>OY751546.1:0-2451900 GCA_963572245.1 Caenorhabditis sp. 8 KK-2011 | reverse complement strand
GTTTATTAAAAAAAACTCGAAACACAGTTGGAAAAAAAAAACGTAAGGAGAGAAGATTTCGGCAAAAATCGGAGAGGCGATGATGAAACAGGTTGACGGCTGAAAAAATCAATATTTCATTTCCACAATAAGGAACTCATTAACTTTCTACTCCAAAAACTAATATAAATAAAAGTTACCAATGATATGAGAGTGACGGACGAGGGAGGAAGAAATAAACTCAGTTCAAAATTTTAAAAAATATAATTTATTTCACAATCAGCAATTCGAAGTTTATGAACTAGCACATATTCCAAATCGACGAAAATAGCACGATGCGAAATTCGGCGAATGCCAATCAACGTTATTGTATTTTTCGAATATAAAAACGTGAATTTTTTTATTTTCTACAAAATCGACGAAAATAACACGATGCGAATTTCGGCGAATGGCAACAAACGTGATTGTATTTTTTGAATATGAAAACGTGAATTTTTTTTATTTTCTTCAAAATCGACGAAAATAACACGATGCAAATTTCGGCGAATGCCACCACCGAAGAAATTTCAAAGTGATAAACAATTAATTTTTTAAATTGAAACTACATTGTGCTCCCCAAAATACCCGAGCAAAACCTCCCAACATCAGTTTTTACGTAATTTCTGTTTGATAGTTTTCAAAACAAATGTATCCTTCGGTAATTGTGATTTGATTTACCGACTTCGTCAACGAAAATTGTTACTGTTATGTCATTATGAGGGAAAATACCAACCCGTACTAAGAAAAACGTAACAATTTTACCTCCGAACATCTCAGAGCGAGTTTGAAAGCGGAATTTATTTTTTGTTCTTTTGAAGATCTCGAATCTAGATTTACCCAGTCTTTATGGTTAGGATTTTTATAGAGAGATTCTTTTTGGAATTGTGTCCAAACTTTAAAACATAGACTATACTATTTCTTTGTAATGATGATTGAAGTTTTCCGGAAATTATGGGCCATACCTGACCTAAGAGGGGGAAAAGTACCATGCCATTTTTTGGTTGAAAATTCACAGTAACAATAAAAAAAATTCAGCTCACGTCACGAAAATTTAAATATGTGTTTTCTGACAGATGTTGAGTTAATTTTTCTGGTTTTCCGCTTTTTTAATCGTAATTCACTTTGACAAAAACAAATTTTCTCCAGTGTTTTAACAGTGACCAAACTTTTGAGAAATTTTGGTACCCTCTGAGAACAGGTATGATTGTGGCGCACCCTGTATTCCTGACTGTCAGTTTTTTGCGCATATTTTTGCACTATTCTATCCCAAAGATGGTGGGATCAAATTTACCACATAAAATACTGATTTATTTTGTAAAAAAAAACCGAAGAACAATGCAAAAAACTCACTGGTAGTGGACGACGAAGAGAGGGGGAATGATGTGATGGTGATGGATGTAACATGAGGTGAAGAGAGAGCCGTATTGGAGGATGAATCTAAACAAAAATGATTGATATAAATCTATTTGTTAATGTTTGAGATCGACAAAAAACACGCTGCGCATTTCGGCAATTTCCGAAAAACGTGTTTTCTCGAAAAAAGACGTGAAATTTTCGTAGTTTTGAGTTGAAAAGTTTAGGTGGCTTCTATTTCGAACGAACCGTAACAGTCTGAATGTGTCAGAAAATTAGATGAGTTTATTCTTTTTTGGTATTTAGTTTTAAATGATGCCGTTTTTTTGCCAAAAAAAGCGGATTCTATTTCGATATTTTTAATTTTTCGTCTTTAAAAAAACTACTTACTTTTGACAAATGTAGGTGATTTCCGAATCGTTGCACATTGTCAACATGAATCGCCCGACTGGCAGGAATACAGAAAATCGAACCGTCACACGTAGAACCTTTCTGAAATTTACATGAAAATAGTTGCCTTTTTCAATTATAGCATCTACAAACCTCAAAAGCTGCCGCCACATTTGTTGTTGGTTTAGCGTATGTTGAATGAGGTTAATAATTAAGTCAATCAATTTGGCCGTAGAATCGCGAATGCATAATGTTCCAGACTGAAAGCATAGTTTTTGGTAATTTTTTTCGTTAAAAATTCTAACATTTCCATACCGGGGCCAAATAAAACGGTCTTTCCATCGATCGGAGCTTCAACTTTTTTCGGTTCATTTGTCGAAATTTGACGAATTTTGCCGTCACACCGTGCACAAGCCTTTCGATTTGACGCAATTTTCACGAGCATTTTCTCCAAGAAATCCAAACTATATACATTGTTGACCCTCAGATCGAGAAAAACTGGACTTGACTCTTTGCATTCGCTTGGCGGTTTCATGTGCTCACCCACCAAATGATGATTGCCCGTTGACTGGAAAGTTGAATATGTTTGAGAATGTTTTAAAAGGTTGCGAACTCACATTGAACAATTTTGAGCCGTGATTCGTTTGACGATGACGAAGACGAGAAACTACGTTGGCATGAAGATGAGGCTGGATGGAGTCAGAAACTGGAAACTGAACAAAAATATTTGAAAACTCGATAGTTGTCTATTTACTTATTTTCGAAATCGACGAAAAAAAATACAATGCCTGTTTCGGGAAATGCCAACATCGCAAAAGGTCACGTATATTTCGAAATAAAACGTGAGACATTTTTTCGAGACCCATAAATTAAAAATTCGTTATTTAAAAAAAAAAAACTCTCACCTTTGACAAATTTCAGCCGATCTGACATATCGAAATTTTCGATTTGATAATCGAATCCACCTCATTGAAGCAATAATCCATTACATGAAAAATTTGCTTGGATCAATTTTCGATCTTGCTCAAAAACTTCCGACCTTCATGATAATCGCAACAAAGAACGAGTTGCATAAGTAGCAACCCAACCTTCACACGTAGAACCTTTCTGAAATTTTCACAAAAACAGTTGACTTTTTCAGTTATAGAAGTCACAAAACTCACAAGCTGCCGTCACAAACACGAACGTTATTGTCACCTCTCCATTTGACGATCGTCACCGACTTGTCAACAACTCAACAAATAACAAACAATATGATATGAGAAACACTGGATGAAAACAATAAACCTATATTATAGCATCGATCAATTGTTGGACAGTTCCCGATGTTTTCGGTTTTTTTGTTTTTCTCACAGCGCAGGCTTCTTTGGACAACTTGAATATACATTCCAACACATCTTAAATTTCAAAAGTTGTTCTAATTCCGTAATCTTTCTTACCATTCTTATCAAAAACCGCACAGGACCCGTCAAATTTTTCAACCATTTCAACAAGCTCTTTGGGTTTGTACAAATCATAACATAGTAAGTCTTTTTCCTTCATGAATTCCAAAACCTGTACCTCATCATTGACTAAGACTCCTTCCTTGAACAAATTGAACGTTACTTTTGAACATCGGTAGCCTGCAAATTGTTATTTTATGTTAGTTTAACATTTTTTTCAACTGAATAACCCAATAACGACTTGAAACAAATTTTACCATATCCGTTCCGAAACACCATTTCCGGAAGTTCCACATATACTTTCACACCTGTGATCAGGTGTCTATTGACCGAGATGACAAACTGGTGTTCCAAAGCTGGGGACGCCCAATATGTCGAATTCTGAATTCTCCGAATTGTGAGGGTAATAATGAGCGTATTCACAAGAAAAAATTAAATTCAAAAACCAATAAAAGGCAAAACATGTTTATTTTCATCTCACTATGCCGAAAAACGTCGATAAAAGAGGGATTTCTCGACATTTTCGGACATTGGGTGAAAATTTGTTAGTGCTTTTTATTGTGTTTTTCATTTATTTTTTCTTGTGTTTGTTTTTGAACACATTATGGGTTATTTAGTTGGAAACAAAATTTGTTAAAAATGTTAAAAAATTATAAAATAACACAAAAAATTCAATACTTTGTGTTATTTTATCATTTCTTAACATATTTTTTCTCAACTGAATAACCCCATTAATGCGTACTGATCCGTGCTAACTCTCCTACAATACAAAAATATGCACTACCTCCAAAGTCTCCGATATAGCTATGAACGTCGGTTTGATAGACTCGTGTATGTACTTTGGAATCTGTTGTTTTCGTCTCTCACAGTGACTTTGATACAGCTCAGTTAGTTGTTTATCATCATAACCTCGTTTCCTTGGCCTCAATTCCCTTCAAGAACAAATGTGACTCTGTGTGATTAATTTAGGAGGTATTTAGTTACTTTAAAAACCGAACGACATTGTCTTCTGGGTGCATCACCAAAAATTTATTCGCTGTTTCATGGTTGACTTTCACACCTTTGAGAATGCACAAAGGATCTTCCAGTATTGCTTTCAGTTCCTGAAAAAAATGCAACGAGTTACTGAGCGAGATAAAATGGAGTGAAGTTGGAGAAATTCTGAAGAAAAAACCTTTTTGAGAGTGTCCAAAGAAGTTTTATTGGCATCATACTCGTCCAATATATCTAGTGTACACCTTTCATTGACGCGAATAGACTTCGGAATCAATCGGGCCACCGAATGAGCATTCGTTTTCATAGGTTGCTTCAGGAACTTTACAATAACATCATTGATTCTCGGTGTATAAAAAGACAATCGACCCAGCCACATTGGATAGGTTTTCTGAAACATCCACTTATTTTTGGGTTTTTTATGTGTAGTGAATTTCACCTGATCAAAGAAATTTAGTATTTGTGATAGATCTTTTTTTTTAAGGCATCTGGCGGTGAGGAAATCGATACCCAAGTGAACGGCGATGGCTCTCAAGTGTCTAATCTTCTCTTCTGATGTGCATTCGCCCATTTTTTGTGATGCAGATAATGAACTCAGCGCATATCGAACTGCTTCGTCTTCAGACAATATAATCATAGGAACTTTATTATTTTCTAGAAAAGGCTGCAACTCGTTCCTGCTCGAATGCTCAGAAGTGATTATGAACTGAGATGCCCTGAAAAAACTTGATTTCTTCATTTTCATTATTTGTTCATACCTCTCGAATCCGACAATAATTGGCGAAGCAGTTTGCTTAGTCGGTTCCATTCGAATCAAACGCGAGAAAGCAACATCTTCAACCGGAATCTAGAAAAAAAAATACAAAATACTATAGTCGTGAAAACTTAAAGAAAGGTGTATTTCACCTAGGGTTGCAAATCGGGTGCGCGTGTGACACGGCACCCGCCCGTCTACTCGCCTCCACACCCGTTTATACACGCGCTTTTTTTGGTGACACCCGTTCGTACACGCTCTTTTTCTGAGACACCCGTTCGTACACGCTCTTTTTTTGGTGACACCCGTTCGTACACGCTCTTTTTCTGAGACACCCGTTCGTACACGCTCTTTTTTTTGAGACACCCGTTCGTACACGCTACACTGTAACGTGTATAAGGTCATACACGCGCCGTGTATGAAAAACACCCGTTTTCTTTCTTTTTTTCCATGCGCGTGTACGACGGGTGCGTGTAAAAACGGGTGCGTGTATGAACGGGTGCGTGTATGACGGGTGCGTGTAAGAACAGGTGCGTGTACAAACGGGTGCGTGTACGAACGTGTATTTCGTCAAATGGTGCCGTGTCACCCGTTTTCACCCGATTTGCAACCCTAATTTCACCGTGATTTTGAGAAAAAAATTGTATAATTTTTTTTAATTTTGACGCCACTTCCCAAACTTACCAAGTGCCTATTCATACTCAAAATCAATTGGTAACTCTCTATGGCTTTCAAACTTTGAACAAGTTCAGTGCTGAACAGTTTTTCCGCCGTTTCTCGCTCAGATGCGTTCGGAACCTGGAAAACGAAGAAATATATCCTAATAGGGTACTAAAATTTATCTACATTTTTGTCGCGGTGAAAATCTTGAGAAATGCTTTGGTCACTGTGAATAGCGACCAAGAAAACGAGAAATTAGAGAAAAATATCAAAATTTTAGAGCACATCATAGTTTTTAAATTTTCGTCTCGTGACCTATACACTTTTCTAGAAAATGTCACTGTGAATTTGTCACTGTATTTTTAAAATGTTTCACCTGTTTTTTTGAAAGATTATTGGCAGCCGGTTGAATATCGAAATCCGAATCGGAATCACTTTCCCGAAGATGAAAATTTTTTCTAGCACGGTAGCGAATAGAACTATCGCTTTCAACAATCTCGGTATCCCCATGAGCGACTCTGCAATCGCCTTCATCTAGATTTCTATCAAGGTCCCTGCGTTCCGGAGACTGTACAAACAATCTCTTTTGACCCACAATGTGACGCTCCGACGATTGTATTTGTTCAATATCTGCAAATATGCGGAAGATTGCAGAGAAACGAAAATGAAATACAATTAGAAAGCTGGTTTTTGACAATGCCTTGCAAACTCTCAAATACTTTGATTCAGAGATTTGTAGAAACGTCGAGACATTTTTCAAACATTTCTTTCACAATGGTGCCTACTTCTTGCGGAGGACCCGTCGGTGTCTGTTGGTGCATCGAACGCGAATGATATCCGGTTTGCAACATCTTCATCATTATCAAATACAGATTCAGAGTATTCGAATATGGAATCATGAAGAAATGAAAGGCTAGAAGAGATGAATTTATCCTTATGTACGGTTTGGTGAATGACGCCTTTGAACATCTGAGAAAGATACATTTTGAAACCTTGTGTTCGAAAAACAGTTCACCTGACCTGTATGTTTGACTCATTAACTGAAACAGCGTCAATTTCGATATTAATGTCATAGTTCTGTTCACCATGCTGGTCGCTTGCATACACACACAACGTTTCTTCGTGCAGCCGCATGGAAACAAACTCTCCAGTTCGAAGTTCGATAATCTGTAAAACAACCCAAAATCAACAAGTTGGGAATAACAATGATAACTTTTTTTTCTTCGAAAGCATTGAAAGGGTGTTCGATAGAAGTGGAGATGACAAATAAGCTTTCTGGTTCCAAACTTGCTATAAAATCATCCGGATAGGTCGAATCGTTGAGATTGTATACTTTTACCCCATAATGTTCAACCTGAAAATGTTATCTAATACAAACAATTTGTCAGAACAAAACCTACATGCTGCATTTTCGCAAGAAATTGTGTAACTATCAATCGTATTACAAAGTCGGTTAAAAATTTATAGAAATGTATTCGGAATAGGCGCCACACTGCAACACGTGGAAACACGTACTGCTCGCTCGTTTCATTTTAATTTTTAAAATTTTTTTCAATAAAATGGATCAAGTGTTTCGTAGTCTCGTTGAAAAGGTATCTGGAATGAATAAATTGATTAGTATCTTAGTTTTTAAGAAATCGGATGCGGAACTATGCGAGCTGAGTAGACAATACGTAGAACTGGCCCCACCGATGAGACGAGTCAGTGCTGTTGTGATTCCTACAAAATCATGTTGTCCCAAGATGTGCACTCTACATGTGCCTGTGTGAGAATTAGAACATAAAAATATATACTAGCTGTTGTTGTTGTAGAATGGCCATCATATCAGTGAGAGCTGCACTTCTCACCTGCATCACGAGGTTTCCCAGCAAGAATTTTTTAGAACATGTAAGTAGAAAAGTGGGAGAATGTTAAAAAAATTAAAGCCCGAGGGCCCGAGAACCCGGACCGAAAAATACGGGCGGCAATATTATTTGTATGTGTAAGTAGTGCCGGCCCAAAAAAATGTGACTGCTCATTTTCTAAATTCAAATTTAAATTTTTCCGATTAATTTTTCTCCGAAAATTTCAGTTGGAAACAAATTTAGAACCTAAAAACTATTTCGAAAAAAAAAACCTCGGAATCGTCGTTTCCGACCAGCCCTGGTTCACCAACGCCGCGACAATGGTCAGAATAAAATAAGATGTTCTCCCATTTCGAACGAGCTCCATTTACAGGTTGTGCGCATGTTTCTCAGTCAACTAGTCTTTAATGGTACGGATACAGTTACATTGAACGCAACGATTGCCAGCCGTCGAATTTGTTTGGGATTTCTCGCGATGGTTCTTTGCAAATCGTTGAATGTGTATGTTCGTGACAATTTCCAGAGTTGCGCTCTTTCGATTCCGGAAAATTCGAAGCTTTTGCAAAGTCCATCGAAGTTCTGAACTTTTCGATAACGATTCAGCGCAACTCTGGAATGTGATTCAGCATTCTGCAAAAATGAACCTATACAATACAAAATTTAGAAAAAAAGAAATCGGCAGAAACATTACATAATTGTGGTTTTCAGGATAGTAAACTATATAAGGAAACCAATTGAATCATTTTCTAATGGCATTGTGAATAGGAATGCTGGCGCCCCTTTAAAAAGTATTGAAATGCTCGCACAAGCTGCCAAAAACCTATTAAATCTGAGCCAGAGCCACCCCTGTGGTGGGCGATTCGCCGGAGATGTTATGATAAAACGGTGGGACACAATGATTGATATTTGTTTTTTACTGTGTATTTTTTAAGAAACTTATTCGAAAGTCGCACGAGATATGGAATACGAGACCTGGAGAAAATTTTACAGATTCGATTATCAAATCGAAAATTTCGATATGTCAGATCGGCTGAAATTTGTCAAAGGTGAGAGTTTTTTTTTTTTAAATAACGAATTTTTAATTTATGGGTCTCGAAAAAATGTCTCACGTTTTATTTCGAAATATACGTGACCTTTTGCGATGTTGGCATTTCCCGAAACAGGCATTGTATTTTTTTTCGTCGATTTCGAAAATAAGTAAATAGACAACTATCGAGTTTTCAAATATTTTTGTTCAGTTTCCAGTTTCTGACTCCATCCAGCCTCATCTTCATGCCAACGTAGTTTCTCGTCTTCGTCATCGTCAAACGAATCACGGCTCAAAATTGTTCAATGTGAGTTCGCAACCTTTTAAAACATTCTCAAACATATTCAACTTTCCAGTCAACGGGCAATCATCATTTGGTGGGTGAGCACATGAAACCGCCAAGCGAATGCAAAGAGTCAAGTCCAGTTTTTCTCGATCTGAGGGTCAACAATGTATATAGTTTGGATTTCTTGGAGAAAATGCTCGTGAAAATTGCGTCAAATCGAAAGGCTTGTGCACGGTGTGACGGCAAAATTCGTCAAATTTCGACAAATGAACCGAAAAAAGTTGAAGCTCCGATCGATGGAAAGACCGTTTTATTTGGCCCCGGTATGGAAATGTTAGAATTTTTAACGAAAAAAATTACCAAAAACTATGCTTTCAGTCTGGAACATTATGCATTCGCGATTCTACGGCCAAATTGATTGACTTAATTATTAACCTCATTCAACATACGCTAAACCAACAACAAATGTGGCGGCAGCTTTTGAGGTTTGTAGATGCTATAATTGAAAAAGGCAACTATTTTCATGTAAATTTCAGAAAGGTTCTACGTGTGACGGTTCGATTTTCTGTATTCCTGCCAGTCGGGCGATTCATGTTGACAATGTGCAACGATTCGGAAATCACCTACATTTGTCAAAAGTAAGTAGTTTTTTTAAAGACGAAAAATTAAAAATATCGAAATAGAATCCGCTTTTTTTGGCAAAAAAACGGCATCATTTAAAACTAAATACCAAAAAAGAATAAACTCATCTAATTTTCTGACACATTCAGACTGTTACGGTTCGTTCGAAATAGAAGCCACCTAAACTTTTCAACTCAAAACTACGAAAATTTCACGTCTTTTTTCGAGAAAACACGTTTTTCGGAAATTGCCGAAATGCGCAGCGTGTTTTTTGTCGATCTCAAACATTAACAAATAGATTTATATCAATCATTTTTGTTTAGATTCATCCTCCAATACGGCTCTCTCTTCACCTCATGTTACATCCATCACCATCACATCATTCCCCCTCTCTTCGTCGTCCACTACCAGTGAGTTTTTTGCATTGTTCTTCGGTTTTTTTTTACAAAATAAATCAGTATTTTATGTGGTAAATTTGATCCCACCATCTTTGGGATAGAATAGTGCAAAAATATGCGCAAAAAACTGACAGTCAGGAATACAGGGTGCGCCACAATCATACCTGTTCTCAGAGGGTACCAAAATTTCTCAAAAGTTTGGTCACTGTTAAAACACTGGAGAAAATTTGTTTTTGTCAAAGTGAATTACGATTAAAAAAGCGGAAAACCAGAAAAATTAACTCAACATCTGTCAGAAAACACATATTTAAATTTTCGTGACGTGAGCTGAATTTTTTTTATTGTTACTGTGAATTTTCAACCAAAAAATGGCATGGTACTTTTCCCCCTCTTAGGTCAGGTATGGCCCATAATTTCCGGAAAACTTCAATCATCATTACAAAGAAATAGTATAGTCTATGTTTTAAAGTTTGGACACAATTCCAAAAAGAATCTCTCTATAAAAATCCTAACCATAAAGACTGGGTAAATCTAGATTCGAGATCTTCAAAAGAACAAAAAATAAATTCCGCTTTCAAACTCGCTCTGAGATGTTCGGAGGTAAAATTGTTACGTTTTTCTTAGTACGGGTTGGTATTTTCCCTCATAATGACATAACAGTAACAATTTTCGTTGACGAAGTCGGTAAATCAAATCACAATTACCGAAGGATACATTTGTTTTGAAAACTATCAAACAGAAATTACGTAAAAACTGATGTTGGGAGGTTTTGCTCGGGTATTTTGGGGAGCACAATGTAGTTTCAATTTAAAAAATTAATTGTTTATCACTTTGAAATTTCTTCGGTGGTGGCATTCGCCGAAATTTGCATCGTGTTATTTTCGTCGATTTTGAAGAAAATAAAAAAAATTCACGTTTTCATATTCAAAAAATACAATCACGTTTGTTGCCATTCGCCGAAATTCGCATCGTGTTATTTTCGTCGATTTTGTAGAAAATAAAAAAATTCACGTTTTTATATTCGAAAAATACAATAACGTTGATTGGCATTCGCCGAATTTCGCATCGTGCTATTTTCGTCGATTTGGAATATGTGCTAGTTCATAAACTTCGAATTGCTGATTGTGAAATAAATTATATTTTTTAAAATTTTGAACTGAGTTTATTTCTTCCTCCCTCGTCCGTCACTCTCATATCATTGGTAACTTTTATTTATATTAGTTTTTGGAGTAGAAAGTTAATGAGTTCCTTATTGTGGAAATGAAATATTGATTTTTTCAGCCGTCAACCTGTTTCATCATCGCCTCTCCGATTTTTGCCGAAATCTTCTCTCCTTACGTTTTTTTTTTCCAACTGTGTTTCGAGTTTTTTTTAATAAACGATAACTTTGGTACACTGACATATGAAAGCATACAAAAAAAATAGAAAACATGTATGAAGTGAAAACAAAAAGAAACCTGATCCGGGCATAATTACGCGTTTATAAAAAAGCGTAACTAACTCAAATACATACGTGAAAATTTTTTATTGGTCCCAATTATTCAAAACGCGTAAATGAACATATAAATGAATGCAACATAACAAGTAAAGAGAACAATAGAGGCTCCTTATGATCTTTGCTCTCGTGGCTAATAATTTTTATTAATTTTAGGTGAATAATATGCGGTTGAGTTTAGTTGAATCGAGAAGATCAACTACCACATATCGGGGATTATTTTTTTCCGAAACACTTTTGTTCTCAAAAATTCTGCCTTGCAACTCGATTTGAAAATGAACAACATTTTCCGACCTCAAATACGTTCGTCATCGTTCATAGATTATCTTCCATCTGAAACTAAACAGCGCGCCTTTTTTCCAAAATTTTCCGGATTGCGTCACTTCCACTTTTTCAACGTTTGTTTTCAATATTTTCCACCGAATCGATCCTCTCGCGTTTTTCGCTTTTTTTCAGTTGCACGATGTTGCAAAATCTGATTTTCAATATGTGTACCTTCTTATATGCATGAGTTTAGAGTAAGTCGAAGATTAAAACATTTGAAGTGTGTGTTTTTCAGATAATCGCCAATGATGCATGGCAAAAAATGATTGATATCAATGACCCCCGCTCTGTCGAACAAATTCTGTTTCCGCGCTCAAAACGATCTACATGCAACTGTGGACCGCAACCAACCAACTGTCCGGCTGGACCAACTGGTCCTCCAGGAGAACCAGGACTTGCTGGAGACGATGGAGCACCAGGTCAGGCTGGAAACAATGGACACGATGGAATTCCATCGGCAATCGATCCCTACGCGCAGAATGATTGTATCAAATGTCCAGCTGGAGCGCCAGGACCTCAAGGAGCTGACGGGCCAGCAGGTCCGACCGGACATGATGGACGAGATGGTCAACCTGGGAAAGATGGCCGGCCAGGTAGAGACGGACCAGTTGGACCGATTGGAGATCAAGGAGACGCTGGATCACCAGGAGAAGTGGGACCGACAGGTGCACCGGGAAGTAATGGACAACGCGGCCATGGCGCTCCAGGAGAGCCGGGACCAGTTGGAGCGGAAGGACCAGCCGGGGCAGCGGGCGCACCAGGAGACGCAGGTTATGACGGTCAACCAGGTGCTGAAGGTCCAGCTGGACCGGATGGACAACCAGGACTCGCTGGACCCATCGGAGCTCCGGGAGGTGTTGGAGAGGATGGAGCGCCGGGAGCCGATGCGGCTTATTGTCCATGCCCGCCGAGAACTATTGGGTATGAAGAGGAGGCAACGAAAGCACCGTCTGGATATTTTGTCAGACGCAAGAAAATTGCTAGAAGACATGCATGATTGTGTTTTGTTTTTCATTCTATTTCTGTATAACCGACCGATAAACGATTCAATATTCGAAATTTTTGTTCCAGTTTCATTTTCAGATCACATTTTTTTTTCAGTTTAGGCGAAAGCCACAAAATTGTGTCTGATCTAGAAAAATGAAATATTTCCGACGGAAAAAGAACGAAAAAATTAGAAAACGATATTTTAAAAACGTGGCACGGTCACGTACAGTAGCATTTCATACATTTTATAATGGGAAATTATAATTTTTTTTTTTAAATTTTTCTCATGTCCCTTCAACAAAAATGTACTGTATTTAGCCCCGCCCATTTTTTTAGGCCATATTGGTTCTCTTCCAATGGTCTTATTTTTTCAACTCTATAAAACGGTTTTCACAATAGGCTGAAAATGTTCACCTTATCAAGAATTGAGAGATTTTATTTTTCAGACTCACAATACTTTGTCGTCTTGCTCAAATGAGAAATTTTCAAATTTAAATTTCACGAAAAGGAACATTTTATCAGAATCAACAACAAATCTACACTACTTTTCGGAAGCAAAACAAGAATTAAAAATATTGAATAATGAGAAAAAATCAAAAAAGATGAAAGTTTTTGCTAAAGAAAAATTCAATTGTTATTAAAAATCTCACTCAATCGTTGTCTCGAATCAGTACTCGATAACGTCCAGGCAGTCGCAATTCCAAGACCAACTAACGCTCCAATTCCACTTGCCTTCAACCCGTATGGGCTACGATAAATGGCTCCAGTCAATGCACCGGCGCCAAATGAGTTCAATTCATCTTCGGCGCGAACATTTCTCAATCCGATTTCCAGGGCCGAATACATGAAAACAATAGCGCCAGATGGTTGTGCGTATCCAGAGCCATGCTTCATTGTAGCGTTAACCATTCTGGTCATCCATGGTTTTCCAACCATTTTTCTTGTTTCTGGATTGAGAAGTTCGCCAAATGCACCACGAGCACATCCAACTCCAAAAGCTCCACCAACAGCCCAACCAATGTGTCCTAGAGCAAATTCAAAGTTTCCTTTGCCAGAAACACCTCCTTCTGGCATGATATATTGCGGTTGTTGTGAAATAAACATTGAAGGATCCATCTGAATTTCAAAATTCTCAGTCAAAAAATTAAAACCTAAACATACCTGTACATACGGTGTCATTTGTCTCGAAACATTAACACCAGCGTGCTTTAACTGATCTAAAGCCAAGACAGGTGCTGCTGGGAATGGAGAGGTTTCTGGAACTGACATGTGTGAATTGTCCTAAAAAATAATAGAATTAGCAAAAAATATATATTTTTTGAAAACTACCGTTGGCGCATCAAATCCTGGAACAGAGAAGTTCATTCCTGCATTCAAATCAAGTGTTGACGATGGTGTTTCGACTGATGATGATGGTGTTTCGCTGCTTCCTCCAAAACCAAACCAACCCATTTTCTAAATTGCATCATTTTTTAAATGTTTTTTTTTTTGCGAAACGGAAGTTTTTCAAATCGATTTTACTAATTAAAAAATGCCGCTTAATTTTTTGAAGAGGATATGCAAATTACTTTCCTTATAAAACCCCTACTAGCAGGGTTCTAACAAGAAAACCAAAAATCAAAAAAGTTGAAAAAAAAAGAAAAATGAAACAACGATACTCCATCGAACAGGCACATTCTGCTAAACAGCAGGAAGGCGGAGCGTCGTTGTGTCTTTCATTTTTTTTGTTGAGAGAAACCTCGTGTTTACCCAGTTGCCAATAGCAATGTAGTCTACATTTCTCACCAATCTTTTTTTTTTCGAAAATACTTTGAACTTTTGTGTGTCATATGACTTTATTATGAAATCATTGGAACAAACACCCAACTTTGATCGTGATCCAAAAATGTTTGGGACTGATAAAATTTCTAGTATTTAATATTTGTTCAACCCTCTTATCATCTTTCTTTTTTTTTGCTTTTTGTTCACTTTTTTCACTTTCTAAATAGTTTTCGTTGCAGGCAGTCTGAAAATGAGAATTTGGACAAGTGAGCACGTTTTCAAGTGAGTTTTTTTCAGAATTTTTTTGGAATTCCCAATTTTAGATTGATGCAAAGTTCAAAAATTTCGAAATGTTCTCCAGAAAATAAAAATGTATGATTTTTTGCATATTTTTCAAGAAGTCCGCAGAAAAAAAATATTTGGGAAAGATATTTCGAGTTCAGGAATTGTAAAAATGTTTTTATTTCCAGTCACGAATGGGAAACTGTGGCAACAGCAGCATTCAGAAAATATCCAAATCCATTAAACTCAGCAGTCACCGGAATCGATGTTTTACGGCAAAATTTAGAAGCTGGCAAAATAATGACAGAGCGAATTATTCAATCACGTTTTTCTATTCCAAGTTGGGCGACCAAGGTTGGTTTTTTTTTCTTTTTTATCTCAGCTTCAGTGACAATTTTCAATTTTTGGAAAATTTGTCAAGTTTTTCCTCCAAAAACACACATAGAACAGTTGCTTGATCATTCTTTGATCAATCTTTCTATTTTTGTTTTTGATCACCCGACCCAAACTGAACATCACTGTGTGGTTGATAACACTGATTTATTTACACACATATATTTGATCGTTCCTTACAGCTGACCGGATTCTCTGGCACACAATATTCCCACGAGTACACTGTAGTTGACCCGACTAGAAAAGAATTCTCATTAACAACTAGAAACGTAAGTTTTTTTCTCAAAAACTCTTCAGTTTGAATGCGTTTTCGGGTTTTCAGCTGAATGGCGCTTCATTTCTTCGAGTTGACGAAAAGTTAACATATACACCTCACGATGACGATCCGACAAAGTGAGATTTATCGAAATTCTTCGAAAAACAATGTTTCTTTTTGCAGAACTGTACTAAAGCAAGATGTTAGTGTTACGATCACACTGCCCGCGTTTGCTGATTATTGTGAGAAGACATTTTTAAGTATTTATTCGCAAAATGCTAATAAGGTAAGAGGTTTGAAAAATGGGCAAACTTATTTGAGAAATATGATTTTAGGGACGACAAGGTGTCGAATGGGTGATTGATAATTTGAAAAAGGAATATGAAGAGATATCGAAAAAGGTTAGTGCATGGGCAACTGATATCGGAAAGACCAAAAAGGATTAGGATAAGTGTGAGTAACTGAAAATTGTTTTTTTTCTTTTCGATACTCTGAAACGTATCCATACCTGGCCTAAGAGGAGAAAAGTACCGTGACATTTTTTTGGTCGAAAATAAGTGGTCAAGCATTGGAGAAAAGGTCACACCTGTTGTTGTTGTTTATGATGTTATCAACACTACAATAACAACAGATGTGACCTAATTAGACCTTTTGCACACCTCGTAAAA
Organism: Caenorhabditis sp. 8 KK-2011; assembly: GCA_963572245.1. Taxonomy (NCBI): domain Eukaryota; kingdom Metazoa; phylum Nematoda; class Chromadorea; order Rhabditida; family Rhabditidae; genus Caenorhabditis; species Caenorhabditis sp. 8 KK-2011. The sequence continues at coordinate 2,435,948 of OY751546.1, read as the reverse complement.
CTTTCTTTGAACTTTCTTTGTGCCGCCTGGATTACTGTACAACAGGCTTGGTCGGAGCAGGAAATTTTCCAAAGAGCCAAAACTCACTTTAAAAAAAAATGAAAAACTTCTGTTCTTGTTAAAGTACGTATTTTTACCGTAATTTTCAATTTATTAATTCAATTTTTAAAAAACTATGAATTTCTGTAAAATTTTTGAAATTTTCAGCTAATTTGCTCTGTTTTTTTGGTTGTCATGTACAGTAACAAAATTTTAAAAAAATTTTTGGTACCCTGTTAGGTCATGTATGAACGCATTTCCCAACAGTTTTTTTCCGACCTCACACGTTAACAAATAATCTTTTCACTTCAGCGAAAACGTGAAATTCCACGAGACGCAATTTCAAAACACAAATTACAGTAATTCAGACAGAACAGACATTTTTTTGTGTCAAAAATCATAATGGACATTCTGGAAATAAGGATTTCCACGTTTTTGGCCGAGGTTCAACCACAGCTCGGCCAAAATCGTGAAAATCCCTATTTTCAAAATGTCCTCTATGATTTTTCACACAAAAAATCTCGAAAAGTTTTGTGCTGCCTGGAGTACTGTATAAATTTTTTGTGAAATTTTGTGCTGTGGGATTCCATGTTTTTGGCCGAGGTAAATAAAAAACGGCAAAAAACACTGGACGTTTCGAAACCAGACATTTCAAAACCAGACATTTCGAAACCGAGAAATCGCAAGGAAAAAATAATATTTCTTGAATATTCTTCGGTATTTTCAAGCTAGATGTCAAGTTTCGAAAAGTCGCGGTTTTCAAACGTCCCAAAGCCTGAAATTTTTTTTAAATAGACAACTTTTCTAATTCTTTTCCCAGAGTTCTGGAAATTTGAAAGATTTATTCAAAAATTTCTCTCGATTTTCTCAAAAAGTTAAGAATATCTTGTGTCAAGATTTTTCTTTCAAATATGACTTCAACCAAATGTCCTGGGAAATAGCAACAAAAAATTCCCAATGTTTTCAGGTATCATGCGAAGTCCAAGAAATGTCCGAAAAGGTACGATCAGTGATTGCAACAAATCCAAAGTCATCTAGATAATTCATACTATATTCACCGTTTTTTTAGGAATTGTTTGTTTTTTTTATTGCCTTTCCGTTTTTTTTCTCACGTCTCTTTGAAGCGGGTAGATTTATACACGACTAGGGGGAAAAAGAACCTTATAATAAAGAGTATTCGAAAATTCATGGAAATTTTATATTTATTCTATTCTCAACATGCTAGTCGAAATGCCGTGTAGTAATATATTTATTTATGTAATTGGATTTAGTATTTTATCTGCTTTTTGTGTGTGTGTGTGTGTGTTGTGTGAATTCAATTTCACTAGCCGACGAAACTTATTTCTTGTTGTTACGTTTTTTTTTCTTCTTCTTCTCTATTCATTTTATATTGAAATGATTTTCCGCGTAATCGAATACTGACCGGTTTAGATGGGAGGAAAATCGTCTCAAGTACCATTGTGGACATGTCCTTGATTCAGTTTTACTCGTTTTACCTACAACTAAGCCGCTCAGAGCCTATTTTTGTTGGAAAATCTTGTTTTGGCCCCAGAAACAAAAAGAAATGATAAATGTCTTTTTGTTTTGGAAAACAAAACAAAATGTTTATTGTTGACCACAAGTTTTGTGTTTTTCAAAAATATGGCAAAAATGCCGAGTTTTGGGCATTTCTGCCATCGCAATCTGGTTTCGCATATGCTAATTAGCCTCTTCTCTTCTTCTTTTTTTCGCTCGCTGTATTCCTTTTCACAGGCGATTTTCACTACCAAACCGCAATTATTCATTTTCATCTTTTTAGTTTGTTTTTTCTCACTCTTCCTCAAGTTATTATTTGTGTTTATATAAACCAGAAATCGATCCGAACTTTTGAACATAGTTTTCTGGATGTGGCCTGAACTGAAGAAATATAGTTTGAAAATGAGAGATTCAGAAAAAAAGGTAACGCAAAATTACTTACAAGGGAGGCTTAACTCATACCTGACCTAAGAGGGTACGAAAATTTGAGAGAAAAACATAGTTTTTAAATTTTCGTTTACATTGACCTATACATTTTTCTTGAAAATGTCACTGAATTTTCGACCAAAAAAAATGTCACGGTACTTTTCTCCTCTAACTTAGAAAGCTTAGGCCAGGAGGTATGGTTCAACTTTTCCCCATCTCAACTTTTAGTGATAATTAAAAAGTTTGCTAAACCAAACTTTCTGATCAAAAAAGTGTTAATAACTTTTTTGAAAAAAGTTATTTTTCTTCAGAGTTTGTTAGAAAAAAAAAACCCAAAAAAGTTCGAAACAATGAAAAATATCCCTTGCAAAAAATATGAAATAAAAACGAGAACTTTTTATTTTCGTCTGTAGAGATTTTAGTAGTGATAAAACCACTGAAATTATAAACTTTTTCTCAAAATGCTCGAAGAAAAAAGTTAAAAGTAGAGCCTTGATCAGAATGTTCTATTTAGTCAGTACAAAAAAATCACGTAAAAAGTTGAAATGGGGACAAGTTGAACCTCCTCTATGAGAGGGAAAAAGTAACGTGAAATTTTTTGGTCGAAAATTGACAGTTTCAAGAAAAATGCATAGATCACGCCACAAAAACTTTAGTTTTGGCATTTTTCTGATTTTCCGTTTTTTTTTCACATTGACGAAATTTTCGACACCTTGTTCATCTAGGTGTAAAAAATCAACTAGAACAACAATTCGTCATTTCCCCCCAAAAATTCCCAAAAAAATATATATTAAATTGAATTTGCGTGCATGTGCGTGCGCAAACGCGCCAAAAACGCCATTTTCTTGCAATTTTTCATTTATGCAAATTTTCTCCGTTTCCTCGCTTGACCATCCTGGCCAGTTTTTCTTCCTGATTTATTCGGGGCCATATGTTTCATACTTTGCTAGAGAAAAACACGTTTTCAGGTCTCCAAAATTATTTCTCTAAATCTCTCATTTTCAAGTTATATTTCACCGGTTTAGGCCACGCCCACAAAACTGTGAACCATTGAGATTGTGTTTGGAAAATTCAGTGCAAAAAAAATTTCAAATAAAAAAAATGGGCCAAAATCCATCTAAATTTAAAGGAACATAGTGATTTTTCAGTTTTCGTGACGAGACTCAGTCACATTCATCAAAAATTTCACGGTACTTTTTTAGCTTCCACGTTTTTCAAAAACTACAGTACTCTTAGACAGTGTTTTCGGGTCTCCACAATTTTTTCTCTAAATCTCTCATTTTCAAGCCATATTTTTTCGGTTCAGGCCACGCCCACAAAACTGTGTCCAATCTAGAAAAATGTGCGAGAACATTGAGATTGTGTTTGGAAAATTCGGAATTTAAAGGAACATGGTAGTTTTACAGTTTTCGTAACGAGACCCAGAGCAAGTTTTTTTGCTTGCCAAGTTTTATAAAAACTACAGTACTCTCAAACCCAAGTTGTAGTTCCACATGTTCCTTTAAATAGATAAAAAACAGCAAAAAATGAATTTATCAATTCGTTATCTGATTTTTTCCGAGCCCATGTCTTATTCTCTCTCATCGTCTACCTCTCTCTCTCTCTCTTCCACACTCTCTTACCCACCTGTCGTATAGTCCATTCTCTAACCACTCTCCACACTCTACTCATTATTTCGTCGATTTTTCTCGCCATTCGATTTATGTCATTTTTTTAGGAGGCACACACAAAAAAAGATGCTACTAGCTGTCAGATTATTTTATTTTTTTATTTGTCGGAGCCCCTTGTTTTGAGCTTAAATTTTTCCCTTTTTTTGTGTGTTGGCCAACTAAAAAATGTTGCTCATAAAGTATTTATAACCGTGTTTTCGGTTCGGAATAACTTTCAAACAGAAAAATTGCGCGAAAAAAAAAAATCTCTTTTTTTTTTCGCCGTCTCCATTTTCTTCGTTCTAAACTATACTAATTTTATGCCAAAAACCACGCTTTTTCTCTCGCCCAACTCTCCACATTTTGCACACTATTTCTTCGTGCGCAGGGGGCTTTTTCCCCTCTCATTTTTTCCGTTTTTTTTTTTGAGACTCGCTTGTGTGCTCGAAGACAAATTTCGAATGTCAGTGAGAAATTGAACATTTTTCGTTTTTTTGGCGATTTGAAGGGTCAAGTTTCGACTAAACATTTTTTTGGTATTGAAAATGCCAAGTTTTTCGGGCCGGCCCGGTTTTTCTGAAAATCCAAATTTTTTGAAAAAATTGAGTTTTCAGTGAATTTTGAGTCTCCTAATCCCCATTTCCACGTATAGCCGAAAAGAGTAAGTTTTCTCGACAATTTTTTCCTGATTTTTTTCAAATCCTGATGAAATAGTCTCTTCTTATCAGGGATTTTTTCACCTCGGTTATAAAAATTTCAAATTTTTGGTTTTTGAATAAATTGTAGCTCTCACAAGAAGTACGTCCGATTTTGAATTCATTTTTTGGTTCAATATATTTTCAAGCCTTTTTTCACATTTTTTCTCCAATTTCGTTTTTTTTTCAAAGAGCACCGAAATAGTGAGAAACACAGCTAAGGCACAAAAAAAACAAAAATTGCCGAGGTGAGGAATCGAACCCGTGACCTCTCACTTCATAACAAACGCCTAACCTGTTGAACCACCATGCCACGTTTTTTTTCCTCTCAAAATTTATTTTTATTCTCAAGTAAGTGTTCCGAAAAAGCCCAAAAAAAGAAATATTCCACTATTTTTTTCCCAATGACTCATCTTTTTCTTCTCTTTTTTCGTTTTCCCAAGAGAATTTTGAAATAGGCAAGTTTGGGGCGAAATAATTGCATTTTTACGAACACTGTTTTTTCTACGTTTTTTCAAGATTTTTTTGTTGAGTGTAGGTCGGGCCCGAGAAATGTTTTCGTTTCTTGAAAATATGAAAAATGTGGCATGCTAGTTGAACTGGTTAGGCGTTTGTTATAGAGTGAGAGGTCAAGGGTTCGATTCCGGACCTCGGAAATTTATGTTTGAGCCAAAAAATGTGTTTATCACTATTTCGGGGCTCTCTGAAAATAACGAAGCTCGAGCAAAAATGTGAAAAAGAGCTTGAAAATATTTTACACCAAAAGTGGGTCAGAATCGGCCGTTTTTCAATGCGTGTGCTCTGAACTTCTTCTGAGAGTTATGGTTTATTCAAAGACCAAAAACTTGAAATTTTTCTGTCCGAGGTGTAAAAATCCATCAGAATTTGAAAAAAATCAGAAAAAATTGTCCGAAAAACTTCAAAATTTTTTGGCTTCACGTAGAAACGTGGATCAGGAGACTCAATTTTTTCTAATATTTGGATTTTCAATAAAAATTGCTTTGGAAATTTTACTTTTTCGAATATCAGAAAAACCGGGCCGGCCCGAAAAACTTAGCATTTTCAATACCAAAAAAATGTGTGTAGTTGAAATTTGACCCTTCAAATCGCCGAAAAAAAACGCAAAATGTTCAGTTTTTCACTGATCCTTGGTCGAGAAAATTTCGAATTTTCCTAATTGTCTTCTTGCGCTCCCCAGAAACAAAAAGTTCAAGTGGCAACAATTACAAAACAGTGAGCATATGGTTGAGTGGCGGCGGGGGGACCACTCAACCACAATTCACATTGAAATAGAAATTCGTTAGAATAACATTGTTCAGGGCTGCCGGAGTGGGGTGGGTTCCAGGTGGGCAGCCCACCTGTAAGTGGGAAAAGTGGGAAATAATGCCCACTTGGTATTTCCCATTAAAAAGTAGAATATTCCATGGAGGCCCAGGTGGGCTTTGTTTTTCATAAAAGGTGAAGAAAAACTAGAAATGAAAAAAGAAGAAAACGAGAGATGCGCAATAGGTCAGAGACGGTAGAGAAACAAAGAAACAAATTGTTCCCAGGTGGGATAATCCAGCCCACCCCATGTTCAGCTGTATTTTTTTTGTAGTGGGGTGGGGTGAGATGGGCTTTTTTCTAGTTTCCTATATGGGACCCACTATACCCCCACTCCGGCAGCCCTGACATTGTTAGTGATTTTTGCCACATTTCGTTCCCAACCTCCCGCAGTGTTTGTTACCTGTTGATTTGACATGATCTAATCGTCACCTTTTGTGTCATCATTCTCCCAAATAATTGCACCTTTTCAATCATCCATCTCTTTTGTTGCCCGTTTTTTTAGAGGTTGTTTCTTTTTTGTTCAAAAATACGAAATAGAAAATAATTGGCAATGAAGACGAATAAATGAGAACACGTTTTATTTTTTTGAACACGTTTCTTTCAAAACCAAACGCGCTCTATTGATAATGTTATCAAAATCTGTATCTACTCGTCTGAAAAGTCTAAAAATGTACCTCTCAAATTATCAGAAAGTCCTGTTCTGAGAAAATTTCAAACTACAGTAACCTTATGGCACCGATTACTGTACTCCAAGTACTGTATATTGTCTATCCTCGTTCATTTATCCTGGGTCGTGTTTGCTTGTTTTTTTTTTTGCTAAAAAAAGTGGGCGGAGCTAAGGTACAGTACATTTTTGTTGATTCAACATTAAAAATACAATTTTTTGAGATCAGAGGTTTAGATTCTGACCCGAAGTCTGAAATTTTCGAAATTTTTAAGGTCACTGATTTTTGAGCAAAAAAAATGTGTTTTCTCATATTTCGATTTGGTGATCTCCTGAAAAATTTGAACATTTAAAATTACAGTACTCCAAAATACCTAAAATTTTTTGATTTTTAGAAAAAAGTCTAGCTCCGCCCATTTTTGAATGCGGCATGCAAAAAAAGTGTCCAGAAAATTTCAATTTTTTCCGATAAAAATATTTAGCTCCGCAAGCTCCACCCATTTTTTCTGCCGCATGGTTTTTTTCACTGGAAACTTGAAATTTCATAAGTAAAACAAGCTCCGCCCATTTTTGTGTGCCGCTCGAAAAATTCGAAAAAATTGTATACGTTTTGTCCTTTTCTTTTCAAACTCAATTTCAAATGCAAAATCAAATTTCGGCGAATAAATTATTAATTCAGACGAGAATTTGTCATTTTTTCTAATGTAAAATTTCGAATTTCGGGCCCTCGCGGCTTTATTTATCGCCGGAACAACAACAATCATAAAAGTGTCAAATTTCGTATCAAAATCTCACCCTCTTCCTCCTCTCCACATTTTTATTTATTTATTATTTTGTCTTTTCTTTTTGTTCCTTTTTCTTTCTTCAAATCCACTCATCTCTCTTCTTCTTTTTCTCTTCATCATTGTCCTCTTTCCCTCTTAAATTCGATTAAACCAAAGATTTTTTTGGTTTCGCCCGCCCAGTGGTCCTTTTTCGCCTTCTCTTCCTTTTTCTTAATTTTTCTACACTATTTTCTGGTTGGCGTCAATTTTCTCTCTGGACACAGAAAAGTCTCGTTTTTTGAAAGTCAGAAATTTCCGGGCCGGCCCGATTTCGAGGAGTGAGATTTGAGCCTTTTCGGGCCGGCCCGTGATTTTTGGGCCGGGCTCTGAGGCTTATAGATGTGCTCAGAAAAAAACTGCGATTTTTAGGAGGGGATATTTTCAGCTTGCACTTTTTTGAGATTTTTCTTGGGCCAAGTTTTTTCTCTGAATATTTGAACCCACAAAAAATGTGGCACGTCAGTTCAACTGGTTAGGCGTTTGCTATAGAGTTAAAGGTCACAGGTTCGATTCCTCACCTCGGCCAATTTTTTTTTCTTTTTTCTAAAATTTATGTTTGAGTGGAAAAAATACAAAAAAATTACTGTAGAACTTTGTAATAAAAATTTGATGGCGACAAAAAAAACTGGGACCCAAAAAAAATCAAGACACCTGCCATGATGTATTTCTCAACTAGTCACACAATGACACGATCATTTTTGCCACGTGGGAAATTTATTATGACGCAAGACTTTGAGGTTTAGATTTTCGTAAAAATCGTGAAAAACATTGAGAAAATCATACCTGGCCTAATGCGCCTTTAAAATTCGAAAAAAAAAATAAATACAGTACCCATTTAAAGGAACACACTGTTTTTTCATTGCAAAAATTTATTTTTAGCACAACCTGCGTATCTAACTCATTATTTTTTTTCAAAAAAAAGGCAGGTTGTGCTAAAAGTAATTTTTTTCGGTGAAAAAACGGTGTGTTCCTTTGAATGGGTACTGTTTTTTTTTTTTGCGAATTTGGGCGTCACATGGGAAAATATTTTTGTCACTTAAAAAACAAAGAAAACTGACTGAAATTGATCAAAATCTAAGAGCTCAAGTTGGCCCGGCCCGAAATCTCGAAATTTTCTCTTCTTCTCGACCCTTCTTTTTTTTCGCGGGTTGTTCGAACCAGCCACCTGCGCGACGACCCCACAAGCTCCGCCCCCTTCTCTCTCTCTCTCTCTCTCTCTTTTTTACTCCAATTTCTTGCCCATCCATATTTGAACAACAGTTATGTGATCTGTATGTTTTCCAGGTCAGCCCCTCTTTATTTGCCCAAAATATTGCGCTCACAATATTGTGTTATATCGTGTTTTTGTTGTTGTTGTCAAAACTTAATCCCATTTTTTTGTCTTGCAGATAGACAAAGTCAAAGCCGTATATATATATATAGATAGACACACGCAACCAAATTGAATCATGCTGTAAAAGGCCTAACACTACTACTACTTTATTCGCTTTTTTTCTTCTTCTTCTTGTCGTTTTTGGCTGCTCGGCCCAAGCAAAAATGACTATGAACAGGTTGGTTGAGGGGATTATCGACAAGAGGGGTTTATCATAAGTGAGCACACACACAAAAAAGGAAAAAAGAAAGAGACACTTTAAAGGTCACCGTAATCCTTTTGAATGACACGGTTTTTGGGTGCTCAGAGATATTTCTAGTTTGATATTGACTTGTAATTAGCTGAGGCTTAGGGTGAGGCTTAACCTCGAATTTTTTAGGAAAAATTGCTATTCAGAAAAAACCTTATCATTATCAAAACTCGAGTATCCGGATCGATTTTTTGACGAAAAAAAATGTAGAATTTTTTTTTTGGTCGACTATGATTGATAGTTTGCGGTTTTTGGCACGTTATTAGGACCAGGGTTGGGTAGAACCGGAAATTTCTGATTTTCCGTCCAAAAAATTTTTAGAAAATTTTTCAGAAAATTTTTTTTTCGAAAATTTTCTCGAAACTTTTTCTGAGTTTATTTTCAAAAATTCTTCCGGAATTTTTTTTTCCGATATTTTCGTAATTTTTTCTTCAATTTTTTTTTCAAAAATTTTCCCGAAATTTCTTCCTGAATTTATTCTCGAAAAATTTCCTAACTTTTTCCGAAATTTTTTCTGAGTTTTTTTTTTCAAAATTTTTCCCGAAAATTTTCCGGAATTTTTTTTTGGTAAGACCATACTGTAACTGACGCTTAAAAAAAGACTAAACAAATAAAAAGTTTTTGTGACACTCTAAAATTTCTACCAAAAACTTTTTGCCAAGAAAAAAGTGTCGCGGTAAATAATTTTTCACCTCTTGTGCCTTCTTGAAAGAAGTCTGAGAAATATACAAAGTTTACGGTTTTTTCAAAAATTTAATTTGGAAAAAAGTACTGTACTTTTGTTTTTTTACAGCAAAAATCCCCGCCGAGCTCGAAATTCCGGGATTTCCGAAATAATTTCGGCTCCAAAATATCCGAAGGGGCCCCAAGCTTAGAACCAAGCTCCCATTTCTGATTGAAAAATAAAAAACTACAGTAATCTTTTGTTGTAGATGCTCATCACTGATAATGCAAAAACTCACATTAGCCCTCTTCCTGTTATTATTATTAATCCAACCGACAAATTCATCTGAAGACGATTTCGAATTCGATGACAATGACAATGACATAACAACAACAATTTCAACATTAGCCTCATCACAACGTCGAACATATACCAACGAATGGGCGGTTCAAATCAATAGTGGCGGCGGAAAAAAGGCGGCCGATGAATTGGCCGCCAAACACGGGTACATCAATCAGGGTCCAATTATTGCGGGTGACGATCGATTCTGGTTGTTTCGCGACGCGCGACGCGCGTCGCGTTCCACTCGCAAAACGCGAAGTTTGGCCGCCGCTCACCTACAACACGACGTCGCCGTCGAGTGGATGGAACAACAGGTGGCGAGACGACGCGTCAAACGCGACTATCAGCAGACGTCGCGGAGGTCGCGTGCGCGACGACGACGACGACACACTGATGACAATCAAATAGTTGAGGACGACGACGAATCGTCGTCGCAGGTTTCAAAGTCGCGACATAATCGCAAACAACCCGATCCGAATGATCCGTTGTGGACGGATATGTGGTATTTGGTGAGTTTTTTGAGGGGGAAAAGTCGCGTCGAAAAAATAGCGTCGAAACTTTTTGGAAGATAGTCGCGGAAACAAATCTCGTCAAAATTTTTTTGGGGAAAGTCGCGTCAAAAAATCGCGCCTAAGAAAATCGCGTCAAAATTTTTTTGGGGAAAGTCGCGTCAAAAAATCGCGCCTAAGAAAATCGCGTCAAAATTTTGCGAAAAAAGTCGCGCCAAAAAAATTGCGTCAAATTTTTCCAAATAAAATCGCGGAAAATTATTTGGGGAAAAAAGTCGCGCAAAAAAAACGCGTCAAAATTCTTTGGGGAAAGTCGCGTCAAAAAATCGCGTGAAAATGAGAAAAGTCGCGTCAAAAAAAAAATTTGTCAAAAAATTACCTAAAATACTTCGAAAAAAAAGTCGCGCCAAAAAGTCGCGTAAATTATTCCAGGAAAAGTGTCGCGTCAAAAAAATCGCATCAAATTTTTTCGAGAAAAGTCGCGTCAATTTTTCCAAAAAAATTTCGTCAAAAATTTTTCCAACGTTTTTCTCTCAGAATCGCGGCGGCGAATCATCCAACACCGACTCAACAATTCGCATGGATCACAACGTAAAAGAAGCGTGGGATCTCGGCTACACCGGCAAAGGCGTCGTCGTCACAATCCTCGACGACGGTCTCGAACGAACACATCCCGACATTGCGCCCAACTACGATTCGCGCGCCTCCTACGACGTCAACGATCGCGACTCGGATCCGATGCCGCGTTACGAGTACAGCGACGAGAATCGTCACGGTACGCGTTGCGCCGGCGAAGTCGCCGCCATTTTCAACAACTCGCTATGCATCGTCGGCATCGCGTACAACGCGCGAATCGGGGGGATTCGCATGTTGGACGGCGACGTAACGGACGCGGTCGAAGCCGCGTCAGTCGGTCATAATCACGATTATATTGATATATATAGCGCGTCGTGGGGACCCGATGATGACGGTCGCACCGTGGACGGACCGGCGAAATTGACGCGAAACGCATTTGAGAAAGGTATCAACGACGGTCGCAAGGGCAAGGGAAGTATATTCGTATGGGCGTCGGGTAACGGCGGAAAAGATTCCGACTCGTGTAACTGCGACGGTTACACCAACTCCATCTACACCCTCTCGATCTCATCGGCCACCGAACACGGCAACATTCCATGGTATTCGGAGGCGTGCAGTTCAACACTCGCGACAACGTATTCGAGCGGTGCGACCGGCGAGAAAATGATCGTCACCACCGATTTGCATCACGCCTGCACCAACATGCATACGGGCACGTCGGCGAGCGCACCACTCGCCGCCGGTATTGTTGCGTTGGCGTTGGAGGCGAACGCCGAGTTGACGTGGCGCGATTTGCAACATATTGTTATTCGCACCGCGAAACCGATCAATCTTCGCGCAGGCGATTGGACGACCAATGGTGTCGGACGCAACGTGTCGCATTCATTTGGCTACGGTTTGATGGATGCGGGTGCGATGGTGAAGCTGGCGAAAAAGTGGAGACGTGTTGATGAACAACATCGATGTCGCCAGTTCTATCCGGCGAGGTATAAGTGAGTAATTGCGAAAAAAACAAAAAAAAATTGACGAGGTGCGGCATCGAACTCTCGACCCTTCGATTTATAGCAAAACCCCTAACCTGTTGAACTACCTTGCGCATTTTTATCAATTCAAATAATCTAAGATAAAGTCAACGTTTTTCAGAACAATCCCGCACGGCAATCGCCTCCAACTACAATTGTTCAGCGACGGATGTTACACATCGGACGACGACGCAAAAGTCTTCTACGTTGAGCACGTTCAAGCAATCATCACACTGAAGGCGCCGAAACGAGGCGATCTGCAGATTTATCTAACATCACCGTCAGGTAGATTTTTCTCTAGATTTTGTGGTTTTTCAACAGGTTTTTGTTTTTAGGCACAAAATCTACTCTTCTAACAAAACGAGCGCGCGATTCGAGTCGCAGCGGATTCAACGATTGGGCATTCATGACAACTCACAATTGGGGAGAACAGGCATCCGGCATTTGGACACTTGAGATTGACAATGACGGCTGGGATGGTAAGTTCGAATTATGACCACGGAAATTTCTATAAAACGAGGAAAAACCGAAAAAAAAGAAAAATTTTAAAAAAATCAGTTTTTTGTCGAAAAATTCACTTTTCAAAAAAAACTCAAGGTTCTCGCAAATTTTTCTAGATCAGACACAGTTTTGTGGGCGTGGCCAAGAAATATAATTCAAAAATGAGAGATTCAGAGAAGAAGTCACGAAATTTTTTTTTTACTTGGAGACCTAAAATTCACTTTTCAAAAAATCGATATTTTCGGGCCCGCCGGTATTTCTAAAAATGTTGGAAAAAAAAAACTCGGAGTGAGAAACAATGAGAAACCGAGAGACGCAGACAGGGTCTTGTCACGAAGAGCTAATCTTCAGTATGCGCCTTTGAACATTTCGCGAATTGTCTGGCAATGGGTTAAAAGGTTATCAAAAATTTCTGAAAAGAAGGAAAAATTTCAAAATTTGAAAAAAAAATCAGTTTTCTTGAAAAATTCTCTAGTCTATGACTGATAAACCAACAAAAAAGTCGATATTTTCGGGCCGGCCCGTATTTCCCATTTTTGCAGACGCCGAACTCGTTAAATGGGAGCTCGTTCTCTACGGAACCGATCGAGAAACCGGCGATTTCGGTGGCCAACACGCGTCACCACTCGCCGTGCGTTCTGTGCCATCGCTCGAAGATGCCACATCGTCTTCAACCACTTTTCTCTCCTCTCGAACCGGTCCTTTTCATTCACGGCTTTTTTTGATACTTTTCCTTTTTTCGATCTCAATTTTTTTCAACTGTTAGGTCACCCGACTCACCACCTGTAACAAGCAACTAATTACGGTACGTTTATGGTTTTGTGTACATTCCTCCCGCCTATTTTCAATTTATTTTTGTGATATTTCTCACTTTTCTCTTTTTCACACCGAAAAAAACAGAAGAAGAGAGAGGCAAAAACAAAAAGGTGCTCTTGTTGTTACTTTTTCACTACTAGTTCTTCAAATGAAATCATTCTTGTTTCGTTGTTGTTGGTGGTTCCGAAAGCGTGCCAATAATTTATGAGATTTTCAGAATAAAATAAGACAAAAAACACACTTGGGTGTAGAATAATGCGTGAAATAATACCGGATCGTTGTATTTTAAGCTATTTTGGTGAGAAAGAAGGCGAATATAAAAAAATCAAAAGTGGAATGTTGTTGGGTTGTGCGCAATTCAGTTTTTCAACGATTCGAGATCTTCGTCAGTGTTGCCGAGTTGAGAGCCGGTTCCAGAAGTGAGTCGAGACGATGGTCGATTATCGGCCGGCGACATTTCGTTCGTCAACGCAACACTTCCATTTCGGAATTCGTCTGAAATGCGCCGGTTTGGGAAAACATTTTCTGGGGAGAACAACAAACCTCTGGCAAGACTCGAATTACTTCCGAATCTTCTCGATTCGCGATGGAACATCGACGGTGTTCGTCGCGACGCCGTCTCTCTCTGCTTCAAAATCGAAACATCGCGTTCCAATGCTTCGTTCGTATCTGTCAGATCGTCGGCTCGACGTCTCTCCTCCTTGATTTTGCTGTTCAATCGATCGCGTTCCGCCTCGACCTCGTCTAATTGATTGCGAAGTTGACGAATTCGAGAATTCAAGCGTTCAGTCTAGAAGAAACAACAACATAACATTATACATCATATTGGCCGCTTTTTTTTTTGACTAACTTTTGAGGGCAAAAAAATTCAGAATTTTCTGATATTTTTTGGGGTCACTAATTTACAGAGAAATTGCATTTTCAAATTTTGATTTGTTGGTGACCCCCTTTCAGGGGCGAAGCCCGGTCCAAAATGAAGGGGCCGGGCCGGGATTTTTCGTTCTTCGACCGGTCAAAAAAAAGCCCAGCCCGACATTTAGACGTAACCCTTTGAAAACATTTGAAAAAAAAATGAAAAAATTGATTTTTTGAAGAAAAAAATCTTACTAAACCAATTTTTTACGCAGCAGTGTTTTTTTCCCTGAAAGTTTAAATTTTTTGTTCGAAAAATTCCTCAATTCACGAAAATATTTCATTTTTTGGCGTCAAACAAGCTCCGCCCAAATTTGTATGCGGCATTTGGGGTCCCCAAATGTTCCACCAAAAATCTTTTTGACGATTTTTGGATAAATTTTGTATCTTTAACATCAGATTTGTTTACTGTATAAAATGAAACGTGTTAAATATTTTGGGCCCGACAATATTTTGCTCACCGCTTGTCGATTCTGCTCATTCTGACGTTTCTCCTCCTCGAGCAATTGTTGCGATTCGGTCAGCTTCGACTCCATTCGTCGCAACGTTCGCGTTTGTCGCAATCGATCCTGTTCTTCCAACGTGATTTGTTGTTCCAGATTCAGAATTTTCGCCTCGGCAACCGACAATTGTGTGCGGACACGAGATTGAGCGTGAGCTGTAAGAAAAAAAAAAGATGAATCAGGCTAATTTTCGGAGGAAATTTCACTCACTCTCCGCCTCCTGCAACTGTTGTTTCAACTCGCGATTCGCTCTATCCAACGCCAACTTCTCCGATTCGGTTCGTTCGCACAAATTGCGCTCCATCGCCAAATCCGTCGTCATTTGTTCGAGCTGTTGTTGCGCCTTTTTTATCTTCTCCTGCGCCAAATCGTTCGACGTTTGCTCCTCGTCGATCATCTCTTCGAGATCGACAATTTTCGCCTCGAATCGTCGACGCTCCTCGTTGCCCAAACCGGCTTGTCGCAACGACGCCACCTCGTCCAACAACTCGTCGCGTTCCGTTTCGGCTTTGCGTCGCGACGACGACACGGCAGCCAAGTCGGCCTGAAGTCGTTTGATCTCGTCGTCGGCGTTTCTTGCGCGTTTGTCGGCGTCGCGTTGCGCCGCCAACGCGTCATCCATCGCCGTGCGCGCCTCCGACGCCTCCAATTGCAGGTCTTTGTATAGCGCTTGCATCTTTCTCGTCTGACGCGTCAAATCGTCCACTTGTCGTTGCGACGCGTCAAACTGATCTTTCAACTCGACCACTTGTTGCTCCAACTTTTTCTTCGCACTGACCGCATTTTGTCGAGCTCGCTGCTCCGCCTCCAACTCGTCGGTCAGTGTGCGATTCTGTGCGACCAACGACTTTTTGCGATCCTCCTCCTCTTCGAGTTTGGCCGCCAATTGTCTCTCGAAATCGTTACGAGCTGCTTGCAAATTCACCTCGAGTCTCGATCTCGCATCATCCGACATTTGAACAGCATCTTCCAAATCAATAATCTGTTGTTCAGCCTTGTTCAACTCATCTTCAAGCCGCCTTTTTGCCTTTTCCAATTCGAACATGTTCTTGCCATCGTCATCTTTAGTGGAAGCCTTCAAAATTAAAACAGATTCAGTTTTTCCCTGATCAACTCTACTTACCAAATTGTCCACCTCCAATCGCAAATTTCTTCTCTCCTTATCCAACTGTTCTGTGATCGTTTTTTGTTCGGCGAGCTCGTTCGAAATCATCAGGTTCTTTGTTTCAGCATCGCGCAACATCTGCTGCGCACTGTCTCGCTCTTGTTGCGCCAACACCGTGTTGTTGCGTTCGTCGGACAACATTTGATCGAATTTTCGTTGTTTTCTCTCCATTTCTCTCATAGAGGCAAGCGATTCGGAGAGCTCGCGTTGTGCATCTTCGGCCTCTTGGAGCGCCTTCTTTTTGGCGCGCTCGGCTTTTTCGCGAGCCTGTTCGGCTGCATCGGCTCTGAAATATTCATTTTTGAGGTTCTGAACTGTTTTTTTTTTCGTAATTTCGGCCCGAAAAGATACCTAGCAGAATGAATTTTTTCAAATCATCTACGTTTTCATCAAAAATTGATAGCAGCCAATTTTTTTAATGTGGAGATTTTCGATGAATTTTTTTTAAAGAGTGTTGGACGCTGAAAAAATCCCGTTGTCAGAATTTTTTTTCTGAAGGAAAAAAATGAAATTTTTTGGAGCCAATTTTTGACATTTTTTGTTCGAAAATTCAGTGAAATGCAACTAACAAAAAATTTTCAAGTTACGCCACGAAAATTAAGAAAAACTATGATTTTCCTTCAAATTTTTGACATTTTCAGTTTTATTCATACCTCGGCCAAAATGTGGAAACAAAAAGCGCACAATATTTCAGACAGCTCAAAATTTTTAAAGATTTTTTTGTGTGAAAAATCACAGAGCACATTTTGAAAACAAAAACTTCAACGTTTTTGGCCGAGCTATGGTTTTGTTTTTTTTTTCATTTTTTCGGGCGTCATTGACAAAAATATTTTCCCAAGATCTTAGGGCAGGTAATGTTTGAAATTTTCCAGAGAAAAAAACCCCCACAAACCTCTCCTTCTCCGACACCAGCTCTCTCTCCTTCTTCTTTCTCAACTCCTCGACCTTCTCATTGTTCTCCTCGTCCAATTTCTTTCGCGCCTCCGTTAGCTGCATCTTCACGTCTCTCAACTCTTTCTCGACACGATCGTGCGCCTCGATCGCCTCGTCTTTCGCCTCGTTCGCCAAAACCAGCTCATCTTCGAGTTGTCGGATGCGACTCGTCATTGCTGTGCGATTGCGTCGATCCTCTTCCGACGCCTCGGTCAACTCCGATAATTGCATATCGAGATTGGCAATCTTTTTGAGTAGATTCGAATTGCGCGTCGCCTCCGAATCTTTCGTTTTTTGCAACGATTCCAACTCGCCATTCAACTGAAAAGTAACCAAATCATTCTAGTTTTCTGTGCTTATCATTTTTCTTCTTCTTCTTCTTCTGTTTCATAGCTAAATGGTGTATAGAAATGGTAAACAAACAAAACGAAAAGGGGGAGGCAATCACTAAAGTCAACAACATACCTTATTCAATTTGGCTGACAACTCTTCGACTTCACCTTGTACCTCACGCATTTTGTGTTCTTTCTCCAACAATTGAGCTTCTGCCGTTTTTCGTCGTTTTTCAGCTTCAGTTCTTGCCGAACACACATTCGCAAGTTCGGCACGAACGTTTTCGTGATCCGTTTCAATGCTACTCTTCGCTTTTTCGGCCTGCAAACAAAAAAAAACGAAATGAGATAAAATGATAGAAAAAGAAGAAGATCATCAACTCATTTTCTCACACACATAAAACGAACAAAGCTATCTATGTGAGAAACTGAAAGAAAAAAAACACATTTTCTTCTTCTTTTGCCACTGTCCAGCAGCAGAAGCACAAAAGGTAAATAGGGGGCGAGAATCTGGCTGCTGTTGCGACTGCTGCTGCGGCGGCGGCGATGACAAAAAAAGAAAACAGTGAATCGACTAATAAGAAAAAAGACAAATATATAATCAGCCAGCCAGCCAGCTCACCGTGAGTTTTTGACGTTTCAACTGATCGATCGATTCAATCAATTCTTCCAATTTTCGTTGATTTTGTTGCTTCAACTCTTCCATCGCATCTTCGGCGACTTTCTTCTGATCATCGAGTTGCTTCTGAAAATTTTCGAAACTGGTTTGAAACACACATTTTTTTCCCAGTATTGTAGGGTTGAAAAATGAACACAATTGGAAGAGAACCAATATGACCTAGAAAACCAAATGGGCGGGGCTAAATACAGTACATTTTCATTGAAGGAACACGAGAGAAAAAGAAAACAGAACAATTTCTTATTATAAAATTTATAAAATCCACGTGCCCATGTTTTTCATAGCGAAAATTCTACTTCTCGTTTTTGAAATATCGTTTTCCAATTTTCTCGTGATGATAATACGAAAAAAATTGGAAAACAACGCTTTAAAAACGTGAAACGTGGCATGGCCACGTACTGTAGCATTTTCGCTGTGACGAACATGGACACGTGGATTTTATACATTTTATAGGGGAAAATTGTTTTGTTTTCCGATTTTCACATGCTCCTTTAACAAAACTATACTGTAGCCCGCACACTTGATTTTCTACGCCTTACTGGTTCTCTTCCACTGGTGTTACTCTTTCAGCTCTATATTATCATGTTCACAAAACACATACCTGACCTAACAGGGTACCAAAAATCCTTAGAAGTTTGTCACTGTGAAAATCTTGAGAAAATATTTTTGTCTCTGTGTAGAAAATTCTAGTTTTTTTTTTTAATTGAATTAATAAATTGAAAATTACGGAAAAATTCATACTTTTATCAAGAAAAACAGTTTTTCATTTTTTTTCAAAGTGACTTTTGACTCTTCGGAAAATTTCCGGCTCCGACCAAGCCTGTTGTACAGTAATCCAGGAGGCACAAAGAAAGTTAAAATTTTATGAGGTGTGAAAAAGGTCTAATTAGGTCACATCTGTTGTTATTGTAGTATTGATATAACATCATAAATAACAACAACAGGTGTGACCTTTTCTCCAATGCTTGACCAATTATTTTTGATCAATAAAATGTCACATAAGGACAAAAACGAAAAAAAATAGAGAAAAATTGCTGAAAATTCGAGAGAAAATCATATTTTTCTAGAAAGTGTCACTGTGAGTTTTCGACCAAAAAAAAATGTCACGGTACTTTTTCTCCTCTTAGGCCAGGTATGACAAAACATCTCTGGACATGCTCAAAAATCACAATTTCTAGCCGAGACTAACCTGCAAATGAACGTATTCCTGGTCTCGTTTGGCACGCATCTGCGACTGAAGAACAGTTTTGTCGTTGGACTCTTCGAGCTCTTGCTTGTACCCTTCCAACTCTTCGGCCATATCTCGTTTCGCCTTTTCGGCCGTCTGTCGAGCACTCTTCTCCTTGTTACAATCGTCCACAGCGTCGTCCAACTGAATGCGCAACTCGCGAAGTTCTCGCTCCAATTGTTGGCGGGCCGCCAATTCCTCGTCGTTTCTGAAATGAACGCAATATTTCACCTAGGCGGAGCTGGGATCTTACCTCAAGTTGAATTGCGCCATTTCCGCCTCTTTTCTCGTCAACTGAACCAACAACTCTTCGGCTTTTCTCGTCTTCTCCAACGACAACTCTTGCTCCTCTCTCAACTGTGTCTCGGCGGCTCGTTTCGCCGTCTCGGCCACTTGTCGTTGCTGCTTCTCCTTCTCCAACTCGTCTTTGAGCTCGGCGACCGTCGCCTCGAGTCTCGTCTTCAGCTTCGCCAATTGTTTTGCTCGTTCAGTCTCGTCAATCAAATTCGACGACAAATCTTCGCATCGCTCTTCGAGCGCCTTTTTCTCTTTTGCCAACTTATTTCCCGAATCCTCCAACTCCACGCCCTGCGCCTCGATTTCTTTGAGCCGCGTCTCAATCGTATTCTTTTCCAGCAGCAATTTCTGACGCGATCGTTCTTCGTCTTCGAGATTCGCCTCCAAATGTCGAACCGTTTCCATCAATCGTCGTTTGTCTTCGTCGAAACTCTTCGACTTTTTCTCCTCGCTTTCCAGCCGTTTCGAAACAGTGTCGAGAATTTGTTCGAGCTCATTTTTCCGTGCCAACACACGACTTCTCTCCTCGAACATTTCGGCACGTTCGAGCGATTCGGCGTCTAGTCTCTCTTTGAGCACAGCTCTCTCCTCGTCCATCTTTTCCATTTGCAATCTGTAGTCCGAGATGAACACTTCGGATCGTCGAAGTTTCTCCGAAGTCGTTTTCAATTCCAATTCTTTTTCGGCAATCAACTCATCTTTGTTGGTCACTTCGAGAAGTGGTTTCACCTAAAAAGCTCAGTTTTCTAATGAAAAAAAAACAAACTAAACACACGTACCTTTGTCAAAAGTCTCCACCATTGCCATTCTCTCAATCGCATCCACGCAAGTCCATTTCTTTGCAAAATTCGAATCGCATTCTGTTGTTCGCGTCGACGAACCATAACTCGACGACCGAGCCAGCCACGACATTGAGCCTAGAAAAAAACAATTGTGATTTTCTTGTTTCGATTCTCAACACCCACCTGGAAACTTTCAATCAACTCCGACAACTTTTGCTCTCTCAACTCTTCCAGCTCGGCAACAACACCGGCGCGGAAGAAAATCTTCGACTGACCAATTCGATACAAATTCTCGTCGACTTCGAGAACCGCCACGATGCGTCGAACCGCCTCTTTGCCGTCCATGAAGCCGGCCGGATTCGCGTCCGCCGCCAACAACTTCTCGTAGCGTTGACGAAACTCCTGGAACGGCAGGCGAGTCGGGAAACCTTGACGACAGATTCGAATTCCTTCGAGAACACCGTTGCAGCGGAGCTGGTCGAGAACGAGATGAGCGTTGAGGACGCCGTGCTTCTTCTCGTGATTCGCAATGATGCAACGAACAAAGTGGGGGTTGGTGTTGCTCAACGTGCTCATCAGACGAGTGAGCTGCTCTTTGTAGAGTTGCGAAACTGTGCGGAACATTCCCTTTTTCGGCATTCGCGAGCCAAACAGTCCAGTGTCCGACGAGCTGTCGGTTGCCGACAACGAGCACACGTCAGTGACGTCTTTCCACATTTCAACAACCAATCCTTCTTTCGACGTTTTGAGCACCTCAATGACATTCTCGTTTAGCGGATCCATATTTTTCACCCGCCAACCAGCCGCCTCATAATCGACACGTCCAGCATAGTGGACGACGGCAAAATCACTTTTGGCTCGAATTTCGGGTACAACATATTTGGGATGTTGCGCGTGTGTGTCGGTTAGACGTTGAACAAACGATTGATCACTTCCCTGCGGGAAGAGACACACGTCGTCGAGTGCCGATAGAATACCCATCGGTTTGTCGATCAGATCGATGGTCGGTTGCAAATTGAGCCCAAAATCCATGAACTTCCACTCGAGACCCTCGTCAACGTATTCCTGTTGTTCGCGCACAAACATTGTGTTGTTGAAGAGTTGTTGCAGTTTTTCGTTGGTGTAGTTGATGCACATTTGTTCGAATGAATTTGTGTCGAAAATTTCGAAGCCGGCAATATCGAGGATTCCGATGAAGCTGACTGACAATTGGCGAGTGCGGTCGAGAGATTTGTTGAGACGATGAACCAGCCATCTGGAAATGAAGAAAAAACTGTTATAACTTTTGACATATGAGAAAGGGTAAGGAATTATAACTTTGGGTCCAAAAGGGTACCAAAATTTAGACAAAAATTTCACCGTGAACAATGCTGATAAATGACTGAAAGACACGAAAAAGGGGTCAATATGGTCTTAAATTGAAGACGACCGTACCATTCGATGATGATTGTAAGGACAAAACTAAAAACGGCAACAAGGAAAAATAATCAAAAAGAACGAGACAAGAAAGAAAGAAGACATATAAGAAAACTAAGCAAAAGGTGAAGAGTGAATGAATAAATGAAAGAATGATCACAGGAGGACACATAGACTGTTGACTCCGCCCACTAGTTGTACGCGGCGTGGGTAATAAAAATGGGCGGGGTCAAAGATGGGCACATCATACAGGTGTTTATTCATTCATTCATTCCTCACTTTTTGCTCAGTTTTCTTATATGTTATTTTTTCCTTTGTTGTCTCGTTCGTTTTGATTTTTTTCTTCTTCTTGTTTTTCTTTTGTCTTTTCAATCTCTTGTCCACAATTATCCCAATTATGGAAAAAAAAAATGAAAATTTCGTCTACAAACTAAAACATTCATCTCCTTTTAATTTACTTCAAGATAATGAAAACCGGACATTTCGAAACCGGACATCTCGAAACCGTATATTTATACCTGGCCAACAGGGTACCAAAACTTTTATTTTAGTTCACTTTGAGACTAAAATAAAAGTTTATTTTTTCGAAATCCGGAAGTCAGAACTCGGAAGTCGGAATTTCGCACAACTCTGGTACCGACATCCCACAGGATGCGCCATACAGTAAGAAAAACAAAAGCTCCTTCCTCCTTTTTGTTGACATTTCAAGCAGTTTCAAAATGTCCAAAAAAAAATTACCTGAACAATCGCTCATAGCATGCTTTAGCTATTGCTCCAACCGAAAATTTGGCTTGATCCACATTCTGCGAACGATGCACCAAATCTCGTTGTACCTTTATTTTGGGCTTCAAAAATGCGCGAATCAGCTCTGTCACATTGACACCGAGCAATTGGGCAATTTTCTGCGCGACCGCGTCGTTCATCAACACCGCCTGATCGTTGTTCTTGTTCTCTTGTGAGAATTCGAGGTTTCCAAAGAGTAAAACTGCCGACACGATTCGAAGAATCTGATTGACCTCGTCGTCGTTGAGACCCATTATCGACATGGCTTTGATGGTCTCGCGAAGTTCGGCCGCATCGTCAACACCGGCCAATCGGCACTCGCCATTTGACAGGAATTTGTACGTCGACGCGCTGTCCTCCAACAAAAGTTGATCTTTTTGCGATTTGGATAGGCCTTTCAGCATTTGATAGAAAATGTGAAATGTTCGTTCGTTGGTGGCTTGTTTCAACACTCGCGATTTTTCCAAAAGATAAAACTCAATATTGGCACCGGAAATACCACCAGCAGCATCGAAATGGACGCGAATAAACTTTCCCTGAAAAAAACGGGATATTTTTCAATTTTTCTTGGCTTGACTAACAAATCTGCTCGAATTGTCATTTTTGACAGTTTTACTGTTTCCAAAAGCCTCAAGAATCGGGTTAGCTTGAAGAAGTTGTTCTTCCAACTGTCCCATAATGCGATTTTGTGACGTGTCCAAATCCACAGACGTTTTTCGTGATTTATTGATTGATCGATTTCCGGCAACATAGGCCAAGTACTGAATGACCTTTTTCGCATTTTCAGTCTTTCCAGCACCCGATTCACCTCTGTAATATATATTTCTCTCAATAAATATCCGTGGAAAAGTACTACTCACGTGCACAGAATCGACTGATCTTCTCGTTCCTGAAGCATGCTTCGATAAGCTTCGTCGGCGACTGCAAAAATGTGAGGTGGCATCTCTTTGCGTTTTTTGCATTTGAATTGTTCGGCAATTGTATCGGTGTAAATTGGGATTCTCTTGTATGGATTGATGACGACACAAAACAATCCAGAGTAAGTCTGAAATACAGTAGTTGGTCGAACTTCGAATGATTGGATAACTATTTTTACAAAACGAGGAAAAATATATTTTCTAAAAAATACGATTTTCTCTCTAATTTTCAGCTATTTTTCTCTATTTTTTCGTTTTTGTCCTTATGTGACAATTTTTTTTTTGGTCAAAAATAGTTGGTCAAGCATTGGAGAAAAGGTCACACCTGTTGTTGTTATTTATGATGTTATATCAATACTACAATAACAACAGATGTGACCTAATTAGACCTTTTTCACACCTCATAAAATTAGAACTTTCTTTGTGCCGCCTGGATTACTGTACAACAGGCTTGGTCGGAGCCTGAAATTTTCCGAAGAGCCAAAACTCACTTTGAAAAAAAAATGAAAAACTGTTTTTCTTGTAAAAAGTATGAGTTTTTACCGTAATTTTCAATTTATTCATTCAATTTTCAAAAAACTATAATTTTCAGTAAAATTTTTGAAATTTTCAACGTATTTTCAGGGTTCCGGGACATTTCGAAACCGCATGAGGTTCGAACGAAAAGGAGGAAGAAACGACGTTTGTTTGCCTTACTGTATAGCGTATCCAGTGGGATGTCGGTACACACATTTGTTGAAAGGGCGACGAAACACGTTATTTCTTGGATATGTTTCGATATTTTGATGCGGTTTTGAGATGTGTGGTTTCGAAATGTCGCGTTTGAAGCGAAACTTATATTTTTTTGTTTTCACAATCACACTCTTACGCCCACGCTTTCTTGTTTCCGACAGAAAATTTTCGATTTTTTGATCCGGAAATGTTTTTTCATGAGAATTTTCAAAAAAAAAACCGATCTGGAAATAGGAAAACTTGAAAAAAGTGTGGTTTTTGATTCGGGTCGTTCATTCTCCGTTATCATTTTGAACCTACCTCTTTCTCGGTTAAAAATTCTGAAAAAAAAATCCCAGGGTCTTTCCCGACCAACTCACATAGTAAAGATTGGAAAAATAACGTTGTTTCAAATTGTTGAGCACTGACGCCTCATTCAAACACGTGAGCATGGCCATATCTTCGCATTTGTCATATTTCGGCGGATTCGGTTTTTGGCAATCATCAGATGAGACGCGTTGCCGTTCACCGGTCTCCATGAGCTGAACTTCAATCGATCCATCGGCAGTTTGATCGCCAATGACGGCAGCGAGCGAAAAACCATCTTTTTCATTCGGCACCCATACCAGTTTTTTACGAGACCATTCGGCCGACAACGACGGATTCATCAAGTCGGCCTTCGCCTAAAAATGAAATAGAAATGACAGAAATGTGTCGGCAAAACATCTGCCTACCCGTAGCTGGTCGATTTCATCATTGTTTGGACGAGATGACATCATTACCTATTTCGAGCGAATTTTTCAGCTACAAAAAAGAAATTTGGAATTTAGCACATTTTTGATTACGAACAAATAATAAAATCAAACGAGTAGCTAGAATAATATTCTCAAAAAATGACAGAAACAATGCGGTAACAAATGGAACACGGGTTTTCGACAATATTTTTTACGTGAGCTAATATCAAACTATGTTTTTGAATCTTTTCAGAACAAAAAACATGGATTTAGAAAAAATAACAGTTTCTGCGTGGCAATCAATACTTTTTCGAAAACTTTGTGCCGCAAAAATGATTTTGTGAGTGTAATCTTTTGGGCGTCATATTTTTGTCAAAAAAAAACATTCGAAAACAAACTTACTTACAGTATACTCGATATCCCACGCACAATCAGAACGCGATAGTTTATAGCGGAAATATAGTTTACCCAGTTTAAAGTGAGTTCGTTTTTTTTCGAAATATTTTGAAAAATTCTACCCGCATAAATGTTTTGTCAAAACGACAACCACATGTTCCCAACAAAGAAGGTGTTATCTAGTAAACGCTTACGCGTAAACTGGCACTAATTACCAAGCTTAACTCGAATTTCGGCTAAAGTTTAAGTTTCACCTATCGTTGCATTTGTTAGATTTCGTGATACTCGATTTCACTAGTATTTATAAGCAAAAACTATTGAAATTTGATTCGCTCAAGTACTTCAAAACGCATAAAAGACTGTCAGCACCTGTTTATTTTACTGCCAGCAAAAAAAAACACATTCAAATGTGAAACACCCGCCACGCTTTGTGCAAACACTGTCACGCACAAGTTCACACAACATTTGCGGCAATTTAATTTTGAATCAAACTTTTGTTTTTTGTTTCTTTTCAGAAAAACAGCCGATACCGAAGAAATTATTCAGAGAAAAGGTCACGAAAATTTATTTGATCTACCAAGAACAGTTTTGGAGACCTAAATTAACAACTGAAACAGTTCTTTTTTCTTATTATCATTGTAAAATTTCAAAACTCATAAATAAATTCAGGTTCCAAAAATGTCTGACATTATAACATTATCCGATGACGACGAGAAAATTTCCGGAATCCCGAATAGCTTTGAAAATGACAATTTTTCTCGCTTCTCTTTCGATGTCGGCGTTTCCACACTCGAAGAAAAAGAAGAAGAAGAAGAACCGTTTTACCACGAAGAAGATTTACTCGGAACCGATGTTTATATTCCTGCTCAACCCTCACCCATACTAACTCCAAAAACTCCATCTCTTTTGAAGAGAAGACGATCTGTCTCTACAAGTTGCTTGAATTCCGGTTGGTTTATAAATATCTCAGACATAATCGAATTATACAATTTAGAAATTCCTGTAACTTCTTCAACACTCCAAGTGTGTTCTATCGATGAAGAAAACGACAAAGATCTGGAACTTCGCGCACTATTGAGTCCAGCCAAAAAACGAAAAACTAAAGAAAAAATCGAAAAAGTTCTCAACGAATTTTTCGGAGTTTATTGTCTGATAAGTCGAAGCGACAAACCATGCTATAAGGTATTTATAAAATTGTGATATATTCCACAAAAACTTTCAGAATCGTTGCTATATTGGATATACAGTTGATCCAAATCGTCGAATAATGCAGCATAATGGCGGTCGCGTGAAAGGCGGTGCAAAGAAAACAGACAGTCGCGGACCATGGTAGTTTTTTATAAAGGGATTTTCTGTATAAAAATTGGCTCTGGGACTAAAACGCGGCATTTCGAAACTGCTTGAAATTATCATAAAAATATCGAAAAAAAATCCAAAAACAAAATTTTTTTCTCGTTTTCAATAAATGTGTGTACCGACATCTCACGGGGTGCGCCATACAGTAAGACAAAAAATTTTCCTTCCTCCTTTTCGTTGGAAATTCATGTGATTTCGAAAAGTCCCGGAGCCAAAGAAACTAATTTTTCTCGTTCTTAAAGGGACATGGTGTGTGTTGTACACGGCTTCCCAAATCATGTCGCCGCTTTGCGATTCGAATGGGCATGGCAAAATCCCAATGTCTCGAAAGTAATCAAAGAACGACAATTGAAAAAGGAACGAAAAGAGACTCCGTTCGCTTACCAGTAGGTTTTTTGAAATTATCCATTTTAAAAGTTTCTTTTCTTCAGACTTCGAATTGCATGCAATTTAATGACAAGTAATCCATTTAACCGATATGCTCTCACATTTCGATGGTTGATGACAAGCGAAGAGTTGCCCTTTCCATCAACTTGTCTACCACCAACTCATGTTAAGAAAAAATATGGAAAAGTGACAAAAGAAACAAGTATTGTACCATCAAAACTTGAAGATTATGAAAAATTTGAAGAATGTCACATTTGTGACAAAAAAATTCAAAAGGTGATCATTTTTTACTGTTTTCGTTGAAATTTTTTGTTGCAGATCTGGCATTTTTGTCGATGTCTATCCACAACCTGCCGTGGTCAATTTCACGTGGCCTGCCTCGCAGAAAATGCCCTTAAAATATCAAGCTCTTCAACATCAACAGAAAATTTAAAAACCCAACTTTTTCCGCTTTCCGGGAACTGCCCCGTTTGTTCTCACACGTTTTTGTGGGGCGACGTGATCCGCGAGCAACGGAGAATTTTGAAAATTTCAGCAAAATGTGAAAATGATGAATTGAAATCGCTAGTTATTCTCAAAAACATTTGATATAATCGAAATGGAATTTATTTGAAATTAGTTTTTCGAATAAATTGGGAAAAAAGTATCACCCATAAATATTGCAAAAACAACAAATGCATTTTGTTGTATAAATTAGGAAATCACATTTTCAGCGGATCCACTTTGGCGACTTTTTTCGCGTTTGCAGCGCTCGCCGCCGCTTCTTCGGCTTTTTTCGCCGCTGCCTTTTCTTGTTTGATACGCATTATATCAGCATCGCGATTCATACGTCCATCCATAGTGAGACCCTAGAAACATTGTTCGTTTTTAAGTACGTTGATGCCATGTACTTACCGCATTCCCCGCTTGTCCAGATGCTCCCAGCTTTTTCTTAGCGTCTTGTAACTTCTTTTGATTTTTTTCGCGAGCCAAATCTCTTTGATTTCCACCTATAATTTATATAACTTTCTCGAGATATTCAAATAACATGAATTTTCCTTCACTTTGCGAGAGAACTTATTCAGAAAGAACCTAATTTGTTAAATAATTGCACGAAAAAATGTTTCTTTATTTGTTCATTTTTCACTCACGAGTCATTTTTGCGATTATCAGAAGGTTGCGATGAGGAATCAAGCTCGGATCCACCGACGGACTCTTCAATTGAAGGTGTGCCTATCGAAGGCGAATGTAGACTGAAATAAAGCAAATGAACAAAAAATAATGACAATCAAAGGGCACGTTGGAAAATCAATAAATGGACAAATAAATATGAAGATATTTGGACATACATAAAGACATGAACAGAAAGTGAAAAGAATGGATGTACGAGTGTCGCCGTGGACATTGTCTGCATGAAGAAAAACAGACATTTAGTTTTGATAAGACTTCCGGGATAGATCCAGTTTTCATACCTTTTTGGTAAACTTATTAATCTTGATAAAGTGTTTTTGTTGGAAATTTCAAATTGTTATCAAAGATGGTTTCTTCAGATAAGAATGATATTTAATTCAATGCACAATGATCAGAAACAGATATTTTTAGAGTTGATTGGAACTCATTTTTGATTTTAAGAGATTTAAAAAAATCGAAAATGTTTATGAGATTCGCGGATGGAATAAAAATAAAAACAACAATATTCAACAAAATTGGAGATTAAAGAGGTGAGAAGATTTTGATCACTTTTCCAATGGATGGTAGTTTAACAATTTTTCGATCAAGTCAACGTGCGCTAACAGCATTCGGCGACAACAATATCGACGAAGACCAAGAGCATCGAGAGCGTCACCTAAAACGAACAAATGTAAGAATTATTAAAAGCGTTAAAATGTTGGCTTCGAAACTAAAAATATTAATTTTGAAAAAATCGCGATGTGACGTGTATTTTTGAAAAAAAACTCTTTCCTAATTTTTGAGAAATTTGAATTTTTTTGATTTTTTGAAGTTTTTAATATGAAGTATACACTAACCTTCGCTGTATTCTGATTGCAAGAATCCTAAATATGTTTCCCATTTGTCTCCAATAACCTTGCCACACGTGAAGCATCTGATTGGGATAATCATTCTTGCTGAAACGATAAAATTTGTTGCTTCGAAAAAGAAAAGAAAAAACTGCTCGTAAGATTAAATGCTCAAGGTACGCAGAGAAAAAACAGTGTTTGTTTTTGAGAGACGCAGAGAAAACGCTGCGAGACCTAAAGGAAATCAGCTCTTGGGGTATATTTACGACAATCTATTTCTAAATTTTTTTCTCGAATTGATTTGTGAAA
This sequence comes from Caenorhabditis sp. 8 KK-2011, assembly GCA_963572245.1. NCBI lineage: Eukaryota > Metazoa > Nematoda > Chromadorea > Rhabditida > Rhabditidae > Caenorhabditis > Caenorhabditis sp. 8 KK-2011. The sequence goes on along the minus strand of OY751546.1, from coordinate 2,406,921 downwards.
TGTATAGCTCTGTACAGAAACTGAAGAAATTTTCCGAAAATGCATATATGGATACATCGTATACAGAAGATCAGGCTGCAGATTTGGTGCGAAAAGAGGCTGAAAAAATAATAAATGTAAGGATTTAAAATATTGAAAAGATAACAAGAATGATTGACGAGTCTTATAGATAGATCTGAAAACAATACGAAGTACTTGTTCTCAATTTCGCGCTGAAATGTTTCTCTATGCTGGTACAATGTTCAATTGTTCAGAGAGATTTGAACCGGAAGCAAAACAATTCCTAACATATGCGATAACCGAAAATCCGGCACTGTCTGAAGGCTGGTTAGAACTTGGACTATGTGTTGCAAAGCAGAACGATATTACGTTCGCGGTGGAATGTTTTGAAAAATCGATAAAAATTATAAGATCTCCTAGAGGATTGGCCAATTTGGCAATCGCACTTCGTCTCAAAGCAACATCCTCAAACGACGAGAGCGAGCAGAAAACCTTGCGGAATCGAGCTTACAAACTGTTGAAAGAAGCCATCGAAAGTGATAAAAACTTAGGCTTAGCCCACTTGACATTAGGAACACATTATTTTTCGGAATTTTTCACAAGTTATCAATCGATGAAAAATCTTCTCGAAGAAGCATGTTCCAGTTATGAAAACGCGTTGAAATGCGAAGATCAAAAAAGAAACCCAGAACTTCATTTGAACTATGCAACCACACTTCGATATTGTGAACAATTCTCGAAATCATTGTTTCATCATATGGAGGCATGCCGATTAGATCCAAGAAATATTCTGAATACAAAAGAAAAACAGGAAAATTTGAAGGTGTTTCTGGAAAAGTTGAGCGATATGGTTCAAAGGCAAGGTAAGATATTATGCAAAAGCAAAAAAAAAAAGAAAAAATATGTTGTATTAAAATTATATTTTATGTTTATTTAGGACGCCTGAAAAACAAACGAGTAGAATTGTTTGTCGAATCTCTAAAATCTGAAAATTGTCCTGCTACGTCATCAATCGTCAAAGTTATAGGAACAGTGACTCACGAGGAAATTGTTCCATTGTATGTTCAAAAATTTAGTTCTATTCAAACATCAAAATTTCCGTTTTTTCAGAACACTTGGATGTATCCTTCCAACCGGTAAGTGCTGCGCAGTGACAATTTACAATTGCTCGACAAATTTTGGTTTTGTAATCGGTGACACTTTGACAATATCAAATCCGGAATGGAAAATGTATGAGAATATGAAAATGTGTCGTGTAAACTCTCCGAATCAACTTTTGCGAAATGGCCAACCAGTCGCGGCAAATGCCATCGCTCATGCCACACTCAAAATTGAACAATCCTGAAAGCTATATTTTTTTAATTTGTGTACATTAGAGATCTCAAAAAAACATTCGAAGCTTTATTTTTTTTTCCAGAAAAAATGAGACACCTGGCGGAGACACACCAATTGAAAACCATTGGGATGAACTATGTTGGTGACTTTTGGCTTTTATACCTTCCCGGTTTCATAATTTTTCTCATTGACGAAAGAAACTATTTTTTAGACACCGACAGGATTCGAACTCTGGTTGTTTGACACACGCTGCGCGTATTTAACCAACTGCGCTATGAGTGCAACAATTACAAGTGAGAGAAATACACATGATAAATGTTGTGTGTGGTGGGTTGATTTTTTTCAAAGGGAGAAATGAAGGGTAAACACGAAAAAATTTGATTTTTTGATCTCAAAATTTCTATAGATCGGACACAGTTTTGTGGGTGTGGTCTAAACCGAAAAAAAAAATTTAAAAATGAGAAATTTAGAAAGGTCACGAAAATTAATTTGATCTATCTCGAAAAAAACTTCAAAATTTTATAAACCTAAAAATTCAACTGTCACAAAACTGATCGTTGAAAAATTCCAAAAACACATGTTGCAATATATTGTGAAGATCAAACTTTGGCACATTTTTCCATAAGCTCTATGAAGAATTCATCAAAAACCCCCAATTCGCTGGGAAAAAAAGAGCAGCGATGCGCAAAAAATCGCATTTCTCAACACATATGTTTACACTTTTTTTGTTTCCAAAATCCCATTATTTTTATGAATTGAAACATTTTTATGATATGTGAAACATATTCGGGGGAAATCGAAAACCCGGTGATTTATTATCACCAATAGATCTGCTCAAAAGACACCCGGAAGAGAGATGTTTTGTTGCATCATCATTTCATTTGAAAAATTCACCGATTCTTTGAAGCCCGAATATTTTGCTACACATTTAAAATTCAAAGCTCGTCTGAAAAAAAACACAAAAACAATAGACAAATAAAGAAATATTCATAGGATCACGCAGTTTGGAATATTCGAATCTCTTTTTTTTTGATCAGTGAAAAAATTCCAAAACTTGTTGTTATCTTGTTTTTTTGGCTCACAGTTGTTTATTTTTTTGCATCTGTTTATGTGAAAAATGATTCATTTTGATATACATTTTTTTTTGAATTCCAAAAGTTATTTTTCCAAATTTTATTTCGAAACAAATCGCGTCAACGGACTATACATTATTTTAATGAGAAAACTTTCGTCACGAATGTCTACATTAAATTGTGCGCCTTCAAATAAACGTACAGTACAACGCAACGTCATTTTTGTTTTTTTTTCAATTTAATAAGAAACAGTACACCTATTTCAAGGAACACACATCATTTTGCAAACTACGCTGTAAGACCGCCTCAAACCTCATCTCTAAATATTTTCAAAAAACTAATAAAAAATAGAAAATATCCTTGAGTATTTAATGTATGATTCTAAAACCAATCAAAATCTCTCATATCCATTCAGAATATACTATTCATATTCATATATCTAGTTATTTTTCCCCCATTTCTTGCTCAAAAACCAAGAAGAAAATAATAACAACAAACTAAATAAAAAATTCTTTTTGCTTTCCAGAGAATTTTTTTTTGTTATACAGTTTTTCGTGAATTATTCATATTTAACACCGCATTTCAGCTAATTGAAAAATGTTGGCTGAAAATATTTTTGAAAGTTGATTTTTTAAAATTCCACGAAACAATGCAATAAATCACATAATTATCAGGTTCCCTGCCTGTATGAATTCTTTTTTTTTGTGTTTTTGTTTTGCTAACAAAACGTCACCTCATTTCCAATTAAATTAGAAGAAAAACTGATGGTTATCTGGGGTTTTTCCAGCTAAAAAAAAACGAGGAAGAGGAACAATTTTGAATAAATATTTAGACGACATTGCGCGTAGGCATTTTTGCTCATTGTTCCATGAGATTTTTTTTCTGAAATTTTTCTCGCCGTCCAAAAAAACGAAGTTTTACGACTAACATAAAATCTGTTGTACCATCATTTCCATTTCGAAAAAAAGTGTTGGGTTTTTTTTTAAAAAGAAAAAAGTGTCTTGGCTAATTGAATTTTTTTGTCAAGCGAAACCCAAAAACAATTGAAATCTGACCTTTTCTCGAAAATTTATTGCACAACTATATATATTTTTCTCCACGTTTTATTTATAAATTTTATCAGTGCAAAAATGAGGCGCTGCATCAACAGCTTCCGTGGCGCAATAGGCAGCGCGTTCGGCTGTTAACCGAAAGGTTGGTGGTTCGAGCCCACCCGGGAGCGAAATTTTTTTTTAGTTTTTTGCAAACACTAAAATAGTCATTTCCGATGAATCGGGTTTTGTATTACCAACCCACCAGACATCTACAATTCCGGTGTCTAATAAAATATACCCGAAAATGCTCAATTTCCGTTCTATGCAAATTGTTTGTCATAAGATAAGTTTGTTTTTTCTGGAACACGTGGCATTCAATTTTTATTACAGTACTTTTCCGTTTTTTTTTGTTTTCAGGTGATTGAGGCACAAAAAATCTGAATTGGCGTGTGAAATAACAACTAAAATTTCCATGTTTTTTTTCATTTTGTTATTTTTTGTCTGATCGCATGACACTTTTTTCCCCGGGCTCGTAAATGTTGATTTTGTTCGATACACCATGACGTACTTCTTCACAGAGAAAGGAAAAAAAATGAGTTTTCTTGAAATTTTTTTTCCCAAAATGAAAAATTAATGATGGAAGGTTGGTTCTTGGGGTGAAAGTTTGTTCTTCGTCTTTTTTTCTCGGAAAATTAGGTTTTGACGCGTTTCAGAAGTCTCGGGCCGGCTCGAAAAACACGGAATTTTTCACTTTTTTCCAAGAGTTTTGTCTGAGCAGCCAGAAATGAAGATTTTATCTGAGCCCGGGTCGAAAATTAGAGCCATGCCTGAAAATTTTGTTCGGGCCATTCAGAGCCAGCCGGGCCTTTTTTGAAAGCCTGAAAAAGCTCGGCACGCAAAGGCCTGAAATATTTATACGAATGTTTGGTACTTTCAGATACAAATTATAATTTGGGCGGGCTTTTTTGACAGGCCCAAAAAAATCAAGGCCCGGCCCGAATTTTTAAATCCATTTTTTTGGTTCACGTTTGAATATATTTTTGAGCTCTTTTTTTTTCCTAAATTTGTTATTTCCAAACTTGAGAGCACAAAAAAAAAGTGAAAAACGCAGAGTATATCAAATATTTTTGACTGGAACATAAATTTCAGAAAAAAAAACTTTGGAAAAAATTTTTTTTTTAATTAAAAATTTTGCATGGGTGAGGAATCGAACCCGCGACCTCTCACTCTATAACAAAACGCCTATCCTACTGCACCACCATGACACGTAGCGTGGAAATTTCATAAAATATTCTGATTTTAAGAAAAAGGTGAGAAAAATTAAAAAAAAAATGAAAAAAAATAGATACAGTAGTAACATCTAAATAATTTCTTACAAGATTTCAAAAATTTCAAATTCCCGATTTTGTATCATTCTGATTGTCTGCTTATTGAATTATCAAGATTACATTTGTGGATGTTGTTGTTTTTTTTTCAAAAAAAATTGTTTTCCCAAACTTCCAAGCCTAAGCCTCAAAAATTTCGAAAAACTAATTCAACCAACCATAAATCCATTACCACGTACTTCATCTTCTCATTACCCTTTCAAACGCAAAAGAAAAAAATCAGAACGCACATCATCAAAAATGGGCGGTACCAGAGCAACAAAAAGTGGGCGGAGCCTAGTTGCTCAAGGCTTCTTCTTCTTCTTCTAACACCTCCTTCAAGTGTTCAACTCCGAGTTTTTTGTGTTTTTTGTTTTTCTTTGTTTTTGTAAGAAAATTATCTATTATGCAAAAAGAAAAAAATTCTTTATGCAGCATTTTTTTTGGATGAAAAATTCTCAAGCCTCAATTTTTGAGAACAGTTTTTTTGTTGAAAACTGGAAGCAGAAGAGGATCCAAAAATCCAATTTTTCTCATGCGCAGGTTCCATTTTTTTTTTGCTCCATGAAAAAGGTCTAGATTTGATTAGCCTGCCTGCGTGTCTCGTTTTTTTTGTGAAATAAAAAAAGTACAGACTTGGATGTTTTTTGGTTTTTGATGAAAAAATCTAGGAAATTCATGAATGATAATTGGTTGTTTTTGCGGGGAGAGTCTGACGATTGTTGGTTTTTTTTGGGTTTCCAAAAAAAAAAAGCAAACAACAAGATAATAGCTCTGATCGAAAAAACGTTGGTTTTCAGTAAAAGAGTAGGATCATTTTTTCGAAAACTTTTTTTTTTTGAAATTTTCTCTAGAATCTCTTCTCTCTAATATTTGAATTTTTTCTAGATTTTGCGTGATGAGTATGTGGTGCGATGGTTTCGACATGTTACAACAGAAAGAAGTCAAAGAGTATTATCGAAATGTGAGTTTGAACTTGGACCTATAAACTAGATTTTGGACCTAAGCCAGAGCTCGATGAGCTGTTTTTAATGTAATATCTCATTTGTCTGTTTAGGCCCGAAAACCTGGCCAAAATCGGGCCTGGAAAATTTAAAAAAAAATTTTTCGAGCCAATTTTTTTTGGATTTGAATAGCCTAAATTTTTTAGAAAATCTTTGAGGCCCAATTTTCTCAGGCAATTTTTTCGGGCATAATTTCGGGCGGATTTTTTCAGACCAGAATTTTTGACAGAAATTGTGAGCCTCAATTGTTAGGCCAAAATTTTGGGCTAATTTTTGTCAAGTCAAAATTTTGAGCCTACTTTTTTTTTTCGAGACCGGAAATTTTTTCAGGTCAGATTTTCGAGAATAATTTTTTTTTGTTGCATTTGAGCTACCGTCTAAGTCTCTCATTTTGTCGTGCTCTCTCCTCGGTTTTCGATGGCAGATAATTTTCAAAAATTTCCAAATTGTCAATTATCCCGCCCAAGCCCACCTCCAACACTCACACGACAATTTTTGTTTCCGTTTTCAAGAAAAACCTAATCACTAACCAAATCGTGAGATATATACCTCGCCTAGATTAATTATAATGTGAGTCAGAAAGAAAAAAAAACAAACAAAACAACTTATTTGTCTACCACAAAAAATATGAAATAATCCCCTCACCCCCCTCGAACAAAAAACACCAATGGGTGGATTAAACGGGGTGATTTATATGAGGAGAGAACGTTTTTTTTCTGAATGGGTTCTTGTCCAAAAGAAGTACACAAAATGACGAGATAATTGAAAATCAAACATCGTATCTCTCTCTCGTTTTTTGTCTGTGTCAGGAAGTGCGAAAAGTATCAGATTTCGATCGACTGAAAATGTGGATTTTTAGTGTGGAGATTCAGAAATTTGACTGGACTTTGAAAAAAAATTGAAGTCTTTCTTAATGCGGCGTCCAAAATCAAGAAAAAAAACAAAAAAAAAGAGAAAAATCGCATCCAATTTCGAAAAAAATAAATAAATACAGTACTCATTTAAAGGGACACAACGTTTTTCACTGAAAAATTTACTTGTAGCACAACCTGCGTATCTAACTCACCATTTTTCCCGTTCTAGAACATTCTTTTCGAAAAAAAACATTGAGTTAGATACGCAGGTTGTGCTACAAGTAAAATTTCAATGAAAAACGTTGTGTTCCTTTAAATGAGTACTGTGTTTGTTTTTTTTTCGAAGTTGGACGCAATTTTTCTCTCTTTTTTTTTTGTTTTTTTTCTTGATTTTGCAATTTTGGACGTCGCAAAAAAAAAACAAAAAATGTTTTATGTGTGTGACTTCACGTCATTTCAATTGTTTGACGCACAACTGCACAAACTAAAAATGTTTGGAGTCTAGAAATCCAAAAAAAAAAGAAAAAAAAAACATGATGTCGTACTGTAAGTTTGTTCAAAGGCGCACACATCAATAGGGATATTCGCGACGAGAGTTTTCTCATTCAAAAATGTATGATCCTTCGATCATAATTTTTTCCGTTTTTTTTTCTTTTTCCTGCCGCGCGCATAAGCTTTTGAAACACCGTGAAATACACAATTTTTCCCCAAAAACTACTCAATCATTTTTTCGTCGCGTTCATTATTATATAAGTGACTAAAAACCTCTTCAACAACACATGTCACAATGTTTTTTTTCTTGCTTCAAATGATGAATTTCGTTGTTCCCTAAGTGACCCGATTCTAGAATTTGTTCCATTGAGATATAAAGAGAAGAAGAAGAAGAATAAGAAAAAAAGAGTCTCGTTTTTGTGCGGAGGTTCTTTGCGAGAGGAAATTGAATTTTTGCGCGGGCGCGCGCGGAAAAATTTTGAATAGGTAACAAAAAATGGGCTATCTTTTTTTTTCTTGTTGCGTGAGTTACAATGGGGAAAGAATTCAAAGAATGAAATGAAAAGGTGTTGAGTTGATAACAAATTATTTTTTTTCTTGAACGAGGCGGAAAAAATAGGATTTTTTTAAACGAGAAGTTCAAAAATTGTCTGAGCAAAAACGGGGGGGGGGGGGGGGGGCGAAATTCATTTTTGTTTCTTAATACAAAAATGAAAAAAAAATTTCGGCAGTAGGAGGAACCGAACCCATAGCTTCCCCCATACTAGTCAAACCTCTTCCCTGTTGCGCCACGTTTTTGCTTTGAATATTTGCCTATTATGTCACCGATGTTTGAATGAAATGTACGGTGAAAAGTTTTTTGTTTTGTGGAAAAACGAGACCACACACATTTCCCATTTTCAGATGTTTGTTTGTTGTTGTTTCAAATCCCCAAAGTCTCAAATTCATTTTCTTCTTTTCTCGCCGCCCCAAATAACACAATAACAAATCAAAAGAGCAATCCATTTTCATCCGCCAAAAATTCCCAAATGTATACGTCGAAAAAAATCTGCAATCTGACACAACCTAAAAAATAGTCCAATTAGTGCAAAAGTGTTGAGTAGTACATGTTTGAGAGCTCAAAAAACGAGATTTCTGGCTGTTGCTGCACATAATTAGCATTGTTTCTGGCAAACATTTTTGACGCGGCAGAAAGTTTTTATAAAGTTATGCAAATTGTGTGTAGTTCTTTTGGAGGAGTTGACCTACAGTAGGAAATGTGGCAATCAAGCGGATGATTAGATTCGAGAAAACCACAACGAAAATATCAGTGATGCGAAAATATGTGGGCTTGAACTTTGAAGATGTGTGCAAAAGTTTGATCTTTTGATAAGAATTTTTTTGAATGACGTCAGGGGTTGGGGTGAGGCTTAGGTTTAGGCTTAAAAAATCGGGCCGGGTAAAATCTCACGCCTGGGTTTGAGAAAAATGTACCAGGAAATTCAAAAACTTTTTTTTCTGGAAAAAATAAATGCAAAAATTTCGGGCCAGGTTAGATTTTCATACCGGTTTTTTTTTTCATGATTCAATTTTTCAAAAACTATTTTGATACCCTAAATCTGGTCTCGGAAAAACATGTTCAAAAAAGTCGGCTTCGCCTAAAGACACATTGTCACGCACAGCAAATTTTGAAGAAAAATGAGGTCTGGAAACCTAACTTGTGGCAAAAAACAAGAAAATATGCCATAGGAAAGTGTTTTTCTAGATCAGACACAGTTTTGTGGGCGTGGCCTGAATCGAAGAGAAATTATTAAAAAATGAGAAATTTTCAAAATTTTTGGAACAAAAATTTCAGCTGCTCGCCCCCTTCACATCAATATTTTCGCTGGTTCACAGTTATCTCTACGTGTTTCTTTGCGTGATCGGAGTTTTTGCCAACATCTCAATCGTCGTAGTTCTATTGCGACCGGCGATGCGAAAATCGCCATTCAACTTGTTTTTGGTTTTCATCGCCATTTGTGACGCATCACTCATGGCCACCTATTTGATGTATAAACATGTAAGTCATATTCTTCAAAAAACTCACCAACTAGTTGTTGTTTGCAGGTTGAACTATGCCATCCGTGGTATTTTTCGTATCCGTGGGCAATTTATACAAAGTTTTATGCGATTTTCTCCGTTTTGTTGCACACTTGCAGTTTGTGGTTGACGGTGAATATGGCGATTTTGAGGTTTGTCTCTTTTTATGCGATGTTTGGGCAAAGTAAGAAAAAATGGCAAAAAATCTGCAAAAATATCTTGATTTTCAGGATTTTTGCGAAATGAATCATTTTTGTTAAAGAGGAATTATGTAAAAGTGTGTAGAATTGAAAGAAAGTCATGTTCCAACAAGCAGCACATCGCATTAATCAAGAAACTTTAAAGTTTTTGAAAAAAAAGCGAAAAAAAAAACAAAAAAAATATATTGTGTGTGTGGTTGCGCGTCATTTCAATTGTTTGACGCACAATTGCACAAACCAAAAAAGTTTTGAGTCTAGAAATCCAAAAAAGAAAAAAACAACACGATGTTCTACTGTGAGTTGCTTCAAAGGCGCACACATTAATAATTCGTGACGAGAGTTTTTTCATTCACAAAAATATTTTTTTTGAAAGAGAAATTAAATGTTTCTTTTTTTATTTAAAAAACACCTAAATTTGAATGTTGCAGATACCTTGTTCTGTACCGTGGTAGTTGTTCGGACTCTCGTCTACCTCCGTGCAATGGTTTCCCAGCCGCTCTCATTTCAATAGTCATTGCGATCATTGTCACAATCATCGGAAGTCTACCAATGTTTGTTCGTTATACAATCCGCGCTGACAACAATACAATAGTTCCGGAACAGTGTCTCTACAGCAAATATCAAGAATATTGGCATCCCGACGACATCATCGACTTCTACGGTTTTGTCCTTCCCGATTGGTGGAATTGCAACATCGAACGAATCACCTTCTGGGTCGTTGCCCTTGTTCAAAAGCTAATACCATGTGTTCTCCTCACAATATTCATGACACTGCTCGTTCGGATGTTAATCGAAGCTCGCGAACGACGTTCGCGACTTTGCGGCGGTGTTACGTCGGGAAATTCGCAGGCGGAACGCACAACTGCCATGTTGACTGGCATTGTTGCCGTGTTTTTGGTCACCGAATTGCCGCAAGGTATTCTGACTTTTGTCAGCGGTGTTCAACCGAAATTCTCGTATTTGACACTGCATTTGAATAATGTGTTCGATTTGTTGTCGCTCATCAATAGTTCGGTGAATTTTGTGCTTTGTGCGTTGATGTCACATGTTTTTCGAAGGTGAGCCTAGAGAGTGTGGGAAAATGAGAGATTTAGAGATTGTACTCTTCAATTTTTTCTTTTGCTTTTTGCTTCCGCTATTGAGGGATTTCAAAATTCAAAAATCACTTAATCTTTTTTCCTGCTATAGCAAAATTTTCCTGGAAACATGAATAATTTTTTGAATCATTTTTTTTTCTGGTGTTTTTGTAAAAAATCAGAGTTTTTTGAAAAGTCAAATTTTGAAAACTCGAGAAAAAAAACGAACAAACAAAATTTTTATTGTCTGACCTGATTCTGGGGCTTCGTGGTTTTTGATGTACCAAACGGAATAGTGAGGAAAAATGAGAGACATAGACATTTGTAGATCAAAACACCAAGGCCCAATAAACATAAAACCAGGGTTTTTCCTAGGTCGGAGAAATATAATATAAAAATGAGAGATCCAGAGAAAAGGTCACGAAAAATATTTTGAGCAGGAAAATTTTTTTCAGAATTTTAGAGGCTTAAAAAATTGGCCACTAATTTACACATTTTTGGTTATACTTTTTTGAAGACCCGAAATCGAGCTCCATTTTTGTTGGGAAAAAAAGGAAAATGTTAGATTTTGTTTTGGGAAGTACTGTACTTTCGCATATTTTTAACGGTCTGAAAAAAATCAGACTTTTTTCTTTTTTGGCATTTTTTGAAGGCTCAGGGACAAATCGATAGTAACAAAATTGTAAAAATTTTGAAAACTTTTTCTCTGAATTTCTCATTTTAAATTATATTTCTCCGGTTTAAGCCACGCCCCCAAAACTGTGTCTGATCTAGAAAAATTTGCGAAATTATTGAGATATACAATTTCCAAATTTTTTCCAGACAATTTTGACCTTTGGCCCAAAACCTTTTTGGTTCTGAAAATGATGTTTTTGGTTTGCAGAGAATTTCTTCACACGTTCGGCGTTTGTTGTCCTCAGTCGAGCGAAAGTCACAGTGGAGCGCCGATAACCAAAACGAGCAGAAATGTAAGTGGAGGGGATGGGGATTAGACGTGAGAAAATGTCGCACTTTGTGTGTTTCACCCACGTACTTTACTTTTTTCTCCTGCAGATTTTGACACAATTTCGTTGCGGGACCAAAGCCAACAACAACATCATTAATATCAACAGTCCGACGAACAATGGCAACCCGAAGAAAAACGGTTTCATGCCTGTACCGACTAATTGTCCCGATGAAAAATAATTTCTTCTTTTTTTTTGTCCAATTTTTGAATAATGTCTACTCGACGGGTTATTATCATGAAAGCTTGTGTGAATAAAAAATGATTCTTATGACAAAGTTTTTCGGGGGATCCAAAAATATGTAATCCGGATGTTTTTGTAATATTAACAAGACTTTTTCTTGTTTTTTTTTGTTGAAATCATCGAGGGGCGAAAATTTTCATACCTTGTGATTTTTTCAAACTTTTTTTGCTGACATAAATTTTAGGTTAGTCACACAATGATGATGATGAAAAATGACTAATTTTAATTTAATTTAAAAATAGGTTTCAAGCTTGCAAAAATTAGTTGAATATAAAAATTAAAAAAAAAACGCGTGCAGTGGAATCGAACCCACCAAAACGCCTCACACTATAAATCGACACACTACCACTACACCACGCGGGCGGACAGAAAAACCTGTTTGTTCTGATATTTTCACATACAGTGCAGCGATCCAGAAAATTGCATTGTGAAAAGGAAAATTTCAGATTTTTGCGAAAATCCAAGCGCCTGAAAAATGGAGAAAAAACGCAATTTATTTCTCATCATTACAACAACAAAAAATCAATCAAAATTTGAATATTTTTCTTCGCGTCCTGTATATTTTCTCATCATTCTGACAACCAATATAATCAACGAGGTGACAAAACATCCAACAGTTCCGACGACAAAAATTTGAAGTCGCAGATTTTCGGATGATTTCGACTCCTGATTTTTGATTTGTTTTTTGTCTGAACCCAACAAAAAATGAATTACCTGCGCTCGGATGGGTTGAATAATTGAGAGAACCAATAGAATTAGTCTGAACATTTTTTGTTCGTGGAAAAAAATCTGAAAATCTTGTGAGAGGGGAGCTTTCGGACAGGTGAAACTTTTTTTTCCATTCTTTATTGTAACCTTGACAACACAAAAAACATAACAAAAAACGCCGCGGTCGAATTACAAATAGCTACTAGCGAACGAGGTTCCCAAGAACGATTGACTGACGGATTGAGATGGCGAGCGAATTCGTCGCGGTGCACCGCTGCCGCCGCCGCCGCGACGCGACGGCGTTGACGACGTGTCGCGCGGATGATCGTCGTCGTATGTCGCGTCGTCGTCGTCGCCGTCGGTTGACATCATTTGACGTTGAACGAGTTGTTTGTAGAGACCGTCTTGTGACATGAGTTCTTTGTGATTTCCGAGTTGTTCGACGCGACCCTGAGATTTGAAATATTTTTGAAAATCTCCTTTGTTCGCCGAGACGTTCACACTTTTCTCTAGCGCGCCCTCTTCGTTTTGTGTTGTTTCTCGCAGGCGGTGTTTACGACACTCCGCTTTGCCTCTTGTTTAACGCGCTGTTAAACAAGTGGCAGAGCGGAGTGTCGTTGGCGTTTCACGGCATGATTTTCTCTGACGAATTGAATCGATGAGAGTTTTTCCCTCGAGAGAGACGCAGAGAATCAGAGAAAAAAACGGTCGTCTCCCATTGGAAACGCAGACATAATCCACACACACAATGTATAGCACCTCGCTTCCCGTGAGATGTCCGTCACGGAAAATTCTCAACATTCATAAATCTAGAGAGAGAGAGAGAGAGTTGTCTCTCACAGGCGGTGTTTACGACACTCCGCTTTGCTTCTTGTTTAACGCACTGTTAAACAAGTGGCAGAGCGGAGTGTCGTAGGATGGAGATTTGAATTGATTTTTTTGTTTCTCTGCTGAATATTAAAGTTTGAGAGAGAGAGAGAGACGCAGAGAAAAAGAAAAATTAGTAGTTTTTTATTTTCACGTTCGTTCTTTTTTCTGAAAAATCACATTTTTCAGAAAATTAACTGAATATGGGTTACGCACGTCACCACACCACTCTGATTTCTCTGCGTCTCTTTTAAAGAACGTTATAAAAGTCCCCGATATTTATTACTTACCTTATTAATAACAACAATCTTATCCGCATTCTCAACAGTCGACAATCGATGAGCGATCAAAATCACAGTTTTACCCTTCAAATTCTTCGAAATCGCCTCCTGAACAGTATGCTCTGATTCGGCATCCAACGCCGACGTCGCCTCATCCAACAACAACACAACCGGTTGTCGCACCAATGCTCGCGCGATCGCGATTCGCTGCTTCTGCCCTCCCGACATTTGACTTCCCTTCTCGCCAACATCTGTATTATACCCATCCGATGTGTCCATGATGAATGTGTGCGCGTTGGCGAGTTTTGCCGATTTTTGAACCATATCATCGTCGAATTTGTCCATTCCGTAGCCAATGTTTTCGGTGACTGAACGCGCGTAGAGAACGGGCTCTTGGCCGACGAGCGCCACTTTTGTGTGAAGGTATTTGTGATCGTAGTCCCTGAAAATTTATAGTTGGTGGATATTCGTCATTTTCACTATCAGCATCTTGTTCAGCTCGAAAAATGGAGCATTTTGAGCACAAAAACTCCAAAAATCCTAGAAATTTTTGGAATTCCAGGCCGGAAATTTTCTCCGAAAAAGACTTTCCCAGGCTGAAATTTCACGCTGAAAATGATGAGAATGCTTTTTTCACTATCAGCAACGTGCTCAGCTCGAAAAATGGAGCATTTTGAGCACAAAACCACTAAGTTCTCAAAAATGTTAGAAATTCTATAGAAACCCCGGGCCGGCCCCAAAATTTTGCTATTCTTCAAGGTTGGAGAAAAACTTTCCAGACTCATTTTTTGCGCTGAAAACGATGAAACTCACCTAACCGGAACACCATCAATCAAAACCTGTCCACTAGTTGGTTCATAAAAGTGTTCGAGCATTGCAATACATGACGATTTACCACCGCCCGATGGTCCGACCAATGCGACAACCTCTCCTGGTTCGACAGTGAATGATAGATCCTAGGATATACACAATGTGGCTAGTCAGTTCAACAGGTTAGGCGTTTGTTTATAGAGTGAGAGGTCAAGGGTTCGATTCCTCACGGCATTTTTTTTTTTTTTTTGAAAATACTGAAAAATCATAAAGTCTTACTGTCATGATAGGAAGATCTGGTCGAATTGGATAACTGAATGCGACATTTTTGAATTCAATCTTTCCGGTCATCAAATCTGGTTTATAAGTCCCAGTATTCTGCACGCGTGGTTCGCGATCAATAAATTCGAAAACCTTCCTTGACGCTCCAACAGCTTGCATCAATCCATTCCAAACTTCGCCGAGTTCTCTCAAATTCTCACCCAACTGAAATTGATACAACAAGAACGATACCAAAAGGCCACTTTCGACCTTGTTCTCGATGACTAAATGTCCACCATACCAGAGGACAATTGTCAGAATGCCCATTTGAAGAAGCTCGTTTGACCAGATCAAACCGATCACTACGAATACTTTGCGGGTGGCGATTTTGAGAGTGACGTTGAGAAATTGCATGAAGCGGTTTGATTCGAAGTTTTCGCATGCGAAACTTTTCACTGTTCGAATTGATGACAATACTTCTTCAGCCACATCGTTTGCCTTGGCGACAGAGTTTTGAGTCTCTTCCGAAAGTGTCTGCAAAAAAATAAAAATAAATAAATAAATAGATTCTACGTGTCGACGTGATCGCGTGACACGTATCTTAATTTTAATCGTTTCAATTTTTCGATTCATTACAAAGTGAGGGCAACCTCTCCTTCTGCGTTTCTCCAAATTTAACAAGATAAGTTAATTTTCAATATTCGGGTCTCTTTTTTTCTTGAAAACTTGTCCAAAAATCGATTAAAATGTTGTGTCGAACACTTTTTGGAGCGAGTACCGTCTACCAGAGTCTGAGTCCGGCTTCATTTGGTCCTAGATCGAGTGGGGATGTTTACATCCTTTTGGAACAGGCCAGAAAGCAATGAAGAATTGTGTTGATAATAGGACTTGGCACTCATTTTTTATATTGATTGCGGAACTATTTTTTCACTTATTTCAAATTGAAATTTTCAATTCCCCGGGTCAATTTTCTGTGGTCTGATAAGAAATTGTTTTTTTTTCCAGATTTGATCGATCTTGCTTCAATGACAACATCGAAAAATTCCAAAAGTTAGTGATGATATGACTACATTAGGCGGGTTTCTCAAAATTTGAATTTCTTTTTATTCACACCTTTTTGAAGAGCGCAATTAGTTTCAGGTAAAATGTGCGAACACCGTGACGTGAAAATGCACAATAACCGTTTTTTTTATCAGTGAAGTTTATTCAAATCGCTAAAACTCGAAAGATCGGGATTTTCTTATGCGATGTGCAACGTAGAAAAAATTTGCAAAAAAAAACTTTGCAACGTGATCTTATTTTTTCCAAAAAATTGCAACATTTTCTATTGAAAAACGTGAAAAATAAATCGAAATGAAAAATGAAGCATACCATTAAATTTAGCAAGTCTTCTTCTAGGGAAACCCCTATTCACAACCTCTAAACTCCAAGAACAGCAAAGTTATCCGACTTTTTTTTCGACTAAAAAAAATGACTTCTGTGCATTTTCATGTCACGGTGTTTGCACAATTGCACACCGTACACCTGTTTTTCAATTTCTTAAGATTTTTTCACAGTGGTTTTGAACGGGTGTGTGTGAATCGAGAAGCGCAACGATAATCAAACTCACATCATACCAAACACCGAAAATTTTGTTGACCAAGAAAATTATTGGAATGTTGATTAGTGTGATCATTGAGAGCTTCCATGATAGGGTGAACATGAAAATGAGCGAACCGAATAACATTGTCAAATTTCGGGTCAACACATTCATGTACAATGAGAGAGTGTTTGACATGGTTTGACAATCGGCCGAGAGGCGGGAGCAGATTTCACCTGAAACATAAAAATTACTTTTTTTTTGGGAAATGTTATTTTTCAAAGGTTTTCGTTTTTCACAGCCAATTTGTTACTTTAAAAATATAGTTTTTTGAACGAAAAAATGTATCGTACTTTTTAAAGGCGCATATATGTTTTAGATTAGGTCTCGTCACGACTCGCATAAAAAATAATTTTTTTTTATTTTTGAAAAAAATATTTTTGTTTTTTTACTTACCAGTCTTGTTCATATCGAAAAATCCGATCTCTTGTCCAACAACCGCCTTGAACAAATCACTACGAATCTGTCGATCAATTGTAGCGTGAGCATAGGTAAAAGAGCCACCACGAAGTCCGCCGAAAACAGTTCTGAAAAGCAGGAGAATCAGAGAAACAGCCCTCGCGCAAAAAAAAGTCGACTCACGATGCCAATGAGAGAAGTCCCATGATGAGAACGGTTCGATGCAGTTTCTCATAAGACGCACTTTCGCCGAACACAGCGGTCACAACTTCTCCAGTGTAGTATGGAATGAAAACGCGACCTGCAAAAGAAACAACGTTATTATCTGCACACTTCCCCATTTCTCTTCTCCTCTCCGCTGACATGTGTAGGCAATGAGGGAGGCAATCAAATTGTTTAACTTTAGCGCAGTCGGTTAGAGATGCGGCCGAGATGTGAAAAGGGGGAAGGAAGGCGGGTTCGATTCCGCACCCCGCCAAATGATTATTGATTATTTGCTACTCTTGAAATCTACGTGATGAAAGATAATTATGATGGCTTTTTTGCATTTTTTTTTCTTTCTTCAAAAGTTGTTAACTCACTCAACGAATAGCAGAAGAGGAAGAAAAAGGCCATTCCGTAGTATTTCCATTGTCGACCCATGTAACCTAGAAGACGATACAAAAGTTGGAAGGTTTCCCGCTGTTCGGCTGCTTTTTGCTCCTCCTCTCTTCGCAACTGCTCCTCGTGTTCAGCGTCGCCAAAAAGAAGTGTGTCAGAAGTGCCGGCGGCGATTTCGGTAACATGTGTGAGAACAGATGTCCAGATGGCTTGAAGCAGAAGACTGGCGAAAACGCACCAAATCATGAGGATCCAATCGCCGACAGCCAATTTCACATTATCGTCTTCGTAGAAGGCGAGAAGTTTGGATGGTGCGAACGCGACAATTAGGAGCATAATCGCGAAAACGATATTTTTGACATTTTCGGCGACTTGTGCGAAACCGCTCGGCGAGGCCCATGCCGCAACTGCGCCGCCCAACAGAATTGCGTCGCGGATAAATGCGACGGCCTGGAAAATTCTTCTTTACCATGCAGATAGGACGTGTTATGTGTAGACATTGTTTTAATTAAAAATTCAAGGCAAACGTGGCGCAGTGGTTTAGCTACGCATTATAAATCTGAGGGTCGAAGGTTTGATCCCACTTATGGTATAATTTTTTTTTTTTTTTGGAAAATTTTTGACCAGCCTTTTGAGCCACTAAAATGAACTTTTTGATTGAAATTTTCAACTTTTCTTACCAAAAAATCGACAGGATTCGTCAAAAAACTATAATTCTTCAAATCGAACCAATGTGCAATGTTGTCAAGAGTGAAGTACTGTAAAATTCTCAATTTTTTGCAAAAAAATATTTCCTTTAGTTACTTTTCCATTCCAGGCGAGACCAAACATATTGACAGCCAGATCAAGAGCGATGAAAAACGAACAAATGGCAAGAGCCTGGCCACCCGTGTAGAGAGAAGAACCCATGTCTTACTGTAACGAACATTTTTTGCGAAAAATCGAAAAAAAATTAGAAATTTTTTTTTTGAGGAGCCTAGGGTAAGACGAAGACTAAATGGAGGGAAAAAATTGAAAAAGCGAAAAAACGGCGGCCATTTTTTTTGCTTACCTGATAACGAATTTTAAGAGATAACAAAATTTAACATATACTGATTAGTCGATTCTTTGTATAATGAGAAAACATAGTACAAACTGTAATCGCGGTGAGACACGCCCCTTTACTTTCGGGTTACTGTAGTTGTCACCTTCCCCCCTCCTTGTTAATTAGTTCGTTCATCCGTTTCATTATTCATCCGTCTGTCTCTAACGCTCTCTCTCACTCTCTAATATATATCCAACGATATCGATCTCCCCCCACCCTCGTATTTTTCTCTTCGTCTCTTCAAGGCCAAATGACCACACTTTTTTGTTGTGTATTTGGCATCGTGCCAGCTGCTGCCTTTTATTTACTCATAGTCCTTTTGGTTCATCTTGAGGTTGTTCATTGTTCCTGCTTTGTTTTTCATTGTTTTCTAGGTTGAAAAATAAATTTTCAAAAAAGACTTTGAAACTTTTGAACTCGCGCGTTTGCGACAGGGCGCACTTTCGTCATTAACAAATTTTAATTTTTTTTTCACACTCGCTTAAATCAATGGGAAACTACGCAGGGAAAAAAAACGAGTTAAAGGCGCATGTAGTTTTATGGTGAAAAAACGGTGCAACCATTTTCTCAGAAATGACGTAACTACATGAAAAACGAAAAGCACAGCTGAATTCAGCGTGTCTTCTTCTAGGTGAAACGTTGTTTTTGGTACCTGTAACAGGTCTAGCGAAAATGTTAAGCTCCGTTACGAAACCAACGTCACAATTAAACCGATGCGCCTTTAATACAGTAACTCTGAAAATGTGTTTTTTTCACTATTTCTCGCTTGTATTTTAACCAAAAATTTAACCAAAAATATGTTTGTGTTCCTCTTCTTATGACGGTTTGATTGCAGTACTTCACCATCTCTGAATTATAGTATGAAAAATCAAATTTTTGAGAGAAAAAATATATCAAAGGCGCATGTAATTATTTTGCTAAAATCGGTGCAACCATTTTCAGAAAAACGGCTGCGTATAAAAAATAACTAATTAGATGGTTGAACTCAGCGTGTTTCGAACTGGGTGAAAGGCTATTCCTGTTTTTTACTAGAGGTCTAAGGAAAGAAATAGTGAGCGGGGTGAGACCCAAATTACGGTATTGTGCATTGTGACAACGCGGTGTTTGCACAATTTGTATACCGTATACCACCTACTTATTGCGTGCTGAGAACGGGTGTGTTTTTGCAATTTTTTTTTTGAAAAAACGTGAACTATTTTAGCTCCCACAATCATTTTCATTTCATTCCTTGACATTTTTCCACAAGTTAACAATAAAAGGTAATGCTTCTTCATGTTCCTTCACAACGTCTGCCTCTTTCTCTTCTTTTTTTGCTGTTGTTGTGACCGGCACCAGTCAGTCGTTCTCGTCGGCCGGCTGGCCGGACACACATATATATTTATATGTGTATATTTATTCAATATTTTCTGCAATAACATAGGTGTTGTTAACATGGAAATGTTCACATTTTTCGTCTGACTAATCGATTAAAAAACCGTTTCTCGCAAATCTTTGTTTTTTCTCCAGATCTCGTTCATGTCTCTATTCAATTTCTCAAATGGACGGTAAAACATTTGAAGATTTTACATTTGAAGTGATAAGTCGTATCAGTCCAAAACGTGTTCAACGCGATTCGATACCGTTCGATTCGGTGCGCGAGATCATATTGAGTGAGCTCAAGTTTGGAACAGCCCGTCAAGTACAATCGACAGAAAATGGAAAGAAAGGAGGTTTGTTTGCTTGTTGTTGAAATGTAATATTATATTTGTTGTAAAAACCTTGGCGGAGAAAAGAAATTACTATTTTCTTGGTTGTCATGGTGTCAAGTTGAAAAATCAAAAAAAAAAATGCAGTTTTCCAGACAGTCGCCAGCTCTACGATAAAAAAAACATTCAAAAATTTTATTTAACTATCTCTTTTTTTTTCTCACTAAAACAAAAAATGAGCGGACACACAAAAATAACCTTTTTTATCGATTGATTTTTTTTGTGTCATTCTATTCTATCGCAGGTAAATATTACATGTTGCAGTGTTCGAAGAAATGGATGAAATAACATCAACCAGTTCGTCATCGAATTTGGCATGTACTGATGAGGAGACGACGAGTGGCGAATCGAGATTTGTTTCAACGATGTCCAATACTGATTTGAGATATGATGGTGGTTTTGATGCGAAGAATGGGAGGAAAGGTGAGAATTTCAAATTGTTCTTGTCAAAAAATGAATTGTTCAGATGCTTCTACCTCATCTATCATTCATCACGCTTTATCGGCTCCCACATTAACGTCACTCGAAAATAATTTTGAACGAAAAAAACCACAAACTTATCGAGAAAGACGGTTGGCTGAGATGCGAATGGCCAGAATTAAGAGTTATCGAGGCAATACCGAGATTGTTGAGTTCGGTGAGACATTTTTGTTTGCAATTGTAGCGCACAGTTTTTTCACTAGAATTCAATTTTCGCTTTGTTTCTTTGTCAAACTATGTGCGGCCATACCTGCAGGGAGTGTCACAAATATTTTCGAAATTTTTTGTCACTATGAAAAATACGAAAAATATGAATTTTTCCTCTGAAAATACGACATTTTTGAGAAAAATGTCTAACTTTTCAAAAAATGTCACGGAAAAACTTCTGAACTTTTTGTCACGGTACAAAATTCCATCTTACGCCAGCTATGTGTGCGGCAAAGTTGCAAAAACTAAAAACCCGCCCACTTTGACTTTTTTCTCCGAGATACGTAGTGACGTGTTTTGCTTCTTTTTGACATCTCGAAACCGCATAAAATTATCATTAAAATCCAAAAAATATTGTTTTTCGTCGCGTTTTCAATAAATGTGTGTACCGACATCTCACGGGATATGCCATACACTAAGACAAACAAACGTTTCTTCCTCCTTTTCGTTGGAATTTCATGTGGTTTCGAAATGTCGCAGAGCGAAAAAAAATAATCTTCTTCAATCATAAAAACCATTTTTTTTTGTCAGATTGCGAAGAAAATCAGTTGGCCGAACAATTTGAAGATGTTTATTGGAGATTGATAAATGATGTGAATGTTAGTATTGCTGGAGCCTATTTCTGTTTGTTGGAATCGTTGGATAGTTATTTTCGAGCAAGAACTTGGGATAGCCATTGTGCGGTAAGTTTTTTTTTTTTAAATTTATTCTTTTAAAACACTAAGTTTATAGAGTAAACTGAATTTTTCAAGACTTTTTGTGTGAAAAATCACAGAGAGCATTCTGAAAATAAGTATTCCCACGTTTTCGGTCGAGGTAGGATTTTTAACAAAAATTGAAAAAGTAAACCAAAAAAAAAATACACCTGGTTGAAATTTTCCATTTTTGAAATTCAAAAAATTCATACATTTTTTGTTCAGAAATCATGCTGTGAATTCCTGTCGGCGTCGACTTTCAAAACATGTCAACTATTAAATGAAGTGCACGACGAGAAAGATGTGAGCGACGAGATGCGAGTTCGCGAACTCATGTTACAGGTCTGTTTTCACTTTTCCTTGCCGCTGCCGCCGCCGTTTTGCTGATAAGCAATCGAACACTCTCTTTATTTTGTTCTTTCAGGTTCTTCTCGGTCTTCATGTTTTTACGGTGGAAAATGAGAAACGAGAGTTGTTGGATGATACGATTAATAAATTGAGGATGATTTATATCGCAGCTGATCCGCAAAAAATGCGAACGTTTCTGGAAGAGGCTATTACGGATATGTGAGTGGGCTTGTTTTTGTTGTTGTTGTAGGGGGTTCAAAAAGGGGCCAAAAAAAGTGTGTCCAATTTCAAACTGACCGAATACTGTACTCATTCGAAAGAACACAACGTCGTTGTAATTGATGTTCCTTTAAACGTCTCCGTTTTTGTATTCAAAGTTTGGACCAGGCTTGGGCGGAAAGGAAACCGGAGATTTCTGAAATTCCGGAATTTCCGAGCGTTTTCAGAACATTTTTCAGACGGAACCTTTTCCAAAAAATTTTAACGGGATTTTTAAATTCTATAAAATTAAATTCCATTCAGATTTGTTGATCAAATTCCCGAATCAGTTGCCATGATTTACGAAGAGCTGTGCATCGCACTACCGGCCGACTTGGCTCACTTTGAAACAAGATACAAATTTGTTGCGGAAGTGGATGAAGTGGTGAGTCGTCGCAAAAATGCGAACGCCGGTCGACTCGAACAAATGCTTGCTGAAACTAGTGGCGAGGAGAAAAAAGATGGGCGGTTGAAGCGAAGAAGTGCGTCGGAAAAAGGTTGGTTTTTTTGAATTTGATTAATAAAAAAATACAGTATGAAATGATTTCGATAGAGCACACATCTACGACTCTTTTTCTCTGAAAAGTGTTGCTTTTGTTGTTGTTGTGGTTAGAATTAGTTTTTTCTTGGTGATAAGTTCCGTTTCTCTTCTTCTCTGGACTCTCTTCTCCGTTTTTCTCTCTCATTTTCTGCCTTTTTTTCTCATTTCCTTTTTTTGTTGATTGATAATATATTATGGCTTACTATTTCATCTAGATACATCTACGGTCATTTGTATATTGACCAGTCATTTCTATTTGTTGTAATATAAAGTAGAAAATAAATAAAACTCGCCTTTTCTTCTCTGAATCTCTGCTATTTTGTTCAACAAACAACTCGACTTTTTTTTGCTCTTTTCGAGTTTGAGAGAGAAAGTGATGTGTTGCGTTTTATTTTCATTTTTATTTTTACACATTTGTCGAACGAAAATATCAAATTTTTGAAATTTCCAGATCTCCGTTCGCCGTCGCGACGTCAACAAAATGAGCGCAAACGATTTTACGTAGAAGAAACACCCGACGAGAAATATTCGAAACGAAACGAAGACATGGAGTTGGAGGAAGATGATGAGGTTGTTCAACAGACCCCAATGGCAAAACTTCGACAGGCGGCCAACAAGAATCGACGACGATGCTCGAAACGTCTATCGGATTTGGTGAAGATGTCAGAAGAACGAGCCGAAATTCCGAAAAGAGCCAGAGAGAACATGGAGAAAATGTTGGAGAAGGC
Source organism: Caenorhabditis sp. 8 KK-2011 (assembly GCA_963572245.1). Taxonomy (NCBI): domain Eukaryota; kingdom Metazoa; phylum Nematoda; class Chromadorea; order Rhabditida; family Rhabditidae; genus Caenorhabditis; species Caenorhabditis sp. 8 KK-2011. The sequence continues at coordinate 2,383,533 of OY751546.1, read as the reverse complement.
GAAAACACCGTTGAGAAGTTCGAAACGTGTCACCAAGGGGATACTTTTTGCAAATCATTCGCCATCACCGATGTCTGTTACTAGGTGTAAGTTTTTTCTTGATAAATTTGAAGGGCGAAGATTTTTGACCAAAAAAATCCCTAAAATTTTGTCACTGTGTATGACAACCAAGAAAATTTTTATCAAGAAAAGCAGTTTTTCATTTTTTAAAAGTGAGTTTTGGCTCTTCGAAAAATTTCCGGCTCCGACCAAGCCTGTTGTACAGTAATCCAGGAGGCACAAAGAAAGTTAAAATTTTATGAGGTGTGGAAAAGGACTAATTAGGCCACATCTGTTGTTATTGTAGTATTGACAACATCATAAATAACAACAACAGGTGTGACCTTTTCTCCAATGCTTGACCAATTATTTTTGATCAATAAATGTCATATAAGGACAAAAACGAAAAAAATAGCTGAAAATTTGAGAGAAAATCATATTTTCCTAAAAAAAAATGTCACTCTGAGTTTTTGACCAAAAAATGGTATGTTTTGATCGAAAAATCGTAACTCTCATTTTCACTTTCACCATTCAGTAGATCAAAAACCATGAGCCATAATAATAATAAAAAAATTTTCAGCATCTCGAACAGCATCGCTTCAAACTAGATTACAATCGTGTTCTACAAAAGCGTCGACTCCGATTGGAATGGAGAGAAAATCCAAAATTCGAGCACAAGAAAATTTGATGAACGGAAGAGATTCGCCAAGAAAATTGTCGAATTCGAGCATCAATGACATTCGAGCGACTCCGGTGAAAAGAGAAACACCAATAAGAACAACAACGGGAGGTGTCAAATTGAGAGTGAGTATTTGAATATTTATTCTACTCGGGAAATTTTTCGCGCCAAAAGTAGCAAGCTAGAATGTTCCTGGGGCCGGCTGGTTTTTTTTTTTTGAGAAGATTTTTTCTGTCTTGGAAAGATACCGGTGGTTTTGCTAGGTTTAGAAATGTAACGATGAGGTGTACTGACATACCTGACCTAAGACGGTACTGAAGTTTTGTCACTGTCAGATTTTTGGGCGAATTTTTTGTCACTATGAAAATGACGACCAAAAAAGAGGAAAATAAAGAAAAAAAAGTCAAAAATTTGAAGAAAAATCATATTTAAAAAGAAGCGTTTTTCTTGAAAAACGTCACTGTGAATTTTTCGTCCCGGGACCGTTTGGAAACCGCGAGATTTTGAAACCTCACGAAAATGTCCAAGAATAAATGTTTTTCCTCGCGCTCACCATAAATGTATGTACCGACATCCCACGGGATCCGCCATGCAGTAAGAAAAATAAACGTTTCTTCCTCCTTTTCGTTATGGGCATATTCACAAGAAAAAAAATAATGTAAAAAAACAAAAATTGGTTATTCACCTCATTTGTGTGTAAAAGTATGTCGAAAAACGTCGAAAAATGTCGAGAAACCTCGAAAAAAGGGGGGTTTTTCGACATTTTTCGACATTAGGTGAATAAACTGTTTGTGTTTTTTATTGTTTTTTTACATTATTTTTTTTCTTGTGAATAAGCCCATTAGGATTTTATGCGATTTCGAAAGGTCCCGGAACCGAATTTTCGACCGAAAAAATTCTTGTTCATCATTTTCTCTTTTTTTCTTGCAGATAAAACGTGAAATATCGGACGATGAATACGAAAAACCATCGACCTCATCAACAACACCGTCGTCGTCGAAAAAAGAAGAAAGTGCCCTGAACGGCGAATATTGGTCCGATCGAAAACTGCGCACTCAACTTGGTCTGACGCGTGATGACCTGAATAGGTACGCGTAAACACTACTACTATCATTATTCATATTATACTACTTCCACCATTTATATGTGTACGTTTTTATGTGCTTTTTTTTGAATGGCATGTTGCTGAATTGAAATCCATCCCGCCCCCCGCAAGAAAAATTGAAAATTTTTGAGAAATTTGAGAAAAAAATCCTATTATTTTTGTAGATATACTCGAGCAATGTTGGCAGCGGGAACAAAAAAGAACAACGTTGATGTTGAGACGAACGAGACGGGCGATGAGAAGAATAGAAGACAAGTGAATCGAGCGGGACGTGTCAAAAAAGATGGAGCCGCACAAATGGCAATTGGCGGTGTTCGTGGACGAAGAACCAGTGCGAAACGAACATTTATGTGCCACGTTTTGTTGAATGAATCGAATCCGGACATGAATTTCGATTGGTCAAAGGTTAATTTCGAGATGTTGGATGAGGTGAGAGATTTTTGAACGACACGCTTTTTTTCGAAATCGCGACATTTCGAAACCAATTATCATCAAAATATCGGAAAACATCCAACAAAAAAAAAATGTTTTTTCGTCGCCCTCTCAATAAACGGGTGTACCGACATCCCACGGGATGCGTCATACAATAAGACAAACAAAGGGTCTTCCTTCTTTTTGTTGGAAATTCATGCGGTTTCGAAACGTCCCAGAGCCGTAAAGCTAGTTTTACCTTCTCTTGTGGGAGGAAGAACCTTATATGGCCTAGAAACGCAAATGGGCGGAGCTAACTACAGTATATTTTTGTTTAAAAAAATGAGAATTTTCCCTTTTCTGAAATGTTAAAAATCCACGTGAGAAAAAAAAGAGTAAAATGAAAAAAAACAAGAAAAAAGTGAAGAATGAATGAGCATAGGAAGTCACATAGATTGTCGACTCCGCCCCTTTTTGCACACACCGCGTGGGCTCATTTCTCTGCTGCTCTCTCTATCTCTTTACCTTTTTTTGATAGCTAGAAAAAAGCCGCTTTTTCTCTGCGTCTCTTCATCTCTCGATTTTCCTAAATTCGAGTATTCATTTTTTTTTCTCTAAACCTCTCAATCCCGTGTGCTCTTTTGTCGACGCCAGGTCACGTTTTTGTAAAAATGTTTTCTTCTATTTTCAAACTGATTAGACTCCAAAATTTTCAGAAACCGCAAACTCGTGGTAAAAACTCGTACTTGGCAAAACCTCAAAAAGTTCTCGAAACATTGAAGAGAAAATATATTGAATCGAAATCGAACCCGTCGTCACCTGTGAAACGCATAAAACTCGAAAACGAATCGCCAGGGAAAAAGGTGAGAAATTTATTTTTAAATATTTTAGGCGTAAAAAATGGGGAATTTCAAAACCCGCTGAATTTCAGACATTGACATCAAGTTCACGTAGATGCACAATGTCGAAAGATAATGTTCTACCAGTTCGAATGTCGCCAATCAAACGAGAAAGTCGTCCAAATTATGAGGACATCGAGTACGATGAGTTTGGATTTGAACGTGAAGCTGATGATTGAAAAAATCTCCCCATTCCTACCCATTTTTAGGTACCCCATTTCCTGAGTTCTCAAATTATTTTTAATCATGTTGTTTTGTTCGCCGTTTTTCTAGTCCCTCTTCTTGCTCTATTGCTCCTCCTTGCCAACCGTTTTGTTCTCTCTGGAAAATGTTCCAATTTTTATCAGATCTTTTTTATTTGCGGGATTCGTTTTTTTTTTTCATTTTAAATTCAATTTAAGTTATTTTTATTTATTTATTTATTTACATACTATTTTTAATATTAATTTTTACGAAGAAAAAAACCGTTTTTATTGAATTTTGAAGTTTTTTTTTTTGCGATTTTTCGTGGTTTTCTATAGCCATTTGATATTTTTAGATCATTTATGAATTTATGAGAATTTACGAAATAATTGAGTTTAGATGCCATCGACACCGTCGACGTCGAACGATGGGCAGCGGAGATCGGCGAGGCAGAGAATTGATTTGAGTCAGGCGGAAGAGGGGTTAGTTGGAATTATAGGAGAATAAAGAAGTGAAAAACAGCCGCACAGAAATTAGGGCGGAGCCTTTTTTTGCTTGCAAACGAAGGCACACTTTGCACTAGAGAAAAATTGAAAATTTCACGTGAACCCTGTTTATTTTCTCTGAAGTTCTCACGTTTCATTTCTATTTTTTCTTTCATTTCTGATTGTGAGTATCAAATTTTTTACAGAAAAAAAAACCTATTCAACTGAGTAAATTTCCACGATTTGAAGCTTGAGTGAAAACAATTTTTAGTCGTTTGTGATGCCCGAAAAACTGTTTCTGAAAAAATTGAAAAATGATGTCTAGTTTATGTCGAACTTTGAACCTGGGGTATCTTGGGTCGTCCGGAAGCCCGTTCTTACCGGCTGGGCTTTTTACTAGAAGGTCAGAAAAAAGCCCGTCCGGATATGTGAAAACATTTGTTCCCGGCTTTGAGAAACAGACCTCTAAATGAAAAATTTACAGTTTCGACCGACATCAGCTAGAACTGGCATTGCGGGCAAGTTTCAACGAAGCAAACAAGCAGGGCCTATTCGAAGATCCGTCAACTAGCACAACACAAAAAACGACAAAATCATCAGCCAAAAAAACAGCATCAACCACAATACGATCACCTGTAGAAAAACGGAAAATTGGAAAAAAGGAGGCGAAAAGAATAGCGGCTCGAAAAGTGCCGCCAAAAAAACCGGCACAACAAAAAGAGAAAGTAGTGGTCACCAAAAAACCAGGAAAAGTTGAGAAAACGAAAAAGGAAGAAGTTGTTGTTGAGGAGAAGCCGAAAGAGGAGCAAAAGATTAAAACGAGACCAACGGCGAGAAAAAAGGCGGAGCCTAAAGTGGAGAAAAAGTGAGATTTTTTCATCTAGTCTTCATGTTTTTTTCGATTAATTACAGATCGCAGAAAAATCCACGAACCTCTGATTTTATCACTTTACTGGCGTGCGCAAAAAAAGTGCTCGGAGATCATTGACCACGCCCCCAACAACCCTCAAAATGTGTATCTCTTTTCATTTAAGAAAAAAAGCCTCTTTTTCTCACCACGCCCAATCAAAAATATTCATTAATTGAGTGCCTAAACGATGTAACCTCTCTTTTGCATTTACATTTTTGCATTTTCTCTTCCTAATTCCTGTTCAAAATATGTATAAAGAATTTTAATATTCAGAAAAATATGTATTTTCAATTAATTTCTGTTGAATTTTCCGAATTTGTTTATCTTGCCAGTTTTTTTTTGCTCAACTTGACACTTTGAACTTTTTTAATTTCAGATTTTTATGCTGAAGAACTTGCTTGTCTCGATTAATATTATATTAGCACTTTTTATTTTTCAACATGGATTTTTGCTAAAAAGACAGGTAAAGTTTGGATTTATCGAGATTTCTGCATTTTTAGGGGTTTTTCGGTCCGACAGGGATTTGGGCCGGGATTTTTAAAGCTCCGAAAAAATTGCAAAAATACATTTTACAGAAGAACTTGGTGTATTTCAGTAGCCGAAAAAGTTCAAAATTCAAATAAAAGTCTGGAAAGTTAGCGACCCTTCAAAAAATCCTGAAAATGTTCGAATTTTCTGAAAATCGATTTTTAAAGGGTCATTTTCTTCTTGTGAATGAGCCCAAAAACTCTATCAATCGGATTCGAAAATGAAAAAAGGCAAGTATTGTCAATCCAGCGAGATCATCCAACGTGATTATGATCTACCACCAAAAATTAAACAAAGATCAGGTGAAAATGAGAGAGTGAGACAGTAGATCAATTTTACGTTAGATGATCTGACTGGATTGACGATACTGATTTTGAGAAAAATACCAGAGTTGGTCCGAAACATAGATTTGGATAACATCTATAATCAGAAGAATAGCCAGTTTGCTTTCTGCTCATTTTTCGTTACAAATGATGTATTATATTTTTCTAATGTAAAAACTAAAATAGAACACGTTCAGGATATTTTGTTTACTATCAGATGTAATTTTATTGAATAAAATCTAGTCGAACTAAACAATTTTCGGAATTGACACCACCTCACAAAATATCTCACTTCCTCCCATATTTCCTGTTCTACTTAAATATATTAATTATTTTTTTCCCCGTCATCAAATATTATACATATTTGGTGAGTGCAAAATGTAGTGTGAACGAGAAAAGAGAAGAAAATACAAATTGGTTTTTGTTGCCGTCATTCAACAACAACAAAAATGATGATGATGATGATGAATAATGAAAGTGTTTTTTTTTGCAGGAAGTTCGTGAGAAAAGTAGCTGTGATGATGCGAGAGGACAAGGCGATTCGTGTTGGATGAAGCCGCAATTTGAGAGGGTTTGGATTCTTTCCCCAAAATTTAATCGGAAAAAAACTGAAAATTTGAATTTCGAAATTTTTCAAAAGTCGGAATTATTAGAAAATCTTGTGAAAACACATTGTGCGGTACAGTACACCTCGAAAAAACGATTATATTATTTTTACTTTCAAAACTTTTTGTGGAAAATTGAAATTAAGCATCCACACATTTGGGATGATTCAAGTTTCTTTTTCAAAAGTTAGTGAGCCCTGAAAATTTTCCAATTTTCAGACCAAAAAAAATTCCAAAAGTTGGTGACCCTTCATACCTGTTACTAGACAATTTTTCGGGCGAAATTTCTCAGTGAAAATGTTTTTAAAAAATTTGAAGGTCACGCATATCTGACCTAAGGTACCATAAATTCCCAGAAAAAATTTGGCATTTTATGAAGGACGACGAAAAAATGGAAAACATGGAAAGGGGGAAATATGATTTATAGTCTGAAATTGAAGACAGCCGTACCATTCATCGATCAGTGCAAGAACGAAACAACAAAAAAAGAAAACAATCAAAACGAACGAGACAAGAAAGAAAGAAGACTAAGCAGATGGTGAAGAATGAATGAATAAATGAACACCGCGCGGTATACCAAGAGACCGTCGACTCCGCCCATTTTTACAACCCACGCCGCTTGTAAAAAGGGGCGGAGTCGACAGTCAATGTGTCTTCTTGTGTTCATTTATTCATTCATTTACTCTTCACCGTTTGCTCGGTTTTCTTTCTTTCTTGTCTCGTTTTTTTTGTTTGTTTTTTCCTTACCCTCAACATCAAATGGTATTGTATTCAATTTCGGACCACAAATCATATTGGCCCATTGTCCATGATTTTTTAGCCAATTTTCTTTGTTTTCTCTTGACACAATGACAGCTATTCCTAGGAATATTGGGAAGTTTTGGTTTAAGAAAATGAGAAATCCATTTCTGAGTGACGCTGTGTCTTCAAAAAATATTAGGAAATATCAGAAGTTCAGAAAAATGAAAATACATATGCCTTTTTCTAATTTATCTATCCAAAATATCTTCTTTATTTTCTCTTCGAAAATTCCGACTTTTTTTCCTGAACATTGCCATGGAAAAATTTCGAGAAATTGAAAATCGTTTTTTTTTTCATTCCGACCAAGCCTGGTTAGAGAGGCTTTATGACAAAAACAAAACAAAAAACTTTCTTTACAGATAGTTGTCATTTTGATCGACGCACTTCGTAATGATTTTTTGTATCCCGAAGAACAATGCAGAGACGATAAAGAGCTACAGTATTCGTGCGGTAAACTCAAGGTAACTTGGCCCATTTCAGAAGACAAAATGTTTATTTTTACTCGTAAAATATTAAGGCTTAGAAATGGTGAAAACTTCCAAACTACAGTAATCAAAAAATCATGATTTTCGAAAAAAAAACTTTGCTCCGCCCATTTTTGAATGCGGCATGGTTTTTTTTTTTTGAGGAATTTCAAAATGTTTCACATTTTAGAAGTGAAACAAGTCCCGCCCATTTTTGTCTGCGGCATGCTAGAACTTTACTAAAAGGGTGAACGAGAATTTAATAAAAATAAAGTTGGTGGTAATACATGCCGCGGACAAAAGTGGGCGGGGCTTATTTTATTTCTAGAAATTAAAATAGTTTCAAATATAGGAATTTTTCCAAGAAAAAAAACGATGCCGCATACAAAAATGGGCGGAGCAAGGTTTTTTATTTCTGAAAATCAAAATTTCTTGTGAATTGAGATTACTGTAGTTTTAATATTTATTGTTTTTCTAAAAAGTCACAAATCTTGGAATTTTCAGATAAAAAACTATGCCGCATTCAAAAATGGGCGGAGCAAAGTTTTTTTTTCGGGAAATTTCAAAATTCACAAATTTTTCACATTTTAAAAGTGAAAAATTCTCCGCTCATTTTTGTCTGCGGCATGTTTGAACTTTACTAAAAGAGCGGACCAAAAGTTAGAAAAAATAAAGCAGGAAAAACCATGCCGCATACAAAAATGGGCGTAGCAAAATTTGACCATTTTGTTACAGATTGTCAACGATCTTCAAAAAAATGGGTCTCTAATGATCGGCACCCTGGTCGCCGATCCGCCAACAACCACCGTTCAACGATTGAAAGCGCTGACCACTGGCACGTTGCCAACGTTCATCGATGCCGGCGAAAATTTCTCGCCAGACTCGCAGGTCAACGAGGACAACATTTTGTATCAGGCGAAGATGTTGGGAAAAAATGTGACGTTGTTGGGCGACGACACGTGGTTGGCATTGTATCCGCGAATGTTCGCAAGAACCGCTGCGTATGATTCGTTTGATATTAATGATTTGATTACGGTCGATGATAAGATTATGCGTGAGTTTTTTTTGAGAAAAAAAATCCGAAAATTCATACTGTACCGAACAACTTTAAAGGTACACAACACTTTTCTGTTGGTCTCGTGTGGAAGAGCTAGAATTTCAGTTTCTCGATTTTTTTCAAATGTTTTTTCTCCGAGGGTTTCTTTTTTTTTTGGCGAGAATGTTTGATTTCTAAAAATGAGCCTTGCTCCGCCCACTTTTGAATGCGGCATGGGTTTTTTTCTGAAAATTTCGGTTTTTTCTTGAAAAATTAAAAAAAAAATCCGTGCGGCGGTTGCAAAGTGGGCGGAGTCTGCGTAAATCGACACTGTGCGATAAAAAGTGACCAGATTCAGAAAAAATTTCTGGCCTAGGTTTCGAAATTTCTCGAAACAATTTTCGCGGATAAAAATTGCAAAAATGCCAAAAATTCAGAAGAAAAGCATAGTTTTGAAGTATTCGTGGCGAGACCTATACATTTTTCATGAAAATTGTCACAATTTTTTTGAATGTTCCATCACATTAGACTCCGCCCATTTTTTCTTTGCAATTGTAGCGCACAGTTTTTTCATTAGAATTAAATTTTCTGCCCGTTTTTCTTCGTCAAACTGTGTGCCGCAAAATTGCAAAAACTAAAATATGTTCTCATTTTCAGCAATTCTGCAAGATGAGATTGAAAACTCGACGAGTTCATTGATCATTGCTCATTTTCTCGGAGTCGATCATTGTGGCCACAAATACGGACCCAAACATCCGGCGATGAGTGTGATCTTGAAACGGGTAAAAACTTTTTGTCCCCGACAAAAAATATTGATTTTTTGCCGATTTCAGATGAACAAAATGTTGGAAAACGTGACGAGTTCGCTGAAAACGGACGATTTGTTGCTGGTTTTCGGCGATCACGGCATGACATCGACCGGCGATCATGGTGGCGAATCGATGAACGAGATCAGCGCCGGCTATTTCGCCTATTCGAAACGCGAATTCGCGCGAATTCCGCGACAACCAATCTATCAAATCGATCTGGTGCCAACGATCGCGCTTCTTCTCGGCATGCCCATTCCGTTCTCGAATCTCGGCACTGTTATCACGACACTGTTCCCGGAACGATTGAAAGAGCAAGCGGTGGCGATGAACTATGAGCAGGTGAAGAGGTTCGCCGAAGTCTATGCGCGACAAAACAGTTTCGCCGAGTTGCACAGTCATTTGGCGAGAGAGGAGAATACGATTCGAGAGCAGGTCGAGTGAGTCAGATTTTTTTTGCGTTTTCGAAGTGTCGCGGTCTCGAAACTGCGACATTTTGAAACCGCATGAGATTTTCATTAAAATATCGAAAAATATCTGAATGTCGCGGTTTCGAAAAGTCGCGGTTTCGAAGTGACGCGGTTTCAAAATTTCGCGATTTCGAAATGTCGCGGTTTCAAAAAGTCGCGGTTTCAAATTGTCGCGGTTTCGAAAAGTCGCGGTTTCAAAATGTCGCGTTTTCAAAATGTCGCGCTTTCGAAATGTCGCGGTTTCAAAATGTCGCGCTTTCGAAAAGTCGCGGTTTCAAATTGTCGCGGTTTCGAAATGTCGCGGTTTCGAAATGTCGCGGTTTCAAAATGTCGCGGTTTCGAAATGTCGCGGTTTCGAAACTGCGACATTTTGAAACCGCATGAGATTTTCATTAAAATATCGAAAAATATCTGAATGTCGCGGTTTCAAAAGTCGCGGTTTCGAAGTGACGCGGTTTCGAAATGTCGCGGTTTCAAAAGTCGCGGTTTCGAAATGTCGCGGTTTCGAAATGTCGCGGTTTCAAAATGTCGCGGTTTCGAAATGTCGCGGTTTCGAAACTGCGACATTTTGAAACCGCATGAAATTTTCATTAAAATATCGAAAAATATCTGAATGTCGCGGTTTCGAAAAGTCGCGGTTTCGAAGTGACGCGGTTTCAAAATTTCGCGATTTCGAAATGTCGCGGTTTCAAAAAGTCGCGGTTTCAAATTGTCGCGGTTTCGAAAAGTCGCGGTTTCAAAATGTCGCGTTTTCAAAATGTCGCGCTTTCGAAATGTCGCGGTTTCAAAATGTCGCGCTTTCGAAAAGTCGCGGTTTCAAATTGTCGCGGTTTCGAAATGTCGCGGTTTCGAAATGTCGCGGTTTCAAAATGTCGCGGTTTCGAAATGTCGCGGTTTCGAAACTGCGACATTTTGAAACCGCATGAGATTTTCATTAAAATATCGAAAAATATCTGAATGTCGCGGTTTCAAAAGTCGCGGTTCAGAAAAGTCGCGGTTTCGAAATGTCGCGATTTCAAAATGTCGTGATTTCAAAACGTCGCGGTTTTTGAAATGTCGCGGTTTCGAAATGTCCTGGTTTCGAAATGTCGCGGTTTCAAAATTTCGCGATTTCAAAAAATCGCAATTTCGCAATGCCGCGGTTTCGAAATGTCGCGTTTTCGAAAATTAGCGGTTTCGAAATGTCGCGGTTCGGAAATGTCGCGGTTTCAAATTCTCCGGATTTCAAAATGTCGCGCTTTCGAAACTGCATGAAATTATCATGGAGATATTCAATAATCGTGTGTACCGACATCCCACGGGATGTGCCATACAGTAAGACAAACAAACGGCTCTTCCTCCTTTTTGTTGGAATTTCATGCGATTTCGAAGAGCCCATTTCCTAGTGACATGGTCCTTGAAATTTCAAGTTGTTTGTGTTTGCAGTGCCATGTTCCGCATCCAAACATCACTGCGCGTTGCGTGGACTCAATTCGACAACTCCTACATCAACATTGGCATCATCATCCTCATCGACGCCTTCTTCTTCATTCTCTCCGAACAGCCACTCTCCCTCAATCTCGGCATTTTCCGATCGGGATGTGTCCTTCTTCAAATCGCACTTCTATGGGATCACGATCATTCGTCGGCCACCGCCGCAACTGTTCTCACAATGGCATTGTCGGTGTCGTGTCTGTCGTCGATGTTCAAATGTTTTGGCAATGTTTTCGGAAACACTAATCATGCTGAGAAGTTTAGTGCTGCTTCTTTGGGTGAGTTTGATTTATGGGACTATAAAATTTGAAAGAATTTTGGAAAATTTCAATTTTTCACTTATTGTCAATCCAGCCAGATCATCCAATGAGAAATTGATCTACCGTCTGAATCTCTCATTTTACATGCTCTCTCATCGAATTTTTGTGGTAGATCACTTTTTCCGTTGGATGATCTGACCGGATTGACAATATTTTCAACTTATGTGATAAGTTCATCAAAAACTACACGGAAAACTATTTTTTCCAACTTTTTTCAATTTTTTTAAAGACACCTGGTCACTCAGAAATCAATTTTTCGTGTTTTTTAAAATCTCAATATTGAAGACTTCAACTTTTGATGTGTGAAATTCAAAAATCGAAAAAAGTAAAAAAAAAAAAACTCAAATTCCGAACATTGAAAGTTTCAAAAAAGGTTTAGTTTTTGATGTTTGGGTCTCGTCACGATGAGACGTTTTCTTCGTTTTTCTTGTTATACATTTTTTCAAAAATAAAGCGAACGGCACAGAAATTGGGGCGCACTCTGTTTTTTTCTTGCAAACACTGGAACACATTTATTGGCCCCGCCCCTTTTTGTTCCGTTCAAGTTTAGTTAGTTATCGACAATTATAACTTGGAGATTGGTAGTTTGAGAAAAAACTATGAAAATATGACTTTCAGAAACTCTCCTAACACCCCATTACACACACCTGAAATTTGGAAGAATTTTGAAAAATTTCAATTTTTTACCACAAAAATCTGTTTTTTCCAATTTTTTCCGATTTTTTAAACACAAATTTCATGCGGTTTCGAAATGTCCGGAACCCCAATTGTGCCACCGAAAAATTAGTGAAGTTTTTTTTTTGTTCATTTTTCACACACATTTTTTTCTAGCAAAATGGGCAATGATAATTCAATCGATATCGACCGTCTCCAACAGTTTCATTGTCTACGAGGCTACCGTAACCCGTTTTCTTCTCCAAACCATTCTCATCTGGTCATTCTTCTCGACATTCGAGAAAAAGCGACGAAACATGAAAATACTCGTGATGGCTCAAACATTGCTCGCCGATCGCAACTTTCATCTTCTGCTCACCTCGCTGCTCATCCTCCGATGCGAGCCGTTTTTCCATCGATGTCGCGAAGAAGAGATCAATTGTGTGCAATACGATTGGCCGCTGGTGTCGTCGTTGTTGTCGCGCGACACACAATACACGCGAGTCGTCGTTTCGACAATCGCGATTGTCGCGTTCAATTGGGTCGTGTTTGAAAAGGTGTTGCGAAAGGAGAAATCGATTGTTCGCAGCGCGTCGTATGCACTTATCTGCCTCCTTTTCTTTTACGTCATCACCAAAGTATTTACGAACAGTTTGTCGCGTTCAAATGTCGCCGCGATTTTGACATACTTCTTCAGCGGTTTTATCGGGTCGAATAGCAAAGAGTCGATTTTGTACTTTTTGATGTATCCCTTATATGTGCTTTTGGGCGATGGTCTACAACCGGCTCTAATTGGTCTTTGCTGGGTTTTTTATTCGTGTTGTAAATTGATACCTCATGGTGAGTTTGTCTTTTTTTTTCTTCAAAAATTTCTCGGCTTCTCTGAAAAATTTTTGACTTTCGGCGTCCAAAATCAAAAAAAAATTGTCCAATTTCAATTTTTAAAAAACCGAAATCCCGTAATTATTTTCATTGGCCCGCCCCTTTTTGATATTGCTCCCTCCGTTTTCACTTTTAGAGCTAGACATCAAGGTTTTTCTGATAAAAGTGACATTTTTTTTTGAAAAATATTGATGTTTCTTTAAATGTCGCCAATTTTTTGTTTTTTTTTCGGATTTTGGACGCCTTATCAGTCTTTGAAAACTTTTGACTTTTAGAAAAAAAAACGTGGAAAAAATTGGCGTCAAAATGATTTTTTTTCTCAAATTTTTCCAAAGTTCACGTGAATAGAATTTTTTCAAATTTTATTTTTCATTTTTGAAGTCAAAAATTTTTGCGTTAAAAGTCTGGAACTAAAATTTTCTGTTCACGAAGCTTGAAAAGCTAAAAAATTACTAAATGACATACCTGAGAAGGCTCCAAAACCGGGCCAAAATAGGCCTGAAAAATCTCAAAAATTTCAAGCCCATTTTGGACCGGTTTTCGGGCCTTCTCACAGCATTTCAAGCTCTAGAAGATAGGCTGAGCTCATTTCGGCCCTGTTTTTTTAAACGTTCGAGTAGCCCATCTTGTAGAACTTGAAACGGGCTACAAAATAAGATGTATGATACCTCTGGCCCAAAACCCGGTCCAAACTTGGGCCACAAAAATTTGAATTTTTTTTTGAAGACCTTTCCAGGGCCCACTTTGAAGCCCGTTTCAAGCACTACAAGATAGGCTTTTCACTTTTTTTGGCCTAGAAAATTGATAAAACTTTTTGGGCCCCGAAAAAACAAACACCCCCCTTAGCCCCGCCCATTTGGTCTTCTATGCCATATTGATTCTCTTCCAATTTCAGATGCTTTACCTTCTGTGATATCACTTCTTATTACGTACGGTTTCTATTTTACTGGTCACTCTCCCGTCATTTCAACAATTCCATGGCATGCCGCATTTATCGGTATTCCAGGCAAGTTAAATCTACGTGTTCTACCTGCCATCATGGTCCTTTCACATATGAATGTTGCCGCAATTATTTCAGCTGTCGTTGTTTTTTATTATAAGGTTAGTCTCTTGCAAACAGGTAGCTAACATTAAATTTCGTCGGCGGCGAAGCGTGTCCGCGACGCGGTTCAAAAAGTAGAGAGTGGAAAGAAAAAAATAATGCAACTTTTTATAGCCGGAAATCGCGGCCGACACGTGTCTCAGTTTTCAATTATTCCGAAGTATCATGACATGCATCGCCTCGTCAATTCATCGACGACATCTGATGGTTTGGAAAGTGTTCGCGCCGAAATTCATCTTCGAAAACATATCATTCATTGTTTATTTAGTTGTTTTCAATGTTTTGAAACTTTTTCAGTTATTAGAATGATTCAATGTTAAACATGGCAATATAAATCATCATCATCATCACCAAAAACCACTCTTGCTCTTCCCATTTGTCTTTTTCACAAGCCCTTTTGGCAATTTGTCAAAAATCAAAAAACCCGCTGATCGTTCGATTGCATCCAGTGGAACATGAAAAGTCGACAGTTCTGTGGAATCGGGTATCACGGCGTTTGGTAGAATGTAGCACTCTAGTTCGAAGCTGTTTGGCGTTGTCTCGATGAGCAGAACTTTGAAGAAATGTGTTGGTACGGCGACGTTGTTTTTGCCGATCACCTGAAAATGACTGATTTTTTATCGGGTAGAATCTGAATCGCGCCGAACAGTAACAATTTTTAACGAAATGGGCGGAGCTTCACTGTCTCCTACGAGATGTTTTAAAAGAGACGCAGAGAAATTATACATTTTTCGGGGCCACGTTTTTTTATTATTCGTTTTTTCACGTTTTTTTTGTGACTAGCAAATCCGAAATTTTTAAAAACTTTGAAAAAACATAAACGTGACCTCTCAATTTTCATGTTACTTGTTTTTCTCTGCGTCTCTTCTGTGTGAGACAACCCCTCCTTTTATCTTCATTTTCTCACCTGATATTTTATATAACTTTTTCCATCCTCGAAAGTTTTTGGCAAGTATAATGGACCGGTGACGACGTAGGTGTTTAGCGCTTTTCGTGCTCGTTTTCTGGAAAATAAAATTTTTTCAATTTTTACTAAAGACGTAAAAAATTTGGCATCCAACTGAAAAAAATTCCAAAATCACGTTTTATTATAGGGTCGAAAAAAAAGCCCTTGGAAGATAACCAATATGGCCTAGAAAACCAAATGGACGGGGCTAAATACAGTACATTTTCGTTGAAGGAACATGTGTCATGCCACGTTTTTCCAATCATTGTTATCCAAGTTTTTTTTTCTTACAATATGTCTATTTTTGAAAAAATTTGAAGTTTTTTTCACGTTCATCATAAATACTTACCTGGTATGAATTTCCAGCTCGTTCCACTTGTCTCGATTGAAACCTTTTCCGACTTGCGGCGAAATATTCGTCAAAATGAACGTTTCATCAACGGCGAGTTGACTTTTTCGATGATTTGCAGCAGCGACAAGATGTCCACGATCGAATCCACTACCCTGGGAAATTTCGTTTTTTTTTTAATTTTTGAAAAAACTCACTCTATAATCTGAATTTTCAGATCTGAAATATGGATGTAATGCCATGTCTGACTGAAACTCGCTTTTTTGTCGATCCACATCTTTTGCTCGAACTAGTGTTTCTGGCACCAAATGTTCCAGGGTCTACAATAAGTTTTGATTAGTTTCTGGTTTTTCAAGACATTTCGAAACCGCGGAAAATAAGAAAAATTTGTGTGTCTTACTGTATGGCGCATCCCGTGGGATGTCGGTACACACATTTATTGAAAAACGACGAAAAAACCCTTTTTTTGTGAAAAAACTGCGAAATTTTTCGCGGTTTCGAAATGTCCGAAAACCAACCCAATGTGCATTCTTAGTTTTTCGATCATAAGACGTCACAAAATCCTCAAAACTTTTCAAATTATCATAACCCGGAATGCCAAATTTCATAATTTCCGACGCTCTCGATGGCCCCATCGCGTTTTCGTCCAATTTTGAGGGAACTTGTGGAATTGTTTTCTGAAAAAAATTATTTTAAATGTTTTTTTTTTCAGAAAAAAAAAACTTACCAACCCAACATGCTCAGCAAGTTTAGCCTCTCTGAAAATCTGTTCGTTCGAATATTTTCCGACCAAAAACGAGATTCCGGCAACGGCCGAAGTGCTTATCACAGTTTTCCACATCATTCTACTCGAAAAAATAATTTCGCTTTTTTTCCTTTGAATTTTGGATGAGATAAAAGGGGAGAGAAGACCAATAACAAACATTTGGGCGATTCAGAAAGCGAACATTTTATGTACATAAAAAACAATGGATAACTGGCCTGAGAGAGTATCAAAAATTTTTGAAAAAAAATTTTGTGACGGTATTTTTCACCCTCTTAGGTCAGATGAAAAAGTGAGCAAACCCGTGAAATAAATTAGCTGTTGACAAAAATATTACTGTTTTAATTATAATTCGAACCATCACCTGGTTTGATATATCCGATTGCAATAAGAACAACATCAACAATTGTCCAAATTCCTGGAAAAAAATTTTTAAACCAAAAAATCGCTGAACTTCTTAGCACCGTAGCCCAACTCTTCCAGGTGAGACCAACAGAAAAGTGTTGTGTACCTTTAAGTTTTTCGGTACAGTATTCATTTTGACTTTCAAAAAAGTACTTACGGATTGAGCACAAGAGGGACCAAAATTTTTCCAAGGAAAAATTTTGTCACAAAAATAATGAATATCAAAAAACTGACGAAATTTAAAGGAACATGGTAGTTTCTCAGTTTTCGTGACGAGAACCACACACATTGATCAACAAAAACAATTTAACGCTTTCTCATTGCTGGACAATTCGCAAAATGTTTAAAGGCGCACACAGAAGAGAAGCTATTCGTGGCAAGACCCTATCTATGTCTCTCCTTTTTCCATTGTCTCTCTTATAAATTCCACAAACGTGAAGAAAATCATGCCGTGCTATCAAAAAAAAGTTTAAATACATACCAAGACCGCCAAAACTGAAAAGTTTGCCAATAGCCGATTTCCATAGTCCTAAATAGAATCGATCGGCGCCGAAACCGCCGAGAATCACGCTGTACATCATTGTCTTCGACCACGATGTGCCGGATGTCCAGTTACAGTGCACGTTTTTCAGAAATGTTCGTCGGCCAATACAAACAATGTCTTCTTTCACCTACAAAACGTAATTTGAAGAAACATGATTTGATGAGAGAAAAAAACGGACGGTGCAAACGGTTCGAACCAATTTATGGCTACTTGTCGAGCAATTCGTAACCGTCTGACATCGATGATGTTCCGGTTCGGTTTGATAACAAAAACGGCATTGAGCCTCTTTTTTGAACTCGACATCGGGTTGACATTCGGGTTGAACGTTTTTACAAACAGCCATTATATTGTCGCCAAGTTTACAATCGTTGGGAAATTCGCATTGGAAATTGGCTGCGTTTTCGCATGGACTCATCATAACTCCAGTTTTTGCACTGATTATTGAGGTCATAATGAGTATCAATTGTTTCAACATCCTGAAAATTCACTGAAAACATTAATTGAAAAACAGGTGTAAGGTATGTAGGCAAACGTGCAAACACCGTGACATGAAAATGCACAGAAACCATTTTTTTTTTGAAAAGTCGACAAAAATGACGGATAACTTTGCTGTTCTTGGATTTTGGAGGTTGTGAAATAGTGTTTTCTATAGAAGAAGACATGCTGATTTCAATGGTATGTTTCGTTTTTCATGATGATCAAACTCAAGCGCATTAGTTTGAGTTACGTTTTGAAAACTGGTGCGCCTAGGTTGAGAAGAACGGTTCACTTTTACGCGATGGGAAGCATACCATTAGAATCGGCGTGCCTTTTTCTAGGGAAACCCGTGGTTTAGAGCACAGGTATGTAATCACCTTTCCAGTTTTCGCGACTTTTATAAACTTAATTGAAAAAAACATTTATTGTGCATTTTCACGTCACGGTGTTTGCACATTTTGCGTACTTTAAACGGCAAAATCGATATTTATGGTGTTCAACCGGAAAAAATATCAAGAAAATATGCAATAATGTTAGTAAAATTTATGAGATCAAAAAAAGACGAAGCGTAATTGTTTCAACCCGACATCTCCTTTTTGAGCGTGTCTCAATCCCTGGAATGTACGATGAATGGGACGATTCTTAACCATTTTCCAGTTTTCCCGTCAAACTGATGAATTCCGCGTTCGCAATTGCATTTTTCGTGTCGAAAAGTGTATTTTGAGTGACTTTTAGATTTCGAGCAAAAGTTGGGATCTTCCTCTTCCACCTGCTCATTGACCATTTGATCATTACCCTTGACAAAGATGAACATTCGATTGTTTTTTGCGCGTAAATGTTTCTCATCAACATTCCCACAATTTTGATGAATCATGAAGAGATCTCGGTTAATTTTCCGGCGTTCGTTGTCGTTCAACGAAGCGCATGTGTCGCCACAAGTTTCGTCAGTCGAATCGTCCGCATCGCAAACTTCTATGGGTACTTGATAGGTGAAACTGGGTCTCATTGGTGAGGCGCCGATGAATATCGCAATTTCCGACACACTTTTACGATGTTTTGAGCGGAAAATGGCGCATAGTTCGGTGCGAATTTTCTCGAAGCCAGCCAAAGCTCGTCCTTGTGACGGTTCGTGTGAAATTACAGGTGTTGATGAGAAACCATGACTAAAAAATTGAAATAATGCTCTGCGATTTTCTAAACACCTACGTATACATCAATGATTGCATGAGTAAATCGACAAACTGAAGTGATGAATGAATGCAAACAGCTCGATGAAATTTCACAGGGAACTTTTGAATTTCCATCTGAAAAAAGTTCTCTATATTACTATTTAGTGTAGAAAACTAACCTTCACACAAGTTAACTCGTTTTCATTCTCTTTTTCATGCACCAACACCATTTTTCACTGCAGAAACGAGAAAAAATGGAAAATAATTTTTTAATAAAAAAAAATAAATTGTTTGGTTTTCTAGGCCGCGCGTGGTTAGGCCATCAAGCGGGAAATCGAAATTTTCGAATAAACACATTTTTGTAGCATATAGGAAATGGGATTTTTCAAACAAAAACATTTTTATAAAATTTTATATAACTTAAAATAAATCCTTTAAAAATTATTTTTTTGAAGTTTTAATTAAAACTTCAAAATTAGATAATGGGAAAAAAAACTCTGCTGTGAGACCCGATAGATTTTTGAATGTATGTGTCTTTTGTTTTACAGTAACTTCCAATTTGCAAAAATTAAATTTTCCATTTCACCTTGGTGTGAAGTAGACTTCACAACTTAATAATAATATGTAAAATACAATGTGAATGTCAAGAGACGCAGAGAAGTCAAAACCAACCGGTTGTCCAGCGGTTAGAAAAGTGAAGGAATTTCGACGAGACGCAGACATATTAACAAATAAAGGAAGAAACGAATGGAAAGGAGGCCTGCACACACACAAATACTTCACCTATTTTCCCAATGTTTTATATTTTTATTGTCTTGTAACTTTTTTTTGAAAACAATTTTCATTGGTTTTCAAAAAAAGTAGGTCTCATTTCATTTTTTTTTTGTGAAAAAAATATTTTCCAAAAATTCCCCCAAAAAACATTGTTGTTGCTAAGCAACTTCATTTTTCATTCATTCTTGTTTTCAGCCCTCTCTTCTCCGAGAGAACTACACCACAAAGAAAATCAATTTTTCTTTTTTTCTGAAAAAAACCAGTTTTTTCACTTCTTCCTCTTCTACTTCATGAAGAAGTGTTATTATGATGAACGACCTGGTGAGACGAATTAGGCTCCGCCCATTTTTCCATGCACACCGTTTTTTGTGTGTGTGTGTGTGTTTCAACGAGAACATAACCTTTAAATCTTCATCTCGTTTTCTCTGCGTCTCTTCGATTGACCTCAAAAAAACTTTTTTTTTTGCATGTTTTGTTTTTGCGGAGATTTTTTATGGGATATTTCTTTGAGATTTTTCTGTGGGATTTTTTTTTTTTTTTGAAAAAGTTTTCTTCCTGATATTTCAAAATGCGCCTGCTAACTGATGAAAAGAGAAAAAAAGGGAAAAAACGAAAAAAAAGAAATAATTTTGGTCAAAGGATCATATTCGAATGAGAAAACTCTCGTCGCGAACATCCTCATCAATGTGTGCGCCTTTAAATAAACGCACAGTACATTTTTTTCTTTTATTTTTTAAATAAGAACAGTATATTTATTTAAAGGAACACACAGAATTTTGCTAACTACCCTGCGAGACCGCGTTTTGTAAATTTTTTTCGTTCTCCTGTTAGCAGCCCTGAAACACCGTGAAAACCAAAAATTCCAGTTTTTTGTCATTTGGAAAATCAGATAAATAAATTATCGTTTTTTCTTCGTTCTAGCATGGTTATCAAAAGGTAATAAATTAGACCGTAATAAATACAAAAAAAAACTAGATTTTTGATTGTTTCAATGAAAACATGACAAATTTTCATTTTTTTTCGCTGACACAGAAAAAAATTGATTTTTATTTTATTTTTTTTTCAAATTTTTCATTGAACCAGTTTTTGTTGCAATGAAACTTTTATCATCGCCAAGGTAAATAAACAGAAACCGACGTAATAAATAATACGCAAAAATTTCCTTGTTCGGTTCGGAGCCCTGTCGTTTCTCTCTCTTTCGCTCTCTGCCGCAAAAACACAACATCAAAATCCGGTTTAAACTCTCTCGTTTTTGCACACTCTCTCGTCGTTACGTACGACGAATTGAGATTGATGCTTTTGTAAATAACAAGCGAACGAGACTTTTCATACGAACACAGTTGTTGATAATATTCCAATTTTTCCTCTTTTATTTAAACCAAATGTTCACCCACTCTCACACGCGCGAGGATGGTGCAGTGGGTTACACGCGAAATTAGGAGCGAAGGGTCAAGGGTTCGAGGACGGTGGGCGGCGCATCGGTCAAAAATAAAATTAGTTTCGCAGCTTTTCAATTTCCGAGAAATTATCAATTTTAAATTGTTATCATTGATGCTTTTCACTTTTTCCTTTTGTTCCATTCGTAAAGTGTGACAAGTGACATTTCTCTAAAATGCATTCAATCTCCGAAAAAAAGGAAAATATTGTCTTTTTTCTGAGTAGTTATTAGATTTTTCATTTTTGAGTGAGTAGGATCTCATATCAAGTATTGTTACAACTTTTTTCTTTTTCTTTTTTTCTCTAAACCCTCTCAATGTCTTGCATATTACTACACAAATACACTCGAATTTTATTAAAATGTTATCATCAGTTATCAGTTTTGTGTTCACTTCCAAAACATTTTTTTTGTCCCCGCCTGTTGTACCGATCAATCGATAAATTCCTTTCGTCTCAACTTTTTCAGACCGGCCCGAAAAATTTCATTTTTTTTTTGTTTTTTTTTGCAGTTAGATGTACTATGTCAGATGATGTACACTTTGACGACACACCATTCGAAGATGTGTTCGAAATCGAAGAAGAACTGGGTAGCGGTCAATTCGCGGTGGTTCGACGCGTTCGCGACAAAACGAGCGGCGAACGTTATGCGGCGAAATTCATCAAAAAGCGACGATACGCCACGTCGCGACGCGGTGTAACGCGACAAAATATTGAGCGAGAGGTTCGCGTGTTGCGAAAAATTCGCGGAAATCCGAATGTTGTCGAGTTGCACGCGGTTTATGAGACGGCCAGTGATGTTATCATTGTTCTCGAGTTGTGAGTTTTTTTTTGGCGGGCCTAGAAAAGCCTCTTTTAGATTTTCGGGACCTTTTTTGTTGAAAAAATGGGCCCTTTTTAGGTCAGATCAGGCCCGGGCCAGGGCTTTTTTAAGGTATCTCAAAAGAGACGCAGAGAAATCAGAGAGAGAGAGGTCACGTTTTATTCCGACGTGAGTTCATTTTCTGAAAAAAAATCAGTTTTGAAAAAAAAAGTTAAACTTAACCTCTCGAAATGCAAATTTGATGTTTTCTCTGCGTCTCTCTCTCTGTCTCTCTCTCTCTCTGTGTCTCGCTGTCTCTCTTTGTATTTCTCTCTGTCCCTCTCTGTCCCTCTCTCTCTCTCTCGATTGGCTAACTTCTTCGTTTTTTTTTTTTTAATTTTAACGAAATTTATAGCCCTAAAAGTTGAAAACTGGTTTTCAGAAATCACAAACACATTTTTCTTCGTTCCAAAACTATTTTTCTATTTTTCAGAGTCTCAGGCGGTGAACTTTTCGACCACGTATGCGCCAAAGAATGCCTGGACGAAGTCGAAGCGGCCGCATTCATCAAACAAATCCTATTAGCCGTCAAACATCTGCACTCGCTTCACATCGTTCATTTGGACATCAAACCCGAAAATGTGATGTTGAAGAAGAGCGGCGAAACACAAATCAAGATAATTGATTTCGGATTGTCGAGAGAGGTTGCGCCGGGCGCGCTGGTCAAGGATATGGTTGGAACGCCGGAGTTTGTTGGTTAGTTTGAATCAAAACACGGTGTATAGTCTACCCAAAAAAACGGCATGGAAAAATGTGGCATCGTAGCGCAGTGGTACGAGGCGCTGTTTATAAGTTTGGGGGGAGGCTATGAGTTCGCTCCCCCACTCCGTCACAATTTTTTTATTTCTCAAAAAATGTTTTGTATTTTTCAGCGCCCGAAGTCGTCAACTACGAGCCACTCTCCCCGGCGACGGACATGTGGGCCGTCGGTGTTGTCACCTACATCCTGCTCTCGGGCGGTTCGCCGTTTCTCGGCGACAATCGCGACCAAACGTTCAGCAACATCACTCGCGTTCGCTATCATTTCGGCGATCGCTACTTTCAGAACACGTCGAAACAGGCGAAGGATTTCATCGCGCGACTCTTTGTTCGCGACGTCGAACAACGCGCGACAGTTGACGAGTGTTTGCGACATCCGTGGATTCGCGGACCCGAAGGGAACGCGATTGATGTGCGAAAAGCGTCGTGTATCACAATTTCGCACATTTTGTCGTTTAAGACGCGGCAGAGATGGAAGGTTTGTTTTTCTTGGAAACTACAGTACTCTGGAGACTACTGTATATTTTTCAGCGAACCCTCGAACTAGTTTCGGTGCTGATGCGAGCGACAAAAACGTCGCGAACACTCGCCGACGGTCGTTTCGACGCGAACGATCCGCTCATCTCGGCGACAATCATCTGCGCCGAAGACGGCAATCTTCGCGCTCTCCACAAACTCGCCGCACTTCATCGTCTCTTCCCGAACGCCGTCAACTCGACCGCATCGTCCGCCATGCACAGTGCGGCCAAATACGGACACGCCGAAGTGTTCAACTATTTGCACATGAAGGGAGGCGATGTGACGTCGCGCGACACCCATGGCGACACGGCGATGCATGTCGCGTGTCGCTACGCGCAACACAGTGTTGTCGCGTACTTGTGTAGTGAGAAGTGCGACGTGGATGCGATTAATCAGCGCGGCGAGACGGCGTTGCATTGTGGTGTTGAGTCGGGCGACGCGCGAATTGTCAAATTGTTGATCGCGTTGCGACCCAGGCTAGATATACCGAATGCGGTGAGTTGGCAATTATCCCGCGGGTAAAAATCAGAGTTTTAAAGGAACCTTGTTACTCAGATATAAATTTCTAGTTTTTATCAAAATCTCACTTCAACTTTCGATGTCAGAATTTCAAAAATCGAAAAAAGTACTCAAAAAAAAAAATGATTTTTGAATTTATTCTCCAGAAAAGCGGCGTCCGCAAACACCGTTTGTGTGTGTGTACGGTACAGTAACCCACGACAAAAAATTTATTTTTTTTCTTCCAATTATTTTTGGTTTTTTGAACCATATCTGAGTGACAGGGTGTCTTTAAAGGAACATACTTATTTTGTCTCAAAAAACCAGGTTCCTGTAAGAAATGCTCCGCTACAAGACCATTTTGTCTCTTTTTCAGCACAATAGCGTTGTGTTCCTTTAAATAGATACGGTATTTGGTTTTTTTTTGGATTCTGGGCGCATTTTTCTATGAAATATAGTTGACCCGAAAATAACAGGCCCGGCCTGGTTTTTTTTTCGTCGGGCCCGAAATGGCCCAAATCTCACTTCTGGAAAAAATCATACCCGAAAATTTGGATTTTTGACTGTTTCTTGGATTTGAAAAAAAAAGTTTTAAAAAACCCGGCCCGAAATTTACGGGCCGGTCTGGAAAAAAAACCAAAAATCAGGCCCTCTCTGAATTTCCTGGAAGTTGGCCCGAAAAAGTTGGCCCTTAATTTTTAGACGCCTTTTCCTCTCCAAATTTTTCTCATTTTTTCTCATTTTTTTTCAGACCGGCGATACCGTAATCCACCTGGCCGCCGACAGTATGAATCCACGCATTCTGCCCCACCTAATGTGCATGAATCCACCGCTTCATTTACGAAATATTGTGAGTTATTCCTCTTTTTGCACACCTCATTACGTATGCATTGAAAAATTCTGTGCATTTTGGGTGGAAAATGGGGAGGGGAAGAAGAATTTGCCAAGTCCCCAAAGAGTGTATTTTTATGATTTATTTGAATGTGTTGGTGGTTGGAAATGTGTACAAATATTGGGCAAAAAACCATGTAATCGTTGGAAAAAGATTATCCGCGTCACACAACAAAATATTGTTTGTGTCAACATCAAAATCACCCTCAAAGTTTTGAATTTTTTTTCAAACTTTCAAAAAAAAAACAGAAATCACATATTAGGAAAACAATAATATTCAAAATGTGAACCCGCGGCGCAGCAGGGAAGATCTTTGACTACTAGTGGGAAGGCTATGGGCTCGGTTCCCCAACCCGGCGAAACTTTTTTTTTCATCCCGAGATTCATGCTCCGCCCACATTTTGTTGTCGTGTGCTAAATTTCATAATCCTCTCTTTCTCTGGACTCTCCTCGCTAGCTTTCGCTCACTTTTTTTCGTCTTCTATTTCTGCTGGTCGTCACAACAACCAGAAGGTGTGCTATTCATACGACCCCCAATTATTTTTATCGATTTTTTTCGGTGGTCTGACCTAACAAACTCAAAATTTACCGTCAAATGAGTTTACCTGAGGGGTGGTCTTCGGAAGAAGAGGAGGAAGAGGAGGAGGAAGAAGGATCGGACACCGAATCGGAAACTGGTACAATTGTTGTGCCGGGTAGTGTGATAGCCACCTATTTGGCCGATCCGTTGATCACTAAAACTGGCGCCTCGCTAAGCTTCATGAGTCCACGACCGCGCGCCGCTGATTTTGTCTACCCGCCGGGTAATGATCGCTACTCGCGTCTGGGTAGTGTTGGCGCCTATTCGTCGACAAGCGCGTTTATTCAGCTGTTGAATGATGTTTCAGAAATGCAAGAATGCGATTGTTCGGTGAGAAAATGATCACATTTCGAGAAAAAAAAACAGTTGTCTAAGAATCGAATTTCAAATATCGATTGTTTTTTTTCAGCGCGAAGAGACTGCATTACACGTTGCATGCGCGAGAGGTCATTTGGATTGTGTTCAATCGTTGGTCGAACACAATGCGCCAATCGATGCGGTTGATCAGGATGAGAAGACGGCGTTGATTGTGTCGTTGGAGAATTCGAATTTGGACATTGCCAACATGTTGATCACCAATGGATGCGATATTAATCATGCCGATTTGGTTAGTTTGAACTTCAAAAAATAGTGTACCACAGTGTGAAGTTGAGAACTCTAAAATTTTAAAAATTTCTCGCTGTACGTTCTCTGAATCTCTCATTTTCAAATTATATTTCTTCGGTTTAGGCCACGCCCCCAAAACTGTGTCTGACCTAGAAAAATGTGCGACAACATTGAGATTCAAAAAAGACCAAGTATTTTCGAGAAAAAAAGATTGAAAGTGTGCGGGTTTTGCAGTTTTGCCGCACACATTTTGACAAAGAAAACAATGCAAAAAAAAAACTGTGCGCTACAATTGCAAATAAATAAAGATTAGAGTTGTTTTCCTTGAGAGAGACGCAGAGAAACTATCTATGAAATGAGAGGGGTCTTCTTCCATTGGAAACGCAGACATAACCACACACACTCACACAAAGCATAGCACATGGCCAGTGAGATGTCGGTCACACGGTTGAATGACCTCTCGGAAAATGTAGAAATTTAAAGAGAGAGAAAGCAAAGGCGCTCTAATGATAATAATCTTTCCTAAATCCGCAAACATTATAAAGAGTGCAATAGGAGGATTATCATTAGAGCGACTTTGCTCTCTCTCTCTCTCTCTCTCTCTCTCTCTCTAAATTGCTGAATTTTCCGAAAAGTCATTAAGTGTGACCGACATCTCACTGGATATGTGCTATGCTTTGTGTGTGTCGTTGTGCTATTTCTCTGCGTCTCTCTCTCTCTCTCTCTTTCTCTTTCTCACACTAGACAAAATTTTTGCCTGAAATATCGTTTAGATCTCTCATGTCAGAATAAAATCACATGCGAAAAAAATAAACAAAAAAATTGTGCAACTGCGGCACACCATTTGGAGTGTTCCGGTCACGCCCCTTTTCCCCTTTTTTCTGCAAAAATACGTGGACACTTTTTTTCACTGTTTTTGTTTATGAAAATGACGAGATTTGAGAGAATTCCGATCAATCCAAAACCATGAAACCTAAGCCTAAGCCTCACTCTTTTTTTCCAGCAAGGCAACACCGCTCTACACGTCGCATCTCGTCGCGGCCTTCTCTCCGCCGTCCAAACCCTCTGTCACTGTGCCGCTCAAATCGACGTCGTCAACAAGGCCGGCATGACATCGCTCCACTTGGCCGCCCATCAAGGACACGTCGACGTCATTCGAATATTGTGTCTGGCTCGCGCCGACGTCGCCAAAAAAACCGTCAACGAGGGTTTGACACCCGAACTGATCGCCGTCGCACAACAACATCAATCGGCCGCCGATTTGTTGGGCAAGGTCAGACAACAAGAGTCGCGCGACGAATACATTGGCCAACTGTATCCGCTCGACACCTCTCTCCGACGTATCAAACTCAAATTGTTCGGCCATTCGATGAGCGGCAAGACGAAACTCGTTCAAACTCTTCACTCGACACGTGGCATCTCGTCGTTTTTCGAATCGATGAGTCGACGGATATCCGATCATTATAGTCCGAGTAACAGTATGGGCAAAGACGACGGTGTCTACTCGCAAAACGGCTCATTTCTATCCGAATCCAACAACAATTCGTTCGATCCTCAAATGACTGAATCGACAACAACATCCACATCGACAACAACATCCTACACACCACCGCATCCGCTGTACACACGTGGAATCGACGTTCAAACTGTGCAGATCAATGGATGTGGAGAGTTTTCGATTTGGGAATTTGGTGGTTATGACGTCATGCACACTTGTTACGATCATTTTGTTGGCAACACCGATTGTGTGCATTTGGTGCTGTTTCGTGCCGATGATCCGACAGAGATACAGTATAAACAGATACTGTATTGGATGAACTTTTTGAAAGGACGAGTCACACCGTCCGAACCGATTGGTGAGTTGGGAAAAAGGGCTTAAAACGAAAAAAAAAAACCCTACGACACTCCGCTTTGCCACTAGTTTAACGCGATGTTAAACAAGGGGCAGAGCGGAGTGTCGTAATGTGGTGAATTAAAAACTTGAAAATTAGCAAGTTTGAGCAAAAAACGAACGAGAAACCTTACGACACTCCGCTTTGCCTCTAGTTTAACGCGATGTTGAACAAAGGGCAGAGCGGAGTATCGTAGGGTGAAAATTTTGAAAACTTAAAAATGAGCGAGTTTGAGCAAAAACAAAAAAACATACGACACTCCGCTTTGCCTCTAGTTTAACGCGCTGTTAAACAAGGGGCAGAACGGAGTGTCCTAGGATGGTTATTAAAAAACTTGAAAAAATTGTTCGTCGCGGTGATCACACTTTTCTCTAGCGCGCTCTCCTCTTTTTGTGTTGTCTCTGATAGGCGGTGTTTACGACACTCCGCTTTGCCACTTGTTTAACGCGCTGTTAGAGAAGGGGCAAAGTGAAGTGTCGTTACCTTTCCCTAGCTGTTCATGGAATTTATGAGAGTGGAAAAAGCGAACGAAGAGCGATAGCCATCGGTGTTGCTTTAAAGTCAATTTTTTTCCAGGAAACTGTGGAATCAGTTCAAGACGTTCAAAAGTGTTGATTGTCGGAACGCATGCGACCGCCTCTCTGTTTCCACACAAAAACAACGACGGCGAATATATCTCATCGGATATCGAGGCGATGCTCTCGACAGTACGTCTTCGTTTCGAGACCCACTTCGACATGGATCACAAGCTGATTCTACTCGACGCCACCAATCCATCGTGCGTCGGCATGAAATTGTTGAAAAGCGAAATTGTGAAATGTCGCGCGACAATTCTATCGAAACTGCTCAAACCGTTGGCGATTCTCGACACAGTGATCGCGCATCTCAACGCGACGCGCAAACAACACTCCAACTTTCCGGTGATCACTTGGCCACACTTTATGAATCTGGTGCGGAATGAGATCAATCCGCTGACCGGCGACACACATTGTCGACAAATCGTTCAACAATTGCAGTTGATCGGCGAAGTCGTTTATTTGCGCAACGAACAGACGCAACTCGACTACGTTGTGCTGAACGCCGAATGGTTGGGAACGCACATCATCGGACAGTTGCTCAGCGCCGAGTTCTTGTCGAAATCCAAACCCGATGGGATGTACAGTATTCCGGATCTCACCGCGATTTTCCCCGAAATTGGCGAACCTGCCGATTTGATGCATATCCTCGACACTTTACAACTTTGCGCGCCTGTTGAACTAGCTGAGAAGTTCGAATTCCCGGTTTGTATTCAAACCCACGCTCCGGAATCCGTTTGGCTACCCGATAAACCGAATTATGTTTATGGGGGTGTTCGCATTTTACCGATGCGCGGAATGGAACGATCCCTGTTGAGCACATTCCCGCGAATTCAGGTCGCTTTGCGACGAAGTATGAACGAGTTTCAAGATCCGATGGACGCCGAATTGTTGCAATGGAACGCGTGTAGTCGCATGTCATCCGGATTGAAAGAGTCGATTGTGCAACTTGTTGGCGATGCGGTCGAAATTAAAGTTCGCGGGCCGCAAGATCGCGCGACATCGTGCTTCTATTTTCTAGAAGATTTGATCAATCTCGTCGAACAAACCGCGTGTGAAGTCGCGCCCGGAATCGCGCTCGAACGACACTTCATCAGTCCGAAACATCTCAAACAACATCGTCAAAATCCGGCACTTTTCCTACCCGAATCAATGATGGAGATGCAGCAGAAAGAATCGCTGTCGGTGCAAGGAACGCAAGAGGAAGAGGAGCTCTTCACCGATGTTGTTTGTTTCGGTTCGCGCGATGTTGCTCGTCTTCTAACGCTGGGCATCGATGTCGGTGTGGCCGAATTGCAAATGACGAGTCGGTGCGAGTTGGCATGTCTTCTTGATCCACCTCATCATATGGGAAGAGATTGGTCGATTCTGGCGGTTAAACTTCAATTAACCGATCAAGTGCCAGATGTGAGTTTTGTAGTTTTGTGGTTCCAAAAAATGTGCAAATTTTCTATTTATTTTTTATCTTTTTTCATTTCGAATTTTTTCACGTTTTTTCCACGTTGCACATCGCAACAACAAAAAAGAGAAAAGAAAATGAAAAATAGGTGTTCTGTATGAAACTGTGCAAACACCGTGACATGAAAATGCACAGAAAAAGTTTTTTCTTCTGAAAACTCGACAAAAAAGCGTTGTTTTTGATTTTTAAAGGTTGCCAGATAGCACTGCCTTTTATTTAACATAATGAAAATTTTACAAATCGAAAGAGACGCAGAGAAAAAAAGTGTGTTTTTTCAAACTGCAAATAACTTTTTTTAATAAAAAAATCATGGAATTAAAACTTGGAGGTGATAAAACTACTCCAAACCCACTTTTACATGAATAATTCATTCTATATCAAAACAGAGAAAACCTTGATTTGCAAATAAAAAAAAAATTATTGAAAAACCGTTGTGTTCCTTTAAATGGGTACTGTGTTTGTTTTTTTCTTGATTTTGGACGTTGCATTAGAATCAGTTTCTTTTTCTAGCGCAAAAACTATTTTAGAGCACAGAAAAGTCATCACCTTTCGAGTTTTAGCGATTTTAAACTTTATTTATTAAAAAAAGCAATTATTGTGCATTTTCACGTCGCGGTGTTGGCACATTTTGCGTACCGGATACTAGAAATTTGTTGCAATTATACTTGTCACAAGAGGGGAACAAGAAAACTCAAAAAAATTATTCAGTTTTCGTGACAAGACCCTGAAACATTTATCAAAAAATTTGGGAATTTTTGCCAAAAACGTCAATTTCAATTGAAAATAAATTTTGCAGGTCGATTCAACGGGTCAAAGTTTATCGCGAACCGATCAACTGCTCAACGAATGGGCAATTCATCATCCCGAACAAGCGACCGTCGGCAATTTGTGTCGAATTCTCGTCGAACTCGGCCGCACCGACGCACGCGACGCCTTATATCGCACCGTACCGCTCTACCTGTTCGCCCCGCTCGATGATCAATTCATCGACACCAACGACAGCGGTGTCGTCTCGTCGTGTCACTCTTCCAGTGAACACCACCATCATCATTTGATTACTTAAACCACTCTACTTACACCATTTTTCTTCATTTTTTTTTGTCTAGGAACACATTGCTCATTTTGCTCCATATTTCCAATTTTTCAGCTTGTCGTTTGTTGTGTTATTCTACTACGGGTTACTGTACTTTTTCCGCGCCCATTTTCCTCCCCCAATGTTTCCCCCCATCTATTCGAAATTTAATACCGGTTCAAAAAATGCATAATCGAACATTAGAAATGAATAAAAAATGTTTTTACTCACTTTTGATATGGTATATCTTTGACAAAGTTTTCGAATTGTTGCGAGTTTAGGAATTCCTGAGTTTGCGCGGTTTTTGCAGCGACATTATTTGATTCGAAATTGATACGAAGAGGAGAGAAAAGCAGTTCATCGATGGTTTTGACGGTTCGTCGATTGTACTTTGTCACAAGTCTTTGTAGATTTCGAAATCGTTTCATCTAAAAACATGCACATTTTTATTTCGGACGATGTGAAGCTCACCTTTTCAGCAGAGTCTTCGGCTTTTTTGATTTCCGCGCACAATGTGTCGAGCTGAAATCAAATATATTATTTGATCTACCTATTTCCCACCCCTGCTATGTTTTATAATGTGTGTTGACTACACAATAGTTTTACCCTATATAAACCCACTTTCGCCCCCATTTTTTAAGTAAGAAGTTAGTTATTAGTATATTTCCCCTTCTGATAATTAACTATTATATTATCAACCCCTTCTTCGTTGAACCAACACTCAAAACCACAACAGAAATGATTTTTCCCCTTCAGAAATTTTGGTGAAAAACTGGGACCCTATTTTTTCGGCTCCAGGACATTTAGAAACCCCATAAAATTTTAGCGAAAAGAAGGAAGAGAAGTTTGTTTGTCTTACTGTATGGCGTTTCCAGTGGGATGTCGGTACATCCATTTACTGAAAAAGCGAGGAAAAACATTGATTCTTGGATTTTTTTCGATGTTCTCGGGGTCATTTTTTTTTTCATATTTTCGAGGCCGTTTTGTTTAGTTCATCTCTCAAAAAAAAACTGACCGCCTCTTCGCTGACACAGAAATTTTCAGTGCCAAAAACAGTTTCTTCCCACATCAACACACTTTCCAGCTCATTCAACGCTTCGTTCAATTTGGATTGTTGAGCCAGGCCCGAAATTTTGACAGATGTCGATATTACCGGAGGACAACAGATTGTGAATGGCAACATTTCGTCGAAATCTTTCCATTTTTTCTGGCAAAATGAAAATTCTCATGATATTAACGTGCTATTTGAGTAGAACAATTTTTTGGGTCACGCCTAACACTCATTTTTTCGGGGTGTTAAATAGTTGAATGATAAATAGTTGAAAAATTAAACTGACTTACTAATTTCAATGCAGTGGCTGCTGTAAACGCGGCTGATCTTGATGATATTTCACAAATTCCATTCGCTTTTCGAACTATTGTCTTGGACTTCTCGAGACTTTCTTTACTTGTCTGAAAATGCACTTTTTTTCAATTCTTAATACTCTCCGCCCGGGTTGAAAATGGACCCATCAATCAAAAGTTGTCTGAATTAGAAGCGAAACTAAGTTTCGCTGAAGCGGGTCCATCAAGAACCTGTCCCGATTAGCTTTCTAGACTTGAAAATGTTTTTCTCCGAATCCCCTTTTTTTATGTTTTCTAACCGATTGATAGTTCAATGAGGCAATTAGGCATTGACGTAGAGCATCTTTAGTTTCGCGATCAACACGAAAACTTTTCAACTGCGATAGTTGGTCTGCCGCTTTCAGATTTCCGAATACGACTAGAGATGCCGATTTTCTGGCAGGGATCATCTGCGAGTTCGATTATTAAGAACTACTTAACTGTTCGATATAACTTAGACTCATACTTCCTGTGGATGAACTACTTCGAACAAACAAAACATTTATCAACAACGATTTAGTTAAAATTCTCCGCGGGCCAATTGACGGCGTTGTTTTCTCTTGGACTCTTTCTTGACTTTTGGAGCATCATCAGTTGGTTTTGAGACGACGTCTTCTCTTTCAGCCAAGATAACCTCGATGTGACATGGAGAGGTCATGTATGCTGAAACAGAAACGATTGAAAAACGAAAATTATTAATGAATATTGCGATTTTTCAGGTTTCAGATATATATCTTTAATTCACTATCATCAATGTTTCATTTAATCTTAGTAGAACAGAAAAGTGAAACAATGTTCAATTGATTTCTCAATCTGTGGAACCATTTTTTGTGGTCTCGAGGCGAGTTAACCGGAAAAATCAATTTATCTATGTAAGTTTTGGATTAATTTTTTAAAACATTACAGAGTGGAGAGAAACCGAAGATAGTTATGAAAAACCGCACTTTAATTCAAGATATTAAATTAACTTACGGTTGATTCTTCCGTGGGCACGGTATGTTCTTCTGCGAAGCTTGGCAGCACGTTGAACATTGATGTGCTCAACGACAAGATGGTCAACATCCAATCCCTTGAATTCGGCGTTGCTTTCAGCGTTCCTAAAATTAAAATTCTCTATTCAGTTCTCAATGGTCTCATGCAATTAAATAAAAATTTCTACAAAAACTCACTTCAACAAGTCGAGGAGGAAGTCAGCTGATTTCACTGGCCATCTACCTTGAGTAGTGTTCCATTGCTTGCATTGAGCAGCACGTCCAACTCCACCGTGGTAACGTCTGTATGGGACGATTTCCTTGTGCTCCTTGACGTGTTGGAGGAAAGCTTGGGCACGTCTAAGTGGCATTCCGCGGAGAGCCATACCGGCTTCATGGGTGTTCTTGTAGTGGACTCTGAGGTCAGATCCACGTGCCTTGCACGACTTGGTGCTGTTTTCCGGTGCCCGAGAGTAGTGGATCTTTGTCATAATGACAGCTAGATTACCTGGAAAGATAATTTTATTGTTCTATTAGAACGTGTGATCATTAAAACGTTTAACTGAAGAAAAGAAAAATTGTTAGCACAAATAAATAATGTGTTATGATTTGAACTTTCAAAAAACTGCGAATAAAATCTTTAAAACACATTTTTTAGTTCATTCTTTCTCGAAGTTGCCTAAAAACTAATAGCCGACATCAAAAATCTAACGCTGAATGGCATATTCATTTCTTAAAATTTATGTTACACGTGAAAAATGCAAAAACCGTGAAAAAAAGAGAAAAAACCGTTGAAAAGGCCCAAAATAAAAGGAAAAATGAGACTAAAGGAACATTTGGTACCGTATCCGTTGAAAATGCGTCTCGTAGCGATGCGTTGTGTGTTTACTGGCAACTCGCCAATATTTTTTATTTTATTTTTTTCCATAGGTTTTTTTCAGTTTTACCACTGTTTTTATGATGTTTTAGGAGTTTTCCAAAACAAATAAAATAATTTGAAGTGAGATTTCAATTTTCAGATGATCAAAGCTATTCTAGTAATCAATAATCATGGTAAACCACGGTTATTGAAGTTTTATCAACGTTACACTGAAGAAATGCAACAGCAAATAGTTAGAGAGACTTTCCAACTTGTATCTAAGCGCGATGATAACGTTTGTAATTTTCTGGAAGGCGGAACTCTGATTGACGGCAACGATTATCGGCTAATCTATCGACACTATGCCACTTTATACTTCATTTTCTGCGTAGATTCATCCGAAAGCGAGTTAGGAATTCTGGATCTAATTCAAGTATTCGTCGAAACTCTCGACCGATGCTTCGAAAACGTTTGTGAACTAGATCTAATCTTTCACGTCGACAAAGTTCATCATATTCTCGGTGAAATTGTGATGGGTGGAATGGTGCTGGAAACGAACATGAATGAAATATTGCAACGAATTCAAGAACAAGACAAGATTCAGAAACAAGAAGCCGGAATAACTGCGGCGCCAGCGAGAGCAGTGTCAGCCGTAAAAAATATGAACATCTCACAACAACTCAAGGATATCAAACTGCCTGATTTACCGTCTTTAACTAATTTGAAAAACGCTTTTTAACTTTTTTTTTTCATATTTATTAAATTATGTATATATTCTTCTCATCTCGTTGATAATTTATTTTGCCATTGAATAAATGAAAACAAATTTCAGAAAGAAGGAATGCGCGAGAATGGATTCTTATCATGTCGTCGATTTAGATATTCAGCATCAACAACGAGAACGTAATAATGCATCTTGGGATCGAATCAGAAACGATAATGCAGCCAGTGTTCGATCTGAACCAATTCAGTACATTTTCATGGAAGATGACCGTTTTGTAAGTGATTTCCATGTGTCTCCGAGGGTCAAAAGTTCTTCAGGAACCATTGAACACTGAAGTCATAGTCGAAGAGATTGTCGAAGTTGTTCAACCACCTCCGCCTGTTCAGAGCCCTCAAAATTTAGAAGAATTAGATGAAACTGCTGATGTATATTGTATGGTGTGTGACACACAAATCAATCAAAACGATGTTCATGATGAAAACATTTGTAAACAACATCAACCAAAAGTTTTTAGGTAAACCTATCTCTTCGAAAACCAAAAAAAAAGTACTTTCTCCAGCTGTGACACATGTTCAACTTCATTCAATTTCGAGAAAAATTTGAGAGTTCATAAAGCATTGGAACACTATGACAAGGACATTTTTGACGAGAACACTAAATGTCCAATTTGCGGAGATGCGGAAAACAAAACATTTTCGAGGTTTTCTGTTTTGACGGCACATATTCGCACACATTTTGTTGTAGATAATTTTGTATGTAAAAAATGTGATGCGAATTCGAAAATGGAATTCAGCTCAGAGGTTAGTTTTTTTTTGAACTTTGAAAAAGTTGTCTCCGTGAAGTTCAGCGAAGCATATTTTTCTAGATCAGACACAGTTCTGTGGGCGTGGCCTGACGAAGAAAATTGAAAATGAGAAATTTAGAGAAAAGGTCACGTGAACTTTTTTTTTAATTTTTACAAACTGCGGAAAAAAAAGTTTCTCACCACAAAATTTTTTTTGAATTTCATGTCGTACCCCGGCTGAAAACGTGGAAATTTTTATTTTAAAAATTTTTCACACAAAAAATATGGAAAAGTTTTGTGTTTCACGGAATTCAACATTTTGGCTATCCTAGAAATATTTGGTAAACCAAAAAAAGAAACTTTTCAGGTTTCATTGAATAAGCATATCAGATATGATCATGGAACCCCTAACGAATTATCATTTTGTCCCAAATGCCAGAAAGTGTTTGTAATTGAAGAAGTCTCGGCTCATTCACTTCTTCACAACACTTATTCGCAACTTGAACAGAAAAAAGAAGTGCGAAAAAACAAGGCGAAAATAAATATAAAAGAGAAAAAGCATCGATGTGAAGTTTGTGACAAGGGATTTGTAAGACCGTCAGAGTTGAAAAGACATCTTGGTGTGCACGAAAAAAACAGTGAGTTATTGTCCCATGATTTTTTGAAAATTCTGAATTTTCTATTCCACAGATCCAACAAAATGGAAATGTGCAATTTGCTCAAAAGAGTACAAACATGTGACGGGTCTGAACGAGCATAAACGGGTAGCGCACGGCAAACCAAACATGTTGGAGTGCAAAATTTGTGGAATGAAATTCACCAAAATCGGCAACCTCGAACGACACGTGAAAGTGGTTCATCCGTTGAACGAAGAAGAATTGTCGAGAAAATTCGATTGTGTTGATTGTCCGAGTAGTCATGGCACGTTGGGATCGTTGACCGTGCACAGAAAACGTGTACATAACTATATAGCTGAGGAGACGACTAGTAAGAAAAGTTGGTGATTTTTGTTTAGTTTTGAAGCATATCTGGCTCAGGAGGGTACAAAACATTATGAAAAATTTTGTCACAGTGAATGATGTCCAAAAAACGAGTAAAAATGTTCAAAAAATTTGAAGATAGTTTTCAAATTTTCGTGACGTGACCTTGTTCTGATAAAAGTCACGTTGAAATTTCGACCTAAAAAAATGCCACATGCATAAAACGGCGCTTCACCCTCTCTGAAAAGCTACTAAAAATTGTCAAAAAAAAAAAACATTACATGCAGACAAAAATGGGCGGAGCTTGTTGTATTTCTGAAATTTGAAATATTTTTGTAAATTTAGAATACTGTAATTTGAAATTTTTTCGATATTTTTAAAAAGAGTCATCAAATTGAAATTTTTTAAAAATCCATGTTTTCGGTCAAAAGTTAATAACCCAAACATTTTCTGAATTTTTACCAGGCCCAAGAGGAGAAAAAGTACCGTGACATTTTTTTGGTTAAAAACTCACAGTGACATTTTCTAGAAAAATATGATTTTCTCTCAAATTACAGCTATTTTTTTTCGTTTTTGTCCTTATGTGACATTTTTTTGATCAAAAATAAGTGGTCAAGCATTGGAGAAAAGGTCACACCTGTTGTTGTTATTTATGATGTTATCAATACTACAATAACAACAGATGTGACCTAATTAGACCTTTTTCACACCTCATAAAATTTGAACGTTCTTTGTGCCGCCTGGATAACTGTACAACAGACTTGGTCGGAGCCGCGAAATTTTCCGAAGAGCCAAAGCTCACTTCAAAAAAAAAATGAATTTTTAGGATTTTTTTGGATTTTAAGGTTTTTTTGGTACCGTGTTAGGTCAGGTATGTACCGACATCCCACGGGATGAGCCATACAACAAAACAAATTAACATTTCGCGGTTTCGAAACTTCCCGAAGCGTCTTAGGTCAGATATGCTTTGAAGAAAGAGAAATAATAAAAACAGAAAAACATTCAGCGTTGCGATGTGATCGTAACATTTGCCGTGTTTGCAATCGCGAATTCAAAGAGCCCGGAATGCTGCGAAAACATAAAAGATTTCACATTTTACTCGAAAAACGCCTATTGAGAGACAACTCCAAATTCACATGTGAATATTGTACAAAAACATTTGTCATCAAAGCCTCCTACAATTGGCATCTTCAATCACACTTTGAAGAGGATCAACGAGATTTTCCATTTTGTGCAGTTTGCAATCTACATTTTGAAACACAAGACATGTTCAAAGATCATATAAATCAACATCATTCGGTGGCCTGCTCGGTTTGTCAGCAGAAGTTCACGTCGAAAAATGCGTTTGATCAACATATTTGTCATCAGAGCTATGCTAATGTCAGTTTTTTCTTGAGAGTCTTGTGGGAATTTTTGAGTTTTTCAGCGACAATTCGTGACCGATACCATTTCATCATATCTCAGTCATCATCGAACCGTGATTTGTCGATTGTGTAAACCGCCACAACGTTTAGTGACGTTGAAACAAATCAATGAACATAAGTCGAAACATCAACCAAGGAAGGCTCATTTGTGTTGGACGTGTCATAGGTCTTTTAAAAGTTCACGTCAGTTTTTTTTTCTGTGAAATAAGCATAATGGAAAGTTAGTGATACACCAAAAAAATTGTCAAAATTTCGGGTAAAACTGTCTAACTCACTCAACTCTCCTCGTTTTTTTCACTATTTCTTTTTCTTTCGAAGAGAATTTGTTTTGTCCCTTTGAATGGATGAATACGGTGTATAATTTTAGAATTTAGTATCCCCATTATGTGTGAAAATTCAGTTTTGATCATTTTTCTGCTCAAAAAATTTCGACCTAGCTTCTTCTAAGAACCCAAAAATTTGCAGATATACTCGCACTTCATCGAATGACCCACAACAATCAACAAGCGCTCCAATGTCCTCATTGTAGTCTGATATTCGGAAATCGAACAGATCTGAAACAACACGTTCGAGCTGTTCACACGTTTGAGGAGAATACGTATCAGTGTGAGGTTCATGTGGATAGGGTGAGTTGTGTTTTTGATTTTCAAAAATGAAAAATAGCCGAAAAAACGGGAAAAAGTGCCGAAAATTGACAAACTTTAAAGGAACATGGCAGTTTTTCAGTTTCCGTGACAAG
Organism: Caenorhabditis sp. 8 KK-2011; assembly: GCA_963572245.1. Taxonomy (NCBI): domain Eukaryota; kingdom Metazoa; phylum Nematoda; class Chromadorea; order Rhabditida; family Rhabditidae; genus Caenorhabditis; species Caenorhabditis sp. 8 KK-2011. The sequence continues at coordinate 2,344,920 of OY751546.1, read as the reverse complement.
ACCAGGGGCATTTATCAAAAAATGACACCTGAATTACGGTAAATAGGAATGTTTTGTGCCCCGTGGTTTTTCACGATTTTCATTTTTTTGTATTTAGGGTCACTAAATTTCCGGAGAGGGTAATGCGCTTTTTTATTATGTTACACATAATTTATGTATGGCCGAGATATTTAGTCTCATGAGATATTTCATTTTTTCCAGAGTGCCGCAATGTCTGCGCAATCATTCGCCGAATACGGTTTGGAAAACGAACCATCCGGCAACGTTGCTCGCGCTCAATCCGTCATCGAATGGAACCATCCACCCATCCAGCAACCACCTCAACAACAACACCCAATATATCAAGAGATTCAAGACGGCCGCGTTCGCTGCCAAGTGTGTCAACACTCGTACAACAACATCGAGCTGCTCTGCGAACATTGGCAGAAAAACGAGACGGACGGCGATCATTCGTTCGCGCTGATAACGTGTCCGATTTGCGATTCGCGTTTTCGCGGCGTCGCCGAAGCCGCCAACCACATTCGCTACTCGCATTTGTATCAGCGAACGCGACAATTGTCGTTTTTGAGAACTATTGAACCGAGGAACACTGAATCGCAACAACCTCAGCCAACAACATCATCAACAGCAGAGTTCAGATCGGTCACAGCCAAACATGTTTGTACAGAGTGTCAGCGAAGTTTTAAGAAAAAGTGCGATTTGGTGCGACACGTGCGAATTCACACCGGCGAACGACCGTTCCAATGCGATCAGTGTCATTTGTCGTTTCGATTGATGTCCACGTTGAAAAGTCATCGATTTGTTCATTCAGACGAGCCGCCGTCGCAAAAGTGTGGAGTTTGTGAAAAGGTTTTTTTCTTGCAATAATGCGGCGTCCAAAAATCTGATTTCTAACACGAAAAAGAACCAAATACTGTAGTTTTTAAAGGAACATAACGCTGTTTTACTGGAAAAAATGTGGGCTTATATTCGATGATGTTCCTTTAAACGCCCACGCACTTTTTTTTGAGTTAAAAAATTTCAAAAAAAGGTAATTTTAAGTGTATTTTCGAAAAAAAATTTTGACAAAAAAATTGAATTTCAACGCCAAATTTTTTAACCTCTAGAAAACCAAAAATTTCCAAACAAAATTGCACTTCAAAATCAAAAAAAAGGAGTTTTTTCAGCAAAGTTCGAACCTTTTTGAATCTTCAAAACTTGCTCTTTTTCAGATGTTTTACGAGCGCAAATCTCTCGTTGTTCACATGCGTATTCATACCGGAGAAGCGCCGATCAAATGCAAATTTTGTGATGAATTCTTCAGGTAGGTTGACAAACATTGAAACAATATTAAATATTTGCGTCACTTTTTTTGACCCCAGAAAACGGTTTTTTTTCCCTAAAATTTGGCCAAAAAAATGTCTTTGTGACCTTTTCTCTAAATCTCACATTTCTCAATTATATTTCTTCAATCTTGGCTAAATACGCAAAAAAAAAATTGAGCTTGAAAAATTTGTGAAAATTTTTAGGTACAAAAAACTCACATTTCCTAGAAAATTGAAAAATTTTGTCACTGTGAAAATCTTGGAAAAATATTTTTGCCGCTATGAATAACGACCAAAAAGAGGAAAAAAAGTAAAGAAAAAATAGCTAAAAATTTTAGAGAAAATCGTATTTTTAAAATTTTCGTGGATGTTAAGATGTTACGATACTTTTTCCCTTCTTAGTCCAAGTATGATCTGGTTTAAAACGGGGAAAAAGTACCGTAAAATTTTTGAAAGAAAAGTGTATAGGTCACGCCAGGAAAATTCAAAATCCATAATTTTCCTCTTTTTGCTCAGTTTTCCCGTTCCAACCCCTTTTTTATCGCAGAACTCCGTTTTTATGTGGTCGCCACGAGAAAACTTGTGCCAACAACGCTGCAATCGTCCCCAACAACACCTCTTCCACGTTCTATCGACAAACCAAAAACGATCAAATCAAGCAGACGATGACACAAATTTCGACACTTCCCGCTGTTCCGTTGAATGTGTCGAAGACTTCGGCGTTTGCTGCAGTTCGACCCGAATTGAAGGTTGGTTTTTTTTCTTGGGAGAATGTTTTTTTTTATTGAGAAAACTCTACAGGTCATTCGAAATCATCCGACGTTCATCATCACGAAACCGATTGATTTGAGTAATTTTATTGTTTTGGTACAGTATGTTCAACCGGAAGAAAATTCTATTCGACAGGGTGTAAGTTTTTTATTCAAGATTTTTTACCAAAAAAATAGAAATTTTGGGAAAAAAAATCACGTTTTGTTATTTTCAAAGTTAAGAGTACGAAAATCACACAAAATTAGAAAAAACCCGACAAAATTCAAAGGAACATGGTAGTTTTTCAATTTTCGTGACGAGACCCAGAAACATTTAATATGTAATCTTTTGTCAACAAGGTCAGGTATAACAAATATTTTTTTTTGACCATCAAATCTCAGAAAAAACTTCTACTTTTTTTATAAAAAAAAATTAAAAATTGCTTATATGGTATCTCGTGTACCGACATCTAACTGGTTACGGAGCGCGCCATTTCTCTCGTTTGAGTGGGCGGAGCTAATCAGTTTGAGAATTATACGATCACTCATTGTTTTCTAGCCAGTTTTTCACCTTTCGTTTTCAAACTTTTTCTGGCCAGAATCAAAAAAGAGGTATTTTTTGAGGCAGAAACCGGCCAGTTTTCAGTTTTGGCCAAAAACTGGCCAGATATTGGTTGTTGGCCCACATCCTGTGATGTCACATTTCTGCTCATGAAAATTTCGTTTCAAATAACTGTATGATACCCAATTCATGTGTACAGATAGACACAATATCTGAAATCGACTGCAATCAACTGGAGACAACTGAAAAATTGACCATCGTCCTTCACAACAATTTGCGGTTACACGTGAATAGTGGAAAACTATTGGAACAGGCGATGCATCGGAGAATGGTCAGGGAGAAGATTCGAATGGGCGATGTGAACAATGAAATGTTCCAGATTCTATCGTTGGATATGGAGAGTTTTGCGAGAAGGTAAGGTTTTTTGGGCTTTTTTTCGTCCAAAAAAGTCATAAAATATGAGGACAAAACTCATTTTTGCCATTTTTATAATGTTTTCAACAAAAAAAAAAAGGATTCCTTTTCAGATGCGATATTTGTGAAGTTGAATTTCATACGAAAAAGCAAAGCGAGCAACATTTCTATTCGGAAGATCATGAGACGGCTCTTCTCATGTTCCCAATGAGCAAAACTCAACAACCAATCAATCACATGCAATACTCATTGAACCCGAACCCCGAGAAATATATTCCCATCATGTTAGTTTTTTTGTTGTTTTGGTCTGGGCATGGCCTGGGACGATTTGTGGCTTATTTTCAGTTTCAAAAAAAAGTCCATGCCAATTTAGAAAAATTGAGTTTCGAAAAATCCGAGAAAAATAGCTGAAAGTGTTGAAAATTTTAGAGAAAATCGTAGTTTTTTTGAATATTCGTGGTGTGGCTCAACATTTTTCTTCAAAAAGTTTGTCACTGTGATTTTAAAGGGAGACTGCACAATATTCATGTCAAAGAAAACTGTCTGCAAAAGTGCGTCACGGTGTTTACGAAAAATTATTGAATTTCAATGAGAACACTGTTCGCTAGAGCGCACATGTAACCACAGTACTGTCTCGTTTGTGCTTTTTTTGTTTTTTTCTACGGCTGCACTAAACTTTCCGCGTGTTTTGTTTTCCAGAAAAATTTGAAAAAAAAAATTTTGCCACTGTAAAAAACGATCAAAAAAAAAAATGAAATTTGGAAAAAAAATTGAGAAAATCCCAGTTTTTGAATTTTCGTGGCGTGACCTATACATTTTTCTGTGATTTTTCGACCAAAAAATGTTACGGTACTTTTTCCCTCTAGGACCAGGTACGATTTTAAAAAACACTTTCCAGATTCAGATCAGAAAGCTCTGTTTTTCAGGGAAAAAAAAATCATATCAGAAAAAAAAATTTCGAAATCTTGCTGGAAAGGGCTTTTTCGGGCCGGGTTTTTTTTCTGTAGATCGTCGTGTCAAAAAAGTCAAAAAGAAATTAGGTTCTAAAAATTTTACCTGTTTTTTTCTGAAAAATGACGTGTCCAGGCCAGGCCTGAAAAAATTCGGAAAACCCGGAATTTTTCATGCACACACACCAAAAACCATGAAAAATGAGAATTTTATAAAAAAATTAAGATCTAATCTGAAATTTCCACTTTTTTTGTTGTTACAGACCAGACACCAACATCTCCGACTACACATGCAAACGTTGTGGTCGAAAGTTTCTGGACATGGAACCGCTCGTCGCGCACATTCGAAAAGAGCACGATCGCGGTGACGCCGACGGCGCTCACCCGCCACGACCCGCTGCTCACACTGCACCAATTCATTGAAGGACCTACTCGAACACATCCTAGACGTAACACATACTTGATCATCACTATCATCAACACAATACATGACAAAACAAAACAAAACATTACCATCAACTTGCGCAATATTTACACCTTGTTGACTGAAAAAAAGCATAATTTTTCGAAGAATAAGACAAGAGGATCTGTTGTATTACTGCTAGTAGTGTTTGTTTTCGAATAAACGATGATTTAATTGTGGGGTTTAGATGTGTCGACACAACAAGGTGTCAAACTACTGTAGTTTTCAGGGAGTCTCCCATTTCAGAAGAATGTTTTTTGTTGACTAGAAAAAATTAAAAAAAAGTTTTGCCGGGGTGAGGAATTGAACTCCGGACCTCTTGATTTAAAACAAAACACCTAACCTGTTAAACCACCATGCCACATTTTTCCAAGCTAAGAATTCTTTTTAAATATTCGAATAAAGAATTGGTGAGTGCTTAATTACAGTAATCTGAAAAGTGGTAACTAATATTAAAGGAGCATAGAATTATTATTATGCAACCCACACACACACACACACACACACAAAAAGAATAAAGGTGTTAAAAAAACGAACAAATATTTGTGAAGACTCCTGTGGTGAGCCATCTTCCGGTAACTGTTTTTTGTCTTTTTGCGGTATGATCGACACAACATGTAACACTTTTTGTAGTTCTCGAGGATAATCGTATTACAGTAGTCGGTGAAAAATTAGTATTTAGGTGATCAATCAGATAGGCAGGTGCGCGCAGGGATCTTTTCGGCTGAATGGGTTTATCGCCTTGGCGAAAAGGAGAAGAAGACAAAGGGAAGAAGGTTGAATTGGGTGGGGATGATACCTTTTTTGGAGTATTATGTAATTGTTTTGGAAGTATGGAGGAACTTTGGAACTTTTTCAGGTGAAACAAATATTTTGGAACTTTTTCCTGGTGGTTTTTAGAAAAATTGAATTTGAGAACTTTTTAAATTTCAGAATTTTTTGGGGCCAGTTTTTCGAAAAAAAACGAGCCCAAAACTTTTTTTCCGCCGAGATTTTTTGAACCAAAATTTCTCCCAAAAATGAATAGGTCACGGCACGAAGATCTAAAAACTATGATTTTTTCCAATTTAACCTGAAAATATCTGCTGTCTAAGTCTCTCATTATCACATAATCTTTGATCGAGATCTTTTTTTTTTCAAAAATTCGTAATTTTCTGCATTTTTTGCGCACAAAAAAAAACTTGAAACAAAAAGCCGCGTGACAAAAAATGTTAATTATTATTTCACCGAAAATAAACCATTTGATTTACGCAAATTTATACAATATAATATTTTGGCGCATTTACCCAGAAATATGTTAAACGTGTGATCCGATCCCCCCAAATATATAAATACAGTATCCCTTCTTCTCCTCACCTTTGCAAGAAAAAAACCACCGCAACAAAAAAGTGGGCGTGGTCGCGGCTTCCAATCGCGCAAAAAAGTGGGCGGAGTCGGCGAAGCGTCGGGGAATTTTGGTCTTCTTCTTCTTTTTTGTCTTAATTTTTCGCTCCCCCCGTTTTTGATATGACATCGTTTCCGTCGTTCCTTTTAACGGGTGCCGAATCAAAAAGTGTTGGTAAAGGGTGAGTTTTTTTGGGGTTGTCCGAGAGAAGTACACGAGATATTCTAGAACATCTTCTTCGCCATCAACATCATCCTCTTTTTCGATTGATACATTATTGTCAGCCGCTCCGTTAACACAAGTTGACAGTGGCGGAGGATTTTCAACACAGTTTACGCAATGGCCAACATTCCCATTTGTTTGTGAGTTTTTGAGGAACACATATTTGCAAAAAAAAAAACAAAAAATAAATTACCATGATGGGGATCGAACCCTCGACCCTTGGATTTATAAATAATAGATTAACACCTGCGCCACGCTTCTCGTGAAAAACATTCTAAAAAAGTGAATACATCTCTCAGCGAAGTGCATTTTCAGTGGTCAAATGAAGTGTTTTTTTCCAGCCATGCTCTGCTCGCCACTTCTTCCACAATTCTTCCCGCCCTCCTATCAACACTTTGTGTCACGTCGAAAACGACGACATCGAACAATTTTCAGTGAGGAACAGTTGCACATTCTCGAAACCACATTTCTTTCCACACATTATCCGGATGTGGCGACACGTGAAAAACTGGCAATACAATGTGCGCTGAAAGAGGAACGTGTTGAGGTAATTTTAACGGGGGAAAATGAAAAAAACTTTTTAGAAAACAAAATTTAAAAAAATAAAAACATCTCGTAGTACTGTATGTTTGTTCAAAGGCGCACACACCGATAGGGATATTCGTGACGAGAGTTTTCTCATTCAAATAATGTTTCTTTGATCATAATTTTTTTCTTTTTTTATCGGTTTACAACCGCCTAAAGATTTTGAATAACCGTGAAAATTTTATTTAAAAAAGGGCTAATTTTGTAGAGTTGTTTCTGCTCTAAATTTTGACTGAAAAATGACACAGTATTTTTTTTGTCAAACAAAACAAAACAAAGAAATCAATACTGCCCAAGATATCAATTTATAAACTCAATGAAGCGTTCATAATTTTCTCCTTTTCTGTGTGTGTGTATTATTTACCGTATGTCGTCTCATCTCATCTATTAAATAATACACCGCCACTTGTCATTATCGAATTAGTATTAAACTCAAGAATAAAAAGAGGAGAAAAAATATTGCGCTTCCCTCTTTTTTTTGACAGGTGTAATTTAGGTGCTATTAATTAGAAGGTTTATTTATTTATTTAGGTAACACCAGGTCATCCATGTTTTTTGAAAAATATTTATCCCAGCCCGTTTGGTTTTCTAGGCTATGTTGATTTGAAAATTCTAATTTTTTCAAGTTCTAAAAAACTATTCGGAAAAAAAAGTAGGGCGTGGGGATCGAACTCATAGCTTTTTCTAGATTACAAGCAGCGCCTTGTACCACTGCGCCACGATGATACATTTTCAAGCTGCTTTTTCATAGATAATGTTTTGAAATTTCAGGTTTGGTTCAAAAATCGTCGAGCGAAAGAACGAAAACAAAAACGCGATGAAAACTCGGGCGGTTTATTGAACGTTGGTTCAGAATGTGATGATAGTGATAATGAAGAGTTGAAGCATACTGCAAAACGAGTGAAAAAGGAACAAAGCTCACCCGAACAACAAACCAGCAGCACCCCGCCAAAAAGATGATCAATATATTGTTTGCTACAGTAATCCTTGGTCTAGTCAATAAATAAATAAATAAAAGATGATAATAATGTTGTGATTAATCCAATCAACACAAGGTGTACTGTAGTTTCGGCGGATTATCCTTTTCTTCAGATTATTCGCACTGGTCTTCTTTTTGTCTCTAATCAAATTAAAATTTTGTCTTTTTCTTCTTTTTTTGGTGTTTTGTTTGTGATTGGGCAATTGGGGGGCTTGGACCTAATCCACAAATTTACATAATCTTGAAAATGTTCGTGTGAAACAAACTTTTAAGATGACAGATTATTAGTGAGCAGCAGAAAAAGAAGGAGGAGAAGAAGAAGAAATGTTTGGATGTTGGCACGTTTCAAATTTTGCGCAAAAACTTTTCTGGGCTTATGCGCAGCCTGGCCGCAGGCTAGCAAATTTTTTGCTCTTCAAAACCCAACACTTTATTTTGCACCTAGTCGGACCGAAAAAAAGTTGTTTCGGGAAAACTGATTTTGGTTTTTTTTTGGATTCTCTCAGTCAATTTCGGTCAAAATTCTTAATTCTCCGAAAGCTCGCTGATTTTTCTTGACGAACTAATAAACCTAGTTTTTAAACTTGAGATATATGAAAAATTACATTTTTCCGTAGTTTAATCCAGGTGTCAAAAATATAGAGCTCGATCTGAAAATCTCGGGCCGGGCCCGTCAAAAAAAGCCCGCCAAAAAAACCCAAAGCATTTTTTTTTTAGTTTCGTGGGAAACATTCTACACTTCTGTTCTTCTAGGAAAAAAAGGATTTTTTGCCAAGTTTTCAACCCGAAAATTTCAAAAAGTCCGGCTTGTCAGAGCGGCTTTCGGGCTGGTCTGAAATCGCCGAAATCTCACTGAAAAATTGACCAAAAACAGGCCGCAAACTCTCAAAAACTGCAAGAATTTTGGTTTTAGACTTAGGCTTAGGGCCTTCCGGAAGCCAAAAAATTGTTTTTTCGAAAAACAAAAAAAAAACCTAGTTTTTGATTTTGAGACACATGAAAAAATGGGGCCCGGTCTGAAAATCTTGGGCCGGGCCAGCCTTTTATTTTTTACTGTAGACTAAATTTTCGGGCCGAGATTTTTCGGCTGGCCAGAGCGGCCTTCAGACCGATCCAAAATGGCCCGAAAACAGGCCTTCTGGTCCCGAAAAAATCTCAAAACTCTGCCGAAAACAAAATCTACAGTACTCCCCCCGGCCGTCTTCTCCTCATCACCATCTTAGCCGGTAACTCGATCCAGTGTGAACAACATAAATAATTAGTAGTAGTCAAGAATACGGTAAGTGGTAAGCTAATACTGCCTATTTACTACAACTACAGTGAGACGACCAAGTGCGTGTTCTCACACCTGGCCCACTTAAAAAGTCAAAATATTCTATTACATCCACATACATATATTTTGTGTGTGTGTTTATAGATACACCGTTTTTGAGAAAATGAGCAGGCTTGGGATCGGGAATTTTTCAAAGAGCAAAATTTTAGTTTTCGGAATTCTGGTTTTTTTGAAATTTTGTTTTTGGAGTATTCAGAAAACCGTAAAACATCATTGAAAAATAAGAGATTTAACATTAATTTCAGAAAAAAATTTTGCCGAGGTGAGGAATCGAACCCCAGACCTCTTGATTTATAACAAAACCCTAACCAGTTGAACTACCATGCGACATCTTTTTCATGTTCAAATTTTCCAATAAAAAAATGCGATAATCTTTTCCCTAAAAATTTTCGCGTGTAACACGTGGAAACAAACTCTGCGTCTCTCTCTCTCTCTCTCTCACTTGGTCTCAGCTTAACCCCAAAGTTTGGCGAAAACAGTCATTTTGAAAATTCTTCACACCTCGCCTACTAATCCGTTGCTTCCTCCCAATTGACACGGTTAATCTTGTATCACCATAAGTATTATTGACTTTGTACAGTAGTCCCGGGCACCTTTTCCTCATAATCTGCTGACGTTTTTTTGGCGATTATTGACATAAAGCATTAATGTATATGTAGAAAATAGGGAGAAGAAGCGAGAAAATACAAAAATCAAACATGATGGATGACAAGCAAAAAACACACGAGAAAAAGGTGTCAAACAAAAAACGAGGAGGGATGACTTTTTTTGTGCACTCAAAAAGTATCGTGAAATATAAAAGTTTCATGAAAACAACCAACAATAGGAACAAAAAAAACATCTATCTCCTAGAATAATGATAATAATTTCAAGAGTACTGTTTATCAGCAACTTGTTTATTGTAGTATTCGCGATGAATTTCGCTGGTCGGGCTGAATACTTTCTTGTCTGCCAGTGAGATCGCAGAACCAGCAGGTATGCCATGGAAAATCTGAAAATTATGCAATTTTATAAATTTGGAGATCGGAAATCGGAATTTCCAGTTTTTTCCGAACATTTTTCTGAATTTTTTTCCGTCGGAAAATTTCCGGAAAACAAACCTATTTTCAGAAAAATTAAAGCTGATTTTCGAAATTCAAAATTTCCATTTTTTTCGGTTTTTTCCAAATATTTTTTCGGAAAAAGCATTTTCGATTAACTTTTTCTGAAAATTTTCGAATTTTGACGCGATTTTTCTATTTTTTCTTGATTTTGGTGGCCGCATAAAATTTTGTCACTGTTTTTTTTCGGAAAATTTTCAGCCGATTTTCTCGAAAATTTTTTTTCTCAATAAACATACCTTCTCTCAAAACATATCATAAGAGGTAAAAAAAAAGCGCGACAATTTTTGTGAGAAAAATTCAGTGACTATTTCGATAAATGTGGGTCTCGTCACGAAAACACATTGACAAACTGTGAAAACGAAAACGCTCTCACCTGTTCAACACTTTTCAATGGTTCCGAAACGAGTTCGTGATCGGGTAAACTGTATCCACGAACTGCTGCTAGTTCAATGCGATGATTCACAATTTCATTTTCATCGGCCAAATATCCTCGATTTTTCGGATCCATGTAATATCTTGAAAAATTTCAGGAAATCGTCAATTTTTTCCCCGAAAATCTTATCTCACCCTATCAAATTTTGCGGCGGAGCTTTCCGTCGCGGCACAACATTTCCATTTTCAAACCATTTTTTGGGATCAATCGCCGCCTCAAGTGATTGTACATCATAATACGACGTTCTGATTCTACCGCCAGCCTTCTCAACAGCTGCAATTGCTGATTGTGTCGCATATTGGACTTCAATATCAATGGCGTAGGGAAAACAATCGGCTCCCTAACAAAATTCGAATAAGTCAGGAAAAAAAAAGAACCCAACCTCTTCTGTTAGATCAAAACCATATTGTCGGACGCGTGGATTGATTTGAAACTTTTGAGTTCGGCACAATGTCGAAATATCGATCGGTTTCTTTGTGTCAATCCATCCCAAATCGATCAATCGAGCCAGTTCAATCAATGACAATGGAATATATTCACGACGAACACTAAGTTACGAACATTTTCGTGGGAAATACTCCTTTTTAAAAAAATTCCAAGGGTGAGATTTGGATCGGAAACGGGCCTTTCAGGCACAAATTATACATGTTTTAGAAAAACAAGAGTCCCACAACTTTTTCAAAACATCTATATTTTCAGCTTTTTTTCTCTATTTTTTCCGTTTTTATCCTTATGTCACATTTTTTGATCAAAAATAATTGGTCAAGCATTGGAGAAAAGGTCACACCTGTTGTTGTTATTTATGATGTTATCGATACTATAACAACAACAGATGTGACCTAATTAGACCTCTTTCACACCTCATAAAATGTGAACTCCTTGTGCCGCCTGGATTACTGTACAACAGGCTTAGTCTGAGCCGGGAACTTTCCCAAGAGCCAAAACTCACTTTTTGAAAAAATGAAAAACTGTTTTTCTTGACAAAAGTATGAGTTTTTACCGTTATTTTCAATAAAAAAAACTATGATTTTCTGTAAATTTTTCAGCTATTTTGATCCGTTTTTTTGGTTGTCATACACAGTGACAAAAATATTTTCTCAAGATTTTCACAGTGACAATATTTTAAGGATGGTGACGGGTATGAAACAGCTACCAAACGTACTGCCTGAGTACTGTAGAATTCTTTTTTTTCAAAATTTGAATTTTCTGCTTTTAATTCTAAAGGTCGAATGTTATGAATTCTCACATTGTGTATTTCAACAGCCAAATTTCTCGATCACGAAATTTTTGAAAAATTTTCTCACTTTCTCATTTTTGTCAAATATTTTTTCGGTTTAGGCCACATTCACAAAAGTGTGTCTAATACAGAAAAATGTGCGAAAACATTTCGAGTCAAAAATACAAAATACACCTCGCGAAAGCTAGTTTTTTTCAGGCCTGACTAGATTCCTGTAGTCAAAAAAAAACCAACTTGATATCCGCATTGAAGTGCTTTTCTCCTGGAAACATTCGTTGCCAAGGTCGGAAAAAATCTCCCCAAATCCATCCGAGTGGCGGTTTTGCGGCACGTTCAAGAGCTCCTTGTGTGTGACCCATCTGAAAAACAATTTTTATCATATTTCAAAAATCCGGGAAAAAAACAAACCTGATTATTGGATTTTCTAACTTGTCGTCCACTGGTTCTAGCTCCCAAATTATCACGAGCATCTTGAATTCGAATCTTCGACGCTTGTTCGACAATTTGCAAAGCGCGCTCTTTTGCACTTCGCAAAGCTTGTGACATCTAAAACACATGGGAATTTTAGAACTATAACGTTTTCTGTGTTCAAATATTCAGATACGGTTTAGAACCAATTGTCATGTGGAAAACAGCAACAAAAATAAATACAGAAGTTCATGAACACGTAGCAATTTTCGGGTCAATAACCGGCAAAATGAAATGTAAACTATCACTTGGAGGAATGCCAAAAAAAATCGAATAAATTATGCACAAAATAATAAAAAAAAAGTTAGAAATGGCAAATTATTCGAAAACCTGGTAGGCCAACGTGGAAATTCTTTGACGTCTGGTGGCAACGAAAACTCCAACAGCTCCTGCAACAAAAATATGTATTTTTTTCGATTTATCAGCGAAGATTTTTTAGAAAAAAAGAACTTTCTGCATTTGGTATAAACTTGTCAATCTGACCTAATTGTAAGAGGAGAAAAAAGAGAAATTTCGGTACCCTTCTAAGGTCCGGGACCATACATTGTAAAAAAAGCGCATTACTCTTGGAAGGTTAGTGAAATTACCAAAAATCGAGAAAAATTGTTGTGAAATGAGGAATTTCTCAATAAAAACTGAGATTTTCAGAAAAAAAAATCCGAAAAACCTATCCCGTGAGATGTCGGTACACACATTTATTGAAAGGTCAACCAAAAATCTTTTTTTGTTGTTGATTTTTTCATGATAATTTTAGGCGGTTTCAAAATGTCCTGGAGCATCCTTCTAGGCCCAATTAAAATTTTAAAAAACTCACCAATAGAAACACCAATGAGCAAGCAGAAAATGGCTAGAACAAACATGGCACCGCCTGTATAACCCAAAAAGTCGGAAGATTTCGACGGCGACGGGTACAATGTGATGGTATTGGCGTTGAACTGCCATTGCTCTTTCACACCATCATTTTTCACAACTTCCAACGGTAATTTTTCGTCGTAAATTGTCTGATTTATCAACTTGAAAATGTCTTCGGTCGATTGTTCGGCAGTGTAGTTGTAGAGACCGGTTTGAGCCGGAACAATTGCAGTTTTTTCGGCAATACGGAGCATTGTTTGAAGTCCGCCGGCGGAAGTTTGTGTCTACAATTATTGATTTTTGTCGCCTTCAACATGTTTTTTTTTCTGTTACTCACCCAGAAAACTAAGATTCTATATGGGATTATTGCATACACATTTTTTGAAATTGATTCCACGACAGCGGTGCTCAAACTATTCAAACCAACATTTTTCAAATCGGTCACATTTTCTGGAAAAAAAATACATTTTTTCAACGAAAAATTCGCCGGAAACTCACTATTTTTCAAATCGATGACCCATGTATTGTTTGCAAACTTTCCACTTTCATAACAATTCGAGATTCTTGCCAAATCCAAAACAATTTCAGATGTTCTCTCCACAGTCACGCTGATTCCCAAATGTCGACTTCCAGATCGGAAAATTGCGATTTCGGTTATCTCGAGAGTGTCAGCATCGATTTTGACTTCTTGGATTGTTTCATCATGAACATCATATGATCGGAAATTTCGAATTCGACGACCTAGCCAATTAATCTCTGACGCATACTCGTCGAATCGTTGAACTTGATCGACAAGTATGATTTCAAATGGTTTTAGGGATACTGTCGAATTTGCATCTATCAACACATCAGATGTAAGTTTGTCTAATGGGGAAAATGATGTACACGAATCATCAGACAGTGTGAATTCATATCCTGGAAAAAATATTTCGTTTTAAAACATACCAAGAGTTGAAAAAGTAGTTCAAAATAAGTTCAAAATGACATTTCTGATAAATTTGTCTTGGTCTCGTCACGAAAAATGACACGGGGTTTTCAAATTTTTTTGAATTTGGTAGGTTTTTTTTTCCGTTTTCTAAATCAAATTTTTCTGGGGAAAAAATGACAATTTCTAGCCAAAAAAAGCGGAAATTTTCCTTGGTAAAAATTTCCGAAAAGTGACTTACCATACTCAAAATCATGCACAACATAATTTGTCCGATTTCTAAAATGACCTGGCGGAGCTTTGATGAAACTAACACCACTTTCAAGGGATTTCTCCCCAGAAATTGTCAAAAGTTTTCGAGATTTCGAATACAAAACATTCAACACTTGCGATTGATTGGTTGCATGATCGAAGAAGTTCAAAACTCCGGAAAATTCCGAAATTTCTTTGAGAGGGAGGACAGTTTCGTTTTTATTGGTACAATAAATTCCGTGTTCGATCTAAAACTCATGATTTTTGAGGAAGTTTGAAATTGAAAACATACTGTAACCTCGTTCCCAACTGGAAGATCGTATCGATCCAATTCTAGAGAAATGTGAGAGATCGCCTCTGTGCCTGCAATTTTTCGAATGACCTATTTTCAAAGCTACAAATTTGGCTTCGCGACATTGCGAAACCACGTATCATAGCGTGTGGCGTATCCAGTAGGATGCCTGTACACAAATTTGTTGAAAAGGGAAAGAAAAATGATATTCTTGGATATTTTGTGCGGTTTCGATACTTCCCGGAGCTATAAATTCAAAGGAACTCACTATTGAAATTGGCCAACTCTACGAGCCGAATAGACAAAACTAATGGATTTGAGAATTGACTTGTAGCTGGGCGAATAGATTCTTCAGCCGAATATCTAACTTCGATCATAATTGATGAGTTTTTCACGGTTTGGCATGAAACCCATTTATTCGTGTTTATACCACCAACAATTTCTTGATTGTTTTCTAAAAGATATCCACTATGCTGCTTGTTGAAGTCAATTAGGCCTTGGATAATTGTGAAATATGAAGAGGTGTCGTTTCCAACCACTTCGAGAAAGTTTGGGTTAGTGATGAGTTGGGTTTTTGTTGCGTTTCCAATACATTGTCCACCTGGAAATTGTTTTTCAATTTATTTATTGATTTATCTTTCAAAAAAAACTTACTAGTAACGTTTACAAATAAATACATGTGCTGTCCAGTTAGTTCTTGAATCCAGCGTTCCTTTTGTGAATCTCTCGATTGTTTCTCCAACACACGATATTGTTTGTCGGCGGATTCGACTAACAAGGATGTCTTTGCTTCACGGAAATCAGAAATACTCCCGAAAATTTTATATACATCTGGAAGAGCGACTTTATCACTCAACGTTTTTGGCGGAGTTGATGGAGGATGGGCGCATAGATCGATGAGTGATTTGAGTTCTTGACATTGTGCTGGAGCAACTGCCAAAAGGCAGATTATCAGCAATCTCATCGATGTCTGAAAATGATTTTTATTTGTTATGATAAATTTTTGCGAAATATTGTTTACGAATGGACGAAAAAATATATAATGATGAATTGACAACAGAGCGCACATTCTCGCAACGCTTCTCCTTTTTACACTTTTTCGAAAAGAGCCCTTTGAACACTTTTATTTGTTTTCGAAACGTTTTTTGCAAAACAAAAAATGAAAATAAATAAACCGCCTGAATCAAAGAAACATTTCTTATTTCTCGATTATGGTCTCATTCCGAACAATGTTTCTTCCGACAAAACCGTACTTTTTTTTAAAGGATCGCGTTGAAAAATATTTGTTTGTACTTCTCTCGGAATCACTCTTTTTTTCTTCAATTTTTTTTTCGTCTTTCTTCGAAGCTTCGCGAAGACGAATTTGTTTATATTCAAAGCACTTCCAGATTAAAAATGACAGGAAGATCCGTTCCATCGAAAATTGTGATTGCTGGTAACTCGAGAATGTCTCTCAACGACAGGTAACACTTAAAAAATCGAATTTTAAAAACTGAGTTGTTTTCAGATTTGCAAGATTACCAAAAGCTCGACCACAGTTCCAACAACAAAGATCAGCATATCAACAACAAGTCGATTACGTAGTGCCACGGGTCAAGAAAAATCAAATCAGGAAAACAAAATTTGTTCCGATTGGTAAGTCTTAAAGTTTCCACGAGGAAAACTGCAATTATGTTTTTTTAGATCAACGTATTTCATTCCACAAAGCTCCAAAAATTGTATATGTTCCTGTAGCTGGAGCATTGCCAACACGTAGAAATCCTAAATTTTTTGGTGGCAGAAACAATAACATGAGTAATCAACCAATCAAGAATTTCAAACCAAACAACTTTAGGTTAGTTTTTTATTTTTATTCGATTGTAAAAAAAACCAATTTTTGCAGACAAAAACCTCAATTCAAAAAACAAAACGGATTAAACAACAATAACACAGGATCTCAAAAACCATTTCCACCAAGAAAGCCGAAATTTGGAGTTGCCACCAAGAAATCAGTTGCCGATTTGGACAAGGAATTGGATGATTATATGAGAAAGTCAAAGCACACACCAATCACTATTTAAGTATGAATTATTTTCAACAAAAAAGCGCTTTCAAACGATCACACAAAAACAATTCGGGGCTTTTTCAACCATTTTATATTTCCTACTTTTATTATGTTTTTGAGCAACAAGTTATGAATTTAATGATTTTATGGCAGTCTCGCACACTCGTATTTGATCATCCCACATCCAACCTACCGATTTAGGCATCTAAAAATTGTGAAAATTTTGTCAGAAGTGTCGTTGAAACGTACCTTTCTCGCCTTCTCAACAACTCCATTTTTCAATTCGTTCAAAATTATTTTCAACTTTTCCTCAATCAATTTTTCAACCTCATCTTCAATCGGGTCGTGTGAGTAGATGATTTTTTTCCATCTTCCATTAGCCCTGGAAAATTCCAAAAAAATATCAATTCCGAAAATTATTGCTCACATCTGCCAATGTTCCAGAAGTAAAATTCGAATATTATTCTTGAGCGACCAGCTAGGACCTTCGTCCGTGGCGTAGAGATGACTGAAATGGGTATTTTAGAATGCGATGGGCAATGTAGAAAAAAATAAATGCAATTTGACCGTTTTTTCCCAAAAAATTTGCAACTTTTTTGGAAAAAATTGAGGTCAAATTGCACAGTTTTTTTACTTTGCACATCGCAGAAAGCGCAAGAACGTTTCGGAACCGCGAAATTTCGAAACCGCATGGAATTCCAATGAAAATGTGGAAGAAAACTTTGTATGTCTTACTGTATGGCGCATCCCGTGGGATGTCGGTACACACATTTATTGAAAGGTCAACCAAAAAACTCTTTTTTTGTTGATACTTTCATAATTCGAATTATGTGTGTACCGACATCCCACGGGATGCGCCATACAGTAAGACATACAAACTTTTCTTCCTCATTTTCGTTGGAATTTAATGCGGTTTCGAAATGTCGTGTTTTTAAAAGTTACCTTGGTAATCCGACTTCGTCTAGAACCATTTCATGCTCTCTGGTCACTTGGATTCCTGCCAATTTTGCCAGTGTTACTAACATTTCTATAAACACTAAAATTATTTTTTTCCTTCTTCAAAAAGCCCAACCTTTCGGAACCAATACTTTAGTGTTCATATTTTCCGGAACCGTAAACCCGTACTCAATCAACAGCCTCGTGTTCGAATGTGGCCCATAACAAACAAAAATCTGATCGCCAGTCGAAACACTTCGTTTCGCTCTAACCACATATCGACCATTCACTTTTTCGTGCATTGCAATTCCTTGAAAATTTGTCGGATCATGATTCAACATGTCTACAAATGGTATAACTGCAATCGTATCACCATCGGAGTTATCGATTCGATCATGCTCCTCATTTTCAACAAAAATGCATCGGGTATTGACGACATGCCACGCCCACAAAATTTTGTCAGATGTTAATTCGGGGAACAATCGGAGGAGCTGAAAAACTATTTTTCTAGATTTTTCTTTAAAAATTTCATAACCAACTTTCTCTGTTATCGTCTGAATTTCGGATTTTTGATCAACCCAATATTTTCTGATTTCCAACGGCAATTCTTGAAGGTTATAATCGATTTTTTGAAACGCAGGAGTATCGAAAACTTGTGGTAATACTTTCAGATAAGGCGACCAGGCTGATTGTTCAACATCTTCGAAGCAGAAAAACATTGTCAACACTTCCATCGGTTTCATTTTCTCCTCAATGTTTTTCGTCAACTTTTTATAAAACGGTAGATCGATCACCATTCCAGCAGTGATCATATCGTACTCCGGAATTGAGATCATAACACTTTCTGTTCGGAAATCGCTTGTCGCGTAGATACCATTTCCACAGTTCTGAATAATTTTTTGCTGTTATAAAAATTTTGAGTTTAGCCTAGGTACACAAGCAAAAAAAAAATTAATAACACTGTCACTGCGGACATTAGGCGCCACCCATTTTTTTGCAAATTCAGTGCACAGTTTTTTTGCTAGAATCAACATTTTTGCATTGTTTTCTTCATCAAACTGTGTGCGGCAAAATTGCAAAACCTAAAACCCGCCCACTTTCACTCTTTTTAGGTCAAAATATTTTTAGTGTACTTCTCTCTGAATTCCTTATTTTTTCATCATATTTCTTCGGTTCAGGCCACGCCCCCAAAACTATGTCTGATCTAGAAAAATGTGCGAAAACATCAAGTTTTAAAAATACTCAAATGTGGCTAGAAAATTTTTTCCGAAAATTCGGGAAAAAATTCTATATTTTTTTGTGGAAATATTAGGTCAGAAATTTCCGTCTCCAATCAAGCCACCATAAATTGCAAACCGCCGCACAGAAATTAGAGCGGGTCCTATTTTTTCTTGCAAACACTGGCACGCTTTTATGAGCCCGCCTCTTCCGGTTTTGTTCTAGTTTAGTTAGTTATTTGCAATATCAAAAAGGGGCGAGGCCAAATATTCCGGTGTTTGCAGGGAATATTAGGCTCCGCCCTAATTTCTGTGCGAGGTTTTGCCATTATTTATTTGTGTTGTCGGAAAATTTCGGAATACGCAAAAATGCAGTAATTTTCTACACAAAAAAACTGAAACGGCTCGAAATTTTGCGACTAAAATTTTGAAAAATTCATTTTTTTTTGCCGTTTTTAAAAATTGACTCACCCCAGGCGGTTTGGTAATTTCGATCCCATCAAATTGATATCCCCTTCCTTTCGCCCATCTCACAAATTCCTCCATTTCCTCAACAAAAAAAGTTTCATATTTCATTTATCTTTTCTAATCGAAACAAAATTTGGTAATTTTAACCGTTAGATATCTCGAAAATCAGCACACAATTAACAGATTCATTAAAACAGACAACAATTACACGTAAACTCATAAAATGGTACCGGTGAATAGGGATTTATGCATTTTTCAACTTCTCCAACTCCATAATAATATCGTCTCGGCTCCTGGAAAAAATGTGGTTTAAAAAAAAATTTTTTTTTGAACGTGGCCCCTTTTTTCTCTGTTTAAATACCCAATTCAGACCATTTTGGATCATTTTATCCAATTCACACTTGTAGATGTCGTTAAACTGTGAGTCGGGAGGAAAACCGGGACATTTCGAAACCGCATGAAATTCCAACAAAAGAGGAAACGTCTTACTGTATGGCATAACCCGTGGGATGTCGGTTCACAAGTTTTTTGAAAGCGATTTCATGCGGTTTCGAAATGTGTCGCGAAGACCAAAAATTCAACTAAATTTTTATGCAGAAAACAAAGAGTGTCCATAGGTAAACTAGAATCAAAAATCGCGAATGACCATCTATCATTCAATCCTGACACTATTTTTCATTGCTTATCATTACTATCTCCTTCTCACCTGTACTAAACCCAAGAAGAGTGTGCGAAAAGTGTGCTGTTCAACACCGGTCGTGCGAACAGTCAAAACGGCGTCGTCGTCAAAAAAAGAGACGTCACCGCAACCCGGCGACAATCCGAATCCGCTCGGCGGAACAGCGACAATGAATCTCGACACGACACAAGCCGAAGTCCCTTCGCCTGATGAACGACCGACGCCGCAGACGCCGCAGCAAATGGCGCAACAACAAAAGCAACAAGTGGAGCGAAAAGACGATGCGCCCAAAAATGTCGATTCGCGAAGAAACTCGAAACGAAATTCGAGACGAGCCGAGAAGACGGCATGTCCGCCGACGATTGCGGCAACAACAACGCCAAGAGCGCCGGCTTTAGTCGGACCGAAACGAAAGAAACAAGCGTCGCAAATGTCGGCCGCGACAACACAAAACAACGAGAATGAGACGAAGGAGACGACGACCGAAAAGGCAACATCTGTGTCAGTTTCGAGCCCGATTTTTTGAGAAAATTTTTGGGAACATTTTTCAGAGGTGCCGAACCCGAATTTTTGCCGTCCGATCACGAAGATGACACACTGCGATGTGTTAAAAGTATACGAAAGAATTAGAGGTTATTATTTTATAAATATATTTTCACGGGGAATTTCAACATTGAAAAATTTGGTAAAACTACAGTACTCTTGCTCTCACTTTTGTCTGGTTCGGATAACTACTATTATCCAAAATTCATTCGGTGCCACGCGGTTACTGTAGTTTAAAATTTTAGCAACGTGTCTAAAAAATGTTGACCATCATAACGTTAACAGGCTTGGTCGGAATCGGAATTTTTTTTTTGGAAATTTTTTTAAGGCGGAAACTTATTCAAAAAAAAAGTAACAATAGTAAAAAAAATAGGAATTTTTTGTTGTTGAATGGCGACTAAAGAAAACGGAAAAAAGGGAAGTGTCACGACTAAACTTAAAGGAACATGTTAGTTTTCAGTTTTCGTGACGAGATCAAGGCACATTTATCAAAAATTGTCACGCCCCTTTTTACTACTTTCCATTTTTTTTACCCGATTACAAGTTCCGACTTTTTTCAATCAAATCATCTAACCATACCTGGCCTACGAATAGAAAAAGTACCGTGACATTTTTTGGTCGAAAATTCACAGTGACATTTTCTAGAAAAATATGATTTTCTCTCAAATTTTCAGCTATTTTACTCTATTTCTTTCGTTTTTGTCCTTATGTGACATTTTTTTGATCAAAAATAAGTGGTCAAGCATTGGAGAAAAGGTCACACCTGTTGTTGTTATTTATGATTCTATCAATACTACAATAACAACAGATGTGACCTAATTAGACCTTTTTCACACCTCGTAAAACTTCTCTGTGCCGCCTGGATTACTGTACATCATTTCCCAAGAGCCAAAACTCACTTTGAAAAAAAAAAATGAAAAACTGTCTTTCTTGATAAAAGTAGGACTTTTACCGTAATTTTCAATTTATTAATCCAATTTTCAAAAAACTATGATTTTCTGTAAAATTTTTGAAATTTTCAGCTAATTTTCTCCGTTTTTTTGGTTGTCATACACAGTGACAAAAATATTTTCTCAGGATTTTCAAAGTGACAAAATTTTTGGGATTTTTTTGGTACCCTGTTAGGTCAGGTATGCATCCAACGCAATTTAGATCTCCTGTCTGAATCTCTCATTTAGACACGATCTCTAATACTAGATTTTGTGGGGTAGAATTTTTCGGAAAATTTCCGAAGGGTAATTTCTCTCCCCTCCCTCTCAGAATATAATCCTACCTCGAAAACGTTTCCACAAAATCAGTCAAATTCTTCGCTATACTAGATAATATTCCATTTTTTCTCTCATTGATCAACTCATTTTCAGCAACCTCTTTGTTCATTTTTTCTACATCATCCACTAATTGAGGATCGAGATTTTTACACAATTCCAATGTTGTCAGACACTGTTCCTCTACTCGATCAATCAAACTACATACAGTGTCAACCACTTCCCAATCAGCTTCATGATTCTGAAATTCATCATTTTGGGAAGTATACTTACAAAGTAACTTACTGTTCGACGAATGACTGATAGAGTAGATACAACATTTGGATCATTTTCATCATTGTATAGACTATTTTCTTCGATTTTCTCCTGATTTTGTCGCGTGTTTTGTGAAGATTTCGGATATAAATTACAAATTTGGCAGTATTTATTATTTGGAAGACCGCCGATTCGAGAAGTACCTGCGCCTAACGCATGAATCGCTGAAAACCGTCCATCATTGAGTTTGATATCTTCCGTATACAACAATTCAACCCATAGCGAATAATTGACAAAGAATCGCCAAGGAGAATACATATCAGTTGGTGGAACGAGTTTCGCAAATGGATTGTTCAGCGGGTTCAGCTGCATCAAACGACTTCGACAAAAACGATCCGTTTCCGATGTTTTTACACAGATCACAATTGTCACATAGTGAATGTTTTTGTTGCAATAGAAGTCGGCGAAATATAAATTGTGTGTGTCGGGATTCAAAAGTCTGAATGCGTCCACAACCATGCGAACGTTTCCAAAAGGTGATTGTGGGGGAAGTGTTAGGTCGGGATTGAGGCGAGCGGAGAAGAAGAGGCCATTGATTTTTCCGTTGATCAAATTTGCTGGTTGACCATTATCATCTTTGATATACTTTTGCATTATATCATTGTAATAGTGATGGATTTCATCCCAATAGATTTTCGGTTTACATCGATACATTACCCAGAACTCATGCATGTCAACATTTTCGTTTGGTTTCTTCGTCACAAAATCAAGACATTTGTTGTACAACTGTTTCAATTC
Source organism: Caenorhabditis sp. 8 KK-2011 (assembly GCA_963572245.1). Classification (NCBI taxonomy): domain Eukaryota; kingdom Metazoa; phylum Nematoda; class Chromadorea; order Rhabditida; family Rhabditidae; genus Caenorhabditis; species Caenorhabditis sp. 8 KK-2011. The sequence continues at coordinate 2,322,208 of OY751546.1, read as the reverse complement.
ACTGTAACTGAACTCGGCGCGCACTTCTTTTGTCCAATGAGCTATTATCTCCGAGTTCTCCAAAGATATGCACTTTATATCGATTCTAGATGAAATTTTAAGTATGATCAACATAATTTTCTCTGCTACCTGTATGTTTCACCAGCCTCTACATGAATATCGTAGAAAAGAGAGGTGGGACTTCGTTCAACACTTTTTCCTTGATTTGTTTTTATGTTTACGTAGCTGACCGTATACTTTACCAATCCTGTGGTGTTGAATTATATATTTTTTCAAATTATAAATTGATTTACTTTTCATTTCACCGTGCTCCCAACGCAACTCGATTTTTTCGGAAAATACCGTCAATTTCACATTGAGAACTGCCACGTCGAATTTTTTGGATAGATTTTCCACCCGTTTTCGTTTTCGCTGTTGCATTGAGTCGCGAATTTGTTGACCAGTTTTTAATCCAGGAACATGCGCGTCTTCAATAATTATTCCTAGTTATTTTGAAAAATAAAATAAAAAACCAACTTTTTAGCAGTCTTTGTCTAGCGATAGAATCTAAATTCGGCGCATACGGTGCTTGTGGATACGACTGATGAAATGGTTGCATTTGTTGCATCATGAACATCGGTGGATTCATTGGATTCGCATAATTTCCATAAAACGGATCATTTTGCCAATTTGTGTTGTAAAATTGACCTCTACCTCGCATTACACCACCACCCGTATTGTTCTCATAAGATCTCCATGTATTTGCAATATTATTGTGCCATGGCAAACCCGTATTCCAAGACATTTTTGTGGTTTTTGAAACGAAAAATAAAAAAGAAACAACGAGACTCCGGATGCGCGCAGTTTAGCGCAGTTAAATACAACGACACTCCGGTAGCCTCAAATTTAGTGGAGTTGAAAAATGATCGATTAATTTTGGTTTCCAGCGTTTTGCATGCATTTTTTTACATTTTCAATTACGTATGACCGGAAAAATTGAAAAGAATAAATAAGCCTCAAAGCTCTACTCAATTTTCGTATTCATTCCTACAATAAAAACGATTTTTCAGTGTTTATTAAAATCATAAATGCTAATATCGTCGACCATCTAGAATATGAACATACCGGATGCCAATCCGTCGCAGTTTGTCGATCCTTCCTCTTCGTCCTCTGAATTCTATGAGAATGGAAGTACCAGTTCACGAGGAGCAAATGTCGAATGGGTGGAAATTGTTGAGCCACAATCTCGACAAACAATGTACGCTAATCTTGTGACGGGACAATGCGCATGGGAACCGCCAGAAGGAGCCAATGTGTAAGCACAACATTTTTGAAAGGATTTCTAAAAGGCGTTTTCGTTTTCAGAAAATTAACACACGAAAATCAGTGGTGGGAACTTTTCGACTCAAAAACAGGCAGGTATTATTATTACAACGCAGCATCGAGTATAACAAAATGGCAAAAACCGATTGGAACCGACAACGAAAATGTGGATATTATTCCTTTGGCTAAGTTGCAAACTTTGAAAGAGAATACAGAGGGAAGAACTTCTCCGAGGATACGAAGGACTTGTGAAACACAAACTAGCCCGTCTGTTCGAAGAATTCAACAACAGCAACAGCAACAACAACAAAATCAGGCAAACAGTGTTTTTGCGCAAAATATATCACCGGAAACGGGGATTGTTTCATTTAGAAGTAACAGTCAGAATTCACAAAACACACTGAATGGCATGCAAAGTTCTTTTGAATGGATGTCTCTAGAAGATGAAACCTATCGTGATTACGTTCCAACGACGACTGGAACGTTTCCAACTATACCCAGCGCATCGTCTACATTATCACACGCCCCTTCTTCCGATTCAATTCCAGCGCAAAGATCATCGAGAAGTACATCACCTCCTCCAAGTGCTAAAAGATCACTTTTCTCGTCGGTGACTTCAACGAAGACCAAGAACAAGAATGGTATGTTTTTTTTCGTTTTGAAAAAATATTTTTTGTTTTTAGGATGGTCAAAAGAATCACCAAAAGTTGCACTTACCCAACCGGAAAATAAGGGCTTACGCAAAGAAACAAGTGCACTTTTCAAACTTATTCAAGGATACATGGGAGATAGGAAAACTAAAACTAATCCGGAACAAATTGCATTGTCATTTTGTGAACTGGCCACAAAAAAACAAGATGTTGCTGATGAATCAATCGCAATATTGATGCAACAATTGTCGGATAACGAGAGGCCTGATAGTTTGAGGTTGGTATTTTAATGGTATATTTTTAGCCAAGAATTGTCACCTTACGATGTTCAAAGTAAAAAAAAAACGGCCAAAAAGTAGGAATCGAATAAAACAGTCATAGTTCGGCCAAAAACGTGGATTTTTATTTTCAAAAATCTTGAAAAGTTTTGTGCTGTCTGAAATATTGTGTACTTTTTGTGTTTTGAAACTGTGCTACGTGGAATTCCACTTCTTGGCTGGGGTATGAAAACATTATTTTTTCGAAATATGACCTTCTTTCAATTTTAACATTACCGTGACTTTTTCTAGAAAAATATGATTCTCTCTCAAGTTTTCAGCTATTTTATCCACTTTTTTCGTTTTTGTCCTTATGTGACATTTTTTTGATCAAAAATAATTGGTCAAGCATTGGAGAAAAGGTCACACCTGTTGTTGTTATTTATGATGTTGTTAATACTACAATAACAACAGATGTGACCTAATTAGACCTTTTTCACACCTCGTAAAACTTGACTTTTCTCTGTGCCGCCTGGATTACTGTACAACAGGCTTGGTCGGAGCTGGAATTTTTCCGAAGAGCCAAAACTCACTTTGAAAAAAAAACATGAAAAACTGCTTTCATACATCATATTGGCCGCTTATTGATGCGGGGGAGGTCACTAACTTTTGGAATTTTTTTCAGAAGTTTTTAAGCTTCGAAAATCACATTTTTCGATGTTGTCATTAGAGCAAGACCGATCAAATCTGGAAAAAAAAACAATTTCTCATCAGACCACAGAAAATTGACCAGGGGAATTGAAATAGGTGAAAAAATGGTTCCGCAATCAATAAAAAATGGGTGCCAAGTCCTATTATCAACACAATTCTTCATTGCTTTCTGGCCTGTTCCAAAAGGATGTAAACATCCCCACTCGATCTAGGACCAAATGAAGCCGGACTCAGACTCTGGTAGACGGTACTCGCTCCAAAAAGTGTTCGACACAACATTTTAATCGACTTTTGGACAAATTTTCAAGCAAAAAAGGAGACCCGAATTTTGAAAATTAACTTATCTTGTTAAATTCCGAGAAACGCAGACGGAGAGGTTGTCGAGTCCAACCCTCACTTTGTAATGAATCGAAAAATTGAAATGATTAAAATTAAGATACGTGTCACGTTGGCACGTCGACACGTCGACACGTGGAATCTATTTATTTATTTTTTATTCATTCAAAAAAACTGAAAATAGAAGTGTTTTCAAAACCCAAGACTTTCTCGATTAAAAAAAAATCACATTTTCAGACGAGGATGGGAGCTTCTGACAATCGTTCTTGCATTTGTTCTACCATCAGAAAATATAAGCGAAAAACTCGGCGAGTTTCTAAACAAACACTTGGACCCGATTTTCGATCTTCCTGAAGTTTCAATGTCTTATTTCTCTCAACAATGTTTGAAGCGATTGAGCAAAGTGATCGCTAGACTGAAACCGAGTATTGCGACAATTCAGGAGACCAAAATTCACATTTTCCGACCACCGTTGTTCTCCGCGTCGTTGGAAGAGTTGATGCAAATGCAACATGAAAAGTTCCCGGCACTGAAATTACCTTGGATATTGACGACACTTATCGAATTGTTGTATCAGGCTGGTGGACGACGAACTGAAGGCCTTTTTCGGTTAGTTTCTTGACGTACCATTATTATAGACGTTATCGGAAATAAACAATTTCCACTTTCTAAGGCAAAAAAAAATCTTTATGAAAACAATATTACGTTTGAAAAATTGAAACATTGGTAATTTCAGTGTGGCTGGCGATCCTGAACAATTAGCAACGGCACGTGGACAATTGGACGCATGGCATGCTCCAAAAATGCACGACGCAAATGTGCCGGCATGTCTGCTAAAACTATGGTTGCGACAACTTCCGATTCCGTTGATTTGCCCAAATTTTTATACGAGAGCCTTGGCGGCGGCTGAAAATGCGCAAGAAGCTGTGCGAATTGTCGATTTATTGCCCGATATTAATCGATTGGTTCTAGTGAAAGTTATAGCTTTGCTACAGGTTAGGGGTTTTGTTTTGAATTTTTTGAAAAAAAATCTTCACTGTCTATTTGGGGCTCCGGAACATTTCGAAACCGCATGAAATTTTTGAAAAAATTTAAAGTTTTTTCACCAAAAAAGTTTTTTTCATCGTTTTTGAGTGTTTGTGTCGACGTTGTCGCGACATCTCACGGGTTTCAGGAAAAAGTCTGCTACCTCCTCACAGCTTATCTTTAAACGACGAAAAAACTGCGAAGTGTTTCAAAAATTTCATGCGGTTTTGAAATGTCCCGAAGCCCTATTTGGAGGATCACTCGAAAATTAATCTCAATAAATTATCGAAGAATTTGTGAAATTTGACGCAGAACTATTCTCATACCTGTCACAAGAGGGTACCTGAAAATTTCAAAAAAAGTCACTGTAAAAAAACGAATGACGACCGAAAAAACAGGAAAAAATGATTGATTTTCAGTTTTCGTGTTGAGACCCAGACACACGAGAAAAAGCAAGTAATCCTTATTTAAAAGTATGATTTAGGATCTAAGCCGCGAAGAAGTTGTGGCCCGAACCAAAATGGACACTTCGAATTTGGCAATGGTTATTGCTCCGAACATTTTGAGGTAAGCCTGTCCCATTTTTTATTCCTCTCAAACTGTGCCAATTTCCAGGTGTGAAAGCGAAGATCCACGTGTAATATTTGAAAACACCCGGCGAGAAATGAGTTTTCTCAAAACTCTAATAATCAACTATGACACAAAATTTATCGAAAACATATTATGATCTCCTTGGGTTTTCTAGTCGTTTTTGTAATATTCTTCTTCAGTTATATGTACCTAATTTACGCTCAATTATTTTCCAGCTAAAAGCCTTTCAAGTTTGACCAAACATTAACCTCTATTCATTCAATGTATATTGCATAATCAAAACTACCTACGAATAAAGTCGAAACATAAAATTACGACAGTTTTTTTGGTGGAAGAGTTTGTTTCCCTCGATACCTACTTTTTGATATTACTGTAGTTTAGGGAAAAAACTGGAGAATTTTAGATATAATGGATATCGAAGACGTAATTGGGCTCGATGATGGCGGAGCGAGAAGAGGTAAAGGAGTTGCTGAAATTAAAATTAGGTGAGATTTGAAAAAAAAAACCAAAAAAAAAAGAACTTTTTTGTAGAACTCGAAAAACAAAAGATGCGCTTCTTCCCACACCGAATGTCGAATCATTTGTGCCCGGAACTCAGCAAAAAGTTTGGGTCAGAACTTGGGGATGTTCACACAACACGTCGGACTCGGAATATATGAGCGGATTGTTGCAAAAAGCCGGCTATAACATTGTGAAAGACGAGAAAGACGCCGATGTTTGGGTGTTGAACAGTTGTACGGTGAAGACGCCGTCAGAGCAACAGGCGAACAATCTGTTGACACAGGGTCAGAATGATGGAAAGAAGATTATTATGGCTGGTTGTGTTTCGCAGGTGAGTTGGATTTATGTTTGAACTAGCAAAAAATATGAAATTTTGAATTAATAAAAACGTGAACTTTCTATGTTTGTCTGTGGAGATTTGAGGTGTGATAAAAGCACTGAAATTATGAAGTTTTTCTCAAAGTTCTCAAAAAAAAAGTTAAAAGCAGGACGTTGATCAAAAAAATATCACCAAAAGTTGAGATGGGGACAAAAACGAAAAATTTTGCTTGAATTTAGAGATTTTTTCTACGTTTTTACGATTTTGTCATTTATAGGCGTAACATACCTGACCTAAGAGAATAGCAAAATTTCTCAAAAAATTGGTCATTGTGAATAACAACAAAACAACAAAAAAAATATCTTGAAATTTGTGAGAAAATCATAGTTTTTAATTTTCGTGGAGGGTCCTAACCTCAGGCAAAATACGGGGAAGGGACAACTAACTTTTGAATTTTTGATAAATTAAAAAATTGATCTTGGCAGGTAATGTGCTCACAACTGGCCTTAGAGGGTACCAAAATTTCTCAAAAATTTGGGAAAATATTTCTGTCATTGTAATGACGACTAAAAACCCAAAAAAAAAATCACTAAAAATGTCAAAAACTTGAAGAAAAATCATAGTTACAAAATTTCGTGGCGTGACCTTAATTTTTTTTAAAGAAAAATGTCACTATGAATTTTCGACCAAAAAATGACACGGTACTTTTTCCCCTCTTAGGCCAGGTGTGATTGTTCTGTTTTCTCCATACTTGGGATGATTTTGGACAAGAGCTCAAAGTTAAATCCCCCTAGTAGGTCCACCCTCTATCAAAAAAACAACGATCAAAGTGAACGAGACAAGAAAGAGAAAAAACAATATTGTAAAACTAAGAAAAAGAAGAAGAATGAATGAATAAATGAATGATGAGGCACAGGGAGACACATTGGCTGTCGACTCCGCCCCTTTTTACAAGCGGCGTGGGTTGTAAAAGTGGGCGGAGTCGGCAATCTATGTGCCTTCCTGTGTGCTCATTCATTCATTTATTCTTCACTTTTTTCTCAGTTTTCTAATATAGTTGTCTTTCTTTATTGTCGCGTTTGTTTTGACTTTTTTCTTCTTGCTCCACCTTTCCCGAGGTTTGAGTTTAGTTAGTTATTGCCAATAATTTTTGTGCACTGTCTAAAGGTGAGAAATACCATAAATATTATAGGCTGCTCCTAATGAACCGTGGCTACAAGAATGTTCAATTGTCGGAGTCAAACAAATTGATCGAATCGTTGAGGTCGTTGAAGAAACATTGAAGGGAAATAAAGGTTTGTGGATATTCGAAACTCTATTTTCATATCGATTTTTCAGTCCGTCTTTTGACTCGTAACCGACCAGATGCTCCGCTCGCTCTCCCGAAAATGCGAAAAAATCAGCTCATCGAAGTGCTGTCCATTTCAACCGGTTGTCTGAACAATTGCACTTATTGTAAAACAAAAATGGCCAGAGGTGATCTTGTCAGCTATCCGTTGAACGAGCTTGTTGAACAGGTATTTTTTCCAATTAAAAAAAAACTGAGAAAATATTGGTTTTTTTTTGAGGCACGCAAATCGTTCGTTGATGAAGGTGTCAAAGAAGTTTGGCTAACTTCGGAAGATTTGGGAGCGTGGGGCAGAGATATCGGACATGTGAGTTTATTTTTTTGGGCTTCAGAGCGTTTCGAAACCCCATAAAATCCAAAGGAAAGGTTGGAAGAAACGTTTTCTTGTCGTCTGCGCATCCCGTGGGATGTCGGTACACAAAATTATTGAATGCGCGAGGAAAGACATTTCTTGGATATTTTCATGCGGTTTCGAAATGTCCCAGAGCCGTTTTTTTTTTGGAATTTGATTCAATAATCTTATTTTCTCCAGACCCTTCCCGATTTGTTGAATGAGCTGGTCAAAGTGATTCCGGAAGGTTGTATGATGCGATTGGGAATGACGAATCCTCCATATATTCTCGACCATTTAGAGGTAAGGTGTCGTAGCAAAAAAAAGGATAATAACATCCGGCCATTTACTTTCCTTTTTTTCCAGGAAATTGCTGACATTTTGAACAATCCACGTGTCTATTCGTTTTTGCACATTCCGATTCAAAGTGCATCTGATGCTGTGTTGAATGAGATGAAAAGAGAGTATTCGAGAAGGCATTTTGAGCAAATTGCTGATTATATGATTGAGAAGTAGGTCTCCTAAAGGTTGATATTGAAAATCTGGGGAATTTTCTCATTTTCCAGTGTTCCCAACATTTATATTGCGACGGATATGATTTTGGCATTCCCCACTGAAAACGTCGAGGATTTTGAAGAATCGATGGATCTTGTCAGAAAGTATCAATTTCCATCGCTGTTTATCAATCAATATTATCCGAGATCTGGAACACCGGCGGCGCGGCTGAAAAAGATTGATACGGTTGAGGCGAGACGAAGAACTGGCCTGATGTCGGAGTTGTTCAGAGAATATACGCGATATCCGGAAAGTAGAATTGGTGAAATTCATGATGTACTTGTTACCGAAATTGCGGCAGGTAGGGCAATGAAACAAAAACTGGAGAGTTACTGTAGTTTTGGAGTTTTTCTGAAAGTTCACATTTTTGTTTTTGGGTACCAAAATTTTTCAAAAATTTTTTCTTTGTAAAAATCTTGAGAAAATATTCTTGTCACTGTGAATGACGACAAAAAAAATAGCTGAACATTTGAAAAATTTGAGATAAAAGTCATAATTTTCGTGGCGTGACCTAAAAAATTTTGAAAAATGTCCCTGTGAACTTTCGACCAAAAAATGATACGGTACTTTTTCACCTCTTAGGTCTGTTATGTCTTGTTGAATCGCACAATTGCACAAAAAGGAAAAATGAAGGAAATAATTCAGAACTCGTAAAATGGTAATTTTTTTTGTTGTAAAATCACAAAAAATTAAAAAAATCTTTGAAGTTTTCAACAAGACGTTCATACCTCGGCGAAAACGTGAAATACCGCGGGACACTATTTCAAACACACACATTTTATACAGTAATTCAGACAGGACAAAGCTTTTTAAGAAATTTTGTCTGAAAAAATCAAGGGACACATTCTGAAAATAAGGATTTCCACGTTTTTGGCCGAGGTGTGAAAAGTAAAAATTGATTTTTTACGGGTTTAAGCCATCAAACAGAAGTTATACCAAGTTATCCTGGTTTTTTTTTTAAATTTTTTTTTTCAAAATCAAAGTTCCCATTTTCTGAAGTTTCTCAAACCCCAAACAAAAACAAAATGTTTTTATTCATTTAAATAATAAAAACGTGAGCCACGTGTTATGACTCATTTCTCCAAAAAAAAAGTTATTTCATTTGTTCAGAACTATTTTTCATTTTTTTAAACACAAATTTTTGTGAATACAGTAACCCGATCCAACAGCAGGTAACAGTTTCCCGTTTGTAGACAAAGTTCACGGCGTCGGGCACAACAAAAGCTACGAGCAAATTCTCGTCCCCCTGGCATCGTGCCAAATGGGTCAATGGGCCCGGGTTCGTATCACAGCGGTCACCAAATTCTCAATGATTTCCGAAATTTTGACAACGACAACAACAACTTCGTCGTCGTCGTTCTCCTATCTGATTCCTGTTCTCGTTCTGATTTTCACCGTTTTTCTATGTTGGCTCGCTGATCGATTTTTGCTCTAATTTGTGGCAGAAGGGGGCTCATCTGTTTCTAGTTTGTTCTTGTTATTTGTTTTGTTTTGTTTTGTCACTAATATGAATTTTTCTCGTTGATCCATCCATTTTCCTCTTCTTTTTCGTGAAAATCGTTTTGATATTTCGAGTTCAGTTCACAATTTCCGGCTATGAAGAGAGACGCAGAGACATCATGTTTTTGCTCTAGTCGTCTGGCACTCTCTCACTATCTCTCGTCATTTTGAGGCGGCCTTCATCAACACAGCAGCCGACGGCTAACATACACATTTTCCCCCCACCAGTCGAAGAATTTTTTTTTCGATTTTTCTTCTCTGCGTCTCTTTTATAAATGTACTATGTGTATTTTTTCGTTTTTTTTCAGATTCAGCCACTCTAAAACCAAACGAATATACTGTAATCGGGAGTTTCTCTCGAATTATCAACAGCTGAACCAATAAACGCTACAAAAACGACATCGTCAACGTCTACAACAATTGCCTCCTCGACTACTTGTACAGTAGTTGGCGGTGGCGGCGCGGATTGCGCCGCAACGCCGCCAACCACGTCGGCTGTGGAAAGTGGTGGTGGAGGAGGAGGAGGAGGACGGAGAGAGATGTCGAGATGGAAATCGCGCGAAGGTGCGGCGGTGAAACCGCGAGAACGCGACGATGAAGGGTATCGAAAACGGGCGGCCGCGTTGTGTATCAAAGGTTGGTTACGGATTTTTTTTACTGCGGGTTTTTTATGTGCCGTCAGAAATCAAAGAAAAAATGCGGGTGTTTAAAGGAACATCAACATTTTTTCAACAAAAAAAAACGAAAATTTACTTGTAGAAAACATTGATGGTGCAAGTGTTGTGTTCCTTTAAATAATTACGGTTTTTTGATTTTGAACGTCGAATTAGGTTTTGAAGTTGAAAACAAAAGAATTTTTACCTTCTTGATTCAGGTGTTCCTTTAAATAGTTACGGTATTTGGTTTTTTTTCGATTTTAGCATTTTGAAGTTAAAAACAAAATATTTTACCATTTTTTGACAGAAAATTTTCAAATTTATTCAAAAAGTACACAAGTCAAAAAATATTCGAAAAGTTATATTTCCAATCCAACCAGATCATCCAACGCGAATTTGATCTACTGTCTAAGTCTCTCAGTTTTACTTGATATTTCATGAGTTTTTTGTGGTAGATCACAATCATGTTGGATAATCTACCAATGAAAACCGAGGAGGGAGCACGACAAAATGAGAGACTTAGACAGGAGATAAATTTTGCGTTGGATCTGAGCCAAGCAGATTTACCGATTTTTGGCAAATGGAAATGGTGGAAATTTCAGTTTCTTGCAAACGTGCTCTATTTGATTCGTGACGCATAAAGATCACTTTCGGGTATTTTCTGCGCATTTTTCTTTTCTTCACTTTTTTTTTGCTGAATTTCAAGTGGATAGGTTTAGCCTTTCGTTTTTCTTCTTCTACCTGCTGATCGTTCTCTGTTTACTGTTGTGTGTTTTTTTTTCTTCTCTTGATGAGAACTGTTCAAAGACATGTGATACACTAAAGTTCAACAGTTTGTTTTTTTATGTCAAAAAGTGAAACAGCCAAAAAAAAGAATATTGTACACACTTTTTGTGTGTTGTTGATAAGAACGACGATTTTCGTCGCCGACATGAACATATTTTTCAAAGACAAAAATTATTTCGTTATTATTTTTTTTTGGCTGTTGGCGACGCGTCGAGAATAACACAATGATGCAAAAAAAAATGAATGAATAAGTAGTATGGGAAAGGGATGGAACACAAAAAAATTATGATTTTTTGCAGGTGTTGGTGATGAAACACACGTTCTTCTTGTCAGCGCTGGAAAAGATGGTGGAAAATGGGTAGTTCCAGGTGAGGGCTTTTTTGTTTTGTGACATTTCGGGGAATTTTTCTAACTCTCAAAATTGTTCAAACATCACTCTAGTTTTGTTGTGTTCTGAAAAAAAGTCAAACCCAACTTATTATCAAAATGAAAATGAATGACAAAAATTGGCTCCCGGACATTTCGAAACCGCTTGCTTGAAATTTTTGTTTAAAAAATTGGAAAAAAATAGTAAAATATTTTTTTTCCAGTTTTTTTTTACAAAAATTTCAAGCAAGCGGTTTCGAAATGTCCGGGAACCCAAAAATTAAATCGGAAAACAAAAGACGTGAAAAATATTCGCTGATAAAATTATGGTTTTACATGCGCCAAACTTTTTTTACGTCTAAAATACTATAATTTTTCAGGCGGCGGTGTTGAAAAAGACGAATGTGCCGAAGAAGCGGCTCATCGTGAACTAATGGAAGAGGCTGGAGTACGGGCGCATACTCTCAAAAATATTGGACTATTTCAGGTTTGTTAAATATAATTTCACCTTTCCCAAAAAAAAAAACACCCATCAATTTTGTAGGATGATGTCAGGAAGCATCGAACACAGGTTTTTCTCATGGAAGTTTTGGAGGAAAAAGCGACTTGGGAAGAGAACGAATTCGGGCGTCAAAGAATATGGATGCCAATCGGTGAGGGAACCGAAAAAGTGAAAAATTCGCATCGACCCATTCTCGAAGCAGTACTCTCCTCATAGGGCACCCTATCAACCAAGAATATATTTTTATCGACGGGATTTTGTGTTTGTTTGCGCTACCATTTCTTTTTTTCATGTATCATATCAGATGAAGTTTGTATGTCCCTTTAATATTGGTTCGTTTTTTCCTCTGCTTTAACTCGTATTGCCTTCTTCTTCTTCTTTTGTGTCTGGAAATCGATAAATTATCAGAACAATCTTCGCTTTTTTTTATTGATAACAATAGTTATCAACTGTCAGGGTAGTTTATTCCAATTTATTTTTCCACGGAAAAAAAATGATTAGTTTATTTATTTTGTTGCGTGACACCTAAATTTTAGGGTTTTTAATCGAAATGATTGTGTACGAGCTTTGCATGGCCTAGAAAACCACACCTGTTCCTAGGCCATTCGAAAATAAATCGATTATTCCTCCTTTGTTGGAATAATTCTGATTTCCTGTCGGATTAATGGAACAGGTGTAGGTGTGATTGTCTTTTCGGTAACAAAAGAAAAAAAAACAAAAAAAAAAGGGAATTTCAGACGCGCAGAAATAAGCTCCGCGCGTGCCGTCGCTTCGAGACCCGCGACACACAAACATCTGTTCCTTTAAACCTCCCGTAAATCTACATATTTTATTATTTTTTCTTAATTTTTCAGAATGTCGTTCCAATTGTCAGATTTAACCTACAAAGTTCCGGCAGAGTTGTTCATTCAGAATCGTCAACGACTCGTCGATGCGGCACGAACCAATCTGATCAAAGAAAACTCGGTGATTTTGCTGCAAGGTGGAATTGAGAAGAATCGCTATAACACGGATGCCGAAGATTTGCCATTCCGACAAGAATCGTACTTCTTTTGGACATTTGGTGTACACGAATCGGAATTTTTCGGAGTTTTAGATGTTACAACTGGAAAATCGACACTGTTCGCGCCGAGACTCGATCCAAGTTATGCGATTTGGGATGGAAAGTTGGTTTTTTTCCTTTATAAATTCGAATTTTCACATAATATTTTCGAAAACTTTGAAGAATCAATGATGAACAATTCTTCAAATCAAAATATCATGTAGACTCGGTTATCTTCAACGACAAAACAACAACTATTTCTGATTACCTGAAATCCCTGGCGACGAAAAACGTGTATTTATTGGTGAGATAGATCAAATTTTTCGAAAAAAAATTTAAAAATTTTCAGCGTGCCGAAAATAGCGATAGTGGAAATGTCTTGGAGGAGGCCAAGTTTGGAGGATCTGACGCGTAAGTTGAATATTTTTCAAAAAATTACCAACATTGGAAACGTGGAAAAAATAAAAAATGTCGCAAGTTTCGACCCGATTCAGAGTTTTCCATTTTTTCCAGTTTCCATTTGGACACCTCTTCGCTATACCCAATCATCGCCGAACTTCGAGTCATCAAAACCGAACACGAAATCGGTGTGATGAGATACGCGAGCAAGATCGCGTCAGAAGCGCATCGCGCAGCCATGAAAAATATTCGGCCCGGAAATTTCGAGTATCAAATGGAAAGTTTGTTCCGACACACCTCCTATTTTCATGGTGGATGTCGTCATTTGGCGTACACGTGTATCAGTGCAAGGTACGTAATTTTTAAATGCGCAAAAAACCTGGATTTTTTAAAATTTCAGTGGCTGCAACGGTTCAATTCTTCATTACGGTCATGCTAACGCACCGAACGATAAGCAGATTAAAGACGGAGATATGTGTCTTTTTGATATGGGGCCAGAATATAATTGTTATGGTGAGTTTATAAAAGTTTCAAGAAATATACATTCTTTGTGTATTTTTCCAAAAACTTGAAAAATTTTATAATGGGCTTATTCGTGATTAAAAAAAAACAAAAAATAAAATTAAAATATTTAAAAAAAAATCTGAAAAAAGTGACAATTTTTTGAGACGTGGCGACATGGGTGAGATTATAGCCCGAGGGCCCGTTTTCACCGGGACGGGCCAGGCTTTTTCATTTCGGGTTTTTTTTCGAAAAAGCCCGGCCCGGCCCGAAAAAGCCGGACTTATTTTTATAATCCCATTGCCTCACGACTTCGTAATTTTGAGAATTTTCTGAGAGGTCATTCAATCGAGTGACCGACAACAGAACGGGATAGGCTATACACAAAGTACACACAAAGTATAACGCCTCGCGTCCGCCGTGTGTTGTCGGTCACTCGATTCAATGACCTCTCGGGAAACTCTCAAATTTGGCAATTGAGAGAGAGAGAAAAGACGCTCTAGCCAACTCTCATCGATTCCCTTCTGGAAGGTGTAAAGCCCGAAAAAGCCCCAGTTTTTCCCTTTTTCAATTAGGAAAAAGCCCGGCCGGCCCAAGAGAGCCAAAATCTCACCCCTGCGTGGCGAGACCAACCCGGGAAAATCTATGCGTCTTTGAAATTTGCATTGAAATTTTCTTTTTTTTCAGCGTCCGATATCACTACTTCTTTCCCATGCAACGGAAAATTCACCGAAAAACAGAAAATCGTCTACAACGCGGTGCTAGCGGCAAATTTGGAAGTTCTAAAACAAGCTAAACCAGGTTTTTTTTTTAATTTAGAGAGCTCAACAGAAAACTCTTTTTGCAGGCGTTCGCTGGACAGATATGCACATTTTGTCCGAAAAGGTGATTCTGGAACACTTGAAAGCGGCCGGATTAATTGTGGGTGATATAAATGAGGCAGTGGCGGCGCGAGTTGGCGCGGTTTTCATGCCGCACGGTTTGGGACATTTGATCGGGCTCGATGTTCATGATTGTGGTGGTTATTTGGGTGACGCAACGCCACGATCCACTGAGCCTGGATTGAAGAGTTTGAGAACTACTAGAACGTTGAAGGAGAACATGGTGATTACAATCGAACCCGGTTGCTATTTTATTGACTTCCTACTCAATCAAGCTTTAGATGATCCGGTGAAGTCTAAATTTCTTGTTAGAGCTGAAATCGACAAATATCGTGGATCTGGCGGAGTGGGTTTTTGAAACCGTTTTTCAACAAGATCTCTAAATATAATCCTTCCCTATTTTCAGGTTCGAATTGAAGACGATGTTGTGATTCGCGCTGCTGGTAATGAGAATTTGAGCGATTTGCCGAGAACCGTGGAAGAGATAGAGACGTTCATGCAAAAAACTAACGACGGATGGAACGATTCAAAAATTGAAAAAAGAGTTGCCAATTTCTTGCAACATTAACTTGTTCATCAGTGTGTATTCAATTTTTCACTGTGATAATTTCCCCGATTTAAATAAAACTTCATGGAATCGGAATTATTTCAGAAAAATGGAACAAAAATGGGAAATAACATTTAGAGAACGGAATTAATTGTGAAGTTTATTCAAGACCATTCTTTGGAGGGTTGTGGTTTAATTGATATAAAATTATATCCAAAGGATAAAATGAAAAAGTGTAACGATTAGAAGAAAATGAAAAAGGAGATACGTTGATTACCGGTTTTTCCTTTGAACAAAGGAAACGTTTTGGCTGTTTGGTTCGTAAGTGCATCTAATTTTTCGAACCTCCGAGTTGTTCTTGATAGACCTGAAAATAGAAAAATTGTTTGCAAAATGTCTTTTTTACGTGGGACAAACGAGAGTTGGATTCTCTCACATTTCAAGTCTTTTTCTTTCATTTCTGCGTCTGCCTCTCATTTTTCCCTCTCATAAGGGACCTGAAACAACGAGAAAACTATAAATCAGCCAAACTACCTCGATAACATCATCGTCTTCCATTTCCAATGTTTTTGGAGTGTCCTCGTCGTTGATTCTGCGTCCGTCAAAAAGGAATCGCAAACTGGCCACAGAGACTCCCGTTCTGTCAGCGTACGACTTCTTGAGTTTAGCCATGGAGGTTCCGTACTTGACGCGGAAGTGAACTTCGTTGCTGTCCTAGAAAAACGTGTGTTCAATTGATTGCAAACTATATACACTTGTCTTACCTGTCCAACTACTTTGATTTTGATGTATTCGGCGTTGTCTCCGGCTGGTGTTGTTTCATCGGCCATCTTTGTATTGGATTCTGTAAATGTTTAAAAATATATTACAAACGGCAAGAACAATAAATCATGAAGTGTTGAGAAAGCGTCACATTGTTTCATCGTCCAGAAACAATAGAATGACAATGAGAACAGAATGCACAATCAATACAATACGAACGCCAAAAAGTTCGCGCGCTCAAGAAAAAAGCCAAACATTTCAAATTGTTGATTAGAAATAGAGCGCACTTGTTTGTTTGACCTTTGCCAGACAGAGGTGTGCTTCTAGGAAATCACATCACTCTCGAAAAACTTCGAAGTATTTCGAAAATAAAAATAAAAATTTTAGGCGAAAAAATCGATAATTTCGAAAGAAACTTCTAGAAAATCGCTGCAAGACTCAGTGTTGGCGGCGAAGCCAATTTTTTGAAATTTGTTTGTTGAGAAAACACCAGATTTGACGCGCAATTGCAATTTATTGATTTTTGTGCGCTCAACTTTTGTTATTATCAAAAGTGCATAATGAAGGAGAAGGGGAATTTGATAAGAAAACATTTTCATTGATTTTTTTCTGATAAATAATGTGGATGTGGTATCATACTGTGGTAAAGGATACTGTACTTTTCAAAAATTGGAAAGTGGAAAGTGTCGGAGGTTCGTTGTGCTTTATTTAATCTCTGGTTTAAAAATTTTTGAGAATAAATAATTTAATGAGAATTGGGAAGATTACTGTAATTTCAAGAAATGTTGTGAAAAACACGTTGTTTTTAAAAAAAAGCAAATTTTCAACACAAAAAATGTTCAGTACAGTAATCTTGTGATTATTTTTTCAGCTCTACTCTCCACTTGTTTTCTCGTTATTCTTGCTGGATTTCTTCTTGAATGGATAAGGTATCACAAAAAAATGCTGGAACAGACATCCTCTTTAGACCACACATCACAGTACGGCGGACTATTGATATCTGGGAAAAAATCGAGGTGAGATCTTTAGTTCAGCCAATGAATATCGGGTTTTTCAGTCATATACGTCAAACAGTTCTTCACTTCTTTCAGTTGATTATTGGATACGGTTTAATGAATGTTTATATGTCTTTCTCGGTATTTAGTTGATTATCTTGTTTCTATTCTAAATCAATATTTTTGAAGATTTGGATATGTCTTTCGATATGTTTTGGGTTGGTCGTTGGAAATTGGATCTTCGCCAGTAAAACCACTTATTCAATAAATGACTCACACACTTTTTAAAGTGATAAATCTTTCCTGAAAGACACATCGCGATGTGTCTTTCAGGATAACAAAAAGAAATAAAAAACGTGGTCGTGGCCGAGTTGACCAAAGTCACGCCCCCAAACGCGCTCTATGGAGAAAGGCATTCTTTCGAAATTTGCCGCGAATTGTGGGGTTCGAAAATTTCTTTGCGTTTTGTTGTTGTTTTTGACAAAGTTATCGTAAATTCTAATAAATTTTCATCAGAAAACGAAAATGTCGACATCGGTTAAACATCGCGAGTTTGTTGGAGAACCGATGGGAGAGAAAGAGGTGACATGTATCGCTGGAATCGGACCAACTTATGGAGCCAAACTTGTCGATGCCGGTTACGACAAAGCTTATGTGCTTTTTGGACAATTCCTGTTGCTGAAAAAAGACGAAGAGATGTTCGTTGAATGGTTAAAAGTGAGTTTTCGAAACGTTTCTTGATTACGAAATATGTGTGTTTTTTTCTCTGTAGGAAACCGCTGGAATAACTGCGAACCACGCGAAGAGTGCATTCAATTGCCTGAACGAATACGCCGAACAATTCATCTAAATTACTAATCTTCTTTGTTGTCGGGTAATATTTTTGTATTTTGTCAAATAAACTTTTCGATTTTATATGAAGTGATCGTTTGCGAAATCAGAGCTCTTGAAATTTTGGGCCTCCTTCGGATATCTAGCTTTTTTGATGAGTGTTTCTTGAATATTTTTGCATTTTTCATAAAAAAAAAAACGTGTCAGCGTGCAAATTTTTCTCAATGCACTCAACTACCAGACGTGCGCGTACACCGCAGATTCCGCGCTTACGTCTGGCTATTAAACCTACGAGCTGTACAGCGTGTTCACGTGACAACTTTAAATACCTCGGCGAAGACGTGGAATTCCACGGGGCACAATTTCAAAAAACAAAACTCATACAGTAATTCAGACAGCAAAAAACTTTTCAAAAAATTTTCTGT
Organism: Caenorhabditis sp. 8 KK-2011; assembly: GCA_963572245.1. NCBI lineage: Eukaryota > Metazoa > Nematoda > Chromadorea > Rhabditida > Rhabditidae > Caenorhabditis > Caenorhabditis sp. 8 KK-2011. Next base: position 2,304,088 of record OY751546.1, on the reverse strand, counting down.
TGAAAATCACGTGACACATTCTGAAAATACGGATTTCCACGTTTTTCGCCGAGGTACGGTTTTTGTTCAACCGTTAAAAACTTGATAAAAATGTATAAGTTCAAAAAAACGGAAGAAAACTATGATTTTTTCCAATTTTTGACATTTTCAGCCATTTTTGTCAGGTTTTTGATCAATTTTTTCAAAAGAAATTTCTCAAATGGTGTATGTTCAATTTCTAAGTTTTTGGCCGAGGCACAACTTCGACAACTGTTTTCTCAATAACCGAATAAGAGAAAATAAATAAGTATAGGTAGATTTTTTGTCATGCCCTATTCCTATCCATTGTCGGTCATCATTTTTCGTTCCAAAAAAAATGCAACACACAAAGAGCGAGAAGTGACATAATACATATACAAGTGGTGATGGTGGTTGTTCGGCCGTCTCTCTCTCTCTCTTCTTCTCTCGTTCGTATTTCAGTCATTTCTCGCTCTCGTCTCTCTAACCACCCTCCACCTCTCTTCACAATGCGTGTCGTTTCTCTAGCCGACGCTCCGCTTTTCGCGTTGTCCATCCCGTCTCACTTGTCCAGGGCAACTTTCCCTCTGCGTCTCTCGTTCTCGTCTTGCTGTGGTGGTTCTCATATTGGTTCGGTGGAGGAGTTTTTTTTTGCGTCGTTGTGTGCGGAATTTCTGTTCGGTTTTGTTTCGAAATCGGAGCGTCTATTCGGAATTTGTTTCCATTTTAGTCTGGAACATCTTACCTGTCGAATTAGTTGCTTCCCTGTTTTCCTTGTCGTTTTAGAACGAAAATGTCGAAAACGAATCTCTCAATCATTTCATCGCACAGCTCCCATCTGCTTCCGAAAGAGTAAACTTCTCCAAAATCGATTCCCAAATATTTTTTCTGTGCTGCTGGTCGGGCTCATTTATTTGTTCAGTCACACATACACACTTTCCTCTTTGTTTCATTTTTCTGTCAATTATTTCTATTATCACATGTCGAAAATAACTTATCTTATCACCTTTTGACTGAGAAAAAAGTTAACCCCGTTTTAGTTGCATTTTTGAACTGTTATACGAATCAGTTGTTTTTTTGTCTGCTCGAAAACGTTTGATATTGGAACTTGATTCTTGAATTTTTCTAAAATTCAATAAGTTTTTGTCGCTGTGCTCGTCAAGTTAGGTGGTTAAAAAATGTGATAAATGAAATTTCACAAAAAAAATCATTTGACGTGTACTTTTGGAAGAATTTTTCGCCAATTTTTAAAAACCTTCATCAAGGTTGGAAAATTTTGCATCTGACCGCCCGAATAGGGTTTTTTAAAACTTCAAAAGGTGTTTTCGGCAGATACGTTATGGCGAAAAACGTGGAAATGTTTATTTTCAAAATGTCCTCTGTGATTTTTTACACAAAAAATGTTGAAAAGTTTCGTGCTGTCTGAATTACTGTAGTTTTTGAGTTTTGCTCCGTGGAATTTCACGTTTTGGCCGAGGTATGGTCAAAACGTGGAATTCCACAGAGCCTTATTTATACAGTAATTCAGAAAGTACAGAATTTTTCAAGATTTTTTGTGTGAAAAATCACAGAGGGCATTTTGAAAATAAGGATTTCCTCGTTTTTGCCCGAGATTTGACTTGTGCTCTGTCCCACAGAAACTGAAAAGTCTGGAATTTTTCAACCGCTGAACTAAAACGAATCCTTGTGTACTCTTCAATTTTGTTCTCGCTGTCTCTAACCCTCTCCAAGTTTCGAACACTCTCTCGCTGCCCTCTTCTATTCGCCATGTCCCGTGTTGTCATATGGTCTTGATTTTTCGCAGTTGAAACGCGTTTTGTGTTGATTTCTCGAACAATTACAGATAGAAATACTAATAATGATATTTTTTTGTAGAAAATAAGAAGGAAATTGAGAAAAATCCGAAAAACACATTGACGGTGCGATTCGATTGTGACAACGTAGAATATTGAATTTGCTGAGAGTATCATCTCACACTACACCGTTCACGGCGTTGAGTATGGTGAGCTCGGGAGAAGATCGGCATAATTCGACGAAAGCGACGACAACATCAGTGCCGGTCGACGATGGAGCGAGTGATTCGGATGGAGACGCGGCCGAGGATGTGAGTTTTGAATAAATAAACAAGTTCTATTGAATCTATTCGGTTTTTTTTTTGCAGATTTTAGAAGAGTCACCTGATAAACGATGGTCGAAACGTCGAGAACAGGTGAAACAACGAGATGTGCCTGGTATTGATGTTGCGTATTTAGCTATGGATAATGAAACTGGTAAGGTTTTTTCTTTTTTGAAGGCTGGAAGTCTACCTGGCCTAACAGGGTACCAAAATTTCTTAAAAATTTCGTCACTGTGAATCACGACCAACAAAATCCAAAAAATGGCTGAAAATTTCAAAAATTTGAGAGAAAATGGTTGGTTTTTTTTTCATGGTTTTAAAATTTTCGTGGCATGACCTATACTTTTTTTATGAAAAATATCACGGTACTTTTTCCCTTCTTAGGTCAGGTATGAGCTGGAAGTATTTTCGAATAACAATATAAAAAAAATCAATTTTGAAATAGAAAGGAAAACATTTTTGTCATAGAGGTAGAAGAGTACCGCGACAAAATTTCACAAAATTTTCGACTTCATTTCACACTGTGTGTGAAATTAACAGTGACAGTTTTAGATGAATGTATCTTTTTTAGACGTATTTTGGCGGGTCACACCTGTTGTTGTTATTTATGATGTTATCAGTACTATAATAACAACAGATGTGACCTAGTTAGACCATTTCACACCTCATAAAATTTGAACTCTCTATGTGCCGCCTTTGATCCCGACCCCCCAAAAGGGAAAAGGTCACACCTGTTGTTGTTTATGATGATGTTATCTATAACAACAACAACAACAACATATGGTGACCTAATAGAGGTATTAAACACATTTTTTCACGATTCATAAAATTTGAAACTTTCGGCTCATTTTCTCTGTTTTTTGGTCGTTATTCAAAATGACAAAAATATTTTCCTAAGATTTTCACGGTTACAAAATTTTTGAGAAATTCTGGTACTCTCTGAGGGCAGGTATGTGATTTTCAGTTTTCGTGTTGAGACCCAGACACATATCAAAAATGTCACGGTAGTTATTCTGAAAACCTGAAAGTACCTTGAAATTTTTTCGTTAAAAAGGTCACGCCACGAAAATTTAAGGGAATTTTTCGGGGGTATTTAATTTTTAAACAAAAAAAAATTGAATTTTTCAGGTGTATTTTTGGCAAACTTTGAAAATATCCAAATTACATTATTCTTCTACCTTATCTAAAAGGTTCCAAAATTTTTCAAAACTTTTTGTCGTTTATATGAAGACAAAAAAAAACGAATAAACAGAGAAAAATGTGGAAAATTTGAAGATAAATTGCGATTTCCAATTTTCGTGGCGTGACCTATATATTTTGTTTAAGAATTTCACAATGAAAATTACAGTTTTTCCCTCTTGGACCAGGGAGGTATGATGGAAAATCTTTTCAAAAGTTAAAACGAGGACACGTTAAACCTCCCTTGAAATTAGACAAAAAAATAAACCCACATTGTTACAGGTAATGAAGTAGTATGGAACGAAGTTCAATTTTCGGAGCGCAAAAATTTCCGAGCACAAGAGGAGAAAATCAACGCGGTTTTCGATAATCTGACACAATTGGTGCATACGAATCTGGTGAAATTTCACAAATATTGGACCGATTCGAAATCCGAAAAACCTAGGGTAATAATTCAAAACATTTTTTGAGGAAATTTGAATTTTTGCAGATAATATTTATCACCGAATATATGTCTTCTGGATCGATGTCAGCGTTTTTGCAGCGAACGAGAAAAGCGGCGTCGCCTTTGTCAATAAAGGTTGGTTGCTAGGGTCTGGGACGGTTCGAAACCGCGCAAAAATCCTTGCGCTCTCAATAAATGTATGTACCGACATCTCACGGGATGCGCAAACAGACAATTCTTCTTCCTTTTCTTTGGAATTTCATGCGGTTTCGAAATGTCCGATTTCTGAAAGTTTTGAGCACCACAAAATGTATCATTTTCAGGCGTGGAAAAAGTGGACAACGCAAATTTTGTCGGCTTTAAATTATTTGCACTCTTCTGACCCTTCAATTATTCACGGAAATTTGACATGTAATACGGTTTTTATTCAACAAAACGGGCTTATAAAAATTGGATGTGGTGAGTTGATTTTTTTGGAAAAAAACGGTGGGAAAATTATCAGAAATTGAGTGTTGGACTTATTCACCAGAAAAAAGGATGTGGAAAACAGTGAAAAATGGAAAAATAATGTTGAGAAACTCTTTTTCGACATATTTTTACACAAAAATCAGAAAAAAGAATAAATTTTTGTTTTTTACCTAATTTTTTCTTGTGAATAAGCCCATAAGTAAAAATATTATCCTTACGTGGTTTTTTTTTGGTTCTGTGAAAGCATGGTTTTTTTCTCTCTCTCTCTCTCCCAACAAGGTAAACTGTGTTATACTTAAACCCACAATGACTTCAGGTATATCGATGTGTAAAGATGGAACTGGGCACAATTTGCTTGGTATGTCATAACTATGTAGAAAGATGAAAATTTCTGAGATTTTCATTGAAACATGTTGTGGTTTTTGTTAAGCCTCCTTTTGTTTTAGTTCAGTTGCATGTGTGATTTTTCTATGTGTGTGTGTTTTTTTTTTGGGTTGATCTGAAAATTGGCGGAAACTATGTTGGTTGGTGTGTTTTTCAAGATTTGACAATTTTGAACAAGAATTGGCTTTCAAAATTTTCGAAAAAATCAATCGGTGCCACGCGGTTACTGTAGTTTGAAAAGTCGGCAACGAATATTTCAAGAAAAGGCTGAAAAGTTGATTTTGGACTTTTTTGACACGTAGAATCAGATTTTGATGAAAAAAAAACGCTAAAAATCACTTCTGAATCGAGTAAAGATAACATTATCAATAGAACGCGTGTTACCGTTTTGATTTTAGATTATATTTTGCCGGAAAATTTTCATATCTAACTTTTTTGGTGTTGTCTTGTTCGCATAGAAATCTGAAAATAAGACACAAAATACGGAATAATAGCTAAACTCAAAAAAAAATCATTATTTTCTCGCTTTTTTGGGGGTTCAAACAATAAACAAAATGAAAAATGTGTATTCTCTGCGTCTCTGTCTCTCTCATACACTGCAAATGCATGGAGAAACGGTGCTGCTCTCTAACCTGTTGTTATTGTTGTTGATCGCATCATAAATAACAACAGGTGTGGCCTTTTCCCATTTGAGGTTGACCTACTTTTTTATATCAAAAAAAAAATGTGCCAGTACTTTTTTTTCCGTTTTTTGGGCAAACAGGGGTAGTACTTTTATGACTTCCTTCAAAAATAGACGCAGAGAAATCAGAGTTTGGGGTCACGTTAGTTTTTCATTGTTTAGTATTCACGTTTTTCGTAACTAGAAATACCAAGAAATTTTGTTTTGAAAAATTACGGACGTGAAAATAATATAAACGTGACCTTTAAAACTACAAATTTCTTGTTTTTCTCTGCGTCTCTTTATCTCTCGGTTGATAAATTTTTTTAGTTTTCATGCAAGGTCTTTTTGTAACTTTACATTTTTGGACTCCCAAAAAACCCCTCAATCCCAAAACGTCTAGTTTTGTTGTCCGACGCAAAAAGCGCAAACAGCATTACCACCATCCAGTGATATGGTACACGTTGTTTGCTGATTAGATCACCTCAACAGCCCCGACCAACTTCCCGCATATTTCTCTTCCTCTATCTCTCTCTTCATATACCTATATATACATATTTATTGTTGATTTTTGTGCCGTTCCAATGAGTGCCTGGTGCGCGCAAAACTGTGCACATTCGAGTCGACAGGTAGTAATAGAGGGCATAGAGGAGGGTAAAAAGTGCAAGTTGTATGTGTATGGCAGGATAGGTGTGAAAGAGATGGGTAAATATTGGAGGATCATGAACAAACTGGAATGAGGTGTCTAATTTGGCGAAATGAGAAATAAACACACCAACTGACTGAATTAACGCGTTGCGTGCGTGCGACGCGGATGAGATCTTTGATCTACAGAAAAAAATATGTCTCGCCTAGAGTATTTGGCTATTTTGAAAGATTTCGTCATTCTAAGATATATTTGGGTAAAAAACTGTTCAACAACATGAGCAATGAAAGTTAGGCGACAGAAAAAGCGAAAAATGAAACATAGAATTGGATCAAACGTTCAAAACCTAGTGAAGCAGTAGAGCGAGTTTGCAAGAATAGACAAACGCGCTCTACTGCTTCATTGGGTTTTGAACACTTGATCTAACTTTATGTTTTATTTTTTGCTCTTTTCTGTCGCCTAACTCTCATTGCTCATGTGGTTGAACATTTTTTCTACCCAAATATATCTTAAAAGGACGAACTCTTCCAAAATAGCCAAATATGCTGGGCGAGTTGCTATCGCCTACCTTTCTCACACAGGCTTATTAAAAGAAAAAACACAAAAAAAACAGGTTCAATCTTTTTCCCCTATTCTATCCTAGCTTACTCGTGATGTGGCATTCACCTGAAAAAAATCAATTCTCAACTCTTTTGGTTTTCAGTTGCTCCCGATGCGATCAATCATCATGTGAAGACTTGTCGCGAAAATATGCGGTTTATGCACTATATTGCACCAGAATATGAAAGTGAGTTGAAGAAGAAGACGAAACACCAACAGTATAATTGGATGTTTCAGATAGCACTGAGGTGACATCGGCCGCCGACATCTATTCGTTCGGTATTTGTTCGCTTGAAATCGCGGTGATCGGCGGATTGTCGGGATGTCAGAATGGAAGTTCGGAAGGACCGGTGACTGAGGATGTTATCGAAAAGGCGATCAAATCGTTGGAAGATCCACTTCAACAGGATTTTATTCGACAGTGTTTGCGCAAAAATCCCGAAGAACGGCCTAATGCGCGGCAGTTGCTTTTTCATCAGATTTTGTTTGAGGTGAGTCTCGAATTTTTCTAGATCAGGCACAGTTTTGTGGGTGTGGCCTGAATCGAAGAAATATAATTTGAAAATAATTTTTTTTTGTCTTGTGCAGGTTCACTCGCTGAAATTGTTAGCGGCACACGCGATTGTCGATTCGAAGCGATATGACGATGTGTCGGACAGTGTTTTTCGAATAGCCGACAATGAAAAGGTTAGTTGTTGGTGGCGGTCAATTATCTGCCTCTCTCTCCCTCCACTTACACATGCAAAAAAAATAAACAAAAAAATTGTCCACGTAAAACGCCCGCGGCATGTTTGTTTGCAACTGCGGCACACCATTTTTTTCCATTGAAAAGCTCAGGTACCGCCCCTTTTTTTGCAAAAGTACGTGGGACACTTTTTTTCATTGTTTTTGTTTATTTTTTTTGCATGTGCACTTACCAACACAACAAATATTTGTCTCTCTCTCTCTCTATCTCTATATCTCTCTCGTTTTCAGATTGCCGCCACGTCGAAATTACGAGAAATGGCATATTGCCAAGTGTCGGCGTTTCAGTTGGATTTGGAAAAGTTTTTGGACGACGTGCGCAATGGAATATATCCGCTCACCGCGTTCGCACCGCTAGCGCATCAACCGTCGACGACGCTTCGCGCCTATTCAATTGTTAGTTTTTGAGATGAGAGACGATGCGGAAAGGAGAGACGCAGACAGGGTCTTGCAACGAAGAGTTGATCGGCAGTGTGCGCCTTTGAAAAATGCAAAAAACGCCAAGAAAAAAACAAAAACAAGAAATTCTGTCCGCCTTCACGATCAAGTGCGCTCTATTGAACCATTAGAAATTCGAAAAATTTCACTACACTATAAATGACGCAATTTTGCACACTTTCTTTCTCAGATATATCGCAGTCCACCATTTGAAATTTCAGCAAAACCCATCAGTTTGTCTGTCGCAAGATGCGTCATCTCAAAAAGAGTCGCCCGCCAGTCTGAACAATTCAACATCGGCGACGATCGGCAATGTGACAGATCGAAAAGACGAACAAACCCTTCATCATCATCATCATCTCAACGGTCACACCTCGACATCATCAAAAGAGCAACCGCTGCAAAAATCATCGAGTCCCGAAGTGTTCACCGACGACGACGCGACAGCAGCCGGACCGGCGACGAATCAATCGACGACGACGACCAACAACAACAGCGGCAGTACGGTGACGAGTAGCACAATGACGCACGACAGTCTGACGGGAACGACAACTGCGACAGCGGCAGCGACAACTGCGAGTGGAAACGGGAACAACGGCGACTCGACGACACATCATACACCTCCGCCGGCTGCGACGATTGATGAGAATGGAACGGCAGGAGGAGGAGGAGGTGCTGATGGAGGAGTTCGCAGTGAGAATCGACACATTCTTGAGATCAATGTGCATATTGAGGATGAGTGAGTTTTGAGGGGTGATTTTGAAAAATCGCGACATTTTGAAACCGCATGTGTCCTGGTTTCGGAATTTCGCGTTTTCGAAATGTCGCGATTTAAAAATGTCGCGATTTCAAAAAGTCGCGATTTCGAAATGTCGCGTTTTTGGTATGTCGCGATTTCAAAATGTCGTGATTCCGAAATGTCGCGATTTAAAAATGTCGCGATTTCAAAAAGTCGCGATTTAGAAATTATAAAAACATTTGAACAATTTTGTTTTTTTTTTCAGCGAGGTGTCAATAGTATTATTACTGGAAGATCAAATGCATCGACAGTTAACAACGTCGCTCTCAAAATCGGACACAGCCGGTTCGCTGACCGAAAATTTGGTGACGCACGGTTTCGTGTGTCAGGTAAGCTGATTTGGGGGTATGATTAAAAGACGATACTTGACCCCTTCTCTCCTCGTCGTCGTTTTTTTCTCGACGGACTGTTTGAGAAACAGATAAAAGGTCATCGCACCGACAAGATGATGTGCAAATAATAACAATTGGAAGATTTATATGCGTTTTTTTTGTTGGGCTTAATAATGGACGTAGGCTTAGGAGATTTGAAAAACATTGAAAATGGGAAAATCAAAAATTTGAGATCGTCTGATTTTTTTTCCAAGATTTTGTCGGAATTTTTCGTGGAAGATTTTTTGCATAAATTTTTGCTTTTAGGAGTTGTTCACTTGGCCTAGGATCAACCTTACTACTTTTTTGAGTTCTACAAATTTTGGTACCAATAAATTTGACTCTTTTCAAAATTTATTTTAGAATACAGTACTTCGTTGTTCAGAAGATATTTTCAGAAGTTTTTAATATCCGAATCTGATTCGACGTGTGAGAAAAGTCAAAAAATGTACCTCTCAAATTATCTGAAAATACATTTCTGGAAATATTTGTTGCTAAAATTTCAAACTACAGTAACCACGTGGCATCTGTTAATTTTTGTATTTTAGCAACAAATATTTCCAGAAAAATACTTTCTGATAGTTTGGGGTACATTTTTAGACTTTTCGTACACGTAGAATCAGATTCGGATATCAAAAATTTCTGAAAATACCTTCTGAACAAAGAAGTACTGTATTCTTTTGAAAAAGTACTGTAGTAAAGTTGATTTTTGAAAAATATAATGACTTGTGATTTCAAAGGAAAAAAAATGAAATTTTTGCAGCTGGATTCGGAAGGTGTCGAAATGGCGATACAAGAAGCATTCGAAATTCGAGCTCAAAAATTGGCCGAAAATGAGCTCATCGAAGAGCAACAACAACAATCTCAAAACGGAATCACAATGACAAATGGAACATCGAGCCATTCATTGACAACGAGTACCACCACAATCATCACAACTACATCAACGACGACAACTTCGTCTTAGAACCTGTTTGTTGTTGTTGTTGAGGTTGATGTACCTTGAAAGTGAGCATTCCATTTCATTCCACTCAAGACCCATGATGTTTTTGTTGTTTTTGTTATTTCCTCATTCCTTCTTCTCCACTTTCTTTCTTTTCTTTCTTCTCCTCTATTTGGCAAACTGTTTGATTTGAGAGATTTAGAGTTTAGAGTAAGTTTGTCTTCTTCTTTCGTTTGGGTCATATTTACTTTTCCCGCCCTTTTTAGTGAGACGAGACGAGAGACGAAAGTAATCGCAAAATAATAGAGTCAAAAGAGCACGCGCGGGTCATTTATATATTCGGTTTATTTGACTGTTACCCTCTACCCAGCAGCGCGAAAGTTTTCAAAACCTCCTGGTGGTGGTGTGATGATTTCACTACTCCTACTACTGTCGATATTGGTTGCGACGGTCGGCGCCCAACACGGTACTGTCGGCAGACCGTGCGAAGTGTCCACCGACTGCGGAACCGGTAACTATTGTGCCGGTAATAAGCGTTGCGCGTGTCTCACGACGTACGTGGAAATTGATTCATATTGTTGGAGAAGTGAGTTTGACATCCCCAAGGGTCCCCCGTTTTTTCTTCTTCTTTCCGTCTCTGTTGAATAATTAGACACTTTTGCTCCTTCCCATTCGCACGCGTAGATTTCACACAGTTTTCTCTTTGCTCATCATCATTTCATGTTCCAATATCGCTACGAAAAAAAAACGATATGTTTTATCTCCAACTTTAGTCTTTTTCTTCTTGTTTGTTTTTTTTGTACGTGTGTCAGTGTCTGTGTGTGTGTGTGACCGTTTTAGGTCACTTTGTCGCCGGCCTTGTCCAGGCCCTTAAAATTGTGGCTCGGGTGTGTGTTTGTGTGCGTGCTTCAGAAATTTTTTCGCTCCCCCAAGTTTTTTTTCCCCTAGTATTTTTTGTGTGTGTTTCTGGAATCTTATTGCCTCCCCCCCCCCCCCATTTCTTTATTTTTCTCGTGTTCTATATATTTTTTGCATAAATAAATTATGAAATGATTTTTAGTTTAGAAGGGGATCATTTTTGATATTTGTTAGAGACAATCCATTTTTTCTAGAAATCAATCCCGGAGAATCGGGATGTACTCAAAATCGACAATGTGAGGCGGTTTGGCCTGGAGCGTATTGTCGATCCGGAGAATGTCGATGCGCCAATAATCAGCCACCGTTTAGAACTCGTGATGGATTGGTTGGTTTTTTTTTTCATTTTTGAGAAATTTTGGAAACTACAGTAACCCAGGGCTCCAATTTTTTTTCAGGCCCGGTTTTCGGGCCTAACTAGGAAAGCGAGATAGCGCATTTTGATCGGCTCGTTGAGCTCTTCAAGATAAGCCTTCCAAATCCAGAAAAAATTTTGCCCGAAATTTTTTGTCGATTTTTCCGGATTTGAACAGCCTATTTTGTGAAGCTTAAAACAGGCTTCAGCATGGGCTATATCACTCCTCTAGTATAGCCTGAAAATTGAGCCAAAATGAGATAAAAATACATGGCCTAAAAATCCAAATTTGGTTTTCTAGGCCACGCCCATATTTCGGCTCCCAGGCCACCAATCTTAACAATTTTCCATCATTCTGCGCGTATTTTCATAGCGAAAAAATACAGTAAAAATGTTCCGAAAAAAACCAATTCCGCACAGGTCTGCTTAAACTACGGTTTCTGCCCGCTCAACGGAAACAACCCGAAATTCCGCATCGAAAACCAAGTGCAACAATGCTACGGTGGTGCCGACGCAACGTGCGAAGCGATCGGCGCACTCGCCTACGATTGTATTTGCGATTCGGACGATTGCACCGTCAACAATCCGATCAGTTTCTGTTGTCCGTCGAGAGCGTTCGCGTGTATTCAACCGCCCAATGAGGGTTACACACCGCCCGGCGGTGGTACCACTTTGAATCATTGGTATCACGATCCGATCACCGGCGAGTGTCGCGAGTTGAAGTATCAAGGATACGGTGGGAATGCCAACAATTTCCAAACCAAGGATCATTGTGAATCGTATTGTAAACAAAGTAAGAATTTTTAGCGGTGAAAAAAATTGCCCGGGTGAGGAATCGAACCCTCGACATCTTGCTCTATAGACAAACATCTAACCGGTCGAACCACCTCGCCACATTTCATCATGTGCAAAAATCCCCTCTTGTTTCAGCGTGTAATCGTGGTCTACCACTTTATCGCGACCGCACAACCGGTGTCAAACAAGAGCCAGTGTATTGTCAAGGAAACGACAACGGGTGCAACAATCCAAACTATCAATGCACCACAATGGGAACCCTTCAACAGTGTTGTCCAACATATTGTTAGTTCAAATCACACTCTTCTCCCTAAACTATATCATTTTTGCAGTGTTCATCTGTTCGCGTAATGGCGGTATTCCATCGGAGGTCTATAATACGGCTGGCGGACTTCCCACAGAATATTTCGATGTCGGTATTCCGGACGGTTCGGGCAACACGTCGCCGCGATTCTATTATGATTCGCGCGAGGGACGTTGCATTCAGTTCTCGTATTTGGGACAAGGTGGAAACTTCAACAATTTCTTGTCGCAAGATCATTGTGAAAAGTTCTGCTCGAGAAGTGAGTTTTAGCGTCTAAAAATAAAGATATATTCAAGAGAGACAAAGAGACACAGGGTTTGCCACGACGTCTCTCATTCCTCTTTTTCTCTGCGTCTCTTTCACTCACTTCGTATCAAATTAGTGAGAAAGAGAGGCGTGGCCAACACCAACACAAATGATAGCGGTGTGCGTAACCCGTTTACTGTCGGTGAAGAGAATTGAGCAGTTTTTCGAAAATATCCATTTTGAAAAAATATCTATCCTAGGAAACATACAAAAAATAATACAAACACCGTTATTGCGGACATTAGGCCCCGCCCATTTTATTTGCAATTGTAGCGCACAATTTTTTCGCTAAAGTTAAATTCCTCCTCCTCTGCGTCTCTCTCTCCCTCGAAAAAAAATGCAACAATCATTGATTTTCAGTCCTCTGCTCGGCCGGCGAACCGCTCAAAGACTCATCCGGCGAACGCAACATGGAATGTTCGCCAACCGGTTCGGGCGCCAACACGTGCCCCTCAACCCATTCGTGCGAATCAACATCCGGCTCGACAACATTCGGCGGTGTCTGCTGTCCACGTCCGCAGTACGTGTGTAAACTTCCGCGCGAGCAAGGTAACTGCGGAACGTATTCGAATCGTTGGTGGTTCAACGCCAAAACCGGCAATTGCGAAGAGTTCATCTATTCGGGTTGTCAGGGAAATGCCAACAATTTCGAGACGTACAAAGAGTGTCAGGATTATTGTCGCGACGCGCGCAGCGAACCGCAATGCATCCAGGGTACTGCGTTGACCGACTCCAACGGTAATTTCATCATTTGCGGCGGATCGTCGGCCGCCTCAACAACATGCCCGGCTAATCATTATTGCTATTACGACGGCACCACGTATGGATGTTGTCCGACTCAAGCCTATACATGTTCGCTGTCTTACAAATCGGGTGCGTCGTGTGGTCCGGCTGTAACAAGATGGTATTACGATAGTACGACAAGAACGTGTCAAACCTACTCGTTCAACGGATGCGACGGAAATTCGAACAATTTCGCCACTCAACAAGATTGCAAAGACTATTGTCGCGTCGAAAGTTGTCCGGACGGCGGCGAAGTTTGGAAGGAGCAAAACGGCGCCGCACGCGCTTGCACAACCAATCGACAATGCCCCTCAACTCACTATTGCACACCGGTCACCACGTGGACCGGCACCGTCTATCAGACCAAATCGTTGTGTTGTCCGTCGAAAAACTTTGTGTGCAGTCAACCGCGCGACGTCGGTGTTCGCTGCTCGAGCACTCGCATCACTCGTTGGTACTTTAACGCCGACTCGAAAACGTGTCAAACTTTCGAATATAACGGTTGCGAAGGTAATCGCAACAATTTTGCGTCGCAGAAGAGTTGCCAAAATTATTGTTTGTCGGAGGCGTGTCCGCCGGGAACTGTTGTCGCCAAGGATGGCGATGGTGGTCGCATGGTACAGTGCAGCAATCCGGGAGGAAATGGACGAGTATCCGGTGGATGTCCCGATGGATATACTTGTTATTCGAGTCCGTTGTTGGATCAAAATGTCTGTTGTGGTGCCTCGACAGAGCTGCAATGTAAGTTATTGAAATAATGAAAAAAAAAAACGAAAAACTCACTTTGCAAATTTGCGGCACGTTTGTTTGCAACTGCGGCACACTAGCTTTTTTCATCGAAATTTTTATTTCATCGCGAATTCACCTTGTTTTAGGGCGGACAAACGAGAGAGTTGACACTGACAAAAGAGGAAAGTTCGCTCTATTGCACCGTTGAAATTTCCTGAAAATAAAAAGTATTCGCCGTGAGACCTGTTTATTTTCTCTGAAAATCTCACGTTTCATTTCTATTTTTTTTCTTTCATTTCTGCGTCTACCTCTCTCATTTGTCCCTCCTATAAGGGGACTAAAACACCGTGATTTCAGCGCTATGCCCCGCCTCATCAACTCCATTCATCTCGGCTCTCTCACTCCAACCAATGCAATGTACACCAAACGTTGACGGCGCCTGTCCGGGCAACTTCTTCTGCTGGTTCTCCACAACAACCACATCAGTCAACGCCTTCTATTGTTGTCGATCACCAGACAGCGTTGATACCGGATGTATGTCATCCACGTCAAATACCAATTGATTAATCGCTTTTTTCCAGACTGTCCACCACAATTGGTGCCGGTACCAGGCGAGAATGGCGCGCAATACAAATATTGTTCGCCGTCGGCGCCGCTCAACGACGCGATTCAGGGATGCGGTGCGAATCGACACTGTCAATTCTCGACAAATCTCGAGAGATACATTTGTTGCGGTTTGGAGTCGGACGTTCGGCTACCCAACGTGTGCCCACCGCAACCGGCCAATTTGGTTCCGGTCGAACTCGCCGGAAACTATCGGACATGTAATCCGTAAGTTTTCTCATCTAGATTCTAGAATCCAGAGAATATCGTTGTGTTGCAGATACGCTCGTGCTGGAACTCCTCAATCATGTCCGGACAACTCGGCTTGTCTCTACACTGGCAATGATAACGGCTTCATTTGTTGTCGAGTACAATTGGGCAACGGAAAAAGCTAAAAATTCCCACTTTTTCTCCCAAAACTCTCCATTTTCTCACCAACACAAAAATGCTCCATTCCTTTCCATCTGAATTTCTTCCTTTTCTTCTGATTTTCACGCCCTTTACGGTTTTGTGGCCACCGAACTGTGCCGCATATTGTTATAATTATCTTTTTTCTCCTTTTTTTTGCTTTTCACACGCCAAGTATTGCTAATTCTAGCGCACTATGAACATACATTTTATATGGATCTATTATTATATTAATAAATATGAAAACTATTTCTTTTTTGTTGCAGTATAGCAGGAGGGGGCGTAGTTCATGATAGAGTTGACTCCAAATTGCTCACATTTTTTTATGAGTTTGTTGTCAGAATATAAAAATGAAATTTGAAATAGACTTTGAAACAGTCTACAAAAATGTTAAAAATTCTATTTTGTTTTGCAATCGTTATATTCTATTCGGTGGAATGTCTACCTATTCTGGAGAGCACTAAAATTCATGAAGCACTCAAAATCGCGGAACAACCGACACGCCGATTCAACATTTTGAGGTTCGAAATAATCGCAAGAAATCGTTGCTTTTTTAATCCAATCACCTGTTTTTGATCTCTTTTTTGCTAATAACAAATATTTCTCCCCGTTTTTCCCCTTTATTTAACAAAATGTACATTTGAATAAAAAATGACAAGGCATGCTGAGATCAATTACCAGTTATCTAAAAATGATCAAAATTGGGGGGACGAATAAACACAGAAAAACTCACACATAATAAGCTACCCAAGTTTTCCCGAAAGTTTGTAATAGCACGATCTCGATAATTCTTTTGATAAATTCTCGCCAAGGCACCATGAATGTTTGGGCACTTTTACCATGCATATCTCTCGTAAACATTGAAGCGCCGACAGTGTTCCACGTGCCGAAATCAGATATTTCACTGAAAATTTGGGATTTTTTTTGGGTTTATCGATAAATAAACTGCTCACTATTATCTCCAAGACGTTGAATAGTGCGTAGATGAACTTCCACACATTTCGAGCGACTAACAAGCAGCTTTTCGATTGTGTGTTTATTTTCTGAGGCTGAAAAAACATATAAATTACTTTTAGCTCAATTTTTGTCAATTTCAGGAAAGTTGACACGGGCCGGGCCAAATAATTTTTTTCACGAGCGAAAAAAAAACTTGGCGTCGAAATTTAAATTTTTCTTCATTTTGACGCCAACATTTTTTACGTTTGTCGTAGAAAAAAAATTCCGGGCCGATAAACAAAAAAAAATCGACCAGGTTGTGATTTTCGGGCTTTCATTTCACCCTAAAACCGAAATTTTTAGGTCATTTTTCAAAACTTCCGAGACTCTCTTTTCAAAAAAGAAAAAAACAAAGAAAAAATCACCTGGCAGTTCAACATAAAACGGATTAGTCTCTCTGGTGCCACTGAGCAATTTGTTCCGTTCCAACGTCGACGTGGGAATATCGTCCAGTTTCAAATTGATCAGAAGTTTGTAGTATGTTTGTTGCGCGGCTTTGTGCAATGGCAACCATTCGCCTCGCATGAAAATCGACGAGACTCCAATCGACTGAAATGACAAGTACTTTTGTCGTTTGAACTGCCTCGACGATAAGTGTTGAAAGAATCCTAGGGTCAGTTCGTTTTTCTCTTGTTCTGTCATTATTTCTTCTTCTTCTTCTTCGTCGTCCGCAGATTCGTCCGATAACTGTAAATAAAAGTTTAAAAACTTATTGTTTCTCAAAACAATACCTGTTCATTATCAATCATAGTTTTTCCACGAATGACAAACTGCATGGCGAATTGCACAAAAATCATCGGAAGTTGAGCCATTCCAAACTTTCGCGACGCCCATACTTTATTGTCCCCAAAAACTTGTGTAGATATCGCCCAGTTGCACAAGACCAACAAAACTTCGCGTAAATCATGCGTCAAATACCTGTCGGCCGGCCCCTCCGGAATTGTAATGTTCGACATTGAGAGCAAAAAGTCTTTGCGATTTTCTTCGATCATTGAGTGTAGAGGGTTTTGCATGACCGGTTTGATCTCGAACGAATCGCACTCGACAATGTTTTTCGAGCGAACATCGTTTATGACATCATAGGCGATCCAGGCAAATGATAACATGCTCTTGTCTGGGTAATCTATGCATGTTTCTGAAAATTTGATCACAAAATTGATGTGGTTACTCGGAGACGAATCGGCCCTAACGGATCGAAAAATGTGTTTTAGTACTATAAACGTAAAAAAAAAGGCTTCGAAATCAAAATTTCTGCAAATTTCTCTCAAAATACACGTAAAATACAGCCTTTTTGAATTTTATTATTCTCACAGTGACATTTTCTAGAAAAATGATTTTCTCTTAAATTTTCAGCTATTTTTCTCTATTTTTTTTCGTTTTTGTCCTTATGTGACATTTTTTTGATCAATAATAATTGGTCAAGCATTGGAGAAAAGGTCACACCTGTTGTTGTTATTTATGATGTTTTTAATACTACAATAACAACAGATGTGACCTAATTATCCCTTTTTCACACCTCATAAAATTTGAACTTTGTTTGTGCCGTCTGGATTACTGTACAACAGGCTTGGTCAGAGCCGGAAATTAAAAAAAAAAACCATGATTTTCGGTAAAATTTTGAATTTTTCAGCTAACTTTCTCCGTTTTTTTGGTTGTCACACACAGTGACAAAAATATTTTCTCAAGATTTTCACAGTGACGAAATTTTAAGGATTTTTTGGTACCCTGTTAGGTCAGGTATGATGTAAATACATTTTAAAAAAAACTCACGGTAACAAACTTTATAGTAGGCGACAGCTTTTTGTTTCATCCGAATACTCGGAGCCAAGCAAACTCGTCTTAATACATCCTCGGATTTTCCATGTTTCCAATTTTCCTGTTCAGTCACAGTCATGTATGCTTCCGGAGCATCGGGATTGAGCGCAAATTCGTTGAAGAATTCCATCCGGAACGTGCGGAATATTTTGGACATTTCGGTCTCAATCACGTGCTCGGTGTTATAGAACGACATGTCATCTTGCTCCGAATCCGAAATGCGTTTTCGTAGGTTGATGATGCATCCCGAGAAAATTTCGGCCTCCGTTTTGATACCATAGTTATTCATGATCGATTTAACTTGCTCGTTGTATTTATTCATTTCTTCCTCTGCTCGTTTCTCATATTTTTCCCATCCAGCATAGTCAATTATTGGATCAAGTTTAACACTTTCCATGTCAAAACCCTCTGTTAGCTTCAGGACATCATCAAGCGATTTGAGCTCTCTAAACAGTTTTCCGATGAGACGAGAAGATGTATACATTGCCAAAATCTTGTCGGGGCTTGCCGAAAAATCAGGGATTCGTTCAGATCGTTCGGGTGCAAACAAAATCTTCGGATTGTCGGCATCCCTGTGCCACTTCATAGTGAGCTGTGCTGGCGGGTCACCCGATTTCGCGTAGTCAAGCGCTTTTGTCAACTTCGTGGCGAGTCGATGACAAACTTCAGACTCCAGTCCAAACTGATCGCTTTGATACAAGTGGTTGAGCGAGATCGCGCCTACACTGTCCTGTAGGATGTATTCCACGAAGAACTCATGCATTAGCGGGTCCATATCGTCAATATCAAACTTTTTGACGATTTTATTGGACGTATAATTGAATGCCGGCTCATTTTGTTCGAACAGCAATTCCTCGTCCCAAATCACTGTATATTCATCACCATCCAGGTCGGATCCTGCCATTTCGTCTGGATTCGACCTAGGACCATGCTGAGGGAACACGACGACGTCATTCAGATGGTGCAGTTCGGGAATGTCCACAGCTTCAAAAATGCGAACATCCCCGGACACAACAGACGGGCATTTGGTGAGCAGCACTTTGCCCGTCCGAATGTTCTTCTTCGATGTTGCACTCGGGGTTTTGTCGTTAATGTTGGCTGTGTATTGCACGAATACCTGACCGTACTGCAAGCGTCCAGTTTCATCGGTCACACCGAACATCGAACGGCCCAGATCGGACGGGATTTGAATTTGTGTTTTACGTAGGAGACGGTCTGAAAAATTGATTGTTGTAAGTATAATAATGGGTAGAATTTTGGAAAGTCTGATTTTTTTCAAGAAAAAAACACAACAGAAAGAAAAAAGAACGAGATAAGTAAGAAAAAAATGATATAAAAGTAAGCAAAAGGTGTAGAATGAATGAATAAACACCAGAAGATGAGAATGAAGAGTGGCAGAAAACAGATGTTAGACCGTCGACTCCGCCCATTTTTACAACCCACACCGCGTACAAAAAGGGGGCGGAGTCAACAATCTTTGTGCCTTCCTGTGTTTATCCATTCCTTCACTCTTCACCGTTTGCTTAGTTGTCTTTTTTCTTGTCTCGTTCTTTTTAATTATTATTCTTTGTTTTTTTCTTGCAATCATCGAATGGTACGGTTGTATTCATTTTCCCTTTTCAATGCTTTTCAGCCATTTTTCCTGTTTTTGAAGCGTCATTCACAGTGACAATTTTTTCTAATGAACTTTGGTACCCTTTTATGAGGAAAACCTCCAAGACCAAATTGTTCCTTCAATTTTACGTGATTAGACGCAAAAGAGCAACTTCGGAAAATGTTTTCCGTCAATGTGAATGACAACAAAAAAACAAAAAAAGCTGAAAATGTCGAGAAATTTCGTTGTTCTAGTTTTCGTGGCGTTGCCCATACATTTTTTTCTTGAATAGTGAGAGGGGAAAAAGCACCGTGTCATTTTTTTTTGTCGAAAATTCATAGCGACATTTTCGAGAAAAATTACAAAATTTGAGCTATTTTTTTCTGTTTTTCGGTTTTTTGGTAGCTATTCACAATGAAAAAAAAAACTTTCCTCCCAAGATTTGCACAGTGACAAAATTTTTGAGAGATTTTGGTACCCTCTTAGGTCAGGTATGAAGTTGTGAGAATCATTTCTGTTCCTCTAGGAAAAGTATGATTTCTAATTGAAAGTACTAATTTTCGAATAAATTTGAAGACAGCCGAGAAACCCGAAAAAAACTGTTTGTTTTTTTTGTAGAACTTACTCAGTTGAACACCAATCGCTGCTCTCACGAGAGATCTGAAGAATGGCTCGGTTGACAGCGCAAATCCGCTCATTTTCTTGAGCGATGCAAAATGAATACGTCGAGGCATTTCTTGCAACTTCAAGCGGCACGCATCCTCATTGTTCATAGATCGGAGGAACGGCAAAAGCTGCTCGTCGAGCAATCCCTCGATTCGCTCGCAAATTCGTCGATGACACTCGCGCGATTGGCTCTCCGACACGTGATCCATCACATTGATAAGAGGACGATTGAGAGCAACGACGCACGGCGACGAATATTTGACGAGCTCGATGGGGCAAGGTTTGGTTGTGGTGATGAATTTCATCTGCGACGGTCGAAAACAGGCGTCATACGTCCATGGTTTCAGATGATACTGTTCCGGTGTTAAATTAGTATCATCCGGAATTGTCTGATCCTCGGGTACAAAATGCCCCTCGTGGTACATTTGTCGGAAGTAGTCAGCCGTTTGATCCAACATCGGATCAATGGCGACCATTCCTTTAAAACCACGAAATCGGAACTTGAAAAAAATCAATATTCTAATGTTGACTTTGATAATTATTTATCACTCACCTGAAATGCACTCGGAACACAATTCTTACCAAAGTTCATATTTTTGGCCAACAACGTGGCCAACTTTTCCGAGATCCCTCCAATCCCATCAGTAAACATGTAGGGTTCTCTGCAACAATTCCATGTTTTTTTCCCATGCTATAAATATACGTATCAAATACCTCTTTCCGTTTTTTCCGCCAACAATATCAAAAGTGATTGTATAGTCCGAGCGGCTCAGCTCGACACTAGAACATGATCGTGCTTGGGTGAAACACTGGCCAAGTCTGGCCATCACTTTTGGAATGCTTTCTATATCGCTGAATCTTCCCAATTTCTTGCGGAAATTGATGATTTTGGGGATATAGTTGTCAGGAATATGCAGACCTTTGAGCTTATGATTGTTCTCATCATGCGCCGAAAATCTGGAAAATAATATCTTTTTTTTCAAAAAATAAATCACAATTTTTCACTACTGTATTAAAAACTGACTAAAAAAAACGAAAATTTGGAGGAAAAAAATCAGTTTTCAAGTTTTAGTGACAAATGCCGTTGTGAATTTCGTGTATTTTTAGAAGAAATTTGGAATAAAAGTTACGTCGCCAATTTTTTTTCACTTCTATAATATTTTTTCTGCCTTCAGATCCATACCTAATATCGGCCGCTTTCTGATTCGGAGGGTCACTAACTTTTAAAGAACGATTCTCAGAAATTTCGGTATTTTTTCGGGGTCACTAACATACATGGGACATATGGATAAGAATATGGACAAGAATTCAAAGTTGAACCCCCTAGTAGGTCTACCCTCTATCAAAAAAAAAGAACAAAAAGAAAAAAAAAACGATCAAAGTGAACGAGACAAAAAAGAAAAAAAACAATATAAAGCTAAGAAAAAGATGAAAGATAAATGAATGAATGAATGAGCACAGGGAGGCACACAATGATTGTTGACTCCGCCCCTTTTTACAAGCCGCGCAGGTGCAAAAAAGGGGCGGAGTCTACAATCAACGTGTCTCTCTGTGTGCTCATTCATTCATTCATTATTCACTTTTTTCTCAGTTTTCTAATATAGTTGTCTTTTTTTCTTCTTGCTCTCACAATTTTATGATGTGTGAAAAGGTCACCATATGTTGTTGTTGTTGTTGCTAATATTGATAACATCACCATAATTAACAACATATGTGACCTTTTCTCATTTTTGAGGGATCGCGATCAAGCTACACAATTTTTTTTCTTATATATCCCAAGTATGGTCACTAACTTTTAAACGAAAAAAATTGATTTTTTCAGGATTTTTCGGATTTTTTTCTTGAAAATTTCCTGGAATTTTCACAATTTTTTGTTGGGTCACTAACTTTTCTCACTGGAAGTAATGCGCCCTTTTATGATGTTTGTTCAGATCTGACCTGTTTCATAACCCTAGAAACCCATAAGATTGCCAACATACCTCTCCATGAAATAGGCGCCATTGTCGCGCATCTGTGAATTCGAGCTTCCAAGATACGCATACTTCCTGCCGGCCACACAAATACCACGCGACAAATATCCGTGTACCGTATCTCTCAGCAGTTGTTCGCCGAGCATCATTCGTCGCATATGTTGATTGCAATCATCGCGGAAACTGACGCGAATAATTCGTGTTCCATCGTGATCGCCTTGCGACAAGGCTCGATTACCCATGATGGTTTCCGGTACGATCGGGATAATTCGTGTCGGTGTGAGGACAATCTGTTGGAATGAAATTTTTAGGGTTCCCAATTTTTGAAAAAACGAAAATTGATTTATTTTTTTTGGTTCCAATTTAATGACCTCTTTCAAATTCGAAATTACATAAACTTTTTCTTTCAGAAATGAACCTTGTTCCGCCTATTTTTGAATGCGAAATGGTTTTTTGTTGAAACTATTCCTAATTTTACAAATATGTCAAACTTCAGAAAAAAAACAAACTCCGCCCATTTTTTCCCTCAAAGTTTTGAGAGTTTTTTAGTAGAGTCACCAACTTTTCGGAGAAGGTAAAGCGCCCTTTTATGATGTATGAAAATATTATTTTCGATATTTTCATGCGGTTTCGAAATATCGCGGAGCAAAAAAAACACACTACCTTTCTAACTTTTCGATAACCCTCATCGTATTGCTGACTGGTCATCTGATTAGTGCGACCGGACAGCTTTCGTTGCTCACAAAAGTTGCTGAACAAATCAATGACGGACCCAACCCGTTTTCTGCTATCAATATAATTGATAGTATCTTCTAAGGCCGACTCGCACAGCTGAAAATAAATATTCAAAACCCATCCTCACAGAGTTTTGCTCACATTATGCTCCTCATCATCGTTGAAGTGATTTGCAATGACATTCAAAAATTTCCACCAACTTTTTTGACTTAAAAGCAGCTGATTTTTCACAAAAGATCCTCTGGCGAGAAGAGTTTCAATAAGGTAGACATAGGAGAACCTGCGTTCTTTCATTTTATCCATTCCTTTATTTCGACCACTATTTTGATAGATATTTTCACCAACGAATACCTAAAAAATAGATAGAGTATTAACTTCTGTTTCGTCTGAAAATTACCATTTTCAGAAATTTTGAGAAAATCACATCGTCGACGTCAGTCGGACCGAATGGTGACCATGGGTTATACAGAATACCTTTCGCGAAAAATTCATCATGATAAAAATGATGAAATTCGATAGGAATTTCGACGCGGAAATGAAACCGTGACAAGATATTGTGAAAATCCTCGTACTGAAAATAAACTTGCTTGCGATTAAACTTATTAATTTAAAAACAATGCTTACACTGATAGAATTCTTATTGAGCTCAACACAAAACCAGTCGGATTCGGTGAACCATGATTTGTCAGTTTCATGTCCAATTGTCAACGTTCTTTCGAATCTCAATCTTTTCGCGTCTTTATAGTTTTTCTCGGAGCATTTCGCTCGTTGAATAACAACAGGTGTTAAGAGTTGGAAATAGAGTTTGGTTTCGTCCACAACGATTCTTGTGATTGTCAGTTTATGTATCTGAAAAATTCGGGAATATGGTGAGAATAAAACTTGGAACGAACCTTTAAATGATATGTCATCACATTTTGAAAAGTTTTCCCATTCCTAATCTCCACCTCTTTATTAGCCAACTCGACGAATGCAATATTCGGTTTATCGAATTCAAACTCAATCTCACATTTTCTATACTCCTAAAAAACTTCTACTTTTTCAACGAGAAGCACAAAATCCCTTACCTCAGCGGATTGTCGAAAAATGAACGTAGGACAATCTCCCTTCATTGAGCAGAATCCGAAACTTGACACTTTGAAGCTCTCTTTGAAATACAAAATTTTCGGATTGAAACAACAATCATCAACCAGCTTGAAGTAACCGGTTGCAAGTTGATTTCTTTGAAACAAGTTCTGAAATTAAGATTTTTGCTAAAAAAGAATAGAAATTCTCTAAAAATTACCAATAATCTTTGAATATGTTGAACGATCGACTGATTCAAAGACTCAGCAGTGATTTCAAAATACGCCGTATAATATTTGTCTTCAAAATCTTCTCCATTCTCTCTTCCTTCTTTACAAAGAACAATGTATTCTTTTTCGAATTCCTTCCGAATCTCATTCTCCTGCCATCTAACTTCACCCAACCATGCATGATCTTCTTTTTCCTTATTCCTTTTCAGTTTTTCCCATTGAACCGTTGTTGAGATCTTCATTCTGCAGAAGACAAATCAAAACCGTTGAATAAACTAATCTGAGCATGTCAAGTGACACGTCACAATTACAGTACATTCTTAGTTTCGCTGCGAGAAACAAACACAGTAATTTCCTATTGCGCCTTTAATACATTCGTTTAAAAATGGGGCTTTTTACAAAAAATAGGCTCCGCCCTAATTTCTGTGCGGACCTACTCACTTACTTATGAAATAGTATATATAGTATATTTCTGCTGTTTGTAAAGTACGGTGTTTTTTGAAATAACGAAATCGAAAAAAAATTCCGACTCGAAAGAACACGTAAAAATAGGTCACGTAAAAAATATTTTTTTTAATTAAAATTCTGTTCAAAAAAATAAGGAAAATCACTATTTCATAAGAATTTGCCTTTGAAAATCAATTTTACAAAAAAAAAGAAGAGAACCCCTAATCGACGTCGACTTACTCCTACTAACATGAGCGACAACGAGGTTTTTTTCTCTGCGTCTCTCTCCAATAAGAAGAGATAAAATAGCATGAGCAATAACGACAATTTCGAAATAACTAGAGACGGGTTGAAACCAAATAATCGAAACTTTTCGTATCGTAACTAAATCAAAAATCTTATTCGCAAAAAAAAGAATATTATAAAACGAGGGAAAATACTGCACTACGTTAAAGCGTACGGGTAAATCGGAGAAAAAAACGAAAACAAAAAAACAGTATACCCAATTTCAAGTGAAAAAAAAGAGAAAAATATTCACAGAATTTCGAAAAAGAAACAATTAGAATGCAGTGAGGTATTATGAGACCATTATTCTACACATTAATATATACGGTTCGACAAAGTGATGGACTACTATAAGACAACAAGATTGGGCAATTGTTGTTGTTCGATTATAGGTGCAGACTTTTCGATTTTTGAATCATCCAAATTCTCGTTCGACGAAGCTAGTGAGGATGACGAGGACGGTGTGGAGGGGCAAATTGTCACATCATTCTGAAAAAAAAAGCAACTATTTTATACAGTATTCCGAGCTCATGGGGGTGATTCTTTTCGGGCTTTTCGGGCCCAAGTATGGAAAAAAGTTCAAGTTCCATAAATGGCATAAGAGGATAAGAAAATATCTACCCTTCGGAACTTTCGGAAAAAAGAGGTTCCGACATTATTTTTCGGAAACCCCGGAAATTTCCAGGTAAACCTTCGAAATTATGAAAAATTAGACATTTTTGTCAGAATATAAAATAATTTTTCTTTTTTTTATAACTTCTGAACTTTTTGCTGAAAACTGAAAAAGAAAAATGAACATTGTGAAGATGCGTTTTTTTTCCGATTTTTCAAAATTCCGGAAGTTATGAAAATAAATTAGAACGGCAAGAAGAAAGTTCCGAAAATGGTCGTAAATTCCAGAATTTCAGAAATTACCGAAAAAAAACGAGAACATTTTTTTTTTGATTTTTCGTGGCGTGACCTATTTATTTTTCCTAAAAAAATGTCACTGTGAATTTTAGGCCAAGAACTTTTCGGTTACGGGCGGTCCATTTTTTAAGAAAGAAAAAATTCCAAGCTTCCGAGTTTTTCCATTTCAAGTTTCCATTCCGCCTATAAAACCTTACCTCCTCCACACAAACATCATTTTCCAAGTTTTTCAGCTCAACAACTATTAATCCTTCATGCGTCGCCGTCGTTTCACCATTCATACTCTCTCGAATATCCGACAAATTCGATCTAGATCTTCGCTGATAAACTGGCGTGACCGGAAATTTCAACGGGTTCTTTTTCTCCTCCTCCTCCTCCTCCTCCTCCTCATCGCTATCCACAAATTTCTTGACTCGAGGCGAACCCTCTATTCCCGTTTTCAACGATGCTTTATAGTTTGTGATTGTTCGACACCGAAACTCGTGCACTTTTTCCGCATCGAAATACAACAATCCATTGGGGTTGGTGCATTTGTCGGGTTTACATTTACACGGAAACTCGTCGTTTCCATCAATTTGGCAGTTAATGCCGTCTAGCACGCATTGACACGTCTCCGGCAGGCATATTCCTTTTTTACAATTGCAACCACATTTTGCGCGCTCGTTTCGGAAACGGTTCAATGATTCGACCTTTTCGATTCGTACTCCACTGTTTTCCAACATTTTGATCCGATTTTGCGGGTCCAGCGAACTCAGATATTTTGCCGTAGGTCGATGATCTTCGACTTCATCTTCTTCGTCACTATCAGGCGCAACAACTTCATCATCCGACAAATCTTCCTAAAAAATTCAAGAAAAGAAATATTGAAAATTTCTTCTAATAACTCACATTATTTTGAACCTCCAATCCTAAATTAGGTCTTCCACCTCCATATCTCAACGGGAACTGCAATTTGGTATGATGTTGATTGTGCATATCCAAAGTGATATCTCCTTTATCCGGCACAGTTTCCAATCCCTGCTTCCGTTCAAAATAATACACCTCCAATCGATCGAATCTAATCTTCTTCACTCGTCGTTCATTGTTTTGTCTTGGCGTATAAGCGCCTGGCGTCATTTTGAGAAGCGACTTTATGGGCGTAGCGAAAGAGGCTGTTTTCGGAGTTTGCGGTGTTGTCGGTGTGACCGATGTCGATGGATCGACTTTGAGGCACAGTGTTGATGGTGAAACTCGAAATCGGAAGGATAGGGATGATGATTTTTGAAGTTGTGGTGCTGATGGAATTGCTGGAGTTGACGAAGCTTTCTGAAAACCAGTAATATGGTTGGATCGGTCAGCACAGAAAACGCTCAACTTCGAAAAACATTTTTCATAGGAAATAAAGTCTTATTTCTATTTTCACGTCGCACATAATTTCACGATTTTATTTTTTTCATACAAAAATTCCAAATGTTTGAGGAACTCTGAAAATAATATGATTCCTTCAAAATATACCTGACCTAACAGGGTACTAAAAAATTTTGGCTCTTCGGAAAAATTCCAGCTCCGACCAAGCCTGTTCATACATCAGATTGGGGCCAGACCTCTGGGAGGGGGTCCTAATCTCGCGCAAAATAAAGGGAGAGGACAACTAATTTTTGAATTTCTGATACATGATGATTATGGACCAGAGCTCAAAGTTAAACACTCCATTTAAAAAAAAGAAAAAACGATCAAAGTGAACTAGACAAGAAAGAAAGAGTACAATATTGTAAAAACAAAGAAAAAGACGAAGAATGAATGGATAAATGACTGAGCACAGGGAGGCACACAGATTGTTGACTCCGCCCCTTTTTACAAGCGGCGTGGGTTGTAAAAAGGGGCGGAGTCGCCAATCTATGTGTCTTCCTGTGTGCTCATTCATTCATTCTTCACTTTTTTCTCAGTTTTCTAATATTGTTGTCTTTCGTTCTGTATCTTTTTTCTTCGTTCTTCCCCTCTCCCATTAGTCAAAAGGTATACAAGTATGGTTTTCTTCATTATTTTTTCTCAAAACCTAGAGATTTAGGGGTACTAACCCAAAATAGCGTCTGGGCATCTATCTGAATGTATGAGCCTGTTGTACAGTAATCCAGGCAGCACAGATAAAAGTCAATATTTATGAGGTATGAAAAAGGTCTAATTAGGTCACATCTGTTGTTGTTATAGTATTGATAACATCATAAATAACAACAACAGGTGTGACCTTTTCTCCAATGCTTGACCACTTATTTTTGATCAAAAAATGTCACATAAGGGCAAAAACGGAAAACATAGAGAAATAGCTGAAAATTTGAGAGAAAATCATATTTTTCTAGAAAATGTCACGGTTTTTTTCTCCTCTTAGGCCAGGTATGCTTCAAAACATTTACTAGAAAAAAACAAGACTTTTTTCAAAGGCGCATAGATTTTTGGTCTCGCCACGCGTTTTTTTTTTGCGTTTTTTGAGAATTTTTTTTAAATCGCGCGCACTGATGTTTTTGTCAGAACTTTGAGAACTCATGGAAAACAAATGTCAAAACCCCACTAACCTCCGTTTCCGCAACACTTGGCTCAGCAGTTTTCTTAGGCGAAGCCGACAATTTCAACGAAACACTTCTCGCCAACATTGCACCTTGTCCCCGTTTGATAGTTCTCATCGAATCACCGAACCCTTCATCCTCCTCTTCTCTCGCCTCTTCTTCAACCAACTTCTCTTTTGCCACCCGCTCTTCATTCACCGATATTTGCTTCTTTACCAATGGTCTCATTTCTGCAAAAATTTCAGTGGTTTTAGAGAACGATTAGAACCTAAAAAAAAACAAGCTGCACATATTATTGTGGTCAACATGGTGTCATTTGTTATGTGTAACAAAGTCATCATCATCATCATCATCATCACCCTCGTGACCAACTTTCCGTATTTTGCTCAAAAAAAAAATGAGGGAGAACAAAAAAGATGAAAGAGAATGAATGGCTACACTTGTTAAAAATATGTATGATGGAATGAATAGAGCGGTCACACTGATAACAGCAAAAAAAATGGAATTTATGTTAGAAAATGAGCAACGGAAATTATGAAGACGATGTGGGCGGGTTATTGAGAAAAGAAGAATGAGTTATATGAGAATGAGAATCGTGGAAACACGCCTCGGCGAAAACGTGAAGTTTCACGAGCTCAATTTCAAAACACAAAACTTATATAGTACTTCAGAAAGCATAAAACTTTTGTGAGGAAAATCAGAGTGAACATTCTGAATATATGGAGAAAACTTCGCACAGAAGTTAGGGCGGAGGCTTTTTTTTGCAAACACTGACAAGTATTTATTGACCACGCCCCTTTTCGTTTAGTTAGTTATT
Source organism: Caenorhabditis sp. 8 KK-2011 (assembly GCA_963572245.1). Classification (NCBI taxonomy): domain Eukaryota; kingdom Metazoa; phylum Nematoda; class Chromadorea; order Rhabditida; family Rhabditidae; genus Caenorhabditis; species Caenorhabditis sp. 8 KK-2011. The sequence goes on along the minus strand of OY751546.1, from coordinate 2,275,030 downwards.
GCTAATAATATGCCCACACCTTGGTAGTAAACAAACCTGGCCGAAGAGAGAAAAAAGTACCGTGACATTTTTTGTCAAAAATTTAACGTGACATTCAAAAAAATGTAAAAGTCACGCCACGAAAGTTTGAAGACTGTGATTCTCCTTCAAATTTTTGATATTTTGAGTCATTTCTATCCGTTTTTTTAGCAGTCATTCACAATGAAAAAATCTCTTTCCAAAATTTAGGCCAGGTATGGTAGTAAAATATTCATTGTGAGCTCTGTGAGATTTCACACCAAAAGTTGCGTTTTTGAAATATGAAGTCGAAATCGCCTAATTTTCGTGAAACCAAAATTCACTTTGCATAAAACATGACAGAAAAACAAGAAGTTGTTCAAAGTGCATAGTGTAACACTTTTCAGATAATAAGTACAAGGTTAGGACAAAACTGCTCAACTAACATAAAACTGAAAAAGAAAATATTGCCCGTTTCAATTTTCAGACGATGCAACCGAAATTTGATCCAGTTTTAGGAAAAATCGATGAAAAAGATTTGAGAAATCAACATTTCCGGGTCAGCCCTACTAGGTCAACTTAGAGATTTTAATTCTCTCTTCAACAGAGGAACACATAGAAAATCACAAATATTGTGAGTGTTTCATTTTCAAAGATCAAATCGAAACAAGTCAGTCAGTCAGACAGAATGGTGCCACCGACTCGTCTTGTTAACGGTTTCCCTCCTCCTCCTCCCCCTTTTTTCCGTCCGTTGTATTATTGACTTTTCGATTTTCTTCATCTTCTCCCTCGGTTTTTTTTTGTTTCGCCCCTCATGGTTGTTCCCAGAAGAACACTATCAGGTTTATTTGTTTTAAAATTGGGGGGAGGCAAAGCGCACCAAAGTGTGATTCTTGTGCTCCTGATGTCATCATCATCAATAAGGAATCACATCTCCCCTTCCTCATGTCGATAGATCGATATAAAAAACTTTTGGGGCAAAAAAAACACGTCGGTGTCATCACGCGCACGCGTGTGCGGAAAGAAACTATCAAAAGATCAGTTTTTGTTGAACAAGATGACGATATGAACACTTAACAAAAGATGCACATGTGAATAACTCGGGAGAAAAACCGCAGAATTGGCGCATTTGTGCGGCGGCGCACTCGCAGCGCAGAAATGCGGCAATCTTTGGAAATCTGGCTTTCTGCCGCAGAAATGCGCTGCGAGTGCGGCCACCGTCAGTCACTGAGATTTTGCCGCGATCCCGGCGCATTGAGTGCGCCGCCGCACTCGCAGCGCACTGAGTGCGGCCACCTGAATGACGCAAAGACCGTCGTGAAATATGTCAGTGTTAATTGTCATAGCCCATGTTTTTCATTTCGATTTTTTTCGTCAAATTTTTTTCTTTTTTCTTTCTTTTACACCGAGAACAAGTGAGTTTTACATTAGTTTGGTTGTTTTGTCTCGTTTTTATTTTGAAATACTAATCTTCAACAATTCTTCAAAGTTTTTTTGGAGGTAGCTCATTCATAAACTCAAAACAACTTATCGATGTCAATTGTTTTTTTGTCAGGCTGGTTTTTTGTTCATCGTTAAAATCACTTCTACGAAAAGGGGTTGCGGTCGTGAATGCCGCCGATATTCTTACTGTAAAGGTTAGTTTTTTTTTTTACTTTGGAAACAAAATTTCAGAAAACCAGGAATTTACTATTTTCTAAACGTTCTCAAAAAACAAAAATGATATTTTTATTTTCAGTGTTGATTTGGCGATTTGTCAGGTTTATTGGTTGTCGAATCAATTTGAAGGAAGCTTCATTAAGTGGCACTACAGTAGCCGTTGATGGTAATACAGATCAATGAAAAAGTAAAATATGTTTTGATTACAGAGTTTCCGTTCTTTCAACTCCGTCTTACCTAATTAGAACTCGAAATATGATAGTGATGATGTCGTAGAATTGCTTCAAAATTTTGGTGCTCCTCAAAAGTATTCAAGCGGATACTCCAGAAAATGTAGGTTTTTTTAAAAGTTATTCAAACAAACAAATTTTTCAACACATCGAAAGGAAGTATAAAAACGTTTTTTTGTTTCAAAACGTTTTTTGTTTTTCAGAGTACGATTTCATCATTCCTATCAATTCCGGTAATGACGACTTTGAAAACGACTGCAAAATGAATTTCTATGAAGTCCCCAAGACCGTGAGTTTGAAAACTGAGCTTCCGAATCTCAACCTAACAATTTTCAGCGCTATTATACGAAGCGACGAGCTGCGAAACGATAGAAAAAGCTCTACGATATTTCGCCATTTGACAATTCGTCACTCAGATCATATGTCGTCTGAATGGTGGAATTCTACGAACCACGATTGTGATGCCCTCCTACACACCAAATTATACAGTACTTCGAACAGCACAAAAACTTTCCATCCGTTTTTTTAAAAATATCATGTTATTTGTTGTTTTATTTTTGTGATTTCTTATTATAATAAACGTGTAGTAGTTTCAAAACGAACTATTTGCTCCACTGCCGCTTTGCCGGCGCGTTTTTGCGCCCTCTGCCGCTCTGCCCGCGCATTTCTGCGTCCAATGCCGCTCTGTCGGCGCATTTCTGCGGCAGTTGGCGCATTTTCTGCGCCAATTTGCCGCATTTCTGCGCCAAATGCCGCAGATCTGCGCCAAATGCCGCATTTTCTGCGCTTTTTCTCCCGAGAAATAAACGGGAGGAACAAGAAACCAACCAACATGAAATGGTATTGGATCAAAAAACTGCTACAACTTTTAGGGTTGTTCTCATTAGGTAGAAAAATGGCAAACTTTCAAGGTATGACTACGGTCAGAGGTCAGATTGTAGCCCAAAACGGCAGAGCCCGGTCAGGCGCGGCCCGACTTTTCATAGTTTGAATTTTGGGGATGTTTATCTTTCCTCAATTAGCGGTACCCAAGATCGATCATCTCTTGCACGGGAAAAAAATCGAAATGATCTGGGGAGTGAATGGGGCCTGGTGGTACCGGGAAGTTCCCTGAAATTGGCCCGACATGAAAAAACGGGTCCGGGCCCCATTTTTGAACGAATTTTCGTGAATGGGGCCCCATTTAGGATGATAAGAAAACTCGATTTGAGTTTGGGTTCATATTTTGACCCACATTCAGGAAAATTCGTTCAAAAATGGGACCGGGCCCAAAAAAACTCATTGTAGTTTGATCTTCCGATCATTCATTTTCACAAAATCAAAAAGTCGAACATTTTCAACAACAAAAAAGAAATAAAGAAGAAAAAAAATGCGCGCATTTTATGTATAAATAACTGTATGTATTGTGTTGTGTTATGTTGTGCAAATACCAAGAGAAGGCCAAAATTGTGACAAAAATAAATGTATGCAAAACACTAAGAGACCACCAGCCAAAGATATCCGGAAAAACTATGAATTATTCATGTTGGAATAAAAAACGACAAGTTCTTTAATCCACCAAAATAAAAAAAAAGTTCCAGTGAGTTTAGAGAGGAAAAAAAACAAAAACTAATCTTTTTGTGATAAACAACATTTTGAAAAGCCTAAAGATAAATATTTGTAAGAGTGAAAAGAAGAACTGAACTTTCGGCCATTTTTCTGTTGTCAGAAAAAAAACGAACAAAACTGTGAACCTCGTCTCATTTGCCTTTATATATATATGTTTGTGCTCGTTATCTCAAATTTCCAAAAAAAGTTATTATTAGACGATTCGTTGATGTGATACAAATAAGGTTAATTTTCCCCCTTTCCCCCTTTTTCAGTTTCTCATTGATCAGAGAGCACACATGAGTCAGTAACTATGTCAAAGTATAAAACATGGTTTGGACAATTAGGAATATAGAACATGAGACAATGTTGTGTTGAAGACAAAGTGGAGAAATTAGAAGAACGAAGAAAAAAGGAGAGAAAATTAAAAACAAATGAATCACAGATACTTTTCGCCGAATGATGAACAAAATAAAACAACGAAAAGAGCAAACAAGATTTTGTATTTATTACGGTTCATTTTGTCTCAACCCCTCTCTTTACCTATTACTCATCGGGTCATTAGAGGATCTCGGAAAAAAAAAACAAGCAGAGGTGGGAAACATGAGCACAACACACAATGGTTGTTAATTGCATACCGCCGCACAGAAATTAGGGCGGAGCCTATTTTCAATTTCATTTTTAAAACCGAAAAAAATGGTTGGGAAAAGCTGAGAAAATACATTAAGAAACTTGAAAAATAGGTTGATTTGCGGTACAGTACCTATATTTAAAAAAAAGATACTGTACCGCAAAATTTTAAAGGTACACATCACTTTCCTGTTGGTCTCATCTGGAAGAGCTGGGTTACGGTGCTGAGAAATCCAGTTACTCAACCTTTTTTCTTCGGTTGAGAAAAGAAACTGAATAGCCCCATTAGTTTTTGTTTATTTCCGGCCAGATCAATAAGAACTTAGGTCAACTTTCAAAAATTCGAAGAAAAAAAAACATAACAACGTGATACATCAAGATTCACAAAAAAAGAAGTGTTCTCCGCTCTTTAAAAGATAGACACCCGAACAAATAAAAAAAAAAACACACATCTTTCTGGGAATCATCGAATCTCAAGAGCTTGCAAAACAAAATATTGAATGTTTTTTTGTTGCTTCACTCTTCTCCTATGTGGTTATTCCAAAAAAAAAACGGAAATAACAACAATTCGTGTTCGGCAAAATTTAAATTACACATTTCATGTGGTTCGAAATTTATTCAACAAAGGAGGAGGAGAGCGAGGAGGAGAGTGAATAAAATATATTGCGAAAAGGCGTCATGATTTGCAACAAAAGAGCATTTTCTCACATTTATTTTTGGGATCTTTGAAACTTTTCAAGGGTTTAAAATGCGAATTAAATCAAACTTTTCAGCAGATTCTTCTCAGTTTGATAATTATGAACATGGCTCGACGAAAAACGTGAAAATCTTTATTTTCAAAACGTGCTCTGTGATTTTTCAATTAAATAATGTTGAAAATTTTTGTGTTGTCTGAATTACTGTATGAATTTTGTGTTTTGAAATTGTGCTCTGTAGAATTCCACGTTTTGGCGTAGCTATGCCACGGAGCACAATTTCAAAACACACAAATTTTTACAGTAATTCAGACAGCACAAAATTTTTCAACATTTTTTTTTTGAAAAATCAAAGAGGAAATTTTGAAAATAAGGATTTCTATGTTTTTCGTCGAGCTATACATTAATTTTCCCATATTTTTAACCCGTGAACGGAGACGCAGAGAAGTTTATCGAAGAAAAAACGAAAATCCCCAGTTAATTTTTTCGTGATAATAAATAAATTCACGTTTTTTCGCTGGATACGAAAAAAAAACGTGAACTGAGGTTCAAATTTTCTGCTTCTCCATCTCACGTCTTCTCTCTCATCTTTCAGAATTTTCGAAACTTTCAAAGATCACAAAAATTAGTGTGGGAAAATGCCCTTCAGCTGAGTTTCAATCCCATTTAAATGTTTGATGAGAACGTTTGCCCTGAAACATTGAAGAGCCTTCAAAGAACAAAAAAAGAAAAGAAAACATTCAAAATTACAGTGGCATCGCGTCACAAGTCAGACCTATTTATTTGAATCCAGTCTTCTTTACAAACACACATAATAACAATCAAACATTGCGTGTTTTTTAAAAACACCAAATTTTAAGACTTCCCTTCTGCAAAAAGATCATGGGTCAAGGCGAGAACGAACGAAAACAATATTCTACTTTTTTTCTATTGTTTTGATAGAGATGTTTACGGAGATCACATGAATGAATTGATATGTTGTGATTTTTAAAATTAGGTAAATAATTGGGAGAAACGGAAATTTTTTTGAAAAGAGAAAAAATTGAACATTTTCTGGGTTGGGTCAAAAATTTTGATAAGAAAAAAAAATGTTTGGAAACGTTCAAACATCACAAAAACCGATTTTTTCTTCAATCCGACGACAGTAAAACACATGCTCAAAAATCCAAAACTCAAACAAACTCTCTAAATACAAAAACGAGAAAGTTGACTAAAAACAAGAAGAAAAATAAGTGAAGAAAAAGAAAAAGAAGAAGAAGAGGAAATGTAGACGTCTAATTCGATATGACATAAACGAGTGGAATTTTTGTCGATGATGGTATGGGTATAAAGTGTTCTCAGTGTTCGGTTACGTTAGACAAAATAATTCTGGTTTTTGTTGAAACTATTCAACATGGAATTCAAAAACAAAAAAAACAATCTAACTCACCTTCCTCTTCGTATTTTGAATCATCGAATGATGAACGCGGTGTTAGGAAGACTTCCATCTTCGAAGAGGGAATCGTATATTCTGAAAAAAACTATATTTTTTTCATACAGAGAGAAATATTATTGATACTCATAAAAATAATTGAAATGAGGAGGAGGGGGCGAGATAGTTGGACTGGAGAAGAGAGGAAAGTTTGCTCTATTGATTGATTGAAAAATACAAAATCGCTGTGAGACCTGTTTGTTTTTTCTAAACTCGGGGACATTTCGAAACTTTTTTTTCTCAAAGTTTTTTTTTTCTGTTTTTTAATAAATGTTTGTGCCGACATCTCGCGGGTTTTGAGAGACAGTATGTTTCATCTTCACAGCTAAACTTTACATGTGTCATTTTTGGTTTTTTTTTGTTCTCTCTGGTTTTTGTGACACAAACGGTCTCCCCGAAACCCGCGAGACACACATTTATTAAGAAACAGCAAAAAATTCTTTTTTTTTTGAGAAAAACTTGCGAAATAAAAAAAAAATTTAAGCGGTTCTGGTTTCGAAATGTCCCGAAGCCGTCATAAAAAGGTACCGAAATTTCTCAAAAAAAACTTTGTCGTGTGAAAAAAAACAGGGAAATTTTTTTCACTGTGTAAGAAGGTCCTCATCATTCGTGCTAACTACTCTCTAAATACTACTGTTAGATTTGTTAATTTTTCCTTTTAAATTTTTGTTGAACAATTTTGGAAACTAACCGATCGCAGAGTGATATGTTTCGGTTGAAGTTGACTGTCTTTGAACATCAGGAATAACAATCTTTTTTGGTTCCGAAATTTCCACGAAACTCGAATTTTTTGTCGCTTTGGCGTTCAGAATCGGCGTATCTTCTCCTTTACTCAAAATTATTGATGCCATGGAAACAAACTTTCGAGGAGAACTATTGTTTTTCGAACGTTTTTTGGTGGGACTAATTGGTTCGATTGACGGTTCTCGTGGTCTTCGACGTGTTGGGCTAGTTAATCCTATCTTGGAGTCTGGTGTTGTTGGAAGTAACTGAATGAGTTTGATAATGGTATTATGAATTCAAATGTTTAGACATTACCGATGCGGAATTTGTTCGTCTACGCTTCAACATAGGGGTGGATGCATCATCTGTCTTTCTTGGTGTCTCTATTTTTTCTAATTTAGAAACAGAACCTGCTCTTCTAAATCTTTGTTGTGTATCATCTTCATCTTCCTGTCTTCGTACTCTTTCAGGTGTTTGTCTCAATAACATTGTTCCACTAGATGTTCTTCTGATTGGCTGAACATTAGGAGGTGTTAATTCATTTTTTGATGAACAACTTGATTCAATAGTGAATTTTTTGCGAATTGGAGTGTCGCAATTGTGCTCCAATTTCAAGGGTCCTGTTGTAGTTTTAGTACGAATCAAGCGGGATTTATTAGATGACTGAGGTGTTGATAAATCTTGAGAGAATATACTTTTGCCTATATTTGCCATAGAATAGGAATGATGAAGTTGTGATGTTGGTGTGTTTTTCTGTTTAACGATAATCATTGAAAAAAGCTGTCAAAAATGGGTTACCTCTAATTTCATGAATTGAGGTCGTAATTTTGATGTTCCAGCAGATCTTTTGAGTCCAAACTTTGACGGCGTCTAAAAGCTGATTAGAGATACATTTTCCTTTCAATTAACTCACTTTACAATCGTCATTTCCCTGTGAAAGCATCTAACGTCTCGAAAATATTTTTTGAAATTTTAATCCCACGCCTCCTACTGTAGACAAATGTGCAAACACCGTGACGACATCTTACACACAATTTTTTTATTTTTGTTTCAACGAAAAATGTTCCTATTTTTCATGTTTTTCCCAGCTTTTGTGTTTTGAGTTCATACTTGCAGGGTTACAAATTGACAAATATGTCCATGTTGACGTTGACGGCTCCGAGCGTCAAGCATATCTTGCTTGATTCGTTGGTGGTGATGAAAATAGTGAAACACGTCGACAGCGAACTTTATTCTGGAATCAGTGAAGTGAATTTTGTTTTTTATTGTAAAATAATTTTTTTGCTCTGTTAGGTGTCTGGAGAATCGTGTCAAGGAGTTTTGACAGGCCTTGTTTCGATTGATGACCACCGTCTTGAAATTACAAACTGTTTCCCAACTGCCAGAACCGAACCAGTCATGGATGACGAGTCATCAGTACAAGCTTCCCAGCAATACGAAGAACAAAAACAAGCTGAAATGTTGGATATGCTCCGAAAGTTCCGTACAATGAACATCGACTACGAAATCGTCGGTTTCTATCAATCTCATCAATTTGGTGCTTGTTTCTCGCAAGACCTTGTTGAATCAATGTTTGACTATCAGAGCATGGGACCAGAAAATGTGGTAATCATTTATGACCCAGTCAAAACTCGTCAAGGACAACTGTCTCTCAAAGCTTATAGACTTTCGATGGTAGCTTTGGAGCTCGCTTCCAAGAACGACTGGAACCCAGAAGTGTAAGATTTTTCTCTCTTCAAAAAAAACTTATAACATTTTTTCAGTGTTAAAGCCAGTGGGTTGAACTACGAGAATATGTTCGAGGAACTTCCAATAATTATAAAATCTTCCTACTTGAACAACGTTCTTATGGCCGAACTTTCATTGACTAAAGGACCAGTTACTGACAAATACGCAGCTAGACATTTAGATTTGGGAACTAAAAGGTGATACACATAAATTCTCAATTTTTCAAAACTTATAATTCAGATCACTAGAGAAGTCAGTTCGAGCCATGATGGGAAATGTTGATGAATTGAACAAATCAATCCAATCTTTAGCGAAGTACATGAATGACAAGCAACGACACGACAATATGGTTTTCAATATCACACAGAAAAGAGTAAGTCGAATATAGTGAACACGGGGACTGAGGGCCCTAGGGTCTCGCTGTCCACTCCAAAGAATTGAAAAGAGGTAACAGGCGGTTTTACGCGATCTGGCATACACAGGCAAATTCCTGGATAGCTGCGGCAGAGCTGCGGAAGCTATTTTCTGCTGGCAGAGGTCAGGCAGGTACCACGCAGCTCTGCCGCAGTTCTGGACCGATTCCGGCATTCCTGCGGCAGCGGCAGACCTACCGAAATCGCTCTGAAACTGCGGCAGAGCTGCGTGGTACCTGCCTGACCTCTGCCAGCAGAAAATAGCTGCCGCAGCTCTGCCGCAGCTCTCCAGGAATTTGCCTGTGTATCGAGCAACGTTCACTCAAGTTAGTCGGGTTCGATTCCGGTTGGAAGAAGTTTTGTTGAGTTTTGTATTGTCATGTAACTTTTGGTACTATGCCTTCTCGCGGGAACTAGATACACGTCTCTAAAAATCTGAAAAATTGAGCTTTTTGAAAATGGATGAAAACAGGTTTAGTTCACCAAAAATAACATGAAAAGTATTGCAGTCCCATCCCCAACGTGTGACAAATATTAAAAAAAAACCTTTTCCAACCGGGATCGAACCCGACTAACCTGAGTCAACGTTGCTCGATATGCCATATCGCACACGATCGCTTCTTACCTCTTCTCTGTATTTTAGAATGTACAGCGAGGCCCATCTCTGCGCCACGCAAATCCCCGAAAAAAATTGTTCCATTGTTCTAATCCTTTCGTGATTATCCACGAGAAAGTTCCTTCAAAACATCATCCCTCTTTTCCAGATTCTCGAAAATGAACAACGCGCAGCTCGCGGCGAACCCCTTCTCTCGCTAGACGAATTCAAACGAATGAAGGCACCGATCCTTCAAACTAAGAACGGACTTCTCGATGAATTGCTCGCCAGTTGTGATACACATGCACTTTCTGATTTCTCATCCTCTGTAAGTTTCATAAATCATTCTCGACGAAAAAATACAACGTTTTCAAATCATATTCTTTCAGGTCACTGGTGAGAACATTGCTAAACTTTTCCTCGCTGAAGCAGTTGCCGACGAACGAGTACCTGGTTCAAAGGATCGATCATCGAGCTCGGTTTCTACTCGTTAAGTTAATAATTTCTATCTCGCTGTTTACAAATTTCTTGTTTTGATTTGTTGGTTTCGGTTTCAGTAGTCTTACTCCTTCTATCTGAAAGTCTACATTCAATTTATAAACTATTTTAACATTTTATAACATTGATTTTGTTCGTTTTTTTATTGGGTTGAACATGTCACCCGAAATTATTTCTCAGATTGCATATTTACAGTTGAATAGTTTCGCAATTCTTCCAACGTATTGAAAATAATCAACCCATTTCATCCAGGAAGAAAGAAAGAATCAATATATATATTGTTCAAGAGACGCAAAAATGAACCAAGCGCATTTTTCTCTATCTGTCTTTCTTTCTTTGTCTTGTATGATTCTCTTCAAAACAACCTGTTAGTTCAGTTCATTTCGGTCCCCTTTCAATTACGCAACTTGTCATATGACGTTGAAAGCGCGCTCCATTGATAAAAACAAAAAATCTCCGGTCGGATTGGTGCATTTTCTTGTGTTGTTCGATGCTGTTTTTGCGATTTTTCATTGATCCATTATCACTGTTTTTTATTGTTTTTAGATGAGTGGAGACGAGCTCAACATGACTGATACGGATAGTGAAGCCGAGGAAGAGTCGGGTGAAGAGGTGAGCAAAATTCAAAAAAAAATAAATTCTTCTACACGTGACATGTCACGTGAAACGTGTTTTGAGGCAAAAAAAAACATTGCCAATTCATTATTTACTTCGAAATGACCACATCATCGGTTAGTTTAAAAAATCATTGGCCACAGAATATTTCATGGGTAGGAAAAAGATTAAAACTGATAACTTTTTGTACAAATGGTGTGGATTGGCGTTTTTTATGCAAAACAGCCGATTTTCCAATGAATATTGTTTTTCAGGGCATGAGCGATGATGATGGTATAGCATTAGAAACTAATGATCAAAACAGTTCGGATTGTAAAGAGACGGAAAATGACTTCACGGTTATGACACCTGAAATGCTCGAGAAGGAGATGAAGGCGACGATTGCGGATGTGGCCAACGTGTTGCAAGTGCCATCAGGACAGTGCAGGATATTGCTGCACAAGTATAAGTGGAACAAGGAGAGTCTTCTTGAGAGGTGAGAACAAAGAGAACTGAGATATTTCGAAACCGCATGGAATTCCAATGAGAAAGAGGAAGAAATGTTTGTTAGTCTTACTGTATGGCGTATCCAGTGGGATGTCGGTACACACATTTATTAAAGGTGCGAAAGAGAAACATTTCTCTTGGATGTTTTCATGCGGTTTCGAAATGTCACCATTATACCTCGTCGAAAACGTGGAGTTCGACTGGGCACAATTTTTAAAACACATAAATAGACGGCAAAAAATGTCCTGTGAAAAATCACGGGACATTCTGGAAAAAAAGATTTCCCCGTTTTTCGTCTAGCTATGGTTACTGTTTCGAAACGTCCCAGAGCCAAAAAAAAACAAAAAAGAGATTTTTTATCTGGAAGAAAGAATTTCTGCCAAGTCTAATGACATTATTAGAATGTCAGCGAGAATTTTTTAAGATTGTGGAAATTTCTACTATTCAAAAGTATTTTTTGCAGATTCTATGAGCATCCTGATGCGACCGCTTTTCTCCGCGATGCACAAGTCATCCCAAGTGTCAGCCAATCGCTCTCCGCAGCTTCTCTACCCAACCCAGCAGAATGCGACATTTGCTGTGTAGTTTCGCAACTCTCCGGTTTGGCATGTAATCATCGAGCCTGCTCAGATTGTTGGACATCGTATCTAAAAACCAAAATAACTAACGATTGTACTAGTGAAATCGAGTGCATGGCGGGATGTAAATTGTTGATCGAAGACGAAAAGGTGATGTACTACATACGCGACGAAGCAACACGTGCCGCCTATCGTCGTCTAGTCGTCTCGAGTTACATCCAAACAAATCGCCTGCTTTGCTGGTGTCCTGGTGTGGATTGTGGAAAAGCGATGAAAGTACCTCATTGCGAGCCACGTCTTGTTATCTGTTCGTGCTCGAAACAATTTTGTTTCTGCTGTGGCAATGATTGGCACGAGCCGGTTCCGTGTCGCCTACTCAAATTGTGGCTGAAAAAATGCTCCGACGACAGTGAGACAAGCAACTGGATCAATGCCAACACGAAGGAGTGCCCGAAGTGTCAAGTGACCATCGAAAAGGATGGCGGTTGCAATCATATGACCTGCAAAAGTCCGACGTGCAAGTTTGAGTTTTGTTGGTTATGCTTGGGACCGTGGGAGCCTCATGGTAGCAGTTGGTACAGTTGCAATCGTTTCGATGATTCGGCAGCAAAACAGGCACGTGACGCGCAAGAGTTATCGCGAGCAAATTTGCAAAGATACTTGTTCTACTATAATCGCTATATGGGACATCAGCAAAGTTTGAAATTGGAAGGAAAGGTAACTTTTTTTCTTCATATTTGCCTAAAACTTGAAGCTAGCGAAAAAAAAGCCTAGGAGTGAGACCCTTTTGAACCGGCCGAGCTTTTCCTTTGAAGGCCAGAAAAAGGGACCGGGCCTGTGATAAACAAAAAAAAAGTTTTCTAATGTTCAACTAGTCAAAAATATATTAGCACAGTGAAATTTTTTGAAATAATGTCACTTTTTAGGCTTTTAAGTTTAAATTGAATTAAAAATTGAAAATTACGGTTAAAGACACCCTATCACTCAGAAATAGTTTTTTCGAGTTCATAAAAATCTCAAAATTGAAAACTTCAAATTTCGATGTATTTGGTTCAAAAACCCAAAAATGTTTGAAAGAAAAACAAAAAAAAAATTTGCCGTGGGTTACTGTACCCGCACACACACACAAACGGTGTTTGCGGCCGCCTATCTTCCTGAGAACGAATTCAAAAACAGTTTTTTTCTTTTTTTTCGACCTCACAAAGTACTTTTTTCAATTTTTGAATTTCACACATCGAAAGTTGAAGTCTTCAATATTGAGATTCTGATAAACACGAGAAATTAATTTCTGAGTGACAAGGAGTCTTTAAAAATCATACTTTTATTAAGAAAAACAGTTTTTAATTTTTTTTTTTAAAGTGAGTTTTGGCTCTTCGGAAATGGTGTACAGTAATCCAGGCGGTACAAAGAAAGTGCAAATTTTATGAGGTGCGAAGAAGGTCTAATTAGGTCACATCTGTTGTTATTGTAGTATTGATAACATCATAAATAACAACAACAGGTGTGACCTTTTCTCCAATGCTTGACCAATTATTTTTGATCAAAAAATGTCACATAAGGACAAAAACGAAACAAAAAGAGAAAAATATCTGAAAATTTGAGAGAAAATCATATTTTTCTAGAAAATGTCACTATGAGTTTTCGGCCAAAAAAATGTCACGGTACTTTTTCTCCTCTTAGGTCAGGTATGATTTAAAGATACGTGGTAGTTTTTCAGTTTTCGTGACGAGACCCAGACACATTTATCAAAAAATTTCACTATGAATTTTTGTCAGAAAAAAATATCACGGTACTTTTCTACCTCTAGTGACATATATATTTATTTCAAATCAAAATTTACAATCAAAAATTTGTAGCTTTACTCGGCGGTGAAATCAAAAATGGAGCAAATGCAACAACGCTCAATGTCATGGATTGAGGTTCAATTTTTGCGCAAAGCTGTCGACGTACTCTCGGAGTGTCGTCGTACACTCATGTTTACCTATGCATTTGCTTATTACCTCAAAAAGGATAACAACTCACAGATTTTCGAAGATAATCAAAAAGATTTGGAGATGGAGACCGAGACATTGTCTGAAATATTGGAACGTGAGCTAGAACACGAAAACTTGGTCAAATTGAAGCAAAAGGTTGGTTTTTGAAATTTTGTTGTTATCTAAATGTAGTTTTTTTCAACTGAATCTTGTTTTTGCAGGTCCAAGACAAATATCGCTATGTAGAACATCGTCGAAAAATTTTGTTAAGCCATTGTCAAGAAGGAACTGAACGGGATCAATGGAACTATAACGAGTAAACTTGCAAAAAACGTTGTTCCGTATTTGTTTATTTTTGTTTTGTTTTTCTTCTTTTAAAATACGGGAATTTTTAATATTCTTCAAAACAATACGTTCTACCCCTCTTTCGGATATATCACTATTTGAAAGGTTTCTTCGACTTGTATGCTTTTTATGGTTCTTGTCAGCTTTTTTCTTTTTTGTAAATATTACCTGAATTGTCTCTCTTAATTTCTCAAACGTTCCTATGGTCTTTTTCATTTTTTGTTTTTGAAAATAAAATTTGAAAGTTTCTGAAAAATGTATTTTTCCATTCGTATTCTGGTTGAAATCACCGTTTTATCATATTTCTTTGATTTTCAAAAAAAAAATTGTTGAGATGCTCAAGAAAACATGTGGTTTTTGCTTGTGTGAAAAACATGTTGTGACCCTTGGTCCGGAGAAGTTGTTTGTCAGTTTTTAGACGATTTCTTTCCTCTGTCGGTCATATGTTTCTCTGCGTCTCTTAATGCCCGGATCAATAACTTTGGGGCGAAATAGTTTGTGAGATGAGGAGAGTGTGGTGAGAGATGCAGAGGATGGGGAGTTGTTTTTCTTTTTCTCTTTTTAGCTTGATTTTTTTCCTCTATAAAACTGAAGGTTTTTGTTCGTTATCTCTGGTGTTTTCATCAGAGATTGCTTCTTTTTTTCAAGTTTCAATTTGAATTTTTTGCCAAAATTTAATCTGAAACAGGCTAACGTTTCGTAATTTCGCTAGAGCACATATGATCATCGTCAGCACTTCTTTTTCTTATGAAAACCGTATTTCGCAACCTCTAAAATCCAAGAACAGTGAAGTTATCAGGCTTTTTTTTCGACTTTCCAGAAAAAAATACGGTTTCTGTGCATTTTCATGTCACGGTGTTTGCACGGTTGCATACCGTACCCCTGTTTTTAATTTCTTTTTTTTTCTCATAGTTCTTTTGAGTGGGTGTGATGGTTCACGTTGTTTTAGGACGGACAAGAGTTGACGTTGACAAAAAAGGCATGTTCGCTCTATTGCACTGTTGAAAATTCCCGAAATTCGGCGTGAGACCCTGTTTATTTTCTCTGAAGTCTCACACGTTTCATTTCTATTTTTTTCTTTCGTTTCTGCGTCTGCCGTTCTCATTGGTTCCTCCTATAAGTGGACTAAAACACCGTGGTTCGAACACAGTTCGAAATACAAAGTTCGTTTTTTTTTTTCGGAAAGAACATTTTTAATTTTGACTCTTTCGAATCGAAAGTTTCGATTATAGTTTCTGATCAAACCTTTCCAACAACACGTTATCAATTGAAGAGCTCTTTCTTCATTCCGCTGTCAACGACACACGACGTGACCTGATAAGAAAATGCACCACAATTTGTTCTAGAACATTTGATATACCATTTTCACATTTTTCCGCGTCCAAAAAAGTGTATTTCACTGTTTACCAACATTGAATGCAAACAACCGCATAGAAATAAGGGCGGAGCCTATTTGTTTCTTGCACACACCGGCACACATTTATTGGTCCCGCCCCTTTTTGATACGTGTTATTTAGTGTTCGTCTCATTTCGACAGATGGTTTTTTTTCTTCTTGTCATGAGGGCGCAGCTGGGAAACACCTGCAGTTCTTTTTATTTGGGCCACGTCATTTTTTAATATAATTTGTTTCGAAATGTTTCGAAAACACACAAATTCTCACATGATTTTGGTGTTATCTATGTGACATTGTGTGCTTTTTGATGTATTATTTCGGCTCCGCGACATTTCTCAACCGCATTTGTTTCTCTTACTGTGTGGTGTATCCCGCGAGATGTCGGTGCACTCATTTTTGGTTTCGAAATGTCTCGGAGCAAAATTCCCAAATCCTCATGAGTCAGAAGCAGTTTTGTTCTGGTATTGACATAATCCTATCTCGGTTTTATTTCTAAATCAGCTTACCAGCTTTGCAAAAAAAGACTTCCAGAATTTTTTTGTGAGACAATTTTGCGGAAGATTTTTTCAGCCCGCGGCCCGCTTTTTTATTTTTAGTGTTCCAAGAAGGATGATTAATATGATTACTCATGAGATTTTCTCAAATCAAGCAAAATTTTTCTCTGAAAACCTTTTTTTCTTCGTCATAGGCGGAGTTTTTCTCTTGGCGTAAACAACATGTGGTTTCTTCTCTCTTTCTTTTTGGTCATGTGAAAACGTTTCGCTTTGTTTTCCTTATTCACTTTCCCTTTTTTTCCAGCTTACACCCGACCTTTACCAAGAAACGTGCAACAATGTCGAATTTAATGTTTATGAGTAATAATCAATTAAGTAATAAAAACGGTAACACTACCACCAACACCGTTGCCATCAACTCGTCGTCCGCCGAGCCCGGAGAAGCCGGATGGTGTTTTTGACGCCCCTCCAGTCACCAAATTCGTAACTGAGGTGAGGAATTTTGTGTAGCGGCGAAAAAAACAAATATTTGTTTGCATTTCAGACCACTCAAAAACTCTCAGCTGTTTCTCCAAATTGGCGTTGTGGTATGATCGATAATGAGACGTTGGCCGTCTTCATTCCTGTCAATCAGCCGGTGTTGGGCTTGTCGAAAGAAGCGTTTGTCGATTTGTTGGAGTTTGCCGAAGACAAGTTGGAGGTGTTGCGCGTGTTGGCCGTCTTCGAGAAGCCCGATTTGTCGTTGACCGAAGGATTTCCGCGCACCCTTCGTTACGTTGGCTTCAGAGCTGTCGCTCCCGAAAATCATCCAACTCAACTTCCAGCCAGCAAGTGCTTCATCATGTGCTACAAGGTTTGAATTCGTCGCTGAATTTCTTTTTTATCGATCGTAACATTTTTCCCTTTATTTTTTATATTATTCGTTTTATTTTGTCCCTGTCTTATAATCTTTTTTTTCAACTGCAAAAGTAAGTAAATGCCAATTTGGAGAAATAAAAAAAATGTTAAAAACCCAACTTCTAATTTGATGGTTTATTACTATAACAAGATTTGTACAAAAAATTTGGAACAAGACATATCTGTCACAAGAGGTGGAAAAGTACCGTGACAAAATCTCACTAAATCTTTGACCAATTTTCAGTGACATTTTTAGATAAATTTATCTTTTCCGTTTTTCTCAAGATTCACAGTAATAAAATTTTTGAGATTTCTTGGTACCCTCTTGTGACAGGTATGGAACAATAAGTTTGGAAAAAAATTGAGATCACCAGTATTTAACAAGTCGAATCATATCAAATCACATATCACTTTGCGCAGTGGTCACCATTCTTTTCGGCCTCCTCGGAAGCGATTTGTTGAACGCAAAATCGTTCGGATATACCGCATATCCTTTTCGCTCTTTCAAACTTCGACCACTGTACGATGTGGGAGGCCGAAGTTTACTTTCGTATTCCTTCTGTTTTTGCGCGATAGTTCCACTTGGTGCACTTTTTCGTCGCTTCATCGACGAATTGTGGAGGATGGGAAGTTGTGAGGGTCGTTCGAAGTTTTTTCGAATCTCGGAAACTTTCGGTTTCTCCTTTTCTTTCTCCTCTTCTTCAGATGAGTCTTCTTTCGATTCACGTCCACTGTCGCTTTCTTCTTTTGTCGATGACGCTGTTGACTGAATCATAATATCGTCCTCAACTTCTTCGTTCTCTTCAACATCCTCGTCGATTCGCACCAACGTCGGACAATATCGTCGTTGTCTGATGCGATCTTTCGCAACATCCACCATTCGCCGCAAATCGTAGAGAAATTGTTCGGCCATGGGTGGCGGATTTTCGAGAAGTTCCCTGTCGAAATACTCGGCACTGAAGTAGAGTCGTCGTCGACCGCCCGTCTGATCCGAACCGCTCAACCCTTCTTCGACATCGATTTCGTCGATGGGAACATGATTTCCGCGAACTTTGACAATTTCCGGGTTTTGTTGTTGACGATATTGTTGGATGAATTGCAGTTGGAAGTCGCTTATCATTTTTCTGGAAATTTTTTTTGCGAACTTTCGTGGATAATTTTTTAAACATTTTCATGACACTTTCTCTGAATCTCTTATTTTTAGAAAACCTTCCAGAAGGGAATCGATGAGAGTGAGAGAGTGCTCAAAAATTATTATCATTGGAGCGCTTTTGCTCTCTCTAAATTTATGGAATTTGAGATTTTTCCAAGAGGTCATTCAACCGTGTAACCGACATTCGCACGCGATACGCCAGGCGCTATACTTGTGTGTGGTTGTTGTCTGTGTTTCCTATGGAAAAAGGCCGCTCTCACCTGATAGTTTTCACTGTTATATTTTATTTTGCTCTGTTTCTCTGTGCCTCCCTCGAGGGGAAAACTCTCATCGATTCCATTTTTACTCTTGCCTGAAAGGTCGTGCAAAACCCACAGTATTCATGTTCAAAGGCGCATAGGTAACATTTTTGACGGGACATTTATTTCAGAAATGACCACGTTCTTTCACTTTTTGTATGACCCTTTATTTGTCTATTTCTATGACGTCTCTTTCTCTCGTTTGTTCACGTCTGACGTATTTTGAAAATAAAACAAAAAACCAACCTTTTCTTGATTTTCCAACAAACATTCCAAACAAAGAAGGTTGTCAACAACATGGTGACAATAAAACAGACAAATATCATGAGAAGTATCGATTCGGTCTGCCATCCTTGATTGTCATCACTGGTCGATGTTCCGTGTTCAGTCAAACCAATCGAACCTGTAACAGTGTGTATTCTTGGATGTCGCACAATTTTCTAGATACGACACAGTTTTGTGGGCGTGGCCTAAACCGGAGAAACATAATTTGAAAATTAGAGATTTAGAGAAACATTATTTTGACCTACCAGGAAAAATTTTGGAAACCTAAAAATTTAGCTGATGTTCACGAATATCATGAGAATGGCAAAATGTTAAGACTAGACAAATATGATAATCTGGAAGCGAGGGTGGAAAAATATTTTGGAAAAACTGATCTGCTTGATTTTCTAAGAACTAACGGAGAAAACAGAATTATTTTTTTTTTAGAAAATAGACTCCTCTCACTTGGGACAATATATTAATTTGAAAAAATATTCTCGCCAAGTCTAAAAAGCTATTTTTGAAAATTGGTTACTGTAGTTTTGTTCCCTTTTCTCATTTCACAAAAAAATTTCAGGAAAAAAATTTTTGGAAAAAAATATTTTTTTTTTGAAACTTTTAGAATACTTGAACTCTAGTCTATTTGAACATTTTTCGAAACACCCAACTTTTTAAACCTTCGGAATTTTTCTCACAGTAATTTCTCGACATGTTTCTTCCCTATCAATCGAAACACTGACCCCTAAGAAAATTGAAATTTGAAAAATCCAGTTATTCATTTTGATTTCTCTCATTGTGTCATTAAAAGAAAGAGTGTTCGTTTTCCGCGATTTCTTTCGCCATATCATTCAATTATAAAATTGTTCCCTTTTCTTTTTTTCGTCGTCGTCGACATAATTAGTCTCTTTCTGTCCTCACCTGAAACGCCGGCAATACGTAATGATATACAAAAATGTAAAAGTGATGGAGAAGAAGAAGGAGATAACATCGGATTATCATTTTTGTTGTTGTTGTTGTCATTATCTTGAATATTGTCACAACGAAGTTTAATTTGTACGACGGCGCCGGATAGAAATGATGCATCGGTGTCGGTTCCGCGAAACT
Organism: Caenorhabditis sp. 8 KK-2011; assembly: GCA_963572245.1. Taxonomy (NCBI): domain Eukaryota; kingdom Metazoa; phylum Nematoda; class Chromadorea; order Rhabditida; family Rhabditidae; genus Caenorhabditis; species Caenorhabditis sp. 8 KK-2011. Next base: position 2,255,202 of record OY751546.1, on the reverse strand, counting down.
GTAAAAAAATAATTCAACTTTCGATGTGCGCGGTTGAGAGAAAAGAAACAAAAAGTTTGAAACCAAAAAAAACAAAAAATAATTGTTTGAGGTGTACTGTACTCGCACACGCACACACACACAGATGGTGTTTGCACAATACATTTCTGAAGGAATTTGAAAATTGTTTTTTTTTCTTTGTTTTTCGAAATTTTGACGTCAAAAACTTACGTAAATAATTGGTTTTTGCTCAAAATCAGTTAGCTCAAAGAGCACAGTTTTCCTCGGCGGTGTTTTCCATCGATGATGCACATTTTCGTAGAAAACCTGCCCAATTGAACAGTTCACTTTTCCATCAGATGTCACGTGGATTCCAGCGTTCTCAAAATCTAATCGTGTATTAGGAAGGACTACGGAATGCGGTAAAAGATGCACAACGGGTACTGTAGTTTCGGTGGGAAGCGGAGATTTCCAGAGAATGGTTCGTTGACACTCACTGGGTACTGTAATTAGTCGGAAAATGATTTTTCTATTTTTTTTTTTTGAAAAAAAAACTCACAAAGTTGTTTGACACAACTTCCAGCTGAGCTCAAATAAATGGGTCGAGCAATTGGACAAACACAGGAGCACTGAAAAAATGAAGAGCTATTCATGAAATAGATATGAAAACAGACCTCATCTCTGATTCGCCCGGTCAGAGAAATGTTATCAGAATGACCGAAAAAATTGTCAACAGCCTGATGAAGATGTTCACAAGACGGAGGGCATATTGTTGGATGGATTACGTCGGGTTGACCGGATTTTCGGGCTGTAACAGAGAAAAATTGAGTTAGGGCTTTTTTGGGCGAGCTCGCAGAAATTTCTCAAATTTTTCTCAACCAACAATTTGGTGGAAGTTTGGAAAAAAAGAGGTTAAATTTTTTCAGTTTCAGATTTATTTCGGGTTTTTTGATTTTCAGACAGAAATTGAAACACCGATTTGAAAAAATTGATTACAGTGTGTGTTTCAGTAGTTGATTTTTTCGATCTCAAAATTTTGAAAAATATACTCATTTTCAAATTATATTTCTTCGGTTTAGGCCACGCCCCTAAAACTGTGTCTGATCTAGAAAAATGCGCAAAAACATTGAGATTTTTTCCTGGGCTCCACGGTTTTCCAAGTTATCAAGAAATTTATTTAGATTTTTGCCCTTCAAACATTCGATCAAAAAATTCATGTGATTTTTACCAATATCACTACAATAAAAAACAAACAAAAATATAAGTGTAACAATATTTTTTGCTGGGAAGATAAGAAATTATAACTATTTACTGTAACATATAATTCTGAAAAATTCCGAAATTGTTTTATTCCTAGCCGTGGTGTTTCAGGAGAAAAAAATTCGAAAGAGAAAAAATTTTGGTCAAAGGATCATTGTTTGAATGAGAAAACTCTCGTCGCGAATATCGCTATTGATGTGTGCGCCTTTGAATAAACTTACTGTACGACATTTTTTTTTCATTTTTTTTTCGTTTTTTTTGTGATTTAGAAGAAAAAGCCTTACCAACAGAATGAATAAGACGATCAAATCGATGATATTGTTGTTGATTAGGCAACTCTGTCGACGAACTCGTCTCACCCAATCCCATTATTGCTGCCGCATTCACCCCAACATCGGGTCTCCCAAAAAATAGGAGAAGAAAGGAGGAGGAGGTGAAAAGTAATACTAGCATGTTAGCATCATTTTCAGCGGTACCGACAAGCAACAAAAAAAACTAGAATAGAATTACTATTATTGGCGAAAAACAGAGAGAGAGAGAAAGGAAAACAATAGAGAGAGAGAGACAGAGAGAAAGGGCCTGGTTGAAGGTCGACGGATCCCGATCGCAGGTCGATGATAACCGCCCAGACCGCCCACTTTTTTTCCCATCGTCTTCGTCTTCTCACTTTCTACTGCGCGAGCGACCGAAAACGCCAAAATTGTATAGTTGAGAGGGGGAAAAGATAGTTGGAGAAGGAGAACATGTGATGATGATGATAATAATGGATGGATAGATGTGTTGATTTTTAAAGGGACATCCAGAGGTCGGCACAGGCCTAAAATGATCAGAATTTCATTTTTCCCCATATTTTTTCGGCTCAAACTTTCTGGAAATCCACCTGAAACAATAAACTTTTTTTGAAAATTTGAAAATCACCCCGAAAAATCAACCCCCTTTTTCACATACTCCTCTTGTTCATCAAAAAAACCAGCGTACCTGATCATTTCGAATTTTTGGCCTAACCAAAATCATGTGTCTAGTAAACTTTTAATCTCCCACGCATCGAAATTTTCAAAAGTTTCGCGTTTTTTTTTTGGACGATTTCGAGACAGATCAGTTAGAGAAACAATGTTTTGTTGGTCAGACACGGTTTTGTGGGCGTGGCCTAATCCGAAGAAATGAAATTTGAAAACTAGAAATTCGGAGAAAAGGTCACGAAGTTTAATTTGACTTAAAACGTAAAATTCTCAAAATTTTGGAGATCTGAAAATTTAGCTACTCCTCACACATATTCCGGAGCCGTTCATAGGCGGTCTCCGATTTTGGAAGTGACCGCCTATGATCAGACCCAGAGCTTGGCACAAATCCAAAAAAAAACAAGAAACAGAAAAGTTTATTGTATCATAGGAACAGAAAAGAGTTGGCGACTGGACAAAAAAACAGTGAGAAAACATATCGCGACATTTTTGCTTTTGTTTCGAATTTTCTCTAATCCCCATGCTCCTTTAACAAGAGATCGATGTGATTGCTTCACAGACAGAACTACTTTGAAAATGTACACAATGTTGTTAAACAGATGAGGAGAAGATTGGGCGATTTTTGCGCGCCGCATTGGTGATTGTTCGATCGGTCCATGATGCCGGTTTGGCTGTTGCGAATAGGCAGAAGAACACGTTGCTGATGATGAGAAGAGCGGCGTGCGCAAAAAACACAACACGCCATTCGGACACTGATGAGGTTGGCAGAAGGAAGGACACCTGGAAATCAACAAGTTTTCCTCTAGATGTCTCGTTTTTAAATTATATTTCTCTGCTTTAAACACATCTACAAAACTGTGTCTGGTCTTGAAAAATGTGCGAACGTGTTTTTTCCAGTCTTGCACGTCGAAAAAAGCCTCTTCTTTGGAGAACAAACATGCACACAAAAAGCGCAAGCAATTCAACACTGGCGCATGTGTGGTGTGTGAAATGCGCCAACGTTTCATTTTTAATTTTTTTCGTTTGTTTTTGTTTTTTTTTCCAACGAAGTTGAGTTATCCTCCGTGTTCCACTTGTTTTTTGTTGTTGTATTTTCAGGTGTTTTTTTTGGACTCGCCTAATGATAAACGATACAAGGATTTTATCACGCCCTTCAAAAGAGACGCAGAGAAATGAGAGTTTTGCAGTTCGGGGTCACGTTAATTTTATTTAGTGTTAACGTTTTTTGTAACGAGAAACATGATAAAAAACTAGATGAACCTTTAAATACGTTTTTTAAATGAAATTATCGACGTGACCTATAAATTTATTTCATTTCCAGAAAAATGTCAGTTTTGAGAAATTTTACTGCTTGAAAAAAAAAATAAAGAACGTGACCTTTCGAAGTGCAAATTTCTTTGTGGCTAGCGCTAATTTTCCGAGAAAATAATACTCAAAATTAAAAAAAATGAAACTCACCAAAACTGGACAGATGAGCATTGACAAACACCAAATGAATTGAATATTGGCCATCACAAAATGACTGTATTGTCTCGAAACCAAAGTGGCACACTTGTTGAAACCGCCACCATTAAATCCGAACATTGCAGTTGCCAATGAGATAAGAATGAGTCCGAAGAGGCCTTGTCCCTCTTTAACATATCCACACGCGGCCAAAAACACGGCCGACAATCCAAGAGCAATTGTGTTGAAAATACGAATCTTTGTAGTTTCGGAAACTCCATGAATACGATCGGAGGAATGGCCAGCCGATACTTTGACACAAAACTGAACGAGAACCGGAACGGCGGCGGCGAAACCCGTCTTTTTGACCGAATATCCAAGAATATCTTTGATATATAAAGGAGAGTACATGTGAATGAGTTGAACGGCGATTAGATCACCGAGAGCGCCAACCCAAACAGCCCAAATACTCGGAGTTGTGATGATTTCGAGGTATGGAGTTGATGCGTGTGATGCGGCAAGACTGGCTGTCGATTTGTTGGCATTGATGACGGCTAGTTCGCGACCAGTCACACGCGAATTCGAAGATGGCGAATTTGTGAAAAAGAAGTACCACACAATGAAGACGATGAATGAGAAAACTGCGTGCGCATAGAAAACAGATTGCCATCCAAGGGAAGATGTGCATAGTTGGCCGGAGAGAGGCATCGAAAAAACTGATGACAGTTGACCGAATGTGGTGAGAACGGCGATGAAGAAACCGTTTTGTTGAAGAGACGCCCATGATGATGTGACACTTCCAACTGTTGGCATACAAGAGGCGAATGATATACCCTGCAAACATTTTTTTTTGTTGGAAATGGTTTTTTCGGAGATTTCAACTGTGTGAAGTTTTTGCGGCGTCCAATTGGAAACATTGAAAAAGCACCTTACCCATTCAAAGGGACACAACGAATTCTGAGAAGACTGAGAAGAAAGAGAAATAGTGAAGAAAACGAGGAGAGTTGAGTGAGTCAGACAGTTTTTCTTCAAATTTCTTCGCTACTTTTTTCTTGAATTGGGCGTGATTTTTTTCAACTTTTGGATGCCGCACATGAAACTCGAACTTTGTACAGTCGAAAAACACTTTTTTGAATTTTTTCTGACGACGAACTTCTTGTGCACACACCATTTGTGTGTGTGCTCGGGTACAGTAACCCAAAAAAAACAAATTTGTTTGTTGATAAATTGGAGTTGGCCCGGATCCAAAAAGTGGTAGTCAAGGTTAGAAATTCGAATTTTTTAAAAATCTGTTTTGTCGAAATTTTAAGAAACTAAAAAATTCACGTTTTCGCTGCAAACTTGAATAAAACCGTGAAATTTTACATGTATGCCACGTGAACTTTTCTCTGAATCTCTCATGTTTGAATTATCTTTCTCCCGAAAACTGTGTCTGATCTAGAAAAATGTTGAAATTCAAAAATACCCACTGGCTTCAGAAAATCTCCCACGTATTTCAGAGGAAATTTTTCAAACTTCAAAATAATTCTGAGCTCACCTGTAACACTCTCAAAAACAGAAAAGCCTCTAACGAATGCGAAGCGGCAATCGGCACCAACGCAGTCGAGATCCCCGTCAAAATTCCGGAAATAAAAAACACCTGCCGACATCCCAATTTAGCAATGCCGTGCGAAACAGGCACGACTGCAATCAGTGCTCCAATAGCAACCGCGCTGAACAACCAAGTTCTCTCCTGATGATTATACGGTTCAAAAGTATACGACGAGTTGGATGTGTCGATTCGATGAGACGCCGGCATGCAAAGAACTGTGAAGTTGAAACAGACAATATTGGACATGATCGAGGTGAGACATAAGATTGTTGTGATGAGAATGATGTAGCGGGTCGATGATGATGAATCGGGTTCTGCAATTTGATGGGCTCATGTTTTGTTGGTTCTTCATGTTTTTCACAAAACAAACACTTTTAAAAATACCAATTTTTACACCTCAAAAAAAAAACAAAATTTATTACCTCACACAATAACATGTTTTATGTTATGATAAAGAATTTATGACATTTTTATTTTGTTCCAAAATGTAACCTTTTTTGAGCAGTCTCAGTCTAACCAATAATAATAAAACTTGTGGTTTTGTTACTAGAAAAAATTGAAAAAAATTTTTGCCGGGGTGAGGAATCGAACTCTCGACCTCCCAATCTCTAGAAAAACGCCTAACCTGTTGAACTATCATGTCACTGTTTTTGCGTGAGCAAATATTCTAATAAAAAACCAACTGAGAAAAATTGATTACTTTTTATTGGTGTCAGACTACTGTAGGTCTAGGGGATTTTGATATTTTCAAGAAAGAACCTGATTTAGGGAAAAATTCCAAAACTCACCTTTGTTCTCCTCCATTTTCTTCGCTTTGTTGTCCGACGAATTCGAAGAATCCAAACAAAAACTGATAGGCGTTCCCTTTTTGTTCTCACCAGTTTCGTCTTCCAAAGTTCCACCTGAAACAGACGAGAAAAAAATGAGAATTAATTGAAAATGACAAGGCTTGACTAATTTGATAACTTGCCTTGGAATATCACTTTCGATGTTGACGACGACATGAATGCTGGAAATTTGAAAAAATAGCAAAACTAGAAGGATTAGTTACAACTGTTCAACAGAAAAAATGTAGGTATTAATAACAGACAACACAAAAAAAATGTGGGTGTATAATGTACGCAGTTGACCCCGCCCACTATCCCAATTTTTTGATCAGTTTATGGGCGGACCTCTTTTTTTTTTGGTTGTTGATTTATAGTGAGAATGGGGGATGACCTATTTGGTTTATGACTTTTTTATTTGCGTCGATGAGCCACAAAAATATGTGTTGAGAGAGAAAAAAAAAACAATACCAACAAAAAATACAATAGGTTTTTTTTTCTGGAAATTAATTTTACCATGAAAAATTTGGCGTTGAAGTTAGATCAAAAATATTCAATTTATATTAGCCAGAATGTTGAGCGTTGAAATGGAGAACTACAAGCCTAAGACTAAGCCTAAGCGCGGCCCGAAGGCTTAAAAACCCGAGAAAAACAATTTCAGCAAAAGTTGGAAAATGAAAAAGAAGAATTTTAAACTTGCGAACAGTTTGTTCTCGAAATAAAAAATGATGGATCATTTCACTTGAAAAATACTGGTTTCTAAAAATAAAAACAGGAAAAACCAACAAATCTCGAACGTTTTGATGATCATGGACTTTCTGATCTTTCTCACATCTTGATTCTAATCGAACTTGAATGATAACACTGACTACAGTAGTTTTTCGGCGTCCCGCCCACAATTATTTTGGGAAGTTGATGTTGAGGGAGAATGGTTCTATGAAAGATCAATCAGAAGTTTGACGAAGCTGTAGCGGAAAATACGGTGTTTCAGGGCTGCCAGCAAGAGGAAGAAAGATTGAAAAATATTCACAGAAAGTGGTCTCGCAGCGTTTTTAGCAAAATTTTGTGTGTTCCTTCAAATAGTAATACTGTTCTTATTTAAAAAAAAAACAAGAAAATCGTTTTACTGTAAGGTTTTTTTAAGGTGCACACCTTAATAGAGATATTCGCGACGAGAGTATCCTTCAAATAGTGTATGATCCTTTAACCTCAATTTTTGAGTTTTTTTTTTGAAAGTTTTGAAATACCGTGAAAATGCACTTTTTCATTCCATGCGCAGATGTAAAAATAACAAACTTGTTGGAACAGATCGTCAAAGTGTTAACTGTATGATAACTGTTGAGATTTGTGTGATAACATTTCAGTTTCTGAGTTTTTTTTCGTTTTTTTTTCCACGCGCTGGTTGTGACCAATTGAACTTGGTAAGAGGAGAGGTTTAGAGAAAGATCATATAACAGTTTTCGAACAACAACCATCAAACAGTTTGAACTGTTTTTGTGGGAGGATGAGAGTGGATCGAAACATCGAATTTTTCGAAAAAGTTTTTTTTTCCGGTCACAGTTTGAAAATGGAAAATTTCACGGTATTAAATATCAAAAATTTAGAGAAAAGGTCACGAAATTTATTTAAAATATAATTATTAAATTACGTAAAATTCTGATTTTCCGAAACTTTGTTTGAAAAAACGAGTTTTCAAATATTTTGGTAGACGCGCCGCAAAAAAACCTCAAAAACTCTTGAATCTTTATCAAAAATTGAAAAAAAAACTGAAACAACAACTGACAACAATCTCTTTTATCAAAAATTTCCATTGAATTCGTTGAATATTTACGCATTAGTTATTAGAAGTTTGCTAAAGTTGTGTGACGTCGAACGATCATTGTTCCAATGAACTTGATTCGAACTGAAAAACCTGTATATTTCTTTTCAACTACGTATCACATGAAAAAATTAAACTGTCCCTTCTCCTCTCCGCCACCCTCGGATTTGATCATTGGAAAGCGGAAGAGATAATAGTATTTTCGAGGTGAACAACACTACATTATACAATCGTTATTTATGCACGTGAACATGATGTCTGCATGTTTTTCATTGGTTACTGTAGAAAATGCGAGGAAATTGTAAACTATGCGGGACGTTTGCGAAAAACGTGTGCGGTGACTGGCGGTTGTGGGCGGGGCGTTTGTTTCTCATCATTTTTTTGAATTTTTGTCAGCTTTTTTGTTTGCAACTGAAATCGACGAGTTTATGATTGTTCTGAAAGCTTTTTCTCACTTCAAAAAGCATGAATGTCTCCCTAACAAGTGCCGTATAAAAATATCTTTCTTCGATATAAAAAGTGAGGCAAATTTTCATTGTTTCAGACTAAATGTCGTCTAGAGGAGTTAGAGCAGCTGGAACTGATGGTAATGACTTCCAGCATAGACAACGAGTAGCCCAGCATTATCAAGAAAGGTGAGAAACCTCTAGATTTTTCTTGAAACTCAATGATATTTTTCAGCGCGCAATTCAAATATATATTGAAATGGTTTTTTGTTCCACACTTCTTGATACTAGTTTTCATGTGGCTTAAGGTGAGTTAGTTTGAACAAAACAAGATAATTTCAAGCGTCAAGGGAAAACGTTTATTCAGTGATTTGGGTGTGAAAATTTACAACTTAGTTTCATCTAAATATGGGTAGTCAGTGGTGGTTGATACTATCTCCGGGTACACTGGATAAGTGGTTGTGTATTGTTGAGGATATCCAGTTGAGGTTCTTGTGAATCGTGTAGTATATATTCCATTTGGATTTCTTGTGCTTTGTGTTGACGGGAGAAGTTCAGTGAGAATAGGTAGTGAAATCTTGGTGCTATTCAAATTTTCATGCAAGTTGTGGAGTACAAGACTGATGTGGTTAAACACCACCGGTGCCAGGGCGATCAAAGACTTTTCAACTCGTGTATTGAAAGCGGTTGAAAGTGCTGTAAACTTCAAGATTACTACTCTTTTTTCAAATTTTTAACCAACTAATCTGCCGCAGGGTCTCCAAATTTCTGTAAGCGGCACTATAAGTAACAAAATTCAAATTGTGGAATGATTGATGCACATCAAGCAGCAGCTTTTGTCGCTCATTGAAACCTCTCGTATGAGCGATAGCAAAAGATGCCAAGCAGAAGAATATAACGAATTTCATGTTCCAACGGGGTTAGAATGAAAAAGCACTACATTCGGTTGTTATAAATACACCTAAATTATGTTGATGAACGGGGTGACTAATTGAAACGAATGTTGTTGTATAGCGAAATTATACATAATGGGCTTATTCACAAGAAAAAAAATAATGTAAAAAAACAATAAAAAACACAAACAGTTTATTCACCTAATGTCGAAAAATATCGAAAAACCCCCCTTTTTTCGAGGTTTCTCGACATTTTTCGACGTTTTTCGACATACTTTTACACACAAATGAGGTGAATAACCAATTTTTGTTTTTTATTGTTTTTTTACATTATTTTTTTCTTGTGAATATGCCCATAACAATTTATCGGGAGGCAATATTCGATTCGAAAACATCTGAGAAGCGCGCCGCTAGCGGCTCCGCGACATTTCGAAACCTCATGAAATTGCAACGAAAAGGAAGAAGGAACGTTTGTTTGTCTCACTGTATGGCATATCCCGTGGGATGTCGGCACACGCATTTAGTGAGAAGAGGAACACAAAAAATTTCTTCGACATTTTCATATTGTCAATCCAGCCAGATCATCCAATGAGAAATTGATCTACCGTCTGAATCTCTCATTTTGACATGATCTTTCATCGACTTTTTTGGGGTAGATCACTTTTCCCGTTGGATGATCTGACCGGATTGACAATAATAGTTTCATGCGGTTTCGAAAAGTCCCGAATCCTAAAAAACGTATATAAAACATTTATAGGTTGGTAGTGAGTTGGTTCGTAAAGAGCTTGGATGGAAGCTCCCATTTTTCGAACGCCTCGATATGCCGTCCGCCTATCCTTGGGAATATGTTTGGTGCTTTTCATTCATTCCCATCATCTTTTCTCTTCTATCATTCCCAAAAAACAAACTGAAACTCCTCAACTATTCGTATTATTCTCAATTTCTCTTCGGAATTCTTCCATGTATGATTGGATTGGGAGGACAATTGCCGGAACTGTTGGAATATGTGAATGATATGGAGGGAAGTAACACACCAACATTCAAAGGAACCTTCCCGATGGTCATTATTTGGTACATTTTCTTCGCCGTCGCTCTTCAAATTCACGGTTTTTCGATGTACTTTTCTCACAATCTTGCCGCTGCTTGGGCTCCAGTCAAACGGGATTAGGAGGGGTTTTCCAAATTATGTATTCAGGTTTGAATTGAGAGTATTTTAAGTTAAGAAAAGTGATATAGTATTTTTTAATTTCATTGTTAATAATTCCAATTGTTATTATTTTTATAAATTTATTTGCATGTTAGAAATATTTTTCATGATTTTTAAAAGGTTCTGAAAACCTGCCCAATATCTTGTTGATTTTTCAAAATGTTTTTTTTAAATTTATATATATTTTTTCAGAAATTATGTGGGGCGAGACTTTCGACGACTTTGAAAGTGAAGACCGCGAGTTGGCAGTGGCCAAACAAAACTACATGCACGAGCCGGCCAACATGAACTTCACATTCCCAAGTTTGCCACTTGGTATTCAGGTATTTATCATAAGTTCTATGCAAAAAGTTTGAAGTTTCTCACCCATACCTGACCTAACAAAAAAAAATGGTACCAAAAAAATCCTTTAAAAAAATGGTACCAAAAAAATCCTTAAAATTTTGTCACTGAAAATCTTGAGAAAATTTTTTTGTCACTGTGTATGACAACCAAAAAAAACGGAGCAAATTAGCTGAAAATTTCAAAAATTTTACAGAAAATCATAGTTTTTTTTTTTAATTGAATTAATAAATTGAAAATTACGGTAAAAATTCATACTTTTATCAAGAAAAGCAGTTTTTCATTTTTTCAAAAGTGAGTTTTGGCTCTTCGGAAAATTTCCGGCTCCGACCAAGCATGTTGTACAGTAATCCAGGCGGCAGAGATAAAAGTCAATTTTTATGAGGTGTGCAAAAGGTCTAATTAGGTCACATCTGTTGTTATTATAGTATTGATAACATCATAAATAACAACAACAGGTGTGACCTTTTCTTCAATGCTTGACCAATTATTATTGATCGAAAAATTTCATATAAGGACAAAAACGGAAAAAATAAAGAAAAAAATAGCTGAAAATTTGAGAGAAATTCATATTTTTCTAGAAAATGTCACGGTACTTTTTCTCCTCTTAGGCCAGGTATGTTCTTACCCGAACAATTATTTCAGCCTGTCGAGTTCATGAATTCTCACTTTGGCGCAACCGCCACCAAACACATGAAATTCCGTAAAGGAACAACTACCCTGGCTTTCGTCTATGAGCCGGCCACACCTGCCGATAAAGGAGGTATCATTGTCGCTGTCGACTCGAGAGCTTCGGCTGGAGAGTATATCTGTGAGTTTTTATTCGCGCCGTGCCGTCAAAATGAAAAGGAGAATATTTTTTAGCATCAAAATCGGTCATGAAAATTTTGGATATTGGGGATCGTATGGTGGCCACAATGGCTGGAGGAGCCGCGGATTGTCAATATTGGACACGAATTGTTGCCAAATACTGCACGTTAGTTTTTTTTGGCAAAAAAAAGTTTTCAAAAAACGGCGAAATCTCAGGCAATAGAAAACTCCGGAGTTCCACCAATTCGTCTCTTGAGTACCGCCAATTGCGCTCCGGAGGGCCCTCCAGAGCGTCTTTGAAGAAAATTGGTGAAATTTTGTGAAAAAGGGGGGAAACAGGTGGAGCTCCGGAGGAATTTTGTGGGCTTCGATGAAATAAAGTGGGATTTGGGGGAGCTCCAGAGAAAATTGGTGAGTTTCTGAGAAATGAAGGAGAAGATCGGTGGTCCACCAGAGAAATTCTAGGAAGATTTTGTGGGAATCTGTGAAGCACTGGAGTACTTTTGGTTAGATTTCTTTGGGTAGCGGTGATTTTAGTGTTAGTTCGAAGCTTCTATAGTACTTAAATTGTGAAGAGATGTATTATAAACCAAATTTATTGAACTGACAAAAAATCAAAAACAAAAAATGAAAAGAAACATTTATAAATTTATCCATCGAAGAACTTGTTCAATTGTCGCGGCTTCTCAGCTTATCCATTGCTTCAACATTTCTCTGGTTGTTCGTGTGACTTTCTGTAAAAAAACAGCGTGAGGTTTAGAACTTTTACACATTTTTTCATTTTACAAAACTAGAGAAATATATGCTTAATGAAAAAATGGCTGTCACAGCTGTGGGACGTTCAGCTAAAATGCCAGGCTGTGGGACGTTCAGCTAAAATTCGTGACTTATGATTGTTCAAGAACTTCTCGGGGGAAAATCCGCACACGCGTCGCACAGGGTGCGACGTTTTTCCTTCTATCCACACATGTGCGACAAAAAAGTGGCTGATTCAGAGAAAAAAATTATATTGAGAGAAGAAAAATGTCGCACACTGTGCGGATTTTCCCCCGAGTTCGTAGTTTGAAAAAATTTAGCTTTCCCATGTAAGATTTTATATAGCTAAAATCGTAACTTCTAGCTCACCTCAAGAAAAATATTTTGGTCGTCAGATTCTCGGTTTATCCTCCTTCATTTCCATTCGATTTTTCATTGCTTTGTGTTTTTCCAACTATTCGCAAATTGAAAGTTCATATACTTCCGAAACGTACGAGTCAACAGCTTCTGAAACAAATTCATACGTAAAACCGGATTATGTTTTGTAAATGAAAAATATGTGATCATCACATTTGAGAAATGTGTTGTAAATCATCAAGCTATTTCGAAACAGACTAAATTTTTCTAACTCACCTTACAAAAATCGTTTTTTCGCACCGTTCTATATGAATTCCTCGTATTCGAGTTCCGATTTGCTGTCGTTTTCATAATATTTTCATTTAATTCCCATAATATACTCCATATTCGTTGGTTTTCGGGAATGACGGCCAATATTAACAGTTTCTGAAACGACTTTACTCGAATTTTGTTGCTAGTGTATATCAACGTAAGAAATTGTTCAATAAAAAATGAAAATTCCGCTGAAAACATGAAAAAAAGAAAGATTTTAGGACAAAAATAGGAAAAAAATAAAAATAAAAATTTGAAAACTGAATTGTCATTCGAGCGCGTTTGCGCTTTTCTGATTTCCTCCAGAGGCCCTCCGGAGCTCCTCAAATTCTTTTCGGAGAGAATTGGTGAGAGAGAAGAATTTCCCAATTGACGATTATTTTGTGCTACTCCTGAGTAATTTGGTGAGAATTGGTGGAATTACGGTGAACTTTGGTGGGGCACCGGAGAAAACGGCGAATTGGTGGAACTCCGGAGTATTCTTTTTCCTGAGATTGACTTTGTTTTTTTCGAAAAAATCGCAAAATTTAAAATTGAAAAAAAAAACGTGAAAAATAGTTCGAAATGAAAAAAATTGATAAAAAATATTTCATGTTTTTGAAAACATTTTTTGGACGTGTCGAAACCGCGACATCTCGAAGCTTCATGAAAATATCGAAAAATATCCAAGAAAAATGTTTTTGGTTGCGCATTTCGCGTCGCATTCAATAAATGTATGTACCGACATCTCACGGGATACGTCATACAATGAGACAAGCAAACGTTTCTTCCTCCTTTTTGTTGCTATTTCATGTGGTTTCGAAATGTCGCAGATCCGATTTTTTAGAGAAAAATACTAAAACTAAATGCGTTGACCGTTTTAGTAATTTTTTATCCTTTTTCAGTCTCTACGAGCTTCGTGAGAAGACACCAATCACAGTCAGTGCGGCTAGTAAATACTTTGCCAACGCGTTGTTCGGATATCGTGGACAGGGGTTGTCTGTTGGATCGATGGTCGCTGGATATGATAAGAAAGGTCCACAAATTTTCAAAGTGGACAGTGATGGAGACAGATGTTCATTGAAAGTTTGCTCGGTTGGATCGGGTTCTTTGAATGCCTATGGTGAGTTTTTTATTGTGTAAATTTATAATTACTGTAACCATTTATAGGTATTCTCGACAATCATTACAAACCAAAGATGACTGATGAAGAAGCTCGTAAACTTGGCCTTCGTGCTATCATGCATGCCACTTATCGTGATTCGGGTTCTGGAGGTGTTTGTAATTGTAAGTCTTATCAGTTTTTTCGTTTCTCTTTGTTTTCTACAAGCGCTACCAGATTATATTTCAATTATATTTTTCAGTGTGCCACATCACACCAACTGAGAAGATCCGCCTCCCACCAATGGACGTTTCCAAGTTGTGGTATGAATTCGCCGATGAACTTGGACGCGACATTGTTTATGATCCACGAGAATAAGTTTCTAAATGTTTTTATTTGTCTTTTGTATTTTATCCGGTTCTTTAATTTATTCGTCCCTCCCTTTTCACACGTTTACATAAACTCTTTATTTTCAAAATTGTCTTGTTGTTTTGAATTTTGGTTTTTTAGGTAGTCTAACCAAGCTTGATTATTTGAACAATAACAATTTGTTGTGAGATATTGAAAACTCGAATTTCTAGACATGATAGTTTCGAGACTAACAAGAGTTGTTTTTGAGAACAACACAATATGGAATGAGAGACGAGAAGTGGGTTCTGAACCGAAAGATGCTTTGAGAGCTGTTCTTCTCATTGTTCTATTTTTGTTGACGTTTGGAGCAGCAATGGTGAGTCGAAGATTTTGCCGCACAGAAATTAGGGCGGGGCTTATTTTTTTGCAAACAATGCATTTTTCACAGATTTCGACACTTTTGAAAGGCGAATGGGCTCGTAGTCATTTGTTATCTTTCGTTTCGTGTGTTGGCGGCGGAGTTTTTCTCGGCGCATGTCTTTTGGATCTCCTACCAGGTGGGATTTTCGATTTTTGTTGTGCCAATCATTTTTTTTTCTAGATTCAATAGAAAGTTTCGAAAAAACAAAAGTTCAAACCGATTTTCCTGTTCCGCTGGCGTTCGTGGCTGTTGGTCTCCTATTAGTTCTCACTATTGATCAGATTGCCAGATTGGCAAAGGAGAGAAATGTATTTGGTGCGCAAGGTTATCATGTGCACAGTCATGACTACGAGATTAGGTTAGACTTTTTTTTTTGGAAAAATTCCAACAATTATCTTCAGCAATGATGAGAGTGGTGAAGAAGTCGATGAATCATCGAGAATTGGTGCAATTTTGCTTGTCTGTGCTCTCTCGGTTCATGCGTTGTTTGAGGGGCTCTCTCTTGCTGTTACATCGGATGCTTCTCAATTATTGCAGGTACCAAGCTCAGCTTGAACATCCAACAACCAAAACTCATTCAGATTTTTGGCGCGCTAGTCCTTCACAAATGCATCATGGGCTTCTGCCTGGGTGTTCGACTAGTTCAGGCCAAAATGACGACGCCTTGGTTGGCTCTAGCCGCTTTTGTGTTCAGTGTGCAGGTGTTGATTGGCGGCTTGGCTGGAATTGGTATTATGCGATTCATCAGTGGTGGAGAGCAATCAGTTGCAGCGGTTGTGTCGTCGATTTTGCAAGGTAATTGGGTGATTTTCATAGTTTCATAGTTAAAAAGTGGTCCAGACCTTTTACAACCTCCCAGATCCACTTTTTAGATGATGAAAAGTCCTTGTATTTCCACTTTTTAGAATGGGAAAAGTGGTCCAGACCTTCTATTTCCACTTTTTAGAATTGGAAAAGTGGTCCAGACCTTGTATTTCCACTTTTTAGAACGGGAAAAGTGGTCCAGACCTTGTATTTCCACTTTTTAGAACGGGAAAAGTGGTCCAGACCTTGTATTTCCACTTTTTAGAACGGGAAAAGTGGTCCAGACCTTGTATTTCCACTTTTTAGAACGGGAAAAGTGGTCCAGACCTTGTATTTCCACTTTTTAGAACGGGAAAAGTGGTCCAGACCTTGTATTTCCACTTTTTAGAACGGGAAAAGTGGTCCAGACCTTGTATTTCCATTTTTTAGAACGGGAAAAGTGGTCCAGACCTTGTATTTCCACTTTTTAGAACGGGAAAAGTGGTCCAGACCTTGTATTTCCACTTTTTAGAACGGGAAAAGTGGTCCAGACCTTGTATTTCCACTTTTTAGAACGGGAAAAGTGGTCCAGACCTTGTATTTCCACTTTTTAGAACGGGAAAAGTGGTCCAGACCTTGTATTTCCACTTTTTAGAACGGGAAAAGTGGTCCAGACCTTGTATTTCCACTTTTTAGAACGGGAAAAGTGGTCCAGACCTTGTATTTCCACTTTTTAGAACGGGAAAAGTGATTTTGTGCGACAGAAATGATAAATTCATTCAAAGCTCAAAAAAAGTACTTTGCTTATTCATTAAAACGTGTCCAATTTATTATCTCAAGATCTAATCTTTTTCCCATGTCTCATTTTTTTCAAATCCCCATTTTTAATTTTAGCCATTGCTTGCGGAACATTTCTCTACATCACAACCTTTGAAGTAATTCCACACGAACTACACAACGGACAGCATCGTCTTGCCAAACTGTTTTTCATCTACGTTGGATTCTCGATTGTCGTCGGGTTTATTCTTGTCTTTCCGGATGCCTCATGAGGTTTTGAAAAATGTGTGTTTTTCCCCCATGTATGTACATTTATTCACTTCACTTGCCCGTTTTTCCTCTTCACAGGTTCTAATTTTATACTAGTCAAAAAACAAATATATATATTTTCCTAGAAACTTTATATTTTTGAGTTTTTTATGGAATCCGTTAAATCGGTGTGCTCTACTTCTATGCATCAAATTTTAACGATTTTTCCAATTGCAGCTAGACCAAAAATTACAGTAGGAATGGAGAAAGTATCATGATTTTGATCATCAGTATCATCACAGTTCTACTACTATTGATCAGGTGAGAAATGGAACACCTTTTTAACAACAAAGTGTTTTTTCAGCTATGCACATCTATTATTCTCATGGTTGTTCTCAATCTTCACAAAATCTGAGTTTCAAATCGGAACTGTTGGATTTTTCGAGTTTCGAAATGTTAGTGTTCGACTGGCGCAGAGTTTGTCGATTCATATTGATTTTATATCGTTGCAACGGGATAAAACCCATCCGACGTGAGTGTTTTTCTCGAAGTTTTATAAAAAGTTCAAGGAGCAAAAATATTGGAAAATCTGATTTTTCCGGACGTTTCGAAACCGCTTGAAATTATCAAAGAATCATACCTGGCCTAAGAGGAGAAAAACCGTGACATTTTCGTGAAAAATATGAATTTCTCTCAAATTTTCAGCTATTTCTCTATGTTTTTCGTTTTTGCCCTTATGTGACATTTTTTGATCAAAAATAAGTGGTCAAGCATTGGAGAAAAGGTCACACCTGTTGTTGTTATTTATGATGTTATCAATACTACAATAACAACAGATGTGACCTAATTAGACCTTTTTCACACCTCATAAAATTAGAACTTTCTTTGTGCCGCCTTTGATCCCGACTCCTCAAAAGGGAAAAGGTCACACCTGTTGTTGTTTATGATGGTGTTATCTATAACAACAACAACAACAACAACATATGGTGACCTAATAGAGGTATTAAACACATTTTTTCACACCTCATAAAATTTGAACTCTCTTTGTGCGCCTGGATTACTGTACAACAGGCTTGGTCGGAGCCGGAAATTTTCCGAAGAGCCAAAACTCACTTCAAAAAAAAAAAATGAAAAACTGCTTTTGATTTTAAAAAAATGAATAATAAAAAAAAAACACACATTTTGTTCCAGACGATTTTGTGTTCTGAGAATCGGTGATGTTCGCATCGAAGGAGATCCAAAAAAGTTGACACCAATGCGAGAAGAATGCCCATCACATTCATTTCAAAAAGAGAGCAGTATTGAGAAAACAAAAGCGATGATCCAGAAACTGGCTCGACTAGCTCAATACTGTGGACTTGTTGTGAATCGTGTTCATCTCGTCATTCTCAACGTCATTCCCGAATCAATGCTACATGTGACAATTGACGATTTGTCAATTGAGATGTTCCGAAGTCGAGACGGTTGGCAACTCGAGACGAGTTGTAGCCTGATTCAGGCAAAAGTGTTGAGAAGAAACTCGCCGAGTGGAAGTCTGTTGGCTGAAATGTCGTTACCTCTACAATTGTCGCTGGATGTTGGAAAGACGCGAATCAATAAGGTTGTTGTGCGAATAGCCAATCCGTCATTCGCCTTCACTCAAGATATATTCGATGTGATTGGGTTGTTGTTGTCACCGTCGCAAGAATTACCACGAACATTAGAAGAAGAGGCGGAGACAACGTCGTTGATAAATATCGATTGGCAACTTCATCTCAATGTTGATGTTGAATCGGCGGCGTTCAAATATACGGCAAAGTTTAATGAGGAGAATCGATATATTACTCTGAACATTAAAAATTTTGTGATGGGAAGATGTGACAAGGTGTTCAAAATGGAAATTGTTGGATTTGTACTGGCTGATCAGTTGCAAAAATCGGCTATTCGAACGGGATCGTTGGTTTTGAATGTATCAGTGAGTTGGAGAGATTCAGGACATTTCGAAACCGCATGAACTTGTCATGAAAATATTCAATAATTGTGTGTACCGACATCCCACGGGATGGGACATAACGGTTTTCGAAATGTCCCGAAGCAAAAAAAAACAAGTCAAACTAATATTTTTCAAGGAGTCGGAGAATATATCAACGGTGGAAGTTCGAGCAACGTCGGAAGAATCGCACACTAGCCTGGCTTTTGACGACGCTCTTTGGTGGAAAAAACACATTGACGAGGTGAACATTTGGCTGCCAAATCGCCGGAAAACGTCAACAACAAGTCATCAGAACATTGATGTTTTTCTCGAACTCTCCAGTGTGTCGTGTGACATTGTTGATTTCGAAAAACAAAAATCGAGAATGCAAATCGGCTTTGTTAGTTTTCAAAAAATCCAGAATGAATACGAAATCGGCGTCGAAGTGCTGAATTTCGGAGAAAAAGTATCGGCCGACAATTGTTGTTTCGAAAAACACACGTGGGGCGAATCGTTGTTCGTTGGAGCAACTTTGATCCAATGGAGAAATGGTGAAGCCGTTGTCGGATGTGATGATGTGAAAATTGAATGGTCGGATAGATTTGCGAAACAAATCAACGATATCATACGAATTGTTCGGTCGTCGGGGGTTGAAAAAGTGGAGAACAAGGAGACGAAGAGCAGGAAAACTAGAAGATTTGGAGTTCGACTGACTGCCAATCGAATTTCGATGATCAGCACGGTTTTCGATAAATCATACGCATCGATATGTTGCTCAAAACTTGATGTTGTTTCGCCGGATTTTAGAAGTGAAATCGTCGTAGAACTTGGCTACTGTAGAGGTGCGGTAGGAACACGGCAAAAAGATGATGTATCGATTGATTTGGACACGTTGTTCCGCGCCAAACGAACCAAAACAACAACGGCAAAAGAGGCGAATTGGTCGCCGAGTCGGAGATGGAATCAGAAGTCGAGGGAGAGCATAGACGAAACTGCTCGAAAAGCGGTTGATGAGGGGATCAATCCGAAAATGGTGAGTCTGGTTTGACGGCTTGTTGTCAGGGAAGTTTCGGAACCGCTTGAAAGTATCGAAGAATGCCATACCTGGCCTAAGAGGAGAAAAAGTATCGTGAAATTTTCTAGAAAAATATGATTTTCTCTTTTTTTTCGTTTTTGTCCTTATGTGACATTTTTTTGATCAAAAATAATTGGTCAAGCATTGGAGAAAAGGTCACACCTGTTGTTGTTATTTATGATGTTATCAATACTACAATAACAACAGATGTGACCTAATTAGACCTTTTTCACACCTCATAAAATTTGACTTTTGTTTGTGCCGCCTGGATTACTGTAACAGGCTTGGTCGGAGCCGGAAATTTTCCAAAGAGCCAAAACTCACTTTTAAAAAAATATGAAAAACTGTTTTTCTTGATAAAAGTATGAATTTTTACCGTAGTTTTCAATTGAAAAACTATGATTTTCTGTAAAATTTTTGAAATTTTCATCATGAATGAATGAATTGTGGAAAAAAATGGCGAACATTTTTTTGACACTGTGGAAAAACCGTTCAAAAAAAAAAGGAAAAACTTTTTCTGCCGATATATGAAAAAGAACAAAAAATTTTTCCATAATTTTCCCCAAAAAAAAATGTCACTGTAAAAAAAATCCGGCCGAATTTTTTGACAGCGTACAAAATCCTTTCCTACGCCAGGTATGCTAAACTCATACCTCGGGAGAGGTGGAGCAAGAAGAAAAAAGAGTCAAAACAAACGCGACGAGAAAGAAAGACAGATTTATTAGAAAACTGAGAAAAAAGTGAAGAATGAATGAGCACACCGGAAGACACATAGATTGTCGACTCCGCCCACTTTTACAACCCACGCCGCTTGTAAAAAGGGGCGGAGTCGACAGCCAATGTGCCTATACCTGTGCTCAATCATTTATTCATTCATTCTTCGTTTTTTCTTAGTTTTACAGTATTGTTTTCTTTCTTTTTTTGTCTCTTTTGTCTTCACTTTGATCGTGTTTTTCTTTTTGTTCTTTTTTTTTTGATAGAGGGTAGACCTACTAGGGGGGTTTAACTTTGAGCTCTTGTCCACAATTATTCCATCTCCGTATGGAGAAAACATCACATTACATGCCAAAATCAATTTTTTAATTCATCAAAAATTGAAATGTTAGCTGACCCCCTCCCAGAGACCCGGTCCGTTTTTATCTTTTTTTTCCGATTTCAGTCAGCTAGAATATCAACCAAAAAAAAGGGACCTGGTCCGATTCAGCAAAAATTTTTGATAAAAACGGACCGGGCCCGATTTCTGGACGCTGGTCCGATTCAGACACATTTTTTAAGTTCGGGTCCCAGTATTTCCCGTAAGGTTGAAATTTCATGCGGTGTCGAAATGTCGCGGTCCGGAACTCGCGGAGCCGAGTTTTCCTGGATTGAGAATAATTCAAAAGTTTCATTTTTCAGTTTCTCTCCTCCGACAGTCTACAAATCTCAATAGACCGTAGATCTACAGTGATTGACAGCTTCACACTGGCCATCGCAAGCGCCTTCTACATTTCCTGGTCTCCACACCTTCATCTCATTCTGTTGCACTCATTCAAATCTGCCAAACAATCGCTAGATGTTGGTGTCGAAGCCGATGCCAATACCAGACATGTTCCCAGAAAACGACACTATTTCGTCGATGCTCAAAATGTTGTTGAGGTGCAATTGGAATTGGCGAGAAATCATCGGATGCTTTGGAAATGCGACAATTTCACGTTTGAACGCGTTGAAGGACACACAACAGTTGGATCGAATGAGTTGGATATTATGATGAATTCGAAGCGAATTGTGAATGTGCAAAATCCGGTGATCGCTATACGACAGTCTGATGATTTTATGACATCGTCACGACAGGCGTTTGGAACTCTATCATCGCTTCATAACAAAACGTGGACTTGGGCCGCTGACAAATTCCTCTTCTATCTACCATTCGATTTCAACTTTGCGCAAGTGTTTGACGAGTTTATCAACTTTACGAAATGGATCAAAGTTGTGCACAAGATTCAGAAAAAGGCATTCACCCCCGACTCGCCTCTTCCCAGCGATGTTCGAATTCAGTTCAAAGAAGTTGTGTTGGAATTGGAGGATGATGATTTTGAGAACAGGCTGAAGTTTAGTCATGAATTGAAGGAGGATGAAGTGTATGAGAGTGAACGACGAAGTCAGATATTGGAGGAGAGGTTGATGCAGTTGAAGAAGAATATTCCTTTGATACCAAGTTAGTTTTTTTTTTACTTTTTTTTTGGGCCGGACTGGTGGAATATGACCTTTTTACGATTCCGGGCGAGATTTTTAGTTTTGAAATAAAAAACAGTTTTTTCTTACTTTTTCTATAGTTAAACATCAGAAAAGTTTATGAAAATTTTCATTTCTGTTTTTGAAAAATCAGTTTTCAATTTGAGACCGGCCCGCATAGTTGGGATCACTAACTTTTAAAAATAAATTTCAGAAATCTTTTAGCAAAAAAAGTATGTTTTCAGGTTTTTTTTCTGAAAATTTACTAACTTTCCAGTAGGAGTAATGCGCCCTTTCATGATGTATGTATCAAAAAGGGACGGGCCAATAAAAGTGTGCTAGGCTCCGCCCTAATTTCTGTGCTCCAACCGGATTCTCTCAAAAAGCAATTTTCCTTCAGATGAAATTCTTGAACAACTAGTGGAAAGTTTGAACGAAAAAAATAGCGAAATCTACATTGAACGATGGAAACGCAGTGATTTTGGGAAGAATTCGTTGTTTGTCTCAAATTGGAAAGGTTGGAGTATGCGAGCGTTTGCTGACCCAACATTGCATGGAACCGATAAATGTTTGGAACTTATGCGATTGTTTGATCCGTTGAGGTGGGTGGCCAAAAAATGGCGGGAAAAAGGTATACATTTACAGTAATTTGCCGGAAGATCAAAGATATTCAACACTTTGGGCTCGGGCTGTGGAATTCGATGTGGAAGAGTGGAGTGTGACATTCAAAGACTATCCCATGCAATATCTCGACATCAAAGATTTGCACTTTTTCGGAACGCTTGTCGGTGCGGAAAGTTTCAACGAGGGTCGATCGTTGCGCGACACAACGATCCCCGTTCCACCGCCATGGCCAACTCATACAATTCAAAGGAACATGTCGCCGCTCAAATTCTACTACGATATGCAGTGTGCGTCGAGTGATTGGCGATGCACCTACGGGCCGTGCTGGGAGCCGTGTCTGTCGATGATATCGTTGACATGGAACAACATATCGGCACCGTCGCGCGATCCATCGCCACCCCTGCCGTTCTGGGACAAGATGCGATTCTTGTTGCACGGACGATTGTTGTGGTCGAGCGAGAAGATGGTGACGACGATGCTCGCCTCGAACGACCCCTACAACGAGACGGAGACGATGGAAATGTGTTGGGATGATTTCGGCCTTGACTGGGCGCTCGGCGAGATTCGCATCAAATCGGGCCTCCGGATATTTGTACGAACCGCGTCGCGATACGACGACTCGCAAGTCCTGACACTTCCCGATGTTCGGCTGAAAATTCTGCTCGGATGGGAGTGTGCCGGCGATTCGCATGATCATCACACGATTGTACCTTGCTCGCCGGATAAACTGCCGCACTACTCGTCGCTCGACGAACACGACTCGTATCGACAGTTCCGATCGTCGTGCGTCAATGTCACACTGAATTTTGATGTATCGCCGGGAAGTTGTACGAATCTTGAAAAGTTGCCCAATGTTCTACTCTACTCGAATACGTTTCGATGCATTGAACAGTTTTTGGTGGGTTGAGATTTTTTTGAAATCGGGGCATTTGGGCCATTTTGGGCAATCTCAAAAAATTAAATTAATATATACAGTAGTACAGTAATACAATAATTGAAACGGCACAAAAATTTTGTGTGAAAAATCACGGTGGACATTCTGAAAATAAGGATTTCCACGTTTTTTTTTTTGGCCGAGGTATGATTCGTGGCTCTAAAAAACTGACGTTGAGAAATCGGACCGGGCCGGCCTCTATAACTCTGAGCCCCTGTTCACAGCTATCTCAAGTATGAGGGGAGAGAGAGCACGTGAAAAGAGACGCAGAGAATTGGAACAAAACAGATTTTTTTCATTTTAATTCCCAAAAAAGGTTCATTTTCACATGACAAAACAATAATTTCACGTTTTTTTGACGTGAACTGTCCCCGTTTTCCCTCATTTTTTTCCGCTTTTTTGAATAGTGTGGGCCCTTAGGCTTTAGCGGCCCGGTCTGTGATTTTAGGGCCGCGTCCTCGGAAGCTCACCCCTGTTAAACTGCAGCAAAAACTAACTGTTTTTCCAGAAATCACTAACCACAAAAAATCGAAACGTTCGCCGTGGAAGCGTTTTTGGCAATCGCGTTCTTCTCAAACCGCAACTTTCCAAACATTTCGGAAAACTACAAGTGTCGGTTTCTCTGCCAAAAGTCGTGCTAACCTATTGGATGTCACACTCTTCGCCGTTTGGTTTTCGTGTGTTTTCCGATGGTCTTCAGCTGACTGCTAGTTTTAGGCAAACTGTACAACACACGTCGGTGAATAGGGTGAGTTTGGAAACTTTTCAAAATTGAGAAAATCACAATAATACGGTATTTTAGGAGATGAATGTTCAACGTCGTAAAGTGTATACATGGTCAACACATCATATGACATGCACCTGGTGGGCTACTCAAGTACACGTTTACGGCAAGGAGAGTCGACCACTCGAGTCGGGTGTCCCGTCGGATGATACATTCCTTCTCGGATTCGGACGAGTACAGTATGCACGCGAAGCGTATCCGGGAAAGGATATTCCGTTGCACAAAGTGACTGCGTATGATTTGAAAATGTCGTGGACGGCCGACAATCGAAATGCGTGTCTAACCATTGCCGATGGAGTTCATCGGGCTCATATGTTGCGGAGGATTTTGTCGAATGACGCCGTCAAAACTTTGAATGTTAGTTTTTTCAACTTCTTTTTTCCCCTCTTCAAATGATGAGCGTTTCAGAGTGATTCCACTGATTTTTTGATGGTAAATAGAAGTTATCCCTTAGTTTCCTAGAAAAAACTTGCGAATTTTTAGAACTCCCTAACCAGGCTTGGACCGAAACCGGAAATTTCCGAATTTCTGGAATTTTCGGAACTTTTTTCTCACGAGTTTTTCTTTTCATTACTAGCAAAAAATCGAAGAAGTTATAATTTCAC
Source organism: Caenorhabditis sp. 8 KK-2011 (assembly GCA_963572245.1). Taxonomy (NCBI): domain Eukaryota; kingdom Metazoa; phylum Nematoda; class Chromadorea; order Rhabditida; family Rhabditidae; genus Caenorhabditis; species Caenorhabditis sp. 8 KK-2011. The sequence continues at coordinate 2,230,358 of OY751546.1, read as the reverse complement.
AGTTTCTAAAAGTGAATACAAAAAAAAGATGAAAAAATTATTTTGAATTTTGCCTGGAAAGTTCTGAACATACCGTATCTAAGAGGAGAAAAAGTACCGTGACATTTTTTGGTCAAAAATTCACTGACATTTTCAAGAAAACATTTTAGGTCACGCCACGAAAATTTAACAACTATTTTTTCTCTCAGATTTTGAAGAATTTTGAACTATTTTTTCTGTTATTTGATCGTTATTCACAATGTCAAAAATATTTGTCCGAAATTTTCACAGTGAAACAATTTTAGAGAAATTTTGGTACCCTCTGAGGTCAGGTATGGTTCCGAAATTGCCGGGTTTTCCGAAAAATAAAATCGGAAAAAATGTCGAAACCATTTTTTTTCGGAACAAAACTTCGGTTCCGAAAGTTCCGAAGCGTCGGTTCCCCCCAAGCCTGACCCAAACTCTGAGAAAAAGTGTTAACTTTGTAAGTTACAGATTCACTTGGAAGAAGAAGAAGAGAAAACCAAACATCATCCAGTCACCAAAATCAAAGACGACACAAAAACGCATCGACGCGGATACAGTATGACAGAGGCCAATCCGTGGATGTTGAATCAGCTCATCGACGAGGTCGGAACGAAATTGGTGGCTCATTGTGAACAGGCGTCCGATGTGCCGATTGATTCGTTGGTTGGAGTGCAGGCGGCCACGGCGGACGATGTGAAAATACTCAATTGGCAAGGTGAGTAGAATTTTGGGACGATTTTTTAAAAATTGAAGTGCGGCCAGGAAGCTGATCCAAGAAATTGCGTAGTTTTGTGACTACAGTACCCAACAATTAATTAGTTTTGGCGGGATTTCAAAATTTTAAATAGAAATTTCACACCAACAATTTTGTGAATCTGTATTTTCTCTCAAAAATCAAGTGAAAAAAGCGTGCGAGACTGTTGCACACAGTTCCTCCGCCTCTCCAAAGTGTGCGATGTCGATGAAATTATCAAAAACACTATTTTTTTGCAGTCGATTTGTTCAATAGTCAATTGGTGTTGAAAGGCTGCGAAAGAGATGGATTTTTGCTCGTCTGCGCGGCAAAAGCACAACTTTTGCAAAATGTGAGTTCCTTCAAGCTTAGTTAATATTTTAGACAAGTTGAAATTCTAGATTCATCGAAGTGTGTGGAAAGACGGCCTACTTTTATCGAAAAAATCATGGAGCGCTCTCTTGTCCGGAATGCAATATTTTGCACCAATATCGGCGACCGGTTGGAACAAGAAACAGTTTCAATGGCTACCGCGAGAGGTTATCGAGGAGAAGACGCAGGATACGGCCGGATTTGCGGATGATTTTGTGCAAAAATATTCGGCGACCGGAGAAGCTGTCGGGGGTGTTGTTCAGCAAGGTGAGTTCACTCTGAAATGAATTTATCGTTCTTATCAAAATCTTAATATTGAAGGCTTAACTTTCGAAAATAGAAAAAAGGAATTTTTAAAATCGAAAAAAATAGAAAGAAGAGCGGCTTGTGCAAACACCGTTTGTGTGTGTGTGCGGGTACAGTAATCCATCAAACTTCGAAATTTTAGAAACCGATGCCGGTGAAAAAGTTCAATTGCAACGAATTGTGTCGCGATGTAGTTGTCAAATATATTTTGTCTACTTCTCTGACGAACTGAAAACCGAAGAAGACATTATGATCCCACCGCCGAAAATTGATGAAAAACATCAAGCGCTGGTTGGCAGTGAGGCGGTCGGGATCGACGTTTTGACACTGAAACACAACATGCTCGAAGCGACGAGCAATTCGGAGCAATACGAGATGGTCGTCGACATTGTCAACAATTTGGCGTTGTTCGTCGATCCGAACAAGAAAGCGTTGGGCGAAAAACGGCGCAGATTGCGGTTCGAGTCGCAGATGATAACTATGCAAGAATTGAGAGGAAACATAATGCGATATCAATCGGAACTCAGAGAAATCGTATCAATGGGAAGGTATTTGGAGCGACAATTGTTCTACTTGAATCAAGGTGAATTGGTGATCGAAACGACGAGTGATAAGCTCGAACAAGAGACCGAGGACACCAAATTGAGGATACAAAATGTGTCGGAAAAGCTGGACACATTCATCAGTTGCTATAAACAGCGACAAATTGCCAAGTCGAAAGATATTGAGAGTAATCTTCAAAAAGAAGATGTTGAAGTCATTCGACGCTTCGAAGTTTGCTTCGAAGATTGTATTTGGAAGTTGACAGAGAGTGACGGACAAATTGCATTGGCTCAAACACAAATTCGCAACTTTTTGTATACGCGAACTGTGCGAAATGGTAATTGTGGTGATCATTTGTTTGAAGTTGGAAGTGTTCGAGTCACCAATTTGTTGCCGGATACTATTTATAAACATGCGCTACATAGGTTGGTTTTTTTGTCTTTTTTTATTTTGAAAATTGCTAGGTACTTTTTCATCCTTTTGGTCAGGTTTGAATCCCGTTTGTTGAACGAACTTTGAAAAAAGGAGCAATTCTACAGTAATCTAGAAAATACGGAAAATTTCAAAGCCCCTAAAATTGTTTTTATAAAAACGAATTTTTGTTTTTTCCCGACATTTTTCACATTTGAATTCGGAAACTTTTTGTGTCCGAAAATTTCTGGTGTTTTTTATTTAGAACACAGTTTTTTCGAAAAGAAAAACACACACACAGTTTTTTCGAAAAGCGAAAACTTGTTTTCAAAAAAGTTGAGCACCGCGACTTTTCGAAACCGCAACGTTTCGAAATCGGAAAACTTCAAAAACGCGACATTTCGAAACCGCGACATTTCGAAACCGCGACATCTCGAAACCCGGAAATTCGAAACCGCAACATTTGAAAATTGCAACATTTCGAAAACGCGACATCTCCAAACCGCGACATTTTGAAACCGCGACGCTTCGCAACCGCGACATCTCGAAACCAGGAGATTTCAACAGTTTTCATATTTTTCTACATCTCTGATTTTTTACCCAAAAAATGTCAATTTTCATTTTTCTGAGTTTTTTTTCGGAATTTTTTTCCCTACCAAGCCTGATTAGAAACTACTTCAAAATGGATAATTTTTTTCAGAGACGAGTCGAGACAATCGCGCCAACCCGCAATTCGTCTTTTTGTTCGCGACATGCCGCCGGTCGGTGGAATATGTGTCAAAGAGCACTTTGAGCTCAACATTGCTCCGATGGTCGCCGAAATCACGCATCGATTGTTCGACAAAATCATGCGATTCTTCTTCCCGGGACGCAATATTCATACAAACGAGAATCTGGAGGCCGAGCCCGAAATTTCGACGTTCTCATTCACACGAAAAATTGCGAGCAGTTTGTCGATGAAAAACGCTGAAAAATTGCAGTCGAGTAAGAGTGGCACGTTGCAAAGTGTCGTGAATGGAACGACGATGACAAGTGGAAGTTCGACAAGTCATGGCTCGTCAAACACAACAACGATGGCGGCACTGATTGCGGCGGCCGAACAAGACGACATCGATCGGATGAGAGAACGAGCCGATCAGGTGAACCACTTTATGTACATCAAAATTCCCGAAGTTTCGTTCGTCGTCTCGTATAAAGGGAACAAGGACAAGAATCTCATCGATGTTCATCAATTCAATTTCAATTTTCCGCTTTGCGAATTTCACGAACAGAATTGGACATGGTTGGATTTGGCGTTGGCCGTAAAACAGAGATGTAAACGAGTACTCTTGCAGCAGGTACAGTACTTTTGTAATATATAATAAATTCCGAATATTTTTCAGTTTATGAGACAAAAATTGCTTCGAAATCGAATCTCGAATTTTTCGATCGATCCACCTCAACAGGGTGTTAGTGAGGAGGAGAAGAAACGAATTGCAGTTGGAGTTGTGAGTTATTTTTAGAAGGGTGTTTTACGACAGTAACCATGACCTGAACAGCAATAAAAAAAAGAATTAGAAAAACTGGTAGATTGTTGTTTTATGAGCTATAACCTCTGTTGTTGTTTTTTGTTCCGCACGATTGGTCATTGATCAAAATGAGAAAATCTGATCAATTGTGATGTGACAGATGGTCAGCTTTTTTACACTAAAATCTCATTGTTTAGTTGATTTTGAAAAGAAGTGAGGAAGAAAAATTCATACTTGAGAATTTTCCCGGTCCAAAAATTTGGAAATTCTCGAAATTGAAACATAATTATTTTGTGACAGTGAATGACGACTAAATTTGAAGGAGTTTTCAGTTTTCGTGACGAGACCCAGACACATTTCACCTCTTGTGACAGGTAGAAATGCGTCTGAAGTAAATATGTTTGGGCGAGGTAAATATTGTGTGTGACCTGATTGGAAAAACTACAGTACCCTGAAAACTATTCTTCATCGAAAAATGCATATAAGTTAGGCTCCTGGGGGTAGAATTTGGAGTTACCGTATTTCCTGTAATATAAGGGCATGCCACTCTATTTTTCAACCTTTCACTCCGAGTGCCCTTATATTAGAGGCGCCCTTCAAATAGAGGTGCCCTTTTATTTTTCAACCTTTCGGAAAACATGGTTATCTTGAAATAGTTATCTCGAAAAATTGAAATAACAATGTATTAAACTTGATGAAACCGCCAAGAATTAACAATTAACAACAAAAAAAGTGTATAAACGATTTTACATTTCAAAATCCAATGAATCGTTGCTGTCTACATTAGATAAGTTTTCTTCGAATGCGTTCTAAATCAACTTTGTCGAGTATTTGGGGTGCCCTTATATTAGGGATGCCCTTCAATTAGAGGTGCCCTTTTATTTTTCAATCTCTCTCTCCGAGTGCCCTTATATTAGAGGCGCCCTTCTACTAGAGGTGCCCTTATATTACAGGAAATACGGTATCCTCAAAAAAATTTGAATTTCATAATTTTTCTTGTTGTAAATATTGGCAAAAATTCATCACTTCAGAAGCCCTAAGAGGGTTACTGAAAAAAATTGTCTGAAATTTGACTCCTTAAACTTTAAACAAAAAATGCCTCTGAAAACTGTTTTCTTTTTCCAAATTCCGTTTTTCAGACCAGCGTCGATCAAAAGCAACATAAATCCAAGTAGGAATAACCGCGATTTTATCAAGCAGACATCACTTTTTTTCTCTCAAATTCTCCGTTGTTATTTTTATTGATCTACTGTTTTTGTTAATGACCCTCCGTTTTTTTTGTTGGTTGGTAGAAAATGTTTGGTGGAGATGGGTCAAGGACAAGAAGAGAGACGCATATAAAAGCGACTCATTCATGTTTGTTTTTAGTATTTATAATAAGTAGTAAGATTTTGTTCCGCGTTTTTTGTGAGAAAATGGGACAATCCTTCTCTCTTTTTTATGTAGAACAGCAAATGTGCTCTATGGAACCATGTGTTGTTTTGTCAACGTGGCCATCGTGTCGGCCGGCCGGTCAACCAAACGTTTTTTGCTCCGCCCATTTTTCTTCTTCTTCTCACATTTTTTACTCTACCCAATGTTTATAATTTGAGATCTCTTATGGGTTTTACGGGTTGTTTCGAAAAAAGCAGCAATAAATTTATGTAAATACTATTGTGTTCTCTCTGGATTTTAGTTGCAATCTATTTTTTACCGATGATTTTTATTGATTGATTTAGCTCTAAACTTAACTGTTTTAGATGAAATATCTCGTGGCAGTTATTGCTCTGGTGACAGTCGCCATGGCTGCTGAAGATGGGCCAAAAGTTACCGACAAGGTCTATTTCGATATGGAGATTGGAGGAAAACCAATTGGACGCATCGTTATTGGAGTTTTCGGAAAGACTGTGCCAAAAACCGCCACCAACTTTGTTGAACTTGCTAAGAAACCAAAGGTATTTTTGAATTTTCCTCAACTTTCTGAAAAAACGTATATTTTTGAAGGGAGAAGGATATGTTGGAAGCAAATTCCACCGTGTTATCGAAGACTTCATGATCCAAGGAGGAGATTTCACCCGCGGAGACGGAACCGGAGGTCGTTCGATCTACGGAGAGAAATTCGCCGATGAGAACTTCAAGCTGAAGCACTACGGAGCCGGATGGTTGTCGATGGCCAACGCCGGACCAGACACCAATGGATCGCAATTCTTCATCACCACTGTCAAGACAACCTGGTTGGACGGACGTCACGTTGTATTCGGAAAGGTTTTGGAAGGAATGGATGTTGTTAAGAAGATTGAGAAGACTGAGAAACGTCCGGGAGACAGACCGTCGCAAGATGTTGTCATCGCTGCCGCTGGAACTCTTCCAGTTGATGCTCCATTCGCTGTTTCAAGAGAAGGAGTCAACTAAATTACAGACGACTTTAATTCGAAATATGTGTACTATTTATTTTTTTGAGCCTTACCTGAAATGTGATCCTTTTTTGGAACAATAAAAAATTAAAAATTTATACTTTCAAAGTGAACACAACTAAAAAAATCGTCGAAGTCTTCTGCAAAGAAAAAAAATAAAATTTTTTGTTAAAAAAAATACAAATTTGAATTGCCGCACACAGTTTGATATGCAGGGTATTTAGGAGTACTGTAGTGGCGCCAATTTCTTTTTCACAGCGCATCTGTTTGACTTTTCCAGCTCATTCGATCGAGTTTCAGCCGGCACAACTGGTTGAGCTCACATTCAGCCTCTCTTTTTGAAATTCTCGAATTTTTATGTTCACCCGTGACAAATATCTCAATTTCAGTCAAGCTCACTTGATATTTCTCACAACAACCAATCATGTCGGACAACGCGAACCAATCAATCGAAGTCGCAGAAGAGGCTATTGCCACGATCCAATCTGGACTCGCTTCAGTCTCCATCAACGACAAAGAAGACCGATCGCCGCGCAGAAGACCACGACTCCCGACCGCTGAACGCATCCGTCTCTGGGAAGAGGAGCAGAAGACAAAAGTTGTTCTCGCCAAGAGCATCAAAGGAACCGTCAAATGGTATTCAGTTCTTGGACGATACGGTTTCATTTCGCGCGAAGACGGAGAGAAGGACGTTTTCGTTCATCAAACCGCCATCAACGCGTCTGAAACCAACAAGTTTTATCTCCGCACCCTCGGAAATGGAGAAGCAGTCGAATTCGACCTCGTTGAAGGAAAGAAGGGACCAGAAGCCGGAAACGTCACTGGGCCAGAAGGTGCTAATGTGATGGGATCCAAGTGGGTTACTGGGAAAAATTTAGGAGTAAACTGATTTTTGGTTCCAGATTCCGTCACATTCTTCTCTCGCGTTTCCGCAGAAACCAGAGATCTCGTACCAACCGCAACAACGAGACCGAAGCTGATATCCCGGAAGCGAAATCAGTAGAGGAATCGAAAAAACCAAAGAAACAACGCAAGCAACGTCCACGCAAGGTGAGTGAAACACAATGAAAGATAGTGAAAAAATTGTTTATTGCAGAGCCGCGCTCCAAAATCTGTCACTAAGACCGACGAATCAACAGAAGAAGTTGTTGCTGGAGCTCGTCGCGAGAAAATCATCGACGAAGACTCCAAGCAAACGAAACTTGATGATCGATGTGGAAGTGCTCTGGGCGAAGCTCATCTTGGTGCTCAAGCAATTGATGCCCAAATCTAAATATTGTTGTTCAAAACCAAGTTATGTACACATGTACAAAATAGTACATTTTTAGTTTTTATTTAAATGCATGCCACCCTGACTCTCTTTGCCATATTGTAATCTTGTTTAATTGAAACCATAAACAGTTATGGAAACTTGTAGTTCAATTCTTCTCAACACATTGCACATGTCTTCCCCCCTATTTCAGAAATGTTCTGTGTCTTCTCTATGTCTCCGCACATTTTTCTTCTATCGATTCCGCGCAGAGAATGAGAAGCAGAAAGGAGAAAAAGCTCATTTCATCTATGCATTTTAGTCATGTCCTCAAGATTCATACAGCTGCTCTTATTTTTTCATTCTGTTAAATTAATTAGAGCACAGGTTTGGTTTTTGTATTTTTCCACTGTAAATAACAATTATTAATTTCAGTATGAGCCACAGTCCAACATTGACCGAGTTGCACAACGACCACTCCTAAGACCTTGTCCCAGTGAGTTTCTAGTATATTTGAAAAACAAAAACCTGGAAATGGCAGGACTAGAAATTTTCGTTTTTTTTCAAAAATTTTTTGCAGGAGAGTGGGAATGGCCTTGTAACAACGGAGAATGTATTGCACATTATGATGTTTGTGATGGTATTCCTCAATGTACCGATGGGTCTGATGAATGGGGTTGTAATGAGAATACTAACAGGTTCGTTTTTGTTTTTTTTCAAACTCCTGAGAAAGACACTATTCCATTCGAAGTCCGATTCATTTGTTGAAAAAATAATTTTTTAAAAACCACGGAAACCATAAACTACAGTAGTTTCGACGATCATGTGCGCTCTATTGAACCATTAAAAATTCCAAAAATCTGACTACACTATAAATGACGCAACTTTGCACACCTTTTTTCTCGCGACCCACCTTCAAGACGTAAAAAATTTATGTGCTCAATAAATAGTGCTCATGAGACAAAAAATAGTGTTATCGATTTTTTGTTGGCCTTATCAGCAAATTTTTCTCCACTTTTGTTTCCAAACAATGTCTCCAGAGGATGACCCAAATTTTTTGTCGAACATTATTCAGCAAGAAATTACCGATTTTCCCGATTTGCTCGATTTCAAGTGGGCAATACAACATTCAGTTTTTTGTTTTATATATTAAAATTTTTACAGAAATGTGAAAGCACACGAAGGAAACGCAAAAGAACCACCGGTGATTGCGTCAACTGCGGCTGGCTCGATTAGTTCGACTACGGTTGCGGCGAGTTCGTTGAAAGGTGAGAATAGTTTTGTGGGCGTAGCCTAAATCGAAGAAATTTAGAGAGAAGGTCACGAAAATTCACAATTTCCCCAAATTTATAATTGAAAACGATAATAAATGTTATTTTAAAAACGTGAAACGTGGCATGGCTACTTTTTAAATGGAAAATTATCATTTTTTTAAAAGTATTTTTTTATGTTCCTTCAACAAAAATGTACTGTATTTAGCCCCGCCCATTTCGTTTCCTAGGCCATGTTGGTTTTCTTCCAATTGTCTAATTTTTTCAAACGTTTCCAGGAACAGTGACAATCCAATACACCCACATTCTCATCGCCCTTCTTGCATTTGTTATTCTCTCATTTTTCATCATAACAGTGGTAAAACGTCGTGCTCGAAAGAAGTCTTCGGGATTCCGTAACCGTCGCGGCAATATTCTTCAGCAAGATTCGGACGAAGACGACATTCTCATCAGCTCAATGTATTCATGAACTTGTGTGTTATTCCCCTATATTTTCGAGCACGGGTTTTTTCGTCATTAATAAATAAAAAAAAACTATTTTTATTGTGACAAGTAGAGTAGCGCAAAAATGGGATTATTCACATATTTAGACAGCGCCAGCTTCTGTCAACAATTTGGCGAGTTTGCCGCTTTTCTGAGCGGCTACAGTGTCATCACATCCACCAATCAACTGTCCGCCGATGAAGACTCGTGGAACAGATCGAGCGCCGGTGAGTTGCTGAAAAATTGTGATTTTTTGAACTACAGTAATCGCGTAACAAATTGAATTTTGAAAATTAAAAACAGGGAAAAAAGGTCTCTGAAAAATTGCTATTTTTCGTGCTAGGTCAAATTAACTTGCGTGTATTTTTATATTTTTGAATTCTATGGACCTATTCCTGATTTTCTGTAAATTTCACCCACCTCACAGAAAATATTTCTGAACTACAGTAACCGATTAATTTTCAAGCAAAATTTTCACGAACTTTTCTCCAAGTTTCTCATTTTCAAATTATATCTCTCCGAAAACAAGAACAGTGCAACAAATGCGCTCTAGCGAAGAAGAACAGTTCAACAAATGCGCTCTGTGTATTTATCGAAATTCAAACACCGCGACGCACTTTTGCACAAATCTCAAAACTCGCTCACCCCCAAATAGTCTTGAATCTCATTGCAATCTTTTCGCTCATCGAGTTCGATCCATTCCAAACTTCCCGACTTCAACGACGATCCTTCGAGAATCGATTTGGCCTGGAATAATCAACAGAAGAATGATGATTCAATTGGGAGGCTCCTACTTTATGACAATATGGGCAATAAGTTTTGCTGAAAACGACAACTTTGTGCGATTTGAGGAGTCCGTCAACAAACGTTTTCGCCGACATTTCGAGATTTCTGAAAAATATTAAAAATAATTTATAGAATTGTTAGGAAATTGAACGATTCGAAGATGTGTAAATACATGAAGAGAGATCGATTACAAACAACAACAAAAAAGTTCAACAAAAATTCATGATGTTTCGCCGGTGGCAAAATCCTTGATTTTGCTCATGATCCGTTTGAAAATGCCCTTCTCTCCGACATTTTCCTCTTTCGGCTCGAACGGAACAATGCCGACGGTGAAGTTTTTCAAATCGGGCAAATGTTGACGAATCAACGAGCCGTCGGTGGCGCGGCGAGCCGGAATCGGCGTTCCAATGTGCAACGAAATCGAGTCGCCCTGCAGAAAACAGCGAAAAAATCAATAAATAATTATGGATCGGTTTTTGATCATGCATAGGAGAAGAAGAGAAAGTGAACTTTTTTTTTGTTTTGCATCAGAAAAATATGATGACAAAAGGTTTGTTTGTTTTTGAAAGGAAAACGATTTTTTAAGCGTAAATTTGACGTCTAATGGGGTATTCAGTTGAAAAAAAATGTTAAAATATGATAAAAAAAAACACAAAATAATCCAAAAATTGAGTTTTTTGTGTTATTTTATAACTTTCAAACATTTTTTAACATATTTTTTTTCAACTGAATAACCCCATAAATAGAAATTTTTTAAATCTACTTTTTACGTATATTTTTGGGATAAATTTGAGAATTTTCATTTTTATTTAGACGCCAATTTTCTTAACCTCTATAATAACCCGTAAAAATTGATCTGGCTCAGAACAAGTGTGCACTTTGACCTAGTTTTTTATTTTTTTACCAAAAAAATTACCAAAATTTCCCATTAAAAACGTGAAAAATAAAAAGACATGAAAAAATCAATAAATATTGGATATCTTTTTGGATATATAGGTCAACTTGTTTTTTTTGTTTTGCAAAAAGACTTGGAAATTTGTTTTTTTTTTCATATCTTGGCCAAAACGTCGAGATCCAACTTTAGAAAAACTATTTTCGAACATTTTTTGGATTCATAAACGAAAAAATTGGATTTCTCAGTTTTTTTTTTGGATTTTTCTGAAAATTTGGATTTTATTGTTCAATTTCACAAACAGATAATTACAATTTTAGCGTGAAACAAGCCACGCCCTTTTTTTTCTGTGACAAACTTTCCAGAAAGTGAAAAACGCCCTTTTTTGATGTATGAATTTCAAAGAGAACAACTTTAAAGCACAAAAATTATACATTAATTCAGACAGCACAAAAATTTCCAAGATTTTTTGTGTCAAAAATCAGAGAGCACATTCTCAAAGTAACGATTTACACGTTCTTCAAAAATTTCGATGAAAAAAAGGTCGAAAATTAGTTCCGCAGATAAAAATGGGCGGAGCTTGTTTTACTTTTGAAGCTTGATTTATTTGTAAATTTAGGAATTTAACCGATTAAAAAAACATGCCGCATTCAAAAATAGGCGGAGCAAGGTTCATTTCTCTTGGAATTTGAATGGAAAAAAATCTGTTTTGTTGAAAAAAGAGCTGCCAATTTTATTAATTCTAATTTTTCTCGGATTTTTTGTTGCAAAAAAAGTTGAAAACTTGTATTTTCATCGACTTTTCCGCTCAAATTTGAAGCTCTCCAAAAAGATGTTCAATTTTCCCATTCTTCTCATATTCCATTCTAGACCAAACTTACCAAACATCCTACATCTTCTGTAGTTTTATCCAAATCTTGTTCTTCTCCCTGTTCTTCTTCTTGATTTTCCACTTTCTCCTCCTCTTCTGGCTGTGCTTCTTCCTCTTTTCCATTTCTATCAATGACAATCAACTCATCAATATCCTCATTTTTCTTTTCAGGATTCATCAATCTGTTCATTTCAAGCTGCTGAATTCGAACAACCTCATCTTTTTGGTGTTTCTCATCAACTTCCTGGAAACAAACAAAAAATATTGTTAGGTGCAGGGAAGGCCCGAGAGTTCGGCCCGAAAATCACTTTTTTCTGTGCTCCGGGACATTTCAAAACTGCATGCAATTTTTTTTTTCAATTTCGCAGTTTTTTATCGAAAAAATGTTTTTTTTTGCTGTTCTTCAATCATACCTGGCCTAAGAGGAGAAAAAAAAAGAAAAATATGATTTTCTCTCAAATTCTCAGCTATGTTTCTCTATTTTTTTTTTTGGTTTTTGTCCTTATGTGACATTTTTTTGATCAATAATAACCTTTTTCACACCTCATAAAATTTGAACTTTGTTTGTGCCGCCTGGATTACTGTACAACAGGCTTGGTCGGAGCCGGGAAATTTTCCGAAGAACCAGAACTCACTTTTTAAAAAATCGAAAAACTGTTTTTCTTGTAAAAAGTATGAATTTTTACGGTAATTTTCAATTTATCAATTCAATTAAAAAAAAACTACGATACTCTGTAAAATTTTTGAAATTTTCAGCTACTTTGCTTTGTTTTTTTGGTTGTCATACACAGTGACAACATTTTAAGGATCTCTTAGGTACCCTGTTAGGTCAGGTATGTCTTCAATAAATGTGGGGCCGACATCTCACGGGTTTTCTCTTCACAGCTCATCTTTTAATGTGTCTTCTCTGGTTCAGTTCGGTGTGAAAAAGCTGAAACTAGGGGAAAAAACAGAGAATGACACATTTAAATATATTTAAGATGTAAAGAGAAAACATACTGTCTCTCGAAACCCGTGAGATGTCGGCACACACATTTGAAAAACAGCCAAAAAAAAAAATTTTTTTTTCGAGTAAAAACTGCGAAATTTTTCAAAAATTACATGCGGTTTCACATGCAAAAAAAATAAACAAAAACAATGAAAAAAAAAACGTGTCCACGTATTTTTGAAAAAAAAAGGGAGAAAAGGGGCGTGACCGGAACATTCTAATGAAAAAAAATAGTGTGCCGCAGTTGTAAAGAAACATGCCAGGGCATGCGAAGGGGCGTTTTACGTGGTTTTGGCATGTGCGGTTTCGAAATGTCGCGGAGCATTGAATCAAGAAAAAAAAACACGTACCGCTTGCAAAAACTCGCAAAACTTCTCAAACGGCGGAATATTGAAGCGCTCCAAATCGTTCAACGCTCGATACTTGTTATTAAATCCCATATAGTAGACAATTTTCGAGTTTTCGACAATTGGCGCCGGCCGAATTTCGGCGGCGTCCGGTTGCACTTGAGCAATGTTCGTCGAGGTGGTATGAAAACGTAGGAGATCGCGAGATTTGTCGATTTTGATGGCTCGCTTCAGATAGCCCGGCGGATAGCCTTTGTAGAAGCCCATTCGTCGCATTCGATAAATCCATTCGGGTATGTCGTCGGGCCCGATTTTCAGCGCCTCTCTCAGTTTCGCACTCAATCTTCCCGGCTTGAATTTGGCGTCGCTGTTGTCGCCGGTGTCCAAATAGCGTTTACTCGAATTGCTGTTTTGTTGTTGAAGTCGTAGTTCGAGCTGAGCTTTTCGAATGCGATTCTGATCGCGTGGCTCGGGACACGAAACGATCATATGATCACCGCCACAATTGAAACACGTATTGCGCGGGAATCGACGCTTTTTCGGCTCATCAATTGCCTGAAATTTCGAAGAATAGGTTTTGGGGCGTTTAGAAATCAAGACATTTCGAAACCGCATGAAATTCTAACGAAAAGAAGGAGGAAAAGTTTGTTCGTCCTATTGTATGGCGCATCCCGTGAGATGTCGGTACACGCATTTATTGAAAGGTAAACAAGAAAAAAAATTTTTGTTGGATATTTTATGATTTTCTCATGCGCTTTCGAAATGTCCTGGAGCCGATAGGTGAACTAGAAAAAATTGAGATTTTTTTTTCGAATTTTCATGGTAATCTTCAGAAAGGGGTTCGCAAACCTATTGATCTCGAAAATTTTTGTTTAAAAAAATGGTTAATTTTGTCAAAATCTCATACCTGTCACAAGAGGTGACAAAGTACTGTGGCATTGTTTTGATAAATGTGTCTGGGTCTTGTCACGAAGACTAAAAAACTACCATGATCCTTTAAATTCAGTCTGCTTTTGGCAATTTTTTCTGTTTTTCCATTTTACTCTTGAAAATTTTGTGACTTTGAACCTCAAACATTGATAGTTGTAGTTTTCAAGAAAATGAGAACAAGTTTTTTTTTTGTTGTTGTTTGAACTAAAAATACTGTTCAAACAACAACAAAAAAAGAAAACTAACCTTCTCACCCAACAAAAGTTTCTCAATATTATCCTTCCATCCACTTTTCACCACCTCATCACCATCATCTTTTCGATTGTCTCCTTCATCCTCTTCTACCGTTCTGATACCACCCGAATCAATCACAAAATCTGCAAACTCCGAATATTTGGTCCTTTTTGCTTCGGGCTCATTTTCATCCGACAATTCGCCATCCTCCACTTCTCTCTTCGACATTTCTGAATCGGTTTTTGAGGGTGAAACATTGATTTTTTCAAGGAAAAAAAAACAGATAATCAAAAGAGTTGTCGCTACTCAAATAAAATACCAAATTTTCAGCAAAAAAAAAGTTTAAATATTCATAACTCAACTCCTACCAGTTCACAAATTCCTGAATTTCTGCGTAATCTTTTTTACTCGTTTTCAATTTCTCAACTAATTTCTTATTAGTGGCAAGAACATTTCCAAACTCTGCCAAAACATGAGAACCCGTTTTTTTGGCCGTCAACAATATCGAATAAATTCGCGCCTTGAGAAATATGATATTGCCATTGGTGTCACATTTTGCGAATCCTTCAATCATTTCACGGCAGCATATTGTATCGAAAAAATTGCTGTTTTGTGTGTTGTACTTCTCGAAGAGTATTGATAGTTTGCAAAAGGCCTGCGAAGACGTTCTATCGCCGTTTGATCGAATTTCGTTGGGTGCTTTATTAAACATCAGCGATATTATTTCAGCTACACGTTTCTAAACAAATTTTATTTGAATTTCTATGAGCATAGCTCGGCCAGAACGTGGGATTCCACGTGGCACAATTTCAAAGCACACTTTTGGCCGTGTGAATAACGACCAAAAACCGTATTAAAAACGTGAAAAAATTGACGTCGGAATGAAAAATCGACATTTTACGTGTATTTTTCAATTTCGACGCCAAGTTTTTTTTAAACGTTCATTACACGTGTCTGGGTCTCGTTACGAAAACTAAAAAATTACAGTGTTCCTTCAAACTTTGCCACTTTTTTTAAATCTATTTTTTGGTCAACATACCTTGGCCCTCATTGATTTGTCTTTATCCATAATACCCGCCGAATTGTCAATCACCGATGTGAAAACTTTCGAAAACGTTTCTCCTTTCGGCCATTTTTCATCGAGTTTCGTCCAAATTTTCACATTTTCCGGTTGCGACTAAATTCAAATCGCCAAAAAACATTGAAGAATGAAAAGATAGGACACTCACCTCACAAATTTTCGCAAAAACCATCTTCGATTTTTCGTTAGAAACGTTCAATGTGATTTTTTCGAAAAGTCTTCGGAAAATAGAATCCATTTTGTCTTCTGCAACGAAAATAAGGCGGTTTTTATATTGAATTGAGTTTGGAGTTACCGTAATCCTCATAATACAAACAATATGAAACAATAGCTAACGGCAAGATCAAAATGAGCCAACTCTCAGGTGCTGACACAATCTCAAAACCAAGAATTGTTTCGAGAAAACCGACGAGCAATCTGACCGGCGGTACAGCTTTCGCATCATTTTTCAGAACATTCAACAACTCTCTGAATCGTTTCGAGAACTCTACAGACTCGGCAAGAATTGTGAGCTGATTTCGAATAAACTGGACACATTTCTCATCGTCTCCTCGTCGCATCGCATATTCCCATACAACTTCCGAGTTGATATATCTGTTCATTTCCGATACTTTTGATATTAAAACAATCCAATTGGAATCCGTAAGACTGTTGGAATCTTTCAAATGTTGCTGACAAAACGTGTCGAATTCTTGATGATTGAATATTTCGAGACTTTTCACAATGTAATGCGTTTGAATGGATGATGTTGGGGTTTCCAGTAATACTGAAATTGGATTTTGAGGCTCTGGGAGGTTTCGAAACCGCATGAAATTCCAACGAAAGGGAGGAAGGGTTTGTTTGTCTAACTGTATGGCGTATCCAGTGGGATGTCGGTACATACCAGGGCTGGTCGGCATCGGCATTTCGGAATGCCGAAATGCCGAATTTCGTCATTTTTTCGGCAGTTTCTGAAAGTCGGCAGTGGTGCCGAAAAAAAATTCGGCATTATGACTATTTCGACTCTCGTGCCGAAATCCATTACATGCCGACTTTTTTTTCGGCATTCATGCCGAAAAAAGTCGGCATTTCGGCATAAAAAAAAAAAACAGATACAGTCTTTGAAAGAAACAGCAGCAATTTTGAGCTAGGTCTCGGCGCGAACAAATGATAGTAATCATGAGAACGTTGAAAATCATGTTTTTTTTTCATTTTTTTTTGTTCCGCGAAGATGGGGAAGTGGGATCTATATCTCATGAAAATCCCCGATGAACGGAAAAAATGTACTATATGTCATCATGTTTTCAACTATCAAAAATACTCATCTACCAACGTCTACAGAAATCATTTCAAACAACACCACCCTACGATATTCGGCAAAGTAAGTTGAAAACCTTCACTGATATTTTGTTATGAAATAAATTATAGGTTGATGGTAATTTTTCAAAGCTTTTGTTTTTACAAAGAAATGTTCAGTTAATGAGTTTTGTGAAATAATTGGTAATTTACTGGCGTTTTTTGAAACTTTGTTGTTTTTATTGTTATGTCTGAAGTGTCTGTAGAATTTTTTCAAATAAAAATGAGATTTTCATGAAAATAATGTACAAAATGCCGAATATGCCGAAAAATGCCGAAAATGCCGAAAAAAAATTCGGCATAAAAAGTCGGCATGCCGAACTGCCGAAAAATTTTTCGGCATAAAAATTCGGCATGCCGAAATGCCGAAAAAAAATTCGGCATGGGAAATAACCATGCCGAAATGCCGAGAGGTCTATGCCGACCAGCCCTGGTACATACAATTGTTGGAAGAAGAACCATACCTGACCTAAGAGGAGAAAAAGTACAATGACATTTTCTAGAAAAATGATTTTCTCTCCAATTTTCAGCTATTTTTCTCGTTTTTGCCCATATGTGACATTTTTTGATCAATAATAATTGGTCAAGCATTGGAGAAAAGGTCACACCTGTTGCTGTTATTTATGATGTTATCAATACTACAACAACAACAGATGTGACCTAATTAGACCGTTTTCACACCTCATAAAATTTGACTTTTATCTGTGCCGCCTGGATTACTGTACAACAGGCTTGGTCGGGGCCGGAAATTTTCCGAAGAGCCACAACTCACTTTAAAAAAAAATGAGAAACTGCTTTTTTTGATAAAAGTATAAATTTTTACCGTAATTTTCAATTTAAAAAAACTGATTTTCTGTAAAATTTTTGAAACTTTCAGCTAATTTGCTCTGTTTTTTTGGTTGTCATACACAGTGACAAAATTTATGTGAACTCTTTGCTACCCTGTTAGGTCAGGTATCGACCAAGAAAAAAAACGTACACTGTTGTTTGAACCTCTGCCTTTCGCACATTTCATACACTCGTTTGTCAGTCTTTCCAATGATTTCCAACAACTTCACAAACAGAATGAACATATCTTTGATTTCCATTGTCGCTGCATCAAAATTTTCTTTTATAAAAGTCAGGATTTGTTCGAGAATCGAATCTGTTTGAAAAAACATCGTTTTTGTCGATTTTCCTAGCAAACCTTCTGTTTTCATGGATAAAGTTATCAAATATAACATGTTGATTTTCAGTGTTTTTGCGGATAATTTCAATTTCTGACAAATAATTGCCTGGAACATATCTGCGTTCAATTGAAACACTGAAAATTGTCAATTTTTGTTGAATTTTAATGAAAAGCTCACTTTTCTGAAAGGTTTTTAACAGTTCCAACGGTTCCAGGGACATTTTTTCAGAGTTTGAAATTTGAGAAGCAATCATACTCAAGTTTTCGTCGTCTAATAAGTAATCTCCATCAGATGTTTCGACAAAATCGAAAATTTTGTTGATTAGTTGTTTGAGGCTTTTCTTCATTATCGTAGTGAGCGTTCTCTGATTTTTGGGTTCGATCTCGTTCAGCAAAACCGAGAAGAATTGACAGGCCAATGGAAAATCGTTATCCGGAATGGCGGTGTTTAACAAAAATGTTAAATGAACAATACGCACATTCCATAATTCATCGCCTGATTTGTCTTGAAAAATCGAATTTTGAAAAAAAAAAAATCAAAAAGGGAAATCTAATTACAAAGTTTATGTAGTTCTCTAAACCTCTCGATTCAGCACGTTTTTATGTGAGTTCCCAAATTTTAAGATTATATGTTTTAAAGAAACAAACCGATGATTTTGCATTGCACCAATTCTCTGAGAAGTTCAGTGTATAAATTGAAACAACTGGCCGCGCTCAAAATACTCGAATCAATAAGATGTTGATATTTCGAAAGGCTCATGTTCCCGTTTATCATTTCGTTTATAATCTTACAGAACCGGTTGTCTTGCCGATATAATGAAATCAACATTTTTTGAACACAACCACACGGAAAAATTTCGTGGCGACTTTCGAATATCCTCAGAACCATCGTTATGTACACAATTGAAATGTCGTTTATCGAGAAAATTGGATCGTTCAGTGTTTCGTAGATGTTTAGAGCGCTCAGTAGAACATGATAATCTCCCGGTCTCCGTTTATATTCGTATAGGATTTTGAGAACAAAGTATTCAAATTGTTGTTGGAACACTGATAAATCCGATTTCCGCACAATTTCTAAGACACTGCAGAGGGTTTTGCTATTTTTTGGATCTTCTGACATATCGAACAGGGTGTTGAACAAAATCAGGAAGTCTGTTTCTTCGTATAACTTAAAAATTGAATAATAACGACAGAGTTTAGTATTTTAAATAACTCACATTATCGATTAGAATACCCGACTCGACAAGTTCCTCACAAACTTCGTGATATGACGTTGATGGGCTATCATCTAAATTGAAAACATCTATAACTGATAAGCATTTCATTCTGCAATAAACAATCAGATTTCTAAGCTTGATTTCGGAAAAATTGAAAAACAAAAAAAATAATTTTCAAAATCGCCACCCGCTAAACAGCGGGCACAGTCGGAGCGTCGTTTACAGCTTTTTCTTTTTTTCGGAATTTCAATCAAATCGATTTTTTCTGCAGAATTTCGAAAAACTATGTCAGATGTCACTACACCAACCGAAGAAACTCAGTAAGTTTTCGAATTTGTTTGAGCTATTATCTATCAAAAATTTCAGAAAACAGAAAACGAACAATCCAACCGAAAATCGTCCATTCGCTTTGAAAAAATGGAATGCGTTAGCCATTTGGGCTTGGGATGTGGAATGCGATACTTGTGCCATTTGCAGAGTTCATTTAATGGGTTTGTTAAAATCGTTCAAAATATGTGTGGAAATTAGTTTAAAATTCAGAAGAATGTCTAAGATGTCAGTCAGAACCGAATGCTGATTGTTTTGTTGTTTGGGGCGATTGTAATCATTCGTTTCATCACTGTTGCATGAGCCAATGGATACGTCAAAATAATCGTTGTCCATTGTGTCAACAAGTGAGTTTTTTTAAAGTGTATTTTTTTTGTCAAAAAACACCAATTTTTAAGTTATAGGGGTTTATAATTCTAAATTTAATTCTAAAATTCTAATTTCCAGACGTTAGAGGGTATTTATTTTTTACATTTTTTATTATAAAAAATTTCGTACTTTCAGATGCAAAAGTTTTTCAAAAAAATATTGTCACACTCGTATTTTTCTCAACGGTTCTTTAGAAATATACGAGTTCCATTTCTCTGTAGTTCGTGGCTAGGAATTAAAACAAAACTCAGTAGCGCCAAACTTTTTCAAGCGTGTCTCGCCCAGAATTTTTCGAGGTTTTTATCTCTCTCAAAGTACCCAACTCACAGTTTTAATAAAAATCACATTTTTGGATGATATACGGAGAAAAAAATGATTCGATTTGAAAAGTGAAGACATCCAGTCATTTTTAATTGAGTTACGCTCAAAAAAAAAGTTTTTTTTAAATAAAAAAACTGCTTGACTTCTCAGGAAAATTCTCAGAAGCCGCACCAAATATGACCTTCTCTCCGAAGCCAGGGGTGAGATACTATTTGAATGTGTGAGTACTGAAACTCCGGATGTATTCAAGGCCCGTTTCCGGCCTTGTCTGAGCGGGCCTGTGGCCGGCCCAAGAGAGCCCAAATCTCACCCCTTGGACCGAAGCTACTCCATCATTTTTCAGCGACTCTTAAACTGTTCATAAAATGAAACCGCCAAATATAGGACAGTCCCCCTTTAACAAAAAAAAAGAAAAACATGTTTGTCATACTGTATGGTGTATCCCGTGGGATGTCGGTACACACATTTATTAAAGGCGTAATGAAAAAAACCTTTTTCTTGAATAATTGGCAGTTTCGAATTTACACTGTTCCGAAATGTCATCGATAAAAACATTTCCCAGCATTGTGAAAAAGTCGGAATTTCACCCGTGGTTCGATCCTTATTTTTCAGCCTTTCGAAGAAAAAAAACACAGCCAAGATCCAGATAAAACGAATCCTTTCAATTATTTCAAAAAAATAAACCCAATTTTTAGTAAAAATTGTATTTCCACATTTTTCCAGGACTGGGTTGTTCAACGAACCGGTAAATAAAGTGTTCGAATGATCAACTATCTCTCCATCGCCAACAAACACATCACACTCTAAAAATGTGAATATGTATATGTAAATATAGTTTTTCATCACAATTTTTGACACTAAAATATATTTTTTTTTGTTGTCGAAAAAAAAAATCTATGTTGAAATAATATTCACACGATCATTATCGATATTGAGTGAATTTGTTTTTATTTTCCGCAAAATCGCGCGACGCTGTCTGTTATTGTTACTGTCTAGCATTACTACAATGCATCGATCAGCGAGCTCGGCTACATGTCAAGAAGAATCGATACGGTTCATTAATCCTCATCCAAATTTGACTGTATTTGACAATTTGTCAAGGCCGAGAAGAACAGCTAGTTTGAAGATGACTCAGTTTGTGTGGGAGACGAAAAATGAGCCGCCAACAAAAAATAGATCGAAAGTTCTTCTGAATCGCGTCAAAAGTTTGATGATACGAAATGATAATGCTATTGGAAAGAGGAAATTGAGAAGAAGTTTCAGCGCGAGAAGAAGATCCGATTTCAGGTGAGCCCTGCCACACAAAAATGTGATTTCCCGGACATTTTCGCTTTCTATCAATGAAATCATACCATTCGGGAGTTATCAAACTAGACCTTTTTTCCTTTCTCCAACAATTTTGCCTTATCTTTACTATGCTATCTATATGGCATGTATCAAATAAACAGGCGAACTCAACTGACACAAAAAAAAAGAGATCATAAATTGATTGTGCAAATATTCTTCATCGTTGAATTGAGATTTTGTCTGTTTCGGACCTCCGAATCGAGATGACAAAGTCATGTTTATTTTATGATCACAAATGAGTCATCAATTGAATGAGACTCTTTGCACACAACGGAATGATTCCTGTTTGATGGCAAATATTTAGGAAAACGGGTCATATTGAAACCACGTGTTCATTTTTTTTTCGAAAAAAAAACGGGCACAGGAGAACTGGCTGGAAACACATCTTTCAACAAGAAAACGCAAAAAAAAACCAAAATAAATTTTAAGTGTGCAATTCCGCGTCATTTCAATTGTTCGTAATACAGTAGTTTGACGCACAAATGCACAAAATGAAAAAGTTTGGAGTCTGGTAGAAATAAACAAAATCAAATCACTAAAAATTATGATTTAAGAATCATAAATTATTTGCATGGAAATACGTCGTCGCTTTTAGAGTGTGCGCCTTTGAATAAACTTACAGTACAACGACATTTTTGTTTGTTTTTTTTCAAATAAGGACAATTCAACGCGAACTTGTCTGAATCTCTCAAATTTGACATCATAGATTTTTTGTGGTAGATCATCTTCACGTTGGTTTCATAAAAAATGAATCACGGAGATCTTTCGAACTCTACTCCAAACTTGCGTCAAATTGTGATTTGTGCTCGATCCAGTGAATTTTTTATCGTGACCTGCTCCCATTTTGATTCATCACTTTAACTATTTTTCAATGACTGACGAAGCTCAGGAATATTGGTCAGTTTGTATGAGGTTTGTTTCCGAAAAGTTTGTTGGAAATTAAAACAAACAAACAGCGTGACAATTTTTGTTAGAGAAAAAATTTCTTCTTTGAAAATTTTCAGAATTTTTTCACTGTGTGTATTTTTGAATCTCAATGTTTTCGCACATTTTCCTATTTAGATCAGACACAGTTTTGTGGACGTGACCTGAACCAAAGAAAATATAATTCAGAAATGAGAAATTCAGAGAAAAGGTCACGATAAGTTTTCAAAAAATTTAGCTATTTTAAAATGTGCAGTTTTTTCTCAATGAAAAATCAAGTTCGATTGAAATTTTCAGACAAATTGGAAGAGTACTTCAAAAGTATACATTATTGTCAATTCAAAATTCAATAAAACTCCATTTTTTGTGTCATAATACACCCATTTTTCGTTATCTACCAGCCATTTAAACACAATTGATCGCATCGAATTTGTGTTTGTCATTTTTCTACTGATAACTAGCTAGCTAACCTTATTATTATTATTTTTTTGTATTGTTCAAAAATGTCTGAACATGAAAATGATCGTCCCGAGGTGTTAGCAGAATGCGGGCGTGAAATATCCACTGATGATGTGGCTGATATTATCACTTTTCCCAGTATTGAGTGAGTTCAAAACTTTTAAAAACCTTCAGGCGGGTGGCAACCGATAAAAAAGAAAAAAATATAAACAGTATATCTGTTTCAAGGAACACACAGAATTTTGGTAACTACTGTGCGAGACCGCGTTTCATGAATAATTGAGAGAGCCATCAATCTTTTTTTTTGAGAATTTTTTTTTCCTTGAAAGCTCTGAAACGCCGTGTTATTTTAGTAGGAAAAGCGATTTGTTTAATCAAAAAAAAAAAATGTTAAAAGTTTGTTTTCAGCTCTAACTCGAATAGTTTGGATTTTGGATCAAATGATAGATTGTCGAAAAAAGAACGCTATTTTTCGGAGAAGCAGGATAAAAATATATTCATGAAACTGATTCATCCGAGCTATCACAAACGAAATCAGTGGTTTCGAAAATTGTTTGTCGAAAAACATCTCATCGATAACGACGAAGTATATCTTGCGTGTAAGTGTCAAAGAGACAAACGCGCTCTATTGCAACAGTTTTCAGCGTATTCATGCGCTTATCAACGCGAAATTCTGGCGCAAGGTCGCATGTTCATCTCGCAATCACACGTTTCTTTTTATGCAAACATTTTTGGATGGGAAACAAATCTGGTGATACCTTTGAATGAGGTGGAAGCCATCACCAAACAGAAGGCTGCCTACATTTTTCCAAACTCTATTCAGGTTTTGATGTTGTTGGGTTGGACAAAAAATTATCAGGATTTTTTACAGATTGAGAAGAAAAATGGAGACAAGTTTTTTTTCGCCTCTTTTGTAAATCGCGACAAATCCTATCAAATCTTGAAAAGTGTCATGGATCGAAATCGAGTGAAACGACCAATGGGTCCCGAAGAAGTTTGGGAACTTTTGAACAACCCCGATGAAAAGGTACTGTAGTTTTGAAAACTTTTAAAAAGCGTCAAGGACTGTGTTTTTGTATCTTTGAATCTCAAAAGTTTCTGTGCATTTTTTTTTTCAAAAATCAGACACAGTTTTGAAATATTTCGCGGAAAAATATAATTTGAAAATGAGAAATTCAGAGAAAAGTTCACAAGAATCATAAAATTTCCCAAATTTTTCCTCTCGCTACCATTCCTGACACAATGTGGTTCGTGTAACAGCAGATGCACTCAACATAAAGCACATCACAAAGTTTCGTCACAGAAAAAAAAGATGTTGAGCACAACTAGTTGACACAAAAACGTGTCACGTTTTATAAATTATCACAATGTGGTTTTTTTCTCGGGTCAACACTTTTTTCGAAAACCTAGGGGGAACCATGAATTTGTATCTAAAAGTAGAATAGCTCCGTTTCCGGTTAGGCTTTTTCTGGGTAAAAAAATCTCACTCCTGCAATTTCGAAAAACTTGAAAATTAATTTTTCCACGCAACACTTTTCGGAGCATATATTTTTGACTTGTTTCGTTTCCATACATCATATTGGCCGCTTATTGATGCGGGGGAGGTCACTAACTTTTGGAATTTTGTTTCCAGAAGTTTTTGAGTTTTAAACTTCACTGTTTTTCGTGTTTTCACTGGAGCAAGATCGATCAAATCTGAAAAAAAAAACAATTTTTTATCAGACCACAGAAAATTGACCCGGGGAATTGAAAATTTCAATTTGAAATAGGTGAAAAAATGGTTCCGCAATCAATATAAAAAATGAGTGCCAAGTCCTGTTATCAACACAATTCTTCATTGCTTTCTGGCCTGTTCCAAAAGGATGTAAACATCCCCACTCGATCTAGGACCAAATGAAGCCGGACTCAGACTCTGGTAGACGGTACTCGCTCCGAAAAGTGTTCGACACAACATTTTAATCGATTTTTTGACAAATTTTCATGAAAAAAGGAGACCCGAATTTTGAAAATTAACTTATCTTGTTAAATTTGGAGAAACGCAGACGGAGAGGTTGTCGAGTCCAACCCTCACTTTGTAATAAATCGAAAAACTGAAATGATTAAAATTAAGATACGTGTCACGCGATCACGTCGACACGTGGATTCTATCTATTTTTTTTCGGTTCTCTGATTCAAATTGTTTTTTCCAAATTTTGAAAATTTTTAGTATGGGGACTAACTTTCCCGAGTGGGTATGTATGTTCGTTTCTAAAAATAGAGAAGAGAAAAAAAAATATCGCCCGCTTCGGGGATAGAACTCATAACTTCCCCCCTACTAGTTAAACCTCTTCCCTGCTGCGCCGTCGAGCCACATTTTTAACGCGAATTGTTTACTGATATATTGGTGGTCCCTTTGAAAATGATGCAAACTACATTCTCACATCAGACATCGTACATATTAGTTCGGAACTACAAAGTATCACCTCAAAGACTACAACAATTCTCCTCCTTTTTTCCGAGTTTTCATTTGAGTAAACATTGGGTTTCCCCCCACCAAAGGAGCAATACAACTTTCTTGTTCATTGGACAAATGGACAACTTTTTCGAGAAGAAAAAACACAAAAGTTTGAAAAAGATGCTTGATTTACATATTCCTAGCCATAAAAAGAATCGAAGAAGGCATCGAAGTCTTGAGGTGAGAAACTTCTTATCAAGTGTATGTATTTTTGAGGTGTACTGTGGTTTCTAATGAGCTCGATAAATCAAAATTTTGTGTTTTTTTTTTAGTTTAACAAGCATTAAAATAATTGATAATAAAAAAGTAAACATGAGCAGCAACACAAAACTGATAACACCCAGACGGGAAAAATCCAGTTTTCTTATTTGTTTGAGTCTCTAAAAATAACACCAATGAAAAAAAGTAAAAATAAGTTTTGTTTTTTGCTAGAATCTCCCAAAATACTATATACAATAGAGCGCATTTACAGCTGCTGGGAATTTTTTTTTCAAAAAACTACAGTGAAATCACAATTTTTATGTTAATACGTGTTCAATAACTTTTAAAAGTTGTGTAAAAACCAGTTTCTATGCGAATTTTTCATTTTCATCGTTGTCGAACATTCTGAGTTGTCATAGTGTGCATTTCAGTGTTTTTTCACCTCTTTTTTGGAATATTTTATCAAAATTGTCACGCGAAAAATATGTGGCAAGACAGTTCAGCAGGTTAGGCGTTAGTTTATAGGCGAGAGGTCGAGGGTTCGATTCCTCAGCTATGCAATTTTTTTGAAATTTTTTTTCCTGAAATTTATGTTCCAGTCAAAAAATGTGTTTCTCACAATTTTTGTGCTCATAACTTTGAAAATTAAAGCAAAAAAATGTTTCAAAAATCGGAATTTCCAAAAAAATCTACAAATCCAATCAAAATAACCTTTTTGGCCGTTTCTCTGAAATTCTAATTTTCAAAAATTTACACAAAAAACCCCGTGAGGCTTCCAAAACGTACACCTAGTTTGCATAATAATCCAATTCTGAGCACTTCTTTTCTCTAATCCTCTTCGCCCTCTCATTCTCCGTAGTTTATGTCTCTCTTTCTTTCGTTTTTTTTTCTGAAAAAAAACCTGTGTTCTTTCGTAACCTACTATATAAACAATGACATTTGTATTTTAAAACCCACACTTTTTTCATTATAAAAAAAAATGAAAATATTTCTAAAACTTTCTAAAAAGTTGTATCTGGAATATTTGAAACAGAAACGAATGGTGGGTTCTATTACAGTACAACGAAAGTGTACTGTAATTATTGATGTCTAAATCAATAAACAATCCCGGAAAGAATTTTCCGTTTTTTCTCTCATCCTAATGTTTGCTCGACGTACACTCATTTTCACATCAAAATTTCTATTTTTTTTTCATTTCATATTTTTGAATATGAATGTGCATGATAAGAAAATAACAATTTAGAGAAAAAATTATTGGTTTTTTTTGCAGTCACCTTCAATTCCACCATCATCTTCACCATCAATGACGGTTAGTTTTATAACTTTGAAAAAATGTTTAAAAATTCGGATATTTTAAAGGTGCACCATACAAGAAGTATGAACGGAGGATCGAATGAGTTGACAAAAGGCAATTCAGTCAAGATGGAAAAGGATAATTGTTCACAGACATCGTCGTTGACTTCGGATGTGAGTTATTTTGAACGGGTCAATTTTAAAGGGAGGGCTGCACGATGTTTTGATGTTTAGTTTGTTTTAAAAATAGTTCAAGGTTCGCTGTAAAAATCTGCAGAAAATAAGAAAAACACAAACGAGACAGTCTTGTGGCTTCATGTGCGCTCTAGCGAATCTGTGTTTTCATTAAAATTCGAATATTTTTGGGACGCACTTTTCCACACTGTTCTCTCTGGATGATTATTCTAGGAAAGCCCTCAAAACCCAAGAACAGCCAAGTTATCCGGCCGTTTTCTTTGACTTTTCAAAAAAAAAAGTTTTCTGTGCATTTTCAAGTCATGGTGTTTGCACAATTGCATACCGTACACCTATTTTTCAATAAAAAAAATAAATTCAGGCCAAAAAATAAGTTCCTCGAAAAAATTAAGGCCAAACAATTGAATTTTTCGAATTAATTTTAGTCCATTGTGTATTTGTGTGCATTTTTACGTCACGGTGTCATTTCTCCACACAAGTGTGTATACACTTCTTGCCGGTTGCAGAATAGTTCTTTTACACACCGACCACGTCGTTTTCCTTTGCAAAATTGAAATAGAGAGAGAGAGAGACGCAAAGAAAAATACATTCCGAGAAAACTACAACGTTGTTCTCACATATGTGCTCTATTGTTCTACACAAATCCATTGAACAAGCCATTGAATCTCGGTACCGACAACACACGCGTCTCGCACACTGCCATCATTTGTGTGTGTGTGTGTGTTGGCCACGCCCACACGGCGTCTCGCTCTATTTCAATTATTGCCAATTCTCTTTTTCTTGATACGACGTGGACATACATGTCGTTCAAAACTTTGTTCTAAATATTTGCGTCAATCAAATATTGTTTCAGTATGTCGAAGAGGAGATTCTCGACGAATCAGGATTGTCAACGATCGAGGTCGCTGAGGAATGCTCAACCTCCTCGCACACCACAGAAGCCACCGACCCCACCTGCCCATGTGCCGAACATACCGGTCGCCTAGTTCTCGACACTGTTTTCTCGTGCACCGTTCAACAATTCTACACGCTGAATTTCACCGAAAATGCGTGGTTTCAAAATTTGTTGACCGAACTGAAAACGTCAGACTATGCGACGACAGTGTGGGTTCGTGAAAAATCGGGTTGCGAGGCGCGCAATTGCACATATTCGATTGCGCTGAATCATGCGATGGCGCCGAAAAATGTGATTGTGAATGAGCGACAACAATTGACACATTTCCCAAAACCTGAAGATGGTTTTATGGTTCTCAAAGAGACGCAAAATTCCGGCGTTCCGTATGCGGACAACTTTGTCGTTCATTGTACATATTGTGTTTCTCGTGTTGGTCAGAACCAGTGTCGTGTGAAAGTTCATGGAAGTATCAATTACAAAAAGAGTATTTGGAGTATTGTTAAAGGCTATATTGAAAAGGGAACACATCAGGGATTAGATAGTCATTATCAAGTTTTGGAGAGATCACTGAATGAGGAATGTGAACGACTTTCGAGAACAACTTCTGAAAAAGACACATCATCTCAATTACGACATCGCAAATCGAAAGATTCTGCGAAACATGCGCCACAAACTTCTCCAATTGTTGCATCAACTTCTTTAACACAATCATCTATTCCTCTCAACTTGGCTCATGTTCAAAACACGGTTATTGATTATAGCTGGCATTTTTCGGCGCTTATCATTATTTTGACATTATTCCTAATCTCAAACTTTTGGATTTTGTTGACTATTCGATCAAAGTAAGAGATAATTTACTTTTTCAATTTTTTTAAAAACTTGTTTTTTTCAGTTCTTCAACACACTCAGAACCCCAACTTCGACATCTCATTCAATCACTAACGTCAGAAATCGAACGATTACAAGAACAAGTTGGAAAACTGAATCTGAGAAGTGATTTGTAGTAATTATTTATTTGACATGAATATAAGTTTTGTTTTAATAAAAACCCGGTGAATTAGAAAGTGTCGTCAAAGTTTAATTTTTTTGCAATAGATGCAGGCGCGTTCAGTGACGGAATGTTTGGGAGAAGTGAGAAAATGTATTCCTGCGAGAATGAAAAATGTTTGCCGAAATGAGAATGAAACTAACCTCAATGGATAGATCTTTGAATATTTTCTTGATAGCCATACGCGCTTTTGGCGCTTTTTCATTGGTTTTTGAAGAGCCTTCAACTGTCCACACTTCGAATGATGAGCTAATCGGGACAATTCGAATATTTTCAGAAGTCTGAAATTTTGGGAAAATTCTAATGCCAAGTAACTAGCAACTTACGCTAGTTTCTTGGAATTTCGTATTTGATTCTTTTATAGCGTAGCGTTCAATGTGAGCTGTTCCAAGTTCGTGCACATTTTTCAAATATTCAACGTCGTCAGCGTCATCGTAGGAAAGAACCTAAAAAACATACTTGTTGACAAATAGGCTCCGGGATATTTGCGGTTTTTCCTCCAAAAAAATTTTTTTGTTGTTTTTTTAATAAAAATGTGCGCCGACATCTCGCGGGTTTCGGGAGACAGTTTTCTAATGTGCCATTTTTTTTGTTTTTTTTTCTGTTTTTGATTATTTTATCATGTTTAGAAACCACCGAACATTGTAACAAACTTTTTTTTGAGAAAAAACTGCGAAATTTTTTAAAAACTTTTATGCGGTTTCGAAATGTCCCGGAGCCAAAAAACAATGGGAACATACCCAAGAGGAAAAAGTTTTGTGATACTTTTTGTTCGAAAATTAAAGTTACAATGACATTTTTCGAAAAAAAAATGTAAAGGTCACGCCGCGAATTTTTCTCTGAATTTCTCATTTTCAAGTTACAAGTTACATTTCTCTGGTTTAGACGACATCCAAAAAACTGTGCAAAACCATTGAGATACAAGAATACACAACGTTAAGACCCTCACCTCAAATGGTTGAACCTCATTTTTTCCTATCGCCTCTACCTTCACAACATTCTGATTATCAAACTTCACCGCTCTTTTTGTCAAATCAGCTGCAATTGATGGTAATCTGACAATTGGAACACTGTGTTTTTCATCAAGAACTGCTAGATTTGTGAAAGCTTGTCTCGCTTCTTCCTCCTCTTCACTTTCTTCGTCCGAACTTCTTTCGTTGATATGTCGTCGCATTTCGCGCATTTCCAACTGGTCTTCAGCATCATTAATAACTTCGATGGGTACTGCACAATTGGTTTTGGCTAAAATCAACACTCTTCTCGCTTCTACTGGTGCTCCGGCTAATTCAACACATTCTGACCATCTAGCATATAAGTTAGCGCATCTGAAAAGATCATTTCATTTGAAAAGATCATTGAAAAGTAAATTCTAACCTTAATAAAGAGTTACGACTTATCGCAAACTGATAAATATCATGTGCATGTCCAGCACTATTATCAGCCATTTTTTCCCATATTTTCAGCATTTTTTCGTCGTCTCCAAACTTTTCGAGAAATCCTTGACGAGTTATAATTTTCCAAAGAAATTCGTAGTACAACTTATGACTTCCGATTGGTAAGCTCACTTCAAACCATTGACAAAACTGAAGGATTGTATCGAGGTGCTTTGAGTCTTCAACAATTCCCAATGTTTCTAGCACTTCTTCAAACTTTCGCCGCGCTTCTGCTTCGCTGACAATTTCAGTTGGCTTCTTTTTGAGCACATCAATTTTTCTTCCTCGCCTTGTTGGTCGAATATTTTCAGAGTATCGATCCCAATCATCTTCCTCATTTTCAGCAGTTTCTCTTGTTGGCAAGCTGAATACATACTCCGAGGACATGATAATCGTTTTTCACGTGAACCAGAAATAAAAATTAATTCATTCAAACCTCGCGCTCTTCAACTCCGCAATCTGTTCACACACACAACGCACATCATTTGACGAACAAATTTTCTATCTTCTTTTTTTTTCACTTTCAAACCTACCGTATTCCGCCGTGTCACCCCGAAATAATAAAAGAAATGAAGGCGACAAGAAATAGGTCAACTGTCGATCGGTCATTCTTGAGAAAAGATTGTATAACTTCTCGCAACTATGGGAGGAGGAAAAACCGTTGGTTTGCCACCAAATTTTGTTTTCTCGCCACACGACAAACACTATTATGCACCAGCAACTTGTCATTCGTTGCACTACACCACCGCTTCATATGTCAGTGCTGCCATTGAGTTCATTATTCTTTTAACAGGATTTGTCTGTTTTTATCGTGAGTTTTTTCCAAAAAAAAACTTTTTGGTAAATAAAAAAGCAACAAAAAAGTGATATTTTTTAGAAATGGGTCACGTTACTGGCTCAATCGAAGGATGGCTTTCAGTTCTGTTAGCCCTTATCACATCGTGTTCGGTCTTAACCACAATCCTAATGGTAATTGGAATCCGCTCCGATCGTCCAGGTCTTCTCACTCCCAAACTCACCTTCATTTCGGTAAGTTATTCTTGCTTGCAAAATAAACCTGTCTTATTTTTCAGCTTGAAATTGCATTCTTGTTATTCTGGGCAACTCTTTCGATTGTTTCCATGTCTGTTGGAATTGAATTCACTCGCCAAATGTTTGGAGTTTTCGCCAAAGTTTGGATGATTGAACGAGATTACGGACCGATTTGGCCGTTCAATGCTTCGGTTGTCTCGTTTTTCACCGCTGCCGCCGCTATTTGGTATGTTTTTCGGATGTCGGTACACACATTTATTGAGAGCGCGAGAAAATCATGTTTTCTTGGATGTTTTCATGATAATTTTATGCGGTTTCGAAATGTCCCTCAAGCTTAAAGACACCTTGTCACACAGAGAAAAATATCAAAATCTCAATGAAGACCTCACCTTTCGATGTGTGAAACTCAAAAATCGAAAAAAGTACTTTGTAAAGTCGAAAAAAAAAGAAAGAACTGTTTTTGAATTCGTTCTCCGAAAAATTGACGTCCGCAAACACCGCTTGTATGTGTGTTCGGGTACAGTAACCCACAACAAAAAATTTTTCTGTTTTTTCTTTCAAACAATCTTGGTTTCTTGAACCACATACATCGAAAGAAAAACCATTTCTGAGTGTCAGGGTGTCTTTAGAAAGAATTATTTTTTTCAGGACTCGAATAATTGTTCAAGGCGCATGCGATTTCATTCTTGACAAACTGTATTTCGCCGAACGACCAAATGTGGAAATGAAGAGCAAGACTATTAATGAATAATAAAAATATTACTTTTTATATTCTCAACTTGCAAAAAAGTGGCATGAACATCGTCGTCCGCGCTGCGTGTCGGCAACGAGGTCGCCTTTTCTTTTCCCTCTCCACTTTTCTCTATGTCTTTTCGAAATATATTTGAGGAAGCGTAGCGCAGTGGATTGTCTACAAATTTTAGATCCAAGGGTCAAAGGTTCGATCCCCGTCATGGCATTTTTTTTTAATCTTCAGGCAAGGTCAGTAAAAACACATCCACTTTTCGAAAAAAAACTTTTTTTTTTCAAAACTCCGTTCTTTTTTCCTGTGTCGCCAATTGTCCAATCGGCCAGGCCGGAAGCCAACAGCTGATAATCGAAAAAAATCTGACCAGAAATCAAAAAAAGACAACATCAAGTCGAGAGATGTTGAGGCATTGAGCGAGTGTGTGTGTGGGCGGATTTTTCGAGGAGGTCGAAAAGTTTTTCTGAAATTTCCCTCTTTTTTTTGCTGTGTGTGTTGCTTTTGCCGAAATATTTATCCGCTCCAAAATTTTGTTGACATTGTACAAGAGATTTTTTTTATCGATTTTTAATTTTATGACAAATATGACATGTGCCTTTGAGTACTGTAGATTTTAAATTTTTTTGTTTCTAAAATATTTCATTTTCTCTGACGATTTTTTTATTTGCAATCGGCTTAAATGTTGGAAAGTCTAATCCGATTTACTTTTAGAAGAGAAGAGAATATGCGCTCTATTGAGAACACAAATTACAAAGACAATTTTTGAATAATACATAATTTTACCTCCAATTGTTTGATGAAATCCATGTGACTTTTCAAAAACACCTGCTCCTCGAAAGTTCATTTCATCTTTTTTTTTCTTTGATGAAAAGGTAAGGTCTGAAAATTTTCAGACGACGATAGATTTTCTTTGAACTTTGCCTCACAAGTTCTAAATTTCTCGGCCCTGTGTATTTATAAGCGAAAATTCGATTACTGTAGATTTGGTAAAAATCAGAAAATTGAAAAAAAAAATCGACCGCACTGGGAATCGAACCTGAGTCAGCAAAACCCACGCCAATTTCAAGACGCGCGCTTTACCACCTGCGCCAAACAAGCGGACAAAATTGTCCGTGTTGTTTGCGCTTATAAAAAATCGCAACTCTGGTTGAAACGCATTCTTCACAATGACATCATCATCATCATCGTCTTTTCCTCTCCCTCTCAAGTCCATCAAAGGAGCATACATACATACATGCATGCACACGTCGTCTGAATCCGAGAGGAGCCCCCTTCTCCTCCGAAAAAAAACACCTTGTGTGCTCTTTTTCGTGTGCATGCATGTGTGTGCGAAAAAGAAGAAGAAGAGTGCCCACTTTTATGAGGTAGCACATTTTTTTTGTCGCATTTTCCATGGCCTATAATTTATTTAATCATGGTAATTTGTCAAAATACCTATTTTTCAATGTTTCAATTTTTTTTGGATTTTTGAGAAGTTTTTGGGAAAAATGTTCGCGCACTTTTTCTGAGCACAAATCAGAGGACCTTTTTTTCTTTTTTTTCAGTCAGAGATTTCAGGTTTATGCCTCACTTGAGAATTTTTTTCATGAAAGCTCACATGAGATGCGGAGAATTTTGATGAGAAATATCATGTAAAACATGGAGACTTAGAGAAAAATCAAATTATAATATTATTTATGTCAACGAGTGAATTATAATTTTGTCAAAAGTTGGGAAAAATTCTCGAGAAAGTCATTTCTTCATGAAAAGTTGACAAAATTTTCTGGATTTTTTGGAATATTTGAACGCAGAAAAATGTGGTGTGGTGGTTCAACAGGTTAGGCGTTTTGTTATAGAGTGTGAGGTCGAGAGTTCGATTCCTCACCCGTGCAATTTTTTTTGTTTTTTTTTATTTTTGTACTCTTTGATAAAAACTAAAAACCAAAAAAAAAACCTCAAAAAGTTTTCAAATTTATCTGAAAAAAAATCCATAAATTCTGAGTTCATGACGTAAATAGAAATTGAAATATCGGATTTCAAACAATTGAAACATCTCCAATTTTATTCATTTTTTCTTTTTTTTTCTTCGCCACCGTACCCTTCTTATCTTTTTTTATGATTGGTCAAAAAGTAGCAACAACTGTGTGAGAAGTCAACAACAACAACAACAACAACACTTGACACAACTACCGTAACCAGGTTATTCTATATTCAACTAGAATGTAGTTTTTTTCGGGGATTTCTAATGAGCCTGTTTTTTGGACACTGGTTTTTTGATTTTTTGCCAGTGTGAGAGTGGAAAGTGCGCACGCAAATATGTTTTTTTTTGTCATTTAGGTTGAGGTCTAGTCAGGAAATTGGGTTCTATATACATATGAGTATACGTCACTTTTAATAAAATCAGAGCAGAAGAGATTTTTGGTAAATTGGGCTAAAAAAAAATTAGAAAAAAACGGGCCCGATTTTTTCATCTGGGTCCATTTGACACTTTGTCAATGACTGGTATTTTAGGCCAAAAAATTTTCTGGTCTGTTTTTGTGGGCCTGTGCCATTCTGAACATCTTCCCTTTCAGCTTATACTTAGTTGGGCTCAGGCTCAAGCTCAGGCTCAGGCTTAAGTGCAGGTTGGCCGAAAGTCAGACTGCGCAGTTCGGAGTTAGGAAAAATGACTTTTTTGGATTTTAGGCTTAGGCTTAGGCTTAATTTCGAATTCACACATTTTCTAATGTTTTCAGTCCGACTCAATTTTTTTTTCGGGTTCGAAGGTAAAATTCAGACTTTTCAATTTTTAAAAATCGATTTTCGGGACAAAAAATGTTCGAGCCACAATTTCCGATGTTTGTTCATGAAACCTGTAAACATCTTTTTTGAAAAATTTTTTTCTCAAAACTAAAACTAATCAACCCAGAGGAAATGACCAAATTTTTTTTTGTGCATTGAAACATGAGACCCTTTTTCCCGGCTATGATTTGTGATCCAAAAAAAAACTTGTACTTTTTCCACCTTTTCTGTGCTCCACCGCTCGCGCGCCTTTTTTTATTTACTTTGTGTTTTTTCGTGAGTGTGGTCTCTTCCCTGCCTTCATCTCTATCGACCCTCTTCTCCCTTCAAAAATGCCCATCTATTTTTGTACACGGAGAAGAAGAATCGTCTTCGTTGTTGTTGTTATTGTTGTGTTTCTCCCATATGTGCAGCCGATTTTATTCGATTTAATATAAATTCGATGATTTTTATTCGCTTTTTTAATTTGTTTGTTTGTCTTGGAAATTGATAAGAAAATCGAAACATTGAACTGATTTATTGGTCCCGTTTTTTGTTGTTGTTTTTCTTTTTGATTTTTTAATCCCTTGTGAATCCACCAAATCAGTTTTCATTGAAAAAAAAAACAACAACTGTCTGCGCCAAAAAAATATAAATTCATTTTCAAAAAAAATCTCATTAAAATTTTAATAAACTTTTTTTTTCAAAACAATTTGCATCGAAAAAAATGTGCCAATTAATTTTCAATTTTTTGAACTATAAGCTCAGCTCAGAGCTCAAAAACTTCTGTTTTGTTTCGAAACTTTGGCTGTTTATGAAAGGGCTTTCTGGGATGGCCCAAATCTCCCCCTAACAGGGGAAGAAATTGTAAGAAATTGCAAAAAAAAAAAAAGTGCCCCAAGGGGATCGAACCTTCGACCCTCTGATTTATATTCTGTAAATGATCCACTGCGCCACGCTTCCGTTGAAATCGAAATTTTAAAAATGGGTAGAGATAATTTACTTATCTTCTCTTTCTCTTAATGGTAAAGCGCATTTTCAAATTTGAGTTTTTGAGGTATACTGTAACTTCCGTTCTTGATGTCTTCCTTTTTCTCTGTCACTCAGCGTTTGTTTCATTTTCCAAGAATTAATTCATTAATCTCTCAGCAGAAAATCCGCATTTTGCAAAAAAAAAATTTTAATCTTTTCAATTGGTTGACTTTTCGCCACAAACTTGACAGAAATCCCTTTTTGCTGAAATTTTCAAAAAAGGAAAAAAAAACCACATTAGGTGTGGTTTTTAGAATAATGGAAGTTTTATGAGCATCCATTACATCAAATCATCTACAGTACCCCCTTTCAATGTGCAAAAGTGCTGACATTATTATTTTTTTGGCACACACACACATTAAAATGAAGCGAAAACGGAGGCGCAAGCTTTCTATTGTTCGATACAGACATCAAAATTTGCATTTTTCACATGGAATTTAGTGATTTTTGAACAATAAAAGTGTGAAGCAATAATATTTTCATGATAGTTCTACGTACAAAAAATTGAATGAAAGGCGAGTATCTTATATGGTATCTCGTGTACCGACATCTCACTGGTTTCAAGGCGCGCAATGGTCAACACTCATAGTATTGCAAAAAAAAAAATGCCGCAACGGCATTCAAACCTTCGACCCTTAGATTTAAAATTCAAAGATTATCCACTGCGCCATGCCTGCGTTAAAATTTCTTGTAGAAAATACATACACATAATTCACGTTTTTCCCTCTCTGGAATCTCTGGGTCACGTTTATAAATGATTTTGCTGAAAATGTTCCTTTTTCAGAATTTAATTCACAAATCTTGATTTTCTTGTCCTGACAGCCATCAATTTCTCATTTTCACCATCTTGTCATTTTTTTCCCATTTTTCCAAGCGTGGGCAGATCATATTCAAATGGGAGCCACGCCTTTTCATTTTTTTCAAACAAAAAAAAAAACACTCCGCCTTTCCCAATTTTCTGGATCCTCTCAATCAAAACAGTGAGCCGGCTCAGATTCATTAACAAACTCCGCCCTATCATCATCATCTTCTTCCTAGTCGTCTACGTTTCTTAATTATATTCCGGTGATGAATCATTTTCTTATTCTAGTGATGAACCGAAACACAATTCCGGCTGTTGAAATATCAGCAGATAATGATCGACCCACAACTTCGACAGATTCGTCAGCAACGACAACGACAACGTGTGAAATAAGGGTTAGTTAAAAAAAAAGTTTTTTTTGTCATTCAAAAGTTGCTACTTGCAAAAAGTGAGAAAAACGACACTCCGCTTTTACACTTGCGTTAAACAAGGGGCAAAGCGGATTGTCGTACACCGCCTGCGAGAGACAACACAAAAAGAGGAGTGTGCCAGAAAAAAATCTCTAGCACTCTCCTCTTTTCGTGTTGTCTCTCACTGGCGGTGTGTACGACACTCCGCTTTGCCACTTTTCTACCGCGCTGTTAAACTAGTGGCAGAGATTGCATGAAAGTTCAAAACCAGTCTCTAGTTCAACGCCTACTGGTAGGGGTACCCCCTTCAACCAATCGAATGTTCTTCTGACCGCTGCTCTTTTCCAAAACGCACAATCATAAATTCCCCATTTTCACTACTATCACCGACCTCTATCACATGACAACCTTTTTTCGCGTTTTTTTTCCAAGAAACTCTTTTTTTCAACTCTCCGATAAGCGCGCCCACTCACTTTCAATATTCGAAATCAATTTTTTTCTCTCCAAAATTTCATTTTTAAAGGAGCCTCGCGGCGGACCACCGACGGTCGCATTCGTCGGACAACTCCAACATCCACCATTGCGACGACGACCCGTTTCAGCGATGGCTTCGCTACCTTGGTGAGTGGTGATGTTTCTCTGTTTGAAAGTACATTGTTTTGTGTGCACTCTTTTTGCAACAAAAAGTGCGGTTTTTTTGTGTACCTACACATTTTGAACACACACACACACTTGTTTTTATGATTATTTTGAAGAGCAAAAAAACAGACCAAAAAGGTTGGGGGTTTTGCAAGTGTGCGGCTTGAGAAAACGGCGAACTTGCCGCAGGGAAATTTTCGAAATACTTTCTTAAAGCAACTCCTGCAGAATACACTTTACAAATATACAAGAGTATAAATTTGTGCGTCGAGGTGTTCACAATTTTCTCTAGCGCACTCTCCTCTTTTCGCGTTTTCTCTCACATGTGGTGAGTACGACACTCCGCTTTGCCAACGCGCTGTTAAACAAGTGGCAGAGCGGAGTATCGTAGGGTGGAAATTTAAATTTATTAGGGTGTTGCTTTAAATACGTGACCTTTATGAGAAAGTAGAAAAAAAAATGCAAAAATTGCAACATTTTCCATTAAAAAAATATGAAAAATTCAAAAGAGTACGACACTCCGCATTGCCTCTTGTTTAACGCACTGTTAAACAAGTGGCAGAGCGGAGTGTCGTTTAATGGAAATTTAAATCGCTTCCGGTGTTGCTTTAAGAAAGTGACTTATTGCAGGTTAACTTACCAAACTCCTCGCGACGATGGCGTCGACGACGACGAAGACTGTGCCATCGAATCGACACTGTTCCTCTCCACGAGCCCCTCTTCCTTTCACAGCCCGATGCCTGGTGCCGGTTCGGTCAGCTCGTTGGCGTTGAGTCCGCCCGGTCTCTCGCCGCTCAACTTCAACGACGGCTCACCGTTCTCGTTGTCATCGACACCGTCCTCGACATCGTCGTTGGCAACAGCGGCGGCAACTCGAAACCGCTTCACATTTGATCATATTCCGTTCATCGGATCGTCGTCATCGACGACGACGTCGACACTCTCTCCGAAGACGGTTATTGCGTTGGGACAAAAATCGGCGTTTGAAATCGTGTCGTCACATCATCAAAACGCCGAAGAGATTTTGCAACGTGTTCGATTGGGAACATCAGGATCATCGACAACGACAACAACGACAACGACAGCGAGAACTAGTCAAAGTGAAACCGGATCGACTGAAAATAAACAGTTAGTTTGCCCATTGCTAAAGAAGGGGCATCACTATACGGGCAGCCGTCAACGCGTAACATCGTTTGAGTGTATTTATTATAATATTACAGATACTACTGCCACATTTGTAAAAAAGACTTTAAACGTCCCGACATTCTCTCGCGTCATCTTCGACGCCACACCGGAGAGAAGCCGTTCGGATGTGACGCGTGCGGTCGCTACTTTTCACGTTCCGATCATTTACGAACTCATCGCCGCACTCATACCGACGAGAAACCCTATTCGTGTACAATATGTAATTATTCGGCGGTAAGAGAGCGTTATCCCTCAAGATGTATCCGGGTTTTTAGCGTCGACGCGACGTGTTGACACGTCACATGGCGACACGTCATCATACAAATGCGCCAGCCTCATCAGCTGGAACACATCGCAACGTGCGACGATGTCTTTCGGATGGCGACTATCATAAATTGACGATTCACGAGCTGCGACAACGACATCAGACGAATCGAGATGAGATGGTGATGGTTGACATGCCGAGAATGGAAGATATCGAAGATGATGTTATTGTAGATGATGATTAGATTTATGCTTGGATGTTTATTATTTGGAAAAATGTTTATTTGGCGGGTATTATTCACCTCTAGTTTAGACTGAGATTTTTTTGTCAGGAAAATGTAAAATAAATTATTTTTTCTATGAAAAAATTCAAACCATTCGAGCAAACACGCTCCAAAGCAAACACTTGTGTACTTCTCTTGGACTACTCAAAATAAATATTTTTCTTTCTGATTGAAAACGGAAATTCCTCCCGTCGCTAAAAAAGTTTAAACATACCGCCTGACAAAGATATATTACAATTTTGATTTCACTTTTTCCAGGATCAATTACGATCCAAAAAGAAATGTTTCTCATAACCAAAACGTCATAAAAAGTGACCTTTTTGCTACCCATTATAACGTTTTACGATGTGAAAGCTAGTGGTTTTTCCATTATTCTGCAGATCAGATTACTTGTTCGTTCTCATTCTCCAGTTGAAAAATCATAAATGTGGTGATAACAAATCGATAATTTTCGCGTGCATATGTAAATAACGCCTATTTTTGTTCATTTCGGTTACATTCGCAATAAAATATAACATCTTTATTTATTATTTCACGTGTCCCGTGACACATGGCATTCTAGAATTTCTATTGATCGTTCATTTTCTACAACAATTTCGAAACATGAAAAAAGGAAAAAAGTTGTTGTTTCTTTTTCTTCTCTTTTTATTTGTCTATTGGTTTCTTGGATTTGTGCCCCTTGTGAAGGTAAGTCAATTTTTCGAAATGATTTTTGAAAAGAAGTAAATTTCAGAAAAATTACGATCTCGGTTGGCCGTTGGATTTGTCGGAGTTGATTTTGTTGGAAAATCCGAGCCAACTTTTGGATGATTGGGTTGAGTATAGAAAGAATTTCGTGGAATACGATTTTAGAGATATTGAGAGGGAGAATATTAAAATTGTGAGTTTTTTCAAGAATAAAAAAAATTTTTTGTAACAAAAAAAAACTATGCCGCACAATTGCAAAAAATGGGCGTAGCTTAATGTCTGCAAGGACGGTGTTATTTTTTTTCTGTGAAAGTGTTGGAAATACAAAATTTTTAGTTCTCCAGAAATTCCACAAAGTTTCCATAAAAAAAATGAATGATTATCATTAGAGCGTAATTGCTCACTCTCTTCCTCTCTCTCTCTCTAATTGATAGCTATTGAGAATTTTCCGAGAGGTCATTCAACTGTGTGACGGACATCTCACGGGAAGCGAAGTGCTATACTTTCTGTGTAGTTGATGTCTGCGTTTCCGATGGAAGAAGACCGCTCTCACCTTCAAATGTGAACTTATTTTGTACTGTTTCTCTGCGTCTCTCTTGAGGAAAACACTCATCGATTTTATTTTAACTATTTAAAAAATTCAAATTTCATTTCAGCTATCGAAAAAACGAAAAATCTTCATGAAACATTCGAATCCATCATAGTCAGTGTTTATCACAGAAGGGAAGATTGTAAAAGAAGAATCCGTCGCCAAACCCGTCTCCAAGTATAATTCATTAGCTGTTCATACATATATATTCATCATCATTGTTAGTAGTAGTTCGTAATCGGACACGAGCACTGACATTGTTGTTTCACCAAAAGGTATACATTATTTGTATATAGATCCTGCAATTGTTTTTGATATTTCAGTCGTATTTACGTGTATTTCATGAACTTTCAACTTTCAAACTCACATTTCTAACCGTGTGCACACTTCCCTTGTCCACATAATACATTGTTCGATCGTCGATGTTGGCCTCGCCAAGAAACTCGTATCCTTGTTCTCGCAAAATTGCCGGAGCCCATCTTGGGCTACACAAATTTGGCTCTTTTTCCGAGACTACTGTAGCCAGGTCAACGTTGATTGCTTTCACCCAGGCAAATCTGGAAAGTTTGGCTTAGGGGGAGCAAAATTTTAGGTTTGAACATTTCTTCGAGTAGGTCAAGATATTTTTAGCTCACGTCATACTCTTTTTTTCGAATTTCGTTGTGAGAAATACAGTTTTGAGTTAAAAAAAAAACAAAAAAAAATTGCCGAGATGAGGAATCGAACCCTCGACCTCCCACTTTATAGCAAAACGCCTAACCAGTTGAACCACCGCGCCACATTTTCATGTGTTCAAACATTCAAGGATAAAATAGATGAAAGAAAGTAATTTACCTGAAATTGTTAGTCGTCTCACTTCCGACATACTGTAACAATCGAACAGGAGTTGTTTGCATATCCGGGTTCGACAGATTATATATCCGATTGTCCCTCACAAATGTTCCATCCAGCTTACCCGCCGAATTCAATCCAATCGTTCCCCAATGTGGAGCATTTCCTCGCGGTTTCCACAACGCAATATATTGTGATTGCGGAATACCGGAGCCTCGTTGTAATTGTCGATTGAGCGGGATCACTGCGTTTTGTGGAATGATTGGTTTCAAGTAGGAAAATATTGAGAAGAATTCGCGATCCACTACTCCGTTATACTGCAAAAGAGTTTTATATTTTTGTGAGAAAGCCCTGAGTCAACTTACAAAAACGTTAGTCTCCCTCTTCGATATTGTTCTTGATGTTAATGTGCTGCGCAGAAAATCGGGCTCATCACTGGTTAGAGTTGGAATGTCGTTTGACCATGATTCACCACTTCCGACTTCATCCTCGTGGAGAATTGTTGAAGAGTTACTGAAAATTATTTTGGATTTTTTTTCGGCTCTGGAAATCCCAGCCAGATCATCCAATATAAAAATGATCTACCATAAAAAATCTCAAAATGAGAGGTTTTAGACAGTAGATCAAAATCGCATCAAAGAAAAAAAAAGTTTTTCCTTGATGTGGAATCGAACCCCCGACCTCTCACTCTATAACAAAACGTCTAACCAGTTGAACTACGACGCCACATTTTTGTGAGTTCTAGTTTCCAAAAAAAACGGGCGAGATAAAATTAGTGAACATCGTTTGGTTTTTTCAGAATTTTTCATTTCTCTGAATTTCCCGGGCCGGCCCCAAAAAATATAAACTCACATTTCCGTCGAAACAGTTATACCAAAAAGAAGTGACAATGTCACCAAAACGGTGGCCAAAAAAGACCATCCGATCATGCGGCGACTATTTCGAACTACAAAAAAAAAATGTATGAAAAATCGGAGAAAAATAGTTGAAAGAGGATTAGTGACTGTATGACTGGAAAAAATAAACGAGAAATGAAGGTTTGCTATAGGAGAAGAGAAAAAGAGTGAGAAGAGGTCACGACAAATCGCGAAAACATATTTTTTGGTAGGTCATAATAATAATAATATACAAACAATGGTTAAGAAAAATGTTGGAAAATGAAGAGATGATGATGATTTATCAAGGTCGTAAAGGTGTCAGGTTGATTTATATCTTGTCTTGTACATATAATGTAGATTTGATGAATTAGGTGGGGAGAAATAATATCTGAAGAGGTGAAAAAGATGCAGACAATAGTGTGGTAAAAACCAGCTGATTGTCGGTTGCAAAAAAGTAACGCTAAACATGCATGCAAAGTAAATAATGAAACAGTCTAATCAATAAAATACGCTATATAAACATGTCATAAAGGAAGTTTGGTAATCGAAATAATCTTTGCAGTTGATGATATCGGATTTCGTCGCATCGGTGGTTCAGTGGTAGAATGCTCGCCTGCCACGCGGGCGGCCCGGGTTCGATTCCCGGTCGATGCAATTTTTTTTGGTTTGAAAGAATAATTGCTTTTTTTTTTTTTGGTGAATCATGAATATTTGAATAAATATGAATGAATTGTATTGTTGGTCGATAACAAATAATTTCCGGCATGCGGGAAAAATATGTAACACGTAACAAATTGAGAAAAAAAAGGGGGGGCCACGTTTTGATGATAAAAGCCACACGGAATGCAAAACGATTTAGTTTTTACGAAAATAATAATGTTGTTTCACATTCTAATCGTATTGGTGGCATCAATAAATTCACAAGGTACAGTAATCGTGTTAGGACAGTTTCGAATGGAAAATGTTTCAGAAATTTGTAAAGGGAAATACGAAGTATTCAATGGAACATGTCACATAGGTTTTACCAAAATTCGATTGAACTCAAGTAATGTGTGTTGTGGTAAGGTTTGCCGTTAAAGACACCTCGTGTTTATCAAAATCTCAAAACTTCAACTTTCGATGTGTGGAATTCAAAAATCGAAAAAAAATGGTTTTTGAATTCGTTCTCCGGAAGATTGGCGTCCGCAAACACCGTTTGTGTGTGTGTGTGCGGGTACAGTAACCCACGACAAAAAATTATTTTGTTTTTTCTCAAACATTTTTGGTTTTTTGAATCACATAAATACATCTAAAGTTGAAGTTTTCAATGTTAAAGACTCCTTGTCACTCAGAAATTAATTTCTCGTGTTTATCAGAATCTCAATATTGAAGACTTCAA
The DNA here is from genome assembly GCA_963572245.1 of Caenorhabditis sp. 8 KK-2011. Taxonomy (NCBI): domain Eukaryota; kingdom Metazoa; phylum Nematoda; class Chromadorea; order Rhabditida; family Rhabditidae; genus Caenorhabditis; species Caenorhabditis sp. 8 KK-2011. The sequence goes on along the minus strand of OY751546.1, from coordinate 2,186,433 downwards.
CTTTCGATGTGTGAAATTCAAAAATTGAAAAAAGTACTTTGTGAGGTCGAAAAAAAAGAAAAAAACTGTTTTTGAATTCGTTCTCAGGAAGATAGGCGGCCGCAAACACCGTTTGTGTGTGTGTGCGGGTACAGTAACCCACGGCAATTTTTTTTTTGTTTTTCTTTCAAACATTTTTGGGTTTTTGAACCAAATACATCGAAATTTGAAGTTTTCAATTTTGAGATTTTTATGAACTCGAAAAAACTATTTCTGAGTGATAGGGTGTCTTTAAGATTTTTAAAAACATGAAAAATCATTTGTGAGCGAAACTTCAGACAACAAGAAAACATGTGGAACCCGTTTGGACTTTGGATGTAGTTACAATAGTGGAAGCAACTCGTTCACTTTGGATTGTACCGATTTGGAAAAACAAGACCCTTCTCGACAATTTGAAGTGTGTCCAATACCTCGAAAAATGAGTGATATGTTGGAGGCGTTCAAAAATGATGATGATCAATACATGGAGTGTGAGGGGACATCATATGATGAGAAATTTGAATGTTTGGATGTATACAATGTGGGATACAATGGATTGGATCGATCGGACAACACTTCGTCGTTGAAGTTTTTATTTGAGAAGTTGAGAGCGTCGCAATTGTTAGCTGTTCCGGATGGATATGACTATTTGGATAAAAATATGAAGAAAATAAAAGGTATTGTTTTGTTTACTTTGGCCTTTTTCTGACCTCAAAAAGATGTTTTGGACATGTTCAAAATTTATAGAAACTATGGGTTTCTTGCCTCGCTTCAAACAAAAAAAGCGCATCTTATATGGTATCTCGTGTACCGACATCTAACTGGTTCCGAAGCGCGCCCTATCTCTCGTTTGAGTGGGCGGAGCTACTGTTTTCTAGCCAGTTTTTCACCAATCTTTTTCAAACTCAAACGAGAGCTGCGCCTGTTAACCAGTGAGATGTCGGTACACGAGATACCATATAAGATGACGTTCTTTTGGTTGAAAACTAGCCAGATTTTGATTGTTGGCCACATCCTGGGCCAGGGAATTTTTTCTTCAAATTTGTCTACTGGGCTTCTTTCTTCCAGGTATTCCATTCGCGTTAGTTTTTGTTCCTCAAATCAATATCAAATTTGATATCCAGCGACAGCTTCATTTGTTGCCAGTTGGTAAGTATTACCTTTTTTACGTTCCAATCCTATATTTCATTCGTTCTACAGGATATTTCAACAACAGTTACATAGAATGTAGTCAAAACGGTGACTGTGAAGAGGAACAGTTTTGCGGTGAAGCGTTGATACCGAATCGGACAATGTATTGTTATAGTTGTGAGTTTTTTCTCTCTGTCTCTCTCTGTCTCTCTCTGTCTGTCTGTCTGTCTCTCTCTCTCTCTCTCTCTCACTGTTTTTGTCTTAAAGGTCGCGCTGGAAACGATTTTTCCAGACCCGCCAGTTCATCGATATCTATTCCACAAATACCAACAACACATTGACCCGGAAAAAACGGGCTTAGAATTGTGTGACTCGTCGAACAAGTGCGATCCAAACCTGCACTGTGTCGGCTACCTGGAACACTACTCTTCCGACGGTAAAAACTATTTCAACACTCGATGTTTGGCCAAACGACGCACCGACGACGACACATTCGACACTCTTGGTCTCGCTCTCTTCATCATACTCTGTTTTGTTGTCACAATCAGTATCGCCAGTTTTATTGGCATCACCACGTGGACGTGTCTCGAAAGATTTATATGGAAGAGCAACGATGATGCGATTTTTGAGACAATGCTGGAGGAAGCACTTCCATCGGAATCTGAAGCTGAAACTGAGCGTCCTTGAGAATGATGAAAAAACCTAGCCTATTCTGTCTTTTTTTGGCATTCATATTTGATATTGTTATTGTTATTATTAATGATGATGATGATGACGATGATGATGTATGTTCCTTTGAGTATAACAAGTATTTTTAGAAATATGAGAGATTTATTAACATTTGCAAAAACCCAAGTTTTCCCCAAAACCGGTTGAAAAAAAAGAGGTTCCACTGTTTTTCGTTGGTTTTTTGAACCTCTTCAAAAATTGTTATCACTTCGCACACTCCCTTTTATGTTTATAGAACGTCCAAGAAAATTAAAAAAAAAAAATAAAAAATTTTGCCGAGGTGCGGCATCGAACTCTTGACCTCTTGATCTATAGTAAAACCCCTAACCTGTTATACTACGACGCTACTTTTTTCCATTTTCAAATTTTCGAAGAAAAAGTAGGTGGGCGAAATTTAATGAACAACGTGTATTTTGTGATGACGTCTAATGTAAGCCTCACATTTTTTGAATCGACCCAGCATGTTGACTAGCCAGCAGTGTTCTAATTTCTCATATCTTCTGTGACTGAAAAACAAGACTATGAATTGGAAATTATGTCGTGTATTAATTTCATTTTTTGTTTAGCAACTAAAAAGCAAAAAGGAAAAACGGGTGAATCGAGCAAAAACATCGATTCGGAAGGTTACTGTAGTAGATCAATATGAATGAAGCTTATTTCCTCAAAATTCATCAAATTTTTCGCACATATTTGTGAGTTTCAGAAAATTTGAGAATGTTTGACACCCATATTGGAATAGTTTACTCGATTTTCTGAATCATGTCCCTTTAAGGGTCCCACCACGATAAATCTAAAATATTCTAAAACTATATCAGTATGGGTGTCTAAAAAATGCGAATTTCTTAAAAAACATGGTGGTTAGGTTAAATTCACACAAGCTACTCTAGAAAACCTACTTTTACACGTTTTGGAAAAACAAAATTCACAGTTTCGCATGTTTACTTACATTTTACCCATTTTCGCGGAAATATTTGAAAGTTTCAGAAAATTTGAGAAAGTTAGACACCCATATTCAAATAGTTTATTCGATTTTCTGAAGCATGTTTCTTTAAGGGTCCCACCACGAAAAGTCTAACATATTTTGAAACTATATCAATATGGGTGTCTAAAAAATGCAAATTTCTCAAAAAACCTGGTGGTAAGGTTAATTTTACGTAAGCGTCTGTGTAAACCGTACGCTATCACATTTTCAAAAATGAAATTCACAGTTTCACATGTTTACTTACATTTTACCCACTTTCTCTCAAATATTTGGAAGTTTCAGAAAATTTGAGAAAGTTAGACACCCATATTCGCCTAGTTTCCCCGGTTTTCTGAATCATGCCCCTTTAAGGGTCCCACCACGAAAAGTCTAACATATTTAAAAATGCGAAATTTTCAAACTTTTCGACAACTTCGCTCTTTTTGATCTTTTCTTTTTCTTTCACAAGTGTCCACACATCCATCTCCCACCTGTTTTTGTCTCCGCCCACTTTTCTCTCGCTCTTTCTTGTCTGATATTGACACTACTTATCACTTTCTCTTCTTCCTCCCTCTTTTCCTCCCGAATCCTCAAAAACCATCATTTACCAATCGCCCCCCAACAAAACTACAGTACCCCAATCATCATCGAAAAAAATTAATTATTATTCCGCCAAAAATGGGCTATAGGCCGGAAATTGCTAGAGCTCAATGACATGGAAATTTTTTTTATTCTTCTTTTTTTTTCGTTTTTTTTTTCTGTCGTCAAATTATTGGCGCGCTCTCGCAAATATTTATTCATACGCTTATGTTGTTTGGGGGGCATGGAAATGTGGGCGGAGTCAGAGTATTGTTTTTTTTTCGAAAAAAAAGGAAGAAGAGTTCTTTCTAATCCTTCCTTCAGGGTTGGCAATTATAGGATAATACTTACTCCAAAAATTTTTTCCTTTCTTTTTTTTTTAGTTTTTCCTTTGTCGTGTACCTTTTTTTTGGCCTTTTTTCCCTCGAATTAAAGTCAGGTGTAGTTTTTTTCACTCCCTTTTTAAATGCAATTCCCCCACGCTTGTTTGTCGGCTCTCGTGGCGCAGTCGGTAAGCGCGTGCCTCCAAATCTGAAGCCCATTTTGCTCACCCAGGTTCGACCCCCATGCCTGGAATTTTTTTTTTTTTTTTTGGAAATTTTATTATCCAAAAACGGGTTTCTTTTTGGACCTCCAACCTTTTTATTGTTCGCCCCGAAAAAAACCACAGGAAGGAAGAAAACAATTTATTTACATTGTTGTATATATTTTTTATTGGATGTTTTTCTTCTTGTTTTTTTGTGCCTCAAATCCTCCTCTTTTTTTGCTCTCTCTATCTTAAAGAGAACAGCACAAAAAAGAGAAGAAAAGAGGGATTCCATTCGTCTTCGAGATGAAGGAGAAGAAGAAGAAGTACCTATTATTTAGCCCCCGTACCACTAACTATTTTTTTTGTTGTGCTTGTGCTTTCAAATATTTTTTTGGTTGGTCTAGAAGATGTTGTGAGAGTTAAAAACCAGGCCTGAAAGTTTTTTTTTGGGCTAGAAAATTTGTTTTCAAGTTTTGACCAGGTTTTGTGGAAAAATAACAAAATTTGAAATCTGGAATTTTTCAAACTTTCAAAACTCTGTTCGTTTTGAAGATAGAGCCAATTGCTTTGCACCATTCGAATCAGCCTGATTTTTCGAACAATATCAGAATTTGACAAAATTTGAAATCTGAATCTCCAAAAATCGGACCCGGTCTGGTTTTCAAGACTTGTTTTTTTGGATCAGATTACATTAAAAAAGTCAGACCCGGTCCGTTTTTTTCAAGCCAAAATATCATCAAAAAAACGTACCGGGCCCGATTTTTTGTCTGGGTCTCAAAAAGAAACTGCTTTTGGCCCTAAAGCCTAAGCCTCGGTCTAAGCCTCTAATTTCTACAAAACCATGTATAACATTTTAGGTAATTTTGGGAGTCATTTTTCCTGACCCCAAATTGCAAAGCCTTTGGCCAGCCTGCGCATATGTTCAAGCCTAAGCCTAAGAAAATTCTGAAAAAATCATTCAGGAAAAATTCAAGTTTTTCTGAAACGTACTTCACCCTTGATTTCAAACTATTTGTGTTCGACCCCTTCTCATTTTCTTTTTTTTCTAGCGAAAAAAAATAATTGTGTTCTCCTCCTTGTGATTGATGTTTGTTAGCACACATCCGTAAACAATTAAAGTCTATTATCTCATCACCAAAAGTTCAGCTCAACTATAATTATCATCTCAATGTTCTTCTCCTCCTCTTTTTTTTCATTCTCTCTGAAATTCCCCCGAGAACATCACATCTCTTTTTTTTTCTTCTTTTATTTTTTCTTCGATTTTTCGACATGCTCATTGTTGTTGTTGTTGTTGTTATTGTTTTGGTTATGGGTTTAATTAGACTTATTTCTCATATTTTTCGCGTCTTCATTTTTTTTTCTGCGCATAAAATAAGAGACTTGTTATTTTTATATCAATTTTCGAGATGAATAATTTAAAGGGCATCATCGTCAAGTTTTTTTTGAAATTGGGAAAAAATGTCAAAATGTCACTCAGTCACAACTCAATGGTTTTCCTCTTCATTTAGTAAAAAAAAATTTCAAAAAAAAAATAGTTCAAAAAATTGTGTTGATTGGAAGTAAATTATAGGTGTACTTTTGGACAAAAAATATTTTTCTGAGAAAATATTTTTTGCATTTTTTCCTACCTTGAAAAATGTGTAAGAAATTTTTGTGCTCCAGTTTTTATCGAGCCCAAAAGTGACCAAAACTGAGTCGGGCCCGGTCCGACTTCTGAGCTGATTATTTTCGGACCCGTTCCAGAAAAAAAGCCCGGCCCGTTTTTTGGCAAATTTTTTGGCTCAGAAGATTTTTTTCCAGACCAGAGATTTTTGACGAATCGGGACAGAATTTAAAAAAACCAACAAAAAAAACGGATTTTTGACCAATTTTTTTCTAAGATCGGGCCCGGTCCGATTTCTGAGAGTTTGTCATTTTCGGGCCCGGTCCGATTTTTGAGCTGGTTAATTTTGGGCCCTTTTTCATCAGACCAGGCCCAATTCAGAAAAAACCCGGCCCGTATTTTTCAAGATTTTTTGGCTCAGAAAATTTTTGCTGAATCGGGTCAGAAAAATCAGCACAAATTTGGTAAGACAATTCTAAAATTTGCTGAAAATCTTCGTTATTGTTCACATGTCACGCAATGCTCATTTCCCGTTGAAATATATATATTTTTTTGCCGCGCGCGTCTATTTTTATATATTAAAAAATGGCTCGAATTTCCACTCGAATTTTTTTTTGCTTCTGTCAAAAGTGTTTTCTCATATACCTATTTATTGTGTATCACAATTTTTTTTCTTTCATTCCGCAAAGAGCACTTGTCCTTTCATTTGACAAATTTCAGCGGTTATGAATAGAAAATCATCGAGAAATTGTGGATGTTTTCGGAGTGCGTTTTGTCTTTTGAAACCGTCGACGAGTGGTGAGAATGAGGAGAGTGATAAAAAGTTGTTGAATACGACGGGTGGACCGATTGAAGATGAACAGGTTAGATTTTTTATGGGTGTTGGGAACTACAGTAACGCATTGAAAATATAGTTTGCGTGTAGAGAGAGAGTGGAAAAGAAACATCAACTATGTCTACCCATTTTTAAACGAAACTATCAACGGAAGGATGGCGCAGTGGTTCATCTACAATTTATGAATCCAAGGGTCGAAGGTTCGACCCCCGCTCTGGTATTTCTTTTTTTGCAAATATATTTCTTGTCAATTTTGTGAGATTCAAAAAAGAAAAAAAAAACTATTTTTGAATGAATTCTCAAGACGAACGTCTTGTGCAAACACCGTTTGTGTGTGTGTACAGGTACAGTAATCCATGAAAAAAAGTGTTTTCTTTTTTTTAATTCCAAACTACTTTTCTTTTCAAACGGCACACATCGAAAGTAAAAGTCTTCAAAAAAAAAAAAAAAAAACTATTTCTAACTAATCCTCACCTACAGTACCCAAAGATCATCTAGTCAATTTCCGTAAACTACAGTAACCCGAACGATCTTCGAGTTTTGGCCAAATCTTTGAACTTTAAACTACAGTAACCCTTGAGAAGTGGTTTTTGGTTGTTGACAGGAAAATTTTAGACACTTTGAAACTACAGTAACCCTTGAAATCTGAGCAGGTACTAGGGCAAAGACTGTTTTCTGAATTTTTTTGGAAAATGAGAAATTACAGTACTCCTAGATTAAAGGAACCTCAATATTTTTCAAAAAGACAACAGTGTTGTGGTTTTTTTTTGGTTTTGAACCTCGCCGAAACTACAGTAACCCAACACAAAATCTAATTTTTTTGAGCCCAGAGAAATCTACAGTACCTTTCAAAAGTGTGTGTTTTTTTGCAGACTGCTCCAAGCCGCCCTCGAAAAGTTCCACCACTCGACCTATCTGCGACAGCTCAAAAATCGACGTGGAAATCGCGAAAATCAACGGAACACGAAGTGATATGTAAGCGTCTCTCGTGTTTTCACACTATTTCTCTGATGATGCGTGTTGCTCTCATTAAAACATGTCGTGTTGGGATGGGAAAGAAGTTAATTCTTCTTATTCTTTTTTTTGTTGTCTCTTTTTTGTCGCCGGTTTTTGTCTGGCAGCAATGCGGTAGACATGCTGATGGATACTACTCGAAAACTCAATTTGTTCAGCTTTTCCTTTCTTTTCTTTTTTTATATGTACATATATAGATGGCTAAATCCAATCAAAAAACATCACACAAAAAGCACTCGGTTGAGGAAAGTTGAAGAAAGAAGAATCCTAAGTCAATCAGGAGTGGATCGGAAAGAAGAAGAAGGAGGAGGAGGAGGAGCATGACAAAAAACTTTTTTTTTTTTTTTTTTGAAAGAGCAAGTTCACAAATTATTCATGAAAATTTGGAGTTAAGTGCTTCTCTATCATACAGGGAGAAACTCAAAAAAAAAAAAAAAATTTTTTTTTTGCCTATTTCATTTTGAAAATGAAAACAGATGGAAACTCATTATATTTGAGTCAATGTCATTTCTCAACAAGAAAAATATATTTATAGGTTTTTTTTTGCTGAATTTTTCTTGATGTTAATATTTTTGGGTGGTCTAGCCTTAGGCTTAGACTGAGGCTTAACAAACAGAACACTTTTTTGGTGGCTAAATCAAGTCGGGTTTTTTGAGATTTTGAAAAAAAATTTCCAGATTTCTGGGCCCTCAAAGTTCGGAAAATGAAGAGATTTCTAGTTGAGCAAAAATTTTGAAAATCAATTTTTTTTGAAATAAAGGGTGATGTACGTTTCAGGAAAAAACCTTTATTTTTTCGAGAAATATTTTCTCACTTTCAATTTCAATTTTATTGGATTACCAAAAAATCTACTCTGAAAATGTTTTTTCATGAAAAAATGACTGAAAAATCGGGCCCGGTCCGATTTTTTCAAGGTAAATCGAGCCACTTTTCAGTTGAACGGCAAAATTAGCACACTACGAGCATCGTCGTCCGCGCTGCGTGTCTGCGACGCGGTCGTCTTTTCGAAATAAAAGCCGCGTCGCGGACACGCTCCGCGGCTGACACTTTTCAACCCGACTCTTCCTTTTTTATCAAATGTTTGCCTTTTGTTTGCAAGCATCGGCACATAATTGTGGGCGGAGCCTATTTTTTCTTGCAAACACTGGCACACACTTTTTGACCAGTCCCCTTTTTTCTGTCCTCTGTAATCTCTGATGCTGTCTGTCTATAAACGCACTTCCGGTACTCTCATTTTTTGTCGCCTCCATTATTGTTGTCTCTGCGTCTCTCTCCTCCAATTAGACACTCTTTCAAATCGAACGCTCAACAAAGAAAGCATCAACCACAACAACAACAACAATACGCTGATGATTTTTCAGCACCTAGTTAATTTTTTATGCGCGTCTCAAAATCGTCCGAATCGACGACTAATTGTGGCAAAAAAGCGAGAAGAAACGGTGCCAAGTTTCTGCCAAGACCCCAGATGTTTGTGTTTAGCGCAATGACCCTGCCACCATCGACATCGATGGATGATGGAGAGTTGAGACTTCGAGAGGGTACTGTAGATTAGGTCAAAAAGTTTTGAAATGTTTTTTTTTGGAGTGGAGAAGCGGACTTTTTCAATGAAAATAGGTGGTCTGGTAGTTCTTGACACGCTGATTATGATGCTCTATTCAGTTTTGGTGACACTCGCCTGTGAGCTTGGAAAATGAGCTCCAAAATTGTGCATTATCAAAAAAAGCGGCTTAGTCTATTCAATAAACAACACAAACAAATGTGTCATCGTGGCGTAGTGGTATACGGCGGTGCTCGCGCGAGTGAGGTCAAGAGTTCGATGCCACACCCGGGCGAACTTTTTTTTTTTTTTGGAAAAAAATACTGACATGAATCAGCGTGTCGAGATCTACAAAACCAACATTTTCCAACTTCGATTTTTTTTGCAGTAGACGCACATCAACGTCCAGTAAGCCTTCAACGTCGCCGACGTTCGTCATCAACCTCATCGCCACCGGCCACACCAAAAACCTACGACAATGCGCCGGCTCTCGAATCACTCGAAAAGTTTGTTGTTTTTTTGTTTTCGCACGGGCCCCCCATAATCCCCGGATTTCTTCGTGCTCGCAATTTTTGACCCATTTCTTCTTTTTCGTTCTTCTTAAAATGTCTCCTTGACGACCATTTTTTCTCGCGCGCGCGCGCATATTTATCAGAAGATAGGAGATAGAGGAAGATGATGATGATGAAAAGGAGGATGAAATTTTATATGAGCGACGACGAGTTTTGAGTGTGTACATGTATACATGTATATATATATGCGGCTTTTCGGATCAGCCCCACATTCTATATTTTTTTCCGAGCTTCTTAATCATTTTTTGTTTGTTGGTTCGGTTGGGTACTGTAGTTTTTATTTGGAAAACAGGCCCAATTTTTTTGGAGCCTGAATTTTTTTTGAAATTGAAGTCGTGCTAAGAGACGCAGAGTTTTCCACGTGTCACGTGTGAAATTTGATTTATTAGAAAAATTTAGAGTTTTTAGGCCGGACCGAGAAAACTTCAATTTTGAAAGTTTTTTTTTTGAAAATTCAAAATTTGAAATTGAGGATTCAAAAAAAAATTGTTTTTTTTATCATATTTGGGTACTGTAAATTTTATTTTGGAACTAGATTTTTTTGATAACAAGAGACGCAGAGGTTTTCACGTGTCACGTGTGAAATTTGATTTATTAGAAAAATTCTGAATTTTTCGGACCGGACCGGAAAGTATCAAATTTCAAATTCCAATTTTTTTTTGTTTTTTTGTCGAGAACCAGAGACGCAGAGTTTTCCACGTGTCTCGCGTGAAATTAAAATAAATAGACTCAAAATTTGAGTTTTTCGGGCCGGACCGGAAAATTTCATAATTGAAATTTTTGAAATTTTTTTGGGCCGGACTGGAAAATTTCAAATTTGAAAATTGCCTATAAGTTTTGAATTTTGAAAAAAAAAAAAATTTTAAAAATGACTTCAGGCCAGAAAAAATTTCTTAGATTTTTTGAAAATTTTCCTCATCCTTCTTCTAATCATTTTCCACATCTGCAGTTTTTCAAAATGATGATAGTTGGTGATACTTTCGGATTTTATCAGTTGGTACTTAGAAAACACGCGTGTAGGTCAGTTAGAGAGGGTCAAAAATGCTGAAAATGACATGAAAAATTTGGTTTTTCAGGCTTAGATATATTCTACATCAGTTGAACAGTGGACAACTTCCTTTGGAGGATCTGAAGAGGAACATCGAGTATGCGGCGCTCGTTTTGGAAACGGCTTATATGGATGAGACAAGGTAGACCTATTATTCTACAAAAAAAAACATTTTCTGATTTTAGGCGAATCTGCGATGAAGATGATGATTTGGCCGAGGTCACTCCGGAAACAGTGCCAGATGAAGTTCGCGAATGGTTGGCCGCCACGTTTACCCGCCAAAATGCGGGTAAAAAACGAGACAAACCGAAATTCAAGTCGGTCGCCAACGCAATTCGAACGGGTATCTTTTTCGAGAAGCTGTTCCGCAAACAACAGGCTGTGACGTGTCCGATTCCGCCAGAAATTGGCGAACTTATGAAGGATGTGTCGTCGTGGTCGTTTAATCCGTTCACGTTGCATGAGGTGTCGGAGGGACACGCGTTGAAGTATGTCGGATTCGAGCTTTTTAATCGATATGGGTTTATGGATCGGTTTAAGGTGAGTGATGACGACAAAATATAGTAAAAATTCACAGTTTGCCCTTTTTTCTGAAATTCGGCCAATTTTGCTAAAAGATTTGGAAGTTTCAGAAAATTTGAGGATGTTAGACACCCATATTGGCATAGTTTCCTTGGATTTTTGATTCATGTCCCTTTAAGGGCCCAACCACGAAAAGTCGAAGATATTTTGAAACTATAGCAATATGGGTGTCTGAAAAATTCAAATTTTCCAAAACTAACAATGGCTGCTTTAATTTTAGGTTCGCATCTCGAGAAAACCTAATTTCAGAAATTTTCCAACAAAAATTTCACAGTTTTCACTATTTTCCGGAAATTCACCAAATTTCGCTAACAGATTTGGAAGTTTCAGAACATTTGAGAAAGTTAGACACCCATATTCGAATAGTTTACTCTATTTTCTGATCAATGTCCTTTTGAGGGTCCCGCCACGAAAAGTCTAACATATTTTGAAACTATATCAATATGGGTGTCTAAAAAATGCAAATTTCTCAAGAAACATGGTAGCCGGGTTAATTTTAAGCGAGCTACTCAGGGAAAGCAACTTCTACGTCGGCTTATCCAAAAAAATGGACCAAAAATTAATATTTTTCCAATTTTTTACATCAAAATTTAGGTCAAGTCTGATTTTTAGGTGAGGCTCAAGAATTTCAAAACACTTTCATTTTTCTTTCAAAAAAAAAAATCAGGCCTCAAATTTTTTTCTTTTCAGGTTCCCCTCTCAAACTTGGAAAACTACCTAGCTGCTCTCGAAGTCGGTTACTCGAAACACAACAACCCCTACCACAATATAATCCACGCGGCCGATGTCACCCAATCATCTCACTTCATGCTATCTCAAACGGGTTTGGCCAATTCGCTCGGCGATCTGGAATTGTTGGCCGTCATATTTGGTGCTCTTATTCATGACTATGAGCACACGGGTCACACCAACAATTTTCATATTCAATCACAGTGAGTTTTCCGAAAAAAAAGTGTGAGAAATTTTAATAATTTTGAGGTCAAACTACGCAATGTTGTACAACGATCGAAGTGTTCTCGAAAATCATCACGTCTCGTCATGCTTTCGTTTGATGAAAGAGGATGATAAGAATATTTTGGCACATTTGACACGAGATGAATACAAAGAATTGAGGAACATGGTGATTGAGATTGTGTTGGCGACGGATATGTCAACACATTTCATGCAGATCAAAACCATGAAATCGATGTTGAGCTTGCCTGAAGGGTTAGTTGACTCAAAGACTCTGAAATTGGATAGAAAACTTTTGAAAATGTGTAAAAATAGGTTAGCTCGTGTGAAATTAACCTGACCATCATGTTTCCTCTGAAATTTGCAATTTTTAGACACCCATATTGATATAGTTTCAAAATATTTTAAACTCTTCGTGATGGGACCCTTAAAGGGACATGAATCAGGAAATCAAGGAAACTACGCCAATATGGGTGTCTAACTTTCTCAAATTTTCTGAAACTCTCGAATATGTTAGCGAAATTGAGTGCAATTTGAGAAAATAGGTCAAACTGTGAAATTTTTCGTCAAAAATGTGTAAAAGTAGGTTTTCTTGAAGCGCTAGTGGAAAATTAACGTACCCAAATTGGTTTTTGAGAAATTTGCATTTTTCAGACACCCATATTGATATAGTTTCAAAATAAGTTAGACCTTTTCTAATGGGACCCTCAAAGTGGCATGATTCAGAAAATCGAGGAAAATATTTGAATATGGATGTCTGACTTTCTCAAATTTTCTGAAATTTCCAAATTTGTAAGGGGAATTGGGTGAATTTCGAGAAAATGTTCAAAACTGTGAAATTTTTCGTCGAAAATGTGTAAAAGTAAACTTTCCTGAATAGCTCGTTTGAAACTAACTGAACCATCATGGTTTTTGAGAAATTTGCATTTTTTAGACACCCATATTGATATAGTTTCAAAATATGTTAGACTTTTCGTGGTGGGACCACTAAAGGGACATGATTCAGAAAATCGAGAAAACTATTGGAATATGGGTGTCAAACTTTCTCAAATTTTCTGAAACTTCCAACTATGTTAGCGAAATTGGGGGAATTTGAAGGAAATAGACAAAACTGTAAATTTGTTTTTCCAGAATTGACAAAAACAAGGCGTTGTGTCTTATTGTTCACGCGTGCGACATCTCGCACGCCTCCAAACCCTGGAATCTTCACTCTCGCTGGACGGAAGGAGTTCTCGAAGAGTTCTTCCGTCAAGGTGATCTCGAAGCGTCAATGGGTCTTCCCTATTCGCCGCTATGTGATCGTCACACGGTTCACGTCGCCGACAGTCAAATCGGTTTCATCGACTTTATTGTTGAACCAACTATGGTGATTTGCGGTGAGCTGCTCGTCAAAATGGTCGAACCACTCGTCTCGCTTCCACCCTCCGATTCACTATTTCCGCCAAGTGTTGATGGCGAGGACAAGAGTCCGAGCAACGCGTTATCACCACTTCCTGATCAGTGAGTTTTGTGCATGCCTGATTGAGTTTCGCTGAGGATGATTTCTACGTTTAGTTCTAGGCGCAACTCGTCTGTCTCACCTTCTTCGATTCGTAAGATACCTCTGAACTATAGTGGAAAATTGGACATTCCTATTCCCTGGATGAAGTTTCTTCATGAAAATAAGGCTTCGTGGAAAGAGCGCGCTGTTAAGGGTTAGTCTTTTAGAAAAAGAGCCTAACTTTTCTGTTTTTTCAGAAGAAGAAGAGCGCAAAGCTGCCGAAGCGGCAGAAGCCGCCAAAATCGAGGAGAACAAAGAAAACGGTGCATAAAAACAGAAAAAAATTGATCTTGCTAAAAATATATCGAATACCTATGATGATGATGAATACTTTATTATGTCCCCGTAAAGTGTTTTGTTTCATTTTGCTTTTTTGCTCAGACTTGTTCAGGCAAACTGGAATAGGTTGAGTGGTTTGTGTTGGCGGCGTTTTTGATGAAATTCTCGACGAGACGAGAACAACAACGATATGAGATGACGATGAGGAGCGAGTAGATGATTAGGATTATGTCTGAAAGAGAATGTTTTTTGGCGGAAAGAGAGAGAGAGAGACGCAGAGACGCAGAGAAAAAAGGAAAGTTTGAAAGGTCACGTTTATATTGTTTTTACTATTCATTCGGCAGTGAGGGATACGCGCTCTATCTCACACCCCCTTTTTTCTATTTTTTTCTCTGTGCTCTCTCGTTCGCACATACTCTTTAGTTTTCTTGGTGTCCTTTTCCCCTCTCCCCACAGAAAAACGCGTACTCTTCGCTGCCGAACGAACAGTATTTCTTGCCAGAAAGAGAGAGAGAGAGAGACGCAGAGAAAAAAGAAGAAGAAAGGAAAGTTTGCAAGGTCACGTGAATGTTGTTCTCACGTTTGTGGTTTTTTCAAAGATGGGGAAAAGTTTCAAAAATCAGATTTTTTTTGGGAAAATGAATGGAAAAATGATTCTCCGAAAATTTCTAGCAAAAACTTTTTTTCAAAAAAAAATCGGAAAAAATGGAAAATTGAACTTGGAAAATCGGAAATGAAATTTTTTGTGAGGAAATATTTTTTTTTTTAATTTAAAAATGAAAAAAAAAGTTTTTTTTTTTAAATTTTTTTCAGAATTTTCAGAATTAAAAAAAAGTGTTTTTTATTTTTCAGAAATTTTTTAAAAGGATTTTTTCATTTTTTCTTGAATTTTTGATTCATTTTCAAATTTTCCAGAATTTTTTAAAATTCTTCAATTTTTTTCAGAAATGTTTTTCAACTTTGAAAAGTTTTCAGAATTAAAAAAAAAAAAGTTTTTTTATGTTTCAGAAACTTTTTTCAGAATTTTAAAAAATTTATTCAATTTTTCCAGAATTTTTTTCAATTCAAAAAATTTTGCAGAAATTCTTAAATTTTTAAAGAGTTCTCATTTTTTCAATTTTTTTCAGAAATCTTTTTCCTTTTTTTCAACTTTTTCAAAAAACCAAAAATTCCGAGTCTAAATAAAGGTCAGAAAACCCGGAAAACATAAATTCGAAAAATCAGATTTCTCTGCGTCTCTTACTATGTATATTTCCACCCAACTCACCTATCACAAAAGCGACGCACAAAAATTCGAACAACGAATCTGACGACATTTCATCAATGAGAAAATACATGATGGTCGACATGATGGCAATCGTCAAACTGCTCACAAATCCAACAACCAAAAACAGAAAATCGAAAACAATGTGCAAAACGAAGAGGCTCCAACGCGGCACACAAATGCCGGTCATGAATGGCACAGCCGAGAAGAGCATGAACAGACACCACACATCGAATGCCATCCTCGTCATACACATCGTCGACACTTTCAGTTTTTGAAGCTCATTCTCAAAGTGTTGAGGATCGTAGGGCCTTTCGGTGGTTGTAGTTGGGCTGGGGGTCGATGTGATGGGAGAGGATGTGGATGATTGCCATGTTCGCGGATAGTTTGTGTAGTCTTTTGCGCTGATCTGAAAGTTCGGACAAAGTTGATTAGATTTAGGCTTAAGCAGAACAAACCGAAAAAAAAATTTAAAAAATATATATGAAACTTGATTTTCTCATTTTCTCGAAACATTTTTTGGGAAAAAGTTCGGTTCGAGCCCCAGTTTTATCAGCAAAAAATCTTGAAAATCAGACTGGACCCAATTCAGACACATTTCCCAAAGTATCGCAAGTAAAATTTCCCTAACATTTTCTGCGAAATTTCAAAAATGTCCGGTTTCGGTCCGGCTTAGGCCTGACTAGACCTTTCCAGAAAAAAATGAGAAATTTGTCTCAACTAGGCCAGAGTCCAAAAATCAGGCCCGGCCCGATTTTTCAAGATTTTCTCCTAACTCGAGTCACAAAATCGGGCCAGAATTTTTTTGCTGATGAAAAATCGGCTACAAAATATGCGAAAAAGTTTTCTGGGACCGAAAAAAGAAGATTCTCATTATGAACGGTTTTTCATTTTTGGCCCGGAATTTTCAGTCGATTTTTCAGGATTTTTGAGCCTAGCCTAGCCAAATCGGGCCTCAAACTTTTTTTTCTGGAAAATTTTCAGGCCCGGTTTTTGGACTTTTTATTCCAGTACAATTTTTTGGTGTTAACCTCAACAATTGACGTCAAAAAATATCTACAAAAACTGGACCGGGCCTAATCAGGCCTCAAACTTTTTTTTTCTGAAAAAAAAACTTTCAGGCCCGGACGTTTTTCTTCAGGTCCGATAAAAATCGGGTCCGGCCCGATTCAGCAAACGCCTCACCGTCTCCGTATCAGCATCATTGACCTCGTCATAAACCGGCGACGCCGCTGTCGACGAACCCACCCACGGACTTCCCATATAGATTGGCGGTTGTTGGCGAATCGTCGCTAGAGTTGTCGCGTGCGTCGTCGGCTGATACGACGTTTCGCGAACGATCGCAGGTCGAACCACCTCGACGACATCGATGTTGCTCTCCTTCTTGTTGTCAATCATGGTGACTTGTGTGGTTTTAGGGGCCATAAATGTGGTAAACTTGATCTCATCCATCTGCCACATTTTCTTCGTCTCATCGGACAGTCGAATCGTCATCTCGTCCGAATCTATGGGACTTGTCGGAGGTGTTGGCTTTCGTGTGGCCTTCTGCATCTGATACCCACGAATTTGTCCCTGATTCGAAAATTTCGGATCATCTGGATCGACAACTCCATCAATCCAACTTGATTTGTGAGCTGGTCGTGGTGTCACCGTTGACAACGATGCTCCGCTCACCAAATGACGTGGATTCTTCGTCGTCTCGGTTAATGTATGATTGTGGCGATGTTTATTTTTCTTTTTTTTCTTTTTTTCTTTCTCCTTGGGAGGTGATGCTGTGCTATTTCTCTTGGCCTCTTCTTCCAACAGTTTTTTCTGTTTTTTCAACTTTTTCAGACCCTTCCCTTTTTTCTTCTTCACATCTTTCAGAATATTGAAATCGGTTGGCTGTTCTTGATTCTCTTCGCCGCCGTGTCTCGATTTTATTTTTGAAACGTAGATTCGAGGCGAATCGGCGATGTCGATCTCCATGAATTGTTCCTCATCGGACCCCACTTTTTCAACGCGATTTCGAATTGTTTTCATTCTGCAGAAAAAATATTTTTATTGGTAGGTCAGTCTTCGATTTAGGCCACGCCCACAAAACTGTGTCTAGTTCTGAAAATATTTTCTTCCTTTTTTTAGGATGATCTCGCCTGCTTTTTCTTTGAAAATTAGAACACACAAAAATGTGGCGTTGTGGTTCAACCGGTAAGGCGTTTTGTTAACGCGTGAGAGGTCGGGGGGTTCGATTCCTTACCTCGGCGAATTTTTTTTGTTTTTTTTCATATTTTTTTCTGAAATTAATGCTTGATCTGTGCTCTTAACTTTGAAAATAACGAAAACTTTCGTGTTTAAGTTTTTGACAAAAGTCCCGATTTAAAAATATGATCACAAAATACAGTACTTTTCCGTCAAAAACATTATAAGCTTAACTTTTCAAAATCTCAACTTTCATCTCAGTTTTCAACAACTCACTTCACAATGCCATCTCCCTTTAAAGGTATCAATTGTGTGTTGGTCAATGTGACCATAGTTGATAATGGTAGATCATCCTCCTCGTCGGGTTGTTGTTGATCTTCCTCCACCTCAACTCGATTATTGTTCTGTTCTCTTCGTCGAAAAGTTGGTGGAAGTGGTCCGAAATCGAGTTTTGGGTCGATTTTCGGGCTTTCCACATTGCTGTCATTCAATTTCATCGCGCCTAAAGTACAGTAATCTGGGTTTGAAATGTCTCTGGTTTTACCATAATATGGTTTTCGGTTGATACGATCATTGACAACCTGTTCGTGCGGTCGATTAGAAGTCTTTGAGTTGGGCGCGAAGTTGCGAGGGTCAGTTTCACCGCTAAATCGAAAAATACATTTTCTTGGCAATTAGAACTAGGCTGACTCACAACATTGTCCATCGTCTGGTTCGGAATAAGAGGGAAGAGGTGTCGGAATCCCAGGCGGAGCATCGGAAGTCGAAAGTGTCGTATTCTCGGATGACCCAGATGGAGATGACGGCACATTTGATGAAGATGATGAGGACGAGAACTATGCCAATTGGACAACCGTAGTAGAGATTGTCTTTTCTGGAAAATGAAGATTTTCCCGGTTTTTTGAGGAGCTGAGATTTTTGAAAATCTCAATTTTTAGGGTTATGTCTCAAATTTTTATGATAACAGCTCAGTTCAGAAACTAATCGCGACGTTTTGAAACCGCGACATTTTGAAACCGCGACTTTTCAGGAATCGCGACTTTTCGAAACCACGACATTTTGGAACCGCGACATTTAGAAACCGCGACTTCTTGGACTCGCGACTTTTCAGACCGCGACTTTTCGAAACCGCGACATTTGGAAATCAGAAATTTCGAAACCGCGACATTTCGAAACCGCGACATTTCCGAAATCGCGACTTTTCAGACCGCGACTTTTCGAAACCGCGACGTTTCGAAACCGCGAAATTTCAGAAACCGCGACTTATCGAAACCCCGAAATTTCCGAAATCGCGACTTTTCAGAAACCGCTACTTTTCGAAACCGCGACATTTGGAAACCGCGACTTCTTGGACTCGCGACTTTTCGAAACCGCGACTTTTCGAAACCAGATATTTCAAAACGCGACATTCCAAAACCGCGAAATTTCAGAAACCGCATAAAATTCCAACAAAAAGGAGGAAAAGACGTTTGTTTTGTCTGGCGTATCCCGTGAGATGTCGGTACACACATTTATTGAAAGTGCAAGGAAGTTCTTCGATGTGTCCATGAGAATTTCATGCGGTTTCGAAATGTCGCAGTGCCTTTATAGCCTTTCATGAGGGTTTTCAAAAGAGACGCAGAGAAATGAGATTTTATCAATTTTTTTTGAAACTAGGAAGACATATAAAAATGAACAAAACAATTTTTTCAAAACAAAAACCACGTGACCTATTTTCCGTTTTTTAGTAAAAATTTTCGGGAAATTTTTTGTGTGTAGTCAGCCGCGTAGCGTGTCCGCGACGCGGCTCTAGTTTTGAACCGCGTCGCGTGCAAGCCACGCGGACAACGAGGTTTGTGGTGTGCTATTTTTTTGCATTTTTCTCATTTTTGCAAATTGATAATAGAGAGAATATTGCCACGTGTAAGGTCACGTGAAAAATAAAATTTTTTTTTTTTCAATATTTTCTTACCTCGAATTTTCTCTCCTCAAAATAGTTCCCGCCTTAATATCAATGACTTGCTGCTGTTGTTGATGATGTTTGACATACATTGGGGTCGTCGGCAAATCCATCTTTCACTCTTTCACTTTTTTTTTCGAAGTTACAATTCTTGTCCAAAACGTCACATAAGTGCTGAACCTGGAAATTGTATACTCTCGAATTACCTCAAACAAAAAATGCGAAAAAAAAGATGCTGAAAAAAGATTAGGCTGACATTTTTGACACCAAAACGGGTGTTGTCTTTCTATAGAAATGAGGGGAAAAGTTTTTGACGCGCGAAGAAGCAAAAAACGAATGTTGTTTTTTCCGTCTTCTGGGACCCTCTTCTATTGTTTTTTTTTGTTGCTGCTGATTTTAAACTTTTGACGGGTGTTCGCTGCCGAAAAAAAACCGACGAAAACAACAAACAGTGTGTGATTCAATTCAGAATGACACGTCAATTCAACTGGAAAAAAATATTTGCGCGCTCCTCGAGATCTGAAATTATATATATTTTCGACTGGAAAAACATGAAGGAGAAGAAGAATTGAAAACATGAAATTATCTAGTTCTTCGCGCGAAAATATATAGATGTTTTTGTAAATATGGTGAAATCAGAAAATACAAGAAAAAAACCGTTTTCCCTCCTCGCCCGTTTTTTTATATAGTCTATTTGACCCTGTCTCATTATCTGATCTCGTGGTGCAGCTGGTTAAGCGCGCGCCTGGTAATCTTTTGCTCACTCAGGTTCGATTCCCGATGCGCGAAATTTTTTTTTGTTTTTTTGAAAATTAGTTTTAGAAGCTGTGAAATGATGATTTTTGGGTTTTTTACTAGAAACGAGAAAAATAAAAGTTTTTCCGATTTCGGAAATTTCGCAAAAATTGGAAAAAAAATATTTGCACACCTTTTTCAGAAATTTTTTATCCGATTTTCAATTTTTTTTTGTAGAAAATTTGGACGCTAAAATTTTCAAAATTGCCTCAAAAATGAATTTAAAAAACAACAAGAAGAAACAAAAAAATCTAAGCCTTAGGCTTAGGCTTAATAACAAAGATAATAATTTTCATCTCACCTTAATACATTACTTGGGGATTAAAACTAATCCAAAAAAAAAAATAGAAAAAGCATTTTCAGGTCACTAAAATTTCAAAAAAAAAAAAATAAAGGGTTGTGGATTACTGTACTTTAGCACTGAATCAGACCAAAAATGAAAACTCAAACGTCAATGTTAAGTAAGTAGTAAAAACAATGGGTGGGCTAAAAGTAAGTGAAGTGAGGCAGAAATTAGAGTAGTTCTTCAAAAAGGTATTACCCCCATACTTCTTATATATATTATATATTTTTCCTCTTCTTTTTTTCCCTCATTACTACTATATTTGTTTTGAACCCAAACAGAAGAGAAAAAAATGGAAGATTTAGCCAAGGGGAATAATAATAAGAATAATAATAATAGACGTAATATTAATGAAAAACTGAAAAATGTCTCTTTTTGCTGTTGTTGTTGGGAAGTGAAAAAGTTCTAAAAGCATATAATTGCTATGTGGGGGCCTGAAGGTGAATCGCTTCAGAAAGTCGTTAAAATATTTTTTTTTTTGAGATTTTTTGTGTTTTTTTTTGAGAGGGAGGGGGAGCGACCAGTATTAGAGGGTTTTGGAGGAGTTCAGGAGTTTTTGAAGTTCCGAGAATGATCAAGACTAGAGAGAGAGAGAGAGAGAGAGAGAGACAGAGAGAGGGAGAGACAGAGAGAGAGAGAAAGAGAGAGAAAGAGAGAGAGAGACGCAGAGACGCAGAGAAGAACAGAAAATCAAAAGGTCACGTTTAATTATTTTCACGTCCCTTCTTTTTTTTCAAAAATGAAAAAAATTCTCAAAACACAAATTTTTCAGAAAATGAACTAGAAATTTTTTTGTAACGTGACCCCTCTGTCTTCTCTGCGTCTCTTCTGAATGTCTCGTTCTTTTTAAAATCCAAAATACTGTGGGTGTTTAAAGGGACATCAACATTTCTCAGAAAACTAAAAAAAATTGTAGAAATATATTTTTTGTCTAGCTCTTTTGATTCCACTGTTTTCAGTGCCATGAGAGACAGACAGAGAGACAGGGAAAGACAGAGAGAGAGAGAGAGAGACAAAGAGAGAGAGACAGAGAGAGACAGAGAGACAGAGAGAGAGTGAAAAATCTTCAAATTTTGTGATTTTTTTGGTTTTTTTTAATCAAAAACTTTAAAATTCTAAGATTTCAGACTTTTTTTTTCGCTTTTTGACTATTTAAACAATTGACAAATAGCAAAAATGAATTCTTAAATGACCTGTACCTTTAAAACAAATCGAAAAACCTCAAAAATAGAGAAAAAGCTCCATATTTCGTCTCGGAAACTCGTTGAATTTTTGATTTGTTTGTTGTCGAAAAAACCCTGAGAAAAACTTGATTTCCGGACCGGGCCTGACCAATACACACACCAAAAACCAAATTGTTCCATTATTTACAGCAGAATCGAACACAACGAGCATTGTGTCACAAAAAAAGACGGGAAGAAAATAGGCGCGCAATTTTTAATGTCGTCCGCTTTTCAAAATAAGATTAGCTAGTCGAGACAAAAAAAAATGGACGGCACAGAAAAAAAGGAACATTGTACATAGGGACAAAAAAAAATGATGTAATAAGTTTTACTTTTCTTTTTTTTTTGATCGACTCGAGGAAAAAAGGGCAAAATTAGTTGCATATTTGATGAGTTGTGTTTTTTTTGCCAGGTTTTTTCTGTTGAAATGGGAAAAAACACATAATGAAAATAAATACGTGCATATAAATACCCGTGGGAAATTGGTTTATACAATTTTGCGCGAAAAAAACAGAAAGGACAAAAAATTGGATGAAAAACAAGGCTCCTCAATAGAAAAGGAACACATTTGTTTAAACCGATTAACTCGAGTTATTTTTTTTCACATGCTTGGAAATGTGGGTTTTGGCATTTTTGGGAAGAAAGGGGGAGCTTGGAGAGGGCGGAGGAATTTGAAAAATTTTGGTTCTGAGGCTTAGACTGAGGCTTAAGCTTTAGGAATTAAAAGCCGAGAAGGTTTCATATTTTCAACCTCAAAAATTACCGTACGAAAGAGCCCGAAAACCGGGCCTGAAAATTTTTTGGGCCCGATTCGGCCCGATTTTTGGAATTTCTCAGAGAAGTGAAATAGCACATTTTGAAGCACTTTTCAAGCTCTACAAAAATAGCTAAACTAATTTTCTGGGCTCGAAAAAGGTACAGTATAATCATGGGTGGTTTTTCATTTCGGGGCTCGGAATTTTCCGATTTTTTGGGATTTTGAAGCCTATTTTGTTGAGCTTGAAAGGGCTTCAAAATGGGCTATACCAATTTACTGAAAAAGCTCAAAACCGGGCCTGATCGGGCCTAAAACTTTTTTTTCTGAAAAACTTTCTGGCCCGATTTTCGGAGGGTTTTTAGGTGAAAAAAACATGAAACCTTGAAAAATTGGAGTTTCTCAAAAAGCCCTAAAAAGGTCTCAAAAAGTCAAAAAAAATTTTGGAGCTCAAATCGGGCCGGGTCCGATTTTTTCGGGCCCGAAACTAAACAAGTCTGAAAATGTGTTTGAATCGGGCCTGGTACGATTTCCAGGCTCGTTTTTTTTAGGACCGAAAAAATCAGATTAAGGTAAAAAAAAAAACCGGTCCCGATTTTTTACCCAGGTCCGTTTTGGCCATATTTTGAACAGTCCGGCCGCTTGAGAAAAAGCCTTCTGGCCCAATTTCTATAGCAAAAATCTTGAAAAATCAAACCGGCCCTGATTTTTTGACTCTACCCCAATTCAAACCAACTTTTCGAGTTTGACAAAAATGAAACTTATTTTCCCAGGTTCAAAAATAGACAAAAAAGTATGCATGGTGTATTTTAGGGGGGTGCGTGAATAGTTGATTTTCTTTTTTTTTTTTCGTGGCCACCGAAAAAGTTCAAAAAGCGGTCCATTAACTGACGAAATTACAGGTGCGGTGATGCGGAAAAATTCAAATTTTTCTTTTTCTAAAAAAGTTGCGGAGACACAAAAAAAGGATATGCCTGAGAAAATAAACAAAAAAATAGTATGAAAAGAGGAGGAGGAGGGGGTTGAATTTCTACACTATCAAATAACCACCATTTTCACTTTAATGCCTTTTGTGGAGAAACTATTGCGAATATGGGAGGGGCGAGAAAAAAAAAGGAAGAAAGTTTTGCTACTACTCCTAATTGAGGTGGTACATACATACATAGTTGCAAAATGTGTGCTGCTCAAACAAAGCCAGACGTTTTGGAACCATGCACAAATATAATAATAACATCATTCAGCTGCACTAATATTTGTCGTGTTTTTAGTTAGGAGAGGAGCCGTTTTGTTGTGGGCACTGGCGAAAACTCATGCGGCAGGGGTGCGCACGCAGCTCTGACGCAGTTTATGCGGCGGCAAAAAAATGGCTCCCGGACATTTCGAAACCGGACAAAACTACGTAAAAAACCATCAAAAACTACACGGAAAACTATTTTTCCAACTTTTTCCTAATTTTTTAACAAAAATTTCAACCGGTTTCGAAATGTCCGGGAGCAAAAAAAATGTGCCAAATTTCAAAAACAAAAAATACCGTAGTTATTCAAAGGAACATAACACCATGATACTGAAAACAGTGGAATCAAAGGATCTAGAAAAAAAATATTTCTACAATTTTTGTTTCTTTTGAGAAATGTTAATGTCCCTTTAAACACCCACAGTATTTAGGTGTTTGAAAAAGACGAGACATTCAGAAGAGACGCAGAGAAAACAGAGGGGTCACGTTTGAAAAAAAAATATTTTCAATTCATTTTCTGAAAAATGTGATTTTTGAGAATTTTTTTCCATTTTTGGAAAAAAAAAGAAGGGACGTGAAAATAATATAAACGTGACTTTTCAATGTTCTGTTTTTCTCTGCGTCTCTCTCTCTCTCTCTCTCCCTCTCTCTGCGTCTCTCTCTCTCTCCCTCTCTCTGCGTCTCTCTCTCTCTCTCTGCCTATGTCTGGAATGTCGTGACTTTTGAGAAACAGAAAAAAAACAATTTTGAATGGACAACAATATCAAAAAGAGGCGTGGCCAAAAAATGTGTGCCAGTGTTTGCAAGAAAAATAGGCTCCGCCCTAATTTCTGTGCGAAACGTTGGTGGTGAAATAAACAAAGCGAAACGAAAAAAAACATTACTGTAGGTTGTTTTGTGTGTAAACACAACAAACGACGCAAACATGCACCATTTTTTGTGCGTTTCTTGTAAAAAAGGATTTTGATGCGTCTTCCCTTCTTTCCTATAAATGCAAAACAAAATTACCCCAATCAGTTGATTTGACTAATCAAAATGACGAAAAAGAACACATTGACAGGTGGAAAACACACACAAAAAACACAAATCTCTGCAAGTAGTAGTTCCTGCTCTCTCTCTATCTCTCTCTCCTTCCACAAAAAAAAGTGAGAAGAGCGTTCCGGCCGGAAGTCACTAATTGCTCCATCTGAGCATCGCCTCTTTTTAGGCGAGTCAAAAACAGACAAAACTAATAAAAACACACATATTGTTTTTTGGTTGTTGTCAGTTCATTTCTGGTTGCTAAGTGAGAACAAGAAGAAGTGTGAAATTATTCAACTTTCCAGGTCGACCGGGCTCATTCGCTGAAAAAACATGGGAATTTTCAGGGTTTTTTTTTGGAGATTTTGGCGGGTCTCTAAGTTTTTTTGGTGAAAACTTTAGAGTGAACAACTCTCAAGTTTGAAATCTGTCAAAAACTGGGAAAAATGTGAAAATAGATTTTTTTCTCCCTTTTTTATCTCAGAATATTTGAACACACAAAAATGTGGCGTGGTGGTTCAACAGGTAAGATGTTTTGTTATAAATCAAGAGGTCCGGGGTTCGATTCCTCACCTCGGCAATTTTTTTTGTTTTTTGTTCTAATCAACAAAAACACAAGATTTTTCTGAAAGTTATGTTTCGCTCAAAGCTGAGCTGTTTTTACCACTTTTTTTGTGCTCTTAAAGACACCCTGGTCACTAAGAAATAAATTTTTCGTGTTTATCAAAATCTTAATATTGAACTTCAACTTTCGATGTGTGAAATTCAAAATTCAAAAAAAAGTACTTTGTAAGGTCGAAAAAAAAAACTGTTTTTGAGTTTGTTCTCAGGCAAAGCGACATCTGCAAACACCGTTTGCATGTGTGTACGGGTACAGTAACCCACGACAACACATTGTTTTGTTATTGTTTTCAAACATTTTTGGTTTTTTGAACCACATACATCGAAAGTTGAAGTTTTCAATGTTACGATTCTTATGAACATGAAAATGTTTTCAAAAAGCAAAATTAAAAATCAAACCTCATTCGATTTTTGTTGCCAAAATTCTTTGGCTGCCACATATCGACGTGCTCGCATTACCACGTAGATTGCGAGAAATTGTGCGCAAGTGAAGCCGATCTCAAAAAAAAATCATCATAAAGGACCAAATCCACCTCCCCCCCCCCCCCCCAAAGGTTACCTGAAAAACAGTCCATCCCAGATCAAACACAATATTTCCAAAAACTTGTCGATGAATATCAAAAGCGAACGCGAAAAGTGTCAAAACGGTAAAAACACAATTCAAAATAAAATTGGTGACATAAAACACCAAAAACGGGCTGAACAGCACCTTCTTATCAGCCCACAACCCGTAGAACAGAAGAATATGACAAGGTAGACCGACGAGGAAGGCGAATATCAGATCGATGACTTCGAGATGATCGATGAACGGGTTTCGGCCCATACCGCGTGAATGATACAGAGAGTAGCTGATGCAGAACATGATGGTGACGCAGAGACCGATTGAGCACGCAATGTAGGAGCCGATTTTGACGTGCACGTTGGTGCCGAAAAGACGAAACGCTTTGTCGTTCTCTCGAAATGTTATCACATCTGAACCGTCTAGTCTGAAATTGGTTCATTTTTTGATTCAATGTAAATGTAGGAAATCAACGAAGGTGAAGTGAGAATTATTATTTTTGTCATTAACAGCTAAGCCTCAGCCTAAGCCTCATTTTTCCTAACCCCAAATTACGCAGTCATGGAAAAAATTCTGACAAAGTTGTGCAAAGATTTTTTTTCGGAAATTTTGAATTTCTGAAATTTTTTCAAAAATTTCTAGAGCTCAAATTTTTTTCTAAAAAGGTGAAGTAAAAATTATTATTTCTGTCATTTACGGCTAAGCCTCAGTCTAAGCCTCAGTCAAATTGGTAAACTTTTTTCTCTAAAACTAGTAAAATTATTATTTCTCTTGAATTCTCATTTTTGCATGATTTTAGCGTCCAAAGTTTTTGCCAAAAAAAAGGGAAAAATTCTAATTTTTCGTGTTTCTCGATTTTTTGGAAATTTTTGAACTTCTGAAATTTCCAAAAAAAATTGGATTTTTTCTCTAAAATCTAGGCCGTGTATTTACGAATCTCATCGCACATTTTTCTAGATCAGGCACAGTTTTGTGGGTGTGGCCTCAATCGAAGAAATATAATTCAAAAATGAGAGATTTAGAGAAAAGGTCACGTGAATAAATTTGACCAATCTTGTATTTATTTTTTTTGTTTTTTGAGGGCTAAACATTTTGCTACTGTTTTTTTCGAAATTTTTTTTTCGAATTTTTCTCAAATTTTGCCCAAAAAACTCACTTTGTCTCAAACCTCGAATAATCAACATCTTGTTCACAAATCAGCCCTTCCAAAAAATACCGTACCCGTTGCAGTTTTTCACGCAAATTCGAAACAATTGACATTTTCTATAAATAAATGTTGGTTTTTTTTCTTCTTCTCCGCCAAAACCCAAATGGTCAAATCCGACCGGTTGGTTTTTTGACAACACCGAAAAAAAACAGAGAGCGAGATAAAAAGTAAGAGAAAAGAAGAAAAGAAAAGACCGGTATATATATATTTATATATAAAACTAATCGATAATGAATGAATGTTGGAACGAAGAGGAAGAAGAAGAAGAAGAAGAAGAAGAAGGACAATAATCTTTGAAGGTTTTCACAAATTTTTGTTTTTTTTTGTTCCTTCTGATGATATATGTTTTGGTGATCAGATTGGGAAACCGGTTGAGCGGAGTGATGTCAGTGTTTGGGAGGGAAGATAGAGATCAAAGAAAATAGAGTACCCTGAAGAGTCACGAGGTTTATCAGCTGGATGTTAAATATTTTGCAAGGCCTGAAAACCAGGCAGGACCTGAAATTTGGACTTTTTTTCGGAGAGAGCATATTTTGAAGCCTCTTTTGAGCTCTACGAGATACTCTAATATGATTTTGGCAGATATGAAAAAGAGAAAAAAAATTACTTCAGAATTTTTGGGCAAAATGACCCTAAAACTTCCAAAAATCTGACCCCAAATTTTAAAAAAACTGGTCCAAAACTTTTCTGAAAATTGCCCCAAAAATTCTCAAAAAGTTGACCTAAAAATTTTTCAAAAAACTTATCCAAAAATTCTCAAAAACTAACTCAAAAATTTTTGGTCAAAAAAAACCCAAAAAATTTCCAAAAATTAATCTCAAAATTTTCAAAAAACTGAAATTAAAAACTGAAAAAAAAAAACTGACCCAGAAATTTTTGAAAAATCAAAAAACTGGACAAAAAAATTCCAAGAAAGTTACCTAAAATTTTCAAAAAAACTGGTCTAAATATTTTCAAAAAGTTGAATCAAAACTTTTCAACATATTGGGTCAAAAGTCGAAAAAAATTGTCCCAAAAATTTTTCAAAATCTGGTCTAAAAATAGACACAAAATTCTTCTAAAAATTGACTCAAAAATTGAAAAAAAACTGTCTCAAAAATCGAAAAAACTAAACAAAACTCAAAAAAGTATAATATTAACAAAAATGTCGATCGACTCCTTATCATTCGGGACCATTGATAACGCTAAGGTTCATTACAAAATACAGTATCCAAGCTATTTCTAAAAAACATAAAGAAATTTAGAAACACAAGAAACTGTTCAAAATGGAAATAAGTGTGAGAACAACGACAAAAAAAATGAGGACGGGCGGCCCCAAAAACCAAGGTCGATCACAAATTAATCTCGCGCACTTCTTGCCTCCATAAACACATACAACAATTACAGGAAAACACCGCCGATTAAAAACGTGAACCATTTTAAAGGAACATGCCACGCGTCGAGATTTATCTTTGAATCAGTGGGGGCTTGTTGGATCTGGTTTATTGTTATATTTATACACATTTCACAAGAGAAAAATATGTTACTTACATTGTTGGTGATTGGTGTTCTAACAGTTTCGATTTGTCTATTTTGTTCGAAACCCAAACCGCTGGCCAAGCAAGGAAGTGAGAGCACCGGGTCGGATTCAGGGTGAGTTGTTGCTCAGGCTGGTGCCCTGGGTGTACCGACAGTACACGGGTTAGGCACACTGTCATCATTTGTATGTGTTTTGGCCACGCCCACTTTTTATTTTAATGATTGACATAATTCTCTTCGGATTGATGAGATGGATGGGAAGTAACCCAAACGAGTTTGGGTACTGTAACTTGTTCTTAAAGGTACAGTAGTTTAACATTTGAGTCTTGAAAAAGTGTGTACTGTAGATTACTGTGGAAGTTGAAAAAGTTCTGTGGATAGAATATTTTTGTCAGCCTTTTCGAAGGACACTGAAAACTACTGTGTTTTAATGAGGTACTGTATTTTGTGAAATCATCAGGTAGGGTTTGGGAAAATGAGAAAGAGAGACAGAGAGATACGCAGAGAAAACTACACTTCGAGAGAACTACACCGTTGTTTCCACAATTTTTGGATGTCCCGACAGTACACGGGTTACGCACACTGCCATAAAATGAGTGTGTGTGTGTTGGCCACGCCCACTCTAGCCGTTTTGCAGGAACAATTCTTATGTTCTGGATTGAAATAATTCAAAAATACAGTAATCCAATAGAGAATAGTACGGATACTGTAGCTTCACTTTTTGAAAAAGTACTGTAGGTCAAGATTTGAGTTTTGACTGAAAACTACTGTACTTTAATTAGGTACTGTATTTTGTGAGATTATCAGGGAAGGGTTACCGTAGCTATGATAAAATAAAACTAAATAAACTGTGAAGAGATTACTGTAGTTTTGTATTTTATTGTTTTTAAGGCGTTCAATGTTATGGGAAAATTACTTGGGAAAATGAGAGAGAGAGACGCAGAGAAAAACAATGAAAAAACCAAATTTTCAGTGCTCTCTCGAATGCTGTCGAACCAACCAAATCAAAAAAGCTCTTCCAAAAAAATGCGGAAAAAACGAAAAGTTCGGAGACGAAAAGTAATGAGCCGGTGATCGTCCACGAATTCTCGGCCCAAAAACCCGATCGAAATCAGCAAAAAGATCCGATGGACTTCAAAATGTACGAACTCGACCCAACTCAAAAAGACGAGGCTCTCAAAAAAGGCAAGGGGTTGAAATTGGGAAATATGCAAGGATCTCAATCGGTGACGAACACGAAAAATCGGAAGAAGCGAGGAAAACTTGATCGAACACAGAAGTCGATTAGGGTATGGTTATTAGAACGTTCGATTTTTGAGTAAAACAAAAAAAATTTAAAAAAAAATTGACGAAATGAGGATTCGAACCCTCGGCCTCTCGCTCTATAATAAAACGGCTAACCTGTTGAGCCACCACGCCACATTTTTGCATGTTGAAAATTTCAAAGATAAAGTAGTGATTTTCAGACCGACGAGGTGAATGAGAACGACGATGACACATTCCAAGACGCGCCATCGATTGAGATTAAAGGAGGGTCGAGTGTCGAATATGAGTCACCGAACAAGTCACAAAAACGAATGGCCAAAAAGAGTCGAGAAGTAACAACAACAACGGTGACGAAAGGCAGTAAAGAATGTACGGGAACAAAGGGAAGTAGTGAAACTCTTAAAAAGAGTAACAAGAAATGAATTTTTTCTTTGTTTCATGGGACAAACTACAGTAACCGGCTGTTTTTGGTAAACATGTTTGTGTGGAGAATCGGGGCGAAAAACATGGTGATTGGCGTGTGATTTTTATTTAGCGGTAATATTTTGTTTTGCAAATGTGCCTCGCCTCCACTTTTTCTTAGAATATTTGAACGCCAGAAAATGTGCCGCGGCGGTTTAACTGGTAAGCCGTTTTACTATAGATCAAGAGGTCGAGGGTTCGATTCCTCACCAAAGTTTTTTTTTTTTTTTTTTAATTTTTTATACTACTCAAGCTGTCAATTTTGGTCTCCATAAAAATTTGAATCAGAAACAAAAAAATTTTTTCAAAAAAAAAATTGAATGAAGTACCCACGACCTTGAGGGAGACAGCTTCTTTTCAAATTTTTTCTCTGTTTTTTGCATTCCTTTCATCTTACTGTTGTCGTCGTCCACACTCTCTGATCGTCTGCGTCTCTTTTGTGCACGGTGCGCGCGGGCGCGCTTCCGCCGCCCCTTTTTCACTCCTAGTTAAAACATTGAGAACAAGACGAAAAATTCGATAAATCATTTGGCAACTTTTTTTTTGGTTTTCGAGCATCTATGACCGAGCGTGTTCCATTGGCTCATTTGCGTTTGACCTACTGGCCCGAATCGATTTTCGGAGCGTGTTTGGATTTGAGAGAGCATACTGTAGGTCAAATTAATACTGTAGATCTCAATGTTGTTGGATTTTGCAGGTGCCGAAAGATTTCCAGTTCGCCGTTCCGAGAATCCCGAAAAATCGTCAAGTTCAGCGGCCGCCACCATTGATGAGTGAGTTGGGTTACTGTAGTTTACGCGTTTTTTGAAAAAAGTGACGCAATGAGTCATTTAGGCTATATCAATTTTTCTGGAGCAAACCAGAAATCAATTTTATCATTTTCACCACAAAAGAAACACTTATATTCAAATTTCCACCTTACGACACTCCACCTTTACACCTGCGCTAAACAAGGGGCAAAGCGGAGTGTCGTACACACCGCCTGTGAGAGAACACAGTGATGGGATAATAATTATTTTGTGATTTGTTAAAAGTTGTAATATGTTTATGATGTAGCTGCAGGTGTTGCTTTAAAAACGAAAATAATTTTTGAAATTTGTCTCATATTGTGAGTACGGAAATTTCAGTTAGGCAATTGACAGAAAACTAACATGTCCGAAAGAGCAAAGGGGCGGAGTCAAGTACAGTATACTCCAATTAAAGGGAAGAACTTGGGTGTACGGCTCATACACGCACTTTTCTGACACACCCGATTTGCTACTCTAGAATAAACAAAAACAATGAACAAGTCAAAAATTCTGTCATTTAGAAACAGTGTGATTTGACCGTTTTCGTGTTCTACAAACCGGATTTGCAACCCTAGTTCCTCCCTTTAAATGAAGTGTACTGTACTTAGCTCCGCCCCTTTGGTTCTCCCTCAATGATTTTTTTGTACTGACAACATCAGTACAAAAAAACTGACAACGGGTACGAAAAATCAATATTCACCATCGGAAGAGAACCAGTTTGGCCTAGAAAACCAAGTGGGTGGAGCTAGATACAGTACATTTTTGTTAAAGGTGCTTGAAAAGTGAAAAAAGGGAACTTCTCCTAGCGACGATGCCACTGTATATACGTGGCCATGGAAATTATTTAGTTTTTTTATACTGACACCTTATTTAGACAAATTTCGTAAAACAAATTTCTGCTCGTTTTTAAAGCAACTCCTGCAGCTATTTCATATACGCATGACAACTATTAACAACTCGCAATATAATTATTTTTCTATCACTGTGACTTTCTCTAGCGCTCTCTCCTACTTTTGTGTTGTCTCTCACATGCGGTGTGTACGACACTCCGCACTGCCTCTTGTTTAACGAAAGTGTAAAGATGGAGTGTGGTAAGATGAGAATTTTAATAGAAAAGTGTTTGTTTTCTCGCTGAAAGTATGTATATGCAAAAATACAAGAAATTTGCAGTTCGAAAGGTCACGTTTATATTATTTTCACTTTATTCTTTTTTCTTGAGGGAAAATTTCTGAAACTGACATCAGATAGAGACAGAGAGATACAGAAAGAAACAGAGAAAGACAGTAATTAGGAAAAATACATTTTTTTTTCATCTTTTTTTTCTCGTTGAAAAAAAAGCGTGACCACGAACTGCAAAAATCTGATTTCTCTGCGTCTCCTTAAGAGGACGTCATAAAAGGCCGTGTTTTTTAGCCCAACATTTAGTTCTTCTTCTTCCAGCTGACACCCCGAACACCTGCATCATTATGCCCCTCTTCCCACTGATCTCCTATATCGAAGACATTCAAAACGAGCTTCGTTTTCTTCTTCAATTCCGCGACTTTATCCGCGCCATCACAGGACAATGACTTGCCATTTTTTCTGTGTTTTTAATGAACCCTCCCCCCACGTGACATGTTATCTATTTTTCTTTTGTTTTTTTTGTGTGTCACTTTCAAACAAATAAAAACCATGTGCTTTTGAAAAATGTAAAGTTCCGCAAAAATTGGAGAAAAAATGGATTAGAGGATTATCCGAACCAACTAGCTAGGTGTTATTCACTAGTTTTGTTATTTTATTGTTTTGGGTTTACCTATAAGTGACAAAAATATTTTTGAAAATTTGAAAATTTCGTAATTTTCTCTTGTTTTCTAACATTTCCACTTTCTCCAGCACTCTCCTCTTTTTGTGTTGTCTCTCACAGGTGTGTGCCACTCCGCTTTGCCACTTGTTTAACGCAGGTGTAAAAGCGGAGTGTCGTTTATATCTTAATATTGAAAACTTTCATTTTCAATGTGGGCTATTAAAAACAAACAATTTTTTTTTCTGAATCTAAGTAGTACTGTACCCGTACACACATGAACGGTGTTTGCACAAGACTTTCGTCTTGAGAAGCAAGATTGCGACTAGACTGCACCTATGCGCATGAATAATTGAATCTCTCAATTCTTGACCCTCTCTTTTCCCGCAAAAAAAAATCTGAACTCGATTTGTTCCGCTCAATTTCTTTCTCTCTTTTCCCTCCCACCCTTTTTTCTCTCTTGGTTTTTTCACACACACACCAAACCCTAATCATTTTTTGTGTCTTTTTCTTGTTGTCACAACAAAAATAGCAACATATATATATATTGGATTCCTATTTTTTTTTTGCTTTATTATTAGTCACTTGTTTTTGTATTGTACGGTACTTGTTTTGGCGGCGAAACACGGATGTTATACGTTTCAAAAACTCTAGAGTTGTGTTGTTGTTTTTTCTTCGCTTGCCATATGAACGTGTCGTAAAAAGTCATAAATTTATAAGATTTCTTCTTTTTTTTCAGTAGGAGACAAAGAAAGTGTGGTAATTTATATATAGGCTAAACCACTGACTTGAAACAAAACCTGCGCATTGGAAAAAATCAGGGGTTTCAGGAAAACTTTGAGAACAATTTAGAGTGCTGTGTGAAATTTAGTTTTCTGAAAATTTCAGAAATTTTGTGGCCAACGTTTATGTGTCAAAAAAAAAAATTTGAATTCGTCCTCACGACGAACGTCTTGTGCAAACACCGTGTGTTTGCGAGTACAGTACACCAGTTTCAAAATTTTTTGTCCTAGACTTCAACTTTCGATTTTCAAAAAAAAATGCAAAAATTTTGAAAAAACACCACAACAATGTTTTTTTTTTCGTGGGTTACTGTACCCGCATCCTCACACAAACGGTGTTTGCACAAAACGTTCGTCGTAATAGGGTTTTTGGTATTTTTGAATAGCATACATCGAGGTCTTCATTTTTGAGATTTTATAAACACAAGAAATTGGTTTCTGAGTGAAAAGGAAATTCGATTTACTGTCTAAGTCTCTCAATTTGTCGTGCTCTCTCTTCGGTTTTCGTTGGTAGATCATTTTTACGTTGAGATGATCTAGAAACAAACCATGCAAGTCACTTTTCAATTTTCCCTACGACACTCCGCTTTTACACTAGGTGTTTTTATCTAAGTCCAAGCCCAAACCCTCACTCGTGTGTATCTCACTACCAAAAATTTAGGTCTCCAAGGTTTTGAAATTTATCAATAATTTTCGTGATTTTCTCTCTGCGCCTCTTGCTTCTCTATGCTATTTCTTCGATTTAGGCTCTGGCTACAAAAGTGTGTCTCTTGAAAAATGCGCGAAAATATTTTCTCGGGATTTTGGTTACAGTTTTGGTAGCTATCCTCATTTTCCCTCTGAAAAACTGCTATCATTTTCTTGAAACCAATCGCGCGCAAAAACACATAACATCAATAATAACAAATTCATCTCACCTACGAACGCACATTTTTTTTTGCTCTTGCCTCAAATCTATCATCAAAATAAATCTGTTGGCTTCACTTATCTTCTGCCTCTCTCTCTCGCCTCTCTCCCCCAATCGCACACTATTTCCCTGCCATCCGGAGACACTGCGAAAAAATTTGGAAATCGATTTGTTCGGTGTTGCACGAACACTATTATAGTATTATGATCGTGTCGGTAAACATGTATGTATGTAATTCAAAGTGCAACTTTTTTTAAATTTTTATTTGTTCGATTTTTTGTGCCACTTTTTTGTTGGAAGCCCTAATTTTCTGAGAGCTTTTCTATTTCTCTGTCTTGTCGAAAAAATATTCATCGAAACAACGCGCCCCGAAATTGAACACCTCGAAAAAAACGTTAAAAAGTTTACTCTCGCTGTCTCTCACCCTCCACAATCTCCACAAACTATTATGCTCGTGTCTATGAGTTGGTTGTAATATGGAGCCCAAGCTGAGCACTTTGAGATAGCGCACCTTCTTTTTTTTCTCCCCCTTCACTGTCTGTTGTTGTTGATTGTTTCAATTTCTCAAAAAAAAACTTGTTTTTTTCTCAAAATATATGTGTTCTTTTTTTTACAATGAAGACACTAAAAAAATGCGACTATTTTTAATGTTGGATTTTTAATGCTTCTACAGTACTTTGGGATACTGTAGCTTTTTTCCAATTAGTTCCGCCCACTTTTCTCGGGAAGTTTCAGAAAAAAAAACGAAAAAATCTTGTTGTTTATCATTTTACCTGTTCTTTTCTTCTTTTGTTGACACATTTGTTAGTTTTGTCGAATTTTTTAAAACGAGGAGAAAAGAGAAATGCCATTTTTTTTCTGTTATGCCAAAATTCTAGCGATTTTTTCTATTTCACGTTGTTTTAGCTTGCATTTTTTGAAATTGAAAGAGAGAGAGAGAGACGCAGAGAAAAATAGACAATCCCACATATCCGCTCTATTGGCACACATGAATCCATTATTTCGGTTTACCTTTTTTCTCTAATGTTTCAAATTGAGGAGACGCAGAGAAAAACACACTCCGAGAGAACTACAACTTTTTTCAACACCTGCGCTCTATCGCTAATCACAAATCGAACGGCATTTTTAGGTGTTTGTGTGTTGGCCACGCCCACACCACGCCTCTCTCTCTCTTTCTCTCTCTCTCTCTATCTCAATAGTTGCCATTTCTTATTAGCTTGATACCGCTCTTTTTTCTGTGTTTTTCTTTTCCCTCTCTCTTCTTCAATGTTCTTTTTGTTGTCTAGTTTCTCTGTGTCTCATTGATTTCATCATATCCTCTCTATTCCAATAGTTGCCATTTCTTATTAGCTTGACACCGCTCTATCTTTTTTCTATGTTTTCTTTTCCCCCTCTCTTCTTTAGCGTTCTTTTTTGTCTAGTTTCTCTGTGTCTCATTGATTTCATCATTATCGTATATCTAAAAATCTTGGATTTTTTCAATTTTCGAAAAAAAACTCATAAAATTGAATCGTCCAAAAACAACAATAGTTTTAGTTGTTGTCTCATTTGTTTCCAATACCATTAATATTTTGTTGTATTGTTTTTTCTTCTTCTTTTTCTTGTATATATGATATTTTTATCAACTCTCTATCTATCTATCATCACGCCCTTCGACACAACACAAAACGGGAGGCGCAATTTCTTCTTGTAAATATTTCATGTCGTCTCCACTGCGCGACCAATTCATTTCGAAACTTTCACTTGTTGTTCTCTTCCTCTCTCGCTATTCCCCATCATCAGTTCAGGCCAGGCGTCAAGATTTTTTGCCAATTTCACAACCCATTAATTTGTCTCGTTTTTGTTTTTTTTTGTTCTTGCTTTCTTGAGTTAATTGAACTTTTCTGAGGCTTCAGAAATTCTAGATTTCATTTTTTTGTTTTGGAAAAAAAATGTTTCAATATTTATTAATTTGATTAGCTATCGATCGTACTCTTTATCTGATTGTTTTCTTTTCTTTTTTTTTGAAAATTGAATCAATATTAGTTCAAAGGAACATGGAAAATTTTGAAAGAAAAATAATTTAATAATGTTTCGAGGTGTACTGTACCACGTACATACACACACACACGGTGTTTGCACAAGACGTTCGTCGTGAGAATGAATTTGAAAACAGTTATTTTTTCGACACTGCAAATCGCTTTTTTTCGAATCTCAACCACATTCCAGACAAATCACTTTCCAACCTTCCCCTTACGACACTCCGCTTTTACGCGTTCGTTAAACAAATGGCAGTGTGCTTCCAATCTCGGAAATCACGGTCTTTCTAAGCTAGTTATTTTTTGAGGTTGTTTCTGTGATGAAATTGTACCTGGTTTTTTGTTCAAATTTCAGAAATTTCAGCATTTTTCCCAGCGAAAATATCAATTTTTCAAGTATCAGTTTTTTCACCATTTTCTTCTTTTTTCCAAAACCACTTTTCTGAACATAAAAAACACACATTTTCATTAAAATGATAGTTTTGCAACGTGTGCCCTTCTCATTATTTACTTTATTCCCCAACAGCTCAAAACTTCTTGTTCTCCTTTCATTTTTCTTCCGATTATTTGTTCACAAATTTCTTTTTTTTTTGCATTCAAGTCAATCATTCCAACAAACTCTAAAATGCATATCACAAAACGTTTTTGTTGTCCTTGAACCGATCTTCTACCTTCTCTGCGTCTCTCACCAATTGGATTTCGAACGTTTCTTGTCCGGTTCTCACTTTTTGGCTTGTACTTTGTTAACCCAATATACCTCAAATAGAATGTTTCAACATTTTTTTCGTTTCCGTTTGGTTTCTCTGCGTCTCTCTTCTTTTCTGCATACAATAGAACCATACAAAGTTTACGGATTGAACACAAAAAACGTATTGAATAATAATTATATGTTTTTTGGTTGGAGTTTCAAGGTTTATTTTTCAATTTTTCTCAATAAAAAGGTCTATAATTATCAAAAATTTCATTTTTTTCCTCCCAGAACTTTGCTTTGAACCTTATTCAATATTATTGTCTCAAATGTTTGTTTACTCTATATTTGCAAACTTAATTGATCTTTTTTTTCATCTCCAGAACTATTTCATTCATCCTCCCAAAAATCTTCTTTTCATTTTTCTCAAAAATGTTTCTTGGTTTGTTTTCCGCTTCTCAGGAAAGTCAGTGCGCGACCGCTGCGCGCGCATAGGACCGAGTGCGCGATCAGTGCGCGTAGTGCGCGATCGCACGCTACCACGCTGCGTTCGCGCACTCTCTAGTGCGTGGTAGCAGCGTGAAAGTGCGCGGTCGCGGCGTGAAGTGCGTGATCGCCGCGAGATTAGTGCGCGAACTGTGCGTGGTCGCAACGCGGTTAGTGCGTGGTCGCAGCGCGATCTGTGCGCGGTCGCAGCGTGGTAGCGTGCGATCGCGCACTCACTTTTCTGAGTTTCATCCTCCCTCACTGCTTCTCTTACACAACCCCCATGTCTAACTAAGAACAAGTAAAACTTTATCCTGCTCTTATCCTTTGTTACCGGAAACAGTTCATTTTGAAAACAATAATTTTTTTGCAGGTTATTACATGAGTGATAACCCACAGCGCAATCTTCCTCCCAGTCGAACAGGTTAGTCATCAATCAACAAACATATAAAATGAAATTAATGAATACATGTGTCAAATAATTGATATGTACAGGGTATGAGTAGGAATTAAGATGTTGATGATAAAATTGAAAAGTGATTGAAGGAATTTATGAGATTAGAATATGAATTATGCATTTTTTAA
Source organism: Caenorhabditis sp. 8 KK-2011 (assembly GCA_963572245.1). Lineage (NCBI taxonomy): Eukaryota > Metazoa > Nematoda > Chromadorea > Rhabditida > Rhabditidae > Caenorhabditis > Caenorhabditis sp. 8 KK-2011. The sequence continues at coordinate 2,148,108 of OY751546.1, read as the reverse complement.
CTGATTTTAGTTTATTTTCAAGTACTTTGTGATACTTCATTTTCAAAAACAAAAAACTATCAGACTAAAAAACACAGTCTGAATTCTAGTTCGAGAAAACTAAATGAAATTAGTCTCGCTCTCAAAGGAATTTCATGTTTTCTCTTTATTTAGGTATACAAAAACAACGTGAAAAACAATAGAAACGTTTTTAAAAAGTCATCTTCTATTTTTGACGTGACCTTACACGTTTCAACTACATGTCTATTTCTCTAACCTATATTATTTCACTGAAAAAGTGTGCCACACTGTGTTTTTTACCATCAACATACACAAATTTATTGGTGTGCGGTAGCTGCATTTGTGCTCCCCCCTTTTTGAAGGCAAACTTTTACAGAAATTGGTAAAATATTGTTTTTGAAATTGGCGAAGATATGAAATAATAGTTTTGATGCAATCTAGCGCTTTTTTAGGAAGAGAGCTGGAACGTCCACGATGGACTGTGACACGACGCGAAGAAACACGACACTCCCCGTCCAGGTAACCTGTCCTAATATAACTACTAAATTTTACACCGAATGTTTTCAGACCAACTTCTCCGTTTCAGTCGAGAAGTGTTACGACTACTGAACGAGTGCATATCGTGCAATTACCGGTTGACGATAATTCGCAGGTGAGGAAAAACAAAAAACTCAAAAAATATTAAGCCCCGCCCATTTGGTTTTCTAGGCCATACTAGTTCTCTTTTACTGGTATTATGTTTTTGTAACCAAAAACAACCCGGATCTTGAGAAAAAGTGAAAAGTCATTTTGTTGCAGCTGTCGCCAGCACACATTCTTGCCTTGTCTCCACATGGTAACACTTCACAATCGGTATCGTCCATTGTGACAACGAATCAGGCAGAAGGTGTTTGCTTGATCGGAGCATTGACTGCCACTGGAGTTCCGCTATTCAATGGCATCATGTTCAATCGTGATTCGAAACAAACGACAACGATAATAACAACCACTACTACTACATATAAAATTCTTGAGGTATGTTCACTAAAAACCGAACAAAAAGAAAACCAAAAATGGAAACATTTTTCAGGTTAGCGACAGCGATTCTCTTTCATCTGACTTTGATATGGTTGAAGATGATGAGAATACTTTGACTGTTGATGTGGACCTAACCGAGAGACCCCAATCACCAAACTATGTTATAGTATCGAAACACGAATCAAGTGCACCAATGTCACCAATCACCAAAGCTAAATTGAACATTGATCTGGAGTTTCCAGCGAAAATCAATGAAACGCATCGAAAACAAGACATTGAAAGTTTTCCACTTTCGTCTATCGTCAGCGTCTATCATTGTGGAATTTCTGACTATGATGAAAATGTTGAAGAGACAGCCAATATACCCATCTATGAAGAATCACAATATGTTGCGAATGACGAACAGACCGCATCAACTTCATCATCATCGACGGACAGATCGTTCGAAAAAGTTGATTACCCCGTGATCGACCCGTTTAGTTTGATTTCGAAACCTCGTAAAATCAATGAGGATGATGTACAGAAGGTTGACCCGACATCTGAACACTCCAAAGAACCGACCGAACAAAAACCAACACGCGAACCAAATTTGAAATCCAAGATTACCGGATTGTTCAAGAAATCACCATCTCACTTGGACTACCCAATTTCCGAAGAATACACTGGACCTCTTGACAACACCACAAGAGCATCGAACATTGATGACATTCCATTGACTCATCAAGTGACCAACTATCCATCCGAATTCGAATATGACAAGTTGCCAGAACAAGTCACTCCAGTTGTTGTTGCACCATCTGATGATCAACTAGAGAAGAAGGACGAGCCAAGTCTGAAATCCAAGATTACCGGATTGTTCAAAAAGTCACCATCTCACCTGGACTACCCAATTTCTGAAGAATACACTGGACCATTGGACAACACTTCCCGAGCATCGAACATTGATGACATTCCATTGACTCATCAAGTGACCAACTATCCATCCGAATTCGAATATGACAAGTTGCCAGAACAAGTCACTCCAGTTGTTGTTGGACCTTCAGATGATCAACCAGAGAAGAAGGACGAGCCAAGTCTAAAATCCAAGATTACCGGATTGTTCAAAAAGTCACCATCTCACCTGGACTACCCAATTTCTGAAGAATACACTGGACCATTGGACAACACTTCCCGAGCATCGAACATTGATGACATTCCATTGACTCATCAAGTGACCAACTATCCATCCGAGTTCGAATATGACAAGTTGCCAGAACAAGTCACTCCAGTTGTTGTTGGACCTTCAGATGATCAACCAGAGAAGAAGGATGAGCCAAGTCTGAAATCCAAGATTACCGGATTGTTCAAAAAGTCACCATCTCACCTGGACTACCCAATTTCTGAAGAATATACTGGACCATTGGACAACACTTCCCGAGCATCGAACATTGATGACATTCCATTGACTCATCAAGTGACCAACTATCCATCCGAATTCGAATATGACAAGTTGCCAGAACGAGTCACTCCAGTTGTTGTTGGACCTTCAGATGATCAACCAGAGAAGAAGGACGAGCCAAGTCTGAAATCCAAGATTACCGGATTGTTCAAAAAGTCACCATCTCACCTGGACTACCCAATTTCTGAAGAATACACTGGACCATTGGACAACACTTCCCGAGCATCGAACATTGATGACATTCCATTGACTCATCAAGTGACCAACTATCCATCCGAATTCGAATATGACAAGTTGCCAGAACAAGTCACTCCAGTTGTTGTTGGACCTTCAGATGATCAACCAGAGAAGAAGGACGAGCCAAGTCTGAAATCCAAGATTACCGGATTGTTCAAAAAGTCACCATCTCACCTGGACTACCCAATTTCTGAAGAATATACTGGACCATTGGACAACACTTCCCGAGCATCGAACATTGATGACATTCCATTGACTCATCAAGTGACCAACTATCCATCCGAATTCGAATATGACAAGTTGCCAGAACGAGTCACTCCAGTTGTTGTTGGACCTTCAGATGATCAACCAGAGAAGAAGGACGAGCCAAGTCTGAAATCCAAGATTACCGGATTGTTCAAAAAGTCACCATCTCACCTGGACTACCCAATTTCTGAAGAATACACTGGACCATTGGACAACACTTCCCGAGCATCGAACATTGATGACATTCCATTGACTCATCAAGTGACCAACTATCCATCCGAATTCGAATATGACAAGTTGCCAGAACGAGTCACTCCAGTTGTTGTTGGACCTTCAGATGATCAACCAGAGAAGAAGGACGAGCCAAGTCTGAAATCCAAGATTACCGGATTGTTCAAAAAGTCACCATCTCACCTGGACTACCCAATTTCTGAAGAATATACTGGACCATTGGACAACACTTCCCGAGCATCGAACATTGATGACATTCCATTGACTCATCAAGTGACCAACTATCCATCCGAATTCGAATATGACAAGTTGCCAGAACAAGTCACTCCAGTTGTTGTTGGACCTTCAGATGATCAACCAGAGAAGAAGGACGAGCCAAGTCTAAAATCCAAGATTACCGGATTGTTCAAAAAGTCACCATCTCACCTGGACTACCCAATTTCTGAAGAATACACTGGACCATTGGACAACACTTCCCGAGCATCGAACATTGATGACATTCCATTGACTCATCAAGTGACCAACTATCCATCCGAATTCGAATATGACAAGTTGCCAGAACGAGTCACTCCAGTTGTTGTTGGACCTTCAGATGATCAACCAGAGAAGAAGGACGAGCCAAGTCTGAAATCCAAGATTACCGGATTGTTCAAAAAGTCACCATCTCACCTGGACTACCCAATTTCTGAAGAATACACTGGACCATTGGACAACACTGCTCGAGCATCGAACATTGATGACATTCCATTGACTCATCAAGTGACCAACTATCCATCCGAATTCGAATATGACAAGTTGCCAGAACGAGTCACTCCAGTTGTTGTTGGACCTTCAGATGATCAACCAGAGAAGAAGGACGAGCCAAGTCTGAAATCCAAGATTACCGGATTGTTCAAAAAGTCACCATCTCACCTGGACTACCCAATTTCTGAAGAATATACTGGACCATTGGACAACACTTCCCGAGCATCGAACATTGATGACATTCCATTGACTCATCAAGTGACCAACTATCCATCCGAATTCGAATATGACAAGTTGCCAGAACAAGTCACTCCAGTTGTTGTTGGACCTTCAGATGATCAACCAGAGAAGAAGGACGAGCCAAGTCTAAAATCCAAGATTACCGGATTGTTCAAAAAGTCACCATCTCACCTGGACTACCCAATTTCTGAAGAATACACTGGACCATTGGACAACACTTCCCGAGCATCGAACATTGATGACATTCCATTGACTCATCAAGTGACCAACTATCCATCCGAATTCGAATATGACAAGTTGCCAGAACAAGTCACTCCAGTTGTTGTTGGACCTTCAGATGATCAACCAGAGAAGAAGGACGAGCCAAGTCTGAAATCCAAGATTACCGGATTGTTCAAAAAGTCACCATCTCACCTGGACTACCCAATTTCTGAAGAATACACTGGACCATTGGACAACACCACAAGAGCATCGAACATTGATGACATTCCTTTGACTCATCAAGTGACCAACTATCCATCCGAATTTGAATATGACAAGTTGCCAGAACAAGTTGTACCATTTGTTGTTGCACCATCTGATGATCAACCAGAGAAGAAGGACGAGCCAAGTCTGAAATCCAAGATTACCGGATTGTTCAAAAAGTCACCATCTCACCTGGACTACCCAATTTCTGAAGAATACACTGGACCATTGGACAACACCACAAGAGCATCGAACATTGATGACATTCCATTGACTCATCAAGTGACCAACTATCCATCCGAATTCGAATATGACAAGTTGCCAGAACAAGTCACTCCAGTTGTTGTTGGACCTTCAGATGATCAACCAGAGAAGAAGGACGAGCCAAGTCTGAAATCCAGGATTACCGGATTGTTCAAAAAGTCACCATCTCACCTGGACTACCCAATTTCTGAAGAATACACTGGACCATTGGACAACACTTCCCGAGCATCGAACATTGATGACATTCCATTGACTCATCAAGTGACCAACTATCCATCCGAATTCGAATATGACAAGTTGCCAGAACAAGTTGTACCATTTGTTGTTGCACCATCTGATGATCAACCAGAGAAGAAGGACGAGCCAAGTCTGAAATCCAAGATTACCGGATTGTTCAAAAAGTCACCATCTCACCTGGACTACCCAATTTCTGAAGAATACACTGGACCATTGGACAACACTTCCCGAGCATCGAACATTGATGACATTCCATTGACTCATCAAGTGACCAACTATCCATCCGAATTCGAATATGACAAGTTGCCAGAACAAGTTGTACCATTTGTTGTTGCACCATCTGATGATCAACCAGAGAAGAAGGACGAGCCAAGTCTGAAATCCAAGATTACCGGATTGTTCAAAAAGTCACCATCTCACCTGGACTACCCAATTTCTGAAGAATACACTGGACCATTGGACAACACTTCCCGAGCATCGAACATTGATGACATTCCATTGACTCATCAAGTGACCAACTATCCATCCGAATTTGAATATGACAAGTTGCCAGAACAAGTCACTCCAGTTGTTGTTGCACCATCTGATGATCAACCAGAGAAGAAGGACGAGCCAAGTCTGAAATCCAAGATTACCGGGTTGTTCAAAAAGTCACCATCTCACCTGGACTACCCAATTTCCGAAGAATATACTGGACCATTGGACAACACCACAAGAGCATCGAACATTGATGACATTCCATTGACTCATCAAGTGACCAACTATCCATCCGAATTCGAATATGACAAGTTGCCAGAACAAGTTGTGCCAGTTGTTCTTGGACCTTCAGATGATCAACAAGAGAAAAAGGACGAGCCAAGTCTGAAATCCAAGATTACCGGATTGTTCAAAAAGTCACCATCTCACCTGGACTACCCAATTTCTGAAGAATACACTGGACCATTGGACAACACCACAAGAGCATCGAACATTGATGACATTCCATTGACTCATCAAGTGACCAACTATCCATCCGAATTCGAATATGACAAGTTGCCAGAACAAGTTGTGCCAGTTGTTCTTGGACCTTCAGATGATCAACAAGAGAAAAAGGACGAGCCAAGTCTGAAATCCAAGATTACCGGATTGTTCAAAAAGTCACCATCTCACCTGGACTACCCAATTTCTGAAGAATACACTGGACCATTGGACAACACCACAAGAGCATCGAACATTGATGACATTCCATTGACTCATCAAGTGACCAACTATCCATCCGAATTCGAATATGACAAGTTGCCAGAACAAGTCACTCCAGTTGTTGTTGGACCTTCAGATGATCAACCAGAGAAGAAGGACGAGCCAAGTCTGAAATCCAAGATTACCGGATTGTTCAAAAAGTCACCATCTCACCTGGACTACCCAATTTCCGAAGAATACACTGGACCTCTTGACAACACCACAAGAGCATCGAACATTGATGACATTCCATTGACTCATCAAGTGACCAACTATCCATCCGAATTCGAATATGACAAGTTGCCAGAACAAGTCACTCCAGTTGTTGTTGCACCATCTGATGATCAACCAGAGAAGAAGGACGAGCCAAGTCTGAAATCCAAGATTACCGGATTGTTCAAAAAGTCACCATCTCACCTGGACTACCCAATTTCCGAAGAATACACTGGACCTCTTGACAACACTGCTCGAGCCTCGAACATTGATGACATTCCATTGACTCATCAAGTGACCAACTATCCATCCGAATTCGAATATGACAAGTTGCCAGAACAAGTCACTCCAGTTGTTGTTGGACCTTCAGATGATCAACCAGAGAAGAAGGACGAGCCAAGTCTGAAATCCAAGATTACCGGATTGTTCAAAAAGTCACCATCTCACCTGGACTACCCAATTTCCGAAGAATACACTGGACCTCTTGACAACACTGCTCGAGCCTCGAACATTGATGACATTCCATTGACTCATCAAGTGACCAACTATCCATCCGAATTCGAATATGACAAGTTGCCAGAACAAGTCACTCCAGTTGTTGTTGGACCTTCAGATGATCAACCAGAGAAGAAGGACGAGCCAAGTCTGAAATCCAAGATTACCGGATTGTTCAAAAAGTCACCATCTCACCTGGACTACCCAATTTCCGAAGAATACACTGGACCTCTTGACAACACCACAAGAGCATCGAACATTGATGACATTCCATTGACTCATCAAGTGACCAACTATCCATCCGAATTCGAATATGACAAGTTGCCAGAACAAGTCACTCCAGTTGTTGTTGCACCATCTGATGATCAACCAGAGAAGAAGGACGAGCCAAGTCTGAAATCCAAGATTACCGGATTGTTCAAAAAGTCACCATCTCACCTGGACTACCCAATTTCCGAAGAATACACTGGACCTCTTGACAACACTGCTCGAGCCTCGAACATTGATGACATTCCATTGACTCATCAAGTGACCAACTATCCATCCGAATTCGAATATGACAAGTTGCCAGAACAAGTCACTCCAGTTGTTGTTGCACCATCTGATGATCAACCAGAGAAGAAGGACGAGCCAAGTCTGAAATCCAAGATTACCGGATTGTTCAAAAAGTCACCATCTCACCTGGACTACCCAATTTCTGAAGAATACACTGGACCATTGGACAACACTGCTCGAGCATCGAACATTGATGACATTCCATTGACTCATCAAGTGACCAACTATCCATCCGAATTTGAATATGACAAGTTGCCAGAACAAGTCACTCCAGTTGTTGTTGCACCATCTGATGATCAACCAGAGAAGAAGGACGAGCCAAGTCTGAAATCCAAGATTACCGGATTGTTCAAAAAGTCACCATCTCACCTGGACTACCCAATTTCCGAAGAATACACTGGACCTCTTGACAACACCACAAGAGCATCGAACATTGATGACATTCCATTGACTCATCAAGTGACCAACTATCCATCCGAATTCGAATATGACAAGTTGCCAGAACAAGTCACTCCAGTTGTTGTTGCACCATCTGATGATCAACCAGAGAAGAAGGACGAGCCAAGTCTGAAATCCAAGATTACCGGATTGTTCAAAAAGTCACCATCTCACCTGGACTACCCAATTTCCGAAGAATACACTGGACCTCTTGACAACACCACAAGAGCATCGAACATTGATGACATTCCATTGACTCATCAAGTGACCAACTATCCATCCGAATTCGAATATGACAAGTTGCCAGAACAAGTCACTCCAGTTGTTGTTGCACCATCTGATGATCAACCAGAGAAGAAGGACGAGCCAAGTCTGAAATCCAAGATTACCGGATTGTTCAAAAAGTCACCATCTCACCTGGACTACCCAATTTCCGAAGAATACACTGGACCTCTTGACAACACTGCTCGAGCATCGAACATTGATGACATTCCATTGACTCATCAAGTGACCAACTATCCATCCGAATTTGAATATGACAAGTTGCCAGAACAAGTCACTCCAGTTGTTGTTGCACCATCTGATGATCAACCAGAGAAGAAGGACGAGCCAAGTCTGAAATCCAAGATTACCGGATTGTTCAAAAAGTCACCATCTCACCTGGACTACCCAATTTCTGAAGAATACACTGGACCATTGGACAACACTGCTCGAGCATCGAACATTGATGACATTCCATTGACTCATCAAGTGACCAACTATCCATCCGAATTTGAATATGACAAGTTGCCAGAACAAGTCACTCCAGTTGTTGTTGCACCATCTGATGATCAACCAGAGAAGAAGGACGAGCCAAGTCTGAAATCCAAGATTACCGGATTGTTCAAAAAGTCACCATCTAACCTGGACTACCCAATTTCCGAAGAATACACTGGACCTCTTGACAACACCACAAAAGCATCGAACATTGATGACATTCCATTGACTCATCAAGTGACCAACTATCCATCCGAATTCGAATATGACAAGTTGCCAGAACAAGTCACTCCAGTTGTTGTTGCACCATCTGATGATCAACCAGAGAAGAAGGACGAGCCAAGTCTGAAATCCAAAATTACCGGATTGTTCAAAAAGTCACCATCTCACCTGGACTACCCAATTTCTGAAGAATACACTGGACCATTGGACAACACTGCTCGAGCATCGAACATTGATGACATTCCATTGACTCATCAAGTGACCAACTATCCATCCGAATTTGAATATGACAAGTTGCCAGAACAAGTCACTCCAGTTGTTGTTGGACCTTCAGATGATCAACCAGAGAAGAAGGACGAGCCAAGTCTGAAATCCAAGATTACCGGATTGTTCAAAAAGTCACCATCTCACCTGGACTACCCAATTTCCGAAGAATACACTGGACCTCTTGACAACACTGCTCGAGCCTCGAACATTGATGACATTCCATTGACTCATCAAGTGACCAACTATCCATCCGAATTCGAATATGACAAGTTGCCAGAACAAGTCACTCCAGTTGTTGTTGCACCATCTGATGATCAACCAGAGAAGAAGGACGAGCCAAGTCTAAATTCCAAGATTACCGGATTGTTCAAAAAGTCACCATCTCACCTGGACTACCCAATTTCCGAAGAATACACTGGACCTCTTGACAACACTGCTCGAGCCTCGAACATTGATGACATTCCATTGACTCATCAAGTGACCAACTATCCATCCGAATTCGAATATGACAAGTTGCCAGAACAAGTCACTCCAGTTGTTGTTGGACCTTCAGATGATCAACCAGAGAAGAAGGACGAGCCAAGTCTGAAATCCAAGATTACCGGATTGTTCAAAAAGTCACCATCTCACCTGGACTACCCAATTTCCGAAGAATACACTGGACCTCTTGACAACACTGCTCGAGCCTCGAACATTGATGACATTCCATTGACTCATCAAGTGACCAACTATCCATCCGAATTCGAATATGACAAGTTGCCAGAACAAGTCACTCCAGTTGTTGTTGGACCTTCAGATGATCAACCAGAGAAGAAGGACGAGCCAAGTCTGAAATCCAAGATTACCGGATTGTTCAAAAAGTCACCATCTCACCTGGACTACCCAATTTCCGAAGAATACACTGGACCTCTTGACAACACCACAAGAGCATCGAACATTGATGACATTCCATTGACTCATCAAGTGACCAACTATCCATCCGAATTCGAATATGACAAGTTGCCAGAACAAGTCACTCCAGTTGTTGTTGCACCATCTGATGATCAACCAGAGAAGAAGGACGAGCCAAGTCTGAAATCCAAGATTACCGGATTGTTCAAAAAGTCACCATCTCACCTGGACTACCCAATTTCCGAAGAATACACTGGACCTCTTGACAACACTGCTCGAGCCTCGAACATTGATGACATTCCATTGACTCATCAAGTGACCAACTATCCATCCGAATTCGAATATGACAAGTTGCCAGAACAAGTCACTCCAGTTGTTGTTGCACCATCTGATGATCAACCAGAGAAGAAGGACGAGCCAAGTCTGAAATCCAAGATTACCGGATTGTTCAAAAAGTCACCATCTCACCTGGACTACCCAATTTCTGAAGAATACACTGGACCATTGGACAACACTGCTCGAGCATCGAACATTGATGACATTCCATTGACTCATCAAGTGACCAACTATCCATCCGAATTTGAATATGACAAGTTGCCAGAACAAGTCACTCCAGTTGTTGTTGCACCATCTGATGATCAACCAGAGAAGAAGGACGAGCCAAGTCTGAAATCCAAGATTACCGGATTGTTCAAAAAGTCACCATCTCACCTGGACTACCCAATTTCCGAAGAATACACTGGACCTCTTGACAACACCACAAGAGCATCGAACATTGATGACATTCCATTGACTCATCAAGTGACCAACTATCCATCCGAATTCGAATATGACAAGTTGCCAGAACAAGTCACTCCAGTTGTTGTTGCACCATCTGATGATCAACCAGAGAAGAAGGACGAGCCAAGTCTGAAATCCAAGATTACCGGATTGTTCAAAAAGTCACCATCTCACCTGGACTACCCAATTTCCGAAGAATACACTGGACCTCTTGACAACACCACAAGAGCATCGAACATTGATGACATTCCATTGACTCATCAAGTGACCAACTATCCATCCGAATTCGAATATGACAAGTTGCCAGAACAAGTCACTCCAGTTGTTGTTGCACCATCTGATGATCAACCAGAGAAGAAGGACGAGCCAAGTCTGAAATCCAAGATTACCGGATTGTTCAAAAAGTCACCATCTCACCTGGACTACCCAATTTCCGAAGAATACACTGGACCTCTTGACAACACTGCTCGAGCATCGAACATTGATGACATTCCATTGACTCATCAAGTGACCAACTATCCATCCGAATTTGAATATGACAAGTTGCCAGAACAAGTCACTCCAGTTGTTGTTGCACCATCTGATGATCAACCAGAGAAGAAGGACGAGCCAAGTCTGAAATCCAAGATTACCGGATTGTTCAAAAAGTCACCATCTCACCTGGACTACCCAATTTCTGAAGAATACACTGGACCATTGGACAACACTGCTCGAGCATCGAACATTGATGACATTCCATTGACTCATCAAGTGACCAACTATCCATCCGAATTTGAATATGACAAGTTGCCAGAACAAGTCACTCCAGTTGTTGTTGCACCATCTGATGATCAACCAGAGAAGAAGGACGAGCCAAGTCTGAAATCCAAGATTACCGGATTGTTCAAAAAGTCACCATCTAACCTGGACTACCCAATTTCCGAAGAATACACTGGACCTCTTGACAACACCACAAAAGCATCGAACATTGATGACATTCCATTGACTCATCAAGTGACCAACTATCCATCCGAATTCGAATATGACAAGTTGCCAGAACAAGTCACTCCAGTTGTTGTTGCACCATCTGATGATCAACCAGAGAAGAAGGACGAGCCAAGTCTGAAATCCAAAATTACCGGATTGTTCAAAAAGTCACCATCTCACCTGGACTACCCAATTTCTGAAGAATACACTGGACCATTGGACAACACTGCTCGAGCATCGAACATTGATGACATTCCATTGACTCATCAAGTGACCAACTATCCATCCGAATTTGAATATGACAAGTTGCCAGAACAAGTCACTCCAGTTGTTGTTGGACCTTCAGATGATCAACCAGAGAAGAAGGACGAGCCAAGTCTGAAATCCAAGATTACCGGATTGTTCAAAAAGTCACCATCTCACCTGGACTACCCAATTTCCGAAGAATACACTGGACCTCTTGACAACACTGCTCGAGCCTCGAACATTGATGACATTCCATTGACTCATCAAGTGACCAACTATCCATCCGAATTCGAATATGACAAGTTGCCAGAACAAGTCACTCCAGTTGTTGTTGCACCATCTGATGATCAACCAGAGAAGAAGGACGAGCCAAGTCTGAAATCCAAGATTACCGGATTGTTCAAAAAGTCACCATCTAACCTGGACTACCCAATTTCCGAAGAATACACTGGACCATTGGACAACACTGCTCGAGCTTCGAACATTGATGACATTCCATTGACTCATCAAGTGACCAACTATCCATCCGAATTCGAATATGACAAGTTACCAGAACAAGTTGTGCCAGTTGTTGTTGCACCATCTGATGATCAACCAGAGAAGAAGGACGAGCCAAGTCTGAAATCCAAGATTACCGGATTGTTCAAAAAGTCACCATCTAACCTGGACTACCCAATTTCCGAAGAATACACTGGACCATTGGACAACACTGCTCGAGCATCGAACATTGATGACATTCCATTGACTCATCAAGTGACCAACTATCCATCCGAATTCGAATATGACAAGTTGCCAGAACAAGTCACTCCAGTTGTTGTTGCACCATCTGATGATCAACCAGAGAAGAAGGACGAGCCAAGTCTGAAATCCAAGATTACCGGATTGTTCAAAAAGTCACCATCTAACCTGGACTACCCAATTTCCGAAGAATACACTGGACCTCTTGACAACACTGCTCGAGCCTCGAACATTGATGACATTCCATTGACTCATCAAGTGACCAACTATCCATCCGAATTCGAATATGACAAGTTGCCAGAACAAGTCACTCCAGTTGTTGTTGCACCATCTGATGATCAACCAGAGAAGAAGGACGAGCCAAGTCTGAAATCCAAGATTACCGGATTGTTCAAAAAGTCACCATCTCACCTGGACTACCCAATTTCCGAAGAATACACTGGACCTCTTGACAACACTGCTCGAGCCTCGAACATTGATGACATTCCATTGACTCATCAAGTGACCAACTATCCATCCGAATTCGAATATGACAAGTTACCAGAACAAGTTGTGCCAGTTGTTGTTGGACCTTCAGATGATCAACCAGAGAAGAAGGACGAGCCAAGTCTGAAATCCAAGATTACCGGATTGTTCAAAAAGTCACCATCTCACCTGGACTACCCAATTTCCGAAGAATACACTGGACCTCTTGACAACACCACAAGAGCATCGAACATTGATGACATTCCATTGACTCATCAAGTGACCAACTATCCATCCGAATTCGAATATGACAAGTTGCCAGAACAAGTCACTCCAGTTGTTGTTGCACCATCTGATGATCAACCAGAGAAGAAGGACGAGCCAAGTCTGAAATCCAAGATTACCGGATTGTTCAAAAAGTCACCATCTCACCTGGACTACCCAATTTCTGAAGAATACACTGGACCATTGGACAACACTGCTCGAGCATCGAACATTGATGACATTCCATTGACTCATCAAGTGACCAACTATCCATCCGAATTCGAATATGACAAGTTGCCAGAACAAGTCACTCCAGTTGTTGTTGCACCATCTGATGATCAACCAGAGAAGAAGGACGAGCCAAGTCTGAAATCCAAGATTACCGGATTGTTCAAAAAGTCACCATCTCACCTGGACTACCCAATTTCTGAAGAATACACTGGACCATTGGACAACACTGCTCGAGCATCGAACATTGATGACATTCCATTGACTCATCAAGTGACCAACTATCCATCCGAATTCGAATATGACAAGTTGCCAGAACAAGTCACTCCAGTTGTTGTTGCACCATCTGATGATCAACCAGAGAAGAAGGACGAGCCAAGTCTGAAATCCAAGATTACCGGATTGTTCAAAAAGTCACCATCTCACCTGGACTACCCAATTTCTGAAGAATACACTGGACCATTGGACAACACTGCTCGAGCATCGAACATTGATGACATTCCATTGACTCATCAAGTGACCAACTATCCATCCGAATTCGAATATGACAAGTTGCCAGAACAAGTTGTGCCAGTTGTTGTTGGACCTTCAGATGATCAATCAGAGAAGAAGGACGAGCCAAGTCTGAAATCCAAGATTACCGGATTGTTCAAAAAGTCACCATCTCACCTGGACTACCCAATTTCTGAAGAATACACTGGACCATTGGACAACACTGCTCGAGCATCGAACATTGATGACATTCCATTGACTCATCAAGTGACCAACTATCCATCCGAATTCGAATATGACAAGTTGCCAGAACAAGTCACTCCAGTTGTTGTTGCACCATCTGATGATCAACCAGAGAAGAAGGACGAGCCAAGTCTGAAATCCAAGATTACCGGATTGTTCAAAAAGTCACCATCTCACCTGGACTACCCAATTTCCGAAGAATACACTGGACCTCTTGACAACACTGCTCGAGCCTCGAACATTGATGACATTCCATTGACTCATCAAGTGACCAACTATCCATCCGAATTCGAATATGACAAGTTGCCAGAACAAGTCACTCCAGTTGTTGTTGCACCATCTGATGATCAACCAGAGAAGAAGGACGAGCCAAGTCTGAAATCCAAGATTACCGGATTGTTCAAAAAGTCACCATCTCACCTGGACTACCCAATTTCTGAAGAATACACTGGACCATTGGACAACACTGCTCGAGCATCGAACATTGATGACATTCCATTGACTCATCAAGTGACCAACTATCCATCCGAATTCGAATATGACAAGTTGCCAGAACAAGTTGTGCCAGTTGTTGTTGGACCTTCAGATGATCAATCAGAGAAGAAGGACGAGCCAAGTCTGAAATCCAAGATTACCGGATTGTTCAAAAAGTCACCATCTCACCTGGACTACCCAATTTCTGAAGAATACACTGGACCATTGGACAACACTGCTCGAGCATCGAACATTGATGACATTCCATTGACTCATCAAGTGACCAACTATCCATCCGAATTCGAATATGACAAGTTGCCAGAACAAGTTGTGCCAGTTGTTGTTGGACCTTCAGATGATCAACCAGAGAAGAAGGACGAGCCAAGTCTGAAACCCAAGATTACCGGATTGTTCAAAAAGTCACCATCTCACCTGGACTACCCAATTTCCGAAGAATACACTGGACCTCTTGACAACACCACAAGAGCATCGAACATTGATGACATTCCATTGACTCATCAAGTGACCAACTATCCATCCGAATTCGAATATGACAAGTTGCCAGAACAAGTCACTCCAGTTGTTGTTGCACCATCTGATGATCAACCAGAGAAGAAGGACGAGCCAAGTCTGAAATCCAAGATTACCGGATTGTTCAAAAAGTCACCATCTCACCTGGACTACCCAATTTCCGAAGAATACACTGGACCTCTTGACAACACTGCTCGAGCCTCGAACATTGATGACATTCCATTGACTCATCAAGTGACCAACTATCCATCCGAATTCGAATATGACAAGTTGCCAGAACAAGTCACTCCAGTTGTTGTTGCACCATCTGATGATCAACCAGAGAAGAAGGACGAGCCAAGTCTGAAATCCAAGATTACCGGATTGTTCAAAAAGTCACCATCTCACCTGGACTACCCAATTTCTGAAGAATACACTGGACCATTGGACAACACTGCTCGAGCATCGAACATTGATGACATTCCATTGACTCATCAAGTGACCAACTATCCATCCGAATTCGAATATGACAAGTTGCCAGAACAAGTTGTGCCAGTTGTTGTTGGACCTTCAGATGATCAATCAGAGAAGAAGGACGAGCCAAGTCTGAAATCCAAGATTACCGGATTGTTCAAAAAGTCACCATCTCACCTGGACTACCCAATTTCTGAAGAATACACTGGACCATTGGACAACACTGCTCGAGCATCGAACATTGATGACATTCCATTGACTCATCAAGTGACCAACTATCCATCCGAATTCGAATATGACAAGTTGCCAGAACAAGTCACTCCAGTTGTTGTTGCACCATCTGATGATCAACCAGAGAAGAAGGACGAGCCAAGTCTGAAATCCAAGATTACCGGATTGTTCAAAAAGTCACCATCTCACCTGGACTACCCAATTTCCGAAGAATACACTGGACCATTGGACAACACTGCTCGAGCATCGAACATTGATGACATTCCATTGACTCATCAAGTGACCAACTATCCATCCGAATTCGAATATGACAAGTTGCCAGAACAAGTCACTCCAGTTGTTGTTGGACCTTCAGATGATCAACCAGAGAAGAAGGACGAGCCAAGTCTGAAATCCAAGATTACCGGATTGTTCAAAAAGTCACCATCTCACCTGGACTACCCAATTTCTGAAGAATACACTGGACCATTGGACAACACTGCTCGAGCATCGAACATTGATGACATTCCATTGACTCATCAAGTGACCAACTATCCATCCGAATTCGAATATGACAAGTTGCCAGAACAAGTCACTCCAGTTGTTGTTGGACCTTCAGATGATCAACCAGAGAAGAAGGACGAGCCAAGTCTGAAATCCAAGATTACCGGATTGTTCAAAAAGTCACCATCTCACCTGGACTACCCAATTTCTGAAGAATACACTGGACCATTGGACAACACTGCTCGAGCATCGAACATTGATGACATTCCATTGACTCATCAAGTGACCAACTATCCATCCGAATTCGAATATGACAAGTTGCCAGAACAAGTTGTGCCAGTTGTTGTTGGACCTTCAGATGATCAATCAGAGAAGAAGGACGAGCCAAGTCTGAAATCCAAGATTACCGGATTGTTCAAAAAGTCACCATCTCACCTGGACTACCCAATTTCTGAAGAATACACTGGACCATTGGACAACACTGCTCGAGCATCGAACATTGATGACATTCCATTGACTCATCAAGTGACCAACTATCCATCCGAATTCGAATATGACAAGTTGCCAGAACAAGTTGTGCCAGTTGTTGTTGGACCTTCAGATGATCAACCAGAGAAGAAGGACGAGCCAAGTCTGAAATCCAAGATTACCGGATTGTTCAAAAAGTCACCATCTCACCTGGACTACCCAATTTCTGAAGAATACACTGGACCATTGGACAACACTGCTCGAGCATCGAACATTGATGACATTCCATTGACTCATCAAGTGACCAACTATCCATCCGAATTCGAATATGACAAGTTGCCAGAACAAGTCACTCCAGTTGTTGTTGGACCTTCAGATGATCAACCAGAGAAGAAGGACGAGCCAAGTCTGAAATCCAAGATTACCGGATTGTTCAAAAAGTCACCATCTCACCTGGACTACCCAATTTCTGAAGAATACACTGGACCATTGGACAACACTGCTCGAGCATCGAACATTGATGACATTCCATTGACTCATCAAGTGACCAACTATCCATCCGAATTCGAATATGACAAGTTGCCAGAACAAGTTGTGCCAGTTGTTGTTGGACCTTCAGATGATCAACCAGAGAAGAAGGACGAGCCAAGTCTGAAATCCAAGATTACCGGATTGTTCAAAAAGTCACCATCTCACCTGGACTACCCAATTTCTGAAGAATACACTGGACCATTGGACAACACTGCTCGAGCATCGAACATTGATGACATTCCATTGACTCATCAAGTGACCAACTATCCATCCGAATTCGAATATGACAAGTTGCCAGAACAAGTTGTGCCAGTTGTTGTTGGACCTTCAGATGATCAACCAGAGAAGAAGGACGAGCCAAGTCTGAAATCCAAGATTACCGGATTGTTCAAAAAGTCACCATCTCACCTGGACTACCCAATTTCCGAAGAATACACTGGACCATTGGACAACACTGCTCGAGCATCGAACATTGATGACATTCCATTGACTCATCAAGTGACCAACTATCCATCCGAATTCGAATATGACAAGTTGCCAGAACAAGTTGTGCCAGTTGTTGTTGGACCTTCAGATGATCAACCAGAGAAGAAGGACGAGCCAAGTCTGAAATCCAAGATTACCGGATTGTTCAAAAAGTCACCATCTCACCTGGACTACCCAATTTCTGAAGAATACACTGGACCATTGGACAACACCACAAGAGCATCGAACATTGATGACATTCCATTGACTCATCAAGTGACCAACTATCCATCCGAATTCGAATATGACAAGTTGCCAGAACAAGTCACTCCAGTTGTTGTTGCACCATCTGATGATCAACCAGAGAAGAAGGACGAGCCAAGTCTGAAATCCAAGATTACCGGATTGTTCAAAAAGTCACCATCTCACCTGGACTACCCAATTTCTGAAGAATACACTGGACCATTGGACAACACCACAAGAGCATCGAACATTGATGACATTCCATTGACTCATCAAGTGACCAACTATCCATCCGAATTCGAATATGACAAGTTGCCAGAACAAGTCACTCCAGTTGTTGTTGCACCATCTGATGATCAACCAGAGAAGAAGGACGAGCCAAGTCTGAAATCCAAGATTACCGGATTGTTCAAAAAGTCACCATCTCACCTGGACTACCCAATTTCCGAAGAATACACTGGACCATTGGACAACACCACAAGAGCATCGAACATTGATGACATTCCATTGACTCATCAAGTGACCAACTATCCATCCGAATTCGAATATGACAAGTTGCCAGAACAAGTCACTCCAGTTGTTGTTGCACCATCTGATGATCAACCAGAGAAGAAGGACGAGCCAAGTCTGAAATCCAAGATTACCGGATTGTTCAAAAAGTCACCATCTCACCTGGACTACCCAATTTCCGAAGAATACACTGGACCTCTTGACAACACCACAAGAGCATCGAACATTGATGACATTCCATTGACTCATCAAGTGACCAACTATCCATCCGAATTCGAATATGACAAGTTGCCAGAACAAGTCACTCCAGTTGTTGTTGCACCATCTGATGATCAACCAGAGAAGAAGGACGAGCCAAGTCTGAAATCCAAGATTACCGGATTGTTCAAAAAGTCACCATCTCACCTGGACTACCCAATTTCCGAAGAATACACTGGACCATTGGACAACACCACAAGAGCATCGAACATTGATGACATTCCATTGACTCATCAAGTGACCAACTATCCATCCGAATTCGAATATGACAAGTTGCCAGAACAAGTCACTCCAGTTGTTGTTGCACCATCTGATGATCAACCAGAGAAGAAGGACGAGCCAAGTCTGAAATCCAAGATTACCGGATTGTTCAAAAAGTCACCATCTCACCTGGACTACCCAATTTCCGAAGAATACACTGGACCTCTTGACAACACCACAAGAGCATCGAACATTGATGACATTCCATTGACTCATCAAGTGACCAACTATCCATCCGAATTCGAATATGACAAGTTGCCAGAACAAGTCACTCCAGTTGTTGTTGCACCATCTGATGATCAACCAGAGAAGAAGGACGAGCCAAGTCTGAAATCCAAGATTACCGGATTGTTCAAAAAGTCACCATCTCACCTGGACTACCCAATTTCCGAAGAATACACTGGACCATTGGACAACACCACAAGAGCATCGAACATTGATGACATTCCATTGACTCATCAAGTGACCAACTATCCATCCGAATTCGAATATGACAAGTTGCCAGAACAAGTCACTCCAGTTGTTGTTGCACCATCTGATGATCAACCAGAGAAGAAGGACGAGCCAAGTCTGAAATCCAAGATTACCGGATTGTTCAAAAAGTCACCATCTCACCTGGACTACCCAATTTCCGAAGAATACACTGGACCTCTTGACAACACCACAAGAGCATCGAACATTGATGACATTCCATTGACTCATCAAGTGACCAACTATCCATCCGAATTCGAATATGACAAGTTGCCAGAACAAGTCACTCCAGTTGTTGTTGCACCATCTGATGATCAACCAGAGAAGAAGGACGAGCCAAGTCTGAAATCCAAGATTACCGGATTGTTCAAAAAGTCACCATCTCACCTGGACTACCCAATTTCCGAAGAATACACTGGACCATTGGACAACACTGCTCGAGCATCGAACATTGATGACATTCCATTGACTCATCAAGTGACCAACTATCCATCCGAATTCGAATATGACAAGTTGCCAGAACAAGTTGTGCCAGTTGTTGTTGGACCTTCAGATGATCAACCAGAGAAGAAGGACGAGCCAAGTCTGAAATCCAAGATTACCGGATTGTTCAAAAAGTCACCATCTCACCTGGACTACCCAATTTCCGAAGAATACACTGGACCTCTTGACAACACCACAAGAGCATCGAACATTGATGACATTCCATTGACTCATCAAGTGACCAACTATCCATCCGAATTCGAATATGACAAGTTGCCAGAACAAGTCACTCCAGTTGTTGTTGCACCATCTGATGATCAACCAGAGAAGAAGGACGAGCCAAGTCTGAAATCCAAGATTACCGGATTGTTCAAAAAGTCACCATCTCACCTGGACTACCCAATTTCCGAAGAATACACTGGACCTCTTGACAACACTGCTCGAGCCTCGAACATTGATGACATTCCATTGACTCATCAAGTGACCAACTATCCATCCGAATTCGAATATGACAAGTTGCCAGAACAAGTCACTCCAGTTGTTGTTGCACCATCTGATGATCAACCAGAGAAGAAGGACGAGCCAAGTCTGAAATCCAAGATTACCGGATTGTTCAAAAAGTCACCATCTCACCTGGACTACCCAATTTCTGAAGAATACACTGGACCATTGGACAACACTGCTCGAGCATCGAACATTGATGACATTCCATTGACTCATCAAGTGACCAACTATCCATCCGAATTCGAATATGACAAGTTGCCAGAACAAGTTGTGCCAGTTGTTGTTGGACCTTCAGATGATCAACCAGAGAAGAAGGACGAGCCAAGTCTGAAATCCAAGATTACCGGATTGTTCAAAAAGTCACCATCTCACCTGGACTACCCAATTTCCGAAGAATACACTGGACCTCTTGACAACACTGCTCGAGCATCGAACATTGATGACATTCCATTGACTCATCAAGTGACCAACTATCCATCCGAATTCGAATATGACAAGTTGCCAGAACAAGTTGTGCCAGTTGTTGTTGGACCTTCAGATGATCAATCAGAGAAGAAGGACGAGCCAAGTCTGAAATCCAAGATTACCGGATTGTTCAAAAAGTCACCATCTCACCTGGACTACCCAATTTCCGAAGAATACACTGGACCTCTTGACAACACTGCTCGAGCATCGAACATTGATGACATTCCATTGACTCATCAAGTGACCAACTATCCATCCGAATTCGAATATGACAAGTTGCCAGAACAAGTTGTGCCAGTTGTTGTTGGACCTTCAGATGATCAACCAGAGAAGAAGGACGAGCCAAGTCTGAAATCCAAGATTACCGGATTGTTCAAAAAGTCACCATCTCACCTGGACTACCCAATTTCCGAAGAATACACTGGACCTCTTGACAACACTGCTCGAGCCTCGAACATTGATGACATTCCATTGACTCATCAAGTGACCAACTATCCATCCGAATTCGAATATGACAAGTTGCCAGAACAAGTTGTGCCAGTTGTTGTTGGACCTTCAGATGATCAACCAGAGAAGAAGGACGAGCCAAGTCTGAAATCCAAGATTACCGGATTGTTCAAAAAGTCACCATCTCACCTGGACTACCCAATTTCCGAAGAATACACTGGACCTCTTGACAACACTGCTCGAGCATCGAACATTGATGACATTCCATTGACTCATCAAGTGACCAACTATCCATCCGAATTCGAATATGACAAGTTGCCAGAACAAGTTGTGCCAGTTGTTGTTGGACCTTCAGATGATCAATCAGAGAAGAAGGACGAGCCAAGTCTGAAATCCAAGATTACCGGATTGTTCAAAAAGTCACCATCTCACCTGGACTACCCAATTTCTGAAGAATACACTGGACCATTGGACAACACTGCTCGAGCATCGAACATTGATGACATTCCATTGACTCATCAAGTGACCAACTATCCATCCGAATTCGAATATGACAAGTTGCCAGAACAAGTCACTCCAGTTGTTGTTGCACCATCTGATGATCAACCAGAGAAGAAGGACGAGCCAAGTCTGAAATCCAAGATTACCGGATTGTTCAAAAAGTCACCATCTCACCTGGACTACCCAATTTCCGAAGAATACACTGGACCTCTTGACAACACTGCTCGAGCCTCGAACATTGATGACATTCCATTGACTCATCAAGTGACCAACTATCCATCCGAATTCGAATATGACAAGTTGCCAGAACAAGTCACTCCAGTTGTTGTTGCACCATCTGATGATCAACCAGAGAAGAAGGACGAGCCAAGTCTGAAATCCAAGATTACCGGATTGTTCAAAAAGTCACCATCTCACCTGGACTACCCAATTTCTGAAGAATACACTGGACCATTGGACAACACTGCTCGAGCATCGAACATTGATGACATTCCATTGACTCATCAAGTGACCAACTATCCATCCGAATTCGAATATGACAAGTTGCCAGAACAAGTTGTGCCAGTTGTTGTTGGACCTTCAGATGATCAATCAGAGAAGAAGGACGAGCCAAGTCTGAAATCCAAGATTACCGGATTGTTCAAAAAGTCACCATCTCACCTGGACTACCCAATTTCTGAAGAATACACTGGACCATTGGACAACACTGCTCGAGCATCGAACATTGATGACATTCCATTGACTCATCAAGTGACCAACTATCCATCCGAATTCGAATATGACAAGTTGCCAGAACAAGTTGTGCCAGTTGTTGTTGGACCTTCAGATGATCAACCAGAGAAGAAGGACGAGCCAAGTCTGAAATCCAAGATTACCGGATTGTTCAAAAAGTCACCATCTCACCTGGACTACCCAATTTCTGAAGAATACACTGGACCATTGGACAACACTGCTCGAGCATCGAACATTGATGACATTCCATTGACTCATCAAGTGACCAACTATCCATCCGAATTCGAATATGACAAGTTGCCAGAACAAGTCACTCCAGTTGTTGTTGGACCTTCAGATGATCAACCAGAGAAGAAGGACGAGCCAAGTCTGAAATCCAAGATTACCGGATTGTTCAAAAAGTCACCATCTCACCTGGACTACCCAATTTCTGAAGAATACACTGGACCATTGGACAACACTGCTCGAGCATCGAACATTGATGACATTCCATTGACTCATCAAGTGACCAACTATCCATCCGAATTCGAATATGACAAGTTGCCAGAACAAGTTGTGCCAGTTGTTGTTGGACCTTCAGATGATCAACCAGAGAAGAAGGACGAGCCAAGTCTGAAATCCAAGATTACCGGATTGTTCAAAAAGTCACCATCTCACCTGGACTACCCAATTTCCGAAGAATACACTGGACCATTGGACAACACTGCTCGAGCATCGAACATTGATGACATTCCATTGACTCATCAAGTGACCAACTATCCATCCGAATTCGAATATGACAAGTTGCCAGAACAAGTTGTGCCAGTTGTTGTTGGACCTTCAGATGATCAACCAGAGAAGAAGGACGAGCCAAGTCTGAAATCCAAGATTACCGGATTGTTCAAAAAGTCACCATCTCACCTGGACTACCCAATTTCTGAAGAATACACTGGACCATTGGACAACACCACAAGAGCATCGAACATTGATGACATTCCATTGACTCATCAAGTGACCAACTATCCATCCGAATTCGAATATGACAAGTTGCCAGAACAAGTCACTCCAGTTGTTGTTGCACCATCTGATGATCAACCAGAGAAGAAGGACGAGCCAAGTCTGAAATCCAAGATTACCGGATTGTTCAAAAAGTCACCATCTCACCTGGACTACCCAATTTCCGAAGAATACACTGGACCATTGGACAACACCACAAGAGCATCGAACATTGATGACATTCCATTGACTCATCAAGTGACCAACTATCCATCCGAATTCGAATATGACAAGTTGCCAGAACAAGTCACTCCAGTTGTTGTTGCACCATCTGATGATCAACCAGAGAAGAAGGACGAGCCAAGTCTGAAATCCAAGATTACCGGATTGTTCAAAAAGTCACCATCTCACCTGGACTACCCAATTTCTGAAGAATACACTGGACCATTGGACAACACTGCTCGAGCATCGAACATTGATGACATTCCATTGACTCATCAAGTGACCAACTATCCATCCGAATTCGAATATGACAAGTTGCCAGAACAAGTTGTGCCAGTTGTTGTTGGACCTTCAGATGATCAACCAGAGAAGAAGGACGAGCCAAGTCTGAAATCCAAGATTACCGGATTGTTCAAAAAGTCACCATCTCACCTGGACTACCCAATTTCCGAAGAATACACTGGACCATTGGACAACACTGCTCGAGCATCGAACATTGATGACATTCCATTGACTCATCAAGTGACCAACTATCCATCCGAATTCGAATATGACAAGTTGCCAGAACAAGTTGTGCCAGTTGTTGTTGGACCTTCAGATGATCAACCAGAGAAGAAGGACGAGCCAAGTCTGAAATCCAAGATTACCGGATTGTTCAAAAAGTCACCATCTCACCTGGACTACCCAATTTCTGAAGAATACACTGGACCATTGGACAACACCACAAGAGCATCGAACATTGATGACATTCCATTGACTCATCAAGTGACCAACTATCCATCCGAATTCGAATATGACAAGTTGCCAGAACAAGTCACTCCAGTTGTTGTTGCACCATCTGATGATCAACCAGAGAAGAAGGACGAGCCAAGTCTGAAATCCAAGATTACCGGATTGTTCAAAAAGTCACCATCTCACCTGGACTACCCAATTTCCGAAGAATACACTGGACCATTGGACAACACCACAAGAGCATCGAACATTGATGACATTCCATTGACTCATCAAGTGACCAACTATCCATCCGAATTCGAATATGACAAGTTGCCAGAACAAGTCACTCCAGTTGTTGTTGCACCATCTGATGATCAACCAGAGAAGAAGGACGAGCCAAGTCTGAAATCCAAGATTACCGGATTGTTCAAAAAGTCACCATCTCACCTGGACTACCCAATTTCCGAAGAATACACTGGACCTCTTGACAACACCACAAGAGCATCGAACATTGATGACATTCCATTGACTCATCAAGTGACCAACTATCCATCCGAATTCGAATATGACAAGTTGCCAGAACAAGTCACTCCAGTTGTTGTTGCACCATCTGATGATCAACCAGAGAAGAAGGACGAGCCAAGTCTGAAATCCAAGATTACCGGATTGTTCAAAAAGTCACCATCTCACCTGGACTACCCAATTTCCGAAGAATACACTGGACCTCTTGACAACACTGCTCGAGCCTCGAACATTGATGACATTCCATTGACTCATCAAGTGACCAACTATCCATCCGAATTCGAATATGACAAGTTGCCAGAACAAGTCACTCCAGTTGTTGTTGCACCATCTGATGATCAACCAGAGAAGAAGGACGAGCCAAGTCTGAAATCCAAGATTACCGGATTGTTCAAAAAGTCACCATCTCACCTGGACTACCCAATTTCTGAAGAATACACTGGACCTCTTGACAACACCACAAGAGCATCGAACATTGATGACATTCCATTGACTCATCAAGTGACCAACTATCCATCCGAATTCGAATATGACAAGTTGCCAGAACAAGTCACTCCAGTTGTTGTTGCACCATCTGATGATCAACCAGAGAAGAAGGACGAGCCAAGTCTGAAATCCAAGATTACCGGATTGTTCAAAAAGTCACCATCTCACCTGGACTACCCAATTTCCGAAGAATACACTGGACCTCTTGACAACACTGCTCGAGCCTCGAACATTGATGACATTCCATTGACTCATCAAGTGACCAACTATCCATCCGAATTCGAATATGACAAGTTACCAGAACAAGTTGTGCCAGTTGTTGTTGGACCTTCAGATGATCAACCAGAGAAGAAGGACGAGCCAAGTCTGAAATCCAAGATTACCGGATTGTTCAAAAAGTCACCATCTCACCTGGACTACCCAATTTCTGAAGAATACACTGGACCTCTTGACAACACTGCTCGAGCATCGAACATTGATGACATTCCATTGACTCATCAAGTGACCAACTATCCATCCGAATTCGAATATGACAAGTTGCCAGAACAAGTTGTGCCAGTTGTTGTTGGACCTTCAGATGATCAACCAGAGAAGAAGGACGAGCCAAGTCTGAAATCCAAGATTACCGGATTGTTCAAAAAGTCACCATCTCACCTGGACTACCCAATTTCCGAAGAATACACTGGACCTCTTGACAACACTGCTCGAGCCTCGAACATTGATGACATTCCATTGACTCATCAAGTGACCAACTATCCATCCGAATTCGAATATGACAAGTTACCAGAACAAGTTGTGCCAGTTGTTGTTGGACCTTCAGATGATCAACCAGAGAAGAAGGACGAGCCAAGTCTGAAATCCAATATTACCGGATTGTTCAAAAAGTCACCATCTCACCTGGACTACCCAATTTCTGAAGAATACACTGGACCTCTTGACAACACTGCTCGAGCATCGAACATTGATGACATTCCATTGACTCATCAAGTGACCAACTATCCATCCGAATTCGAATATGACAAGTTGCCAGAACAAGTTGTGCCAGTTGTTGTTGCACCATCTGATGATCAACCAGAGAAGAAGGACGAGCCAAGTCTGAAATCCAAGATTACCGGATTGTTCAAAAAGTCACCATCTCACCTGGACTACCCAATTTCTGAAGAATACACTGGACCATTGGACAACACTGCTCGAGCATCGAACATTGATGACATTCCATTGACTCATCAAGTGACCAACTATCCATCCGAATTCGAATATGACAAGTTGCCAGAACAAGTCACTCCAGTTGTTGTTGCACCATCTGATGATCAACCAGAGAAGAAGGACGAGCCAAGTCTGAAATCCAAGATTACCGGATTGTTCAAAAAGTCACCATCTCACCTGGACTACCCAATTTCTGAAGAATACACTGGACCATTGGACAACACTGCTCGAGCATCGAACATTGATGACATTCCATTGACTCATCAAGTGACCAACTATCCATCCGAATTCGAATATGACAAGTTGCCAGAACAAGTCACTCCAGTTGTTGTTGCACCATCTGATGATCAACCAGAGAAGAAGGACGAGCCAAGTCTGAAATCCAAGATTACCGGATTGTTCAAAAAGTCACCATCTCACCTGGACTACCCAATTTCTGAAGAATACACTGGACCTCTTGACAACACCACAAGAGCATCGAACATTGATGACATTCCATTGACTCATCAAGTGACCAACTATCCATCCGAATTCGAATATGACAAGTTGCCAGAACAAGTCACTCCAGTTGTTGTTGCACCATCTGATGATCAACCAGAGAAGAAGGACGAGCCAAGTCTGAAATCCAAGATTACCGGATTGTTCAAAAAGTCACCATCTCACCTGGACTACCCAATTTCTGAAGAATACACTGGACCATTGGACAACACTGCTCGAGCATCGAACATTGATGACATTCCATTGACTCATCAAGTGACCAACTATCCATCCGAATTCGAATATGACAAGTTGCCAGAACAAGTCACTCCAGTTGTTGTTGCACCATCTGATGATCAACCAGAGAAGAAGGACGAGCCAAGTCTGAAATCCAAGATTACCGGATTGTTCAAAAAGTCACCATCTCACCTGGACTACCCAATTTCTGAAGAATACACTGGACCATTGGACAACACTGCTCGAGCATCGAACATTGATGACATTCCATTGACTCATCAAGTGACCAACTATCCATCCGAATTCGAATATGACAAGTTGCCAGAACAAGTTGTGCCAGTTGTTGTTGGACCTTCAGATGATCAACCAGAGAAGAAGGACGAGCCAAGTCTGAAATCCAAGATTACCGGATTGTTCAAAAAGTCACCATCTCACCTGGACTACCCAATTTCCGAAGAATACACTGGACCTCTTGACAACACTGCTCGAGCCTCGAACATTGATGACATTCCATTGACTCATCAAGTGACCAACTATCCATCCGAATTCGAATATGACAAGTTGCCAGAACAAGTCACTCCAGTTGTTGTTGGACCTTCAGATGATCAACCAGAGAAGAAGGACGAGCCAAGTCTGAAATCCAAGATTACCGGATTGTTCAAAAAGTCACCATCTCACCTGGACTACCCAATTTCTGAAGAATACACTGGACCATTGGACAACACTGCTCGAGCATCGAACATTGATGACATTCCATTGACTCATCAAGTGACCAACTATCCATCCGAATTCGAATATGACAAGTTGCCAGAACAAGTTGTGCCAGTTGTTGTTGGACCTTCAGATGATCAACCAGAGAAGAAGGACGAGCCAAGTCTGAAATCCAAGATTACCGGATTGTTCAAAAAGTCACCATCTCACCTGGACTACCCAATTTCCGAAGAATACACTGGACCTCTTGACAACACTGCTCGAGCCTCGAACATTGATGACATTCCATTGACTCATCAAGTGACCAACTATCCATCCGAATTCGAATTTGACAAGTTGCCAGAACAAGTCACTCCAGTTGTTGTTGGACCTTCAGATGATCAACCAGAGAAGAAGGACGAGCCAAGTCTGAAATCCAAGATTACCGGATTGTTCAAAAAGTCACCATCTCACCTGGACTACCCAATTTCCGAAGAATACACTGGACCTCTTGACAACACTGCTCGAGCCTCGAACATTGATGACATTCCATTGACTCATCAAGTGACCAACTATCCATCCGAATTCGAATATGACAAGTTGCCAGAACAAGTTGTGCCAGTTGTTCTTGGACCTTCAGATGATCAACAAGAGAAAAAGGACGAGCCAAGTCTGAAATCCAAGATTACCGGATTGTTCAAAAAGTCACCATCTCACCTGGACTACCCAATTTCCGAAGAATACACTGGACCTCTTGACAACACTGCTCGAGCCTCGAACATTGATGACATTCCATTGACTCATCAAGTGACCAACTATCCATCCGAATTCGAATATGACAAGTTGCCAGAACAAGTTGTGCCAGTTGTTGTTGGACCTTCAGATGATCAACCAGAGAAGAAGGACGAGCCAAGTCTGAAATCCAAGATTACCGGATTGTTCAAAAAGTCACCATCTCACCTGGACTACCCAATTTCCGAAGAATACACTGGACCTCTTGACAACACTGCTCGAGCCTCGAACATTGATGACATTCCATTGACTCATCAAGTGACCAACTATCCATCCGAATTCGAATATGACAAGTTGCCAGAACAAGTCACTCCAGTTGTTGTTGGACCTTCAGATGATCAACCAGAGAAGAAGGACGAGCCAAGTCTGAAATCCAAGATTACCGGATTGTTCAAAAAGTCACCATCTCACCTGGACTACCCAATTTCTGAAGAATACACTGGACCATTGGACAACACTGCTCGAGCATCGAACATTGATGACATTCCATTGACTCATCAAGTGACCAACTATCCATCCGAATTCGAATATGACAAGTTGCCAGAACAAGTTGTGCCAGTTGTTGTTGGACCTTCAGATGATCAACCAGAGAAGAAGGACGAGCCAAGTCTGAAATCCAAGATTACCGGATTGTTCAAAAAGTCACCATCTCACCTGGACTACCCAATTTCTGAAGAATACACTGGACCATTGGACAACACTGCTCGAGCATCGAACATTGATGACATTCCATTGACTCATCAAGTGACCAACTATCCATCCGAATTCGAATATGACAAGTTGCCAGAACAAGTCACTCCAGTTGTTGTTGGACCTTCAGATGATCAACCAGAGAAGAAGGACGAGCCAAGTCTGAAATCCAAGATTACCGGATTGTTCAAAAAGTCACCATCTCACCTGGACTACCCAATTTCTGAAGAATACACTGGACCATTGGACAACACTGCTCGAGCATCGAACATTGATGACATTCCATTGACTCATCAAGTGACCAACTATCCATCCGAATTCGAATATGACAAGTTGCCAGAACAAGTCACTCCAGTTGTTGTTGGACCTTCAGATGATCAACCAGAGAAGAAGGACGAGCCAAGTCTGAAATCCAAGATTACCGGATTGTTCAAAAAGTCACCATCTCACCTGGACTACCCAATTTCTGAAGAATACACTGGACCATTGGACAACACTGCTCGAGCATCGAACATTGATGACATTCCATTGACTCATCAAGTGACCAACTATCCATCCGAATTCGAATATGACAAGTTGCCAGAACAAGTTGTGCCAGTTGTTGTTGGACCTTCAGATGATCAACCAGAGAAGAAGGACGAGCCAAGTCTGAAATCCAAGATTACCGGATTGTTCAAAAAGTCACCATCTCACCTGGACTACCCAATTTCTGAAGAATACACTGGACCATTGGACAACACTGCTCGAGCATCGAACATTGATGACATTCCATTGACTCATCAAGTGACCAACTATCCATCCGAATTCGAATATGACAAGTTGCCAGAACAAGTCACTCCAGTTGTTGTTGGACCTTCAGATGATCAACCAGAGAAGAAGGACGAGCCAAGTCTGAAATCCAAGATTACCGGATTGTTCAAAAAGTCACCATCTCACCTGGACTACCCAATTTCCGAAGAATACACTGGACCTCTTGACAACACTGCTCGAGCCTCAAACATTGATGACATTCCATTGACTCATCAAGTGACCAACTATCCATCCGAATTCGAATATGACAAGTTGCCAGAACAAGTCACTCCAGTTGTTGTTGGACCTTCAGATGATCAACCAGAGAAGAAGGACGAGCCAAGTCTGAAATCCAAGATTACCGGATTGTTCAAAAAGTCACCATCTCACCTGGACTACCCAATTTCTGAAGAATACACTGGACCATTGGACAACACTGCTCGAGCATCGAACATTGATGACATTCCATTGACTCATCAAGTGACCAACTATCCATCCGAATTCGAATATGACAAGTTGCCAGAACAAGTTGTGCCAGTTGTTGTTGGACCTTCAGATGATCAACCAGAGAAGAAGGACGAGCCAAGTCTGAAATCCAAGATTACCGGATTGTTCAAAAAGTCACCATCTCACCTGGACTACCCAATTTCTGAAGAATACACTGGACCATTGGACAACACTGCTCGAGCATCGAACATTGATGACATTCCATTGACTCATCAAGTGACCAACTATCCATCCGAATTCGAATATGACAAGTTGCCAGAACAAGTCACTCCAGTTGTTGTTGGACCTTCAGATGATCAACCAGAGAAGAAGGACGAGCCAAGTCTGAAATCCAAGATTACCGGATTGTTCAAAAAGTCACCATCTCACCTGGACTACCCAATTTCCGAAGAATACACTGGACCTCTTGACAACACTGCTCGAGCCTCAAACATTGATGACATTCCATTGACTCATCAAGTGACCAACTATCCATCCGAATTCGAATATGACAAGTTGCCAGAACAAGTCACTCCAGTTGTTGTTGGACCTTCAGATGATCAACCAGAGAAGAAGGACGAGCCAAGTCTGAAATCCAAGATTACCGGATTGTTCAAAAAGTCACCATCTCACCTGGACTACCCAATTTCTGAAGAATACACTGGACCATTGGACAACACTGCTCGAGCATCGAACATTGATGACATTCCATTGACTCATCAAGTGACCAACTATCCATCCGAATTCGAATATGACAAGTTGCCAGAACAAGTCACTCCAGTTGTTGTTGGACCTTCAGATGATCAACCAGAGAAGAAGGACGAGCCAAGTCTGAAATCCAAGATTACCGGATTGTTCAAAAAGTCACCATCTCACCTGGACTACCCAATTTCCGAAGAATACACTGGACCTCTTGACAACACTGCTCGAGCCTCGAACATTGATGACATTCCATTGACTCATCAAGTGACCAACTATCCATCCGAATTCGAATATGACAAGTTGCCAGAACAAGTCACTCCAGTTGTTGTTGGACCTTCAGATGATCAACCAGAGAAGAAGGACGAGCCAAGTCTGAAATCCAAGATTACCGGATTGTTCAAAAAGTCACCATCTCACCTGGACTACCCAATTTCTGAAGAATACACTGGACCATTGGACAACACTGCTCGAGCATCGAACATTGATGACATTCCATTGACTCATCAAGTGACCAACTATCCATCCGAATTCGAATATGACAAGTTGCCAGAACAAGTTGTGCCAGTTGTTGTTGGACCTTCAGATGATCAACCAGAGAAGAAGGACGAGCCAAGTCTGAAATCCAAGATTACCGGATTGTTCAAAAAGTCACCATCTCACCTGGACTACCCAATTTCTGAAGAATACACTGGACCATTGGACAACACTGCTCGAGCATCGAACATTGATGACATTCCATTGACTCATCAAGTGACCAACTATCCATCCGAATTCGAATATGACAAGTTGCCAGAACAAGTTGTGCCAGTTGTTGTTGGACCTTCAGATGATCAACCAGAGAAGAAGGACGAGCCAAGTCTGAAATCCAAGATTACCGGATTGTTCAAAAAGTCACCATCTCACCTGGACTACCCAATTTCTGAAGAATACACTGGACCTCTTGACAACACCACAAGAGCATCGAACATTGATGACATTCCATTGACTCATCAAGTGACCAACTATCCATCCGAATTCGAATATGACAAGTTGCCAGAACAAGTCACTCCAGTTGTTGTTGCACCATCTGATGATCAACCAGAGAAGAAGGACGAGCCAAGTCTGAAATCCAAGATTACCGGATTGTTCAAAAAGTCACCATCTCACCTGGACTACCCAATTTCTGAAGAATACACTGGACCATTGGACAACACTGCTCGAGCATCGAACATTGATGACATTCCATTGACTCATCAAGTGACCAACTATCCATCCGAATTCGAATATGACAAGTTGCCAGAACAAGTCACTCCAGTTGTTGTTGCACCATCTGATGATCAACCAGAGAAGAAGGACGAGCCAAGTCTGAAATCCAAGATTACCGGATTGTTCAAAAAGTCACCATCTCACCTGGACTACCCAATTTCTGAAGAATACACTGGACCATTGGACAACACTGCTCGAGCATCGAACATTGATGACATTCCATTGACTCATCAAGTGACCAACTATCCATCCGAATTCGAATATGACAAGTTGCCAGAACAAGTTGTGCCAGTTGTTGTTGGACCTTCAGATGATCAACCAGAGAAGAAGGACGAGCCAAGTCTGAAATCCAAGATTACCGGATTGTTCAAAAAGTCACCATCTCACCTGGACTACCCAATTTCCGAAGAATACACTGGACCTCTTGACAACACTGCTCGAGCCTCGAACATTGATGACATTCCATTGACTCATCAAGTGACCAACTATCCATCCGAATTCGAATATGACAAGTTGCCAGAACAAGTCACTCCAGTTGTTGTTGGACCTTCAGATGATCAACCAGAGAAGAAGGACGAGCCAAGTCTGAAATCCAAGATTACCGGATTGTTCAAAAAGTCACCATCTCACCTGGACTACCCAATTTCTGAAGAATACACTGGACCATTGGACAACACTGCTCGAGCATCGAACATTGATGACATTCCATTGACTCATCAAGTGACCAACTATCCATCCGAATTCGAATATGACAAGTTGCCAGAACAAGTTGTGCCAGTTGTTGTTGGACCTTCAGATGATCAACCAGAGAAGAAGGACGAGCCAAGTCTGAAATCCAAGATTACCGGATTGTTCAAAAAGTCACCATCTCACCTGGACTACCCAATTTCTGAAGAATACACTGGACCATTGGACAACACTGCTCGAGCATCGAACATTGATGACATTCCATTGACTCATCAAGTGACCAACTATCCATCCGAATTCGAATATGACAAGTTGCCAGAACAAGTCACTCCAGTTGTTGTTGCACCATCTGATGATCAACCAGAGAAGAAGGACGAGCCAAGTCTGAAATCCAAGATTACCGGATTGTTCAAAAAGTCACCATCTCACCTGGACTACCCAATTTCTGAAGAATACACTGGACCATTGGACAACACTGCTCGAGCATCGAACATTGATGACATTCCATTGACTCATCAAGTGACCAACTATCCATCCGAATTCGAATATGACAAGTTGCCAGAACAAGTTGTGCCAGTTGTTGTTGGACCTTCAGATGATCAACCAGAGAAGAAGGACGAGCCAAGTCTGAAATCCAAGATTACCGGATTGTTCAAAAAGTCACCATCTCACCTGGACTACCCAATTTCCGAAGAATACACTGGACCTCTTGACAACACTGCTCGAGCCTCGAACATTGATGACATTCCATTGACTCATCAAGTGACCAACTATCCATCCGAATTCGAATATGACAAGTTGCCAGAACAAGTCACTCCAGTTGTTGTTGGACCTTCAGATGATCAACCAGAGAAGAAGGACGAGCCAAGTCTGAAATCCAAGATTACCGGATTGTTCAAAAAGTCACCATCTCACCTGGACTACCCAATTTCTGAAGAATACACTGGACCATTGGACAACACTGCTCGAGCATCGAACATTGATGACATTCCATTGACTCATCAAGTGACCAACTATCCATCCGAATTCGAATATGACAAGTTGCCAGAACAAGTTGTGCCAGTTGTTGTTGGACCTTCAGATGATCAACCAGAGAAGAAGGACGAGCCAAGTCTGAAATCCAAGATTACCGGATTGTTCAAAAAGTCACCATCTCACCTGGACTACCCAATTTCCGAAGAATACACTGGACCTCTTGACAACACTGCTCGAGCCTCGAACATTGATGACATTCCATTGACTCATCAAGTGACCAACTATCCATCCGAATTCGAATATGACAAGTTGCCAGAACAAGTCACTCCAGTTGTTGTTGGACCTTCAGAAGATCAACCAGAGAAGAAGGACGAGCCAAGTCTGAAATCCAAGATTACCGGATTGTTCAAAAAGTCACCATCTCACCTGGACTACCCAATTTCCGAAGAATACACTGGACCTCTTGACAACACCACAAGAGCATCGAACATTGATGACATTCCATTGACTCATCAAGTGACCAACTATCCATCCGAATTCGAATATGACAAGTTGCCAGAACAAGTTGTGCCAGTTGTTGTTGGACCTTCAGATGATCAACCAGAGAAGAAGGAGGAGCCAAGTCTGAAATCCAAGATTACCGGATTGTTCAAAAAGTCACCATCTCACCTGGACTACCCAATTTCCGAAGAATACACTGGACCTCTTGACAACACTGCTCGAGCCTCGAACATTGATGACATTCCATTGACTCATCAAGTGACCAACTATCCATCCGAATTCGAATATGACAAGTTGCCAGAACAAGTCACTCCAGTTGTTGTTGGACCTTCAGATGATCAACCAGAGAAGAAGGACGAGCCAAGTCTGAAATCCAAGATTACCGGATTGTTCAAAAAGTCACCATCTCACCTGGACTACCCAATTTCCGAAGAATACACTGGACCTCTTGACAACACTGCTCGAGCCTCGAACATTGATGACATTCCATTGACTCATCAAGTGACCAACTATCCATCCGAATTCGAATATGACAAGTTGCCAGAACAAGTCACTCCAGTTGTTGTTGGACCTTCAGATGATCAACCAGAGAAGAAGGACGAGCCAAGTCTGAAATCCAAGATTACCGGATTGTTCAAAAAGTCACCATCTCACCTGGACTACCCAATTTCCGAAGAATACACTGGACCTCTTGACAACACTGCTCGAGCCTCGAACATTGATGACATTCCATTGACTCATCAAGTGACCAACTATCCATCCGAATTCGAATATGACAAGTTGCCAGAACAAGTCACTCCAGTTGTTGTTGGACCTTCAGAAGATCAACCAGAGAAGAAGGACGAGCCAAGTCTGAAATCCAAGATTACCGGATTGTTCAAAAAGTCACCATCTCACCTGGACTACCCAATTTCCGAAGAATACACTGGACCATTGGACAACACCACAAGAGCATCGAACATTGATGACATTCCATTGACTCATCAAGTGACCAACTATCCATCCGAATTCGAATATGACAAGTTGTCAGAACAAGTCACTCCAGTTGTTGTTGGACCTTCAGATGATCAACCAGAGAAGAAGGACGAGCCAAGTCTGAAATCCAAGATTACCGGATTGTTCAAAAAGTCACCATCTCACCTGGACTACCCAATTTCCGAAGAATACACTGGACCTCTTGACAACACCACAAGAGCATCGAACATTGATGAAATTCCATTGACTCATCAAGTGACCAACTATCCATCCGAATTCGAATATGACAAGTTGCCAGAACAAGTCACTCCAGTTGTTGTTGGACCTTCAGATGATCAACCAGAGAAGAAGGAGGAGCCAAGTCTGAAATCCAAGATTACCGGATTGTTCAAAAAGTCACCATCTCACCTGGACTACCCAATTTCTGAAGAATACACTGGACCATTGGACAACACCACAAGAGCATCGAACATTGATGAAATTCCATTGACTCATCAAGTGACCAACTATCCATCCGAATTCGAATATGACAAGTTGCCAGAACAAGTCACTCCAGTTGTTGTTGGACCTTCAGATGATCAACCAGAGAAGAAGGACGAGCCAAGTCTGAAATCCAAGATTACCGGATTGTTCAAAAAGTCACCATCTCACCTGGACTACCCAATTTCTGAAGAATACACTGGACCATTGGACAACACCACAAGAGCATCGAACATTGATGAAATTCCATTGACTCATCAAGTGACCAACTATCCATCCGAATTCGAATATGACAAGTTGCCAGAACAAGTCACTCCAGTTGTTGTTGCACCATCTGATGATCAACCAGAGAAGAAGGACGAGCCAAGTCTGAAATCCAAGATTACCGGATTGTTCAAAAAGTCACCATCTCACCTGGACTACCCAATTTCTGAAGAATACACTGGACCATTGGACAACACCACAAGAGCATCGAACATTGATGACATTCCATTGACTCATCAAGTGACCAACTATCCATCCGAATTCGAATATGACAAGTTGCCAGAACAAGTCACTCCAGTTGTTGTTGCACCATCTGATGATCAACTAGAGAAGAAGGACGAGCCAAGTCTGAAATCCAAGATTACCGGATTGTTCAAAAAGTCACCATCTCACCTGGACTACCCAATTTCTGAAGAATACACTGGACCATTGGACAACACTTCCCGAGCATCGAACATTGATGACATTCCATTGACTCATCAAGTGACCAACTATCCATCCGAATTCGAATATGACAAGTTGCCAGAACAAGTCACTCCAGTTGTTGTTGCACCATCTGATGATCAACCAGAGAAGAAGGACGAGCCAAGTCTGAAATCCAAGATTACCGGATTGTTCAAAAAGTCACCATCTCACCTGGACTACCCAATTTCTGAAGAATACACTGGACCATTGGACAACACTTCCCGAGCATCGAACATTGATGACAATCCATTGACTCATCAAGTGACCAACTATCCATCCGAATTCGAATATGACAAGTTGCCAGAACAAGTCACTCCAGTTGTTGTTGCACCATCTGATGATCAACCAGAGAAGAAGGACGAGCCAAGTCTGAAATCCAAGATTACCGGATTGTTCAAAAAGTCACCATCTCACCTGGACTACCCAATTTCTGAAGAATACACTGGACCATTGGACAACACTTCCCGAGCATCGAACATTGATGACATTCCATTGACTCATCAAGTGACCAACTATCCATCCGAATTCGAATATGACAAGTTGCCAGAACAAGTCACTCCAGTTGTTGTTGCACCATCTGATGATCAACTAGAGAAGAAGGACGAGCCAAGTCTGAAATCCAAGATTACCGGATTGTTCAAAAAGTCACCATCTCACCTGGACTACCCAATTTCTGAAGAATACACTGGACCTCTTGACAACACCACAAGAGCATCGAACATTGATGACATTCCATTGACTCATCAAGTGACCAACTATCCATCCGAATTCGAATATGACAAGTTGCCAGAACAAGTCACTCCAGTTGTTGTTGCACCATCTGATGATCAACCAGAGAAGAAGGACGAGCCAAGTCTGAAATCCAAGATTACCGGATTGTTCAAAAAGTCACCATCTCACCTGGACTACCCAATTTCTGAAGAATACACTGGACCTCTTGACAACACCACAAGAGCATCGAACATTGATGACATTCCATTGACTCATCAAGTGACCAACTATCCATCCGAATTCGAATATGACAAGTTGCCAGAACAAGTCACTCCAGTTGTTGTTGCACCATCTGATGATCAACCAGAGAAGAAGGACGAGCCAAGTCTGAAATCCAAGATTACCGGATTGTTCAAAAAGTCACCATCTCACCTGGACTACCCAATTTCTGAAGAATACACTGGACCATTGGACAACACTGCTCGAGCATCGAACATTGATGACATTCCATTGACTCATCAAGTGACCAACTATCCATCCGAATTCGAATATGACAAGTTGCCAGAACAAGTCACTCCAGTTGTTGTTGCACCATCTGATGATCAACCAGAGAAGAAGGACGAGCCAAGTCTGAAATCCAAGATTACCGGATTGTTCAAAAAGTCACCATCTCACCTGGACTACCCAATTTCTGAAGAATACACTGGACCATTGGACAACACTGCTCGAGCATCGAACATTGATGACATTCCATTGACTCATCAAGTGACCAACTATCCATCCGAATTCGAATATGACAAGTTGCCAGAACAAGTCACTCCAGTTGTTGTTGCACCATCTGATGATCAACCAGAGAAGAAGGACGAGCCAAGTCTGAAATCCAAGATTACCGGATTGTTCAAAAAGTCACCATCTCACCTGGACTACCCAATTTCTGAAGAATACACTGGACCATTGGACAACACTGCTCGAGCATCGAACATTGATGACATTCCATTGACTCATCAAGTGACCAACTATCCATCCGAATTCGAATATGACAAGTTGCCAGAACAAGTCACTCCAGTTGTTGTTGCACCATCTGATGATCAACCAGAGAAGAAGGACGAGCCAAGTCTGAAATCCAAGATTACCGGATTGTTCAAAAAGTCACCATCTCACCTGGACTACCCAATTTCCGAAGAATACACTGGACCTCTTGACAACACTGCTCGAGCCTCGAACATTGATGACATTCCATTGACTCATCAAGTGACCAACTATCCATCCGAATTCGAATATGACAAGTTGCCAGAACAAGTCACTCCAGTTGTTGTTGGACCTTCAGATGATCAACCAGAGAAGAAGGACGAGCCAAGTCTGAAATCCAAGATTACCGGATTGTTCAAAAAGTCACCATCTCACCTGGACTACCCAATTTCCGAAGAATACACTGGACCTCTTGACAACACTGCTCGAGCCTCGAACATTGATGACATTCCATTGACTCATCAAGTGACCAACTATCCATCCGAATTCGAATATG
Source organism: Caenorhabditis sp. 8 KK-2011 (assembly GCA_963572245.1). Taxonomy (NCBI): domain Eukaryota; kingdom Metazoa; phylum Nematoda; class Chromadorea; order Rhabditida; family Rhabditidae; genus Caenorhabditis; species Caenorhabditis sp. 8 KK-2011. The sequence continues at coordinate 2,108,185 of OY751546.1, read as the reverse complement.
ACAAGTTGCCAGAACAAGTCACTCCAGTTGTTGTTGGACCTTCAGATGATCAACCAGAGAAGAAGGACGAGCCAAGTCTGAAATCCAAGATTACCGGATTGTTCAAAAAGTCACCATCTCACCTGGACTACCCAATTTCCGAAGAATACACTGGACCATTGGACAACACCACAAGAGCATCGAACATTGATGACATTCCATTGACTCATCAAGTGACCAACTATCCATCCGAATTCGAATATGACAAGTTGCCAGAACAAGTCACTCCAGTTGTTGTTGGACCTTCAGATGATCAACCAGAGAAGAAGGACGAGCCAAGTCTGAAATCCAAGATTACCGGATTGTTCAAAAAGTCACCATCTCACCTGGACTACCCAATTTCCGAAGAATACACTGGACCTCTTGACAACACTGCTCGAGCCTCGAACATTGATGACATTCCATTGACTCATCAAGTGACCAACTATCCATCCGAATTCGAATATGACAAGTTGCCAGAACAAGTCACTCCAGTTGTTGTTGGACCTTCAGATGATCAACCAGAGAAGAAGGACGAGCCAAGTCTGAAATCCAAGATTACCGGATTGTTCAAAAAGTCACCATCTCACCTGGACTACCCAATTTCCGAAGAATACACTGGACCATTGGACAACACCACAAGAGCATCGAACATTGATGACATTCCATTGACTCATCAAGTGACCAACTATCCATCCGAATTCGAATATGACAAGTTGCCAGAACAAGTCACTCCAGTTGTTGTTGGACCTTCAGATGATCAACCAGAGAAGAAGGACGAGCCAAGTCTGAAATCCAAGATTACCGGATTGTTCAAAAAGTCACCATCTCACCTGGACTACCCAATTTCCGAAGAATACACTGGACCATTGGACAACACCACAAGAGCATCGAACATTGATGACATTCCATTGACTCATCAAGTGACCAACTATCCATCCGAATTCGAATATGACAAGTTGCCAGAACAAGTCACTCCAGTTGTTGTTGGACCTTCAGATGATCAACCAGAGAAGAAGGACGAGCCAAGTCTGAAATCCAAGATTACCGGATTGTTCAAAAAGTCACCATCTCACCTGGACTACCCAATTTCCGAAGAATACACTGGACCATTGGACAACACCACAAGAGCATCGAACATTGATGACATTCCATTGACTCATCAAGTGACCAACTATCCATCCGAATTCGAATATGACAAGTTGCCAGAACAAGTCACTCCAGTTGTTGTTGGACCTTCAGATGATCAACCAGAGAAGAAGGACGAGCCAAGTCTGAAATCCAAGATTACCGGATTGTTCAAAAAGTCACCATCTCACCTGGACTACCCAATTTCCGAAGAATACACTGGACCATTGGACAACACCACAAGAGCATCGAACATTGATGACATTCCATTGACTCATCAAGTGACCAACTATCCATCCGAATTCGAATATGACAAGTTGCCAGAACAAGTCACTCCAGTTGTTGTTGGACCTTCAGATGATCAACCAGAGAAGAAGGACGAGCCAAGTCTGAAATCCAAGATTACCGGATTGTTCAAAAAGTCACCATCTCACCTGGACTGCCCAATTTCCCAAGAATACACTGGACCTCTTGACAACACCACAAGAGCATCGAACATTGATGAAATTCCATTGACTCATCAAGTGACCAACTATCCATCCGAATTCGAATATGACAATTTGCCAGAACAAGTCACTCCAGTTGTTGTTGGACCTTCAGATGATCAACCAGAGAAGAAGGACGAGCCAAGTCTGAAATCCAAGATTACCGGATTGTTCAAAAAGTCACCATCTCACCTGGACTACCCAATTTCTGAAGAATACACTGGACCATTGGACAACACCACAAGAGCATCGAACATTGATGAAATTCCATTGACTCATCAAGTGACCAACTATCCATCCGAATTCGAATATGACAAGTTGCCAGAACAAGTCACTCCAGTTGTTGTTGCACCATCTGATGATCAACCAGAGAAGAAGGACGAGCCAAGTCTGAAATCCAAGATTACCGGATTGTTCAAAAAGTCACCATCTCACCTGGACTACCCAATTTCTGAAGAATACACTGGACCATTGGACAACACCACAAGAGCATCGAACATTGATGAAATTCCATTGACTCATCAAGTGACCAACTATCCATCCGAATTCGAATATGACAAGTTGCCAGAACAAGTCACTCCAGTTGTTGTTGCACCATCTGATGATCAACCAGAGAAGAAGGACGAGCCAAGTCTGAAATCCAAGATTACCGGATTGTTCAAAAAGTCACCATCTCACCTGGACTACCCAATTTCTGAAGAATACACTGGACCATTGGACAACACTTCCCGAGCATCGAACATTGATGACATTCCATTGACTCATCAAGTGACCAACTATCCATCCGAATTCGAATATGACAAGTTGCCAGAACAAGTCACTCCAGTTGTTGTTGGACCTTCAGATGATCAACCAGAGAAGAAGGACGAGCCAAGTCTGAAATCCAAGATTACCGGATTGTTCAAAAAGTCACCATCTCACCTGGACTACCCAATTTCCGAAGAATACACTGGACCTCTTGACAACACTGCTCGAGCCTCGAACATTGATGACATTCCATTGACTCATCAAGTGACCAACTATCCATCCGAATTCGAATATGACAAGTTGCCAGAACAAGTTGTGCCAGTTGTTGTTGGACCTTCAGATGATCAACCAGAGAAGAAGGACGAGCCAAGTCTGAAATCCAAGATTACCGGATTGTTCAAAAAGTCACCATCTCACCTGGACTACCCAATTTCCGAAGAATACACTGGACCATTGGACAACACTGCTCGAGCATCGAACATTGATGACATTCCATTGACTCATCAAGTGACCAACTATCCATCCGAATTCGAATATGACAAGTTGCCAGAACAAGTCACTCCAGTTGTTGTTGCACCATCTGATGATCAACCAGAGAAGAAGGACGAGCCAAGTCTGAAATCCAAGATTACCGGATTGTTCAAAAAGTCACCATCTCACCTGGACTACCCAATTTCTGAAGAATACACTGGACCTCTTGACAACACCACAAGAGCATCGAACATTGATGACATTCCATTGACTCATCAAGTGACCAACTATCCATCCGAATTCGAATATGACAAGTTGCCAGAACAAGTCACTCCAGTTGTTGTTGCACCATCTGATGATCAACCAGAGAAGAAGGACGAGCCAAGTCTGAAATCCAAGATTACCGGATTGTTCAAAAAGTCACCATCTCACCTGGACTACCCAATTTCTGAAGAATACACTGGACCATTGGACAACACTGCTCGAGCCTCGAACATTGATGACATTCCATTGACTCATCAAGTGACCAACTATCCATCCGAATTCGAATATGACAAGTTGCCAGAACAAGTCACTCCAGTTGTTGTTGGACCTTCAGATGATCAACCAGAGAAGAAGGACGAGCCAAGTCTGAAATCCAAGATTACCGGATTGTTCAAAAAGTCACCATCTCACCTGGACTACCCAATTTCCGAAGAATACACTGGACCTCTTGACAACACTGCTCGAGCCTCGAACATTGATGACATTCCATTGACTCATCAAGTGACCAACTATCCATCCGAATTCGAATATGACAAGTTGCCAGAACAAGTCACTCCAGTTGTTGTTGGACCTTCAGATGATCAACCAGAGAAGAAGGACGAGCCAAGTCTGAAATCCAAGATTACCGGATTGTTCAAAAAGTCACCATCTCACCTGGACTACCCAATTTCCGAAGAATACACTGGACCATTGGACAACACCACAAGAGCATCGAACATTGATGACATTCCATTGACTCATCAAGTGACCAACTATCCATCCGAATTCGAATATGACAAGTTGCCAGAACAAGTCACTCCAGTTGTTGTTGGACCTTCAGATGATCAACCAGAGAAGAAGGACGAGCCAAGTCTGAAATCCAAGATTACCGGATTGTTCAAAAAGTCACCATCTCACCTGGACTACCCAATTTCCGAAGAATACACTGGACCTCTTGACAACACTGCTCGAGCCTCGAACATTGATGACATTCCATTGACTCATCAAGTGACCAACTATCCATCCGAATTCGAATATGACAAGTTGCCAGAACAAGTCACTCCAGTTGTTGTTGGACCTTCAGATGATCAACCAGAGAAGAAGGACGAGCCAAGTCTGAAATCCAAGATTACCGGATTGTTCAAAAAGTCACCATCTCACCTGGACTACCCAATTTCCGAAGAATACACTGGACCATTGGACAACACCACAAGAGCATCGAACATTGATGACATTCCATTGACTCATCAAGTGACCAACTATCCATCCGAATTCGAATATGACAAGTTGCCAGAACAAGTCACTCCAGTTGTTGTTGGACCTTCAGATGATCAACCAGAGAAGAAGGACGAGCCAAGTCTGAAATCCAAGATTACCGGATTGTTCAAAAAGTCACCATCTCACCTGGACTACCCAATTTCCGAAGAATACACTGGACCATTGGACAACACCACAAGAGCATCGAACATTGATGACATTCCATTGACTCATCAAGTGACCAACTATCCATCCGAATTCGAATATGACAAGTTGCCAGAACAAGTCACTCCAGTTGTTGTTGGACCTTCAGATGATCAACCAGAGAAGAAGGACGAGCCAAGTCTGAAATCCAAGATTACCGGATTGTTCAAAAAGTCACCATCTCACCTGGACTGCCCAATTTCCCAAGAATACACTGGACCTCTTGACAACACCACAAGAGCATCGAACATTGATGAAATTCCATTGACTCATCAAGTGACCAACTATCCATCCGAATTCGAATATGACAAGTTGCCAGAACAAGTCACTCCAGTTGTTGTTGGACCTTCAGATGATCAACCAGAGAAGAAGGACGAGCCAAGTCTGAAATCCAAGATTACCGGATTGTTCAAAAAGTCACCATCTCACCTGGACTACCCAATTTCTGAAGAATACACTGGACCATTGGACAACACCACAAGAGCATCGAACATTGATGAAATTCCATTGACTCATCAAGTGACCAACTATCCATCCGAATTCGAATATGACAAGTTGCCAGAACAAGTCACTCCAGTTGTTGTTGCACCATCTGATGATCAACCAGAGAAGAAGGACGAGCCAAGTCTGAAATCCAAGATTACCGGATTGTTCAAAAAGTCACCATCTCACCTGGACTACCCAATTTCTGAAGAATACACTGGACCATTGGACAACACCACAAGAGCATCGAACATTGATGAAATTCCATTGACTCATCAAGTGACCAACTATCCATCCGAATTCGAATATGACAAGTTGCCAGAACAAGTCACTCCAGTTGTTGTTGCACCATCTGATGATCAACCAGAGAAGAAGGACGAGCCAAGTCTGAAATCCAAGATTACCGGATTGTTCAAAAAGTCACCATCTCACCTGGACTACCCAATTTCTGAAGAATACACTGGACCATTGGACAACACCACAAGAGCATCGAACATTGATGAAATTCCATTGACTCATCAAGTGACCAACTATCCATCCGAATTCGAATATGACAAGTTGCCAGAACAAGTCACTCCAGTTGTTGTTGGACCTTCAGATGATCAACCAGAGAAGAAGGACGAGCCAAGTCTGAAATCCAAGATTACCGGATTGTTCAAAAAGTCACCATCTCACCTGGACTACCCAATTTCTGAAGAATACACTGGACCATTGGACAACACTTCCCGAGCATCGAACATTGATGACATTCCATTGACTCATCAAGTGACCAACTATCCATCCGAATTCGAATATGACAAGTTGCCAGAACAAGTCACTCCAGTTGTTGTTGCACCATCTGATGATCAACTAGAGAAGAAGGACGAGCCAAGTCTGAAATCCAAGATTACCGGATTGTTCAAAAAGTCACCATCTCACCTGGACTACCCAATTTCCGAAGAATACACTGGACCTCTTGACAACACTGCTCGAGCCTCGAACATTGATGACATTCCATTGACTCATCAAGTGACCAACTATCCATCCGAATTCGAATATGACAAGTTGCCAGAACAAGTTGTGCCAGTTGTTGTTGGACCTTCAGATGATCAACCAGAGAAGAAGGACGAGCCAAGTCTGAAATCCAAGATTACCGGATTGTTCAAAAAGTCACCATCTCACCTGGACTACCCAATTTCCGAAGAATACACTGGACCATTGGACAACACTGCTCGAGCATCGAACATTGATGACATTCCATTGACTCATCAAGTGACCAACTATCCATCCGAATACGAATATGACAAGTTGCCAGAACAAGTTGTGCCAGTTGTTGTTGGACCTTCAGATGATCAACCAGAGAAGAAGGACGAGCCAAGTCTGAAATCCAAGATTACCGGATTGTTCAAAAAGTCACCATCTCACCTGGACTACCCAATTTCCGAAGAATACACTGGACCATTGGACAACACTGCTCGAGCATCGAACATTGATGACATTCCATTGACTCATCAAGTGACCAACTATCCATCCGAATTCGAATATGACAAGTTGCCAGAACAAGTTGTGCCAGTTGTTGTTGGACCTTCAGATGATCAACCAGAGAAGAAGGACGAGCCAAGTCTGAAATCCAAGATTACCGGATTGTTCAAAAAGTCACCATCTCACCTGGACTACCCAATTTCCGAAGAATACACTGGACCTCTTGACAACACTGCTCGAGCCTCGAACATTGATGACATTCCATTGACTCATCAAGTGACCAACTATCCATCCGAATTCGAATATGACAAGTTGCCAGAACAAGTCACTCCAGTTGTTGTTGGACCTTCAGATGATCAACCAGAGAAGAAGGACGAGCCAAGTCTGAAATCCAAGATTACCGGATTGTTCAAAAAGTCACCATCTCACCTGGACTACCCAATTTCTGAAGAATACACTGGACCATTGGACAACACTTCCCGAGCATCGAACATTGATGACATTCCATTGACTCATCAAGTGACCAACTATCCATCCGAATTCGAATATGACAAGTTGCCAGAACAAGTCACTCCAGTTGTTGTTGGACCTTCAGATGATCAACCAGAGAAGAAGGACGAGCCAAGTCTGAAATCCAAGATTACCGGATTGTTCAAAAAGTCACCATCTCACCTGGACTACCCAATTTCTGAAGAATACACTGGACCATTGGACAACACTTCCCGAGCATCGAACATTGATGACATTCCATTGACTCATCAAGTGACCAACTATCCATCCGAATTCGAATATGACAAGTTGCCAGAACAAGTCACTCCAGTTGTTGTTGCACCATCTGATGATCAACTAGAGAAGAAGGACGAGCCAAGTCTGAAATCCAAGATTACCGGATTGTTCAAAAAGTCACCATCTCACCTGGACTACCCAATTTCTGAAGAATACACTGGACCATTGGACAACACTTCCCGAGCATCGAACATTGATGACATTCCATTGACTCATCAAGTGACCAACTATCCATCCGAATTCGAATATGACAAGTTGCCAGAACAAGTCACTCCAGTTGTTGTTGCACCATCTGATGATCAACTAGAGAAGAAGGACGAGCCAAGTCTGAAATCCAAGATTACCGGATTGTTCAAAAAGTCACCATCTCACCTGGACTACCCAATTTCCGAAGAATACACTGGACCATTGGACAACACTGCTCGAGCATCGAACATTGATGACATTCCATTGACTCATCAAGTGACCAACTATCCATCCGAATTCGAATATGACAAGTTGCCAGAACAAGTTGTGCCAGTTGTTGTTGGACCTTCAGATGATCAACCAGAGAAGAAGGACGAGCCAAGTCTGAAATCCAAGATTACCGGATTGTTCAAAAAGTCACCATCTCACCTGGACTACCCAATTTCCGAAGAATACACTGGACCTCTTGACAACACTGCTCGAGCCTCGAACATTGATGACATTCCATTGACTCATCAAGTGACCAACTATCCATCCGAATTCGAATATGACAAGTTGCCAGAACAAGTCACTCCAGTTGTTGTTGCACCATCTGATGATCAACTAGAGAAGAAGGACGAGCCAAGTCTGAAATCCAAGATTACCGGATTGTTCAAAAAGTCACCATCTCACCTGGACTACCCAATTTCTGAAGAATACACTGGACCATTGGACAACACTTCCCGAGCATCGAACATTGATGACATTCCATTGACTCATCAAGTGACCAACTATCCATCCGAATTCGAATATGACAAGTTGCCAGAACAAGTCACTCCAGTTGTTGTTGCACCATCTGATGATCAACTAGAGAAGAAGGACGAGCCAAGTCTGAAATCCAAGATTACCGGATTGTTCAAAAAGTCACCATCTCACCTGGACTACCCAATTTCCGAAGAATACACTGGACCATTGGACAACACTGCTCGAGCATCGAACATTGATGACATTCCATTGACTCATCAAGTGACCAACTATCCATCCGAATTCGAATATGACAAGTTGCCAGAACAAGTTGTGCCAGTTGTTGTTGGACCTTCAGATGATCAACCAGAGAAGAAGGACGAGCCAAGTCTGAAATCCAAGATTACCGGATTGTTCAAAAAGTCACCATCTCACCTGGACTACCCAATTTCCGAAGAATACACTGGACCTCTTGACAACACTGCTCGAGCCTCGAACATTGATGACATTCCATTGACTCATCAAGTGACCAACTATCCATCCGAATTCGAATATGACAAGTTGCCAGAACAAGTCACTCCAGTTGTTGTTGGACCTTCAGATGATCAACCAGAGAAGAAGGACGAGCCAAGTCTGAAATCCAAGATTACCGGATTGTTCAAAAAGTCACCATCTCACCTGGACTACCCAATTTCTGAAGAATACACTGGACCATTGGACAACACCACAAGAGCATCGAACATTGATGACATTCCATTGACTCATCAAGTGACCAACTATCCATCCGAATTCGAATATGACAAGTTGCCAGAACAAGTTGTGCCAGTTGTTGTTGGACCTTCAGATGATCAACCAGAGAAGAAGGACGAGCCAAGTCTGAAATCCAAGATTACCGGATTGTTCAAAAAGTCACCATCTCACCTGGACTACCCAATTTCCGAAGAATACACTGGACCTCTTGACAACACCACAAGAGCATCGAACATTGATGACATTCCATTGACTCATCAAGTGACCAACTATCCATCCGAATTCGAATATGACAAGTTGCCAGAACAAGTTGTGCCAGTTGTTGTTGGACCTTCAGATGATCAACCAGAGAAGAAGGACGAGCCAAGTCTGAAATCCAAGATTACCGGATTGTTCAAAAAGTCACCATCTCACCTGGACTACCCAATTTCCGAAGAATACACTGGACCTCTTGACAACACCACAAGAGCATCGAACATTGATGACATTCCATTGACTCATCAAGTGACCAACTATCCATCCGAATTCGAATATGACAAGTTGCCAGAACAAGTTGTGCCAGTTGTTGTTGGACCTTCAGATGATCAACCAGAGAAGAAGGACGAGCCAAGTCTGAAATCCAAGATTACCGGATTGTTCAAAAAGTCACCATCTCACCTGGACTACCCAATTTCCGAAGAATACACTGGACCTCTTGACAACACCACAAGAGCATCGAACATTGATGACATTCCATTGACTCATCAAGTGACCAACTATCCATCCGAATTCGAATATGACAAGTTGCCAGAACAAGTTGTGCCAGTTGTTGTTGGACCTTCAGATGATCAACCAGAGAAGAAGGACGAGCCAAGTCTGAAATCCAAGATTACCGGATTGTTCAAAAAGTCACCATCTCACCTGGACTACCCAATTTCCGAAGAATACACTGGACCTCTTGACAACACCACAAGAGCATCGAACATTGATGACATTCCATTGACTCATCAAGTGACCAACTATCCATCCGAATTCGAATATGACAAGTTGCCAGAACAAGTTGTGCCAGTTGTTGTTGGACCTTCAGATGATCAACCAGAGAAGAAGGACGAGCCAAGTCTGAAATCCAAGATTACCGGATTGTTCAAAAAGTCACCATCTCACCTGGACTACCCAATTTCCGAAGAATACACTGGACCTCTTGACAACACCACAAGAGCATCGAACATTGGTGACATTCCATTGACTCATCAAGTGACCAACTATCCATCCGAATTCGAATATGACAAGTTGCCAGAACAAGTCACTCCAGTTGTTGTTGGACCTTCAGATGATCAACCAGAGAAGAAGGACGAGCCAAGTCTGAAATCCAAGATTACCGGATTGTTCAAAAAGTCACCATCTCACCTGGACTACCCAATTTCTGAAGAATACACTGGACCATTGGACAACACCACAAGAGCATCAATTATTGATGACGTTCCATTGACTCATCAAGTGACCAACTATCCATCCGAGTTCGAATATGACAAGTTGCCAGCAAAGAATCTTCCAAAGACCATCATTCCTACAGAAGTTGTTGTTGATAGAGCAAGTATCGAAAGAAGAACGTCACCAACTTCAAGATTATTTATAAAATCCCCTTCACATGAAAAAGAGAGAAGATTCAAATCTGATTCCGGAGATGTCGATAAATCAGACGATCGTTCGATGTCTCTTCTCAAGTTCAAAGACTCAAACGTTCTTAGTAAACCATCAACTGATAACAACATCACATCTGAAGAATGTAAGGAAACATTCTCTCATGATTACGAAGAACCCGCAGACAGAGAAGGTTATGCCTATTATTCATCTGTGCCCACTTATGATAGTGTTCCTGCGGTCTCAAAATTGGACCCCGAATATGCAGCGGTTCCAGAAACAACTTCACTTTCACCTCGACGTGATCTAAGATCCCTTCATTCGACCACAACTACAACAACAGTAACGCGATCGAAGAACATTGGTTATTCAGACACCGGTGAACGGGCTGAACCAATTTACGCGGTTCCAGATGTGGATTATGAAACATCAACTCTTCGAGAACCCAAACCAAGTCCGAAATTCGACGTTTCTTTCAACATTCGAGAAAAACCAGCTGAAGAACAACTCGGTTTTTCGGTATCAATCAGTGCGCGAAGTCCACTCCCACCTCTTGACATCGAAGAACCTCAACAACTATTGTCAGTCGAAAACCTCCTCAACACCCATCAAACCGGTTCACCATCCCAACGACGTCTCTCTCCACACACATGGACGACAGTGCGTGAGACAACCGAAGTCAGCTACATCAAGCGTGTCACTGTCACGAGTTCCACCGACTACACTCCAACAATTCGCGGAAATCGCTCACCAACCACACGTATGGCCCATTCGTTGCCGTGTTCTGCAGCTCAAAATGTTCAAAGTGGAAGCGCCTGCAGATGGACAACATTCGATGATCCACTATTGAATGTACACCATCCGATTTATCCACCAACTGAGAGTCTATACACCCCGAGATTGCAAAATACAACAACGGTTAGTTTAGAAAAAGATTGGAACTGGTTTTCTAATTCAAAAATGATAATATTTCAGCCACAAAGCGGAAATGGTGTTGTCAAACGATATGGAAATGTTCGCGAGGTTGCATCGTACGATCGAACCGAGTTGATTTCAAACGATGAATTGGAAAGAACCCGACGAGATGTTTTCACTGTTGGAACACCGTTTGTTATGGGAAGAGTTGAATCGGATGAAAGAGGAAATGAATATTTAAGGTAACATTCAACTCTGATTCTTATCTTATCACATTCATTTTTTCTAGATACAACAGAAATGCCGATGATTTACCAATGATTGAAGACGGCGCCATAGAATGCCGTAGAGCGACAGTTCGTGCCAGACAACGGTTAGCTAATCCCAAAATCTCATATTCCACCCAACTTGTTCGTTTTCAGAGAAATGGATCAAGTCCATCTTGTGGCTGAACATGACGAGTTGAATCGTCAAAGACGTCCAATCAGACGTGCCAGACAACGAGTTCGAAATATTTGCACAATGCTTTAAGTTATACACGTTTAGTTTGTTCTCCAAATTCATTGTTTTTGCTCTTGGAAATGTCTTTCTTTCCATTTCTCAAATGATCGTGTACATTATTTAATATCATTTTTAATAAATTTAATTACAATTAGTCTGGCTTACGAATCGGACATTGATTCAAAAGTACAACCCTCGACTACCAACCCTCGAATGTTTAACCCTCGTCACTTTGTAGAACCCTCACCCATGATGAATCTCGAACTTGTTCAACCCTCGATTTTTCACTTTGTGTATTTCAGAGTTGAGTTTTAGACCCTCTAAAAAAGGTTCCGACATGAAAAAATTCCGAAAACAAATTTCGGAAAGTCTCGTTGGAAAAAGTTCCGTTAAAATTCTTCGAAAAAGGTTCCGTCTGAAAAAAGTTCCGAAAATAGTCAGGAATTCCGGAATATTCATCACCCTGACTCACAACTATTAACTCAATCCAGCCACCAATCCTATACTACCAATCCTATGATACCAAAAACCGCTCAACCAGGTAAATAAAACTTTAATTCGAGAAAAAAAAACTGTCGTGAAAAGTTGCCTCTTTGCATTTGCCCGCGCATATTTTCAAAAAATTCCCGTCTTCATCAAAAAAAATCAAACTAACTGTCAAATCGATCCTCCTGCCATTTTTGTTGTTTTTGTGCATTATTTTGCCATTCCAAGTAGCAATATCCATAAGAAGTTGTGGCAATATCCATAAGAAGATCAATCTGAAAATCATTTTTTGTTAAAATTTTCAATTTTTGTGAGAGCCAAGAAAAACATACCATCTCATAATGTGTGCAGAAGTGATGTTTTGAGAGACTTTCCGTTGCCGTAACCATCTCAACTTGCCACAGTGACAAGGAAAAGACCTATAAGAATAACTAATCGTAAGAGAAAGAGAAGAGTCAAAAGATAATCAAGAAAGTAAGAATAAATAAAACAAAAAGAGTCCAGATAAGAAGCAAAATAATAGTAATAGAAATCGAGAAGAATAAATGAACACCAAAAGTGACGTCCTCGGATACTAACAACAACCAAAGAAAAAGAGCTCATGTTGATCGTCAACTCCGCCCCTTTTTTATAACCCACGCAGATGATAGAGTGAGAAGAGCAAGGAGGGTGACAGAGAAAAAGGAAAGATAGGTGTTGATTGGTTGTAAACAGGTACATATGGCCAAAACAATAAATATCAGACAGCGAGAGTCAGGGACTTTTGCATCATCCTTTTTTTATATAAATAGCTTCTGACGAAAAACCAATATGCCAAAATTGTGAAACCATGCACTTATTTTTTGTGTTTAAAAAAATGCTGAATTTTTGATTTTTCACGTGAAACCTAATAATTTGGCGTTTTCTCTCATTTCCTTTTGAAATTTTGAGTTCAAACGGTTTTTCCTGTTTACTGACAAGGGTTCAACTTGTCCATCCCAACTATTGGCGAGTCAACATGAAGAATGGGGGTGGGCCAGGCTTGGGCGGAACAGAAATCGGAAGTTTCCGGATTTCCCGACCATTTTTGGAAATTTTTGCAGTCGGAACTCTTTCAGAATTTATTTTCGAAAATTTTCCGGAAAAAATCATATACCAAAAAATACAGAAATTGTTTTAATTTTTGACTGAAATTTCTAATTTTTCATGTTTTCGGGTTTGCCTGGAAAGTTCCGAAATTTCCGGGGTTTCGGAAAAATAATTAAAATAAGGAAAAAAGGAAGTTAAAAAAGGAGAGGAATTTAAAGAAATAAGGAGAAGCGCAAGATAACCGTTTAGACCAATTTCATCAGACGAAAATTCACAAAAAATGTCGAGATCATTTTTTTCCGAACATTCTTTTCCGAACAAAACTCCGGTTTCGAAAGTTCCGAAGGGTCGGTTCTGCCCAAGCCTGGACTGCACCCCATTTTTGAACATAATTTCCACAGTGACAAGGAAAAGACCTACAAGAATAACTAATCGTAAGAGGAAGAGAAGAGTCAACGATAATCAAGAAAGTAAGAATAAATAAAACCAAAAGATTTCAGGTAAAAAGCAAAGTAGTATAAACAGAAATGAAGAAGAGAAGAAAAATAAATGAACACTAAAAGTGGCGTCCTCGGATACTAACAACAACCAAAGAAAAAGAGCTCATGTTGATCGTCAACTCCGCCCCTTTTTTATAACCCACGCAGATAATAGAGTGAGAAGAGCAAGGAGGGTGACAGAGAAAAAGGAAAGATAGGTGTTGATTGGTTGTAAACAGGTACATATGGCCAAAACAATAAATACCAGACAACGAGAGTCAGGGACTTTTGCATCATCCTTTTTTATATTTTCCCAAGCCTGGGCTGAACCCCATTTTTGAGCATAATTTCCTGAATGAGGTTCCAAAAATGGTACGCAAACTAAAATCTAGTTTTTCATCCTGATCACCTTGAATGGGGCCCAACAAAAAAAAGAACTGGACCCGATTTTCGAACAGAATCCAAAATCGGATACAAACTCGAAATTTCTCATAACCCTGAATCTGGAATACTTTTCAGATCGAATTTAGAAATATTGGCTCAGACATAGTGACTCTTTTATTGGATTCAAACAGTTTAGGAAACTTCATTTTTTCAGGATTAAAACCTTGATTTTAGTTTGCGTCCCATTTTGGTTCCCATTCAGAGAACTCTGTTCAAAAATGGGGCCAGCTCTTCTTTCATTCTGGACCCTATTTAGCTCTGTCGTAGAACACGTTTACTTTGTTCATTGTTTTTGCTCTTGAAAATGCCTTTCTTTCCATTTCTCAAATTATCGTGCATTTTTCATAAATCTAACTACAAATACTCTAACTCACAAACAGAAGATTGATGAATATACAGTAGACATAGTTTCCTAGTTGAGATAAATCAGAAATGATTTGTTTTGGTACAAGTTCACGTTCACCTTATTTCAATCCAGGACAAAGCGTAACTTCTAGGTACACGCGTTTAAAAAACGATCAAATTTTTAGGGTAGATTTTTGGTCACGTTTGAATATTTTTCGAGCTCACATTTGATTCATTTTTTGTTGGTTCTTTTATGTTAGATTCTTGACAAACATCAAGAACCCTGTTAACTTCCCGCGTTTATGGATTTGTTGACCTTCACAGGCCCCAAGGTTCCCATTCCATTTTCATTGTTATTTAATTGTTCGATTTATCCCAGAAACTTTCTCTTTTTTTTCTTGTTATTGTCTTCCAAGAAGATAAATATATTTGTGACCCATTTTATTGATTATCCTCCAATTTATTTTTCAGCATATTTCTGTTTGTTTACCGTCTCGTTTGTCTCATTATTATTATTTCATTCATATTATATTGACATTTTTCTGGTCGTGTTTCTTATCGATTCGCCGGGACATTCAAAATGGCTGAGTTTTTCTCACAGAGTCAAATTGATAGTGAGTTGTACGCTTTTTTTTGTTCTGAATCAAAATGAAGTTTTCAGAAATTCGAGAATGTTTCAATTTGTATTGCACAGACGATGAATTGAGATCGGCGGCACAGATGAGATGTATTCTGAGAAGTCTTGGCTATTCGCCAACTGCTCAGAAAACTGTCGAGTATTTTGAGAAGTATCGTAAGAGATCCATGGCATTTTCGACGTTTTTGGAAATTGCCAAAGAGGAACATATGAGCTCTGATCCGTTGACCGATATTATTAAGGCGTTGAGAGGTTTTGACAGGTATGAATTGTTTTGAGATTTTCCGAATTTTTCATTTTTGTTTTTGTACGCAAAAAAATCAATTACCAAACGTGGAAAAACAAAAAAATCCACCTTACGACACTCCGCTCTGCCACTTGTTTAACAGCGCGTTAAACAAGGGGCAAAGCGGAGTGTCGTACACATGTATTAATTGTCTTGAGATGTTTCAAATTTTTCACTTTTGTTTTAGAACAAAAAAAAAACAATTGACAAGTGCCGAAAAACAAAAAAAATCCACCTTACGACACTCCGCTCTGCCACTTGTTTAACAGCGCGTTAAACAAGGGGCAAAGCGGAGTGTCGTACACACTTTTTTCTCTCCGGAGATTTTTCATTTTTGCTCAAACTTGCTCATTTTGAAAACCCTCGCTCGGCGTGCAAAATTGCGAAAAAACACAGTACCCATTTAAAGGAACATCACGTGTTTTCAACGAAATATTTACTTTTAGCACAACCTGCGTATCTAACTCACCATTTTTTTCGATTTTTTTTCCCCTTTTTTTGAAAAATAATTAATTAGTGCATGAAAAAACGTTGTGTTCCTTTAAAAGTGTACTGTTTTTGTTGATTTTTTGAATTTGGACGCGATTTTTCGCTTTTTTTCTTGATTTTGGACGTCGCAACAACGTTGTAAAATGTATGCTTTGGGTAGGGAATAGCTGCAGGAGTTGCTTTAAAAAGAGATTTTTGAAATCGAGAAATTTTGACTCCTTTTTCAGCGGCTTACAATATTTACTAGCTATAATTTTTGGTTTTCTCAGAAAAGCAAAAATCGTGTCCACCTGCAAACGACAAAAACACCGTATCCTTTCAAAGGGACACAACGATTTCACAGCGAACAGTAGAAGTAGTGCAGAGAACGAGGAGAGCCTAGAGAGTTAGACAGTTTTTGTTTGAGATTTTCTGATGTTCCTTTAAATGCCTGCTTTTGGACGCCGCGATAGATTTATTTTTTGCGGTTTCATGAAGTTTTTTGTTCCGAAAAATTGAAAAAAATTTTCATTTTCAGAAAAGGTACCAAATCGATGACATCAAATGAACTGCGCGCAGTTCTCTCCTCAATTGGCGAACGTCTTTCTCCGCAAGAAATTGATCATCTTTTATCGAGAGTCGAGATAAATGGAATTGTGCCACATCAGAAATTGATCGAATATATCTCAAAATAAAACGTGTTCTATTTTTTTGCATATCTTTTCATCAATAAACAATTTATTGGCATTCCCCGAATTTAAATGTTTATCGAAATAGAGGAAACTGTCCGATTCCTTTCCACTTTTATGTATGGCAAAATTCCGAGGAGGTTGGTTACTGTAGCATGTATCACCATAAATATCATTTCACCCTACATTTCAGTCGCGTAAAATCGTTTTGTTCACATTTGACAAATCTGCTGAGCGAGGTTTTGATTGTGAAAAGATGTCTAGATCGTTATGATTTGATTGTGTATGCTGATGGTCGATCCGATGAGGCGATTGTGCAGGCGGCCCGAAGAGCATATGTGCATTTAGAAGAGCTGCAAGAATGTATGAATAACGGGTTGATTATGGAGATTATGGCGGGACGAGTTAGAGCGTTGACGCCGTTTTCCGCGCAGATGATTTATCCCAAAGCTAATGCTATTGATCTTTGACTATCTTAAGAGTTGTGAGTTTTTTGATTTGAAAAAAGGGGCGGGGTCAATAAATGTGTGCCAGTGTTTGCCAGCAAAAAAAAATAGGCTCCGCCTTAATTTCTGTGTGAAATTTGTGGCCCTGATTTTGACACACTGAGAAAGATCCAAAATTTATGAAACTTTTCGCGACATTTCGAAACTCCAATGAAAAGGAGGAATAAATTTTTGCTATTCTTAGTGTACCGCGTATCCAGTGGGATGTCGGTACATGCATTTGTTGAAATTCTTCGATTTTTTATGATTATTTCATGCGGTTTCGAAATGTCTGGTTTCGAAATGTCCCTGAGCCGAGATTAAAGTCCGAGGACTCGAAAAAACAGGCCAGTCAAAAAACCCCGGCCAGGCCCGGCCGGACTTTTGAAAAATTTTTTGAGTTTTTTAGGACTTACAAAAAAAAGACCGCCAGGGCCCGGCCGGCCCAAGAAAGCCCAAATCTCTCCTAAATTTTTAGTCCTCAAATTGACAAAAAATCTACAAGATTGGTCAAATTTATTCACGTGACGTTTTCTCTAAATCTCTCATTTTCCAGTTATATTTCTTCGGTTTAGGCCACGCCCACAAACTGTGTCTGATCTTGAAAATTGTGCGAAAATCCTTTTCCAAAGCTCAAAATTTATTTTTAGTATTTTTCTCCAAAAAAATTCAAAACTACAGTAATCATTTTGAAAATTGTTTGCAGATACTCGATAAGAATGATGTGCTGTAAAATCTAATTAGTATTTATGATCCAAAGAAACATTGAAAATTTTGTAACCATTTGTCTCGATTCTTTTCCATTATAGTTCTTTTTGATGTACAAACAATAAACAATGTTGCTCGCACAAATTTTGTTAATCATCATCATACTTATTAATAATAACATTTTTTGGAAAATTATCGATACATAAAACAAGGTAAATAAACGAATGAAAGAATAAATAAAAGGGGGTTAGAGTGTGGATTAGAACTGGCCATTTTACGGATACTTTTGATTGATATTGTTGATTAAAATAGCAGAAGAAAGATTCACGGGGGGGTTGAAATGCTTCAGTTGAAATCGGTGGCACACTCAGGAGATGAATAACATCGAGATTCAAGAAATAAATCACGCTTGGCGTGACATTCATTTGAAGTGTCGAATTATTTACACATAGAAAGTTGGGAGGTAAACTTGGACCAGCAAGTGAATGAGAGTTTACTGAATTTTCTTTTTGATCACATCTTTAACGTGGTTGAATGTGGTTGTTGTTTTGGCGACGGCTTTGTTGAAGTTGTGCGTGATGAAGATGCGAAGTTTAGCTGGATCGTAGTGAAGAATTTTGGTGACGACTAGTGACAAAAGTGCGATGATGATGATTAACGCAATCGTTTCACCATACCACGCGCCGAAACGACGTTTCATGAAACGATTCGAATTTTGGGCGTGGGTTTTGACACTTTTCGAAATGTCACTCAGCTTTTGACAAAGGTTACCGGCGATTGCGCACGATGCTCTTTTCGGTGTCTAAAATGTTTTAATTATTGATTGACAAGTTTTCTCAACAACAAAAAATCTTACATCAGGTTTTTGCACAGCCTCTGCCCGCTCTCTCGATTGTGTCAAACTTCTCAAACTTCTCACCGGCACATCATCATCAGCTCTTTCGAATGTTCTCGCCGTTGATCTAACAGGCGATGTTGATGATGATGGTGTCGCTGAGAGTGGAGACTTCTTCGGAGTTGCGACAGATTTGACAGCGGGTGTCTTTGGTGTACGAGATCTTGAACTTGATCGAGATGCGACTCTGGTCTTGGAAGCTGCGCGTTTTGGAGTCTGAAAGAGATGTGAAAAATAGGTTGATATGTTCAAGGTTATTTCATTTATCAATTTTTTTATTGTTTTGGTTGACCGATTTTTTGATTCATCTTTTTTTTGAGAAGAGGGAGGGTGTCGAAAAACAATGAGAAAAGGCCATCTGGACAGACATATTTACGCTCAAATTAACAATAAATTAGGGGAAGAAGCAGTTTTGAAACATTTTGGATGTCTAGAAGAATCATTTTACAAAAAAATAAATAAAAAACTCACTGTTTGCACTTCCTTCTTGGCTGGTCGTCCTCTTGAACGTGAAACTGATCGAGGTTTTGTGGTGCGAGACGGTGTTTTTGAAGGCGACGGGCTCTTTTTCGCAGGACTGCTACTCTTTTTCGACACACTTGCGCGACTTCTCGACTTTGATCTTGCCATCTGCAAAATTAATAACATTTTAAAAAATCCACACACACACACACAAAAACGAGAGAGAAAAGAGAAAAGGTCACTAGCGTGTAGATGATGTGTACTATTAGTGGTATGCGTGCGCTGTAGCATCCACCACCACCAGCAGGCAACTAAGCGAGACATTCAGCGAAAACGAGGAGACGCAGACAATTGGCTCGATGCCAAAAATTAGATGGGCGGGATCACGCGTTGTGTACAGTGGGTGGGAAGGACGCGGCGTGGGGTGGATGATGAGAGAGTGTGTGAGATGAGGAGAGTGGCGGGAAGTTTGGATGGGTGAAATGGTGTAAGAGGGATAGAGGAAGAGAAAAGATGAGGGGATGTAGATAAAGAAAATAATGTACACGGTGAATAAATATAGATTGAGATTTATTGTCGTTGATTCGATTAATTACCAATAACCGTATTTATTATGAGAAAAAACTGAAGACTACTGTTCTTCATATACATTTTATCAAACAAAAAACTATTACAAACCATATCATCGTTCACAAAACAAATAAAAACTTGAGAGAACGAAGCAAACGCGAATATGTTGGCATTGTGCCAAGCTCCGCCCACTGCTTGCAAAGAATTTTACAATAAAACAACTTTCTATCTGTTTTATTGAGACAATTAATTATTTTTAATTGAAAAAAATAAAAATAAAATAAAAAATGGAGAAGAACGAGATAGTGTGTGGAGGTGAGAGAGTGTTTGTGTTAGAGCGATATTGCATTTTTACTTTTATTTATTTATTTTTTGAAAATCGAAGAAATTGAAAAAGAGAACCAAAAGAAAAGGAGAATTTCCCATGCAAATCTATAAAGAAGTAATAAAAATAATAATTTTTCGTCGTCCGTGTCAATCGTCTTATGCAAACTTACAATATTTGATCTCTTTTCTTCTGTCTTCCCTTCTTGTATGTATATATTCAAATTAACACGCCCTGTTTGTTCAACACATATGTATATAACAACTCGGCCTATAAACAGGAATAGGTTAGCACCAAAAGGGGGAAAAAACAATAATACAATAGACATCTCCGCACACAAAGGAAGTGGTGATTCGGGGTAATTAGAGGGTTTAATGGATTTTCGAATTCGATGAGAGAGAAAAATTGATAATTGAGGTGGGAAGTGAGCAACTTTGAATATCCATAAATTTGTCGATTTTTTGTTATACCGGTTTTTAATGGCGAATCATGAATCAGGCTCAAATCAACTTGAGCTAAGTTGATGAAGTAATTTTCAAAAAAATGGTGAAGCGACGACAATTAAAAAATTTATTTGTAGGTTAAAATTAGAAAGAATACAATTTTTGGGAGATGTGGCAAGCTTGCACAAGCAGAACATGTTTGAAAATCTTCGTGCATATTTTTGGAAGAATTCCTCATTGTCAATTTCGGTGCCAGCCCAGCTCCGAATCGTCATGCTTCGAGAACAATTGATTGGAAGTACATTGCGGTTTTGATGGTGGTGATTCAATGACTTCTCTCTTCCAGAAAGCGTCCTTATATAGTTTCTGCCACGTCATTGCCCGAAAAAAACTAGATCACGTTTTTATTCTTATCAGATTTGTGAATTTCGGATGATGGCTTCAAAAATTAAAATTTGGCGAAGAATATAATTTAAACGTGTACTCTACGTGATAAGAAAAAAACCAAAAAAATGATGTGGCAAAAACAGACTTTGATTTTAGTTCTTGTGTTATTTTTGTCAGCAACCGCCGAGAAGAAGCAGCTGCCCCCGAGATGGTATCTGTGGACAAAGTCGCGTTCGGAACGTCATGCTTTTCTATAGTAGCTACTGTAATTGCGTTCGCTCTTTTCATCGTCGTTCTTATCGGGCTAGTGAAGAGAAAAAGAGAGCCAAAAGGAAGTAAACTGTTCTCGTTCTACATACTCCTGATCCTAATATTGGTGGCTTTTCTCGTGGCAACCAATCGAACAGAATACACGAAACACAGTGACATATCAATGCAAAGTACTGTGAATGGTATGAAATACATTTATATCCATAGATAGATAGTTGTGAATGTTTTAGAAACCCGCCTGATTCTCAAAAATGCTCAAAAACGTGTCGAAGATGTTGCAGTGGGCGATCTGTTGAAAAAAGAGAGAGACAAATGGTTCGACGAAAAATTCGAACCTACACAACTGTTACAAGACAGCTATCAAAAAATCAATTTTGATGAAACTAAAGCGGTGAGTTGTTATCATCAAAAGTGTCATGAATTTCATCAAACCATTCACGATACCAAGCCGCGGTTACTGTAGAAATTTTTCAATGAATGTGAGAAACTGACGTTAAAAAACCTGGCCGTGCTTTTTTTTTTGACCGGCCCGGCCTGTTTTTTTCGGGCCGAGCCGCACAGTTTGCGACAATTTGACGCAAAATCTGCGGATTTTTCCCCTAGTTGAAATGTGGGACATAAGAAGAGATCCACAACCCAGAAGTGGGGCCCAGAACCTGTTGATCAGAGTCAAAAAATCTATCGGCTGGCTCATTTCTTTTCTTAAACTCGGTTGACACCTATTCGTAGTTCTCTTGTAAGGAAACGATTTTTTTTTATTGCAGAAAATCGATGTATTCGGGGGACTTATCAAACGAGATATAAACATCACCATAGCACATCGGGACATGTTGTACGAACTAGATGTATGGTTTACGGTTAATAGCTGGGTTTGTCGGTACGGCTTCCAGGACCGGCTAGATGAGATTATTGAGGGCGACAATGCTATCATAGAGATTCTATACAATCAGACCAGTATTTACGACACAATGAGAGGGCGCATCGATGAAGTATGTGCTGCCATGGAGAATGACGTCGTTGTCATGAAGACGAAAGACTTTGGTGTGGAGAAAATCCAAGAAGATTTGAGTAAAAGAAAGGTAAATCATCTTACACGCTAGTTTATTGAACGTTACACGTTGTCAGACGAGAGAAAGAGACGCAGAGAAATAAACAAATAAAGGAGCAGTTCAAATGTTTTTTGTCCGTTTTTTTGGTTTTTTGCTCAAACTTGCTCATTTTTAAGTATTTTTTCATCTTTTTTCACACAGTTATAGGAAAATACTCTTATTTTGAGTTGTTAAGAGTTGTAATTTGTATGCTTTGCGATACGCATAGAAGAAAATAGTGAGAAACAGCTTATATGAAACATTTTTTTACTCAAACATAAATTTCAGAGAAAACTTGTGTTTTTGTTAAATAAAAAAAAAATAAAACAAATTGCATAGATGAGGAATCGAACCCTTGACCTCTCACTTTTTAACAACGCCTAACCTGTTGAGCCACAGTGCCACATTTTTTCTTTGTCACGCTTGGAACACCACAATAAACGCTTCTCTAGCTCAAAATATTTTCAGACCATGTTACTGACATTTCAATCTACAATCGTGGACAACACAGAAACTGTCAGAAAACAATGGGTGGACAAATATACCGAAGTTCTACCAGATAAGGAGTCAATCCTCAAAACTGTTATCATTCGAACAACTCTTGTTCTTATGTTATTGTCATTTGTCACACTAGTCATGATGATTAGCTCGAATGTCCCACAAATAGCTTTGTCGATTGGAATGTCGATCATGATTGTGACAACAGGAATGATGACAATTGGTCTTTGTGGATACACCATCAATTTGTATTATCAATTCCAAACCACATGTCCATTGAACAATGACAATTTTGGATTTCTGAACTTCACTTCGTCGATGTGTCAATCTCCGAATGATACGTTTTTCCAAAGTTTGACATCTGAAATGTTGCGTTTCCCGAACATTATTAGCAATTACAATTTTCAATATATCATCGATAAAAGGAGAAGAAAAACAACCGATTTGATGCAACCGTTTGTGTTTCCAAAACAACAATTCGAGTCATATTTTGTTAAAATGACGGCGAGTTCTGATTTTATCAGGGTTGTAGCTAACTCTAGAAGCGAAATGAAATGTCGCAATCATGAAGAGAATCTGAAAATAGCGGACAAGTTCAAAGATGATCGTAACCGTTACACATCAACCATGATGCAATGTCATGCAGTGCTCGACGACTATAACCAGTATGTTTCAAATTTTCCTGATGTACTGATGGAGATATTCGAAAAACGGCATAATTCAGTGTTGGCAACATACACGGCAACTGTTGATCGTATTCAAGTTAGTTTTTTTTTCACATACTTTTAAAGGGTCTTCACATGTTGTTTCTTCACATGGGTTTTTGTTTTTTCACAAGTTTCCTATATTTTTCGCGAGTTTACATATTTCGTCGTTTCAATGTTTCTTCCAAGTTTCAATTTTTCAAGAGATTCTAAAAAACGAAATCTAACAAAGCTGAAAATCCTTCTCAGATTTAGTCGAGAACTACAGTATTTTACCTCCTTGTGAAGAAACATTGAAACTTGTGAAAAACAACAATGTGACATGTGAAGTATGATCATTTTATTTTTCAGCAACAAACCAAAGCGACCGATTTCTCATGTCAAGTCTTTTTCGACAAATATTCCAAGGCTTCCGATACAATCTGCCGTCCTTTTGATGGCGAAGTTACTCTCCTCTGGACATATTTGATCTTCATCATTTTGTCTTTTACCGCATCGATTTTTGTTCATGTTCTCGTTTTGAGAAACTTGAAAAGTGAGAAGAACAGTGGAGCACTGGATGAGCAACAAGCCCCGCCGCCTCCATTGCCAACATCTGCACCAGCACCACCACCACTAGCACAATTACAGAATGTTTAGAGAATGATCATCATACATGATAATGAATATTTTTTCATTTTAAGGGTTTTTTCTAATAGTTTCTCAATAGCATTGATCGATTTTTGGTACCAATTCTCAGTCAAAAACGGAACGTGTCTGCCAAATACTAAATTTTCGGATTCAAAAATTTATTTTTTTATTTTTTAGGGTAAAGTTTGTATGGCCGCGGCCTAGAAATCACACTTTTCTGTCGTGTGTAAATAATTCTTGAGAGAAATGCTCAAAAAAGTAAAATTGTCATCCACTTCCTAAATATTAACAAAAAATGGTGTCCTCACGTCGTTTGCTATTGCGATACTTAATTGAAATAGAGAGAGACGCAAAGAAAAACACATTCCGAGAGAACTACAATATGTTCTCACATTTGTGCTCTATTGCTCCACACAAATCTATGGAACAAACTTCCTTTTTTAATTTTTCAAAATCTTCATTTTTGGGTTTATGCAATAGAGTCATTAAATCGCTGTACCGACAACACACGCGTCTCGCACACTGCCATCATTTGTGTGTGTGTGTGTGTGTGTGTTGGCCACGCCCACACTGCGTCTCGCTCTATTTCAATGATTGTCAATTCTCTTTTTCTTGATACGACGTGCGATCCTTGTCAATCATCCCACGCAGACTTGGGCGGAACGCTGAAAAACTGACGTTCAAAAGTCGGGTCTTTTTCTGACCGGCCTGTTATTTTCGGGTCCGAATCGTCATGCTTCGAGAACGATTTCTGCCACGTCATTGCTCGAAAAAAAACTAGATCACGTTTTTATTCTTATCAGATTTGTGAACTTCGGATGATGGCTTCAAAAATAAAAAATTTTGTGAAGAATATAATTTAAACGTGTACTCTACGTGATAAGAAAAAAACCAAAAAAATGTTGTGGCAAAAACAGACTTTGATTTTAGTTCTTGTGTTATTTTTGTCAGCAACCGCCGAGAAGAAGCAGCTGCCCCCGAAATGGTATCTGTGGACAAAGTCGCGTTCGGAACGTCATACTTTTCTATAGTAGCTACTGTAATTGCGTTCGCTGTTTTCATCGTCGTTCTTATCGGGATAGTGAGGAAAAAAATAGAGCCAAAAGGAAGTAAACTGTTCTGGCCGTATCTCCTCCTGATCCTAATACTGGTGGCTCTTCTCGTGGCAACCAATCGAACAGAATACATGAAACACAGTGATATATCAATGCAAAGTACTGTAGATGGTATGAAACACATTTATATACACAGATGATAAATGATTGTGCATATTTCAGACACCCGCCTGATTCTCAAGAATGCTGAAAAACGTGTCGAAGATGTTGCAGTGGGCGATCTGTTGAAAAAAGAGAGGGACCGATGGTTCGACACAAACTTCCAATCCGCACAACTGTTACAAGACAGCTATCAAAAAATCAATTTTGATGAAACTAAAGCGGTGAGTTGTTATCATCAAAAGTGTCATGAATTTCATCAAACCATTCACGAATCGATACCAAGCCGCGGTTACTGTAGAAATTTTTTCAATGTTTCTTTGGATCATAAATAATGATTAGATTTTACAGCACATCATTCTTATCGAGTATCTGTGAAAATTTTCAGAATGATTACTGTAGTTTTGAATTTTTTTGGAGAAAAAAAATTGAATTTTGAAAAGGGATTCGCACATTTTTCAATATCAGACACAGTTTTGTGGTCGTGACCTAAACCGAAGAAAAATAACGTGAAAATGAGAGATTTAGAGAAAACGTCACGTGAACTGATTTGACCCATGTCCTTTCACAGGTGGTGGGCCAACAACCAATATCTGGCCGTTTCTTGGCCATACTGGTTGAAACCCTTTATGAGCTCAGAAAGGCCTTTTTTTCCGACCTCAAAAAATCTGGTCGGTTTCTGGCTCTTGTTTTTGAAACGAAATTTTTTGGTTAAATTTTGTTATTTTTGTCATGAAATTGGTGAATAAATGTCAAAAAAGATATTTCGGACATGTTCAAAATTTTTAGAAACTGGGTTTCTTGCCGAAGTTCAAACAAAAAAGCGCATCTTATATGGTATCTCGTGTACCGACATCTAACTGGTTACGGAGCGCGCCATTTCTCTCGTTTGAGTGGGCGGAGCTAATCAGTTTGAAAATTATACGATCACTCACTGTTTTCTAGCCAGTTTTTCACCTTTCTTTTTCAAACCTTTTCTGGCCAGAATCAAAAAAGAGGTATTTTTTGAGGCAGAAACCGGCCAGTTTTCAGTATTGGCTAAAAAATGGCCAGATATTGGTTGTTGGCCCACCACCTGTGATTTGAGGATAAAAATTTTGATACTGAATTACACACTGATATTTTAAAATTGAAAACTCTGAAAATTTTCAAAAAATTTTTGACTCAAACCAAGGCCGAAAAAAGCCCGGCCAGAAACGGGCCTTTAATATATTTGGAGTTAAATCATATTTTTTCTAGAAGAGCATGAGTGTGGGAATAGTTTCCACATTTTTTTCAACAAAATTCTCTTCCCGGCTGTGAGAAACTAGAAACGTTCAAAAACCATATCTTTTCTCAAAGTCGGTTGACACCTATTTGTAGTTCTCTTGTAAGAAAACGATTTTTTTTTTATTGCAGAAAGTCGACGTATTCGTGGGACTTATCAAACGAGATATAAACATCACCAAAACACATCGAATCTTTATGAAAAAACTAGAAGACTATGCTACGGAGCGTGTAGTAGTTTTCTGTCACTACGACAGTTTGAGGCTGCTAGATGGGGTTCTGGAGAACGACAATAATCTCATAAAGATTCTATACAATCAGACCAGTATTTACGACACAATGAGAAAACGCATCGATGAAGTAGGTGCTGCCGTTGAGAATGACGTCGTTATCATGAAGGGGAAAGACTATGGTGTGGAGAAAATCCAAGAAGATTTGAGTAAAAGAAAGGTAAATCATCTTACATGCTAGTTTACACAATGTGTATTTCACTATCAACATTGAAAGCAAACAGCCGCACACAAATTCAGCCGGAGCCTATTTTTTTCTTGCAAACACTGGCACTCTATCATTGGCCCCGCCCCTTTTTAATATTTAGTTAGTTGTTGCCAATAATGTTTTGGACATTGGTAGTGTCCGACGAGAGAAAGAGACGCAGAGAAATAAACTAATAAAGGAGCAGTTCAAATGTTTTTTGTCCGTTTTTTGATTTTTTGCTCAAACTTGCTCATTTTTAAGTATTTTTTCATCTTTTTTCACACAGTTATAGGAAAATACTCTTGTTTTGAGTTATTAAGAGTTGTAATTTGTATGCTTTGCGATACGCATAGAAGAAAATAGTGAGAAACAGCTTATATGAAACATTTTTTTACTCAAACATAAATTTCAGAGAAAACTTGTGTTTTTGTTAAATAAAAAAAAAATAAAACAAATTGCATTGATGAGGAATCGAACCCTTGACCTCTCACTTTTTAACAACGCCTAACCTGTTGAGCCACAGTGCCACATTTTTTCTTTGTCACGCTTGGAACACCACAATAAACGCTTCTCTAGCTCAAATTATTTTCAGACCATGTTACTGACATTTCAATCTACAATCGTGGACAACACAGAAACTGTCAGAAAACAATGGGTGGACAAATATACCGAAGTTCTACCAGATAAGGAGTCAATCCTCAAAACTGTTATCATTCGAACAACTCTTGTTCTTATGTTATTGTCATTTGTCACACTAGTCATGATGATTAGCTCGAATGTCCCACAAATAGCTTTGTCGATTGGAATGTCGATCATGATTGTGACAACAGGAATGATGACAATTGGTCTTTGTGGATACACCATCAATTTGTATTATCAATTCCAAACCACATGTCCATTGAACAATGACAATTTTGGATTTCTGAACTTCACTTCGTCGATGTGTCAATCTCCGAATGATACGTTTTTCCAAAGTTTGACATCTGAAATGTTGCGTTTCCCGAACATTATTAGCAATTACAATTTTCAATATATCATCGATAAAAGGAGAAGAAAAACAACCGATTTGATGCAACCGTTTGTGTTTCCAAAACAACAATTCGAGTCATATGTTGGTAGAATGACGGCGAATACTAATTCTCTCTGGAATGCAGTTCACGAATACGACAAGCGTCGGTGTCACGTACCCCATAAGCCGACGCGAGTAACGGATAAGTTCAGAAACGATCGTGTCAATTACACATCAACCATGATGCAATGTCATAAAATGCTCGACGACTATAACCAGTATGTTTCAAATTTCACTGATGTACTGATGGAGATATTCGGAAAACCCTATAAATCAGTGTTGACATCATACACGGGAGCTGTTGATCGTATTCAAGTTAGTTTTTTTTCGCACACATTTTTTTTTTGGTCCAATACTTTTTCGAGCTCACATCATCCTCATTTTTGTTCGAATTTCGTTTTTTACAAAGTTATGAGTACAAAATTAGTGAGAAACACTTTTACCCAAACAAAAAATTCAGACACAGGTGGTGGGCCAACAACCAATATCTGGCCGTTTTTTGGCCATACTGGTTGAAACCCTTTATGAGCTCAGAAAGGCCTTTTTTTCCGACCTCAAAAAATCTGGTCGGTTTCTGGCTCTTGTTTTTGAAACGAAATTTTTTGGTTGAATTTTGTTATTTTTGTCATGAAATTGGTGAATAAATGTCAAAAAAGATGTTTCGGACATGTTCAAAATTCAGAGAAACTATGGGTTTCTTGCCGCAGTTCAAACTGAAAAGCGCATCTTATATGGTATCTCGTGTACCGACATCTAACTGGTTACGGAGCGCGCCATTTCTCTCGTTTGAGTGGGCGGAGCTAATCAGTTTGAAAATTATACGATCACTCACTGTTTTCTAGCCAGTTTTTCACCTTTCTTTTTCAAACCTTTTCTGGCCAGAATCAAAAAAGAGGTATTTTTTGAGGCAGAAACCGGCCAGTTTTCAGTTTTGGCCAAAAACTGGCCAGGTATTGGTTGTTGGCCCACCACCTGTGTATAATTAACGTCCTAACCTGTTGAACCACGACGCTACTTTCAAGGGAAGATTTCCTTTTAAATAATAGGTGATAAAAGTTTAATGATTGGCGTGATTTAAAAAAAAATGATTAAAAATCGGACGTTTTTCAAAAAGCCAATTTGCGTATTACGATCATTTTATTTTTCAGCAACAAACCAAAGCGACCGATTTCTCATGTCAAGTCTTTTTCGACAAATATTCCAATGCTTCCGATACAATCTGCCGTCCTTTTGATGGCGAAGTTACTCTCCTCTGGACTTATTTGATCTTCATTATTTTGTCTTTTACCGCATCGATTTTTGTTCATGTTCTCGTTTTGAGAAACTTGAAAAGTGAGAAGAACAGTGGAGCACTGGATGAGCAACAAGCCCCGCCGCCTCCATTGCCAACATCTGCACCAGCACCACCACCACTAGCACAATTATAGAATGTTTAGAGAATGATCATCATACATTTTGGTATTTTTCTGTTGTGTAAATCAATTTTTACTTTTTTTTAGCCTTTCCGGCAACGTAGATAGATTTTTATAAATTATTATACATGATAATAAATATTTTTTCATTTGAAGGATTTTTTCTAATAGTTTCTCAATAACATTGATCGATTTTTGGTGCCATTTCTCAGTCAAAAACGGAACGTGTCTGCCAAAGGATTCAAAAATCGAAAATTTTTATGGCCGCGGCCTAGAAATCACACTTTTCTGTCCTGTGTAAATAAGAAATTTTTACGAGCAAGAAACTTAATAACGTGTAGAAAAAAAACGTGGTTAGAAAAAAATGTAACTCGCGCAGACTTGGGCGGAACCGAAACTGGAAATTTCCAGTGTCGGACTTTTCATTTCGTTTTTCATTTCCAACGAAAAAATTCTAAAAATTTATCATTTCACAGAGTCCCTAAAACGAAATACCAAAAAATAGATAATATTTCTATATTCTGACAAAAATGTCCAACTTTCCATGATTTTTTGACGTTTGCCTGGAAATCTCTGAAATTTCTGGTTTTCGGAAAAAAGTCGGAACCTCTTTTCTCCGAATTTTTTTTCGGGAAATAATTTCGGTTCGCCTAAGCCTGATCCCACGTGACCCAAGAGAGCGTTTTTTTTTTATTGAGAAAAAAAGGGCCGGGCCGGGCCCTCGGGCTACAAACATTTCAATTGCCTAAGCGGCTTAGTAAGCCTCACCCCCTTCAAGTAACGTTTCTCAAAATTTCAGCCTCCTCATTTCGGACAGCAACGATTTTCAGAAAGCGAAAAGTGAAAACACGAAAAGATTACATCACAACCGGTTTATTTTCAACATCTTCTTCTTACATATTACATAATAATATCCGATTCATTTTCTGTTTCGATTTGTTCGATGGATATGTATGTATAATATTGTTAATGTTGATATTGTTATCTTCCCACATGGGACACCATCACAGAGAGAGAGAGAGAGAGAGAGAGAGAGAGCGCGCAAAAAACTCAATAGAAACAAAAAGAGGAGGATTTTGTAGATCAGTGTGTAAAGCTTCAACCAGTCTGACCGTCAAGGCCGTCGATATCTGATTAAATGCATATTTGTAAGCGATGGAAAGGTGTATGAGGAGAGAAATTGAAGCTACTTATACATAATAAATACAGACATGTACAGCTAGTTGAGGAGGAACGCGTTTCGAAACTATACGTATCCAGAAAATATTGAAACGAAATGTTCTGTAGTTATCCCGTTTTTCTAGATCAGACACAGTTTTGTGGGTGTGGCCTAAACCCAAGAAATAGAATTTGAAAGTGAGAGATTTAGAGAAAAATTGATAATTTCAAAAAAAAAATTGAAAAACCCGGGAGTTGTACGTTTCACCAAATTGATGGAATAAAAATTTTGGTTGTTTGAACACTAATTGTGTTTTTCCTTAATTCACTGACATTTTCTTCACTTTTTGATCGTCCTGAAAATTTTCCTAAACTCAGTTTCCTGAAACTTTTTTTGAATTTTCAAAAACCCGCGGAAATAATTAGAGTTTTGAAATGGGCGCCAAAACGAGTTGCTTTTGGAGCTTCGGTTTTCAAAAAACCAAAAAATTAAATTTTGTCGCCATGGTCAAGAAATGCGCCAACGAGTTAGAAGCTGGCGCAATTGTTTTAAAATTTATTTTTTTTTTGTTTGTGCGGAGGGTTTTCTTCAGATTTTTGGTATTTAAAGGTTTCCAACCAAAAACAAACAATGC
Organism: Caenorhabditis sp. 8 KK-2011; assembly: GCA_963572245.1. Classification (NCBI taxonomy): domain Eukaryota; kingdom Metazoa; phylum Nematoda; class Chromadorea; order Rhabditida; family Rhabditidae; genus Caenorhabditis; species Caenorhabditis sp. 8 KK-2011. The sequence continues at coordinate 2,076,609 of OY751546.1, read as the reverse complement.
ATTCTAAAATAATTGCGCCAACGTCAACACCAATTGCGTCAGCGCCTGACTCGTTGGCGCATTTCTCAAAAATGTGCGCCACACTACACAGATTCCCATTTTTTTGTTGCACTAACAAGTTTTCCCCTCGTTCAACTAATAAAATGATACGACGACGAAATCCCAAAAAAAAAAACACAGTAGTTTCACTTTTTGGTCACTCTCTTCTTACGCAACAAACACACGATATACATAAAAAGTGGGCGGAGTCAGTGTGGCGCAGAAGATGACTACTTAAAACAAATCAGCGAAACATGATTCGACGCCATTTCTGATCTGATATTATTATTCTTATTCTTATTCGTATTCGTATATATGTTGCGACAGGAAAGAAAAGGACACTGAACGAACAAAAAAAAAACGAGTTTTCTTCTCCTTCGTTGTGTTGTGTTATACTATTGTATTTTTGCGTCTCCTTCAGTTTTTTGCCTACCTAACTAATTTCCCTTCTACTATTATTCCCTTATTGATCAGAAAATTGGAATTAGGTCGTGCCGTGTGCCATGTTAAGGTGCTTATTATGATTTCAATATTGCACTCGCCCCGGCCTGATTTCTTGATGATCACTATTTTTTTCGAGAAAAGTGAGTTTTTTACGAAAAACCGCAACTCATGCGCGGTCTCTTAGTGTGCATCAATTATTTTTTTATGATGTGACAGATGGTGTTTGACGGAAATCGGCCGCAAAATTATAATGATTTGAGCAGAAGGGGAGGTTCAAAAATTTATGAGAATTTTTCGAATTTTCAGACTTCACAGAACCTAGAAGAGTTTGGGTTTTTAAAGTTATTTAGAACCACAAAGTTTCCGTTTACAAAAACTCTAAAAGTTCCCTGGTTTTAATTATTTTTGAACTTAGCGTAATCTAAAATATCCCAGTGAAAAATCTCCAGAGATGTCTGTGAATTTTCGTCGAAGTGTTTTCAACTTTTCTCTAACGCGCTCCTCTTTTTGCGCTCTCTCTCACAGGCAGTGTCTACGACACTCCGCTATGCCTCTTGTTTAACGCGCTGTTAAACAAGTGGCAGAGCGGAGTGTCGTGAAGTGTAAATTTCATTTGAACCTCGTTTTCTATGGGGTTATTCAGTTGGAAAAAATATGTTTAAAAATTATAAAATAACACAAAAAAACTCATTTTTTGTATTATTTTGTGTTTTTTAATCATTTTTTAACATATTTTTGTTGCAATTGCAGCGCACAGTTTTTCACTATAATTAAAATTTTCCTTTGTTTTCTTCATCAAACTTTGTGCCACAAAATTGCAAAACTAAAACCCGCCCACTTTCACTTTTTTTTAAAGTACGTGATGACCTTGTTTCCTTTTTTCTGTTATTTTTTATTTTTCATGTGCTAGATGTTGTGCACAGTTTTGTGGGTGTGGGCTGAACCGAAGAAATATAATTTGATAATGAGAGACTTAGAGAAAAGGTAACAAGATTTATTTGAAATTTTGGAGACTTCAAAAAGAAAATTTTTTTTGGAAATTCATGCAAGTTGTCGTCAAGTTGTGTCAAAATGCACAGTTGCATTTTATCTGACGCGCATTTCTTTTTATTTATTCATTTTTTTTCGAAAATTGTTTTGTTGATTTTGAAGTGTTAAAATTCAAACTGTTCAAAAAGCCACTACTCTTCAAAAAATCTTTGATCTTGTCTAAAAATTGATGTAAATAGTGTGAATTTAATTTTCCCCTCTTCTTCTTCTTCTTCTTCTTTTTCCTCAACCACATGTTTTTTTTTCGTTCAAATTAGTTTTTTCCCGCTCTCTCTTTACTCAAAAATTCATGAATTTCTTTTTTTTTTCCCCCTTCTTTCCTCATTTTATCCCAACCAACAATGATCTAATAATGCTCGACGACGGCTCCGTATATGTCAATCACTTCTATCTTTTGTTGTTATTGTTGTGTTCCCTCCCTCCCTCCAAAAAAAAACTATGCTTGTTCCATTGCTGTTCCTGACAAGTTTGTTTGTATATTTTTTCCAACAAAAAAAAAGCTGCGTCTTCTCCGCGACACATTATTTCGGCGTCAATATTCATCACTTTGTTGAACTTTGAAGACGTTGAACTTTTTTGAAAATCTTCATATTTTTTCAAAAGTCGAAAAAAACTGTTCGTGAATTTATTCTCCAGACGAGCGGCTTGTGCAAACACCGTTTGTGTATTGCTACGGGTACAGTAACCCACGACGATAATTTTTTTATTTTATCTCTCAAAAATTTTTGGTTTATTGAATCATACATCGAAGGTTGAAGTTTTCTCGGCGCCAAACTTTAAATTTCAAAAAAAGTGTTGCTCCGTAAAATCCCGAGACACCGATTTGTATGTTTTTGAGCAAACTTTTTTGACCAAAACTATAGTGGTTGATAGTCAAAAACAAAAAAAGCTAGATTTTCGAGCTTATTTTTGATCTGATATTTCAAGTATTTTCAAATTCAGAAAAAAAACTTTTATATTCAGGATCCGATTGGACCGGGCCAGGCTTAGCCTTAGCCTTAGGCTTATGCAGAACTTATCTCTTCAAACCCGAAGTTTAATTCCGAAAAAAATGGTCTAGACATTTTTTTGATATTAAATTTCAGAAAACCGGAATTTTCGTAACTGCCCAGGAAAACTTTCAAAATCATTAAAAATTGGACATTTTTTGCTCGAAACAAAAAAACGAAAATTTTCGGATTGACCCAAAAATAATCCGAAGAAATTTCTGGAAAATTCGGAAAAAAAATTCCTGGTAAACTTTTCTGAAACTAGGCCAAGCCTGGATCGGGCCTATTCTTCAAAAATATTTTTACACAATCTGTAGTTAAGATTCTCTCATTTATTTTTCCGCCAAAAAAAACATGAAAAAAGAACATTTCCTCCAACCCAAAAAAAAAACTTGAAAAACACCTGCCAAGTGGAAAAATATCAGAGTTTTTTTTTCCATAAAAAAATGTAACTCGATCTAAAAATTTGCATAGTTTTTGCGCCGCAGGAAAAAGTGAGGCTTCTCCTCAAAATTACCCCATTCAAAATTCAATTTTCTTTTTTTTTTTCTTTTTTTTTGCTAGCACACAAAAAATAGGCGGTCGTGTAAATTAGTAGAGCAAATAGAAGTCATGTATTCTCAGGAGACTTTTAGAAAAAAAAACGCGCTTTTGTTCTAAAAAAATGAAAAATAAAAACTCCGCTAGTTTTGATGAATAGATGCCTTTCTGGCATTCTATTGATTACTTCCCTTGTTTCCGGTTTATCGCCTTTTTTTCTGGTTTTTTTGCTCGGTGAGCTGCGAAATCGAAAGATTAATTTGTTTCACTTTTTTGGTATTGATTTTTCTTCGTTTTTTTAAAGGAACATTGTGTATTTTTAAATCTCAACTCAACAGTTTCACACATTTTTCTAGATCAGGCACAGTTTTGTGGGCCTAAACCGGAGAAATATAATTTTAAAATGAGAGATTTAGAGAAAAGGTTACGGAGATTATTTTGACGTGTTATGTAAAATTTTGAAATTTTGGAGACTGGCCTTTTTTGTTTTTCGACTGGTCAAAAAAATGTCAGTTTCTCATTTTTCTGAAAAAATATGAGTATCAGAAAAGCTAGTTTTTGAATATCCAGATTTCAGAAAAGTAAAACTTATTTCAAAACTCGGGCCTGACTTTGAGCGGCGTCTAAAACAAAAAAAAAAGTACTGTAGTTAGTTAAAGGAGCATAACGCTAGTGCATTGAAAAGATGCGAGCTATTTCTACAAGTAAATTTTTTTCGAAAAATATTGATGTTCCTTTAAATGCCCGCATTATTTGTGTTATTGATTTTGGACGCCGCATCATAAAAAAAGGGGCGGGGTCAATAACTGTGTGCTAGTGTTTGCAAGAAAAAATAGGCCCCGCCCTAATTTCTGTGCACTTGTTCGCAATCAGTTGTTGTTTACATATTCTTCCAAATTCATCATATTTTTTTCTTCTTCTTTTTTTCTCTATTATTGTTGTTTTGTTTTGCTCTTGAGATAGCATCCTTTTTTTTGCAAGAGAAAATATTTTAGAAATTGTTGGGTATTTTCCACATAATTATGGTTGTTGTTATGGTTATGTGGTTTCATAAATTTTTAAGGCGTATATATTCTTTTCTCGGGAGACATGAAAATTGTGATGTTTTTTTCAATGTTGTGGGAAAAAAAAACTGGCTAGGCTTTGAAAATTAGAAAAAAAACTTGATTTTTTGAAACCCAAAAAGTTGCAGATTTTTCGGACGCGTTCAAGAACAAAACACTAATTTTGAAACATTTGGACAGTTTCCAAAGAGCCTGGTTTTATCAAAGGCTTAGAAAAGTTTGGTGTCGAAATGGAGAACGCCATTTTTCCACGTTTATAATAGCACACAAAGAAGAGAGAATGAGAGACGCAGAGAAATCAAAAGTCACGTTTTTATTATTCTCACGTTTGTCTTTTTCTCAAAACTCACATTTTTTGGAGAGCAAAAATATAGGTCATGTTGATGAATATCTATTTTTTCAAAGTTTCACAAAACGTGATCTGATTTCTCTGCGTCTCTTTTGAAAGACTTGTTGAAAAAGCATAAACTACAGTACCCTTTGTTCCTCAAATTAAATAGGACCTTGACCCTGTGTCGCAGTCTATTTCCGTTTTTTTCTCCTTTTGTGTGTATACGTAGTTTTTTCCCTTTTTTCCTGAAAATAATTCCTCAGAAGAACACTCCAAAAAGTCACTTCTTCTTCTTTTTTTGCACACACTCACCCTCATCGAATTATCCTTCACGCCCCCCTTTCTCTATTTCTCTCGCTCTCTATCTCATGCCTCTCTCATTATTTCAAAATGGTGCGATGTCGTTGGTCCTTGATACCAATATTATTATTGAAGAAACGTGGCTATGGCATGAAAAGTGTACCTGAAAATGAAGAAAACAACAATGAGCAAGAAGAAGAAGAAGTGGATCATGATTCGCCATCGCCATCAACATCGACCGGATGTTCTCCACTGATTCGAAGACGTAAAAAATTTGCGCAAACAGGTATGTTTTTGAAAATGAGTCAGATTTTGATGCCAAAATATGTTTTTATGTTCCTCCACGGGAAACATTTCCATTTTTCCTCTTTTTTCGTTATGGTCAAACTTCTTGATATTCTATTGTTGCGATTTCATCGCCGCAAACCTTATCGATATAATTGTAAGAATTTCGAAAGATGTCAGGAAAATCCAAACTTTGAAAAAAATTCGATTTCCAGCCGCACCACATTCGCCGAGAAAGACAAGAGGGCAGTTCCGACGAATTTTAGATAGTTTTAGTTTTTCAAAGTGAGTCAATAGTGCAACAAGAAAAAAAAATGAAAATCGGAAACATATGTTTTTTGCAGATTTCAACGAAATTCATATGTTCCAAGTATAGAGGTTAGTTCACGACATTTTTTGAAAAATAAAACTTTAAAAATTTGGAAAATTTTTGTTGTGAAACAAATACTGTCAAGAGAGAGAGAGAGTCTCCTCTCTGAGAGACGCAGAGAAATGTGATTTTTGTAGTTCGGGGTCACGTTAATTTTTCGAAAAATGTCACTACGGAAAATGTATCCTCTGCAAAAAGAACAGACGTGAAAATAATACTTATAAACGTGACCTTTCAAACTGCACATTTTTTCTCTGGCGCGCAGAAATTGGGGCGGAGCCTATTTTTTCTAGCAAACACATGCACACATCTTTGGCCCCGCCTATTTGTAGACGCTGTTTGTGTCTCTCCCCATTGACAAATCTATCTATCTCTCATTTTTAGTTAGTCTCTCTATTTTTTTCTATCTATCTCTCTCTGCCGCTTTGTTTTTCTCTCTTTCTCTTTCTATCTATCTCTATGCTTATCTCTCCCTCTCTCCTTCTATCTCTCTCTCTCCCCCTCTCTCTAACTTTAATCTCATTTCTCAAAAGTTCAAAATGTCAATTCCCTTTATCAACATCAACAAAAAATGTTGAGACCTCATAAAATCTCCAATTTTCAATGTTTTATTCCCCTCCCTTCTCCCCATCCTAAACCAAATCAAATATATAATAAAACGATGTGGTCAGGAAAAAAAATCAATTCAATTTTATTTTTGTCGCGCTTGTCATTTTCCCATATATTCATAACATTCAATAAAAATGGTTACTTTCAAAAATTTGAAAACACGTGGTAGAAACTTGATACGATTTAGAAGTTTGTCTTCGTTGGATTTTGTTGTGAGGGGTGAATTTTTTTCAAACCAAAAAAAAATGGGATTTTCAGAATGGCCCGACACCTGATTCTGGTCGAGTTAGTAATGAAGAACCAGATAATGGTGAAGTCGTCACATTGTTACTCGACGTCAGTTTGAGTAACGGTGAGAATCTGCCGATCAAAGATACGTCAGGAAGTAGTGATCCCTATGTCAAGTTTCGATATAAGAATGAGTTTGTGTACAAGTCTTCGACGATTTTCAAAAATCTCAATCCACAATGGGATGAGGATTTTCAAATGATTGTTGATGATGTCAATTGTCCTATCGAGATTGATGTTTATGATTATGATCGACTTTGTACTGATGATTTTATGGGATCTGCATCGATTGATTTGACGAAGATTAAATGGAAAACGTGAGTTCAAAAATGTTTTTGTTGGCCGCGTGCAAACAGAAATACAAAAACCTTTAAAAAAAAAGAAAAAAAAACTGTTTTTCTTCTCTCCTCTCCTCTAAACGCACAATCTCTAAGTTCGCTTCGAAAGTTTGTGTGAGGTTGTGTGTGCGCCTTTGAGTCTCTCGGTGTAGTTCTCGAGGACAAGCCTTTTTATTTTTATTACGAATTTTTTCAGACCAACATACATCGTTGCAAACCTCCTCGATGAAGATCAACAAGACGCTGGAACTCTTTCAATATGTCTAACAATCAACCCAATGACACAGCAAGAAGTCGAAACATTCAAACAAAAAAAAATCAACACTTCAAATAACAACAAAAAACATCAAGAATGGTCGAAAATTGTAAATATAGTTCTGGTCGAGGGAGAATTCGACGAATCGCACGACATGTTTTGCAAGTTTAAATTAGGCGCCGAAAAATACAAGTCAAAAGTTTGCACAGCTAGCCGGACACCAAAATGGGTTGAACAGTGGGATATGCATGTGTTCGATGTTGATGATCAGGTACTACAAATGACGTGTATGACAAGAAGTACGAATTGTCAAATTGGCAAGTTATCCATCCCGTTAACTGAATTGAACATCAATGAGACGCTTCAAAAATGGTATGATTTGGAGGGCAATAACACGACGGCCAAAGTTCTTCTTCTCATCACAATCAGCGGGTCTCGCGGCGAAGAGGAGATCACGACTGGTGATTGGAATTCCAATGATGTTCGCAATAATTACATCGAGAAATATGACATTTTCAACTCGTTTTCCGATTCTATCGACAATGTTGGTGTGCTGACATGTAAAGTGTTTTGTGCCGAAGATTTGCAGGCGAAAGATTTTGGCGGGAAAAGTGATCCGTTTGCGGTTTTGGAATTGGTCAATACACGTGTGCAGACACCTACGATTTATAAAACATTGAATCCACATTGGAATAAGATTTATACGTTGTGAGTTTTTGGGTAGAAAAAAAACATCATTTCTCACCTATTTCATCTTGAATATTTGAAAATTAAAAAAATGTGGCGTGGCGGTTCAGCAGGTTAGGGGTTTTGTTATAGAGTGAGAGGTCGAGGGTTCGATGCCGCACCTATGCATTTTTTTTTGTTTTTTGTTCCACTCAAAAAACCCTTGATTTTTTTGCAGCTCGGTAAAAGACATACACACATGCCTCGAAGTCAAAGTCTACGACGAAGACCCAAACAATCGTTTCGAATTCCTTGGCCGTGTCTCGATTCCTCTCATCGACATCAAAAATTGCGAGAAACGCTGGTACGCGCTGAAAGACTGGAAATTGCGAAAAGAGTCGAAAGGCTACATTCTACTCGAACTCGACGTCATCTGGAATCCGTTACGTGCGGCGGTTCGAACGTTTAAACCAAGAGAGATCAAATATGTATCACCGGAGCAAAAGTTCAAATCGTCACTTTTTCGCGCAACTGTGGTCGATCTGAAAAATGTGGCATTATCGGTTATCAACTTCAAAGACTCTATTGAGTATTTGCTGTCATGGAAATCTAAGCCAAAATCGGCAATTTCACTTTTAGTAAGAACTTTTAGTAACACCTGTGCTAAGATAATCTTCATTTTTACAGATTTATATAATGTATGTTTACTTCTTCGAGCTCTATTTCCTGCCATTGTCCATTCTAATATTCCTATTCTACAAGTTGTTTGTGAGAAAAATTACGGATCCAGAAACTGTGAAATCACAAAAGAATAGCTTCGAAGATGATGACAAGGTGAGTTCTGGAGGTTTATCGGTAATGATTGAATTACAGCAAGAGAATGGGACAACGGAGAAAGGGGTTGGTTCCAATTTTGAAAACTGGGTCTAACTAACATGGGGAATACAGTGTGTATTTCACCACCAACATTGAGGCACAGATATTAGGGCGGAGCATATTCTTGCAAATACTTGCACACTTTTATTGGCCCCGCTCTTTTTCGTTCTGTTATGTTGTCAATAATGTTTTGGACGTTGGTAGTAAAATACACACTGTGGAAATGTCTGCGTCTCCACCTTACACTCTCTCTTTCTCTCACCTTGTTACCTTTCAACGGTGTCATTTTCTCACGAGTTAAATTTCAAATCAAATATATTTTGCAGACATCAAGCCTTCGCGACACATTCTTCACCGTTCAAGAAACACTGGTGGATGTTCAGAACTATCTCGTCTTCATAGTCCAACTCATCGAGAGAATCGAGAACTTTTTCAATTTCACCCATTTGTGGCTCTCGTTTCTAGCCATGCTCGTCATCACCGTCGCCTTAGTCATTCTATATTTCATTCCACTTCGATGGATTTTGCTCGTATGGGGTGTTAACAAGTATTCGAAAAAGTTGCGCAACCCGAATTTTGTCGACAACAACGAGATTCTCGATTTTTTGTCGCGTGTGCCTTGTAAAAATGAATTGGTAAGCAAACTGTAAGGGAATAGTTTAAAATCTCTCAGGAGCTAAATACAGTACACTTTTGTTAAAGGAACATAAGAAAAAACAAAAGAATGATAATTTTCCATTATAAAATGTACGTGACCTCGCCACGTTTCACGTTTATTAAATATCGTTTTCTGATTTTTTTGCATACTGTTTTTTTTTTAAATAAAAAAAAACATGACTGCAAAATTATTCAAAGGCGCACACATTTATAGCGATATTCGCGGCGAGAGTTTTCTCAATGAAACAATCTATGATCCTTTGAGTTTTTTTTTACCACAACTATTTTTGCAGGTAGAACAAACCAACAATCATGTGTATCGACCAACGTGATAATTTCACTTATTATTATGTGCGTTTTGTCGCATAAATGTTTTTTCTCATCTCTAAACATAATTATAGGGTATCTATCTAATCCTCCAAGCGTCGGGGGATTATTTTTAATTAGATTTATTTTTTTATTATTATTTTAGTATCACTATGACAACCACCTCTTCATGGGTTATTTTGACTTTTATTTTCAGCTTGTTTGGGTGAAGATACTATGAATACAAGTGAGCCAAAAGTGAGTTTTTTCAGCCAAAAATAAGTTTTTTGATAAAAAGTTTTTTAGCTCAATGATGATTCGCATTTCAAGTTTATCGTTCCAATCATCGAAAATCGAATGAGTCAAGAAAAACCGATCGATATGAGAATTGACAAAGAAGAGAACGAGCGACAAATTAAATTTCAGCAAAAAATCAAAGAATTGAGGGAGAAAAATGGAAATGTCATGGTGGGTGGTTCTAAAAACTCTTGAGCTCACTCAAAACTTCCAGGAGTGCTCAAAATGTCTCATCATCTTCAACGATTTCATAATCTACAACATCCACATGATAATGCACGGCCCATTGGTCAACACATCTCCCACCTCCTGGTTTTGCACAATGTGTCGACAACGATACTCGACACGTCATGACTTTTTCATTCACATTATTATCAACGAACACTCAATGATTCCGCATGGTGTTTCTTTGCCACCTGATATACCTTATGTTGGACAGTTTCCAGATTTGACACTTTTTCTGAATAATTTATGAATGATAAAAAATAAATTAGAAACCGCGCAGAAATCCGAAAATTGAGTTGAGTGGCGATTGATTCTGAAAAAAATTGTTTTAGGTTAAAGGACTATTCATTTTTTGTTTGAAAATCCGACCAAGTTCTATGTTGAAAATTCAGTTCCAGAAAATAATTAGCATGGGTCACGTGTTAGCAATTTTCGATTTTTTCAGCGCTGAAGTCCGTCAGGCTCGGGTCACGTTTTTAATTTTTTTCAGATTATTTTTTATCAGGCCTAGTTCAAAAATGCCTAGTTCAGAAATAGTTTTCTCATGTTCATAAAAGCTTTTTTCGTGGGTTACTGTACCCGTGCACACTCACAGACGGTGTTTGCACAAGCCGCTCTTCCTGAGAATAAATTCAAAAAAAAATTTTTCTTCGATTTTTGAACTTCCCACATCAGAAGTTGAAGTCTTCAATATTGACATTTTCAAGAACATGAGACATCTATTGCTGAGGCTTGAAAAACTGACCTTCTTGTCTTGAGTTGTATCTAGACTTGTATTGATCCCATGAGACTTTCCATCAACCATGACCGAAGCGGTATCTGAAAGATCGAAAAAAAAGTTTTTTGGGTTACTGTACGCGCAGACACACAAACGGTGTTTGCACAAGACGTTTGTCGTGAGAATGAGTTCAAAACTTTGGCATGTCTTACCATTCAACACAAAACCTCCATCATTTTTGCCGCCCACAGTCAAACTTGTATTTCTGCCCGCACCATTCCCATTAATATCCAAATTCTGACCACTGGACAATGTCACACTACCATCCGCATTTTTACGAATAACCAGATTTCCGCCAAAAAGTGGAATTTCCAAATCTGTAATTTTCTAGTCATTTTGGCTCTGAAATTCGAGGCTTACCTGACTGGACCAATGAGACGAAGAGGAGAAAGCAAAAAATCGAGATTTTCATTTTTCACAAATGAAAAAAATGGAACTTTTTTGTCGAAATAAACCATTTTTAGAGTTTTTCGGCGGGTAGATCAAAACTGGATGTCCCTTTGAACAGGCTCTCCCAAAAAAAAAAAATCCAACGTGGTTGTTTTCATCCAATGGAGGCGGAAAAGAAAAAAAAAACTCCCGGTGTAATTGAAAAATGAAAAGAAGAAGAAGGACTCGCCCGTCGGATATCATACACATATCTCTCTTTTCGATTTTTATTGATCGATCGATAAAGAGCCAACAAACACACAAAATGAGGCCTATTATATTATTGTTATTATTCCTGTTACCTTTGATTGTTGATGCGCGAAAAAAGGATAAGAATTTGAAGGTTACTGTAGCTGATGAGATTCCATCGCCACCACCGGTGACGAGTACAACATCTAAGAGAGGATCGAAAAAATCGGCGGCGGTTAAGGAGACAGCAAAGGTTTGGAATCGAAAAAAAACGTGCTCTAGATTTTCCGAAAATTTAAAAAAAATCAGAATCTTTGATTTAGGTCAGATAAAATCTACAGTAACCGCGTGACACCGATTAAAGGAACATTGAAATAAATTTCTCGTTTTTATAAAAATCTTAATATTGACTTCAACTTTCGATGTGTGAAATTCAAAAATCGAAAAAAGTACTTTGTAAGATGAAAGAAAAACAATTTTTGAAATTTTTCTCACGACGAACGTCTCGTGCAAACACCGTTTGTTTGTGGGTGCAACTACAGTAATCCACGAGAAAAATTTTTTTTTTGTTTTTTCTTCCAAACTTTCTGTTTCTGAACGACAAAAATCGAAGTCTCCAATATCAAGTGTCTTTAAATTTTGAATATGTTTTCAGCCAGTAGCTCAGAAACACAAGGATGATGACAATTCGATAGACGATGTTGATGAGGATCGAATTGATGAGATTCTTCGAGACGCCTCCAAAAATTTGGTCATTTTTTTGTGTAAGGTTTTCCCTCAACTTATTTAGCCCCCAAAAATTTGTCTCCAGACGACGGAAAAGTGCCATGTCCAAGTTGTAATGAGGCTCTATCCGAAGTCGAAGAGATCGACGATGACATCGAGGCGACCGGATATGTTCAAGTCGTCAAGACCGATGATCGTAGTGTCGCGCGCGAACTCGGCATCAACACCTTCCCCGCCCTGGTTTATTATCGTCGAAAAAATCCGATTTTATATGATGGCGATTTCAAAGATTCGGAAACTCTTTTGAGATGGTTGAGATCGCACGAAGAGGTCGCCACGTGGGATTTGACGGATGACACGTTTGAGACACGCACCGATTCGCATAGTCCAGATGAGGGAGCTATTGATTGGTTTGTCATGTTGTAAGTTATTTTTAGGTTCAGTTTTCTTGAAATTTATATCGATTTTTCAGCTATGATGCTGATGAAGGTTCGAGTAATGCATTTGTCCCACTTTGGGAAACTGTTGCGCATAAGTATGTTTACTTTGATAGGAAAAATCAATAATTACACACGAGTTTTCAGACTTCGTGGATTGGTTAATGTTGGAAAATTGGAAGTTTCAGTCAGTGATGATGTCAAGGAAAGATTCCATATTGAAGATAATGAAGTTCCAGTCTTCCTCTTGTTAGTTTACACTCATACACTTACATATTTCCGAATTTTTGAAGGTTTCATCGTGGAAAAATGTATCGTTACAAAGATGCGGCGAAGGATGTTAGAAGTTTGACCAACTTTGCTCTGCACAAATATAAAGAGCAAAGAGGACATCGTGTGCCTGAACCGCCGACTGCTATCGAGCAGGTTTATGAATATGCGAAAGAGAAGGTTGTTGATTTGTTGGACGACAATCAAACATTGTCGGTGATTGGTGTTGGAGGTCTTATTGTTATTGTTGCGATCACACTTATCGTTAAAGCTTATCGTATTCGATCGGAAGGAAAGAAAACTGTTTGAATAATTTGTTTAATTTTGCTCTAAACTTGCCATAGGTTCAAATTGAATTTTTTTATAAAATAAAATAAAAAATAAATATTAATTTTAAATTACCCCGTGTTAATATTATCAATAGAGCGATGTTGCATTTCTACTTTTATTTTTTAATTTATTTTTTTTCTTGCACTTTCGAAATGATAGTTTCCCCCTATTTTCTCTTGAAAAAATGCGCGGCGCTGACTAATTACCATATTGTACATAAAACGTCCTTCGTAAAATATATATAGATATATTCCACAATGAGATTAAGAGAGCTATTCTAGATCTATAGAATAATTGAAAATTATTCTGGTGGCGTGTTCGTTTTCATCAATCCAACCATCCATCCACGAAAATCGAATGTTTTGTTATTTGAATAAAAGTAGCAGTAGCTGAAGGAAAAGAAGAAGCAGCAGCAGTAGTAGTGTTTTGTTCGTCTTCATCTTTATTGTCTGTACCAGTCTCCACACATTGCACACTATTTCGTCGTCATCTCTCCTGTTCTATTTTCACCCCCCTTCTCCCCTCCATCCACAATGAGAATAGAGACGTAGAGTCGTCGAACTACTATTCCTTTTCCGCTCGTTTTCATCTCCAACGATGAGACTGAAAATGACGGTGAGCTTAGTGATTATATTTGCCAGTTTTTTTTTGGCTGCTACTGCTTACGAAATTTGAATCCCAAATTTCTCCTTTAATTGATTTTCCACGCAAAAGTTGTGGTCTTTTCTCGAAATCGATTCATCTTCCTCTTTTTCCCGCTTTTATTGATATCCTCAACTTTCTGGAACATCAACTCTTTTTCCCCAAAGTTTTTCTATGACGACATAAACTTCTTATCACAAATTTAATTATACAACAAGGGTGAGTTCTTTTTTTCTATAAAAAAACATCAACTATTCAGAAAATAATCAATCGTTCAATAATAGAAAAATGCATGTTTCATTGTGAGAACCACGTGGTTTTATTTCTAAAAAGTTTATAAAAATTGCCAAAAAGCACTCGAAGCCGACCGAAAAGAAACAATGACTAATTTGTGATTCATTTACTCTGTCACCTTTCAAACAAAAAAAGAAAACTTTCATGCAAAAACAGTTTTACTGCACTATTTTCCAAATCGGTGAAATTTTATTTTGACTTCGAACTTTTTGTTCATGAAGCTTGAATGATAATTCGATTATTCACAAAAGTTCTGTGTTTCAAAAAGTAAAAATTCTCGAAGCTTTGAATAACTCGAGAATTTATGAATTTCCAAAATTATCTTCAAAAATCAATTTCTCATTGAATAAAAACGTGCCCCAGGTTGTTTTTATTGTTTTTTTTTCTTCACTCTTTTCTTTTGTGTGCGTGTCGTTTATTTTCGAATCTTTTCGCCTAAATTTATAGCGGTTCATTTAGTCGCTCAGGTCGCCGAGTTTCTCCAGAAAGTAAGTTTTTTTTTTTGAATTTCAGAAATATTTTCGAAAACAAGTGAAAGATAAAAAATTCCATTTACAAAATTAATTTGTAGCCAAACTCAAAAACTATAATTAATATTTTACCTTAATTATAACTACAAATTTTTTGAACATTGCTTAAAGAACATTTTGAAATGCCAACAGAACTTCCTTTTTGTTATGGGCTTATTCGCAAAAAAAAATGTGAAAAACAATAAAAAATTAGTTATTCACCTCATTTGTGTGTGAAAATATGTCGAAAAACGCCAAAAAATGTCGAGAAACTTCGAAAAATAAGGTTTTGTTTCGACATTTTCATTGTTTACTTCTTTTGCCCACAAGTTCCTTTCTAATTTTCCAGAACATAATTTTATGAGGATACTCAGTTGAAAAAAATATGATGAAATAACAGGACAAAACTCTATTCAGATGATGTCCAAAAATGATAAAAAATTACAGTACCTGGCCTATTTTTCGACACACACAAACCCTGGAAATTCAAGAAAAAGTCTCATCGTGCCGAGACCTTTTTCTTGAACTCCCGGCGTTTGTGTGTGTGCCGAAAAATAGGTCAGGTACTGTAATTTTTCGTCATTTTCCGACATCATCAGAATAGATTTTTTTTCTGTTATTTCATCATACTTTTTTTCAACTGAATATTCCCATTAGAAATGTTCGGTTCATTTTTCATAAAATTTGAAATTCAAAAAAAAATATGAAAAAAAGTAGTCGTAAAATTTCAAAATCACGTGATAATGTGTTTCTTTAAAAATTTCGCGGTCATAAACATTGATTAAATTCATAATTTTTCCCTCATGAAAAAAATACGCCACCCAAACAACCCAATTTTTAATATATTTCTGCGCTCTTTTATATTTTCCTTGCGTGAAAAACAACAAAAACCCCCCGTCCTAAAAACTTTCATAATAACAAAAATGCCATTTTTTTTTCTTCGTCAGTCGGCGTTGCCGCATACGGCGCCCCAACTTTGATTATAATTAACACATATACACGGACGTGTAACCATGGAAACTGACAGAATTTCATTCCACACCACCTGCCAACAAGAAGAAATCGAATCAGTTAGTTTTCGCGAAAAATCGAAGAATTTGCGGGTTTCTTACGCCAATTTCATCATCTCCTTCTTCTTCTCCTTTTTTGCTCATCTCCTCATTTTTGAAAATACTTATAAATTCAATTAGAATTGAACGAGCAGAGAAGGGGAGAGAGAGGGAGAGGGAGAAAGACATGGATACATCGGACCGACTCGAAGGGGTCTCTCTCTCTCTCTCCCTCTCATGTCTCCTCTCCTTTTCTGTGTCGTTGTTGTTGTTGCGCAGAAGAAGAAGAAAAAGCAGACCAGTTTATTGATTTTTGAAGCAGAAGAGAAGAGAAGAAAATGAAGAAATACACACATTTTTGAAAAAAACAGAATGATTATGCTCAAAATGCGTAGTTTTGAAGCTGCGGGTTTTTTTTTCTACATGCGCGAGCGCACGCTCTCTCTCTCTATAGAGAGCTATCGCTAAAAGCGCGTCATGGATAATAATTAGGAAATTGAGGAGGGTATCGAAAATCTTCTACTTTGCTTGTTTTTTTTCTTTCTCTTCAAAAAAATATATAAAGTTTTCACTGTGTTTTTCATTCGTATATTGATCTACGAGTGAAGCTCACATTGACGTAAAAGAAAAAAAAAGTTAAATTTCTAATAGGATTATTCAATGTTTTGAAAAACCCAAAAAGTTTATTCACCTAATTTCGAAAATGTCGAGAAAACTTTTTTCCAAGTTTTAGAGAAAAATTTTTTGTTAATGCCAAAATTTTGCCTTTTTTGTACGTTTTTCCACAGTGTCAAAATTTTTCCCCCATTTTTGCACATTGACAAAAATTTCTGAAAATTTTGTACTTTTCTACGCCAGGTATGTTTTACACAGAAATCAGGTGAACAACCAATTTTTTGTTTTTTTTTTGATATTTTTCAAATTGTGAAAGAGCCCATGAAACAATGAAAATCATTATTCATCATCAGAACATATTGTCAATCCGGTCAGATCATCCAACGGGAAAAGTGATCTACCACAAAAAGTCGACGAAAGATCATATAAAAATGAGAGATTCAGACGGTAGATCATTCTCTCGTTGGATGATCTGGCTGGATTGACAATACGTCATAAAAAAGGCCCCCCTAGAAATCGTCAAAATTTCGAGGCAAAAATCGAAAGTCACATACCGCACACAAAAATGGGCGGAGCTTGAAGAATGGGTTCGATAATATCCCTTCCTTCTCTGCCTCTCTCCTCGTTCTTTACACTCTATAAATAAGGACGCCGCGTGGGTTAGAGAAAAAGGGGCGGAGTCAGCTATCAATGTCTTTATACCTCTTCCAGTATTCATTCATTTATTATTTTCTTTTTTTAGCGTTCCCGTTTTCTCTACAGTTCTTTTTCTGCTCATTTTTTTGAGATTAGTTTTTTTCCTCATTTTTCGGTTAGGCTAATAAATGTGTGCCAGTGTTTTCAAGAGAAAATAGGCTCCGCCCCCATTTCTGTGCCGTTGTTTGCATCAAACACTCTGTGCATTCCTAACTTTATTACCAAACATATTGGTTTTTGCTAGTCCCAATTTTTTTTTGAAGTCTCTTTCTATTCAAGTCAAAACATTTTTTTTGTAATAAATAATATGAATTCAATTGCATGCTTTTCATATAACTAAAAATCAATACTGCACACGTTTTGTTCGCCTGGAATGTTCGTATTTTTAACGCCTGAATGAGCATTTTCACCTGCACTCGAAAAATTTGCGCATAATTAAATACGATTTTTCCAAAATTTCATAGAAAAAATTAGATTTTATTGATTCCACAGTTCTCGAAAATAGTTTGGTAGACGAGTTTAATTTCATCTCTGATTAAAAAACAAAAAGGTCATTACCGTAATTCTGATTTTGAGCCGCCTTGTCTATACAGACTCCGCCTCCAATGTTCCTCATTTTTTTTGTCTCCTCTCTGTCGCACCGTTTGTTTTTTAATTATCTCCGTTTTTCAAGCCATTTCCAATATTTTTGTTGTTACAGACAAGATGCAGAAACGTGCGAGGTTATTAGACAACAAGATGAAGAGGATACACATCAATCGACGCGGTCGCACAGAATACAAAGACAGTTTATCGTTGCCGTTGGCCTATATAAGATTAACGTTGTGCTGGTTGACGATAGTGACATTAGGCGCGTTCACCGGAGTTCGTATCGAATTGTTGTGGCCGTTTTGGTTGATGATTCGAGCCGCTTATGAATCGATGCAGAAAAATCATCATCCGGTTACATCGCTCACCAATCCGAATACTACTGTGAGTTTTTTGTTTGGTTTTTTGAGAAGTTTTGACTTAAACATCCCTGGTCCAAAAAAAAACGAAAAAACAAGGCAAAATAATTGAAAATGTTGAAATTTTAAAGAAAAATCATAATTTTCAAATTTCCGCCATTTTTCAACAATCCTGCGTCAGAATTTCCACGGAACACATTTTTAAAACAAAAAAATATACAGTAATTCAGGCAGCACGAAATTTTTCAAGATTTTCGTAAGAAAAGTCACAGTGAACATTTTGAAAATGAACATTTCCACGGTTTGGCCGAGATATGTTCAAAACCACGAAATTTTTAAAGGTTCATACAGTAATCAATATTCATTCCTTTTTTTCTAAATGAAAATTCGTTTGCAGTTTTCTGTGAAAAAATTTCCCTGTAAAAATCTTGGGAAAATATTTTTTTATACCAAAAAAACAGGAAAAAGGGTCAAAAATTTGAAAAAAAATCATAGTTTTCAAATTTTCGTGAAAACCGTATTTTTCCCATATTATAAGCGTTAAAAAAATTTGGCGTCGAAATTGAAATTTTTGTCAAATTCCTTCCAAAAATACACGTAAAATGGCGATTTTTTGAAATTTTCTATTTCGACGCCAAATTTTTTTAACCTCTATAATATTTCGGCAAAAATTGTGAATCATCCTGATTTTCAAAAATATAAAATTTGAAATGAAAAAGTTTGAAGTATTCTGTGCTGTCTGAATTACTGTTAGACTTTGGCATTTTCAAAAAGTGCACCGTGGACATTCACGATTCTGCTGAGATTTTTTCCCTTTTCGATCAGGTTTGATCTCACAATTTTGAGCAAAGTTTGAGTTGAGCCCTCTAAAAATTGAAAAATCCATGAATCGCCAACAATGTTCAATGTTTTCAGAAGTTCTCGGTATTCTTTGTATGCGTGACAGCAACATCTGATCTCATATGTTATCTATTTATACCAGTGCGAATGTTAATATTCATCGCAACAACGTATGTCTGGATCAATCTGATATGGCATACGCATGGCGGATTTGTTCGAACAGTGAATACCATGTATAGTGAGTTGATTCATCATTTTTTTTTCTCTTTTTCGAAGAATTGAAAAAATGACAACCATGTTATTAAGTCAAACTGCTTATTATTTTAATTTCTAGTTTTTTTGGTTAAACTAGGTATACTGTAGGTGGAATTTATAGCATTTTTTCCAAATATATGAGTCAGACAGAAACTTGTGTCATTTCAGATGGTGAAAAATCACAATCCGGGTTAATATTAGTGTTAACTGCTATGGTGATTGGATTCGAGCTGTTTTTGCGTGTTCGATTCGATTATTATATGCAAATAAATCGAGGCGATCAAGGATCGTCTTTGCCGATTTTTTGGACTAATAGTGAGTTTTTTTTTTGCAGAGAATTTTTAAACTAAAAATCGATTTTTTTTAGGTGTATCACCCGCCCTACCGCGCGGTTTGAATGGATTCTTCGCATCGCACTGTATCGGCTATCCGGTGGTGTTAGTCACGTTTTCGTTGCAATATTATTTTAGGTGATTTTTTTTTTCAAAAAATCTATAGCTCTGACTTTTTGCCCAGCTAAGAAAAAATGAAAATTCAAATTTTTCCAAAATGTCTAAAATCAAATAAAAAACAAAAATCACATCCAAATTCGAAAAACCAACAGTACCCATTTAAAGAGACATGATTTTTTCGAAATA
This sequence comes from Caenorhabditis sp. 8 KK-2011, assembly GCA_963572245.1. Classification (NCBI taxonomy): domain Eukaryota; kingdom Metazoa; phylum Nematoda; class Chromadorea; order Rhabditida; family Rhabditidae; genus Caenorhabditis; species Caenorhabditis sp. 8 KK-2011. The sequence continues at coordinate 2,057,035 of OY751546.1, read as the reverse complement.
TGATGAGTTAGATACACAGGTTGTGCTAAAAATAAATTTTTCAATAAAAAACGTTGTGTTCCTTTAAACTTGTACTGTGTGTGTGTGTGATTTTTTTTTTCAAATTTTGGACGCGATTTTCCCTTTTTTCTTGATTTTTTTCTCTTTATTTTGGACTTTTCACAAAAAACCAGGTAAAAATTGACATTTTGACTTGAAAATAAAATGTTAGACATTAAAATCACGATTTTCATCTAGGAAATTGGAAAAATCAGAAAATATGATAAACAATTATTTATATTTCCCAAAACAGCCATAACAAATTGAATAAATATTTTGGTTATCACAAAGGCGCGAACTTCTGATCAAGTTTTGTTGTTTTTGCAGAGAATGGCAAAAGCGGAGGGTACAGAATTATGTATCGACAAAGAACGAGCTGCTGTTAAGGTTGCTCGTCGAATCGTTACCAGCCGAATACGAAGGTCCGAAAGACTATTTGGCGGGTTGCATCGACGATGATTGTTATTTTGACACTGCGCCGATTGGCAACGGTAATTCGACGACGACGACAACAACATCGAATCAACAACCGATGGCGGCATTGACTGCGGGAGGAGGGGGAGGAGTAGGCGGAAGTGCGGCATATTCCAATAATAATGGAACACCTACACAGACAACGAATAGCAAAAAGAATGGGTATAATAAGGTTGGTCTTTTGTTTTGTGATTTATTTTGAATTTGATGATAACAACTCAAAACAAAAGTATTTTCCTAAAAAATGTGGAAAAAAATACTGAAAAATACCGAAAAATGAGCGAGTTCGAGCAAAACACCAAAAAACGGGCAAAAAAATCACGTTTTTTGCATTGTCTCGACAGGCAGTGTGTACGACACTCCGCTTTGCCTCTTGTTTAACGTAAATGTAAAAGTGGAGTGTCGTATAGTGGGAATTTATGCTTTAAATAGAAACAAAAAAATATATTGCATGATAGTTTATTCAAAAAAAAAACGAACAGTTGGATCATTTAGCTGGCGCTTTAGTTGTTATATCTCCAACAGCAATAATCTTGACGGCTTTTGATCCTCCCAGAACGTGTTGAGGTTCACCTGGAAGTCTTCTTGCCGCGGTGACCGTAATAACAAACAATGCCAAAAACAATAGCCAAATGTTCATAATTTTGAGAATTTTGTGTTTCTTCCAGCGATTCTCACTTATATTGTTGTTCAAACAGGAAATTGTTTGATGAAAGGCTGATGGGAAAGTGTTAACACATGTTAATGAATTTGGGAAAATTACATTTGAAATATTTAATCACTGGGAACACGCGGTTGGGATGATCGGTGAAATTGGGAATTGTATGATTGTTGAGCTAGGAATTTTTGGAAAACTAGCTATTATGGAAATCACAGGCGGTTCAAGAGCCTGGCCCGAAAATCACGGCCAGGACAGACTTTTGTTTTCGGCCCGTCAAAAAAGCTACGTTTGAACGTTTTTTCTCTGCATAAAGCCATGTTTTTGAAGAGGGGTAAAATTCGGCCCGAAAATCACATGTCGGGCCAGGTTTTTTGGTTTTCGTTCAGTCCAAAAAGCCCGGGCCTGACCTTGCCCGATTTTTAAACCTCGGTTTCTTTTTTTCAAAATCATACCTGGCCTAAAATGTACCAAAAATGAAAAATTTGAAGAAAAACCATAGTTTCAAATTTCCGTCACGTGACCTTCATGTTTTTATTTTTCTAGTTTCTATATACGAATAGTACCCATCTACGAAAAAAAACAACAAAATATATTCTCAATATTTATTTTTCAAAAAAAAAAAAAATTATTTTCCTTTTGGAGCTTTTGTCGTCTCTATATGAACTGCTCTTTTTCCACCCATGATATAAGCGCTGGTGGTTGGAAACGAGACGATGACGAGAAAAATAGTCAAAATCACAAGTGAAATTTTCATTTTTGTTTAGTTCTAACGTCGATTGCTTGTTTTAAAGGATCGAGAAGTAGGAGGGGCCGATAAACCGAAAAAAAAATCGGAAAAATCTAAACAAAAACATGAAATATTTATTCTCGAATAAATAGGAACAGAACAACCACAAATTATATTTGTTTTGATTTTTGAGCATTTATCCAAAACGCAACGGACGGACTTTTAATGCTTTCGATCCTCCCATAATCATTGCGTTGGAAAAGAAAATGAATAGAGAAAGAATAATGAAAATAGAAGGAAAAATGTTCATTTTTGTGCCAAACTCACCGTCTAACGCTTGTTTTATAGGGTCGTGGTGGTGATCAGAATAAAAAAGGAGGAGGAGGAGGAGCGAAAAAGAATGGGAATGTGTCGACGAACAACGGAACTACAATGCCGGAGAAAAAGACAAAAGATGGAACGAATGAGACGAACAACAATGGAGGATATGATAGCGATGATGAGTGTTGTTGGAATGGGTCGAGTTCGAAAGACTATTCGTCGTCGATGCCGGCGGAGACGAGACGAAAACATCGAATCGGCGCCATCTCGCTGATCCGAGTTTTGCTCGATTTTTCGATTTGGATTTTTAGCGGTCTTGGCAGTGCACTGATTGGAAGTCGCAGTATTGACCGTCGAGACGATCGCAATAATCATTTGAATAATAATGGAACATCGAAACGGCCGACAACATCAGCGTCGAGAAAGAAGAAGAATTGCGAATATATCGACGAAAATTCGTATTATGAAGAGACGGAGAAAATGCAGAATGGTCGAATCAATGCGTCCGAATCGTCGACGTCGAACAACAATGGAAGTGTTAGTAAGAGCAAGATCAATAATCAGCATCATCATCAGAACAATCGAAGCAGTATAAAACCGCGGATTGTTGGAAAATCGGCGAAGACGGATAAACAGCAGGAAGTGATGAGCAACGAGCAGAATGATATTGAAATGTGGGTTTTTTGTGTGTGGGCCTATTTTTAAGCCTACAAAAAATGTGACCTTTTTTCTGAAATCATCTGAAAAAAATGAAGCCGGAAAGATGGTTTTTACTGAATTTATCGGGCCTGGAAAATTTCCCTCCGAAAATCGGGCTCATTTTTAAAACCACAACCATTTTGACCTACTCGGGCCGCTTTGATTTTTGTTGTCCTGAAATTATCACAAAAAATCGGGGCTGAAAAATTTCCCTCCTATTTTTCTTTGAATTTTTTTGATCAGCTTTCCACCCGAAAAACAGCCTTTGCTCCGAAAATTTCTAAATCCGATCTGAAAATCGGGCCTAATTTTGAAACCACAAAAATTTCGGCTATTCTTGAAACGTGAACTTTGATTTTCGTGTCATCGATTTTTCTAAATAGTCATTTTTCGATTCCAGATACACGAGAGAAATCGAAGATTTGCGTTGCGAACTGAGCACGAAACGAAACATCGAAAACGATCTGAAATTGACGATACGAATGTTGGAATCGAACGACGAACGACTATCGCAGACAATATCGCACCTGAGAATGAGACTGGATCAGATGGAAAACAAGTGAGTTTTGCACCAACTGATTCATATCCCAATGTTGGCCTATTTACAGATGTAATTCTCTTGAAAAACATCGCGAAACGGACAAGTCGAATTTGGAACAAGCCGACGCCAAATATACATCACTCTTGGCCCGAAAAGTCGATTTAGAACAGGCGTTGATTGTTGAGAGGAAGGCGAGAAACGAAGATACTGGAAAGAAGTGAGATTTTTTTCTATTTTCTGGGGAAAAATTATATTTTTGCAGAATGGACTTGACCGAGCATCAACGCGAAAAAGAGCGACAACTCGAGAAAGAGGTGGATCGATTGAGAGCTGAGTTGAAGGTGAAAGAAGAGTCGAACACCAAATATGAAGTTGAATTGGCGACACTTCGACGATATAGAGAGGCGAATGACATTGATGAGATACGCATGGAGACAAAGATTCTCAAAGACAAATCATCGCATCTCGAAGCGTCGCTAGCCTCGGAAAACAAGTTGAAACAGGAGCTGTTCAGAGCACTCGGCGACGCGAAAGCCAGCAATAAATGTTTGGAGAAACGAGTGAATGATCTCGAAGCCGAACTGCGTAGCCGTCCGCACATTGTCGACGACGACACAACCAACTCCGACCAATCATCGCCGCATCAGAACAACTCGGCGATGGGCTCGCCGATACCGCCGACATCGACAAAATCACCGCTCTCAATCAATATTATGAATCGAGAGACGCCGAAAATTATCTCGCCAATTGGTTCGAAAATTGGAGCGGCGATGGTTGGTGGACTGGTTGGTATCCAACCGCAACTTCCGCCCGATTATAAGTCGATTATGCAACATTCGACACCGCAGCCACCGACTATCAACAACTTTAGTTATCGGTGAGACTATTTCTGGGAGGGTTATTATCCAAAATTCAATCGCTGCCACCCGGTTACTGTAGTTTGAAATTTCATCAACAAATATTTCCTGAACAAGAAACCTAGCACGCCCTCCTCTTTTGTGTTGTCTCTAACAGGCAATGTGTACGACACTCCGCTTTGCCCCTTGTTTAACCCAAGTGTAAAAACGGAGTGTCGTAAAGTGGAAATTCAAATTGAAAAGTTTTTTGACCCGATTCAGAAAATTTTTTTCAACTTTTCTGCGAAAAAATTCTGATTGATTATTTCGTGTTTTGAAACCGCATGAAATTATCAGAAAAATGTTCAACCAGCGTGGTCTAGAAAACCAAATGGGCGGGGCTAAATACAGCACAATTTCGTCGAAGGAAAAAATCAAAAAAATTCTAACTATTTATAAAATGTATAAAATCCACATGCTGCTGATTTTTTTCGTACTGAAAAGTTTCTCTCCATCTTTCAATAAATGTGTTTACCGACACCCCGCGGGTTTTCATGCGGTTTCGAAATGTCGCAGAGCCATTTTTCAATTTTTTCATATCCACAAACTTTTATTTTGTTTTAGCTACAACCAATTTCAACCACACTCATCAACTGGTGAACACATGCTTTTCGACACTCCGCCCGCAATGCAAAGTCTAACATCGCCCACGGTACAACAACAACAACAATCCGCCGCAGCCGCATCGCTTTCCGCAACATCTTGCGCACCATCGGATCTTTCTCGTCACATGGGCAAATTCGGAGCGCCGTCGAATCCGATCACCCGGACAAATTGATTTGGCCATCAACATCAATATCAGAATCCCCGTTATATATTTGTATACACTTCTAGTCACCCTTCCCATCCCAACCCCGATTACCCTTTTTTTTTTTGACTTTTCATATCTCATTGGTCTCGCCACCCTCTCTCTCTCTCCCACTTTGTTTCAAGCTTCGGCTAAGCTATGTATGTTTTCAAATCAAAGTACAATGTTTCACTGTTGAGTTGTTGAGAATTGGGTGAAATTGAGCTGCTTGAAATGATGTATATTTTTGTTGTCGATCTAGAGAAATGGTCAATTCACTAAATTTGCGGTTCGTTTTGGCACAATTTTCACAACTCCTCTCTCTCTCTCTCTCTCTGTCTCTCTTTTTATCTATCTATATAATTTATCTAATCGGTTTCTTCTTCTCCTTGTTAAAACGGGACCAAATTTATAAGACAAGTTACTGCATTTTTCGCTGTCCTTTTCCAGACTTCCTTCCGGTTTTCTCTTTTTTTTTCTCTTGAAGTCCTCTTTTTTTATTCCTCCCAACACAACCAACTACAGAATGGATCTCGATTTACGGTTTTTCTTAACCACCCCCTCCCCCACCACCCTATACATTTTTAACCAGTGTTCTTTGTTTTTTCTCTATCTCTCTTTGTCCCTCTCCCCTTGAATTGCTTCATGTTTCATGTAGAAAGTTTTGAATGAGTGTTTTTTTTGCACACGTATGTGACCATAGATGTGTTTATAGTACTTTTTTTCTCTCTTTTTTTTATTCTCTTAAAATATATGTTGACTTTAGAAGGATTGTTTTTATTACGTTAAGTCACTTTTCAAAGAAGTCGCTTTTTTGTCTCGATTGGTGGTGCTTCGACGACAATTTTGTCAATGTCGGTTTCTCTCAAATATTCGATCAGACTGAACTCGTCGATAAACGGCTTGTCGGTGCTGGAAAATTTGTGAATTTCGAATCTCCGCGATATTTCGAAACAGCATGAAGTTAGGAAAAAACTGGGAAGTTTTTGAAAATTTGCAACGTAGAAAAAAATGCAAAAAAAAACTGTGCAATTTGACCTCTTTTTTCATTAAATTTTTTCCGTTTTTTTCGATGTAAAGTGTTGCAAATTTTTTGGAAAAAATAAGGCCCAGTCTGTCAAAAATTACAAAAATCGCCATTACGGACTTTTGTGGCTACAGTACCCAAAATTAAATTAATTTCGGCGGTGTTTCAAATTTTTCGATACTTTTGTCGATGATTTTGTATTTATGATGTGAAGAATTAATTCACAAATGATTCTTCATGAAAAATTTTCACGTAAATACTTTAAAGTAACTCGGTGCGTAGCTTCACGGGCGAAACTACGGAAATTTCAGCAAACGGGAAAGAGTCGAGGGTACCAGTGTAGCTCCGCACAATTCTCGAGTTATGCGGAGCTCCCCTGTAGTTCCACACATTGTACGCATTGTGTGAGACATAATGGGGAAGACATTTTTGCGTAGCTACACAGTGGTCCTAGGCGTAGCTACACTGTTCCCCTCGCATGGTTCCGGAGTTTCGCCCGTGAAGCTACACAGCGAGTTACTGAGTTGGTAAAGCTATTTTTCCCAAGAAACAATCGAAAATAAATAGAAAAAAGTGTGCGCCACTGTTGCACACACTTTCTCCGCCTCTACTAGTGTGCGGTGTTGTTTTTGTACGCGATGAAAATTGCGTTTGGATTTTTTGGCAGACCGTGGGTCAAATTTTACAGTTTTTTGCATTTTTTTCTACGTTGCACATCGCAGAAATGTCCCTAATCCGACAAACTCACAAGTTATCCAAGTTCATCAACCAGTTGACACCAGTATTTCTCGAAACATCATAGAGTGTCGATTTGCTGACAACCTGTCCGATTCCATCCTCGTATAACAATAAAACAATAACAAAAAGAATCATGGCGGCTGTTAGAATGAGAAAAACAATCAAGAGAAGATTGAGGAAAAATACGTATTTGTCGTAGATTTTGGTGAACATGGTGATGCAGCCAGTTGGGTGAACATAAAATATACTATAATAATAAGTCGATATTTTGAAAAAAGTGGGTTGTAAATTACCTGGGTATTTCAATCAGTGTGCGCAACGTTGCGTAGTCTTTGCTCTTGAACATTTCGCGCAGTCTTATTAAATCGGTGCCATTTTGAAATGCACAGCTTCTTAAATGGAAATGAGTTTGAAATAGACACTTTTTTGAAACATTTCAAATCGCGAGGAGCCGATAAAAAGAATCAGAAAAAATTAAAAGAAAATTTTTTGAATGAGAACTCTCGCCGCGAATAGAATTAATAATGCATGCGCCTTTGAATACACTTACAGTATAACAAAATATATATATATTTTTTTTTTTTGAGAAAACGAAAAATCGCTGGCAAATAAGCACAATTTTCTAAAATTGAAAAAATCAATAAAAAACGAACCGATCGATGCTATCCGATTTGACCATTTTTCGACAACACGTTTCGGGAACATTCAACATAAAATTGTCATATTCATGAGTCCAAACAAGAGTATTTTCCACCCTCACTTCTTCATATGTCATTGGATCTTGAAACGTGAAGAGTTCCGAATTTTTGTAGTCAAAAATGCTCTCAAATCCACAACATTTGTATTGTTTTTGAATGTATTGGAACTTTGAGAACGGTTGGAGATTGCGCAGAAATGTGTCTTTCATGATATTTTCACTGTTACGAGTGTAAAGAGCTGAAAACAAACAAAAAGTTTGTTTTTTTTGTTGGAAAAAAACTATACCAAGTATGAAAAAAAGACAAATCAAAAGAAGTGAAAATACAATATTGAGACATGTTGACACCACAATTTTCCCAGCTGATTGTGTATAATAGCAGGCGGCTTGGAAGATTATGAGGAAAAAAAGAATTAGAGATATGAAGGTCCAATAAATGAGCAATTTTGAACCGATTGAGAAGGCGGTTGACGGTCCTTCTAATGGGTTCATCCATTGAATACGATGTACAACAAGGGTCATTAGAATTGAAAGCACTCTGAAAATAGGTATATTCACTAAATGTGTTTTTTTCAAAAAATTTCTTTTTATTTTTCATCTCCTCAGCTATTTTTAGAAAATTCGAACACACTGGAAGTGTGGCGTGGTGGTTCAACTGGTTAGGCGTTTTGTTAAAGAGTGAGAGGGGGAGGGTTCAATGCCGCGCCCATGCAATTTTTTTTTTGTTTTTTTTTCTATTCAATTGAAAAACACCAGTTTTTTTTATATTTGAGTTTGAGTCAAAAATTCGAACAAAAAGGAAAACCCACACAACAGCTCGAAACGCTTCGATGCCAACGCCAATGAAGATTCCATTTCTCAACATTGGTCGATCCAACGGGCAGAACAATTTCACATAGCGCCATTCTTCGTGTAACGCCAACTCGTAGAGCGAAACCAGGCGAAATACGGGGGACTAGAAAAATCGGACATGTCGAAACCGCATTCCTCGCGCTCGCAATAAATTTGTGTACCGACATCCCACGGGACACCACGCCGTACAGTAAGACGAACAACCTTTTCTCCTTCTTTTCGTTGGAATTTCATGCGGTTTCGAAATTTCGCATTTTTTTCGGGCCGGCCCGAAAAACTCACCATCTCATCATACTGTGTCGGTTCGACCATATCATCATTTCCCGCATTTTTTCGTTTAACTTTTCTCAACATTTTTTTCTCATGCGATTAATTTTTGTATTTTTGAAATCGAAAAATGAGTGGATTATGGAGGGGTTTTCTAAAAACTAAAAATTTCCACGTTTTGAGTACACGTTTTTTCTAATAAAAATTCAGTGGAAAAATAAAATTTCAAATTTCAAGCCGATAACTTTGAAAAACCCGAAAATAGAACATTTTTCTAGATTTTTTGAGCAAAACAAAACTTGAAAAACCCGGGGCGGGCCCGACTTCTGAGGCCTGGCCTGTTTAGGTCAAGACAGGAAAAATTCGAGAGAAAACTGACCGATTTTCCTCTTCTCCACTTTTTTGGGCATATTTCTTATTTTGGGTTCAATTTTTTGAGTCTCTTGTTTTCAGATCAGGCCCGATTTCTATGACACATTTCAGAAACTTGAAAACTTTGGAGCTCATTTTCAAAGTGTCAAGATCTACAAGACGACAAAGTTTCATAAAAAAAGTCCAAGTTTTTTTTCAGAAAATGTGATATTTTTTCAGTTCCACAAAAATCATTACACACAAATATTTTATTCGACAAATAACAAGGTTACTGTATATACATACAAGACAACTTTTCAAAAAAAAAAAAAACAATAAATCTTATTTTCCATGCGGAACCGCATATCCAACACCAGTTGAGACGACTTGCGCAGTCGGCACTTGTGGAGGTGGTGGCGGCGGTGCGGCGAGATACGGCACAGCCGCCGGATACGGCGCAGCTCCGCAGCCGATTCCGCAAGGTGCCGGCGGTGGTGGTGGCGGTGGAAGAAGTGGAGGAGCGGCGCATGGCGACGCCGGAGCTGCGCCGCAACCGCCGCCTCCGCCGAGAAGTCCTCCGCCGAGTCCCGGCAAACATGCCCAACTACTGTGCAACAGTGCGATGAAGACTATTATGGATCGTACCTGCAAATCATCACATTTTTTGGTTTTGACGAAAAAAAAAATCTTACCATTTTTTTAAACCGAAAAAATACTAATAATAATACAGAAAACTAAAATGTTTTTACATTTTTATACAGGTAATTTTGAAAAATGGGCGGAGCTTCGTTTGAAACGGGTTTAATGCCAATAAGGCAAAAGCATGTATGTACATAAGAAAAGTGAAAAGAGATGAATGTCATCGGATTACTGTAGAGAGGAGGGGAGGGAGGGGATAAAGATTTTTCGAAAGTGTCGAATTTTTTGATGATGTTGATGATGGCGGGAAAAACAAAATCGAAACAAGTGGCAAAAATACATGCTCTGTTCGAGCATTCTTAACAAAATTGGAAAAAAGAAATCTATGACGGGGTGGGGATCCGAACCCATAGCCTCCTCCCTACTAGTCAAAACTCTTCCCAGCTGCGCCGCCGCACGACATTTTTCTTTAAACCTTTTTCCTATTATCTTATTGTTGTTTTTTTTCAAAAATCGACACTTTTGGGTTCCCATACTTTGGAGTACTGTAGTTTCTCATTCTCTTTTTTTTCTCTCACATGATTCATTCCCAAACAATTTTCCAACACCAATGGGCCGCCAGCCATATACTCGCTCATGCTTATCCAAACTATTTCAACACGAAAAAAACTCGATTTTTACAATGGCAGCAGATAATGTCCGAAAGTTTTTTATGTGCGCGCACGCATCGCAGAAAAAAAAGGAGAAACGCAGTAATCCGTATGTGCTTAAGATTTTCACTTTTTTTGTGGCGTTACTTGTCGGATTATTACGCAAACATTGCCTAAAATGAAACATATGATTTTTATATGACCGGTCTTTTGGTAATATACAAAATTGGGGCCTGATTTTCAGGCGATCAAATGAGGTGCTGACAATATGATAGCAAGAATTGAGATAACAATGAACACGGAGAACAACAAAAGACACGCGCGGTCCACAACCATTGCCGCGAATTTCCAATCGGTTTGAATTTGCTCATCACTCTCTTCTTTGTTGTAAAATGCAACAACCTGGAAACAAAATTGAATTGCTATTGTTCTGCAAAAAAAAAAAAGAAAACAACCTTTCGTAGTTCGCTGTGAATCGAGTGAAGTAGCAAGATTTTGGCCTCATATCCGGAACTATTCGATGTCAAACTTTGACTGAAAAAAAAGTGAAAATTCAGATGAGACAAACAAATCGCGACATTTCGAAACCGCAATAAAATGTCGAAAAGCATCTTAGAAAAAGTTTCCTCGCGCTATTCTATAAATGTGTGTACCGACATCTTACGGGTTTCCACGTCTTTGCAGAAGGAAATCGATGAGAGTCAGAGAGAGTTTTAAAATTGTTATCATTAGAGCGCGTTTGCTCTATCTCTCTGGATTAATGAGATTCAGAACATTTTCGGAGAGGTCTGTTTCGAAATATCGCACTCTCGAAAAGTCGCGATTTCAAAATGTCGCAGTTTCGATGTGTCGCGCTTTCTAGTTTTGGCGGTTTTTTAAATATAGCAGTTTCGAAATGTCGCAAATTTCAAATGTAGCAGTTTCCAGAAGTCGCGGTTTCGAAATTTCGCGAACTAAAAAAGTCGCGGTTCGAAATGTCGTTGTTTCGAGATGTCGCGAATTCAAAATGTCCGGTTTCGAAATGTCGCGATTTCGAAAAGTCGCGGTTCCCGAAAAGTCGCGGTTCCGAAATGTCGCGATTTCAAATTGTCGCGGTTTCCAAATGTCGCGGTTTCGAAACGTCCCGTAGCCCTAAGAACTCACTCAAAATTAAGTTTGGGATTCTTGGGAATTTCATCTTTCTCATCAATAACATTCGCCTTCACATACTTGTATCCAGGCCTCGACATACACAACAACCACGGCAGGAACTCCAACAAAACCCGCCGAACCACCGGTGTCATCTCATGCGAATCAGGACTTCGAAAGTGCAGATTCAGAACAACGATGGTGAACACAACAGAAGCGCTGACAACCAGCATGCAGCACGAGAAAAAGACGCCGATCAGCGGGACCGCTTCCGATGTGGGCGGAGTCATTTCGGACACCATGCTCAGGAAAAACACGATGGCTAGAAGAATTGTGACTTCTGCAAAATTTTCGGTGGAGAGAGGCAGATCATGAATGTGCGTTTACCTAGAGTGATTTTTTCTCCCGCGTCCGGTGGAAACATGAATCCAAGAATCGCCATGAGAGATATTAGTAGGGAGGGGATGATCAAGTTGAATCCTGGAAAATAGAGACTAGGACAGAAAACCGCTTATCCAAAAAAAAATAGTTTTCTTGAATAAAAACTCTTTGAATAAATGTGTGTACCGACATCTCACGGGTTTCTTCCCCCTTTTCTTTGAAATTCCATGCGGTTTCGAAATGTCTCGAAAAAACTTGAGAATGATTTTTAAAACAATATTGTTCTGAAAACAGTTCTCATTCTCAACCACTATCTTTCTGAGAAAAAGAAGAAACCCGTGAGATGTCGGTACACGCATTTATTATCCAAAAGGTAAAACGCGCTCTATTGATAATGTCATCTTTACTCGGTTCAAAAACGATTTTTAGAAGTTTTTGATAGCAGAATCTGATTCTACGCGTCTGAAAAATCTAAAAATGTACCTCTAAAACTATCAGAAAGTCTTGTTCTAGAAATATTTGTATATTTTCTGGTAAATTTTTTGAGTTTTCCCCCGATTTTCGACCCCTTCTGATTACCATAATATAGTGTTCTCCTGCGAATATGCAAATAATAATTGACCGTCGGATAGGGTTCCGCACAACATTTATAATAACTAACACGTCTGATCGCATGCGTCGATATCACTTGCCATTCACCGTTCACCAGATATGTTGAGAGATCCATTGTTTGGGCTGGAAAATCTCTTGATTTTTTTTGCCATTTTTTTTCGCAGAAAAGTCTTACTTCCATTCTCATCCTCATCAATTTGCAAATCAATCGCTTCTCCGTGAAAAGTCCATGAACCGAATTTCATTTCACAAACTTGATCGTCGAATGGAAACCTTTAAAAACGTGTTCCACATATATATTCTCACGCTATCAATCTTTCTCAACTCATTATCGATTTTTTAGAAAATAAATGAAGAAAACAATATGTTACTTACAATAATGGTCATTATATCAGTGATTTTAACAACAACTATTGTCTTCGCGTGCACACCATCGAACAATGATCGAAGTTCGATGAGAGCCAGTAACTATTCAGAGAAGAGGAATAGTTTTGGGCGGGTGAATGAGTCGGTGGAGAAAGTGTGAGTTACTAAAGGGAGGTATCACAAATTTGGCAAGTTGTGTTTAAATGAAAGAGCACCCAAAATATAGTAAAACATCTCATTAGACGCCCCTTCGGAAAAGCCTAGGAAAAAAGTTACAGCCCATTGAAAACCCTTGAAATCGTATTTTCAATTTCGTCAGACTTTGAGGACTTGTAACTTTTTTCCTAGGCGCTTCCGAAGGGGGGTCCAATAAGATTTTTTACTATATTTTGGGTGCTATTTCATTTGAACGCAACCTGCCGATTCGTGATACCCTCCCGCCTTTAACTTGACATCACATTCATAACAATGTTTTCAAGGCTTTCAAGAAAAACGACAACGGCGACGACAACAAAAACCGAATCAGTATCATCTCCTGTTTCAAAACGAATGTTCCCCGAGAAAACGGCAATGTCGAGAAAGAGTTTGCAACTTCAACGAACGCAAAGAATGCCGTTAACCGAGAAAACTCGTTTGATGGAATCTACACAAAAAGAAAGTGTGGCTGGAAGCAATCCGGTGAGTTTCACATCTGGGTCAAATCAAAATTCGATGATTTTCAGTCGGACGGCGGTGATGGAACAATGCTTGATGCGCCGTCAATTCAGATTAATGCTTCAGCTGAAAGTTGTACGAATATCGAAACTGCCAGATCGAAAAGAAGTCAGAGGTTACCGAAGAAATGAAGATTTTTATCATAGTTTTGCGTTTTGAAGGGAAAATTGTGTGCAAAAGTGCGTCACGGTGTTTGAACTTTAATGAAAAACACACATTCCGCTAGAGCGCACAAGTGCCGTAGCCCCTCGTTTGTGTTTTTTCTACGGCACACTACATTTTTTGCGTGTTTTGCTTTGCATATAATTTCTCATTTTCGAGATTCGCTGAGAAACAATCTGCAAAGAAAAAAACGCAAAAAAATTCAGTGTTGTCGTAGAAAAAACACAGAGGCTTAGGCATGTGCGCTCTAGCGAACTGTGGGTTTTCATTGAAATTCAAATTTTTCCTTGGAAAACACCGCCACCTCCCTTTAAATTGAATATATTTAAACGTGACCCATTTTGTCTCGTTAGATTTCATCTTGCGATATCCCCAGTGCCTGTTTTGTATCACACCGAAATTGATGAAGGAAAAAATATGTTACTTACAATTTTGATGACGTTGATGATTATTTTAACAATTATTATTTGTAAACCGGTAGATAATCGCGCGCGACAGGCGGGAAAGAAGAATCGAGAAAGTGTAACAACGACGTTAGGAAAACCGTGGGTTGTCAAAAACTTTGAGAAATGTTGCGAATTATTTGTTACAGACGATGCGCTGGGTCAGAGTTTCCGCAAGCCGCAGTTTTGCCGCCAACACCAGTGGTGACGATAAAGAGCGAGAGAACTGGTGTGGAGCGAACGAAGGAAATGAAGTCGCGACCGGAAAAGATAGAGAAGTCGAGGCGGTCGAAGGAATTAGTGGAACCGACTCAAAAATCCGATTCATTCGCAAGCCCGGTAGGAATTTTAGTTTCAGAACGGTTTCAGAAATCGGACATTTCGAAACCGCATGAAATTTCAATGAAAAGGAGGAAGAAACATTGCTTGTCTTACTGTATGGCGCATCCTGTGAGATGTCGATACACCATACTTAGGAGCTGTGGACATAGGCTCAGAGGTATACCCCCTAACAAGAAGTTTTGTGTTTCTCTCGGAAAAGAATTTCAGTTTTTCCCGAATCTTTTGGTCACATTTTTCCAGACATTTCTTCTGGTCCCTTATTTTATTTAGCCCTCCCTTCCTATTCACACATTTCCTTTTGACTCCATCTAGGTCACCATATGTTGTTATTGATTGCTCATAACAACAGGTATGGCCATATTTTATAGATAACATCAAAAGGTGTGAAAACTAATGAGCCATATGGTGACCTAGAAAAGGCTACAGCCCGGCTACTAGTACCTCTAAAGAATAGAAAAAAAAACATATAGTAAGGGGGGGGGGCTAGACTCTATTGTTTGGACCTCGAAACGTATATTTCCCGGGTTTTCGGAAAATTGCTATTATGGTGCACCCTTTTTCATGCGGTTTTGAAGTTTTCTGTCTCAAACTCGATTTATTTCTCATCCCCTCGATTTTTTGCAGTCAAGTTGTGAAGAAGCAGATGGTACATCTCAAGACGCCCCGTCAATACCGATTCGAGAAGACGGTCGCAGCTATGAAACCGAAATGGACACGGCCAAATCGCCATTTGTCGTCGACGACAAATTTCAACGTAAAAAGAATAAAAATTAGCTCACCATGTTACGTCGAGTTGGCAAACGAATTTCAGCACGCCGGGCGGGATCCAAACGACGGTTCCCGTGTTATAGGTCAATAGGTTGCTTTTGAACGTTGAATCAAAATCTTCGGCGGCGCTGAAAAATGAGTTTTTGACGGTGTTTTGAGAAAGTGAAAATTTGGTTTCTTGGAATTTCATGCGGTGGCGAAAACATAGTGAAATTTTGAGGAAAGTTAGAAAAATCGGTTTCAAAACGTGTCGGAGCCAAAAAAGTGAGACAACTTTTAAAAAAATTCCGTTTCTGATCATTTTCAGAAGTGGATTCTGACGGAACCTTTACATAGAAGTTTTTGAAGGAAATTTTTAAGAATTTTTTTCCTGTCGTAATATTTTACAAATTTTTGAAAATTTTTTTTTTCGATAAATCAAAAAAAACTTCTTGTTTTCTAACAAAAACCCCATAAAAGTCACAATTTCACAGCCTCTAAAACTGAAAACCAAAAACTTTCAGCCCAAATAAAACCTTACCTGTTGTACAGTAACACGTCCGGTTTCCATATATGATCTGACGAGCCGGGAAATCGAATATCCTGAATCCCACCGTACTTTTGAGGATTCCACTTCAACTTGTAGTCAACCCATGTGTAACTGAGCCACGCGTTGATCGATACAATCTGGTTTTTCTCATCGATATCCAGAATTTGTTGAAGAAACAATTTGATTTTGACCACCAGTGGCTGAGACGAATTCTGCACTGGTCGTTCCAATGGGTTGTATCCTAAAAATAGCATTGTTTTTGGAACACTTATCAGACCAACATACCTGTTAACAAGTCGGTGAATAGTTTGGTTTCGGCATAACTTGCTGTACTAAATTCGGATTTGAAAAAAATGATAATAAATATTATTAATAAAAATTTGAACATATCCACTCTTCGTTTTTTTATCGAAAAATGTCAAATTTTGCGCGCACACACATTGTGTGATATGTGTAAGTAAACACACTTCACTTCGGGAGAGACAAGATATGAAAATGTTATTTTTTCGAGTGCATTTCAGATGTTTTATATAAAAAAAATCGCTTATGGTACATGATGAATGTTTTTTGAAGCTTATTGTACATTTTCGGTAGTTTCTTCAAGTTTTACTTCTACTTCTTGTTGAGATACTGGCTCAATTGACATCTCAGCCTGGTCGATTTCCATTTTTTCTGGTTCTGGAGCTGTTTCATCTATCACTTCGGTTTTTGGCTCTTTTGGGAGAGTTTCTTCTTTCTTCACTTCTATCTCCGTTTCTGCAACCTGCATGAAAAAGTTGATTTCAGCTACTGAAAAAATGAACAAAAAATACCTTTTTAGACATATCCAGAGGTTTTTCCTCTTCTTCTTCCTCCTGCTTTTTATTAGCATTATCCATTGCCTCAACTTCATCGACAGGTCCAATGAAAACATTTTCAATGTGATGCACTGTCTGATCGACCGGCATTTCCCAATCGCCGTTCACGCGACCTCCCCATTCGGTGATTGTTGTCACCACGTTTATCACCTGCAACATTTTTTTTTATTTCTCAAAGATTTTTTTTCGCAAACTATTCTCGCCTTGTCAAGAGCTCTCACATATTTATCAATTCTGTTATAATGTTGCATTGGATTGGACAACAGTTCGCAGAGTCGTTGCCAGGTGAAAGGAAAACCATTAAAACTATTCGCCTTGTTTAGAACAAACTCGATAGATTCATCCAAATTGAAAACCACGGGGGTTGTTTTAATCAAATTTACTTTGTCTGTAACAAATATTGATTAGTTTATGAAAAAACTCAACAGTCATTCGATGAAAAATAACTTACTTCCCATTATTGATAGTTTTTCTTTTGGCGTTTCTGGAACTTTTTCAGCGACCTCAAATGACATATTGCTATCTTTTTTGCTTTCCGAAATGCGTTTCTCTACCAATTGGAATTCTTTTATTGTGAACTGGAAAATCAACGTTTTGTTTCAATTGTAAATATTAAAAAAAAAACTAACATTGAGCTTCCATAAAAACACTGGTCGCACGATGTCCCATGAAATTGCTGGAACTCCCCAACGGGCACTTTCGAAAAAATATTTTTCGATATGATTCACAGGATATTGACGAAATGTTTGCCAGCTGATTTTATTCAACTCTTCCTTAACAGAAATCGATTAGAAAATGAAATAGGTAGAAAAGAACTTACTTCTGTTGGCTCTTTGAACTCGCGTAGAGCTGCCAAATATTCAGCAACTTCCTCTTTGTCTATCAATTTTGGCTTCGCTATTCTTTTGTGATCCGGGAATACGTCAAGTTTAGCTTTTTTCATGTCCGGTGACATTTCTGGAGAACGAGATCTAATCATTTTACGAAAATTAAAAATATTTCAGTTTTCAATTTTTCAAATTGCGTGGCAGATAATATATGGAAGAGGAAACTCGAAAAATTGCGAAATATAAAAAAAGAAAAGAGAGGGAAAAGATGAAAAGACAACTTTTTTGAATGGAACAGGCTAATGAAACGGATTCTTGAGGATTTTAGGTTTTAAAACTGAGAAATAGAAGGATTGGACAATCACAAAAGTTGAAAGTATACTTATTTAACAAACTTTCGAAAAAATTGGCATCAAGGACAAAAATAATGAATACTGAGCGGTGATTTTCGAAAATTTTCAGCTGCAAGTTTGAAAAAAAAGAAAACAAAATTACTTCAAAGGAACAAATACAGAAACAGCTCTCCGCTTCGAGACCAGACACACGCTGCCCTGTACCTTGAGTATTGCTACAGTATTCCTCAAGAATTTTTTTTTCTTTTTTTTTGCACGAGATTTTCGCCAAGGTGGTCCACAAAATTTTGCAAACTTATTTATTTAAGAGGTTATGAAAATAATTTTTCGTTTGTGTTTTGAATTTTGAATACGTCTCAAAAAAAAATGCAAAAAAGTTGTTTTTTTCAGCAAAAAAAAGCGAGCTCAAAATCATACTTGGGATAATTGTGGACAAAACCCTATTAGGTCCACCTTCTATCAACAAAAAAAAAAGAACAAAAATAAAAAAAAAACTCAAAACGAACGCGACAAGAACAAAAAACAATTATATTAGAAAACTTAGAAAAAGGTGAATAATGAATGAATGAGCACCCAGAAAAGCACATTGATAGCCGACTCCGCCCCCTATTTGCCTTCCCATTTCTACAACCCACGCCGCTTGTAAAAAGGGGCGGAGTCGACAGTCTATGTCTCCCTTTGCTCACTCATTCATTCATTCATTATTCTTCTTTTTCTTTTTCTTAGTTTTGCAATATTGTTTTCTTTCTTTTTTGTCTTGTTCACTTTGATCGTTTTTTTGTTCTTCTTTTTTTTTTGATGGAGGGTGTCCTACTAGGGGGGTTTATCTTTGAGCTCTTGTCCACAATTATCCCAAGCATGCTTTTCAAAATACGTGCGACGGTTTTTTCTTTATTGAAGTTCAAAAATCAGATTCCAAAAAATTTCATTTTTAATTATCAGTGAAAAATCGTCGAATAGGTGTTTTCTAGTTCATCTCTTACTGCCGGAGCCGATAAAAAAATCAATATTGTTCCTATGATAGTTGTTGAAGAAAACGCAATGAAAAGAAGCCTATCGATTATCAGGCTTACAAATTTCCAGTCAGCTTCAGCCTGAAAATTAAAAAAAAAGTAAATAGATATCAACGAAAAACCAACTTCTTGTCTTTTTCTATCTTCGGTTAGGGTTCTTGCAATGAAATGTATGTTTTTCTCAGCTTTCCGTAATTTTTCTCGAACTGAATCGTTCTCTAAAACAACTTCTGGCTTGGTTTCCTCTTTTCTTTGTCTGAAACAAAAGTTTTATCGTGCTAGTGATCGCTGAACTAACGTTCTAGATTCATCAGTTAGGTCAGTGCTCAGTAGACGTCGTACTCGATTTCTGAATTCTGTTTTTTTTTCATGATCATCAATTTTAACACTAACCTAACGATTTTCATTGATGGTTTTCTTATTTTCACTGATTTTGATCTGTTCAATAAGGGTAATTCTAGCAGTACGGATTTGTCTTTTTTAGGAGCATTGTGATTTCTTTTACTGACAGCTTCCATCTGTAACACTTATTTGTTTTTCGGAATGTTAGTTGAACTCAAACCTCAATTTCGAATATCTTTTTTTGGAACTGTCGTTCGAGAATGTTCATAGCCGATAGCGCATTGAATTGCTAGAAATAAATTGGCTCATTTTATTTTCATTCTATTCAAATCTCACTTTCACATGCTGAGCAGTTCTATGATACTTAGCTTCTTCGGTTTTTCGCGAGATCAATAGTAGTTTTCCGAGTCGCTGAATGAAAACGTGTTTGACGAATGAAGACATTGGCTGATACGATGTTCTGTAGTGTACTCGTTGAACCTTCAAAACCAAGTATTAATTATTAGAAGAATCGTAATAAACTCACAAAAACTGTGAAAGCTACTGACACTGACACCATAATCATTGTAAAACTAAGATATTTAAGTATAAGCGGTGTCACGATACTTGTTGGTGGTATTATATCGATCTGCGGAGCGAATTTTTTATTAGAACAGTGAGAACTTTTACCATTATGAGAAAATAAATAGTCAATGAAACTAATATTGAAATACAGAGCTGTATTTTCTGATGACTTTCACATGGAAGGTAGAATACCTTAAAAATTAATTAATCGTATTTTTTGAGTTATAAACCTCACCCATAATGTAAGCAGTGCTATCAAAACACAAGGGATCACCAAGTTAACTGTATAGAACAGTTTCTTTCTTTCTATTTTCAAGTAATAAGTCAAATCGATTGAGCTGAAATAAATCTTTACGGTTTTCAAATTTTGAAATTCAAGTGTCAGTTGTTAATACGATACGCCCTTTTCTACATAAAAATTTCTTACGGATAATCACAACATGGGTACCATTTTTTATGCCTGATTCCCTCGACGGACAACAAGTCCCATTCAACCGATGCCTAAATTTCAATAGAAGGTTTTCGAAATAAATTCATCTAACCTGATAGCTCGAAATATCAACTCCTTTCTCAACTCTCCAAATTTTGCCGCCATCATTGTCCTTCTCTTCTATCAAAATGTCGTTTTCCAACTAAAATTTAAGTTTTTTCCAAGAATGAATAAATGAACAAACATGAATAAGATTTAATTGAGATCCTCCATAAGTCCAAGATCCGAACTTCAATTCGCATATTTGAGTGTCATAGGGATACATGTAATTTTTATAAGTGAACGCATTACTAAATTAATCTTACCATTCTATGTCAATACTACAGAAAGAGTCATAAACAACCGGCGGGGACCAAGAAACTTCTCCTTCAAATGTAACGTCCACTTGTGTTGTTTGTGACACCCAAGGACTTCCATTAGCACTGGAGTTTTTCACAAATTTAAAAAATGAACAAGGAGATTTTTTTTGTAAAACCTACTTGTTGTATAAAATTATATCAGGAAGCCATATCATTTCCCCAGGTAAATGCATAGACGAAACATTTCCAAAAACATTAGGATCCCATGACAATCTCTTATCAAACCATTTCTGAAACCGTCTTCAGTTTTTCTATAGTCAATTTGCTATCAAACATGTATGAGCATGCCCTTGATCGTGAGAACTTGATTCTTCTCATGAACATCAACAATTTGGTCCATTTTCAGTTTGAACTGAACCATTACACTGTTGTTAGAGTTACTCGGTGGGAAGGAGATACGGTTGTAGCTGAAATTCTATTTTTTGGAACTGCAATTTGACGTTTTTCGAACCTCCCCAGAATGAATTCAAATAAAATTTTATGAGATGGGGATCCTGCACAAAAATCGAAGTGTAGTAGAATGAAATAATAAAAGTTCATCACTAAAAATAAGTCAGAATGCCTTGTTCGTCTACCTTTGAATCGAAAAAGTTGATTGTTTTCTTGAGTTTTCTGTCAAGTGGGCTTATGTGCTATTCAGAGAGGCACTTTAGAAGACGATCGATAATTAAAATTAGTTTATTACATAAAATTTAAGAATACGGAACAAAATAAAAATATATACACGTGTAACAATTTGTTACTAACAAAAATATAAGCTAAACATTTCTAAATTTTAAAATGGCGGTGGCCCGTTGATAAATTCTAATGACGGGTCAAAACTTTTTGCGAAGTTGTTGAGAAGTTGACAACAATATTCGTCGTCGCAATGTGGTACTAAACAAGCTGCACCCATCAATAAGACCAGCAATGCCTGAAAATCGTTTTTTTAGTAAGCGATTCATTTTCGAAGAAAAAAAAACAAACCTGAAGTGGCAAGGCTGTTCTCAAAACCCGTCTCCAACGAGAACGTTGTTTTCTGAGTTGTCGTTCATCCAATGCCGAATCGTCAGGAATTGGGGAAAGTAATCCATCGGAACGGCTATCGGTTGAATCAAACTCGCTTTGTGTTTCTGAATCCGATGGTAAACCATCGATTCCATGATCAGCTAGTACTTCATATGGGTGTTGATCTGGATATAAGGCAGAGAGAACTTCAGCTGCTGCATCAACATTATATCCGTCTTTCTCTGTATCCTCGCCAAGTTCCAGTTTAGCTTGAAGTCTTGGTTCAATTTCATTCAGAAGTCGTTGAGCTTCGGCAAGAAGACGATCGAGATCCGCAGAAGTGCTGCTTTCTACGAATTTTCGATCCTTCTCGCTGCGTTCGACGACAGCTTTTTGATTTTCGAGGTGAGCCATTACATCACTCAACAAAGTGGCACGACTCTGAAAAGTTGAAATGAAGTTCTTGATCTGAAAAGTTAGTGTACCTGCTCGTCAACATCTGGCGAGAGTGCCTGTAGATCTTCTTTACATTGGGATAATTCGTTAGATAGAATATCCAAAGTTCTTAATAATTCAATTTCAGCTGTAATTTCAGCATTCAAAGTGTCCATTGTGTCCTGTAAACAAAAAAATCATCATCATGAAATAGGGTGAAGTTTGATCAACCAACGAACCTCATATTGTCGCTCAACACTTTCTACGTGAACAGAGAGATAACGTAATTCATCTTCTGCTACATTCAACGGTTGGAGACTCGTTCCAATAATGTCGATGCTTCTCTTCATGTCCCGAATCTCGTCGAGAACGTGATACTGATCCTGTAACATAGAACTGAAAAATGAAACCTTGTAAGCACATACCTTCAGATTTTTCAATCTGTTTTCAGCTTGAGTCACTGGAAGGCGTGGTCTATTGAGAACATCGCTGACACTGTTCTCTAACTTTTCTAGATTTTCGTACAATTGGTCTCTCGATGTCGTGAAATCAATCCACAACTGTGCCTTTTGTTCGAGAGCCGGGATGAGTTGTTTGGCGGCTTCGATAGCTGGTTGCAAACTTTGAACGTAGGCATCATTGGCTGGAGCGGTGGCAACAAGTTCATTGGCTTTCTCGAGCTCCTTCTTGAGTTCTTCTGCTGTTGGAGCATAGTCGGTCGGAACAGCTTCAGCGTTGTTGAGAAGCTCATCAGCTTGACGAACGAGATCGCCGAGTCGTGAACCGAGACGGTCGACAGCATCGTGAAGACGTTTTTCGGCTTCTTTGTTCTTGAGATCTTGCTCAGCATCGGCGCGCTTCTTCTGAAAAATCGAAATATTTGTAATTTGCAAAGTTTTTCAAAACAGGGAAGGAGAAGTGAGGGGTAAAAAACTCGAATATACCTTGAGAGCGTCAGCGGCCTTGTCGAGCTGTGCGAGCAAATCATCATACTCTTTGCGTTCCTTCTCGTCAAGTTGATCTGGTTTCACTTGTTCGACGGTGCTTCGAAGTTTGGCGATTCCATCTTCTTTCTTGGCCAAATCATCAATGACATCTTGTGGCGACTTTTGCTCATTCGCTGTTGGATCATCTTTGGTAATGTCGAGAAGTGTATCTTCGGCATTTTTGCGAGCAGCATTGAATGTGGCGAGAGCTGCCAATTTGTCACCAACAGCATTTCCGAGTGACTTCAACAAATCGTTGATCTTTGACAAATCCCAAGCACTCTTTTGACGCAATTCTTCGGCGGCTGGATCATTTTCGGGCAAGTCGGCGAGCAAGTTCTCCAAATTGTGTTTCTTGTTTTCGAGATCTTCGATCGTTGACTTTTGATCATCAATACTTGATGGGAGCTCGTTTGGCAAGGCTTGAAGTTGTTGAGCGATGAGTTGAAGTTTTGGTGCGACTTCTTGAACGTTGACAGCATTGTCAAGCGCTTGTTTCTTGTCATCGGCATTGTGTTGCAATTGGAAGATCTTCTCCGGAATAGTCTTATCCAAGTCGTCATGTGAAATGAGTGGACTTTGAGTGTCGACTTTGTCCTTGTTCTCATCGGCTTGTTTCTTCAGATTGGCCGCATCGTCGATAACATGATTGACAATTGGCAACGCTTGATCTGGTTGGAATTCATCGACGTTTGACAATTGTTGGTTGAGATCGGCAAGTTTCTCGTTGAGCACATCTTGATCTTTTCTCAAAGCTTCTTCTTGTGGAATAGCCTTTTCGAGAGCGTTCAACAATTCCTTGTTTTTCGATTTTGCATCCTTGAGCTCTTTGGCGACTTGTGGTTCGATGTTTTCGGCGTCGGCCAATTTGTTCAACGTTTCCAAAATGTCTTTGAGTTGTTTAGCATCTTGCTTGGCAATATCGATCGGTTGTGGTTGTTGATATTTGGGCAAAATGTCGTCCAACTTTTTGATGGCATCTGATACATTTTGTTTGAGCTCATCAGCGCGTTTCTCATCATCGACAGCTTTCTGAGCACTCTTGTTCAAATCGTCTTGGAATTTGTTGGCTCGTTGGCGCAATTTGTCGGCGTCATTCTCGACACTGGCTGGCACTTGTTTGATGTCATCAACGAGGGCAGCAATGTGTGGTGCGATACGATCCTTGAATTCGTTGAGTGGAGCCGACGAGTTCTTTGGAAGGGCATCGGCGCTCTTCTCAGCGTCATTCAACGCATCTTCGAGACGTTTGAGAGCATCAGTGGCATTGTTGAGTTTGTCAAGATCGTCTTGTTTTTCAGCGACTTGCTTCTCGAGATCCTTGACAAAGTCTTCAAGATTGGCAACAAGCTTTTCGGCCTTCGGTTTCTCATCAGCTGGCAAATGTTGATCTTTCTCCAATTCTTCAATTTTCGGAATCAAAGATTTCGCATCATTGATCTTGTTGTTGAGTTCATCAATAACTTCAGCTGGCGACTTCTTCTTGTCTTTCTTCTTCTTCTTGGCTCCATCTTTGGCCATGACGTCTTCAGCTTCTTTTTCGAGAGCTGCCAGTTTGTCTTTTGCTGCTGACTTCGCTGCATCGTCATTCTGTTTGGCATCACGCAATTCTTGAATTTTCGCCAAGAGTGGTGCCGATTCTTCTGGTGATAACGATGAGGTGTTGATCTCTTTTTCGGCCGATTTCAATTCATCTGGTGTCAATTGATCCAATGGTAATTGATGAAGTTGACTGAGTTTCAAAGTCAGTTGCAAAACCAATTGTTCTTTGTCGGCTTCTTCGGCTGTCTTGATAGCGTCAGCAAGTTCAGACTCGAGTTGTTCCAATTTCTTGTTCAAATCGTCAGCAATGCTTGGGTCTGTTGCAACGTGTTTACGTGAAACATCAGCATTCACAATCTTGTCTTGAATTCGGTTGATTTGAGCTTTCAAAGCTGGAACATCAGATTTGGCAATTGTGTCGAGTACTGATTTTTCAGGATCATTGTTGTCGATCATTGTCTTGATGTTTTCGATTTCCTTGATGACTTGATCGGCTGATTCACGAAGAAGTTTTTCATCTTCGAGTTCGGTTGCCAAATCATCGAGAACATCATCCAATTGACGTTGTGTTTGTTCAGAGTCAACATCGAGGAATCGAACATCGGCATAAGCGCTCTCGAGTGGATCCAACAATTCCGACAATTGTTGCAAATTGGCGACCTTGTTGTTGAGTTCGTCACGGTCTTTGTTGGATTTTTGAAGTTGTTCCAAATCAGCGGCTGCCTCGTCGCTCGGTCGTTTCGGTTTGGCAATAACAGCTTCGACATCTTTTTGTAGTTTGTCGATCATACCGTCAACATCGTTTCTTGCGGCAACGAATTGTTCCCAAACGCTAGCCTTTTGTTCGAGAGCCGGGATGAGTTGTTTGGCGGCTTCGATAGCTGGTTGCAAACTTTGAACGTAGGCATCATTGGCTGGAGCGGTGGCAACAAGTTCATTGGCTTTCTCGAGCTCCTTCTTGAGTTCTTCTGCTGTTGGAGCATAGTCGGTCGGAACAGCTTCAGCGTTGTTGAGAAGCTCATCAGCTTGACGAACGAGATCGCCGAGTCGTGAACCGAGACGGTCGACAGCATCGTGAAGACGTTGTTCGGCTTCTTTGTTCTTGAGATCTTGCTCAGCATCGGCGCGCTTCTTCTGAAAAATCGAAATATTTGTAATTTGCAAAGTTTTTCAAAACAGGGAAGGAGAAGTGAGGGGTAAAAAACTCGAACATACCTTGAGAGCGTCAGCGGCCTTGTCGAGCTGTGCGAGCAAATCATCATACTCTTTGCGTTCCTTCTCGTCAAGTTGATCTGGTTTCACTTGTTCGACGGTGCTTCGAAGTTTGGCGATTCCATCTTCTTTCTTGGCCAAATCATCAATGACATCTTGTGGCGACTTTTGCTCATTCGCTGTTGGATCATCTTTGGTAATGTCGAGAAGTGTATCTTCGGCATTTTTGCGAGCAGCATTGAATGTGGCGAGAGCTGCCAATTTGTCACCAACAGCATTTCCGAGTGACTTCAACAAATCGTTGATCTTTGACAAATCCCAAGCACTCTTTTGACGCAATTCTTCGGCGGCTGGATCATTTTCGGGCAAGTCGGCGAGCAAGTTCTCCAAATTGTGTTTCTTGTTTTCGAGATCTTCGATCGTTGACTTTTGATCATCAATACTTGATGGGAGCTCGTTTGGCAAGGCTTGAAGTTGTTGAGCGATGAGTTGAAGTTTTGGTGCGACTTCTTGAACGTTGACAGCATTGTCAAGCGCTTGTTTCTTGTCATCGGCATTGTGTTGCAATTGGAAGATCTTCTCCGGAATAGTCTTATCCAAGTCGTCATGTGAAATGAGTGGACTTTGAGTGTCGACTTTGTCCTTGTTCTCATCGGCTTGTTTCTTCAGATTGGCCGCATCGTCGATAACATGATTGACAATTGGCAACGCTTGATCTGGTTGGAATTCATCGACGTTTGACAATTGTTGGTTGAGATCGGCAAGTTTCTCGTTGAGCACATCTTGATCTTTTCTCAAAGCTTCTTCTTGTGGAATAGCCTTTTCGAGAGCGTTCAACAATTCCTTGTTTTTCGATTTTGCATCCTTGAGCTCTTTGGCGACTTGTGGTTCGATGTTTTCGGCGTCGGCCAATTTGTTCAACGTTTCCAAAATGTCTTTGAGTTGTTTAGCATCTTGCTTGGCAATATCGATCGGTTGTGGTTGTTGATA
Organism: Caenorhabditis sp. 8 KK-2011; assembly: GCA_963572245.1. Taxonomy (NCBI): domain Eukaryota; kingdom Metazoa; phylum Nematoda; class Chromadorea; order Rhabditida; family Rhabditidae; genus Caenorhabditis; species Caenorhabditis sp. 8 KK-2011. Next base: position 2,030,267 of record OY751546.1, on the reverse strand, counting down.
TTTGGGCAAAATGTCGTCCAACTTTTTGATGGCATCTGATACATTTTGTTTGAGCTCATCAGCGCGTTTCTCATCATCGACAGCTTTCTGAGCACTCTTGTTCAAATCGTCTTGGAATTTGTTGGCTCGTTGGCGCAATTTGTCGGCGTCATTCTCGACACTGGCTGGCACTTGTTTGATGTCATCAACGAGGGCAGCAATGTGTGGTGCGATACGATCCTTGAATTCGTTGAGTGGAGCCGACGAGTTCTTTGGAAGGGCATCGGCGCTCTTCTCAGCGTCATTCAACGCATCTTCGAGACGTTTGAGAGCATCAGTGGCATTGTTGAGTTTGTCAAGATCGTCTTGTTTTTCAGCGACTTGCTTCTCGAGATCCTTGACAAAGTCTTCAAGATTGGCAACAAGCTTTTCGGCCTTCGGTTTCTCATCAGCTGGCAAATGTTGATCTTTCTCCAATTCTTCAATTTTCGGAATCAAAGATTTCGCATCATTGATCTTGTTGTTGAGTTCATCAATAACTTCAGCTGGCGACTTCTTCTTGTCTTTCTTCTTCTTCTTGGCTCCATCTTTGGCCATGACGTCTTCAGCTTCTTTTTCGAGAGCTGCCAGTTTGTCTTTTGCTGCTGACTTCGCTGCATCGTCATTCTGTTTGGCATCACGCAATTCTTGAATTTTCGCCAAGAGTGGTGCCGATTCTTCTGGTGATAACGATGAGGTGTTGATCTCTTTTTCGGCCGATTTCAATTCATCTGGTGTCAATTGATCCAATGGTAATTGATGAAGTTGACTGAGTTTCAAAGTCAGTTGCAAAACCAATTGTTCTTTGTCGGCTTCTTCGGCTGTCTTGATAGCGTCAGCAAGTTCAGACTCGAGTTGTTCCAATTTCTTGTTCAAATCGTCAGCAATGCTTGGGTCTGTTGCAACGTGTTTACGTGAAACATCAGCATTCACAATCTTGTCTTGAATTCGGTTGATTTGAGCTTTCAAAGCTGGAACATCAGATTTGGCAATTGTGTCGAGTACTGATTTTTCAGGATCATTGTTGTCGATCATTGTCTTGATGTTTTCGATTTCCTTGATGACTTGATCGGCTGATTCACGAAGAAGTTTTTCATCTTCGAGTTCGGTTGCCAAATCATCGAGAACATCATCCAATTGACGTTGTGTTTGTTCAGAGTCAACATCGAGGAATCGAACATCGGCATAAGCGCTCTCGAGTGGATCCAACAATTCCGACAATTGTTGCAAATTGGCGACCTTGTTGTTGAGTTCGTCACGGTCTTTGTTGGATTTTTGAAGTTGTTCCAAATCAGCGGCTGCCTCGTCGCTCGGTCGTTTCGGTTTGGCAATAACAGCTTCGACATCTTTTTGTAGTTTGTCGATCATACCGTCAACATCGTTTCTTGCGGCAACGAATTGTTCCCAAACGCTAGCCTTTTGTTCGAGAGCCGGGATGAGTTGTTTGGCGGCTTCGATAGCTGGTTGCAAACTTTGAACGTAGGCATCATTGGCTGGAGCGGTGGCAACAAGTTCATTGGCTTTCTCGAGCTCCTTCTTGAGTTCTTCTGCTGTTGGAGCATAGTCGGTCGGAACAGCTTCAGCGTTGTTGAGAAGCTCATCAGCTTGACGAACGAGATCGCCGAGTCGTGAACCGAGACGGTCGACAGCATCGTGAAGACGTTGTTCGGCTTCTTTGTTCTTGAGATCTTGCTCAGCATCGGCGCGCTTCTTCTGAAAAATCGAAATATTTGTAATTTGCAAAGTTTTTCAAAACAGGGAAGGAGAAGTGAGGGGTAAAAAACTCGAACATACCTTGAGAGCGTCAGCGGCCTTGTCGAGCTGTGCGAGCAAATCATCATACTCTTTGCGTTCCTTCTCGTCAAGTTGATCTGGTTTCACTTGTTCGACGGTGCTTCGAAGTTTGGCGATTCCATCTTCTTTCTTGGCCAAATCATCAATGACATCTTGTGGCGACTTTTGCTCATTCGCTGTTGGATCATCTTTGGTAATGTCGAGAAGTGTATCTTCGGCATTTTTGCGAGCAGCATTGAATGTGGCGAGAGCTGCCAATTTGTCACCAACAGCATTTCCGAGTGACTTCAACAAATCGTTGATCTTTGACAAATCCCAAGCACTCTTTTGACGCAATTCTTCGGCGGCTGGATCATTTTCGGGCAAGTCAGCGAGCAAGTTCTCCAAATTGTGTTTCTTGTTTTCGAGATCTTCGATCGTTGACTTTTGATCATCAATACTTGATGGGAGCTCGTTTGGCAAGGCTTGAAGTTGTTGAGCGATGAGTTGAAGTTTTGGTGCGACTTCTTGAACGTTGACAGCATTGTCAAGCGCTTGTTTCTTGTCATCGGCATTGTGTTGCAATTGGAAGATCTTCTCCGGAATAGTCTTATCCAAGTCGTCATGTGAAATGAGTGGACTTTGAGTGTCGACTTTGTCCTTGTTCTCATCGGCTTGTTTCTTCAGATTGGCCGCATCGTCGATAACATGATTGACAATTGGCAACGCTTGATCTGGTTGGAATTCATCGACGTTTGACAATTGTTGGTTGAGATCGGCAAGTTTCTCGTTGAGCACATCTTGATCTTTTCTCAAAGCTTCTTCTTGTGGAATAGCCTTTTCGAGAGCGTTCAACAATTCCTTGTTTTTCGATTTTGCATCCTTGAGCTCTTTGGCGACTTGTGGTTCGATGTTTTCGGCGTCGGCCAATTTGTTCAACGTTTCCAAAATGTCTTTGAGTTGTTTAGCATCTTGCTTGGCAATATCGATCGGTTGTGGTTGTTGATATTTGGGCAAAATGTCGTCCAACTTTTTGATGGCATCTGATACATTTTGTTTGAGCTCATCAGCGCGTTTCTCATCATCGACAGCTTTCTGAGCACTCTTGTTCAAATCGTCTTGGAATTTGTTGGCTCGTTGGCGCAATTTGTCGGCGTCATTCTCGACACTGGCTGGCACTTGTTTGATGTCATCAACGAGGGCAGCAATGTGTGGTGCGATACGATCCTTGAATTCGTTGAGTGGAGCCGACGAGTTCTTTGGAAGGGCATCGGCGCTCTTCTCAGCGTCATTCAACGCATCTTCGAGACGTTTGAGAGCATCAGTGGCATTGTTGAGTTTGTCAAGATCGTCTTGTTTTTCAGCGACTTGCTTCTCGAGATCCTTGACAAAGTCTTCAAGATTGGCAACAAGCTTTTCGGCCTTCGGTTTCTCATCAGCTGGCAAATGTTGATCTTTCTCCAATTCTTCAATTTTCGGAATCAAAGATTTCGCATCATTGATCTTGTTGTTGAGTTCATCAATAACTTCAGCTGGCGACTTCTTCTTGTCTTTCTTCTTCTTCTTGGCTCCATCTTTGGCCATGACGTCTTCAGCTTCTTTTTCGAGAGCTGCCAGTTTGTCTTTTGCTGCTGACTTCGCTGCATCGTCATTCTGTTTGGCATCACGCAATTCTTGAATTTTCGCCAAGAGTGGTGCCGATTCTTCTGGTGATAACGATGAGGTGTTGATCTCTTTTTCGGCCGATTTCAATTCATCTGGTGTCAATTGATCCAATGGTAATTGATGAAGTTGACTGAGTTTCAAAGTCAGTTGCAAAACCAATTGTTCTTTGTCGGCTTCTTCGGCTGTCTTGATAGCGTCAGCAAGTTCAGACTCGAGTTGTTCCAATTTCTTGTTCAAATCGTCAGCAATGCTTGGGTCTGTTGCAACGTGTTTACGTGAAACATCAGCATTCACAATCTTGTCTTGAATTCGGTTGATTTGAGCTTTCAAAGCTGGAACATCAGATTTGGCAATTGTGTCGAGTACTGATTTTTCAGGATCATTGTTGTCGATCATTGTCTTGATGTTTTCGATTTCCTTGATGACTTGATCGGCTGATTCACGAAGAAGTTTTTCATCTTCGAGTTCGGTTGCCAAATCATCGAGAACATCATCCAATTGACGTTGTGTTTGTTCAGAGTCAACATCGAGGAATCGAACATCGGCATAAGCGCTCTCGAGTGGATCCAACAATTCCGACAATTGTTGCAAATTGGCGACCTTGTTGTTGAGTTCGTCACGGTCTTTGTTGGATTTTTGAAGTTGTTCCAAATCAGCGGCTGCCTCGTCGCTCGGTCGTTTCGGTTTGGCAATAACAGCTTCGACATCTTTTTGTAGTTTGTCGATCATACCGTCAACATCGTTTCTTGCGGCAACGAATTGTTCCCAAACGCTAGCCTTTTGTTCGAGAGCCGGGATGAGTTGTTTGGCGGCTTCGATAGCTGGTTGCAAACTTTGAACGTAGGCATCATTGGCTGGAGCGGTGGCAACAAGTTCATTGGCTTTCTCGAGCTCCTTCTTGAGTTCTTCTGCTGTTGGAGCATAGTCGGTCGGAACAGCTTCAGCGTTGTTGAGAAGCTCATCAGCTTGACGAACGAGATCGCCGAGTCGTGAACCGAGACGGTCGACAGCATCGTGAAGACGTTGTTCGGCTTCTTTGTTCTTGAGATCTTGCTCAGCATCGGCGCGCTTCTTCTGAAAAATCGAAATATTTGTAATTTGCAAAGTTTTTCAAAACAGGGAAGGAGAAGTGAGGGGTAAAAAACTCGAACATACCTTGAGAGCGTCAGCGGCCTTGTCGAGCTGTGCGAGCAAATCATCATACTCTTTGCGTTCCTTCTCGTCAAGTTGATCTGGTTTCACTTGTTCGACGGTGCTTCGAAGTTTGGCGATTCCATCTTCTTTCTTGGCCAAATCATCAATGACATCTTGTGGCGACTTTTGCTCATTCGCTGTTGGATCATCTTTGGTAATGTCGAGAAGTGTATCTTCGGCATTTTTGCGAGCAGCATTGAATGTGGCGAGAGCTGCCAATTTGTCACCAACAGCATTTCCGAGTGACTTCAACAAATCGTTGATCTTTGACAAATCCCAAGCACTCTTTTGACGCAATTCTTCGGCGGCTGGATCATTTTCGGGCAAGTCAGCGAGCAAGTTCTCCAAATTGTGTTTCTTGTTTTCGAGATCTTCGATCGTTGACTTTTGATCATCAATACTTGATGGGAGCTCGTTTGGCAAGGCTTGAAGTTGTTGAGCGATGAGTTGAAGTTTTGGTGCGACTTCTTGAACGTTGACAGCATTGTCAAGCGCTTGTTTCTTGTCATCGGCATTGTGTTGCAATTGGAAGATCTTCTCCGGAATAGTCTTATCCAAGTCGTCATGTGAAATGAGTGGACTTTGAGTGTCGACTTTGTCCTTGTTCTCATCGGCTTGTTTCTTCAGATTGGCCGCATCGTCGATAACATGATTGACAATTGGCAACGCTTGATCTGGTTGGAATTCATCGACGTTTGACAATTGTTGGTTGAGATCGGCAAGTTTCTCGTTGAGCACATCTTGATCTTTTCTCAAAGCTTCTTCTTGTGGAATAGCCTTTTCGAGAGCGTTCAACAATTCCTTGTTTTTCGATTTTGCATCCTTGAGCTCTTTGGCGACTTGTGGTTCGATGTTTTCGGCGTCGGCCAATTTGTTCAACGTTTCCAAAATGTCTTTGAGTTGTTTAGCATCTTGCTTGGCAATATCGATCGGTTGTGGTTGTTGATATTTGGGCAAAATGTCGTCCAACTTTTTGATGGCATCTGATACATTTTGTTTGAGCTCATCAGCGCGTTTCTCATCATCGACAGCTTTCTGAGCACTCTTGTTCAAATCGTCTTGGAATTTGTTGGCTCGTTGGCGCAATTTGTCGGCGTCATTCTCGACACTGGCTGGCACTTGTTTGATGTCATCAACGAGGGCAGCAATGTGTGGTGCGATACGATCCTTGAATTCGTTGAGTGGAGCCGACGAGTTCTTTGGAAGGGCATCGGCGCTCTTCTCAGCGTCATTCAACGCATCTTCGAGACGTTTGAGAGCATCAGTGGCATTGTTCAGTTTGTCAAGATCGTCTTGTTTTTCAGCGACTTGCTTCTCGAGATCCTTGACAAAGTCTTCAAGATTGGCAACAAGCTTTTCGGCCTTCGGTTTCTCATCAGCTGGCAAATGTTGATCTCTCTCCAATTCTTCAATTTTCGGAATCAAAGATTTCGCATCATTGATCTTGTTGTTGAGTTCATCAATAACTTCAGCTGGCGACTTCTTCTTGTCTTTCTTCTTCTTCTTGGCTCCATCTTTGGCCATGACGTCTTCAGCTTCTTTTTCGAGAGCTGCCAGTTTGTCTTTTGCTGCTGACTTCGCTGCATCGTCATTCTGTTTGGCATCACGCAATTCTTGAATTTTCGCCAAGAGTGGTGCCGATTCTTCTGGTGATAACGATGAGGTGTTGATCTCTTTTTCGGCCGATTTCAATTCATCTGGTGTCAATTGATCCAATGGTAATTGATGAAGTTGACTGAGTTTCAAAGTCAGTTGCAAAACCAATTGTTCTTTGTCGGCTTCTTCGGCTGTCTTGATAGCGTCAGCAAGTTCAGACTCGAGTTGTTCCAATTTCTTGTTCAAATCGTCAGCAATGCTTGGGTCTGTTGCAACGTGTTTACGTGAAACATCAGCATTCACAATCTTGTCTTGAATTCGGTTGATTTGAGCTTTCAAAGCTGGAACATCAGATTTGGCAATTGTGTCGAGTACTGATTTTTCAGGATCATTGTTGTCGATCATTGTCTTGATGTTTTCGATTTCCTTGATGACTTGATCGGCTGATTCACGAAGAAGTTTTTCATCTTCGAGTTCGGTTGCCAAATCATCGAGAACATCATCCAATTGACGTTGTGTTTGTTCAGAGTCAACATCGAGGAATCGAACATCGGCATAAGCGCTCTCGAGTGGATCCAACAATTCCGACAATTGTTGCAAATTGGCGACCTTGTTGTTGAGTTCGTCACGGTCTTTGTTGGATTTTTGAAGTTGTTCCAAATCAGCGGCTGCCTCGTCGCTCGGTCGTTTCGGTTTGGCAATAACAGCTTCGACATCTTTTTGTAGTTTGTCGATCATACCGTCAACATCGTTTCTTGCGGCAACGAATTGTTCCCAAACGCTAGCCTTTTGTTCGAGAGCCGGGATGAGTTGTTTGGCGGCTTCGATAGCTGGTTGCAAACTTTGAACGTAGGCATCATTGGCTGGAGCGGTGGCAACAAGTTCATTGGCTTTCTCGAGCTCCTTCTTGAGTTCTTCTGCTGTTGGAGCATAGTCGGTCGGAACAGCTTCAGCGTTGTTGAGAAGCTCATCAGCTTGACGAACGAGATCGCCGAGTCGTGAACCGAGACGGTCGACAGCATCGTGAAGACGTTGTTCGGCTTCTTTGTTCTTGAGATCTTGCTCAGCATCGGCGCGCTTCTTCTGAAAAATCGAAATATTTGTAATTTGCAAAGTTTTTCAAAACAGGGAAGGAGAAGTGAGGGGTAAAAAACTCGAACATACCTTGAGAGCGTCAGCGGCCTTGTCGAGCTGTGCGAGCAAATCATCATACTCTTTGCGTTCCTTCTCGTCAAGTTGATCTGGTTTCACTTGTTCGACGGTGCTTCGAAGTTTGGCGATTCCATCTTCTTTCTTGGCCAAATCATCAATGACATCTTGTGGCGACTTTTGCTCATTCGCTGTTGGATCATCTTTGGTAATGTCGAGAAGTGTATCTTCGGCATTTTTGCGAGCAGCATTGAATGTGGCGAGAGCTGCCAATTTGTCACCAACAGCATTTCCGAGTGACTTCAACAAATCGTTGATCTTTGACAAATCCCAAGCACTCTTTTGACGCAATTCTTCGGCGGCTGGATCATTTTCGGGCAAGTCGGCGAGCAAGTTCTCCAAATTGTGTTTCTTGTTTTCGAGATCTTCGATCGTTGACTTTTGATCATCAATACTTGATGGGAGCTCGTTTGGCAAGGCTTGAAGTTGTTGAGCGATGAGTTGAAGTTTTGGTGCGACTTCTTGAACGTTGACAGCATTGTCAAGCGCTTGTTTCTTGTCATCGGCATTGTGTTGCAATTGGAAGATCTTCTCCGGAATAGTCTTATCCAAGTCGTCATGTGAAATGAGTGGACTTTGAGTGTCGACTTTGTCCTTGTTCTCATCGGCTTGTTTCTTCAGATTGGCCGCATCGTCGATAACATGATTGACAATTGGCAACGCTTGATCTGGTTGGAATTCATCGACGTTTGACAATTGTTGGTTGAGATCGGCAAGTTTCTCGTTGAGCACATCTTGATCTTTTCTCAAAGCTTCTTCTTGTGGAATAGCCTTTTCGAGAGCGTTCAACAATTCCTTGTTTTTCGATTTTGCATCCTTGAGCTCTTTGGCGACTTGTGGTTCGATGTTTTCGGCGTCGGCCAATTTGTTCAACGTTTCCAAAATGTCTTTGAGTTGTTTAGCATCTTGCTTGGCAATATCGATCGGTTGTGGTTGTTGATATTTGGGCAAAATGTCGTCCAACTTTTTGATGGCATCTGATACATTTTGTTTGAGCTCATCAGCGCGTTTCTCATCATCGACAGCTTTCTGAGCACTCTTGTTCAAATCGTCTTGGAATTTGTTGGCTCGTTGGCGCAATTTGTCGGCGTCATTCTCGACACTGGCTGGCACTTGTTTGATGTCATCAACGAGGGCAGCAATGTGTGGTGCGATACGATCCTTGAATTCGTTGAGTGGAGCCGACGAGTTCTTTGGAAGGGCATCGGCGCTCTTCTCAGCGTCATTCAACGCATCTTCGAGACGTTTGAGAGCATCAGTGGCATTGTTGAGTTTGTCAAGATCGTCTTGTTTTTCAGCGACTTGCTTCTCGAGATCCTTGACAAAGTCTTCAAGATTGGCAACAAGCTTTTCGGCCTTCGGTTTCTCATCAGCTGGCAAATGTTGATCTTTCTCCAATTCTTCAATTTTCGGAATCAAAGATTTCGCATCATTGATCTTGTTGTTGAGTTCATCAATAACTTCAGCTGGCGACTTCTTCTTGTCTTTCTTCTTCTTCTTGGCTCCATCTTTGGCCATGACGTCTTCAGCTTCTTTTTCGAGAGCTGCCAGTTTGTCTTTTGCTGCTGACTTCGCTGCATCGTCATTCTGTTTGGCATCACGCAATTCTTGAATTTTCGCCAAGAGTGGTGCCGATTCTTCTGGTGATAACGATGAGGTGTTGATCTCTTTTTCGGCCGATTTCAATTCATCTGGTGTCAATTGATCCAATGGTAATTGATGAAGTTGACTGAGTTTCAAAGTCAGTTGCAAAACCAATTGTTCTTTGTCGGCTTCTTCGGCTGTCTTGATAGCGTCAGCAAGTTCAGACTCGAGTTGTTCCAATTTCTTGTTCAAATCGTCAGCAATGCTTGGGTCTGTTGCAACGTGTTTACGTGAAACATCAGCATTCACAATCTTGTCTTGAATTCGGTTGATTTGAGCTTTCAAAGCTGGAACATCAGATTTGGCAATTGTGTCGAGTACTGATTTTTCAGGATCATTGTTGTCGATCATTGTCTTGATGTTTTCGATTTCCTTGATGACTTGATCGGCTGATTCACGAAGAAGTTTTTCATCTTCGAGTTCGGTTGCCAAATCATCGAGAACATCATCCAATTGACGTTGTGTTTGTTCAGAGTCAACATCGAGGAATCGAACATCGGCATAAGCGCTCTCGAGTGGATCCAACAATTCCGACAATTGTTGCAAATTGGCGACCTTGTTGTTGAGTTCGTCACGGTCTTTGTTGGATTTTTGAAGTTGTTCCAAATCAGCGGCTGCCTCGTCGCTCGGTCGTTTCGGTTTGGCAATAACAGCTTCGACATCTTTTTGTAGTTTGTCGATCATACCGTCAACATCGTTTCTTGCGGCAACGAATTGTTCCCAAACGCTAGCCTTTTGTTCGAGAGCCGGGATGAGTTGTTTGGCGGCTTCGATAGCTGGTTGCAAACTTTGAACGTAGGCATCATTGGCTGGAGCGGTGGCAACAAGTTCATTGGCTTTCTCGAGCTCCTTCTTGAGTTCTTCTGCTGTTGGAGCATAGTCGGTCGGAACAGCTTCAGCGTTGTTGAGAAGCTCATCAGCTTGACGAACGAGATCGCCGAGTCGTGAACCGAGACGGTCGACAGCATCGTGAAGACGTTGTTCGGCTTCTTTGTTCTTGAGATCTTGCTCAGCATCGGCGCGCTTCTTCTGAAAAATCGAAATATTTGTAATTTGCAAAGTTTTTCAAAACAGGGAAGGAGAAGTGAGGGGTAAAAAACTCGAACATACCTTGAGAGCGTCAGCGGCCTTGTCGAGCTGTGCGAGCAAATCATCATACTCTTTGCGTTCCTTCTCGTCAAGTTGATCTGGTTTCACTTGTTCGACGGTGCTTCGAAGTTTGGCGATTCCATCTTCTTTCTTGGCCAAATCATCAATGACATCTTGTGGCGACTTTTGCTCATTCGCTGTTGGATCATCTTTGGTAATGTCGAGAAGTGTATCTTCGGCATTTTTGCGAGCAGCATTGAATGTGGCGAGAGCTGCCAATTTGTCACCAACAGCATTTCCGAGTGACTTCAACAAATCGTTGATCTTTGACAAATCCCAAGCACTCTTTTGACGCAATTCTTCGGCGGCTGGATCATTTTCGGGCAAGTCGGCGAGCAAGTTCTCCAAATTGTGTTTCTTGTTTTCGAGATCTTCGATCGTTGACTTTTGATCATCAATACTTGATGGGAGCTCGTTTGGCAAGGCTTGAAGTTGTTGAGCGATGAGTTGAAGTTTTGGTGCGACTTCTTGAACGTTGACAGCATTGTCAAGCGTTTGTTTCTTGTCATCGGCATTGTGTTGCAATTGGAAGATCTTCTCCGGAATAGTCTTATCCAAGTCGTCATGTGAAATGAGTGGACTTTGAGTGTCGACTTTGTCCTTGTTCTCATCGGCTTGTTTCTTCAGATTGGCCGCATCGTCGATAACATGATTGACAATTGGCAACGCTTGATCTGGTTGGAATTCATCGACGTTTGACAATTGTTGGTTGAGATCGGCAAGTTTCTCGTTGAGCACATCTTGATCTTTTCTCAAAGCTTCTTCTTGTGGAATAGCCTTTTCGAGAGCGTTCAACAATTCCTTGTTTTTCGATTTTGCATCCTTGAGCTCTTTAGCGACTTGTGGTTCGATGTTTTCGGCGTCGGCCAATTTGTTCAACGTTTCCAAAATGTCTTTGAGTTGTTTAGCATCTTGCTTGGCAATATCGATCGGTTGTGGTTGTTGATATTTGGGCAAAATGTCGTCCAACTTTTTGATGGCATCTGATACATTTTGTTTGAGCTCATCAGCGCGTTTCTCATCATCGACAGCTTTCTGAGCACTCTTGTTCAAATCGTCTTGGAATTTGTTGGCTCGTTGGCGCAATTTGTCGGCGTCATTCTCGACACTGGCTGGCACTTGTTTGATGTCATCAACGAGGGCAGCAATGTGTGGTGCGATACGATCCTTGAATTCGTTGAGTGGAGCCGACGAGTTCTTTGGAAGGGCATCGGCGCTCTTCTCAGCGTCATTCAACGCATCTTCGAGACGTTTGAGAGCATCAGTGGCATTGTTCAGTTTGTCAAGATCGTCTTGTTTTTCAGCGACTTGCTTCTCGAGATCCTTGACAAAGTCTTCAAGATTGGCAACAAGCTTTTCGGCCTTCGGTTTCTCATCAGCTGGCAAATGTTGATCTTTCTCCAATTCTTCAATTTTCGGAATCAAAGATTTCGCATCATTGATCTTGTTGTTGAGTTCATCAATAACTTCAGCTGGCGACTTCTTCTTGTCTTTCTTCTTCTTCTTGGCTCCATCTTTGGCCATGACGTCTTCAGCTTCTTTTTCGAGAGCTGCCAGTTTGTCTTTTGCTGCTGACTTCGCTGCATCGTCATTCTGTTTGGCATCACGCAATTCTTGAATTTTCGCCAAGAGTGGTGCCGATTCTTCTGGTGATAACGATGAGGTGTTGATCTCTTTTTCGGCCGATTTCAATTCATCTGGTGTCAATTGATCCAATGGTAATTGATGAAGTTGACTGAGTTTCAAAGTCAGTTGCAAAACCAATTGTTCTTTGTCGGCTTCTTCGGCTGTCTTGATAGCGTCAGCAAGTTCAGACTCGAGTTGTTCCAATTTCTTGTTCAAATCGTCAGCAATGCTTGGGTCTGTTGCAACGTGTTTACGTGAAACATCAGCATTCACAATCTTGTCTTGAATTCGGTTGATTTGAGCTTTCAAAGCTGGAACATCAGATTTGGCAATTGTGTCGAGTACTGATTTTTCAGGATCATTGTTGTCGATCATTGTCTTGATGTTTTCGATTTCCTTGATGACTTGATCGGCTGATTCACGAAGAAGTTTTTCATCTTCGAGTTCGGTTGCCAAATCATCGAGAACATCATCCAATTGACGTTGTGTTTGTTCAGAGTCAACATCGAGGAATCGAACATCGGCATAAGCGCTCTCGAGTGGATCCAACAATTCCGACAATTGTTGCAAATTGGCGACCTTGTTGTTGAGTTCGTCACGGTCTTTGTTGGATTTTTGAAGTTGTTCCAAATCAGCGGCTGCCTCGTCGCTCGGTCGTTTCGGTTTGGCAATAACAGCTTCGACATCTTTTTGTAGTTTGTCGATCATACCGTCAACATCGTTTCTTGCGGCAACGAATTGTTCCCAAACGCTAGCCTTTTGTTCGAGAGCCGGGATGAGTTGTTTGGCGGCTTCGATAGCTGGTTGCAAACTTTGAACGTAGGCATCATTGGCTGGAGCGGTGGCAACAAGTTCATTGGCTTTCTCGAGCTCCTTCTTGAGTTCTTCTGCTGTTGGAGCATAGTCGGTCGGAACAGCTTCAGCGTTGTTGAGAAGCTCATCAGCTTGACGAACGAGATCGCCGAGTCGTGAACCGAGACGGTCGACAGCATCGTGAAGACGTTGTTCGGCTTCTTTGTTCTTGAGATCTTGCTCAGCATCGGCGCGCTTCTTCTGAAAAATCGAAATATTTGTAATTTGCAAAGTTTTTCAAAACAGGGAAGGAGAAGTGAGGGGTAAAAAACTCGAACATACCTTGAGAGCGTCAGCGGCCTTGTCGAGCTGTGCGAGCAAATCATCATACTCTTTGCGTTCCTTCTCGTCAAGTTGATCTGGTTTCACTTGTTCGACGGTGCTTCGAAGTTTGGCGATTCCATCTTCTTTCTTGGCCAAATCATCAATGACATCTTGTGGCGACTTTTGCTCATTCGCTGTTGGATCATCTTTGGTAATGTCGAGAAGTGTATCTTCGGCATTTTTGCGAGCAGCATTGAATGTGGCGAGAGCTGCCAATTTGTCACCAACAGCATTTCCGAGTGACTTCAACAAATCGTTGATCTTTGACAAATCCCAAGCACTCTTTTGACGCAATTCTTCGGCGGCTGGATCATTTTCGGGCAAGTCAGCGAGCAAGTTCTCCAAATTGTGTTTCTTGTTTTCGAGATCTTCGATCGTTGACTTTTGATCATCAATACTTGATGGGAGCTCGTTTGGCAAGGCTTGAAGTTGTTGAGCGATGAGTTGAAGTTTTGGTGCGACTTCTTGAACGTTGACAGCATTGTCAAGCGCTTGTTTCTTGTCATCGGCATTGTGTTGCAATTGGAAGATCTTCTCCGGAATAGTCTTATCCAAGTCGTCATGTGAAATGAGTGGACTTTGAGTGTCGACTTTGTCCTTGTTCTCATCGGCTTGTTTCTTCAGATTGGCCGCATCGTCGATAACATGATTGACAATTGGCAACGCTTGATCTGGTTGGAATTCATCGACGTTTGACAATTGTTGGTTGAGATCGGCAAGTTTCTCGTTGAGCACATCTTGATCTTTTCTCAAAGCTTCTTCTTGTGGAATAGCCTTTTCGAGAGCGTTCAACAATTCCTTGTTTTTCGATTTTGCATCCTTGAGCTCTTTGGCGACTTGTGGTTCGATGTTTTCGGCGTCGGCCAATTTGTTCAACGTTTCCAAAATGTCTTTGAGTTGTTTAGCATCTTGCTTGGCAATATCGATCGGTTGTGGTTGTTGATATTTGGGCAAAATGTCGTCCAACTTTTTGATGGCATCTGATACATTTTGTTTGAGCTCATCAGCGCGTTTCTCATCATCGACAGCTTTCTGAGCACTCTTGTTCAAATCGTCTTGGAATTTGTTGGCTCGTTGGCGCAATTTGTCGGCGTCATTCTCGACACTGGCTGGCACTTGTTTGATGTCATCAACGAGGGCAGCAATGTGTGGTGCGATACGATCCTTGAATTCGTTGAGTGGAGCCGACGAGTTCTTTGGAAGGGCATCGGCGCTCTTCTCAGCGTCATTCAACGCATCTTCGAGACGTTTGAGAGCATCAGTGGCATTGTTGAGTTTGTCAAGATCGTCTTGTTTTTCAGCGACTTGCTTCTCGAGATCCTTGACAAAGTCTTCAAGATTGGCAACAAGCTTTTCGGCCTTCGGTTTCTCATCAGCTGGCAAATGTTGATCTTTCTCCAATTCTTCAATTTTCGGAATCAAAGATTTCGCATCATTGATCTTGTTGTTGAGTTCATCAATAACTTCAGCTGGCGACTTCTTCTTGTCTTTCTTCTTCTTCTTGGCTCCATCTTTGGCCATGACGTCTTCAGCTTCTTTTTCGAGAGCTGCCAGTTTGTCTTTTGCTGCTGACTTCGCTGCATCGTCATTCTGTTTGGCATCACGCAATTCTTGAATTTTCGCCAAGAGTGGTGCCGATTCTTCTGGTGATAACGATGAGGTGTTGATCTCTTTTTCGGCCGATTTCAATTCATCTGGTGTCAATTGATCCAATGGTAATTGATGAAGTTGACTGAGTTTCAAAGTCAGTTGCAAAACCAATTGTTCTTTGTCGGCTTCTTCGGCTGTCTTGATAGCGTCAGCAAGTTCAGACTCGAGTTGTTCCAATTTCTTGTTCAAATCGTCAGCAATGCTTGGGTCTGTTGCAACGTGTTTACGTGAAACATCAGCATTCACAATCTTGTCTTGAATTCGGTTGATTTGAGCTTTCAAAGCTGGAACATCAGATTTGGCAATTGTGTCGAGTACTGATTTTTCAGGATCATTGTTGTCGATCATTGTCTTGATGTTTTCGATTTCCTTGATGACTTGATCGGCTGATTCACGAAGAAGTTTTTCATCTTCGAGTTCGGTTGCCAAATCATCGAGAACATCATCCAATTGACGTTGTGTTTGTTCAGAGTCAACATCGAGGAATCGAACATCGGCATAAGCGCTCTCGAGTGGATCCAACAATTCCGACAATTGTTGCAAATTGGCGACCTTGTTGTTGAGTTCGTCACGGTCTTTGTTGGATTTTTGAAGTTGTTCCAAATCAGCGGCTGCCTCGTCGCTCGGTCGTTTCGGTTTGGCAATAACAGCTTCGACATCTTTTTGTAGTTTGTCGATCATACCGTCAACATCGTTTCTTGCGGCAACGAATTGTTCCCAAACGCTAGCCTTTTGTTCGAGAGCCGGGATGAGTTGTTTGGCGGCTTCGATAGCTGGTTGCAAACTTTGAACGTAGGCATCATTGGCTGGAGCGGTGGCAACAAGTTCATTGGCTTTCTCGAGCTCCTTCTTGAGTTCTTCTGCTGTTGGAGCATAGTCGGTCGGAACAGCTTCAGCGTTGTTGAGAAGCTCATCAGCTTGACGAACGAGATCGCCGAGTCGTGAACCGAGACGGTCGACAGCATCGTGAAGACGTTGTTCGGCTTCTTTGTTCTTGAGATCTTGCTCAGCATCGGCGCGCTTCTTCTGAAAAATCGAAATATTTGTAATTTGCAAAGTTTTTCAAAACAGGGAAGGAGAAGTGAGGGGTAAAAAACTCGAACATACCTTGAGAGCGTCAGCGGCCTTGTCGAGCTGTGCGAGCAAATCATCATACTCTTTGCGTTCCTTCTCGTCAAGTTGATCTGGTTTCACTTGTTCGACGGTGCTTCGAAGTTTGGCGATTCCATCTTCTTTCTTGGCCAAATCATCAATGACATCTTGTGGCGACTTTTGCTCATTCGCTGTTGGATCATCTTTGGTAATGTCGAGAAGTGTATCTTCGGCATTTTTGCGAGCAGCATTGAATGTGGCGAGAGCTGCCAATTTGTCACCAACAGCATTTCCGAGTGACTTCAACAAATCGTTGATCTTTGACAAATCCCAAGCACTCTTTTGACGCAATTCTTCGGCGGCTGGATCATTTTCGGGCAAGTCAGCGAGCAAGTTCTCCAAATTGTGTTTCTTGTTTTCGAGATCTTCGATCGTTGACTTTTGATCATCAATACTTGATGGGAGCTCGTTTGGCAAGGCTTGAAGTTGTTGAGCGATGAGTTGAAGTTTTGGTGCGACTTCTTGAACGTTGACAGCATTGTCAAGCGCTTGTTTCTTGTCATCGGCATTGTGTTGCAATTGGAAGATCTTCTCCGGAATAGTCTTATCCAAGTCGTCATGTGAAATGAGTGGACTTTGAGTGTCGACTTTGTCCTTGTTCTCATCGGCTTGTTTCTTCAGATTGGCCGCATCGTCGATAACATGATTGACAATTGGCAACGCTTGATCTGGTTGGAATTCATCGACGTTTGACAATTGTTGGTTGAGATCGGCAAGTTTCTCGTTGAGCACATCTTGATCTTTTCTCAAAGCTTCTTCTTGTGGAATAGCCTTTTCGAGAGCGTTCAACAATTCCTTGTTTTTCGATTTTGCATCCTTGAGCTCTTTGGCGACTTGTGGTTCGATGTTTTCGGCGTCGGCCAATTTGTTCAACGTTTCCAAAATGTCTTTGAGTTGTTTAGCATCTTGCTTGGCAATATCGATCGGTTGTGGTTGTTGATATTTGGGCAAAATGTCGTCCAACTTTTTGATGGCATCTGATACATTTTGTTTGAGCTCATCAGCGCGTTTCTCATCATCGACAGCTTTCTGAGCACTCTTGTTCAAATCGTCTTGGAATTTGTTGGCTCGTTGGCGCAATTTGTCGGCGTCATTCTCGACACTGGCTGGCACTTGTTTGATGTCATCAACGAGGGCAGCAATGTGTGGTGCGATACGATCCTTGAATTCGTTGAGTGGAGCCGACGAGTTCTTTGGAAGGGCATCGGCGCTCTTCTCAGCGTCATTCAACGCATCTTCGAGACGTTTGAGAGCATCAGTGGCATTGTTGAGTTTGTCAAGATCGTCTTGTTTTTCAGCGACTTGCTTCTCGAGATCCTTGACAAAGTCTTCAAGATTGGCAACAAGCTTTTCGGCCTTCGGTTTCTCATCAGCTGGCAAATGTTGATCTTTCTCCAATTCTTCAATTTTCGGAATCAAAGATTTCGCATCATTGATCTTGTTGTTGAGTTCATCAATAACTTCAGCTGGCGACTTCTTCTTGTCTTTCTTCTTCTTCTTGGCTCCATCTTTGGCCATGACGTCTTCAGCTTCTTTTTCGAGAGCTGCCAGTTTGTCTTTTGCTGCTGACTTCGCTGCATCGTCATTCTGTTTGGCATCACGCAATTCTTGAATTTTCGCCAAGAGTGGTGCCGATTCTTCTGGTGATAACGATGAGGTGTTGATCTCTTTTTCGGCCGATTTCAATTCATCTGGTGTCAATTGATCCAATGGTAATTGATGAAGTTGACTGAGTTTCAAAGTCAGTTGCAAAACCAATTGTTCTTTGTCGGCTTCTTCGGCTGTCTTGATAGCGTCAGCAAGTTCAGACTCGAGTTGTTCCAATTTCTTGTTCAAATCGTCAGCAATGCTTGGGTCTGTTGCAACGTGTTTACGTGAAACATCAGCATTCACAATCTTGTCTTGAATTCGGTTGATTTGAGCTTTCAAAGCTGGAACATCAGATTTGGCAATTGTGTCGAGTACTGATTTTTCAGGATCATTGTTGTCGATCATTGTCTTGATGTTTTCGATTTCCTTGATGACTTGATCGGCTGATTCACGAAGAAGTTTTTCATCTTCGAGTTCGGTTGCCAAATCATCGAGAACATCATCCAATTGACGTTGTGTTTGTTCAGAGTCAACATCGAGGAATCGAACATCGGCATAAGCGCTCTCGAGTGGATCCAACAATTCCGACAATTGTTGCAAATTGGCGACCTTGTTGTTGAGTTCGTCACGGTCTTTGTTGGATTTTTGAAGTTGTTCCAAATCAGCGGCTGCCTCGTCGCTCGGTCGTTTCGGTTTGGCAATAACAGCTTCGACATCTTTTTGTAGTTTGTCGATCATACCGTCAACATCGTTTCTTGCGGCAACGAATTGTTCCCAAACGCTAGCCTTTTGTTCGAGAGCCGGGATGAGTTGTTTGGCGGCTTCGATAGCTGGTTGCAAACTTTGAACGTAGGCATCATTGGCTGGAGCGGTGGCAACAAGTTCATTGGCTTTCTCGAGCTCCTTCTTGAGTTCTTCTGCTGTTGGAGCATAGTCGGTCGGAACAGCTTCAGCGTTGTTGAGAAGCTCATCAGCTTGACGAACGAGATCGCCGAGTCGTGAACCGAGACGGTCGACAGCATCGTGAAGACGTTGTTCGGCTTCTTTGTTCTTGAGATCTTGCTCAGCATCGGCGCGCTTCTTCTGAAAAATCGAAATATTTGTAATTTGCAAAGTTTTTCAAAACAGGGAAGGAGAAGTGAGGGGTAAAAAACTCGAACATACCTTGAGAGCGTCAGCGGCCTTGTCGAGCTGTGCGAGCAAATCATCATACTCTTTGCGTTCCTTCTCGTCAAGTTGATCTGGTTTCACTTGTTCGACGGTGCTTCGAAGTTTGGCGATTCCATCTTCTTTCTTGGCCAAATCATCAATGACATCTTGTGGCGACTTTTGCTCATTCGCTGTTGGATCATCTTTGGTAATGTCGAGAAGTGTATCTTCGGCATTTTTGCGAGCAGCATTGAATGTGGCGAGAGCTGCCAATTTGTCACCAACAGCATTTCCGAGTGACTTCAACAAATCGTTGATCTTTGACAAATCCCAAGCACTCTTTTGACGCAATTCTTCGGCGGCTGGATCATTTTCGGGCAAGTCAGCGAGCAAGTTCTCCAAATTGTGTTTCTTGTTTTCGAGATCTTCGATCGTTGACTTTTGATCATCAATACTTGATGGGAGCTCGTTTGGCAAGGCTTGAAGTTGTTGAGCGATGAGTTGAAGTTTTGGTGCGACTTCTTGAACGTTGACAGCATTGTCAAGCGCTTGTTTCTTGTCATCGGCATTGTGTTGCAATTGGAAGATCTTCTCCGGAATAGTCTTATCCAAGTCGTCATGTGAAATGAGTGGACTTTGAGTGTCGACTTTTTCCTTGTTCTCATCGGCTTGTTTCTTCAGATTGGCCGCATCGTCGATAACATGATTGACAATTGGCAACGCTTGATCTGGTTGGAATTCATCGACGTTTGACAATTGTTGGTTGAGATCGGCAAGTTTCTCGTTGAGCACATCTTGATCTTTTCTCAAAGCTTCTTCTTGTGGAATAGCCTTTTCGAGAGCGTTCAACAATTCCTTGTTTTTCGATTTTGCATCCTTGAGCTCTTTGGCGACTTGTGGTTCGATGTTTTCGGCGTCGGCCAATTTGTTCAACGTTTCCAAAATGTCTTTGAGTTGTTTAGCATCTTGCTTGGCAATATCGATCGGTTGTGGTTGTTGATATTTGGGCAAAATGTCGTCCAACTTTTTGATGGCATCTGATACATTTTGTTTGAGCTCATCAGCGCGTTTCTCATCATCGACAGCTTTCTGAGCACTCTTGTTCAAATCGTCTTGGAATTTGTTGGCTCGTTGGCGCAATTTGTCGGCGTCATTCTCGACACTGGCTGGCACTTGTTTGATGTCATCAACGAGGGCAGCAATGTGTGGTGCGATACGATCCTTGAATTCGTTGAGTGGAGCCGACGAGTTCTTCGGAAGGGCATCGGCGCTCTTCTCAGCGTCATTCAACGCATCTTCGAGACGTTTGAGAGCATCAGTGGCATTGTTGAGTTTGTCAAGATCGTCTTGTTTTTCAGCGACTTGCTTCTCGAGATCCTTGACAAAGTCTTCAAGATTGGCAACAAGCTTTTCGGCCTTCGGTTTCTCATCAGCTGGCAAATGTTGATCTTTCTCCAATTCTTCAATTTTCGGAATCAAAGATTTCGCATCATTGATCTTGTTGTTGAGTTCATCAATAACTTCAGCTGGCGACTTCTTCTTGTCTTTCTTCTTCTTCTTGGCTCCATCTTTGGCCATGACGTCTTCAGCTTCTTTTTCGAGAGCTGCCAGTTTGTCTTTTGCTGCTGACTTCGCTGCATCGTCATTCTGTTTGGCATCACGCAATTCTTGAATTTTCGCCAAGAGTGGTGCCGATTCTTCTGGTGATAACGATGAGGTGTTGATCTCTTTTTCGGCCGATTTCAATTCATCTGGTGTCAATTGATCCAATGGTAATTGATGAAGTTGACTGAGTTTCAAAGTCAGTTGCAAAACCAATTGTTCTTTGTCGGCTTCTTCGGCTGTCTTGATAGCGTCAGCAAGTTCAGACTCGAGTTGTTCCAATTTCTTGTTCAAATCGTCAGCAATGCTTGGGTCTGTTGCAACGTGTTTACGTGAAACATCAGCATTCACAATCTTGTCTTGAATTCGGTTGATTTGAGCTTTCAAAGCTGGAACATCAGATTTGGCGATTGTGTCGAGTACTGATTTTTCAGGATCATTGTTGTCGATCATTGTCTTGATGTTTTCGATTTCCTTGATGACTTGATCGGCTGATTCACGAAGAAGTTTTTCATCTTCGAGTTCGGTTGCCAAATCATCGAGAACATCATCCAATTGACGTTGTGTTTGTTCAGAGTCAACATCGAGGAATCGAACATCGGCATAAGCGCTCTCGAGTGGATCCAACAATTCCGACAATTGTTGCAAATTGGCGACCTTGTTGTTGAGTTCGTCACGGTCTTTGTTGGATTTTTGAAGTTGTTCCAAATCAGCGGCTGCCTCGTCACTCGGTCGTTTCGGTTTGGCAATAACAGCTTCGACATCTTTTTGTAGTTTGTCGATCATACCGTCAACATCGTTTCTTGCGGCAACGAATTGTTCCCAAACGCTAGCCTTTTGTTCGAGAGCCGGGATGAGTTGTTTGGCGGCTTCGATAGCTGGTTGCAAACTTTGAACGTAGGCATCATTGGCTGGAGCGGTGGCAACAAGTTCATTGGCTTTCTCGAGCTCCTTCTTGAGTTCTTCTGCTGTTGGAGCATAGTCGGTCGGAACAGCTTCAGCGTTGTTGAGAAGCTCATCAGCTTGACGAACGAGATCGCCGAGTCGTGAACCGAGACGGTCGACAGCATCGTGAAGACGTTGTTCGGCTTCTTTGTTCTTGAGATCTTGCTCAGCATCGGCGCGCTTCTTCTGAAAAATCGAAATATTTGTAATTTGCAAAGTTTTTCAAAACAGGGAAGGAGAAGTGAGGGGTAAAAAACTCGAACATACCTTGAGAGCGTCAGCGGCCTTGTCGAGCTGTGCGAGCAAATCATCATACTCTTTGCGTTCCTTCTCGTCAAGTTGATCTGGTTTCACTTGTTCGACGGTGCTTCGAAGTTTGGCGATTCCATCTTCTTTCTTGGCCAAATCATCAATGACATCTTGTGGCGACTTTTGCTCATTCGCTGTTGGATCATCTTTGGTAATGTCGAGAAGTGTATCTTCGGCATTTTTGCGAGCAGCATTGAATGTGGCGAGAGCTGCCAATTTGTCACCAACAGCATTTCCGAGTGACTTCAACAAATCGTTGATCTTTGACAAATCCCAAGCACTCTTTTGACGCAATTCTTCGGCGGCTGGATCATTTTCGGGCAAGTCAGCGAGCAAGTTCTCCAAATTGTGTTTCTTGTTTTCGAGATCTTCGATCGTTGACTTTTGATCATCAATACTTGATGGGAGCTCGTTTGGCAAGGCTTGAAGTTGTTGAGCGATGAGTTGAAGTTTTGGTGCGACTTCTTGAATGTTGACAGCATTGTCAAGCGCTTGTTTCTTGTCATCGGCATTGTGTTGCAATTGGAAGATCTTCTCCGGAATAGTCTTATCCAAGTCGTCATGTGAAATGAGTGGACTTTGAGTGTCGACTTTTTCCTTGTTCTCATCGGCTTGTTTCTTCAGATTGACCGCATCGTCGATAACATGATTGACAATTGGCAACGCTTGATCTGGTTGGAATTCATCGACGTTTGACAATTGTTGGTTGAGATCGGCAAGTTTCTCGTTGAGCACATCTTGATCTTTTCTCAAAGCTTCTTCTTGTGGAATAGCCTTTTCGAGAGCGTTCAACAATTCCTTGTTTTTCGATTTTGCATCCTTGAGCTCTTTGGCGACTTGTGGTTCGATGTTTTCGGCGTCGGCCAATTTGTTCAACGTTTCCAAAATGTCTTTGAGTTGTTTAGCATCTTGCTTGGCAATATCGATCGGTTGTGGTTGTTGATATTTGGGCAAAATGTCGTCCAACTTTTTGATGGCATCTGATACATTTTGTTTGAGCTCATCAGCGCGTTTCTCATCATCGACAGCTTTCTGAGCACTCTTGTTCAAATCGTCTTGGAATTTGTTGGCTCGTTGGCGCAATTTGTCGGCGTCATTCTCGACACTGGCTGGCACTTGTTTGATGTCATCAACGAGGGCAGCAATGTGTGGTGCGATACGATCCTTGAATTCGTTGAGTGGAGCCGACGAGTTCTTCGGAAGGGCATCGGCGCTCTTCTCAGCGTCATTCAACGCATCTTCGAGACGTTTGAGAGCATCAGTGGCATTGTTGAGTTTGTCAAGATCGTCTTGTTTTTCAGCGACTTGCTTCTCGAGATCCTTGACAAAGTCTTCAAGATTGGCAACAAGCTTTTCGGCCTTCGGTTTCTCATCAGCTGGCAAATGTTGATCTTTCTCCAATTCTTCAATTTTCGGAATCAAAGATTTCGCATCATTGATCTTGTTGTTGAGTTCATCAATAACTTCAGCTGGCGACTTCTTCTTGTCTTTCTTCTTCTTCTTGGCTCCATATTTGGCCATGACGTCTTCAGCTTCTTTTTCGAGAGCTGCCAGTTTGTCTTTTGCTGCTGACTTCGCTGCATCGTCATTCTGTTTGGCATCACGCAGTTCTTTGATCTTGTCGAGAACTTCTTGTTGTTTAGGTTCTGGGAATCTTTCAACATCATCTTCGATTGACTTCAATAATTGCAAGTCTACAGTTCCCGGTGGTAATGATTTCATTGATTCAAGATCGTTGAGTACACCGTCGGCCTCAGCTACAGATGGTTGAGTATCCTGAAAAAATAAAATTACTTTTGAGCATTGATCAACATTATGGCAAACTAAAAAAAAATCTGCAGAAAAACCTACGTCTGATTTGACCAGTTCACGAAGTTCATTGATTTTATCTCTGACTTCTTGTCGCTTCTCTTCTGGTAGACGATCCAAATCACTCTCAATGAAGTCCAACATGTTCAAATCAATTGTCTCTGATGGAAGTTTACTCAATTCATCCAAATCTCTCAGAATAGCATCAGCTTCATCATTTTCGGTCGATGGAATGAACTCTTCTGCAGCATCTTTCAATTCTTTGATCTTGTCGAGAACTTCTTGTTGTTTAGATTCTGGGAATCTTTCAACATCATCTTCGATTGACTTCAATAGTTGTAGGTCTACAGTTCCGGGTGGTAATGATTTCATTGAATCGAGATCACTGATAACGGCGTCAGCTTCCGTTGCAGATGGTTGAGAATCCTGAAAAAAAAAGTTATGAGAGGCCTGTTTCAGTCAGTGAAAACATTTTTGGGCTCCGGTCACCATCATGAAAACTCAATAATAAACTCACAATTGATTTTGCCAGCTCACGAAGTTCATTGATTTTATCTCTGACTTCTTGTCGCTTCTCTTCTGGTAGACGATCCAAATCACTCTCAATGAAGTCCAACATGTTCAAATCAATTGTCTCCGATGGAAGTTTACTCAATTCATCCAAATCTCTCAAAATAGCATCTGCTTCATCATTTTCGGTCGACGGAATGATAACTTCTGCAGCATCTTTCAATTCTTTGATCTTGTCGAGAACTTCTTGTTGTTTCGATTCTGGGAATCTCTCCACATCCTCTTCGATTGACTTCAATAGTTGTAGATCTACAGTTCCGGGTGGTAATAATTTCATTGAATCGAGATCACTGATAACGGCTTCAGCTTCTGTTGCAGATGGTTGAGCATCCTGAAAAAATGAGTTATGAGAGGCCTATTTCAGTCAGTGAAAATATTTATGGGGTAACCATCATGAAAACTCAATAATAAACTCACATTTGATTTTGCCAGCTCACGAAGTTCATTGATTTTATCTCTGACTTCTTGTCGCTTCGCTTCTGGTAGACGATCCAAATCACTCTCAATGAAGTCCAACATGTTCAAATCAATTGTCTCCGATGGAAGTTTACTCAATTCATCCAAATCTCTCAAAATAGCATCTGCTTCATCATTTTCGGTCGACGGAATGATAACTTCTGCAGCATCTTTCAATTCTTTGATCTTGTCGAGAACTTCTTGTTGTTTCGATTCTGGGAATCTCTCCACATCCTCTTCGATTGACTTCAATAGTTGCAGATCTACAGTTCCAGGTGGTAATGATTTCATTGATTCAAGATCACTGAGAACACCATCAGCATCGACAGATTCCGATTGAGGCAGATCGCGAAGCTCTTGAATTTTACTCCGAACTTGTTCTTGTTGATCAACTGGGAAGCGGTCGAGATCGTTTTCAATAGAATTCAACAGTTCGAGATCAATTGTGCCAGGTGGTAACTTCTTCAGTTCTTCCAACTCACTCAATATCGAACTCGCATCAGGAGTTTCATTTGGTTGATTCCTCTGAAAATCAAAAATGAGCTTCGAAAAAGAGCCTTGTCTTACCTCATCAAGTTTACCTTGCAGCATCATGATAACTGTGTTGTATTGCTTGTTGATTCCGGCAAGAGTTCTGACAGCTTCCACCGCTTCAGGTGACTGTTCAGCATTCAACTCATCGACTTGTTCGATAATTGTGTTGAGAATGCCTTTAGATTTATTCAGTTTTCCAATTGCACTCTCCAACTGATCAGTGGTTGGTTGCTCTTCGAACGCTGCATCTTTACATTCTCCAAGAACATCTTGCAGTCTTTTGACAAGGTCTTCGACATTCGAAAAGTCTGGTGCATCCTGAAAAAAAAAAGATTTTTCACTTTTAAGAGATCTATAACTTACAGTTACATGGAGAGGAGATTCAGTTTGTTGAGTTGCCTGAGGTTCAAGGACCTCATCATCAGTTTTTCCATAATTCAAGTTATCGATCTTATCATTAATGTTGGCTAACGCATTGTTAAATTGTTCGCGAATACTCGCGAGTCTATCCAAAATTTCAGTTTTCAGGCCAGGTTCCTCCCAATCAATATTGTCGATCAAATCATGCATTTTCTTCATTGTCCTCTCTTGTGCGGTCAATTTCTCATTCGCCAATTGGAGCGAATCGACATTATCATTTTCACATGCCAATTGATCCGCATCGTTGACAGCTTGTTGGATTTGATTACAAAGTTGAGAGATTTTATCCAATGGGTTGGCATCTTTCAGTTGGAAGTGATCGATTGCACTCGGATCGGTTTTCAGTTCAATCTTTGGTTGTTTCGTAACATCTTCTTTGACAACAACCGGAATTGAATCCCAGTTGCTTTCATTCTCCAGCTCGTCCAAAGCATCGTAGATTTGACTCTTCACATTCTTGTATTTTTCATCAACATTTGCCAACAAATCGATTGCGTTGGTTCTCTCTTCCTCTTTTTCGATCGGAATACCATCGACGACTGCGTTGAGATGATTCAATGTTGGTTGTTGATCATCCATCAAGCTGATTGCCGATTTGAGTGTATCAACATCAGTTGGTGCTTCGGTAAACATTATGTCCGCAGTATCGATTGCGCTACCAATTTCACCAGCTAGGCGAGTAACTTCTTCAAGATCGTTACGGTCACTGGTTCCAACTGGTGATAAAATACCGCTCGGTGTTGGAAGAGGTGTTGAAACATCCAACTCTCGAAGGTTTTCCTGAAAAAAATTTTTTTTTGTTTTTTTTTTGCTACTGAAAATGACTCACCTTAACAGATGTTAATCTCTCTTGAACAGCTTGATGTTCGGCTGGATTTTCGAGCGTTTCTAAACGCTCCTCTACTTTGTGAATAATTGTGGTGATGGTGTTTGACACCATGACAAGTATCTTCTTCTTCTTGCCTTTTCGTTTCTCTTGTGGCGATGAGTCTCGAATGTTCTCGATGACGTCACATTCCACATATTTGCGTTGTTTGTTACACATTACTTTGAGAAGGTCCATTTGCATTTGAATTCGATCAAGTTCACCCGTAATGTCGATATCTTTGATATCCGATTCTTGAATCTTGTTCTCAGCAGTTTGGAGTTCATCGAGAATTTCTCGGTTTTTAGCGAGGAGATCTTCCTCTTCTTTGATCTCATCTCTCAATGATCGCAATAGATCCTAAAATTCATATGATGTTGGATTACAAGGATGGGGGGAAAACTCACATCATAATTATTAAGCAACAATGAGAATCGGTGTTTCAGTCCTTCTTTCTCGGCATCATCAATTGAATTGTTGTTGATTTGATCCAAGAAATCAGCACAAGATTGCCGATATTTCTCAAGTTTCTCGACGTCTTTTTTGACATCTTCCAACGGTTTCGGTCCGTTCAGATAGGTTCTTTCGCGATCGTGAAGTTTTTGAGCGAGTTTGTTGAGTTTTGTTTCGAACGGCGAAAGGTTTTGCACATCAGCCGGAATGACACCGATCGATGAAGTGAATGACATCACCGATTCGGGACGTTCAAGTTCGGATGAAGCGATTGATGATACAGATATCTGGAAGAAAACATGTTATTGAAGAGTGTTACGATAATAAAGTAGATACCTGTGATTGGAACTGAGGTGATCGATCCAATGTCGTCGATACATGTAGTGGTAGTCCAACGGAATGGTACGGGGTCAGGGTTTGCATGATTAAATGATAGCGTTCGCAGAGGCGCAGCACTTCCTCTTTGTTCGCTACATTTAGGCGTTCGAGTTTCAAGACGAGTCGTTTTTTACCAATTGCAACATCATACAACGATCGATATCGATGAGATCGTTCAGGATCTTCGATAGCTTTCGTGTCTTCAATATCACGTTCCATCGCGTTGAGCCAAAGTTTGAATTGTTCCAATTTCGAGTTGATTTTCGCTGAATGTGTCAGATATTTGTTGATCTTTCCGTTCAGCGAATCCATTTTTCGATGAAGATCAGCGAGTTCGGCACTCAATGATTTTCTGGCGTCCAATCCAATGTTTCTCTCGATATCGTTCACATCCGTTTTCCATTGCGACCACAATGAATCGTTCATGATTTTCAATTCATTCGGTCGACTCGTTTGAATCAGCATTCCAATCTCGTCCTCAATATCATCGAATTTGTGGCTCAACCAATCCAGGTATAACAGTACACATCGTTCGAAGTGACTGTTTTCTCTGTCGGTTTTGATGGCAAGTTCGTCGGTTAACTTCTGAATCTTTTCGCGATCCTCATCGGACAGTGTTGCAATTTTGATCTCGTCAATCAACTTTTCATCGCGTTCTTTTTGTTCCTTCATGCGGAGGATCTCCGATACAATTTCCTGTGGTGAAAGTTTGTTGTCGATTGTTGGCACTTGACGAGCAAGAATTTCCCGAATTGCACGTTCAAGATGTTCGACATTTGGTTCTCCATCCTGCAAAAGAAAAAATGAATAATCATTCAAAAAATAGTTCTGGTTTTCATGTTCATAAAATTCTTAATATTAAAAACTCCAACTTTCGATGTATGTGGTTCAAAAAACGAAAAATGATTTTAAAACAAAAACAAAACAATTTTTGTCGTGGGTTACTGTACCCGCACCCAGACACAAACGGTGTTTGCGGATGCCAATCTTCGGGAGAACGATTTCAAAAACAGTTTTTTTCATTTTTTTTCGACCTTACAAAGTACTGTTTCTCGATTTTTGAATTTCGAACATCGAAAGTTGAAGTCAATTT
Source organism: Caenorhabditis sp. 8 KK-2011 (assembly GCA_963572245.1). Classification (NCBI taxonomy): domain Eukaryota; kingdom Metazoa; phylum Nematoda; class Chromadorea; order Rhabditida; family Rhabditidae; genus Caenorhabditis; species Caenorhabditis sp. 8 KK-2011. The sequence goes on along the minus strand of OY751546.1, from coordinate 2,002,242 downwards.
ATTTCTGAGTGACCAGGTATTTTTAACAACTCACACTTCCTAGTTGTTGACGTCTGAAGGCACGAATAAGAGCAACGACGACGAGATCGGTAATATTCATTTCAGCCAACTCGCCGAGTCTTCGTAACTCAATTCCTTTTTGTTCAAGTGAACTACATACTTCGTTCGTCTGAAAAGAAAATCATAATTTTTGTATGATTCTTGGGTCCAACAACTCACCGCACGAAGAACATCGTCTGGGCGATCGCTAGAGGTGGCACGGTTTAGAATGTCAGTTGTTGAATCGGTAATCAATTCATTAGCAGCAGTCAAATATTCACGTCGGTTTATCATTAATTCACGCAATTTGTCAAGTTCGTGTATCAGTAGATTTAATCTGGAAAATGGTGAAAATATAATCTAGAAAGGGGGGGGGGAGGATACTCACTTCTCGTTCAGTCTATCAAATTCCAATTGGAAAAAGCTTCCATGAATACTGGCGAGTTCATTTCGTAATTTCTGTGCATCATCTGACCATTCCTCGTCGAGACGCACAATAAGGGTGTCGATCTCAGACTGTACTGGGTCGATCTGAAATGAAAGAAGATTAGTGTCAGATTTACAATTAGAGATATTTTTTATCTCATATGATCGATTGGGAGTTCTAGAAGTTTCACTATTTGTCTTAACATTCATACCTGACCTAAGGGGGAAAAGTATATTTTTTCAGCTGAACAGTCTAGAAATATACCTCTTAAAATATCAGTAAGCCCTTAAAACTTTCAGTTTCCATATAATTTTCGCTCTGACCACATATTGATCTTCTCCGCCCTCACAAATTCATTTCCAAAAGTTTTGTCTGTTCCGATGTTCTTAAAATTTGTCACAGTTTCGAACAATGGTTATATGTGATATTTATTTGTTGAGTATCAATGTTTGCTTTGCCCGTTGAAAATGAAGAGACGAAAAAAACAATAAAACTAACAAACACAAAACTTTCTCTAATTTTAATTGATTCCGCTAACCGCCCTCATATTGCAACATTTCTTTCTTCTTCTACATTTTTTCTTGTCTTTTTGATAACAACTATGATAAGACTACGAAAAGAGAACGTGCGCTTACCTGCGAAATTTGTATTGAATTCCAGTTTGCGTTTTTGGTACGCAAGTACTTGACGGCGTCGCAAAAGTTTTGCAGACGTCGGAAAAGCTCCATTTTGACAAGGAGCACTGAATATGTTGTGGTGTATCGATCGTCAACTGCTGGTGATAAAGTAGAGACCGAGTCTCGGCCAACCTCCTGAAAAAATTGAAAAATTGTTTTTTTTCTTTCATTTTTTCCAGTTGTTTGGGGGAATATTTCAAGGGTCTTGTGTAGCTAGAAGCGAAGAGAACAGAAAAAAAAAAGAGTTGAGAGCAAATAGGAATTAGCAACGTTCAAAAAAATCGACACAAATCGAGAGAAATGTACAAAAAATCGATAGGCTGTAAAAATTAGGAAAAATGAGATTGTTAGTCATGAGAACACAACCCGGTGTGAGAACAAAACCATACAACAATACTTTTTTCACTAACATGATCATAAAAGGGAGGGAAAATAAGGACGAGAGATGCAGGTGTTAAAGAGTACTGTAGTCATAACACCCAGTGTGCATATGTTTCTATATCAGGCACAGTTCTGTGGGCGTGGCCTAAATCTAAATACGATTTGGCGGAAATCAATACTAAAAGTTTCAAAATTTCGAGCCCTGAAATGTAGTTACTGTAGGACTCACTGTAAGGTCATACCTAGCTCTAACTTGAGGTTATTCTCAGAACTTTTTCAAGATATATTGTCAATTCAGCCAGATCATCCAACGTAAAAATGATCTACCAATGAAAGCCGAGGAGAGAGCACAACAAAATGAGAGGCTTAGACAATAGATCAACTTCGCGTTGGATTATCTGACTGGATAGACAATATTTGAAGTATGAAATTTTGAACAAAAGAAATCACGTGGTTGAGTTTTCAACGACACCATGATTTTAAGCCTCACTTCAAAATGTTAAAAATGTTAGTTCGGTTTTCTAGAACAAATTCAGAGGTTAGTAAGTTCACACTTTCTCAAAACATCACCTCAAACAGCAATCAACACAGGCTCAAAAGGTGCACAATTTTTTTGTTGGAAATATTCTCAATTTTTGCTAGGTGAGCACACAAAGTGTGTGTTGAGTTGAAAATGAGACGAATGAACAGGAAAGAAAAAAGGGCAGCAACATCCATTTAACAAACAACGAAAAATTGATAAGAGGAAAAATGTGAGAGCGTGTAAGGGGGGAAATTCTTCTTGTTCGGGAAGAAGTGATTGATCGACAATGATAAAATGATTTCGAAAAATGAAGAGAAGAAATAGAAACAAGTAAAAAGGTATGTTAACACTTTTTGTCATGTTGATTACTTCGGGCACTTCAAAAAGAAACATAGTGATGATGAATGAGTAAACAATGTTTTTTTTTCTCTTTTCTTTTTTTTTTTTGAGGTTCTCGATCTCGATCACACATCATCATTTTTGTACATGGAGAATGAAAAACCATTAAATAGAAAAATGTTTACAATGAATGGCAGACAACAGGTGGTACATCTGGTTGAACATTTTTTTTTCTTTTTTGAAGTTTTTGTTTTTTTCGAAAAAAAAAGAGATAATTTCGAAGAATGAGATCACGTTTCTTTGGAATTTGAAGAAAAACAAATAACAACTATCAGTAGTATCAGTTTATTTGTTCAGAGGGTTAGAGTTGAGCAGATAAAAAGATTTCAGGCTAAAATTTTGAACCAAAAAGTTTTGTGAAAAATGTCAAAAAGACCTAAATTTTTTGTTCTAATTTCCTTATAACCTGTTCCATTGATTAACAACAAAACTCGAAACAATAGAGGTTAGGAAAAAATCAGAGAAAAACAGAAGAAAAAAGATTTCTGAGAAATATAAAATACAGTCAAAAATAAGACAAAAATAGAAAATAGAAAACAAATGAATGAGCTATAATAGAAACAGAAGGAGACATAGACAAGGACAACAAGTGTGCAGCGTTTGCAAGAAGAGATAGGCCCCGCCCACATTGCTGTGCGATGTGTTGCCAACACCTGGTCACTCAGAAATGGGGCGTCCAAAATCAGAAAAAAAGAGTGTGTCCAAAAAGCAACAAATACTGCGGACATCAATATTTCTCAAAAAAAAGTAATTGTAGAAAAACTTGGATGTCCAGCTCATATGATTCCATATTTTTTTAGAGCAATAGCGTTGTGTACCTTTGAAAAAATACGGTTTTTGGGTGTTTGAAATTGGACACAATTTTTCTCTTTTTTTCGATTTTTGACGCCACATAAAAATCTTAATATTGAAAAATGTATGTGGATCAAAAACCCAAAAATGTTTGAAAGCAGACACAAAAAAATTTTGTCGTGGGTTACTGTACCCTGACATACACACAAATGGTGTTTGCGGACGACGACAATCTTCCGGAGAATGAAATTTAAAAAAGTTTTTTTTTTGTTTTTTCGACCTTATAGAGTACTTTTTTCAATTTTCGAATTTCACACATCGAGGGTATTTTAGTTTGTGTACACCAAAAAATAAAAGTTGAGTAAACGTTAAAACTAGTCTCCAAAATTTTGAAAATTTTTCGTGACCTTTTCTCCGAATTTCTCATTTTTAAATTATATTTCTTCGGTTCAGGCCACATCCACAAAACTGGGCCCGATCTAGAAACTTTGCAAAAACTTTGAGGCCAAATTTGGCAAAAAAAAAGGTATAAAACGTGTCAAAACCGTACAGTCGATGGAGAAAAAAAACTGGCCATAAAAGTAGTAGAAATGTATCGAAAAACCTTGTCGAACAACAAAAAGTGAATGTCTGTCTAGCTACCTAACAAAAGGCACCAATACATTACTCTGTTTCTGCATGCACCCGCCATCAATCAATAAATTGAGTATATCATCAGGAAAAAGAAACAAAAGTGCCAAAAGATATTTCGCAAAAATTCATCCTCAAAAATGTTTCAGGTGGAGGGGAAAAAAGTGAGAACACAACAAAAACGAATAAGAAGTGATGGGAAAGATTGAGAGACGTAGAGATAGAGATGGGCGGTGAACTATTGAAATGCTGATTGAATGCGAAAATCGGCGAAATAGTGAGAGAGGTGAAGAGACGTAGAGTCTTTTTTTGAGGTGGATAGTTGTAATATCCCGATAAGAGATATGAGAACGTTGCGTTTTTTTCTGTATTTTTTTTCGGCAAAACTAACCTCAAGGAATTGAATTGCGTGTGGACAGTCTTCTTCGTTACTAAATTCGAGATTTCGCAAATGTTGCTCGACTGCGATTTCGCTTGTCGACGCAAGTTGATTGAGCGCCTCTCTCAAGCTCACACCCAATTCACTGTGCTCAATTTCGGCCGATTTCTCATAGAGCACGCGAATTGTGGTGAGCACAGTGACGTCGAGTCGCGTGATGATGGTTTGCGACAACACGACGACTTGTCGCATCATTTCGTGCCACGATTCGAATTCGGAAAGTTTGCGATTCCACGTCTCGCGACACTCGTCAATCTGGGCACTTTGCCATCCCTCAATGATTCGATCGCACTCTTCCATGTCGCGAATCGATGCGCGAATCTCGTCCTCGTTGTGTTCGCGTCGCGCGACAATTCGCCATTTGCGATCAATTATTTCGCGAACGTACTCTTCGCTCAACACGTTTTCAGTCAATTTCACCGGTTTGACATTGTTGTACTCGTCGTAGACAAACGCGTATTGAGTGAGATCAATGAAATTGCTATAGGTTCCCCGTTGAAGTTCGAAAATGATTGTTGCCATGTCATTTCGAACGAGATCTCGATCAGTTGTGTTGATCTGCAAAAAAAACTTCCTTTAAAAAAAAATAAAAGAAAAATATTTCGTCATACTGTATGTTTGTTCAAAGGCGCACACATCAATAGGGATGTTCGCGTCGAGAGATTTCTCATTCAAATTTTTTTATTTTTTTTTTATTTTTTCTTTCTTTTTTTTTGAAACACAGCTTGTTGTTGATTTTTTTCCCATTTTTTTCTCTTTCACAAGAAAATAAATAAATTACGCGCCTCTCTTCTCGAATGACCTTGAAGACAAGAAGAGAAAGACCGTAAGTTTTGATAACATTTTTTGTGTTGCTGTGGCTGGCAAGAAAACAAAAATTGTCGATTAATCAATGTCTGGGGGGTTATGTCACAATTATGAATTATGAGAACTCTCCTCAACATTTGTTTTGTTTTGTTGTGTTGTGTTGTTTTTTTGATAAATTGTTATTCTCTCTCTTTTTCTCAATTTTCTTAACGACAGACGTTTTGTGATATCAAATTACATACCGTATCACGACTCTGCTGATCATACAACTCGTGGAGTCGTTCGAGTTCGACGAGTCGCGTTTTGATGTGACGCAGCGCGTCGGCGTCGTTTTCCATTTGTTGTGTGGCGCTCGTACCGCCGCGTTGAAGACGATCGCGTAGCTTCATCTGGAAAATTTGAATGATTTTTGAGATTGAAAGTTAGGGGAAAAAATTTGGAAATTTCTGAGTTTAAAGGGACATTAAGTTTGGAAAAAAATTTAAAATATAGAAAAACTAAAATTTCAAAAACTTTGAAAACTTCGTTTTTTTTCGGAAATTTTCCGACGATAAAAAATTCGAAGTTCAAAAATCAGAAAATTTTGAAAAAAATCCGGACCGGGCCAGATTTTGGCACCAGTCCTAGTCGAGAAAAAAATTATTTTTTTTGGATAGTTTTTTTTCCGAAAAATCAGGTCAGAACTTTTTTTTCAAAAGATTATCGAAAAAAAATTGAAAATTTGAAAAACTGTCAGAAATTTTCAATGGAAAAAAATGTTCCTAAAAAATTGGTCGGATTTTTTTTGTGATTTTCGGAGAAAAAATTTGGGATTTTTTTTGCAAAAAATGTTCGTAAAAACTTGGAATCCAGAAAAATGAAAACTGTGAAAAAAAATTTTAAAAAATTTTTGAAAAAATAACTTTGCTCTTCGGAAACTTCAAATTTTGAAAAAAAAAATTGGTCCGGAAATTCACAATTTTTCGAAAATTTTTCCAAAAAAATATCGCAAAAAAAACCTGAAAATTTGTTTTTAAAAAAATGACCGAAAATTCAGAAAAAAATAGTTTTTGCTCTTCGGAAAACTTCGGTGGTAAAAAAGTTCCGAAAAAAATTGGTCGTAATTTTCTTTTTCCAAAATATTATCGAGAAAAAATTACAAATTCAGAAAAAAAAACTTTGGCAATTCCGAAGGTAAAAAAAACTCCAAAATTCAACTATCAGAAAACTTCAAAAACTTCGGAAACTTCCAGAATTCAAGTGTCAAAAAATCTCCTACAAACCTCAACTTTCAACAACTCATCAGCGGCTTGCCAACTCCACGAAATCTTCTCATTCTGCGATTTTTGTTGCGAAGTGCTCGGCTCCAACTCGACAACAAGCCTCGCTCCAATCTTATTCTGCATCAATTTTCTGACTCGATTCGCCAACACTTCCAATCTCTGATTATTCGCCAACCGTGCCGACGCGCCTAGTTTCACAGCAAGTTGATCGGCTTGACTCTGGCAAGTCGCCAATAGCTGTTCGTCGGCGAACGTTGGGCGTGTCGCAGTGTTCGCACATTCATCGACAATATCTTCGAGGGTTTTGATGTTGTTCTCCAATTCGACCCATTCATTTTTAAGCACTTTCAACTCATCATAAAGGCTCTCGAATTTTCGAATAGTTTCATCAACTTTATCATTCGACGACTTCATGATCAACTCGCCATCCAGTTTAGTGCTATTATCATTGGTCAATGTCAAATTCAACTTGTTCAGATATTTCGCACATTTCGCTTGCGGATTTTCCGCGTTCAACTGCGAATATTCTTTGATCCATCGAAGTAGAAGAGTCACACTGTCGGCCGTTCGCCACAGCACAATTTTCTCCTCAATGTGTTGAAGGTATTGGAGCAGATGGTATTGGGTGACGAGAATGGTCAGGGTTTGAAGACGCGGCTGATTGTCTTGTGCGATTTGTTCGAATCGCGCGCGAGTCGTTTCGCTGAATTCGGGTGCGACGGGGCGACCGCCGAGGCCACCGTGTCGGATGGCTTCTTCGAGTTCGATCTGTTTTGCGTCGAGATCGCCGAAATATTTCTGGAAAAAAATGACAAAAATATGAAGAAATTTTTCGAGCGTGGAATTTTTTGTTGGTAAAAAGTCGAAATCTACAAAAACCCAGGTCAAAGATTATAGTTTTTTTTGAATTTGAACATTTTTCGGTCCCGAATGTCATTTCAAATTTTTTGAAAAGTACAGTAACCCGGAATGTGAAAAAATTGGCCGAAAAATCACAAATTACAGTAACCCGAGTGAACATTTTTTGAGTTTTCAAGTTGAATATTTTTTGGTCCCAAAATTCTTTTGTCAGCATTTTGAAAAAAACAGTACCTTGGGACTACAGTAACCCGGGTCAAAAATTTTTTAAATTGAACATTTTTCGGTCCCAAAATTATTTTTCTAGGATTTTGAAAAGTACAGTACCTCGGGACTTAAAATCTTCTAAAAATCACAAACTACAGTAACCGGGGTAAAAATCGAATTTTCAAGTTGAAAATTTTCCGGTCCCGAATTTTTTTTCAAAATTTTTGAAAAGTACAGTAACCCGGAATGTGAAAAAATTGGCCAAAAAATCACAAACTACAGTAACCCGGGTCAAAAATTATAGTGTTTTTTTTTTTTTTAATTTTTTAGGTGAACATTTTTCGGTCCCAAAATTATTTTTTCAGGATTTTGAAAAGTACAGTACCTCAGGACTTAAAATCTTCTAAAAATCACAAACTACAGTAACCGGGGTAAAAATCGAATTTTCAAGTTGAAAATTTTCCGGTCCCGAATTTTTTTTCAAAATTTTTGAAAAGTACAGTAACCCGGAATGTGAAAAAATTGGCCAAAAAAATCACGAACTACAGTAACCCGGGTCAAAAATTATAGTGTTTTTTTTTTTTTTAAATTTTTTAGGTGAACATTTTTCGGTCCCAAAATTATTTTTCCAGGATTTTGAAAAGTACAGTACCTCGGGACTTAAAATCTTCTAAAAATCACAAACTACAGTAACCGGGGTAAAAATCGAATTTTCAAGTTGAAAATTTTCCGGTCCCGAATTTTTTTTCAAAATTTTTGAAAAGTACAGTAACCCGGAATGTGAAAAAATTGGCCAAAAAATCACAAACTACAGTAACCCCTGATTTTTCTGGATTTCTAGTCCCATGACTGATTTGGTTTTCTAGTCCCTAACTTTTTTGGATTCCTAGTCCCTGATCTTTTTTGGTTTTCTAGTCCCTCACCTAAACAGGCCTGAAACAAGCCTAGAAATTCAAATTTTCAAGCCTGGAAATTCGGCTATTTGGTTTTCTAGGCCATATTTTCTAGTCCCCCACCCGAACGGCCTAGAAATGAGAATTTTTCGCGCCAAAAAAAGTTTTCCCATAACTCACCGTATGCTCACTAATCAACGTTTGCAAATTGACGACAGTCGTCTTCGCATCATTCGAATTCAAATTGAGCGGTCTCGAGAGGATGTGTTCAGCGCCGGCGACCCACGTCGACAACGACGCAAACGGTTCGGGTAGTTCGCGTTCGGTGCGTCGCGCGTGTTTCTCCAAACATTCGCGGATGATGTCCCATCTGGAAAAAATGCGATTTTTTTGAAAATGTCTCGGGGGGACTAACTTTTTCTCAATTTCGACCAGCTCCTCGACTTCATAGCTGATTTTGGTGACAATAATCGTGTTGAACATTGGTCGATATTCGATAAACTCTCTTCGAAGTTTCGAGAATTCCTGATTCGTCAACTCCAAGTCCTTCTCAGTCAACGTCATGTAAGTGGTTTCGAGCCACGTCAAAAACACGTTATGTTGCTCTCTTCCCTGCATCGGCGAACGTTCGCCAAACATTCGAACGAATTGCGACACATACGTGATCACCGATCGTTTGTCGGGTTTTTCGATCATCATATCTTCGACGGCCAAAAGTCGTCGAATACCCAATGTTTGGTGAGCCGAATTGAAGGCGAGCTCGAGATTGTCGCGCGGATTCGCGTTTGTCACTTCGCGCATGTTGATGACGTCGGGACGCCAACGTGACACGAGAGCGCAGAACAGCACGCCGTCGCGCCATTGTTTGTCCATGTTTTCCACTTTTCGACCATCGATTAGTCTGCAAAAATTCCAATTTTTGTTTGTTTTTGAAATTCGAGAAATTTCCAGTCCGGCCCGAAAATTCAGAAGAATTGAAAAATTCAAATTTCCGGTCTTTCCCGGCGGAAACTACATTTAAAAAGAGGTTTTCAATTTTCCGGTCAGGCCCGAAACTACAGTAATTCTCCAAACTCAGCGCGCAAGATGAAAATTTTAAACTTCCGGTCGGGCCCGAAACTACAGTAATACTCAGAACTCAGCGTGCGAAAATGAAAAATTCAAATTGCAGGTCTGGGCCGAAACTACAGTAATACTCAAAATACAGCGCGAAAAAAAGAAAAATTCAAATTACCGGTTCGGCCCGAAACTACAGTAGAAATGAAAAATTTCAAATTTCTGGTCGGGCTCGAAACTACAGTAATACTCAAAATACAGCGCGAAAAAATGAGAAATTCAAACTTCCGATCCGGCCTACAGTAATTCTCAAAACTCAGCCGCAAAAATAAAAAATTCAAGTTTCCGGTCCCACCCGAAACTACAGTGATTCTCAAAAAGCAAAAAAAGAAAACTCTCAGAATTTCTCAGAAAAATTTTTTGAAACAAAAGAAGTATAACTTTGAGAGAACCGTTCAAAAAAATTTTTCAAAATTTTGCTGAGACAAAAACTGTTTTAAAAAATGTACAGAAAGAATTTTCAAAAAAAAAAATTAGAACTAGAAAGTCTGAAAAAAAGCTTATGATAGAAACAAAATGAGAGAGAAAGGCGCAGAAATAAAAGAAAGAAAATAGAACTGGAAATGGAGAGATTTAGAGAAAATAAAAACACAAAAAAAACAAGAAGAAGAAGAATAGAGACAAAAAAGACAAAAAAAAACAATATTAGAAAACTGAGCAGATGGTGAAGAATGAATGAGCACAGAGAGAGACACATAGATTGTTGACTCCGCCCCTTTTTACAAGCGGCGTGGGTTAGAAACTTGGTTCTCTTATTCTATACCTTCTGCTCACTTTTCTAATATTGTTTTTTTTTTTTGTTTTTTTTTTGTTTCCATTTTTTCCGACATAATATCTGACATTTTCTGATAAATTTATTTGGGTCTTGTCACGAATGTTGAAAAACTAACATGCTCCTTTAAAATTAGTCGGATTTTGGCAGTTTTCCTGTTTTTTTTTTGGTACTTCTTTTTCAAATTCTAAAATTTAGAACTGAAATTTTGGAGGCAAAAAAATGTTCTCTTTCTCATTTTTGCCGGAAAACTGAACAATTTGAAAAGAATTCCACTATATTTTTTGGCTTTGGAAATGTTGACAAACTACAGTAATCCGTATGGTCGTTGCTGTACCTACAACATTTCTAGTCGTCGATTTTCAACGTAAAATTTGAGAAAAACGTTTTGAGGTCCTAAGCCTCACTCTAAGCCTCAGTCACACTTACTCTCCAATCTCCGAATTGATCCATCGCAAAAACACCTGCTCGACGGATTGTTTGACGGGAATCGTCGACAATTTCGCGTGCTTTTTCGCGTTCGGCGACAAAAACGACGCGATTCGCTGACGAAGCGGCGACGACGGTGCCTTTTCCCCGGAGGCAAGCGACGTGCGACTTCCTTTCAGCGACGACGATGTCGCTGATGTTGGTGTTGGTGTCGATGACGATGGTTGAAGTGTTGAAGAGGGTTGTTGTGCTTCATCCACAGTTGACGCCCAACCCCATTCGCGTAGGAGTATGATATTTGTCTCAATCTGTAATACATTTCTTTCTTTTTTGCTCTAACTGTCTGCTTCTCTGCGTCTCTCATCTCTCATCTCTCATTGATCCAGAGATGACCTCGATTACATAACAACAACTTTTTTTCCTGTTTTTTTTTGCTACCGGATTTTTGTCGAGCGATATTCAGAAAATTTTCGTTTTCTGTTGCAACAAAAATCACACTACTTATCGCTAACGATGCTAATAAATCATTTTCTGACCTTGTCGCTTTTGGCGACACAGAAAAGGGGGAAAAAAGAAAAAACCCCGATTCAAGAGGAGGTCTCAAAATGTAGTTAGCAATATTTTATTTTCCTTGAAAAAAATCACTTTTTTCACGAAAAAAAGTTATGCAAGAATGGAATAAAAACTTGTAGATGATAAAACTAATCAAAAGACTCTTTTACATGAATGATTCATTTTATATTTTTGTTTCAAAACTGAGAAAACCTTGATTTGCAAGTGAAAAAAAGAAAAAAAAAACACGTTGTACTGTAGGTGTGTTCAAAGGCGCACACATCAATAAAGTTGTTCGTGACGAGAGTTTTCTCATTCGAACAATTTTTTTCTTTCTTTCTTTTTTCTTTTTTCTATTTTTTCTCCATTTTCGCAGCCGTAAAGAAGTAAAAAGGAAAAGAAAAAAAGTATTTCAAAAAGGTCTCGCGATGTAGTTAGCAAAATTCAGAGTGTTCCTTGAAAGAAATCTACTGTCTTCATTTTATTTGAAAAAAAAAAATAAAAGAAAAGAAAATGTTGTCGTACTGTAGGTGTGTTCAAAGGCGCACACATCAATAAGGTTGTTCGCGGCGAGAGCTTTCTTTTTTTTTCTTTTTTCTTCATTTTTTCAGCTGTTTTGAAGGTTTTGGCACACTTTGGTCTCACCTGGAAATGCAGAATGATTTGCCAAATGAGTCCGAGCACAATTCGCGGATTACCATCCGCCAAATCGGCCGCATTGTTGTTGATGAGCTCGAGTCCGCGACGACGGAGAACTGAGAGAGCGGTGGTGAGATTGGCCACGTGGTGGACACGTTTCGACACGCGACCTTTGTGAACAGCCTGAAAAAAGAAATTGCTTTTTTTTCGCGTTCCCTGAGGAGTTTTTTATCGCCGTTTTTTGCCGATTTTTGACATAGTTTTTGTTTGCTCATCACTTTAGAAAAAAAGTGTATTATATCAATTTTATAAGCACACTACAACAATAAAATAGATATTCCCTTCCTTTCTCTTATCGATTCGACATATTTTCATGGGAATCAACAATATGTGTACATTGGGAGAAGAGGGCTTCATGTGCCTTTAAATATATAAGAGCAGTTGAAAAGTGAGAAATTTTGGAGGTTACGAAAAGTTTAAAAAATAGACGTGCATAGAATTTTTCCAAAAAAATGTTTTTAGGAAAACGTGCAAAAAAAATTTCAAAAAATCAGATTTTCACGTGAATTTTTTAACAAAAAAAAATAAAATTTCCATTTTTCATTTTTCACAATTTTCCAACGAAAAAAAGTGCGAATTTTTTGGGAAAAAAAATTATTTGGAAAATTTCCATGCAATATTCAAAGGCGCATAGATTTATTGAAGAAAAATAAAATTTTCAGTTCAATTTTTTCGAATTGAAGGGAAAAGTTACAAAAAATTACAAAAAACAGTGCAAAATTGAAAAATTTGGAAAAATTTTCAATTTTTAAAGGCGCATAGATTTTTCAGGTTAGGCTCAAAAAACCATTTTTTTTTATTTTCCTTTTTTTAGGTAAAAAAAAATTCCGACAAAATTTGAAAAAAATTTGGGTAAAAAATTTTTAAATTTTAAAAATTTCAGCTTGGGCCAAGACTTTTGCCAAAAAAAATAGAAAAATGTGGCAAATTTTTAGAGAAAAAACAGGTCAATTTTTGCAATTTTTAAAGGCGGACTTGTTTCATTTGCCTTTTTTTTTTTTTTGAAAAAAAAATTTCTCCAATTTTTCTAAACTTCGTATTTGTTTCAATAAAAAAATTCTCCGAAAATTTTTGGAGGAAAATCAGGTCAAAATGCACAGTTTTTTGCAATTTTTAAAGGCGCATAGATGTTTCGGCTCAAAATTTTTGCTCACAAAACTCTAAGCCTCTCCGGTCAACAACAACAAAAAAGAGATGACTTACCAACGCTTCACCAGTGAGCACTTCGATCAAATGACATAACAGTACACCGTCGCGAATGTCTTCGAATAGGTCTTCGACACGTCCCGACGAACTGTGCTCTTCCAAGTGAAAATTGATCCATCGTGTAAATGTGTTCTTTTGTGCTTTTTCGTCTTCGTCTGCAACAAAATCATCATCAAGGCTTAGGCTTGGGACTGAGGCTTAGGCTGAGGCTTAACTCACGTTGTCGAAAACGAAAGCAGACACAGCAGGGTCTAGCTGGTGGTGATGTTGACATAACACCTTTGGGGGGCTTCCTAATATCTAACCAGGAATAAATACGTTTCAAAACGTGGTTAATAAATGTGTGTCAATTTGTCCTATATTAAAAGGCAACACATAAACACGAAACAAATATCAGAAACTGTTCAGTTTTTGTCTGTCCGGTTGGTCGGGAGAGTAGACAGAGAAAAAAGAGGCGGGCGGGAATATGAAAAAAAGACAATGTCATATTAGGAGGGTACAGGTATACACACTGTGTATATTATAAATGTGGAGGTATATTGAGGAAAAAATGGGAGGGATTATGGTTATAATATAAACTTATTTTTTGTTGTTGTTGTTTGCATATAATTAGGAGAGAGAGAGGGAGAAAGACACGTGGAGCGGCTAATTTTTTTTGTTGGGCCTGATTGATATTGAGGATAAGAGGATAAGAGGGTCATTGTTTTTGATGTGACATGTCATGACACGCTTCTTTTTTGGTAATATGACAGGTTTCGTGAGATTAGAATCGCGGCTTGATAAATTTTCGGGTCGGCCCGGGCTAGTTTTTCAGAGAAATATTTTTCAGGAAACCAAAAGTTTTGGTGTTTCGAAAACTGAAGTTTTTTTCGGTCCGAAATTTTTCGGGCTCAAAATTTTCAGGCCCGGAAACTTGCATTATTTGTGAAACATAAAATTTTGGAGTTTTTTTCGGTCCGAAATTTCTGGGCCAAATTTTTATGGTTCATTTTTTCGGGCCAGAAATTTTCAAATTTCTAAAAATATCTGGGCCCGAAACTGTGAGACAAAAATTTTTGTCCAATTTTTCGGGCCTAAAAATTTCAGAGTCGGAATTTTGCAAAATATCTTGTGAACCAAAAATTTTTGTGTTTTGAAAATTGGCATTTTTTTTCGGTCCGAAATTTCTGGGCCAAAAAATTTAGTCCACTTTTTTTTGGCTCAAAAACATCAGGCCCGAAAACTTTTAGACCAAATTTTGTAGGCCCGGAATTTTGCGAAATTTGTGGCACAAAAATTTTTGAGATCAATTTCTTGGCTACTTTTTGTGACCCGAAATTTCTGGGCCAAACTTTTCAGGCTCGCAATTTCGCAGAATTTGTGAACCATGAGTTTTTGTGTTTTGAAAACTCGAGAAATTCTTTTTCGGTCCGAAAATTTTTTAGAATTCTTAAAAATTTCGAAAAAAAAAATTCCGAGCTCAAAATTCGATTTTTGGCTCGGATATATTGATCACAACAAAAAACCGGGCCGGTCCGAAATGGCTCAAAATGGCGTAAAAATTCGAGAATTTTTTCGGTTCCGCCCAAGCCTCATTCAACCCGATTTTCGGACTTTTCCCAGATCCAGAACACTAAAATTTATATAAACTACAATCAAAATATTGTCATCATAAAGCCTGTGAAACAGTACCAACATGGGAACCAAAAATATTAATATGCTAATAAATATCAAGTGAGTGGACGGGGGGACCCTCTTACAACCACTTAACCCTCGGCTCATCAAGTAGACCCTTCCCAAAAAAACAAAAATTCAAAACTCACCAAAATGTGTGAATCGTAAACCGAAAAATGAAGGCATTCTTCGCTTCTTCGTCACGTTTTACACGCGCAAAAAAATGTTGAAAAAAATTGAAAAATATAGTAGTCGTTGATATAAGCACGTTGTTTTCTGTAACAAAAAAAAAATGTGGTAGGAAAAATTGAGGGGTCAAAAAAAAAAAGAGAACACCGATTTTGTATGACAAACAATGATCATTTTTGTGGATGAGTCAGAGCAAGAGATTGAGAGACGCAGAGAAAGAGCAGAAAAATTCAAAAAAAAAAGGTTTTGAAGATGGTGAAAAATGAGCGTGGCTCAGCGGCTGGTCAAAATGCATTTTTCAAAAAAAAAAAACCGTGCGAGCCTTGTCGAATACTGGGCGTGGCTTAGAGTGTTGTAAAAATACATTTTCGAAAAACTGTGCGAGGCTTGCCGTAAAAGTGGGCGTGTCTTAGATAATGATAAATTTTAGAAAAGCCTGCGAGGCTTGCCGAAAAGAGGGCGTGGTTTAGAATCTGGTAAAAATACATTCCAAAAAAAGCGTGCGATGCTTGCCGAAAAGTGGGCGTGGCTTGGAGAGTTGTAAAAATACATTATCGAAAAACTATGCGAAGCTTGCCGGTAGAAGTGGGCGTGTCTTAGATAATGAAAAATTTTCGAAAAACTGTGCGAGGCTTGCCGTAAAAGTAGGCGTGGTTTGGAAGTTAACAAAAATTCATTTTTTTTTAACCGTGCGAGGCTTGGCGAAAGTGGGCGTGGCTAAGAATCTGGCAAAAATACATTTCAAAAAAGCGTGCGAGGCTTGCCGAAAAGTGGGCGTGGCTAAGAGGTTGTCAACAATATATTTTTGAAAAAACCATGCGATGCTTGCCGGAAAGTGGGCGTGGCTTAGAGGCCGACAAAAATACATTTCAAAAAAGCATGCGTGGTTAAACGGTTGACAAAAATGAAGGTTTTTTTAAAACTGTGCGAGGCTTGCCAAAAAAAAATCCCCGCTTATTTATATTTCAGAAATCATTTTTCTTAATTTCAAAAACTTTTTTAACATCTAAGATTACTGTACTTTTGCGTATTTTTACGTTCCAAAAAAATCAATTTTTCGCGTCAAATTTAGCCATAACTTTCGCGAAAAAAGTAACCAAAAAAAAATTGACAAAATTCTTCTAAATATTGACATAACTGATTAACATGTCCTTTTTTCCCCAATCTTTTTAACATCAGAAAAAAAATAAAAACGCGGAAAATTGCACAAAAAGCTGATAACAACCTGCAATAATTTTGTTCAAATAAAAATCAACAAAAAACTAAGGGGTTGAAAATGAAAAAATTTGTTAATTTGAAGAAGAGGTCTAATAGACCAGTTTTTTTTTGGGAAGAACAAAATAAAATTTGCTGGGAAAAAAAGTGTAAAATGTTTCAAAATATCTCTCGCTTTTTGAAAAATGGGTTTTTTTCGGGAGATTCTGGGATTTTTCGTATTTATATGTTGTTGAGAAAAATGAAAATGGTTTAATTTCAAGTTTTGTTATCATTTCAAGGTTAAATAAACACGAGAAAATGAAATAAATCAAAAATGAAACAGCGGCGAAAAAAATCAACTTTTTTGAAAAAAAAATTTTCGAGGAAAAAACAAAAAAAAAATTGGGAGGCGAGCCTTTTTTCTGGCTTAATGAGACGATTGGATTCTGGGAAAAAAAAAACATTTATTTTTTTTCATTTATTTTTTTGAAAGTTGTAATTTGAACATCATAGAGAGTGTTGAGAAAACGAGACGCAGAGAAAAAAATTGGGAAATTTTCAAAAAAACATTTTTTGATGTTTTGAAATACATAAAAAATAGATAATTTCGAAATTTTTTTTTTTTTTTTTTAAATCCAAGGTCTCGTGACGAATTGAATTTATTTAATTTTTTGAGAAAAAAAAACAAACACAGTACCCATTTAAAGGAACACAACATTTTCTCATTTTAAAAAATTTCATTTTTTCTCGTTTTTTTTTTTGAAATTTTTCGAAAAAATGATGAGTTAGATACGCAGGTTGTGCTACAAGTAAAATTTTTTATGAAAAAACGCTGTGTTCCTTTAAATGGGTACTGTTTGTTTTTTTTTTGGTGGGTTTTTCTTGATTTTAGACGTCGCATAAGTCCATATTTTCAAGTTTTACATGGAATTGAGATACAGAAAACAATATACACATGAAAAAAAAGTGAACAAAGTTGTGAAATATTTGACCACAGAAAAAATGAGAGATTATTTCAAAACTGTCTATCAAAACAAAAAAGATAAACACATAACACAAAAAAAAACAAAAAATTAACGGGCGACAATACCAAAAAGGGGCGGGGTCAATAAATGTGTGCCAGGGGTTGCAAGAAACAAATAGGCTCCGCCCTATGACGCTCTCAGAAAGAGACGCAGAGAAATTAGATGTTTGTTCACGTTTTTTGTAACTAAAAAATGTGAATTTTTTGAATTTTTTCTCTAAAAAAATAATAAAACGGATGTTTCGAAATATTTTATCATTTGAAAGGGGAAAAAAGCAATAAATATCATCTCAAATGTATATCTATTAATAAAAAACACATAAAAACATATCTTTGTTTCAAAAAAAGAGAGAAAAAAGTCGATTATTTATTCGTTTTTCACATTCGAATATCTTCAAGGTTATTCACAGATTTCGATAAGTAAACTTTGTCTTTTTTTGTGGTGAGAAATGGAGAAAACTCTGTATGTTCCTTGAAATAAATATACTGTTTTTATTAAAAAAAAAGAAAACACGTTGTACTGTAAGTTTGTTCAAAGGCGCACACATAAATGGTGTTATTCGCGTCGAGAGTTTTGTTTTTCAAATAATTTGTTTTCTTTTTTTTCTTCGATCGTGCGAAGAACAATTACCTAAAACTAAGGATCAATAGCCAAAAAATAGAAAAAACTTTTTTCTTCATTTCAGGAAAAACATGTGCAAACAAAGTAATAAATTTCTCCTCTCCAAGTGGTTTTTTCATAACATTGGCAAAAAAACAGAAAAATTTACGCGCAGACGAAAAAAAAACAACAACAACAACAAAACAGCGTCATTTCAGTTGACGAGGAAAACAGAAAAACATCAGAGAAAGCTTCGAATTTTAGGTCAATCAATAATTTGCACCAAAATGGTGAGAAGAGGAGGAGAGACGCAGAGAAAAAGAGGACATGGCAACATTAGAGTGGTGGTTTTTAATTATTAATTCGAGAGAGACGCAGACATTACTTTTGAAATCGCATTTTCTAACCAAAAAAAAATATTCCGAGACAACAACAGCAAAAAAACGACGAAAGAAAATAAACAAGACTATACACAGCTAAAAGAGGGAAATGAGTGAAATAGTGGAGACGCAGACAAATAGAGAGCCATGTATTCACTTTTTTATGGTTGCCTGCAACATGTTTTCTTGTAACATGATCATTGTTTGTTTTGAGTTATAGAAACAGCATAGATTAGAAAAAAAAGTGTTATCAATTATCGGCAATCAGAAGAGAAGATAACGTGTGGGGGTATAGCTCAGTGGTAGAGCGCTCCCTTAGCATGGGAGAGGGCTGGGGTTCAATTCCCCATACCTCCAAGAACTTTTTTTTCGATTTTTTGTCAAGTATATTTGTGACATTTCAAAAAGGCGAAACATTTATTTCTTCTCTTTAGACCCATAAGTTACTAGTCGTGCGCGTGCCCAACAACATTTGGCGCCAAAAAGAAAACAACAAGCAAGAAATTGAGAGAAATGAGAAGAGGAAAACGAGGCAAGAAGGTGTACTTTTGTGTTGCGATGTGTCATTCAGGAAATGTGCGGGAACAAAGACAACTTTTTTCCCAAAAAGAGAAGAAAACAAAAGAAACTACAGTAATTTGCGCGGAGAATTAGGAATTTTCGGATTATAACTACTCAAAAATTAGATTCTCGGGCCGGCCCGGAAATAATTCGTCCCGAAAAAAAGTGTTTTTCCACAAAACGCAGATAATATCAAACTTTGAAAAGAGTCGATTTCCCTGGAGAACTCTGAAACTTGTCAAAACTTGGCCTCATTTTGAAATTAATCCTCTCATGACAAACAAAAATGTTTCCTAAAAATCAGAAAAAAGTTCAAACTACAGTACCTGTGTGTCTTTCTTAACATATGTTTGTCTCCTGTCTTTTTCTCTAATTCTCTCTATCTCTCTCTCGCTCAGTGAACAACATCATGTTCGCTCTATTGAGAATAACTTGGCATTTTTTAGAACAACGCTATTTTTTGGGTTTTTGGAGCATTTTAGATAATCTCTATGTCTAAAAACTATTTTTTTTTTGCTCATTAAAAATTTCCGAGGCCCGTTTCAGCCTTATTTTGACAAACCGGTTCGATATTTGAAAAAAAGGGATCGGCCCCGATTTTTTTTAGATTTTGTTATTTTTGGGTCTGATAAAATCGGGCCTAGCGCGATTCTGAATTCACTTTCAGAGAGGGAGAGAGAGAGAGACCCAGAGAAAAAAGAAAATTCAGTTCAAGAGGTCACGTTTTTATTATTTTTACGTTTTTTAAATTCAAAAACTCACATTTTTTCAGAAAAAAACTCCAGGCCCAAAAATGTTTCTCTTTAATTTTTCGGGCTTTTTTCCGTTTTCAAAATATTTTTCTAAATTTCAGAGAGAGAGTGAGAGAGAGACGCAGAGAAAAACAGCTCAAAAGGTCACGTTTTTATTATTTTACGGTTTTTTTTCTTCAAAACTCACATTTTTCTTCTCAAAAGTTTCAGACCCAAAAATTTTCAAAATATTTCTCTAAATTCCAGCAAAAAAATGCCGTCTCACGTGATAAACCTGCAAATTTTGGCTCAAATCTCAACAATGAAAATGTTCATGAAAAGTATGCAACAAAGCGGTTACGGTAGTTGTCCGGATGACAAAAAGGAGTTGATCGATATGATAGTGGATAATTATGTCGAGATGGGGTGCCAAAGTATGGAATCGTTTGGTCAGATGTGCCACATTTATCGGGAATTGGTACGGAAGTTGCAGCGGTATAGCGATAGGACATTACCGCAACTTGACGAAAAATATTCATTTATTTACAAAACTTTACCTTAATAATACTAACACTTTGTATGTACATATCTATTGCACGGGAAAAAATAAAAATTTCTTTTTTTTGCGCAAAGAAAAAGTAGCGAAGTGAGGGTGAAGAAAAACAGATGTTCGACACATCTGGTTAACCATAGAAATTTTCATTGTTATTAAAAAAAGGACATCGGAACGTTTCGAAATCGCGACATTTCGCAACCAGGAAATTTCGAAACTCAAAAACTTCTTCCCGAAGCCAAAAGTGCTTTAAAAAACTAAAGTAAATAAATACATCACAGTTACCAGATAATATACATTCCTTCTTCTTCCCTTGTTTTACCTCAGAGAATTATTTGATTCTTATAACTACATGTCAACTCTTTGTACGGCAAAACGACGCAGTTGAGAATGATGGTTTCGGCGGCCACCGAAACATCGGAACCAAGAATCGTCAACGATGGAGTGAGACGTCCGTCGGCGAGGAAAAGTGGCTTGTTTTCCATCTGGAAAAATTATTGGAATTTTTGAAATCAAAGCAATAAATATCATCTCAAATGTATATCTATTAATAAAAAACACATAAAAACATATCTTTGTTTCAAAAAAAGGGAGAAAAAAGTCGATTATTTATTCGTTTTTCACATTCGAATATCTTCAAGGTTATTCACAGATTTCGATAAGTAAACTTTGCCTTTTTTTGTGGTGAGAAATGAAGAAAACTCTGTATGTTCCTTGAAATAAATATACTGTTTTTATTTAAAAAAAAAGAAAACACGTTGTACTGTAAGTTTGTTCAAAGGCGCACACATAAATAGTGTTATTCGCGTCGAGAGTTTTGTTTTTCAAATAATTTGTTTTCTTTTTTTTTCTTCGATCGTGCGAAGAACAATTACCTAAAACTAAGGATCAATAGCCAAAAAATAGAAAAAACTTTTTTCTTCATTTCAGGAAAAACATGTGCAAACAAAGTAATAAATTTCTCCTCTCCAAGTGGTTTTTTCATAACATTGGCAAAAAAACAGAAAAATTTACGCGCAGACGAAAAAAAAACAACAACAACAACAAAACAGCGTCATTTCAGTTGACGAGGAAAACAGAAAAACATCAGAGAAAGCTTCGAATTTTAGGTCAATCAATAATTTGCACCAAAATGGTGAGAAGAGGAGGAGAGACGCAGAGAAAAAGAGGACATGGCAACATTAGAGTGGTGGTTTTTAATTATTCATTCATGAGAGACGCAGACATTACTTTTGAAATCGCATTTTCTAACCAAAAAAATATTCCGAGACAACAACAGCAAAAAAACGACGAAAGAAAATAAACAAGACTATACACAGCTAAAAGAGGGAAATGAGTGAAATAGTGGAGACGCAGACAAATAGAGAGCCATGTATTCACTTTTTTATGGTTGCCTGCAACATGTTTTCTTGTAACATGATCATTGTTTGTTTTGAGTTATAGAAATAGCATAGATTAGAAAAAAAAGTGTTATCAATTATCGGCAATCAGAAGAGAAGATAACGTGTGGGGGTATAGCTCAGTGGTAGAGCGCTCCCTTAGCATGGGAGAGGGCTGGGGTTCAATTCCCCATACCTCCAAGAACTTTTTTTTCGATTTTTTGTCAAGTATATTTGTGACATTTTAAAAAGGCGAAACATTTATTTCTTCTCTTTAGACCCATAAGTTACTGGTCGTGCGCGTGCCCAACAACATTTGGCGCCAAAAAGAAAACAACAAGCAAGAAATTGAGAGAAATGAGAAGAGGAAAACGAGGCAAGAAGGTGTACTTTTGTGTTGCGATGTGTCATTCAGGAAATGTGCGGGAACAAAGACAACTTTTTTCCCAAAAAGAGAAGAAAACAAAAGAAACTACAGTAATTTGCGCGGAGAATTAGGAATTTTCGGATTATAACTACTCAAAAATTAGATTCTCGGGCCGGCCCGGAAATAATTCGTCCCGAAAAAAAGTGTTTTTCCACAAAACGCAGATAATATCAAACTTTGAAAAGAGTCGATTTCCCTGGAGAACTCTGAAACTTGTCAAAACTTGGCCTCATTTTGAAATTAATCCTCTCATGACAAACAAAAATGTTTCCTAAAAATCAGAAAAAAGTTCAAACTACAGTACCTGTGTGTCTTTCTTAACATATGTTTGTCTCCTGTCTTTTTCTCTAATTCTCTCTATCTCTCTCTCGCTCAGTGAACAACATCATGTTCGCTCTATTGAGAATAACTTGGCATTTTTTAGAACAACGCTATTTTTTGGGTTTTTGGAGCATTTTAGATAATCTCTATGTCTAAAAACTATTTTTTTTTTGCTCATTAAAAATTTCCGAGGCCCGTTTCAGCCTTATTTTGACAAACCGGTTCGATATTTGAAAAAAAGGGATCGGCCCCGATTTTTTTTAGATTTTGTTATTTTTGGGTCTGATAAAATCGGGCCTAGCGCGATTCTGAATTCACTTTCAGAGAGGGAGAGAGAGAGAGACCCAGAGAAAAAAGAAAATTCAGTTCAAGAGGTCACGTTTTTATTATTTTTACGTTTTTTAAATTCAAAAACTCACATTTTTTCAGAAAAAAACTCCAGGCCCAAAAATGTTTCTCTTTAATTTTTCGGGCTTTTTTCCGTTTTCAAAATATTTTTCTAAATTTCAGAGAGAGAGTGAGAGAGAGACGCAGAGAAAAACAGCTCAAAAGGTCACGTTTTTATTATTTTACGGTTTTTTTTCTTCAAAACTCACATTTTTCTTCTCAAAAGTTTCAGACCCAAAAATTTTCAAAATATTTCTCTAAATTCCAGCAAAAAAATGCCGTCTCACGTGATAAACCTGCAAATTTTGGCTCAAATCTCAACAATGAAAATGTTCATGAAAAGTATGCAACAAAGCGGTTACGGTAGTTGTCCGGATGACAAAAAGGAGTTGATCGATATGATAGTGGATAATTATGTCGAGATGGGGTGCCAAAGTATGGAATCGTTTGGTCAGATGTGCCACATTTATCGGGAATTGGTACGGAAGTTGCAGCGGTATAGCGATAGGACATTACCGCAACTTGACGAAAAATATTCATTTATTTACAAAACTTTACCTTAATAATACTAACACTTTGTATGTACATATCTATTGCACGGGAAAAAATAAAAATTTCTTTTTTTTGCGCAAAGAAAAAGTAGCGAAGTGAGGGTGAAGAAAAACAGATGTTCGACACATCTGGTTAACCATAGAAATTTTCATTGTTATTAAAAAAAGGACATCGGAACGTTTCGAAATCGCGACATTTCGCAACCAGGAAATTTCGAAACTCAAAAACTTCTTCCCGAAGCCAAAAGTGCTTTAAAAAACTAAAGTAAATAAATACATCACAGTTACCAGATAATATACATTCCTTCTTCTTCCCTTGTTTTACCTCAGAGAATTATTTGATTCTTATAACTACATGTCAACTCTTTGTACGGCAAAACGACGCAGTTGAGAATGATGGTTTCGGCGGCCACCGAAACATCGGAACCAAGAATCGTCAACGATGGAGTGAGACGTCCGTCGGCGAGGAAAAGTGGCTTGTTTTCCATCTGGAAAAATTATTGGAATTTTTGAAATCATATAACGTTGGATTCTTCGAAGCCATACCTGGCCCAAGAGGGGAAAAAGTACTGTGTCATTTTTTTTTGGTCGAAAAATCGGTGATATTTTCAAAAACATGTTGAGGTCACACACAAATTAGTGACTCCTCGTTTTCCGTTTTTTCTGGTCGTTATTCACAATGAAAAAATATTCTCCCAATATTTTCACAGTGACGAAACTATTTTTGATTTTGGGCCATACGTGGGATAGCTGTGGACAGGGGCTCACAATCAGAGTTATACCTCTTAACAAGGCCTTCTCCTTCAAAATTTATACCCCCTTCCTCTGTTCGAATGAGTTCAAAGTTACACCCCCTATGGTCAATTGGCCGGTATGCTAATCGAATTCCATATGAAGTTTTGTAATTCTCTCGGACAAGATTTTCAGTTTTTCCCGAACCCTTTTGGTCACATTTTTCGCAGTCCTATTTTTTCAGGTCCCTCATTTTATCAAGCCCTCCCTTCCTATTCACACATTTTTCCTGTTGACTCTTTCTAGGTCACCATATGTTGTTATTAATTGCTCATAACAACAGGTATGCCATATTTTATAGATAACATCAAAAGGTGTGAAATCTAGTGAGCCATATGGTGACCTAAAAAAGGCTACAGCCCGGCTACTAGTTTCTCTAAAGAATAGAAGAAAAAATATAGTAAGGGAAAATATAGTAAATAGACACGCATTATCAGAAATGTTTAAAACAATACTCACCTTTGCAAATGGAATATTGGGATTTGGTTCATGAGGAATTCCCTCAATTCTCGCCCATGGACCAACAACAGATCTCCAACCGATGACACTGTGAAGAACACATGCATTCTCCTCAATTACAGCTTTTGCGAGAATAATCGACTCCTGGAAGAATTACTTTTTTGAATTCAGAAAATTACAAAAAGTTTGCAACTAAATTCGATTTTTTAAATATTTAAAAATTCACGTGATGCCGTGAAATTTGGATGAGTGAAAATAAAACGTTCCATTTCTCATTTAACGAATAAGGAGGAACTTTGGATCATTATTTTGAGAGTGAGTGAATGTTAAGGATCGGGTCAAAATCATGAGTTTCAAAATTTAAATTTTTGACTGATTTTTGACACTTCTATGACCTTTTTGAAATATTTTGGCTAATTCAAAAAACATATTGGTAAAAAATATCATTTTTTCGACATAAAAATATTTTTTTTTCCGACATAAAAACTTTGTTATTCTATTTTCAAAAAAATTTCAAACAAAACAAAACCAACCTTAATCCTGACACCCTTTCCAATCACCGCCTTCGGCCCAATGCTAACATTCGGTCCAATTTTAGCCGTCGGATCAACTTTGGCACTCGGATCAATAAACACATCCCCAATAATATTGGCTCCATTTTTGCACAATCTTGCCGCATATCTCTTCTTATACAGTCTCAAGTAATGACGATTCGCATAAAGTGCAGCACTGAAATATAAGCAAACTTTTTTGTGTGAGGAAAAGAAGAAGAACTTACGCCGCAGTTTTCGTTTGGCTCCACCATCTAGTTGTGTGTAATGCGTACAAGTTTCCCGAAGCGGCCAATCCTGGCAAAATATCAGTTTCCAACCAGATTCCATCACCGTTCAGAGGTAAGTCGAGTTTCTGAAAAATGGAAAATTTGAAAATCCCCCAAGATAATTGGATTTACCTGAAGAATGTGAGATTTCATCAAATAGACACCGCATGAAATATTAGTTGAGACAAATGTAGTTGGCCGATCAACATAGTGAATCACTTTGCCGTCCTGATCAGTGACAACCTGGAAAAAATCTAGTTTATATATTTCGATTTTAGCCCGGCCCGAAAATCATGGGCCGGTCCGACTTTTCAAACGTCAGTTTCCCAGATCGGTGAATCAAATTTTCTTGAAACATTTTTTTGTATATCTAACACAACTACATAAGAACTAAATTCTAGTTTGACACACTTGTACAAAACACAAAGAAAAATCAACACACGCCTAGTACCTCGTTGTCTGGCTATCGTTGTCCCTGTAAAATAAAACGGTCCCTGTTCCTTAATAATTATTTCTCTATCTCTCCTCGTTCTTCACATGACGTCCTTTTTCACAGAAAAATCGGGAACTGTCAGTTTTTTCGGACCGATTCGGGAATTTTTCTCAATTTCGGTTCTTTTTTGATTTTGGCCCAGATTCTTTTTTCTAACGGGTGAACCCGGCCATGAACTATTCCAAAATTTTACCACTCACCGATCCAAAATTAACCGACTGTTGTCTCGTCGCCTCTGTTGTCAACAAAAGACACGACGATTCTGGTAACAAGGCGATCTGTTGCGCCATATCCTCAATCGGTAAATAACCGCAAACATCGGCGTTTATAACAAAAACCGCGTCCGGGTCACCAGAGAGAATAGTCGACTTGAAAGAAACAATCCCACCGGCAGTACCTTAACATAATTTTTCAGAAGAGGTGAAAATGACATTCTCACCAAGAGGATTCGGCTCTTCCAAATACCGAATACTGACTCGGTACGTTTTCTGACATCGATCAATAAATTCGGTGAACAAATTGGATGGATAGAAGCCAAGGAGGAAAATTTCGGAAAGTCCCGGAAGCTGACATATATGATCGATATGATGCTCGATTAAAGGTACACCGGCAATCGGGAACAAGGGTTTGGGAAGTTGAAGGGATAACGGGCGGAACCGAGTGCCTGCAAAGATTGACCTATAGCCTACAAACTTTTCTCGCTGGCTATTTTAAAGTTTTGTACTATTTGTTTACTGAATACAGTGATGTACCGATCTTTGTGCGGTACAAATCGAGGTACGGAACTAGGTTGAGAATTGCAAAGTTTGATTAATATCTCATAAAATTAACCACTCGTGTCCTCTAATTCTTGCTGATCAGTGAGGTTAAAAACTAAGTGGATAGTTTCACGAAGTTTGAATTCGATTTTTTTGTTCTACACGTGAGTAACATTTTATAGAGGCGAATCTTTCACTTTTTAAAATGAAAACCCACTGAAACAAGTTATATCCTCGTCAGAGACATCAGTTTTCACTTTTTCGATTTACGAGTTTTCGTTAGAAGATTTCTCCAACACGTTGAGTTTTCGATTTTAGCTTTCTAAACATTTTTTGATGGACTCACATTTATTGAAAAATAAAACTCAAACAAAACAAAATAAATTAGAGCCTGTTCTCATTCCAAAAAAAAACTACAATCGAAGTGGATTATTTTGTGCCGCGTACGCCATAATGAATACAGGTAAAACTAGGAAAAATGCATATAGTGATAATAGTGCACCGGCCGCAAGAATCATTTTTCTTTAAAAGTAATCGAAAAAAAGATTCAAACTATAGTCTCAGCATTTATATATAAGTGAAAAGAGATACAAAAATAGGGGGCGGAGTCTATCTCGTTTTTCTTCCTCACCTTTTTGTGGACCTCCCACTAAAATGACTGCTTTGAAGGACATTGATTGGATGTTGGTAAGAAGACGGGGATTGGAAGATGCGCGCGATGAATGTGAAATCAAAAGAGAGATGGAGATTTAGGCAAGTGGGTCAAAACGGAATGAATGAAGGCGATCGAGAACTGGATATTTAATGTTTTATATTGTTTTTAGAAAAAAAGGAAGAACTTTCAATGTTTAAGAAAAAGAACGACACAGTATAACAATTCCCTGTGAGTTTGGGAAAACTACAGAAAACTCAGAAATGTTTGAGCGGTCAAAAACATTTTAGGTCTTCAAAATTTTTCCTGGTAGGTCAAAATATTTTTCGTGACCTTTTCTCTGCATTTCTCAACAATAAAAAAGCGAAGTTTATTCGCCTAAAGTCGAAAAATGTCGAGAAATCCCCCTTTTTCGAGGTTTTTCTACATTTTTCGACACTTTGACTCACAAAGCTGGTGATTTTTTTTTTCGAAAAAAGAAATAGAAATTTCTATGAAAAAGGAAAATTCACAATAAACACTTCAAATTTTTTCTTTCGAAATTGATGCAAATTTTCAAACATTCGGTTTTGACGCAGAAAAAACAGATTTTTTTGAAGTTAGTTTTCACGTTTTTTTTGTACCTGAAAAATCGTTATGAGAAAAAATTAATGAAACGAAACATATTGGAAAAAATAGCCGGCCAGATCAATTCAGTTGATTTTTAATAACTGTCTTGATTACTTTTCAGGAAAAATTGTTTTTCTTCAAATTTTTGAAGCTCCCGCCAGTAAAAAAAGAATTCTACGTGATTTCGTAAACTTCTCATAACTCTGTGTTTTCTCTCTACAACACAAAAAGGAATAGAGAAACATAACAAAACATTTGAAAGGACGAAGCAAACAAAGAAAAAAAAAATTTTGTGCAACGTATTGCAATAACGGCGCATGTGTTTTGCAAGAATGGTCTCGCCGCGAACAGCTGATGGTTTTTTCGTTTATTTATTTTTTTTTATTTATTGTTTTTTTTTGTTCCGGTTTTTCTCCTTTTTACTCTGTTTTCATAGTTTTTCCCGTGTTATGGCCTCATCGTCGTTGATACTAAAAAATTGTCGGTTTTTGTCTTTCCATTTTTATTATGTTCTCAACAAGAAATGACAATAGTAAAGTCAGAAACATATTTTTGCTACTTCACTGGGATACGAGGAGTATGATCACCGAACTAGGATAATAAAAGGAAAAGAAGAATATGTATAAATTTTGAAACAACTACGAAAAATGGCACTACGGTGCATAAATGAATTAAAATACGGAAGATCAATCAGAGTATAGAGAGAGAGGTTATAGCAACTGAGGAGTGCGAGAGTGTTGAAAATAATACTATACAAGTTATTAACAAAACTCAACTACAAGATGTACAAACATAAATGTTAAATTTAACAAAATTAATTTCTGTTTAATCATCCCTGCACCAACTGTGGCTGTTTGGCAGGTAGTTGTTGTGTTATAAATTGGTTGTCCATGTGGGTTCTAGATGTAGATGGACTTTCATCGTCGTATTCATCTTCTTGAAGCATTTGCGGTGGTATTTGTTGTTGTTGTTGATGAATTAGTTGTTGTTGTTCTTGTTGAATTTGGTGCTGAAGTTGAAGTCTTTCTTGTTCTTGTTGATGTTGTTGCTGATAAAGTTGGCTATATACAGGAATCATTTCACGAAGTCTGTAGCGCTCTTTCAAAATATCACGCACATCGACACCCTGTAATCATTTGACTAATCATGTCGCTCATCAGCTTCATTCCCTACCTGATCGGGAATGTTTTCGAGGAAAGATACAAGTTTGATGAGTTCCTTGTCTTCTCTTTCTTCGAACCAACTTTCGATTGGTATTCCATTGTCGATTTGATATGCGAATGATTGGGGAGCATTGTCAATGATGATGGTTTTTGACAAGTCTCTTCCAAGAATTGTGAGGTCTTTGATGTAGTTTCCATACACACAAACACAATGTTCGCGGAATAATCGATGTCTCACAAAGTTCTTCCGGGGATCCAGAAAGTTCTGTTACAGAAATCAGTATCCCATTTATTTTAGAATTGTAAACTCACTAAAAGTTTGTTAGCATACACCTTTTTGCTAGCAGTGAACAGAATGATCTCATACTTTTTCGATAATCTATCCAAAAATGTTCGCAAATAGGGTCGTAGTCGGACGTAAACCTCGTATCTTGTGTTTTGGAAATTGACGGGAAAAACCAATGACGCATCGCTGAGCGGTGTCAAACTGCAGTGAACCAGCGTTTCATCCTAAATCGAGTTATTTGTAAATTAAAAATCTTTGAAGAAACGAATAGAGAAAAACTTACCAAGTCTAATACAAGACTGAATTCTGGAGCGGAACGAGTTTTAACCGGTAACGCGGGGCAACGGTTTCGCATCTCTTCGGTTAATGGTGGCATATTGGCTAGCATCATTAAACTGAAAATGTATCTTGTATTGCATAGCAACCGAATTGCTCGTACTCGTTTATATGAGAATATAATTTTTATCATCGGTTTTTCACAAAATTTACGGTAAATTCGTTTTTCGTTAGATTCTTTTCACGAATTTGCTAATGATATTTCCTAAATTTCTGATATTCATGTCCTGACAGAATGATTTCAAAAGGATACCTCGGTCAAAAACGTGGAAATCCTTTTTTGTGATTTTTCACAAAAAACTTTTTCAAAAATTTTGTGCTGTCTGAATTACTGTACGAATTTTGAAAATGTGTCACGTGGAATTCCACGTTTTCGCCGAAATATGGATGTGTCAATAGTTATCTTATCTAACTTCCTGTCGTAGTAATTTGAGACCGATTAAATGTGTTCATCCGAACAGAACATGTCATAATCGACACAAAGATGATAGATAATAATAGAAAAGAAAAACAAACATTGGTCATTCGGCAGAAAGTGAGAAGAACAGTAATGAAACTTACGAGTCATAATCGAGAGACAATGGTCCGCGATGTTGTTCGAGCTGTGATTCATCGACATACTCGTCTTCCGGCCAAATCGAGTCGTAATCAAACTCCATTTTACGCGTCCTCGCTCGCCTCGTCTCAGATTGTTTCGGTAGAGAGACACGCGAGCGAGCTGCACTTTTCGGTAAACAGCGGCGGGTCTTCAACTTTAGTGTTGACTAGAAAAAAAGTGTATAAATTAATGTTTTTTTTTCGAAATAAGAAGTATCGTTGCACCCTATGTTGCGGAGACGGACAACATAAGAGAAAAGAGAAGAAAAAATAAGAAGAAAAAGAGAAGAAGAAGAGGAAAAGGAGGTGTGATCAATAGTTGGGTGGCTAACAGCCTATAGTCTCTTCATACGTCTCGCATCTCTTTCTGGCTCGATGCCAACAACAGCACCTCCCCTTTCACTCTATTTCTTTGTCGTTTCTGGCAACGAAATGATGGGCGAGAGAGAGGAGAGTTCAGAGATACTTGTTGCATTGTGAGTGTGTTTGTGTATCTCGTTCGACCTCGTGTATAAATATCTGTGTATTTATTTACACACGGCGTTAGGCTGGCAGGAACTCATTCGGATAATTGATACTCAAAAAGTGCAAAAATGTAATTTTTGCTTCAGTTCATTGAACTTCTTTGGAGACATCACAAGAACTTGAATGTTGAGAAAAGAGTGCCCAACCCCATTTTCAAACAGAACTTCACTGAATGGGTCCAAAATTAGAACACCAGAATGAAAAAAAAAGCTGATCATGGTTTTTTGACCAATTTCAGCCACGTTTGTTGGATCCCATTCAGGGAAATCATGTTCAAAAATGGAGTCCAATATTTTTAAACTCTGCAAAACATTTCGGGCCTGTCGCTCTTTTTTCAACAGGCCGAAAAAACCCGGCCCGGGTGAATTTTTTCGGGCCATGTTCTCGAGAATTGACGGAAATAACGATTTATATAGGATGACTAAACTTTGTTTGTTCGTAATGGATATTTTATTCCAAAAAACTCGTAATTTCCAAATATAATCCTCCAACCCCATAGCTAATGGATGTCCATTACAGTAAGACATTTTTCAATTTCATAAAATTTAATTACTGAATTATACTTGCACTTAGTTTACATGTTATGAGGTTATTCAGTGGGAAATATGTCAGATAAAACATGAAAAGAACAAAATTACTGGGTTTCAGATTTTTGGGACAAACTTTTCTCCCGGGCATGGTTTTAAGGGATTTTCCGGATCCATTTTGGTTTTTTTTAAATGAAATTCCAAAGCCAGTTATAAAATTTTTCGTTTTTTTTCTGATATGGAAGTATTATGGTTCTGTAAAATTCGCGATCAATCTTTCATCTTCACAGCCAAATGCGAAAAACAAAATTTCCCTCTTCTCGTGGGAGAATGTTCGCTCCATTGCTAACGCGGGTTATTTCGTTTTTTTTTGCTTAGGCCAATTCTCGTAATTTTTCTAATTTTCCAGATGGAGAGTAGAAGAAGCACACGATCCAGCCACCGAGAGCCTCTCAATGTTGACATGACAGCATCTCCACCAAAAGGATCTCGGGTAAGGTTGAATCGCATTGAAGACTGGGGTGAATATGAGATTTCAGAACAGGAAATTGAGCACCAAGGCTGAGAAGAGTGTCACGCCAGAGAAGAAATCGAAAAAAGCCGCTGATGTGGATGAAATCAACACTCTGACACCTGTAATGAGAAGATTGAGCTGCTCGAAAAATGTCGAGAGGTAATTTTTACAAGAGAATAGTTTTGGGTAAATTTGAAGTTTTCGAAAAAAAATACCGTTGTCAGAATTTGCGATTCTGTCAACGGGATTTTTAAAGCGGGGAGGCATAACGAATTCTAGTTTTTCGGAAAGTTAGAATAATCATTACTTCAAAACGTGGTAAAGTAGAAAAATCATATCAACTTTGAATAATAAATGCCTTTGAACAACATCCAAATAAATTGCTTCTCCAAAATGCTGGATTTCGAAGTCGACTTCATAGAGGAGTTTCGCAAAATTCGAAATTGCCTCAAAACCATTTTCTTGATAGTTCTTGAAAAATCAGCAAATTTTATTCCAGTAATGACGAACCACAGTCATCTAAAGCTGGTGCTTTGAAACGACGAGAAGATGAGTTCGATGATATCAGAAATTGGATTGTAGATAGTCAAAAAAGCAAACAGCCTCTCTCAATTTATATTAGTGGACAACCAGGAACTGGAAAAACGGCTACAACAAATCGAGTACTCGAATCTTTGCGTAAAACTGTAAATAATTGTACAGTCAATTGTACATCGATCAACACAAAGCCAGCACTACTCTCTGCTATTTTCAAATCACAAAACTATGAAGGACGTCCAACGCAGGACAATCTCGACAAAAATCTGAAAAACAGCGCAAAAAGTTTGGTTCTGGTTCTCGACGAAATTGATCATTTGGTATCGAGAACCAATTCGGCTCTCTATTCCGCTTTTCAATGGCCGCATACACTTTCCTATCGTATCATCATTATTGGTATTGCCAACTCGATCGATTTAACCGAAAGATTGTTGCCGAAATTGATGTTAGCACAACCGCCGAAAAGATTAGTGTTTGAACCGTACACTAAAGACGGTATTGTGGAAATACTAACCGACAAGATGAAGGCGGAAAAGATGGAGATGGACAAGAAGGCGGTGGAATTGTGTGCGAGAAAAGTGGCGGCAATGAGTGGAGATTTACGAACAGCGCTGCACATTTTCAAGCAAACAAAGTGAGTTGGTTTTCATATTTTTAATAGTCAATGAATCGACTATTTTCAGACACCGTATCAATGACGACGAACCCGGAACACCACAAAAAAACGGTTGCCGCGAAGTTCTGGGAGTTATGAACAATGTTTATTCGTCACCATTGGCTAGAGCAAGATTACCATTACAACCAAGAATTTTGTTGGCTGTTTCGTTGGCATTGTCGAATAGTAAAAAGGTATTATATTTTGAATTTCTGCGAATACTGGTGTTACTCCTCCTTTCAATACTTATTCTTGTAAAAAATCAGAGTAGAAGTTTTGGAAATTTTTCTCAATTTCTTACGATGTTTCTTGTTGAGGTTTTCGGCTCCAGGATGTTTCGAAACCACACAAAAGTATTCAATAAGAATCAGGAAATATTGCCTTTGCCTTTCCCCTTTCAATAAACGTGTGTACCGACATTCCACGGGATGCGCCATACAGTCAGACAATCAAAAGTTTCTTCCTCCTTTTTGTTAAAATCACATGCGGTTTCGAAACGTCCCGGAGCCAAATTTTCACACAGTTTCATTGTTGAACTCGTTTTTTTTCACAGACTTTCAATCGTGACTCTCTCATGAACGCGTATATGAAAACATGCGAAGCTATACGAGCACCACAAATGGACGATGAAGACATTCTAGCCGCGTTTCAAACTCTTGAATCGCAATCGTTCCTCCGACATTTACCAGGTGGTAAGTTGGTTTTACAAGTTGATGCTGCCACCGCCCGTTCGGCGATTTCTGACAATTCGATGCTCGATCAAATTGCTCTTCTCAATTTCTAATTTATTCATTTTTCATTAATTTATTTCTGTAAATAACGATTTTCTTGTACTTTCTCGAGTTTTTTCTTACCGGTCATGAATGCTCTTATTTTTATATTGTAATCGTTTTGTTTATTTGGTTTTTTAACCGAACGAAATATTTGGAAACCTTAATTTTTGCATTAATTTCAACATTTTTTGCAGAATGAGACCATTGACAGAAGAAGAAACATCGTTGGTTTTCGCCAAACTCGCGACTTTCATCGGAGACAACGTTTCGATGTTGATTGATCGAAACGATGGGGATTATTGTTTCAGAAATCACAAGGTTTGTATTTATTTAAAAACGAGCATACTTGAAAAAAAAATTTTTTTCTTCCAGGAACGCGTTTATTATTGCTCGGAGAATTTGATGAAACAAGCCGCTTGCATCGCTCGAGAACCTCTTCTCTCTTTCGGAACATGTCTGGGAAAATTCACAAAAAGTAAAAAGTTCCATTTGCAAATCACAGCGCTCGACTATTTGGCGCCGTATGCCAAGGTTTGTGAACTATTTCGATATATAATATCCAAAATGTTTCAGTACAAAGTTTGGTTGAAACCGAATGCCGAGCAACAATTTTTGTATGGCAACAATATTTTGAAATCGGGAATCGGTCGGATGACTGAAGGAACGCCGACTCACGCCGGAATTGTTGTGTTTTCGATGACTGATGTGCCGTTGGGGTGGGTTTTTTTTGTGTGAGAAGTTAATATCATTTTTTCAAAACTGTAAAGAAAAGATTTCAACTTTTAACGAGATTTTCACGATATGGGGCACCAACGTTTTGCTCTGAAAATTAAAAAAAAAATGCAGAAAAGTCAAAAATAGAGTGTTCACGTTTTTATTTATTCAAAAGTTCATATTTTTTGACTTCATTTTTTCTCATAGCATACTTGGGTCACATTTTTTCCATACCTATTTCTTCCGGTCCCTCATTTCATTTAGCCCTCCCTTCCTATTCACCCACATTTCCTGTTGACTTTTTCTAGGTCACCATATGTTGTTATTGAATGCTCATAACAACAGGTATGGCCATATTTTATAGATAACATCAAAAGGTGTGAAATCTAATGAGCCATATGGTGACCTAGAAAAGGCTACAGCCCGGCTACTAGTACCTCTAAAGAATGCAAAACAAAAATATAGTAAGGAGGAGCTGTAGACTTTAGTGTTTGGGCATAGCTGACCTAAGAGGGGAAAAAGTAACGCGACATTTTTTTGGTAAAAAATTCACAGTTACATTTCCAATAAAAAATTATAGGTCACGCCACGAAAATTTAAAAACTATGTTTTTCTCTAAAATTTTTAAAAATCAAAAAAATTTCAGATTCGGAGTTGCTGCCAAAGGAACAGCAGACAGTAAACGTGCTGATCCAACAGCGCTTGTTGTTCTACATCAATGTGATTTGGGAGAGTATTTGAGAAACGAATCACACCTCAATTAATTCATTGTTTCGGCTTCTGTTTGTTATTGTTTTGTTTGTTGATATTTTTTAAAAAAGTTCATTTTCATTGTTATTTTCTTTCTGGAACTTGTTGTTAATTCTTATTTTCGATCTAATAAATCATTTATGAATGCGCCAAAAAATTATTGAACAAAGAATTTGTATAAGTTTCTAGTTATCGGTCTCGTTAACTGGGGCATCATATTAAGAAGATTGATGGGCGAATCCGGCCCGTTTTGTTCGAAATACTTGAGAAGCGAGAGCATGGACGGAAATCTTGCGGCAATTGCGTCGGCTCGCGAATACGACATACCGGGACAAACCATCAATTGACGGATCCAAACATCGCGCACTGTTTCGGCCTTTTGTTTTTGAAGTGCATTCTGAAGTTGATCGAATTGCACACCCGAAATTTGATGGGATTCGGCGTATTTTTGAAGTCTCAATGTGACTTGATGCAAAAATGCGGCAGTATCGCGACTGTCGTCGCAACGTTGCACAAGAAAACCGCCGTTGGCGATTGTTGACGCGATTGCTTGCTCGCAGGCGACGTCGCCTTTTGTTCGCGATTCAATGAGGTAGATGCGATTTTTCATTGGTGCCAGCGACATTCGCCGCTTTTGTTCGTCATAGCGACCCTTAATTTTTGAAATGTATTTTTACTCAAAAAATTTGAAAAAAAAAAAGATTTTTTTGAAAATTTCGGGACGTGACCTATTATCCAAAATCGAATCGGTGTCACGCGCTCTATTGATAATGTTATCTTCACTCGGTTCAGAAGAGATTTTCAGAAATTTTTGATGTCAGAATCTGATTCTACGAGCCTGAAAAGTCTAGAAATGTGGACTGAAAAATTTGTTGGAGAAATTCCAATCTACAGTAACCACGTGACACTGAGAGAATTTTGATAATATAAATTTTACTTGAAAAAATGTCACTGAAAAATTTTTACTCTGGGATGTAATGTGTGTACCGACATCTCACTGGATGTTTTTCTGTGTTTTTTTTTGTTGGAAAATAAAAATCAGGCTTGGGCGGAACCTTTATTTTCGAAGCTTTTCCCGAATTTTTTGGTATATCGGAAAGAAGCATTTGTATGCTGTTTATTTTACTTTTTTCCAGCAAAAAATCTATTATAAAACTTGATACAAAAAATGTTTTTTAAACATTCTATATTAAAAAAATGTCTATTTTTCATGATTTTTTCTTGGGTTTTTCCGATTTTTAAAGTTTTTTTTAGATTGCAAAAAATTCAAACTTACACCCCTAATACTCGACTGTAAATCGGCTAATGTTTTGCGTTCAACCACCCAATCCATCACAATTTCAGTTCCATCAATTTTTCTACAAATCCACAAATAATCCCCAACTGATAATGCTCTGATATCCACAACGATTCCCTCTTTTTGCACTAAATGTTCGATTGTCGACTTGGATTTACCGCTTCCCTTTTCACGATTATCAGCGATCAAAATAACCTGGAAATTTTTGTGAAATTTATTAAAGAGGATTTTCTTACTCTTGGCTCTTCGATCGGATTACACGTTTTGATGCGAAATTCGAAATCTTGACTTGAATTGGATGTCAAGGACGATTTTGAGCTTGTATATCGAATTAACGTTGGAGGTGCTTTTTTTAACGGAGCAGGTGCTGGTTCAGGATCTTTTGGTTTTTTCGCTACGGGTTCATCTTCATCACTGTCCTCAAATTCTCCCTTCTTTGGTTTTACTTTTTTTGCAGATAGAAGATGTCGGAAATCATCTTAAAAATTATTTTTAGATAAAAATAGGTGAGAAAAAAGTCTCACCATTTGATAAACTCTTCACTTCTCTCAACGTTAGTGGTGTCCTTGCATTGGCATTTTTCCAACATCCCTCTAGCTTAACCGCAATATTTTCTCCAATTCCTTGAACATTTTTGAGATCAACAATTGTTTCAACCTCAAATGGACATTTTTTGAGATTTTCAAGAGCTTTCATGTACACGTATTTGAGTTTTCTGTCTTCTTGGTCAATTTTCATTGTGTTCAGACATCTAGAAGTGATATTTAAAAGAAAAAACTCTTTATGGGCAACCTACTTTTCATAAAAAGTTTTGCATTTGTGCTCCACACGTATTGTAACCCGTTTCATCGCATGCAGAAATTTAAAAAAAATAAAATTTTATTCTTGTCCAAATGGAGTACACGAGCTGTTTACACGCGTTTTCTAGGCCATCACGTTCGGCCATCCTTTTTTTTGCCACGCAATTTTCTTTTTTTTTGTTTTTCGAAGTGAAATCTTGGATTATCCTTTTTCCAGAGGCAAAATGAGTGCATTATCTGGTTTTACACGTGCCATATTGTTTGGTAGAACGAATGGAGCGTGGTTAGCACAAGCGTTTTACGCAACAGCCGGTGCTCCGAAACTTAATGTTAATGTTGGCACAATTGGACACATTGATCATGGGAAAACTACTTTGACATCAGCTATCACGAGAGTTCAGGCGAAAAAAGGTTTTTTTCAAAAAAAAAAAAACAGAAAATTCCAAATGTACATCAATTTCAGGTTTTGCTAAACATGTAAAATTTGACGAAATTGATAAAGGAAAGGAGGAGAAAAAACGAGGAATCACCATCAACGCAGCACATATTGGTTATGAAAGTGATAATCGGCGTTATTCTCATACTGATTGTCCCGGACATTCAGATTTTATCAAAAATATGATCTGCGGTACTTCACAAATGGATGTGGCTGTTTTAGTAATTGCGGCAACTGACGGCGTTATGGCGCAAACGAAAGAGCATATGATTCTTGCGCGACAAGTTGGTGTTAAAAATATGGTGATCTTTATTAATAAAGCAGATCTCGCTGAAAAAGATGATGTCGATTTGGTTGAAATTGAGGCTCGTGAACTGTTATCGCTTCATGGATTCAATGGCGAAGAAACACCGGTTATTCGAGGATCTGCGTTAATTGCACTTGAAGGAGGGGACAGTAGTTGTATTGAGGAGTTACTGAAGGCTCTTGACAATCTGCCAGAGCCGGATAGATCGGAAGATGAGGCGTTTGTTATGCCCATTGCTTCGAAAACTGCAATCACTGGAAGAGGAACTGTTATCGTTGGAACACTGGAAAAAGGAAAATTGAAAAAGGGTGATAAGGTCGAGATAAAGGGTGATGGACAGATTTTACAAACTACTGCGTCGGACATTCATGTTTTTGGGAAGAGTGTGAAAGAAGTTCGGGCTGGTGATCATTGTGGAGTTTTGTGTCGAGGTGTTAAAGCGGATACTGTTAAGAGAGGTGAGAAACTTCTATATATTTTTTTTATAACATAGTTGTAAGAATGGGAAAAGTACCGTGTCGAAAATTCACAGAAATATATCATATTGGCCACTTTTTGAGTCACTTACTTCTAAAAAAAAATTAAAAATATTCCAGAATTTTTTGAGGTCATTACTTTTTGAAGAAAAAAGTGTATTTTTTAGGTTCCAATTTGGAGACTTCTGAAAAAAATTAAAAACTTTTAAAAATACAGTATTCTAAGTTCACAAATAATTTTTATTTTGTCGAAAAACCTGACTCCGCCCATTTTTATCTGCGGCATAGTTTTCAGATAATCCGAATTTTGAGAGCGAACAAGCTCCGCCCATTTTTGTCTGCGGCATGATTTTTTTTCAAAAAAAAAATCCTGAAATTTCTGCTATTCCGAATTTAAAGAGTAAACAGGCTCCGCCCATTTTTGTCTGCGGCATGTAGGGTCGCTCACTTTTTTACCCATAATTTTTTTTGATAATGTTACTATCTTTACTGATAAATACTGACAAAATTATTTTCCCAATTTTTTAAAGAATTGTTGGTACCCCATTCGATGGTATAAAAGTTTTCCAGGTATGTGGGCCGGTCACCCAGGCGCTGTAACCATTTCAAATCGTGTCAAAGTCGAAATGTACCTCCTATCCGAAGCGGAAAACGAACGAAAAATCGGAATTCGCACCGGTTTCACCGACAAAATGTACTGTAGTACATGGGATCAGGTCGGTCGATTCGACATGCAAAATGAGTTGTTGATGCCCGGCGAGCATACGTCGGCAACCGTTATTTTGATGAAAGATATGCCGCTGCGAAAAGGAATGCCGTTCACGTTGAGAGAAGGAAGTAGTAAAACGACGATTGCGAGAGGTATCATTTCAGAAGTTGAGAAGGCGATTGTTGTGGATAAACATAATTTGAAAAAATCTGCTGAAAAATTGGCCTAGGTTTTCTTTTGTTATTGAGTTTGTATTTAGTTAGATTAGGTAATATTGTCTGTTATAAATTGTTTTTTATTTTTAATTTTCTTGTTTTTTCCCCAAGTTGATCAGTTTGAAAACTGTAAAATATATCTAACAAAATTTCTCGTGTTTGCAAGAAAAAATAGGCTCCGCCCTAATTTCTGTGCGGCTTGGTGCATTTCTATGTTTATTAATTGAAGATGTCGAATGTTCGAGTTGATGAACAGCTGGATGATTTTCTTTGGGGAAAACATGATACAAAGGATTATTTGAGAAAAGTGGCAGAATGTGATAGTTCGGTGGCTGATTCGTTAAACCGAAAAGTTGCTGGATTACATGAAACTTTGGACAAACAGTTGAGAAAAGGGGTGAGCCAACTCTTTCTTTTTTTTTGAATTTTAAAGACAGCTCGCCAAAAAACCAAAAATGTTTGAAAGAAAAAATGTGTACTGTACCCGGCCAGTACAGCACACCTCGAAAATGAAAATTTTTAAGTGAGTGCAAGACGCAGACTCTGTGAATAACCTCAAAATAAAATTATAGGGCGTCCAAAATCAGAAAAAAAGTGTCAAAATTCAAAAAAACTAAAGAGGCGACATTTAAAGGAACATCAATTTTTCTCTTAAAAAAGTTACTTGTAGAAAAACCTGTATATCTAGCTCATATTAGCACACATTTTTCAGCACCTCAGAGTTGTGATCCTTTACACCTCGAAAATGGAAACTTTTAAGAGAGTGCGAGACGCAGACTCTCTGTGTCTCTGACACGATAAAACTGTACATGTTTCATAAAACCTCGAAATAAAATTTTGAAAAAATGGTGATTTCAGAAATTACAGTAAGTTTTTTGAATGAAATTTTTCGTGAGTTTTTCGCCGTGAGAATAAATTTAAAAAATAGTTTTTTTTCTTCTTTTTTGACACGAAAAATTAACTTTTTTTTCGAATCTCAAACATTGAAAGTTGAAGTCTTCAACAATGACATTTTGATAAACAGGAAAAATCCAGAATTTTTTTCAAGGTTGAAACAAATTTGCCGAGACTACTAGAACAAGTGCCAGCATTGCAATCCCTCGAAGACACCCTTCATTCAGTTCAAATGCGAATGTCATCAGTCGCCTCAGAATCCAACAGACTTGCGACAATTTGCGACGAACTCGCGATCAAGCTGCGAGAACAGACGAAACAACTTGAAAGCGCGCAAACTAAACGAAACTTGGCGTCTGATGCACAAAGATGTGAAGAGTTGTTCGACTCGCTGGAAAAAAGAAGTGAATTGGTCAAAAAAGCGGAAATAACAGCTGAAATTAAAGAAATTTTGAATGATAACAAGAATCTGAAAAAGATTGGATGGTTGAAACATTTAGTGGATAATAAGTTGAAGATTGTTGAAAATGATGTGAGAAGAAATGGAGCTGAAGAATTGAGAAGAGGATTGTCTTCATTGAACAGTTCGATGGTTGCATCGTCACAAAGAGCACTTCGAACACTAAACTGTTTAGATTGTAAGTCAGCTAAAATATTCGAAAAATCTAAAAACCCCTATTTTGCAGTAGAACTTGAGGTTTTGTTATCCTCATCAGTTGTCGAACTTGATAAAAAATTGATGGAATTATCGAATAGTAATATGGAGGCGGTGAACAAGAGTCTTCCTGTTGTTGCAGCATCAATACAATCGCATCTTGAACAAGCTGCGATGTTAGGTTAGTCCAAATAGAATTACTCAAAACTCCTTTTTATACTTTTACCAAACACTAAAAAAAAACAAAAAGAAGAAAAAATCAAAACGAACGAGACAAGAAAGAGAGAAAACAATATTAGAGAACTGAGCAAATGGTGAACAATGAATGAATATACTCCACGCGGTAGAACGTTGACCCCGCCCATTTTTTGCACCTGCGCGGTGTGCAAAAAGTGGGCGGAGTCACAATCAATGTGTGTCTCTCTCTGTGCTCATTTATTCATTCATTCTTCATCTTTTGCTCAGTTTTCTAATATTGTTTTCTTTCTTTTTTGTCTTTTTCGGTTTGATTTTTTTCTTCTTGTTTTTTTTTCGTTTTCGGTCATTTATCTTTCTTGGAAAATACGAAATTTTCGTGACGTGACCTATACTATTTTCTTTTAAAAAATTCATTGTGAATTTTCGACCAAAAAAGTTTAACGTGCTTTTTTTTTCAAAAATCATCAACATTTCAGAAAAAAAGCTCAAAAGCTCATGAATTTGTCAATCCAGTCAGACTGTCTGAATCTCTCATTTTGACACGATCTTTTTTTTTAGATTTTTTGTAGTAGATCACATAACGTAAAAATGATCTACCAACCAAAATCCGAAGAGAGAGCACGACAAATTGAGAAACTTAGACAGTAGATAATCTGGCTAGATTAACAATAACTAAAGTTTTTTAAATTAAAGGTGACAACTACCGCAAAAAATTCTCGGAAAAACTAGCTCGTATGATTCGATCACGTGTCCCCCTGGACACTCCATTCGCTCTCCGCTTCGTTCAACAACTCGGACGTGTATTCAAATCGAAATCCGATTGTTCTCCAGTTCTACTCGACTCGTTGAGACCGCTCAAAAACTCACTTCTCGCTCATTCGCTGGCTAAACTACACAAAATTGTGGATGAACACGATTTTTCGAACTCGTTTGCTAATGCGTTTGTTGATTTGGTGAGTGTTTTCCTTTTTTTTTAATGGGGGCTTAAAAAAACACAGTATGTACCTGTTTAAAGGAACACAACGTTTTTTTGATTGAAAAATCTCTTGCGTACCAGGCTTGGACGGAACCGAACCTTCGGAACAAAAAAAAATTGAAAAAAATTTCCGATTTTTTTTCCGAACATTTTTTCACGAAAAAAAAATCGTGAAGAATAAAGAATAATATATCTATTTTTTTGGTTAAAAAATTCAGAAAAAGTCTCGGAATTTCGATATATTTCCTGTTTCGGTTCCCCCCAAGCCTGCTGCGTATCTAACTGACAATTTTTTCCAGTTTTTCATGAAAAAATTGAGTTTTTCAATGAAAAAACGTTGTGTTCCTTCAAATGGGTACTGTATTTTGGTTGAAATATATATATATTTTTGTAGATAAACTCTGCAATGGAAGAAGAGTTGAAAAAAGTGGATTGGGATCCAGAATTGACCCAAAAAATGAGTCATAATATCGAAAAATGTATCGAAATGATCGCGAAAAAATTGGAAGAAAATCTACGTTTGACACCGGATGATTTACTGCTAGGCGATAGACTCACGGCCAATCAAATGACAAATTATCGATTGATTCAAACAGCGGATGGAATTGTAAAACAATGGCCGAACGAATCGAAAAGTATTCAAGTGCTACAGAAATTCACGCTGGATTCAATTGTGAATCAAGTCAAACAATCGATTCGAGCTATAATGGCTCGAATGCATTCGGAGAAGAGAAAAGAATCCAAAAGTATATCGCCCTACATGCAAGAATTGTTGGAATACATTCTACACATTGACATGCATATGGCACATGTGTCCCGAGCTGTTTGTCATTCCCATGTTCTTTCGCAGATAGCTGAGTTTATTATTGATTCGTTTGTTTTGAATGCGTGCCTGGTGCGAAGTTTTGAGAATGAACAGAGGAGATTGTTGATTATCGATTTTTCGAGATTGTTAGAAGCGGTGAGAAGTATGGAATGGCCGTCGAAGTATGGTGATACGACGAGATTGTTGGATTTGTTTGGGGATGATGTTGAGAGGATGTTGAATGTTGAAGGTGTGCGAAAATCGATATTTGCGCAGTTGTTGATTGCGGATAGTCCGGATGAGATTT
Organism: Caenorhabditis sp. 8 KK-2011; assembly: GCA_963572245.1. Lineage (NCBI taxonomy): Eukaryota > Metazoa > Nematoda > Chromadorea > Rhabditida > Rhabditidae > Caenorhabditis > Caenorhabditis sp. 8 KK-2011. The sequence continues at coordinate 1,959,145 of OY751546.1, read as the reverse complement.
TGTTGCCGAATGAATCGGTTCAGTGGACGGTGGGTTTTTTCTTTCTTTTTTGGGTTTTTCAACCAAAAAATGGCTTAAAGTTTGAAAAAAAAATTAGTTTTTCGTTTTTCGTGGCGTGACCTAGTCGTTTTTCTGAAATAAAAAAACGTCACGGTTTATTTTCTCCTCTTAGGAGAGGTATTTTTGTATTTTAAAAATGATGGGAATGACCAAAAAAAGGCTCGCACCGTTTATTTTAGGACCTAAGCCTTGCCCGGTCACATTTTTTTTCAAAAAAGTTTTTTTTTAGATCGAGGTCAAAAGGCCAAAACGTGAAATTCCACGTAGGAAAGTTTCAAAACGCAAAAATTATACAGTAATTCAGATAGCTCAAAACTTTATACAAGATTTTTTGTGTGAAAAATCACAGAGAACGTTTTGAAAATGAAAATCGCCACGTTTTTCGCCGAGGTAAATATGTTTGTCTCCCACATTCCATATTTTAAGTGTAAGCTTGTAAGCTTGGACCGAAAATCACGGGCCGAGTCGGGTTTTTTGTTTTCTGGCCGATAAAAAATATCGCGGCACAGTTTTTGGTATTATTTTTAAAACACGTGACCAAGCTAGTTTTTTTCAATGCCACGTAAATAATTTTTCTCTTCCACGCTCATTGCAATAGAGCGCGTTTTATCAATTAGTGACCATTCAATGGGAAGTACTTAATTTTGGATATATTATATTTAGGACTTTTTTCTTGGTTTTCAATAAAAAAAAACCCTCGGCCTGGTCAGAGTCAGAGCCGGATTCCAAGTTTTTTTTTTTGAAAATATTTTTTCAGCCCGAAGAATATGTGAAATGGAATGAAGAACATTCGGAACATGAAGTTATTGCACTTCTCAACGGACTGGTTACATCGTACAACTCTTCTGTGATTTCGAAAGGTCTCACAGAATATGTGAAACATTATCCGATAATTCTAAAGTTACTCAATGATTCTTTCTGAATAGTTGTATGATAACATGTATTTATTTATTTATTACTGGGGTTTAATGAATGTGATCTTTTTTCTTTTCTTTTTTTTTTTTGAAATTTGAGATTTTCGTTATTGACGATTAGTAATTATCTCATATTTTTACTTGAATTATATTGATTTTTTTACAGATTATGAATAATACCACAGTGAAAAATGAAATGGATGAACCCGAAATCGATGTGGAAAATGAGGAAGATGAAGAAGAATGGGAGGAGATGACGATGGTTGTCACTGTCAATGGAATCCTTGATGCCGATTTGATTCGAGAAGCGGTTAAGACGGAAAATGCCAAGTTGCGATATGCGGAAACTGAGAATCCTGTTCTACAGGTTTGATTTTTTTTGTTGATCGGAACTGGAAATTTCCGAGATTTTTCCGGATTTTTCTCGAAATTTTCTGCCGAAATATATTTTTTTTGAAATTTTTTTCTGAGTTTTTCTCGAAATTTTCCCCCAAAATTTTTTGTCGAAATTTTTACCGAAATTTTTTTCGGAATTTTCCCCCGAAATTTTTTGTCGAAGTTTTTCCAAAAAATTTTTCTTGAAATTTTTTTTCTCGAACTTTTTTTTTGGGAATTTTCCAGAATTTTTTCCGAAATTTTTTCTCGATATTTTTCCCAAAACTTCTCCGGAATTTTTTCACGAAATTTTTTTCTCGAAATTTTTTCCGGAATTTTTTTCCGGATTTTTTTAAACGAATTTTTTCCATAATTTCGTTTAGTTTCAGAAACTGTGAAATGATAAGTTTTTTGAAATTTTCGCGGAAAATAAAAAAGAAAATTGGACGTCATATATGAGTTTTTCGGATTTTCCAAATAATTTCGGAAAAAGTTCAAAAAATTATCGGAAATTTCGGTTTTAGACTGGTTATCACGATTCAATTTTTTTTCTAGGTAAGCAATTCGCTTTATACTGCAACATGGACTCGTGATCTGGGAACAAATATCATAATTGAAACCCGTTCGCCGGATGATTATGAGGTTTTTTTTATTTTTCAATTTTTACCAAACTTATAAGCTCCTTCAGGTTATTTCGTGTACTTCTACCATACTACAAGCCGAAAAGGCACTTTTAACATCTGTAAAGACTGACAATCCGGCTACGGCTTTGGCGGCACCGGCTGACGATATACCGAAAACGTCATTAAGTCGAGCGACTTATCCAAAAACAAATCTTTGAAAAATATTTTGTTGATCTCGTTGTTGTTATGTACTTTGTCAAATAAACTTTTTTTTGGGATTTTGACAATCCCTCTCAAGAAAGTCGCAAAAAATGAGACATTGCAAAAAAAACCGAATCAAACGAACGAAGCAAAAAAATGCAGATGGCGCGAAAAAATGCGAATAGACAACGGCGAACGAGGAGGGTGTTAGAGAAAACGACGAAAATGGCAGACCGAATGGGGCTGAGAGAGACATTTTTTGGCAGAGGACGCGACTACCTTCTTGCTGTTTTATTTCGATTTTTGACAAAGAATCGGTTTTTGGTGAGTTTTATGATTTTTTTTTGTAGAAATGATGAAAATTTGGGGCAGGGCCAGGGCCTTGCGAAAAATAGGCTTTCAGGCCTTTTTTTCCGTTTGAACTTTGATCTTCTGCGTTTCCAATGCAACTTTGGAGCACGTGGAGGAAAAAACTTACCTAAAAAGTCGGTTTTTCCATGAATACATTGAAAAAAACACTTTTGAAACTGTGTCAGGTCTTCAAAATTAAAAAAATTACACATTTATCAGGTAGAAATAATCTACATGACCTTTTCTTTGAGCTATTTCCCATTTTGGATTCAAAAAATAATTTTCAAAAAAAAAAACTTTTCCGATTGTTGGTCCTGACACGAACGCAAAAATTGATTGTTGTGTGTGTACTTCTCTCGGAAGAGCCAGAAAAATTTTTTTGTTGCCCACGTTTTTGCTGCAATTCGAATCGAATATTCCAGTTAAATGGTGTCAACGCGTCGGAAAAAAGCAGCGGAAAATGATGAAGACGTTGAAGTGCCGACACCGCCGCCAGTACGCACAAGACGATCGCGAGTGGCCAAGGAGAAGAGTGCAACTCCGAATAGTAGGCTGAAATCGAAGACTCCGTCGGTTGAGGAGCCAACACAAGAGATGGAAGAGTTAGGCAAAGAAGTTGAGCTTGATCATCGTGATTTAGTTCTGTGTGAAGAGGTAGGATTTAGTTTTTTTGAGTTTTTGCAAAAAGAAAGTTGTAGGAATCATCAAAAACCGATCAAATCGAAGAAAAGATGTGTGAATCTCCTGATAAAAAACTAACTCATGTAGTTGATGATACTCCACCAGAGAGTTTGGATATTTTGGCTGAAGTAGAAGAAAAATGTGAATTAGAGCAAGATCTTGAAGAAAAACTGGAATTCCTATCACAAACTGTTGAAGAATCTGTGGTACAACCAAATCCTGAGCTAGAACCTGAACCTGAACTAGAACCAGAACCTGAATCTAGAAACGAAGAATTTTCGAAAAGTCCTAGCCCGATGGATATATCAGATAGTGAAGAGAAAATGAATGAAGAGAAAGAAGAGGAGCCAATTCCAGAAGCACCAAAAACCCCGGAATTCATCGAAATCGAACAGCCAAAATATCGCCGACCGCACGCTTTTCATCCAGCCGCCGCTGCTTTCGAAGAAGAAACGGAACTTGTTAAAATACCAAAACCTCCTGTACCACCCGAAGAATTCCTGCCGGGAATGGGAATCAAACCGATTTTATTGAAAGCCAAAACTCGGCCTGTCAACCAAAATCCGCTTGTCTTCGCGCCACAAAAACGGACTATTTTGCCGATGAAGAACATTGTTCCGCCGGTGTCGATTGTTGAAATGCCGAAACCATCGTTCTTCAATCCACCAATTCCGCCGCGTATTGTGTTGCCGGCAGCAGAAGAGTCGAATGTTTTGAGTGGGCCAATGATTATAGCGCCGGCGGTGGATCGAAGAAAAGATGATGATCGGATAAGAGAGGTTAGATTTTTAATAGAAAATCAGAAATTCGACATTTTATTGATTATTTTGGGCTTAAAGGGTACCAAAAAGGTGAAAAACTGGCTAGAAAACAGTCAGTGATCGTATAATTTTCAAACTGATTAGCTCCGCCCACTCAAACAAGAGAAATGGCGCGCCTCGTAACCAGTTAGATGTCGGTACACGAGATACCATATAAGATGCGCTTTTTTGTTTGAACCACGGCAAGAAACCCATAGTTTCTATAAATTTTAAAATTTCATGACAAAAATAACAAAATCTAATCAAAAAATTTCGTTTCATAATGTTTCTCCCTATTTTTGTGCTCTTAACTTTGAAAATAACGAAATTGGAACAAAAATAATTTAAATGACCCGGCGACTCATCGAGAGTATTCGTTTAAATTGAAAGTATTCATCATTTTAAGACATATCTGGGTTGAAACACTGTTCAGAAACATAAGAAACAAAAGTTAGAAGACAAAAAAGAACAATGAATAAAAATAAAGTTGGATCAAACGTTCAAAACCTAATGAAGCAGTAGAGCGCGTTTGCGCGATTAATCCAACTCTATGATTTATTTTGTGTTCTTTTTTGGGCTGTAGTTTTTCGTATACGTTGTTTTAGACTGTTTCTTCACCCACATATGTCTAAAAATGGCGAATACTTTCAAAATAACCAAATACTCTGAAAGAGTCGCCGGGTCATTTAAAATCGGAGTGGCGACCAAAAAAAGCAAAGAAAATGTTAGAAATTTGAAAAAAAATCATAGTGTTGTTCCAGTTTTCGTCACGAGACCCAGACATATTTATCAAAAATGTCACGATTCATAAATGTAAAAAAAAATGACGTCGAAATGATATTTTTTCTCAAAAATACGTGTAAAATGCCTAACTTTTTTAAAAATTTTATCTTGACACCGAATTTTTTGGCTTCGCGACGTTTCAAAACGCGACATTTCGAAACCGCATGAAAATATCCAAGAATTAATGTGTTTCAATAAATGTGTGTACCAACATCTCACTGGATACGCCATACAGTAAGTCATGCGGTTTCGAAATGTCGAAATATTTTTGCCATTTACAAACCTATTTTTTTCCAGAGACAATCCTCCATCGATTCAATTTCTCGCTCTTCCCGACGATCCGAAAGCGATAGATCCAGTGAACGCGAAAAATCGTCACAGCGATCAAACGACCGCGAAAAATCGCACAGATCCGGCGAACGAGACAGCAAATCGTCGCGAGATGATCGATACAAAGAGACGAGTTTCTATCATCGAACATCGCATCGCGATCGAGATCATGGATATCATCATAGTCGACACGGCACATATTATAGTCGAAAATATGAGACGAGTGATGATCGAGAAAGAAGTCGCGAGAAACGACGAGATGATCGAGAAAAATCGGCGCCGCGGAAAGAGAAAGAGATTGTTGAGAAAGAGGTTTTAGTGAAAGATGAGAAAAAGGAAGAACCTGAACCAGAAACTGTAGAGGAATTCAAAATTCCTATTGAAGAAATGGTTGTCCCCGCGTACGAGTTGATTACCGAATGCCATTATTTGACGAAAAATGCGGGGAAGAAGAAAACACTCTCTTTGATGTAAGTTATTATTTCTCACGAAATTTTCGAAAAATTTCGCAGTTTTTTCTCGAAAAAATGTTTTTTTTTTGCTGTTTTTAATGAATATGTGCGCCGACATGTCGCGACATCTCACAGGTTTCGGGAGACAGCCTGTTTTCTCTTCACAGCTCATCTTTGAAAGTGTCATTCTCTATTTGTTTATAGTTTCAGCTATAAACCAGAAAATGACACATTTAAAGAGATGTAAAGAGAAAACAGGCGTTTCCCGAAACCCGTGAGATGTCGCGACATGTCGCCACACACATTTATTGAAAAACACCAAAAAAAAACATTTTTTGCGAGAAAAAACTGCGAATTTTTTCAAAAATTCCATGCGGTTTTGAAATTTCCAAAGAACAAAAAATGATTTCAGTTGCGAATGTCATAATACTGGACGAAATTGTTCGGATGATGATTGTGTCAATCGAGCAATGTACACTGAATGCCCGCCTTCCTGTCCGGCGACAAAATGCAAAAATCAGCGGTTTACCAAAAAGAAAAATTCGGCGGTTGAAGCGTTTCACACCGGGACGAAAAAAGGATGTGGTTTGCGAGCGACGAAGGAGATTAGAGCGTTAGTTTTGTTCCGAAGTTTATTAACAAAATGTTGTCACTGTGAATGATTAAAAAAAAACAGTGGAAATAAGCCAAAATCCGTCTTAATTTAAAGGAACATGGTAGTTTTCCCGATTGTCGGGACGAGACCCAGCCTAGTTTATCACTGAATTAAAAAAAAACTTTTTTTGCATTTTGAACATGTTCAATTTCTTGAAAAATCTCCTCTCAAAAATGAAAAAAAAGAATTTGAAATTTTTTCAACAAAAAAAAATCAATATTTTCAGACAAAATCTAACATTTTTGTGAAATTACTGTAATTTTTGGCTCCGGGGAGTTTCGAAACCGCATGAAAATATCAAAGAATGCCCAAAAAAGTTTCCTCTTGTTTTCAATAAATGTCTGTACCGACATCCCACGGGATGTGGTCAAGCATTGAAGAAAAGGTCACACCTGTTGTTGTTGTTTATGATGCTATCAATACTACAACAACAACAGATGTGACCTAATTAGACCTTTTTCACACCTCATAAAATTCTAATTTCTTTGTGCCTCCTGGATTACTGTACAATAAGCTTGGTCGGAGCCGCAAATTTTCCGAAGAGCCAGAACTCACTTTAAAAAAAAAATTAAAAATTGCTTTTCTTGATAAAAGTATGCATTTTTACCGTAATTTTCAATTTAAAAAAAATCAATTTTCTTTCCAGTGGTCAATTCATCATGGAATACGTTGGTGAAATGCTAGAACGTGACGATTACGCGAAGCGAAAAGAGAAATACGCCAAAGACAAAACGCACAAACATCACTACTTCTGCGACACTGGCAGTCATACAATCGACGCTACCGCCATGGGAAATCCGTCGCGATTCATCAATCACAGTTGTAGTCCGAACGCGATTTGTGAGAAATGGATGGTTCCGCGAACGCCGGGCGCCGTTAATCGCATCGGATTCTTTGCGAAACGATTGATCAGTGTTGGAGAGGAGATTACGTTTGATTATCAATTTGTTAACTATGGGTAAGAAGAGGAAAATTGCGTGAAAGAAAACAAACAAATACAGTACCGATTTAAAGGAACACAACGTTTTTTCATTGAAAAATTTACTTGGCATACGCAGACAAGTAATTTTTTCAATAAAAAAAACGTTGTGTTCCTTTAAATGGGTACTGTGTTTCTTTTTTTTTCGAAAGTAGACGCGATTTTTCATTGAAAATGAGCTCATTTCCAGGCGAGACGCTCAATTGTGCTTCTGTGGCTCGGAGAATTGTACTGGTTACATTGGCGAACGGCCAAGTGAAGATGATTCGGATGAAGATGATGAAACCGACGATGAACTAGTGACAACCGAAGAGTTGGAAGATGACGAAAAACGAATCGAGAATTTGAAGTTCATGTCGGAAAATGAGCGAAAAGAAGCGATTGAGGAGATGTTGGACGATTTGATCATTCGCAATCGCAAACATTCGCGAAAAGTCATTCAGATTGCTCAGAAAATGACGAGTTGTGAGCAGAGGATGAGGTTGATTGATCTGATTTTTTCGCAGGATACGGTGATTTTTTGGGGACTTCTCTGCGCTCTCTCTTTCTTGTATACTCTTTCCTCTCTGCTCACAGAAAAAAGCGTTAAAAAGGTGTCAAAATTGGTCTAAATTTAAAGGAACATGGTAGTTTTCAGTTTTCGTGACGAGACCCACACACATTTGTCAAAATCACGATTTTTCTTCTCCGATTTTTCAGAGAAGTCTATATTTTTGTAGATTTAATGCATTTTTCAATGAAAAATTTATATTTTCACAAAAATCTACTGTGTTTAGCCCCGCACATTTGGTTTCCTAGGCCATATTAGAGAAAAAATTATTCAATTTTCGTTTCCAGACCCTCAACACTCAAGAACATTATGCGAAAGAAGGAATGGGACATTTGATGTACGAATGGTTGCACGATTTGTCAGTCGCCGCCGGTATCAACAATCGTATCTATCGATCGCAACAAGATCTGTCGGTTGAGAATCTGAAATTGATGCAAAAAGTGTTGCAAGTACTTCATGCCGAGGTTTTTGTGTCGCTTGCTCGATCCGAACCCGATTTGGTTGATCTTGTCGCTAAACTCAGCAAGAACGATGAGCTACCTGAAGGGATTCATATTCAATCGACGGTTGATAGTTTGGTGATGTGTGTGGATGGTGGAGAGGATTATGAGAAAGTTCAGAAAAGCGTTCAAGTACGTTTAGGCGGTTAACGAAGTCAGAGAAAAGTCCAAATTCGCAAAAAAAGTACCTATTTTTTCGGATTTGGAGGTTTTTCTGATTTTCGACGCTGAAAAAATAAAAATTGAACATAAAAGTCAAATTATAGAATGAAATCAAAACAAATTACAATCGATTAAGCGACATGGCTTGTCGTCTCAAAATTCATTGGTTTAATCGATCGTTCCGAATCCCGAAAAAAGTTCGCGAACCATCACCGCCGCCAAAATCCAGCGAAAAACTCACATCGACAACAACCGCCTCATCATCATCGTCGTCTTCACTGCGCGAACAACCGTATCCATCGCAAGATTATCCGAACAAATACGCTTCGCCGCAACCGCGTTTCTTCGATTCACGATCCGAATATGGGTCGACAAAGTATGGTGGATATCGAGGATATAATTCGACGACGACGACGACAGCGACAGCAACATCATCGGGAAGTAATGGAGAGTTTTATCGAGGAAGTTATGGTGGATATCGGAAAAAATATCCGGAGAATTCATCGACAACCTATTTTAGTTAGTTTTTGGCGATATTTTCGAGAAAAGTGGGCGGAGCTTGTTTCTGTCGACGTTTTGCGGCACAAAGTTTGAAAAACAAGAAACCATTTTTCGAAAAAATAAAAAAAAATTGAAAATTCAAAGTACTGTAAGCGATTTGTTGTGTGCAAACACCATGACCAACAATTGCACAATTTTGTTTTGAAATTTGAAATTTCTGGACTAAAATTGAGCCCTGAACTTACCTTTTTCTCCTGCAGATCAGTCAAACTCATCATATCGTAAACGATCTCGCTACTCGAGAAGTCGATCGCGAAGCTCTTCACCCAACCAATCGACGAAACGATTCCGACCCGACGATCGTCGCTCATCGCCGACTTCCGAAACGCCCAAAAAACCGACGACCCCTCCACCGGAAACCGATCGATACACGCCGTCTGTCAGTTCGACCGGTTCGAAATCGGACACGGCGCCAAAGCTGGCGTCGAGTGCTGTACGCAACATTCCGACACCGGTCGGACCGCCACCGCCGCCGCCGAACAAAGTTGTGCCGCCGTCGGCGTCGACGAGTTATGAATATCGTGGGTTTTTTTTTGCTGTGAGAGGACAAACCAAAAGTTCACGTGAAAAAATATCTGGCCTGGAGAATAACTGGCCTAAAATGATACCTGGCCTGAAAAATACCTTGCCTGAAAAGTACCTGGCCTAAAAAATACCTGGCCTAAACAATACCTGGCCTGAAAAATACCTAACCTGAAAAGTACCTGGAAATTCTGATTTTTTTGAAATTTCATTTTTCGATTTTTTCACCAAAGTTTTTCCAATCTGAATCATGACCAAAAAGTTCTGAAATCTCGCTTTTTTTTATTGCAAAAGTACAGTAATCTAGGCGGCACAAACAAAGAGAGTTCAAATTTTATGAGGTGGGAAAAAGACATAATTAGGTCACATATGTTGTTGTTGTTGTTGTTGTTGTTGTTGTTGTTATAGTAGAGATAACATCATCATAAATAACAACAGGTGTTATTTTTTTGTCCTTTTAGGAGGTCAAACTACACTCATTTTTGATCAATTTTGTTGGCTGAAAAAGGTTGTAGAAATTTTTTTAGTTTTCTGAACTTGGCAAAACTGTTATTTTTGTTAAAGTTCGAAATTAGGTAGTTACAGTACTCCATATTTTGTAGGTCCTTCGTCATACCTGGCCGAAAAGTGTACCTAATTTTTCCAAAACTTTTGTCACTGTGAACAATGTTCTCACGAATTTCCGGTTTTTGGGCTAATTTTCAAAACAAGAACCAAAAAAAAAGATTGTAGCCTTCGAATTTTCGCTGCAAGACCCATCTTCAAAACAAAATAACTACGATTTTTCCGGTTTCAGACATGCAACCCTACATGGATCATTCAAACCCGTACGCCTATGCCTATTTCCCACGCGCCTCTCACCATCCGATGAACATGTTCCCACCGCCGCCGTCCATGAATGGCTACGGTCCACCTCATCCACCGTTCTGGCCGCCCGGACCTCGTCCACCGCATACATTCGAAAGTCTACCTCGTCTCGATGACATTGAACCGTATATGGAGGTGTTGACAGATCAGCAAGTGAAGTGAGTTCAATTTTTTGTGGGCTTGAAAGAATAAGATGGCCTAGGAAACCAAATGGGCGGGACTAAATACAGTACCATTTTTGGTCAAAAATTCACATTTTTCTGAAAAAAAATGTTTTTTTTTTTTTGCAGAGAATACACTGCCGACATGAACAAAGTGATGGCAATGCTTTGGAGAACGCAGGGTGAACGAGATTTGAAGCGAAGAGCTGTGGCGGCGGCGGCAGCTGCGACTGCTGCGCTCACCGCATCGTCACTAAAACCGCCATCTCCGACACCAATATCGAATCGCAACAAGACAGCCACCATCGACGGAATCCACGAACCGCCGCCGAAACCCGAAAAATACGTTTGGGCACGTGCCAAAGCGGAAAGTGGCGAGACGTACTACTACAACAAGATAACGAAAGAGACGCAATGGTCGCCGCCGCGACCCGAACAAGGAGAAGTGGATCCGAACGAGCAGACGCCGCCCGATACGACCGAGGATGATACGGTTAGAGCGGGCGTTTTTCTTTTTCTTTTTTTTTTTTGGAAAATTGACGAGAAATCGTGATTTTACGTGTAATTTTGACGCAAAATTTGTGGTGAAAAATGACCCGCGTTGCGTGTCTGCGAAGCGGTCTCTCAATATTTTTATTCAAAATAACAACCGCGTCGTGGACGCGCTCCGCACCTGCCTAAGCCTTCTTTGGAAAAGAAAAAAAGCAAAAGTGGGCGGGGTTTATTTTGCAAAGCAAGACATTCTTTTTGTTCCCCCTTTTTCTATTAATTTCTCTGCGCGCTCTTCTTTTTGCATACTCTATCTACAGTTGACCTTGTTTCTCTCACCACTTGAGAGGTGTCAACTGAAGAGTATGCGAGAATGAGAGAGCGCAGAGAAGTCAATAGAAAAAGAGGGAATAAAAAATAATGTCTTGTCTTGCAAAAATTGTGTGTCGGGGTGGCAAAATAAACCCCGCCCACTTTTTTTCTTTTTTTTTTGGCTTTAATTTGGTAACCTTGGAAAAAAAGAGAAATTGAAAAATTCAAAATTAAAGAAAATTTTAATTTTTTTTTCTTGAAAATTCCTAGATTCACAAATAATTCCATTTTTAAAAGAAAAACAAGATTTTTTTTGCGACTCACACTGAAAAATGGTCGTCCGCGTTGCGTGTCTGCGGAGCGGTCGACTTTTTTTCCTCTCCATTTGTTTCTAGAAGATAACCAAACAACACTATTATTGATTTTTTGTTGCAGAAATCTCAACCCGGTCGACAATCGTCTCTTCAAGCTCGAATCGGTGAGCTCATCGAAACCGAGCCGGCCGATCTTGAAAAACAACGAGAAAAAGAGGAAAAAGAGCGAGAAGTGGCCAGGCAGCGCGTCGAAGCGGCAAGATTGCGGCAATTGGAGGAGAACAAACGCGTCGAATTGCAAAAACACAACGAATTCAAAGTCAAAGAGTTCAAATTTCAACTCGAACGAGTCATCGCGCCGATCGTCAAGTCGGCAACAAAAACGTTGCGCAATTCGACGCCCGAGAAAATTATGTGGTTGGTCAAGCAGGTGAACTATATCAAAAACTTTGAAGATTTTGTGTTTTTCTGGTTTTTCAGCTTGTCAAGGAGATGTTCAAGCGACAACTCAGTGAAGAAGGATTCACGTATTCGTTAACTGATCAAGCTAAAGCGAAGGTAACCTATTTTTTAAAAATCTAAATTTCCTGAAATTTGAAATTTCGCATTTTTTTGCAGGTCAAAAAGTATACGGAAACAGTGCTTGAACGAAAATTGAGAAACGGAGCTGTCGACATATGGAAAGGATATCAAGCAGCTTAAAAAAAATAACAATTACGAGTATTCATCTATCACTAAAATTTCTATTTTGTTCTCAACCGGTTTGCCATTTACTGACCTCAATTTTTTTTTTTGAAAATTCCTATTTTCTCATTCGGTTGACTCCATTTTGCAACACACATTCACTATGTAATAATTTAGGTTATCATAATAAAAAGATCTCAACTTTTTGTATTTTGTTCTATCTGTGAATGAGTTTTTTTTAAATATAATTGTTAATAAATTGTACCTTCATTGTTGGATGAAAACGTTTCATTCAGATGGGGAAAAACAGAATTTGGTCTCAAAGTATTTACAAAAATGGACGGATTTGGAATTAATAGTGCTGCTAAGTACAGATGAATGTTTTGGTTGGTTGAAATATACAAGTAATGCATAAAATGAAATGATTAGCGGTATGAGACTCATACTTTGTCATCTGAAATTTGAATTTTTTTGAGTTTGTCAACTAGGGAAAAGATCAAAAACTCACCATGAAACCACCATCTAGTTTTACTCGGATTTTTGCTACACGTCCTCACATAAATTGCATCGTCCATTGGGTGTTTCTGGAAAAATTGACTATTTTTCAGAATTTTTGTAAGTACGAAAAAAATTAGAAAACGTGAAACGTGACAATTTCGTGTTTACACATTTTCAGACCGGCCCGAAATTTTCAGAAATTTGCAGTAGTATTTTTGCTGTGAAGAACATAGACACGTAGATTTAAATTTTTAATGAGAAATTCTAATTTTTACGAAAATATACTGTATTAAGCCCCGCCCATTTGGTTCTCTTTCAATTTTTTCTCAAAATTATAATAAAATTCACAATTTAATCCCTGTCTGTGCATATAGGGCTTATTCACAAGAAAAAAAGTAATGTGAAACCTCAAAAATTGGGTTTTCACTTCATTTTTGGGTAAAAATATGTCGAAAAATGTCGAAAATTGTGGTTTTTCGACATTAGGTGAATAAACTGTTTGTGTTTTTTCTGTTGTTTTTCTCATACTTGGCCTACGAGGGTACTACAATTTCTTAAAATTTTTAGAAAAATAATTTTATTACTCTGAATGACGACCAAAAAATGGAAGAACAAAGAAAAATTTGAAGAAAAATCATAGTTTTTGATTTTTCGTGGCAAAGCCTATACATTTTTTCATAAAAAATTGTGTTTTTCTTGTCACAATAAGCCCATAGTGTTTCCATCTCCAAAATCTTCAACAAACCTTTTCCCTAGCCGACGACAACATCGACAAAATCGAAAGACAAACCGATTGAACACTCAACGCCGGCGTCCAATCATCGGCAAGAATTGAAAGACAAATATGACCGTTTGAATAAATGTGAGGGTGAGCCGGAATCGAGTCGCCGACAAACATCACCTGTCAATTTAGGGGAAAAAAATATGAGAGAAAGAGAGAAAAACCAACTTCGGGTGAATTGAACGGGTATTGTGATCCGAACGTGAATTGTAGCGTGAACACTTCTCCTTCGTAGAGTGTTCCTTTTGCACCAACAACACCAATTCGCCATTGTCTGGAAAATCTAATTTCATCTACTGTCTAAGTCTCTCATTTTGTCGTGATCTCTTCTCGATTTTTCTTGGTAGATCATTTTCACGTTGGATGATCTTTCATAGTTGAAACTCCAAAAAATTGGACTTTTAAAAACCCTACAACACTCCGCTCTGCGCCTAGTTTAACAGCTCGCTAAAATCAAGTGACAGAGCGGAGTGTCGTACACACATCGCTTGTGAGAGACTATGCAAAAAGAGGAGAGCGCCAGAGACGCAGAATTTTCTCTTTTTTTTTTTGAAAAACTATAATTTTCTGAAAAATGTGAGTTTTTCCATTTTTGCAACAAAAAAAAGAAACGTGAAAATAAAAAAAGACCTCCTGTTTTTCTCTGCGTCTCTCTCTCTCTCTCTCTCTCTCGATTGCCAAATTTTATGTGTCTCTCCAAAATCATTGATAAAAAATTTCCTTTGAAATTTTGGCACATGAGAGAGGGAGAGAGAGAGAGAGAGAGAGACGCAGAGAGAAAAGTCAAATCTCTTTTTCACCTTTTTTATCAAATGCAAAAAGTCAAAAAATCATGGATCCAAAATCGCGAAAAAAAAAACCATAAACAGTACCCATTTAAAGGAGCACAACGTTTTTTCATTGAGAAAATTTTTCCAACAAAAAAAAAGTAATTTTTCATCGAAAAAATGTTATGTTCCTTTAAAAGGGTACTATTATTTTTTTTCTCGATTTTTAGCTTCAAAACAGTAAATCCCCTCAAAAAACAAAAAGAAAACTCACTTGAGATCAAGAGTCGGTGAATTTTTATCTATAATAATACCTGGCGGCGATTCGGTTTGTAGTTGATTCAATTCTTTGAGCAAACGACGGCTACTCGCGTCAGACATGTTAATTCTGCAAAAAATCAAAAAGGTTGTGAGGATAAATCATTTAAAGGTATTATTCGAGCGAAAAAAACGCATTTTCAATGAAAAAAATCAAATTTTTTACAAGGTTTATTATTGTACAAATAAATATTCAGCCATTCCAGGTTAGCCATTCAGTGACAAATTAGCAAAATCAAAAATTTGTCGCATTTTCAAATGTTTCATGTTCGGCATCGCATCTTGTCGCTGAATATTCTGATCGGAAACCGGTTGAACGAAGGATTTCTCGATTCTGACGATAGATTGTTCGGCGGGCTCTTCTTTCTTCTCCACTCTTTCATCCAGGAACCGCACTTCACCTCCGGATTCCAGTTCGACTCGTGTGATCGGATTCGGTTTTGGTGGCGGTGGAAGAGTTGTGTCGACCGATGCGAATTGAGCTGATAAGACACTTCTGCCCTCTTTTAGATAGTCTCTGAAAACCAGATTTTTTATGCGGCGTCAAAAATCAAAAAAACTTTTTAAAAAAATTCGATTTTTTTCTCTGAAAATCTCAATTTTTATCGAGAAATTCCTCATTTCACAAATATTTCCATTTTTATCGTGAAATAAGCCACGCCCATTTTTGTCTGCGGCATGTAGGATTTCCAGAAAGAGAAATGCGCTCTTTCATGATGTATGAATTTCAAACACAAAATACCGTAATTTTTTAAAATAACACAACGTTGTTGTATTAAAAAAAGAGAAATATTGATTTTTTTTGAATTTGGCACATTTTTTCTGATTTCGGACGCCGCAATACTGTATGGCGTATCCTGTGGAATGTCGGGACATACATTTATTGAAAACACGAAGAAAAACTTCTTTTTTTTTTGGATAATCCTAGATTATGCGGTTTCGAAATGTCGCGATTTCGAAAATTTTCAAAAAAATCTTGTCACTTTGAATTAGGACCCAAAAAACGGTGAAAATTGGGCAAAAAAAAGTACCGTGACACACATTTTTTGTCGAAAATTCAACTTTTAAAGAAAAATGTATAGGTCTCGCCACGACGAAAATTTGAAACCTTAAATTTATCAGTTTTTTGGCTGTGACCAATTTTTTTCAAGTTTTGGAACCCTCTTAAGCCAGGTCACTATTTTTTTTAATGGAAAAGTTCCCATTTTTCTGAAAAATCTTCAAGTTTTCGAAAAAAAAACCCCATTTTCACCAAAAAATAAAAATCTCACTTGAATTTCTCCACAGTTTCTTCCAGTTGTTCAAGTTGCTGTTTTTGTAATAACCTCATAGTGTCGCGTCCCTTTAATATTTATATTTTTTTTCAATTTTTTCTCTATTTGTTCAACCAACCTGAACTGGTCGATATTCGTTGATCAAATGATGCATATTGATGAAAATCGTGTGTATATCATTCATTTTTTCGTCTCGACTTGGATGATCTGGACATCTTATCAGAACTTCGATCAAATCCAAAAACGCTGCGATCACACTTCGATTCAACTTTTTCATCTCGGCTTTCCAGTCGTTTTTGTTTGTATACAGTTCACGAATGCCCGATGAACCGAGAGGTCTGCAATGGGAAATGTTTGATTTTTGAAAAATGTCTAAGAAAGATATCAAAAAAAAAGTGGAAAAAACATGGAAAAATTGCCACCATTTGACTGAATTTAAAGGAGCATGTTAGTGTTTCAGTTTTCGTGACGAGACCCAGCCATATTTATCATAAACAGCACTGTAACTTTTTGTGTGAAACTCTAAACCGGCCAAAAACGTTGAATCCTTTATTTTCAGAATGTCCCCCGTAATTTTTCACACAAAACATTATGAAAATTTCAGTGCCGGCTGAATTACTGTATGAATTTAAGTTTTCGTGATAAGACCTAGACATATCTATCAAAAATATCACTGTAAATTTTTGTGTGAAACTCTAAACTTTCTCGCTTTCCTCTTCCTCTTTTTCTATTGTCTTCTCTGCGCTCTCTCTTTTCCGCATACTCTTTCGTTTTCTTCGTTTCTTTCCTCTCTCCCCAGAGAAAAATACCTATTTTTCACTTCTCTTCTTCCCGTAGGTTTTAATGAAATTTTTTTTCGCAAAAAAAATATCCAAGATTCGCTAAGACAACATGTGCGCTCTAGCGAACTATGTGTTTTTATTGAAATTCGAATTTTTTCTGGAACACTGTGACGCACTTTTGCAGACTAAGATTTTCAAGAAAAATTGTTTTGTTCAAAAAATGAAGAGACGCAGAGAAAAACAAAAATGCTATTCGAAAGGTCACGTTCGGTTTTTTTTTCTCAAAACTCAAAAAACAACCCACGGTATAACTTCGGCATCCAACTTGTAGTCCTCTCCAAAAACGCGAAATTCGGTTTGCGGCGCCGGCGGTTCAACAATCGATCCTCGACTCAACCGTTCCGACGTGTGAAGAAGCGCATAGTCCGGCGGATTTGGGAACGGACTAACTGTTTGAGTATTCAGTCCAGGTATCATCTAAAAGAACATATAAGAACATGAAATTTTAGGGAAATGGACAAAAAAAATGAAATAGAAATATATATTATGGTGAAAATTCAACCACTAAAAATGTGAAAATGTGACAAAATCAACAAATTTCATTAAAATAACGAATAAAAAAACAATTTAGGCAAACAAAAAAAAGAACCACTTATTGAACAGTAACCTTAATATCTTTCAAGTCAAAATTTGCTAAACTAAACCGGGAGGCGGCGAATTTGAACGCTTTTTTGATTTTCATCAATTCAGATTGACGACGGACACATCTGAATGAAAACTGTGTTAAAAAACAAGATGAAGATAACAAACCTGGCAGTATTTATGGCATCAAAAGGTTCTTCGATAAAAATTTGGAAAAAATCGGTGTCGCGGGTTAATGTCGATCTGCAAGGCATATTTTACATATTTTTTGGGCTCCGGGACATTTCAAAACCACACGAAATTTTGGAAAAATTCCGCAGCTTTTTACCCAAAAAAAAATTATTTTTCACTGTTTCTCAATAAATCCATGTCCCGACATCTTGCGGGTTTCCGGAGACAGTCTGTTTCTCTTTAAAGCTCATCTTTAAATGTGTCATTCTCTGAAATTTCCCTAGTTTCAGCTATTTCGCATAACAAATTTGATTTTCATAGAGTCATCAAAGTTAGTGACTCTATGAAGAGTAAATTTGTTATTAAAATAGCTGAAACTAGGGAAAATCCAGAGAATGACACATTTAAAGATGAGCTATAAAGAGAAAAGACTGTCTCCGAAACCCGCGAGTTGTCGGCACATACATTTATTGAAAAAAACGGCGAAGTTTTTAGAAAATGTCCCAAATTCCTTTTTTTTCTCGTTACCTCTCAAAAGCCTGTCCACTCCGAACCGAAATAGCGGTCGTCGAAAAGTTGAAATTGGCATAATAGTTGAAGAAGCCGATGAGCAACTCGCCGACCGACCACGTGTTCGGCGGACGAACCGGCAGACGATCGACAATCTCGCCAAACAGATTCAACTCTTCCAACGGTAGTCGACGATCGAATTTGTCGGGGAACAAGTGTTGAAGATTGGGAAGGACGGCCGGACGAACACCGCATTGGAGGAAGTGGACGACGAGCAAAATCAGCGAGTAGCTATTCAGTGTGCCGTTCATCGAATCGTTGATGTCGTTTCGTATAGCCCAGTGTTTGATCAAAAGTGCCATCGAAACAAATCTTCCATCGATTCTTAGAAAAATCGTTTCATTCTCCCCTTTTTTCTCTGCGCTCTCTCTTTGTCGTATACTCTCTAGTTATCCCTGTGTCTTTTCGCCTCTCTCCACCAAAAAATACGTCCCACGGTTATTAGGAATGTGAAAATTTTGCTGTTGATATTGACTTTTTTCAGAATTTTCCCAGAAACTTGGATGAAAAAGGTTGAAAATTCACATACAAACACCGTCACTGCGAATTTTTAGCGCCGCCCACTTAATTTGCAATTGTAGCGCACAGTTTTCCGCTAAAGTTCAATTTTTGCATTGTTTTCTTTCTCAAACTGTATGCCGCAAAACCTTAAACACGCCCACTCTTCAAAAATACGTGATGACCTTGTTTTTTTCTGTTTTTCGCGTGTGAAAATTTTAAGAAGTCATAACTTGAAAAACTGTCCCGCTACTTTTTTTTTCAAATTTTTTCACGACAAAAAAAACCGCCCAACTCACTGTGAATAATAATGAAGCATGTGCGAATTATAAATTCCGGCAATATTGTTCACATTGATATCGATATCCAAATCAGCGTATGGTGGTTGCAGATCGACTTTGATGATCGGCACTTTCGCGTTGATCAGCTGACACGATTCGACAAGTTTTTTGAGCTCCGAACGATGCGGTGGTCTTCGCATTGTTCTCTCGATTCGTCGAAGTACTTTGAGCGATTCGCTGAAAACAATTTGATGGGATTTTTGAAGCTAGGAAATTTCGAAACCGCTCAAAATCTCAAGGAAAAAAAGGAAGAAAAGTTTGTCTGTCTTACTGTATGACGTATCCCGCGGGATGTCGGTACACACATTTATTGAGAGGGGAAAGAAAACCATCATTTTCTTATGCGGCGTCCAAAATCGAGAAAATCGCGTTCAAATTCCAAAAAAAAACAAACACATTACTAGTTTAAAGGGACACAACGTTTTTTTCATCAAAAAATTTACTTGTAGCACAACCTGTCTCCCCAGTTTTTCAACACAAGAAGATACAGGTTGTGCTACAAGTTAATATTTCAGTAAAAAAAAGGTTGTGTTCCTTTAAACGCCCACAGTACTTTTTTTTTCGAATTTTGACACGATTTTTCTCGATCTTGAACGCCGAATAAGAAAACGATGTTTCTCTTTTCCCTTTCAACAAATGTGTGTACCGACATTCCACGGGATGCGTTACACAATGAGATAGACAAAGGTTTCTTCCTCCTTTTCGTTGCGATTTTTGCGGTTTCGAAATGTCGCAGGTTCAAAAATCCGCAAAATCCGGGAAAAATCATGATTTTTTGGGGATTTTCTGGATTTTGACTAACTTTCTTGTCCCCCCAAAATCCTCAAAATTCGATCCTTTAAACTTCGACGTCGGATAGCACAAGCACAAATCAATATCCGAATTATAACTTCCACATCCGTTAATCGACGAGCCCGTCACATGCATCAACAGCTTCTTCTCCGGAAACAACTTCTGAATACTTTCCAACAATTTCGATCGCGCCTCCATTTTTTTGTCGTAAACTGTTCGACTTTGCGTGTTTTTCTGATAGTGTTCCCACGTTTCGCGCGACAATTTATTGACCTCGTTCGTCGATCGTTCCGCGATTTCGGAGACGAGATGTTCGACAGCGTTGCCCAAATTCTCGTTGTAGACCACGCCGATCAAACATCTCTCGTAGTTTTTCGGCCATTTACAACGTTGCTCCAGCTTTTCAAGCGAAGATTCTCCTGGAAATTTTTGAATTTTTGACAGATTTTTTTAATCAAAAAGTTCACCATCATATAATTCTCTAATTTCTACTCCGAAATTCTCTTTCACTTTATTTTTATCATTAGATATCGATCTTCGTTTTTCATCATTTTTCAAAGTTTCAGTCAAAATCTCTTCCTCTTCCTCGTCATATTCATCCTCTCCATACACCTTATCTATTTCTTCTTCTTCGTGCTCCTCTTCAACATTTTCATCAGACTCTTCTCCATTCCATTCATCAATCAAACTTATTTCTTCACAGTTTTCCGAATCTACAAAATTACTAAAATTATGAAGAGAATGGGAAAGAAAAAAATGTTGAAGAGTGATAAGAAAAGAATATTTTAAAGGCACACTGCGATATATCTGAGAAAGACAATGTGCAAAGTTTGCGGCACTTGTCTGAATTTCCAATAGTTCAATAGAGCGCAAATGATCATCCCTCTTGTTTTTTTTCCTGTCGCTGTATCGAATTTTTGCTTTCTGCATCATTTTTCAGGAGCATATATTATAGACGAAAAACTCAATTATCTCGCATGTCACCTTTAAAGGTACATTGCGAGAAAATTGAGTTTTTCGTCTATAATATATGCTCCCGAAAAATGATGCGGAAAGCAAAAAATTCTATACAGCGTCAGTAAAAAAAACAAGAACATGCAAATCTGCCTTCTCTGTGAGGACGATCATGTGCGCTCTATTGAACCATAAAAAGGCACACACACTTTCCAAAAACTTGCCTACACTATAATTGACGCAACTTTGCACAATTTCTCAGATATATCGCAGCGCAACTTTATCTTTATCAATAGAGCGAACATGTTCATCTATCTTTGTTCCCAAAATTTTCTCAAAAATCATGTTATCTTTGAGAATATAATATACCAGGCCTAAAACGGGGAAAAAGTACTGTGAAATTTTTTTGGTCGAAATTTAACAGTGATTTAGAGAAAAAAATAGAAAAATATAGGTCACGCCACGAAAAATTCGAAAAATTTTCAAATTTTCAGCTATTTTTTGGTCGTTATTCGCTGTGAAAAAAAAATATTTTCCCAAGATTTTGACAGTGACAAAATTTCTGAGTGAAAAAAAAAACGCTCACCATTCGAAACATCCAGATCTTCACTATTCGAAACGTTCAAAACCAAACTACTCGCTTTCTCCTCCTCTGCCACAATAATTCTGCGTTTTTTCGTCTCCGGTTCGTCTTCAAGCGACGAATCCGAATCCTCGACAAATTCCTGACGTGACGAATTGTTGTCTCGCGATTGCGACCAAATCGACGGCGGTCCATTCTTGCTAGTTCCCGATTTTCCAAAATCGATCAAACTCGTATGCGGAACTTGGTAACCAGGTGAAAAAGATGCCGTCAGTTGCGAGTTCATCGCGGCTCTATCAAGGGAAAACACTTTTGTGAGAAACAACACCAACAACAACAAAACTACCTTCTCTTACTGCCAATCTCATTTTCCACATCATTTTTTCGTCCCAAATCGACTTCGCGTAGATTTTCAACAACACACGACACTTTGATCGGCTCATTGGATGGACCTGGTTGCGAGTCACGTGAAACGAAGATAACATCGTCGTCCTCATCTTCTTGATCATAGTCGTTTTCGAGAACAACCACATCATCAGCGTCGTCATGAGCAGCTTCAGAGCTCTTCGAGTTTGGTGTACAGGGTCGCGATTTTTGATGGTTTTTATCATCTTCGTCTGAAAAAAATGTTTGAGAGTTTTTTCTAAATTTTTGTCCAAAAATTTTTCGGTAAATCGGAAACTAACATGCTCCTTTAAATTTAGTCGGATTTTGGCATTTTTTCCTGTTTTTTACTTGACAAAGAAACCAAACTTTTAAAAAATGTGGATTCTTTGTCGACCAAGGTTTTTTGTTGCTAATATTTAAAAAATATCGAGATTTTTTCCGGGTTTTTTCGGGAACTTTCGGTTCAGCCCAAGCCTAATTTTTAAAACAAAAAAAAAAGATAAACGTACGTGGATTAAGGCCATGTTTATTAATCAAAACTTTTCTCAAATCTTGTCTAATAAACGAGCCAATCTCCTTGGCAACTGCCGTCATCTCGTATTGCGACAATCTTTTCACATCTTCATCGTGCTTTTTCAACAAAATTTCGAGCTCATCAAAAAACGGTTTCAACGCCCACAATTCCTGCGAGTTTGGATCGGCGCGCGCGGTGAATAATGGCCGCACAATTCGTTGTGGAAGATAAGTCTTGAGATTGTCGATGAATGCGTTACAACATGCTTCATCAGCTCCTCTATAAAGATTGAGCATTTTCAAAAAGTCTCAATTTTGACGCCTTTTTTTGAGAACCTACCCAATTGTATTAGCAACCGCTTGACTTGACAAAATTGCAGCCGGAATTCCAGCGAAACACATTTTTCGTTTGAACTTTCCAAAGTTGTCCGGTTTGTTTCCTTGTTTTCTTCCTGAAATGTTTGAAACCTTGACTATAGCCAATAAGAACAACTATTGGCTACATTCATTTTAGTCATCGGGCTCCAGGACATTTTAAAACCGCGACATTTCGAAACCGCAAAAAACTCCAACGAAAACAGAAAGAAACTTTTGTTTGTATACTTTTATGACGTATCCCGTGAGATGTCGGTACACGCATTTATTAAAAGCGCGAGGAAATTTTTTTTTTCTTGGATATTTTTGGAAATTTTCATGAAGGAGGCGGATTTCCACGTTTCTATGATTATGAACGTGAAAATTTTAGCGTCCAAATTAATTTTTCAGAACGGCCCGAAAATTTTCCCTCTTATTTTGAGTCCAACAATCTTGCCGCAAACAAAAAAAAAACAATTTTTAATTTTGACGTGTGACCTTATGAGTTTACCAAATCATAATAGCTCATTTCTTATTGGAACAAGCATATCAAACAGACGGGGAAAATGGAATTGAAATCATAAGTGTGTTGCCGCACCTAACAAACTTACTGTGATGATACGAGAGTACTGGTA
Source organism: Caenorhabditis sp. 8 KK-2011 (assembly GCA_963572245.1). Lineage (NCBI taxonomy): Eukaryota > Metazoa > Nematoda > Chromadorea > Rhabditida > Rhabditidae > Caenorhabditis > Caenorhabditis sp. 8 KK-2011. The sequence continues at coordinate 1,935,959 of OY751546.1, read as the reverse complement.
AGTGTGAAGATAGAGTAAAAATAAAAAAAGTTGATTTGTTGGAACTACACAGATCCCACGACGAAGAGCTGGTATTTTCAATGAATTGGAAAGAAGCAATTTGTGTTTAGAAGAAAGAGCACCCAAAATATAGTATAATCTATAGCAGTGCGTATTTCACCGCAGAAATTAAGGCGGAGCCTATTTTTTCTCGCAAACACTGGCACACATTTATTGACCCGCCCCTTTTTTTGATAGCAAAACTCTCCGCTAGACATACCCATTTCCGCATCGCTGAAAATCGCGGCTCTGTTGATCAAAAACCCAATCGTTTTCACAATCGGTAAAATTGGCTGTTTTTGAATATGTTGTTTTTGTTGTAGATTGTTCTGGTTTTTTGTTCGTTGTCGTTTCCTAGCCATTCTTGTCAATCTGAATAATAGGTTGGAAGATTCTCACAAAAATGAATAAAGATAATGAAACTCGAAATTGACAACGAGCGGAAAAATAAGCGAAACAATGAATAACTGTTGAAAAATGTACATTGTAAAAAATACAGAAATTAATATAAATTAAAGCAAAAAAGCATGTTTAATATACATGAAATTATCCAAAATGTTTCATGACTTCTTGAAGACGTCGACGACAATCCAGAACACGTTTTTCTTGTGCATTGATGTCTTCGACGAGTTGAGTGACATTGATTCTCTGTGAGAAATTTTAAAGTATATTTTACAATAGAAACATATTGTCCATCCAGCCAGATCATCCAATGAGAAAATGATCTACCTTCTGACTCTCTCATTTTGACATGCTCTTTCATCAAATTTTTGTGGTAGATCACTTTTTTCATTGGATGATCTGACTGGATTGACAATAAATACCTGAATCATTGGTTGATCGCCAGTCAAGTTTGCCATGAAACTTTGTTCCAACGGTGCCTTATCTGCAACTTGACCAAAAGTTCCATTATTATTTGCCAAATTGAGAGTGTGACAAATCGTCGAAACAGTGGCTTGTTCGTCCATCTCCGATGTTGCTGCTTGTAAACGTCCGGCAAGATGAAGAGTCTCTTTCAAATACTCGGCTTTTTCGATTTCTTCCGTTTTATCCGCCATTTTTACCGGGACAACTGCGCATAGTCCGGAGAGCGATTTCGCCCACATTGCTTGAAACGGTTTCGTCTCAGTTTTCTTTGTCGGCTTCCTTTTCATTGCCGGATTATCTTCGAGGTAAACCTAAAATAATTTTCCAACTAAATACATGATAAGATAAGAAGTTTCAAATTTTACCTTCGTATCTTTGTGAGAAGTCGAAACTTGCGTCACTGGTTGCTTGAAAATGGAAACTGTTTTTCTCCATGGTGATTGAGTAGTTCCTTCGAATCCAGTTTTCATCACAGATGAGTTTTTCTGAGTTTTAGAAGTTGGCCTTCCTCTTCCGCGAGCTTTAAACAACGGATCTGATTTTCCCATAGCTTCTGAAAATTGTATTTTTTCGATCGACGAGAAAAAGTATTCAAAAAATCAGCCGGTTATGCTTGTTGTTTTCTACGTGGTGCAATAGAGCGCGCTTTCTCGATTTTGGGATATTCAGCCAGAGTTCGCCCCAAAGAAAAACAGTAAAGCTGCTCTATCGAAGCAGAATGAAGGGAAATAGAGTGTGTGAAACGAAGAGAGGGAAAAGAAATCCCGCAATATGACATCGCGGTGTGTGCACACTTTGCATACCGTACACTCATTTCGGATGGGTTTTGAGGAAAAATCGAAAAATCTTATAGCTTTGTCGGACGGAGCGTCTTTTTTCTCTAGGGTTATGCAGCGCTGCATGCAGAAGAGTTGCGCGGATGTGAAAAATCGAGAGCATACAGGAAAATTCTTATTTTTCCATCAAATTTCACTATTTCGAAGGTTTTTCAAAGTACACAAATTTTGGAAATTACTCCATCTAACAATATACATTTCAAGCTTGAGAAACCAATCAACAGGCGGCTAAGTGTTCTGAAAAAACGCGTTGTAAAAAATAAAATTCCAAAATAAATAACAATGTTCGTCAACTAAAATGCCGTTGGTGCACAAACACACAAACTCACGGAACAATGCAGACATACAGTACTCTCGTATTTTTTTCTGAAAACTCTGAAAAAAAAACTTTCCAGACCCCAAAAATCGCCGTTTGTAATTGGAGGAAGAAGAAAAACGATTTATACAAAGTTGAAAATTCTAAAAACAAGTGTAAGTGAGATTATACATGTAAGTAAGTGAGGGGGGGGGGGACATAACTATTCACAAAAATTGAAAAGAATTCGTCGATTCTTCCCGCGAAATCCGAGGCGTCTCATAGTTCACGGTACTATCCGCCAATTCTTGCATGTTCTATAATCAATTTCGAGTTTCTTTTCTATTTTCAATAGAATAAAAACTCACATCAACATTAACATTAGCAAATGTTGTAATTAACAGTTTTGTGGCATCGGCACGTTCTTTTGGGTCAAAACGAAAGCATAAATCCAAAAACTTCTTAACATCTTGTCTTTCTTGCGCAATGGCCGGATATGTTGGCAGTGTTTTCTTTTGGCATAACTAAAACTTGGAAAATCTTGAAAGATAATTGTTTCAAACTGACCTCCCAAGCAATAGTCATCAGCTCCATTCCTTTCCAAGGTGGTGATCCAGTCATCATTTCGATTACTGTACAACCAACCGCCCAAATATCAATACTTCTACCATAACCTTCATAATTTCCCGCTCCGTCGTCACTTCCAAAAGAGTAAACCTCAGGTGCCTAAATTTTTATTTCTAGCCATTTTCCAAGTAAGGCTAAAAACGCTCACCATATATTGAGCAGTTCCGACAGTTCGCGTAAACTCTCCGTAGACGGTGGCCTCGTTTTGTAACTGTGCTGAGCATCCAAAATCACCCAATTTCAACACAGTTTTGTTGTCCAAAAATATATTGTCCGGTTTGATATCTCGATGTATCACATTCTGGAAATTGAAGTAGTTCATTTCATTTTTTTTTCAATTTTATTCGACTTTTGTGAAAATTTTTTTGATTTATTGCCACGTAATCCACGAAATGTTCAAAGGCGCACACTGAAGATCAGCTCTTCGTGACAAAATTCTGACTGCGTCTCTCCTTTTCCCATTGTCTTTTTCTTTTTCTCATAAATTCCGCGAACAGAGAAATGTAAAGAAAATCATTCCATGACACTCAAATAGACCACAACATCAAAAAGGGGCGGGGCCAATAAATATATGCCGGTTTTTGCAAGAAAATTGTTCATTTGTCTGCGCTCTCTCTTTTGCGCATACTCTATAGTTGTCTTTGTGTCTTTTTCCTCTCTTCTCACAGGGAAACGCACACTCTTCGCTTCCGAGTGAATATATGTGAGAGAAATGAGGAGAGAGAAGAAAAACAGACCGCGTCGCAGACACGCGTCGCGACCGAAGAAAACTAAGATTAAAAAACACTCCTTACCTTCGAAAAATGCAAATATCTGACCGCTTTCAACAAACTATGCGTCAACTTTCGCACCAAATCCAAATTCATATTTCCGTGACAAATCGTTTTCAACGTGTCCGACGAGCACAATTCCATAAAAATGAACACTTCCGTCGGCCGAACCTCGTAGCCATAGTATTGCACAAGATTCTCGTGTTGAAGTGTTCGAAAGATGTTGATCTCTCGCTGAATGTCCGACGTGTCATGCCCTTTTCGTATCGGTATACGTTTCGCCGCCATCGATCGATGATTGTCAATGTCGAACGCTTGAAATACGGTTCCGTAGGTGCCGGAGCCAATCTCTTGAAGTGTTGTCCACGTGAACGGTGCACGTATGACATGCTCATTCGATCCGATGATCTCGTGCACGTTTCTATCATCATCACCTAGCACTTTACCAATTTGCCCATTTTTCCAGTTCAGACTATCCCGTTTATTCTCAATTCTCGCAATCTTTTCCATCTGCGTCTCTCGCTTACTCTCATTACTAGACACATTTGAATATTTCGAACTTGTCGATCTGGTCATTCTCGTATAGCTCATTTGAATATGATCAGTTTCGCCTTTTTGCATGATTTTCGCCTCCAAATCGTTGACAAGTTTCTCGATGATTTTATATTGTTGGAGACTCATCACATTTTCAGCAACCCATCGAGGTTCGGTGAAATATTGAAGAAACAAGAAAACCGGCGAAGCCCACATTGGAAAATTTTTCGAAGGTGTCGTTTTTCTTCTGAAACAAATATATATTGGCGAAAAACTTTTAGAAAAGTGAGAAAACTCACATATTTACATATTCCAAATAGTATTGTACAAGGTTGATTGCTTTTTGAACCATATCTTGACCGAAATTCTTCATAAATGTATCACTGATTACCTTGGAAACATCACGGTGAATCTGAAAAACTGATTTTGTGATTTGAGACTATCCGGGCCGATTTCTGGATTTTTGAGTCAAATTATGAGCTTTTAGAGTACTGTAGTTTTGTAATTTTAAGTTTTTCGAGACGATTTTCGGATTTTTGAATCAAAAAAGGCAAAACAAGCCTAATAATGCTATGAGGAGTACTGTAGTTTTGTGATGTGAGACTTTCCGAGTCGATTTCGGGATTTTAAGACTCAAAATCTTACCTGAGCTAACAGGGTACCGAAAAAATCCTTAAAATTTTGTCACTACGAAAATTTCTTTCACTGTGTATGACAATCAAAAAAAGGGAGCAAATTAGCTGAAAATTTCAAAAATTTTATAGAAAACTAGTTTTTTTAAAATTGAATTAATAAATTGAAAGATACGGTAAAAACTCATACTTTTTTCAAGAAAAAAAGTTTTTCATTTGTTTTTAAAGTGAGTAGTTCACGGCTCCGACCAAGCCTATTGTACAGTAATCCAGGCGGCACAAAGAAAGTTCAAATTTTATGAGGTGTGAAAAAATGTGTTTAATACCTCTATTAGGTCACCATATGTTGTTGTTGTTGTTATTATAGATAACATCATCATAAACAACAACAGGTGTAACGTTTTCCTTTTTGAGGGGTCGGGATCAAAGGCGGCACAAACAAAGTTCAAATTTTATGAGGTGTGAAAGAGGTCTAATTAGGTCACAACTGTTGTTATTGTAGTATTGATAACATCATAAATAACAACAACAGGTGTGACCTTTTCTCCAATGCTTGACCAATTATTATTGATCAAAAAATGTCACATAAGGGTAAAAACAAAAAAAAAAGGGAAAAATAGCTGAAAATTTGAGAGAAAAATAATATTTTTCTAGAAAATGTCACGGTACTGTTTTTCCTCTTAGGCCAGGTATGCCCAAAATATGCCAAAACAGGTTCAAGATGAGATTTTGGGTACTGTAGTTTTGAAACTTTACGTTTGTCTAATAAGATTTCCGGATTTTTAAACTGAAAATTAGAGAAAACAAGCCCAAAAAAGGAATGAGGGTTACTGTAGTTTTGTAATTTCAGATTTTCCTGGCCATTTTTATGATTTTTGATTTCAAAAAGTCTAAAAATACGTCAAGAATTGAATTTTTGTGGTAGATCATTTTCATTACTTCTCGAAAAAGCCAAAAAAGATTTTTCGGCTAATTTTTCTAGCCCTTAAAAAACTCTAACCAACCTGAAAAGCGATGAGAAAATGCTGTTCAAGTTTGAAATGAATATGATGTCCATACGACGCGCACTTATCCAACAACTGTGCAATCTTCTCCGATTGTCTTTCGAGATGTTTCAACAATCGATTCTCGCACAAATCTCGAATATTCGACGACACAATATCATTTGAATAACAAATCGGTGCGATACATTCAATTTTCAGACTCTCAAGTATCTGTTTCTCATAATTTCCACCAAATCGAAGAACAACATCGTGTCTCAGGAAATGTGACAAGTAGAGTGAAGCGAATTCGTCAATTTGAAATTGAGTTGTTCTGTGTGTCCAACCAGTTTTGAATGAATCACTCTTATCCGGCACAACGATAACACTTCCCTCGTTGATTCGTTGCCCATTCGATATATCAGCTAAACATTTTTCCAAAGTGCTACTATTCGACACAATCGAATTATTGACAAACATGGCGATCGGCATTGGCTCATTATCGAAATCCGTCTCCAATTTGATCATATAATAATCATCTTTGATCGCCTCGAAAAACTCGTCTTTTTTCTCAATCACATCATTTATCGAATAGGCCACCGAATCGTAGATATCATTCAGCACGTATCGAAGAAATGAGAAGATTCGGAGTTCTCTCTCTTTCACCTCTTTTATCAACACGTTTATCGCGTGTCGGAAATTGTTGTGCAATTTGTCGGACACTTCGATCGCCTCATTCTCATCCGAATCACTCTCGTTGAACAGTTCACTTTTGTACTCGTCGATTTTGTCGTCAGTGTAGGTTTCGACAAATTCTCGGACCAGTGTGTTGAGGATGTCGCTGAAAATATCTATTTTGTGGGAAATATTTGAAGGTCTCACTACGAAAAACGTAATTTTTGGAGGAAATTAGAAAATTTTTTGGTTTTCGATATTTGAAAACAGAAAAATTTCTACAAATTTTTTTCTGAAATATTTTTTAAAACTTAATATTCAGTTATATGCGCTCTGTTATCAACGTGCAAACATTTTGTCTGAACCAAAGTCGAAAACTTTTACGAATTCCGTCGTCCGCGTTGCGTGCCTGCGAGCGGTCTGGTTTTCTTTTCCCTATCCACTTTTCTTGCTGTCTTTTTTTATTTTTGAAAATGAGAACAAAAAAACGCTTGAAACTGGCTTCAAAATGTGCTAAAAGATACCTCCGACCAGGCCCGAAAACCAGACCAAAGCCGGGCCTGAAATGTTGTCTGAAAATATTTTCAGACCCGGTTTTTTTTTGCTAAAATTTTAAATTGTTGTGAAATGAGGAATTTCTCAATGAGAATCTAAATTTTCAGAAAAACAGTCCGAAAAAAACCTGAAAAAGTGTAATTTTTGGTTTAAAAGTTAGCGACCCTAAAAATGGTTTTTTGAAGTTAGTGATTTCCAAAAAGCTCAAAAAGTGAACGATATGCTGTAGCCTATCTTGTAGAGCTTGAAACGTGCTCTATTTCTGGCAAAACCGTTCAAAAAAAACTCACAAACAAGCACACGACAACAATTCCATTCCACTTCTCGTCGATCGCGCAAACCTCAATCCAGTTACCCACTCCTCCTCCAATTTCGTAAACAAATGCACCGGATTGGCTTGAACCGTCTGACAACTCGCCCACGATTTCACATATTGCATATACTTTTTGAACACAACATGCACCCGATTCTCATAGTCAACCGGGTACATGTAGATGGGAATTGGCCCGATCGAATTGAGCATGCCGAAGTATTGCCGATTGATGCGAATCGCTTCGTCGAGACACTCTTTTGTGTCGGTTATCATTGCGTCGAATGTGAGTTCGTCGAGAAACGTGTGTTCGGGCAGTTTGGAGTTTGTCCGAATATCCAGCCAACATACAACAAGTTGCATGGGTACAGTAAGCACAAAATAGAAGAGCGATGATAAATTCGGCAAGTTCAAACAACTCGCTTTCTTATCACTAAACTTGTACTCAGCCATCTCACCATACCTCTTTTTCTACGACAAAAAACTTTTGTTTTTTCTTGTAAAGCGCTTACCATAACATCATCTATCGGAATTTCAACATCATTGATCTTTGTCGCCGCCGCATAGCTAGTCGGACTTTTTTGAAGAAGAATTGCTGATTTGGCGATGGTGACACTGGTCAGGTTATCGATTCTTGATAGAACTTTTTTCATCTCTTTCAGGTCGATGGTTTTTTCGACATATGATTGGAACACTTCTTGAATTGCTTCTAGACTGAACACTCGATTGGTTTCGTCGAACGGTTTGAACCAATCCGTTTTGTCATCGGTATCGAAAAGTGTGCCAAGCTGAAAAACACATTGGTTATTTCAGTACCAACAAACAGCCGCACAGAAATTAGGGCGGAGCCCTTATTCTTGCAAACACTGGCACAAATTTAGGGGGCCCGCCCCTTTTTCCATTCGCTTCTCTGCGCGCTCTCTTTCGCACACACCCTCTAGTTTTCTTTGTGTCTTTTTTCTCTCTCCTCACAGGGAACTCTTATGGACCTATTCGTGACAATAAAAAAATTGATTTAAAAAAATTAATTTTTTTCTAGAAAAAATCAATGCAAGTTTTAAAGGCGCATAGGTTTTTTGAAAAAAAAAAATGATTTTTTTTTTCAATTTTTTTTATTGGCACGAATAGGAAAAAATAAAGTAGTGAAATACACACTTTGGAAAGAGACGCAGAGAAGTCAGATTTTTTGCACTTCGGGGTCACGTTATTTTTCAATTTTTTTTCACAGGGAAAAAATTCATTTTCTGAGAAATTTCCCAAAATAAAAACGTGACCTTTCGATCTGCGTCTCTCTCTCTCTCTCTCTCTCTCTCTCTCTCAAAAAAAAAACTTACACTCTCAATCGTCGATTCAAAATCCAGCACCGTATTCAACCAGACTCGCAAATTGGCCAACCTAACATCCAAGCACATCTTATCCTTCACATTTCTCGTCTCCGCAACCCATTTCGACAAAACCGCCGAATTCGGGAACAGCTCAGCCAACGCGTCAAAATCGTTCAACACACTTTCGACTTGTTGTTTGGCGTCTCGCAATTCTCGACAATACTCTTCGTCGAACACCATTTTCGTGGCCGACGAACATGGTCGAGCCGTCGAATCGAAACGAAAATTGAGAATTCGTTCGAGAACATTCGAGTATTTGTGACGAGTGTTGCGAATGTTCTGATCTTCCGATAGCCATTCTTGTCGGCCTACGATCATGTGTTTGGCGTCCGAATTGGCGTTGGCAGATTGTTGCGCTCGGAGGACTAGCCAAAGGATGTTGCCATATTTGAACGTGTTGTTATTGCCAACTATCGTCAAATTTCTCTGAAATTGTGATAATTGAGAAATAGAAAAGAATCAAAACTTACGAGACCAAAAATGAAAGACAACAATATTAGAAAACTGAGCAAAGGGTGAAGAGTGAATGAATGAATAAATGAATGAGCACAGGAAGACATTGATTGTGACTCCGCCCACTTTTTGGACGCGGCGTGGGTTGTAAAAATGGGCGGAGTCAACAACCACTGTGTCTTCCGGTGTTCATTCATTTATTCATTCTTTTTTTGCTCAGTTTTTTTTTAGAAAACATTATTGTCTTCCTTTCTTGTTGTGTTCGTTTTGAATCTTTTTTTTTGGTTGTTTTTTGTCTCTTCATTGAATTGACAACCGGTCTTCAGTTTCAGATCATAAAATTTCCTTCAAATTTATCTAAAGTTTGGATTTCTAGGCCGTAATTCGTTTTTCTAGGTCAAAATTTGGGTCGCTCGGTTAGCATTTGGCCTTCTGGGCCGAAATTTGATTTTCAGACTATAATTTGGTTTTCTAGGTCAGCATTTAGATTTCTAGGCCATAAGCTATTTCTCGACCAAAGTTTGAATTTTCAGTGTCCTATTGTCAGTATTTGTGTTCTTAGACCAGAATTTGGTTGTCTAGGTCATAATTTGGTTTTCTAGGCCATAATTTCGATTTCTAGGCCGTAATTCGATTTTCCCGGACAGGATTTGGTTTCCTAGGCCAGAATTTGTCTCTGAGCCGAAAAAACTAAGACATTTCATATTTTTCCTCACAAATTTTCTGATGTGCCTTCAAAATTGTACACCACAAAACTCACACATTTCCCCTCAATCCGGCAATCAACAATAGTCTGTGTCACTTTTTTCTCCTTCTCAAAAAACTGAACAATTCGCTGATTCAGCGCGTTGCGATGAATTTCCATGCGTTTAAACGACAAGCTCAACGTCGTCGCATCGGCCAACTCGTTCTTCGCCACGCCCTCAGTAGATCCGCTCAACTCGTTGTCCTCTCTCCCGATCGATGGGATACATTTATAGCAGTTGTCCTCATCGTAACCCTCATCAATGTTGTTGTCATACAAATCATCATAAATATCTCGATCGATTTCCGTCTTGCTCTTTTTTCTCTTTCCACCGGTTGACGTGCTCATGTGAATTCCCAAACTTCTTCTACCCATATATTGTTTTTTTGAAGTGTTACTCTTCTTTCTGACCGTCGATGATGGCATTCTACAAAATTCAAATTTTTCTTGAAAAAAGTAAAACTCACATTCTCCGCGCCACATCTTCCATACTTTTACATTTTTTTAACCGTTGACTTTTCATGTCATCTGACTTTCTACAAAGAAATTAATGAGAAAAAATTGCATTTTCACGATATTCCAAGAGCTAGAAAAACTCCAAAGTCAAAAAAAAAACTTTAAATCCACCCGTATTTATAAATATATACATACATCCCCAAGAAGTGTTAATATCCAAGACTAGAAGTTTGCGAACCGGGCCGATTCGAGGCCACATCACAAAGTTGTGCGAGACGTGACGGATGGACGAGCACCGGGTCGTTGCATCGTTTCAGCGCCGATGATAGCGCTTGATCGACCATTGAATTGACGACAACCTCGTCAGAAACCACGGAAGCTAGACATCGTTGCAGGTAGTAGCAGTCAACTTGGACTTGTTCAACTCCGAATTTACTGTATGTTTGAGATCTCACTGATTCGATGAAGATTTTCAGAACTACTTTGATTATTGCTGTCATTATGGATGCGCGGTTGAACTGGAAAAATTGATTTTTTCAACAGTTTTAAGGGAATTTTTGAGATTTTCGGAATAATTTTAATCGAAAATCCAAGTTTTTTGACATTTCAACAAAATTTCAGAGCCTGTTTTTTTTTTGTAAAAAATCTCATTTTCAACTTTTCGGGTCAATATTTCTGGAATTTCCAATTTTTTTTTGTTATTTTTGGTGAATTTTGATCTGAAAATAACAATTTTTGACATTTTTCGATGATTTTTTCTTCATTTTTCCAGATATTTAGCCATTTTTGGTGGAATTTTTGAGTTTTTCGGAATAGTTTTTCTCAAAATTAAGGTTTTTGGTAATTTCAGCTAAATTATTCAACATTTTCCCATGTAATTTCGTCATTTCTGGTAAATTTTCGAGTGTTTTGGATGACTTTTTACAGAAAATCTAAATTGTCAATTTTGTGTGTCAAATTTTTTGGAATTTTTAGAAATGTTTGTTATTTTTGGTAGTTTTTATATTTTTAAAAAATAGTTTTTTGACATTTTAAGGTCTTTTTGCAGTGATTTTTCAACATTTTTTGGAGAATTTTTCAGTATTTCAAACAAAATTTTTCCACATTTCCAGACATAAAACTCAAAACTTACATGAATCTGCAAATGAAAATCGATTCGTTCACACCAGAGCGAATCTCTGGCCGCGTCGAGCGCCGAAGTAATCGGTCGGCGACTCGGACGACTATCCTTCTGTTTCACATCACCTCCAAGCAAGTTGGTCAACTCGTTGTCACAAATCGTCGTCTCTTCGACGACTCGTCGAACTGCCGATCTGACAGAATTCGGTGTTGCCGATGGTTGAACCAGCATCGCGCATCCTTTGGCCAATGTTTCGCCAATCGATAAACCCGTTTTTTCAGCAAAACAACGCACCAATTTTTGGGCTCGCAATTTGACATCGCCAATGACGTCAGCAATATCTGAAAGCGGTTTTATTCAAAGTTAGCAGGGAAATTTTGGACCATAAATGCTTTTCTTACTGTGTGGCGCATCCTGTGCATACCTGGCCTAAGAGGAGAAAAAGTACCGTGACATTTTCTAGAAAAATATGATTTTGCTCTCAAATTTTCAGCTATTTTCCGTTTTTATCCTTATGTCACATTTTTTGATCAAAAATAATTGGTCAAGCATTGGAGAAAAGGTCACACCTGTTGTTGTTATTTATGATGTTATCAATACTACAACAACAACAGATGTGACCTAATTAGACCTCTTTCACACCTCATAAAATTTGAACTCTCTTTGTGCCGCCTGGATTACTGTACAACAGGCTTGGTCGGAGCCGCAAAAATGAAAAACTCCTTTTCTTGATAAAAGTATGAATTTTTACCGTAATTTTCAATTTATTAATTCAACTTTTAAAAAAAAAAACTATGATTTACTGTAAAAATTTTGAAATTTTCAGCTAATTTTCTCCGGTTTTTTGGTTGTCATACACAGTGACAAAATTTTAAGGATTTTTTCGGTACCCTGTTAGGTATATGATCCCGTGAGATGTCGGTACACACATTTATAGAGATATTTCTCGGAGCAAAAAACTCACTAGTCAATCCATCAGAAGATGTTAACGAAAATTGTTCTCTACATAAGTTCAACAAATAAATTGCCGATTTATTGGATAAATGTTGTAGAGATACAGCAAAAACCAACAAAACTCGAGCATCAGCAAAGCGTGTCTCAGCTGTCCCAGATTCTGAAACTTCTCATTTTTTCAAAAATTCAAAAACAACTCTTACCATATTCATCAGCAAGGTCTAGGAACCTGTGAAAAGCTTGAACTAGCAATCGTTCATGTGCGTTGAAAGCGAACGAATGGCGAAAGTTGTCAGGTGGAAGGTTGGCAAACGTGACGTCACTTGCGGTGAATAGCAAAAGATTGGCAAGCGCCGTTTTGACCTGGTGCACAAATGTTTGCTCGATTTTCGAAGAAAGTGATGCCAAATCTTTAGAATTGTTGATCAATTCTTGTCGGGTGTCGGTTAGAACATTGCGAAGTTCATCTTTGATTCGAGTTAGAGATAGATCAATTTCATGTTTTGACACTTCGTTGATCAATTCGACGGTGGAACCAAGAAAGTCTAGTCCTGCAAAAAATTCATGTTTTTTACCGAACTCAAAGGTTTACCCACTCGGGAAAGTTAGTGACCCTGCCAAAAATTTTCAATATTTGGAAAAAAAAATTTTCAATCAGAGAACCTACAAATAATAAATAAATAAATAGATTACACGTGTTGACGTGTCGACGTGACACGTATCTTATTGTTAATTTTAATCATTTCAGTTTTTCGATTTAATACAAAGTGAGGCTTGGACTGGACAACCTTTCCGTCTGCGTTTCTCGGAATTCAACAAGATAAGTTAATTTCAAAAATTCGGGTCTTTTTTGCTTGAAAACTTGTCCAAAAATCGATCAAAATGTTGTGTCGAACACTTTTCGGAGCGAGTACCGTCTACCAGAGTCTGAGTCCGGCTTCATTTGGTCCTAGATCGAGTGGGGATGTTTACATCCTTTTGGAACAGGCCAGAAAGCAATGAAGAATTGTGTTGATAATAGGACTTGGCACTCATTTTTATATTGATTGCGGAACCATTTTTTCACCTATTTCAAATTGAAATTTTCAATTCCCCGGGTGAATTTTCTGTGGTCTGATAAAAAATTGTTTTTTTTTCCAGATTTGATCAATCTTGCTCCAATGACAACATCTAAAAATGTGATCCACTGGAAGTAACAGGTACGAAAAACTGTCATGTTTAAAACTCAAAAACTTTTGAAAAAAAAAATTCCAAAAGTTAGTGACCTCCCCCGCATCAATAAAAAAGGAAAAAAAAAACCGTACCTGGTATAACGTGGCGACAAGTTGATACTTTACGAAAATATCGATCCAGAGCTCGCACAACAATTGAGCAATCTTTAGCATCATTCGATGACAGGAATACTTTAGACACCAAACTATGAAGAGAAATCATTTCGTTTTTCAAAACTTCCAACAATTGTTCACGCTTATCCTCGAATAATCTATCATGCGTTGTTGCGATTAACGTCAGATTCGGTAGAAATGTTTCGGATGCTTTGTCAACCAGATCCAAAACGTCGGAATGACTCTGCGCAAGCTCTTTCAAATCCTTCTGCAACGATTGTTCGGAGCATTTTAGGAGAACTTTTTGAACTTCTTCTCGATCTCTCCCTAGTTTAAGTAACAAATCGACGGCTTGTGAGACGACTTCCGCGCCAGATGCGGGGTTTTTTAATTGTTCCATGAGTTGATTTTCCGTTTTTTTGAAAATTCTCTCACTTTTTTCGAAAACTTTAGCTACTGTTGGGACATCTTGATAGGTGAGTAAGGCGTCTTCAGCGAGTTTGAATAAACGAATCACTTCTCCGAAATTTCGCTCGTCGAATTGACTCTGAATTTTGAAATATAATATATTTTTTGAAAATTGATATAAATAACTAACTTGTAGAACATGTGGCAAGTCGAAAATATATTTCAAACTATTTACAACTTTAAACGAACTTCCTAGCTGTAACACATCTTCTCGACGTTCGCCAAGCACTCCGTCTAGATTTCCAATTAGGCCAGAAATTGTTTTCATACTTTTACTCAGCGATATCATTTCCTAGATTTTTAAAAATTGTTGTTTTTCTTTTTTTCTTAACGAAAAATCTTACTGTATCCAACTGATTGAATTCATCTTGAATTTTTCGCACAGTATTTGTCGCAGTTAGAAATTTATTATAGTTTTCGTATACAATTTGATGAACATCCGAGTCTAAACGTCTTACAGATGATACCATTTCCTCTTCCTCCTTAACCAGTTCATCAAGCGATTTTTCTCGTAAAAGCCGAGCTACGTATGCATCAACATCGAAATCAGGTTTGGATAGGTCTAGCACACTTGGTTTGTAAGATGAACTCATCTGAAATTCGCAGTTTGACGCGTGAGAAACAAACAAAAAAACGTGACACGATCCAAAAAAAATGTGATGGCCTAGTTTTCTTGTCGGCAACTAGTCCACGCGAACAAGTGCGCTCTAACGCTACAATGCAGCTGGGTTGAAAAATACGCCAATTTGGCGGGATTACAAATTTGCATTCTTTATTTTCTGGTCAAACGCGTTTAGTTTGTTGGTTTTTGCAGCGATTCAGTGAAATGCCTAAGCGTGGAAATCAATCCGATGAACCGAGCACTTCTTCGCCGCCAGAACAACTTCTAGAAGGTGAGTTGAGCATGAAAACGATGAATCTTATATTTATTTATTTTTAGAATCCTCTATGGATGGAATTCTGGACGAAACATCGAATGATAATTGTGATGAACCACCAACCAAAAAGCTTAATAACCAAGGTTAGTGTTTTTCAACAAAAAAAGGCCTGAAATTTAGATTCTGCTCATATTTTTGGAGTTTTGGTATATCTCAATTTTCTGTTTCTAACGCTTCAGGTTATTTTGACCTAAAACTGTATAATTCTCTCAATTTCACCCACTATTTCGCGTAGTAGACCAAAACTCACAAACTCATGTTAGGCAAAAAAATCACAAAAAAACATTTCTCTACTGAGAAAAGTCCAACTTCTCGTTTTCCCTCTCTTGTAGATGGGCCTAAATTAAGAACAGGCCTAAAGTTTGTTTTTTCGCAAAAGTTCTGAATAAAAACCATCATCAAATTGTCATCCGATAAACCACAGTAGCTGATAAAGTTCACATGAAACTCAGCGAGGAAAAAACGGTTCATAAAAATAATGAGATTGTACAAAAACACGCCAATTGGCTATTAATTATTATCACTAGAAGGCTCTCTAGGCTGAGAAGATTCTGTCAAATTTTGTGGTTCCACAACATCGCTGTAGGCTGGCGGTCTTGATGTGGCTCTTGGTCGGTGCTCTCCATCATATCCAAGATTATCAGCGCCAACATTTGGTTGAGGCTAAAATCGAAAAAAAAAAGTTAGAAAATCTGGGAGTTTTTGAAAAACAAACCAGGTCTAAAATAGGTGTTGGTGATGTTACCGGTTTGGCGGGCTGCTCTGTGATTGGTGGAGCATATTGTGTGTATCTTGGTGGTGGCGGTAGGCCATTCGGGCTGATTGGTGTTGGAACAACGTATTGAACATTGAATGGTCCATTTGACATGTTATGCGTTGGTCTGAACCAATAACTTTGTTTAAAATCGGAGAACAAGAGACTTGAACAACTTTCGCTGGGAAAATAATGTTTTTAGATGCGCTGCGTCACGTTGCGTGCGTTTTATAAGAGACGGCAGAGAAAAAAGCCACGCGACACGGCTGAAAACATAATTTTCTTCGTGAATTTTCTTCACGGCTCTCAAATTTTGGTTAATTTTGCCATTTGTTTTCAATTTGATAATACCCCTTTAAAAAAAAGAGAAAACTTACAAATAACTTGTTCTTCTCAAAAAATTGTATAAAATCATGAGATATCGCATTTGAACAATTGCCACAATTATACTCAACGTCAAAAATACGCAAGAAATCACAACCATTTCGACATCAGCCGTTGTGAATTTCTGCTCATTACATGGTCGTGAAGTTGACGCGTTGGCCACACATATATCGCCATTATTATCCACCAAATATACCGTGGCTAAAACTGCGCCCAAAATGAGGAAAAACACCCAAAATGTGTACATTGACTGGAAAAAATTCGAGTTTCTCTAAACCCGAAAAAATGAACCCACGATGTATAACATGTAGGCGGTGACATAGGCAATTTTGCGATGTTTAGCGCCAGCTGACAATATGAACATCATAGCGGATCCTATAGAAATTTCGAAAAAATATAGCATAAATGGGGAGAGGTAGAATAATCCGAAGATTTGACAAATCATCAGTATTGAGCCTAGAATGCCGACAGCGCCCTATAAATAAAAAATTTTTGTTTTTTTTTGTTGTTGGAAAAGTTGTATACCCCAACTGGCAAACCGCAAAATACACGTGGCTCTGGCTCGACGTTTTGTTGTTGTTGTTGTTGTTGTGGATGATCGGCCATTGTGTCAGGTTCACTTCTGAAAGCCTGAATATTTGTTTAAATCGATATTTTGCCACGACCTATCAGTACTGATATGGTTGTGTAAGAAAAGTGAGCAAACATTGAGAATTTTTTTTTCTGTTGAGAATAAAAGGTCGACAAAAGTATCAGCTGCTTAGAAGTGCAAAAATGGTTGAAACTTTTTTTGTTTGAATAGTTTATGACTGTTCAAAATTCAAGTTTTTGTGGGGATGGAACAATTAGGAATGTGGAATTCCAAAAAATCATAAATTATGCTATCCAGACAGTATTATAGACGTAAAAAAGTTTGAAATCTTAAATTTGGCGCTCTGTGACCTCGTCACAAACATTATCATTGGATTTTGTGTGCTCGTGACGAGACCACGTGCGCGCGAAGTTTTTTAGTTTAAAAAAAATGTCTATTTTGACGCCAATTTTTATTACGTCAGGTCAGATACATAAAATTTATAGTGGAACCAAGATTTTCCACAATTTTAGAGCATGTTTTGACCGCTTTTTTTCTTTTTTGGAAAATTGAAAATTTGAACTTCAAAAAATCTGGAAAAATATTGACAAAATTTTCTGTCTACATGAATTATATGAAAAATAAATAAAAAATTCACTCTGGTGGGAATCGAACACGTGACCTCCATAGAAAGAGGATAGGGGGGAGTTCGAGCCCAAAAGTTGCTGTCCGGGCCAGACTTTTTGGTCTATCAAAAAAATCCTGGTCCGGTAATTTTGGGAATAGTTGTGAAAACCAATTTTATACTCTTGTTATTCTGGCCTTCAAAAAAAGCCCGGACATTCAAAAATTACACAAATCTGAACCGAAAGGGTGAAAAAAAAATCTCAGTTATGTTTCTGAAAGTCCCGATTTTTTTCCAGTTATTTTTTTGTTGAGAGTCTGGTGCCAGTTATTTTCGAGTTTCCAGAAAATAAACCAGAAAACGGGAAAAAAATTAACTCAGCCTTCTAGTTTCTACGAAAAAACTAATTTGTGCCAAGAAAAAAAAAAAGAAGAAACGCTTTGACAAAAACAAAAACTAATTCGGCTCATTGACCCTCCCGAATTCTTGTGATTGCATATAAAAATAAATGAGGGAGAGAGAGCAAAATTTCAAATATAAATGATAATTAGTTATCAAAATGATAAGAAATGATGAAAAATGGAATTTGTTTCAGATTATGAGGGCGAAAACGAAAATGAGAACGAGAACGAGAACGACGATGAGATAATGGTGGTGGCCGAACGTGATAGTCGACCGAATTCGTCGGCAACTGTCTCTTCGGTTTTGCCAGAAGAGGAAGAAGAAGAGGAGGAGGAGGCGGGAGATTCGAGATCGCCGGATTTAGAATTTGAAGAGGAGGAAGACGATGAAGAGGATGATTCGGATAGTGTTTTTGATAGTAGTGTACAGGTCAGTTTGTTGTCAAAAATATTTGTGGTCAATTTTTGTTTTCTCACAAAAATTAGAAGTTTTCTGACGGGGTTGAGAAAACCAGACATCTCGAAACCGCATGAAATTCCAACGAGAATGAGGAAGAAACGTTTGTGTTGTCTTACTGTATGACGCATCCCGTGGGATGTCGGTACACACATTTATTGAGAGCGCGAGGACAGACATTAAAAAAAAATATTTTTTTATGATAATTTCATGCGGTTTCGAAATGCCCCGAAACTAATCAATCTAAATTTTTCGATAATTTTATTGATTTTTTTTTGGAGTTTCAGACATAATTGGCCTAATTGTAAGAGGGGAAAAAGTAACGTGAAATTTATTTTTGGTCAAAAATTCACAGTGATATTTTCTAGAAAAATGTCTAGGTCACGCGACGAAAATTAAAAAAATATTTACGTGGGAGGTACTACCAAAATTTTCCAAAATAAAAAAAAAACAAATTTTTGACGCCGAAAAAATACAGAAAAATGGCTGAAAAGCATGAAAAGGGGCTAAAATGATTTGTAGTTTGAAATTGAAAACAACCGTACCATTGAGAAGTTCCAGGGCGAAACAAAAACAACAAGGATCAAAACGAACGAGACAAGAAAAAAAAAACAATGTTAGAAAACTGAGAAAAGGTGAAGAATGAATGAATGAATGAGCACAGGGAGGCATATAGAGACTGTTGACTCCGCCCACTTTTTACAAGCGGCGTGGGTTGTAAAAATGGGCGGAGTCACAATCAATGTGTCTCTCTCTGTGCTCATTCATTCATTCACTATTCATCTTTTGCTCAGTTCTCTAACATTGTTTTCTTTCTTTATTGTCTCGTTCATTTTGATTCTTGTTTTTTTTTGTTCTTGCACTCATCATCAAGTGGTACGGTCATCCTCATTTTCAGACTAGAAATCATATTGGCCCTCTTTCCATGCTTCTTAGTCATTTTTCTTTGTTTTTTGCTCGTCATTCACAGTGAAAATTTTTGATTCTAGATTTTGATACCCTACTAGGCTAGGTATGGCGAAAATCTCACAATTTTACTAAAAATAATTTTTCAACAAAAAAAACAGTTATCATTTTGAAAATGAGTTAATTTAGAAAATATCTTTCACATTAAATTATGAGGAAAAAAAAGTACAAATATTCCCAAAAATTGAAGGAAAAAACTGATATGAATAATATGATGATGATGATTAATGCGTGGGAAGTGTGCTTGGAAAATGCAAAAAAAAACAACATTTTACAGGTTGCCGAAATCGATTCGAAATTCTTGGATATTTGCTTGTCATTAAAATTGGAAGAGGATGTGATCCAAGGTGGTTGGGAATTGTTCTATCATGCTGGTCAACGAGTTTTGCTAGAGGTATGTGTAATATCAAAAACTAGTTTGAAAAAAAAACGAGAGAAGAGGAATGTATAGCTACATTCATATTAAATATTTATGTTGTGCAAATAGGAGAGTTGTTTTGTTCTTGTAGGGAGATCAAAAAGGATGGCAATTGGTGGCGGTTTATTATTATATTCTAGCGAAAGAGGTGAAAAAATTGGGAAGAATTGGCAGAAAATTGACAGAGCCGCTGAATTGTACGCTGAACCAGATGTTGGATAGTTTTTCGATTAGCGCTGTCGAGTTTTTCGATAAAATGCATCGATTTATCGACACGATACATTCGCGGAAACGAAGAAGGTTTACGGATTTTGTCAAAAAGGCGCAGGAATCGCTGGCGGTTACGACGGTTGTCTATAAGAAATTTTTGAAAATCTTCCAATTGTTGTTTATCTACGTCTCGCCGGAAGATGGTTCGCAAATGGCGTCGTCGCAAAAAGTTTTTGAATTAATTTGGACGGCTTTTTTGAATATTAAAAGTGAGTTTTTTGAAGGACATGCGCTTAGAAATGACTTGCACAACTTTTTAAACAAAAATAGTTCGGAATTTTTGAGCCAGGCTCTCTGGATTTTTTAATGCAAAATTTTTTTGTTGGCATAAAAGGGTACCAAAATTTTTCAAAAAATGTTTTAAAAAAACTAGAAATTTCATTATTGTCAAAAATGTCGAAAAATTTAAAGGAATATTATAGTTTTCGAATTTTCGTGACGTGACCTATACGTTTTTGACCGGAAAATTATCACGATACCTGACCTAAAAGGGGAAAAGTCATCGTGATATTTTCCGCTTTTCAAGAAAAAATGTATAGGTCTCGTCCGGAAAATTTGAAAACTATAATTCTCCTGGAAATTTTTGACATTTTAACGCATTTCTCTTTGTTTTTAGTTTTTGAAACATTTTAGTATTTATCCTCTTAGGTCAGGTATATTCGAAAAGTTATAGTTCACAAAAATAATCCTAAAATCTTCCAGGAGGACTACAATCAGAAGATCTTATTAGTTGTCATCATCTACTTTTCTGTGTTGTTGACACAGTTTTCACCGAAATTTGCAATCAATCACATAGTCCCGCTGAGCAACATTTGAACCCCACATTTGGTGAGTCATTTTGAACCCAGTTTTTCCAACAACAAAAAAAAAATGGTTTTTTTTCCAGTTGAGACCCTTTTATCGCAAGACATCACTGTGTTACGTGCACTTTGCATGTATTTTGATGGTGTTATATTGGACGCAAAACATTTTACTGAACACGTTTACCCCGGTTTGCCAAAGGATAGTATTCCGGATGCTTGGTTCTTGGAAGATCATGAATTGACGTTGTAAGTTTATTTTTTGTCTGAAGTTTGAAATTGAAAAATTGGCCATTTCAGAGCAAAAATGAACTCGGTCTATTCGAAATATCTTGTCGAAACGGGTCAGATTGATGAGCGAATTTTCATACCAACCGAAGTCGAGGTAATGCTGATTTTCGACAACTCATTCGATTCGGACAGAGTGACTAGAATATTGAGACGCGGTGTCAACAACGAAGACTTTGAGGACGCCGACTTCTTGAACAAAGTCTCTGTGCAAAATTGTCTCGACAAAATTTCGCTCACCTCGGAGAAGAATGGTGGCAACTCGAGTCCCAGCGATGTGGCTCGTGTGCCAAACGTCAAATCGGACGAAAATGAAATTCTTCGATGTCCCGAAGACAAAGATCCGGCCGAGACGGCGAAACGATTGGCGAGAATTGTCGGATCGTGGAGTTTGGAGACGTCGGATCTGAAATTTCATTGCGACTCAATGTCGGACAATCCGACGGCGACGTTGCTGCTGAAACGAGACGTTTTGTCGGAGAGATTCTCGCAGAAAATTGTCGAAGAAGTTGACAATGATGCGACATTCGACGAAGGTTTCTACGCCAACGTTGTTGAACATCGACAACTTCTTGAACGTCTCTTCATGAAGTATATCGAACGAATCATGCTCACCGAACTACGAAAAAAGTGTCGTGAAGAAGATTTATTGGTAGGTGTTTCACCCAAAAAACTTGGCCCTATGATTTGTTTTTTCCCCTCTAGAATGTCTTACGTCGTGAGGAATTTCTTGACGCGGTCTTCTGTTTTTGCATAGAGCTGGTCTTGTTTGCCAACGGAAGTGTTCGAGAATTCCCGTGGAGCGCTCAGATATGTGATCTTCATCCGTTCCTCTTCCACAAGGTTATCGATTTGATGATTAATCATGAGAAAGGGCTGAGTCGACCAATGGTGCAGCATTTTAATCAGGTCGGTTATTTTTGACATTGTTTTGTAGTGAGCAAAAATTTTGGTGCTTTCGTGACGAGACCTATCAAAAGTGATTGAATGTGAATTTTCGAAATGTGCATTTTTCAGAAATCTTGAGCCGAAAGTGAAAATTTCTGAATTTTCGGGTCAGATTTGGAAAATTTTCAAAATTTTTGGGCTGAAACTGAGAATTTGCAGTGTTCTCTTAGACCAGTTTTGCTCAAAATGTTAATAAAAGGGGCGGGGCCAATAAATGTGTGCCAATGTTTGCAAAGAGAAAAATAAGCGCCGCCCTAATTTCTGTGCGGCTGTTGCTACCAAGGCGTGTTGTCCGGTTTTTAATGTGAGAGGTCAGCAACTTTTGAAAAAAAAATTCAGAAAATATTTTGGGGCTGCTAACTTTTTAACGAAAAAAAGATGAAATTTTTAAAGATTTGATTTTTTCGGAAAAATTTCTGAATTTACAAATGTCTCAAACTTTTTTTCGCAATTTGAAATTTTTTGTGCCATCTTATGAAAACATTTGAAAAAAAAATGGAATAATATTTTGAAAAATCCTCACGTAGGTCACGCAAATTTTCCACAAAAAACACCTCACAAGTTTCATTTTTTTCAGATTGAAGAGCGTATCATCGAAGAATTAGCATGGAAAAAGGATAGTCCTCTCTGGCAAATGATTGTCAGATGCCCGTTGAGTAGTTTCAATGAATTTGGTGAAGATTGGTTCGAGAAGGGTCAATCGCCTTTGAAATTCACGCCGATCAAAAAACGCCTAGCCACGGATGATCTCGGTCGACCGATACTCACTTCCAACGGACAATCGAGAACAGTTCGAGTTTTTATGAAAAGGGTAATTGTTTCATGCGGTAGGAGAACGTTGAACTATACGACGATTTTTTAGACATATTTCACCGCGGCGCTTAGATTGCACGATTTGTGTGATAGGATTGGAATGGGTGTTCGGCCGAAAGCACAAGTTTGGACTCTTTTCGATTTTGTTTTGAGAAGTGAGACTGGTCAATTGATGCACAGACATTTGGATCAAATTTTGATGTGTTGTGTGTAAGTTTTTTTTTCTTTTTTTCAATTTCAAATCATGGACGTAAAAAGTTGGCTTTGAAATGGATTTTTTTTTCAAATCATAAATTTCGCGCTCTTTTGGATTGGAAAACTTTTCACTTTCGACGCAATTTTTTTACGTCCATGATATCTGGCGTAAAAGTGTAAGAATCTTTGAAAAAATTGTCTCTGAAAATGCAGAAGTTATGATATTTAAAATTGAAAATTTTTGTCAGAGTACAAATTTCGCTCTTACGCCAGGTATGATTCATTTTTTTTTAATTTTCAAAAACCATGAAAAAGTTGATGTTTTTCAGTTATGTTGTGTCGAAGATAAATTCAATGACAACGACATTTATGGAAATTATGGCTCATTATAAAAGACAACCACAGGCGCTTAGTGATGTTTATCGAAAAGTTCCTGTTGATTCAAAGCTTTTCAATGACAAAAATGCGGGTGTCAAGAAAGATGAAAAGCCGGAAAATGAAATACTAACACTTCTCAACACACAAGTTAAATATTCACATGTTGATCTGATCAAATACTACAATTTGGTGTTTAGAGATAGGTAAGATATTTTTTTTCAAAAAAAGCATTAGTTTTGGTGGATTTTTAGGGTCAAATCGGTCATTCACGAGATTGAGTCAGCTGGAGATAACGAGATGACTGAAATGCCGGTGCCTACGTGTTATGGTCTAGCACCGGTCAAAGTCAATCTTTCAAAAACTGTTGCCATTCAAGCGCTTCCAAAAACAATGCATGGGTCATCGCGTCAAGAGTTGGTTATTGCGAACATTACGAAGAACGGAATTTCTTATGATGTTTTGCAAAGTCCACGCAAAGAACTTCTCAGCATTAACCAAAGACTTTCTACTATCATTTAATGTTATTACTTTTTTTTTTCCTCTACGTTTTGTAAAGACATGGAATTTAGAGCAAGACCCGAATTCTTTTCGCAAAATTTCATTGTCTCTTCAAAAGTTTACTGAATTTGTCATCTTATTTTTTTCTTAATCTATTAATTTTTCCGAGAATTAACTACTCTAGATGTTGGGTAAATAAAGAATTTATGTTGTTAATGGCGTCAATGCTTTGAAAAGAAAAATGGTTCGATAAATTTGATTAATAACTAGATTCTCATGTAACAGATAACAAACAAATACAAAAGTAACAAAAAAAAATCTACTCAACCTATTTCGAAACATTACGGAATTTCTTCTACGAATCGCCGTTCTCCTTTGGTTTCCTTATACGGTACTGAAAAGAATTAATTGAGGACAAAAATATTGATTAAGTTCTTACCATCTCTGTTAGAATGTCGTTTCGGCGAACATATTCTTTCATATTTTGATTGAAGTCTTCCACCTCTTGGGATTGAACTTTGAGTTCTTCCATTTTCTTAATTCCGATGAGTAGCTCATTTTGTCTGAAAACTTCACTTTTTTAATCAGAACAAAAAAAATGATTATTGAATATTTATTGATGTTAAAGTTAGAATTTTTTTCGATTTTTTAAAAGGATTCCTGGCCTAAAAGAAAAAGTACTATGATTTTTCCTTAAATTCTTAGGTCTCCAAAAAAAAAAAGAAATTTCACACCTTTTCTTAATGTGGAATGGGAAGATAACTGGATGTGGATCTATCGGCATCGAGACAATCGACCCGTCTTCTAAAATTATCAAGTTTTATTCAGATCACCATTATCATCACTAACCCTGTTGGAAATCTTCAAACTTTCCTTCGTTGAGATTTTCGATTCCACTCCCATCCGGATCATCGATGAATCGTTTATAGTTTTCGATCGCGGGCAAGTACTGAAAATATTTATTCGATAGCGCCTAATGTTTTGATATTTTACCTGATCATTGTAAAAATTTGCTGCAAATACAGGATCCTGCATAATTTCTTTGAAACCGACTGGATCCGTTGACTTGTAATTTGAAAGCAGCAAATCCTGAAAAATTCAGTGTTTCAGCGTCCGGTTATTTTCTACACTTACTACTCTTTCGACGATCACATCTTTACGCTCAACATGAACTTTTTCCTCTACTTGAATGTTATTGTTGATACTTAAATCAATATTGATTTCATCAACATCAACATCAACATGACAAGACGATTCGGCTTTATCATTTACCGTTGGTTCTTGGAACACCACAATGTTTTTGGAGTACGGGTCCAGGGCGTAGATCGGTCTATTCCTTCTTCTTGAAGATCGCGGAGCGTAACAAAGTTTAAAAACATCTGCTAATTCCGAATTTGGTTCGCTGAGCTTATCTGAATATTTGCTCTTTTTGGACATCTGAAAACAAAAAGTATTGAAACTCGAAGAAAATAGGTGAACATTGTAAAATTAATTCGAAACTTTGAATTTTTCATGAAAAAAAAATAAAAAATCAGTGAGCTACTGTAATCATTGTGAGAGAAAACTCGATGTTATTGTGCGCCTTTGATTGGCGCGCTTTTTTATCCTTTCACCGCTGTGAGACCTGAAAGTACGGTGGGTTTTTTCTAGGTTAATTTTTCATTTTCATATTTTTTCACGTGTAAAAATCCCGCTTTTTCTAATTGTGTAAATGTTTGCAGAGCGTTTTGTATATAGATTGGAAAATATTACTCACTTGGAATGGAAGAATCGTGCAGTTCTGGCTCTAAACGACAACCTCCGCCTTTATTAAAAATCGAAGCAACCGACGGTTGTGGAGAGGTAAAGGATGAAACATTTTTCGTTAAAAATTGTTTTTTTTTTCAGAAATCACCAAAAGCTAGAACAATACTCGAATTGTTCAAACGATACAACTCAAAAACTGTGTCAAGTCTGAAGAAAACACCTGCTGAAAAGACGAAAGTGTTGGCCGACGAAGAAGTGAACGTTGGTTTTAATGATATGTCCACTGATGAAAAAGATGGTTTCTTGAGAAAGTTGAAGGTATGGGCAAATAGTGGAAATCTAACATGAACCATCTTCAGCTTTTGACTGTGAATAGCACTACAAAGGTCTCACACAATGCTCCACGTAAACAAGATTCATTCGGAAGTCAGAGAAAATCGTATTCAAAACAGTCTTCTGGCACTGACTCAAAACCGGTTAGTTCAATGCCTTGTTCTCTGTCTGAAAAATAATTTTTCCAGAAAAAAGACGTTGCTCGACGATTAACATTTCAAAGCGACTCTCGTGATAAAGAACGACGTGTGGAAAGCAAAAAGGAATTCTTCAACCAAAAGGCAACGAATTTCAAAAAACCACAAAAGTTTCAAACCTCACGTGGATCATTGGAAACTCCTGAGACGTCTCCAGCAAAAACTGATGATCGAGACAATCTGTTAGAAGAGGAAACTACAAACAAGAAGCGACGATTTCCGAATAAGAATATGTCAAAAGATGTGTCTTGTTGGTATGGTGACTTGCCTCCTCGCGATTATACAAGTCCGGTTTTCTCGAGAAAAATATTCGTCGGCGGAGGTAAGTGTTCTAATAACTTTTCAAAAAAAAATAATTACTCGCTCTACAGTTCCGTGGGACATTACTGAAGCAGCTTTGAAAGATGCTTTTGGTGAGTTTGGAAGTTGTGCTGTCGAATGGCCTGGACAAGAAGCGCGATATCGAACAGGCGGTCAACAAGCTGCCCAGTCTTCTTCGAACCTACGCTTAAACTCGAAAACATCGCAAAACTCTGCTACTGGATACGTCTATATGATATACGAAGACGAACGTTCGGTAGCACGACTACTCCGAGATTGTTCGCAAGAAATTGGCGGAGCTGGTGAATGGTATTTCAAGATACGTGCACAACGTTCAAAATCCACTGAAATCCGTCAAGTTCAAATTATTCCATGGGTCACATCTGATTCATTGTTTTGCGAGATTGATAAGCTTATTGAAACTGGAATCGAACCAAAACGCACAGTTTTTGTCGGCGCTCTTCATGGAATGATGACTGCAAATGTTAGTTTTTTTCCCACAAAACTTGAAAGCTTAGGATTTCTGAGTTTTCCGAGGGCTGCTATCCTCTGACAGTCCAATTTCTAATAATAAAATTGAAGGTGCTCCATGGAATTATGGAAGACTGTTTCGGAAATGTGGAGTGTGTTCAATTGGACACAGACAAGTTCAAGTATCCGATTGGAAGTGGTCGTGTGACGTTCAAAGAACACAGTGCGTATTTCAAAGCTATCGAGACCGGCTATCTTCACGTGCAAACCAGTAAATTCCGTGAGTTTTCAAGCACTAATCGCTTTTTCGAATCTTATTTTTATACCTGACCTGAATTAATAAATTGAAAATTACGGTAAAAATTCATACTTTTATCAAGAAAAGCAGTTTTTCATTTTTTTTTTAAAGTGAGTTTTGGCTCTTCGGAAAATTTCCGGCTCCGACCAAGAATGTTGTACAGTAATCCAGGCGGCACAAAGAAAGTTCAAAATTTTATGAGGTGTGAAAAAGGTCTAATTAGGTCACATCTGTTGTTTTTGTTGTTGTTGTTGTATTGATAACATCATAAATAACAACAACAGGTGTGACCTTTTCTCCAATGCTTGACCAATTATTATTGATTAAAAAAAAGTAACATAAGGACAAAAACGAAAAAAATAGAGATGGATACTTTTTCTTCTCCTTGGTCAGGAATGCTTATTTTTTCCAGGAAAACGTGTGCAAATAGACCCGTTCCTCGAATCCACAACATGCATGGTTTGCAATGTTGAATCGGCTCACTGTTTTTGTCGAAATCGAGACTGTTTCAAATACTACTGTAGAACGTGTTGGTCGGACGATCACAATGATCGCTCTGATAGACAAGTTCACGTGCCAGTGATTGTTCCGTCGTCTGCCACGAAATCCTATCCGGCCAGTCGAAAATCGCTTTCTCCGACGAAAGCAGTGTCATCGGCTTCGGCACCGAATCAAACGACAAGCTCTTTTTGTACGATTTTTCTGATTTTTTGAATTTTATATATGCTTTTTTCAAATTTCAGCAACTGCTCAAACGCCGTTCCCAATGTTGGTGGCGCCACCGGCAATATATGGGTACATGCAACCTTCTCAAATTTCCACATCGCAACCAGCTTTCATTCCAACCACTCAAAACTGTGCCATGAGCTCGCAAAGTGAAACAACTGTTCTGACATCGGTAAAATGACTTTAAAGCAAAAAAAAAAAACTAATGTTGTTCAACGCACTTTTCTAGGCCTCACCGTGTACTGCGCTTTATATCAACACTTCGATGATGACACCGCAAAAGGGTCCCGCATCGTCGGATTCTGTAGGGTACTACGGGACTGGAATCATGACTACCGCCACAGCTACTCAACCACAGTTTTATTCGCCAAACTCAACTCCATCAACAGTTTCAACACCCTTCTATGGTGAGTGAAAAATGAAAATAAAACTTTTATAGCTATTTCAAGTTCAATTTTGAAATTAATAGTCACGTGGACTGTTTTTTTTTCTGGTTCAGAAGTTTTTGAACATGTCGTTTTTTCGAAAAGTCTAACATGATACAAACGACAGAAACATTACCAGTTCAAATGTGGTGAGTAATTTGAGGGCCCGCGGTGTGTGTTTCACTACCAACATTGATTGCAAACAACCGCACAGAAATTGGGGCGGAGCCTATTTGCTTTATTGCAAACACTGGCACACATTTATTGGCCCACCCCTTTTGTTGCGTTCAAGCTTAGCTAGTTATTGCTAATAATGTTTTGGACATTAGTTCACTGTGGGCCGTAACCAGTCCGGGCCTTTAAAAATAAAAAAAATCACTATTTGAAACTTTCCAGGCGGTAACTTTTATTGTTTCCCAAGTCCAACATCTGCTCAATTAGTATACGATCCAATGTTGAATTCGCCAAATTATCATCTTCATCATAATCAACAGCACCAATAAAAAAAGGCATGCTAAATAATTATTGTTATTCGAATGCTGCCCCCTTCTCCATATATATTATTTTTCAATCTGTGAATGGCTCATCCTGTAATTTTTGTGTAAGTGCTTTCCCTCTTTCATGTTATTTTGTTATACTCATATAATATCTTGAATTCCACAGATTCTATCTTCTCGTAGGCCAGAATTCTATGTATAATGATGCGTTTTATCGTATGTATAGGTAACGTTTTATCTTTCTTTGTTTTTTTTTTCTTCTTGTTTTTAGCTTTTTTATTATTATAAAGTACTGTTACAAATGGCACAATAGATATGTTGAAGCAACCCGATTAGTGAACTAGAGATCTATGATATTTACATTTGTGTTATTATTAAAAAGGCCTCCAAATGGTTGGCGATGATCCGTTGGAAGAAGTTGTTGACTCGTTTCTTTTTCGCTTCACAGCCGGAGTTGTCTGTTGTATAAGTGCAACCGAGGAAGGGGATGATGATGATAAATTGCTGGACAATGTGGTGTTGTTGGATGAGGAAGAGGATGAAGCATCGGGAGGAGAGGAGGTGGAGAAGGATGATGTGTTCAAGCACTCTGAAAAGGTCAGTTTTTTGTGAAAATTTGAAAAAAAAAATGAGAATTCTACCATTTTCCAGATCCGGCTCCATTTTTCGTTTTGCTCGCAATGGTGTTGTTGCCAATTGAAAAGGTGGAATTATTGATGAGATGAATGGGAATGGCCAGAATGTTTGGGTTAGGAGTGGTGGAATCATCTGCAAGTTATTCGTGAGTTTTTGTTATTTTTTCAAAAAAAAAAAAGGCTTACCGGGGTTGGAGGAATGTCTAGTGGCAGCGAATCTGCGCGTTTTGGGGTAGGCCCCGAAGATGTGCACGGTTTTGGCACTCTTGCCTCTCTTGGTCCATCCACAGTGACTTTGATCACATTTTTCGCCGTCGCCACCATCATCGGTGTCGAGTGTATAACGATGGTTAGATGAAATCGGCGACCTGCAAAAGTGCGGCACATTAAAAGGGGAAAAAAAGAGAAAAAATGCGCGAACACATAATAATATTGCTGGCTCCTCATAATGTTGTTATTTGTTTTACGACCTACCTCGACCAGATCGGCCGACAAAACGGAGATCGTTAAATTTGGCAATTTGTCGATGCACTCGAGCTTTTTCGTTACGAATCTCTCCGCACGGCGCCTCGTCGTTACCCGCCCAAATTGATACTGTAATAATAGCGGAAAATGATGATGAGTGACAAGGTGTCTTTAAAGGGACACAAGTTTCCTACCTTCAGTGTTGTCTGGAACCGGTGTTAGTAGAACAACGATGAACTGATCTTGAAACGATTTATTCGATCGCCAATGTTTTGGCAATGCAGAGTACAGTATATTTGGACTACTTGACTTCTACAAGAACAATTGTCAAAAAATCATAAAAAACTACAGTAACCAACCTCTAGACTTTTGGCAACAACTGGTTGTTGTTCGAGAAACGTACGAATGTGTTGAAAAACGGTGGAGCCCATGTTGACGATTCTTTTTTTTTCAAAACCGCATTAAATGTTGAGGAGCAATTGATAAGCGATAGTTTTTTGGCGCCCGCCGAGATAAGAGAGGAAGGAAGACAGCACCAGAAAATATGAGAAACAAACAATCAAAACTGTAAAAAGTGAAATGTTTACCTCACACATATGTTAAATAGATTTTGAAATACATAGTATAGATTTAAAACCGAGATATGGCAAAAAAAATGCATGATTTCACTTTTCACCTTAGTGGTAAGATAGCATCGGAAAAGGTGGCTAGAAGGGTGAAAGTGCAAAAAACAGAGGGCTAACATACATGGAAAGAGAGAGAGAGAGGAAGGAAGGCAAAATTGCGGTTACTGTAGTTTGGTAAATTTCGAACTCGCGCGCGAAACAAGTGCGGGTTTTTTTTCGGGCCGGCCCGGAATTTTTCAAGAAATTCCAGAGAGAGAAAGAAACAGTTAGGGTTACTGTATTTGTCCGTTAAAGGGTACTGTAGTTTGTCAAAATCGCCTTTTTTGAGGAGAAGAGTACGGTAGATGTCTTTCAAAATCGGGCGCGAACTTTTTTGCTCAAAATGTCAAGGGAACTGGTTTGGGTCCGGGCTCGAATTTTTGAACGTGTTCAGATTTTTCTGAAATTCCTAGCCCGAATTTTTTGTTGAAAGTTTCAAGATTTTTTTTGGAAATTCCGAGCCGGCCCGAAAATGCAAACACGTTTCACGTGACCTCGGAGTTTTTTCAAATTTGTTTTTGGTGCGAGTTTGAATTAACTTCTACCGTATCTTTTTTCCGCTTTTTTAAAGTTTGAGAAAAAAACACTACAGTACTACCTGACAAAAAAAAGAAAAGTACATTTTTTGGGCGAAAATTCACCGGGAAATTTTTCAACAAAATTTTTTGGTACCCTCTCAGGCTGATACTCTTTTTGAAAACCAAACACGTTTTTTCTACAGTAACCACAATTTTTTGTAAAATAAAAAAAGAAATATTAAAACAGGCCGGACCGAAAAAATCTGATTTTTTTGCGCGAGATTTCAAAATTTGAAAACGAAAATTTTACTAGATCAGAAAAAGAGCGAAACGAAGAAAAATTGCAGACAAAACGCACATTTTTTGAGGAATGAAAATGAGAGGAAGAAGGCGAAGAAGAAGAAGAAAAAAATGGGGAACAGGTTTTCCGGACCGCCGGCTGATGGGTGTTTCTTCGCGGTTGTTTTTGACTCGTCCGCCTTTCGAAACAACACACAGTGCGGGGGGAGAAACAAACAGATTCTGCCAACCGATAAGATTCTTCCTCTTCTTTCCATAAAAATGTATGGAAAATGTGTGATATAATCTTGGGATGGGTGAGGAACGAACAACAAGGACTGGAATATTGCGGAACGTTGAAAAAAAACACACAAATGTCTGGAGGTTTCCAGACCGGCCCGGTTTTTTTGCCGGAAAATTGCGATATTATTTCGTACCGACCCGGCGATTTTCTGACTTTTCTACGGGTCTGGGTTTCACAAAAATAATTCCAAAATTACGGTATTTTTTCGGACCGGCCCGGGAATTTTCTAAATTTTTTTGAGCCTGGAAATAGGTATGTGTTTTTGTTGAGACTCGGGAAATTTTTATATTTTGACTTTTCACGAGCAGAATAACTTTTCTGTTAAGATTTCGGGCCTGATTTTTCTAGGTTTTTTGTAAGGCGAAAAAATTTAAGATTTATGGAAATGTCTGGTTTTTATTCCTGAAAATGACGGTATTTTTCCGAACCGGCTCGGAAATTTCTTAAATTTTTTTCGAGCCGGAAAAAAGTGCCGTTTTTTAGTCCAATAGTTTTTGAGATTTTGGACAGGGGTGATTTTTCTAGGGTCCACAAGAAATAAATCCCAAGAATTACGGTATTCTTCAGACCGGCCCGGAAATTTTCTGACTTTTTTTAAGGGAGAAAAAATATATGTTTTTGGCGGAAAATTTTTGAGTTTTCCGACCGGCCTGATTTTTTGTCTGAAAGTTGAGAAAATCCGGTTTGGCTCGACCTTATTTTGTGTTTTTGGAAGTTACGGTGTCTCAACCCGGCTCGTGAACTCTCAGATTTTTGGTTTCACGAGAAAAACGCCCACAAATTATGGTATTTCGGACCGGCCCGGGAATTTTCTGAAACTTTTTGTGTTAGGCGGGAAAATTTTAAGAAATCTGATATTTTTTTTTGGGTCACAAAAGTTACTGTAGTTTTTCGAACCAGCCCGGAAATTTTCGAGGTTTCGAAGGAACTTTTTGTCCAAAAAATTTCGAAAATCCTGATAAAAAAATGTTCGACACCATAAATATGTGTCTATAGACAGCCGGTTTGCATAATATTATTACGCGTATTATACTTATCAGATATACATAAACATTGAACAAGATGAAGAAGAAGAAGGAGAAGAAGAAACACGATAGATTGTATGGTTAGATTTCGGTATTTACCCCAGACACATATTGTTCGCACTTTTTTGATTTATTTGATCGAAACACTGTGACCAGATGGTGTGGCGGTATCAAAAAAATCAGAAAAAAACAAAAAAAATGGGGATTTTCGGAAAAAAATAAGAGAATGACAAGAGGAGAAGGAGGAGGAGGAAGATAATATAAAAAGTGTTGTTGTGGGGAGGGGTGAGCCAGTTGCTGTGTCACATATACACCTCAATCAACTCATTCAACCGCTATCAGACAAAACACGACAACTTTTATGAACACAAAGAGAAAAGGGGAGGGCTTAGGCGGAAGGGTTTGTGATGAGGAGAAAATTGGTTTTTTTGGGGTACGGCGAGATTGTGGGACTCAAAATGAGAGGGAAAATTTGCGGGTCGGATCGGAAAAGTATCGCGATTTTTAATTGAAAGAAGATTTTGCAGAAAAAACTCTAACTCATACATAATTAATTGGCGCATTACCCACTCGGGAAAGTTAGTGAAAAGTTTTCAAAATTTGGAAAAAAAAGCTCTATTTCTCGTGAGATCCTATTATTCAAATAATAAAAATAGATCTTTTAAAAGAATAAAAAATAAATAAATAGATTCCACGTGTCGACGTGTCAACGTGACACGTATCTTATTGTTAATTTTAATCATTTCAGTTTTTCGATTTATTACAAAGTGAGGCTTGAACTCGACAACCTCTCCGTCTGCGTTTCTCGGAATTCAACAAGATAAGTTAATTTCAAAAATTCGGGTCTTTTTTCTTGAAAATTTGTCCAAAAATCGATTAAAATGTTGTGTCGAACACTTTTCGGAGCGAGTACCGTCTACCAGAGTCTGAGTCCGGCTTCATTTGGTCCTAGATCGAGTGGGGATGTTTACATCCTTTTGGAACAGGCCAGAAAGCAATGAAGAATTGTGTTGATAATAGGACTTGGAACTCATTTTTATATTGATTGCGGAACCATTTTTTCACCTATCTCAAATTGAAATTTTCAATTCCCCGGGTCAATTTTGTGTGGTCTGAAGAAATTGTTGTTTTTTTCCAGATTTGATCAATCTTGCTCCAATGACTACATCGAAAAATGTGATCCACTGGAAGTAACAGGTACGAAAAACTGTAAAGTTTTAAAAAAATCCAAAAGTTAGTGACCTTCCCCGCATCAATAAGCGGCCAATATTATGTATGATCTAACTGGCTCAAAATCTCAACCTTTTTTCATCGAAAAATCTGATTTTTTTTTCAGAAAAAAATCTATAAATTTCTCGGCGGATCTGAAAAAATGACATTTCTCGGGTAGACCTCTATTTTTTCTGACTCATTTTTTTCTGTAAAAACCTCAAAATTCAGGCTAGTTGAAAATGTCATATTTTTTCGCCCCAAGAAAGTCTGAAATTTTTCGGGCCGGTCTGAAAAATTAGGAAAAAGGGGCAACCGTACCAATCCATGAGTGCAAAGATGAAACAAGAAAAATGAGAAGAAAAAGTAACGAGACAAGAAAAAAGAAAACTGAGCAAAAGGTAAAGAATGAATGATTGAATAAACACAGAAAGACATATAGACTGTTGACTCCGCCCACTTTTTGGACACGGCGTGGGTTGTAAAAAGTGGGCGGAGTCACAATCAATGCCTTCCTGTGCTCATTCATTCATTCATTCTTCATCTTTTGCTCAGTTTTCTAATATTGTTTTATTTTTTTCTTGTTTCATTCGTTTTTATTTTTGTTTCGTTTTTTGTCCCTTTTTCCATGCTTTTCAGTCTTTTGAATTTTCGGGCCGGTCTGAAAAATACCGCAATTTTTTTGGCTCAATTGTTATAATAAACACTGAAAAAATTCTGATTTGTTTCCGAATTTTTCAGCCTCAAAAAAAAAAAAGCTTTTTTTGGTCTAAAAAAGTCAGAAAAATCGTGTCCGAACAAAATTTCAAAACAACTTTCAGAGTAAAACAAACAAATTTCCACCTTTCGACTTCCACTTTTAGTTGAATACTAAAAATTCTAATTTTTTCAAATTTTTCTGACCAAAAATTAGTCCTCTCGAAAAATTTTCGAATAAAAAACAGGTTTTTTTCGCTCCAAAAGGTCAGAAAATTTCTAGGCCTGTCCAAAAAATGCACACTTTTTCATGTTCACTTTTTTCCGGAAACTTGAAAAAGCTTTCTTCTTTCCTCTCTTCAATTTTGAAAACGCTGACAATGAACATGTTCTTGACGACAATTGTCGTCGTGAAGCCAACCACAACATTTGCTATTTTCACTCGTTGTCACAATCTTCTCGTTGTCTTCTCCCCCCCAAATTTTTCGACACACAACAATGAATGTGATGATCAAATCAAAAAGATATAATGGTGACAGCTAACTGGCCGCCTCATTTTATGGGATCTTGTTAAACAATGAGCAAATAACAAAATTAAAAGTTGAGGGCAACAGAATATACTTAAATATTATATAAATATAGTTAACGACCTTGACGTCGTTGTCTGAACTTCGACACTTTTGCTGGCGCTTTTTCGGGTTGTTGAGATGTTGTTGCGTCTTTCGATGTTGACGGCATGCAATAGATCGGGTCGGAACGTTCGACAATTTTACCAGGGAATGTGCATTCGCTCATTATTCCCATTTCTTTTTTGTCTGCAAAATTTTTTGTCAATGAGACCAAGAAAAGGTAGCGTGACATTTTTCAAAAAAAAAAAATGTAGAGGTCACGCCACGAAAATTTTGACATTTTTCCTGGTTTTTTCTAGTTTTTTTGAGAACTTTTTATGTCTTTTTGGCCAACAAACTTACTTAGTTAAACTGGCCAAAAAGACTGCAAAATCTCAAAAAAATTAGGAAAAACCAAGAAAAATGGTAGAGAATGTCAAAAATTTGAAGAAAAGTCTTGGTTTTTTTTTCAAATTTTCGTGACGTGACCTATATATAAACTTTTTTTGAAAAATTTCACGTACTTTTTTATGGTCTCAATGAAAAAAAATGTTTTTCGAAATTTTTTAACATAGCGAAAAAATCTATATGCGCCGTTGAAAAAAATTTCACCGGTAAATTTGGATTTTTGATTTTCTCGAGAACTAGAATTTCACACGTTTCGAAACCCATCAAATTCTAACAAAAAAAGGAGGAAGAAACGTTTGTCTGCTTTATTGTATAGCGCGTCCCGTGGGATGTCGGTACACATGTTTTTTTTTAAAAACGCGAGAAAAACTTTTTTAATATTTTCAGTTTTTTCTCGAGTTTTTGAAAAATGTGTGTACCGACATCCCATGGGATGCGCCATACAATACGACAGACAAACATTTCTTCCTTCTTTTTTTTGTGAAATTTCACTTTGTTCGAATCGTCCGAAATTCCAGCTCTCAAGAAAGTCAAAATTCCAAATTCTTGAAAATCGACAAAAAACTCTCACCTAGAGCTCCCGGAGCAATTGGAGTTGGCTCGGTGACTTTGAGAATAGATTTGGTTTCAATGTTCGGTGTCTGAGTTTCAGTCTCCACCTGTAAAGATGAAAAAAATGGGCGTGGCCTCTTTCTCACTCACTGTATCAGATTGTTTGAACAATTTGATTTTTTCCAAATCTTTAGCGAATTTCAGCGATTTCTTTGGTTTTGGCTTGATCTCTTCAACTTTTTCCTCCTCCTCCTCTTTCTCTTCATAGTCATCTGAATCTATCTCCTCCTCTTCATCATCATCTTCTTCTTCCGAACTCGTCTCTTCACAATGTTCCAAATATTCGAGTAATTTGCTGAGATCTTTCTCATTAACACCGGGAAGTTGAAGCATTTTAAGAATGTTTTCCTTGTCGTCGATCTCTTCCCCTTCTTCTTCATCGGATTCTGGTAGAATAATCTCTAACTTGTTCTCCTTGGCATCGATCTCACAGTTTTTTTGCTCTAGCTTCTCTAATTCATCTAATCTCTTCATGGCTGTTTCGTGCGATAGTTCACAAGCTTCGCCTTGTTTTGATTTTCGAAGTTGTCGTTTTTTGTAGAATTCGGCTTCTTGTTCTTCGCTGTATGGTTCGCAAATCTCGATTTCTTCGTTATCATCGGTTACGCCGAAAAGGCTACTTGTAAATGCCAGTTTTTCATATAACATTTTCACAAACTCATCTCCTTTTTTAATCGTGTCTTGACAATCTGGCAAAATCATCAAACTTTCTTATTTTTCTAGCAAAATTTACTCACCAGCAATTCTTTTTTGAATAATTTTACCAGCCGTATACGAACTACACTCTACATAACAATCATCACCAAGATTCACCATCACCTCGTTCGTCTTAACAACATGTGCATCACAAAAATAGGCAACATCACAAACTTTGGCTGTTATAGGGGATTCGAGTTTTTTCACATATTCCGCTAGCGTTTTTCCAACGGTTTTGTAGTTTTCCACACACTCTTTTTGATCGGCAATCGTTTTTTCGGCATCGCTCTTCTTCTCGTTTATATCGTTGAGAAACGCTTCTCTCATTTCACCAAGCTTTTTCTCGTTGGCACTAGTCATTTCGAGAAATTTTCAAAAATGAAAAGAAGTCCGAGAGAAGTACACAAAACATGATATTTTTGCGGACGAGGCGCCGGATATTTCGCAATATTGCACACTTTCTTTTTGTTTCTTTTTTAAATAACGAAATTTCGCGAATTATAAAATTTCAGATGTCAGAAGATGATCCGAACGACGGAATAATTGGATGTTTACCCAGTGTAGTGGATCCACATCACGTTGAAGAGCTGCGAGCACTGGTTCGTTCTGTCAAAACGTTGTATGCGAAACCAGACGAGACACGAATCGAAATTGAATTTCTGAGATATTCAAGACTTCTTCATTTGTATCAAGAACAGCCCAATCTGCTGGATGGTTTGATTCCTGAACTAATCGAGGTGTTAATCGCCAATGTGGAACTTGTCGAAGGTCTGTCAGATGTTTCAAAAGCTTCACTTCAATACATTTCGGAACTTTGCATTGTTCGTGGCAGGAAAACAATTGTGAGGCTTCTTCCGCATCAGGTTACACTTCTCGAGCCACTTCTTAAAACATTGGAATTCTACGAGACGTCAAAATCTTTGGACCACGCGCAAAGAAACGTTTTGTTGCTATGGTTATGGATAGTTGTCAGAAATCCCTTTGATCTAAGAAGGTAACCTATTTAACATGTCTAAAAAAATGATAAAATTCTTAGATTTGATCCAACTGGTGATCCGAACAATGTAATAACTCGAATAATGAACATTGCTCTCGGTTACATGAAATGGGATTGGAATACAAGTCAATACTCTGCATCTCTCGTCATTGCACAATGTCTTTCTCGAACAGATGGAATCTCGAAAATTGCCCAATTTTTAGATCAACTTTTGAAAAGAATTCATGAACACGAAAATGATTGTAAAATGTTGTTGGCTGATCTTCTCCTGTTACTGGCGATTCTAAAACACGTTGATCGAACAAATCTTGTGCCATACCTTGAAAAAATTCACAGAGAAGTTGAATTTCTCTATCCAATCGACGAGAAAAGAGGTAGCCTCATATGCAAATGTTTGGTCAAAGTTGTTCAAAGAATTGGCCTGATCGCATTGAAACCGCGAACTTGCCAATGGAGTTATCAACGGGGGAAGAGACTGTTGGACAATATGTTGAATGATCATCAAATGGATGTTGCAACCACTTCGGAACAATGTAGTGATGTTGCGGAGTGGAATGATGATGATGGGCTGGAATATCCGCAAGTTGTAAGGATTTTTCTAGCTTGAGCGTTTTCAGAAAACATAGTCATCACTTACGAGACCAACCTCTCATATCGTCTGAAAATTGGTCAATTTTTTCTCCTTTCTCTCTTGAATTTCTCCTTTTGGCACAAAAATCATAGTTATCGAGTTTTTCAAAAATTACATTGGTAACGCTTATCAGTTTAAAGGAGATTGGCGAGATAGAAAAAAATTTGGTCGCATTCGATAGAGCGTCGTGAGATTAGTATAACCCTTGGAGGATTTTTTGTGAAATATTCTCATACCTGACCTAACAGGGTACCGAAAAAATCTTTAAAATTTTGTCACTGTGTATAACAACCAAAAAAACGGAGCAAATTAGCTGAAAATTTCAGACATTTTACAGAAAATCATAGTTTTTTTTTAAATTGAATTTAGAAAATTGAAAATTACGGTAAAAATGCATACTTTTATCAAGAAAAGCAGTTTTTCATTTTTCTTTAAAGTGAGTTGTGGCTCTTCGGAAAATTTCCGGCTCCGACCAAGCCTATTGTACAGTAATCCAGGCGGCACAAAGAAAGTTCAAATTTTATGAGGTGTGAAAAAATGTGTTTAATACCTCTATTAGGTCACCATATGTTGTTGTTGTTGTTATTATAGATAACATCATCATAAACAACAACAGGTGTGACCTTTTCCCTTTTGAGGGGTCGGGATCAAAGGCGGCACAAAGAAAGTTCAAATTTTATGAGGTGTGAAAAAGGTCTAATTAGGTCACATCTGTTGTTATTGTAGTATCGATAACATCATAAATAACAACAACAGGTGTGACCTTTTCTCCAATGCTTGACCAATTATTATTGATCAAAAAATGTCACATAAGGGTAAAAACGAAAAAAAATAGAGAAAAATAGCTGAAAATTTGAGAGAAAATCATATTTTTCTAGAAAATGTCACTGTGAGTTTTCGACCAAAAATGTTTTTCTCCTCTTAGGCCAGGTATGAATATTCTGGTTCTCGAAAAATATGGTCGAAATCGTTAGATTCCAAAGTTTGATTATTGTTTTTTGGAGAACTAGAATTTTTCACAGAAAAAAACCCTCCGAGGGTTATATTAATTTCACGTCGCTCTTTCGAATAAAACCAAATTGTTTCTTTCTATCTCACAGTTTTCCTTCAAACTGATAAGCACAATCATGCTTGACCTAGTAGGAGGAGAAGTATTGCGATATTTCTCAACGGAAAGTTGATTTTTGAAAAAGTTCGATAACTACGATGTTCCTTTAAATTTTGTTGTTTTTATAGTTGTTTTTTTTTTAGATTTTCGCTAAATTCCTGCCACGTTTTTCCTGAAATTTGAATTTCCGGTCTTCCCTTTCAGTTTTATTCTGAGAAGCAAAAAACAGAATTTTCTCAGATTTTTCACACAAAAAAACTAGAAAATTAGCTATTTTTCAGGTTGAATGGTCTCTATGTCACATCCTAACGGCTCTATCCAACTCGGAAACATCGGTCAGATGGTCAGCAGCAAAAGGAGTTGGCCGCATAACAATGCGCCTACCGAATGCCGATTTCGCCGCACAAGTCATCGAACAAATCATCGACGGACATTTCGGCGAAACGGGTCAATACTCGTCGTGGCACAGTCATGGCGCATGCCTAGCACTCGCCGAATTGGCGAGACGCGGCGTTTTGTTGCCGTCATTGTTGGCGACGGTGATACCGGCTGTCCGGGCGGCGCTGGTGTTCGAAGATTTGATGGGCGTTCATCAGAACGGTAATCAGGTTCGCGACGCGGCTTGCTATGTTGTTTGGGCGTTTGTGCGAACGTATGAACCGGCGATCATGTCGCCGTATCTCGACGAATTGGCGAGCGCGTTAATGTGTTGTGCGTTGTTTGATCGCGAAGTGAATCTGCGACGCGCCGCATCGGCCGCATTTCAAGAAATGGCTGGAAGACAGAAAAATGTGCCGAACGGCATCGATTTGCTTACGCTGGTCGATTTTTTTGCGGTCACAAATCGACAACGATGTTATGAAGAGTTGTGTGTACAAGTTGCCCAGTTTGACACATATTCTGACGCTATTTTGAAACATTTATTGGAGAAGAAGGTGAGATTTCGAGCTCCGGGGCGTGAAAATTACAAAAAAATGTGCAGAAAAAAAACTATTTTTGTCATTGAATAACTACGGAAAAGCAGAAAAAAATAGCTTAAACTTTGTTAGAAAAACATAGTTTTCAAATTTTCGTGGCGTGACCTAAACGTTTTTCTAGAAAATGCCACTGGGAATTATCGACCAAAAAAAATCACGCTTTTTTTGCCCTCTTAGTTAGGGCAAGATATGTTTAAAGGAGCATTGTGGCCTTCAAGGTTTTCCGTTATACCTGGCCTAAGAGGGTACCAAAATTTAGAAAAAATTTTTATTCGATGATGAGTGAAAAAACGAAACAACAAAAAAAAAGAAAACAATATTAGAAAACTAAGCAAAAGGTGAAGAATAAATGAATGAATGAACAAAGGGAGGCATAAAGACTGTTGACTCCGCCCACTTTTTGGACGCGGCAGGGTTGTAAAAATGGGCGGGGTCAACGGTCTCTGTGTATACCGCGCGGTGTTCTCTCATTCATTCATTATTCATCTTTTTGCTCAGTTTTCTAATATTGTTTTCTTTCTTTCTTGTCTTGTTTCTTTTGACTCTTCTTTTTGTTGTTGTTTCGTTCTTGCACTCATTATCGAATGGTACAGTTGTCTTCAATTTCGGATCATAAATCTCATTGGCCTCTTTTCCATGTTTTTAGTCATTTTTCTCTTTTTGGGAAATTTTGGTCTTTTACTTCTCTTGTCATTTCTTTAAGACTAGTTGTTTTTTTTTTTTTTTTTAAATAGAATTCTCATTTTTCTCGGCAGGAAATTCTAATTTATTAGTTTTTTGAAAATTTTGTCTCTGTTGAAAAAGTTTCTGAATATTCTGGATTTTTCTTTCAAAAGTTAGTGACTATGATATGAAATTTCGAAACCATGAAAAATAAAATGTTTTTCCTACCGTTTTCAATAAATGTGTGTACCGACATTCCATGGGATGCGCCATACAGTTATACAAACAAACGTTTCTTGTCCTTTTCGTAGGAATTTCATGCGTTTTCGAAATGTCGCGTTTTTTGTTGAAATTTAAAAAAAAATTTTTCAGATTGTTCATTGGGATGAAAGAATACGCGAGCAGGCTGGACAAGCGTTGGAGAATGTGTGCAAAAATCATGATTTTGACAAGAAATGTGTGGAAAGTCTTGAATTTTGCATTCTAAAGTGTGTGGACAACTCGACAT
Organism: Caenorhabditis sp. 8 KK-2011; assembly: GCA_963572245.1. Lineage (NCBI taxonomy): Eukaryota > Metazoa > Nematoda > Chromadorea > Rhabditida > Rhabditidae > Caenorhabditis > Caenorhabditis sp. 8 KK-2011. Next base: position 1,894,211 of record OY751546.1, on the reverse strand, counting down.
CGCCCATTCAACGACACGGATTTCTCATAGCCGCTGGTCACTTGGCAAAAGCGCTGACAGTTCGAAATGTCGCGATTGGCGAAGAGATTCGAGCGAAAATTGCCAAAATTCCCGGTTTATTAAAGGCGCATACCGATCGAACATCGCCGGTTGGTGCGTTGATTCGAAAAGCGGTTTGTCGATTCGTCGAATTGGTCAGCGAGGCGAAATTGGCGTCAACTGATGAGATTTGGATTGAGAGAATTTTGATGTTTTTGAGAGATGTCAATGAGAATGTGAGGAACTTGGCAAAAAATGCGGCAAATGTTTATGTACACAATCATTTGGTGAATGATGGCAAGGCGATTTTGAAGATTCTTGATTTGTGCTTGAAAACGGTGAGTTTTTTTTTTTCATTTGAAGACCAAGAAAATGTAACGTGAATTTTGTTTTGAGAAATGTATCGGGTCTCGTCACGAAAACTGAAATTATAATTTTTAGATTTTTTTTGACAAAACTTTTCGGTACCAGTAATGTGCCGAAAATTTTTCAAAATTGGAAAATTTCATAGCTTCTGGTTTTTGTGACGACCCCTTCTAATATTGCTCAAAAATGTTCCGGTGAATTTTTGTCAAAATTTTCGGGCCAGGTTTGAAAAATTCGGAATTTTTGAAACGACATTTAAAATTTCATAAGCATGATATTTTCTAGAAAAAAGTGAGCTGATTTCCAAAACTTTTCCAATAAAAAAATCAGCCAGAAAATATTTTCAGAGCAAAAATTAGATTTTTCGAATTTTCGAGCCTCATTTTGGAATTTTTAGAATTTTCGAGTCAGGTTGGAAAGCTTGAGAAATTTCCAACCTGATGTTATTTAAAATTTTCAGAGTTTTTGGCACAAAATAAAAAATTCCAGATTTTTCAAGCAAAAAATTGGATTTTTCAGAATTTTCGGGCCAAATTTGAAATTTTCATAATTCTTGGGCCAGGTTTGAAAATTGCAGAATTTTGGCCGGGCTCTTCCATCAGGAAAAAAACAATATTTTGTTCTATTTTCAGTTCACTTCGGGAAATGATGAGAATGAACGAATCGGAATGTGTCTAATCTGCGAAATTCTACCGCTCAACAATCAAGTGTTCGAGGCGATTTGTGACACGATTCTCAAACCGAAACCGGTGGATATGAAATGGGCGGTGGCGCGAAAACACGCCGTTCATGCGTTGTCATCGTTCGCAATTTCGAGCACGGCCGAGAAGTTTGACGAGATTTGTGGCAAATTGTTTGAAACACTCTACAAAGCGATGAACGATTATACGACTAGTGCCAAAGGGGATATTGGGAGATTTGTGAGTTTTTTGGTTTTTTTTTCGGAATTCCAAAATTTAAGGAACAAAAAATGCTAGCTGGCGGGAGGAGAAATGTGTATTTCACTACCAAAACATTGATTGCAAACAGCCGCACATAAAATAGGGCGGAGCCTATTGTTTCTTGCAAACACTGGCACACATTTAATGGCCTGTCGAAGTTTATTTTTCTCATAAAAATGTTGTTTTTTTAAAGGTTCGCGAAGCGAGCATGTCGGCTCAATGCGACATTTTAATAAATGCCAATTGCTGCGACGAATTCCTCGACGAACACGTCATCCGATGCGTGCGACACATGATTCAACAAAGTGGCGAGCGAATCGCGCGAACTCGCGAAAAATCATGCGACTGTTTGCGAAAATTGATGGCGTCGGAAAAGTGTGGACGACGAATTGCGAACTGTGAACTATTGCGCACGGTTTATCGGGAGCCGCACGATTTTATTCAGGATTCGAAACTGTTCGATTTGCGACCGATTCTCGAACAATGTCCCGAGTATTATGACAATTTGATGTTGGGCATTGTTGTGTCGGCGGGTGGACTGAGTGAGGGAACACAGAAAACGGCGAGACAGTTGTTGTTGGATCATCAGAGAAATGTTTGTGTTGATCAACTGGTCAGTTTTTTTTTTTGGTGCTTTCAATTTTGTCATACTGTATGACTCATACGTCATAAAAGGGCGCATTACTCTTTCTGGAAAGTTCCCTCATTTTTGGCCCCAAAAAAGTTTTGTGCCACACCTGACCTAAGAGGGTACCAAAATTTCTCAAAAATTTTGTCACTGTGCAAATCTTGGGAGGAAAATTGTTTTCATTGTGAATAGCTACCAAAAAACCGAAAAACAGAAAAAATAGCTCAAAAAATGCTTCCAGAAATTCGATCGATTCTTGGAGACGTGTTCCCGATTGTTCCGCAAATCTCAAAAAGGCATCCGCATCACCAATAGTTTTCTACAAGTTCTCCCGCAAATTTTTGCAAATCTCGGAGAGTTTTATGAGGAATGTCCCGAAAAATCGGCATCGATTGTGGAGATTGTTGAAATTATGAGAGTTGTGAGTTTTTTTTTTTTCCAAAAAACATGAATTTTCCGTGATTTTTCCAGGTGACTGAAAGTAGTGTGCAAATTTCCAGACAACGATTGCTTATTGATTGTCTTGCTGAGTTGTTGAATTGTGGGAAGAATAGTCTGATTTATAAAAAAGCGAGAAATATGGTGGGTTTTAAAGGGACATGTGGGTTTTGATAAACTTTGAAAAAAAATCTGACGAAAAAAAAATATTTTTCAAAAAAAAATTGTGATAAAAATTTTGATTTTGAAAAATTTATTTTTTTTTGTTTATAAAAATCAGGCGGAGAATGTTTTCCCAAATTTTTTTTCCTAGAAAAATTTTATCAGGATTTTTCAAAAAAAAAATCTGCCAGAAAATTTTTTCGCGAGAAATTTGAACAAAGTCGAAGAAATCTCTCGGAAATGTTTTTCACAAAAAATGTAGTCAGAAATTTGTCCAAAAAAATAAGTCGGAAAAACTTTCCCGAGAAAAAAGTCAAAAATATAAAGAAGTTTTCGTGACGAGACCCATACATTTTCATTGAAACCTTCTTCCAGATACTCGGATCACTTGTCAATCTGAAACCGGTTTTACGAAAATTGGCCGCCGAAAAATTGTACGAACACTTGTGTTGTGCGGAAGAAATCGACGAGTTGGTAGGTTTTTTTGTCACCAGAAAAAATTTTATCAGAAAATTTCAATTTTTCATTTTTTTTTCCACAGGTACTCGAATTGTTATCAACAACCAACTGGCAAGATGAATGTTGTGAAATTGAGGATCTTGAAAAAACGGCGGAAAAAATTGCAAAATATTTGGCGTGATCTCTATTGCTTGAAGAATATTTATATCAATTTTTTTTTTGGATTTTTTTTTCTCAAAGGTTCATGACACCTTGAATTTATTTATTTATTTCGAAAATTTTTCGATTTCAAAATTGAAAAAAAAAGTTTTTTGCAGAAAATGAACATTGATAACACGATTTCGTCAGTTCACAGTATTTTACAAATGGCAGTTGGAAGAGGAAAACCGATGCAAGGTAGAGAAATTGAGAGCACGTATAAGTGAGTTTTTGAAATTTTTCAAAAAAAAAAGAAAAAAATCGAGAATTTACCTTGTATTTCCACTTTTTAGAACTGGAAAAGGTGTCCAGACCTTGTATTTCCACTTTTTAGAACTGGAAAAGTGGTCCAGACCTTTTATTTCCACTTTTTAGAAAAGGAAAAGTGGTCCAGACCTTTTATTTCCACTTTTTATAACTGGAAAAGTGGTCCAGACCTTTTATTTCCACTTTTTAGAAAAGGAAAAGTGGTCCAGACCTTTTATTTCCACTTTTTAGAATGGGAAAAGTGGTCCAGACATTGTATAACCTTCTCAGTTCGACTAAAAGGTTACCAAAATTTCTCTAGAATTTTGTCACTGTGAAAATCTTGGATTTTTTTCATTGTGAATAACGACCTAATAACAAAAAAATAGCTTAAAATTCTTCAAAATTTGAGAGAAAAACATAGCTTTAAATTTTCGTGGCGTGACCTATTTTTGTTTTGCAGAGATTTGGAAGGTAAAAATTTGGCGGACATTTTGCGAACTTTCAATTTCAACTCAACCGAACAGTTTCTATTGCAATTTCCGAACAAATTTCAAAGAGTTGGACAGGTAAGCAGTTTTTTCTTCATTTTTTTTTTCCAAAATTTGACACTGTGAAGCTTTTTCGAGTCCGAACTTTTCTGTGCTCAAAAAACGCCCGACAAAATAGCCAATTTTCTGTCACCCAACAAAAATCGGGTAATTTTTTACCCGCAGCGGGAAAATTTGAAAGTTTTCAGGAAAAAAAAATAGCTGAAAATGTCAAAAATTTGAAGAAAAATCATGATTTTTATATTCTTGTTTTCTGAAAAATGTCACGGTTTTTTTTTGGTCTCCGGAAAATTTCGAAACCGCATGAAATTTTTGAAAAATTTCGCAGTTTTTCATTAAAAAAAAGTTTTTCGCCGTTTTTGAGTGTTTGTGCCGACTTTGTCGCGACATCACACGGGTTTCAGGAGAAATTCTGTTGAAAAAAACTGGAAAAACTGCGAAATTTGCAAAAATTTTATGCGGTTTCGAAATGTCCTAAAATAACATATTTTTGGCGCCAAATCTTAAAAATTGAAATTTTCTTCAAAAAACGCGCAAGTCAATATTTTGAGGGCCAAAAAAGGTTAGTTTCCAGAATCAATGGTACGGAACGGTGACGGATGAGTCGAGTGGGGTGATTGACGATATGATGGCGAGTAAAAATAATGGCCGAAAAGGTGCGCCGATGAGAGGAGCACGTTTCGGCGGAGGCGGCGGCGGCGGCGGATTTCGACAGGTTGGACGTGGAAATCGACAGGTTGGACGTGGAAATCGACAGGGTGTCGGTGGTGGTGGGCACGCGATTCCTCGAGTTCATGGCCACGGTTCGGGCGGCGCCGACTTCAATCCGTACTCGCAGAATCACTCGAGAGGCAGGCTCGACAATTTTGCGAGATCGCAGAAAAGTTTCAATCATCCACAACCGCCACCGCCACCGCAAACTGGTCTCAATCCATCGTCTAGTTCGAGATTTAATGCACCCGATTCGAGAGATCAGTTTGATAATTATAGGCAGTGAGTGTTCATTTTTTCATTTGTTAGGAGCCCACGGCAGAGAAAAGGGAGTTGGGGGTTACTGTAGTTTTAGTTATAGTTTTAGATAAGGGACTCTGAGAAGCGAAAAATGTCTATTTTTGACCGGTTTTCTTTCTTTTCACCGTCGAAAATCAGAGAAAACGGCCCGGAAAATCTCGAATTACTAAACTACAGTAACCCTAGCTCCATATTTTGGCTTGTTTTCACATTTTTCGCGTTTGAAGTGTCTGAAATCACAAAACTACAGTAACCCAAACCACATTTTTTTTTGCTAGTTTGACAAATTTTTAGTTAAAAAAAATCCGGCTCGAAAACGTCAAAAAATTTGTCGCTGTGAATGACAATCATACCTCCTGACCTAAGAGGAGAAAAAGTACCGTGACATTTTTTCGGTCGAAAACTCACATTTTCCAAAAAGTGGAACTGGGTAGGTTATCGTTCTCATTTACTACAGTAATCCAGGCGGCACAAAAACAGAAAAGTTCAAATTTTATGAGGTGTGAAAAGGGTCTAATTAGGTCACATATGTTGTTGTTGTAGTGTTGATAACATCATAAACAACAACAACAACAGGTGTGACCTTTTCCCCTTTGGAGGGTCCCCATCAAACTACACTCAATTTTGTTCACTATTTTTTTTGTTTGCTGAACAAATATTACGTACTTTTATTCTCAAGATTTTCACAGCGACAAAATTTTAAGGATTTGTTTTGGTACCCTGTTAGGTCAGGTATGATGACAATTACAGTAACCCCGTTCCCATACTTGTTTTGACATATTTTAGTTCGAAAATCACGCAAAATCGGCTTTACACAGAAAATGTGGGCCTAAGAGGGTACCAAAATGTAGAGAAAATTTTTGTCACTGTAAATGAAGACGAAAAAACAAATAAAAATGACTGAAACACATGGAAAAGGGGCGAATATGAGAAAAGTACCGTACCATTCGATTATCAGTGCAAGGACGAAACAACAAAAAAAAAAGAAAAACGAACGAGACAAGAAAAAATGAAAACTGAGCAAAAAGTGAATAATTAATGAATGAGAGAACACCGCGCGGTATACACAGAGACCGTTGACCCCGCCCATTTTTACAACCCACGACACTTGTAAAAAGTGGGCGGAGTCAACAGTCTCTATATGCCTCTCTGTGCTCATTCATTCATTCATTCTTCACCTTTTGCTCAGTTTTCTTTTTTTCTTGTCTCGTTCGTTTTTCTTCTTCTTTTTTGTTTTGTTCTTGCACTCATTATTGAATGATATGGTTGTCTTCAATTTTGAACCATAAATCATATTTGACTCTTTTCCATACTTTTCATTCATTTTTTTTTTTTGTTTTTTCGTCCTCATTCACATTGACAAACTTTGCTATCCTCTTAGGCCCTCCATTTATGTGCCGAGGAATATATTTTTTTGAGAAATTACGATTTTGGCGGTTTTCGAACTAAAAATATCATAACAAGTCCAAAGTATGGGATTTGGGTTACTGTAGTTTTATTGGCTCGCCATTTTTTTTTGATTCGGCAATATTTTTGGCGTTTTTTCGAGAAGATTTCTGGATTTTTTGAACTCAAAATTTGTCTGATTAGCTGAAAAGTGTGATTTGGGTTACTGTAGTTTTGTGATTTCTCATTTTTCGTGCCCAGAATATGTTAATACAAGCCCAAAATATGGGATTTGGGTTACTGTAGTTTGTAATTTGACTTTTTTCGAACCGTTTTCTCTGATTTTTGATTTAAAAATATGCCGAACGAGCCAGAAAGTGTTATTTGGGTTACTGTAGTTTCGTAGTTTCAGATTTGGCCGTTTTCTCTGATTTTTGAACTCTAAAAAAAGGTCTAGAAACACGTCAAATCTCATAAAAATCATTGTAAATGACGACCCAAAAAATGAAAAAAAAAGTTAGAGCAAAAATATTTTGTCTTGCAGACGTCCTCGCGAACGAACACAAAGTCCACCTCACTACTCGTATCCTTCTTCGAACAACTACGATCGGAATGATTATGATCGAGATGATGATCGGCGGAGACCGTACTACGATGATGATAGAAATGGAGGATGTGAGTTTCATTTTTCTCTCTCTCTCTCTTCTTTTTCTCTGAAAATCTGTTTTTTTTTTGTTGCAGTTGGACAGTATCAAGCGGATCCGCCAACATCACGGCCAAAATCAGTTTGTGAGTTTTTTTGAGCAAAATTTTTTCTGAAAAATTCGAAGGAAAATTGTATTTTTTTTTGCAGTTGGTCGACAAGATTATGATGATAGAACATATCGTGATCGTAGTCGTGAACGAGTTTTCGACAATTCTTGTGAGTTTTTTTTTGCTCAGAGCTCCAAGAAAAACAAATTCCTATTTTGTCTAGCCCGATTTCAAAGTGATGATGATGACGATGATTTGTATGATGGAAGAGGATTGAATAGGTCGAGAAGTTCGCGAAGTATGTTCGGACAGGAGCCGGGTTTGCAGGAGAGAGCTCGGTCGAAGAGTCGAAGTATGAGAGATGTTCGAGTTTCGAGATCGGATGAGGATTCGGTTAGTTTTGAGAGGAGGGACTTTTTTTTTGGAAACTACAGTAATTCAAGGATAGATTGTCTGAAAAGCAGGAATTTTAAAGATGTTGAAGAGCTACAGTAACCTGGAAACTTTAAAAAAAAAATTTACCAGCAAAAATTTTCCGAGAAAAGTTTTTAGTCGGATTTTTTTTTTGGAAACTACAGTAATCCGAAACTAACAGGCTTTTAAATTTGGTCCGGATCATTTTCTGAATACCACAGTAATCCGAAAACTACCTCAGAGTGAAAATCGAGCTTTAAGTCAATGCGGGAAAATTTTGAACCCGATTTTTTTTTGAAACTACAGTAACCCAATGATAGATAATCTGAAAAACAGAAATTTTTCGTTGAAAAACTACAGTAACCTGAAAATTTCTCAATTTTGAAAATTTGGCGACAGAAATTTTCCTAGAAAAATTCTCGGTCCGATTTGTTTTCGTTAAATTTAAGCCAGATGATTTTCTAAAAACTACAGTACCCCGAAAACTGTCAAAGTTTGAGAACCAGGTTTCCCTAATTGGAACAAAAACTAGTGATCAAGTTGCAAAAAAATGAAGAAAAAATATCTCGGAGCCAAAAATCTTGAAAAATTTGATTTTTTTTTTGCTCTTCAAAGTTTGTGGCCTTCGAATCCGGCTCGAAAAAAGCGCAAATTTTTTTGCAATTTCCAGTTGGCGGCTCGATTCGGCGAACTTCCGATGACAAATGATCGAGCCAACGATTTGTTGTTCAAATCGGGCGTCGACAACGAACCCATCGAATTCGAACCCGTTGCACCACAGCCACGAAACACCAAACAAAATGTGGCGGCGGCGATCGTCGAAATTTTCGAGGGCAACAATCTGAAATCGCTGAAAGTTGTCGAATTGATCAAATTGTTGAATCAGCGTGGAATGTGAGTTTTTCGTGTTATTTGGGATGTTTCGAAATTTCAGGCCTAAGAGGATCCTCTAAAATTTTGTCACTGTGAAAATCTCGGCCAAATAACAGAAAAAATAGCTTAAAATTTTTCAAAATTTAAATTTTCGTGGCGTGACCTATAACTTTTGACCAAAAAATTGTCACGCTACTTTTTTCCCCTCTTAGGTACACCTTATAAGGTATGATTTCAGGGATTTGCCGATTGGAAAATATGGAGATGTTGGATCGTTGAAACGTATCAAAGACGCCAAACAGAGGACACTTCGTTTTATGCGGATTAATGAGATTGAGGTTGGTGATCACCAAATTTTTCCAAGAATAAAAAGCGGGAATTTTTGGGATTTTTTTCTCCCAAAAAAAAGAAGATTTTTCGGTCCAAAATTATCCAAAAAAAAATCGTTTGAAAAATGGATTTTTGGCAGAAATTTGTAAAATTTTTCAAAATTTAAAAAATCTCTTTTTTGGCTCAAAAATGCAATTCTTTGGCCACCTCTCCAAAAAAAAATTAGTCAGAAAATGCTCTTTTTCGAGATTTTGTGGGTCTGAAAAGTTTTTTGTACAATAACCGGTTTTTTTTTTGCTGGAAAACTACAGTAACAAAAAGTCTCCTTTTTTTGAAACTACAGTAACCCAAATGATCAGAATATCGGGAAATTTTGTTGAAAAACTACAGAAAAAAAATTCGGATATTTTCAAACCAAAAAAATTGGAACTACAGTAACCCAATTTTTCTTCGAAATTGGCAACCAAAACGGTTTTTTTTATTTTGTTGATAAAAAACCTGCCCGGGTTTTGCAAAACTACAGTACCCCGGAAGGGTTTAGGTGTTGTGGAAAACCACAGTAACCCGGATTTTTTAAAATCTATTATCCAAAATCGAAACGGTCACACGCGCTCTATTGATAATCTTATCTTAACTCGGTTCAGAAGAGATTTTCAGAAATTTTTGATGTCAGAATCTGATTCTACGGGTCTAAAAATATCAGAGAATCTTGTTCTGGAAATATTTTTGTTGAAATTTCAATTTACAGTAACCGCGTGGCAGTGATTGAATTTTGGATAATATTTTTAGTTCAAAAAAAGAGGTATTTTTGATTTTTTACGGTCCGAATTTTTGGTGTTGCAAAACTACAGTACCCCGAAAACGTTGAGGTTTTGTGCAAAACTACTGTACCTGTTACAAGAGGTGAAAAAGTAGCGTGACATTTTTTGATAAATTTAAATTTTCCTTCAAATTTAGACGTATAGTAGCCTCTTGTGACAGGTCTGAAAATACAGTAACCCGGAGAGTTTTTTTGTTGTAGAAAGTTGTTCACTACGGCGAAGAGCGAGCGATGTTCGAACCGACATCATCGAATCAAGCGTCGGGGTCATCATCGACAACGAGACGAACCGATGCCGAATTGCAAAAACGCGGAACATCGTCGATCATCGAACAATTGAAACTGATTGTCGGCACGTCGATGTCGATGCGAACCGCCATCGAACGCATCAAATTCGATACGCACAACGATGAGGAGAAGATTCGACAAGTTGCGTTGGCGATTTTGACGCAAGAAGTGCCGGTGGTTTTCAATTTGGATCGTCTTGATGGTGGGTGAAAATTCTCAAAATGAAAATTTCTACGTTTTTTGTCCTTTGAGCCTCCCCAAGAAACCCAAATCTTAGACCTGAAAAAATGACTTTTTCTCCAGATAAAGGAACAATTACTCGAAAGAAGCACGAAGAAGTAACACCGCAGGGAGAAATTGTTATATCAGGTACAACATTTTTTGTTTTCTAGAAAATTGGCGAAAAATTGAATCGAAAATGATCTGACCGCGTTGCGTGTCTGCGACGCGGTCTAGCTATTTTTTTTTGGAAATGAAAACCGCGTCGCGGACACGCAACGCGGCGCAAAGAAAAATGAGTGAAAGTGGGCGGGTTTTTGCTTTTGCATTTTTCGGCACACAGTTTTTTGACGAAAAAAATACAAACAGAAGATTTGATTTTAGTGGAAAAAAACTGTACGCTAAATTTTTTCTTGCAATCATTTTGGCGCCAAAAACTACAGTAGTCTGAAACGTAGCAAGTTGATTTTTTTCTCAAAATTGCAGTTTTTTGACGGAAAAAATTTCCTCGAAAAAGTTTGTCTGAAAAATATTCACCGGACAAGGCCGGGAATTAATATTTTTCAAAAAAAATGTTTTTTCTCGGCTTCTAATTTTTGCTCAAAATTTTGGAATTTCAAATTTTCAAAAATTTGCGCTTTTTAACCGGATTCTAGATCGACGAGATAGCAAGAGACGCAGAGAGAAAAATTGTTAGTTAACCGCGTTGCGTGTCCGCGTCGCTGTCGAGAATATTTGTGACGTAAAAAAAATTCCGCGTCGAAATTTAATTTTTTCAAAAACATACGAAAAATGACGAAATTTTACTTTTTTGCATTTTTTTTCAGACCGAATCACATCACCGCAAAAGTTTCACGCCAAACTTGTTCACCCGTGGTCGAAGCCGACGGAATTCGCCAAAGTTCCCGCCACATTCCCCATCGAAGTTGTCAAATTCGACCAATTTGGTAACCATTTCTATGTGCGATGTTTGGATCAAAATGAACAGTTTGAAAAAATGCAGCGAAACATACAGTAAGACAATTTTGAAAATTCTTGAAAAACAGAAAAATTTTTTAGAATCATTGCCGAAAAATTTGTGAAAACAAGCCAAACGCAATTGAGAAGTGGTGATTGGCGAAAAAATGATGGATGTTTGGTGTTGTGCCAGGTGTCGAATGATGAGCAAAGTGTTCGGGAATGGCATCGCGCGGTTTTTGATAAAGTTGATGAAGAGGACGATCTGCTCGTCGTCAATCTCATCGATGTTGGACAGAAAAAATCGGCGACCGTCGAAAATGTGATTCCGATGCCGACATCGATCAGCACTGTCGATCCGTTCGCCATCAAATGTTGCCTACTCACCTTCAACATCATTGACGACGAATCGTTCGAGGAAATCGAGCAACACTGGAAGGAGGAGTTTGAGACGCGACGCAACGCGATGGACTTGAACGCCGAAACGATTCGATGCGACACGCCGCAAGAGGGTCTTGTCATTCGGCTGATGAATCGCAACAAGGCGGGCCGGTATTTCGATGTGCTTCAATCGTTGGCGAATGACGAGTTTATCGAGATTGTCGATAAATGATTTTGTTGCGTTTCTTATTTTGCGGTTAGTCTTTGCTTTTCTTTATAAATTATTTTTTTAGGGGGAAATTTATTAGATACAAAATTTTTTAATGAGATCCATGATGAGGTCTCGAAAATAGAATCATTCTGATGGTACAGTAACATTGAAATTATCCAAAAAGTCTGATGGTTTAGTCTGCCATTTGCCCAGACCGGCTTGTTCCAGCTGTAATTCGAGGTTTGTTGAAAAAACCCGAGAAATGGGAAAACTTACTTTATTATAGAACGATGTTTTGGCGTTCTGATAGGTTTCAGCTTTTTGCTTGGCAGCTGCGTAGTTGTTGATCGAGCTGTCCGATCGGTTCAACTTCAAATACGATTGGAACAATTCGAATTTCGAATATTTTGAAGCGTTTCCATCATGAGTGAGGCCAAGTGTATGATCGAGTTTCTCAACACTGTCAATTCCACGGGTCCAACAATGAGAATAGCTGGTTATGGAGCGCATTTGATTCTACAACATGAATTTTGGCCAATTTTGCACAAAAAAAAAACAAAAAACTCACCGCAATACTCTCGAGCTGCAACTTCTCATTCTTCTCGCTCAATCGTCCGGCCAACGCAAACTTCAACGAATCGTCTGAAACCGGCGCATCGGTGCCGAAGAAAATGGCGTCCAATTTGATGGGATTCAGAAGATTCGACAAAAGTGCTCCCTGAAGTCCAATCGTATTCCATTTGTAAATCTTGTCGGCGGTGCAATGAACTCGAATCTCTTTGGTTTCACGAATTTGGGCGCTTGTCATCACGTTGTCTGGAACTGGTGTGAAGCTGATTGGTCTGAAAGCGGAGAATATTTCTTGGAAGGACAAGAAAAAAACTAACGTCACATATGCGAGTTTTCGAATTTTGGCATCTGGCACCGACATGTTGCAGACTGGCGGAAAACTGGTGTAGAGCAGAATTTTGAGATTTGGTTTCAACTCGGCCTTCTCCTGCCCATTCTGAATGACGAAAATCGAATTTTGCGGATCGTTCTCCAACACGGCCAACTCTTGAATCAAATAGCGGATCAGCGATCGTCGCGCCAATACAATCGCATCCATGTGAACCAATGCGTGACCGTTGGATTCGTGCAATTTTGCCGGCTCGACAATGTTTTGCATCGACGAACCGGTCGCGATGAGACGTTTCTCCTCTTTCTCATTGACGAGGAAAAAGCAGGCGACTTGATTGCTGGCGCGAACGTTGTAGTATTGGCACATTCCGTGATATTCGCGTTTGGCGAATTCCGAAATGTCGCGACACAGTTTGGAGACGTGGTGCGGTGCGATTGGGGATGTTTCTTGATTTGATGCGGCGGCTGCGGCGGCAGCTTGCGTGTCATAGTCCAGGGAGAACAATTCTTTGAGCGCAATTACTGCCGCATTGTTTTTGGCGTTTTTCTTGGAAGACCCGGTGGCTGTGAAACTTTTCTCTCCAATTATGCAGTCACATCTGAAATTGGGGCATGTTCAAAATTTTCGGGATTATTTAAAAGCACGTTTGCCACATACTTTATTTTTTGCAACTAAAGCGCACAGTTTTTTTCCCACTAAAATTCGATTTTTGATTTATTTTCTTGAACAAACTATGTGCCGCAAAACTCTCCCTCTTTTTTTTTTCGCAATTTTTTGCCACTCACATAAACGTCGGCGGAGTTGTTTTCGGCTCACCATCCTTGAACTTATAGTCCACTTTAATCTCGCCATTATTTTGCTGCAAATGTGTGTGTAACGTGGCCGCTGGTCCCAATGGCAAATTCTTCGAATCCCCCTCCTTCTTTTTGCATTTTGACGGATCGAGCTCGAAGAATTGCGTAAGCGCAAGCAATGCGCATTGTTCTTTGGCAATCGTTTTTGACAACGAATCGGACGATTTAAAGTGTGCCGTTTTGGCCGGATCGTCGTTTGATATCACTGTGCACTTTGCGTAGAAGAATGGTCGTCCGTCGCCGAGAGGTTTGACTTCCGATTCTTCTACGTCGAAGTTGACTGTGCAGCCAAGTGTAGAGGCGACTGAGTAGAGGGTCTAGAAAAAAGTCAGATGATGTCGTGAAGAATTTTTGAATATTCTTCGATATTTTTATGCGCTTTCAAAATGTCATCAAAATGGTGTGTTCGTGACGAGACCGTGCGAGTTTTGTGATTTGAAAAATTCTATTTCGACCTCAATTTTTTAAACGTTTATAATACTATAATTTTTCGGGACCACGACATTTCGCAACCGCATAAGAATATCCAAAAAGTGTACCGACATCCTACGGGATGCGCCATACACTAAGACTCTACGAGAAGTTCTCAACTAACCGCAATATTGCTGAAATTGTTAAGACGCTGTGTCGCTGATCTCAAAGTCACCAGCTGAATGTCTTTCTTCGAAACATTAAATAAGTCAAGAAGTGCTTCTCTTATTACCAGATTTCTTTGAGTTCCACGACCAGTTCCGATTTTTTGGAATTGTCTTCCCTGTTCTTCAAACTTCAGTGTCACTCTGGAAAAAATTTAGTTTTTTTTTTTGGTTTCGGTTTCAGAACCAAAAACTAACGTAAAGATTGTGGCTGGATCTTTGAACCAAAGTGGTTTCTTCTTCTTCTCCTTTTTCGGCGCATCATCGACCTCCATTTTAACGGCGGGGGCTTCCTCTTTGACTTGTGGTGGTAACGTTTCAGTCACCTCGAAAACCGGAACATATGTATCGGTGGAATCGGCGATGATCCTGTTCATCAGATCGAACAACGAACTAGCCGCCTCGACTGGAGATAGTTTTTGTTTTTTGACCTCTTCTGGTTTGGTCGCCGGTGCGCTTCGTTTTTGTTTTTTGGCAGGTTCTGGTTGAGCTGGTTCGACTTTTTTGGGAGTTTTTGGAGCGGGTTCTTTCACAGTTTCGACGAACGCGACGAATTGAATGTCCGGACGCAAGATGCGAAGCGCGTTTTCCGAACATTTGTGCTTGGCACTTTTCTTGTTAGACGCTTCACCCTCAAACGGATGACCATCAACATTAAGTTTGCAAATGTATCTCTTTGGAGTTGTTTTAGTTTCCGAGTAACTGTAAAAAATCAATAATTTAGTTATTTTCTCAGAGATATGTGGAAATTAATCCGAGAGTAACTTGAGATTCAACATTTTTTCACCGTTGATTAATCGTTTGGTATAGAGCACATTTTACCATTCTAGTACGAATTCAACAAGCAAATTCGCACGAGAATGGTAAACTGTGCTCTATCTGACACCAAACAATTAATCAGCGGTGAAAAAATGTTAAATCTCAAGTTACTCTGATTTCTTGATTTTTCAACTAACTCCTCGGTGATATTTCTGAAAACTTCATGAAGAATACTTGTTGGAGTTTTGCCAGCAGTCACCAGGGCTTTTGGCGCACTTTTCGCTTGTTGTTGCATGCCAAATTGACCCTTATTTCCTTGCTTTTGTGGTTTTTTAGCTGGAACGCCAAACTGTCCACCAAATTGCCCGCCGAATTGAGGTTGATTCCAATCAGAAGTGGATTCATACCCAAAACCTTTTCGAGAACCAGCTTTTTGAGGGAATGTTCCAAAGTTGTTGAAGTTAGCACCCCCGGAAAATGCGGTATAACCTTTTGGTTGAGCATATCCATAATTGTCGTTGGAATAGGGATTTTGGTGATTTTGTTGGTTAGGCAAAGCTCCTGCTCCTGTTCCAGTTGACCAGTTTGACCAGCCTTGATGATAGCCCTATAACAAAAATACCTTTTTCAGAGGTAGGTTAGAATATTAGTTGTGTGCGCGTACGTGAGCAAACTCGAGCTCATTACCGTACGACAACGCAAACTTTGGGGGTATTTGAGTAGAGAAAAAGAAACGAAATTCAAACTCCCAATAAAAGTTTGAAGTTCACGTACGGTGTTGGCCGAATTGCCTCCATAGTTAGCGCCATCGCCAAAACCATAAGCGCCGAAACTGTTATGATCCATTATTGTGTCGAGACGAATTTCTTTGTTTTGTTTTGTTTTCTGAAGATTGATGTTTTTTTATTAGACGGAACGTTCTCATTCGTTTCGCACAATAGAAAAACAGTCCGATCGTATTGATAGCTCTGTTTTTCTTCACGTTTAAAACTAGCAATACAATCATCAAGAAAACATGGTTTGCAATTTCCAAAGGCCTCCAAAATTTTGAGAAAATTTTCGTGGTAGGTCAAAATATTTTTCGTGACCTCTTCTCGTAAATTTTCATTTTCAAATTATATTTTACGATTGAGATTCAAAAATACACTTTTTGCTGAGTTTTCCTCATTTTTTGTGAGCTTTGGACATTGCAATTGGATAATAGATTCGATTCTGACACAAGAATGAATCTGACGCAGAAATTTTCATTTTCAAAAAACGAAAATGTGAGTTTCAAAAAAATAGGCTTTTTAAGTTTTTCACATCGCCCAAACAATTTTAACAGTGTCTACAACATAGAGCATGGATTTCACAAATTTTCTGAAGATTAAAAATAACTCGAACACGTCGAAAAACCACGTAAACGCAGAGTTCAGCGGAGCCCAAAAAAAATGCTCACTCCAATGCTCCGCGTTTACACATTTGCCCTCGTTTTAGTGCTAAACAACAGGACATCGTCATTCATCGTATTGTTGTTTGTACACGTCATCTCGAAAAATTCAAAAGGAAAATTGGCATTTAATTACAGGTGTATGTTCTGGAATCGATCCACAACAAATCAGACAGGAGGACCAGGAGGAGATTTGGGTGAATTTTTTTTCCAAAAAAAATTTTTCCTCAATGAAAAAAGTCTTATTGTTTATGAAATAAGAGAATATCATGTTACATTTGTCTTTTCAAAAAAAATTCCAAAAACAGGAGAGAAGCTGTTTTATCTTTTATTTCAAAAAAAAAAGCTTCCCCCTTCTTTTTACTTTATTGTGCATGCATGTGCATCTATGGCAAACTCCTCGCGCACACACATTTTCATCGATTTTTTCCTTCTTTTTTGAAAAAAAAAAGAAAAAGATTTCCCCTTTTCTCATAACAAATGTTTTTCGTGCTTCCTATACAATTTTGTTTAGATAAAAATACAGAAAAACTATTTGTTTCAGCTGAAAATCCATATTTTTAAGTAAATATACTTCCTCGTCACATAAATAAAATAAATTTTCTCATGAATTCGTAATGTAACTCTTTCCCCTTCATTTATCCAATCTTCTCTCGTTTTTTTTTTCTCGGCAAAAATTGAATTTATTCCCAAGCACAATTTATAATCGACTTGTTTTTCTGGTATTGAGAAATTTTCAGAGAAGAAGAAGACTGGGTCTAATTAGGTTTAGCCCCTTGGGATATTTGTTGTGGAGGGAGGAAAACAACAAACTTTCTTGCTTATTTGGTTTAACCTTATGTGTGATTTTATAGACCTAAGCCTAAGCCTAAACCTCTAAATTTCTAGGATCATCTCTTCCAACTCGGCGTGTCGAACCTCCCCAATCAACCAATATGTTTCGTGTGAGAAAGGCGCCAACAGATGCGTTGGCGTTGACAAATTGCGCAGTTGTTAATCGAGAAGATTTTGATTGTAATCATATCAAGTGAGTTAGATATTTTGTCAACGCGTTGCGTGTCCGCGTAGCGGCTCTGGTTTGGAAAAAACGGAGAGAAACCGCTCCGCGGACACGCAGCGGGAACAAAGAAATTTGTGAATAGTGATTTTTTTTGTTGCTTTTTTCCTTAGTTTTCGAAATTTTGTAATTTTTCGTAAAATCCATACCTAACAGGGTACCAAAAAAATCCTTTAAATTTTTTCACTGTGAAAATCTTGAGAAAATATTTATCAAGAAAAGCAGTTTTTCATTTTTTTTTTTTTTTTTTTGAAAGTGAGTTTTGGCTCTTCGGAAAATTTCCGGGCTCCGACCAAGCCTATTGTACAGTAATCCAGGCGGCACAAAGAAAGTTCAAATTTTATGAGGTGTGAAAAAGGTCTAATTAGGTCACATCTGTTGTTATTGTAGTATCGATAACATCATAAATAACAACAACAGGTGTGACCTTTTCTCCAATGCTTGACCAATTATTATTGATCAGAAAATGTCACATAAGGACAAAAACCAAAAAAAAATAGCTGAAAATTTGAGAGAAAATCATATCTCTCTAGAAAATGTCACTGTGAGTTTTCGGCCAAAAAAATGCCACGGTACTTTTTCTCCTCTTAGGCCAGGTATAAATATTTCGTAAATTGTTTTTCAAATCGCAAAAAAAATGAAAATCACGCTTTTTTTAATGAAATTTTCCAAGTTTTTATAAATTTCTAAAAAAAATTGTTTATTTCGTAAAAAATGTGACCCCAAAAACACGTTTTTTCACCAATTTCACGTCATTTCCCCCCGTTTTTTGTCATTTTTATCAGAGAACCAGTTAAGAAGTGACAGTTTTGTTGTGGCTTAGGTTTGAAAAAAAAGTATAATACAAAAATCTACAGTACTTGGTCAATTTTTCGATTAAAAAAATTTCGCGCGCTGTGATCTCGTCACGAACACACCAAAATTCAATGATAGTGTGTGTTTTCGTGACGAGACCAGGTGCGCGCTTCTATTTTGAAGCCAACTTTTTTCATGTCAAAAAATCGGCCAAATACCTGTAATTCTTTGAAATCTTCTTAAAATTTCACCCCTTTTTCCAGGCATGTGAGCGTCAAAACCGGCCCGGCGCATCATTTCATTTTCTCGCTCAAAAACGACGGCTCTCTCCGACGCGGCGAAATCGCGTTCGCCGTTCCTCAGCGAAAATGGGCTGGATTGTCGCTGGATCAAGAGGTTCGCGTCGAACCGCATCGTTTCCAGCACAGCGAATATATCGCGTCGATTGTCGTTTCGGCCGATTTCAGCAATAAAAAGTCGGTGACTTCAGAACCGTTGAACGCGGATATGATGGCGAGAGAATTCTCGATGCAATTTGTCGGACAATCTTTTGCGAAAGGCGAACTTTTAGTGTTCAGATTTGAAGAAAAGGATAAAAATCGAACACATACATTGTCATTGACTGTTAAATCGATGGAAGGGATCGATATTTCGAAGGCGGCGATTGCGGCAAGCGGAGAAGGCGCAAACGCGCCAAAACCGCAACCAATCGATGCCGGCGAATTGATGGCGAATTCGGTGATTGTGTTCGACAAGGAAGAGGGTTCGATGCTCAATTTGATCGGAAAAAGCAAGGGAAAATCGGCGTATCGATCGATTATCAATCCGGATTGGGATTTTCAAAAGATGGGCATCGGCGGTTTGGACAAGGAGTTTTCGGGAATCTTCCGACGTGCGTTTGCGTCGCGCGTCTTCCCGCCCGAGTTTATCGAACAGTTGGCGATGAAACATGTGCGCGGTATATTGTTGTTCGGACCGCCGGGAACTGGTAAGACGTTGATGGCGAGACAGATTGGTAAAATGTTGAATGCGCGTGAGCCGAAAATTGTCAATGGACCGCAGATTTTGGATAAGGTTTGTTGACAGGAAAAAGAGCACCGAAAAATTTGTTTAAAAAAAAACTTGCGCTGAAAACATACCTTTTTTTGTCACTGTGAAAAAAAAACGAAAAATATGAATCTTTCCTCTGAAAATAGGATATATATAGTTTTTATCAGTTTTCGTGATGAGACCCATACACATTTATCAAAAAATGTCTCTACCAAAAAAAATTAAAGACAACTGTGAAATTCTATGATGAAAAAACCGGGAGCAAAACGAACGAGACAAGAAAAAAAACCAATATTAGAGAACTGAGCAAAACGTGACAAATGAATGAATGAATGGACACCGCACAGTTGTCCAAGAGACCACGCCCATTTTTACAACCCACACCGCGTCCAAAAAGTGGGCGGAGTCACAATCAATGCCTTCCTGTGCTCATTCATTCATTCATTCTTCACTTTTTGCTCTGTTTTCTACTATTGTTTTTTTTCATGTCTTTTTCGTTTTGTTCTTGCACTGATAATCGAATGGTACGGTACTTTTCTCATATTCGCCCCTTTTCCATGATTTTTCAGTCATTTTTCTTTGTTTTTTTTGTGTAACTCTTGATAGAGGGTGGACCTACTAGGCGTTATAACTCTGAGCTCTTGTCCACAATTATCCTAAATGTGATTTTTGAGATTTAAGCGTAAAGGGGAATCGGCAACTTTAAATAAAAGAGCGCCCAAAATGTAGTAAAAAATCTCATTAGACCCGCTTCGGAAACGCCTAGGAAAATAGTTACGAGTGGTCAAAGTTTAGCTGAATTGTATGTCGAAAAGCAAAACTTTGAGAATTTGTAACCATTTTCTTAGGTTTCCGAAGCGGATCCAATTAGATTGTTTACTATATTTTGGGAGCTCTTTCATTTAAACACAACTTGCCGATTCCCCTTTAAGCTTAAATCTCAAAAATCACACTTAGGATAATTGTGGACAAGAGCTCATACCCCCGTAAATTTCACGCTAAATCAAAAATTTGAAAAAAATTCCCTGGCAATTGTTTGCAATAAAAATCCGCATCTCAAAAAAAGAAAAAGCACGCAACGCACGACCGCAACGCGCGCTTTCTTTTTTATCCAATTCTATAATCAATTCATAAAATATCAAATTTTCAGTACGTCGGAGAATCCGAATCAAACGTGCGTAAACTGTTCGCCGACGCCGAAGAAGAATGGCGTCGTTGTGGTGCGAACTCGGGCCTTCACATCATTATCTTCGATGAAATCGATGCGATTTGCAAACAACGTGGTTCAATGGCCGGAAGTTCATCGGTTCACGACACTGTCGTCAATCAATTGCTGTCGAAAATGGACGGTGTCGAACAGCTCAACAATATACTCGTCATCGGAATGACAAATCGAAAAGATATGATCGATGAGGCGCTTTTGAGACCTGGTAGATTGGAGGTTCAAATGGAAGTCTCGTTGGCGGACGAGACGGGAAGACTGCAGATTTTGAAGATTCACACGGCCCGCATGAGAGAGTACAACAAACTCGATCCAAATGTTGACCTGGGCGACCTGGCGAAACGAACCAAAAATTTCTCCGGCGCCGAAATTGAGGGTCTTGTTCGCGCGGCGCAATCGAGTGCGATGAATCGCTTGGTTAAAGCCGGCGGAAAAGTTCAACTAGATCCTGACGCGATCGAAAAACTGATGATCAACTCGGAAGATTTTGATTACGCCCTGGAGAATGATATCAAACCGGCGTTTGGAAGATCGGACGAATCACTCAACAAGTTTTTGGATCGGGGAATGATTGTCTGGGGTGCTGAAGTTACCCGAATCTTGGAAGAGGGTGATCTATTGGTGGCGAGCGCGAAAAATCCGGAGAATAGTGGTTTTGTGACGGCGGTACTTGCCGGAGCGCCGAGATCGGGCAAAACGTGCCTGGCCGCCCAAATTGCGAAAAATTCGGAATTCCCGTTCGTCAAAGTTGTCTCGCCGGGTGATATGGTTGGATTTTCGGAATCGGCAAAGTGTCAAGCGTTGAGAAAAGCGTTTGATGATGCGAAACGATCGAAAATGAGCGTGTTGTTGATTGATAATATGGAGAGATTGTTGGGTGAGTGGAAATTTTTGAGAATTTTGACCTGGAATTTGAAAACTCCCAAAAAATTTGATTTATTTTAAAAAAAAAAGTCGGGAAAAAAAGCCTTTTTTGGTCTGAAATTTTGGCCCGAAATTTGAAAACCCCCGAAAAATGTGAATTTTTTCTCAAAAAAAACCTAGTCCAGAAAAAAGGGCATTTTTCGGCTAAAAATTTGATTTTTTATTTTTAGAAACTTAGCCTGAAATTTATAATCACAATAAATCCAATTTTTGCTGAAAAATTCTGGTCCGGGAAAAAAAGAGAAAATTTTTTTTGATTTTTACAAAATTTTGACCCGAAAATTTGGAAACCCCAAAGAAATTGTTTTCCAAAAAACCTGGCCCGAAAAAAGAGCCTTTTTTGGCTCAAACTTTTTTCTGATTTTCACAACTTTTGACACCGAAAAATCCAGTTTTTTGTTGTTGAAAAAACCTGGTAAAAACCTGGTCCGGAAAAAATGGCATATTTGGGATAGCCTGGCCAAATGACCACATGGGATATAACTTTTGACTAATGGGAGAGGGGCAGAAAGAAAAAAAAGAGTCAGAAAGAAAGACAACTATATTAAAAAACTGAGAAAAATGAAGAATGAATGAGCACACAGGAAGGCACATTGATTGTCGACTCCGCCCACTTTTATAACCCACGCCGCTTGTAAAAAGGGGCGGAGTCGACAGTCTATGTGCCTCCCTGTGCTCATTAATCCATTCATTCTTCGTCTTTTTCTTAGTTTTACAATATTGTCCACTTTCTTTCTTGTCTCGTTTACTGTGATCGTTTTTTCTTCATGTTCTTCTTTTTTTGATAGAGATCCTCCAACTTTTGATGGAGGATGAACCTACAAGGGGGGGGGGGGGGGTTTAACTTTGAGGTCTTGTTCACAATCATCCCAAGTATGAAAAAGAAAAAAGCCTTGTCAGGCCCGAAATTTTTCTGATTTTCAAGAAATTTTGACCTAAAGTTTGAAAACCTCAAAAAAATCTGAACTTTTTTAAATTTAAAGTTTCTGACCCGAAAAAAGGTCCTTTTTTGCCCAAAATTTTTCTGATTTTTATGCAGCGTCCAAAATCAAAAAAAAAGTGAAAAAGTATGTCCAATTTGAATCATAAAAAACAACCAAATACCGTAATTGTTCAAAGGAACACAACTATGTTTTACTGAAAAAGGTTGAATAATATGAGCTAGACATCAAGGATCTTCAACAAGTAAATTTTTTTGAATAATATTGATGTTCCTTTAAATTTTGCCATTTTTTGTTTTTTGAATTTGGACACACTTTTTTTCTTTTTTTTTCTGATTTTGGACGCCCTATTAGAAATGAAAAATAAGTGAGATTCGAAAAGAGAAAAGCCAGACAATTTTTGAAATAATTTGAAGTTTTCAAGATTTTCTAATCGTTTTTTTTGTGAACCTTGTTCGGTCTTGCTCTGTTAATTTTTTCTACTTCTGGAATTTTTTTCCTGAAAATTGAAATCGCATTCGCAGCCGGACTATTTGGCTTGAAATTTTTCTCATTTTCAGAAATTTGGACCTTGAAATTTCAAAGGTTTTCTATGGCTCGATAAGCAAAATGTTTTTTTTTTCCAGATTATTCGCCGGTTGGACCCAGATATTCAAATTTGGTTCTTCAAGCCTTGTTGGTTCTACTCAACGAACCTCCACTTGCGGTTAGTTTTTCACACAAAAAACTGAAAAAAAAAAGAAAAAATAATTTTCGTGGCGTGACCCAGTATTTATCATTTACAGGATCACAAACTTCTTGTATTGGCCACTTCTTCAAATCGATCATTTTTGAGGGAGCTTGACTTGATGGATGCGTTTGGTTGGTTTTTTTCTCCGTTAAAAAATTGGCGTCAAAATTCAGGGCTGCCGGAGTGGGGTGGGTTCCAGGTGGGCAGCCCACCTGTAAGTAGGAAAAGTGGGCTATAATGCCCACTTGGTAATTCCCATTAAAAAGTAGAATATTCCATGGAGGCCCAGGTGGGCTTTGTTTTTCATAAAAGGTGAAGAAAAACTAGAAATAAAAAAAGAAGAAAACGAGAGATGCCCAATAGGTCAGAGACGGTATAGAAACAAAGAAACAAATTGTTCCCAGGTGGGATAATCCACCCCACTCCACGTTTTCCTGTATTTTTTTGTAGTGGGCTGGGGTGGGCTGGGCTTTTTTTCTAGTTGCCTATGTGGAGCCCACTCTACCCCCACTCCGGCAGCCCTGTCAAAATTGAAATTTTTGTTGAATTTCATCCAAAAAATAAACGTAAAATACCGATTTTTGAAATTTTATTCAAGCGATGTGCAACGTAGAAAAAAACTGCAGTTTGACCTCATTTTTTCCAAAAAATTTGCAATACTTTCCATTGAAAAAATGTGAAAAAAAAATTAAAAATTAAAAAGATCGAAAACAAATGGAAAATGTTGCTAATTTTTTGGAAAAAATAAGGTTTTTTGCAAATTTTTTGCATTTTTTTACCGCCAAAATTTTACGCTTATGATACATTTCCAATTTGCACATCGTTTCAGGTCATTGTATTGATGTTCCGCTTCTGTCAACACCGCAACACATGTTGAACGTTATATCGGATTCGAATGTATTCACGCCAAAACAATTGCAAGAAATCGAGGCGAGATTGACACAATTGACCGAGACGCACAGGTTAGATATGGGAAGGAGAGGGGAAAAAATGGGAAAAATCAATAATTTTGCTTGTAAAAAATTGATGGCCCGATTTTTTTGGGGGTTTTGCTGAATTGGATATGAGACCAATTTTTGCTTTTTTTTCTGATACAAAATTTTTATCGAATTCGGCTTTTTTTCACTTTTTTTTTTTGCCCGTCTTGAAATATCTAGGGTCAAAAAAATCTAGGCCGGAAAATTTTGGATTTTTCGGCCTGAAAAATCTTGGGTCAAAAAAACTGCCCCGGAAAGCCAAAAACGTGAAAAAAGTTTATGTTCAAAATATTCTCTGTGATTTTTCACACAAAACATGTTGAAAAGTTTTGTGCTCTCTGAAGTACTGTATAATTTTTGAGATTTTGAATTGTGCTCCGTAGAATTTCACGTTTTGAGATCAATTTTCGATTTTTTTTTTCTGATTAAAACATTTTTATTGGCCTGGCAGTTTGAATTCGGGCTTT
The DNA here is from genome assembly GCA_963572245.1 of Caenorhabditis sp. 8 KK-2011. NCBI lineage: Eukaryota > Metazoa > Nematoda > Chromadorea > Rhabditida > Rhabditidae > Caenorhabditis > Caenorhabditis sp. 8 KK-2011. The sequence goes on along the minus strand of OY751546.1, from coordinate 1,869,799 downwards.
GATAACCTTTTTCTCTGTAAACCTGGGCTTTTTTATTTTTTGGTCCATTCCACTTTGATCTGGTCTCAAGATTAGATATAACACTTTTCTCACAAGGGAACTACATATAGGTGTTAACGGACTTTGAGATGGGATGTATGTGACCCGATAGAGTTTTTCATGCTGAACATCATCCCGTAGCTAACTTTTGCAAAGCTTCAGCCAGAAAGCTGAAAATCACATTTTTGTGATAAATTTGAAATTTTTAGTTTCCCCCTAACTTTTTCAAAATTATACATTTACAAGAATAAACTAATGGATCTGATAGGAAATTTAATTCTCCACACGATGGTGATTTTGAAGTTCCGAAAAAATAATGAAAAGAGTGTGATTTTTCGAAAAAACATGAAAAATCAGAAAACAATCTTCAAAATTTAGTCATTTTCACGTTTTTCAATGCAATTTTTTTTATTTTTCACGTTTTTTTGATCTACCTTTTTTATAAAAAGTTTCGGGCTCATTTTTTTAGCGTTACAACTACAAATTCGAGGTTTTTGAATGCTCCTATCGTTCCTAGCATGCCAAATAACCCTTTGGTAGTCTCTCATCACTAAAATAATTCAAATTGAACAAGATATTTCAATTTTTTTGCTCAAACTTCGAGCTCGATTTTCAGCTTTCTGCGTGGAGCTTTGCAAAAGTTAGCTACGGCATGATGATCAGCATGAAAAACTGTACCGGGTGACACATGTCTCTTCTTAAAGTCCGTTAACACCTATATGTAGTTCCCTTGTCAGAAAATTTGAGAACAATTTCTATATGATGCTCTACTGGCCATATTCTAGGCTCTGCGACATTTCGATACCAGACATCTCGAAACCGCGAAATTATCATGAAAATATCCAAAAAAAAAATAGTATTTTTCCTCGCGCTCTCAATAAATGTGTGTACAGACATCCCACGGGATGCGCCATACACCAAGACAACACAAACGTTTCTTTCTTCATGCGGTTTCGAAATGTCCCAAAATCTCTTCCGCTGACGAAGTTTCTTGCTGACTAGAATGTATTAATTGAGCACGTGTTAGTTTTTAGTCTTTGTTTACCGATTTCGAAAACCTTCAATTTTCTATAAATTCCGTTTTTTCTCAACAATTTTGAAGAAAAGATATAATTTTGGAAATTCGAGGAAAATAGTTGAGCTTTGAACGAATTATCTTTTCTTTTTTAATTTGGGAAAAAAATCTTGTTAACAAATTTGAACTCATTAATTGAGGTATTGAAAAAGTGCACTAGGAAAAACGAAGAGAAAAATTGATGAATTTCAAAAGTTTAGTACAACCAAGATTACTGTAGGTATGATCAGAAGAGCAGTTTAGATTCCCACAATTAAAAAATTTCTTTTCTTTTTGTTGCAACACTTTCCCACACAACAAAAAAATTGCCTTTTTGTTGTTGTTTAAACTAGAATTTGATTTTTTTTGCAAAAAATGAGAAAATTACCGGGTAATTTTTTGAACTAGAGAAAAAAGATGAAACTAGAAAAATTAAAGATTTGGAATTGGCATCAAACGACTTCTTGACCTCATCGATTTTTCGCGTCAATGCGATGATGACTATCGCGTAACTACGTTTTTGACAAAACTGGAAAATATGGCATTGCATATGTAAAAAAAAATACCGTAATTTATTTTCTATTCTATTTGCACCCCCCTTTTTTTAAAGCTTCTTTTCATTTAATTTTCTTCGATTTTTAATGGGATTATTCACAAGAAAAAATGGTGTTAAAAAAACACAAAAAATCCCATTTTTTACATGATTTTTTCTTGTGAATAGCTCATAAGTCATTGTGATAATCGAGGATCTCTTTTTTCTTTTTTCACCGCAATAATCTAAATTTATACTATTCTAATACAGATTTTATATATTCTCTTTTTAGTGGGATAAAACTTAATCTAGACATGTACTTGTTTGGTGACGTTGTGGGCGATAATTTCATTTTTTGTTTTTTTTTCAATTTGCTTGAGTGTTTTTTTTTTGGCGATTTTGGAAAGAGATTATCTTCACAATAAGCTTCTCAAAAAAAAAAAACATTTTGAGGTACTTTTTTCCTTTCTTCCCGGAAAACAACAAGATTTTGTGACAGGATTACTTATCAAGGGTACTGTAGTTTTAAAATTTCAGAAAATCCCGACTGAAAAGAAGTTTTTCGGGATCATAGGAGTACTGTAGTTTTTGGAAATTTCTGAATGGAACAGAAAGTTTAATATTTGAAAGATTACTGTAGGATTACTGTAGTTCTTGCAAAGTTTTTGTGAACCAGAATGTTTCATACAGGATTACTGTAGTTTTTGAAAATTCTGAAAAAAAAATCCGGAGATTACTGTAGTTCTTGAAAATTTTGCGATATTGAAAATGTCATACAGGATTACTGTAGTTTTTGAAAATTCAGAAAATTCCGGTTTCTAAACGAGGGTTTCCTTTTTTTGGCTCAGAATATTTTCTACGAGATTACTGTAGTTTTTAGGTTTCTGAAATTTTTTTTTGAAATCCCAAAAAGAAGCCGAAAATCAACATATTTTTTTCAAGTCCACAGGATTACTGTAGTTTTTGAAATAAACTAGTACTTTTTTAACAGTTATTTTTTGGAGTTCTGAAAACTACAGTAAGCCTCTTTTTGAAACATTGTATTTTTCCCAAGATCCCAGGATTACTGTAGTTTTTAAAATCCCAAAAAAAAATGTTGCTTCAAAAAAAAAAGGTATTTGTTTAATTTCGCGATGACCTTTCAAAAGGTCATATTGGAATGTTGCCAAATATTTCGTAACGATAATCATATGTGCAAATAGTAGTAGTAGTAGTCTTCTTCTCCTTCTGTCAACAATGATATCATGCCAAGGTCAATTGGCAGGCACAGGGTGTTTTTAGGATAAAATAATAATAATAATAATTTATTGAGATCAGGCAAAAACAAGAAACACACAAAAAAAAATCAAGAAAAATGTGAGCAAATTGGCTATGGGGTTTTCACAGGAAGTAGGAGGGGTAAGAGATCGAATAAAGGTCAAAAAAAAGAAAAAAGTATGGTGGAAAGACGGGGGTAAAGTTGAAGGTGATGTTGTGTGCCTTTAAAATCGGCTCAAAAATCGTCGCAATTTTTCGAGGCGATTTGTCTCGATCATAATTTTCTTCTTGTGTTGCTGTGGATGATGATGTTTTTTCTGATGGATGATTGGAGCGGGTGGATCGGGTATCCGATCGAAAACCACACCTTCATCGATGTCCTCTTCGAAGAGGCGGTAGTCGATTTCTGAAGAAAACAGAAACGTTGAAATGTTCACCCTCTCCTCTCAAAATAAGAATTACCTTTATACTGAGGCTTAGACGTTTCTGTTGTTGTTGGCTGATGCCTCATCAGACAATGTGTGCACGTGATGAGCAACAATATTAAAATGAGGTGAACAAGAAAGAGTGGAAGCACTAATTTCATCGTGTGGTCACTGGCTGGCTGGCTATAAAAAAGTGAAATGATCATGGAAAGTTTAGCGCGCGCGCGCGCGCGCACGATGTAGGCTCCGCCCACTTGATTCTTCATTTTTGGCTCCGCCCCTCCCTCCACACCCATCACATCACACAGGTGTTCAATTGTTGTTGTTTGGGGGGCGGGGAATGGCATGGATTCCGGGGAATTGTGGGAGAGAGAGAGAGAGGTTTAGAGAAAAATGAGGAATTTTCCTGGTTGATTGAGCTTTGAAATTGAGAGTTCAGAAAAAAATCGTGTCCCGACATTTCGCGGGTTTTCCATGGAGAGAGAGTGCGCTAAGGTAAGAGAGACGCAGAGTTTCCCACGTGTCACACGTGACCTCTGCGTCACTCGCTCAAGAGTTTTTGAGAGAGTAAGAGACGCAGAGTTTGGGGAGAGAGAGAATAAGACACGCAGATTTTTTGGATAGAGTTGTTCACGTGTCACACATGAACTCTGCGTCTCTCTCTCTCTCGTTCACTCAAATTTTCTCACGCGTCGCGGTTGTGCGTCGCGTTTTGATCTACCGTGTAATATGTAGCGACATTCTGCGGTGGTATGTGTTTTGTGGCATAACCCGTGAGATGTCGGTACACAGAAAATCGTATCACAAAGGCCGGGTTAGAAAGAGAGAGAGTGTGCAAGCTACGCGTCGCGGTCGCGCGTAGCGTTTTGATCTACTACTATAAAAAATTGTCATGTTGAGAAAAATGCAACAAAAAAACTCTTTTTGACCTCAATTTTTCTTAAAAATAAGGTCGCACAGTTTTTTGTTGCATTTTTTGTACGTCAAAAATTTTTGGGAAAATGTCGAGGTCTATCACTTTTACAAACTATTTTTGACGAGAGAAAAACCCCCTACTCGGATCGGTACCATGCCTCGCGGGCCCGAGTTTCCCACAGTCAGTACCGCGCGCGCGCGGGCGCTGACTCATGATGAAGAGTGTGCGCGAAAAAATCGCAACACACACACACACAGACCCCCCGTCGACAAGGAAAAAAAAGGAGAAGAGAGGTTACCTATATATATGTGTGTGTGTGTGTGTGTGTGTTTGAAGGAGGAGAGGAGTTATCAAGGGCACTAAGCGCCAGTCGGTGGCGCGGTGCCAAGGATGAAATTGAAATCGAAAATGGGCAGCGTGCCAATCATGTTGATGATCAGAAGAAGAAGAAGGAGAAGATTGGAGATAGTGCGTGACTGGTACTACTACAAGTAGTACTACTACTATTACTAATTGATAGAAGAAGAAGAAGAAGAAGGAGGAGGAGGGTCAGTCAGGTGTTTTGTTATTATTGTTGAAAATGTAAAAGTTCAAAAAAGAAGAAGATGAAAGTACAATAAATGTCTGCGCGTTGTTATCATTGACAAGAGGAGAGAGAGAGAGACGCAGAGAAAGAGTGCGGTGGAGCGAGTTTGGCGTGGGAATGGGTAGTTTTTGAAAAAGTGAGCGAAAGAGAGGAAATTTGAAGGGCCAAATTTCAAATTTACGATTTTCTGCGGAATTTTGTGGATTTTTTCTTCAGGAAATTTTTTCTCGGATTTTTAGGAAATTCTGAGGATTTTCAAAGCCCGGGCCGTTTAGAGGCTTAGGCTTTGCCCAGAAATAGCTAAAATCTTAGAATTTGGGAAATTTTCAATTTTTTCTTCCAATTTTGGATAGTTTGAGGCTTAGGCTTGGTCATAGGCTTAACCCAGAAATGACCAAAATTTCATAATTTTCCCACTTTTTTCCTGAAATTTTCAAGATTTTTTCTTAATTTTGGATGTATTTGGGCCCGGGCCGAAAATGTCGAGTTTTTGAAAATTTTAAGTTTTCAGCCCGGGCCGGTCTGAAATGGTTCAAAATCTCAAATCGTCATTTTCTTCCAATTTTTCAAGTTTTTTTTTGGAGCTATTTGAATCTCGGTCCGGTCCGAGAAAAATTTCTTATTTTGGTATCATTAGGCCGGTCCAGACCGGATTCAAAGCTTTTTCCCAAGAGCTGTGGGTGTTGCTTTAACAAAAAAATGTGTTTTTTGTTGGAGATGAGCCAAACATCTTTGATGATGTTCTAGATAAGAAAACTTGTTTTCTGATCATCTCAGTCATACGGGCTTCATCGAAAAAAGTACACGCATCAAATTTTGGCTGTTTTCCAATCTAATGAACTTTATGACAAACCATGCATAAATCCACGTCACCGCAAGACCTACAGTACTCTTTGTCAACGAAAAAAACATGAAAATTATGAGTGTTCTTTGAAAAGGTGAAGGTTGTATATAGAGATATGAATCGGCGGGGCCCGGTCCGTGTACAATTTTTGTGTCAGCAGCGAAAAAAGTACAAAAAAGGGAAAAAAAGAAGAAGTGCGTCAAGAAAGGTGTGCTGCAAAAAAATTTATAGAAGAGAAAAAAACTTTTTTTTTGGTTGTTTACTTGAAAAAACCCAAAAAGAGGGCCTCTTCTGCACTAGCGAAAAGTTTAATTAAATTTTTTTGTTGCGGGGCGGTGGGCAGAATGCCAATTTTATTTTGTTGTTGTGCTCTCATCACATGACGTTTCCAGGGGGATGATGAAGATGTATTTTTAGATGAGAAGATGACAAACTTTCTTTTGAGGAAAATTTAGGCTTATTAGGAAAACTGGTTTGCAAGTTTCTAATTTACTACGCGTATCAAAAAGAAAAAGATAATGATAAGATAACTATTATGCAAACATCTAATAGTAAAATTCACTTTTTTTTTGTTGTCGTTTGACACGATGAAGTGAGACGAAAGTTGTTTTTTCAGAGAAAATTGCAGGCTTCTCAAATGTGTCGTGATAGCGCAGCAGGTTAGGCAGTGCACTTCTAATCGAGGGGTCAAGAGTTCGTCGCCCCTCACGAGCAACTTTTTTTTTGATTTTTTGTTTCAAAAAAAGAATTAGTCACGTCATCGCCCTCCTTTTCGGCTGGTTGACCTAGAGTAAACACCAAATCATCCACCACCCATCAATTGTGACGTCACACACACATACGCAAATTATATGAATAGGTTTTTTTTTTTCGAAAACATTCGTTTGGCACTTGGCGTGATGCCAATGGGTGAGTCATCGACAACGAACGGCAGAGGACAGGAAAAAATGAGGGAAAAAAATTTTGGCGATTTTAAAGGCTCTAGCGAAACTTTCAGGAATTATCAAGTTTTTTTTTTTCGAAATCCATTCTACGTTGTAAAGTTGCCAGAAAAACCGACGCATTTGATTTTCAGACATGATTGATGATATCTGAAAACATGCTATCTTTCAGCTTTTTTCTAGGATTGCATAACAATGATAACAACAATAAACGAACGATTTTAGAGATTGGCAAAATTTTTGAGGGGATCATCGTGGCGAGACCATTATCATTATTCTATTATTATTAGTTGTACGCGTTTTATCACAATATTTCTGTCTGGCCGACAACGAATTTCGCACAACCGGTTCTCTCTTTTCATTTACACCTTGTTTTGAGATCGCCGCCGACAATTTTTGATCTTTATTTGGTTGCGGCGGGAGAAAGCAAAAAAATAATTTTTCAAAATATTCTAGAAGTACTGTAACAAACGATTGGACTGTGTGGCGAAAATGTTGTGTACCTTTACATTACTGTGGAGTGTTTTTCTTTTTTTTATAGCTATAAAAATAGATATTGTTTCTTTCCACTATATAGATATTGTTTCTTTCCACAAAAACTGTTAAAATTGGAGAAAAATTCGAAAAAATGAACAAAAATGACTACTGAACTTCAAAGGTACACAACTCTTCTCCGTTGGGTCTCGCCTGGAAGAGCTGGGTCACGATAATCCAATTTTTTAATTTATTTTTTCTTTTTTTTCTCCTCTTTTCTCAACACGTTTTTCCATTTCAAAAAGAGTCATCCGGATCTACAAAAGGTTCAAAACGGTTTTTCGTGGAAAAATCGGAATGCGGTTAACATCAAGTTTCTCGCCACAAAATTTGCCGTTGCACTCTTCCACAGCAAAAAACTTGCTTTTTTTCTGTCTCGAAGTACACAAAAAATCGTGTTTTTGTCTCTATCTTATCAAAAGAGACCACCCCCAGGTCTTGTCCTTATGCAGTGAAATGTTTGGGAAGTGAAATTTACGAGGGATTTTTGAAAATGAAAATGAAATTCATTTTTTCACGTGAAAACCTTGATGTTTTATTTATTTACTAAATGTTCATTTTCAAAAGCTAGGTCTAACTCGTTTCAGTCGTTATGGACTCACAATTGAGTGCTGTCCTCGAAGGTTTGTTGAATTTTCATGGCATGAGCAAAATAGTTGTTGACAGATGCGAAAATGAAGAAAGATGAAATCGTCAACGTATCATATACAAGCTCGACAGATTCACAAAGCATTTTCGACGAATCGAAAGCGTTTCAACAATACGACAAATGTATGACTCTGACTTCTGTGAATAAACCATTGTAGGTTTATATTTAGTTTGGTTATAATTATCACAAAAATTTTCAGAATTCCTGTGAAAAAAATTAATATGTGTAATAATAACGTTAATAATCAAACTCATGTGGAGCTTTATTTTGATCTCGTTTCTTCAACCGCTAAACAACCTGGTTTGAGGAAGCGAGCCAATAAAATTGAGTATGTTTCAAAATTTCCATTTTTTCTTGTTCTAAGCTTAGTAATAAGTCTGGTTTCAGTTCATCTAACATTTTGAACATTGCCACGCAACAACTTGACATTTCCACCGACTCATCTGACGTGACACTTTCGCAAAAACAATTGGACTCGCAAGAATATGCGCCGTATTTGAGGAAAAAGGATAAACCGCGAAACAATGCGGAGGGGGCTACGATAAAGGTTCAGGAATTGAGTTACGCGGGAGATTACTTGGCAGAAGGTGTGGATGAAATCGATTATCCTTATCCCGCAAATACCACTGAGGACAATCAGATGGACACAACTCCGCCGCCGCTTTCTCCGATTCCTCAGGAAACCTTCAGAATGTTTGTCAACGTGGAGAAACGCGTGAAAAAGTTGGATTTCTCCATCGAAAATCATGATGAGAAATTGTATTTGTGGACGAAGGTGAATGTGTCGATCCCGATTAGTGTTGAATGTGCAAAGGGGATGGATGGTGTGAAACGACGGATTGTTATCAAATTCTTGCGACTTGGCGCCAAAGATGATTTGAGTTTTGCGTTGAGGAATCAACTATTTGAAGTGAAGAAATGTAAAAATTGTGTGGAGAGAGAAAGTGAGTTTTTTTTTTCCTGGGAAAGTTTTGGCTTAAAGAGGGACCGAGTTCCACTTTTCGATACAATATTTTTCCGCTAAATTTCTTGAAAAAAAACTTTGCTACAGCCGAAAAAAACAGAAAAAAGTTTTTAAAAAAAATTTTCATTTTTCACACAAAACTTTTTGAAAAAATTGTGCTGTATAAATTACCGTAGGAACTTTGAGTTTGGAAATTGTGTCACGTGGAATTCCACGTTTTTGCCGAAGTATGTCAGACTATATTGGGGAGTTTTCAGTTCTCGTGACGAGACCCACACACATTTGTCAAAAAAAAAATTCCCGGTAGTTTTTGTGACAGATGATTAGAAGAGAAAAATTCATCGTTACATTTTCAAACTGAAAATCGGTCATCGTTTTTCTAAAAAAAAAATTGAGTTTTGTAATAATTTTATCTGAAACCAGTATATTTCTGTTGAAGGAACATGTGAAACAGAAAAAATGTAATGTTTTCCTTTCATACTTGGGATAATAATGACAAGAGCTCAAAGTTATACCCCTATTTAGTAGCCATCTATCAAAAGTTACATCAAGGTGTGAACCGTACTATTCATGAGTGCAACGACGAGACAAAAAAGTCAAAAAGAAGAAAAATCAAAACGAACAAGAAAAAAAGAAAGAAAACAATATTAGAAACTGAGCAAAAAGTGAAGAATGAATAAATGAATGAGCACACAGAGAGAGAGAGAGAGAGAGACATTGATTGTGACTCCGCCCACTTTTTGGATGCGGCGTGGGTTGTAAAAATGGGCGGAGTCAACAGTCTATATGCCTTCCTGTGCTCATTCATTCATTCATATACTCTTCACTCTTTGCTCAGTTTTCTAATTTTGTTTTCTTCCTTTCTTCTCTCGCTCGTTTGATTATTTTTTCTTCTTGTTGTATTTTCTTTTTCTTTGTATCTTTTGATGGAGAGTAGACCTACTATGGGGTATAACTTTGAGGTATTGTCCAGAATTATCCCAAGTATGCTTACTCTTCTTGGAAAGTGAAAATTTAGTCAAACACACAAAAATTGGTTATCATTATTTTTGAAATTTAGTTTTGATATAATTTTGACAAAAAATCAAAAAAACACAAATCCGTTTGTTTTTCTGCTTGAAAATCGAAAATTTCGAGTTTTATGGTTTGTCCTGTGAGTGTGCGGTAGAGCGAATATTGCGCATTCAATTTTAAAGAATGCTACATTTTTCGAAAATTGTCTGATTTGCCAGAAAAGTGAACGTTTTGGACTTTTCTGAAACTTGGATATGAAAAAAAAAACGTTCAAAAACTATATTTTTATTACGATTTAAAAAAACCTTGAAAAGTTGTTGTCCAAAAAGCTCACAACGAATCTTCATAAAATTCTGAATAATACCAAAAACGAGGAAATTCCTATTTTCAAAATGTCCTCTTTGATTTTTCACACAAAAAATCTTGAAAAGTTTTGTTCTGTCTGAATCACTGTACTTTGTGTTTTGAAGTTGTGAAAAATTTTTGTCAATGAGACCAAAAAAAAAGTGCCGTGACATTTTTCAAGAAAAAAAAAATTATAGGTCACGCCACAAAAGAATTGAAAAATTGTGATTTTTCTTCAAATTTTTGACATTTTCAAACATTTTTCTTGTTTTTTTTCTAAAAATTTTTTTGATCACACTGCCTGAGTAAGTAAACTAATAATTATTTTTTAAAAAAGTCAAGTTTACTTATCAAAAACGAAAAATTCCCCTCATTTCAGCCAGATATCCACAAGAGAGTTTTTGCTATGTCGAAAAAGACACACCGAACATCGATTGGCACACGAGATATTCGCTAAACGGTTCTCTACCAACCAAACTATATTCATGTCAATGTGCTCATTTTTTAAGGTGCTCAAATTGATGCTGAAATCAGTGACGAACAGCAGCGCATCGATTTTTATCTCCAATTTTCATGTCGGGAAATGTGCATGTCGCCCGATATGAAGAAGGGAAAATTGATGGTTTTCGTTTTAGAGCATTTAGATGGGTCTGTTTTTTTCTTGCAAACACTGGCACACTTTTTTGGCCCCGCCCCTTTCTGATATACAAATTGTAAAAAAGCCCATGTTTTTTTGCCTTTCTTCCCACTTCATTTTTCTTGGTCTATCTGTTCTTGAATTTTTGCCGCATTTTCGCTTCTTTTTTCCTCATTCTTCCTCCCAACCTATTTTTGTTGGTTTTTGCAGAACCGAAATTTCTCGCGCATGCATTGACAGTGTTCGAATTGTCGCCTATCCGGATCGAGATCGTAACAACTTCCTCAACGATACTAACAAGAATAGTGAGTTTTTATTTTTTAGTTTTCAAAATGCGCTCTATTGATAACGCTAGATTTTTTGGTTGGAATATTCAATTCAAAATAATCCACGATTTTTGGAAAGCATAGTTTCGAGATTAAAAAAAAACTTGTGGAAGGGAATCGATGAGAGTTATCGTTAGAGCGCTTTTGCTCTCTCTAGATTTATAAAGTTTGAGATTTTCCAAGAGGTCATTCAACCGTGTAACCGACATTCGCACGGGACACGCAAGGCGATATACTTGTGTGTGTGTAGTTTTTGTCTGCGTTTCCTATGGAAAAAGGCCGCTCTCGACGGATAGTTTTCACTTTTTGATTTTATTTTTGCTCTGTTTCTCTGTGTCTCCACCGAGGGGAAAACTCTCATCGATTCCATTTCTACTCTTGCCTGAAAGGTCTCGCCACGAAAACTGACTTTCCCTCAAATTTTTGACTTTTTTTTTTAAATGACCCAAATCGGTGCTACTGTAGTTTGAAATCTAAATATAATTTTTTTCCATTTTTTTTCTCCTCTCAAATTTTTTGCTAGATTCGAGAATAAACTTCATGTTTATCAAGAATGTTGTTTGGGCAGGCCCCAAAAATATCCGGAAGTTGGGTGCTTTTCTCAACAAAAAATTTCATTGAAGTCCTGGCCCAAAAAAAGCTTGGGCTCAGAAAAAAAAAACGATGAATTTAAAGGTGGACTGCGAGATAATTGAGTGTTTCGTCTATAATATAGTTTGTGTGCCCCTGAAAAATGATGCGAAAACCAAAAAAACGCAAAAAATTTGATACAGTGCCAGGAAAAAAACAAACACAAGCAATTCCGCCTTTCCGTCTTCACGACCATGTGCGCTCTATCGAACCATTATAAATTCAAAAAAGTACACACATTTTCGAAGAATTTCACTACACTATAAATGACGCAACATTGCACACCGTCTTTCTCAGATATATCGCAGTCCACCTTTAAAGGAACATTGTAGTTTTGTTTTTCAAAAATTACTGCAATGCTCTCTATAATATTAAAAACTACAGTATTTTATGAACATGTTTTTTTCAGACTCGAAAAAAATGCACAACGTCACTAATCAGGTTTGTTGAATTTCAATCTATTGCCATCCATTCAATTTTATTTGTGTGTCAGTTCCAAGATCCGATGATCAATTCGATGAAGAGAAAAGCGTCGGTTCTCGATCCGTGTCTAAAAAATGAGAAGGTGAACAATGTTTTTGCAAAGAATGATTATCAGCAAAGATTGATGCTTGGAGGTGAGTTGCTCATTTTTTTTCGGATGACAAAATTTTCATTATTTTTAGCGTCTAGACAAGCCGCTGAAAATAATGTTGAAATGGAAGAAGATGAAGAAAATGTTGTGAAAAGATCGAGACAAACCATTCCGAATGTGATGCGATTCAAAGTTGTGGGTGAAGAACGAATCGCAAAGGTTATCGACTTCTTGGCCGATCTCGAAAAACGAGATCGTTACAATGCGTCGATGGAGCGAAATCGAATGTCGGCACCGTTGCGAGCTGTGGGTCGTATTGATATGTTCACTAAAATTGAGGATTGGTTGTCGACGATGAAATTGGGACACTTGATCAATAGTTTTCATCAAAGAGCGATATTGAATGTTGGCGATTTGGTGTCAAGATATGAACAAGACGACAATGTAAGAGATTGGCGAATGTATTCATGTAATTTTTGATATTTCAGATTTTTGAAAAATTGATAATGTCGCGTGAAGAAGAAACAATCATTCTACAAACATTTCTGAACTTTTATCACGTTCATTTGCAAGAAAATCAGAAACTTTATCGAAAGAATCTCACTGTTTAAATCAAAAAGATCTCATCAACTGTGCCATATATATATTTTCGTTTTTTATAAAGCTTTGGTTCATTTTTTTTAATCAGCAACCTGTATTTTAGTAGCTGAATTTTCAGGTCTCAAAAATAATGAAAAATATTCGTGTTAGGTCAAAATAATTTTCGTGACCTTTTCTCTGAATTTCTCATTTATAATTTATTTCTGTTTAGGACACATCAACAAAACTGTAGAAATATGTGCGAAAACATCGAAAGCGATAGCCGTAGTCAAACAAAAAATTACCAATTCGCTTGGTTGCAACGAGACGCTTTTTATAAATGAAAATTTTCATTACAACAAAAACAACGATTTCCACAGCCGACATATTTAGATGACACCGATTCTGTTGGCGAGGTCCAAAGCATCATAATCTGGAGCCAATCGGACGTAGGCTTTCTTTTGTTGGAGTGGAGTGATAAGGGTGTTAACCTGAATTTTATTGGATTAAACGGTACGTTAAAAAAAAAGTTTACCTTGATAGCTTTCACTTGGTATCTGTCATAGAGCGCCTTTTTGATTTGATTCTTTGAGGCTCTCTCGTCAACGATGAAGACAAGGGTGTTGTGCTCTTCGATTTTCTTCATAGCACTTTCGGTGGTGTGTGGAGCCTTGATGATGGCGAACTTGTCAAGTGATGTTTCTTTGGTTGCCGAGACACGTGGGAATCTAGAAAAAACGGTAAAATGCATTTTTAATCATTTTTAAACTAACCGTGGAGCTCTGTTTTGTCTCAATGTTTTCGGGCGTCTGAAGTGAACTGAAGTACGAACCTTCTTGCGATGAGTTTGGTTGTTTCCCTTCACAACAGATTTCTTGGCTGAGACAGCCTTAGCTTGGGCGGATTTCTTAGCCGGTGCCATTACCTAAAAACAGAAAAATGTGAGGCGAAAAACATAATGAGAAAGGGGTGAGTTAGAGGGCAGACAGGAAAAGAACACCAACAATTCGAAAACATACGAAAAGGTAACAATTGTCATTAAAAAAATTATTCGCCTATATTTTCAGTGTTTGGTGCGAAAATTGGAAATTTTTGTAGTAAATAGCTAGAAATTTCGAATAGCGAGGAATAGAGAACATGATTTAACAAAAAATACGCTTTGAAACGAAAATAAATGACGAAAAACCACACGAAACATCACCAAAAAAAGAAAAGAAGAAACAATTTTAGGATTTTTTGAGCTTTTTGAACAAACAAAAATAGGACGTTGTGAGACCTAGTGCGACTACTGTAGTTATGATCCTTGAAAATAATTATTTTTATTTTTTTTTTCTCCCGAAATTTTTTGCTTTTCTTCGAAGAAGCTTCAAAAGCTGCTATTTTTAACAATTCAACACGAACCAACTCTTTCTAAAAAAGGTAATCTATAAGCAAATAGACTTGACATCATAAATTTGTTATAAATCAAACAAAAACTCCATAAAAGGTAAAATGTTTCAATAGAGTCATCTAGGATTATCACAATAGTAAACAGTGACTTTTTTGTGTATCTTTGCATGAGCAGATGTTTGTGCAAATATCAACATCGTCTTCAGATTTTTCTTATCATTTTGAATTTTATTCATCTTCCTGGTATGGTTCTACTGAATATTTTACTGTTTTTCTCATTGTTCATCGACTCGGATGCTATAAAGTGTAAAAGTTGTTACAGTTATAATAATCAAGCGTGTGTTCAAACAGCTGATTGTGAAGCAGATGTTTGTATTTATGGTGAGTTATTTTTTTGCTGATAATTCGAGAAAAATAATCTGTTTTTCAGAGCAACTCAACTCTGTTAACGGTATTGTTCATACTTTGCAAACATGTTCAACTAAAGGAGCAACCTATACATTTGACGATGGTACAACGATGACAAACACCAATCAATGTGTGACAAAAACCACCAAACAGGGGCAATATTATATCTCGTTGTGTACTTCGGAAAATTATTGTAATCTTAATTGTAAAACCACTACTACGCCAGTTCCTCTTGTTCCGACAATTGAGCCAATTGTTGGCACCGGTGCTGTTACTTGTTATGATTGTTCAACCAGTGATGGAACTGATTGTCAAACCAATACTTGTAAAGGAACCTTTTGTGGATATGAGAGGCGTTTGGTTGGAAATCGAATGTATCTGACGAAAAGTTGCTTGTCTAGTGCGCTAATCGTTTTGGATGATGCGACACAAGTTAGTCAGATTGATCTGTGTGAAGTTCGAAATACGGCGGAAAGTAGTTATTATGTTAAAATATGTAGTGATGTGGATTATTGTAACAATTATTGTTCGCCGGGACAAGCTCAACCAACACTTCCAACACCGCAAAGACGTGAGCTTTTGAATTTCAATGAAAATGAAAACAGTTTCGATAGAGCGCACATGACCTATCTTGTGTTTTTTGGCCATCGCCGCACTACATTTTTGCATTTTAGTTTTTATGAAAATGAAAATCCAACAAGAAGGAGGAGGAAGAAATGTTTGTTTGTCTTACTGTATGGCGAATACCGTGGGATGTCGGTACATGAATTTGTTCAAAACGCGAAGAAAAATTTTCATGATAATTTTATGGGGTTCCGAAAAGTCCCGGTGCATGGAAAATCACGAGTTCGCTAGAGCGCACATGGTCTATCTTGTGTTTTTTGGCCACCGCCGCACTGAAATTTGGTATTTTCTTTTTCAGAAAATATTGTACTATTTATAAAACGAAATCTCAAAATATTATGGGCCTAAAATAATTTTGAAGCATAGAAATCTTGCGCATATGGTCTCGCCACGAAAACACACGAAATTCACTTTTGAAGTTTTCGCGATGAGCCCATACCCGCAAGATTTTTATGATTTGAAGTTATTTTTAGGTCCATAATATTTTGATACTTCGTTTTGTGAATAGTTCAAGATTCGCTGAGAAATGAGATGCAAAAAATGGCCAGAAAACACAAGATAGAGCGCTCTAGCGAAACTTTGTTTTTCATTTTTGGAAAACACCGTGACGAACTTTTGCGGACTTTTCTAAATATTGCCCAATTTGCAGAAGCCCTAGTAACTTGCTATGATTGTCAAGGAGCAACAGACTGTTTCACCGGATCATGTCAGGGTCAATATTGTCTCTACGAAAAACAAACTCGCCTATCAACACAAAACACATATTTCACAAAAACATGTTCAGCGTATCCTTACGCAACCTATCCGGACCGAACAAACACACAAACCACAGATCGGTGTGAAACAAAAGTGCTGAACGACGTGAGATACGAAGTTAAGATATGTCAGACTGGATCATATTGCAATTCGAGATGTGATACGTCTACGTCTAGCCTTATCACCTGTACACAGTGTCAGGCGACAAATCAGAATGATTGTAGCGGAACCACGTGTAATGGAGCGTATTGCACGTTTGGTTGGTTTTTTTTTGACAATTTTTAGAATTGTAAATTGAATATTTTCTAGTTCGCGAAAAAAATGCGGCTGACTCATCGAAATCGTTCGTTAGAAAAGCTTGCTCTTCATCGCCCTTTATTGCTTTTCCGGATAATACAATTTACAACAATTTTGGAGCTTGTCAATATAAGTGAGTTAGAATTTTTTGGGCATCTGGGCTTGGTCGGAAATTCTCGGTTTGGGCCGGGCTTTTTTATCCTGTTTTGACCGACCGAGAAACAAAAAATCCCGAGTGGACCCATAGTTTTGGGGCCGAACTTTTTGATACCTAAAAATGTGGTTAGTAGCTACTAAAATATACACGGAATGCTTGTGAGTTCAATGAACAAAAAGTGTACAAAAATCGATATTTTTGAAGAAAAAACCAGGTTTCTGACCAAGCCATTTTTCCAAATATCCAGTAAAAAATCATCAAAAGTTTTTTTTTCCCCTATAGAACAATTTCATCTGTCCAATATTCGGTAAAAATCTGCAATTCTACAAGCAATTGTAACTCATACGCTTGCCCGGATATCAATGGGCCTACTTCTTCACATAACTCATCAACAAGGCAATTATTACTACTAGCCTGTTTGCTGGTTAAAGTACTATTTTTGTTCTAAAAGTTATAGAAAAGTACGATAATTATAAGTATGTGAAAATCGAATAAAAATGAAAAATCTATCTTCTATCGTTTATAAACGAAATGTTTCGCAAAACTTTGAACGGAGTAAATGCGCTCTATTGATACCACATGTGTGAGTTTGTTGCATAGAATATTTTAGCGGTTTAGTTGTTTTTTGGAAAGATGCCAGCAGCTAGAAGATTGTCACTACGCAATGAAAAGTGAGTTGGTTTTTCTGAAATTTTTATTAAAATTAATTTTTTTGTTTTTTTCAGGGAAGAAGAAAAACCAGGTAGACGATCTAAGAAGGCTTCTGAAAAAGAAGGTTAGTTTTTCAAAAAAAATTTTTTTTCAATTTTTTATTTATTCAGAAGAAGAAGATGATGGCGTCAAAACTAGAAGAATTCAGAAAACGTGAGTTTTTTTGTTGTTAATTTTTTGGAAATTTTCAAATTTTTTTCTTTAGAAAAATCGAGAATAGTTTGAAATGTACGCTTTGTAAGGCTTCGGATGTGGAAGAAGACTTGAAATCATGTTCGGGATGTTTGGCGACATGTAAGCCTCTTTTTTTTTTTTGAAAAGTTTCTGAGAAATATGAGTGAATTTTAGATCATATCTCGCGATGTTTGAAATATCAGGAAGAATTTGTGGAGAATATCAAAAAGGCGAAATTGTGGATGTGTGCTAGGGTAAGGTTTAGGTTTTTTGAGGGAGATTCGCGGGAAAATTCCAATTTTGAAATTTTTCTTGCAATTTTGCGGCACATAGTTTGACGAAGTAAACAAAGTGAAAAAAAAAACTGTGCCCTAAAATTGCAAATAAAATGGATTACAATGACCCAAATCCGTCCGAATTTAAAGGAACATAGTAGTTTCTCAGTTTTCGTGACGAGACCCAGACACGTTTTTCAAAATTTTGCACTGTATTTACTTTTTGAGAAAAAAATGAACAATTGAAAAAATTTTTTTTTCAATAAAAATGACGGTCAAAAGTTGAAAAAAAGGAAATTTCGAAAATTTAACAATTTTTTTTGTCTCAGAATTTTCGAATCTGCATGAAAATATCCAAAAATATCCAAAAAATTATTTTTTTTCCCCCCGCTTTCAATAAATGTGTGTACCGACATCCCACTGGATACGCCATACAGTAAGGAAAAAAAAACTTTTCTCCCTCCTTTTGCTTGGAATTTCATGCGGTTTCTAAACGTCCCAGAGCCGAATTTTCTACCAAAAATGAATATTCAAATGCTAAAAATCATAATTTTTGAATTTTCGTTGCGAGACCTTCACAAACCCTCTTTTTTTGCAGTGTATTCGATGCGCGAAATGTTCCGAATTCATAGCAGATCCATCCAACATCGAATGTTATTGTTGTTGCAAAGCGTGGCACGGCGATTGTGCGCCGAGTGGAACAAAAACCTCCGAACTATACGACGGCCTATGGATGTGTACGTTTTGTTGTCGAAAACAACAAAAACCGCAACAAACTCCGCCGAGCAAAAAGAGCACACCGAAAAATTCGCCGAAAAAGACTGCGGCGGCTCCGGTGAAAACCGAAATACAACTGAAAATGACCGATGAAGAAGTTGAGGAGATAATGAAAGAGCGCAACTTGAAATGGGATAGTTTGGCGTGTTTAGCGGGCCTTGCGTCGCCCACAAAATCGTTGTCCAATGTCGCCAGAACTAGTCCGAAAAAACAGGCGGCGAAGAAAAAAGGTGTTCAGAAGATGGTCAAAAATATGGATAATGAACCAAGTACATCGACGAGTTTTGAAGATGATAGTATGGCTGGCATGGTTACTGGATTTGATGCGAGTTTGTGAGTTTTTTTGAGCCAAAAATGTGTGAAAAAATTGGCGCCAAAAAATGTTTTCTTTCAAAAATCGAAACTTTTTGTGATTTTGATGAAATTTTGAATTTTTTTTTCTCCGCCAAAATTTCTTTTAAAAAATTACGCTTTTTTTGAAATTTGAAATTTTCTTTTTCCCGCCAGAAATCGAAAATTTCAGAATTTTTTGAACTTTTAAAATTTTTCACTCTAACCGCCTAAAAATGAATACCGGCGTCAAAATCGAACTTCTTGAATTTTAAATTTTGCCGCCAAAAATTTATTTTAGAAAGCTGGCACAAAATCGAAATTTTTGAATTTTAAATTTTCCCGCCAAAAAATACGTGTAAAATTTTTTTGTTTTCATCGGCGGCAAAAGTCGATATTTCCGGAAATTTCAAATTTTTAGTACTCCCCCCCAAAAATTTGGTTGAAAAAACTCGCGCAATGTTGAAAGTTTCAAAATTTTTGAAAATTTCATTTTTGGCGCCAATTTTTTCACGTATTTTTTGGCGTGAAAAATTGGCGCCAAAAGTCGATTTTCATTTTTCCCGCCCGAAAAAAAATCGTGCTCGAAAAATCGATAATTCAAGAATTTTCAAAATTTCCCGTTTTCCGCCAAAAAATCAAATTTTGAAGTGAAAAATCTTTCAAAATTTTCACGAAAAACCCAACATTTTCAGATTCAATCAATCAACCAAACCATCTTCAAAATCGAGCAGCGATATTGCTGACAATCTACCGTCCGGTCAATGGATCTACATGGGCGGTGACAAAGTGTCGAAAGCGATCAACGTGTCAGCGTTCTCCGAATCAACCAAAAATGCGCCAATCATTTACATTTGCAAATTTTGTCATCACGCAACTCACCTTCCGGCCGATTATCGAGTTCACTGGGACAATTGTTCGTATCGTTATCCGCCGGGCAACGAGATTTATCGCAAAGACAATTTGTCGTTTTTCGAAGTCAGCGGTGCCGAACAAAAAACGTATTGTCGTAACCTGTGCCGACTCGCTAAACTGTTCATCTCGTCGAAAACGCTTCATCACGAAGTCGAAACGTTCGTGTTCTATGTGCTTTGCGAGATCACCAGCGAAGGATTCGTCATGGTTGGCTATTTTTCGAAAGAGCGCAATCCGTCGAAAAACAACAATTTGTCATGTCTGTTGACACTGCCGACGGCGCAACGAATGGGTTACGGTAGGCTGTTGATCGACATGAGTTATGCGTTGTCGAGGAAAGAGATGAAGATTGGAAGTCCCGAACATCCGTTGTCCGATTTGGGCATTTTGGCATATCGCGGGTATTGGCGATCGGCTATTTTGTGTTTTTTGAGGTGAGGGGTTCATTTGGAAAATCAAAATTTTCGCAACGCAAAAGCCGCGACGCACAAAAGTGACAATTTTTTATTTCCCCCTCTTTGTGAGGTGGGGCGCGTTTTATCGATTAGCAAACTACACAAGTTTTAAACATATGGCATCTTTCCAAAAATAGGAGCATGTCGCACCTTTTGTTATGTAAATAATCAATCAATAACCAGGTGTGACATGCTCCCCTTTTTGGGAAGGTTATGGTTGATGCCATATGTTTACAACTTGTGTAATTCACTAATCGATAAAATGCGCCCCGCCGCACAAAGAGGGGAAAGGAAAAATTGTCGACGCACTCACATTTGTGCGTCGCGGCTTTTGCGTCGCGTGTGTTTTCATTAGAGCGAACATTCTCGATTGCCTTCTGGGAAGTCGTGGCTCGCCAGAAAAAACTGAAAATTTTTGCATTGTCGCTGTGAAAAGTTTGGGAAAATGTTTTTGTCGTAAAATTTGAAAATTTGAAAAAAAATCATAGTTAACTATTTTCAACTTTTCGTGGCGTGACCTACACATTTATCAAAAAAATCTCACTGTATTTTTTTGTCTGTTGAAGTTGAATTTTTATTTCAATTTTCGTTCAAAAATTCAAGTAAAAAATCCAACTTTTTGGACTTTTTCACGTAACAACAACATGGCCTAGAAGACCAAATCGAAAAATACAGCCAGGGTTTGATTTGATTTTTCGAAAAATGAAAAAAAAAGAAGAAGAAGAAAAAATACCGTACCCATTCGAAAGGACACAACGCATTCTATCATTGAAAAAAGAAATAGTGGAGAAAACGAGGAGAGTTCGATATTTTTTGTTTGAGAAACTTTGATGTTCCTTTGAACGATTTTGGTACTTTTTTTTGAAACTGGACGGTGCAAAAAAATCGGGAATTTTGGAAACCTTGCCTAGAAAAAATTCCGATTTTGGGACCATTTTTGTCAGATATTTTCCATAGTTTTGATCAATTTTCATGGCCCGTCAGACTTTTCGAAGCCCCTGTATAAAACTTTATTTTTTCTCCAGATCAATTCGAAATCATCACAACGTGACGATCAAAGAAATCAGTCAACACACACGTATACATCCGGTCGATGTTGTCAATCAACTATTGAAAGACAAATTACTAATGTACAAAAAAGGCGCATATTTCATCAAAACTGGGGTGAGTTTGTGGGTTTTTTCAACATTCGAAAAAATGGTTTTTTACAGAAACGCGCGTTTAAACATCCTCTATCACAGACACGTCGTCGCCACATTGATATGAGTCTGTTGAATTGGAATCCGAAACCAGAAGATCTCAAAGGACTCGATCCTTTTCGTCTCAATTTTTATGTTTGAGATTTTGCTTGAAGTTATGAAGTTTTATGATTTGAGAAAATATTTGGAAATTTCTAAAAGTTTAAGCCTTTCATATCTTTTTTTTCTCTTCTAGATCAGGTTTCTAGATTAGTTTTGTTTTAGAAATGCCATGTAGATTGAAGAAGATTACTGTTTATGAAACGCCTGGCAGGTTTTATATTGTTGGATCGGATAATGCGGGAACTCGCTACAATGTTCTTAAAATCGATCGAATTGATCCGAAAGTGTTGTTGACTGGTGAGCCGGAATGTGATTATACGAGAGAGGAGATACTCGAATTGTTGACAACAATTTCGGATGGAAGTTCAGGTAGAGTTCTGTGCCTTCAAATTGCGGTTTATACCATTTTTTGACGCGAAAAATCACGTGGCCGAGATATTTTTCTAGGCCACGCGGAAAAAAGGAAAATTATCATTAGAGCACCTTTTCTCTCTTTCTCTCTGAGTTAATGAGAATTAGAGTTTAACCGTGTGACGGACATCTCACGGGAAGCAAAATGCTATACTTTGTGTGAACCATGATTAATGTCTGCGTTTCCAATAGAGAAAGTTTGTTCTCACGTGGCCGAGGTAGTTGGTTTTCTAGGCCACACAAGAGAAATGTTGATGTTTCAGTGTAATTTCCAGAATTTTTTTTGGAACAAAGCGCTTGAAAAAATGGGAAAAACGAGGGAAAAAAACGCGCGGCCGAGCTTGTTGTTTTTCTAGGCCACGTTGATTTTTCTTTAAAAAAAACTAGAAATTTTCGGGGTTTTACAAGTCAACGAACTAAATTTCATAGTTTTCTTTTTTCTTGTAATTTTAGAAGGTACTCAGCTTGAAAAACTGAGGAAAAATACTGGAAAATAACGCTTGAAAAACTGACGAAACGCGCGGCCGAGCTTGTTGTTTTTCTAGGCCACGTTGATTGTTTGAGAAAAAAAGGAAATTTTCGGTTGTAATAATTCGAAGTGACCTCACGTACTAAGTATGATAGTTTTCACATTTCACATTGATAAATTTTGAAAACCTAAAAATGAAAAACGCGTGACACTTACGTGCACCTTTTTTGTATAATCAGATAGTCATTTCGGTATTCTATAGTTATACTATATGGTCATGCTTCTGAAAATATATGAAAAATATATCATCGTGAGCTCGTGAAGGCAATTTTGTTTTGTAAAAAACTCCAATTTTTTCAGTTGTTTACAAGTCGACAAACAAAAAAGGTCAAAAAAATGGTCTAGTCGAACGTGTGTCAAATGCCTTCGGAATCCTGGGCGTTGTCAAATTTCTCGAAGGCTATTATCTGATAGTGATAACTCGCGCACACGCCGTCGCCACACTCGGCTATCATCCAATTTACAAAATCGCCGAAGTCGCCATGTTGCCAATCGCGATGGATGGAGTGACGACGAGTAGTGAGGAGCAGAAATATGTGAAATTGTTTCAATCGGTCGATTTGACGACCGATTTCTATTTTTCGTACACGTACGATTTGTCGCGATCGTTTCAAGACAACGCGTTGCGAACGAATTGGCGGCGTGGTGGCGAACGGAACATTGAGGCGGACGAGAAATTTGTGTGGAATCAGTTTTTGTTGGAGCCGCTTCGCAAAAATCTCATTAGTGAGAGATGGTTCGTTGAGATTGTTCATGGATATGTTCGACAAGAGTACATATTTTTACCAATTTGTCGGTTGAGCTTCACGTTAATCGGACGGCGATCCACACAATATGCGGGAACACGATTTTTGAAGAGAGGAGCCAATCCGACAGGTAGGCGGAGATCGCAACGCGACCGCGTCGCGCAGTTTTGTGGGCGTGGCCTTAGAGACAATGGGAAACGGAGAGACGCGGAGAGGGTCTTGTCACGAAGAGCGTTGAAAATTCCGCGAATCACTGTTTTTCAAAGAAACGGGCAAGTGCGCTCCACCGCACTTAATGAGAAATGGCCTAGAGAAACGCTAGGCCACAATTTTTGTGGTCACAAAAGTGTGTACCTCAATGTTTTCGCACATTGTTCTAGATTAGGCACAGTTTTGTGGGCGTGGCCTAAACCGACGAAATATAATTGAGAAATGAGAGATTCAGAGAAAAGGTCACGAGAATCATTTTATAATTTTGGACACCTAGAAGTTTCGGAAAATTTTTCGTGGCTTTTTCTCTAATTCTCTGATTTTCGAGTTATATTTCGTCGGTTTAGGCCACGCCCACAAAACTGTGTCCTATTTAGAGAAATAGGCGAAAAATTACCAATAAGATTCAAAAAAAAATTTTTGGCGCACCTTTTTTCTCGACGTGTGCAAAAAAATTTGGAAAATGTTGCGTAAAATTTTCTCTAAATCTCTCATTTTCCAATTATATTTCTTCGGTTTAGGCCACGCCCACAAAACTGTGTCTGATCAAGAGAATGAGCAAAAAATGACTCTGAAATTTTGAAAAAACAGTGGCCTAGCGTTTTTCCTAGGCCACTCCTCATTGTGTGCGGTGGAGCGCACTTTCCCGCCTCTTTGAAAAAACCACCCAAATTCTAGGGCAAGTGGCGAATTTTGTTGAAACTGAGCAAATCGTTTGGGATATGACGTCATCGCCGAACGTGGCCAACGGAAAATTCTCGAGTTTTGTTCAAATTCGTGGAAGTGTTCCGATGCGATGGTCACAAGATCCATCGACACGTGGAGTTGTTGGAAAACCGCTCATTCTCATCGACAATCATGAACCGCACGCGCAGACTGCGGCGTCGCATTTTAGGTGATTTTTTTGGGCGCCAAAAATTGAAATTTCAAAAAAAAAAAATTGAAATTTCCCGCCAGATCTATGAATTTCGAAGTTAGCGGCAAAAATCAAAATTTTCTAAGATTTTTCCTGAGAATTTTCAAACCCTAATTTTTACCGCAAAAAAATGAATTCCGAAATTGGCGCCAAAAATCGAAGTTTCAAAACTTTTCAGTTTTTTCTGTGAATATAAAGAAAAATTAATTTTTACCGCCGTTTTTTTGCGTTTTCAAATTCCCGGCAAAAACGAATTTTTTTTTAAAATTTTGGCGCCAAGTTCAAAATTTCGCTTTTCCAAAAATATTGCAATCAAAAATTGGAGCCAAAATCGAAGTTTTTCATTTTACCGCCAAAAAAATAATTTAAAATTTGGCGCGGATTTCGAAATTTCGAAATTTTTTTTGTAAATTTCCAAAGGTTCTCTTTTCCACAAGAAAATAAATTTTCAAATTTTGGCCAAAAATTTCAAAGTTTAATTTTCCCAAAAAATTTGCCTCTCAACTCAAAATTTCACAATTTTCGGAAATGTTTTTCAAATTTTCAAGTTAAGTTTTCCCGCCAAAAAATAAAGTTCAAAATTTTCCATGTTTTTTTTCTTGAGAACTTTCAAAAATCCACTTTTCCCGCCAAAAAATGCTTCAAAATTCGATTTTCCAGATTTTTTAACTAGAAGTTTTTATGTAATTTTCTCAGATATCTCCGCAATCGTTATGGCAACCCGATCGTGATAATGAACTTAATAAAACGCAAAGAGAAACGAAGTCACGAGGGCGTACTTCACACACAATTCCTGAAAAACATTGAGTATTTGAATCAATTTGTACCGGAAAACGAGAAACTTTGCTATTTGTCATTCGATGTTGCGCGATGTAACAAGGCGGCCAATTCGATGCCATCAATCAATGTGCTGAATGTGATGGAGGATTTGGCGATGAGGTCGATTTTGAAAAACGGATGGTTTCAGACGTTCGAAATACCCGAAGCGTTGAAGATTCGACATCGAGATGCGTTGAATAATTTGGAGATTCGAAAAAAAGACGGGTTTATTGTTCAACATGGGATTTGTCGAACGAATTGTGTTGATTGTTTGGATCGCACTAATGTTGCGCAATTCGTTATTGGTTAGTCGGGGCTCTAAAAATGTAAAAAAAAAAAAACTCAAAAAACAGGCGGTGTGTACGACACTCCGCTTTGCCTCTTGTTTAACGTAGTGTAAAAGCGGAGTGTCGTATGGTGAAAACTTCTTGTTTGCGGTTTCGAAATTTCGCGAAGCTCGAAAGTACAGTAATCGTTTTTGGAAAAAAAAATTTCGGAAAAAAATTGCAAAAAAATATTTTCAAAAAAATTTCACAAAAATTTTTGTTCAAAATTCAATAATTTTTCGAAAAAAAATTTTCATTGAACACAGCCTGAGAATCTCAACATTCTCTTCACAAAAAATTCGTCGTTTCTTTTTTTATTTTATCATTGCAATGCCCTCCAAAATAGGGGGTGCGGTTTCATTTGCAACTGGCGCACACTTATTTTGAGAGAAATAGTGTGGGGTAGAGAAAATAGAATGTAGTTTGAACTCAATAGGGAGAGAAAATTTACGCTGATTTTGGTAGATGAAATTTTTCAACGACGTTGATTCAGGTGGTTTTTTTCAGGCTGTGTTGAAAAAAAAACACGTTTCTAAAAACGAATTTGAAAAAAAACCAAAATAAATTTGGTAAAAAAATAGAAAAAAAAATAATTTTCAAAATTTTTTTTGAATTCCAAAAATATCAAAAAAAAATTCGAAAAAAATCATGTTCAAAAAAGTTTTGAGACAAAATTCCTTTTTAAAAAAATTAAGAAAAAAATTATTCTAAAAAATTCCTGTCTCAGAACATTTTTTTTAAAGTTTACTGTGTCAAGAAAAAATTTCAAAAAATTCCTGTTTCGAAATTTTAAAAAGCTTAGACAGAATTCCTTTTAAAAAACAGAGAAAAATGTCAAAAATTACTGTTTTTCAAAACTTATTGATTTTTAGAAAAATCGCCAAAAATTCTGAAAAAATGTCTTTTAAAAAAATAGAGAAAAAAATCTAAATTTTGCAGCAAAAGTGGCGTTGGGTTGTCAACTGTGTGCTCTTGGCATACTCGACGAGCCAAACCTAAACCTTCAAGGAGAAGTTTGTCGTCTTCTCGAAGACATGTTCGATGAGCACGGCGATACAATGGCTCTACAATATGCCGGAAGTCAACTGGTTCATTCCATCAAAACGTACAAAAAGACGGCCGCGTTTCAGGTACTGTAGTTTTGGGGCTCCGCGAAATTTCGAAACCGCAAACAGGAAATTTTCACCATACGACACTCCGCTTTTACAATACGTTAAACAAGGGGCAAAGCGGAGTGTCGTACACACCGCCTGTTCTCAAATTATTTTTATGAAACAAAACCCAAAAATCAAGCAAAATCTGACAGTCGCGGTTTCAAAATTTTGCGGTTTCAAGATGTCGCGGTTTTTGAATTGTCGCGATTTCTAAAGGTCGCCATTTTGAAAATTCGCGTTTTCGAAATGTCGCGATTTTGAAAAGCCGCGATTTCAAAAAGTCGCGATTTCGAAAAGTCGCGGTTTTAAAAATTTTGCTATTCAGAAAAGTCGCGATTTCAAAATGTCGCGATTTCGAAGTGTCGCAATTTCAAAATATCGCGAGATTTCTAAATGTCGTGATTTCAAAATTTTGCGTTTTCGAAATGTCGCGGTTTTCAAATATCGCAGTTTTAAAATGTCGCAATTTCAAAATATCGCGATTTCGAAATATCGCGGTTACGAAATATCGCGATTTCACAAAGTCGCGATTTCAAAAAAAAACTGCGATTTTTAAAGGAACGCCGCCGCGACGTGTTCCAAACGCTCTCGCGCTACTACAGCAACACATTCGGCGACTACGACAAACAGGCGGCGATCAATTTGTTTCTCGGCGTGTTCAAACCGAAAATCTCGTCGCAAAAACATTTGTGGGAGTTGACCAGCGACTATTTCCTCCATTTTCCCTATCATCCACGTGTTCGAACCGATTATTGTGCGTGGTGGTTGGAGGAGGATCAGCTTGATAGAATTGTGTTTTTGGATTCGGAAGATGAGGATGGAGAATATTTCAAAGTACAGTATGATGATGTTGGAGGTATGTGTTAGACTGTTACAAAATTTTGATCATTTTCAAACTGAGGCTTAGGCTTAGTAAGCCTAAGCCTCAGTTTGGGTTTGAAAATGATTACAAATTTGTCGGTAACACTAAAAGGAATCTGAATTTTTGGTAAAATTCTTTGAAATTTCTCATTTTACAGTGTGTTTCGACGGTTTAGGCCACGCCCACAAAACTGTGTCTGATCTAGAACAAAAAAAAGTTGTGAAAAACACATTTTTTTGGCTCGAAATTTTTCAGAAATAATATTTTTGTGAGAAAAATTGAGTTTTTTTGCAAAAAATACCACATTCAAAAAAAAAAATTTTGTTCCCGGTGGGAATCGAACCCGTGACCTTTTGATTCTCACTATTCTCAAATCCCCACTACGCTATACTAGCGCAGTGAGAGACGCAGAGAAAATAACAAAAAAGGTTTCTGTTTTTGCAGTTTTGCGGCACACAGTTTCGAGAAAAAAACTGTGCGCCACAATATTTTTTGCATTTATATTGTGGATTTTCTGCAGAAACTCGTCGACCCAGCGATTCGGATCAATATCGAACGCTGAAAAGTTCGTCGCATGACGAGTTTCGCGACTATTATCGAACGTACGAGTTTACACCGCTTGAAGATCGAGTTGGACGAATGTTGAGCATTGAGAATCGTGCGATTCATATCGATGGAATCAATCAGGAACCGACGACGCACGCACAATTTTTGAAATTGTGGAAGACTAGTGTAAGCGAGAGAAATGGCCGATCTGGCAGATCGAGCAACGTTGACTCTGGTTAGTCGAGGGATCGATCCCCGGTGGAAACAGTTTTCGTTCTTTCACATGCTTGGGATGAAAAGTATTGAAACAAGATCTCTAACATGTGATAAAACAAAAGTTGTTCCACACCGTAAGCGAGCCCCTGACTAACCTGAGTCAACGTTGCTTGATCTGCCAGATCACTAAAAGGCTCAGATCCGAATTTTTTTTTTTTTTTTTGAAATTTCAAAATTGGCGGAAAATCAAGAAGTTTTACAGGTTCATTGGTTAAGATAATGGGCAAAACAATAAAGTTTGAAAATTCAAAAAAATCTATCATGTTGTGTTCAAAAATTTTGGCGGTAGAATATAAATTTTAAAAAATTCTAGAAAATTTTGAAATTTGAGTTTTTTTTTTTTGATAGAAAATAAAATTTATTTTGAAATCCGAAAGTTTTTTGATTATGGCGTCTTTGAAAATAATTTTGGCGCCAAAAACTTTGAGTTCATTTTTTGGCGGGAAATTGAAAATTCAAAAAAATCGGGAAATTCTGATTTTTGGCGGTAAAAACTCGGTTTTTAAAATTTTCAGAATTGAAAAATTTAGGAAATGTACAATTTTTGCAGGTTTTTAAAATTCAAAAAACATTTTTCTTCTCGATTTTTGGCGGTAAAAACTCGGTTTTCAAAATTTCCAAAAAAAAACCCTCGAAATTTTTGAAATCTTCATTTTGGCGCCAAAAAAGGTTGGGAAATTTCCGATTTTGGCGGAAAAAAAAGAAAATTTCGGAAAAAAAAATTTGTAAACTGAAAAAAACGCCGCGAAAAATTAGAAAAATTCAATTTTTGAACGTGTGAGAGAGAGAAACGACCGATCTGGCAGATCGAGCAACGTTGACTCAGGTTAGTCGGGAGATCGGTCTATTTTTGCGGGTTTTTAAATTTTCCAAAAAAAAAACACTTGATATTTTTTAAATATTTATTTTGGCGCCAATTTTAAGACTTTTTGGCGGAAAATTTTGATTTTACAGAAAACTTTTAAAAATCGGAAAATTATGAAATTTCAATTTTTGAAAACAATTTTTTTCAGGAAACAAAAGAAGTGAAACCAACTTCAAAACCGCACAAAGAAAGTGATGACGAAGACGACGAAGAGGAAATGATCAGCTCAACCCAATGGTCAGACGTTGTAGACGCAGAGAAAGAGTGGTACGACATGGTGAATCGTCCCGGCAATGTGATGATGACGTCACGAACTGTTCAGACCACGGCGACGAAAAAAGAAAAAACGCCGGCGAAGAAAAATGCCCTCCTAAGCACCGGTCTCAAATTTGCCAAAGACATCTACAAACTGGATCATTTGAAAACGCGCGCCGACGAAAAAGTGTATTATGAAAAGTATGCGAGAATGGCGTGGAAATGTGATCCTGAAGATTGGGAGCGGTTCAAGCCGACACTGTTGGAGGCGAAACAGAATGAGCCGAGAAGACGCACTTTTTTCATGGCTGATGATTGTTGTAGGGTGAGTTTTGTGGGGTTTGAAAGGATTTTTATGAAAAAAACCAAAAAAAAAAACCATTTTTCAAACGAAAAACAGTGAATTTTCACCATACGACACTCCGTTTTTACACTACGTTAAACAAGAGGCAGAGCGGAGTGTCGTACACACCGAATATTTCTAAAAGTTTGAAATTTTTTTTTTGAGATTTTTCTCGAATTTTAAGATTCGGAAATGATTTGGTGAAAAAAACACAGAAAAAATCCAGTTTTTTAAAGAAAAACAGTGAATTTCCACCAAACGACACTCCGTTTTTACACTACGTTAAACAAGGGGCAAAGCAGGGTGTCGTACATATCGCTTGTGTATCTGAAATGATTTTGGTGAAAAAAAACCGAAACAATCTAGTTTTTAAAGGAAAATCAGTGAATTTCCACCAAACGACACTCCGCTTTTGCACTACGTTAAACAAGGGGCAAAGCAGGGTGTCGTACATATCGCTTGTGTATCTGAAATGATTTTGGTGAAAAAAAACCGAAACAATCCAGTTTTTAAAGGAAAATCAGTGAATTTTCTCCATACGAGACTCCGCTTTTACACTTGCGCTAAACAAAGGGCAAAGCGGAGTGTCGTACACATCGCCTGTGTATCTAAAATGATTTTTATGAAAAAAACCAAAAAAATCCCGTTTTTAAAGAAAAACAGTGAATTTCCACCATGCGACACTTCGATTTTACACCTGCGTTAAACAAGGGGCAAAGCGGAGTGTCGTACACTCCGACTGTTTTTTGAGTTGTCAATAATTGTAATATGTATGTTTTTTTGCAATTTTTCCAAACTTTGAAAATATTTTTGTGAAAAAAAACCAAAAAAACCAGTTTTTAAAGAAAAACAGTGAATTTCCACCATACGACACTCCGCTTTTACCTGCGTTAAACAAAGGGCAAAGCGGAGTGTCGTACTAAAAATTGCAGTTTTTTCAAATTTCCACGATTTTTCACATTTTTTTTTTCGAAGTTTTTATGAGTTTTTGATTCAAATGTTTTTTTTTCAAATTTTCATGTAAAAATTATTGCCCCTGTTCAGACCGAACTACCCGAGGTGTCAAAATCTTCACAACTCTTCTACGAGAGATCAATCGATCCGGATTCGCTAAAAATTTCGGTCAACGACATGGCGAAGTTCTCAAAATATGTAAAATAGAAAAAAATGTATTTATTAGAAAATGAAAAAAGAGGCGTAAAGAGAGTTTTTATTGCATACCCATTGATGTAAAGTCGTCAAAAATCCACTCGGTTCATAAATAAATAATAAAATATCTAAAAGCTCAAAAAACTAGTAGCACAACAAAAGAAAACATTATCGTCGAGATGCCCGTAATTTGAAATATTTTGGCGCGCGAAGTGACGAGGTGATGACTTGGATGGGCGGCGCGATCGGCCCATCGGGAAGCCATTCGAAATTCTGAACAAGTGTGCAAAAATAGAGAAACACCTCCATTCGCGCCAGATTTTCGCCCAAACACGATCGTTTACCCATTGAGAACGGGTTGATTCGCTCATCTCGAATGTATTCGCCTTTTGACTGCAAAAAAATATATGAAAATTGAAATTCTTGGGAATTTTCGGAGCCAAAATTTGAGAAACGTGGATTTTTTTTTTGAAATTTCTAGCGCGAAACTAAAATTTTGAAATTCTGGGAGTTTTTGGTGCCAAAATTTTGACACGTGGTTTTTTTTTCAAAAAATTTTCTGGCGCCAAATGAAAACTTCAAAATTCTGATTTTTGGCGCCAAAATTTTGACACGTGGATTTTTTTTCGATTTTTTGGCGCGAAACTAAAATTTTGAAATTCTGTGAAAATTTGGACGCCAAAATTATAAAAAATGGATTTTTTTTTGAAATTTCTGGCGCGAAACTAAAATTTTGAAGTTTTGGGAGTTTTTGGCGCCAAAATTTCAAAACGTGGATTTTTTTTCGATTTTTTGGCGCGAAACTAAAATGTTAAAATTCTGGGAGTTTTGGCGCCAAAATTTCAAAACGTGGATTTTTTTTCGATTTTTTGGCGCGAAACTAAAATGTTAAAATTCTGGGAGTTTTGGCGCCAAAATTATAAAACGAAAATTTTTTTCAATTTTTTTGGCGCCAAGATTTTGACACGTCGATTTTTCTCGAAATTTCTGGCGCGAAACTAAAACTTTGAAATTTCGGGAATTTTTGTCGCCAAAAATATAAAACGTGTTTTTTTTTTCTCGAAATTTCTAGCACCAAATTGAAATTGCCAAATTCTGGGGGTTTTAGCGCCAAAATTTTGACACGTGGATTTTTTCCGAAATTTCTTCTGGCGCCAAACGAAAAGTTTTAATTTAAAAAAAAACCAAGCTCCGCCCATTCAAACGAGTGATATGGCACACCCCGTAACCCGTGCGATTGTCGGGACATGAGATATGATATAAGAAGGCGCTCTTCTCCATGAAACTAGGCAAGTATGGCGATCTGGCATGTTGAGCAACGTTTACTCAGGTTAGTCAAGTTTGAAGTCGCCGCTCAGCGATTTTTTTTTTTTGAAGTCAACTCACATTCAAATATCGTTTTGACACGTGGATTTTTTTTTGAATTTCTGGCGCCAAAATTAAAATATTGAAATTTTTGGCGCCAAAATTGTGACACTCGGATTTTTTTTCGAAATTTCTGGCGCGAAAATAAAATTTTGAAATTCTGAGAGTTTTTTAAGCCAAAATTTTGACACGTTTATTTTTTCTCGAAATTTTTGGCGATTCAAATTTTGACACGTATATATTTTTTTCAAAAATTTTTTTGGCGCCAAATGCAAATTTTGAAATTTCGGGAATTTTTGTCGCCAAAAATATAAAACGTGTTTTTTTTTTTCTCGAAATTTCTAGCACCAAATTGAAATTGCCAAATTCTGGGGGTTTTAGCGCCAAAATTTAGACACGTGGATTTTTTCCGAAATTTCTTCTGGCGCCAAACGAAAAGTTTTAATTTTAAAAAAAACCAAGCTCCGCCCATTCAAACGAGTGATATGGCACACCCCGTAACCCGTGCGATTGTCGGGACATGAGATATGATATAAGAAGGCGCTCTTCGCCATGAAACTAGGCAAGTATGGCGATCTGGCATGTTGAGCAACGTTTACTCAGGTTAGTCGAGTTTGAAGTCGCCGTTCAGCGATTTTTTTTTTTTTTTTTTTTTTTTTTGAAGTCTACTCACATTCAAATATCGTTCAGGTCGAAATTGTTCGGGATCGTCGAAATGTTTCTTATCCACGTGCACCGATTGGAATTGGGCAATGACACGTGTGCCGGCCTTCAAACGATAACCCTCGCAATTTTCGACGTCCTCCAGCGTCGAACGCAAAAAGTTGACGGGCAGCACGTAGCCGAGACGATAGACCTCTTGAAGAAACGCGCATGTGTAGGGAAGTAGTTTTTGATCGTCCATGACGACTTGCTGGAATTGAGGTGGGTTTTTGTTTTGTTGACGATTTTTTCGCTAGAATTTTTAGCGCCGAAATGAAATTTTCAAATTTAGGCGTCAAAATTTTGTAAAATTCAAATTCTGGGAATTTTTGGACACCTAAATTTGAGCACGTTGTTTCGTTTCGAATTTTTGGCGCCGAAACAGAGTTTTCAAGTTCTGGGGAATTTTTTGGCGCCAAAATTTTGACACGTAGATTTTTTTTCAAAAAACTTTGGCGCCAAATTAACATTTTTAAATTCTGAGGATTGGGTGCCAAAAATTTTTGACACGTGGATTTTTTTCGATTTTTTTGACGCCAAAAAAAACTGGAAATTCTGGGAGTTTTTTGGCGTTTTTTTTGACATGTGAATTTTTTTGGCGCCAAAATGTTTATGTGTGCTCTTTTGTTCTCTGCGCTCTCTTTCTCTCTCTTTCCACAATGAAAAACAACGAAGAAAAGCAAACGCGCTCCACCGCAAATCCACCCAAAACTCACCCGTTCTCTTCCCACAAATTCGTCCAACTCTTCATGAATTCGTTTCTGCGTCTCCGGATAATTGACCAAATACAACATTGCGAATCGAATCACAATAATGATTGTCTCCATGCCGGCGCTGTACAAATCATAGATCGCCACAATCAGCTGTTTTTCGGTGAACCCGTCGGCGAGCGCGTTTTCCGCCGCGCGACACTTCATCTCTTTCAAAAACGCGTCGATATAACTCGACGGATCCTCGTCGTAATTGATGCCGTCTTTGTGTCGACGCAACGCGTCTTCCAACGTTTGCAAAATCGCGTCGTTTGCGCGCGTCGCGTTTGGGATACCTAGCGCGAGCGGTTTGTCAAGATATGCGAGCCATGGCCAAGCGTCGAGGAGTTGCGTTTTTGGGGAGGTGAAGTGCTCCAACACATCGTTGATTGCAATGTGGAAGTCGTGAATATCCTTCTCTTCCCATTCACGAGTGAAGCCGAATAGATGTTTGTGAATTACATTTCCAACAACGTGCTGAAATCAAGAATCAAGAAAAAAACGTTCGCCAACCACGGGGTTCGAACTCGCGGCCCCTTGATTTCTAGTGCAACGCGTTCCCGCCTGCACCACACACGCACATGTTTTCATGTGTGTTGTTTGCCCTTATCAGAAAGGTGAGAAAAAAGCACTCACCACTAGAAAGGGTCGCAACTCGATGGGTTGGTCTTTGACGGCGTCGATTTTCGCGACGAGACCCGTCGCCAACGACGATATGGTGTCCTGTGTGCCGGCCTGTCCGACGCCGAGACTTCGAAATATGTGCGTTGTGAAGCGTCGTTGCGCCTTCCACCAAATGTTCTCCATGAAGAAGAGGCCGTAGTTGCCCTGCACCAACATGTCCATGATGAATGTGTCGGGGCGACCCGAAAATGCTTCGCCGTTTTTCACAATGTTTCGTTTGAGCATCTGGGAAGAATTGATGCGTTTTTTTGGCGCCAAAAATGGGAAATTCAAATTTTGGTGCCAAAAATTTGACACGTGTTTTTTTTTTTGGTTTGGCGCCGAAAACTTGACACGTGTTTTTTTTTAGTTCCGCGCCAAATTTCGAAATTCAAATTTTGGCGCCAAAAATTTGACACGTGTTTTTTTTTTGGTTTGGCGCCGAAAACTTGACCAAGTTTTTTTTTAGTTCCGCGCCAAATTTCGAAATTCAAATTTTGGCGCCAAAAATTTGACACGTGTTTTTTTTAGTTCGGCGCCAAATTGCGAAATTCAAATTTTGACATATTTTTTGCCATTAAAAATTTGACACATGTTTTTTTTTTTAATTGTGGCGCCAAAAAGTTTACGTGAAAAAAATTGAAAGAAAATTTTTATTCGAAAAATTGATTGAAAATTTCAAATTTGGCGCCAAAATTTAAAAAGTTCAAAGTTTAACACGTTTTTGGCAAAAAAAAATGACACGAGAGATTTTTTTTTTTAAATTGGCGCCAAATTTCGAAATTCAAATTTTGGCATTTTTTGGCGCCAAAATGAAAAATTCAAAATTTAACACGTTTTTGGCAACAAAAAATGACACGATAATTTTTTTTAATCTTGGCGCCAAATTTCGCCACGTGGACTTTTTCCAAAAAAAAAAATGGCGCCAAGTTTCAAAATTCAAAAATCATCACGTTTTTTGTTGAACCCATTTTTTGACCGATCATTTCAAAAAACCAAGTTATCTATCAGGTGAGAAATGTGTGAATGTATGTAGTTTGAACTCACATCATAGTCAGCAATAACAATGGTCGGATAGGGAAGCCACAACGTGAAAATGCCACCATATTTGGTCTTGTACTCGTTGATAATTGTGTCGATACGATCTTCGGGCACTTGAAAAACGTTGCCTGCAAAAATGTCGGAATTAGCACATATGTGCCCAAGAAGAAGAAGAAAAAGAATCTCACACCGATGAAAGGCCACGGTGTCGGTCCGGGTGGCAAACCGCGCAGACGATTCGCAAACTTGCACAGGAGCAGGAGAAGGACGGTGACGAGAATGACGAGTTCGGCGAATAACATGATGAAACTGCAAATAGTGATAAGATTAGAAAGAGAGTGCGCGGCATAGTGGTTAAGATTATAGATTAGGGCGCACACGATGCTGGTTCGGGTTTTGTTGGGAGCGACTTTTTTTTTTTTTCGAGAAATATCTGATTTTTAACAACAAAAAAAGGAAGAGAAAATTTCACGGGATTGGCCAGACAGGCTACAAACCACGTTGTAATTTGTGACCGCACTGAACGTGACCTGAGTACAAAAAGTGTTCAATGATGTCTCTCTGACATCAGACGAAAAAAATGCAATATCAGAAAAAAGTGAGAAATTGAAGTTTATATAGGGTGTCCATAAAACGCCCCCGGCTTAGGCTCCGCCCACTTTTCTGTGTGTGTTTTTTGACACGATTTTTCATCATCACAGAAGAACGGAATGAAAATTAGCAGGTTTTTTTTTGACGCTGCAAACATTTTTGAGACTGAACTTGATAGATAGTGTGGGAAGAGGAGAGGATTAGAGAAAAAGGGGGAGATTTTTTTGTTGAAAATTTTTTGGGCCCAAAGATTCTGGTCATTTTTCGCTGAATTGTCGGTCTGAAAATTTTCGGGCCAAATTTTTTGAGAAAATTTGAGGCCTGAAAATTTTTGGGTCAGTATTTTTTTTGGATGAAATTTAAAAAAATCCGGGCCCGAAAAATTATTTCTCAAAAAAATCAGGCCCGAAAATTTTTGGCTAAAAATCCGGCCCGGAAAATTTTTTTCAAAATATCCGGTCTGAAAAATTTCGGGCCCGTATTTTTTGACCAAAAATTTCCGGGCCCGGTTTTTTCTGAGATAATTTTCGGGCCTGAGTTTTGTGGCCCAGACCGGCCTGAAAAATTTCAGACCCGTATTTTTGGAAAAAAAGTTTTCGGGCCGAATTTTTCTGAGAATTTTTCCAGTCCAAAATTTTTCGGGCCCGAAAATTTTTGCCCTCCAAATTTTTTTCAGGCAAGCTACAATAAATACTATTAATTGTTACATCATTATATAGCCTACAAAACACGAATTCTCACACAATTCCATGGTTCCTGTAGCCTGGTTCAATTTTTGATCTGTGAACTTTTTCGGCGCCACAAAAAATGGGCGGAGCCACCGGTATGCGCCTTTGAATGAATGTCCATTTTTCTCTGCGCTCTCTTATATTTTCACCTGTTTGGCTGATAATTGGATATGTTGACATGGCAACGGCTTTTGATTACTAGTTTCACACCGGCGGTTCATTCTTCTATTTTCTTTTTCTTTTGTTGTTGGCTTCTATATAGAATTTTCATTGATTTTAAAGGCGCGCAATTTTTTTATCTTGTCCTTTGAGAAAAGATCATTGAAACAATAATTGTCGTGCTATATTATTGTAGTTCTCTGATCGCACAGAGAACGATTATTTGCCGCGTTCGGGGAACACTTTTTTTGTGTGAAATCAAGTTTGACCGGTCAGAAGATCTTTGAAAATAGAGCTGTTGGTTCTCGTAGCCTGCGCGGTGTAGTGGTTAGCGCTGTAGATTAAGGCGCACATGATGCTGGATCGAGTTTTGCTAGGAGCGATTTTTTTTTTTTTGATAAAAAACTTTTTTTTGGAACTTGAGAGGTTTAGGTATAATAGGAAATGGGTGTAATTTTCTTCTCCATCTTTTGATGATTTTTCTAATTGTTTCGATGAATCAACTGTTCAAATAATCGAACAATAAATCATTATCAGTTGCGAAGGATTTCGAAATTGTCACGTAGCCAAAGTTTATCAAACTCATAGTTTGTGGTAGAACCAGTAAATTGTTCGCAATTCAATTTCGCAGACCTGGTTTAATCTATGATTCATGAAACGTGCAAAAAAGCGCGTTTTTTTTGCAATTTTTTGCGTGGGTGGATGAAACGGATATTGTTGCGCGCGCGGGGTGACAAAAGGAGGATAAATAATAAAATACGGTTTGGTTTGTGTCGAGTGGTCAAAGGTTCAACAACAAAAAAAAATAATTGGGGAGGCGAAAAATATGTTTTTTCAATGAAAGAGACGATTTTTGGCGCTGCCTCGTCTTGGCGAAGCACCTTCCCCTTTTTTGTGTGCGCCTAGCTCAGGCGGTTAGATGATAACTTGGAGATCTTTTGGTGCGCGGGTTCGAGGCCGGGTGGAAGCAATTTTTTTTGTTTTTTGTAGAATGGCGCCGAACGGAAAAATGCGTGAAATTGTGTCGATTCACATCGGACAGGCTGGTGTGCAAATTGGCAACGCTTGCTGGGAGCTATATTGTCTGGAGCACGGCATTTCGCCGGATGGAACTATGCCAACAGATCAGAGTTTTGGTGTGGAAGATCAATCGTATAACACGTTTTTCTCCGAAACACCTGCTGGTTTGTTTGATAATCGATGATCGAATCATTTTTTGGAAAAAAAATTGTTCGTTTTTGCAGGAAAACACGTACCACGAGCATGTTTTGTCGATTTGGAACCGACGGTTATTGATGAGGTGTGCCGATGAAACGAGCAAATTTTTGCATTTTTTTGGGCTCGAAAAATTGGAATTTTGATGTTGGAAAAAAAAATTTTCAGACCAGAAACTTTGAACCGGAAAATTCGTGCCCGAAAATTTTGGGCTCGGAAAATTTATGGCCAGATTTTTATTTTAAAATTGGTTATGCCGAAAAATGGACGACTCTTTTTTCGGGCTCAAAAATTTTCAGGCAAAAAAAAATTCAGAATTTTTCCAGAGACAAAATTTTCAGACTAAAAATTAACGGGTCAACCTTTTCGGGCCAAAAATATCAGGCCGGTCTGAACCGGAAGGTTCGGGTCCGGAAGTTTTGGGCACGGAAATTTTCTGGCCAGATTTTTACTTTCAAATATGTTGGAAAATTGACGACTATTATTTTGGGCTCAAAAATTTTCAGGCAAAAAAATCAGGCCTATATTTCTAGTCAAACATTTTTAGACCAGCAAAACTTCCGGGCCAAAAAACCAAACCCATTTTCTCTGTCTCAGGTTCGAACCGGCACCTATTCGAAACTCTTCCATCCAGAACAATTGATATCAGGCAAAGAGGACGCGGCCAATAATTATGCTCGCGGTCATTATACAATTGGAAAAGAGCTCATCGATGTGGTGATGGATCGAGTTCGACGGCTCACCGAACGATGTCAATCACTTCAAGGCTTTCTCATATTTCATTCGTTTGGCGGCGGAACTGGCAGCGGTTTCACTTCCCTGGTCATGGAGAGACTATCAATTGACTATGGCAAAAAAGCGAAATTGGAATTTTCCATCTATCCGGCTCCTCAAATTAGTACATGTGAGTTTTCACACGGAAAATCTAAAAAAAAAACAAAACTGCATGGGGGATCGATCCGGGGTCGCTTGATTGGTGAGCGCGCGCACAACCTGCTGCGCCACGCACGCTGATAAAATGATATGTGTTGTTTGCTCTTATAAAAACGGGGAAAATCGTTTTTGCAGCAATGGTTGAGCCGTACAACTCGTTACTCACCACTCACACAACTCTCGAGCACTCGGATTGCTCATTTATCATGGATAACGAGGCGATTTACGAAATAACCAAAGTCAACTTAGGAGTTCGTAGCCCCACGTACACCCATCTTAACCGGTTGTTGGCACAAGTTGTATCGTCGATCACCGCGTCTCTTCGTTTTGACGGAGCATTGAATGTCGATTTGACAGAGTTTCAGACGAATCTCGTGCCATATCCAAGAATTCATTTCCCGCTTGTCACCTTTGCTCCAATCATTTCAGCGTATGTCGCTTTTCCGGATACCCCGAAGAAGCTGTGTTCAAAATTTGTTATTCAACACTTTTCTGCAAAAGGTCGAAACACCAAATTACCTTGGTTATCTGGGATAAATCCAAAGTTTAGTACTTTTTCTCCGTATATATACATTTGTGTGTCACGACATTTAAACGAGTCTCGCTATGCACTATTGAATGAGAAATAGGCTCCGCCTCTTTTGTAGGAAAAGGGGGAAGGGGAAGAGAGCGACCTTTTATAGTGCGTAGCGTAACCAGTTTAAATGTCGTGACACACAAATGCATATATACGGAGAACCAAGGCCAAACATTGGATTTATCCCAGATAACCAAGGTAATTTGGTGTTTCGACCTTTTGTAAAAGTGTTGAAAAATAAATTTTTTGAATAGTCTTCCTGGGGTATCCGGGAGGACAAAAAGAGCTATTTATTGCAGTGAAAAAGCGTATCACGAGCAACTCTCCGTTTCGGAAATCACCAACGCCTGCTTCGAACCAGGCAGCCAAATGGTCAAATGCGACCCGAGAAACGGCAAATACATGGCATGCTGCTTGCTATATCGCGGCGACGTCGTTCCAAAAGACATCAATTCAGCAATCTCGACAATTAAGACGAAACGAGCTATCCAATTTGTTGACTGGTGTCCGACTGGTTTCAAAGTCGGAATTAATTATCAGCCACCAACTGTTGTGCCGGGCGGTGATTTGGCGAAACTGCAGCGAGCTGTGTGCATGTTGTCCAATACAACGGCTATTCAAGAAGCATGGGCTAGACTAGATCATAAATTCGATTTGATGTACGCTAAAAGAGCGTTTGTTCATTGGTAATTTTCCATAAAATTTCCAAAAAAATGCGATTTTCTTATTTTTCAGGTATGTTGGAGAAGGAATGGAAGAAGGAGAATTCTCTGAAGCTCGCGAAGATATGGCAGCATTGGAAAAAGATTATGAAGAGGTTGGAGTTGATTCATTCGATCCAAACGATGAAGAATATTAACTAATCAATCAATATTTCAATATTTATGCTTTAAAAAATATTTATTCTCATGAAATTGATTAATCACACATTGATAGTGAGAAGTAGGAGAGACACCTGCTTCCGTGGCGCAATAGGCAGCGCGTTCGGCTGTTAACCGAAAGGTTGGTGGTTCGAGCCCACCCGGGAGCGAAATTTTTTTTTTTTTGGATTTTGTCAAATTATTTTCCCGGAGAACAATTTTGCTCTAAAACTTTTTAAATTAGTCAGAATAGTTTAAGGAGGTTAAGACAATTTACTTTGTAAAAACCGAAAAAAAAACTAAAAAGACAATTCCTTCTTCCAAATAAAAAAATTAAAGCACCTGTTTTTGACGCGTCCTAAAACGAGGAACAAAGATTTTTCTCCGTATATATACATTTGTGTGTCACGACATTTAAACGGGTATCGCAACACACTATTGAATGAGAAACAGGTTCCGCCTCTTTTGTAGGAAAAGGAGGAAGGGGAAGAGAACGACCTTTTATAGTGCATAGCGAGACTCGTTTAAATGTCGTGACACACAAATGTATATATACGGAGAAAAAAGATCCAAACTTTGGATTTATCCCAGATAACCAAGGTATTTTGGTGTTTCGACCTTTTGCAAAAAAGTGTTGAATAACAAATTTTGAACACAGCTTCTTCGGGGTATCCGGAAAAGCGATTTTTTTTGTCAATCATTGGAGATTTGGAGAAGTTAATAGAAAAAACATATATATTTATTATCAAACAACTAATAACAATCTAAAATCTAATTACTCTTCCTCTTCTTCCTGCTCTCTCGTTTCCGCTTCTCAGCTTGTAGTCTATCCAAAATATTGCCAATAATCTTACGATTCTCCTCTCGATTACCACGAAGGTTCAACGTGAGTGTGACATGAAAACCGCTTCTCGAGGTCATGGTTTTGGTGTCAATTTGAGCGTTGGCTTCTTTCAATAATTTCAGGAAATCTTTATGCTCATTTTCATTGGCTTTCTGCCAAACTTGTTCCAATTCCAAGCCTTCAATTTGGCGTCGATCCAAACTCGGTCGTCCACAACTCACACCATCCACGTTCAACAAAAACTCAATTTGCGCATCGTAGTCGACTTGCGGCCATGATTGTTGCGCAACAATTCCCTGCTCCGGACACATCCCCGACCACATTTCAGCGGCAATGTTCGGCGCGAATACTTGGAGCATGACAATCAGCGATTGAACGGCATTTCTGCCTTCCGGACTGTTCGCCAAATACGTTGCGTCGATTTTGCGCAACGCATTAGTGAAACCTTGTAGACGCATTAGTGCCGTGTTGTGCAAATGGAGCACTTCGAGACACATGCCAATGTTGCGCACGAAAAAGTTGTACGATTCTTTGATGTCGTTCTCGATTTTTCGGTCGATTTTGAAGGGTTTTCCTTGATTTTCAGCCATGTTGGAGGCGATTGAGCCGATGCGATCCACCAATTTTCGGATGCCTTTTAAATCTGCAAAAAAATTTCTGGAATTTTCATCTGATTTGAAAAATTGAAAAAACCAGATTTCTGAAATTCAGTTTTTTTTTTCAATTTTTCGTCCCGGCCAAATTTCAAAATTCTACTCTAAAAATCTTAAAAGAAAATTCCATGTTTCGAAAATTGGTAAAATTATCTTTTTGGTAATAGTGTCTGGGTCTTGTCACGAAAACTGAACCGTCAAAAATTAAAAAAAACACGTATTTTCTAATTTTTCGCAAAAAAATCATTTTTCAGCCCAAAAATTGTGAAAATTTGAAAAAAAAAAATCATATTTTCCAAATTTTCGGCTTAAAAATTCATTTTTCCGGCCCAAAAATTGTTGCTGGGTCTCGTCACGAAAACTGAAAAACAATCATGTTCCTTTAAATTTATAATTTTTCCGGTTTTCTTTTTTTTTAGTTGTTTCAATTTTTTAGCCCGATCAAAGATTTGAAAAAAAAATCAAATTTTTAAAATTTTCGTGGCGTGACCCATATTTTTTTCTGTGAAAAATTTGCATTTTCACATTTTTACAATTTCCTAGCAAAAAAAAATCACTTTTCAGACTAAAAATTGTTGCTGGGTCTCGTCACGAAAACTTCCATGTTCCTTTAAATTTTGACACTTTTTCCCGCTTTTTGTGAGATTTTTCTCTGTTTGCCATTTTTTTTGCAAGTTCGTAGTACTATGTTCCTTTAAGTTAAGCCTGGATGATTTGTTTCGTTTTGCCAACAAAAAAAGCTCACCACTCTCTCCCCAATTGATTGGCGCTCTCGGCGCGGCCGCTTCCAACAACCTCAACCTAGTCATATCAACCCCGTCGGTCTCCAGAATTTCCGCCAAATCCACCCCATTATTTTTCGACTTGCTCATCTTCTCGAAAACCATCTCAACTTCAACACCCTCCTCGTCAATTTTCACCAATTTTCCATCATCATTTTTGGCGATTTCGTCGACGCGCAAATATTTACGCGACGATTTTTCGACAAACGTCCTGCCGCGAACAATACCTTGCGGAATGAGATCGGCGAACGGTTCGGCGTCGCAAGTGACGCCGAGGTCGCAGAGAAAATGCGCGATAAATCGCGCAAAAAACATGTGCACTGCGGCGTGTTCGATGCCGCCCACATAGACGTCGACAGGCATTTTCGACGCCGCCTCTTTTGAGATCAATTCGTTGGGGTTTTTGGGGTCCAAATATCTGAGATAATACCAAGCTGAGTCGAAGAACGTGTCCAGTGTGTCGTTGTCGAATTGGCCACCATCGTAGGCTTGTCCTCGGTCGCTTCCCAGAATCTGAAAGATTTTTTTTGGCCAATTTTTGAAAAAAAAAATCAATTTTTTTAAATTTTTAACTTGACGTGACATTTTTGAATGAAAATTCTACTAAAAATTCTAGCATTTTTGGGAAAAATTTCTTTTTTTTTTGGTTGAAATTAACCTCAATTTTTGGCCAATTTTTGACAGAAAATGGAATTTGGAAAAAAAAACAAAAATTTTTATTTTATTTTAACTTGACGTGACATTTGTGGAGCAATATTTTTCTGGAGAAAATTATGCTGAAAAATCTGCAGGTCTCGAAGCGAAAACTTCAATTTTTTTTTCGTAGCCGATTTTTGACAGAAAATCAAATTTTGGAAACTCGGAAAAATTCCAAAAATTTTGTTAATTTTCGAGCCAGAAATTTCGAAATCGCATAGTTTCAACAGTAGAAATTAATTTCAAAAAAGTGTGCCGCAAAGTTGCAAAAAAACCCACCCATTTTTTTTTTGGAAAAATCCCGAAAATTTTCCGATTTTTTGAGCCAAAATACTCAAAATCACAACTTTTCAGTATAAATTAATTTTAAAAAAAAGTGTGCCGCAAAACTGCAAAAACCCCGCCCATTTTTTCTTTTTTTGTTGGAAAAATTCCAAAAATTTTGTAATTTTTCGACCCAAAAACTTCAAAATCGCCATTTTTTTCAGTAAAATTCAATTTCAAAAAAAAGTGTGCCGCAAAACTGCAAAAAATGAGAACTCACCGGCAATCGCTGATCATCAACAACACTCGCACTTCC
Organism: Caenorhabditis sp. 8 KK-2011; assembly: GCA_963572245.1. NCBI lineage: Eukaryota > Metazoa > Nematoda > Chromadorea > Rhabditida > Rhabditidae > Caenorhabditis > Caenorhabditis sp. 8 KK-2011. The sequence goes on along the minus strand of OY751546.1, from coordinate 1,825,839 downwards.
ATCGTCGCGCATAATCATCGGAATCGGCGTTCCCCACGCTCGCTGTCGACTCACCACCCAATCGCTCAACGTTCGCGACGTCTCGTAGCCGCCGTAGCCGCCGAACGCCGCAATCTCCTGAATGTCGTTTTTGTTCAACGCGAGACGTCGTCCCGAGTCGCGAATGTTCAACGCGTCGCACAGCTCGCCGTCGTGGTCGAATGAGCCGATTCGCGACTCTTTGAACATTTCGATTTCTGGTTTGTAGTCGTCGTCGACGATCACTATTGGCATATATCTGCCGGTAACGCCGTTCAACACACTGATCGTTGAGAGAGCTGGAAAAAAATAAGATTTTTTTCGCGACACTTTGAAATCGCGAAATTTGGAAAAGGCGACATTTCGAAGTCGCGACATTTGAAATTGCGAAATTTCGAAACCGCGGCAGTTTGGAATTAGGAATTTCCAACACCACGAAATTTCAAAATCGCGACATTTCGAAGCCGCGACTTTTGGCGAAATCGCGACATTTTGAAATCGCGACATCTCGGCACATCGAATTCGCGAAACTTCGGAATCTAGACATTTCAAAGCGGCGACATTCAAATAACGCGACATTTTGAAAACGTGAAAATTCGAAACCGCGACTTTTCGGAATTTTGAAACTGCGACATTTCGAAATCGCAACATTTCGATACCGCGACATTTCGAAACTATGGCATTTTGGAATTCGAACTCGCGATTTTTCAAAAAATCGCAGTTGCGAGTTTTCGAATTTCGAAGACGCGACATTTAGAAACCGCGACATTTTGAAATCGCGAAATTCCGAAACCGCGACATTTCGAAACCGCGACATTTCAGAATCGCGACATTCTTGTCGCAAATCTCCAACTTACTTGGTGTCTGGACATTCTTATCGGCGACCAGCGAATGCGACTTTTTCACAATCAAAAACTGTGCATTCGCAATTTCAAAAATATCGCGAATTCTCAAATCGACGCGTTCATCAAGAACCGTCTCATTTTGTTTGACAGGCAGCAAAAATCGATAAACATCACATTTTCCAATCCAATTCGATTGAATATCGGCGACTTCGCCCCATTGTTGCGACAACGTTCGCAGCCCTTCGGCGAGTCGTTTCGCATATTTCGGCGTTTCAATCATCCATTGTCGCAGCTTGATTTTTTGCGCGACGGCACCGCTTCGCCAACTCCGCCCATCTGCGTCGATTTGCTCGGCGGCAAGTACCGTCTCATCCACCGGATCCCAATTCACCTCAGCTGTACATCGCTGAACCAGGCCTTTCTCAACGAGGCGACAAAAAATCCACTGAGTCCACCGGAAAAACTCCGGCTCGCAAGTCGATATTTCGCGATTCCAATCGAATTGAATTTGTGTTCGTCGCAATTGTTCGCGCATTGTTTCGATGTTTCTGTAAGAAGCGAATTCGCGCCGCGATTTTTTTCGTCGCTCACTTTAACGTCCACACTCGCGAATCGACACCTTGATTGCGTGCAGCATTTTCGGCCGGTAGACCAAATGAATCCCAACCGATTGGGTGAATTACCTGGAAATTTTGGAAATTATGATGTCGATTTTTAGGACATTTCGAAACCGCATGAAAAAGAGACGCAGAGAAATCAGATTTTTTCTAATTACTGACGTGACCTTTTTCATTTCCCGAAAAATGTCAGTTTTGAGATATTTTCCTTGTTCAAAAAAACAATTCGTATTTTTCTCTGCGTCTCTTTTAATTGGCAAACTTCCAAAAAAAAAAAATGAAAAATTTTCAAAATTCAGAAAATCCCATTTTCAATCTAACCAGATCATATAACAATAACCGAGGAGAGAGCAAGTGAAAATGAGAGACTTAGACATATCAGAGCACAGAAAAAAGAAAAATAATGAATTATACCAGTATAAAGAAACGATAGAGAGGCAACACTTTTGTGGGCGGGGCTTATCTGGCCCCGCCCCCTAAGCTCTGTACCCTTTATACAATCATTCATTCTCATTTATTTTTTTCTCTTTTTTTTTTTGCAAGGTTTATTTTCTGTTAGAAGACTGTGGCATTTCTGATAAATGTGTATGGGTCTCGTCACGAAAACTGACCATGTTCCTTTAAATTTAGTTGGATTTTGGCTATTTTTTCTTTGTCGTGACAACCAAACTTTGAATTTTTCTCAACAAAATCAACCAAAAACACATGTTTTTTTTCAATTTTTTCTGGGAAACAAAACGTTGTGTTCCTTTAACTGGGTACTGTACCTCATATCCATTCAATCGATAATACCTCGCCGTCGCATCGGAAATTGTATAAACCCTCATGTGTCCAATATGCAATCGTCCCGACGGATAGGGAAACATTGACAAAATGTACTTTTTGCCGTTTTGCCCATGATTCCGTCGCTCTTCAAAGTCTTTGTTCAACCTGGGCGCCCAGAATTTTTCGAGCTGTCTAGTGTTTTCACTAATTCTCAGGTCCTAAATTTGTTTTGGCCAAAATTTTTTTGAAGAAAAAAAACCCACTCTTAATGGCCATTTGAGTGCGCTCGTTCCAAAAAACCTCCTAATAATCATCTCTGAAAAAACCTGTAGAACCAAAGAAAAAAATCGATAATGAGATAAACTATAATTGTTCAGTAACTATCTATTTCATCAACCAACACGTCTATTCTTTGATTTTTTTAAAAATATACCATTTTTTCATATAAATAAGCTCTATGTTAGAGAAATTTGGGGACAAAAAAAACTCACCGGGGGGCAAACATTTTTTTGGGCGAATACTAATTACACAAAAAGAAGAAAATCAGAAAGACGAAAATTTCAACTTAGCACACAAATTCGGCGCATTGTAGCCAACGATCCACTTTTTCCATTGGGAGTGTGTTTAGAAATGAGAATTTTGAAACATTGTACATTTTTTGTGAAGGCGGGTAGATTTGTTGTGGTGATGGTGTTGGCGATGTCGAGGAACACTGAAAATTCGGGTTTTTTCTAGATAGGACACAGTTTTGTGGGCGTGGCCTAACCCGGAGAAATATAATTTGAAAATGAGAATTTTAGAGAAAATCGACGAAAATAATTTCAAATTTTCGGAGCTTCTTAACTTCACAGGGAGATTTTCAGAAGAAATCTTAGCTCCGCCCATTTTTGACTGCGGCATGGTTAAAAAAAGACAAAAATTCCTGAACTCGAAAAAAATACTCTAAAGTGACACGTGGTTTTTTAAACCTGAAAAATATTCACAAATTTTCCGAAAAAAAAACAAGCTCCGCCCATTTTTGTATGCGGCTAAAAAAATTTGATATTTGGTACTAAAAATTCTCAAAATTAAATTTTGCCACTGTCAAAGTTCGTCCAAATTTAAAGGAACATGGTAGTTTTTCACCCGACCTTTTTCACGCAAAAAATAACAATAAAAATGCAGTTTTTTTCTGAAATTCAAACTCCCGAAACTTTTTTTGACCGCCCGAAAAACAAAAAATCCCGGCCCGGTCCCCTTTTTTTGGGGATTACTGTATGCTTTAGGCGACGCCCCCTTTTTTACGCCCAACACAAAAATCTAACCGAGTTACTGTTCTCCGCCTCTTCATCCTTCTCTTCTCCATCTTCTTCGGGTTGTTGACACAGTCTGAGTTCAAAACTCGATCTTGTCCGCCTCAAACATCTCATCCAACTGTCGACATCGTTCGTCTCCTCGTCAATCTCTCTTGGCGGTGTGCCAAACCACTGCTCATTCGGTTTGGCATCGGTCCATTTTCGAATCATTGTCTGTGTGGTGAACGAGGTGTTCAGGATGCGATCTCTGAGTGAAACAGCGTCGTCTAAGAGTGTCATTTCGGGAATGGGTCGAAGTGCGCTCTCATTGACAGCCGATCGTTTGTCACCGCCCGACGTCTGTTGCGCACTTTGCGCACCACCACTCGAACCCTGATCGCTTGTCGCTGCGGTCGTCGCGCTTGCGACTTCCGTCGTATTCGCGCCGCCTCCTCCTTTCGCGACTCCGCCATCCGTCTCGTCGTCGTCGTCTTTCCGATCGCCTTTTTTCTCATCGAATTTCGCACACTTCGACGACAACATTGTTAGTCGACGCGTTTCGTCTTCGTCGGACGCTTCGGACGACGAACAACTTGTGCTGCGACGCGAGCGAACGATGAATCGCTGATGTTGATCGTAGCGGCGACACACGTCGGGTGAGACGATCGCCTGACGCGGTCGAATCATGCGAACAGCGCTGCAATTTTTTAGCCTATTTTTAACGGAAAAAACCCCAAATTTCAAAAAAAAGGTCTCGTCGCGAAAAATCAAAAACTATGATTTTTCTTCAATTTTCTATGTAGTTTTGCAGAAAATTTCTCAAAAATTTCAGATTTCATAAAAAAAAAACCAACCAACCTATACGTATTCGGTGTGGATTGCACAAAACTGACAGCAGAACTCGACGAACTCGCCGATTTCGCCGCACTAAACTGCGCCGTCGTCGTCAACAGCGACGCCGCCGAACTTTTCGACGCGTGCACCGAATGATGTCGCGGCGGTTGTGCGCCGCCCGTATGCACAACACCAGTCGACGCCGATCGATTCGTTCGTCCGGTTCGTTGTTCGCCGTCGAGCGGGCTGAGGTGGCGAATGTGCTCGGCGGGCGGCATTTCGCCATCCTCCGTCTCCTCGCAAATTCCCAACAAATGTGGCGACGAGGAGAGTTTTCGCATTCCGCTGTTCGTCGTGCTCGCGTTCGCGCCGCAAGTCGACGCGCTGACCACTTTGAGACGCGACATTGATGAGATTGTCGACATCGCCGGCGACGCTCGCCCGCTACTCGAACCGGGCGGCGACGGCGAACGACTGCTACGACAACTCTCCGGACTCGCCGCTCTTCCACGACCACCTCCTGAAAAAAATATTCGCGGTTTATTAGAGCATACTTGGATTTCCCGAAAACCCGGGAAATATACGTTTCAAGGCCCAATCAATAGTCTAGCTCCCCCTTCCTATATTTTTCTTCTATTTTTTTAGAGGTACTAGTAGCCAGTCTGTAGCCTTTTCTAGGTCACCATATGGCTCATTAGTTTTCACACCTTTTGATGTTATCTCTAAAATATGGCATACCTGTTGTTATGAAGAACAAACAATAACAACATATGGTGACCTAGATGAAGTCAACAGGAAATATGTGTGAATAGGAAGGGTGGGCTAAATGAAATGAGGGACCAGAAAAAATAGGTCTGAAAAGGGTTTGGGAAAAACTGAAAATCTTGTCCGAGAGAAATACAAAACTTAATATGGACTAACTTTTGAAGGAGGGGGGGCCTCGTTAGGGGTATAACTCTGACCCTGTCCACAACTATCCCAAGTAAATACGTATTAGAGAAAAATCGCGTGAAAATTAAAGGAACACAACGTTTTTTTAATCGAAAAATTTACTTTTTGCATAACCTGCGTATTCGAATCACCATTTTCTCCTTTTTTTTCGACGTAAAAACTTTTAAAGGCTCATAATACAGTTTTTTCTCAATTTTTGCCGCGATTTTTCCCATTTTTTTTTGTGTTAAAGTTAAGGTGGGAAACATTTTAATTACCTAGGCGATTAAGATCCAACAAATCTTGCACAGCTTGCGGACTAACACGATCTCTCGCAATTCCCGAAAACATTGACACCGACGGTGAGGAGTTTCTGAAAATGGTAAGGGCTTAGAATTTCACACATTTCTAGAGGGTAAATGACAACAACACCTTCTCAACAATCTCAAATTGGACGCCGACTTTTGCAAAACGTCGTGCACATGCAAACAACTATCGCTGGATTTTCGCGCTGGCCGATTAGCCGCATCGTCGACAATCTCGTTCAGCACACTGCGTCGTCGTCGTTGCGTCGTCGTCGCCGGCGCCACGTCGCAACACTCGCTGATCGGCGAAAGCTCGTCGAAACGCGGCGCTGCGGCGACGCCGCTGTTCGGCGTTGTTGGCGGAAGATAGAAAGTCGCGGGGCGATCATTGTTGTCAGCTGGTGGCGGTGATTGTGGTGGACAACTCATCTCTTCCGAGTTTTGTCGTGACAATTGTGCACTACTACAACATCGACTCGAACTGCGCGGTGATGAAATGAACTCGTGCACCGGATAGAATCTACACAAAAGCACATATAATGGTGAAGAACATCGGGGGGATGGATAACTTTTCTCGACATTTCAGAAACTTTATGAGCACAGAATATTTGAAAATTCGAGTTTTTAGCCGTTTTTGGAATATTTGGGTCTCGCCACGAACAAGGTTTTACTTGAAAATAAAAAAAAAATGAAAAATCCAAACTTTGAAATATGTGCTTTTGGCCGTTTTTTGTCAGCAGTTTTGTGGGCGGAGCCTAAATCGATGAAAGAGCATTGAAAAATCAGAGATGTAGAGAAAAATCTCAAAAATGAAAATACAAAACTTTGATATTTGTTTCCAGCCTGGCACGGTTTTGTGGGCGTGGTCTAAATTGACAAAATAGCTCCATAAAATTAGAGATTCAGAGAAAGATCACTTTTTTGGGTATTTAGGATTTCAAATTTTCAAAATGTGTGCTCTGAAAATCACATTTCCAACCTGGCACAGTTTTGTGGGCGGGGACTAAATTGACGAAATAGCTCTATAAAATTAGAGATTTAGAGAAAAATCACTTTTTCGACAGAATTTTTTTTTTGAAATTTGTTCTCTGAAACCCCAATTTTCGTTTCGGCACAGTTTTGTGGGCGGTGCCAAAACTGCCAAAAAGGCACAGTTTTTTGGGCGGGGTCTAAATCGATGAAACCGATTTATAGAACCAGAGATTTAGAGAAAAACTCTATCGAAAAATGTATTTTTAACGACAAAAAGAACATTGAAAGTGGGCGGGTTTTTGCAATTTCGCGGCACACAGTTTGATAGTGAAAAAACTGTGCGCTAATTGCAAACAAATATGCCTTTTTTTTTGAAACTTTTCTGTGCTCATATGAAGAAAAAAAACGAATTTCAACGACAAAATCATGCAAAATGCACCAAGAACCATGCTTAAAATTCAAAAAAAAAAAAGCGTTACCTGCTACTCTGCCGACTAGCCGATCGTAAATACGACGACAATTCCTCTTCACTCTCCTCTTTCAACATTGAGCACGGTCGTGCTCTCCAGCTGTTCGAACGAGATCGACATCGATTAGTTGTTGAGCTGGTATTCTCACACGTTTCCGGTTTGTTGTTCTCCTCCAAAACCTGATGCTTCAACATGATCTCTCTTGCCTGTTCTTCGCGATACGACGATAAAACACGTTCAGCTAGCAGGTAATAGGTCGCTGTCACCGAGTTGTATTCATCATTCTCTAACGACAACAAAATGTCATCCTCTTGCGCGATACCGCCCGCAACCATTTGCTCAATGATTGTTGTATGCGCCGACGCCGGTAGGTGATGCCGTACGATGAGCGGAATCGCCGTCGACAAGCCGCGATCACCGGCGCACACCCATGCGCTTGAGCAGATTTTGTCGAGGGTCGCACGTTTTGTTGGCTCACGTACGAGCATCGATTTGATGAGAGTTGTGCACTCGTTGGAGATGGCTTCCGGGATCGAATATTTGCAATCGAGTATTTTTGTGATTGTTTCCGGATCGTTGGCCTCTTGGAATGGTAGACGACCGCAGATGAGCATGTAGAGAATGACGCCAAGCGACCATACATCTGCGAAAAGTGAGGTACTGTAGTTTAGGCAGTGAAGTTGTGCTAGACAATTTTTGCCCAAAATATCTAAGAAATAATGTTTTTCTTCGCGCTCACAATAAATGTGTGTACCGACATCCCACTGGATACGCCATACAGAAAGACAAACAAACATTTCTTCCTCTTCTTTCTTGGAATTTCATGCGGTTTTGAAAGGTCGCGGTTTTCGGAACGTCCCGGAGTCAATTTTTGGATTTTTTGGGCCCGGAGGTTAAGAAACGTGATTGGCAGTTTTTGAGCCATGAAAATGGAAATTTTTCTATTTTTTTACATAGAATTTTGAGAAAATTTACATTTCTGACCCAGAATTTCAGTTTTTGATAATTTTTTTGGTTGAAATTTTAATTTTCAACTATTTAGAACCTCTAAATGCGAGATTTATTCTAGAAAATCAGAAATTTCAGGTGATTTTTTGAGCCAGAAAGTTGAAAAAAAAATTTACATTTTTCATAAAAATTTTCAATTTTAGAAGATTTGATTTTTCACAGATTTTAACCTAAAATTTTTTGAGGGCTTCAAAACGAGATTTTCAGCGCAAATTTTGAAATTTTTTGAACCAGAAAGCTAAAAAACGGAGTTTTGCAAAATTTTTGTGGTGTGAGAATCGGGATTTTTTCATTTTTGGAACAGAATTTTAACAAAATCCTGATTTTTCACACAAAATTTCAATTTTTGAAGGTTTTTGGTAGAAAAATAGATTTAAAAATTGATTTTTTACAATTTTTGACGCTCTAATTGTGAGATTTTACTAGAAAGTTCGAAATATTCAAAGTTTTCTCCATAAAATTCGATATTTTGGTTTAAAAAATCAAATTTCTACATTTTTCTGGGTCTAAAACTTGGTTTTTCAACCAAAAATTTGATATTTTCGTGAATAGAAATCTGAAAAACTCATTTTTCAGCTCAAAAATATTGACTTTTTTCAAAAAAAAGCTATGCTAAAATCCCTACCAACAGCGGGTGCATCGTAAGAGTCTCCAAGCAAAATCTCAGGCGCCGAGTAGGCCAACGATCCGCACGACGTTGACAACTGCTCTCCCGGTTCGTAACAATTCGAAAACCCGAAATCGGTCAATTTGACCATACCCAATTTCTCGAAAAACACCACATTTTCCGGCTAAAACAACATTTTTCACTTTTTTTTCATTTTCAAAACTCTGCAAACCTTCAAATCTCTATGTACAACATGTAATTGATGACAATAGTCAATGGCTGTCATAATTTGACAAAAATATTGTTGTGCCAAATTTTCCGACACTCCCTTCTCGTGTTTGCTGATGAAATCGTGAAGATCATAGTCGCCGAGTTCGAGAATCAGGAAGATTTTCGTTTGTGTGTCGAGAACTTCGTAGAGACGAACTATGTTGGCGTGTTGAACCAGTTTCATACAACGAACCTCTTTCATTATTTGAGAGGTTGAGGCTTCGTCGATTTTGGTTTTATCAATTATCTTCACAGCGACCTAAAAGCATAGATTTTTTTGCTTTTAAAACAGGAAAATTGCACTTTTTTCAGGTTTTTCGGATTTTTTTGTGAAAATTTCGATTTTTTTCAAATTTTAGATGATTTTCTGCACTTTTTTTCAGGTCTTTTCGGATTTTTTTCTGAAAACTTTCATTTTATTGAGAAATTCTTCATTTCACAAATATTTCAAACTTTAGCGCACATTTTTTCCTGAAATTTTCACAATTTTTTGTAGGGTTACTAACTTTCCAGAAAGATTAGGCTAGAAATTGAATTTTTCTTCAAAAAAAAATGAGAAAAATCGACAAACCTTCTCCCCTGTAAATACATGTTTCGCCAATTTCACCACCGCAAAATGTCCTTGCCCAATCGTCTCTTCTAAATCATACAACCCGGCGATTCGAGCATCTCTGATATTCAACGATGTCTTTCTCCGCAGTGCCCCACTTTCTGGAGCATTCGACATTCTCTGCAACAGAAAAAAAAAACCTATGAATAACTCATTATTGTTGTTATTTTTATAACAATCCGAAGCAGAAGCACACCAAAAATAGTGGCAGATGGGGGAGAAAAAAAAGGAAGAACGAACAACTATTTATCTCTGGTGTAGTAGAAAAAAAAGAAACAGAGAAATGAGAGATTCTGCTCAAGTTGTTTGCCACAGAGCGCGATTTCTTGTCTCTAGATTTTTGATTCAAGCAAACCTCTTTTTCATGGAAGCAAGACAATATTCACACGAAAAATAATTGGTAAAAGCAACTAGAAGCAAAAAAAACCATTACTGTGTCTGAGAAACTTGTTAATTTTCGAGAGAACTGAAAAAAATAAATTTTTTCTGCTTTTTCTATGAATTTCTAACTTTTGAACCATACTTATTTTGTTCACAAAACTCTGCCTAATCTAGCAAAATATGCAAAAACATTGAATACAATATTACAGAGCTGAAAACGTTTAAAAACGCTTTTTTTCTGAAAAAAATAAAAATAAATTTCAAGTCTGTGGTTTCACGTCATTTCAAATGTTTGGTTACAGTAGTTTGACGCACAGTTGCACACAATCAAAAAGTTAGGGGTCTAGTATTTAAAAAATTCTTCAAAAATAACAAACACAGCATTCTCGAATTGCAATCGAATAAAAAATGCGAAGAGAAGCGATTAGTCTAAAATCTTCAATATAAGGATTAAACTTTTCATATGGCAACCAACGAATCTTCAAAAAAAAAAAAAAACTCTCAAAAGTCATGTGAAATAGACAAAAAAAGTTAGGCGAACGAGTAACAATGATAAGAATAGAAAAAATAAATTAAATTTCCGTTTTTGTTTTCCAGAAAACATCGAATTCTTCTGAAGAGTTTGCTAATTGAGACGTTCTCGATGTGAAGTGTCGTTGGTTTCAACGAAGAACAGTGGAGTTGAAAATAACTGAAATTGGAAAATTGGAATTTTTTGAAGTTTAGGAAATTTCTCTGCTTTTTTCAGAGTCAACGACGAAAATGTTTCCTTTTTTGGTCTGGCCATTTTTCGGTCCGTCAGAAAAAGCTCGGCCTAAGCCTGACCAGAATGGATTTTTTTTTGATCGGAAAAGAAGACTTCACATGAAAATTTCAAATTTTTTGTTATTTTCAACGAAAAAAAAGTTGAAAAAATTGGTATTTACGGTAGTTTTTTCCCGGAAAACAAGGAAATTTCCCGGCAAACGTTGAAAATTTAAAAATCATGAAAAGTTTGAAATTTTTGTCAGAATATAAAATAATTTATCTATTTTTTGACAAATATTTAGTTTTTGAAGTTGTGAAATGATAACTTTTTTGAATTTTTTGCTGGAAATGAAAATAATAGTAGAACTTGCCCGATTAATCGAAAATTTTCAGAAAAAATTTCCGGAAAAGTTCCGAAAATGGTCGGAAATTTCCGGTCCAAGCCTGGTTGGTACGGTAGTTTTTCTAACATTTTTGAGACAATCTATTCTGAAAAATTTTGAAAATTCAATTGTGACAAAAAAAATTCATACAGATATACAGTAGTCCAGGGAAACCCAAAACTTTTCAAGTATTTTTGTGTCAAAAATCAGGAAATTTTGAAAATTAATTTTTTTCACGTTTTTGGCCAAGACAAAGAAGAGATTTAAAAAATAATTTTGCGTGAAAATTGACCGCAAAAAAATCATTTCTCATTTTTTCCAAAATCATTATCAATCGGCGAAAAATCATTCTGGATGTTGAAAACGTGAGAATTGGCTCCGCCCATTTTGTTTGCAATTGTAGCGCACAGTTTTATCTCTACGGTCAAATTTTCTGTTTGTTTTCTGTAACAAACTGTGTGCCGCAAAATTGCAAAACTTGGCTTTTCTTCCTCCTCAGAAATGTATTTCTCTTATTCATAAAAATCTTGGAATAGAAGGCTTCAACGTTCGACATGTACGGTTCAAAAAAAGTGTTTGTCGTGGGTTACTGTACCCACACAACGGTGTTTGCACAGGACATTCGTCCTAGGATTTTTTTTTTTCAAAATTTTTGAATGGCACAAATGTCTCCAATTTTTAGATTTTTATAAACAAGAGAAATCCATATCTGAGTGACAAGGTGCCTTTAAACAAAAGTATACTGTAGTTAGATTTCTAGGCCAGGGGGGGGATCTTGGTTTTCTAGGCCATATTGGTTTTCTTCCATTTTTCTTTTTCCACAAATTTTTCGTTTTTGTTGCAAAAACATGTCCGCCTTTTCCAATCTTTGATGTGCTGAGTGTTCTCTCTCTCATTTTTTCTCGATTATAAATACATAAACGTTACTCTTACCACCCCTAACACCTCTCGGGCTTTCTCCAAACAAATTGATGTCTCTCGCCTTGTTTTTGATGAGAAACTGACGTCATTTCGAATCGCGATAGAGAGAGAGAGAGGGAGAGAGGGAGCAGAGAAGACGTATCATTGTGTGTGTTCTATTTTTAGAATTCACAATCAGTTTGGGAAGCCGTTATGAGAAGAGGATTTGCTTTGAAAAAGGGACTTTTTGGATTTTTACCAATATAGGCTGCTTTTTGATGAAAAATTTCGAACTTGAGAGTACTGTAGTTTCATTTTCACCGTTTGGTTGGTTTTTTTTCCGGTTTCCTAGATCCAAAATCGCCGTTTTTTTGAAATTCAAAATTCAACTGGACTTTTAAGACCGGTCAGAAAAGACTAGCCCGTAATTTTTGGGCCATTTTGGCCCGGGCCTCAAATATACCTGAAAATTCAACACTTTCAGATAAAATTCTTACATTTTCTAGAAAACCAAGAGTTATGAATAAGCTGAAAATCTGATCGGGCCGGTCCGTGATTTTCGAGTCAGTTAGAACACAAAAAACATGATCTCAAAATAAAAATACAAATTCTAGACCTGAATACAATTTTTTTTTGTATTTATTATTGGCGTAAAAATCGAAAAATCGCGTGTTTTTCTTTAAATCTCTCATTCTCGCATTGTATCTCGTCAATTCAGGTCACCTCTCAAAAATTGCAGAAATTCCGCTATATTTTTCAACGTGAACTTTTCTTGAAATCTCTCATTTTCGAGTTATATTTCGTCGCTTTAGGCCACATTCACAAAACTATGTCTGATCCAGAAAATCTTCAAAACGAACAGAGTTATTGAAGTTTGAAAAAATGAGAAATTTAAGGTGATTCGAATGGTGCTAGGCAATTGGCTCTATTTTTGGAACGCTATTTTATTTTATCATTATTTTTTGAGAGCCTAAGGTCTGGTTTTTCAACCTGGGCCATCGATTTTTAGATAGTCCCAGGGTCAAAAATCTAATTCTCAAGGAGAACAAAATTAGCGTGATCATTTTCCCTGAATTTGATATTTTACGTGTATTTTTGATTTTCAAAATCTCAATTTTCCCAACAAAAAAATATATATTTTGGTATAATACATAGCTCTGTCAAAAACGTAGAAATCCTTTTTCACAAAAAAATTAGAAAACTTTTTGGTGTCTGGATTACTGTATAAGTTTTACGTTTTGAAATTGTTCTCCACATTGTGTATTTGAGAAGCTAAATTTGTAGATCTCAAAAAATTTGTGACGTTTTCTCTAAATCTCTCGTTTCCTAGTTATATTTCTCCGATTTAGGCCTCTTCCAAACTGTGTCAGATCTAGCAAAATGTGCAAAATTACAATGTGCTCCGTAGAATTCCACGTTTTGGCCGAGTTTTTGTGATATTTTTCCAGTTCCCACAAATCTGACCAGACGAAAGTAGTGTACCTCATCAAGGTCTCACCACGATAAGTTTTTTTCTGTTCAAATAAGACAGAAAAAGAGAGAACACTTCTGACTCATTTATCGATAATTGCGAAATACTTTCAAATTTTCCAGCCACAACAACTACAAGTACACTCTAGTTCTCCTCCTCCTAATCTTCTTCTTGCCAACAAAATGTTCGAATTGCTCATATTAGCAACAAAAAAAACGGCCGGAAAGAAAAAATAATACATGTATAACCAAAGCTCGCCCCTCTTTGACTATTCTTCTTCTTCTTCGTTTTTCGAGGCGAGCGTTATTTGAGAGAAGAGAAGAGAGAAGAGACCGGCTGCGGCGTCGGCCCTGTCGATCCATTAGAGACAACGCTAAACGAGGAGAGCGCACGAAATAGTGTGCGCAACAACGGAGACGTTCGACACACATTGATTGGGAGAGGGGGGTTGGCCTTGGTTCGCCTCTCTTCTGCCTCCCTGCTTTGCTATACACACACACACACAGGCACCCCTGGTGTGTGTGTAGTCTTCCTTTTTTCTTCTTTCTCTTTTGGTCGCCTTCATTCGCTCAGTTTTGATCAGTCGCAATTCCACTCACACACTCATACACACACAATTTTGTTCATGTGTTTGTGTTGTGCGTGAGAGTGTTTTTTTTTCGTTCTCCCTTTCAAGATATGGCGAGCAGAGTGCATAGAAAAGAGAATGGTCATCTCAACCAACCACAAAAAATAAATTGTTATGTTGTTTCTTCTTCGAATTCACGTGACATTGAGCAAACACAAAAAAAATAGTAATTTTTTGTTGCAGATGACAAGTATATATCGTTGCGACGATTTGACCGAAGAGATTTTCGGACATTTGTGCAATGTTGCGTTGACAAAATGTAACGACAAGTTTGAACGCAAGAAGGCCGGGTGTGGCGGAATGGCGATGCGCAAACGTGTGCTCATCAAGAATTTCGTCTCAAGCCTTTTCAAAATTCACAAAAAACCGCCGGGCAGCCCGACATCGTCCGACGAACAACCAATGGTTTCGGATGATGAGGACGATGAGGAGGAGGGTGATGAGGAGTTCGAAGACTATGAGATGGATATGAGCGAATCGGACAACCCGGTCAATCATCATTCGTACTACGATGAAGAGATGGAGGTTCATGTTGAGGACTTGTCTCATAACAATTTCTCGAATGTAAGTTCTCACACTTTTGCTAGATCTGACACAGATGTTATCCAAAATCGGTATTTTTACTAGGTTCAGAAGAGATTTTCAGAAATTTTGTGCTTTTTGTGTCTGAAAAGTCTAGAAATGTTGCTCTCAAAGTAGCAGAAAGTCATTTTCTGAAATTTTAATCTACAGTAACCGCGTGGCACTGATTGAATTTTGGATAATGTATTGTTTGAAAATGAGAAATTTAGAGAAAAGGTCACGCTATATTTTAAATAATTTCGAAATACAGTACCCTTTTAAAGGAACACAACGTTTTTTCATTGAAAAATATACTTGTAGAACAACCTGTGTGCAAAGTAAAAAAAAGGCAAAAATGTTTTTCACAAGAAATTTACCAAATTTCAAATATCGCGGGCTACCGTCACCCGCAATAACATTTATCAGCAGAATTCGAATTTTTTTCAAATTGTGTTGGTAAATGTTGGGGTTACGGCAGCCCGCGATATTTGAAATCTGGTAATTTTTTTGCGCAGGTTGAGCTACAAGTAAATTTTTCAATTTGAAAAAAAACGGTGTTCCTTTAAATGGGTACTGTATGTTTTTGACGCGATTTTTCTACATTTTTGACCCCTTAAAACACAAAAAAACTCACCATTTTTCAGGGAGATTGCTGGTTGTCGCAGGCAAACATGTATCGACAAGAACAACCAAACTACTACGAATATCCATCGACATCATACTCAATTTACGATGTCTATTCAACCGTGTCCGAACAGGCGAACATTGGTGAGATTCCGTCGCCATCGGATCCGCTGGCCAGCATCTCGTCGATAATGCAACCGTCGCCAGTCTACACGGATATGTATCAATTTCCCACCAATGCCTCGACCACAACGACAGCAACATCGGTCGATGATTATTTCATGAATGCTGAATATTCGCAAACGATGGAGGAAACTCACGAGTTGACTGATTTGGACGCGGCCACCGGCGAGTCCAATCGAATGAAGCGTCGGATCAACGAGGGTTTCGACGACTTCAGCTCGCAGTTCAATCATCTCAAAAGAATCAAGATCTAAAAAAAGGGTTTTTTCTTTCAATTTTTGGCCTTTTCAGACCATTCCTCATTCATAATCTTTTTTCTAGCACTAAATTGCATAATAATACGGGCGTTTTTTTGTATGTATATACTGTTTCTATTTTCTATGCACTATTTGTCAAATGATTTGCTCTTGATAACTATTTCAATCACCTCAGGGCAGTGGTTTTTATTGTTTAACTGTTTTTTTTCTAACGGATAAAGTTTTAATGTATTAAAATGTCTTTTTGAATTTGCGGGAAAATGAACTGATATGACCTAGAAATCCGAGATGGCCGAAGAAAATTGGAAACCCGGCCGGACTTTTATTTGACGGCCCGAAAAACTTTTCGGCCCGTCAAAAAACCCAGGGAAAAAAGAAGAAAAACAAAAAAATTCTGAAAAAAAACAATGTTTTCAGAACTTTTTTTTCGTAAATTGAAAAGATATATGACCTAAAAAACCAAATTTTCTTCAAAAGCTCGGTCACAAAAAACAGCTCGTTGCTTTGGAAAATTTTAAAGTTGCAAAGAAAACATTTTCAAAGTGTTTTTTGACCTCTAAAATTCCAACAAAAAAAATTAGGCCACCGTACTATGTTAGATCATTGGTGCTCTATCGCACCTGTGAAATTTAAAATTTTTCACATTTTTGATGCCATTATGAAACTGAAAATTAATGACAGGAAAAAATAAAAATTGAGAGCCGTGAAAAAATTCGGTGACAAAATTATGTTTTCAGACGCGTCGCGTGTCCGTACGCAACGCGGCGCAGCGCACGTAAAAACATAACTTTCTTATGCGGCGTCTAAATTCGAAAAAAAATACAGTACGCATTTAAAGGAACACAACGTTTTTTCATTGAATAAATTACTTGTAGCACAACCTAACTCACTATTTTTCATTTAAAAAACGGAAAAAAAATGTGAGTTAGATGCGCAGGCTGTGCTACAAGTAAATCTTTCAATGAAAAACGTTGTGTTCCTTTAAATGGGTACTGTGCTTGTTTTTTTTTTTGAATTTTGACTCTATTTTTTCTACTTTTCATGGCCTAGAAAACCAAAAAAAAAAGTTTTTCTTGGTGAATTTCGTCGTGAGATTCGGTGTTTATGCTGTCGTCCGACCCGCCACAATACGTAACTTGTTAAAAATTTATGTCACCAAGGAGAATGTCTCTTTTTCCCCCGGTTTTAGTCATTTCTTCCGCCCGCTCGAGCCCAAAACAATGCGCGGTAGCGGTCTGCTACAAATCTGCATCGACTTTTCCAACTGGTCTACAGTCGCCGTCGTTCCGCACATTGCCAATGCCAATCACAAGGTACTGTATTTTCCATTTTCTTCCCGTGACCTACTATGACGTCACCCCCCGTCCTACCATCACCACACACGAACAACACCATCTTGTTTTGGTGGGCAGACGACATCTGTGTGTGTGTGTGGGGAGAAAAAAAGGGGGAAAGATGGGGATTGACAGCTGAACAGAAAGAAGGAGAAGAAGGGAAGAAGGGAAGAGTGTTGTTGGAAGAATGCCAAGAAAAAAGGGGACTTGGATGCATAGGGGAAAAAGCGGTTTTCTAGGCCAAATTTTGATTTAAAAAAGTGGATGAAAAAATTTGAAAATGTAGATTTGGGAGAGAAAATATTTTGAGCAGAAAAATTTATTGATTTTTTAACCACGATTTCTTTCGAAAAAAAACATTTTTAATTAAAAATTCTGAACTTTCGGGGCCGTTTTCAAGCTTGCAAAATAAGTTGACCACGGATTCTTGGGCTCAAGAATTTTTTTGGCTGGAAATTGTTCAATCATTTTTCAGCTAAATTTTGGGCTCAGAATTTTTTTGGAAATGTAAAATTTTCTGTTTGAAAACTTGGAAGGAAATTGAAATTTATAATTAGGAGTGGATTTTCGGGCCTGAATTTTTTTCAAGCCGCAAACCAGGAAAAACCCCATAAAAATTTGCTCACCGAAAAATTGCAGATCTCCCGAATCTTCTGGATTCTAATCTTCCTTTTCGTCCTCGGCATGTTCATCTACGAACTCTACACAATCATCGCCAACTATTTCTCGCATCCCGTCACCGTAAACACCGAAATATTCTTCGAACAACTCTCATTTCCAGTCGTCTCGTTTTGCAATATGAATCCCTACAAGTATAGTGTGGTCAAGTCGAACTCGGCGTTTTCCACGCTCAATAATCTGATGACCGTGTACACAAGCGCTGTGGCCGGTTCGTATTCAACCGACGCTTTCGGCCTCTATTCCACCAACAACCAGTCATACGATCTTGACGAGCGAACATTTGACGCACAAATTCTTGCGGCTAATCAAATTTCGGCGTCCGACAAAGACGCAGCGTTGTACACCTACGCCGACATGGTGCAAGAGTGCACATTCGCCGGCTCTTCGTGTTCGTCCGCCGATTTTACGCGTTACGTTGATCCGGTTTACGGCGCGTGCTATTCGTTCAACGCCGACAAATCGCTCAACTTCTCCGTCAGTCGACAAGGCATTCAATATGGCTTGAAAATGATCATCACTGTTATGGTCCGATTTTTGTTTTGAGCCCGAAAAAATTGCAATTTTGCTCTCTTCTTTCAGCAAACCACAGTTGCCGGTGATACGGACTTTCTGCCAACTACCAAACAGGCGGGCGCTCGAGTCGGTATTTTGCCACGTGGTTCTCTTCCCGGTCTCGATAACAATGGTATTGATGTGGGTGTCGGGTATGAGAGTGCCATATCGATTATCTATGTGAGTATATGTGAAATTGAGAGGGATTATATTCGGCTCCGCATGAAATTTTTCGCGAAAAAATTCACAGTTTTTTTTGAAAACAAAAATGAACCTTTTTTTTTGTTGAAAAAACTGAATTTTTAAAAAAATTTTATGCGGTTTCGAAAAGTCGCGGTTTCGAAATGTCGCGATTTCAAAGTTTTGCGATTTCAAAATGTCCTGGTTTCGAAATGTCCCGAAGCCAAGTATTTCAAGCTCGTAAACTTGTCTCAAATTTTTCGTCCTCACTTTTCTCAGCACAAAAATTTGAGCTCCCGAAAAATTCCTGAAATTTTCCCTGCAACTTTCTCTGCGCAACAAATTGTCGCTCATTCCAGACGCAAAACATTCGCGCAAAACGACCGTACGGTACATGCGTCGATCGCGAATCAACATCCACGGATTACTATCAAAACTATACGTACACCCTTGATACGTGTTTCGACGGGTGCGAACAACGTAACACTGTCAAAAACTGCAATTGCGCCAATCCTCGACTGGCACTGGGTCCAAACGACGTCGCTTGTCAACCCAACAAAACGGATTGTTAGTTTGTCAAAGCGGACCGAAAAAATTTTCGCAATTTTTGCAGTAGACTGTCTTCAATCGCTCAAAGGTTGTCAAACCAACACAACCAATCCGAACATTGATCTTCTCACCGATTGTAGTTGCGATCCGCCGTGCACCGAGGACACCTATTCGACAACCGTCTCACTCGCCAAATTTCCCCCCTCGAGTTATTATGTGGCTGTGGCCGACGACAGTACCGTCGGGAGTTGTTCGACGAGCAGCAGTTTTTCGAGTCAGGCCGCTTGTCAATCGTGGTATCAGACGAACGGTCTTGTTCTTCAGGTCTTTTTCTCGACACTCAGTTATGAGGTGTACACCGAAACGTCGGGGTATACTGTGGGTGATGCGATTAATGATCTCGGTGGACAGGCTGGATTGTGGTTGGGATTGTCGGTGATCTCATGTGTTGAGGTGGGCTTTTTTTGGGAAGAAATGGACTAGTTTTTTGTTGTTGGTTTTCTAGGCCATGGTGTAAAAAACTATTTCTTGGCGTGGAAAAAAATAGAATTATCTGTGGCCTAAGAAACCAAAAAATAAAACTAGTCCATAATTGCTAAAAAAACAAGTCCGTGGCCTAGGAATCCAAAACTTCTGGAAAATCATGGACAAGAAAACATACTGGAATTATTCATGGCCTAAGAAACCGAAAAACTAGTCCATAAGTTCTGGAAGACTAGTTCATGGCCTAAGAAACAAAAAAGTCCATAATTTCAGAATAACAAGTCCGTGTTTTAAGAATCTGAAAAAAGTCTACAATTTTTGGAAAACTATCATGGAAAACAAATTAGAATTATCCATGGCCTAAGAAGCCGGAAAACTAGGTCATTATTCCTGGAAAATTAGTCCGTGGCCTAGAAAAGATATTCGAATCATCACTGGTCTAATAAACCAAAATTTAGCCTATAATTTCTGGAAATCTACTCCGTTGCCTAAGAAACCAGAAAACTAGTCCATGATTTCTGGAAGACTAGTGCGTGGCCTAAGAAGCCAGAAAACTAGTCCACAATTTCTGAAAAACTAGTCCGTGGCCTAGAAAACACGATGAGAATGAAAAAAAAATGAAACTTTCAAGATGGCCGGTTTCCTATTGGTGATGGGTGGTTTCGCCGTTCAAGGCCACAAAGTTCGCATCGATCCAAACGACGAAGACTTGGAAGACGATCATCGTATTAAGGTTTTTATGAGTACTACGATATGACTACACGTAAAAATACATACAATTTTCTAGGACGTCGAAGACGTACGTCAAGAGTTGGATCACATGGAGAGACATCACAACGAAATGGAAATGGATTCGGGAGGCGAAGAGGAGGGTGGCGATGAAGCTATTGATGATGATGACATAGATGAGGAGGACGACAAGAAGGAGCGTTAAATAAATATGTGTGTTTGTGTTAGTCGACTGTTAAAAAACTCCTAAACGTTGTGACAAATGTACTAATTACAATTGCATTGGTTTTTTTGCAAATATGCTCCAACGATCTGGTCACATCGCAAGAAGATGCGAACCGAACAAGTGTCAGGTAAACCGTGTCAAGCAATCTGAATCTCTTTTGAAAGAGAGGGCGCCAAAGATTGAAGGAAAAAAAAAATAAACTCACGTCGGATGAGCATTGGTGATCAAGGCGACTGGGAGCAGAATTTGAAGAGATGGACCGGTTAGGAATGTTCGAAGAGGTCCGTCGTTGGCGCATAGATTTGTCGAGATTTCCGGGCATAGATATCGATCGGATAGTTCGAGAAGTTTAGCGCATTGTTCGGCCGATTCGATCGCACTACATTCGGCAGTACAGCAGGAGAGAAGATGAACAAATATGCGAACGATTGACGGGTCAGCGTCGATTTCAAAGTTTCGGATTTTTTCAGTTTTCTCGACAAAATCCGAGGAGAACATTCCCTACATAAATTTGAAAATTTCGAAAAAAAATGTCGAAAATACCTGAAAATACAAACTCTTCTCGCAAATCTTCTCCATTGACGCAGTTTCAACGAATTCTTCATTTTCTTTCGATGTGAACATCAATTTTTCATCAGTCTCACGTGGCGTGACACTGGCGACTTCACATTTTCCATTTCTCGGGAAATACCAAGAATCTTTTTCACATAAATCCCTGAAATGTTTGGTAATTTTAGGAGAAAAACAAAGAAAAAATTACTTGATTTTCTGTCCGGTGATCAATGTGGACAATGCTCCAATTATTTGTGAACAAAGAGTTGGCTGAAATTTTCTATTTTTTGAGGTCAGAAAATGGAGGGGAGTTCGGCTCCTTGAAATTTTTGAAAAATTTCTCAGTTTTTTCCCGAAAAATAAGAAAAAATGTTTGTTGTTCTTCAATAAATGTTATGTGTGATTCATACCTGAAAGTACCGTAACATTTTCTAGAAAACTATGATTTTCTCACAAATTTTCAGCTATTTTTCTCTATTTTTTTCCGTTCTTTGTCCTTATGTGACATTTTATTGATCGATAATAATTGGTCAAGCATTGGAGAAAAGGTCACACCTGTTGTTGTTATTTACGATGTTATCAATACTACAATAACAACAGATGTGACCTAATTAGACCTTTTTCACACCTCATAAAATTTGAACTTTCTTTGTGCCGCCTGGATTACTGTACAACAGGCTTGGTCGGAGCCGCCAATTTTTCGAAGAGCCGAAACTTACTTTTAAAACAAAATGAAAAACTGTTTTTCTTGATAAAAGTATGAATTTTTACCGTAATTTTCAATTTATTAATTCAATTTAAAAAAAAAAACTATGATTTTCTGTAAAATTTTTGAAATTTTCAGCTGAAAAAAATTTTGCTCCGTTTTTTGGTTGTCATATTTACAGTGACAAAATTTTAACGATTTTTTTGGTACCCTGTTAGGTCAGGTGTGATTTCGAAATGTCGAGCTGTTTTACCTGATTTTCAGAAACTCACCCCATTTATGTAGGTCTGAACTTTTCCATACTTGTCAAAGTTCTCTTCCGATTCGAGAATATAGATGAGCGATTCGAAAAGTTCATCGACGGCCGGAATCTTGGCCGCACGAATTCGTTCCTTAACCAAAACCACTTTCGCAATCGCATACTTTGTGCGATCCACAAAATCGTCATTATTAAACATTGTATTGATGTGCGCGTCGCCATAGCTGCTATCAACGTGTCTTGCGAACTCGCGCAAAATCTCTTTTCCGTGTTCCGAACATCCTTCGCACTGTTTGCACGTCTTCGAGTATTTCAGCAGGCGGCAAGGTGCGGCGCAGAGACACGTCAGAACGCGCACATGAAATTGCATGTCGATGAGTTGATGAACGTGCGCTCGAAGGGTTGCCATGCGGCGAAGAATTCGATAGAGCCGAAAATCGGGCTCGTTGGTGTTGCGCAGATAGGCGATGACACAATCGACAACATCCGGGCGAACCAGGAATTGGAGATTGTGATCGTCTTGCGATTGAAAGCCCAGCAACCACAGCTCGGTCTCAACAATCGATTTGTCGGTCTTGTTTCGTTTTTCGGTGATCGGTTCGGCATCGTGATCCGATTCGACATCACTCAACTCGTCGAGTATTCCTTCGGATCTTCTGATTTTCGGCGATGATGGTCCGCTCGACTGATTCGACGACGTTTGACTATAACTCGGCGAGGGTGAGAAATAATAGGGCGAGTTTGACGTTGAACCAAGTCCTCGCGGCGACATACTCGGCGTCGAATAGGACCACGATGTTAGATAGAAATCCTTGTGAAGTCGTCCGGCCATTTGTTGATTCTTATCATTTCGATCCGTCTCGTTCAACAGCTCTAGTTTCTGACTGAGTTTTGTCACAAAATCCATATCAACCGTCGGATTACAATTGCTCTTATGGCTATCCACATAACGATTGACATCACTGACAACAGTGTTGACAAATTCGGCACTTTCGCTGAGATATCGCATGCCGGCTGTGTAGTGGATCAAATGTCTGAACGAGTTCACTATCGTCAATCGTTCATTCTCATCTTGCGATGTCGCGAGACGATTGATGAGAACGTCGAGGGCGCCAGAAGTGCGCAGACTTGCGCGACCCCATGCGGTTTGCGCAAACGCCGCTAACATTCTGATGCGTTCAGGGAGTTGCGATTCGAGCAATTTGTTCATGAATTCGTCGTTTTCCATTCTGCAATATTTTCGGATCAATTTCTGACAAGATTTCATATTTTTTGTAGGGTCTTACTTTCAGACTTGACCTAATAGTAAGAAAAAGTGGCTCTGGGACATTTCGAAACCGTAATTCAGACAGCACGAACTTTTCAATTCAAATTTGTGCGAAAATTTACTATTCAAAATAGCTAAAAGTGGAATTTTTAACCAGAGAATAACACATTAAAATATGATCCGTGAAGAGAGAAAAGGCTGTGTCTCAAAACCCGCGAGATGTCGGTACACACTTTTATTGAAAAACAACAAAACCACACTTTTTTTTTAAATAAAAAATGGGAAGTTTTTAAAAAATTTCATGCGGTTACGAATTGTCCCGGAGCCGAAAAAGTAACATGATATTTTTTTCAAAAAATAATCTAGAGGTCACGCCAGGAAAATTAAATCACTAAATTTTTCAGCATTTTTAGTAATTTTTACTTTGTTTTTTGGTCGTCATTTGCAAAAAAATTTTTAGGTCTGATTCATTCGACATTTAAAAAAAAAATAAATTCTATGAAAACCTTTGATTATGATTTTTTCATAGTAAAAACTGGAATATTGATCAGCGTCCAAAGCATTTTTCTTGTTTGAATATGTGAAAAAATTTCTCGTTTTTGACTAGACACAGCCATCGAGGCGCCGATTGAAAACACCGACTATAAAATTCAGAAAAAAAATTTAAAATTTCAGCCGCAAAAAACCGGTTACTGTAATCAAAAAATATATCAATAGAGCGCATCTTAATGTTTCAAAAATCAAACTCACTGTTCACGAGTACAAACTGTATTCGAAAAAAGATCGATAACAAATTGTCGATTTCGACCATTTTCCTCGAAAAACAACTGAACGATATTCTCCGAACAGTTACTCGTCGACAACTGGCGATCGAGAACTTTTGCGTGTCGTTTGAGCAGAACTTTGAGAATTTTGACGACCTCGTCGCGCAACTCGGCGTTCGACAAGAGCTTGCCCAGACAAAATCCACCGTTTGACAACATTATCACCTGCAAGAAATCTGATTTTGTGCTTCTATTTTCATCATCCTTGACATCATTCATATTCTATTGAGATTGTTTTTGACCTTGTTATCTTTTTTGAAATAGAAAAACATGATAAGCAAAACTGCCCACATGACTGTGTAATCTATGAACTCTGGAAATTTCCCGAAAAGTAGTTTTTTTTTTGTTGAAAATTTGTTCAGCTTGCGATAGATATGAGCCCTGAGCGGATTTTTGCCGGCCTGAAAGAGATTGTAGCTCCGAGCCGGACCCGAAAATAACGGGCCGGACCGGGCTTTTTGGTTTTTGGCCGCTCAAAAATTTCCGGCCCTGTTTCTCCGAGCCGCGATTATAACTTTTTTGAAAAAAATTGTGGAAATCATTTCTACTTTCTTGGTCTTCTACAAAAAGTATGATTTGTATATGTAAGTACCAAAAATTCCGGATATTTTCAGGGCCCGTTGCCAGATGGGCTTTTTCCGGCCTTCAATAAAGCCAGGCCGGCCCAAGAGGCCCAAATCTCACCCCGGGCCTGATGAAACTGCCAACCAAAAAACATTTCGCAATTCTACCAAGCTCCGCCCACCCCATTTTTTTCTATATAAAAAGCATTCTCCTTGTTGTGTCTATCATGTGGTTTTATGTGCTATTGGCAAAATTGTTCTGTATGTTTCTAATTTTTAGTTGTCTTCAATATCAGAAATTTTTCATTAAACCATGTTAGTTTGTATTACAAACTTTTGTAACCTTAATTTTCTGGGCAATGTTTTCTGGGACAAACGCAGGGGAAAAAACCATAGATCTTTGACCAGTCGATTACTTTGTTTTCGTCTTCTTCCTTCATGTTCTCTATTCTGCTCACATGATTCTGCTTCTCTGCGCCTCATCGTCTCTCACACTATTTTAGTTTCTGTTCGCTTTTATTTTTTCTTCATTTCAACCATCTGTTTTACCAGTTTGTTAGAACCTGTAGAATAAAAAGTTGTTTTCGTCGTCGCACTGTCGATGTACTTTTGTCAATATGTTTTCATTTCATTTTTTTGCAGATTTTCGAAACGAAAAAAAAATGAGTCTTGAAGAAAGTGTTCAATTGAAGGCTGGACATGCGCCAGCAACCAAAGTCGGTGGTCGACGAGTTGTCAATCGAAAAGATCGCAAATATTCCGATTCCATGGAACAACACTCGAACTCGGAATCATCGGACGAGGGAATTCGCGAGTTGATCGACGTCGATTTGCCGGCCAAGATGGAGAAATCGTATCCGACGGTGTCGGTGAAAAAGTCGCATGACAAACCGCAACCAACACTTCAAGCGTCGCGCACTCGCGGAGCCAAAGTACACGTTCAACAACCACGAAAACAAACTCACTAATTGCTAATAACCCTTGTATATATTTTGGGAAAAACTTGTAAATATTTGGAAAAAAAAGATGTAAAGCGTAGTAAGCAAAACATGTAGATTTTTGTGAGGACTGTAATTTTTTGTAAATATTCCACATTCCATGTCCGTTGAACCTAATAAATATTTTTTAACTCACTCTAGTCAAGGAAGAATTTGCGAGAATTGAGAAAATACGCAAGCATTGTTTGACTATTTTTGTGTCACTTGATTCGAGAAGTAATGCAATTTGATCAAAAATAATTGTGTTACTTGATATCCAGGTTACGACGAGTTCCTAAAACTGTGCGATATTTTCTCTATAGCCTGGAAAATGAGATAAACCTTATTCGAGCATAAATTGGCGAGAAGTCGGCACATTGAAGATTTGACTTCGGCATTGGCGCTTGTTGATTCGAATAGACGAACGGATAGTTCAAGAAAATTCGGTTTAGCTTTTCTAATAAGAAAACCAGTTTTAGGCACGGTAAAGCAGCAATTTGCAAGTATACTTATCGACAATTGATGCACCTCTGACCAATATCTTTAAAAATTCATCTAGATTTGCATCTAGAAAAAACGACTCACTCAGAAGTTCCCATCACACACGTGTGATTGCTGAATATTGCACAAAGTTGGTCTACATTCGACAAAACTGTCACAAATTTACGAATTTTCTGCTCATCTGACAATAACAACTTCAAACGTTTCGCATATTTTCGCGATATTTCTTCACTTTCCGATTCTCTGATTTTTCTGAGAATTTCAGCAAATTCTGCATTTTCGGTTTCATCAAGTTTCGCCTTTTTCGTGTCTGAGTTATCTGTGGAACATCGTCGTTTTGGCATCTGAAATTCAGCTGAAATTTTCGACTACAGTAATCTGCACCGCAAATGCGTCAGCAATATAATTTTAGGAAAAAAAGTGGAAATGGCAATTTTCAGGAAAGTTTTCTGCACACTGCTGAATTTAGATTGAAATTTCTTATATACGAGCTAAATTTTATACCGTGACATACTGTTTTTAAGACTTGTGGCTGAAAAAACGGTAAAAACGAGAAAAATCGGAACACCTGTAGAACACTGGCACATATTTCGTGCACACACATTCTCTGCCACCCTCCACTGTTCGCACACTCTCTACACAAGCCAGTGCCTGGCGTCCGGCCAACACCCCTTCGCGCGCGTTTTTTCCCTTTGAATTTTTTCGTTTCTTTTCTTCTCAACGCCTTATAAAACTACATTTCATCGTTAAATAATGAATAAATGTTTTCAGAAGCATAATGAGTGCTAAACGGAAACGCGCAATCGATGTAGAACCCGACGTTTCGACCCCTTCTGCTTCGAAACGAAAGAAAGGGAGGTTAACAATGGCGGAGAAGCAGAAAAGAGATGTTGAATTGGCGAAAGGAGAATATGTTATCAGAAAATTGAAAAGAGCAGTGAATCCAAGCAAAAAACTGGCTGTCGATTCATTCATTAGGCTACCATCAAGACGGTTGGTTTTTTTTTCTTCAAAAATAAATAAAAAATAAATATTCTAGGTTGGATTCGAATTTTTATGAAAAAGTAAAAGATCCGATTGATATCACAACTATTCAACTACGCCTAAAAACTCCGGATTATATGACGTTTCAAGAATTTTGCGACGATATTAATTTACTTATCAAAAATACGTTGGGATATTATAAAAAAGAGTCCGAGGAGTTCAAAGATATGAAAGTAATCGAGCAAGTTTTCAAAGAATCAAAATTGAAAGTTGAGAATGATGAATATGAGGAGGATGATGAAGTGGATGATGAGGAAGAGGAAGATAAAAAGCCAGAGGTGAACAAAGTTCAAGAAGAAAGGTAGGGGTTTTGAGATAATGTTTTTTTTTGCAATTTTTGAAATCTCATGTTTTAGTGAAGATGAGGAGGATGATGATCGGGAAGAATCTCCATTTGAGATTGATATTGCGATGATTGAAACTATATTACTATCAATTCTCGAATGCACTGATAAAACTGGAAGGCTACTTTGTCCCCCTTTCAAGATTTTGCAACCCGAAGACGAATTTCCTTTGTACTATGAAAAAATTAAGAATCCAATCGATTTGAAGACTATCGCCGAGCGTGGTCGTGAGGGAAAATATCAAACTATGCAAGAATTAAAGTCCGATCTCAAACTGTTGTTCTCAAATGCTCAAACTTTTAGTGGAAAAGGAACTGACATCTACAAAGATGCGGAACAATTGAAAAGTTGTATGAGAGAGGAGATTCGTAAAATCGAGGAGAAACGAATCCATCCGTTGCGCCGACAAAAAGCTCATCGTCTCGTCGACGCGCTTCTTGAAGAGTCCGCTGGTTCGGACGATTATTCAGAAGATTCGGAGGAGGACGAGGACACGGAGAACAATTCGGATCCGTTGTGGCAAATGTATTGGACGATTCGGAATGCGAAACATGAGAAAGATCGGACAATCACACTAGCCGACAATTTCCTGGAATTGCCAAGTCGGGCAATGTATCATGATTATTTTGACGAGATTGAGACGCCGATTTCGTTGTTTATGATTAACAAAAAATTGAAGAACGGTGAACTCGACATGCGCGGTTTGGTCAAAGATCTATTGCAAATGTTTTCAAATGCGTGTGAATACAATTTGGAAACATCTGGTGTTTATATCGCCGCTAAGAAGTTGGAGCAAATCACCCTGATCACACTGAAAAAATTGGCGCCAGAACTTGTCGCCGAATTCGGTTCCAGATTATACGTTCCACCCCAACAACAGCAACCCGCTAATAATATTGCCGCAAAAACACCGTTTAAAGGTCGACCGAAGATCAAGATGGAGTACGATTCGGAGGACAGTCGAACACCGCCGCCGACAACTTTGGTGAAACGAAAACGATCGCCGAAGAAGAGCAGCGAGCCGGGTTATGTTGAGACGCGCGGTCGGAAGAGTAATTTCGAGATTCACGAGATGAACAAGCAGAAGATGGTGATGCTCAGCGTCTGGAACGCCGTTCACAACTACAAACCTGATCCGACCGGAATGTACTGGCCTTGCGGTGCGTTCATCGAACTGCCAACGCACAAAGAATATCCCGAATACTATCGTCTGATTCGATATCCGATCGATATGACGAAAATCAAGCAGCGATTAGATAGCGGTAAATATAAGGTGGCTGGTGATATGGTTGACCAAATGAGAATCATGTTCAACAATGCCAGAGAGTTCAACGAACCCGGATCGCAAATTCATCAGGATGCGTGTCGATTGGAGGAGGTGATGAGAAATTCGTATGAGGCTATGATGAGCGCATCGTTGACTCTTGGAAGTCCGCCAAAAACGTATGTTGTTCTTTTGTTTTTTGAAATGTACCCCAAAATTTGAGGAAAATCCAAAGTTGCCTATTTTCCGATATAAATGTATAGATCTCACCGCGAAAACCCTTACAACCACCATTTTCGTGACAAGACCTAGAAATTTCTTTCCAAAAATGTATTTCTCTAGGGCAAAGGCAACAGGCATATCTTGTCTAAGAGGAGAAAAGGTACCGTGACATTTTTTGGTCGAAAACTCACAGTGACATTTTCTAGGAGCATTGGAGAAAAGGTCACACCTGTTGTTGTTATTTATGATGTTATCAATACTATAATAACAACAGATGTGACCTAATTAGACCTTTTTCACACCTCATAAAATTTGAACTTTCTTTGTGCCGCCTTTGATCCCGACCCCTCAGAAGGGAAAAGGTCACACCTGTTGTTGTTTATGATGATGTTATCTATAACAACAACAACAACAACAACAACAACAACAACAACAACATATGGTGACCTAATAGAGGTATTGAGCACATTTTTTCACACCTCATTCAAATTAATAATTCAATTTCAAAAAAACTATGATTTTCTGTAAAATTTTTGAAATTTTCAGCCAATTTGCTCCGTTGTTTTGGTTGTCATACACAGTGACAAAATTTAAAGGATTTTTTTGGTACCCTGTTAGGTCAGGTATGGCAACCACTTTTTTGTCTTCAATATTTTCCTGTTTTTTTTTCAAACTGTCAAAAATTTTTTGAGACTTTCGGAACCCAGGTGGTTTCCACAATTTCTCGAAAAAATTTTGACAGTTTGAAAAAAAACAGGAAAATATTGAAGACAAAAAAATTGGACTTTTCCTGTTGTCTTTGCCGAAGAGAGAAATATATTTTTGCAAAGCAATTCCTAGGTCTTGTTACGAAAATGATGGTTTTTTCAGTTTTCGTGGCGGGACCTGTACGTTTAAATTGAAAATGGGCACCGGGACAGCTGGAAACCGCATTAAAGTATCCAAGAAAAAATGTTTTTTTTTTTTTTTGAAATGTCTGGTTTCGAAACGTCGCGGTTCTCATCACACTATTCTGTTTTTTTAGAAGTTCGAGAAGTAAATCTTCGGTGAAACGTCGTCATCATGACATTGAAACCGATACAGACGAAGATTCGCGAGGTCCACCGACACCTAACATGCGAAACTATCGTTCAACACCCGGTGGCTATCCACAACAGTATGGAATGACTGCTCAACAATTCCAGAGTCAGAAGATTGAGCGGGTCATCAACAGGTGATATTTTCAGCTTCTCAATGAATTTCTGATAATTTGCTATCTCATTTCAGCTTTTCGGAAGAAGAAGGACGAATGTGGAAAATGTTCCAAGCGATAAAAGATTGTCGCGATGACGATGGCCGACATGTAGCTGTGAACTTTTGGCGATTACCGAATCGCGAAGAACTGCCTTCCTACTACGATGTCATCAAACGACCGATGGATTTGACGAAAATTCAGAATAAGCTCAAAACAAAATCATATTTAACACTTCAAGACATTTTTGCCGACTTCAGTTTGATGCTGTCGAATGCGTGTAAATTCAACGAGCCGGACTCGGCGATTTACAAAAACGCTGTGCATCTTCAACGCAATTTGTTCGAGTTGAAACGAGATCTTGATCGAGGCGACAAAGTTCCGAAGGTTCAGTTGGAGCTTCGCACCATTTTCACGTCGATATTTGCTACGATTTTCAACAAAAAAGATGAGAATGGCGCGTGCTACTCGGACACCTTTACCGAGTTGGCCGAATTGCTGAAAACTAAAGGTGTACCCGAAACTGAGTGGCCGTACACGTTTGATCAGATCAAAATCAACATTGACAAGTGTCGATATCGCCGGTTGGATCGGTTTCAAAAGGATTTCTTCAATTTGTGTGAGACTGCGAGACAGGTGTCGAAAATTGGGTCACCGGTGAGTTGCCAATTCAAAAAACACCAAGAATCGTATTTTTTAAAGATTTATGAAGCGTCGATTGTTCTTCAAAAGCTATTCATCGTTGAACGAGACAAAAAATGTAGAGAATCGATCAAATCCAATGCGTACATTGTCATTGAGAAGGATATCGACGAAGCGATCGAGTTCGAGGCTGTACAACGAGCCAAAGAGGAGGCCAACGAAGATGAGGAGTCGAGCTCGGCGGCGGCGATTAAGAGACATGTGCGTTTTTTTTTCTTTTTTTGGGTTTTTAAATATTGTGGGCTGTGACGACCAAAAATTTCTATTTTCAGTACGAAAAAATTGGAAATGATATTTTGAAAACGTGGCATGGCTACGTAGAGTAGAATTTTTTCTATAAACGTGGATTTAATACATTTTGTAATGGGAAATTATCTTTTTTTTTCTCATGTTCTTTCAACGAAAATGTACTGTAGTTAGCCACGTCAATTTGGTTTCCTAGAGCCCTACTTTTTTCACCCCTATAATAAAATTTCGCACGCTTTTTTTTCAAATTTTCAAAAAAGGCAAAAGTACAGTAACCCAGGAGGCATAAAGATGATTCAAATTTTATGAGGTGCGAAAAGGTCACCATCTGTTGTTGTTGTTGTTGTTGTTGTTGTTGTTGTTGTTGTTGTTGTTGTTGTGTTATGCACAGATAACATCATAAATAACAACAGGTGTGACCTTTTACCATTTTTTGGAAGTGAGCCAACTTTTTTCTTGAAAAATGTCACGAAACTGTTTGCCCTCTTGAGTCGGTGGGAAAATTCTAGTTGAAAACAGAAAAAACATGCCGAATTTCGAAAAAAATAGGAGTTTTTCAGTTTTCGTGATGAGACCCAAATCCAGATCCAAAAAAAAAATGTCCCCTCAAATTTTTTGTGGAGACCTACCGAAATTCGATGATTCATCTATTCTTACATGTTTTGAGAAATGAATTAAAAATTAAGAAAATCTTGTTTTTGAATCAGGGTTACGCGAATTTAATAATTTATTGATTGTTTTTTACAGGAAAGTGAGGTTGATGTGAAAAAGGTTGTCCACAATGATGTGGAATATTCGCCACCCTGTTATGCCTACATTTCGAGAACCGATGAACGGAAAAGTCCTCTTCACATTTTCCGAATTGAGCGCGTGTTCATGTGAGTTTTTTTCTTTTGAACAAAATTGAAAAAGGTGTTATTTTTGTAGTAACGAAAATGGCGATGAAGCAGTTCAAGGTTTGTGGGTTTATCGGCCCGAAGAGACACTCCATCTGGCCAATCGAAAGTTTATGAAGAAGGAGGTGTTCATCACACCGTTTCGAGATACTGTTCTCGCCAATCGACTACGTGGAAGTTGTGTTGTTGTCGGTTATCAGACGTTTGTCGGCAACAAAATCGGCTCGTTCGACGAAGACGATATCTATGTGTGTGAATCGAAATACTATGGAAAACCCAAATATTTCGGAAAATTGAAATGGCCGTATTCGGATGAAGATGAGGCGTTGGAGACGGAGAAACGAGACCGAATTTTGTCGCCGAAACGATTGACAAGTAAGATTGAGCAAAGTGGCGAGAATCGGAAAAACGGCTCGGACTCTGACGACGACGACGATGCGGACGAAGTTCACGAAATCATGTTGGACATTCATCGAGAAGAAACGCCGGCGAGCAGTAGTAAAGACGAGGCGGAGGGGCGCACCTATTTCCATCAGATCAAAACGAAAACATCGAAATTCTACACGCTCGGACAGTTTGTTCTCGTGTTCAACGCCAACAAACCGCTTTGCGATGTGATGCGAATTCATAAATTGTGGAGAGAGAGGGATGGAAGTGAATGGTTCTCGGGTGGATGGTTTGCGCGGCCCATCGAGACTATACACGACAAAAATCGACTTTTCTATACCAGAGAGGTGGGTTGGGGAAAGATTTATCGGATGGTTTGTGATTTAAAGAAATTTCAATTTCTCTTTGGAAAAAAGCTAGATTGAAATGATGATAATGTAAGTCTATGCGCCTTTAAAAGTTTGTAGGATTTTTTTTTTGAAAGAAAACAGAATTTTTGGTTTTAATTAATTTTTTTCTAAAAATCATAAATCTGGCGAAAAAAGTACTGCAAAAATGTGTTCAACATTTTCTTCTCCTGCGAAAAACAGCAAAAAAACGAAAGATTTAGAGGAAAAATTAAATTTAAAGGAACATTGTCTTTTTTGCCGATATCTTTTTTTCATGTCAAAATCATACTCATACATCAGGAGGGGGGTCCTAACCTCGGGTAAAATAGAGGGAGGGGACAACTAACTTTTGAATTTTTACAAAACCAAAAAATTGATTTCAAAGTTAAACTCCCCTAGTAGGCCCACCCTCTTTCAAAAAAAAAAAAAGAAAAACAATAAGAAAAAACTATCAAAGTGAACGAGACAAGAAAGAAAGAAAACAATATTGTAAAACTCAGAGAAAGACGAAGAATGAATGGATGAATGATTGAGCACAGGAAGACATATTGGCTGTAGACTCCGCCCCTTTGTGCACGCGGCGTGGGTGCGAGAAAGGGGCGGAGTTATAATCAATGTCCCTTCCTGTGTACTCATTCATTCCTTCATTCTTTTTTTTCCCGGTTTTCTGATATAGTTGTTTTTCGTGCTTTTCGCGTTCGTTCTGACTTTTTTCTTCTTACTCCCCCTCTCCTATTAGATAAAAGTTATACCCCATGTGGTCATTTGGCCACGCACATTTCTAGACCCCAAAAAATGGTAGGTTTCATTAATCCAAGCCCATTTTTCCAGGTAATCGCAGTTTATCGAAACGATGAAGTGCGCCAAATCAGCGAAATACAAGGTCTTTGCGATGTTTTGAACAGCAAAACGTATCCCCGTCAACGTCAGACCGATATCTCAGAATACGATGTTTTCATGTGCGACACAATGGTTCATGGAACAAAAGACACTCCGGATAATTGTCTGATGTTTGAAACGGTGAGATAATCCTTCTATTTTTGCCGAAAAATTCAAAATTTGCAGACAATCGAAGTGAATCCTCAGGAAATTGTGCCAATGAATTTAGACTATGCGAAACCGTGTAGAAAATTAAAGGTATGTTTTTTTTTATTCACCTGCCCCGTTGATTTTCGCGCATATGAGGAAAGAGGAAAAAGTGATAAATATCTGATGTCTTCCTCCTCTTTTTCGAACTTCGCCAGACTTTTTAACCTCATCCTGCTGATTCTTTGTCGTCTCTTCCAAATGACCGCATCTCTCTGATTTGCCCCTCTTTTTCATTGCTTGGCTGAGTAGAGTAGTGTGCTGGTTTATTTATACTCTGCTTCCTCTCTATCTCTCTCCCTCTCCTTCCCCTTTTTTCCCATTCGTTGTGTGTGTGTGTGTGGTGACGCGCGCGCACGCAGTGGCCTTTTCGCATCGATTCGATGTGACAAGGAGACGCAGTAGAAAGGGAAATGATTGGGGTGAGAAGAGAGAGTGTGAAAAAGGTGGAGAGGCAGAGAAGCGTAAAGTGAGAGTCAGACAGAAGAGTGACGCGCCGGTCGTTGTTTTTGCAGCAGCAGCAAACAAGCACACAGCTCGTTATACTTTTTGACGATGTGCGGCGAGTGAGCGAGCGAGCGCCCTTCTTTCTTGTTTTGCTTTTTTCTTCTTCGACTGTTAGGTTTCCCTATGCGTGTGTGTGTGCGAGTGTGTATGTGTGTGGACGTAGCTAGCTAGCTATCTAGCTGGCTGGCTAGCTAGCTAGCCAGCGATGCTGCCGCATCTTCTTCTCCTCAGGCAGCTAGTTTGCGCGAGACAGTACTGCCCGAAGCGGGTACCCTCTTCTCCCCCCTCTCTTCCCCCCAGCGACATGTAAACTCAGGCTGGCTGCTGTGTCTATGTGTGTGTGTGTGTGTGTGTGTGTTTGCTAGTAGTGGCGATGCAGAAGGTCAGACTGGAACATCGGAAGATAGAGAGGGGGAAGAGAGAAGTTTTTTTGATCTACCATTTTGTCACACGTTTTTCAATTTTTTAATCTTACTTTGTTTAAAAAACCAAATTGTTATTCTTGCAGACGTTCCGATTGTTGCAATCGATCCCGAATGAAGAATTGTACTACTTCAAACAGCCAATAACGATGGAAAAAGAAATTTCGCCGTTGACCAAAACTGAGGGTGGACACGTGCCGCTTGATCATCTCGACGATATGCTTGACGATGACACTGATGGAAGTGAATCGGTGGCCAGTACCAATTTGACGAATCAACCGCCGACCACCGCGCCGACACCCACACCGAAAGCCGAGCAGCAATCAGCGTCGCCACCGGCGGCGACGTCGACGACAGCTGTTCCGACAACGCCGACACCGCAAGAGACGAGAGCCGCGTCGTCGTTGCGATCCACGCCTGCCCCGCCCGGAACACAACTCGTCACCACTGCCGTCACAATTGTGTCGAGTCTGGCGTCGGTGACGCCGAAAGCCGTCAAATCGAAATCGGGCTACATTTTGTTCTCGGCCGAGGTGCGTAAACGTATCATGCAAGAGAATCCCGACTCGGGTTTCGGTGAGGTGTCGAAAATTGTGGGAATCGAGTGGAAAAAGTTGTCCGACGAGCAGAAGAAGCAGTATGAGCAGCGAGCGGAGATTGTTGCGCAGGAGAAGGCGAAATTGGATGCGATCAAATTGGCCGCCGAACGAGCTTTGCAGCCGGGACAGGTGCGCATTTATCAGTGCAAATGGGCGAATTGTGATTCGCAATTCGATGCGGAAACTGGACTGTCCGAGCATATTGTTCAACATCATACAAGTCAGATTATAAGTGAGTTTTTGGGCCTAAAAACATGTGAGGTCACGTCACGAAAATTTAAAAACAAGTTTTTTTCTCAGTTTTTTTTCTTTTTTGATGGTGACAAAAATATGTTCCCAAAAATTTCAAAAAATTAAATCATTTTTGGCCCATTTTTCCTTGTCAAAACCAAAAATGTTTTGCAGTGGACAGTGAACAACAATACGTATGCATGTGGATGACTTGTCTGCGCAATCGCAAAGACGGCAAATCGTTCCCCTCGCTTCCGCGCCTTCATCGTCACATGAAGGAGAAGCATGTGCCGACGGCGTGTCGAAACGTGTATCAAAATCAGATAGGCAAAAACTTTTTCAAAATTGTGATGAACGGCGAAGTTGCGCAGTTGATCAACGCGCCGTATGGACGGCTACCACCTCCGGGTGCGCAGCAACAGGTGCAGACGCAACAACAGCAGCAGCAGCAGACGCAACATGTTGTTGTTCAGCAACAGCCGCAAGTTAACGGTGTGAATGGGCATCATCATCATCAGCATCATGCGACGCAGGCGCCGCAGCAACTGCAATATCAACAAAATGGCATATATCATCATCAGGGGCCGTCGTCATCACAGGCACCGCAAATCGCACCGCAACCGCAACAATATCAGCAACAACAGCAACATACTGTGCATCAAGTTGTGCATCAACCTTCCCAGCATGTTGTTCAACAGCAACAGCAAGCGCAACAGCCGCAACAGCAAGCACAACAACAACAAGCGCAAGTTATTATCAGCGATCCGGGAAGGACGATAGTTCGAGCGGTTGTGCCGGCGTTTGTAGCACCGCCAAATTCTATTCATTCGAGACGGGTTCTGCACTCGGAAGCGTATTTAAAGTGAGTTTTGGGGCTATGTTCCTTTAACGAAAATGTACTGTAATTGGCCACGCCCATTTGGTTCCCTAGGTCATTTTTTCAACCCTTGAACACTTGATTTCTAGATATATTGAATCATTGGCCACAAATCGACAAAAATCGGTTTCACGATGGGAGAAGAGTCTTGGAGCGACACATCGCAATACTCAACAAGGACCGGCGCAACAGAACGGACAACGTGTGCCGACGCATTGGATTAAGGTGGGGAATTTTTTTTTTTTTGAATTTTGAGATCTGAAAAGTGTTTTTTGGCCTTGAAATTTTGAGCATTCAAAAAATGCGATAAATTAATTTTTGAGATTGAAAAAGTAAATTTTTGTCCCAAAACAAGTTTTCAAACCGGCCCGAAAAACCTGAAAAAATTTCCTGGTGGGTTAATTCCGAAAAATCGGGCCGGCCCGGAAATAAAAAAAACGGTCAAAAAATTTATGAGAAAAATCCAATTCTCTAATTTTCTCTGGCCAAAAATTAAATATTTTGTGCCAAAAAAAAATGGCGTCGAAATTTTTTTTTCCAATTTCTTCCAAAAGTTCACGTAAAATTCAGATTTTTCCATTTTGCCTCATTTTTTGAGTAAACCAATTTCAAATCGATTTGTTTTTGCAGAAAAATGAAAATGGTCGGCCTGTTGCGCGAGAGGAAGATGTGACCCGAGCTCTGTGGAAATTACGTGATGAACTATTGCAATCGACGTGTAATGTATTGGTTGATCGTCAACCCTTTTAATAACATTTTATTTATTTTTTCCTATATTTTCCTTCATTTTATCTGTTTACCCTCTTATTTTTTTAAAATTCTGATCTCTATCATGTTTTGTATTTGTTCTTGGCGCATTTTCAGTGTTTTTTCGAAATTCAAATTCTCTGAGGCGCTGCTAACAATGTAATAATTGCTTGTTATGTTCTTCTTCATTTTATTAACCAAACCATTCCAAAATTCGGCGTTTTTATGAATTATTATTTATGATGATAATGTTACAAATCGGTGGCGAGAATGACGATTTTGTTGGGAATAAAGCCGGCCTTGTTCTCGCGCTCCACCCATAGCCAATCGTCCGACGCGCGGCCCTGACATTTGATCCACTCGCCGGGCCGCACGGATAGATCAAGTGCGCATCGCGCTGTGAACGGTTCGACGACTAGGAGATTCTCATTGACCCATTTCTCCTTGATACTCTCCTCCAAAATCACACTTTTCTCGATGCTCAGATGGCTGGTGGCGACGAAACCTTGACGATTTTGCGAGTCGCGACAAAACATCCAATCTGCGTCGCTGCAATTGACAATGGTCACAGTGTCGCCTTCCGCGACTTCCAAATCGTCGCTTGCCTGTGCCTTGAAACTGTGAACTACGGTAGCCTGACATTTGTCGTCGTCGCATTTGAACACCTCGCCCTCCTCCTTCTGAACGGGTAGGCTGTCGATGAATCGCTGAAGATTGGATTTTTGCCAACGACGTTCGAGTGTCGCGGAAGAGTCGCGTCGCAGGGGTGTCGCGGCGGCGGCGACACCGCCGCCGCCGCGACTTCGGAGAAGTAGGCGACAATAGGCTTGTGGAACAAACCCGCGACGACCGTCCGACACTTGCACATAGATCCACTGATCGTCGCGATAGAGCGCCTTGACGGTTGTGCCGCGAGTGACGCTGATCTCGTCGGCGACAGTCGCCTGGAAATTTTTCGTCAGTTGACCCGGTGTGTAGGGTTCGAAGTGTTCCACTTGTTGACACTCGGTCCAGCCGTTGTTGGGCGGTTCTGAGAGAGAGACAGAGTGGTTTTTGGTGGTTTTTAGAAATTTCTGGGATTTTCGAAGTGGCTAGATTGATTTCAGGAAATCTGGGCCGGCTCGGAAAATTGAATTCTTGAATTTTTTGGAGATAAATATTATCAAAAATCAAGAATTCCGAAATTTCAAAAAATTTCCAGGTCGGCCCGAAAACCCCAGAAAACATACCTTTACCAGAAACGACTTTCCAAAAAATGTTTCGAATTCCCATCGCAATTTGAAAAAGAAGAAGAAGGAAAAAAAAGAAAAAGATAATAATAAAACCGTCAAAATGATTATGTTTGTTCTGGTGTCATTTCTAATTTTCCGGACTCGGCCGAAAACAACAAAAAATGAGTAAATGTGGTGGATGTTTGAGAGTGATTACAAAGCAAGATGTGGAAAATGTCAGTTTTTCGACAAGAAAAAAAATTCCAACAAACATAAAAAGGAGGTTTTAGTGTCGAGTGATCGGAGTTTTGGATCGTCTATGGCATCGTGATCACGTCAAGTGTGTTTATTGTCGAACACCATTGTCCGAGGAGCAAATTCATCGATCGACGTACGATCGATTCGAACCGGCGTGCTATAATTGCTTCATTCATACCGCGCATCCGACGTGTGCGGGTTGTTGTGAACCGTTGATGGAGATGGCGACACAGGCGGTCGATTTGCTATATCATCAGAAATGTTTCCGATGTTCGATTTGTCGGAAGGTGATTCCGATTGGCAGCGGGTTTTATGAGAAGGATGACAATTTTATTGATCAACGATGCTTTATGATGCATTGTAGGGGGAAACATAACGCTGATTGATAATGATTTTGAGAATAAAAGGTGTTTTTTAAAGGTTTATCGTTGAAAAACTTCCCAGGTCTTGCAGAGTTGTGCATTTCTACGTCGCGGTGTTTGCGCACTTTATTTTTATTTTATTTTTTTTTTTGGTGAAAAAAAAACTTTATTTTGTTTTCAAAACAATTTAGGGTATACCACAGCGTTATTCACAAAAACCACAGTTAAAGTAACAAAAAATGATTGTTCGCCCAATTTCTGTGTAAAAATATGTTTTCAAAATCTTCTCTCCCACGAAAAATGGGTGAAATGTGCTCTACTATGAATGGCCTAGTAGCCGACACATTTGCTGACAAATGCCCAGCCACGGTTATTGCCACGAATAATAATTTTTTTTCCTTTGCTTCACCAAGTTTTTCTCAAATTCAGAAACAATGCCAGTTGTTCATGTCAAAGATGACGCGGATTTCACCGCTCAATTCGGTGCCGCCGCAGCTAAGCCGGTTTTCATCGATTTCACCGCGTCGTGGTGTGGACCGTGCAAAATGATTGCGCCAACGTTTGATCAGTTGTCGAACATTTATTTGAATGCGGTGTTTTTAAAAGTTGATGTTGATGAATGTGCCAATACTGCTGGTGCGCATGGTGTCTCTGCGATGCCGACGTTCTTGGTTTTTCAGAATGGGTTAGCTCTCGATTTTCTAAAAGAGCAGAAGCATCATATTGAATATTTTCAGTCAAAAATTGGATAGTTTACAAGGAGCTAGTCAGGAAAAATTGGAGCAACTCGTTAAAAAATACGCGGAAAGCTCACAAACACCATCGTTGGTGGCTGGTCAGAGCGATATCACAAGTCTCATTGATAAGAAGCAAATCGAATGTTTGAACGGATCAGATGACACTCCTCTCGATTTGTTTTTGGAGGGGAACACTAATTTGGTGTCAGATTGTGATGAGCAATTGATCATCTCATTGCCGTTTAACCAACCGGTTAAGGTTCATTCGATTCTTATCAAGGTTAGTTTTTCTAGAATTGTTGCTTGAGAAAATGCTGGAAATCTATAGGGGGTTGGAAATCGAACGCCGAAAAACGTAAAAATCTTTGCGAATCTTCCAAAAACCATGGATTTTGACACGGCTTCAGCTGTTGAGCCAATTCAACTGCTCACATTTGACGAGACAGCGTCCGAGGGGGACGGTCAAATTCAACAATTGAAGTATGTCAAGTTCCAAAATGTGCAAAACATTCAACTTTTTGTTGCCGGCAACATTGGCGATGGTGACGTCACTGAGATTTCACGTCTTCGAATCTATGGAACACCGCTCTCTTCGATGAACATGAACGAATTCAAGCGAGTTTCCGGTAAAGCTGGAGACGCTCATTAAAATCAATATATATTTATTTTTTGATCTGATCGCCCCGAGAAAATTGTATGTCCCACACGCACGGTTTCGCAATGAAGTTTATTCAAAAAATCTTGATATTCTATTTCTCAACAAAGTTATCAACTTTATTGAATATTTTCAACATTTTTTCTAGGAGAAACCCCCGTTTTTTAGAATGGATGTTGATCGGCTGATGAGAGACCTAACGGTCGAACAGCTCGAAAATATACAACAAGATTTGGAGACAAAAATGGAGGGAAAACGAGAGAGTTTGAGAGAAATGGTTGGACGAAGATATCGAGATGTGTTGGAAGCATCATCGGAAGTTAGAAATGTTTGTTCGTTGGCTGATCAGTTGGCCAAGGATATTGCAAATACTCGGATTAATTATCAAACACAGCATGTGAGGTGAGAGTTTGGGAATGTTTTGAGGAAATACGGGGCTCGGACGGGCCCCAAAAAGGGTAAATATCGGAAGAGATTTCCCGGAAGAGTCAAATTTTAATTTTCAAAATTTTCCGAAAGAGGCAAAAAGGCCAAAAGGGGCTACTTGAAAGTTACAAAAGGGTTTATTATAGGTCGTTTGTATTTTGAAAATTTCGAAAGATAAATTCAGATTTTTGATTATTAAGCCAAGTAGTTTATTTTCCTAGAGTTTTGAAGAAAACAGCTCTAGCAAAAGTATCTTTCTCTTAAATATGCGTTGGACATTCTCAGAACTTCTAGAAAAAAAGAGTCAAAGAACTAACACTCAGAAAACAAAATAATTGAGGGTATAAATATGATTTGTGGTCCGAAATTTAAGATTACCGTACCATTCGATGATAAGTGCAAGGAAGAAGAAAAAAACAAGAATAAAAATGAACGAGACAAGAAAGAAAGAAAACAATATTAGAAAACTGAGAAAAAGGTGAAGAATGAATGAATGAATAAGCACAGGAAGGCATATGGACTGTTGACTCCGCCCACTTTTTGGATGCGGCGTGGGTTGTAAAAGTGGGCGGGGTCAACAGTCTATATGCCTTCCAGTGTTCATTCATTCACTCTTCACTTTTTGCTCAGTTTTCTAATATTGTTTTCTTTCTTTCTTGTCTCGTTCGTTTTTATTCTTACTATTTTTGTTTTGTCTTTACACTCCTCATAGAATGTTACGGTTTCCTTCATTTTCAAACCATGAATCATATTAGCACCTTATCCATGCTTTTTACCCATTTTTCGTCGTTTTCTAGTGTAAGTTACACGGTTTAGCGGTTACCGGAAGTTTCGAAGCCGTGAGTCACGTAGGACCAAGTGCGGCAGTTCTTAGAGAATTTCAAATCTTAGAAAAAAACAAGCTTCGTCCATTTTTGCCACCGAAAATTGACAAAAAATCGTGACCCTTTTGATGTATAAACGTGACATTTTTCGGGCTAATTTTTGGAGGCGTTTTATTTTAAAACATTTTCTCAAACTCTTTATTTCGACTTATTGAACAAGCCAATAAACAGCAGGCAAAATCGTCTCGTAAATCAACACCTCTTTTTTCTAGAAGTGGAAGTAAAGACGAGCAAAAAGCTGGTGAACACTTTCTCGCTGTGAGTTATCTCATATCAAACATCGGATCGGATGATGGAGAACCTTTAGATGATGTTGTTGCTCTTTGTATGGTTGAGCATTTGCAAAAACAATTGATTAGTAATCATTCGAGCCCAATGGTGAATAGGTTTTCTCATTTTGATTTTCACCGTTTTTTGCTCAGATTCATAAAATTGCTCGAGCTTTGACTGGTAGAATTGTGGCGACTCGAAGTGAGCTGGAAGATTTGAACATTGCAACATTGTCGGATGTTGGACGATCCGATTGGGCGGTGAATCAGTTAACGGCGATTGCGGTTCTGCAGACGAAAGATGTAGCGCAGCTGTTGGATTTGTATTTGGAAAAAAGATTGGATTTTATTTGTCAGTTGATTGAAGATTCGGCCACAATTCTCACCATCGTTGAAGAGATCAAAAAAACTCTGATCGTTGTTGAAGAGCTTTTTGTGCATGGCGAGCTGCAACATGCGATCCAATCGGTTTGTAATGGTCAGTTCAAATGTGAGTTGATTCGCGAAATGTGCGCCGATCAGGCTTATTCGTTCGAAAAAACGATGAATGAGGATATCGAAAAAGTTTGGAGATATTTGAGAGAGAAAATGAGCGGAAGATTTGTTCAAGCAACAATATCGACGCAACAAATCGCTGAAAAATGTTCCGTATGGATTGAGAAGGCTTGCGCAGCGACGCATCGATTAGTCGCAGAAGTTTGCGAGTACTTTGACAATCTTGATCAAATGATTGAGCTATTGCAAGCAATCACATCCTCGCTGAAAAATGAATGGCCAAGAATTGGCGCGAATCGGGTGGTTTACGAGAAACTGCTACAAAGTGTCGTTGTTGATAAGTCGCAAAAGTTGCTGGTTGAATGGATTGAGAATGTGGAGAAGACGGCGAAACAGCAGTTTGAAACGACGAATGATGGACCGTCGACATCGTTGTTTGATGAGCGCACGTATCGAGCTGATTCGCAGGCGCATATTGGGATATCGACTCAGTTGTATAGGTCAGTTTTGGGCGGGTTTTTGTAGGTGATTTTTTATACTTGACCCAAAAATGTAGCGAAATTTCTTGGCTCCGGGATGTTTCGAAACCTCGACTTCTTGAAACCGCGAAATTTCGAAACCGCGACATCGTGAAATTACAACGTTTCATTCTCTTACTTCATGGAGCAAGCCGTGGGATGTCGGTACACACATTTTTTCAAAACTCATACTTGGGATAGCTGTGGACAGGGGCTCACAAGAGTTATACCCCCTAACGAGGCCCCCTCTCTTTCAAAAGTTATCCCTATGGTCAATTCGAATTCCACATGAAGTTTTGTATTTCTCTCGGACAAGATTTTCAGTTTTTCCCGAACCCTTTTATCACATTTTTTCAGACCTATTTCTCCTGGTCCCTCATTTTTATTTAGCCCTCCCTTTCTATTCACACATATCTCCTGTTGACTTTCTCTTGGTCACCATATGTTGTTATTGGTTGCTCATAACAACAGGTATGCCATATTTTAGAGATAACATCTAAAGGTGTGAAAACTAATGAGCCATATGGTGACCTAGAAAAGGATATAACCCGGCTACTAATAACTCTAAAAAATTGAAGAAAAAATAACTATAGTGAGGGGGTCTCCAGTAATTCAAACAGCGCAGAATTTTTCCAGAATTTTTGTGAGAAAAATCACGTCTGAAAATGAGGATTTCCACGTTTTTGGCTGAACTAGTTGTTTTGCAGGTGTGTTAAAACTCTGTGGGAGTGTCTCGAATCGATAAACGAGAAATGTCATCAATTCGAGACGATTTGCTCATCAATGTCCGATTCGTCAACGATTGCACGGCTCAAAACAACGCTCGCAACCAGTGTTCATCAAGTTCTCCTCCGTTTGTGTGAAACGACGATTCAACAAGTCGACAATGACGAATGCTCGACGACGAAGAGTCGAAAATGTTTGTCGAAAGTACGTTTGGCATTGGCGCTGATTCATTCGGACGCTGCGCTTGTTTGCCAGCTGTTGGACAAGGATTCGCAACGTATCACATCGCTGAATCAACGACTTCACCGGATTGTCGAGAATAGTTTGAGGTGGGTTATAGGGGGCTGATTTTTGAACATCACAGTTTATCACAACAACAGATATGGTGAAAATATTATAAGTTAAATATTTGAAAATGGGGAAAAACGAAACGGTTCTCTGAATGGGAATCACAGTGTTTTGAAAAAATCAATAATAATAATAATAGGAAAT
Organism: Caenorhabditis sp. 8 KK-2011; assembly: GCA_963572245.1. NCBI lineage: Eukaryota > Metazoa > Nematoda > Chromadorea > Rhabditida > Rhabditidae > Caenorhabditis > Caenorhabditis sp. 8 KK-2011. Next base: position 1,781,569 of record OY751546.1, on the reverse strand, counting down.
ATACATGGGCAAGAGCAAAAAAAGAAAAAAAATTGACTAGACGATTACTTTGTGTATAACAGACGAATCACTCGCAACAAATGATTGAAACATTTGTCCTGAAAACATCGGCGAAAGAAGTACTCATAGGCGTAGGGCTCTTGCACCGAATTCGGCACCTGATTCATTTGTGTCTTGAGAAATTGACGATTACGTTCGTTGGCGTCGAAATGTGGCCAAACGTCGGAAATCGCCCGAATCTTGTAGTGATTGCACAACGTGTTGGACACCTCTTCGGCGGTGCCGAAACGTTCGAGCAACGAGTCTCTCATGACGACGATGCTGCCCATCTCGACACTTTCGAGAAGGGCGCGTTCGAGGTCTTGTACAGTGTGCTGAAGAGAGATTTATTGATTTTTTGGCCCCTTTTTTGCGGGTCAACTCACCAGCTGAGCATCGACGGTTCGCATTTTGTTGTCGGCCAACGAGATGAAGACGCTGCGAGTTGTGTAGTGTCGCGTTCGTCGATTTCGCGTCTTACTGCTTAGCTGTTCGGTTGACAGAGTTTCGACGAATTCGATGATTCGTTCTGGTCCACCGATTGGAACAAACGAGGTGGCAAATGAGTCGCACCTGAAGGTTTTTTTTTTCATCTTGTTCAGTGGAAAAAGTGGGCGGAGCTTGTTTTACTTGAAAAAATTTGGAATTTTGAGATTTTTTCTGGGAAAAAACCATGACGCGCTCAAAAATGGGCGGAGCAAGATTTTTTCTAAATTCAGAAACTTTTCGGGGAATTTAAAATACTGTAGTTTTGAGTTTTTCCAGATCGCTCAGATTTACAGTATTCTAAATTCACAAAAAATCTGAATTTAGGAAAAATCTTGCTCTGCCAATTTTTAAGTGCGGCATGGTTTTTTTCTTGGAAAAATTCCGAAATTTCTCAATTTTTTTAGTCAAACAAGCCCCGCCCTTTTTTGTTTGCGGCATGGTTTTTTCCTGGAAAAATCCGAGAATTTTCAATTTTTTTGAAGTCAAACAAGCCCCGCCCACTTTTTTTCTGCGGCGTGGTTTTTTTTCCGGAAAAAAACTCGGAAATTTTTTCTTTTTTTTTCGAAATAAGAGCCGCGTCGCGGACACGCTTCGCGGCTGCAAGTTGATAATAGGGTCACTAATTTTTCAAAAACGAATAAGCTTGAAAAATAGAGTACTCACCAATTTTGAATGATGTCGCGCATAAAACCAATAGTATTGTAAATGGTCTCCTCAACGAGACGATTCTCGCCCATCAATTTGTTGTACTCACTAATCGTCAGTCCCGGATTCTCGCACCAGACGAGCATAAAAATGAAGAACTTGTTGAGCGGCATACGCGAATAGAACAAAAACGTGCCCTCGTAGACAGAGATCTTGGTAATAATCTTCTTCTCGCGACGCTTTCGACACGATCTGCATCGCCACACAAAACCGTTGGCATGCTTGATAAGGCTCATCAGCTGATCTTTCGGACAATCGGGCACTCGACACACCCGCGTGTTGGGAATCAGACCGAAACGCGCCAAAAACTGAATACTGTAGAGGTGTTGGCCGAGTTTCGGATCGGCGAAGATTTTCTGCAACATGTCGGGTGTGAAGTCGACGTCGAGAACCTCTTCGGGTTCGGCCACGATCATATCGTCGAGAATTGTGAACTTCCCGCGATCCGGTCGTGATGTTGGTTTACGAGGCGGTGATGAGGTGGCGGGTGTTGTTGTGCTTGAAGACGATGGCTCAGAAGTGCCGCCACTTGCGCCACCGAAAATATTTTGCTGACTATTCGCTGCCGCAACAATAGCCTTGGCAACATTTGAAATTGATCGACCGCGCTTGATCGTTCGCGGTGGTTGTAGACATTGTTCGATGCGTTGCTGTGCGATGAGTTGTTGTTGCTGCTGATGATGCTGTTCGGTCATTGTGGCCAGTGCGTTCGATGCGGCCATGATTGCGGCGGAAAAGTCGATCTTCATATCGTCGTCGCTACCGATTTCGTCGTCTTCGGTTTCCGGTGGTTCCTCTTTGACCTTTACGCCAGAGTCCTTAAAATTAGACATTTTTTGGTTGTTGTTGGAAATATCTTCTACTTAGTTGAATATTATCATTAGAGCGCGTTTTATTCTGGTTCTCTTGGATTTTTTCGACAGAAAATTCGTGTTTTTGCTGTTTTTGAAGTTCAAAAAAAAGCGGCCGGGATTTTTTTTGTTGAAAATCTGAAAAATCAATCGGTGGGACAAAAAGCCTAAGCCTACTGATTTTTTTCAGTTGGAGATTATCATTGGAGCGCGGTTGATTTTTCTGGTTTTTTCCCCTAATTTTTCGGAGAAAAATTGTATTTTCTATTCTAGGAGGAAATGCCCAAACTTGATTTTCTGAAAATTCAGGTCAAAATTTTCAGGCCGGCCCCGAAATTTTTTCCCCAATTTTATTTTTGAAGAAAAAGTGATTTTCACACCATTTTACCACAAAATGAAAGAGGTGAGAGAGAGAGCACGTGAAAAGAGACGCAGACAAAATTAGAAAAAAAAAACCTGAACCGAGGTTTACTTGTCTGCGTCTTCACCTCACGCCTTGTCTCTCATCTTTTTTGGGTGAAAAAAAATTACCTCATCTATAATTTCACTTGTCGATGTGAGAGCGGCTAGCGTGTAGGCATTATTAGCGAAATATGTTTCCAAAGTGTCCATTTTTGAAAAGTTGAAAAAAAGAGAAAAGTTTGAATTACCTGCAAAATGAAACATTTATTGGTGGAAAGAACGGCGGAAAAGACAACGAAATCAGGTTACATGTGTATATATATAAATATAACTGTTCTTCTATTGAACGACGAAAAAAGGAACGAAGTTGTTTATGGTTTTCTTTCTTCTTCTCCTTCTTCTTATCCTCTCAACTACTGGGCGTACAAGGACCTCGGGCCACAAAGCAACACACAAACGCATACATACACACACACAAAAGTCATTGCGCGCACTAGAGGAATTTGGAGAGAGAGGGAGAGAGAGAGAGAGAGAAAAGTGACAGTCGGCTGGTTGGTTGGCTGTGGGGGGGGGGGGGGGGGAGATTTTTCGCGCTGCGCCGCATAGTCGAACAGGTCTCCATTTTTCAAAGTGTGTCTGTCTGTCTGTCTCGGGTCTCTCTCGTCACTTATAGGTCCCGGCCGCGGGAGATTTTGTTGCGCGAAAAATTTTGTTTGTCGCACTCTCTCTCTCACTGTCTGTCTGTATGTATGTATATGTATATATATATATATTGTTGACCAAGTTTGTTGAAAAGAAGAAGAAGATGATGATGAGTGAAGGACTGTTTGACTTGGTTCGAGGGACTACTAATATTGAGAAAGGTGAAGAGAGTTTCTGGAGCTCTGGGAAGGTCTCGGGAGTTTGGGGAAGGTTTTTGGAGCTCTGGGGAGGTTTCGGGAGCTTTGGAAAGGCTTCGGGAATTATGAGAAGTTTCTGGGAGCACTTAGAAGGTTTAAAGTGCTCTGGGAAGGTTTCGAGAGCTCTGTGAAGGTTTTGGGAGCTCTGAGAAGATTTCGAGAGCTCTGGGAAAATTCTGGGAGCTCTAGGAAAGTTTCGGGAGTTCCGGGAAGATTCTGGAAGCTCTGGGAAGATTTCGTGAGCTCTGAGACAGTCTGAGATACCTCGATACTATCTTGGCTCCTGAAAATCTGGCCCGGTCCGATTTACCTAGGCCCCACCCCCGAGTCACGATTTTTCGCCACGCCCCTTTTTTTCTAAAAGTTGCGTAATACTCTGCGTTTCGTACTATTTCGAAAATTGTCTAGAATGGGTTACTGTAATAAAAATTTCAAATGTTCACACGAGGTTACTGTAATTTTGAAAAAAAAAAACGAAACGAAACGGAATGAATTAAATGAAGGACACCTTTTTGGGAGGAGATGTTGAAGGTCGGACGGCGATGACCAAAAGGGTCCGAGACCGCATTTCGGACAATAAAATTGCGAAAAAAAACTAGTAGGACACTTGAAAACGATGATGATGATGATGATGATGAATAGAAAAAATGGAAGAAGAAGAAGACGAAAAAAAATACGTAAACAGGTTCAGGAGAAAAAAGAAGGAAAGCAATAGATTGTAATGGAGTGAAATAGTGAGTGAAGAAGCTGGTTTTGTATATGGTCCTATATATAGGATTATTAAAATTTATGAGTTTTTTTTCGGAACTTGTTTTGGGACTGAAACAGGGTTTGAAGTTTGGATATGAAAAAATTGAGCGGTGCTCAAAAAGGCCAAAACGACGTCTAAAAAGTTGTCGCAGAAAAAGTGCAACATTTTCGAAAAAGGCTTGTCGAAATAGACAGCAACACTAAAAAAAAAAAACCATCAACGCGATAATATGGTTGATTGGCTGGTTGGTTGGTTGGCTGACTGGCTGGCTGGCTGGTTGATAGAATGGTACTGATAAGAGAGAAGAGGGGCCGCTTTTCTCTCCATTCTCTCTCTCGTTTTTTGTTTCGTCGTGTCCTTCTCTCCCTCTGCAGTATACAATACAACCAGCTATGGGGGCCCTCCCCATCGGCGGGCGGGGAGAAGAGAGAGAGAAGAAAAGGGAGAGACCAGTCGGCTGACTGTTTGTATTGGATGGACCGTTTTTGTGTGAGTGTTTTGTGTGTGTGTGTGTGTCGAAAATGAAGAAAAAGAGAAAGAAGAGGGGAAAAAACGATATTTATTGATTGGGGAAAAAAGGGCCGTGTGATTTTTGGGCCTTGAATCAAGGCCCTTGATAAATTGGCGAAAATTTGAACACCAAGTTTGAAAACAAAGAAATTATGCAGACGGCGCAAATTAAAAAAGAAAATTTGTGCGTTTTTTTCCCACGCTTTGGCCGACCTATTTTGCAAACTACAGTAAATTGAGATTTTTAGGAACCAAAAAAAAAATCAGATTTTTGTCTCGAAAAAAAGTTTGAAAACTACAGTAACTCGGTCCTTTTTTTGGAAACAGAGAAAATTCGGGCCCGGTACGATTTTTTTTTGGCCTGTTAATAGTTAAAAACTACAATAACCCGGCGGACCCCAAAATCGGGCCAAATTTTTTGATCAGAACTTTTTTCCCGAAAAAACCTTGAAGTTTACGATTTTTGCCTTGATAGAATTGGAAACTACAGTAACCCATATACCAAAGTGGCTTCCTAGTTTTCCAAGAAGATTTTTCCACCAAAAAGTCTTGTTATTACCAACTTCGGTCTGAAAAAAAGTTCGGGTCCGATATTTTTTTTGTGAAAAACTACAGTAATCCGGCGGATCCTAAATCCTGAATTGAACCCAAAATCGAGTCCCTGGTCAATGCAACAAAAAAAAACTTTGACCTTTTTTTCCAAAAATTTTCATTTTCCATCGAAAAACGTGAAAAAAAAATTTTAATGAAAAATGATCAAAAATGTTGCAAACTTTTTGACAAAAAATATGAGGTCAAAATGCACGGTTTTTTTTTTGCATTCTTTCTACCTTCATAGAATCGGATTTTTTTTTGGGCCCGGAACCGATTTTTCAAGTTTCTAGCACACTGTATTTATCGAAGAGTGTGTTCTCAATTTTCAATGTCCATGTAATTGTTGTCGTCGTTGTCGAACTTAAATGTATGCGCATATTAATTGTCGCGCCAAAATTCAAAGTCGTGTCCAAAAAGGGCCTGTTTTGTGTGTGTGTTCATTTTGTTCGTGTCTCTTTTTTTTTTTCGTTGTCTCCTCCCGAATGTTGTTGCGACAAGAACAAAAAAAAATTGAGAAAAGTTGGTTGGGCGACCTTGTAAACACTGCGTCTCTCCATCATGGGACCTTGTAAAAGGTGAAAAACGAAAAGTAGGAGAGAGACAGAGAGATGTTGCCGATGGCTGATCGGTGGGGACTGTCTATTTGAAGAGGAAAAATGACACAAACACAAAAGAGAACGAGACAGGGAGAGGGAGAGAGAGACAATAATAGAGTGTTTCTCTATTTCTCTTGATGTGTATGTGTGTATAAATATTTGGAAAGGTGCGGTTGGGAACGAGAAGAAGAAAGGGACCCGGCAAAATGAAATATATTTTTGTACTTGTCAACGAACTGCCTTTGTGTGTCTAATGGGTTGAGGCATTTGGGGGAAGAAAGAAATGTTTTGGTTTTTTGTCGGGGTGGAAAAATTTGGCCAATTTTCGAAGGGGCCAGGAAAAAAGAAATAAAGATTTGTGACGCCAAACTTTTATGCACAGATGGAATTTTAGATTTTAGTTTTTAGCACCAGAAATTTGGCTCGCTCATCAATATTTTGAAATTCAAATTTTTGGTGCCAGAAATTGTTTTTTCACATATCATGTAAAAAAGTTTGAATTTTCTGATTTTGACGCCAAGATTTTTGATTCAAAAATTTGAATCTCATTTTTTTGGGCCCAACTTATTCGATTTCAGTTCTTATTTTCAGAAGTTTCGAGATCCGTTTTTTTGACGCCAAAGTTTTCTTATCAAAATTCATGTGGAAAGTTTTGAATTTTCTAATTTTGGCGCCAAAGTTTTCGATTTTAAAAAAGGTAATTCAGAAAAAAGAATTGTCTATTTTTCAAAAATATTGTTGAAATTTTGAGAAAAAAAAACCAGAAAAGTTAATATCAGAAAATAGGAATGTACTAGTATATGAAAGAACCAACGAGAGAATAGAAGTGTCGACGTCGATTCTTGTGAGAAGCGCGCCTCACTTCTCTGTCTCCCTCTGTTCTCCTATCACCAATCAGCTATTCATCTCGTTCTCTACCCGCCTAACAACGCATTCAGCAGCAGCAGCCCTTCCTAATCAGTACATTGATATTTTGTTAGACGGTGCCCGGACCTCGTCGTTGTCGTTTGGCCCCTCCTCCTCTCCTATGCACAAATCCGCGCATAATCAGAGAAGCGAGATGAAACCATGGAAACCGCTTCTCCTTGTCGTCCCGATGCGGATAATAATAATAATAAGAAGAAGAAGAAGAATTCGATTTGAGAGAATTTTCTCGAGGCGGATTATTTTAGTCACGAGAAGAGTGTTGGCACAACAAGACTAGAAACGTCAGAAAAATTGCTTTTTTTTTGGTCTGAAAATTCGGGTCGAAAATTTTAAAGAAAAGGGTACTGTAGGTAGTTTGGGCCCGGAAACTTCAGAGAAAGGGGTACTGTAGTTTCTGGAAAGGTCCATTTTCTTGGTCCAAAAATTCGGGCCCGAAAACTTCAGAGAAAAGTGTAGTGTAGTTTCTGAAAAGACCAATTTTCTTTGTCCGAAAATATGAGCCCGAGAAAATTTTTCAGATGTGTACTGTAGTTTCTGAAAAAATCCAGGTAGCCAGAAAAAAAAGTTTGTTAAAAACTTGAAAACCAGGATCAGTTGCGATTTTTTGGGAAAATCTTGGTAGAAAAAATTTCATGAAAAATGTCCAAAAAAAATTGTGGGTGTACCGACATTTCGCGGGATGCGCTAGCTAGTAAACAGTAAGGCGAGTGTCCCAGAGCCAGGAAAAATATGAAAAAGAAAAAAAGAAGATAAGTACAGGATACAAAAACGAAAAATATACATTTTTGGTTTGCACTAATAATGTTTAATAAAATGAGAAGGAAGAGGTGCATCACAACAACAACAACAACAACAACAGCTTATGTTATACGTTGGCAAGATGAGCCGAATTATCTCACCTTTAATTAATTTCATGTATATTCTACATAAGTCTTGTTTTTGCAGCGAGTTGTGCGCGATTTTGGTCAACGACACGATCACCAAAACAACAATGTCGGAATATTTGCAAGTTTTCGACGGCGGCATGTACGCGCTTCGCTTGGTCACCGAATTTCAGACGGTCGAACTCGCCGACGTTGGCGACGTTCATGTGCCGATCGCCGTGTCGTCGCAACTTGTCGCGTGTCTTTTTGAGATTTGCGAAAAGTTGGCGGCGGCGTCGGTGGCGCATTTGTTGAGCAAGAAGATTCGGCGAGAAATGGGCGAACTGATTGCGAAAAGGTTTGAGGAGTTGATTCGAGAGAGAGTTGAGCAAGAGAAGGAGGTGGAGGAGTGGAACTTGCCGACGAGAACCACGCTACAAGTTTTGTTTGATGTTCAGGTTTTGAATGCGTTGTTCAGTAGTGATGGGTGAGTTATTTGATGTTAGTGGGGTGTCAAAAAGCGAAGAAAAAACTATCAAAGGCATTTAAAGGAACATCAAAAAATCGCCAACAAAAACTGTCTACGCTCTCCTTGTTCTCTGCACTATTTCTTTTGTTCGTTGCGAAATTGTTGTGTCCCTTTGAAAGGATACGGTGCTTTTTGTTGTTTGAATTTCGACACAAAAATCGACTGAAAAGAATGATCAAAAATTATGATCTGAAATTAAAAACAACCGTACCAAAAGTGCAAGAACGAAACAACAACAAAAAAAGAAAAAGAAAAAAGAACGAGACAAAACAAAATTGATCAAAAGATGAAGAGTGAATGAATGAATGAGCACAGAGAGAGAGAGAGAGACATTGATTGTGACTCCGCCCACTTTTTGCACCTAGGTGCGAAAAATGGGCGGGGTCAACGGTCTCTCTGTATACCGCGCGGTGTTCTCTCATTCATTTATTATTCATCTTTTGCTCAGTTTTCTAATATTGTTTTCTTTCTTTTTTTGTCTAGTTTATTTTTTCTTCTTATTTTTTTCATTTTTTTTGAACCTCTCAACTTTTGGCGAAATTTTTTCATGCACCAATTTTTTCTCTGAGCATTTTGAGAAGAACCTACTGTCATGAAATCTCTAAAGAAAGTTCACGTTTTTATTCATTCAAAATTTCATATTTTTCATTATTTTGAACCTTTCTGGAATAATTTTGTGATTTAAAATAAAAATGTGAACGTGGCTAGAAAATTACAGTAACCCTTTTTCCAGACTTCGCAAATTGTGTAGTTCTATCGAAAGTCATCTCGATCCATTCGACGTTTCGCTTTTGGCACCTCTTTTGGCAACAAATGTCAAATTGGCTCATGTCAGAACACAGGTAAAACATTTTGAGAAGATTTTTTTGCGATTTCTCAACACTTATTATTCAGATAATGTTCTCGAGTCTGATAACCGAAACTGTGTCGAACAAAGATGTTCAACTCGCCGCCTCCTATTCAAAAGTTCAAGATCTTGTCGTGCACATCGAACAACCGTCGCGTATCCCCATGATTCCGCGACTTGACCGCGATCGTGGCGAGAATAAGAAGACGTCAACGTCAAGATCGAAAGCCAATCGATATTTGGCCAATCCCAATCAACAGGCTGGCTCGAAGAGTACGCCGTCGTTGAGCGCATTCTATGATCGTATTTCGTCGAGCTGGTTTGGTGGAGCTAATAATTAACGCGGGAAAAAAGAAGAAGAAGATGGGCAATGTATTTTTAATGGTATGTGATAAATTTTTATTCAATGGGATACCCGTTTCGAAAGTAAGTATTTTTTCAAATTGAAAATTTGATGACAAAAATCGCTAAGAAAATTATGTTTTTACATGCGCTGCGTCGCGTTGCGTGCGTGCGGTTTTTAAAAGAAAAGGGCTATATAATTTTCTTAGCGAATATTCGCCAAATACGAAAAACACCGTCATTGCGTGCATTAGGCTCCGTCCATTTTATTGGCAATTGTAACGCACAGTTTTTCTCGCTAGAATTACATTTTTCGCACCGTTTTCTTTGTCAAATTGTGTGCCGCAAAATTGCGAAAGCTAAACTCCGCCCACTTTCACTTTTTTTGAAGACGTGTTTTCGGAAAAGAGTGAAAGTGGGCGGGATTTAGCTTTTGCAATTTGGCGGCACACAGTTTGACGAAGAAAACGTTGCCAAAATTTAAATCTAGCGGAACAACTGTGCGGTAAAATTGCAAATAAAGTGGGTGGCGCCTAATTTGCGCAGTGACGGCTCTCAAAATATACACAAAATTATCATTTTGATTCGAACTTTAATGCGGAGTCAGGAGAGTGTGATCTAGAAAAAAATGCTCGATTTTTGTTGATCTCGAAACTCTTACCTCATGTGTGTTCGAATTCCGCGCATACTAAACGCGCGATAACGACAAACGTGACAGATGAACGTTCGCGTAGTTTGATGCGCCGAACGAATGTGTAAAGCGAGTTGAGCCGGCGATTGCGGTTGAAAATCGCACTGCCCGCACCTTTCGGCGAGTCGTTTGTTGTTGAGCTCGTTGGCGGTTTTAGCATTTGGCGGCGCGTTTCGACAATAGAAGTTGCGATGAGCGTCGTATGTTTGCTCGTTGGAAAATGAGACGCCGCAAGTGCACGGGAACGGTTTTTCCGGTTCGCTTGACTGTAAGATAAAAATGTTGGCATATGACCAAGAGCGTTATCTTTATGACTTTTACTTTTGGTGACGTAAATTTCGTTTTTCTCTGATCATTTTCTAGAGCGTTCAAAACTACTGTGTGAAAAGAAATTGCGAAACAGGTGTACGGTATACAACTGTGCAAACACCGCGACGTGCGAATGCACAGGTTTCTGAAAAATCGACAAAAGGCCGGATAACTTGGCTGTTTTTGGATTTTAGAGGTTGCGAAATAGGGTTTCCATAGAAAAAGAAATTCTGAATTTAATGGTATGTTCCGTTTTTCATGATAAGTTGAGATGAACCAAGCATTATCATGAAAAACGGAGTATACCATTAAATTCGGCATGTCTTCTTCTAGGGTAAACCCTATTTCGCATCCTCTAAAATCCAAAAACAGCGAAGTTATTCGGTTTTTTTGTCGACTTCTCAGAAAAAAAATACGGTTTCTGTGCATTTTCACGTCGCGGTGTTTGCACAGTTGCATACCGTACACCTGTTTTTTCAATTTCTTCTCTCGGCTCACCTTTGATTGCGGTGATGAGCTGCCCGATGAAGAAGTTGTTGGTCTTGTCAAATCTGTCATCCCGCCAATTGTACTAATCGGAATACTTATACTGAGTTGTGGAAGAGCTATACTCAGCGTCGATGGAACTGATGGCAGATTAGTGGTTAGGGTCAACGGCGTTGTGGTGAACGTCGATGATGAGTCGTTGCGAGAAATCGCGACAGGCAAAATTGAATGCATCGGGCCGAGAATTTGAATGGCGTTCGGTTTGGCCAGATCGTGATAGGCCAAGGGAAGAAGGAGAAGATTTGGACGAGCATCGTCGGCCGCCGTTGACGTCACCTCCATCTCACGTCGGTCACAATAGAGTTCTTCGTGTGTTTTGAGCGTTTCCATTGTGCTGAATGAGGCTTTGTGGCATTTTGAACATTCGAATTCTGAAAATTGTTAGACCTCATTGTGTCTAGGGTGTGGTCACTAGGCAACATTGTGTCTAGGGCGTGAACCCTTGACACTTTTTTTTTGGAAGTTTTCCGAATTCACAGTTGCTTTTTCACTACCAATGTCCCAAGCATTATTGACAATAATTAACCAAACTTGAACGCATCGTGCCAGACTTTGCAAGGAAAAGAAAATAGGCCCCGCCCTAATTTCTGTGCGGTTGTTTGCTATCAATGTTTTGGAAGTGAAATACACAGTGGCATTTTTGGGGTTTTGCATGTTTTTTTTTGCGACAGGATAAATTTTCAGACTTAATTTAGGAAGAAAGTTTCAGGTCACAGCCAAAAAGTTGAATTTTTCAGGTGTCTAGTTTGGAAAACATTGAAAAATTCTGAATTTAAAAAAATTTTCAAGCTCCGCCCATTTTTGTGTGCGACATGTTCCTCAAACCGAAAAAAGATAATTTAAAAATGAGAAATTTAGAAAAAAAACGGTCACGAAAATTAACTTGGCCTACTACGAAAATTTTTCAAAATTTTGGAGACCTACAAATTTAGCTACCCAAATACACAAAGGAAATAGAATTGAAAAATGAGAGATTCAGAGAAAAATCTAGCTCACTTCTCTGTTGTGTGGTCGGATTGAGAAATTTCTCGGCGATCAACGTGGCAAACAATGGGACATTTCCAACCACATCTTTTGTCATCAATATTTGCATCACCTCCGAACCGAGCAAAACAACACAATTGGCGAATAATGGATTGGGACTTGGTTGAATTCGAAGGGTTATTGGATTCGCGTCCACTTCGATGTGATATGTTTCGCCGACAATGTCAAATAGCTGAAAATTAGAGAAAAGTGAGGAATTTTAATTTCAAGCCTACCGTAATTTCTAGCCCTTCTGAACGTTTCTGTCGAAGACGTTTGAAGTGAAATGGGCCGATCGTTTCGCCGCTTCGCAAAATTTCTATTTTTTTCATCTGAAAATTGTTTTTGGCGTTTTTTTTTCTTCAAAAAGTATGCACTAACCTCTAAAACGTCCACAAAAGACATTGACATTAGTCTTCGACTAAATAGATGGAAAAAATAAAGCTGCTCGAAAAGAGAAAAAAGATGCGATAAGATCTTTGAAGAGGAAAAGAAAACGAAGAGCAAGATTCTGAAATGTTGATAAGATGAGATTGAGCTAGCTCTTTTGGAGCGAATTGATTAGAACAATTGTGATAAGGTTTGGTGATTTTGAAAAATATAGTGAGGAAAATAAGGAGTTTCAAAAAATATAATAATTTTCGATAAAATCTTGATTTCATCATTATTTCTTTCGATAAAATCTAGAATATTATAGTGCATTTGGTCTGAAAAATCAGATGGAGCGAAAAAATGAAAGTTTTTGTTGTTATCATAACGAAAACGTTATCAAATTTTAAGATGATATGGAAAAGGTGTCCCTTTCGATGTATGATAATAAACGAAAAATAAATAAATAAATTGTTGTTGTGAAACAATATTTATTTTTCGGATAGTTCAATATAACAACTTTAAAAAAATTTTAAAAACTCCGCGTCACATGAAGTCCTCATTGCAGACGTTGAAGCGAAACAATTCGCGATTGCATGTCAAAAGTACGTGTCCTGCCAAACCTTTGGATAATGAGAAGTCTGATTCGACGGCAAAGTTGAGGTCAGTGTATCTGAAAGAAAAAAATTAGTTGTATTTTTGGCTCAGGGACGTTTCAACGAAAAGAAGGAAGCAACTTTTGTGTGTCTTATTGTATGGCGCATCCTGTGGGATGTCGATACACACATTTATTAAGAGCGCAATAAAAATAATTTTTCGAGCCGTTATTTTCAGAATTTTCTCTGTATCATGAGAAATTTTGTGCTTCTGTATAAATTTGACCGGAAAAAGAAAAAAATACCTAAGAATTTAAAGGAACATGGGAGTTTTCGTGACGAGACCCAGACAAATTGAGAAAACCCCCGATTTGTGAAATTCACCCTCCAAACTTTCCAAAAAAAAAAAAAACAGGCTCTCGGAAATTTCGAAACCGCATAAAATTTTTGTTTTAAAAAATTGGAAAAAATAGTTTTTCGTGTAATTTTGGCCAGATTTTAGTCTGAGAAATGGCTTGGCGAAACCCGCGCGATGTCCGTACATTAGTTTATTAACACCTAGAGATTTTTTTAAACAAAACTTTCATGCGGTTTCGAAATGTCCGGAAGCCCAAAAAAAATAGTAACGAATGGAAAATATCTCACTTTCTCTCATAATATCCAGTGTGCAAACCATCCAAATTCAACGCAATCTTTTTTTTCGGACTGCCCTCGTCAATAGTCAACGATTCGAAATTGTCGTGCAACTTTCCGTCCAACCAAAGCTTGACGTATTTGTTCAAATCATCTGCCGTCAAATCGGTATACTGACATTCGATAGTTTTCGCCTTCAAACCGACGAGTTTTTCGAGTGTCATTCGCATTCCAGGTATTTCCAGATGGTTTTTCACATACGAAAGTTGATTCATATCAACAAAAACCCCATTTCAACGGACAAATTTTACTGTAACTTGAGGCGAGTTTTAGGGTTGCTAGATTTTCGAGATTTCTCAATTTGATGCTTCGAATTGTACGATTTTTCATAGGATTTCTCTGTAAAAGTTTAGTTTTTTGAAAAAAGGAAGTTTTAAGAAAATTCTAACCACATAAATTGTCAGACTCTAGATTTTTTCCAATTCTGTTCAAAAATCCTTGCAGAAATTGAAGGACGACGTCGTTCGCGTTTTCATGCATTTCCACAGTTCTTTCTCCAGATCTTTGTCTCAAAAAAAAACAATTTTTAATTGGAATTTTGGAAATTCTCACCGTTTGAAAATCACTTCAGTCAACGATGATTCACATTTCATGAAATCAATCGAATATTTTCCTTCTGTTTCGACGTCAACAAATTGCATGCGGAAAAGTGTTGGACCTTCGATCAAGTGAAGTTCCTTGAAATATTTTTCCGATGCCCATACGTCTTCGCTGCATTGTTTCGAACATGTTGCGAATTTTATTGAGCTTCGAAACGACAGTTTGTTCAAAACCATGCTTCGCAACTCTGCGGGTAAATCGAACCATCCCGTTTGGGAATTTTCAACTTCTTGACGAACTCGTTTCTTTGGTGGTTCCATGCTAAAAAATAAAAAATCTGTAATTTCTCGTTCTGTATGAGATAAACGAAGGTTTTTCTTCTTAGTATTTACGTTAACTTTCTCTTTTTCCCCCAGGAAAACATGTAATTTTTCAAATATTTTTAAATTTGGGCCGAAAAAAAAACAAATAAACGTGCGCGTCAAATAAAATGCAGTACGTGTGTTTGCACTATATTTCAAAACTACCGTAATCTTTGCTAAAATTTTAAAACAATGACAGTAATAATTAAAGGCGCACGCTAGAGCACTCTCTTTTGCGTCTCGAAGTTCTGCTTTTTATTGATTTTCATTTGCAATTTTTTTTGTTTTTTTTTACCAAACTTTCCCATGTTAGGACAATTCTTTGGGATAAAGAGAAAGTTTGACCAAATGATAGTTATAGAGACAAACCTGACTCAACATTGATTGCAAACAGTCGCACAGAAATTAGGGCGGAGCCTATTTCTTGCAAAACATCATTGGTCCCGCCCCTTTTTGGTATTGTGGTCCGTTCATTTTAGTTATTCATTGCCAATAATCTTTCTATACTAGCTATGTCAAGTAGTTCTCTATATTTGCATAAATCTAAATATTGCTTTGTTTCGATTAGGAGTTTTTTCTTGCACATCGCATTTTTTTGTTCTCATGCTGCAAAATCTTCATTTTTCAACATTTCGCATTTTCCCTCTATTTTTCAATAGATAAAACATGCTCTACGGTCAAGTCTTTCTCTTTTTCGTGTTCATTTGAAATGAGGGATATTTCACAATGTTTATTTTTTGTTGACCCCTATGAGTTGTCATTTTTTAAAATTCGAACGTTTTTATTTTGTGCAAGGTTAAAGACGTCATTTTGAAATTTGAATCATTTAGGTAATGGATAGCGGAAACGAGAGTGGTCTTGCTGGACCACCTCCAACCGTCAAATTAGCTACGGAGACCGATGTGAAGGACTATATCGTTCTCAATGTATCTGCGCAACTCGGACTCAGCGCTTCCGAAATCGCCGCTCTTGATATGGAATTGTCGAGTGGAAATGGAGCTCAACTTTTGACCGAGTTCATCGCGGAAAATGATAAAAATGTGCTGGTTGTTGATAAAATTGTGTCGAAAGGTAATTTCGTTTCCAAATGAGATGAATCATTCATTTTTTTCAAATCGCAGAACAAGAAAGTGAGGAGGAGAGTGGAAACGCGGCTGTGAACACGAGATCATCGACTCCGGCCACATTTCAAGTTCATAATGGATTGTTCCTCTCTGATCGATCTTTAGCCTCACTTTTCATGAAGCATTCAGCTGTTATTGAGGCGGAAAAACCGATCGCGTTTCAAGTTCGAACATTTATGCTGTCCGGTGGAAGTGCTTCTGAAGAACTGCATTTGCTCATGAATCGATTCGTCAATCCATATTTCAAATCGTTCATCAATCAGTCTGGTCGTGGAGAGCGTGATGGAGATAAGCTAGCGCCAACCGTTCAGAAAAACTTTACCGAAGCCGAAGCCGCGCTGCTTCACTTGCAGCAAAACATTGATATCCCTGATATCAATCTCGAAATTCATCCGAAAATTTTGGCCGTCATTGAACGAGCGCAGAAAGATGGGCGGCGCGCGAAAATCGAGGATCTTGGCGACATTGTCGAAGACACAACGTTCTTGAACGAACTTCAAAGTGGTTGTAATAAATGGTTGAAGGAGATTAAGAAGGTGACAAATTTGGAGAGAGACGCCGCATCGGGAACGTCACTGCAAGAAATTACATTCTGGTTGAATCTGGAGAGAGGTCTTTTGAAGATTTTGCAAAAGAGAGAATCGGAAGAGGTTTCGTTGACGCTTGACGCGTTGAAATGCGGAAAACGTTTTCATGCAACGGTGGGATTTGACAGTGATACGGGATTGAAGCCGAAGTTGGCGATGGTCGCTGATTATAACACGATGATGAAAGATTTTCCGCTAAATGAGCTTGTCTCGGCGACCGATGTGCCGAAATTGCAACAAGCTGTTCTCGGTATTTTTCTGCATTTGAAGAAATTGCGCTCGACAAAATATCCGTTGCAAAGAGCGTTGCGATTGGTTGAGGCGATTTCGAGAGACCTGAACTCGCAATTGTTGAAAGTCTTGTCGTCGTATCGATTGATGCACATCCCGATCAACGAGTTCAACGATATCATGTCACAATGCCAGGCGTTGTTCAGCAAGTGGGATGATGAATTCGACAAGTTTATTGCGCTTCTTCGCGATATCAACAAGAAGAAACGTGATGATCCGGCAAAGTTGTCTTGGAAGGTGAATGCTATTCATAAACGATTGGAGCAAAGATTGATGCAGGTTATGCAGTTCAGAAAGTGAGTTCATTTTAAAGAACGGGTAACCAAACAATACAGTCTAGCTCCCCCTTCCTATATTTTTTTCTATTCTTTAGAAGTACTAGTAGCCGGGTTGTATCCTTTTCTAGGTCACCATATGGCTCATTAGTTTTCACACCTTTTGATGTTATCTATAAAATATGGCATACCTGTTGTTATGAAGAACAGTCAATAACAACATATGGTGACCTAGATGAAGTCAACAGGAAATATGTGTGAATAGGAAGGGAGGACTGAATAAAATGAGGGACCAGAAGAAATAGGTCTGAAAAAGTGTGACCAAAGGGTTCGGGAAAAAACTGAAAATCTTGTCCGAGAGAAATACAAAACTTCATGTGGGATTATCATACCGGCCAATTGATTGGGGTGTAACTGTTGGAAAAATTAAGGTCACTTTGCAGTTTTTTTGCAAATTTTTTTCTACGTTGCACATCGCATAAAAAAATTTAGGTTCAAACGAAATTCCAAAATCTAAAACCCTTTTTTTCATGTTGAAAACATTTCAGACAACATGAACAATTCCGAACAGTTATCGAACGAGTCTTGAGACCAATCGGCAAATCATCGCAAAAATCAAATCAGAAAATAATCATCATGGAAGGTGAGAAGTCGCCAGATGAGCAAGTTGATATTGCGTACGAGTACTTGAAGAATGTTGATTTTCTCGATGTTGACAGCAATGCTTGGGAAACATCGTTCAAAAGGTGAGTTGAAACTTTATGAAGAGGAGAAAATTGGCATTTTTGTTCAGATATGAAGAGCAAATTGGTGTTGTCGAATCGGCGATCACAACTCGTCTGAAGTCACAACTCGAATCATCGAACAATTCGAACGAGATGTTCTCAATCTTCCGATGCTACAACGCGTTGTTCATCCGACCGCGTATTCGTGGCGCCATCTACGAATATCAAACTCGTTTGATCAGTCGCGTCAAAGACGACATCAACGCGTTGCAGGAGGGTTTCACCAAGTCGCGCGGTGAAGAACGCGTCAAACGAATGCAACACATTGCCATTCCACCGTTCTCGGCGAAAATTATTTGGATCAAAAATTTCGAGCGTCAAATCAATTTGTATATGAAACGAGTCGAAGATGTGTTGGGAAAACAGTGGGAGAATCATGTGGATGGACGACAACTGAAAGCGGATGGTGATAATTTCAAAGTCAAGTTGAATACTCAACCAATGTTTGATGAATGGATCGAAACGGTTCAAGCGCAGAATTGGGATGTTCCGCTGAAAATTCTCAATGTTGAAAGAACTCAAATCGAGGGAAAAGTTCGATTGATCTTAAAAGTCAACTATCATCCTGATTGTTTCATTCTTTTCAAAGAGGTTGGTTTTTTATTAGTTTTGGAAATCCTTTTTAAAGACTGTTTTGTCATTGTCGCATTTCTGACATGAATTCATACTTAGGATAATTGTAGACAAGAGCTATCAAGAGATCACAAAAAAAGAATGTCTGAAAAGCATGAAAAATGGATAATATTGATTTATGGTCTGAAAATGAAGACAATCGTATCACTGATGAGTGCAAGAACGAAACAAAAAGCAAGAGTAAAAACGAGCGAGACAAGGAAGAAAAAAATAATATTAGAAAACTGAGCAAAAGACGAAGAATGAACACCTGGCAGTATACAGAGAGACCGTCGACCCCGCCCATTTTTCGCCCTTATGTGCAAAAAGTGGGCGGAGTCATAATCAATGTCTCTCTCTCTCTCTCTCTGTGCTCATTCATTCATTCACTTTTTACCTTTTGCTCAGTTTTCTAATATTGTTCTCTTTTTTCTTGAATCGTTCGTTTTCATTCTTGTTTTCTTATTATTGTTTCGTTCTTGCATTCATCATCGAATGGTACGGTTTTCTTCTTTTTCAGACCATAAATCATATTAGCCCCTTTTCCATGATTTTTCCGTCATTTTTAGTTGTTTTTTGTGTAACTCCTAATTTTTTCTAAGAGTAAGTTATTTATTTCAAACAATACTCATCACTTTTCAGGTCAATCAATTGAAATCTATGGGATTCCGTGTTCCTTTAAAAATTGTCAATTGGGCTCATCACGCCAATCAACTCTATCCGGCTGCGACAGCTCTCATCGAAGCCATCCGAACATTCCACTCAGTCAACGCCGCTCTGGCCAGTGTCAAAGGTGTCGATTCACTATTGGCGAGTCTACGCAAAGAGATTCAACATCAATTGTTGGAGGGTGCCGCGTTGACGTGGGATTCGTACAAGTTGGAGCAGTATCATATCAAACTTGCGCAGACGGTCAACACTTATCAGGTAAGAGAGAAAATTAGTTTTTTTTTTGACTAAATGTATTTTTGACGTTGTTAGGAGCGTGAAGAGGAGTTGTTGAACATTGTGAGAAGAATCAATTCGGATGTTGATGCGCTGAAAAATTGCAACTATGATGGCGAGACGTTCAAAAATTTGTTGGCTTCGGTGCAAAAGGGTGTTGATCAATTGTCGTTGGGTAACTATTCGAACTTGGCACAATGGGTCAACAAACTGGACAATGAGATCGAGACGATTCTATCAAGACGAGTCGAAGATGCCATCCGCGTTTGGACGTTGGTCTTCTCCCAATCGGAACAAGTCGAAGATTTGCGCGAGAGAAACATCGCCCTACCACAAATCGGATCGATTGTCATCGATTTGTGCATGACGGCTCAAACGTTGTACATCAGTCCGAGTACTCAAGAGACGCGCGAAAAGTTGCTCGAACAGTTCACCGATTGGCACAGCATCTGTTCGGCACAACAACGAATCAGTGGAACGCGTTTTCAAATGATGATCAACGACGATTCGGAGCCCGAAACGTATGATAATATTCTGAACGTTTTGCCGGAAGGTGCCAAAGTTCTTGACGCGGCGCACGAATGTGTCAACAAAATCATGGCCGACATTGAGGAGTATTTGAGTGAATGGCTCAGCTATCAATCATTGTGGGTTTTGCAAGCCGAACAAATGTTTGAGAGTTTGGGAACGGATTTGTCGAAATGGATGAAAACTTTGACGGAAATTCGACGAGGTCGGCTGGTTTTCGACACGCAAGACACGAGAAAAGCCATCTTCCCGGTCTATATCGAGTACGGAAAAGCGCAACAGAAGATTTTGTTCAAGTATGATTATTGGCATCGTGAAATGTTGGTCACGTTTGGATCGGTTGTTGGTGAGTAAAACATTTTTTTTTACTATGAATGACCATTAAAAAAACAGGAAAATATGTCAAAATTTGACCAAAAATGGTAGTTTTGAAGTTTTCGTGACGAGACCCAGACCAATTCATCAAAAAATTGTTTTTTGATAAATGGGTCTGGGTCTAGGTCTCGTCACGAAAACTGAAAAACTATCATGCTCCTTCAAATTTTGACATTTTCCCCAGTTTTTTTTATCGTCATTCACAGGAGAGAAATATTTTCAACTGAAAATTAATTCCTATTGAGTTTTCAGCCGACGAAATGCAAAAGTTTTTCAACAGTGTCTCAAAGTGGCGCAACATGCTCGAAACGCAATCTGTCGACGGTGGTTCGACTGCCGACACCATAGGACTCATCTCGTTCGTTCAATCGTTGAAAAAACAAACATCACTCGGACAAGAGGCTGTCGATTTGTACAAATCGTCGCAAAGATTGTTGAATCAACAACGATATCAATTCCCGGCTCAATGGTTGGACTCGGAGAATGTTGATGGCGAATGGTTGGCGTTTGTGGAGATTTTGAGTTTGAGAGATGCGTCGATTCAGACACAGGTGAATAGGAAACCAGGATTTTTTTAAATTGTGATTTGTTTTCAGATGATGAATCTTCAAACCAAATTTGCACAAGAAGATGAGCTTGTTGAAAAACGGACGGTTGAAGCATTGACAGAATGGAACAAGAATAAACCGGTCGAAGGAGCGCAACGACCACAAGATGCGCTGAATGTTATCACTGCGTTTGAGGCGAAATTGAACAAATTGACAGAAGATCGCAATAAGATGAGAAAAGCGCGAGTTGCGCTAGACTTGTCGGATAGTGCACACGCCCCGTCGGAACGTGACAAATTGTCGGTGGCCGCCGAAGAGTTGTCGGACATGAAAGATGTGTGGAAGGCGTTGCAACCCGTCTACGCTGGCATCGACGAGGCGAAGGAGAAGACGTGGTTCTCGGTGCAACCGCGAAAAATTCGACAATCTCTCGACGAGTTGATGAATCAGTTGAAACAGTTGCCGGTGAAGTGTCGAACGTACAAAAGTTATGAGCATGTCAAACAAATGTTGCACACGTACGGAAAGATGAACATGTTGGTGGCGGAATTGAAGTCGGAAGCGCTGAAAGAACGACACTGGCAGCAGATGACGAAAGAGATGAGAGTCAACTGGAATATGAGTGATTTGACGTTGGGACAAGTTTGGGATGCGGATATTTTGAGGTGGGGAAATTTTTATGACAAGGGTTTTTGTTTAAAGTTGTTTTTTCGAATAAAACAGTCAATTTTTTCTGGTGAGAATTTTTCGAAAAACCAGAAAAATCGAAAGTTCAGAAAATTGGAAATTTGAATTTCGAAAATCAGAAAATACTTTTTTTAAAAAACTTTCCTAAAACCAGTAAATTCGGGAAAATAAGAATTTCGAAAATCAGGAAAGACTTTTTAAAATTTTCCGAAAAGCCGGAGATTCGGAAAAATGAAAAATCGAATTTCGAAAATTGTAACCCTTTTGTTTCTAGACATGAAAACACCATCAAAAAAATTCTGCTAGTTGCTCAAGGAGAAATGGCGCTCGACGAATTTTTGCGAGAAATGCGAGAATATTGGCAAAATTACGAAGTTGAGCTGATCAACTATCAGAACAAGACAAGATTGATCAAAGGTTGGGATGATTTGTTCAACAAGTTGAAGGAGCATCAAAACTCGTTGTCGGCCATGAAACTCTCACCGTATTATAAACAGTTTGAAGAGGTTGGGCAGTTTTTTGTGATGCTTTTATCATGTGAAATTTGTTTTTTTTTTTGTAGAATGCACAATCTTGGGATGAAAAGTTGAATAAAATCAATGCAATGTTCGATGTTTGGATTGATGTTCAAAGAAGATGGGTGTACTTAGAAGGATTGTTTTCGGGATCGGCGGAAATTGCCACACTCTTGCCATTCGAAAGTTCACGATTCTCCACAATCACCACCGATGTGTTGGCGTTGATGAAAAAAGTTGCGGCATCTCCGCGAATTTTGGACGTTGTAAACATGCAAGGAGCACAAAGATTACTCGAACGGTTGGCCGACATGTTGGCAAAAATTCAAAAGGCGTTGGGAGAGTATTTGGAGCGAGAACGATCGAGTTTCCCGCGATTCTATTTCGTCGGTGACGAGGATTTGTTGGAAATCATGGGAAATAGTAAAGATATCACCCGAATTCAAAAGCACTTGAAAAAGATGTTTGCCGGCATCACGGCAATTGATGTCAACGAGGAGGACATGACGATTACCGCATTCCACAGTCGTGAAGGTGAAAAGGTGGATTTGGTGAAACCGGTGATCACCAAAGAGACACGAATCAACGATTGGCTACAAGCGCTGGAGGCCGAAATGAAGCACACGTTGGCCCGCAATCTTGCCGCCTCATTCCAACACTTCTCCAAACAGGACATCAACACAATCTCACAAGACGCCTACAACGAGTGGCTCGACAAATATCCGACACAAGTCATCACCCTGACAGCCGAAATTTGGTGGTGTGACGAGATGGAAAAAACGCTGGCCGATGGTAAAAGTGCGGATGTTGTCGAGAAGTTGGTTGTCAAAACTTTGGAATTGCTCGCCGACAGTGTTTTGAAAGAGCAACCGGCGATTCGTAGAAAGAAGATGGAAGCATTGGTGAGAGTTTCTTCTTTTGGAGAAAAAAAATTTTGAAAGAAAGTTGGAAAATTTTGGCTTCATAAGTTTTGGGACAATTACTTACAAAAAGAAAATAATCAAAACGAACAAGGAAAAAAGAAAGAAAACAATATTAGAAAACTGAGCAGACGGTGAAGAGTGAATGAATGAATGAATGAATGAGAACAGGAAGGCATAAAGACTGTTGACTCCGCCCACTTTTTGGATGCGGCGTGGGTTATAAAAGTGGGCGGAGTCATAATCAATGTGTGTGTGTCTCTCTCTCTATCTCTGTGCTCATTCATTCATTCATTCACTCTTCTCTCAGTTTTCTGATATTGTTATTTTTGCTCACTTTTCTAATTTTGTCTTTATATAGGTATACCGTATACCTATATTTACTTTCTTTTCTCGTTCGTTTTTATTCTTGTTTCTTTATTTATTATTATTCGTTTTTTTGTTTCATACCTGTGGTAGAAAAGTATCGTGACATTTTGAGATAAATTATCTTTTCCGTTAAATTTAGACAATTTTTGCTCATTTTTTCATTTTTCTCTACATTCGTAATGACAAAAATGTTTTTTTTTTTTCACATTGACGCCCTCTTGTGACAAGTATGAAATATTTTTAATTTTTTCAAAAATTATCCCACCTCGAAATCAAAATAATTATTTTCCAGATCACCGAATTGGTTCACAAACGAGACGCTTGTCGAAAACTTGCTGCTAAGAAAATCAAAGATCCAAACGACTTCGGATGGTTGCAATGTATGCGATTCTATTTCGACCCGAAACAGGTGATTTTTTCAAAAATTTGGAGCACATTTCAAAATTTTTGTACTTGTAGGTTGATCCTGTACGCTGTTGTGTTGTGAAAATGGCCAACGCTCAATTCTTCTACGGGTTCGAATATCTTGGAATTCAAGAGCGATTGGTGCGCACACCGTTGACCGACAGATGCTATTTGACAATGACACAAGCGTTGCACTCGCGTCTCGGTGGTTCGCCGTTCGGACCGGCTGGTACCGGAAAAACCGAATCGGTCAAAGCGCTCGGACATCAGCTAGGTCGATTTGTGCTCGTCTTCAATTGTGACGAAACGTTCGACTTCCAAGCGATGGGTCGTATTCTCGTCGGATTGTGTCAGGTTGGAGCGTGGGGTTGTTTCGACGAGTTCAATCGTCTCGAAGAACGCATGTTGTCGGCCGTCTCGCAACAAATTCAAACGATCCAAGAGGCTGTTCGCGCCGGCGGTGATATGAGTATCGATTTGGTCGGAAAACGTTTGAACGTCAACTCAAACATTGGCATCTTCATCACAATGAATCCGGGCTATTCGGGACGATCCAATCTGCCCGACAATCTCAAACAATTGTTCCGAAGTTTGGCAATGACACAACCCGATCGACAGCTCATCGCGCAGGTCATGTTGTTCTCGCAAGGATTCCGAACCGCCGAAACGTTGGCCAACAAAATTGTGCCGCTCTTCATCCTGTGCAAAGAGCAACTCTCCGATCAGTGTCACTACGATTTTGGACTTCGTGCGTTGAAGTATGTTCTCGTCTCGGCGGGTAACATCAAACGTGACAAACTGGATAAAATGGGATCGGCCGCGTTGGAGGATATTGCCGAACAGCAAATGTTGATTCAATCGGTTTGCGAGACACTTGTTCCGAAATTGGTCAACGAAGACATTGCGCTGCTCTTCTCGTTGTTGAGCGACGTTTTCCCCGGAATTCACTATACTCCCAACCAAATGACCGAGTAAGTTGTGAAGTTTGAAAAATATCCAATCCCGACAAAAACCTGAAATTTCAGACTTCGTCAACAATTGTCGACAGTTTGCGACGAACACTTGTTGATGTACTCTGGTGTTCAAGGTGAATTGGGAGCCATGTGGCTCGACAAAGTTTTGCAATTGTATCAAATCACAAACCTGAATCATGGATTGATGTTGGTTGGATCGAGTGGAAGTGGAAAAACGATGGCGTGGAAAGTGTTGTTGAAGGTAGGTTCTGATTTGTCTTGCCCGGTTGAAATGACGAGTTTCAGGCGCTTGAACGATGGGAAAATGTTGAAGGTGTGGCGCATGTGATTGATGCGAAGGCGATGAGCAAAGATTCGTTGTATGGAGTTATGGATCCGAACACGAGAGAATGGACGGATGGATTGTTCACTTCGATTATTAGAAAGTTGGTTTTTTCATTGTTCTGTTAACATAATTTTGGATTTGTTCAGAATCATTGATAATGTTCGAGGTGAAGCGGATCGTCGTCAATGGATCATCTTCGATGGTGATGTCGACCCGGAATGGGTTGAGAATTTGAATTCGGTTCTTGATGACAACAAACTGTTGACATTGCCCAACGGAGAACGTTTGTCGATTCCGCCAAATGTTCGAATAATTTTCGAAGTTGCCGATCTCAAATACGCCACCTTGGCCACAGTCTCACGTTGTGGTATGGTTTGGTTCAGCGAGGAAGTTGTGACGTCGGAAATGTTGCTCGAACGATATTTGTCAATGTTGCGAAAAGTGCCACTCGATTCGGACAATGCGTGGAGTTTCTCTTCGTCAAACGCGCCCGTCAATATGGTGTCAGACGAGACATCGTCGACGGCGAAACCGTCGCGAGCCGTCGAAATTCAACGTGTCGCCGCCGTGTCACTTCAGACACACTTTTCGCCAGATGGAATTGTGCCGGCCGCGTTGAGGTATGCGGTCGCTGAACTCGAACACATTATGCCGCCAACATCGCAACGACTTCTCTCGTCGTTCTTCTCGATGATGTCGTACTCGGTGCGAAAGATGATTTCGCACGATGAAGGTTTGATCGATTTTTGTGTGGAGTTGGATCAAATTCAAAACTTTGTCCTCAAATCGATGCTGACGAATTTGGTGTGGGCGTTTAGTGGAGATGGAAAATGGAAGGCGCGAGAGCAGATGAGTGATTTCATTCGACAAACGACGACGATTACATTGCCGCCGAATCAACAAGCTTGCCTCATTGACTATGAAGTTCAACTCAATGGAGATTGGCAACCGTGGTTGGCCAAAGTTCCGACAATGGAAATTGAAGGTAGTTGTTTTCTCTAAAAATGGGAACCCGGAACGAAAAAATAGGCTGAGCACGATTTTTTGGTCCCATTCAGGGAAATTATGTTAAAAAATGGGGCCCGGCCTCTTTTTTTTTTCATTTAATGGGCCCCATTCAGAAATTGCCTTGTTTTCCTCATTTTCCTGCCTAAACTAAATAAATTGTTTTCAGCGCATCGAGTCGCTGCAGCCGATCTCGTCGTTCCGACAATCGACACAGTTCGACACGAAATGTTGTTGGCCGCATGGCTCGCCGAACACAAACCGCTAGTGCTGTGCGGTCCGCCGGGTTCCGGAAAAACCATGACACTTCTCGCCGCACTCCGATCGCAACAAGACATGGACGTTGTCAATGTCAACTTTTCGTCATCCACCACACCCGAACTGCTCCTCCGCACATTCGATCACTATTGCGAGTATCGACGAACGCCGAACGGTGTCGTGTTGGCGCCGGTTCAAATGTCGCAATGGTTGGTGATCTTCTGCGACGAGATCAATTTGCCGTCGCCCGACAAATACGGAACGCAACGTGTCATCAGTTTCCTGCGTCAACTCGTCGAACTCAACGGATTCTATCGAACGTCGGATCACAGTTGGGTGTCGTTGGAACGTATCCAATTTGTCGGCGCGTGTAACCCGCCAACCGATCCAGGTCGTCATCCGATGACGTCTCGATTCTTGCGACACGTGCCCATCGTCTATGTCGACTATCCGGGACAAACCTCGTTGACGCAAATCTACGGAACTTTCAATCGTGCAATGTTGAAAATGACGCCGGCGGTTCGCGGACTCGCCGAACAACTCACCAGCGCCATGGTCGACGTCTATCTGGCCAGTCAGGAGCACTTCACACAAGACGATCAGCCGCACTATGTCTATTCGCCGAGAGAGTTGACGAGATGGGTGCGCGGTATTTCGGAGGCGATCACGCCGCTCGAATCGTTGTCGGCCGAGCAGCTCGTCAGATTGTGGGCGCACGAGGCGATCCGACTGTTCCAGGATCGATTGGTGTCGGAAGAAGAGAGAATTTGGACGGATAAGTTGGTTGATGAGACAGCTGAGAAGTGAGTTTTTTTTTGAAAATATTAAATTCTCGGACCAGGCCCGATCAAGAATCTCTGTTTTTGAATCCGTTTCTATTATTGAACTTATGTCGGGTCATGTCTGATCTCGTGTGGATCTCGTTACGAAAAACATCCCTGACGTAAAAAAGAGTTTTGTACCGCAACAAAAAATTATTTTTTTTTCAGATACTTTGGAAATGCTTGTCGACTTCAAGACGCGCTACAACGACCACTTTTGTACTCGTGCTGGATGTCGCGCAACTATGTTCCGGTCACTCGCGACGAGCTTCAAGACTACGTTTCGGCGCGACTCAAAGGCTTCTACGAAGAGGAGCTCGATGTCAAACTCGTGTTGTTCGATCAAATGCTCGATCACGTGTTGCGAATCGATCGAATCTATCGTCAATCGCAAGGTCATTTGTTGTTGATCGGAACTGCGGGCGCCGGCAAAACGACGTTGTCGCGATTCGTCGCCTGGTTGAACGGTCTCAGCGTTTTCCAGCTGAAAGTTCACTCGAAATACACGGCCGCCGATTTCGACGAAGACATGAGAACGGTGCTGAGAAGAGCCGGATGTCGAAACGAGAAGCTGTGCTTCATCATGGACGAATCGAACATGTTGGACACTGGATTCCTCGAACGACTCAACACCCTGCTGGCAAACGGCGAAGTGCCGGGATTGTTCGAAGGTGACGAGCACACAACGTTGATGACGCAAATCAAAGAGGGCGCTCAGCGACAAGGTTTGATTTTGGATAGTCACGACGAGCTGTACAAATGGTTCACTCAACAAGTGATGCGAAATCTTCACGTCGTCTTCACGATGAACCCATCTGGAAGTGGATTGAGAGAACGCGCGTCGACATCGCCGGCGTTGTTCAATCGTTGTGTTCTTAACTGGTTTGGAGATTGGACAGATAATGCGTTGTACCAGGTTGGTTTTTTTGTTTTTTCGCGGCTTTTTTTCAACACATAAAAATCAATTTTAGGTTGGATCCGAACTCACGAAAACTATGGATATTGATCGGACCGATTATGAGGGATCTGTTCGTCTTGTGCCGTCGTGTGAGCTTGTTCCGAAGGAGCCAATTTATCGAGACGCTGTTGTCAATACGTTATGTTTGGTGCACAAAACTGTCAAAAAGTTCAACGAAATTCAGCTCAAAAAGGGGCATCGTGTCATGGCTGTCACGCCGAGACACTTCCTCGATTTCATCAAACAATTCATGTCGTTGTTCCACGAGAAGAGATCGGATTTGGAAGAGGAGAAGATTCATTTGAACATTGGATTGAACAAGATTTCGGAGACTGAAGAACAGGTCAAAGAGCTGCAGAAAAGTTTGCATTTGAAGAGTCAGGAGCTTGAGGAGAAGAAGAATGCGGCGAACCTGAAATTGAAAGAAATGCTCGGCGATCAACAAAAGGCTGAGGAGGAGAAACGATTGTCGGAGCAGTTGCAAAAAGAGTTGGCTGTCCAATTGGAGCAAATGGCCACGAAAAAAACTGTTGTTGAAAGTGATTTGGCGCAAGTTGAGCCGGCTGTTGCGGAAGCGCAAACCGCTGTGCAAGGCATCAAAAAGAATCAGTTGGTCGAGGTGAAAACGATGGCAAGTCCGCCGGTGACTGTCAAATTGACACTGGAAGCGATTTGTATTTTGTTGGGCGAAAATGTTGGCACGGAATGGAAGGCGGTTCGACAAGTTATGATGAAGGAGGACTTTATGACACGAATTTTGCAATTCGACACGGACAGCATAACCAATGATATTTTGAAACAAATGGATAAATATATTCAAAATCCGGATTGGGAATTCGAAAAAGTGAATCGGGCGTCGGTTGCGTGTGGACCTATGGTGAAATGGGCGCGAGCACAATTGTTGTACTCGTCAATGTTGCACAAAGTTGAACCGTTGCGAAACGAGTTGAAACGACTAGAAAAGGAGGCGGCGAAAAAGACGGAAGAGGGTAAAGTGGTCGATGTGCGAATAATTGAGCTCGAAGAAAGCATCGGAAAATACAAGGACGAATATGCGCAACTCATCGGACAGGCCGAGAACATCAAACAGGATTTGTTGAGCGTTCAGGAGAAGGTGAATCGATCCACCGAGTTGTTGTCGTCGTTGCGATCGGAGCGCGATCGTTGGTCGTCGGGAAGTGATGGATTCTCGCAGCAAATGGATTCGCTGGTTGGAGACGCGTTGTTGTCGAGCGCATTTTTGGCCTATGCTGGGTATTATGATCAAATGGTTAGTTGGATGGGGGTGTTTTTTATGGGAATTGGAAAGTCTAGCTGGAAAAAACACTTTAAGCCTTTTTAAGTTTATAAGCCACAAGATTTATTGATTTTTTCAAAATTTGCTTCTCAAGATTTCTGGACTTTTCGGGCCGGCCTGAAATTGTCAGAAAAGCCCGAATCTCACCTGAGAAATTTTTCAAAATTTTTTGGACCTGGAAAACAGAAGTTTTTCTTGAAAATTTCGATAGAGGATCAAGAGTTATGAAAAAAAAACACACAAAAAGGCCAATATTATTTATGGTCTGAAATTAAAAACAATCATACCTTTTGATGATGAGTGCCAAAAATACCAAAAAAATCAACACAAATGAGAAAAGAAAGAAAGAAAACAATATCAGAAAAATGAGCAAAAGAAGAAGAATGAACACCTGGCAGTAGTATACAGAGAGACCGTTGACCCCGCCCATTTTGAGCACCTATGTGCAAAAAGTGGGCGGAGTCACAATCGATGTGTGTGTGTGTCTCTCTCTCTCTCTCTCTGTGCTCATTCATTCATTCATTTATTCATTCTTTATCTTTTGCTCAGTTTCTAATATTGTTTTCTTTTTTCTTGTATTGTTTCTTTCGATTCTTCTTTCTGTTGTTGTTTCGTTCTTGCACTCATTATCGAGTGGTTCGGTTCTCTTCTATTTCAGACCATAAATCATATTAGCCCCTTTTCCATTCCTTTCAGTCATTTTTCGTAGGTTTTTTTCGGATTCCTGTTTTTTTTTTCAAATTACCTTAATCCGATTTTTTTGAAAATCACTTGTGTTTTTCTCTGTACATTTTTGAAAAATTCAATTTTGAAGAGCCGTTTTTTTCAAAGTAGTACTCCCTCGCCCTTTCTCAAAAATCATTTGACCGGGCTAACCCAAGTATGTTTGATTTTGAATTTTTTTTTTGAAACCGCAAGAATCGAAAAAGATTTTTCCAGCTTCGCGACGAGATATTCCACAAATGGTTCAGTCATGTTTGCGATGCCGGTGTTCATTTCCGTCACGACTTGGCGCGCATCGAATATCTGTCCACTGTCGATGATCGTCTTCAATGGCAGCTCAATTCACTTCCAGTTGATGATTTGTGCACCGAAAACGCTATTATGCTTCATCGATTCAACAGATATCCGCTGATCATCGATCCGTCTGGACAGGCGATTGAGTATATTATGAAGCAGTTTGCTGGAAAGAATATTCAGAAAACGTCGTTCTTGGATGATTCATTCAGGTATGATTTTTTCCCCTTTTTTTCATATTGTAAAATTTCTGGGTTTTTCAGAAAGAACTTGGAATCGGCTCTCCGATTTGGTAACTCGTTGTTGGTTCAAGATGTGGAGGCGTATGATCCGATTTTGAATCCGGTTCTCAATCGCGAAGTCAAACGAGCCGGCGGACGTGTTTTGATCACGTTGGGCGATCAGGATATAGATCTTTCACCGTCGTTCCAGCTGTTCATGATCACACGTGATTCGACGGTCGAGTTCTCGCCGGATATTTGCTCGCGGGTCACATTCGTCAACTTCACAGTCACATCCTCCTCACTCGCTAGTCAATGCTTGAATCAAGTGTTGAGAAGTGAGCGGCCGGATGTTGACAAGAAGCGAAACGATTTGTTGAAGTTGCAAGGAGAATTTGCGGTCAGACTGCGGCATTTGGAGAAAGCGCTGTTGGCGGCGTTGAACGAGAGTAAAGGAACGATTTTGGACGATAATTCGGTGATCGAGACATTGGAGAAGTTGAAAAACGAGGCGGCTGAAGTGGCGCAAAAATCGGCGGAAACCGACAAAGTGATGGCCGAAGTCGACGCCGTCTCGGCACAATATCAACGACTCGCCACCGCGTGCTCGCACATCTATCACGCCCTCCAACAACTCAACGAGATCCACTTCCTCTATCACTATTCGCTCGATTTCTTGGTCGAAATTTTCACATATGTTCTGAAAACGCCCGAATTGTCGTCGGTTGGATCGGATTATGCGGCACGATTGCGCATCATTACGACAAGTTTGTTCCAAACCGTGTTTCGACGTGTGTCGCGTGGAATGTTGCACACCGACAAGGTGTTGTTGGCGTTGTTGCTGATGCGTATTCATATTCGTTCGATGCCCGGCCATCCGGCCTACGAGCAACACTTTGAGGTGCTTCTTGGACGATCCGAATTGGTGCAGAAGAAGGGTGAGTGTTTTTTTTTCTTGAAATTTGGATGTGAAACATACCTGTCACAAGAGGTAGAAAAAATTACCGTGATCTTTTTTGAGACAAAAATTCACAGTGAAAAAAACAGAAAACTATCATGTTCCTTTAAATTTGGACGGAGGTAGACATTCACAACGAAAAATCTTTTTTGGAGAGTTTTTGGTATCCTCTTGACATGTATGATGTGATAGAACAGGTCAAAAACTACTAATATCGGAAAAAATTGAGCGGGCTCCCGAAAACCCCAAAACGAGAGCCCTGTTTTGCTCATCATCATCGCCTAACCTCTCCAATTTTTTCAGACGAACTTGATGCTGCTATCCCGGCTGGTCTTGATTTCATACCGATGGAGAAGAAACGACAATTGGCGAAGATCAGAAAAGTTGATGGATTTGAAAATGTATTCGCGCGGATTCAATCGAAACAAGCTGAAGTGTCGGAATGGTTATCACACGACAATCCAGAATCGAATGTGCCAATCATTTGGGACGACGTTGACAACAAATTGAGTAAGTTTTTCCACCTCCAAAAGTTTTAGCTCTAACTATTTTGCAAATAATTTCAGCTCCACTTTGTGTCGCGATGAACTCGCTGATTGCGATTCAAGCACTTCGACCCGATCGGTTGATGGCGTCGGCGCATCGAGTCGTTTCGACGGCGTTCGACGAGCACTTTATGCAACAGGACAAAGTTGTCGACATTTCGTCGATCATCGACAATGAGGTGACCCCATCGGAGCCGGTTTTGTTGTGCTCGGCGACCGGATACGATGCGTCGGGACGTATCGAAGATTTGGCGGTGGAGACGAGTCGACAAATCACGTCAATTGCGATCGGTTCGGCCGAAGGATTCAGTCAGGCCGATTCGGCGCTCAACGCGGCCACCAAATCGGGACGATGGGTTTTGTTGAAGAATGTGCATTTGGCGCCGAGTTGGTTGGCACAGTTGGAGAAACGTTTGCATTCGATGAAACCGCATGCGCAGTTTAGATTGTTCTTGACAGCCGAAATTCATCCCAAGGTATGCATTTTCTGGGGGAAATTCAAATTTTCTGAAATTTTTGGGCCAGATATCGATTTTTTCTTGAGAAAATCCAGCTTTTTTGTAGAAAATTGCTGTGAAAATTATAATTTTTAGATATTTTTGACATTTTTGAGCCAAAATAAATCAGCTCCGATAAATTTCGAAACCGCGTGAAATTTGGCAGTTTTTCAAAAAATAAAAAATATCAAGAAAAAACAAATAAAAAACCAGCTGTAAAGAGGAAACAGACTGTCTCCTGAAACCCGCGAGATGTCGGCACACACTTGAAAAACAGCGAAATTTTCAAAAATTTTCATGCGGTTTCGAAATGTTCTCGAAAAATCACACTAACCAGAATTTTTCCAGTTACCCTCGTCGATTCTTCGCGCTTCGAGAGTTATTGTATTCGAGCCGGCGACTGGTCTCAAAGCGAACCTTCTTCGTTCGCTCTCCTCAATTCCGCCACAACGACTCACCAAATCGCCAACCGAACGCAGTCGTCTCTACTTGCTGATCTGCTGGTTGCACGCGTTGGTTCAGGAACGATTGCGATACACGCCGCTCGGATGGTCAACGGCCTACGAGTTCTCCGACGCCGATCTTCGTGTCGCGTGCGACACGCTCGACGCCGCCGTTGACGCAGTCGCGCAAGGAAGACCCAACGTCGAACCGCAACGTTTGCCGTGGACGACGTTGCGAACGCTGCTCAGTCAGTGTATTTACGGTGGAAAAATCGACAATCAATTCGATCAGGTGTTGCTGGATTGTGTGCTCGAGAATTTGTTCACCGCCAAAAG
The DNA here is from genome assembly GCA_963572245.1 of Caenorhabditis sp. 8 KK-2011. Classification (NCBI taxonomy): domain Eukaryota; kingdom Metazoa; phylum Nematoda; class Chromadorea; order Rhabditida; family Rhabditidae; genus Caenorhabditis; species Caenorhabditis sp. 8 KK-2011. Next base: position 1,748,475 of record OY751546.1, on the reverse strand, counting down.
TTTCGATCAGAATCACGTGCTCATTCCGAAATACGATGGCGACGCGACACCGTTGTACACGCCGAACATGTCGAAAAAAGATCAGATGGTTGGATGGGTCGAAGAGTTGAAGAACGAGCAGCTGCCGGCGTGGCTCGGCTTGCCAAACAATGCCGAAAAGGTGTTGTTGACGAAGCGCGGAGAGTTGATGCTCCGAAATATGCTCAAAGTGACCGATGAGGAGTTGGCATTCGACGATGACGGCAAAGAGGAGTCGAAACCGCAATGGATGACACAGTTGGGCGAGTTGGCCAAACAGTGGTTGCAGTTGTTGCCGAAGGAGATTGTGAAAATGAGACGAACTGTTGAGAACATCAAAGATCCGTTGTTTAGATTCTTCGAAAGAGAAGTGAACTTGGGATCGCAACTTCTCAAAGACATACGACACGATTTGAACGAGATACTCGCCGTTTGCCGCGCTGAGAAGAAGCAGAACAACGAGACGCGCGCACTCGCCGCACACATTCAGAAAGGTGAAGTGCCGAACGACTGGAAACGCTACACGGTTCCGCGCGACGTCACCGTCATGGATTGGATGGCAGATCTCAACGAACGTCTCAAACAACTGATTCGAATCGGTGCGTCGGACAATTTGCGACGTGAAATCATCTGGTTGGGTGGAACGTTCTCGCCGGAGGCCTACATTACGGCGACACGTCAACAGGTGGCGCAGGCGAACACGTGGTCGTTGGAGCAGCTCAGTTTGCATATCAATATTGGCAAGACGGATGCGACGGATGTTTTTAGAATTTCTGGTTGGTTGGGGGTTTTAGGGTCACTTTTTGATTTCAGAATTTTTAGAATTTTTTCAAGTGGCATTTTAATGAAAATTGAAATATCGAAAACTACAGTATTCAGAATTCACAGAAATTGAAAATTGAAAACTACAGTACTCTAAATTCACAAAATTGAAAACTACAGTAATCTGAATTCACAAAAATTGAAAACTACAGTAATTTTCAATCCCACAAACATACATGACCATTTTTTTGATTCGGGAATTTTTGGAATTTTTTCAGGCGGCATTTTGCTAAAAATTAAAATATTGAAAACTACAAAAAATTTTGATTTTCAGAGAAAAAAAACCCCTGCTCCTCCCATTTTTAATTTGTTTCCCGGAAAAATTTCTTTCACAAATATCTGAAAACTTTAGAGGTAGAACAAACTCCGCCCATTTTTGTCTGAATTTTTTCATCGAAGTTTTGACGATTTTCTACAAAAATTCTGAATGCGAAATTTTGTCTTGCAGGAATCGATATTCGTGGAGCCAAATCGACTAGTGGAAACGCGTTGGAATTGTCCGAACAAGTTCGCAGTGAATGCGATGTTATTGAATTTAGCTGGCGACAGGTATTTTTATCGGTTTTTTGGTGTTTTTCTAACAATCTTTGTCCCTTCAGGAAACCGCCGAAGGAACACGTCTGCCTCTCTATCTCTATGCGGATCGTCGTCAATTGATTTCGCCGTTGGCATTCAAATTGGCATCGCCTACAGTGTTTTATGAAAGAGGTGTTGCGTTGGTCGCCAATTCGACGCTTTAAACGATGTGTTAGTTTATTTTATTTATTTTCATTGTGTTTTTTTCTTCTTTCGCTTGTAAAATCCTAAATATTTGCAATTTATTCCCTGTGGCAAATTGTTTATACATTATACCGACTGGAGGGTGGCCTCAGAAAATGGCCTGATTGCGTTGTTGAGGGTAGAGGCGATGCGATTTCGTGTTGCGTAAGATCTTCGCGTGACATCAACGGCACCAGCACCGACGTTTTGCGTCGTGTGCCCTGCTCGATTGACATGGCGCCGGCCGACGGTGAACGATTGATGATGTCGCCGAGCGGTCGATCGTCGAGAATGTCGCCGATGATCTTGGCACCGCTGTCGGCGGCGGCACCGTTGATAAACTGCTCCCACATGGTGTCGACGACTTCGGTGCAGATGAGCACGCCCGAATGGATGGTGATCATTCGCAACACGAAAATGCCGTCCATTTTTATGTAGTCGCGAACGAACTGCAAAAAAGTTGGATGGGTTACTGTAGTTTTTGACAATCTAGAAAATCTGGCCCTTTTTTGGGGGGGGAGGGGAGGTTTTCGAGAAAAAAGTCAGAATTTGGGTCGGGCTCTTCTAAAGAAAACTAGAAAAAAAGCCGCGATTTTCGGGCCTAACATACCTCATCCAATTCGTTGCGATAATTGCGTTTCTCGAATTGAACGTCGGCCAATTCGAGCCGCCTCGCAACAAACTTTTTGCGTTGCGCAAAAGGCAACGATTGAAAAATCCACGAAATGATTGAAAAAAACGAAACAACCGCCAAAAACGTGTACCACAACCACAAAATGAAGAAAATCTTCTCCGTAAATATATTGATAACTAAAACGCACTGAACAGTGTGTCGTTGAACGTGTCCGAGGATGCGAATTTGCATGTCGCAATACGTGACGACGGGAAAGTTTTGCGACTCGCGCCAACCTTTTCCCGTCATGATGTCGTAGAGCGTTCCGTAGCCGTAGTAGCGATGTTGGTTGAGCTCGAGAAAGCGGCTTAGGAGGTACATCTAGTAAGGGGTAAGGGAAAATTTCGAGAAAAAAGAAGATTCTTTTGTTACCTGAAACAGAACGTTGAATAGAAATAGACATTTGATGCCCAAATACAAGTAGGTGAGATATGACTCGTAGTAGCGGAGATTGAGGAATTTGAAGAATTTGTGATGATAGGGATGTTTTTCGCCGAATCGGAAACGATGACGAAAAATTGAGGAGAGATGGGCGGCGAGGCCGTTGATGTTGGCGCGACGTTGCGCTGGCACAACGTTGGCCTTGTCGTTGGCGAAACCCATTATGTCTGGAAGAGCGGTGCGTGTGTGCGTTGCGGTTTTTTGCAAACACTTGAAACAGTAAATTTTTGAGAAAAACCCAAAAATATTGGTTTTTTTTTGCGAAAAATTTGAAACAGTAAATTTTTGGGAGAAAAATTACCGAAAAATATTGATTTTTTTTTTGAGAAAAATTTGAAACAGTAAATTTTTGAAAAAAAAAGTTACCGAAAAATTGTTTTTTTTTAATTAAAAAACCACGTTTAGCCACATGGATTTTTATTTCATTTTTAGAAATTTTCAAAATCGCCGCACTTTCTGACGCGTTGCGTGTGCGTTGCGGTTTTTTTCAAATTCAAAGTTCAAAAAAATCGATAAATTTCTCACCTTTCAACCGTATTCCTGATTTGTCGTAAAGTAGGCGCCAAATCAAACACGGTGCGTAAAACATGAACGCAACGATGACCAGAAAAAATGGAACCCATTGATAGTAGGACACCTAGAGAAATATCCAAAATAAAAATGTGTAGTCAAATTTTTTTCTTCTTACCACAGTATGATCTCGTTCGACAACCTCGGGTAGATTGTCTTCTTGAAATGGGGTGAAATAGGTGTTACGCGCCCAACAGTACATTTCTGCAATTTTTTTGAGGGTTACTGTAGTGTGTTCCTTTAAATTTGGGTTTTGAGGGTACCTGTATAATCTTCCCAACTACTTTTGTATTCGGCTGGAAGCCAACATTCGATTGGTCGACCTCCGAACATTTTCAGGGAGATGAGCACCTGAAAAAATGGAAAATAATTTTCGGGCCGGCCCGAAAAAAAACTCAGATTTTGATGCGGAAAATCGGAGCCAAAAAAATTGAGTTCTAGATTTCGGGCCGGTCTGAAAATTTGTATTTTTGTCAAAATTCGGGCCGGCTCGAAAAAAGTTGAAATTTTGAGAATTAATTTTTTGGCCCAGTTTTTCAAACACCTGGAAAATTTAGAAATTTTTGAAATCTCGGACTGAAAACTACAGTACACCCCGAAAAATCGAAAAATTTGTGATTTTAGAAAATTCCAAAAGGAGTTTGAAATTTTCGGGCCGGCCTTGTGGAAAATCTAGGCCTACAGTAACCTGAACCGAAAACTACAGTACTCACCGCTGTCAACAACAAAAACGTGGTAGTATAATAGTAGTGTAGTCGGTCGGAAATGTCATCATCGGCTTGCGGTTGAAGAAAAGACAATGTGCCGACAATTTCAGCGAAAACCATTCTAAAAGACAAAAAATGGAGTTTCGGGGTCAAAAAAAAAACAAAACTTTTCTGAGAAAACTAAAAACCTGGGTACACCTCCGCCTGGTCCGACTCGCGATCCGCCACTTTTTGCGCTGCTCGTTGAAATGTGCTGAGCTTCCATTTTTATTCAAAGTTAACACCGCATTATTATGAGGGGAGAAAGAGATGGAAACAATGGTGTCTAGTTACTACTCTTTTTTTCGGTAACCTACAGTAGTATTTATTTAGGGTGAGAAAATTTTATCGGTTTTTTTAGGGGGGGGGGGGGGGGACTACTTGAGCAGCATTTTTCACACACACAGTGCATGTTGGAATTTCGCAAAAATCGTAGATCAGGTTTTGCGCGGGAATTTGAAGGTCATAAATGAGCGGCTAAACTGTGTGGGAGCACGCGACGCATGACCGCGACGCGGGAAATTGAAAAATAGACTCAAAGTTGTGTAAAAACGCGACGCGTGACCGCAACGCGTGAAAGTTGCTGGCGCGAAGTTGAAAAAAAAAGTAACTTGAAGCAATATATATATTTGAAGACTGTAAAAGGAGAAGAAAAGACAAAAGTGTTTGAAATAAAATCTATATGTTTGTATGAATGTCAAATCAAATATTAGCAAAAGAGAGCACACGAAATACTTGAAGGTGGGAAACACAACTTTTTGGCCGTGTTTATTCAAAAGATATCGTTTATGATTCATCTCTCTGAAAAGCGCCGAAAAAAAACGCTATTTTTTTTATTTTTGGAACAGCTGATTAAATAGAGTTGTAAAAATTGGGAGTTTTTTGGTGATTTTTTGGAGAAAAAAATTAATTTTTTCTCAAAATTTCCGATTGTGTGCAATGTTTCGTGAAATGTTGTGTAAGGCACACCAGAAACATGAGAGTTGACGCGCAAAGGTGTTTTATTTTATTTTTTTACTTTTTTTTCTGGGAGATTTTCGACACCTTGTTTTGGTGGTAGAGAGAAGAGGAAAGAGTAATAAAAAACGGTCGGCGTGAGACCTTTTTTCTCTCTGAAGCTCTCTCATTTCTCCATTTTGCAAGGGGACTGAAACAACGTGAATTATGGTGAGTTTTTTTTTCCAAAAATCGATGAATTTTGAAAACCGATTTTTTTTCGAAAATTCACATTTTTCAATCTTAAAGACACCTTATCACTCAGAAATAAATTTCTGGAATTCATAAAAACCTCAACTTTTGATGTGTGAAGTTCAAAAATCGAAAAAACATTTTTTTTGATCGGAATAAAAAAAAGAGAAAAAACTGTTTTTGAAATCGTTTTCCGGAAGATTGTCGTCCGCAAACACCGCTTGTGTGTGTGTGCGGGTACAGTAATCCACGACAAAAATTGTTTTGGTTTTTTGAACCCGAAAATTTGAATTTTCAATTTTACGAACATGAAAAAACCATTTTTTAGTAAAAATTGAAAACTTCAAATTTTCGGGTTCAAAAACCAAAAATTTTGGTCGAGGGTTACTGTACCCGCACACACTTACAAACGGTGTTTGCGGACTACAATCTTCCGGAGAACGAGATTTTGCCAAAAAAACCCAAAAAAAATGAAAAATTTATTCAAAAAATTCATAATTTCTGATAGATTGCTTTTCGCACAAGTTCAATAGTATCAGGATGTTTCAAAATGGCCATATGATCCGCCTGAAAAACCTCATGCGTCGTCACCGCATGCCCTCCATTATTCTGCGCGTTCCACGTTTGACAATGTCGCGCCGATCGCAAATTCACCGTGCCATCCCCATCGCCATAATACTCGGTCGGCGGATAGTCGGGAAAATATCCCTTGTCCCATTTGAACCGTTCCGGTGTTGGCACACCCGTCCCGTATACACAGTGAACCGGGACACCGGGCGCTGTGACATTGCCGTTGAGTCGGCCGGCTTGTTGATATTGCTGCCAGCCGGTTTCGTAGTCAATGTCGGCGAAGAACTCGCGGATGTTTGAGACGGTATAGTTTTTGTCGGCAGTTTCGGCGAGAACTTCGAACGGCTGCCACGCAACCTGATTGGGGAACAAGAAGGCGGACGAGGTGAATGATCTTTAAAAAATATTGTTTTTTTTTTCAAGAAAAAATTCCAATTTTCAGAGATACCTTTGCATTCCACGCAGTTTACTTGGCGGCAAAATGACGCGATAGTAATTCATGTTATAACCGGACGCGAACAGCCGAACAATTTGCATACTGCCAGCCCATGGTGCGGCCAAACTCACAAAACTCGCAATATACTTGTCCTTCCACGTCTGATCGACGTAGTGTTGAAGGAAGTAGAGGGATAGTGGATTGCCCATACTGTGACCAATTATGACGACCTTCTGATTGTCGTTCCAGCGATAGGTGCTTTCGATCAGCGATTTTAGTTGGATCAGGTAGTCTTTTAACTCGTCTAAATAAAAATTTGAAAAAGTTGGCGTACACAGCGGAGTGTCGTTGTTATAGTCTATTTTTCAGTATAAATTCTGAGACTGATATTCGAAAAAAATGTGTCTTTCATTTCTCAAGAAATGTTAGCAGTAAAAAAATGTCAAAAAGAGAAAAACTACCATGTCCCTTTAAACTGAATTTAAAGGAACATGTTAGCGCTTCTGTTTTCGTGGCAAGACCCACCCACATTTATTGTCAAAAAAATTTCACTTCAAATTTTTCTCCGAAAAAAAATGTCACGGTACTTGTTTATCTCTTGTGACAGGTACTGTAAATGACGAAAAACATCCTAAAATACGTCAAATTTTAAAGGAACATTGTAGTTTCCATTTTTTCGTGACGAGACCCAGACAACTTTTTAAAAAAGTACGGTTTTTTGAAAAAAATTTCCATTCTGATACCAAATTTTTTCCGTGAAATTTTTGGCGTCAAAAATTTCAATCGAAATGGAGATAAAATTTCAATTTTGACACTAATTTTTGAACATTTTTAAAAAACCAGACATCTCGAAACCGCATGAAATTCCAACGAAAAGGAGGAAGAAATGTTTGTTTGTCTTACTGTATGGCGCATCCCGTGGGATGTCGGTACACAGATTTATTTAAAGCGCGAGGAAAAACAGAATTTTTGGATATTTTTCTATTTTTTTTGACGCCAAAACTCTAAAAAACGTGAAATTTTTTACTCGAGGTGGTGAAAAATTGGTTTTTTTTTTGTGAAAAGTCAATATCGACGGCAAATACAAAAAAAAAGGCGTCAAGATCGAAATTTCTTCTAAAAATACACGTAAAATGCCGATTTTTTTGGAATTTTATCATTTTGGCGTCAAAAATTTATCAATTTTCAGGCGTAGATTCGGAAAAATTGGCCAAAATTCATGGCTTACTTGGTGATTTTCTCCAATCGAACGGTGCTCCCATCACATTCTTGCCACGCTTATATCCCCACGAGACCATTGCATCAACAATGTCGAAAAAGTAGCGACCCTGCGACGCCTTACTCTTATCCAACCACTCGACCGACTCGGTGTTGCCGAAGCCCACAACTCGAATATCAACACCGGGCATGTTATCAGACAGACCGCTTGTCGTGTTGTAGACCAGCTGCATGTTGTCGGCCCAACAATCGATGACGAGCGGTGTGAAGAGTTGAAGATTCAGCCAGAGGTCGAACCATGTGCTAGTCTGTTTGGCGCAAACGTAGTGGACGACACTTGGTTTGCCGGTGAGATTGGATTCGAGTTGACTTCCACCATCGCCAGGCACTGGAAAATATCGAGAAGAGGTTGGTATTTTTATCATTTTTGGAAAAAATACTGTTTCAATATTTTCAAATTAGCAAATAATACAAAAAGAAAGAAAAAGTGGGCGTGTTTTAGTTTTTGCAGTTTTGTCGCACATTTATTTGAGCGAAAAAAACTGTGCGCTACAATTGCAAATAAAGTAGGTGGCGCCTAAAATCCGCAGTGATATTATTTTTTCTTAGTTTTTTTTTGAAAAAAAAATGTCACAAAAAGGTGTCAAAAATTCTAAAAACGTGAAACGTGGCATGGCTACGTACAGTAGCATTAAAAAAAAAATTTTATCATGTTCCTCCAACGAAAATGTACTGTACTTAGCCCCGCCCATTTGGTTTTCTAGGCCATTTTTCAACCCCATATAATATTGATATTGAAGATATTTTTATTCAAACAAATTCAATTTTGGAATTACTGTAAGTAAGAAATTAAGATGTGTGCAAACACCATGACGCAAAAATGCACAATTTATCAGATTTCTGTTTTTTTTCGAAAATTTGAAAAATTCTGAAATTCTAGAAGGTTTTGAGCCAAGCTAGAAAAAAAACTTTTTTAAATTTATTTTTGAACTACTGTAAGCAAATAGTTTTGTGCAAACACCATGACGCAAAAATGCACAATTCTTTAAATTTGAAAATTCATCAGAAAATTAGTTTTTTTCTCTGAGTCTCTTATTTCTACATGATATGTTGACCGTTCAGAATTTGTTGTGTGCAAACACTGTGACGCAAAAATGCACATTTTATTCAAATGTTTGAAAAAGAATGTTTTTAGCCAGACTAAAAAAAGGTTTTTTTTTTGAAAAACTAAGAAATTTGGATTTCTGCGAACACCACGACGAAAAAATGCACAATTATTTCGAAGATTCTAGATTCCCTAGAAAAAAAAAACATTTTTTTTTTTGATTTTTGAAATTACTGTAAGAAATTTGGATGTCTGCAAACACCATGACGCAAAAATGAAAGTTTTTTTGAAAGTTCTAAATCTCAAGAGAAAATTAAAAATGAAAAAAACCAACCTAAAACAACGGGTGAACCCGCTTTTTTACCGCCAAAACGCCAACAAGTTGAAAAACCCGGGAAAAATATGAAAAATAGAAAATAATAATAATAATGAAATCGCATGGGTTGTTGTTTGTGACCGAATGACCCGGCAGCCACGCCACGCCACTTTTCTTTTTTCTTTTTTTTTTGTGCATCTTTTCTCTCTGTTATATCTCGTCCAACATCTTCTATCTATAAATCAATTGTCATATGGTTGTTACTGGAATGATGGTGATGTGCAAAAGAGCAATTATCGCTATTTATTTGTTGTATAATAATTAGTTTTCTGTTTGCATATGAGAAAGGGGGCGAGGAGTACTGTAGTTTTTTGTTAATCTTTATTTCTCAGACAAATTTTTTTTTTGAAAATTGGAATTAGATCTACTTAGAAATGTGAATTTTTTGATAAAATTTCACTTTTTTTTTTCGAATTTCAAGAAAATGTTTTTTTCCTGAAAAATCCAAGCCGGTCTGAAAATTTTTCGAAAAAATCGATAGTTTTCAGAGAAAAATAATTTCGGGCCGGACTGAAAAAAATCACAAGTTTTTGACAGAAAAATGAAGATAATTTTCGTAGCCAAAAATTTCGGGCCGGACTGAAAAAACCGCAAAATTTTGAAGTTTGAAAAAAATCTCGACTTTTTTAAAGAAAAGTCTAGAAAAATTTCGGGCCGGACTGAAAAACTGCGAAAATTTTGTGAAATTTCTTCTTTTTTCAGAAAATACCAAAAATTTTGGTAATTTTTTATTCTCTGAAAATGTCAAGTTTTCTTTCTGAAAATTTCGGGCCGAAAGTGCAAAAAATCTCTATTTTTCAGAAAAAAAATCTAGAAAAATTCGGGTCGGTCTGAAAAATGACCAAAATTTGAAAAATCTCGAGTTTTCTGGACTTTTTCGAAAAAGGGTCAAAAATTTCAAATTTTTTTATCTGAATAATTTCGAAAATCTCAAAAAAACGATATTTTTCAAAAAAACATTACGGCCTGAAAATAACCAAAAATTCGCAATTTGCAAAAAAATCTAAATTTTCATTCGTTTCGAGAAAAGTTTTCGAAAAAAAAGTTGCACTCTCACATCAGAAAAACACTCATAAATTAGGAATAAAAAATCGTATAAATCACAGGAATTATCAAAATTAAATTGAAAAAATAGGAAAAATTGGAAAATCTTTGGATCCAGCCAAACCAAAAAAAAATAGAACACACATGAAAAGTAGATCATTATTGATTAAATCTATGATGTTGTTGAAATGGCGCCGATGTCGTGTCGGGACCTTCGTGAAGTTGTTTCATCTTATCATCATCGCCCTTCCTTTTCATGCCAACCATCGCTTTTGGGTTCATGTTGCGTTGTCGCACCTAGAAAATCGCATTTTTTTTGTGCACAAGTTAAGCCTCAGTCTAAGCCTCACTTGAAAAGCGTGAAATTTGCTACAAAACAATGTTGAAAATTTGGGTTTTCGCATTTTTAGTTGTGCCAAAAGTTAAGCCTCAGCCTAAGCCTCACCTGTTCTTCGAGTTGTGTAATCACCGACACAGCCTGATGTAATATTCCGAGTTTTGTTTGTGCTCGCTCGGATGTTGTCGGATTGTGCGTTGTGCACATTCGACCCAACTCTTTGAATGCCGAATTGATGTCGCGTACTCGAACTCTGCAAATAGTTGAAGGGTTAAGTACTGTAGATAGGGTACTGTAGATAGGTTTGGAAAGTTTAGCTTTTTTATTACTTGGAAAACATTTTAAAATTTTTTGAGAGAAATTCTGAAAAAATTTGGAGAAAAGTCAGAAATTCAGAAAAGTTCAGAAAAAATTCTGGGCCGGTCTGAAAATGAGAAAAATCTTGGAAAAGTCAAAAAACTTGGGCCTAGATCCCAAAATTTTTCAAAAAATCCGGAAAAATCTAGAGATCTGAAAATTTCGAAAAAAAAGCAGAAAAAATCCCAGGCCGGTCTGAAAATCGTCAAATTCCGGAGCGGTCCAGATTTTCTGAGCCTAGATTTTCTGAAAAATCTTTCAAAAATTTCAAAAAAACTTATGTCCCAGGTCGAAAAATTCCAAAAAAAAAAAATAAATTCTCAAAAAACCCCGGGCCGGTCTGAAAATAGAAAACACCAACCTTTCCCTGGCATTATTCTGCGATCGTCGATCGCAATCCTTCTCATCGCTGACCGACTCGTTGTCCGACAATCGCGACGACGACGAGTGTCGCGTCGGTCCGGCGGACGGCGCCGCCGAGCTCGCGCCTCCGCCGCGTCTACGTCCCGACGACGACGCAGCGCCTGAGCGCATCGCGTTTTGCGCCTTCTCGCTGCGCGACGCCGACGTGGACGATGCGGATGGCATTCCGCTCGGCGCCGCCGTAATGCCGTAGTGTGCCGGATCGAAGTGCGGCGAAATACCGTAGTCGGAGAGGCATGTGTCGGCAAGTCCGCCCTACAAAAACAGCGATGATATACAAAATGAGGTCGATTAGAGTACACCCGATTAAACACCCAATAATTGACAAACACTTGACAAACATTTAAAATTTACACTTGCTAAGCCTAAGCCTAAGAAAATGATATTTTCCAAATTTTGAATTTTTTCACTTTTTGAAAATTTAAAATTTTTCGTTTTTTTCAAACTTTCATTTCGAAGCCTAGCCTTAAGCCTAAGCCTAAGAAAGAAATTCCAACAAAAAACTTTTGGATTGTTTTTTCACATTTTCAAAGTTCAAATTTTGAGCTTTTTTTGAACTTTCATTTTGAAGCCTTGGCTTAAGTCTAAGCCTCAAAAAATTTCGAGAACAAGTTATTTTTTTTCACGTTTTGAAAAATCAAAATGTTTTTTTTCCATAAACCTAAAAATTCAAAAAAATGTAAATTTCAAAAATTTTCAAAACCTAAGCCTCACTTCCAAAAAAATAAGTCTCAAAATTTTTCGAAACTTCAAAATTTACGTTTCTTCATGAACCTTAATTTCAAAACCTAAGCCTAAGCCTCACTTCCAAAAAAAAACCCTTTGTCCCCTGCCTGACTCTCGGGGATTAGTGGGCAAACAATCCGAATATAAAATGCGTGTTGTTGCTGCTGCTTTGAACAGTCACCGCCTAGTCTCTTTGGTCTTGTGCCGCCCGTGGCCTTCACCAACCAACAAAAAAACGGAGAAGTAGTCAAATAGAGTGCAATAAACATAAAATGATGGATTAGTGGTGTTACATAATTACAGAGTTTGAAAACGAACAGAAAAAACTAACCGGATAAAAATTGGCAAGATCGCCAATAGTTCCAGTTACGTCGGCGGCTCCGCCGCCGCCAAACGAATAAGCCGGCGCTGTCAGATAGGACGATGTGCCAGGTTTTTCTTCGCCGCCAGAGGAAGGCATGTAGGTGGGCGGATATGCGGCACCGCTGCCGCTCCACGCACCGTACATCATTGCGGCGTCGAGTTGTGGAGGAGGCGGAGCCGCGGCGACGACCGCGGGCGAAGTTGTCGCCGCGGTGACGCCTGCGGCAGAAGTCGCCGATGGTTTGAGCTCGATGACGTCGGGTTTGATCTCAGCGCTAGGTTGCGGCGGTGGTGCGGCGGCGTCGGTGGCGGAAACGGCCGGTGGTTGAGGCGCGTGAAGCGCATAGTTGTAGTCAATGTCGGTGGGCATTGGTTGGTAGTGATGGGCGAGAGGGTAGGCGCCTGAAAAATTTGAAATTGCTGGCAAAAATGTGGAGAAGCGAGCATGTTTGCTCTATTGATAATTTCACTTTTTTAAAAATTAATAATTTCTGTAAAAACTAGTGAGGTTATGTATGCTCTATTGACAATTAGATGTTTTGGTAATTCTATTTTTTTTCCACTTTTTTGAGAACTTTTGAAAAAAGCCTAAAAAATTCAAAATTCTTCTAAAAATGGCATGTTTGCTCTATTGACAACGAGCGTTCTTTCAATTTTTTTGAAGAAAAAATTCAAATTCCCACGAAAAACTAGAGAGATGAGCATGTTTGCTCTATTGATAATTTCACTTTTTTCAAATTCAAAAATTTCACAAAAATGTAGTGAAGAGGGAATGTTCGCTCCATTGACAATGAGCGGTTTTAAAACTCAAAACTTCGCCAAAAGCGAGAGAGGTGAGCATATACGCTCTACTGGCAATTAGCCTTTTGGAAAAATTCAAATTTTCTCTGAAAATGAAGCGAAGAAAGCATGTTCGCTCTATCGACAATGAGCGATTTTGAAAATTTTGATTTTCCACTAAAATATTTGGAGAAGAGAGCATGTTCGCTCTACTGATAATGAGCGATTTTCGAAATTTTTTGAAAAATTCAAATTCCCACAAAAAATTATAGAGATGAGCTTGTTTGCTCTATTGACAAAGAGCGTTTTTGAAAAATTTTGATTTTTCCACCCAAACTAACCAGTATTCCAATAGTCAGTCATTTGCAGCGTGTTCGGATCAATACCACCATACGGATAATCATACGGCGTTGGCAACATTCCAGATATTCCCGTCGGAGCCGGTGCAGCAGTTGGCTGCGCATTTTGATCAGCCATTTTATGTGTATATATGATATTTACTGGAAAACAGCAAATTTGTCGAGAGTTGTTGGGAACAGGTGAAATTTGTTCGAGAAAAAACGAAGAAGAAGAAGAAGAATCGATAAATAACAGAATTTTGGCGGAGTTATGAGCAACAAATTGGTAGATCGAAAAAATGTATGTTTTTTTGGGGGGTTGGGATATTTGGTGTTTGAAGATTTTTTGAGAAAATTGTGCGGTAGAGCGAAAATGATCAAAGAAGAAGTTTAAAAATTTCAATTTTTTCAAAATTTTGAGTTACGCGGGGGATTTGTGCGGTAGAGCGAAGATGATTAGAGAAGAATTTTAAAAGAAAGTTTTTTAATTTTTCAAAATTTTGAACTTCCCGGGAAAATGTGCGGTAGAGCGTAGATGATTTAATAAGAATAAAAATATTAAAAAAATTTCAAGTTTCTCGGGAAAATGTGCGGTAGAGCGTAGATGATTAGAGAAGAAAATTTAAAATTTTCAATTTTTTCAAAATTTTGAACTTCCCGGGAAAATTAGCGGTAGAGCGAAGATGATTGAATAAGAATACTAAAAATTAAAACTTTCCAAAAATTTTGAACTTCCCGGGAAAATTTGCCATAGAGCAAGAATGTTTCAGAAACAGATAAATATAGAAAAATAATTTTTTTCAAAAATTCGAGCAAAGAAAATGATTCAAGCTGAAAAATTCAAATTTTTCTATTTTCGCGGGGCTGAAAAACAACGCTGCAGTTTGTGGGATTGAAAAAAATCCAAATTTTGAAAACATCATAATTTCGCGCGGGAAGGTGTACAGTAAGCCTAAGGCTAAACCCCCCAGAAAATTCAAAAAACAAAAAAAGATGCAAAAAAAGGATTTGGAGAGGGTGGTATAAATATATGTATATATGGTGGTGTAGGACTAGGAGGACGCTTGCGCGCGCGGGTGAAGGATAAGAGAGAGAGAGAGAGTGAGAGAGAGAGAGAGAGACGATGAGAGCGGGAGGAGGTGGGGACACACTCACACTCACACAACCTAGCTGAGGTCACGCCCATTTATTTTTCGCTTTTTTTGGATGAATGAATAGGAAAGAGGGGGCACATCGATTGATCTTGAGAAGAGGTCAACGAAAAATGGAAGGGGGAGAGCTCTTTTATGGGCAGTGTGCATGCTATTATTATTAAACACTGGGGGAAGGGTACTGTAGGGGGTGAACTTGAAGGTTTTTCGGTTTGGCGGGGGAGTTGGAGAAAGTTTGAAAACTTGGAAAGGGTTTTTTAGAGTTCAAACTTTTCGAATTCTAGGAACAAAATATTAAAATTCAAATTTTAAAAAATTGGCGCCAAAATTTGAATTTGTGAGTTTTGGCAAAAAATTTTGAAACTTGTAATTTCTGAAAATTGACGCGAAAAATAACAAATTTGAAATTCTGAGGTTTGGCGCCAAAAACTCACAGAAAAATTCAATTTGTGAATTTTGGCGAAAAAATAAATGAACTTTAAATTTGAAAAATTAGCGCTGAAAAAGAGAAAATTTGAATTTCAAGTTTTGGCGCCAAAAGTTGATAATTTAAATTTCTGAAAATTGGCTAGCAACTTTTGAATTCCGATTTTTGGCGCCGAAAATTCAAATTTCAAATTTTGGCGCTAAAAACTGATACGTCAAGTTTCTAAAAATTGACGCGAAAAATAACGAATTTTAAATTCTGAAAATTGCCGCCAAAAATTTTCCGAAATTTTTAATTCGGCGCGAAAATCAAAAATCCATATTCAAAACTCGAGAAAAAAAATTCCTAGATTGGCCACAGCTTTGTGGGCGGAGCCTATTTCTCCCAATTTTCCGCCCAAAAATAGTGCAAACTATGCGCGAAAAAAGTGCATGTACTTTTTTCTGAACCGCAAAAAAATCCAAGAAAAATCTACAGTACTCTCTCCTTTTCTTTTTTTTCATGACTCAAGGCCACGTCATACTCCCTTCCAGACCACCTGCTCCTTTCGCGCATTTTATGACGAGTACTGTAGGTCAAAAATGTTTATAGTATTCAGCCAAAAAAAAAAGGTACTTAGACCAGAAAAAATGTAAATAAATAAACAAAAGAAAAAAAAGAAGTGGATTAGGTTTGAAAAGTGTGAATTTTTGGGTAGTATCCAGCAGAGAGCTGCATACTTGTCACCTTCATCATCATTTTATGCTAATTTATCTTTTTTTCGGTGGTAGTACTGTAGGGCGAGAGAGTGAGAGAGATTAGAGATAATTGAGGATGACCCGTTTTATGACATTTTGGTGGAAGATGAGTTGTTTATGACAATGGGAGACAAGTGGAAGAGGAAGGAAGGGGTTTTTGAATAGCTCTACAGAGCAGGGGGGGAGAAGAGCACGTTTTTACAGGCCTGGGCTCAAATTTTCCCGCTGCGGGTGAAAAGTTACCCGATTTTTGTTGCGGGACAAAAAACTGGGCATTTTTTGACCCCAGAAAAAGTTCGGGTCAAAAATTGCCCGATTTTCCCGCCCTGGGCTCAAAAATTTGCAAATTTTCCCGCTGCGGGTGAGAAATTACCCGATTTTTGTTGCGGGACAAAAAACTGGGCATTTTTTGACCCCAGAAAAAGTTCGGGTCAAAAATTGCCCGATTTTCCCGCCCTGGGCTCAAAAATTTGCAAATTTTCACGCTGCGGGTGAAAAGTTACCCGATTTTTGGTGTGGAACAAGAAAATTTCTCGTTCTGGGTCGAAAATTTCCCGATTTTTTGGGCCCGGGCCTGAATATTTCCCATTTTCGGGCTCAAAAATTGCCCGTTTTTCAGATTTGGGACTGAAAAAAAAGTCGCTCCGGGTCTAAAATTCCCCGATTTTTCCACTCCGGGGTGCAAAATTTCCCGTTTTCCCCATCCAGGGTAAAAAATGCCCATTTTTTCGTTCCGGGGTGAAAAATTCTAATTTTCCTGTTTCGAAGTGAAATTTTTTCCCATTCAAGGGTCAAAAATTGCTTGTTCCCCCATTACGGGCGAGAAATTACCCGTTTTCACATTCCGGACTGAAAAAAAAATGGCAGTTTTCAATCCGGGTAAACACATTCCCCGATTTTCTCGTTCCGGGGTCGAAAACTGCCAATTTTCCCGTTCCGGGGTGAAAAAATGCTGAATTTCCCGTTTCGAACTCAAAAATTACCCATTTACCCGTTGAGGGTCTGCCCGTTTTTACTTTAAGCTCGAAAAATTGCCAATTTTCCCATTTCGGGGTGAAAAAATACCCGCTTCCCAATTTTGGGTGGGGAAAAATGCCTATTTTCCCATTCTACACCCACTTCGAGGTGAAAAATTTCCCAATTTTTCTTGTTCCGGGTACAAATTTACCCGTTTATTGATTTTTGGGCTGGAATTTTTTTGGCCAATTTTCATTTTCTGGATTCGAAAAAAACGCTCAAAATAGTGCAAAAAATTCTGAATATCAGTAAATCTCCTCATCTTCCTAAATATATTGTTCCTCCCTTTCTCCTCTCTCTCCTCTCAACTCTTCTCGTATTCATTTCTCTTATTTATATATCATCATAAAAGTGTTGCGCGGCGGCTTTTTTTCTTTCATCCCATTCAAATCATTGTCGGTGATTGGTTTACCGCGTTTTTTTTTCACTTTTTCAATGGCCCGGTGTTGAAAAAACAAATATAAATAAATAGAGAAAAAGGGAAAGTGACATTTTGAGAAAAAATACATTTTATGGGTCTGACTTTGTGGTCTCAAAAAGAGGTCAAAAATTCGAAGCTCGGAATTTTTGGAAATCTTCATACCTGGACCGAAACCAGATTTCGGGCCAGGCTGGAAGATTTTTCTGAAAATTTTGAGCTGAAAAAATATTCTGAGCTATAGGCTTCTGGGTCAGCTCGAAAATTCAAAAAAAAAAAAAAAAATGGATCAGATTTTTCGGGCCAGCCCGATTTTTTTCGGAAAAATTCTCGGTCCAAATTTTTTTAAGATTTGAAAAAGCCCAAAAACCCTAGATTTTTTCGGGCCGGTCCGATTTTTCTGAAAATTTTTGTGCTCAAAAAAAGTCGTGAAACCTTAGAGCAATGAACTTTCAGAGTTCTATGACCCTGAAATTTCCGGCCCGAAAATTCTGAGAAAATTTTCAGACCCAATTTTTCTAACACTTCAAGAATCCCAAAAGTTCAAATTTTCCGGGCCGGCCCGAAATTTCTAAGAAAATTTTCAGACCGGATTTCTATAAATTTGAGAAAGCTCCAAAATCCTCAACTTTTCAGGCCGGCCCGAAATTTCTAAGAAAATTTTGGCCCATATTTTTCTAAGATTTGAAAAAGCCTGCAAACCCCAGATTTTTCAGGCCGGCCCGAATTTTTTGAAAATTTTCGGACCCGATTTTTTTTAAGATTTCAAAAAGCCTCAAAAATAGATTTTTCGGGCCGGCCCGATTTTTTTCTGGAAATCTAACACTGATGATTTTCAGAGTTTTATAACCCTGAAAATTTGGGGCGGCCCGAAATTTCTGAAAATATTTCAGACCGGATTTTTTGAGGTTTGAAGAAGCCTGAAATCTCTAGATTTTTCGGGCCGACCTGAAATTTCTGAACATTTTCAGACCGGATTATTGAGATTTTAAAAAACCTGAAAAGTCCAGATTTTTCGGGCCGGCCCAATTTTTCTGAAAATTTTCGGCTCAAAATTTTTGAAGGTCAAAAACGAGCCCCTTCTATCATTCAAACAACCTTGATCAAAAATTGAGGAACAAAAAAAATTAGCAAGAAAAAAACCTTGAGATTCAATATTTTTCCATAAAAAAGGAAAAAAAAAAACTTTTTTGCGTAATAACCATACACCTGTCCCATAGGGGGCGAAACAAAAGAGAAGCTACAGTAATCAGGCAGTAAAGACAAGAAGAAGAGGAGGGAGAGGAGGGGACGCAGCTGGACAAACTGAAAAAGGAAAATGAATTGATATAACGAGACATTGAGAGAATTAGAGATTTATTTATTTTTATTTGGGATGATGATGATTAGACAGGGCGCACATTTTTTTCTCGAAAAAAATCCGGGGGTGAAACATGACTGCCTAGCTCAGCAGGTTAGGCAAAGAACTAGCGCTCGAGAGGTCACAAGTTCGACTCCCCACCGGGGCGAAGTTTTTTTTATTTTTTTTTTAGTTGAAAATCTACCGTAGTAAATTAATTTTTCTATGCAAGTGACAGCGCAGCGTCAATTTGATTATTATGAATATATGAACAAAATAATTAAATTTTTGCCAGAATTGGATTTTTTTCGTCGCGCCGCAAAAACGTATCTGGAAAAAAGAGAAAAATGAAAATGAGGGGATCGACTGATTTTTTCTGCTTCGTTCTGTTCATCGCGTCTCCTCAATGTTCAGTATATTTCATTTGACGGCACATCTGGACGAAATAAAACGAAGGGAATGAAGACGGACTGCGCAGAGAGGTGAGAGACCGAGAGACGCAGAGATACGGACACAGACAAGTTTTGTGTGTGTGTGTGTGTGTGCAAACTTCTTCTCAATAAAAAAATGTTTTTGGTTTTAGGGGTACTGTAGTTTCCGGAACATTTTTTTTCGAACTCAAAATACAGTACTTTTTTGGCGGAGGAAAATGAACTTTTCAAACTACAGTAATCTGGGGTACTGTAGTTTCTTGAAACACCTTTTTTTGTCGCAAAAAAGACTTTTGGGTTACTGTAGTTTTTGATCTCAAACTTTGGGAAAAACAGTAAAGAGAAACTACAGTAATCCAAAAATCAGAAATTTTGTTTCGAAAAAAAAACTTTTCTAACTACAGTAACTCTTGAGTCTACAGTAACCCAAACAGCTTTCGAAATTTGAAAACTACAGTAACCTGGAATACTGTGATTTTGGCGCTGAAACCTACAGTACCCCCAAAAAGCAGAAATTTTGAATTTTGTTTGATAATTTTTCTCAAACTACAGTACCTCCTAAGCCCAAGTACTTGTAATTTTGAAATTTGAAAACTACAGTAACCCGGAAAATTCTGGATACTGTAACTTGAGCACTAGATTTTTGGAGATCCCGAAAAATGATTAAAAAACTACAGTAATCTTTCAGGAAAAAAAATTGGGGGTACCTACAGTAACCAAAGAGCTACTGTACTTTTTGAATTTTAGAAATCTACAGCAATCCAAAGTTGCACGAAAAAAAGTTTCAAAAAAAAAAAAACGAAAAAATTTCAAAATCATCATCTTCAATCACACCGGGCGGTCGTTTTGGCGCGCGCGACGCATCAACGAAATAGTGCCGCACCTTGAGAGACGCAGAGACATTTGGCACGCGATCTGATATAGGCAAAACGAGACAAAAGAGGTTTATAAAAGAGGGAAGGACAAAAAATGAGACAAAAATTATTTCGCACTCTTCTTTCGCATGAGATACGGATAGCTCTGATGATAGCCGCCACGTGTTGGACATTGACAATAGCCGGCGTCGGGTCCGGGTACACCGGGAGCGCCCGCGTCACCCGCCGAGCCGTCAAGACCCGGGCCACCCGGGTAGCCGGGTTTGCCTTCGGCCCCAGGCCCACCCGGTAGTCCGGGACGACCGGGTGAGCCGGGTAGACCTGGCTCACCCTCTTTGCCCGGGTACCCAATACGACCTGGTCGACCGGGAAGGCTGTGGGCCTTACGGCCCTCTCTACCCGGTGCGCCTGGCTTGCCGTCGTTCCCAGGCGCGCCGGGAAGACCCGCATTCCCCGGCTCACCCGGGCGGCCCATGGACCCGTCGTTCCCCCGGAGACCGGGCGCGCCGGGTCTACCGGGAGACCCGGCCTCACCGGGTTGCCCATCTCTTCCCGGCAAGCCTGACAGCCCCGCGGGACATCGTAGACATTGACGATCGGGCAGCGGGCAATGTATGGGTTCGTAGAGTTGGTGATTGTCGGCGCCGGGTGCGCCGCGATCACCCGGTCTTCCCACACTACCCGGTGCGCCGGGTGGACCGGGTGGGCCTGGTGGGCATTGTGGCCGCGCGGGTTCACATTGACACCATGATGGGAGGCCCGAATAGGTTTGTCGTTTTTTTGGCTTGGCAGCAAACTCGTCGAATGGGTTTCGAGCGCGACGGGATGGCGGCGACATTGCGAGTTGGATGTTGATCATGTCGTTCCACGCCGTGCCGGTTTCGTCTTGGAACGTTTTGATGCTCTGGGCTACCTGGAAAACGATTACCGTACTTTTTTAAAGGGACATGAGGTGTTTAGAGAAAAATTCTGATTTTTCAATGCTGTTTTGTGGGGTTTAACGGGACATTACTTTTTTTTTTTGAAAAATTTCTCTAAATCTCTCATTTCTCAATGCTATGTCGTGGTTTTCTCTAATCCTCTTTTTAAAGCACTATCAAAAATTGACTACCGTACCTTTTTAAAGGGACATGACTTTTTTCTTTGAAAAATTTCTCTAATTCTCTCATTAGTCAATGCTATTTCTCTAAACCTCTCCATACTATTTGAAAGAATCTACCGTAAATTTTAAAGGGACATTATGATTTTCGGGAAACAACTCTAACCATCGTTTCGTGGATTTAGGCCACGCCTACAAAATTGTGACCAATCTTGAAAAATTCAGGTTTTCTCTAAATCTCTAGTTTTTCAATGCTATTGCGCCGAGTTAGAGACGAAGTTAGAGGTGTTTTCCTTTTATGAAAATGAAAAAAATCTCTGCTACCGTAACTTTTCAAAGGAACATGTTTAAATTGTTTTGTCAACTATGAGACCATTCGCAACGAATATTCTCTGCGCCTTTAAAATTACCTCTCTATCAACACTGTCCATCTCACGAAAAACCATCGACAACGCTGTCAAACATGCGGCAATAACACCCAATGAACACGTCGTCGACACACTCAACGCCAACCACATTTCGTCTTGAATTCGTGTCGAAATACGGCTTCTTTCATCCCGCTGCAAATTTTAATACGGTATTTATACTTTTCTTCCGATGGAACCAGTTTTAATGGGATGATGATGACAAAAAACTCTTTCTTCTTCTTCCTCTTTTTTTGTTCTCGTCACCTCATTATTGAACAAAAGTATGTATATATGTGTGTGTATAAAACGCAATAAAATGCAATAAAATTCACCACAGCTGTGCGGGAAAAGAAAAAAATACGATGGAGTTTTTTTTGGAAATTATTTTCAAAAAACTGGGGGGTGTCCTTGGGAAAATGCGATTATAAAATGTGGAAAATTGGATAAAAGATTACTGTAGTAAAGGCGCACGTCGATGTTTGTGTGAATGGTCTCGATGGGTTGCGCGCAACGTTGTGGGAAAATTTGAATTTATTTTTTTTATTTTTTCGAAATTTCCAGACTCACCAAAAAAGAAGCAAACTACATTCAATTGGAATTGATCTTCTTGTGCGAGCGAGATTTAGAATTTTGCAATAGCGGTCGTCATCTTCGCGATTTTCGTCATTCGGCTTTTTCACCTGAAAAATGAATGATGGTGAGAATTACTGGAATGCGTTTCGATCGCATAAAAGAACTGCAAGCGATGGGCCGACCCTCTCACCATGGATGATAACAGCTCTTCAAGCAACAAAGGTTAGTCTTCCAAAGAAATTGCACAAAAATATTGATTTTTGTTATTTATAGTTGCTACTTTTCGCGCTATGTAACATAGTTCTAACACTCGGCTCGGTATTCTCAAAACTAATGGTTCTTATAATGGCGACAAACATTGTGCCGCACTCGCATCTCCTCGACAAATTCAGTCTAAAATGTTCGAAGGCGATAGTTCGTCGAACATCCACAACAACAGCCAGTATTTACACATCACTCCTACTCATTCAATGTCTCCCCGATGTTTTACACTTCATCCAGGCGGTGCTGCAAATCTGGAAAGGACATGCTGGCCGACTTGTCACCTCGTTAGTTGTGCTTGAGTGTTTGAGAACAATCGGTTTGTCAATCCTAACCTTCCACGTTTTTCCACAACTCGACTTGGCTCGTTGCCTAGTTCTTGGGTGTTGTTTCCCGTTGGTCGCCGTATTTCAACGATCGCTCATTGCAATGATGTCCGCGGCCCGAACTGGTCGAAAATTCAGAAATCGATTGTTCAAATGTATCTTGGCTATGCCGCACATTTTCATGTGTATCGCACTGTTCAGCAGTTGTTATCTCTGGACACTTTTCGACGGAAAATTCACCGCCACAATTGCTCTGCCAATTGGTGTTATTTGCACATCTGTCGGATATTGGGAATCGTGGATTGATACAACTCACGCCAACACCTCTTATGATGAATTGTACAGAGTAAGTCATTTTGGCTGGAAATTGAATGAAAATTGGGAGTTAGAATCATACTTAGCCTAAGAGGGTACCAAATTTACTCAAAAATTTTATCGGCAATATTTTGGTCGCTGTCAATCACCAAAAAAGGAAAATGCCAAAAATTTGAAAGAAAATTCAAGTTTTCGTGACGTGACCCAGAATATTTCTTGAAAAAATGTCATTGTTGATTTTGCGTCGAAAAAAACGGACATTTCGAAACCACGCCATCGAGAAACCTCATGAAAGTACCCAAGAAAAATGTTTTTTCTCGCGCTTTCAACAAATGTGTGTACCGACATCCCACGGGGTTCGCCATACAGTAAGACAACCCAAACGTTTCTTCATTTTTTTCGTTGCAATTTTATGCTATTGCGAAATATCGCGGAGCCAAAATTCATGGAATTTCACCTTCATAGGTTGTTATGAGTAAAGTTTCAATTTTTACATTCATAAATTAGGATAGCCCGGTCAAATAACCACAATCTGACTTTTGACCCATGGGAAAAGAAGAGTATACCTTTAAAAAAACTGGGCTTCAAAATTAACTGTTGAAAAATGTACAAAAATGTGATTTTCAAAAAAATGAGAATCGGGAAAACCAACGAAAAATGACTGAAAAAGATGAAAAAGAGGCCAATATGATTGAGGGTCTGAAAATGAAGACAACCGTACCTTTCGATGATGAGTGCAAGAAAAAACAACAAAAAAAAAATCAAAACGAACGATACAAGAAAATAAGAAAGAACACAATATTAGAAAACTCAGCAAAAAGTGAAGAATGAATGAATGAGCACAGGAAGGTGTTGATTGTGACTCCGCCCACTTTTACAACCCACGCCGCACCCTAAAAGTGGGCGGAGTCCCAATCAACACCTTTCTGTGCTCATTCATTCATTCATTCTTTATCTTTTGCTCAGTTTTCTTTCTTTCTTGTCTCGTTCTTTTTGATTCTTATTTTTTGTTGTTGTTTTGTTCTTGCACTTATTATCGAATGGTACGGTTGTCCTCATTTTCCAGCCATAAACCATATCCCCTTTTCCATTCTTTTCAGTCATTTTTCTTTGGTTTTTCTCGGTAAGTATAATTTTCAATTTTATAATAAACCTCTGAAATGTTTTTTTTTTCTAGATCAAATACGCTGTTCGTAAGATCAACAACACCACGAAAGCATTTGTCTCATTTTTCCGCATCTTCTGCACTTTGTCAGTAATGGTAAGCTTGCTGCCCTCTCACTTTTTCAGTTCAAGTGGATTATTTCCAGGTTGCCGCCATTTTTATGAACGGTCACACTAAACTTCACGGAAATCACTTTTTCAAAGCAATCTTCCAATTCAGTTTGAGACGAGGGCACACGTATGTTTTTTCTTGTTGCTTTTTTCTTCCAAACAGAACGTTGTTTTCAGAATGCTCATAGTTCTCTCGTTATCGATAATATGTCTTCATCTCTTGATGCGCGGGATTTCGAGATTTTTAGCTGCACTTGATCTTCATCCAATCTCGTTTATTCATCCGTTGTCAATTGCTCCGATCATTGCGTATACATATGTTAGATGGGCATGTTCGTCACCAGCGTGTTGGATAAGCAAGGTTAGTTGATGTTTTTTTTTTGCCTGGTGGGATTTTTGTCAAAAATGTGATGATTTTCAAGTCAAAAACCCCAAATTTCCGTAAATCAGAATTTTGCGCAACTCTGAACAGCACCATACCTGGCGCAAAAAGTTGAAAAAATCCCCGTAATGATAAATATGTATGGATCTCCTCACGAAAGTTGAAAAACTACGATGTTCCTTTAAATTTGGACATGTTTTGGCTCTTCCTTGTTAGTTGCTAGTGACAAAACTGTGAAACTATTTTTGCCACTAGAAAAAACTGCAAAAAAGAGCCAAAATACATCTAAAATCGAAGGAAAATCGTGGTTTTTCAGTTTTCGTGGCGAGACCCAGGCATATTTATCGAAAATTTCACGGCACTTTTTCACCTCTTGCGTCAGGTTTGATGCTTTTCAGAGTTGCGCGGAATTCTGACTTACGATAATCTGGGGTTTTTTAGCTTGATAATTATGAAATTTAATTTTTAGTGAATTTTAACCTGACTTTTAAATTGAAAACTTGCTAAATTTGGAAAATGCGATGTGCAGCGTAGAAAAATGCAAAAAACGTGAAAAAATAAAAATTCTACAGAAAACGTTGCCAAAAAAGGTCAAATAAAAAAAATTTCGATCATTTTTAACGTTCAAAAAAACAGAAACTCGCCAAATTCGGGCTTCGATGGATTTGTGATCAATGGTTCAATGAATCGACTGGAATGGCATCGCCGGATTTGTACATTTGTATGGTCTGGTTGTTAGTTGGCTCATATCGAGGATGGAAATTGGTGAAACAGCGATATTTTGAGTCGACGGAAGAAATGTGAGAAACACTTGCTCCCCCTATTTTTGTCCAACAAAAATTTGCAGAATTTCATCAATGCCACCGATTTGCAACGGACTTTGCATTGAACAATCGCTTGTTGTTTATCAACACTCTTTGAATCGGCAAGAGAAAGAATTTCTGATCGAGGACGACGAGCCAATTGACGACGCGGACGAGTTGCGCATTCGCAACGACGACGTCGACAAAACGTCGACAGTTTACGCGTGCGCAACAATGTGGCACGAAACGGAGACGGAAATGCGGCAAGTTTTGCGCAGTATTCTCAAGTTGGACGTTGATCATGCGACGCGGATGAACAACAAAAAATCGGGAGATCTCAAGTATCGTCTAGAAGGACACATCTTTTTCGATGACGCGTGGGAGGATAAGGTGGAGGATGGTGTCGAGAAGCGCGAACCCAATGAGTATTTTGTCATGTTCTTCGAGCTGCTCAACGATATGACGGGCGAGCGGTTGAACGAGCAGGGTAAACTGGAGACGCGCATTCTTGTCAACACCCCATATGGTGGCCGGCTTGTCGTTAAACTTCCATCAGGCACGCTGCTCTTTGTCCACCTCAAAGACAAGAAGCTCATTCGACACAAGAAACGATGGAGTCAGGTGATGTACATGTATTACCTGCTCGGACATCGTATTATGGATTGCCCGCTGTCGATTGAGGATCGACAGCAGATGGCTGATAACACGTTCATTTTGGCGATTGACGGCGACTCGAAATTCGAACCCGATGCCTTGTTGAGATTGTTGCATTTGATGAACACGAAAAGTGATATTGGTTGTGCGTGTGGAAGGATTCATCCGATTGGAAGTGGTGAGAATTGGGGGTTCCCTGGTCATGTAGCGACGTATACATATTGTCAATCCAGCCAGATCATCCAACGTGAAAATGATCTGCAAACGAAAACCTAGGAGAGAGCACGACAAATTGAGAGACTCAGACAGTAGATCAAATTCGCGTTGGATGATCTGACTGGACTGACAATACTTGGGATAGATGTGGACACTCAGAGTTATACCCTGGCTCCCCTCGTTCAAAAGTTATACCTACTCGGGAGTCCAGAGGAGGAGTCCAGAGTTAAACCCCCCTATGGTCAATTGGCCCGTATTCCACACGAAGTTTTGTATTTCTCTCGGACAAGATTTTCAGTTTTTCCCGAACCCTTTTCAGACCTATTTCGCCTGGTCCCTTATCTCATTTAGCCCTCCCTTCCTATTCACTCATATTTCCTGTTGACTTCATCTAGGTCACCATATGTTGTTATTGATTGTTCCTCATAACAACACGTATGCCATATTTTAGAGATAACATCTAAAGGTGTGCAAACTAATGAGCCATATGGTGACCTAGAAAAGGGTACAGCCCGGCTACTAGTACCTCTAAAGAATAGAAAACAAAAATATAGTGACGGGAGCTAGACTCTATTGATTGGGCTTTGAAACGTATAGTTCCCGGGTTTTCGGAAAAGCGCTGTCAATTTCAAAACACAGAAAGTATACAGTAATTCCTCAGGGAAATTTTTGCTCCGGAGCCGCACCAAATAGGACCTTCTCTCCGGAGCTTCTCCAAATTTTCCCCAACTCGCACCAAATTTTACCCAAATTTTGGTGAAACTCCGGGGAGAATTAGGGGAAAATTTGGTGCGGAGTGGGGAAAATTTGGGGAAGCTCCAGAGTGAAGGTGAATTTGGTGCGGCTCCGGAGCAAAAATTTCCCTGAGTCAGACAGAACACAATTTTTCAAGATTTTTTGTGGGAAAAAATCTTGAAAAATGTTGTGCTGTTTGAATTACTGTAAAAATTTTTGGGGGTTTTGAAATTGTGCTCCGTGGAATTCCACGTTTTTAAGCGAAATTCAGATTTTTCGTTATTTCAAAAAAGTTGAAATTTGGTTTTTTGACAAATGTATCTGGGTCTCGTCGCGAAAAATAACCATGGGCGGGGCTAAATACAGTAGATTTTCGTTGAAAGAACATGTGAAAAATTGACAATTTTCCATTTAAAAATTAATGGAAAAACCAGGTTTTTTTGCGTGGAGAAATTTAACGTCAAAGTTGACAAACGTGTCTGGGTCTCGTCACGAAAACTGCCACAAACTCTCGATCTTGCAGGAATCATGGTGTGGTATCAAAAATTCGAGTACGCCATCGCCCATTGGTTCCAAAAAGCGGCGGAGCACGTGTTCGGCTGCGTGCTCTGCGCACCCGGCTGTTTCTCACTATTCCGCGCATCGGCTCTCATGGACGACAACATAATGCACAAATACACCAAAACCGCTTCCGAACCGCGTCACTACGTTCAATACGATCAGGGCGAGGATCGTTGGTTGAGCACGTTGCTGCTCAAACAGGGATATCGTATCGAGTACGCGGCGGCGTCGGACGCCGAAACGTACGCGCCCGAAGGTTTTGAGGAGTTTTTCAACCAACGACGTCGCTGGACACCGTCGTCGATCGCCAACACTGTCGACTTGTTGATGGACTACAAACGGGCGGCCGAGAACAACGAATCGATTTCCTACGCCTACATTGCCTATCAGTTTCTCGTCATCTTCTTCTCAATGCTCGGACCGGCTATCATTTTCACCATGTTGGTTTTCGCCCAAGTTGCCGCGTTTGGTGTTGATGGGACGAATGTGATGTTGTGGAATGGTATTCCGATCGGGTTCTTTGTTCTTCTCTGCTTTACGACCGAATCGAATGTTCAACTGGTTTATGCGAAATTCATGTCGATTGTCTACGCGTTTGTTATGCTTGCTGTTCTCGTTGCGACTAGTAGTCAAATTGTGTTGGAAAGTGAGTTGGCTTTTTTTGGAAGTTTGAAATTTTGAAAATTGGCGTAGGTCTCGAAAATTGTTTCATTTTCGGAACTGAAAATGACAAAAAACTGTTTTTTATGTACTCTGCGTCTCCTCCCTCTCTCTCTCTCACCTCTGCAATTTTTCATTCGTGGTACTAGTAGAATAGCGTGGAGAAGTGGTGAGAGAAATAGAGAAAACTAGAAAATATGCGACTAAGAGAGAGAAAGAGCGCAGAGAAGGCAATAGACGATTGTTATGTCTGCGTCTCTTCTTTCACTTACTCTTTCTCTCACATCTTTGCAATTTTTCATTTGGGGTAAAATAGTGTGGAGGAGTGGTGAGAGAAATAGAGAAACCTAGAGAGTATGCGAAAAAGAGATAGAGACCGCAGATAAGCAAATAGAAAACTGTGAGAGATAGAGCGCGTTTGCCTTGCAATAAATAATATGAACCTTTTTCGGACCCTACCTGGCCAAAATTTTCAACATTTGCATTAGAGCACATTTTCTCAACTGGAATAAAAGATGAAAGCTTGCTGAAATTTTAGCTCTGTAAATTTTTGGCCTAAATTTTTTTTCGAAAATTTTGCCCTCCAAATTTTTAAATTTCAAGAATCGCCAAAGTACTGTAGGTTAGAGGTTAGAGGTTTTGAGAAACTTGAATTTTAGTCCGGGCTTAGGACCTAGGCTTTCCGGCCATACCTGGCCTAACAAGGAGTACCGAAGTTTCTCAAAAAGTTGAATGACGACCAAAAAAAAACGAATAAACACAGAGAAAGGTCAAAAATTTGTAGAAAAATCATAGTTTCAAGTTTTCGTGGCGTGACCTGTACGTTTTTTTTTTAAATTTTCAATGAAAAATCTCTGAATTTTAAGCCGTCGTCGCGCCGACTTCTCTATTCATCGTAACAATGGTTTTGATCTTCTTCTTCGCCGCATGCCTCCATCCAAAAGAGTTCACCAACATCATCTACGGCATCGTCTTCTTCCTCATGATACCGTCGACCTACGTATTCCTCACGCTCTACAGTCTGATCAATCTCAACGTCATCAATTGGGGAACACGTGAAGCGGTAGCCAAAGCGACGGGCGAAAAAACCAAAAAGGCGCCGATGGAACGATGGCTCGACAAGATTGTGGATGTGCTGAAAGAGGCGATTCGAATTGTGTCGGGAAGAGAGAAGCGCGAGAATGTCGAAAAACAGAAAAAGTTTGAGAACAAGTTGAGCAAAATTGAGATGGCCTTACGGAGCATTGAGACGGGAGCGGATATCGCCAAAATTTTGGATGATGTCAAAGAGAAGAGAGAGATTGAGACGCAGACGGCCGACATTTTGGCATCGTCGCAAATGGAGAAAATCACCGAGAAGGAGATTGCCAAGGCCAACAAATATGTTTGGATGACGAATGAGCATTTGAAGGTGGGCAAAAACTACAGTACTCTAGAAATAGCTCAAAACCCTGAAAAAACCACCATTTTTTCAGGGAAAAAATGCTTCAAAAACTTTTTTTTTTTTGACAAATTTTGAAGTTTTCCATTTTTCGCGCCGAAAACTACAG
Source organism: Caenorhabditis sp. 8 KK-2011 (assembly GCA_963572245.1). Lineage (NCBI taxonomy): Eukaryota > Metazoa > Nematoda > Chromadorea > Rhabditida > Rhabditidae > Caenorhabditis > Caenorhabditis sp. 8 KK-2011. The sequence goes on along the minus strand of OY751546.1, from coordinate 1,718,973 downwards.
TACTCTGAAACATGAGTATTTTTTCTATAAACCACCATTTTTAAACAAAATTCATCAATTTTCTCCTCATTTTTTGACAATTTCGAAATCTCCCGAATTTTTGGGTTACTGTATTTTTTTCGCCTCCAAAAACTAGGCATTAGCAACAGAAATTGTGGGCGGAGCATATTTTTTTGCTTGCAAACACTGGCACGCACTTTTGGCCACGCCTCTTTTTGTTGTTGTTTTTTTCGGGCCTGGGTTTTGAGCCTAGTCAAAGGAAGGAAAATTAGTTTCAAAACAAAATATTCAAAATTTTGGGCGTGACCTAAACATTTTTATCGACAAAAAAATCTGCAAAATATATTTTTCAAATTTTTACTATGTCTCAATTTTCTCCTCTTTGGCCCATTGCCAGCGATCCATTTGTTTGCAGGTTTGTGAGCGTGGAAAACTGAAAGGAGCCGAAAAAACTTTCTGGAATGAGCTGATCGAAACATATCTAAAACCGATCAAATCGACGCCGGCCGAAACGAAACAAGTTGCCGAAGGGCTCGCCTCGCTTCGAAATCAGATTGCGTTCACCATCCTCTTGATCAACGCGCTTCTCGCTCTCGCCATTTTCCTGATTCAAAAACACAAAAATGTGCTGAGTATCAAATATGTGCCATTTAGTGAGTTGCCGTTTTTTTGTTAGTTCAACCTAGTCTGACATCTTTTCAGAGGGCTTTAAATGGACAAAAATGAACGAGATGACTGGACAATTTGAGCAGACTAGTGAGCCTTTGAAAATCGATCCACTTGGAATGGGCATTGTTGTTTTCCTGTTGGCCATTTTGTTTGTTCAAACAATTGGTAAGGTTTTGTTTTGAAGCATACCTGACCTAACAGGGTATCGAAAAAATCCTTAAAATTTTGTCACTGTGTATGACAACGAAAAAAACGGAGCAAATTAGCTGAAAATTTCAAAAATTTTACAAAAATCATAGTTTTTTAAAGGTTTTTTTGGCTCTTCGAAAAATTTGCGACCCCAACCAAGCCTGTTGTACAGTAATCCAGGCGGCACAAAGAAAGTTCAAATTTTATGAGGTGTGAAAAAGGTCTAATTAGGTCACATCTGTTGTTATTGTAGTGTTGATAACATTATAAACAACAACAACAGGTGTGACCTTTTCTCCAATGTTTGTTGACCAATTATTTACAACAACAAAAAAAATGACACGGTCCTTTTTCTCCTCTTAGGCCAGGTATGTTTTGAAGTCATTTTTGCTAAAAAGTATTTTTTTTTCCTTTCAGGAATGTTGCTTCATCGATTGAACACAATGATTGGAGCGTTTCAAGAAGTTCGGAATTTGTACGAGTACGGTGTCACGTCGGTTGTCAACACTAAAAATGATGACGAACGGATATTGACAAATGGTGAGGGGGGGTTTTTTTTTTGGCTGGGCAAAATATTGGGAAAAACGAGCCGAAATGTATCTTAATTTAAAGGAACATTCAGTTGTCGGGACGAGACCCAGACATATTGATACATGATGAAAAAATTTCATTCTAAAAAGTCGGTCAGATGTGAAAAAAGTTCAGAAAAAAAATGAAAATTACCGTTTTTCAGCAAAAATTCTCAACAAAAAAAAGTCTAGCGTCTTTTTCGGCCTGAGCTTTTGATTGACCTTTTTGTGATTTTTTGGGGTACTGTAGTTTTCCTAACTATCTGAAATTTCATCAGGATCACTAAAAGACAATGTATGGTTCAATATCAATGTTATTTTTTGCAGCTCGTCAAATGATCAACGCACGAACAATATCCGACGCACACGCTTGCGATGGATACACTCGACATCGTGCCGATGAAGGCGACGCCGGCAACGTTTTGTACAAACTGCAGAAGGCGAGACTCGCCAAACGAATGCAACGAAGTGCATTGTCCAATTGAACTACACAACTACAACAAGAAAATACTAACATTTTTCATATATATTTTATTTGCACACGTAAGTTATTAACTCACCCCACTCATTCCAGCTAGTCGTATAGTATTTTAGTTTTTTTTTTTTTTGGTCTTCTTTCTCTAATCATCATCATATCTATCTTGTCGAATGAATGCATATATTTCATTGGCAGCCCGAGTTGGTTTTACCGCGGGGACGTGTAGTTTTCAAAGAGAGAGAGAGAGTGAGAGACGGAGAGATGTATACAAAGTTGAACGAATAAACAAATTGAGTCATACCTTTGGAGAACATTGACCTGGTCACGTTTATTTTTATGATTTTCGGCCCGAAAATTTTGGTTATTTTTTGTTGGAAAAATTCAAATTTTAGATAATGTAGAAATTTTGAATTTTTACTGAAGGCATTTTTCTCGGACCGGCCTTTTTTTCAAGTTTTACAATTTTCGGGCCCGTAAAATTTTTAGAAAATATTTCCAAGTGTTTTGGGTACTGTAGTTCTTTTGGACAAAATCGGGAACTCAAAAACTGACCAAAATTATGAGAAATACGGTAGTTTTTTGTTCAAAAACCGAAATTTTTGACTTGAAAAATGTTCCGGGACCTATTTCCATGTAGGTCTGAAATTTGATGAAAAATGATTTTCAAAATTTCCGGGCCGGTCTGAAATTTTGATTTTTTCGAGTTTCTAACAATTTCCGGCCCGCCCCTTTTCAATCAAAATTATTTCTCTCAAAAAAACGGCCCGGCCCGTCTGTGATTTTTGGATTTTTTAAAATTTCCGGGTCGGGCTGAAATTTTGATGTTTTCTGGTTTTTAACAATTTCCGGGCCACAATTTTTATTCAAAATTATTTTTCTCGAAAAAACACGGACATTTCGAAACCGCGTGAAATTCTAGTTTTAAAATTGGAAAAGTTTGAGAAAAAAACCAAATTTTTTAATTTTTTGACATTTTTCCAATTTTTTTAAAACCAGAATTTCATGCGGTTTCGAAATGTCCGGAAAAAAAAATTGGGAAAATGTCAAAAAATAAAAATTTTGGTTTTTTCTCAAATTTTTCCAATTTTAAAACTAGAATTTCATGCGGTTTCGAAATGTCCGGGAGCCAAATTTTCATCATGATATATTTTCTGACACAAAAAAATTTTTGGCCAATTTTGTTTTCCCTTGGAATTTTTGAAAATCTCCGGGCCGGACTGAAAATGCAATTTTCCGGACCGCCCATTTTCATCCAAAATCCCTAGAATGTTTGGTTTTTGTCGGTTAGCCGATCGTCGGCCCGACAAACTCTGAGCGAAAAAAGAAAAAGTTGTAATGTACAAGAGTCGGCGGCGGCGTGAGAAAATCGATTGTTGTGCGGTTGTGTGTGTGTGTGTCTGTAATATGATATCGCCGAGAGCAGGCAGCCATCTAGCCAGCCAGCCAGCCTACTTCCTCCCCTTTTTGTGCTCCTAGCCGCCGTAGGGGTATACGGTAGTTTTTATTTACTATTACTCTATTTTTGCTTCTTCTTCATCCTCTTCTTTTTTCGCTTCAATCAGTCGTAGTCGTCGTTTTTCCAGGGCCCACGGAGAAATTTTTGTTTTTTTTTTTTGAAAATTTGAAAAAAAAAATATTGGACCAATTTTTGATGTAAACATTGGGTTGTTTATTTTTATCATTTATAATAATATACTTTTCGAAATTTTGAATTTTCCCCCGAAAAAGTAGTAACTTTTGGGAACTACAGTAACCGGTTCAATTTCGTGTGACGAGGGGGTACTGTAGTTTTTGTTTTTTTTTCGTGTTGAAGGGTACTGTAGTTTCTGAGAAATTTTGTCGAGTTTTTTTCCTCGGAAATTATCTGGCTGGCTGGAATATTGAGCGAAAATATTTCTTTTGAAATTAGTTGAGGTACTGTAGTTTTTGCTTTTTGTCTGAAAGGGGTACTGTAGTTTACTAAATCTTTTTTTTTTTTTTTTGAATTATTTGGGGTACTGTAGTTTTGAGAAAAAACTGATTATTTTTTTGGGCAAAAACTAGCGAAATTTGAAAAACAAAGTTTTTCACGGAAAATTTTTTGGGCCAGTTTGAAATTTTTGGTTTCGAAAATATCGAAGTTTCAGAATTTTCGGGCTTTTTGAGAAAGTTTCGAAATTTACGGGCCGGCCGGAAATTTTGAAAATGTCAGAATTCCCAGGCCGGGCTGAGAAATGAAGTCTCTCATTTTTGCAACCAAGATTACTGTAGTTTGTGGCAATTTTTCATTTTTCCACGAAGAATCGGAGGATTACTGTAGTTTCTAGCTTCCAAACAAAACATCTAGGCTCAATCGATGTCCAAAAAATGTGGCGTGACCTTTTTCTCTGCGTCTCGCACTCTCTCGTTACCTCAAAAATTTTATCCTTTTTTTTTTTTTTTTTTGAAATTTTCGAGCCGGTCTGAAACTTGTATTTTTTTGAGAAATCTGAATTCCAGAAATTTCGAAATTTGTCATTTTGAAAAAGACCCCAAAATTAAAAAAAAATGCTAATTTTTCCAACAAAGATTACTGTAGTTTTTCGGCCGGCCAAAAACTTTGATTTTGGAAAAAAAATCGGTTCTTGGAAAAAAATCTGCACGAAAATTCTTTGGAGTACTGTAGTTTTCGAACATCTAGGCTCAGTCGAGGCCCACAAAAAAATGACGTGACTTTTTTCACTCTGCGTCTCTCACACTCTCTCTCTCGTCACCTCCCAAAATTTTTTTTAAACTTTCGAGCCGGTCTGAAACTTTGATTTTTTGAAAAATCCGACAAATTTGAAAAGCCAAATTTGAAAATTCCAACAAAGATTACTGTAGTTTCTCTAGTTCCCTAGAAGAGTGACGTGACTTTTTCTCTCTGCGTCTCTCTCTCTCTCTCTCTCTCTCTCGTCACCTCGCAAAAATTCGTTCTCATTCATTAAAATAATGAAGTGTGTAAAACAATCCTGAAGGAAGGCGCTCAAGTGCCCCCCCCCCCCTCTACTACTACCATATTTTCGAAAGAGGGGGGACGTGTTTTTGTGTGTGTTTATTCATAATTTAAGCATATGTCCCCCCTTCTGTGTATGTATGAGAACACAAACAAATACAGATGGCTTCTTGTTTTGGGGGGAAGGGGGGGATAGGCATGATTTTTATCATCTAGGGGTGCCTTTTTAAGGGGGGTTGGGCAGATGTGACACTTTTTTTACACCTGTCTTTTTTTTTGTTTGGTGCCTAATTAGTTGGACAAGTTTTTGCTCTTGTTAATAAGATGAAGGATACTGTAGTTATTTAAAGAGAAGAGAAGAGAAAAATCGATAAGTGTCGAATTTCAGTGTCTGCCACATCTGGTGTGTATAATAATAATAGTAATGATAGTAGTCATGCATGGTTATAAAATTATTACGTCACTAAAATAACACACACTCTCTATGGTTTTTTGTTTTTTAGTGATGGGAGGAGAAGGAGGAGAAGGAGTACTGTAGAGGAAGATTTTGTTGGTCTGGAAGAAAAATTGGGAAAATATTGAGATCAACTTTTTTGGGAAAATTTTCGGTTCAAATAGGTTTTTTTAGGTCTGAAAAATTTTTGGGATAATTTTTATGAGAAAATTTTAGGCTGAGACTGGGTTTTGACCATATTTTCTTAGAAAAATACGATTTTTTTGAGAAATTTTGAAGGTCTGAGCTTTTCGGGCCGGCCTGGACCAATGGGATATGTATTTGGAGGAGTACTGTATTTTTTTTTTTGGTCTGGAAAAAGTTGACCAGCCCATAGGAAGATTTTAGCCCGGGAAACTTTTTTTGGACAGAAAATTTTCTGGAATTTTTTCCTAGAAAAATTGACTCGAAAAATTTTGAAGACTTGAATTTAAAATGGGCTCTTGAGAAAGGTGGATATATTTTTTTCTGAAAAATTTTGAGCTTAAAAATTTGTCAAAAATTTTCTGAATAAAATGGGCTTTTCAGGACGGCCCGGACCGGTGAAAATTTTTTTTCTCGAATTTTTTTGAGGTCTGGAAAATTTCAGAAGATTTTTCCAAAAAAACAATTTTCTCTGTGGATTTCTGAAGTTTTTTGGTCTGAAAAATGGGGTTTTGAGATTTTCGGAAAATATCCAAAAAAAATTAGATTTTTATGTTTTGGAGTACTGTAGTTTTTGGCGCGAGAAAAATGAGAAAAAGTTGAAACATTTGAAAAATGTCGAAAAATTGTCTGTGAAAAATTTTCAGGATCAAAAAAATTGGCTCTTGTCCAAAAAACTGAGCAAAAAAAAACTTGGAAATTTTTTTTTGGGTTTTTCAGACCGGCCTGAATTTTTTTCGATCCGAAAAATGACAATTTCCAGGTTTCTGAACAGCAGAAAATTGTTTTTTTCTCATTTTTTTAACCTAAAAAGTCTCGAAATTTTTTTGACGCAAAAAATTTTTTCAGCACAACATGGCCGACACATCAGCCCTGTGGGCGACAACAATTCCTCAACCCGACAACAATCTCATTATCAAGGATGCGGCGACGATTCCGCAAGCTGCGACAATTTCGGCCGACAATATTTATGGTAACATTTTGTTTTTTCTTGCGCTCTTTGCGTCAAAAATTTTTTTTTGAGGAAAAATTTTGCGATTTTTTGGAGTGAGGCTTAGAATGAGGCTTAGACTTTTCTGAAATGCGGTTAAAATTTGCTAGATTTCCAAAAATGTGATTAAATTCAAGAATTTTTTGGAGTGAGGCTTAGACTTTTCCCCTTCTAGATTTCCAAAAATTTGATTTCTCCCTGTCCCTTTAAATTCAAGAAAAAAATTAAATTTTTGGAAAATTTCTAGAAAAAAATCGCGATTTTTTGGAGTGAGGCTTAGACTGAGGCTTAGCCTAAGGCTTGCTAAAAATCAAAATTTCTTCCCGGCAATTTCGAATTGTTGTCTCATTCGCTCTCTGCGTCTCTCACTCTCTCTCTCTCTCTCTCACTGTGTTATTCTTTGTATAATTGGGCGTGACCTGGTGCTGTGTGTGTGTGTTCTTTTCTATATACACACACATATGTAAGTGCTAATGTGATGGTGTTGGGCCGTTTTTTTAACCTTTCTCTTTTTTTTTTGGCTCTTCTCTGATTTATGGATTATGTTGAGAGCAATTGTGCACGCTTTTTGATCTGACCGGTTTTTTTTTGTTGTTGTTTTGAAAACTCTCTGGGTACTGTAGTTTTTCGACGAATTTTGAGAAAGCTAGCCAGCAGGGTACTGTAGTTTTTGACGCCATTTTTTCTAAGCCTCAGGTTTTCTAGCTCCCAGTTCCTAGCTCCCGTACTGTAGTTTTTGACGCCTGGGGTTTCTACAGTAATCTTTGTTTTTGTTGTCAGGGTACTGTAGTTTTTTGGCGCCAAAAACAAAAATTTTCTAAACCGTAGTTTTTTGGAAGTTTTTCTCATACTCCCAGAATCTGGTACAATCCAGGGTACTGTAGTTTTTTGGCGCCAAATAATTGTTCTGTTTTCTTTTTTTTCAATTTTCTAAAGTACTGTAGTTTTTGGCGCAGACAAACATTTTTAGAAAAATTCGCGATTTTTTCGCGCCGAAAATTTCTGGTTTGGGCCTAGACTCAGACTTGCGGAAACCCGGGGCCGAAAATTTTGAAATTTGAAAAAATGTGGAATTTCGAAATTCAGAAGTTCAGAAAATTTCAAAACCTAGAAAACATTTTTGAATTTTTCGCTAAAAATTTTGAGCTCAAAAAATTCTTCTCGGCCCGGAAATTTTCAGAAAAATTTTTGAATCAAAAATTTTTGCAGTTTGGAAAAGGTTTGAAACTCGAAAATATATATCTTAACATTTTTTTCAAACTGAGGCTTAGGCTTTTTGAAATTCGGGCCGAAAAAAAATTGATTTTTTTCGGGCCGGCCCGGAAAATTTCTTAGGCTTTTTGAAATTTTTTTGAAACTTTTTGAAAGATTTTTCAAAAATTCAGAAATTTTTGAAAAATCCAAGTTTAGAGAACATTTCGAGCTCAAAACCCCAGCCTTTCCCTATTTGACATCTCGCCAAAAATATATTTGTAAACAACTCTCACCCTCTCAAAACAAACAACATCTATTGTATTCATTGTTTTGTCAGGTACAACAAGCACCTCTTCAACATCAACCTCCGCATCTTGCGCCGCCGCTTCTTCTTCTTCTTCTTCATCGAACGCAGTCGCCGCAGCAGCCGCCGCAGCCGCAGCCGCAGCAACCTACAACAACTACAACAACACCGCATCATATCCGACGTCAGGTTATACAATGTATACAAGTGCGACAAATCCGGCGACATATTATCAGCAAGTCGCGTCGAACCTGCGAGCGCAAAGTGCTGCGTTTCCGTACTCGTTGACCGCAGCGGCCGCAAGCGCCGCAACACCTTCGGCCGCCTATTATTCCGCCGCAACATATCCCGTCGACTATTCGGCCGCCTACAACACCCAGCCCTACTATCGTCAATATTACAATCCGCTGGGCACTGCGGCGGCGTACGCGTCGCTTAGCGATGTTACGTCGCTCGCCGCCGCGTCTTCGTCTTCTGCTGCGAACGTTGCGAACGTTGCGACGTCGTCCGGCGAGTTTGTGATGAAAGAGAAGAAGGTGAAGACGACGAGCAAAAAGAAGAAGAATGGATCGTGCTCGCCGGGCGATGAGACTTTTGTGAGGGTGTTCATATGGGACATTGATGACGTCACCATGTTGTCGAGAAATATTATTGGACATTTGGCTAATCAGGTTGGTTGATTTAGGCTCCGCCCACAAATGTGTGCCGCAAAACGTTTTTGAGACAAAAAATAGAGACCTTTTCTTTTTTTTCAATCTTTTTTTTTTCATTTTTCAAATTTAAGCCCCGCCCACAAAAGTGTGCCCCCCGATTTTCGAGACATCTTCTAAGTGATTTTGAAGCCCTATTTCGTTGATTTAGGCTCCGCCCACAAAAGTGTGCCGCAAAAAGTTTTTTGGGCTAAAAAAATTGGGTCCCTTTCTTTCTCTAATTCTCTCAGTACTCAGTTTTTCAATTTAGGCTCCGCCCACAAAAGTGTGCCCGTCTGAAAATATAACAATTTTGGAGCCAAAACCTTTTTGGCCGGGTTTCTCCTCAAAATTTCACATTTCTGAGTTCAAATTCAAGCTCCGCCCACAAAACTGTGCCCCATTTTCGAAAAATTCCAACTTTCAGTTTGAAGTCCAATACAATCAATTTAGGCTCCGCCCACAAAAGTGTGCCCGACCTCAATTTTTGCGCCAGAAAAAAAGAATGTGTTCAAGCTCCGCCCACAAAAGTGTGCACATTTGGAAAACCTGAACTTTTCTCATTGTTGACGCACTATTTTCTAAATTTAGGCTCCGCCCACAAAAGTGTGCCTTGAATGATGTGAGAAAAAAAATTGAATTTCAAACTTTTCGATTTTCGCCCAAAAAATTAGAAATTAAGCTCCGCCCACAAAAGTGTGCCAGATCTATGTATGGAAAAATGATTAAAGCTCCACCCAAAGAAAGTGCCTGAGCTAGAGAAAAATTAGGCCCCGCCCACAACACCATGCCTAAAAATCTAGTGACCACATTTTTGAACCATTTTTTGATCAGACTCCGCCCACAAAATTGTGCCCCATTTTCGAAAAAAAAAATTAAAATTTTTCGATTTTCGCGCTCGAAAAAGCTAGAAAAATAGGCTCCGCCCACAAAACTATGCCCCCCCCCCAAAACCGCCTAATCATCAATTCGCAGTTTCCCAACATTGCACCATCCGGAATTCTACTCTTCCGTCTCGTCGAAAGTGTCGTCAACATGCACTTCAACGATCCGAACGAGTTGCAAGAGGCCGATGTGGTGAACATCGAAGACGCCGTCGTCGACGACACCATCATCGACGGTCCCATCGACAATCTACGCGGTTTGGATGTGATGCGACGTGTCGCGCCAAAATACGCCGCTCTGCGACACTTCTACAATCAAATGTCGCTGAGTTTCAAGGGTAAAGGCGGCATGATTAGTTATGGTGAGGGCGATTTTTGAGGCGCGAAAAAAAGATTTTTGAAAATTTGCAGAACTTTTGGACAAGTGTAACATGATTGGACAAGAGGGCGACATTTGTCAGGCCATTGCCAAACATCAAGAAGTATTCTGGAATCGTTGGCAATGTGCCAGCCGATCTCTCGACCTCGTCACCGAACGATCTGCTGAGTCCAACAACAAATATGCCAACATTGTGCTGTCCGGAGAGGGCGTGGCCTATGGAGCCGCGCAACTTTTGATCTCCGGACACGCCGCCTCAATACCGATCGATAATGTCTACTCGACGACGAAGGGAACGAAAGAGTCGATTTTTGAAAAAATCCAAAGTCGTTTTGGTAAAAAGTGCTGCTTGGTGGTGATCACGTCGTCGAGTGATACGGCGGCCGTTGCGAAGAAGGTGAGAAATGTTTTTTTTTTTTTTTGTTTGGAGAGAAAATGTTTTTCGGACCGGCCCGAAATTTCTGAAACATAATAGAGGAGTTAGATTTGAAGAGAAAAGATTCTGAAAATTTCCGGGCCGGTCTGAAAAATCTGAAAAATTATGGAGAAGAGAGATTTAGAGTTTTAAAAAATGTTTAGAAATTTCCGGGCCGGCCCGAAAAGTTGTATCTGAAATGAAAAAAATTGTTGAAATTTTTCGGGCCGGTCTGAAAACATTTGGAAAGTAAAAGGAAAATATCACGATAAAAAATTCTGAAGTTTTCCGGGCCGGCCCGAAAAAGTCAAAATTGAAGAAAAAATATTCTGAAAATTTTTAGGGCCGGCCTGAAAAGTTGTATCTGAAGTAAAAAAAATTCTGAAGTTTTTCAGGCCGGCCCGAAAAGTTGGCTGTGGAAAAAAAATTCTGAAAATTTGAAAATTCGGAAAAAAATTAGAGAAAAAGAAAATTTCCGTCCCTTTCCAAAAACTGTCATAAATATGTTACAGCTATCAATTCCCGTCTGGCCAGTGGTCAACAACAACGGAAGTGGCGATATCGACAAGCTCGTCTCCGCCCAACGTGATTATTTGCTCGGCTAATTTTTTTTCATGCTTTTTCATTTTTTTGTTGCTTCCTCCTCCTCCAATTTTGCCACTTTTCGGGTTTATTTATTTTGTATCAAAACATTTTATTGAATAAAAAAATTATCCGGAAAACTCAACTAACCACGTTTTTTTCATTTTGAAACTTTTTGGCTTAAGTTTACACAGTTTTCGAATAACCCCCTGCTAATTGACAACCAGATTCTTCTTTAAAATCGCATAGTGAAAACTCATATTCAAATTTGAAAAAATCGGATTTTTCATTAGAAAAATCTAATCAGAAATAAATCATTTAAAAAAATTTCAAAGATTAAAAAAAAACGCGTGACCTAGTTTCGATGTCACGTGTATGACGTGGCAAGAACGATGATGAATGAGACGCCTGAATTTTTCAATTGATTTTTTGTTCGATACGTCAAAACGTGAGTTGTGAATTTTTTTCACTGAGAAAACCATAAAATACTGAATTTTTGCAGGTAAATTATGCTCAAATGGGTGTCAATTGTCTTTGCTTCATTCTCGTCGATTGTGGGTTTGGTGGGTACATTGTTGCTCGTCCTCGGGAAGCTTCGTCCAGTCTGTAGAAAATTTCTCAGACACTTGCGATGGCCCACCGTTCACAAGTTGAACTCGACAATTTGAGAGATCTTACTATCACATTACCAATCACCATCACTGGAAAAGAAATCGCTTCTCATCTTGCGTCTAAATTTGAATCGGGCGGGCTTGTAGCGGTGAGTTTAACATACCATGTTGATGATGTTTTTGATATCCTTGAGAAAGAATATGTCGAAAAGGTAAAAAATCTGGCTCCAAAACTTTAACTTCCATTTCGACGCTAGAAAATATTATGACTTCTTTTTGGACAAGCATACAGATTATATGGAAATTATTCTATAATCTTGAATATTGCAAAATTAGGTAAAATACCGATTTTTAGAATTTTTTGAAGTTATGATTTTTTTAAAGTTGTCAACTGACAATTGAACAACCTAGAAAAATCGAAGATAGTTCTGAAGTTTCACTTACTTTCATCCGATTCAATATTTCCTCATAAGATGTTTTCAGACAATTCACGGCTTTAATGAAAACATCGGTCACAGCGTGGTGCAGTGGTTCATCTACAGATTATGAATCCAAGGTCGATGGTTCGAACCCCGTTGTGGTAAATAAACATTTTTCTTTTTTTTTTCTCACTCACATTTTTAATCACTGAAACTTCACATGCCTCTACTAATTTTTGTCGAAATGTATCATAATCAAATCTAATTTCCACACCGTATCCTCTCATATCAACCAAATTCAAGCGTTCTCGAGAATTTTCAATAATCGTTTTGCTCTCTAAAATGTTAAAATCCAGATATTTATATCTCATGAACAGTTTTCACCTCTCACATATTCATCCATACTTTCTTGCGTGTCTAACTCATTGCTAGTTCCAATCGTTGCTCCTCCAATCAAACCAATTGACAACACTATCAAAACGACGAAAGGAATCACCCAGAATATTGATAATTTCCCATCTTGTTCGGTTTTTCGTTTCAATTTCCGGAGAAATAGAAGGACAAGAACAGCGATAGTCAATAGAATGGAACTGATTGATAGTCCGGTATAGAATATGGCGATCAGTTCCATTTTGGAGAAATATCAGGAACTGGCAAAATTTATTCCACGCCTTTTTGTGATTGTCGGGGTCACGCGAATATTCGAATTTTTATTGAGTAAAAAATATTGAGTTCATTTTGGGCCAGAGCTTAAAACGGGCTTCAAAAACCCGAAAATTGGGGAAAATCAGGCCCGGTTTTTGGGCCATACTGGTGGAGTGTTATAGCACATTTTGAAGCCTGTTTCAAGCTCTACAAGATAAGGTTAAAAAAAATAGAAAAAAATTATTTCAACAAATATTCGCGTTGAACATTGTAGAAAATATCGAGCGAATCGTCTTGATCAATCGGCCAAACCGGAATGTTCAAATTTCTCGCCGCCTTGATTGTGCGATCATTCGACGACACAACAACAAAATAGACGGCGTCGTTGAACGTCGCCTGAACACGTCGCAACACATCTTCACGCGACTTGCGATGCGTTGAGTAGACGTTGGCGAGTGGTACCATGTCGGACATGCCAGATGTCAACATTTGACCCACGCCGTATTCGAGTGTGTCTTCGGTGATGACGACATTTTCGCCGCGTTTTGACATGAAAAAGTCGGAGGCGAGTTTGAGACATTGTTTCATTTTCTCCAACCGTGCTTGGAACACTTCTTGTAGTTTGAAAAATGCGTCGCAAAGTTCTGGATACGTTTCAAACTCCTCCATTTCGTTAATGAATTCTGCAAAAAAAAGCAAATTAGGCTCCGCCCACAAAACTGTGCCCAACTTCACCTTCAATTTTTTTTCCATGTGAGAAATTTGGGGCTTTTCAGACCAGCCAGCAAATTTTCAGAACTTTTTTTCTGAAAATTTTCCGGGCCGGCCTCATTTTTTTCCAAATTTTTATCTCTGGAAATCTGTTCTCAAGAATGTTTTAGAATTTTCGGGCCGGTCCAAAAATTCTCAGATCTTTTTTCAGATTCTCTCTAGAATGTTCAGAATTTCGGGCCGGCCCGGAATTTTTCAGAGTTTAAAAAAAAAATTTTCAGACCGAATTTTCAGAATTTTTTCTCTGAATCTCTCACTTCTCTGTTCTATTTCCGAATTTTCGGGCCGGCCCGGAAAACTTCAGATTCTCTCTAGAATGTTCAGAATTTCAGGCCGGCCCGGAAATTTTCTCTGAACCTCTGAAGGGGTTTTTAGAATTTTCAGACCGGGCCGAAAAATTTCGAGAACATTTTTCTCTCTCACTCCCGAATGTTTCCGACTTTCCGGGCGGGTCCGATACCTTTAAAATCAGTTTTTCCAGATTTTTCTATCCGCATTCCGAAAAAACCACCATACCTCTCTTAATCAACGTTCCATACACCTCCGCAGTAAGTTCCAACCTCTTATACTCATAGTCCGTCTCCTCCTCCTCCACCGCGTCCTTATAATGCATCACATTTCTCCCCCTCTCGTTCAACCACGTAAATTTATCCGCAACCATTTCCAAAAAGTCCTCAATTGCCTCACACCCCTCCAACAATTTTGGGTCCTAGAAAATTATTATTTTCTTGAAATTCAGTGTCAGAAAACTCACAAGTTTCGCGATTTTCTCAATATTCTGCCAGCCGAGCTGAGTGACAAAATCAACATCATAGACAAAAACAAGCAGCGGTTTCGCCGGCGGCTCCGGCTCATCCAACCCCCAAAGATCTCGCACATTCACTTTTTCGATGCCTACAGCTAGCGCTTTTTCCATCTCCTCTTTTTTTGCCTCTTTTTCTGCGTCGATTTCGGCGTCCTGTAAAAAAGAGCACATGTTATTGCGCACTGACAGGTGCTGTTTTGGAGGGGAACTCACCATTATCGCTTGCTCTAACCGCATCTCGTCTTCTTTGCGAACCGTGCTCGTTTTTCCTGAGTACATCTCACCAAGAGATGGATAATTCGGGCAAACACACTTAGTCTTCGGCCAATCGCATACTTTTTTCGGCTCCGATTCGATGAGAACAATATTAATATTTTTGCGCATCATGGTTGCAAAAGGACAACAACAACAACAAAAATGATCCAAATGACGCTCATCGCGATCTCATCTAGGCCACGCCCCCTGACCTGCCTCCCTCTATTGCGCAATTGAGCACATTTTTTGGGCGTCCTCTCTTCCCAATTTCTGGTCATAGACACAGACACAGAGACTGTTGTTACAACAGTTTTTTATCAAAATATTTAGCAACCAGAGAGAAAAAGAAAAACGGTATAAACTTTACCTAAATAAAACTACCCGAGCACACACAATTAACAGCATAAGTGAAAGGGGTGAGGGTATTTCTGAAAGCAACATTTTACATAGTATTTTTCGATTTTGAGCGTGGATTAGTGGAAAAAAAATGGTTAAAAATTAATATTTGCGAAATATGGCACAAATAGAACAACATGCATCGTTTGACTACTGGAATATACTCGGCGCACGGAGACGTTCTTGCTCCTAAAATTTTGTTTTTGGGATTTTTTCACGGAAAAATATTAAACTCACAACAAATTCTTTAAGATCTTCGTGCTTGAAATACGTTTGAATATTGTGAACGTCGTCAGAGCTGATTTTGAAGTTTGTGGGCAACGGGTCGCCAGCAGATCGCGATTTGTCAAAAACTGTGACCACCGGTTCAACGAACCGAATAACTTGCTGCAATTGATCGTACTTGAAGCCGGTCGCATCCTCAACCACCGACGTCGGTTCATAACATGCAAAAAGTACGGCGGCGGCTATTGTGCGATATGTGAAACGAAGCGAATCCGTTTCGAAAAGAAGATAATCGAGAATTTTTGCCATGTGAACAAAATCTTCGCGCATCATGTCAGGTACAAAATAATTCGCCTCGAGGACATGAGAATCACCATCATCTATAGAATCGTCACATCCCAACATTTGTAGATATGTCGCCAACCAGTGAACAGAGGTGATTGGACCGAGACTCCAATTGATCGCGCGAACAATCAAAATTTCCATTTGTCGAATATTTTCGCAATCGAACGCCCCATCAGTAAGATTTGCGAAATCTTCACACCGTGGAGGATATATTTCCTGAATTCTTTCATGAAAATTAGTTTTCCTCAATTCTCACCTCATATTTTGCAGCTATAAATAACGAAGCAGCTCCAACTAGTTGAAACGTGCTCTGTGTAATTTCTCGTTCATTCGATTCAAGATATCTATCAACATAATCAATCGCAAGGTGGAATGTTTCACGATGAAGATTTTCCGATTCACAAACCTTTAAAAAAATATCAAAACTTTTGTTTCTCTATAACTACTCACCTCCATCAACCAGTCAAGCAATAGTGCTCGCATCGACTGAGTCATATCAGGATGATTATTGAGCAAACAATGACTGGCTCGAGAAATCTCATCCCGTCCGACCATCAACGACCAAACCTTCTCAGGAGACCCAATACCATCCAATTTATTCGCATTCATAGCCTTCGGCGCTTCGAGCAATGTCACATCATTCATGTGTAAACTAGACACGGCGAATTGTTGATTCTGAAGTGGCGCTGTCAAATCGTCGTCGTCCGAATCGTCCTCGTAGTCTTCATAGTTTTCTTCTTCGTCTTCCTCCTCATCCTCATCATCGTAATCTTCTTCTACTATACCATCTTCATCTACATCACCAAAGTCTATAGGTGCATAAGGATCGATGTTCGAATCAAAAGAATCGTCTTCTTCTTCCATCACTGGAAGTGGAGATCCTCGACTTCTAGACTTTATCGAATGAGATGACGAGGATGTTGTTCCAGAAGATTTGGAACACGTCGATTCGGAAGATTCATCGCTCCCGTCACTTTTTTTCTCATTAGATGCTCTTTTCGCTGCTGGCCCCACCTGAAAAAAAAAACAAAAAAAATAAGTAGGGGGCACCCGGATTTGAACCGGGGACCTCTCGATCTGCAATCGAATGCTCTGCCACTGAGCTATACCCCCTCGTGTCTGCAGAACACCGGTTTAACCAGAAACGACAGCGAGAAACGAACAAACACACAGTTGCTGGTCAGTTTGTGGACAGCATGCAGGAAAAGAACAAGAGGAAATAATATAACAACTTATTGAAGAAGACACAAACACAAACCTGACTGCTTCTGCGTTTTCGGCACTCGGGTGAAGATGATGTCGGCTCAATCGCCATCGCTGCACTGCAACTTCGAGTCACGCGTCTTGTCGACATTATTTGTGTTGGAATATTCTCCTTAATGTCGATGGAAGCTTCGTCCAGTCGTCGACGAAGATCACCGTTCGGCGATCTGAAACAACCCGATTTAACAACAAATATCATGATGAACTATTGACTTACATAGAAATAATCGGATCTTCCACTTTTTCAAATCTCGTTTTTGAAGCTTCGTCGATTTGTCTGTTCTTTGATAGTTTTTTACCAGCCATTACCTGTAAAAAACATTGTTAAGTCATAGGATCAATTATTCGTTACAAGTGAGATAAAATCAGGTTTCACATGTGACACTGACAAAATAAGACAATAAAACTCTCTCGCGTTTATTTTTCAAACCAGGAAGTTTTTAAATATATGTACTGAAAGAGCATAGTTTTTCAATAAAACGTGAGATTTCAGTTTTTTTTCGAAAGCTAGGTTCGGGACGACAATACGGCCCAAGTTTTGTGAATCTGATACCTGGAAGGTTTCTACACGGCTTTAAAAACACCAAAATCTCACTCAGATAATCATTGTGGAGGTCGTGAAGAGGTCATTTAAAAACTACATCGTTGAGATCTCTCAACGAGCTAGAAAAAAAACGAATGAAAAAACGAGGTCGTTACGAGTTCGATGCGAGCTCGGCAAATGAACTGAAAACGAGGTCGTTGCGAGCTCGCTACGAGATCGTCAGTGTTTTTTATTTGTCATCTTCTTTTTAAACAAATTTCCAACGAATGGATTCAGTAACAGTTTAGAGTAGTCGGTAAAGTGAATGTCTTTCAATCAAAAGGTGCGAGTTCGATTCCCAGTTAGGTTTGACATTTTTTCAAAATTGACTTAGTTTTAGGAGTTCGTGGAAAACTCAAAAACGAGCTCGTTGCGAGGACCGAACGACATCAAATTGACCTTATCTGCGAGCTCGAAATCACCTTGTCAACGACCTCCACAATGATTATCTGAGCACTTTCCTGTTTTCAGAAGAAAAAAAGAAAAAAAAACGTTTGAAATAATTGTTACAGTAGTTTACAGGTCTTACCACGGAAAGTGTTCAATAGGGCAAACTTGCACCATCCACTTTAAAGTTTTAATATTTTTTATTTTCTTTTTTTTTCTTTTTCGTTGTTGGTCACGTGAAAATGTCATTTTTCACGTCGTACAATAACTTAAATTCCTCTAGTTTTTTGGATTAAAGCTTAACACAACTGTGCCAGCGAAAAATCAAATTTTTTGAATAAAAAATCATTTATTTCAAGAAAAACACTTACTTGAATCAGAATTATTTCCCGGAACAATCTTCCTAATTAGAACAAGCCAATTAGGCAAAACGGAACTCAAATATCATCAAAAAACAAAGTGCTCCTAGCGGTCTGTCTGCATGAATTTGAATTAAGCGCGCGAAATCGAGTCGGCAAGCGAAATGGGTCTCACACCGAACACCTTCAGAAAGAGACGTTTTTGTTTCTCTCTCATTTCTCCTCGCCTCATAGACATGATTAGAGTGCAGGAGGGTGTGAGAGAAAACATGAACATGGACACAAGATATTTTTTCTGCTGTGTCTTCGCTTTGTCGTTTTCTTCTTGCAAATTGATCTTTTTTAAAGTACACTATTATTTATTCGAAATATAATAATTTTTAGCTTATCACATTTTTTGCAGAACGGAAATCATGTCGGATGATGAGGATGAGGGAATGTTGAGAATAGTGGAAAGCCCATCAGAGGAGTCAATAGGTTTAAAATTTACTTTTTTTATAATTGCTATATGAATATCGATTTTTCAGCTCCCTCTGCACCTATAGCAAAACCTCTACAACATCTAGACCATGAAAATCGAGTTCTTTCTAACTCTGGTAAGTTTGAATTTTTTTGTTTTTTAAAGAAATTGGGGGTTTTAGGGAATATTATGATCAATTCTTTGAAAGAAGAAAATAAAGAGAAAGAAGAAGGTGAAATCGATGATGATGAACCAACGGGAGGTGATTCAAACGCACCTGCCGAACCTGTTCAATGTTTTGACATGCCTAACATCATGCCAATACCAACACCAACACAATCAGCATCAACAACAACAACAGAATTAGTTGAAAAAGTCGAAAACCCGATTGTAAAAGAAGAAATCAACGAAACTCCAAAAGCATCGAGAAAACGTAAAGATCATTCGCAAACGGAGGCAACTGCGCCAACAGAAAAACGAAAAACCAACGAGACGCCGACAAATCATCGATCGAAACGAACAAGTCATCAGGTGGCTTCAGCTGCAATTGCAGCATGTTTTGATGAGGAGGAATTGGCTATTCCTTCGCAACCTACAAGTAGTCATGCGTCAAAATCTCAGGAATCAACTTCAAAGAAACAAAAGGTATTTTCAAATATTTCTTTTAAAAATCTCGAAGTTTTTGCAGAAAGACGCAACGACAAATTGCTGCGAGAAAAATGAAGATACGTCAGATATCGCAGAAAAATTGTCAATTCTAGACGCAGCGCCAGGTTCGACATTAGTTATCGAAATCACCGTTATGTATAAATGTGGTGGGTAGCAATTATTTTCATCTATAATTATCGGTTGAATCATAAACTTTCAGCTGAGCACCTCGCATTTCGAACAAAAGGGAAAGATGGTGACATTTACGGAATGCTCAGCGACACATCGTCGAAAATGCATGCGGGTCTTGCGGCGAAGCGCAAAACTCTGCCAGCGAAAACGGAGAACGGTGTGGCAGACGATAACAGTCAGGGAAGTAGTAGCAGTAGTAGTAAGGGTGTGAACGGGAATGGAAGAAGTGGACGTGGCAATTCACAAGTTGGCGATCACCATCATCATCACAATAAAAATGACAAGCGGAAAGATGCAAAACGGCGAAATGTCAAAGACGGAGATGAGGATATCGATGTCTGTTGGAATGATGAGGGGGCTTCGAACAATTTGAAATTGGTTGAAACGGACACGTAGGTTTTTTTCGTTGAGATTTGGTATTTAAAAAATTAACCAAAAATCAAGACCCGGCCGAGAATTACGCAAAAAAAGAGCCAGAATACATTCAATTTTTCAATTTTCGTGACGAGACCCAAAAATTATTTTCTCAAAAAAAGTCGCAGTCAATTTTTTCAAAAGTTACAAAAAAACAAAGATAAATGACTGAAAAGCATAAAAAAGGGCCAATATAAAAAGAAAAAAATAATAAAAACAAACGAGACAAGAAAAAAGAAAACTGAGCAAAAGATGAAGAATGAATCAATGAATGAATGAATGAGAACAGAAAGACATATAGATTGTCGACTCCGCCCACTTTTTGGACGCGGCGTGGGTTGTAAAAATGGGCGGGGTCGACGGTCTAACAACGTGCCAACACCTCATTTATCTGTCACTCTCCTCATTAAGCACGCCGCCAAAGATGAGCACATCTTCCTGAGTGCGTTTATTCATTCATTCTTCACCTTTTGCTCAGTTTTTTGATACTTTTTTGTCTCTTTCGTTTTATTTTTAGTGATGTGTTGAACTGTTCCTTTAATATTGTACTCAAAATTTGTTTTTAAAGGAGAGAAATGCATGATTGTCATTTCGAAGGATGTATGAAACGGTTTCATCTGTCGAGCGAGCTGAATTACCATGTTACAAAGTTTCACAGAAGAAAAGTTGTGAGTTTTGACTTTCGCCTAAAAATAGGAAAAAAAATTGATTTTTCAGGTGTTGACAGATTCAATAGCATGTCAGACAACGGTGTCATCGTTTGATCCTCCACCTCCTGCACCCGCTCCACCACCGCCACCGCCACCAGTAGTAGTAGCACCAGCACCACCTCCACAACAACAACAACAACCCGCCGAGCCGACACCTATGCCAATTTTGCGAAAAGAGCCGGCACACATTGCCACAAGTTCGCCGATTTATTCCGACTTGTCGGATGATGAGGAGCAGGTGAAGAAGACGATTGTCGAAAAGAATCAGACGGTGAAAAAACCGCTGACCGTTCCGCTACAACCGGCTTCGTCGTCTTCCTCCTCTTTGTCCTCGTTGGCAAGTGTGTCGACGCCATCATCGTCGACGACCACAGCAAACGTCGGAACAATTGGTATTAGTGGAGCGATGAAGAATTTCATACCGACACCGGCGGCTATTCGGAATAACACGGTTTTTGTCACCAATTCTCCGGCTAGGCGTGAGTTTTTTATTACGTTTCCAAGCCAAAAAAGTTTTATCCCTATAACTGTGTGAAAAAAAATGAAAAATCCTTGAAAATGAGCGAGTTTGAACAAAAACCCAAAAAACCCGAGATTGAATCGTGCATTTGTTCTTCGAGGCGCTCTCCCTTTTTTTGTGCTGTGTCTCACAGGTAGTGAGTACGACACTCCGCTTGCCCTTTGTTTAGCACAAGTGTAAAGGTGGAGTGTCGTAAGATGGAAATTTAAACCGCCTGTAAGAGACAACACAAAAAGAGGAGAGCACGCCAGAAAGTGTGAACACATCGACGAACAAATGCAAAATTCAATCGGGAGATTTTTTGGTTTTTTGCTCAAACTCGCTCACTTTGAAGTATTTTTTCTTATTTTTTCCCAGAATTATAGGAAAATACGTAATGTGTATGCTTTGTGTCGTAAATCAGAGGTTGTTTTGAAATTTTCAAAAAAGTTTCGACATTTTCAGCACAATCACAAGTGACAACACAAATGCCGATGCCACCCTCTTTACCGGCAGCAACACTGCCTCATCAAATGCCGTTCGGTTTTCATCCAGGTATGCTGCACCCGGGAATGATTGGCCAATTTCAACCGAGCGGCAGTCGAGACGGTATGGGCGGTGTGCCCAACATGCAAATGGGTAGAACACCATCGCGACAAGATCAACATCAACAGCAGCAACACAAAATACACGAGTTGACAAAAGATCCGAATCCGTTGAGAATGGGTGGTGGAAGTGGTGGACCGGTGGCGCTGAAGCCGTCACATCTACAGCCGCAAAAAGTGACGCCCATCGTGTCGACACCTAACCGACCGCCTAATCAATTTATGGCGCCAAGTGAGTGGAGACATGGCCTTGTGCTCATTTTTTTTGTTGTCTAATTTCTAGACCCCGCCCAACAACAGCAGCAAAATCAACACCTGTTTCATATACAGCAGATGCAGATGGCGGCGGCGAGAGGAATTCAGGTACAGTTTTTTTTTGTTGGTTGTTGAAAAAATGAGGAAAAGTTGATGGAACACCCTTGACATTTGTTTCAACGGGAGAAAGAAGAACAGCGGTGTTTGAAAATGAGAAAAAATAGTGGAAGGGTTAAAAAAGCTGGACAAAAATGCCTACGTTTTTTTCTGGACAAAAAATGTGGAAGGGAAATTTTCCCGATTTTCTAGACCCGCAATTTTGGGCCTAAAAAACAAAAATCGAAAAAATTGCAGAATTTTTTTTTAATTTTCGTGGCGTGACCTGAACATTTTTCTTGGAAAATGTCATTATGAATTTTCGACCAAAAAATGTTACGGTTCTTTCTCTCCTCTTGGACCATGTATGATTTTTCTGAACTCAAATTTCTTGCCGGGAAATTTTCTGGATTTTCTAGACCCAAAATTTTTGACCACGAAAATTTTGCTAAAAACATTTTTTTCGGGCTCAAAAAAAATGAGGCAAAAAATAATTTATGATGTGTAAAAAGCAGATGTTGTTGTTGTTATAGTATAGATAACATCATCCTAATTGTGAACAGGTGTTACATGTTCCTTTTTATGGGGGGTCCGGGTCGAACTACACTAAATCATGATCGATTTTTTTGTTGTATGATTGGTATATTTTTTCCCAGATGCCGACACAAAGTGAGTTGAACGCGTTTTATCAAATGATGAACAATCCGATGTCATTCTCACAACTCGGGCCACCTCAACCACCTCCATCATCACAACACAATCAACAAAAATAGGAAATTTTTCAGTTTTTTTTTGTGCGTCGATGGTTTTTGAAATTTAGTCACAATTAGTTTTGAAAAATCATCGAATCACCATTTTTTCTCTCTCTCTCTCTCTCTCTAATATCATTATTCTTGTTGTCATTTTTGTTGTTTTTGTCGTGTCTCTCGGGTCCTATGTTTATTAATTATAATTATATTCTTATATATTTGTCATTTTTTATTCATTTTTCCCCTTCCCCATCCACTAATATGCCCATCCTTTCCGTCAAATGTGTATATCATATCATTTTTTATTTCCACCATATTTTTTCTTCGCAGGTTGGAGATGTTTTTCTCTCGTTTAACCGGTTACTAATTAACTCCCCCCTACCCACACCTAAAAGTTTGTCGATTTTTAATTTTTTGTTTTATCCGGTAAGTTTGTCCTTTTTTTCGGTTCCCTTTTTTTATTTTTTGTGAATAATTATTTCGGATTTTATTCGACAATTTTTTTTTTGAGAAAAGGGAAATTGAACTTTATGAAAGTTATATATTAATAATCGAAACTTTTTCTCTTATCATCCCAATCATTGAGCCATTCACCAATTTTATGCTCGTTCAATCGTCTCCATTGTATGTTTAATTCGACTTGCTCGTATGTCTGATCCATTTTCATTTCTCTTTCGTATAATCCTTTTTCGCGCAAAAATCCTTTTAATTCATCCAAATCTTCTTTCGTTGAAAGTGGTTCGGCGAGGCATTGAATACACGTGGCAAGAATTGGCGATGAGCCAAAACCCATCAATTTTTGGAATTTCTCATAGTTGAGCTTGAAGAATCGCCAAGCCGTTGCGCGTCCGGTTGAGTGTCGCGACAATGCGGAGAATACGCGCGGAATTAGATTGAGCTTGATTTGACCGTCCAGGCAGAGATTGAGAAGTCTGGAAAAGAAATAAATAAATGAGAGAAAAAAGTGAACACGGGAGTACTGTAGCACTAGGTGGGATGTGTGGGAAAACGTGAAGAAACCCAAACTGTTTCAAACATGTTTCTTCTTTTCTTTTTTTTTTTTTTTTTTGAATTTTCAGTTTTGCCAACCTTTGAATGAGTTTTGGATCTTTCACCGTCGCCAACGAATTGATGATGATATTGCGTTCGGCGGGACTGTTGGTCGCATTGTACGTGTCCCAAATATGCTCCCACGCTCCTCGACCATATCGCCTGATTCCTTCGGCCAACACGATTCCGGCCAGCTCGGGGTGACGAATCTTGTGACCGTTGTGTCGATAGACGCGATGCGCCTGATTGATGCAATCGATGACGCTCAAACGACACGCCGCCTCGAACGTCTCGATTTGAAGACCTTTTCGCGTCGGCGACGACGACGCCGCGACTTGTTGATGCCACGAAAACGATTCGTAAAGCGGCAAAATCAGCGATCGTTGAAAATCGCGAAACACGCCAAGATGCGCGCTATCGTCGATGAGCGATTCGATAGTTTGCAAATGTTTGTTAATGATCGTCCACGTCATTTTGTCCTGCTCTGCGTCGGCGTACTCGACAAGACTCAAATACACATCGACGCCCAACCGACCGGCACGCGACAAATCGAACGCGTCGACGAGCAACATTGCGCGATCGATCGGCGCGATTCGCGAATGATTCGTTCGCAACTGTCGTCGCAGGCGGTCGTACATTCGCGCGTCGTATTGCACTTTGAAATAGCCCACACCGCCCGTGTTCACTATTGTCCAACTGTCATTGTTCGTGGCGATTTGCCAGGTTTCTGGAAGTTGAAAAAAAGATGTGGCCGAGTTTTCGTTTTCCTAGGCCAGCACATATGATGCAGTTTAGTTAGAGACACAGAGTGGGCGTGGCCAACAAACGCTTGCATTGTTTATTTGCAAATGTGACGCACATTTTTTCTTTTTTTCTCTACCACTCTCACTTTTCTTTACTCTCTAACAACTTTTATTTTTTCATGGTCTTTGCATTTTGAGTTTTAGATTTTTTTTTTAGAAAAATTTTTGTTGTTTTTGACGTGACTAGGTGGCGTAGATGGGTAAGGGTTTGACTAGTAGTGGGAGGGTCATAGGTTCAATTCCGCACACGGTCAACTTTTTTTTGTTCAAATCAAAAACTAACCATCCGTCCGATTTGGTAGCAACCAATGCGTTTTGACATTGTCATCACCTTCAACTTTATAGCTAATCGGAATCGGCCAACTTTCTACACTACCCGTTGAGGTGTTTTCAAGAAATGTGAATCTTGTCTGATTGTAGATGATCGCCTCATCGTCTCTGGTCTCAAAAACGATCAACGGGTAGCCGATTTGAGCTGTATAGGCCTTGGCCAATTGAGGAATTGAGATTGTGGACGTCGGGTTGGCGTGCTTCTCAACGATTCGCCAAAGATCAACACCTTTTGCGTTGCTATACGCAAATTTGTTGAGATATTCAATAAGAGCTTTTTGAAAATTTCGCTGTCCTGCGATTTCGGCGATCATGTGAATAATCGCCGCCGCCTTATGATAGTTGATAGCGTCGAACAAATTCATGATATTATCCGGATCGTCGGATTCGATGGCTCGCGTTGTCAACAATCCATCGGGCTCCTGACTGAACGCGACGTTCTCCGCGTAGAATCGTCGCCAAATGTTCCACGCGGGGAACAATTCGTCGACACACTTGTACTCCATATAGTTGGCGAACCCCTCGTTGAGATACAGCTCGTTCCACCATGTCATTGTCACCAGATTGCCGAACCATTGATGTGCAATCTCGTGACAGATGATGAGAGCGATGTGCTCTTTGGCGACGACGCTCGCTTTTGTTGAGTCGAAGAGGAGCGCCGAGTCGCGGAACGTTACGAGACCCCAGTTTTCCATCGCACCTTCGCTGAAATCGTCCAGAGCGAGAAGGTCTGCAAGAGAATTTTTTTGGGCCAAAAATGTAGTTCTGATTTTCGGAAACTTTTTTCTTCGTAAAATTTCTAATTCTGGAAATTGCGGGCCCACAGTTTTTTTTGGGCCGAAAACAAAATTTCTGATTTTTCGAATTTTCGGGAAATTAGAAATTTTTAGGCCTACGTTTGAAGGTCAGGCCCGAAATTTTCAGAATTTCAAAACTTCTTCAGGTCCGGCCCAGAAATTGGAAAATCCAAAAATTAGAATTTTCTGAAAAATTCCAGAATTTCAGGGCCACATTTCAAGAAAATTTCCCCAAAACTCACCAATTTTCTCAAGCGGATAACTAATATTAAAATAATTCTCAAAAAACTCGATAGCCCTGATAGCAGTGTCTAGGCCAAATTCAGCTTGTCCCTCAATAACATCACTCGGCGCATACAATCTCACTTCAATCGGTCGTCGCGTTTCGCGCGTCAACCTGCGAACATACGAATAATCATCCAGTACAGCCACGGCTAATAGATACGTCGACATTTTGACAGATTTTTCGAAAACATCCTCATACAACCCGGTGTCTTCTATGTAGTTTGATCGATGAATCGGCATGTTACTTCGACTAATGTGTTGAGGTTCGCGTATGATTTTGACGTGGAAATGGGCTTTGAGATCGGGCTCGTCGAAACAGGGCAACATTTTGCGAGCGAATGTTGGCTCGAATTGTGTGGCCGCCGATTTTCGACGATGACCGCTTGGTTGGATGTGTGTTGAGATGTAGAGACCTTGAAGATCGGAGAGCATTTCGGCGGTATAGTCGATTCGGATTTCGAGTTTTTCGCCGGGTTTTATGAGCTTGTTGAGCTTCCATGACCAGCGGGTTTGTAGGTTGCATTCGGTCTGGAGAAAACTCTTTTTTTTTTCATTTTTTGTCATTTTTTTTCATTATTTTTTTCACTTCTTGAAAATTTTTTGGGTCAAAACGTTTGGCAAATATTCGGGTCATTTTTTTGTCATTATTTTTCTTTTTTTTTTTGAAAAATTTCGTGTCAGATTTTTGGGATTTTTGAGCGAGTTTTTTGAATAATTTTCATTTTTTTTTCATTCTTCTCATTTTTTTTTTTCATTTTTTTAAATTTTTTTTCATTTTTATTTCATTTTTTTTCTACTAAAAATCGAGTGTCAGATTTTTAAGAATTTTTGAAAACTTGTCCAAACTGTGGAAAACTCATTTTTTTCGAAAACAAAAATCCTTTTCGAAAATTTAGGAATTCAAAAATTTCGGTTCGGGCCGGATCGAAAAATCAAAATTTTTTGAAAAAAAAAACTTTCTCAAGTTCTCGGAACTTTACAAAGTTCAAAAATTTCGGGCCGGCCCGCCAAAAAATCCCTAAACCCACCAACTCAGCCTTCAAAATTTGATTTTTGCCAACTCTCCTAATCTCAAAACTCTTCATCATCAACTCCTCCGCATTCAACACCAACTCATCACTTTTTTGCACGGCCAACACGTCGATGAAAATTCGGCCCGTCATCAGATTTGTCGTCAGATTTGGCTGAATTTCTAGGCGATATTCGACGGGTTGAAACGATCTGGGAAGACGTGACCATGTTGAGGTTGTGTTGAAGCATTGTCGAGTTGATTTCTGGGTTGTTGTTGTTGGGTCGGGATCGTCGAAAATCGGAGTTGGAGGTGTTTCTTCGTTCGTCGGTTGAACCAATTTTTCATTCGTTATTTCGTCTGAAAAAATCTCATTTTTTTGGTACAGTACCCCAAAATACAGTACTCCAAAGTCTACGGAAACTACAGTACTCTAGATTTTTTGAACTCAAACTTCCTACTTTTTCGAGAAAAAAAAATTGGAGGGTTTTTTGAAGAAAAAAAGAACACAACTATCTCAGCTACAGTACCCTGCCCTTGAAGATACAGAAACCTACAGTACCTGAAGCCTAGGGAAATTACAGTACTCCAATTTCCTCAACTCAAATATTCTATTTTTCAAAAAAAAATCTTGGAAAACTACAGTACCCAGCCTATGAAGCTACAGTACCCCAAGCTACAGTAAACTACAGTACCCTCCCAATCAACTCACCATAAAGTTGTTCCACAATCGTGTCATTTTCGCCAAAACTATCGAGCTCAATCAGTATCAAATTCGAGATCGGCGAACCACCTTCCGGATACAAAACAGCGTGAACAAAAGCGCCCAAAAATGCGCCCAACATGAACATGAGCACCGACAGACACACCACAACACATGTCAACAATTTGGCCGACGATCTCGTGGATTTTTGTCGGGTGGAGACAAGTGTCGGCGGGTTAGGAGGCGCCCAAACTTCCTGATCCTCCTGACTCACCACATGATAATGTGCTCGTTTTGGCGCGTGAATTGGTGGAGCTGGTGGTGGTGGTGGTGGTGACATCTGATTGTTTATAGAAATGAAAAAGTTTTTTTTTTTTTTTCGAAAAAATAAACTTTTTGGGAAAAAAACAACAAAAAGAAGAAGAAGGAGAAGGAGAAGTTGAGAAATATCATTATTTGCATTTTTGATTTTGTTCTGACGAAAAGTAGCAAAGCACAGCAAAAAAACCAATGTTAAATAAACACAACTAACCTTAATTCACTATTACTACAACAATATTTACAGCAAGCCTTGATGGTTTGGAGGGGCTTAGGCTTAGGGTTAGGCTTGAAAAATATGTCTAAAATTCAAAAATTTACACCTGGATTTTGAATTTTTTGAATTGGCGCCAAAAATCTGCGTTTTAAAAGTTTTAACACGTGGATATGGAATTGTATGTTTGGCGCCAAAATTTAGGGTTCAAAAATTTTGAGCAAAAAATTGAAATTTCAAAAGATTTTGGCGCCAAAAGTTTAGATTTCAAAAAAAAACTGGCGCCAAAATTGAAAATTTAAAAATTTTGAAATTTCGAAAATTTTTGGCGGCAAAATATAGGTTTAATTCAAAATTTCACACGTGAACTTTGAAGCAAAAATTTTTCAACATAAAATTCCAAAAATTCTCAAGTTTTGGCGCCAAAATTCAATATTCAAAAATTTGAAAAAAAAAAGTTGGCGCCAAAATTGAAAATTCAAAATTTTAGACGTGGATTTTTTCATGATAACTTTGGCGCCAAAATGTGAAATTCACAAATTTGAGTCTAGAAAATGAAATTTTCAGATTTCGAAAAATTTTGGCGCCAAAATTTAGATTTCAAAATTTCAAACGTGAATTTTGAACCAAAAATTTTCCAGAAAAAAATTCTCGAAAAATCTCAATTTTTTGCGTCAAAAATTATATCTTTCAAAATCTCGTAAATTTTTGAATCGAAAATTTTGGCGCCAAAGTTAAACTTTTGCTTTTTTATTTGCTTTTTTGTAACTAATAAATAAAAATGTTGCAAAGAGGCTAGATCATGTTTGATATCGGCTCGGGTTACTTTTTTTCCAAAAAAAAAAAATTTGCGCAAAAAATTTTTTTCACAATAATAATAATTTATTCGAAAGCTCTTGAGCGTTAAAAAATACACGTAAAACACAATTTCACAAAAAAAAAATTTTTGGTTTTTTTGTTCTCAAAAATTCATGCTGGCCTCTTTATACTCAGACGAGTCCAAATTGAACAAATCCTCGAGTTTCCATTGGAGCGTCTCGAATGTCGGACGTTTTTCGGGATCCGCCCGCCAGCACTGTTGCATGATTTCGTAGAGAGATGGCGGACAATTGGCGGGACATGGCATACGGTAGCCGGCGTCGACTTGTTGCAACACTTCGGCGTTTGACATTCCTGGGTACGGTAGGCGGCCGAAGGTGACGATTTCGGTGAGGAGAATTCCGAACGACCACACGTCTGATTTGGTTGTGAAGCGGTTGTAGTTGGCCGCTTCTGGTGCGGTCCACTACAAAAAAAAATCGCGTTTTTTGGTTCAATTTTGTTAAGCCTCACTCTAAGCCTCACCTTTGTCCTTATTCCGAAAAACAGAAATTTCATTCGCCCAAAATTGTTTATTTTTCTAAATCTTGAAATTTGGAAAATTTCGAAAGTTTGAAAATCTAAAAAAAAAAAGTACTGTACTTGAAAACATCAACAAGTACAGTACCTTCTAGTTGTACTGTAGTTTGAAAAATCAGAAACTACTTTTGAAAATTTGCAAAAAAAAATTGACCCGATTTTTCAGGAAACTCAAAGGTACTGTAATTTGAAAAATCAGAAACTACAGTAATCTTCGGAAAAAAAATTTGGATTGGCCCGGTTTTTTCGGAGTGTAGTTTGAAAATTCGAAAACTACAGTACCCTGAAACTCAGGAAATGCGGTTTTCAAAAAGTGCATGGTGAAATTTGGGCCACTTTTTTTTTGCAAAAAAATTTCCTAAGCCTCATCTTAATGTAGTCTGAAAAATTAGAAACTACAGTACCCCAATTTTTGAAAAAAAAATAATGTAGCCAAAAAAAAAGAATTTAATTCTGAATTCTAGGATTTTTTTTACTGTAGTTTAATAATCGAAAAGTACAGTACCCCAGGAAATTTAGGCCAGATTTTTCTGCGAAATTCTTCGGCTACAAAGTTTCCCGCGCCTCACCTTAATCGGAAACCGTGCGCCGGTCCTCGCCTCATACTCATTCTCCTTCATCAAAATGCGCGCCAACCCAAAATCGGCAATCTTCACCGACAACGACGAACCATTGACGAGAATGTTGCGAGCGGCAAGATCGCGATGAATAAAGTTCATCTCTTCGAGATATGCCATGCCGGCGGCGACTTGTGCGGCGATTTCGACGAGTTGCGCGAGTGCGCATTGTCGTCCGCGACGTTGCTGCAAAAATGTGAGCAGATTTTCGTGCATCAGTTCGGTGACGATGAGAATCGGCTCGTCTTTGGTGCACACAGCGTAGAGGGACAGGAGTTTCGGGTGTCGCAGTTTTTTCATGATTTGAGCTTCGGCGAGGAAGTCGGTCGGGTCGGCTGTGCCCGCTTTTAGCTTTTTCACTGCCACCGCCACGTTTGAGTTCCAACGACCTTCCCAGACCTGCAAAAAATGTTTAGAGAGTTTTGAGGTACTGTACTTTTCGAAAATTTTGAAGAATTGGGGACTTGCCCCGGGTTACTGTAGTTTTCGATGTTTTTTTGGCAGTTTTTCAAGTCCCGAGGTACTGTACTTTTCCAAAAATTTTGAAAAAAAAATGAAGCCAGAAAATTTCTCAAGTCGAAAATTCGAAAAAATTGACCCGGGCTACTGTAGTTTGGGATCTATGTGCCAATTTTTTCGGGGCAGGTTACTGTAGATTTTGAAATTTTGAGAAATTTGTGGGCCGGCTTACTGTACTTTTGACATTTTTGGAGAAAAATTTCGAGAGGTTACTGTATTTTATTGATTTCTCAGAATCCGGAATTTTTTGGGACCTGAAATGTTTTCAAAAATCTAAAAATCTAATTTCGGGCCAGGTTACTGTAGTTTCCAGTTTTCAAAAAAAAAAACCGGGATCAAAAAATTTTTGAGGGTTACTGTATTTTAGGATTTTTTGAGTCCCGGGGTACTGTACTTTTCAAAATCTTGGGAAGAACCTTTTTTTGGGCCTGAAATTTTTCAAAAAAAAATGTGGTCAAAATGGTTACTGTAGTTTGAGGATCTTTCAAAATAAACTAGATTAAGGATGCCTAGGGGAGTACTGTAGATTCTACAGTGTCTACAGTACTCCCCTCAGCTCAGCGCACTGTGTTTTTTCATCTTTTTCTCCACTTTTTTTCGGCCGAGAATATCCGGCTAAGATCTCAAACAAATATTGACATTGAAAAGACGAAATGACACCACAATGGGATGAATGTTGAGTGAAAAAAGACCGGAATTTTTGGCGCCAAAAAAAATTTCAAAATTATTTTTCGTTGGAAAACTAACCTCGCCAAACTGTCCGGCGCCAATTTGTCGAATCAACCGAATCGATCGTCGATCCACCTCCCACTGATCGTCATAGGTGAAAGTTGTGGTTTGAGGCGCTTCGGGTTTTGCGCAAGCCCGACCGAGACTGACGCACAATCCGTCGGCGTCGCGTTGATAGTGTGCGATGAGATCGTGAAGCGTCGCGAACGGACGGCGACGTGCGATGAAATAGCCGCCGTGGTCGAGTTGACGGATACGGTAGTGTTTGACCGTGTCGTTTTCGCGGACTGCAAAAATTTGGTTTTTTTGGGGGCAAACGCTAAACTTGAAGACAACACAAAGGGGCGTGGCCTCACAACAAATGTGTGTGCCAGAATTGGCAAAATAGGCCACGCCCCCTGATTGGTGTGCGACGCGTGTCTGTGAAGCGGTTCTCTTTTCTCCTAGCTTAATTTGGGGAAAAAATAGTTTTTCACATTTTTGTCAGAACCGAATTTCAGGGATTTTTTCAAGCTGAAAAGGGCCCGGACCGAAAATTTTAGATTTTTCAGAAAAAAATTTTTGGAAAATATTTCGGCAAGAATTTCAAAGCCTTTTTGAGGTAAATATAAGGCCCGGACCGGAAATTTTTCCAAAATTTTGGAAATTTTTTGGCCCAATTTTTCAAGACCCTTTTTCAAGGTAATTTTTGAATTTTTCAAAAAAAAAATTTTGGTAATTTTTTGGCTTCATTATTTCTCCTTTTTTTGACGATTTTTTGAGGCCTAAAATTTAGAAAAATTTTCAAAATTTCAATTTTCTCAGGTCTGGCCCAACTTTAAACGCATTTTTTTCAAGTTAGGTAAATGAGGCCCGCACCGAAAGTTTCAGATTTTTTTTTTCATACAGAAAACACATTTATTCGAGCTTGCCTGAAAGTGATAAAATTTAGATTAAGCCTCAAAATCGAGCCCGAAAAATTGAAATTTGAAAACAAGTTCAAAAAATAAACCTGAGCCTCACCCTAAGCCTCACCTGAAAGCGATAAATCGTGTTGACGACTCTCCGAATCTCTGACCAAAAACGCGCCATGATCGTTCATCTGATTCAACAGACACTTTTCCGCATCGATGCGTCGCAGCTTGCCAAAATACCATCTGCGCAAAAAAAAAAAAACATTTTTGAGGAGAGATAAGAGACGCAGAGTTTTCTTACGGTTGCGATTCGATGCTCTTCTCGCGAGCCACATAATTCGACGGAATGTAGCCGGTTCGACCGGTCGATTTGTGTCGCGCGAACCACCAATCACCTTGAGTGTCGTTGAGAATTTCGAGAATCTGTGAAACGGCGAATATTTTTGGGAGAAAAAAACTTTGAAATGTTGGTCTAGGCCTGATTCAACCTCGAAATAAGGCTTGAAATTCAGACCGGGCTCGGAAAAAATATTTATCAAAAAATTTTTTTTGAAATTTTGGTCTGCCTTACCTCAAAATAAAGGCATGAAAACTGGCCCTAATAAATTGAAATTCAAAAAAAAAAAACTGAAAAATTAGGGGGTCTAGGCCACATTTACTTCCGGAAAAAATCAGGTCTGAAAACCGGGCCGGGCCCGAAAAATAGATTTTCGAAAAAAAAACTTATGCCTAAAACCCGAAATTTCCGGGTCAGGCCTGAATTTTGGACCAGGTCTAAATTTTTAGGTGAAAATTTTGAGGTGTAAACTCACATCATCTTTCTTAAAACTCAAATCATCATCCGTTCTGGCGTCATATTGAAACAGCGCAATAAAATTGTTGTTCATACCACTACTAGCACTACTACTACCATTATTGTTGTTGTTATTCACATTTCCACTTCCCGCCACCACATTCTTCTTCGTCTTCTCGATCGTATTCGCCGGCGAAACATTTGACGAGATCGGCGATGACGGTGGCGGCAAACCGGGCACCTTATCTTCTTTCCCTATACACGAACCCATTCATTCGAAGAGCACCTCCAAAAAACAACAACAAAACAACAAAATATTCAATAATTGATAAGACTGGAACCACTGCTTCTTCCTCTAAAGATAGCGAGGCAAAATACAAAATAAAAAAGATGAAGAAGACGAGTGGGAAAAACAGGCTGCGCTGTTAGACAAATATTTAGACAGTTGTAGAGAGAGTGAGGAGGGTGCAGAGAAAGGCTAGTGATCTAATTATTTAACAATTATCCCTTCTTTCGCCGGTTCGACCAAGTGCGAATTTTTTTTCGCGCCGGCATGCGGAGTCGAACCCACCGAGGAAAAACAGGTCATCGATTGGAAAGCGCGCGCTTAACCGGTTAAGCCAAATGGGCACATGAGAGGAGGGGGGATTTACATTTATGAAGCACGTGCAAAATAAGAAAAAAAAGTGAAAATTGTCAAAAATTTTGAATTTATAAGAAACATAGCGATGTGTACCTTGAAATAGTTACGGTACTTGGAAATTTTTGTTTTTGAATTTGGAGAAAGAAAGGTAGAAAAACTAAAATGATGTTTTATCCAATTCTGTTCCTTTTTCCATTCCCATTCGTTTTTCCCCTCTAAATCGTTTCAATACATCAAAAAACAACCTTGAAGTTATCCCCCCTCTCCTGCTAGAAACGCGTCAGTGTTTGGAGACTGACGCGTGCGTGGTGTTTGTTGACGCGTTTTTAGTTTTTTTCCTTTATTTTTTTTCGAAAACTCCCCTACTTATTCGTTTTACCGTTGTTATGTTGCACTTTCTAGGTTTTTAATGAAATATGTTTGTTGCAAAGATGTATTTAAACAATTTAAAATGAATCCCCAGCAAAGTTGTGCTTTTACAGGTAAAAAATGAGGATTGAAAAGTGCTATTTTTGCTCTTCGCCAATCTATCCGGGACACGGAATTCAGTTTGCCAGAAATGATAGCACAATATTCAAATTCTGCCGATCACGTTGTAATAAATTGTTCAAAAAGAAGAAGAACCCAAGAAAGCTTCGTTTCACAAAGGCGGCTCGTCGTGCTCGCGGAAAGGAGCTCATCAACGACGCCACACAATTATTGGAACAGAGAAGAGATGAACCGGTCAAATATGAAAGAGAGTTGTTCAAAAAGACAGTGGAGGCAGCAAAGACTATTTCGACATTGAAACATAAACGGTTAGTGTTTTTTTAAAAGTAAAATATGGCTCATGTCTCGTCAGGAAAAATGTGTATTTTTGAATCTCAATGTTTTCACAATTTTGTGGGTTAGGCCCAAAACAAAGAAATATAACCTAGAAATGAGAAAGCCAGAAAAGAGGTCATGAATAATTAATTCGACCTACCACGAATTTTCAAAATTTTAGAGATGTGAAAATTTAGCTACTCAAACTGATAGAATTTGGAAAAAAAATCATATTTTTCATGACGAGACTCATTCGCATACTTGGAATAATTGTGGTCAAGAGCTCAAGGTTATACCCCCTAGTAGGTCCACCTATCAAGAGTTACATAATAAAAAAAATTACTATAAAGAATGAAAAAGGGGTGAATGGGATTGATGGTGTCAAATGGACTATCAAAAACAGAAACAAAAAAAAATAAGAACGAACGAGAAAAGAGAGAAAAAAAAACAATATTAGAAAACTGAGCAAAGGATAAAGAATAAATGAATCAATGGACACCGGAAGAGGTGCACATCTTAGGCCCCGCCCATTTTTACAACCCACGCCGCGTCGTGCAAAAAGGGGCGGAGTCGACAGTCTATGTGCCTTCCTGTGTTCATTCATTCATTTATTCTTCACCTTTGCTCGGTTTTCTTTTTTTTTCTTGTCTTGTTCGTTTTAACTAAAATACTTCTGAAAACCAGTTTTTTCGACATTTCCAAAATTCGTTTTCATTTTCAGGTATGCTAATCTCATCAGAAAACGTCTTCAACCAGGAAAAATCGTGCAAAAGAAGGGACTGCTCGCAAAGGTCGACAAAAAGATGCATCTTATCAGAGCGCCAGTCGCCACCCGAATCGGCTCCAAAACCAGATCCGCCCAAAAATCCAAAGAGCAATCCGACACCGCCGCCGCTATGGAGACAAACTAAACCGTTCGTTTTCACTTCTTCTTTTTATCTTCGTTTTCATTTTCATCAATTCCTGTTTATTCATTGTTACTTGTTGTCACATAAACATACACCACCTTTTCAGCGATTTGATATGATTTATTATAAATAAGGAAGTATGTACAGACTAAAGTGAGGAGTGACCCATAAAACAATCAACTGTGGAACTAACATCATAATTCTATTTTCTTCGAGTTGGTCGGCGATGAGGATATTTGATCAGCTTCCGGATACATGTCAGCTCGGAAATTGGCAACCTCTTGAATGCTCGAAGAATATCTCCCAAAACTTTGGAGCAATGCAACAACTTCGTTTCTGAGATTGAACACAAAACTTCTATTTCAAC
Source organism: Caenorhabditis sp. 8 KK-2011 (assembly GCA_963572245.1). Taxonomy (NCBI): domain Eukaryota; kingdom Metazoa; phylum Nematoda; class Chromadorea; order Rhabditida; family Rhabditidae; genus Caenorhabditis; species Caenorhabditis sp. 8 KK-2011. Next base: position 1,683,168 of record OY751546.1, on the reverse strand, counting down.
AAAAACAACAACAAACCTTGTCAATTGGAACTTTGACATGTCATGTTTATAGTGTGAATGTGGAAGATCAGAGAATAGGATCTTGAGAGCCGTGCCCATTCCATGCGTCTGAACTTTTCCCCAAAGTCGACATTTGTCACATTCGACACAATCCATAATTCGCGATATGTTTACGAAATGCGATCGGAATTCTTCACGAAGCACTCTCGCCTGTGCCTCAACTCCTGTGAACATTTCCGACTCGTCGAAATGATGTTGATAGGCGTCGATCGCTTCCAACAGCTCTTCGACCGCCTTTTTCGTCTCGGCGTCTTCCTTCTCGTTACCCGTATAGAACAACTCGTTGAGCAAGTATGGTGCCGCTTTTTGAAGTGCTCTCAATTCGAGCAAATACACAAAGTAGACATTTCGTAGTCGTTGCGGACCCTCCCACGACCATTTGGTTCCGAATCGTCCGGCGAACATTTCCGTGTTGCGGAACCAGGTTCCTTGTTGAATTTGTGCTCCGAATTTACCGAGAGTTGGTGGTGCTGGAAATTGATTTGTTATGCGTGTAGATTATGAACCGGGTTGATGCTTTAGAATTTTGCGTTTTTTTGAAAAAATTAGATTTTTTTTCAAACTTCAAAGCAAAACAGGAAGCTATTCGAATTTTCACTTTACGACACTCCGCCTTTACACTTGCGCTAAACAAGAGGCAAAACGGGGTGTCGTACACATCGGCTGTGAGAGACAACACAGAAAGAGGAGAGAACTCTAGAAAAGTGTGAACACCTCGACGAACAAACCGTGAAAACTTTCTAAATTTTGGATTACTGTGACATTTTTTTCCGCGCATTTTTTTCAACGAACAAAAAAAACCCACGTGGTTTATAGTTATACGCCGCAATTGAGATGGTGATCGCCGAGTGAAGTCCAGAAATCAATCGATAAAACACCCGTTTCTCCAAGCACATACCTGCAAAAAATCTCCAAACTTCAATTGAACACAGCTATCAACTCACAACACTGAATAGAATGAAAAAAAGGAGGAGTGTTATTATCAAATTGAAAATAGATGGCAAAGAGTAAATCGGAAAACGAGAGACGGCAACAATTTTCGCTGAGAAAATTATGTTTTTACACGCGCTGCGCCGCGTTGCGTGCAGTTTTATAAGAGACGGCAGAGAAAAAAAGACACGCGACGCGTCTGAAAACATAATTTTCTCAGCGAATATTCTTCACGGCTCTCAAATTTTTCTTAATTTTTGCCATTTATTTTCAATTTGATAATATTCAAAAATACATGACATTTTCAGTTTTTAAAAAGTGGGTTAGGTTAAAGCGTGAGCATCCCAAAGGCGAGGAAAAAGACAAACACAAACAAACACACACACAGAAATTAAACCATCACCATTTCCAGATATTTTGCTTTCAACGTACCTTCTGAACAAAAAAAAAAGAGAGAGACAATGTTAGTTGGTTGGGGGTTAGTGGGGGTGATTTTGGAAAAAATGTAAAAATGTTACTTACCAAAGTTGTTGGGGCTGGTGAGGAAGTTCTTGTCGAATTTTGGATCCGGCCTGGAAAAAGAATGTCATAATTTTTGGACGGAAATCAAAATCCAAATTTTCCTTTAAGAAACAACGTTCAAATTTTATGAGGTGTGAAAAAGGTCTAATTAGGTCACATCTGTTGTTGTTGTAGTATCGATAACATCATAAATAACAACAACAGGTGTGACCTTTTCTCTTTTGAGGGGTCGGGATCAAAGGCGGCACAAAGAATGCTCAAATTTTATGAGGTGTGAAAAAGATCTAATTAGGTCACATCTGTTGTTATTGTAGTATTGATAACATTATAAATAACAACAACAGGTGTGACCTTTTCTCCAATGCTTGACCAATTATTTACAACCAAAATATGACACGGACCCTTCTTAGCCCAGGTATGTCCTCATTTCTCTGCTTCTCTGCCTCTCCTCGCTCTCAACAATCTATCATTGTTAAAAACGCCGCGTGGGTTAGAAAAGGTGAGGATTGCGTCCAAAAATGGACACCTCTTCTGGTATTCATTTATTTTCTGTCTTTGTCTTTTTTTAGCGCCCTTCCTTTTCTCCAGTCTTTTTTTTTTTCGATTTTTTCCAAAAGATGATCAAATTCCTTACTTGAAACAAAATTTGAGAGAAAATCATATTTTTCGAAAGAATGTCACGGTACTTTTTCCCCTCTTAGGCCAGATATGGTTTGACTTTTTTTGGCATTTTGGAAACTTAAAAATTTAGAAAATTGTTTTTTTTTTTGGTGAAAAACCAAGGAACTTGAAATTCAAATTCATTATTTTGGGAGCATTTTTTTTACTCAAACATTTTGAGCTCCCACGAAAATTTCAAAAATAGGAACATGTTCTTTCAAATTTTAACGCTATTTTCTCTTCATTTATTTTTTCAATTTTGTCGTTTATCGTTATTGTAACATAGCGAAACTACAAAAATCATTTTCTAGTTTGACACAGTGCCTCGTTGTCTGATTATCATTTCTATGTAAAAACAAACGGTCCCTTCAAAAAAAAAAGACGCCGCGTGGGTTAGAGAAGGAGAGAGATGGCGTCTATCTCTCATAGGCACCTCTTCCGGTGACCATTTATTCATCTATTCATTATTTTTGCTCTTATCCCTTTTTTCTCTCTCGCTCTCTTCTTTATCTCTTTATAAGAAGAAGGCGGGGTCGAAGATCAATGTGTCTTCTTTTGCTCATGCATTCATTCATTATTATTATTACTTCTTTTTCGTTAATATTTATTTATTTATATCGTTCTGATCACACCTCTTCTAATTTCTCATTATTATTCTTTTTTATTCTTACTTTCTAGATTATATTTCTTTTCATACCTGTCACAAGAGGTAGAAAAGTACCGTGACAAAATTTTCGGTACCCTTTTGTGACAGGTATGTTTCTTTTACCAATATATTTTTTATACGTCTCGTTATAGTTTTTGGATTTTTGTTTTACTTTCCGTTATTTTTTTTGAATTTCAGGTAACTCGAAATTGGACTATGATGGAACAACGACACCGATTGCCAATATCAAGCCGAGGCAACCAACGTGGCGGTTGCTCTAGACGCGTTAAAAAACCACCTCGGATCGTTTCAATAGCTCATCAATCTATTGACGTTGATTAGTAATGTTCACTCTAATGGTGAACCAAGTGCTAGACGTTTTTACGTTTTACAGCCCGCTCGCGGGCTGTTTATAGCCTATCAGTCTAATCAATTGTTCAATAGTAATGTTCGTGCTACTATTGCGAACCAAGTGCTAGACGATCCCCCGCGTTCCGCTAGACCGGCGCGGGCCATTGATTGGGTTGATCGGTTTAGTGCCTCACCTTCTTACTATCTACTCACTTGTTGAGTAGTAATGTACAGTCGATGATACGCTCTCGTACTGAACCAAGTGCTAAACGGAGAGACTTATTTTTCCGTTTCTAGGGAAGGGGGGCCCAGGCCCACAGGCTCAGGCGACCTTTCTGAGGTTGCTGCTAACGCCAAACCCTAAAGGACGATCTCGCATGGGCGGGGTCGAACTTGTCGGGGTCTATTCGAATGACTTGTCATTCATTCTATCAATCTGCTGCTGCTGCTGCTGCTGACATCTATCAACCTGCTGGTGCTGCTGCTGCTTCTGACATCGTTGCAATGCGCGCTGCTTCTGTCTTATATGGTTTTCCTCTTTTCCATTAATAATATTCATGTTTTCAGGTCGATCAACAATGCGTTTTGCCGTTTTTTTGGTGAGATTTCGAGCATTGGGTCAGTTCCAATTCACTCACCTCATATAATAGGGCGGATCGGGCGATGTCATGTAATGTGACTGGGAAAGACAAACCCACGACTTGGTGAGTTTTAACAAATTCTAAATCTCTTCAATCATCTTTTTTTTCCAGGTTCAATTGCTTGATTACATTACATTCAATTGTGCCTCGTCCAACCAAACAAATCAGGTAACTTATTAGTAAATGCACTTGCTTCTTGGTATTAATTTAAATACCATCATTCAATGCCGCGTTAACATATTAATTGATATGTTAACGTCAAATCAAAAACGATCAAATAGTTTTGTCAAAACTATTCGATCCCCACTTTTGGACCGACTTCATAGAGCCCACTGAAATCGTCTTTGTTGCACACTCGAGCTGTCAACAAAGATGATTTCACTGGGGAACCCGGATCCTTTGCAAAAGGTGGCCCCGGGGTGAAGGGGAAGCTGTGATTAGGAAAGCGAGTGGGATTCTCAGACTATTTTCTATGATTATGCATTCACTAATAAGTTATCCGGCTTGTTTGGGGGTAAGATTCGTGGTGAATTTGAGATGACGCCAGTCACTGTCAATTGGTGACTGGTGGATGGGTGGGCTCGCTGAGCAACGAAGGACGAAGAAGGTTGGTTTGCAAATCATTCTAGATGATTACGAAATGACGTTTTTCAGAAGATCAACAAATTGGACAAGAAGATCTGACAAGGACATCGGACAACACAATGCGACAACAACATTGGTCATACAGTTAGTTTATTCATTTTGTTTGACAGGTATTCTAGATCTGGAACGAGGAGTGTCAAAGAAAAAAACAACATTGTTCGACAACATTGGGTTCGTTTTGAAATATTCTAGGTGATAACAAATAAAAATTATCTGCAGACGACAACACGGCGACATATGGACAAACGATCAGCTACATCAACGCGAATGGAAATGGTACGACAATTGAAACAGTGACAACGACTATGAATATGTGGAGATGGGTCAACAATGGAGATGGAAATGAATAACTCAGATGGATCAACAACATTTATCGATGTGGAGAGGAATCAACGACAACAAAGATAATCGAGATGGAATTGGATCGACGACGACAACAAGCATTATGAAAATGGAAGGACTACAACGACAATCATCATGGAAATAGGAGGACTACAACGACAATCATCATGGAAATAGGAGGACTACAACGACAATCATCATGGAAATAGGAGGACTACAACGACACTAATCAACATGGAGATGGATTTACAACACCGACAAAAATCAAAATTGAACTGGATGGACGACGACAACAAAGATAATCGAGATGAAATTGAATGGACTACAACGACACTAATCAATATGGAGATGGATGGACTACAACGACAACTCAGATGGATCGACAACATTTATCGAGCTGGAGATTGAAATGGATCGACGACAACAATGCAAATCAAGATGGATTTTAATTTGGATCAACAACAAATATGCAAATATGCTCAATGGATCAAAAAGGTTGGTTTGAAACGGAGAAATTCTCCAAATTTTTCCATTTTTTTTCAGATTCATTTTAGCGTGGACATTAACATTTTGCCAAGCCCGACGATCCTCAATTTGAAACCAATTGGGAACAACAGCCGAGGAGGATCGATTGACAGATCAGTTTAAAAGGAGAATCTCAAGGTAGGGGAAAAAGGCGCGCAGAGTTTTCAAATTCAAATTTTTTCCTATTTTTCCTGTTTTATTTTATAATTATTTATTTTTCGATGTTCTTATTTTGTGTTGTTGTTGTTTTTTGCTTAGATCACCTTGGACAACGGCGATTGGAGAGGTATAGTTTGAGGAAAGTTTAAAAACTAATCTTTAATTTTTTTTTAAGAAGGTGATATGGATCGTATGTGGTGATGGCAGAAGCAGCTTTTTCTCATTTTTCCAGTTTTTTCTACTTTATCTGTTTTCTCTAGAGAGCTCTCTTTCTTAGTTTTTCGTTTCATCTAGGTTTTATTTCTATCAGAACGTTCCGTCGTTCTCTAGTTTTGTTTTCATCATTATTTCCTCCCGTCTACGATCTGTGCCCGGAGACCTGTCTCAAACCCATTAGGGGTTTCGGAGAAGGTGATGGGTTCGGATCCCCCTGACTGGCGTCCGCGATGGAGTGGGAGGGGGCCTTGTCAAAAGGTTGGCCTCACCGTGGCGACAAGGTGGTAGGAGCAGAAGGTGCCCAGAAACGCCGGTAACTTTTGCTCCGAGCCAACAACCGTAGTTGAGCCGCCCCTCTCAATATGGTAAGTGTAGGGGTTGAGAGAGAAAACTGGAAAAATGAGAAAAAGCATGATTCCTCATCACTGCGAGAAAGGTTGGTTTTTTTTTGTTGTTAGAAAATCACAAAATTTCCAGAAACTACTAGCGACAACGACCAGACTACATGGCACGCGGACTCTAATTTTTTTGCTACTTTTTTTTTGTATAAATTGTTGGAAAAAGGTTTTTCTTTTTTTTTGATTTGGCAGATAAATAACAATCACATGTTTACATAAATTTGCCAATTTATGAATAAACATATATCAATTTGTTTACCCAAATAAATTATCGTATCTGATTACACTATCGAATTTGAATATCATAAAAATGCGCTTTACCGAGAAAATAATAGGTCTACCAAAAAAATATTTTTGTCACTGTATGACAACCAAAAAAAAACGGAGCTAATCAGCTGAAAAATTCAAAAATTTTACAGAAAATCATTGTTTTTTTTTTAATTGAATCAATAAATTGAAAACTACGGTAAAAATTCAGACTTTTATCAAGAAAAACAGTTTTTCATTAAAAAAAAAGTGAGTTTTGGCTCTTCGGAGAATTTGCGGCTCCGACCAAGTCTGTTGTACAGTAATCCAGGCGGCACAAAGAAAGTTCAAGTTTTATGAGGTGTGAAAAAGGTCTAATTAGGTCACATCTGTTGTTATTGTAGTATTGATAACATTATAAATAACAACAACAGGTGTGACCTTTTCTCCAATGCTTGACCAATTATTTACAACCAAAATATGACACGGTCCCTTCTTAGCCCAGGTATGTCCTCATTTCTCTGCTTCTCTGCCTCTCCTCGCTCTCAACAATCTATCATTGTTGAAGACGCCGCGTGGGTTAGAAAAGGTGAGGATGGCGTCCAAAAATGGACACTTCTTCTGGTATTTATTTATTTTCTGTCTTTGTCTTTTTTTTTAGCGCCCTTCCTTTTTTACAGTTTGTTTCTTCTCATTTCTTTCAGAACATTTTCAAGGGTCTTTTTTTCTCGATTTTTTTTTTTCCAAAAGATGATCAAATTCCTTACTTGAAACAATTCTCCTCGTAAATACTCTTCCAAACTCGTTGTGGTGATTTTCCCGAATAGCCAGTATATCTTTCGGGATTTTTTGACAAGTCCACATAGTGCATCTCTTTCGATTCTTCATCTGCAACACCTTTTGTTGTTATAAATCATGAAATGTTTATTCAGCTTTTCATTGCCATTGTCGTTGTTGTATTATTATGACAATGAACAGTTTTATTGGCAGCAGAACCAACAGTTTATTGGAAAAATGCAACTAATTTGGACGAAAATAAAATTTTCAGTTTCCAACAATAAATTTATACAGTAATTCAGACAGTACAAAGCTTTCAATCTTTTTTTGTGTGAAAAATCAGAATTTCGAGCCATACCAACAAGATGAACATGTAAAGTTTTTGATTAAAAAATGCTCAAAAATATCAGGTTCTCAGATTTTTAAACATTATCTTCCCAATTTGCCTCGAAAATCAATAAATTGTTAGAAAAATCGCATTAAAACAGGGGAAAATTTATGGGATTTTCCTGATAGAAATAATGTAAAAATTTTTCGACATTTTTTGCTTCAAAATAAAAATTTTTTCTTGGTTATTTTTCGATATTTTCACGCTACCCCCACAAAAAACATACCATCAATCTCACAAAATTTATCTTCCAACCCATCATCATGCGTATCCATATCATGCAACTGTCTCTTCTCCTTCTCCTCCAAACTCCGATCCATCGGATCGAACCCATTACTCTCCACATCATTCTTCTTCGTCGCACACTCCTCTCTCTGAATAGTAATCGTCGTCGTCACATTCCATCGGTCAGTGTTGTTATTTCTAACGCGTACCACGTTAACGCTCGTCGGTTTACGCAAACCCGCCGGCACCTCATCGTCACAGAATGCTATGCCGCACTGGCTAGTTCCACATTGCCGATCATCCGGCCAGAATGGACAAGTTTTGTCCATGTTTACCTGCAAGATTTGGGGTTTTTTGGGTAGTTTTTGCTGGGAAAATCTCACCTTGTAAAACCGGAAAAAATCCTTTTTGAGCAATTTCTGAACCTTTTCATAGATCACATCATTATTCAACCTATCAATAGTTTGAGCATCGGAACATGGGCAAGGTTCAACAGCCTCATCTCCTTTTCGAAAACATAGTCTATTGGTTTCGAATTGTGACACTACTAACTGCGATAAGACTAATAACAATATAATTCCCCGCATTCTAAAATCAGAAATGAACAAGAATGCTTTTTTTCGAATCAAAATCACGTGAAACAGGTGTTAATGCGATGTGCAAAGTAAGAAAAAATGCAAAAAATCTGCAAAAAATATCGCGCAAAGTAAAAGTGATTTTTCCTGATATTTGAGGAATGGAACATTTTATTCCAAAAATAATTATGGGAAAGTGTGTAAAATTGAAAGAAAGTCATATTCCAACATGCAGATTTTCAAATTTCTCGGAAAAAATACTGTTTTTTTCAATTCCCATTTTTTGCCAATTTTTTGCCCGTTTTTTACTTTGCACATCGCATAAATAAGAGAGCACAACAAAATTGTTAAACTGAATCGATTCTGAAAATTGTTTGATTCTAAACAATTTTTTCTCTTCCAGCAACACGAATTTAAACAAAGCGAAAATAAATTATTTTTATGATGGGAAACAAAAAAAAATGATTATTTATGCTAATTTCTTTTCTCTCTTTATCTAACACCTGTAACAACACGTATATTTAGGAAGAAAAAACATTTGACAGCTATCAAAATATAAATATATTTACGAAAAATCATGGTTTTTTAATCGCCGATTCGAATCAAGGACACTATTATTCCGGCAGGTAGGCTGCGCGGACAACAACGAAAAAAAAGATATATGCGCGCAAGAGGCACAAATAGACAGAGAGAATGGGAGAAACCGGTGCGCGCGTACGTACGCGCCCTTGTTTTCCGGAAAGAAAAAAATTCTGTTTTTTAAACTTTACCTGGTAACAACACTGACCGCTGAAATGTGATTTTTATTTCTATATATTTTTAAAAATCTTTGAAAAATGTAATTGGGGAAAAGCTTCGATTTAAATACAATTTACAAAACATCGCAGTGCGAGTGCTATGGCAAACAAAGAAACTACGCTCTACTGCACTTTCTGTGTTACTAAAACGTTGCACAAGATTATTTGAGGGAGGAGGCACAATTGCGAAATTTTTTCATCGAATTAAAAAAAGAAAAATAATAAATTTGTCAGGTACAGTAAGAACGTGACGAGACACAAAAAAATTTACAGGTCTGCGCCTTTATAAGAAATTGAGTTCAAAGATTTTTGCGGTGTTAAAACCATAATGTTCTTTGATAACATAGCCTGGTAGTTGATATTCGTGCAGTTGAGTTTTGTCAAATTTTGTTTTATACCTACAAAATTTTTGATACATTTTTTTTTGGATTCTGTCACCTTTTCAGATAATCATTCTCTGCTAACGGATGTCTATCTGGATCGCCAACTAGAACTCTCACATTTTTCGATTTTTGAACAATTTTTAAACAGGAGAATAGAATTTCAGCAAAATCAGAATCGTAGAACATGTCACCGAGAAGAATGTAATTGTTTTTTGTGGAATTTTCAAAAAATTTCAACATATTTTCGGGATTCTCCAAAAAGTTTTGAGCTGAATAGCAAATATTGGAATCGGAAAGTCTATTGAGATGGAAGTTGAGCTTTGTTGACAGCAATGCGTCTGAAATACAGAATTGCGAAAAAAATGTCCATCCACGAAACCAAATTACATTTATCAATATCATTTGCAAGAATCTTGCGGGCACCAATCATTGTTGCTGCAATTGAAGCTGATCCGCATCCGGCACCAAAGTCCAATATGTTTGAATCATTGAATTGTCGAGGATTTTCGAGAATATACCTTGTTAGCCCTTGGCCTCCTGGCCAATAAAATGCCCAATATGGATCGGGGAGTGGACATTGGTCAGGTGTACTCATCCAAAGTGGGCTTGCGATGGTGATGAGTCGTAGCTTGACCTGTGGTGTTAGACTTTCATTACTAACAAGCGTATTTTTCAAAATCCATTTTGCGGCGGAATTTAAGGAAAGAATCTGTAGTTTTTCTCAATGAATCACTGGAATGTTCTCACTGAAAAGTTATTCATTAGATTTTGAACTTTGTTTTTTGTACAAATATCAATTTTTTGATCAATTGTTTCATTGGATGACAATGTATAACAGTTATAACAACGAAGATGTTTAGTCGAAAAGTCCGAATCCCATGTCGTCGTCGGATTCCTCCTTTGGCTCTTCCTTCTTTTCCACGGCTGAAAATGGATTGATGAAAATTTGAACGTTGAAAAAGTGAACGTACCCTTTGGCGCAGCGGCTCCTGCGGCTGGGGCGGCAGCTGGAGCTGATCCTCCTGATGGAACTGATGAAAGTTTAGCTTTTCCTTCAGCGAGAACTTCTGTGATGTTTTTGCCAGCAAGCGCGGTGACGACCTTTCCGGCTTCTTCCATGTCGCAGTCAAGACCTCCAGCCTCTGAAAAATAACACTTCATTCAAATCTCATTATTTTACTTTACGTACACAAGTGACCACATTTATTTAATCATAAAGTTGTCGAACGAAAAATAATCTTGAAATTTGAGAATAAACAGAACAAAATCTTGGTTCGGGAATCAAAAGATTCAACTTTCAAGAAGGCGTGAATACGTGACATTATTTCAGGCCAAAACTCAATGAATTTTATCAGAACGAAACATTTTCGAATATTTCAATGCAAAATGGGACGTTGAAAACCGGGAATCCTCCTAATGGGACGAACAAATTTAAATCCCTAAATTCAAAACTTACCAAGAATCTTGAGGATGTCTTGGGCTGATGGAGTAGCGTTTCCACCGACAGTCGAGAGAAGATAAGCTCCCAAGTATTTCATGGCTGAAAGAACACGAGGTTTACAGAATTCAACAGCAAAAGCTCCCCAAAATCGCGAGAAAAAGGAACAAAATTGAGAAAACCCTGCAGAAAAACAAATCGGTGTAGGAGTCAGTGAGAGGTTACGGTATCATTCATTTCAGCTGTGTGAATTTTTATTGGATTGAGAAATCGGCAAAAATTTCGGGATTTTCAAGCTGGAACTGTGTTTTGTAATCACAATCGCATCAGGTAAACTAGTCTGGTTCTAATGGTTACCAAACCATGTGTTCCATAAAACTTTCCCTCTCAAAAAATCAAAATTTAAATTTATCGATTTTTCTATCAATTTTTGTTCAAAATTCAAGTTCATTTATTTTTCCAGACCACAGTGCTGAAAGCAAAAAAATATTGTATAAGTAAGCAATAGTCCCTCTAACGCGTTCCAGTAATTTTCTTGTGTATTCGCGTGTGTATGTGTGTGTGTGAGAGAGTGTGTATTAAAAAACCGCGACGCGTCTCGTATGCGACGCGGTCGCGTTACGACCGTGAGCGTACCCCGTTCAATCGGAACCGCTGAATCCCGGCTGTATTTTTTAACCCGAAATAAATCCTTTTACCCAGAAAAATTTAAATTTAAATTTTTTTTCGTCTTAATTTTTCAAACTTTTTTCTGTTTAGTTTTTTCGAAAAAAAGAACGCGTATTTTATTCTTTTATTATTGAAGTGAAAATGAAGATGCATGAAAATCAGTTTCTCATATATATTCTTCAATAATTGTAACTTTCTTTTGCTGAAACACTGAGTTATTTATTTATTTTCTCAGTATTTTATAAATAAAAGTAATAATACAGATCAGTAATCGGAAAAATATCAACAATGTTTTGTTGTCCGATATTCCTTTTTCGAACTCATCTGATCATTTCCTCTCAACTATGAATTTTTGGACTGCAGATAAACATAGTTGGCGCTGAATGGTCGTGTCAGTCGATGCGGGGAGCAGCGTCTGCCTCAGCACAAACGTCTTCAAGTTGGTCACCTCATATTCAACCACCATCTTCACAGCCTCCACAAACTAGTTAGTTGTCCGGTAGCCAGGAAAATAAAAAAAAATGACTTTGTCTTTAGACAAAGTGGTTGAGACAATCCATAGACCATCTTCAGCCACAGCTCTACTATCTTCACCTTCGGATTATTCTTCGACGTCTTCTAGAATCGGTAAGTTTTTAATTTTTTCTTCAAATTAGTACAAATAATAAGAGATCAATGTTTGGATAATTTTTCTTCCGAAATTTAATCACTTTTCATGGGAATTTTTTTTATATATAGCAAGGCTTTGTCAACCATCGTGGTTTTCTGACTCTGGAGCCGTCTAGGGTCGGCCCGACTTTTTTTTGAAAGCCAAAAGCTTATTAAATTGAGGGTAGAAAGTTAACTAAAATTACAACATGCCTAAAAAAATGAGCATTAAAAAATGAGTGAAAAACTTTGTAATTTTCGAAAAAAAAATTGAAAGTGTTTTTTTTTCAGAAACAGCTATAAGTACGTGTGCGGCTGCTGCGGCTGCAGCAACTCTGGCCGAGCCGTTAGTCCGAACATCGCTGATCGCTCCCATTGCCGCCCCTTCAACAACAACAAGCGTTCCGAATGGTCCGACGAAAAAAGACGACGACATTCCGCCACGAATACCGCAACCGCGTCAACTAGACGGGCATTCACTGAGTCGGCGAAGCGAAGAGCTGATTCAAAGTGCCACCGAATCGTGCTCGACGTCGTCGTCGCGAGTGTCGCCGTCGTGTCAGGAGGAGAACGGTCCAACGCACGACGGCGTTCTGCCGAGCACATCGGCAGCCGCCACCGCCGCCGAAATGACGGCGTCGATGTCGAATCCGTTGAAACGGACGCGGTTCTCGATTCGGTTGCCGGCGAAAGCGGCGCACTGGTTGAAACGAATCGCAACGTTTCAACCGAACACGTTGCGTCGTATCGGAGTGAATGGTGTTCGGATAGGCAGTGAGGAGGTTATTCGAATGGCCGATGGGCATCCGCCGCCAATCGTTCCCATCGTCCATCCGGTTTTAGCACAACCACCAGTCCCACCTATGCCTCCACCTTCTCACCCTCATCCTCAACAACAACATCCACCATCAACATCTATACAACCGTCACCTGCATCATCATCAGAATCGACGCAAGAAAACGGTCAAGTTCAAGCCGAAGTTGTTGTCCCACCCCCGGCAGCACCACCGCCGCCGCTGCCGCCAACACAAAGGTATCCCGAAGCACCACATCCGCATCAAGTACGACTGCAACAACAACATCAGCAGCAACAAAATGCGCCGAATGCAAATAATAGCCCGCTACTAGTTAATTTGTTAAGGTAAGAACTATTTAGAGAACTACGGGAAACAATTTGGGTTTTACAGTAATCAACCGCCTGCTTCATCCGCGCCGCAACAACAAGCGCCACCGCACACGCCGAATCAACAAGCTCAAATTGTGCCTCCGCAACAACAGCAACAACATCAAATGGTGGCACAACAACAACGAGAATATCCTTACGGTTATCCGCAACAAAATATGAGTATGCAACAAATGGCGGCAATGCAGCAGCAGCAACAACAACAACAGCAATATCAGCAAGCTATGATTCAGCAACAACAGCAAAATCAGCCACCAAATCCACAACAGCAGCAGCAACAACAACAAAGTTATTATGTTCAGCAACAGCAGCAAGTTCAGCGGCAACAACAACAGCAGCAGCAACAACAACAACAAAGAGCTCAAATGTCGTATATGGGTTATCCGCCAAGCGGTTCGGCCGTCGTTGTTCAACGAATGCAATCTTACCCCGGAGGAGCACCGCAACCCCAATCCGCACCTCAACAACAACAACAACAGCAGCAACAAGCGCAGGTTTCGCAGCAGTATCGGATAGGGAATCCAATGTCGATGCCGTCGACATCGGAAGAAGCACCGCCGCCGAAAAAGAAGAAGAAAAGGCCGACGAAAAAAGAGAAGGAAGCTGCGGCAGCGGCCGCTGAACAACAACAACAGCAGCATCAACAACAGCAGCATCAAATGCATCCGTATTATGGGCAAGGTGTGCCGAATGCTGGAATGGTGCCAAATGTGCAACAGGAGAGAATGATTCATCCCATGCAGGTAGGCAATTTTTGAAAAGGGTTAGCGTTACTGTGAATCCTGCGGGATGTCGGTACACACATTTGCCAAAAATAAGGCCACAAATGTCGGCACAAAAAAATTTGCGAAAGGGTCACCATATGTTGTTGTTATACTATAGATAACATCATTAGGTGTGATATTTTCCCATTTGTGAAGTGAGTAGGCTAGACCGCATACCTGGCGTAAAATGGAATATTTTGAGAGTTTTGTCACACTCTTACGCCAGATATGCTAGACCAACTTTTTTATTCGAAAAATCTCACTAAATTTCCTGCCAAAAAATGTCATTTTTCCCTCCTATGAAAACATTTCAGAGCTGAAATTTATAGGATTTTGTGACAAGAGCAAGAAATTTTTGCGTTTGCTAGGAATACTATATTTATGTTTTCTAGAATAATATGCATATGATGAGCGGAGGACCACCCCAAATGGCTCAACAACACGGTTATCCGCCAAACTCTTACCCTGCTGGTTCGCAATATCCGCCCGGGTACTCTCAACAACAACAGCAGCAACATCAACAACAGCTTTGGCATCAACAACAACAGCAGCAGCAACAACAGCAACAACAACAACGGCTAGCAATGTTTCAGCAACAACAAGCACAGCAGCAACAGCAACAATGGCAACAGCAGCAGCAACAACAAGCTCAGCGGTTGCCTGTTCCTTATCCGCAAGGAACTGCTGCGCAACAACAACAACAACAACATGCACAGCCGCAAGAAATTGCTCAACAACAACATCGACTGTCCGGTGATTATTCGGCGCCTGGAAGTGTTGCTCCACCACAAACTGCCAGTTTCACACGAAGCGACTCGAACGCGTCGTTTGTCGGTAGTGGAAGTGGAAGTATGCAGGGACCGAGCACATCGATTCCGGCTGATTTGACGGCGGCTGAACAGCAATTTGTTGTCTGCAAAAATGAGCCATGTAAGTGTTTTTTGAGTTTTTGTTCTCGAAATTATGGAGTGTTTTTGCAGTAGCTGATCTTGGTGATTTGGGAGATTTGGATGACATCGAACCGATGAATCCAAGCACGTCTCAGCATTCGAATGGTAGTGATCGAAATGATCGGATAGGTTAGTTGTTTTTTCGTCAGTAAAAAATGTGGGTAGAACTAGAAATTTTCTTCTTCGGGCTATTTTATAACAAAAGAGAGAATGTGCGCTCCATTGATAGTGGCACATTTTAACGGTGTGGCCTAACCCGAAGAAATATAAATTGAAAATGAACATTTCAAGGGTCACGAAATTAATTTGGCCCCACGTGTAAAATTTCTAAAATTTTTGACATCCTATATTTCGATATTTCGCTACCAAAAAACATTATTGATTATAACTAAACTTGAACGGAACAGTTTAATAGACCACGATTAGAAAAGAAAGAAAAATGAGAAAAAATAACCGAATCAGTGATTTACCTAATGCGCATAACTAAAAAAAAAGAAAGAAAGAAGAAAAAACAAAAATTATAAAGATGTGTGAATAATAATATTGAGAGCAGAGAGAGAGAGGTATACATACTAAAACGTAGCATAAGGAGGACAAGGCAATTGGTGTTATGAGGAAGGTGCCAAAAAGGGGCGGGGCCAAATAATTTTTGTCAATGGAGCGAACATGCTCGTCTAATTTTTTTGGGAACGTTTAAAAAATCTCAATTTTTCAGGTGCTTCAATAGAGTCGGTAGTTGAAATGGTTGCACGAACTGGAGGAAGTGTGGACTACGGTTCGATTCAACGTCGAGCCAGTCAATCACAAATTCAAGTCGACGAAGGAATATCGCACGAGCATAATATACGAGCGCAGGCGTTTCATGGTGGCGGCGGTCAAAATGGTATGATGATGAGAAACGGCGAGAATGGTGTTCGTTCGGAAGACGACGCACAAATCGCCGAATTCGCAAAAACGGTCAGCGAAAAAGACAAGAAGATCAAAGCGGCGGCGGCGGAACACAAGGCGAAACAAACGCGAAAGGCGCGAACCAAAAAAGTGGTTATTGCGCCCGGCATTGCGGTGCCTGGAATGATGACGCCACTGCCGCAGCATATGATTCAACAGCAGCAGCAACAACAACAACAACAACAACAAGTTGCTCCTCAACCTGAAATGATGAATAATTATATGCAACAGCAACCGACACCAGCCGCAACGCAATACCTTCCACCACAGCCGCCACTTCAACCACCACCACCACCACCACAACAACAACAACAACAACAACAACAATGAATACAATGATAATCTCCTCTCAATCTCTCTTCGAATACCGGTTTGATATTTTACTCGTTTTTTCTTAACTCATCACAATTCAGCCAATAATTTATGTATACTTTTTTCTTCCTCCACTTAAACACACATTTTCTTTTCCAACATCTCCACCTGCTACACTAAATGTCGGACCCTGTGAATAGTTTTCATTATCTCCGTAAAATGTCGAATTCTTCTTTTTTTTTCGAATCTCAGTGGACCATATAAACTTTGTTCCAGAAATTGCTCAATGGCCTTTTTTTTGTTTTCTCACACTCTCTGATTTTGTTCTTCTTTTCCCCCTGTTCTACAAGAATTCGCATTTCTCTTATTTATTTCTTCTGAAGATTTCTCGCTCTCTCTCTCACTCCTTTGATATTTTATTGTATTATATATTTTAGTGATAAAATAGCATAACTTTTTTTTATCTCATTCAGTCGTAGTATGAATCGGGCGGTCGGAATTCGTCGTCTCGTTCGTCGCGTTGTTTTTCGATCCATTGTGTGTAGAGGCCCTTGCCGCGATCCCATTCGCGATCGGATTTTATGAGGCGTTGATGCTGAAAATTTGGAAAAAATTTACATTTTTTGCTGTGGTTGGGAGTTACCCTCTGCTCTGGTGTTTCGTGCTGCTGTTCGGCGGGAATTGGAATCTCGTTCAAATTTATTGGAGCTTCTTGAGGTGGAGTTGGAGCTTTTACTGCAATTTTTATTTTTGAAACTTGAATATTTTCAGATACGGACGACTTTTGAGTCAGCGAATTTTTCTGAACAAAATCAATAAAAAAATTCAAACTAAAATGAGTTTTGGGTTCAGAAAACCCTTTTTTTCCAGAATAAATTTAAAGGAACATAAACTTACACGGTGACAATCCATTTTTGATGCGCAATTTATTGATTTTCTCCAACCGCTTTTCTTCCAGCGACGCATTTTCTTCTTGTTTCTTTTTCGATTCTTCCTTAACTTTTTTCGACAAATCGAGAAGATTCTGAATTTCCTCTTTACGTTTTTCCTCATTATTTGATAAGCGCATGTGAGAAACTCCGAACACACGTTGTTCTGCAAAAAAAAAATTTTCAAATTTTGAAAATTAAAGAAAAAAACCTTCAGAATGGTGATATCTTTCAGGAGTAGGTTCTCTTGTTGGTTTTTTCGCATACGATGAACTCGCCTCCTCCTCCTCATATCTACGCTCTCGTTCTCGTTTTTTACCAATAAAATCGACGACAAAATCAGAGTTGTCTACAACGACACCACCATTTGCTAGACGTTCGTAGAGTTCGGCCTTGTCTTTCAACTTTTTTTGAGTTTTCTCGTATTCTTCTTCACGTTTCATCTTTTTTTCATTATAATCTAGCCGTTTTCGACGTTCTGCCGCTTCTTTTTCCAACTCTTCTCGTTCCTCTTTTTTTGTTTTCAACAGACTCTGAATAGTTTTTTTTTTAAATAACTTTTGTTAAATTTGGAAAAAATACCGATTTTCCAGAGACGTGTGTATCTGATAGATTTGTTTTTTGTAACGAATTCTGTTTTTTGAGCAGCTCATTTTTAAGATTGAAAATTGATGAGACTTCTTTCGTCAAAATCTTCTTTGGGCCACTTTTTTCGATTCCTAAACTTTTTTCAGCTGACGATGTACTAGTTCCTTCACCGTCGTCATCTTCGTTCAGCTTTTGAAGAAGCTCAATCGATGCGAATGTGGCCATAGAAAAATTAAGGTAAAAAAAAAAATAAAAGTAAAAAAATTGTGTGCAAACACCACGACGTAACTTTGCGGCATCAAGCAAACATGCTCCATTGACAATCGTTCTTTCGAAAAGCGACGCCGTTCGTTCGATTTGTGTGGTAACATTTCTCTTGTTTCTTTCACTGTTTTTCACTTGCAGGCGTTTGTTCGTTCTTTTAAAAAATGCCTAATATAGTCAACGAGCGTCATTATACATAACCTGCAAATTTTGCGTTTTTCAACCTATGAGAAAAACGCCCAAAAACTTTATTTATCGTTTTTTCGTCCTACCTTCTCATAACATTTGTTTTCCGTTCTCTCTCATGAAATGTATTTCGTCCCTAATTCGAATAAATATATTCATTTGTTTCAGATAATAATGGCACATTTCGGTGGCAATCGAGGAGGAGGCGGTGGACAATTCCAACGAGGACGTGGCGGACCTCCACGTGGCGGTTTCGGAGGACCACCACGCGGTGGCTTCGGTGGCGGTGGTGGTGGATACGGTGGACCACCAGGCGGCGGTTATGGTGACTATCACGACCAAGGATATGGTGGACCACCGGGCGGTGGATTCGGTGGCTATGGAATGCATCCAGGGTTCCCCGGGTTCCCACCACACGAAATGCCGAGTCCGTTGGACGCCGAGATTCAATGCGTTTTGCGCGAAATTCATTCCGAGTTGGGTTCTTTGGAGAACAGCGAAGCTGGCGAGCAATTCAGAAACGCACGAAGACTATTGAACTCGGAGAAAGAACGTTTGGAAAACAACATTGATCCCGAGTGGTTGGAAGTTGACATCGAAAAACCGGTAAAAGTGGTGAAAAAGATTCTGGTACCATCGTATCGTCATCCACAATTCAATTTTATTGGAAAAGTACTTGGACCAAAAGGAGTCACTCTCCAGACATTGTGTAAAACACATAAATGCCACATTTACATTCTGGGACGTGGATCGACAAAAGATCGTGAAAAAGAGGCCGAACTTCTAAACAGCGGTGATCCGGAACATGCTCATTTTGGAGGACCACTTCACTTGAAGGTGAGTGTGCTAATTCTTCTTGCAGAGAAATATTATTGTTTTAACAGGTCGAAACTGTTGCGCCATCTTATGTGGCATATAACAGAGTTGCAAATGTCATCCAAGAATTGTCTCGAATTCTTCAACCGATCAATGAAGACACCACTCCACCACAATTCAAAAATCAGCTCAAAGACGCTGAGGGGGGTGAAGAGGATAAAGATAAACCTGAGAATGGTAATGATAATGGTAATAATGGCGGCGGTGGTGGTCGCGGAGGACGTGGTGGACGTGGAGGTGGCCGTGGAGGACCGATGAGAGGTGGACCAATGCGAGGTGGACGCGGAAGAGGAGGCGCGCCGCCAGGGTTAGTAAACATTGAATATTGAGAAAAAGTTTTGTAGCGAAAAACACAAAAAACAAATGCTGGCGAAGAGTACTATAAATATTGAAAATAAAAATTATAAAAATCCAAAAATTAAAAATGATACTCTTCGCCCATGAAAAAACCAAAAATAAAATCAAAAATTACAGGTTCCGACCATATTAAAAATCTTCAACTGCAAACAAATATCCAAAAATTATAACAGTTTTATCAACCGAATATTTATTTCCAAAAAATTCTCTCTCTTTCTCTTAAACATCGTTGATTTCTGCACAAAATTTCTTGTTCGAAAAGATCTCTGGCTGCTGAAAATCGTTGTCCGTCTTCTCATTTTCTTCCATCATGTTTTTGATAAATTGAACTTATATATCCATTCAAATAATAAAATTGTTTGCATCAAAACAAGTTATCGATGGCGCGGCGAAATGTTGAAAAATTATGAAGATTTGAAAAAAAAAGTTAAAATCGAAATAATGCGCGAGCGAAGGCAACTGATATGGAGTGTGAGTTCGAGTTGGCATGAAATAATTTTGTACAAATTGTACCCTACAGCTCCTGCGTCAAAACTCCGACACAAAAGTCAAAAACCAACCGTGACCTTTCGAATTGCAAAGATAATTTCTTATTTTTAAACATATTTCTTCGGTTTAGGCCACACCCACAAAACTGTGCGGAAACATGAAGGTTCAAAAATACACTGTATGTGTTCTACGTCAGCTTCAATTAAAGATTGACAGGGAAAAAATTGCATCTTCTACCAAAAAAAATCCTTTTTTTTTCAAAAGTTTCAGACCGACTTGAAAATTCCGGCCTGGAAGTTACAGGCTTTTCTGGAAATTCGAGGCCGATTTTTTCCAGAAATTAAAACCGAGGTGGAAATAAGATTTCAAAGTTTTGATGTAACCAGGTTTGCTTTTTTTAAAAATGAATAAACTATTATTGTTAAACAAAACTGTATGACCTAGAAAAAGTGCTGAAAATACGCCCAAATTTAAAGGGGTATAATATTTTTCGTGGCGAGGCCAGAGACCAGTTTTCTTGGTCCGAAAAATTTGGTCCAAAATGTTTTACACTAAAATATCGGAAATCAGAAAAAACATTTCCAGGTTTTCAAAAATTTGAAAATTTTTCGAAGGTTTAGACCACGCCCACAAAACTGTGTCTGATCTAGAAAAATTCGCAAAAACATTGAGATAGAATGAATATTTCCATTCCATAATATGTGCCTCTAGTGAAGTTGTGCCGATGTGATCATGTCTGACAATGGTTAGGCCTTGTAACATAGTTCAGACCATCGGGCCGTTTCTCGACTTCACTACTAATTTCCTTGGACATGAGAGAGGAAAAGGCTGCCTAACTTATGAGTGGAAATGTTTATTTTACATCAAAAAAAGAGTTTTTAAAAAACACAAACATGTAAAAATGCACCGGTAGAAAGAGCAAAATCAATCGAAAAAAAATGAAAATAATTCTCGGCAAGACCTGAGATTTTTCTAATTTAACAGTTTTTGTTCACAGCAAAAATATATACATGACAGGAGAAAGAGAAAAAATGCAATAAGCTCGGAGATTTCTATGTGTACAAGTTATCTTTGGCACGTTTCGAGTTTTGCGCATTCTGAACATCAACGTCTGGATTTGGAATGTGGGCATAGGGGTTTTCTGTAAAAATCGATTATTTCAGGAATATCTTGGGGGTTTGAGGTGAGAACACAGGAATTACTACAACTCACCAACAACATCAACAACAACCACGTGGCAAAGAGGACAGGAGAACATGCAACAAGAGAGAGAAGAAGGACAAGACAAAAAAAGTGGAGGAGAAAAAACACGGAAAAATGAGAAAAATCAACAATTGCCTTGCGGAAGCGTCGAGTTGTCGTGTAGTAATGATTCGGTCACACCTTGTTGTTGTGCGGATGATGATGATGTGCCAGATGTCGACGGGCCATCGGCTACCTCATCCAAGGATGCGTATTCATCTGAAAACCAACATTGTGAACATTTCACGGGTTTCGGACAATTGGTATAGTTGTTTTCTTCCTGTTTTGAGGAGAAACCGCGACGCATAGCCGCAACGCGCGAATTTTAGATTTCTGAAGCTTTTATGTGCGGTGGAGCAAGATTGACACTTTTGAAAAAAAAATTTTAATATTTTTCTCAGAAAGTAGGTCGACCCGATAATCCTAGAACTATAATTTTCAAAAAATTCCAGCCCGACAAATTCGGGCCTAGTGTTTTCAGAAAACTACGAACCGGCCCGAACAATATTGGCGTCTTATTTTTCAAAATCTTTGGCCTGTCTCGATAACTCGGTTTTTTTTGCGAAAAATTCCGGGCCGAAAAATCTAGGCTTTTTTTCACAAAACTACAGGCTGGCCCGATTTTTTCTCTTTTTTTTCGTTTTTTGTCCTTACGTGACTTTTTTGGTCGAGCATTGGAGAAAAGGTCACACCTTATGATGTTATCAATACTACAACAACAACAGATGTGACCTAATTAGACCTTTTTCACACCTCATAAAATTTGGACTTTGTTTGTGCCGCCTTTGATCCCGACACCTCAAAAGGGAAAAGGTCACACCTGTTGTTGTTCATAGTGATGTTATCTATAACAACAACAACAACAACAACAACAACATATGGTGACCTTTTTTGACACCTCATAAAATTTGAACTCTCTTTGTGTCGCCTGGATTACTGTACAACAGGCTTGGTCGGAGCCGCAAGTTTTCCGAAGAGCCAGAACTCACTTAAAAAAAAAATGAAAAACTGTTTTTCTTGATAAAAGTATGAATTTTAACCGTAATTTTTTAATTTTCAGCTAATTCGGGGCCGGCCCGAAAACCCACAACAACTCACTATGCGATCGATCATAGGCGGTTCTTCCGCGAATCTTCTTATCCTCCAACTCTTCCTCCTCGACCGTCAGAATGCCATCATCAACATCGTCACGTCGACTGTTGGGGTCGATGATGTCAAAGGCGCTTTGTCGTTGAGCGTAGAGTGGATTCTGGAATTGGGTGCTCTCATCGTTCGACGGCACATTTTTGAATCTGAAAAATAGGTCAGGCTTAGCTCTCCACGTGTCAAAAACTTACGTCACCGTCGGCATGTCGGGATCTTTCTCATGTTGATATTTGTTGCGATAAAAAACGGCGAGTAGGCCGAGTATCACACATGTCGCCAAGGCGATGAAGACGAGGAACCATAGTGAGGCACGTTTCGCCGCAGAACCGCCGCCTTGAAGCGCTTCGAAGTCTTGTTTGGCTTTGCCGCAACTCAGCTGATCGACGTGACAACAACCGATGGCCGCGTCACATTCGTAGCCGTCGCCGCACTCTTGCGGACATTCGTTTTTGCAACGCAAGCCGAAGGTGCCGATCGGGCATACTGCAAACAGGTTATTTGAAAAGGGGGGTGAGAGTTGTGTCGACTGGTGTGGTGTAGTGGTTAACGCGCGCGCGTTCAAATATTTTTGGGTTCGATTCCACATGCGGTCGCGAGAATTTTTCTCAAAAACTCACAAGCGTGACAAAATTCGCCGGTGAAACCGGCGTGACACTGGCACGCGCCACTAATTCGATTGCACGACGCCGTCGCCGTTCCCTGACACTTGCACTTTTTAATGCAATCCGGACCGTAGAAGCCGTCCTCGCACGGCTTATCGCATCGATCGCCTTGAAAACCGGCGGGACACGAACACTCGCCGGTTTGACGGTTACACTCTTTGTACTCGGAAGCGCATTTGCACGTTTTGGCACATTCCAAGCCCCATGTGCCGGCGGTACATGCTGAAAATGTGGTTTTTTTGGGAAAAAAAAGAAGATGGCTTACGTCGCGAACAGGTGACACCTTCGAAGCCGGCCGGACAGACGCATTGTCCGTCGGTTTTGTCGCAGACGGCACCGTTTTCGCATCGCGGACAGCGTTGAGCGCAACCGAGTCCCCACCAGCCGTCGTCGCAACGTTGTTCGCATGCGTCGCCGCGATAGCCGGCTTCGCATAGGCATTCGCCGTGTTCGGGATGACACGCGTGACCCGGCGAGCATGGACATTTGTTGGCGCAAGCGATGCCGAATGTGCCTTGCGGACACATCTCCGTGCACATTATGCCGGTTCTGGAAAAAGTTGTGTGAGTTTTTTGTTGGGGGGAAAATTTTAGTCAGAAAATTTCGGGCCGGTCTGAAAAAAAACCCCTAACTCACCTTCCGGCAGGGCATTTTCCGCAAACACCATTGTGCGCATCGCAATCTTGCGCACATTCTTTCGGACACGACTGGGCGCACGCAACTCCAAACGTTCCGTTGACGCACGGTTCTGCGCAACCTTTCACTGCACGCAAGCCAACATCACATTCGCATTTTCCGGTAATCTTGTGGCAATATCCGTCGGGTCCACAATCGCAACTCTTCTCGCATGTTTCGCCATATTTTCCGGCTGCGCAACTTGTCGCGCAACGCGGTCCGTACGTTTGCGTTGCGCATTGCGTACACGCGCCGGTGATTGCGTCGCACTCTCCGTTGATACAATCGCAGTGGAGTCGACATTCGGGTCCGTATTGTCCTTTAGGGCACGGCGTGTCGCACTTCCAACCTTTCAAACCTGGCGGACACAAGCAAGTACCGGTCTCCGGATGACATCCGGCCCCATTGCGACAATCGCAAGGGGCGCAAGACTTGCCGAACGTTCCGGCGGGACATTGCGTCTCGCATTGCGCGCCGAAATGTCCGAGTTTGCAGCGACACGCGCCTGTTTTGTCGTCGCAACCGAGTCCGCCGTCACCGCAATCGCAAGTTAGCGCACAATCGCGACCATATTTATCGTTGTCGCAAACGTTTGCGCATTTTTCGCCGGTATATCCGGGCTTGCATAGACACTTGCCGCTTGTTGCGTCACACTCGCTCGTATTGTCCCAATTGCAATTGCAACGTTTCTCGCAATTCGGACCGTAAGAGTCTTTGGAGCATGCTTGTTCGCAATTGTCGCCAAAATAGCCGGGTAGACAACGACATGCGCCGGTGTTTGGAGCGCATTGGAGTGTGTTGTTCATCACGCAAGAGCAAGTCTTGGCACAATCCAAACCGTACATATCGTCAGGGCATACTGTAGGAGGAAAAATTAAATTTTTTTGTTTAAAAAGTTGTCTTTTCAACGAAATTCAACAGGTGGAAAAATGTGGCGTGGCAGATCAACTGGTTAGATGTTTGTTTATAGCGTGAGAGGTCGAGAGTTCGACACCTCGCCCATGCAAAATTTTTTTTCTAAATTGTTTTTTAAATGGCTAGAAAACAGTTAGCTCCGCCCACTCAAACGAGAGATATGGCGCGTCTCATAACCAGTGAGATGTCGGTACACGAGATACCATATGAGATGAAGAAAAAAACTCACATCTCTCATCGCAATTCTCTCCCTTATAACCGCGTTCACACTCGCATTTTCCGCTGATCGAATTGCACGACGTGTTCGAATCGTCGAACTCGAGTCCGGGACAATTGCACGTTTGCGCACATTTTGCGCCGAACCGCCCTTTCGGACAACCGACATCACATTTCTTGCCCACCCATCCGATACATTCACACTCTCCACTGATGCTGTTGCAGTCTTGTTGATTGAAACAATCGCACTTTTTCTCGCAGTTCGCGCCGTAGAGTCCTTTTGGACATGCGTCTTCGCAAAGTGCGCCCTGCAAAAGGAAACTTTATAAAGGTGATTCTCCCTACTCTCGCTGTCTGCTAGTATAGCGCAGGTGGTTGAGCGCGCGATTTGTAATCGATAACTTTTGCACGCGCGTGGGTTCGATTCCGGATGCGGTCGAAAAAATTAATTTCGTTCTGAAAACTGACCATAAAACCGCTGGCACAAATACATCTTCCATTGACACTATCGCACATGGCACCGTTCTTACAATTGCACTCGAATTTGCAATCGGCGCCAAACTTTCCTTCGTCACACCAATTCAGACAAAACTCGCCAGCCCATCCGTCCTTGCACACACATTTGCCGTGTTTGTCGCATTTTCCGGCGTTTTGACATGGACAGACTTGGGTGCAATTCGGGCCCCATCGATCGGCGTCGCATTCTTGCGCACATCGTTTACCTTGGAAACCGGATGGACAAATGCATGCACCGGTTTCCGGATCGCAGCCGGCTCCGTTTTCACAATCGCATTTTTTTGCGCAGCCCAGGCCCCAGGTTCCACTTGCGCAGGCTGAAAAAAGTTTGGTTGAGGGTTTCTGAGGCGGTTGAAAAAACTGACATGATGCGCACGTTTTGCCGCCGAAGCCGACGTCACATTCACACTTGTTCGGCTCAACACAACGACCTTTTTTGCATACTGGGTTACAGTCGGCTGAAAAAATGAGAAACTTGGTTTTTGGAGAAAATTTGAGGGCCGGTCTGAAAATTCTCTAACTTTCGGGCCCGAAAATGCTAGGCCTGTTTTTTTCGGGACGAAAATATGGCCCAGAAAATTGTGGGCGGGCCTAAATTTTTTGTTTATTGAAAATTGGAGTTTTGAACTTTTCAAATTGGAAATGTTTTTTCGAAAAAAAACGGGCTCTTTTTTTCGGACTCAAAAATCTCCGAAAATTATGATTTTTACCCTCAATTTTTTTGGTCACAAAATTGAAAAAAAATAGGCTTAAAAGTTTACCGAAAAATCCCAATTTTCCCCGTTCAAAATGTCAAAAAACACATCTCACTGTTAAGCCTAAGCCTAAGCCTAAGCCTCAAAATAAAAATAAATAAAAAACTCACGCGCACAAACATTCTCCTTCGTCTGATAATACCCGTCACAACACTTTTTGACATATTTCTCCTTTTTCACCAAAACTCGTTCGTAAGTCGCTTTGGCGCCTTTTCTGGAAAAAAACGATTTTTTTTGGAAATTTTCCAAAAACTAGCTCACCGTTGTACATTACATTTCAAAAAAAAAAAATTGCATGGCTCAGTTTCGTTGTAGGTGACCGGATGAATGACTTTTTTCAATTCGTAGTCATCGACACTAGAAAAATTCAAATTTTTCAATTTTCAAAAAAAAAAAACACACACACACACACAAAAACTCACATTGTCTTTTGTGTGCACACGTGTTCACCAGCGGGCTCTTCTTGAAAATTTGAAATTTTCACGGGCGGCGCGGTTGGTAGACCCGTGGTTGCGGCTATCCCAATGAGCAGTAGTGAGATTGCCAACATCTACATTAAATAAAAAATAAAAATAAATAAAAAAAGAGTTAATCTGCGACGAGGGATGTTGGTGGGTGAGAGAGTGGGCGGAGAGAGGAGGGTGCAGAGAAAACATTGCGCAATGGTTTTTTTGGATGAACCGACAAGGTATTATAAACAATTTTCTGGTCGAAAAATATTGTGGAGGTCAAAAAAGATGTTTTGGAGTCTAGGTGGGTTTTTTCACAGAGAAGATTACTGTATTTTTTGGAAAAAATTACAGTAATCAGAAACAATCTTTAGCTTTGAAACTGTAGTACTGTATTTTTTGGAAATTTTTAGAACTACAGTAACCAGAAAACATCGCTATAATAATTTGGGTGAAATTTTTAGTGTATTTTTTTCTGCTGAACATTTTCAAAAATTCAGAAACTACAGTACCCCGGCACCAAAAAAATGATTCATCAAAAAAAAAAAAAAGAACGCCTTATCATTTCGGCCACCACCAACAACAACAAGAATAAAAAATGAAGAGCCCTTGAGAGATAGGAGAAAATGAGAAAAAGTGGGCGGAGTCACAGATGATTTTGGACACCAAAAATTGGGAATTTTCAAAAATACAAGACAAAATCATAAACAATCACACATGTTCGATAATAATTGGAAATGTGTTTGGGAGGCAGAGAGAGAGTGTGAGAGAGAGAGACGCAGAGAGAAAAAGGAGGAGATATATTTAATTAGCATAAATATTTAGATTTTGAGAGGGGTTACGCCATCAAGTTTGACACTTAATTAGGATGAGAAAAAGCGGAGAATATCGAATTTTCGGGCCGGCCCGGAAATTCGATGAAGTTTGAAATAAAACTTGGAAAAAATGGAAAAGTTTTGACCTATAAAATTCGGGCCGGCCTGAAAATTTGTGAAAAAAATGGAAAATATCGGGCCTGGATTAGATTTTGGGACGGGAAAAATAGAAAAAAAATCGGTCTAGAAATCTCGGCCGACCCGGTTTTTCAGAAAAAAAATGGAAAATTTTGGGACGGCCTCAAAAAATATTTGAAAAATAGAAAAATTCGGCCCATAAACCTCAAAAAAAGTCTGAAAATTTTCGGGCCGGCCCGGAAATTGGGAAAAATTAGAAAAATGCATCAGGCCAGGCGGGATTTGAAAAAAGGTAAAATATTGATCTAGAATTTTCGGGGTCGGTCTGAAAAAAAACTAGGAAAAGTATAGAATTTTCGGGCCGGCCCGAAACTTTCAAAAACAACAAAAATTTGCCAAATAATTTCTCAATCATTTTGGCGACCCAAAAAATAGTATATATATAGGTATATTTATCATTGTCAAACAAATGCGGTAGGAGATGATCTGTCTGTCTGGCCGTGTCACATCAAATAGCACTTGATGAATGAATCATCCAATTACCAGTAGGGGTAGGTACTATCGGCGTGCGCGGTCAAAAAACAAAAAATATATGTTGACTAAAAAACTACAGTACTCCTTGTGGTGGGGGGTGACACGAGAAAAAAGTGCACTTTTTCTGATGAATAGAAAAAAAGTGTTGTTTTTTTTTTGGCGCGAGACACTTTTTTTCAAAACAAAAAGTGATGTAAACATTTGTTTTGTTCTCGAAAATCGGGAAAAAAATGTTTTGAGCCGATTTTTGGTTTTCGCACTGGGAAATTAGGCTTGTTTTTGGGTGAGGCTTAGGCTTAACCTTGAAAATTAGAAAATGAGCTTTTTCGGGCTCAAAAAATTGGAAAATTTTGGTCGTTTTGAGTCCAAATAGGCCTGAAAACCAAAAAAATCGGCTTTTTCGGGCCAAAAATTTGGAAATTTGGGATGCTTCGAGCCAAGAGAAAGGCCTAAACCGAAAAATCCAAAAAATCAGCGTAAAAAATGAAAAATCTAGAAATTTCGAGCCTGAAATTAAAAAACGGGCTTTTTTTGACCAGGAAAACATTTCTAGACATTTTTCAGGCCAGAAAAATTCGAAAATTTGGGGTTTTTTTGAGCCCTGAAACAGCTCATCCAAGAAATTAGGCCTTTTCAGACTAAAAAGCCTGGAAAAATTGAAAAATCTGGAAATTTCGAGCCTGAAAAGACCCAAAACAGGTCAAAAAAAGGTTAAAACAGTAGTAAACTGACCAGCTGAACACTGGCGAAAAACAAAATCAACAGTGAAAAACTGTGCGAAATCGTGAGAGAGGGAGAAAGTAGACGAGTAAGAGAATTCGGTTGAAAACACACACACATATTGAAAAAAAAACAGGTCAGTCGTGGAGACGCAGAGAAAGAGAGCGGCGGTGAGTCATTCGTGTTCGAGAGGGAGACGGAAAAGAGAAAAACAAAACAAGAAGGAAAACTTTTTTTCTGTTAGATCAATTGATGAGTAACTCCGATAACCGGTATTGATTTGGAGGCGAAAATAGTGAATGGAAATAGTTGCAGCTTAAAATGTGCAAGGCATAGTTTAGCAGGGTAGGCGTTAGAATAGTAATCTAGAGGTGAAGGGTTCGATGCCACCCTCGATAAACTTTTTTTTTTCTTTTCTCCCCCATAAAATGCGACAAATAAAAATCAAAGTTTATTAACACGCCCATCTTTTTTAGAAGTCGTCAATTTGACCCAATGCGTCGGGTAGAAATCCTGCTGAATCATTTGTTGAGCCACCCGATCACCCGTCTCCAAAATATCCTCATAATACACCGCCTCGCCGGTCTTTGACAAATATCCCAACCACCATCCAAACGTCGAGGACGGCGCGGTGATCAGCACAACGTCGCAGTGTTGTCGCGAAAATGCCAAATCGATTTCGGGGTCCGATTTGGGCAGGATCAACTTGTGATGTTCGGGGAAGTTGGAGCTGATCGAATTTTCGAATTTCTCGTCGTTCCCCAAAAATACGAGCATCAAATTGTTGTGATGTTCATGATCGTCTGAAAACGAAACATTTTTGGTTTTTGTTGCCAACATGGAACAAAAAACATACATTCATCGATCAAATATTTGAGAGCGGCCACGGTGAAATTCATGTCGGTGGGAGCGTGCATTTTGTCGGTGGCGAAATCGCCGCGTCGCGTGTGCGAACATATTTTGAAGCGGTCGCGTTCTGTGTCGAGTTTGATGTACGAGTTGGCGGTGTCGATGAAGCGATCGGCGGGTCGCAGCCAGTCGCGAATGTTGTCGCGCATCGCGTCGAAGTATTTGAAGCTCTGCGAAATGTAGTGTGAGAGACGCAGAGAGACATGGAGGGAGAGATAGAGAAACAGAGAATCAAAAAAGAGAGAAGATAGACCCAATGAGACGCAGAGAAGGAGAGATAGAGAGAATTAGAGACACAAAGAGGTAGAAATAGAGAAAAGAGACGCAGAGAGATAGAGAAACAGATGTTCTCAAGATTTTCAGATAATGAGAAACGCAGAGAGAGAGAGAGACACACACACAAGAGACACGCAGAGAAGTAGACACACAGAAAAATATGAATACCGAGAGACGCAGAGAAAACGAGAGACTGATTTTTTCCCAGAATGCAAAACAAATTTGATGCAAACAAATTCCGGGAATCTCGAACTTTTGGGAAAAAAATTTTTCAATTTTTTTTTTGAAAGTTGCCGCTTTTCAGATTACAAGAGACGCAGAGAAAGAGAGACGCAGATTTTTTTCCCGGAAAATGTTTGCATTTCGAAAATACCTGAAAATAGGCGCCTCCAAGATGAACAAAAGGATGAGTGAGATTTTGAATGCCACGTGGATTCGTCTGCATACAACATTCGCCATGAAACGCGACTTTTTGAAGATCGTTTTTCTAGAAACAAAAAAACCACCAAAAACTAATTAACGAATGACACAATTTCACTTCCTCTCTCCTCACCTCAACACGAATCAACTCGAATTGTTCGTACAGCTTCGGAAAACTCGTCTTGATTCTCTTATCAAAACCGGCCACCAAATCCGTCTCGGCCAGATTGACAAACGCACGTCGATGCGTCGTTTGCGCAACACCACGCAACGCCAAAAGTTCGAAAAGTGCGTTGCCGAGGCCGGCTGATTTGACGGTGAACAATGAGGATGTTAGGTATTTTGGTGGTTCGGACACTTTCTGAATACGCATTTTTATGTGTTTGCTTTATGATGACTGTTTGATCAGTTGTGAATTTGGTGGTTATGGAAGAAAGGGAATAAAGGTCGTTTTTATAGAAGTTTTCAAGAAAAAAAAAAAAAGTTCGACACCACGCGGCATCGAACCTGCGAGCAAAAGCGGCGCAGGCTATAATCTAACCAGCTACACCACAGCGCCACATTTCGTTCTTATCTGTTCTTCGCTTATCTTCTCCACCTTTTTTCAAAACTCACCAAGCGTGTTGAAATATCCTCATAATGTACAAATGCAAGATGCACCAAAATAGTTATCACTATAATAAATCCAATAATATGAAAAAATTTCATCTAGTATTTAAAACAAATATATATATTTAGAATAGTGATTCGCCTCCGACCAACACAACAACGAGAAGCCAAGAGGAAAGGGGCGGAGCTTGTGAAACGTGGACGACCAGGATTTTTTCGAATTCTCGCCAAATACATAAATCAATGATGGATTATTGTTACTACAACAAAAACCATTTCAATTTTTTGATTCACAAAAAAAAAATTCAACAAAAAACATGTTAATCGTGTGAACCTTTTGTGTACTTCTCTCGGACTAGTTTGGCGCACAAAAATGAAAACGAAAATCGTAATTTTTAATGACGACTGTAAAAACCTGACATCAAAAGATATTATGGCTCCGAAAAATCGTTAAGCAAATTTTTTTTTTGTTTGACGAGAAAAAAGTTTTGACCAGATTTTTGATTTTTTCGGGCCGGCCCGGAAATTTCTGAGATTTGAAATTTCAAAAATTGAAAAACCGAAATTTTTCTATATTTTTGAATTTCAAGTTTTTGCACCTACAGTACTCCAGAAAAATTTTGAACTTTCGCTAGTTACAGTACTTTTGGAAATTTTTGAATTTTGAACTCTTGGTAGCTACAGTACTTCTAGAAAATTTTAAATTTTCGAATTTTCGCGCAGTATTTTTTTCAAATTTTCGAATTTTCGCGGGCTACAGTACTCCTCAATTTTTTTTTTCAAAATTCCAATTTTCACGGCTTAAGAAATCCTGAATGTTTTTTCAAAACTTTCTAACGCTACAGTACTCTCTGAAATAAGCTACAGTACCTCAAAAATTTTCCAAATTTTTTCCCAAAACCGCACGTCGTTGTAACAAAACAATTACGCGACCGTAAAATCGGGGCGTTTTATATGGCAATTATCGAATGGGTTTAGCCGAATGGGTCTTGACCCTTACCGAATGGGGCTAATGGGGCAAATTTTCGAAAGGGGTAAAAGGGTCAAAAAGTTTGACCGAAAGGGTCAATTAACCGAATGGGTCAAATCTTCTTTTTCAAAATTTTCCGAATGGGGCAAAAAATCCGAAAGGGTCAAAATTTTTTTCTTTCTCAAATGGGGCAACTCGATTTTTTTGCCAAAAAAAGAGTAATTTGATTATTTAAAGGTGGATTTTCTTACGTTTAGGCTTAGCCGAAGAGGTAAAATACTGTAGTCACACTCAATTATCTCGCAATTCGCCTATAAATAATTAAAATAACTCTTTTTTTGGCAAAAAAATCGAGTTGCCCCATTAGAGAAAAAAATTTTTGACCCTTTCGGATTTTTTGCCCCATTCGGAAAATTTTGAAAATTAGGGTTTTGACCCATTCGGTTAATTGCCCCTTTCGGTCAAACTTTTCGACCCTTTTACCCCTTTCGAAAATTTGCCCCATTAGCCCCATTCGGTAAGGGTCAAGACCCATTCGGCTAAACCCATTCGATATTGGCCGTTTTATATTTGTGACACAGAAAAGCAAAAAAAAATGAAAAATGAAATAATTGTTTCCAAAGAGCCAACAAAACAAAACGTTGCCAACAGAAACATCCCAAAACGGGAGAAATTTTTTCTTTTTTTTTCTGCCCATAAATAAAAAGGATAGATAACACAACAACAATACATGCATACAGTCTGTTTGCACATATTATACATTTTTGATATTATTTTTATTATTTCAATTTTCCAAAATATTTGTGCAGATTTTTTCGAATTTTTGAAACAAAAAAAAATAGAATTTTTTTGAGATTGAGATGAAGTTGTTCACATTGATTATTTATATTCTTACAATGACTGTTACTATTCATTTTTTGTTTGTTTTTTATTATGGTCAAATGCCGGTGAGTTTTGTTTTTCGGGAAAATTGGGCCAAAGCCTAAGCCTAAGCCTCAGATACCTATAAGAACCACCTGATTATGGCTCAGAAACTTTTTTTTTTGAGAATTTCGGGCCGGCCCGGAAAATTGTCACGATTTTTTTAGAAAAAAATTTTTCCTCAAAAAATTTCTGCTCTTTATCTCAGAAAATCGGGGCCCAAAATTTTCAGAAAATTCCGGGCCGGCTCGAAAAACTCAATTTTCAAAAGTCTAATTTTCATTTTCTCAACAAAATGGCCAGATTCGAAAATTGCCTTTTTTCAGAAATTTCCGGGCCGGCCCGAAAAATTCAGACCTGGCCTAACTTTTCAAATATTCTTGACCATTTTTGTTCCCAAAACCAATGTTCAAATTTTCGGGCCGGCACGAAAAAAATTACATTTTCAAAGTCACAATCTCCCTTGAACTTTCCTCACTCACTCCTGATAACGTTTTCATCACCTTATCAGCAAACCCCGCGGAACAACTATGTTGAAAATTGAACAAACCTCAAAGACAAATTTCCGGGTTACTGTAGATCAAACTTTTTTTTCGCCAGAAACTCAACCAACCTCGACAATACATAACGGGCCGTTTGTTCACCCTCAAACAAGCGGGTATCGGAAATTGTTTTTTCGAAATGCTCGCACTTTTGGGCGTGGCCAACTCGTTGAACCGTATCGCGTTCGTCAATTCACTTGACAAAAATCTCACGTGGATGTTCGAAAAACGAATCAAACACAACTTTCCCAAACTATTCGACCGGTTCGTCTTCAAAGACGTCGACGAAAAATCGATGAGCATGCACGATTTTCACGGCACACAATGTTGTCGACGCCGAAATCCGCGGATTTTGCGCAACTTTACCGATGAATATCTGTTCATTAAAGGCGCATACTTTCAAAGTTTTCTCTATTTCGATTCGATGCGTGCGGAGGTTCGTGAGTGGCTTACGCCGGCGAAGAAGTGGATGCGGCTGGCCGACACGTTTTTGAAGCCCGAACAGTTGGACGTGTTCAAAATTTGTGTTCATGTACGACGCGGTGATTTTGCGCCAGGCAAGATGCATGCACCGACAAATGTTAGTTTTACAATACCTGCTGTCAAGTTTCTCTTATCTGAATGTGAGTTACACCAAAAAAAAAAAACAAAAAAAAACGACGCGCTGTGGCAGCGAACCCGTGACCTTTCGCGCAAAAACTCAGCGCGCTACCATTTCACCAAGTTGCTTTTCCTCTCGTCGGCGAGAATAGTAGTGATATTTTCTTCAATTTCAGACGAAGAAAAACAATCAATGTTGGTATTTTTGGGAAATGACGAAGATTTCGAAAAATCGATAAGCGACAACTTCAAAGACATTGAGGTTTCTTTCCATCCCCTCTCAAAAAACCCCGCCAAATTTTTTTCTCTTGCAGACCCTGATACTACCCAAATCGGACCCGGAAAAAGATTTGGCATTTTCGCGACAACACTGCGACGTTGTGCTGATCACCGCGCCGTCGTCGACGTTCGGCTGGTGGCTGGGATATTTGTCAAAGACCGGCGAGGCGGTGTATTATGAAGATATTTTGGAGACGCCGGATCGAGTGTCGCAACAAATGACACAGCAGGATTTCTATCCGAGTTATTGGACGAAACTGGTTACTGATAAGAAAACGGGAAATGTTCATAAATTTTAAATTGTTTTTACTTTTTTTTCAAAAAAAAAAAAAAAAAAAATACCGCGTGTGGAATCGAACCCACGACCCCTCGCGCAACGCGCAGCGCGTTACCCAGCTGAGCTATCACACCACATGTGAAACTAGTGCAATTTTTCACTTTCAAATGATCATTAGCACCTCGAAAAAAACGCGACATCTCAAATTTCGCCATTTTTGAATGTGCGCGCGGCGCTCTAGTTCTCTCACTCACCACCCAACAAAACCAAAAAAAAAAAAAAAGAGACACACCCCGAGAATATATACATTATGTTTAGAGCCGAGGGAGGCAGAAGAAGAAGAAGAAGAAGAAGATGTTTCCAACTTTGTCTTTCCCTAGTCGTCTCCATTTCATATATATATTCTTTTTTTGCTACGAGTTTAGCATATACATGTTTATACTCTGTTGTGGTGTTTGTTTGTTGTCGAGTTCAAATTTTTTATTGGATTTAGAGATTTTTTTCTCTGAGTCTCTTATCTCTTCATGCTATTTGGAAAGTTTCAATTTTTTTGGGATCGCTAATTATTTTCAAAACTTCAATATCATGAACAAAATTTTCGGGCCGGCCTGAAATTTTTAATTTTTTCGGCCCCGAAATTTCGGAAAGTTTCAAAGTGAAAGTACGAAATTTCCGGGCCGGCCTGAAATTTTTAATTTTTTCTGAAATTTTTTCCGGTCCCCGATATTTTCAAGCCCAAAATTTCCAGACCGGCCCGAAAACTTTCAAAAGTTGGAGTTCAAAACCAAAATTTCCAGACCGGCCCAAAATTCTCAATTTTTCAGGGCCTAATTTTTTCTGGCGCGAAATTTAAATTTTAAGAAAAGTTTTGAGGATTTTCAAATTTTTTTTGGGCCCGATTTTTTCAGCCCAAAAATTTCCGGGCCGGCCTAATATTTTCAAAATTTGAAGTTCAAAACCAAAATTTCCGGGCCGGCCCGAAAATTCACAATTTTTCAGAGCTATACATTCACCATGTCAGTGTTTGTGTGTCACTAATTCCCCTCTGACCCATCTCTACCACCCTCCACACTTGTCATTATCTCGCAATTTCTCATTATTCAAAAAATTCTCCATTTTTTTTTTTGGTGAGTGCTTTTTAGGCCATCAGAAACGACAGCAGCAACACACGACATCGTTTTGTTTTGTTTTTTTTTTTTTGAACAACCAGTTTTGTTGTTGTGTGCAGTTTTTCGTTGGTTCCGGTGCAAGGAAGTTTGTTCGGCGAGCGAACAAAAAAAATAAACATGTTTTTGTCATTTTTCAGACCGGCCCGGGAATTCTGAAAACTGGTTAAAACTCGAAAAATCGAAAATAAATCTAGCCAATAATTCTGAAAATTTTCGAGGCCGCCTAATATTTTTGAATTTCCGATATTTAACCTCAACTTTTTCGGGCCGGCCCGAAAATCAAAAATTCCAAAAATCTCGGCCACAAAAAAAGTTCACACACTCAGATCTCTCAAGAAAACCTCACTCCATAATTCATCGTTTTCGTCGAAAAACGTTTTGAATTCTAAATTCGCCATTTTTCCCCCTTCCTCTCTATGTCAAGTGAAAAACACAGGTTCGCGCGCTTTTAAGTGGTGCTGATGGGGACACACAACTTTGTTTCATTTTCGAAAACAAATATTGACAAACAAACTATCAGCCACACTTGAGAGCCCAACAATTTTTTGCTCTTTTTGCAAAAAAATCCACTTTAAAATAAAAAAAAAGTTTCCGCGCGCACCGGCATCGAACACTTGACCCTTTGCACCAAGATTCAAAACACAACCACTAGACCACGCGGGGACATGTGTCGTCATGGGCTTTTAGCATAGATTAAAGTGCACTTTTTTCCTCTTTTTTTGTGTCAAGTTGCCATTGGCGACTAAAAGCACAATGCCTGCCCTTTTTTCGATAAAATATTGATTTTTCCGAATTTTTCGATGCGAACAACAAAACTGCAGTGTTGTTTTTTGTGTGTGTGTGTGTCGCTGCATTTTGAAATATTTACTTTCTTACTTTCAAATATTTATTCTCGTCTATCTCTCCATAGTGATAATAGTCTCTCACTCTCTCTCGAATTTGGCGCGTTAATCCTTCGTGTTATATGTCTGTGTGTTGTTCCACACTTTCACTACTTTATTCTATCTCTCTCTGTCTTTGCCCGTTTTTATCAGATCGTATATATTTAGGTGTTCCTTTTTTGACCTCAATGTTTTCGGGAGGACGGAAAAAAATCGGGAATTTCTTAGGTGGTCCTACTTTTCAGGTCCAAAATTTTTCTGAAAATTGTTAAGCCTTGATTTTCGGGTCTCAAAAATTTTGTGAAAATTTGTAAGCCTAATTTTCCGGGCCCAACAATTTTCTGAAATTTTCGAAGCCCAGTTTTTCGAGCCCGCAATTTTTCTATGAACTTCTAGGCCTACATTATCGGCTCCAAAATTTTTGTCTGAAACGTTTTGAGACCAATTTTTCGGGCCAGATTTTCTCTCAAAACTTCTGAGCCTAGTTTTCGGGCCCATTTTTTTTCTGAAAATTTCGAAGCCCAGATTTTTGGGTCTGAAATGTCTTCGGAAAATTTCTAGGCTCAGATTTTCGAGCCCAGAAAATATTCTAAAAATTTTTAAGCCTAGTTTTCCGACCCAAAAAAATTTCTGAGAAGTGTTGGGCCGCTTCTTCCGTGCTCAGAATTTTTTTGAAAATTACTCAGCTTTCTGGGAATTTCTGAGCCCAGTTTTTTGGAGCAAAAATTTTCCTGAGAATTGTTAGGCCTATATTTTCAGGGCCAAAAAAATTCCCAGAACTGTTAGGCCGCTCTTACCAGGCCGAGAAAAATTCTGAAAACAAACTTTTTTCAAAAAAATTTTTCTGTACATTCACATTATTATTATTATTATAATAACAATTTATGCGCCGCAAAAACTTTCACCTTTTTGCAAACCGCACTTGGGGATTTTCTTGTGAAAATTAGTAGTTTGTTCTTTTCTCTATTATTTATTTATTTTTCTTATTTTTTTTCTCAACACATCTGTTCTCGATTTTTTTGTTTTCTGCCCATCATCTTCTTCATGAACGACCTTTCCAGATGTTTTTCGTTCCGGTTTTTTGGGCAGAAAAAACCACTTTAAAGGGGCGGGTCTCGGGACGAAATTGAAATTTGGTTGTCAAAAAAAAAACAGATTTTTTCTCGAAAATTATGGATCAAAAATTTGGCGCCAAAATATTTTCAAAATTTTAAAACTTGGCGCTAAAACTTTTTTGTCCTTTTTTTTGAAATTTCAAAAAATTCAATTTTCAAAATATTCGCAGTCAAAGTAACATTTTCATAATTCAAACCACAAAAACATTTTTACAACAAAAAAAACATTCCATTGCTCTCCCCCCAATACGTACATTTTTTTGTTTATTTATTATTTTTGTTGCAAAAACGTTGGCCACTGTGTGTATTTAATAAAAAATGTGTATAATATTGTTATTTTTTAGGAAAATGGCATCGGTGGCCGCCATTTCATCACCTCCAATGTCACCATTAGGAAATAATCGAGATAAGAGGTGAGCGGCGAAAAAAAGAAAAGAAAAAATAAATAAATAAATTCAAAACACCGCGCACTGTGTGCACACAATTCGACGACACAATGCACACAATTAGAGAGACGCAGAGAAATAGACGGTTTTCGAATTTTTTTTCTTTTTCGTTTGTGAAAAACCAGATGCTTGATTGTTTGCTTTACATTTTTTTATTTGTAAATTAATCAAGAAGTTTTTTGTTTTCATTTTCCGCACAAATATACATATTTTCATCGATTCAAACACAATTGTTTTGTGAATATTCGCATTTCGATGAATACGACCAAAAAATGTTTCTTTTTTTTCGCGCACTTCTTTTACCAAGGTCACTCACAAATTTGTCTACCCCTTTTCGATCATATTTTTGTTTGTGTGTGAATATTCTTTTCATTTTTTGTTTTCTCGCAGAAAAATGAATGTTCTACAACATTTTGGATTGAGGAAAAGTGAGAAGACGTAGGTTTTCACGTGGAAAATTTTGAAATTTGTAAATTTTCACAAATTAAAAAAACGTGATTTTTCTCACGTTTTTTTAAATTTGAAGAAATAGCGCCAACATTTATTTTTCAAAAAAGTGCAATTTTTTTTTGAATTCGCGCCAAAATTAAAAATCCCAAGTTTTTTAAAAATTCACGCGAGATGTTGTTCTAAATTTTTGTGAAAATTTTGGCGCCAAAGTTTTTTTTTTCAAAATTTGACAAAAATCCGATATTTTTAGACCTTTTTTTCAAATTTCGAGGTTTAAAAATTTGAGCTAAATTTTTTTCTAAATCCACGTTTCCACTTTTTGTAAGGTCAGAATTTGGCTGCAAAATTTATTTTTCAAAAAAAAACTTTTGCGCCAAATTTTGAATTTTAAAATTTCGAGCCAAAATTTGTTTTTTTCAAATTTTTGAGTAATGAAAATTTGGCGCCAAAACTTTTTTTTCTAAATTCACGTTTTTACAATTTAAAATTTCAAAATTTGACTCCAAAATTTTGAGTTTTGAGAAATAAAAAATTTATTTTTAAAACCCACGTTTTGAAATTTTGAATTCTGAAAGTCCGCGCCAAAAAATATATCTCAAACTTTTTGGGTTTGAAAAACTTGACGTCAGAAAGTTTTTGAAAAACGTTATGTTCAAACATTTCTAGAAAAATTGAACAAAAAAAACTTTAAAAATCCCATTTTCAAGGCAAAAAACTCAGGCCAAGCCTCAAAAATACCATTTTTTTTTGCAGAGTATCATTCGGCGATGATCACACATTTGTATATGAAAAAGACGATGATGTAACACCCCTCGTACCCCGACAACCATTCACAGAGTTAGTTTTTTTTCCCCCTCATTCTCTCTAAAGGGTCCCCCCTTTTCCTATTGTTGTTTGTTCAACTGGCAAAGAGAGCGAAAAAAAAGAAGTTCGTTTTTTTTGTTGTGTTGTCGTCCGCCTTTATCCTATCCACAATTTCTGCTTCTCTGCGTCTCTCTCACTCTCTCTCTCTCCGACTCTCGAGCTCTCGAACTCTGTCAGATACATTCATTTTCATTTTTTCTTTCTCTCTCGATTTTTTTTTGATTTTTTATTCAGTCAGTATTATAGTATTTTTGTCGTGCGACTGAGCAAATATGAGTAGGTAAGTTGGGAGTAGAAAAATGAAGAGTTTTTTGTTGTTGTTGGAAAAATTTCCCTGAATTTTCAGAATTTCCGGGCCGGTCTGAATTTCTGGTAAACGCTTTCGGGCCGATTTTTTGGCCCTAAAAACAGTCAGAATTTTCGGGCCGGAAATTCTCAGAAATTTTAGAATCATCACTTTACTTAAATTTTCATGCCCAAAATTTAGGCCCGATTTTTTTGGTTTCAAAAATTTCAGAATTTCCGGGTCGGCCTGAAATTATAGAGTCAGTTAGAGTTTTCAGGCCCACATTTTTGGGTCGGTTTTTTTGCCTTCATTTTTTCGGGCTCAAAAATTCGAAAAAAAAACCTCGCGCCCGCCATTTTTTTGGCCTTGTTTGTAACCAAATCTCACATCCGAAAGTGTCAAATTTCATGACAATTTGTTAGTTCCCCTGAGGGTTTTATGTGTGCGCATCTCAAATGTCTTGAAAGAGTGTGTGATAAGAAGAGGGTGCAGAAAAAAATGAGGGCAGAGAGGACAAGTTTAAACTGTTCTGAATAGAGTGTAAAAAGTGCACGGGAAGAGAAAAGTTGAGAGAGTTGGAGGAGGAGACCAGCTGACAACAACCAAAAAAATATTGATTTGATGCTGTTTTGATAGGTTGAGAAAATTCACACTTTTTTGGGATCGAGGCTTAGGCTGAGGCTTAACAAAAAAAAAAACGGAAAAAAATTCTGAATTCGGACCGGGCCCGGAAGTTTCTGAACTCGGACCGGGCCCGAAGTTTTTTTAACTCGGACCGGGCCCGGAAATTTTCTGAAATCGGACCGGGCCCGGAAGTTTCTAAACTCGGACCGGGCCCGAAGTTTTTTTAACTCGGGCCGGCCCCGAAAATATGTGAACTCGGACCGGCCCGGAAATTTTCTGAATTTTGACAAAACTCGAAATTTTCTGAACTCGGACCGGGCCCGAAAATTCACACCTTTTTCAGAAATTCCACTCAAAAAACTTTCACTTTCCCACTCCAACCGCAAAAATCCGATAATTATACCTGGCTGCCCCTCAAACAACATTTGATTACACTTTTATTTATTTGTTCAGTTGTTCAAAACCTACAGTACCTTTACAACAGAAAAAATGACATATTTTTCATGTCTGTACTCTCTCGATCTCTCGTCTTTCCAGTCTTTTATTATCATCATTATTGTTGATATTGTTTTGTTTGACTGAAAAATTTTGCTTTTCGAAAAAAAAAATGTTTGTCGAGACGAAAAGGTGGGTGGATTAGAGCACAGATTATGAAAGACCCTTTTTTTCGTTTTGAAAAATGTTCTGGGAAGCGAGACAAAGTATATAAGATAATTTTTGAACTTTGAAAAATGTGGCTAGCTAGCTCAGTTGGGTAGCGCTCCTCGTGTTAATCCACAGGTCACAGGTTCGAGTCCCACCTCCAGCGGAACTTTTTTATTTTTTCGAATTTTTTTCGCAAAAAGTACCCATTGACGTCCCTCAACCGAGGGTACAATATATTTGCAACATTTTGTCTCTGTGTCTCTCAATTCAACACACTCTCTCTCTCTCTCTCGCATTGCCCCCCCCCCCCCCCCCCACCCCACCCAAACAGCTCATTCTAATTGCATTCCCTTCCTGCGTCTCTAACTGTCTGTGCCCTCTTGGGCAGACGTTGTCTCTCACTCTCATCCATGGCTTCTTCCTTTTTTTCTTCTTCCATTTTTAGTCTTCTCATGCCGGACCTTTTTTTGTTGTTTCGCTTACACATTTTACTCGGTTTTCAATTTTGGGTTTCGTCGCCGCACAGTTTTGTGGGCGGAGCCTAAATCTTTGAAATGTTCTTGTAAAGTGAGAGACTTAGAGAAACATTTTTTTCAAAATTTGAAAATTCCGGAAATTTTTGAACTAGAAAAATAGTCGCAATTTTTCCGGTCTGGCGCTGTTTTGTGGGCGGAGCCTAAATCAACGAGATATTATTTATGAGTGAGAGACTTAGAGAAGTGCTTTTTCAAAAGTTCAAACTCCGAGAATTTTCTAACAATTTTGATAAGGAAAATTCGAATTTTTCCGTCCCGGCACAGTTTTGTGGGCGGAGTCTAAATCAACACCTGTCAACATTTTATGTCGAAAATTGGAGCCCGCATTTTCCGGTGCAGGTGGTATTTCTATTCTCCCAGAAAAAAAAAACATTTTTTGTTGTTCTTTTTCCTACTGAACCCATATGGATGATGGACACAAGAAAATTAATTAGACGAGACTTGAGTGCTTTTGGCCTAAGCCGCAGACAGACAAAAAAAAAGGAGAAAAAGACAAATTTTATGAGCTAAATTGGGCAAGGATGGGGTTTTTTCGGGTGTTCTTCTCCTCTCCTTCTTTTTTGTCTTCTTTTTCTCATTTTGTTTAGTCGGGTATTACTTTCAAACTGAGGCTTAGGTTTAGATCGAGGCTTAGACTGAGGCTTAATAAAATTCTCGTGTTGCAGAGCTGACGCACCGGTGAGCCGAGTTGTTGTGACGTCGGACACGTTGATCACCGAAAATCCGTCGCCGATTCCGCCGCCAGCACAATTTGAAGAGGTTCGACGCGTCGCCGTTTCGCCGCCACTGCCGACAAAGTGAGTATGGGAATTTTTGCTTTTTTTTGTTGAAAATTTCGTGGTTTTTGGGCCCGAAAAAAAGTTGGAAAAAATAACTAATTTTAGCCTGAAAATATCAGGCCGGCCCGGAAAATTTGAAAAATCAAAAAATCGCGGTCAAACCTGTAATTTTCGGGCCGGCCCGGATAAATTCTTCTGAAAATTTTCAGATTTTTCGTGTTAAATTTTTCCAAAAAAAAAAATCGCTTGGCCTCGAAAATTGGAAACACTGTTTTAGTCCGAAATTTTCGGGCCGGCCCGGAAAAATTGAAAAAAATCAAATCGGGCTGAAACATCAGAAAATTCAGACTATGCCTGGAGTTTTTCGAGCCGGCCTGGAAAAATTGAAAAATCAAAAATTTTGCGTGTTAACTTTTTTCCCAAAAAAAACTTCTTGGTTCTTTTAGACCAATGGAACTACATTTTCGGTAAGATCACCAAGCTTTATGTGTGTTTTTCTTAGTTCGTTCAAGTTCGAGTGACGTTTTTCAGGCCGCGACAAACCAAAAAAAAACCAAAAATTTCCAGAAAAATGACCGATATTGAGAATCCGTTCCGACCCGAAGAGATTCTCTATCACGAAGTCGATCCGATTGTCGAACAATATTTGCACAAACCATTTCCGCCGAGTCGACCCGGTTCGGCGCAGAACACGCCCACCAAACAGCTTCACTATTCGCCGCAACAACAACAATCGTGAGTAAAAAAAAACAACAAAAAAAAAATGACGGCACCCGGCTTCGAACCCGGGTCAACAAAACGACCTCTAGATTTGAAGGCGCGCGCCTAACCAGCTGAGCCAGACAAGCAGACGAGGAGAGCTTTGTTGATTGCATTGAAAAGAGGAAGGTTTTTTAGAAAAAAAGTTGAGATGTTTTCCAGAAGTACCCCACCACCGAGTAACGAATCACCAATTTATTTGCAAAACGGGTTGAGTAAGGAACAGTTGGTGCAGAATGAGAAGAATGCG
The DNA here is from genome assembly GCA_963572245.1 of Caenorhabditis sp. 8 KK-2011. NCBI lineage: Eukaryota > Metazoa > Nematoda > Chromadorea > Rhabditida > Rhabditidae > Caenorhabditis > Caenorhabditis sp. 8 KK-2011. The sequence goes on along the minus strand of OY751546.1, from coordinate 1,639,691 downwards.
GCCGCAGCACAACACTCTGAACCACTTTTAGCCGAACATCGACGGTTTGTGTTTTTTTTTGGGAGGGGGAGAGGAAAAATCGCAAAAATTTTGGCTTTAGAAGTTTTCTGGAGGCCTAGAGAATCGTGGCCTAGAAAATAATGGCCTAGAAAATCATGTCCTAGAAAAGTATGGCCTAGAAATTTTTTTTCAAATGTCAGAAATGAAATTTTTTACTCAAAATCGATTTTCTTGGAAAAATGTTTGGGTTACTGTACTTTTTCTTGGCTCAAATTCATTTTCCAAATTTTCGGGCCGGCCCGAAAAACTTTCTGTTTTTTTTTTGACGAAAAAAGTTCTGAAATTTTTGAAAAACTACAGTACTTTTAAAATGGTACAAAAAAATTCTCCAATTTTTTTTGTGGATTTCGGAGGCCCAAAAATTTTTGAAAACTGGGGTACTGTACTTTTTTTTGGCTCAAACTTATCTTGACAATTTTCGGGCCGGTCTGAAAAAATTTTAAAAATTTTTTTTTTGACCGGAAAAATTCTGAAATTTTTTGAAATTGAAAACTACAGTACTTTCGGATTTTCTGCCCAAAACTTTTTTCAAAATTGGGGTACTGTAGTTTCGTTTTTCCGAGCCGGCCTGGAAATTTTCTAGAATCCGGTTACGGTGCTTTTTTTGACTCAAACTTATTTTGACAATTTTCGGGCCGGTCTGAAAAAATTTCTGAATTTTTTCGAAAAACTACAGTACTTTTTTAGTCATGAAAAAATGTTTTTCTTGCAGGACAGAAGAATACGTAGAAGAACTACCACCAGCGGGAAAAGTCGAACTGATACACGTGAAGAAGAAGAAGTGCGGATGTTGCTCGGTACAGTAACCGCCGTCCCGCCCACTTTTGACCACCACCCGCGCACCGCTAAACAAAACCCCAAAACACTTTCCTTTCCAATTTTCTTCACATTTTTTCCTTGTCCCCGAACAACGACGCCTCTACCGGTGTGATTATTGAGCCGATCATCTTTTTTTTCTTCTTCTTCTTGTTAGCTTGGTTACTGTAGTTTTTTCTCCTTCTCTTATTCGGAACAAAACAAGAGCTTCGAGACCCATTTTCTTCACAAATTGCGTTTTTTTTTTGTCTTCTTATTAATAACAATAATGAAAATATATTCTATATTAGTTTTGGACAAACAGTGAACCTACAGAAAACAAATTTCCTGAGAAAAAACGCAAAAATGAACCGGCCCAAAGATCTCCCAACGCCCACAAGCAAGCGCTCCCACTCCAGCTTGAGGCAGGTTGGTCAAACGATCAATCACCGGGGGATACGTATTAAGTCATGAAACCACAACATGACGGCCACACAGTTCTTCGTGTGGTCTTAACTTGGGGTGAAAGTTGTTCGCACCGACCCGGCCTCGAACCAGCATCGTTCGATTGTGAGTCAAACGCGCTAGCCACTCGGCTGTGTGATACATGTCTTCCCTCTCACACTTTTATGTTCATATACCACAAGGAGAGAGAAAGAGAGGGACGGCCGTGTGTGTCGGTTTCTAGGCCATTTTACTTTTTCTTCACAAATTGCGCTTTTTTTTTGTCTTCTTATTAATAACAATAATGAAAATATATTCTATATTAGTTTTGGACAAGTTTTGAGTAGATACGATGGAAGGTGAGGAGAAGGAGGGGTAGGAAGAGCAGAGCGTGAGTTGTGCCTGGAAAAAAGTACTGTTTTTGGACTGATATGAATCTAGTTGTGATCGAGGCTACTTTAGAGTACTGTAGATCTAGGGATAAGGTTTTGGGTGTACTGTAGAGTACTGTAAATCTAACTGGAAGGTTGCTAATTTTGGAAGCCTTTTGGAAACTGTAGTTTTTGGGTTCGAAAATTTTCGGGCCAGTCTGCAGATCTGAGAAACTTTAAGAAGGGTTACTATAGTTTTGATTCAGCTCGAATTTTCAGATTTTTCTAAACAAAATTTAAGCAAAAAAATTCAAAGTTTCGGGTTACTGTAGTTTTTTTTTAATGTTCAACAATTATTTTCAGAATTTTCGGGCCGGCCCGGGAAATTTCAAGAAGGATTACTGTAGAAAATTCCGGGCTGACCCGAAAACTTTTTATTTAAAAAATTGGATTTTTTATTTTTCTGAAACTTGGAGAATTTTCAAGAATTTTCAGAAAAAAAAACATTTTTGGGTTACTCTAGTTGTTCAGGTTCAAATTTTGGGGTTTTTTCACAATTTTTTCCCGGAAAAAATGTCTTAAAAACTGACCAAACGCAATAACCAAAACAACAGTCCTAAAACACGTTTGCACAACATAACTATCCACCAAATACAACGACGAAACGCCCAACAAAACACTAATCGAAGCCTGTGTCACCGGCCAACCAACAGTTCCCAGTGTCACGCAAAACCGCCGCAAAATCATTGCGTCCGACGTTGCGGCGGCAGTGCCGCGCGACGTCTCCGCCGCAGTCATATAGGCGTACGAAACGTGTGCGGCGAAATCGACCGAAAATCCGACGCTCATTGCGACGGTGATCATTGAGGTGGCGTCGAGTGAGACGGAGAGATATGACATGCAACCGATGACGCCGAATGCGATTGACGCAATGTTGAGACCGATGATTAGGGAGCAAAGTGGTTGCGGGATGAAGAGCAGCGCTACTGGGATCATTACGGCTGCAAGAGAGATTTTTTGGGGGAAAATGGGCTAGAAAATTGTGGCTTAGAAAATGATGGCCTAGAAAACTATGGCCTAGAAATATGTGGCCTAGAAAATGATACTTTTTTCTTGGCTCAAATTTATTTTGCCGATCTCCGAATTTGGACAAACAAGCTTGAAAGTTAGTTCCGCTACAGAAAACAAATTTAGAAAAAAAACGCAAAAATGAACCGGCCCAAAGATCTCCCAACGCCCACAAGCAAGCGCTCCCACTCCAGCTTGAGGCAGGTTGGTCAAACGATCAATCACCGGGGGATACGTATTAAGTCATGAAACCACAACATGACGGCCACACAGTTCTTCGTGTGGTCTTAACTTGGGGTGAAAGTTGTTCGCACCGACCCGGCCTCGAACCAGCATCGTTCGATTGTGAGTCAAACGCGCTAGCCACTCGGCTGTGTGATACATGTCTTCCCTCTCACACTTTTATGTTTATATACCACACACTGGCAAAGAGGGAGACGGTCGTGTGTGTCGGTTTCTAGGCCATTTTTCCTATTTTTGTTGTAAAAACGGAATTTCGAGAAAATCAAATTACCTATCGAAATATAAACATCTTGAAGAGTTTGGGGAAGCATTATATCGTACTCATCGGCAATTGACCAAAGGGGGGAGTAGGTTGAGATTTGGAATTTGGAGTGTTGTTTGCAGAGAGATCTGAAATTCAAGGGGTACTGTAGTTTTTTTAAGAGATTCGGGCTTGGGAAATTTCTGAATTGGGTTACTGTAGTTTTTTCTCTGATAAAAAATTCTTCCGAGCGGGCCTGAAAAGCCTTTCAGGGTACTGTAGAAGCCAAAATTTTGTTTTAGAAATTTTCGGGCCGGCCCGAAATTAGTCTGAAACTCAGGGTTACTGTAGTTTTTTTCAAAAAAAAAAAATAAATCGAGATTTTTCGGGACGCGGTGAAAATTTTTTCGATCTGGGGTACTGTAGTTTGTTTTTGGCTTTCTCAATTATTTTGAGATTTTTCGGGCCGGACTGGAAATTCTCAGAAATTCGGGGTACTGTAGTTTTTTCTTACCAAAAAAACATAAATAGAGGTTTTTCAGGCCGGCCAAAAATTTTCTGTAATTCAGGGGTACTGTAGTTTTTCGAGTTTCACAATGACTTAGAGTTTTCGGGCCGGCCTGAAAAATTTCTGAGTGGAGGTACTGTAATTTTTTGCACAAAAAAACTTCGAGATTTTTCGGGCCGGCCCGGATATTTTTCTGAAATTCCGGGTTACTGTAGTTTACCTCATCTGTCGGGCACACAATGCCATATCCGCATCACTAGTCACATTGGCCAACCGGGTCGAAAGTCGAAACTTGTGCTCCGACAAAACATCATAACCGTATCGCTCGTTGGACATGAGAAACGTTTTTTTGGTGGCCGCCAACTTTTTCGGATTCGCCAAAATTCGATCGATATTCTCGCCAAAACCCAACTCATCCAAATACTGTTTCATGCCGAAAAACCAGAATTGTGTCGAATTTCGACCCTCCGAACACCACGTCGACTCGAAGTCGTTGAGAACGCCCAGAAATTCGGCGCGTTCGGTGATGTTTGAAAAGTTTGGCGAGCTCATTATCGCAATGTCCATGATCTGGAAAAATTGGAATTTTTTATTGGGGCGAAATATTTTGGGACCGGTCTGATTTTCTAGGCCCGATTTTTTCTCGGAAGTTTTCGGTCTGAAATTCACGGCCTAGTTTTCAGGGTCCAATTTTTTTCAGGAATTTTCGGAGTCAGAATTTTCAAGACCGAGTCTAGTTTTTTTTCGGCCCGGATTTTTTTTCAGATATTTTCTGGGCCTTCCTAGCCACGATTTTTTTTCGGTAAAAATTTTTAAGATTTTTAAAGTCGGAAAATCCTTTTCGGGTCGATTTTTTTCCCAGAAACTTTTGAAACCAAAAATTTCCACATATTTTCGGTCTCAAAATTTTCAGACCGGCCCGATTTTTTTCCCAGAAATTTTCAACGCCAAAAATTTTAGGCTCATCTTCCGGCCCGATTTTTTTCTAGAAATTTCGAGATTTTTTCCCAGATATTTTCCGGTCCCAAAAAATATTCAGACCGCCCGATTATTCCGGCCAAACTCACACGATTATCTTCCGGAAACAACGTCTTTCTCACTTCCAGAAAAACCCGCGAAACCGACTTTTCTTGAACAATGTTGATCAGCTGAAAATTTCAATTTTTTCAATTTTTTCAAACAAAAAAAAAATGTGTTTACATCAAAACCAATCTGTAAATTCTGAATCCCATTGATCGACGCGCAAATATAGCCAATATATAAAAATAGGGCCAAGGTTGAAATTTTGAAATCGGCGATAAATGGGGCGTAGGTTTCTTCGAAGTATTTTTGATACCACATTTTGGTCAGCTCATTTTTTGTGTTATCATTATTATTGTTGGTGACATCTGCCGGTTTATGGCTGCCCAGGTTCCATAGTTTTTGCGAGATTTTGGATGTTTCAAAAGTGTTGATATCTACAGTAACCCCGCCGGTGACAGAATGTTGGTTGAGTTCTTCACGTCTTCCCTGAAGCGCCAAAACTGCGATGAACATTGTCATACAGTAGAGAAATATCGAAATGATGGCGGCTGATGAATAGTAGCAAAAATAGATGACGGCGGGAAGCGGGGCGAATGAGCCGATGAGAAAAGCGAGCGCATCGGTAAGACTGGTTATCGATATTGAGACGGCCGCGTGACGCATTGAGATTTCGATGCGTTTTTGAAATGGCAGGGTGCGGTCGGTTTCGTGCCATGCGGCGAGCATTAGAAAGGTGTCGTCGATGCCGATGGCTGGAAGAAAAATCGAATTTTTTTGGGGCCTGTATTTTTTGCAGAATTTTTCCGCCCCGAAATTTCTAGACCAGATTTCTTCCCAGGTTTTTTTCTGGCCCGAAGTTTCTGGATCCGATTTTTCAAAAAAAAAAAATTCGGCTTAAAATTCCCGGGCATTTTTTTGGCCAGACATTTTTGGTCCGAAATTCTCAGGTTTGTCTTTTTTTCCGACATTTTCTTGGCCCAAAGTTTCTGTGCCCGATTTTTTCCTCAAAAATTATTCCAGCCCCAAAATTTTTGGCCAATTTTTGACGAAATTTTCAAGGCCAATATTTCCTGACATTTTTCTTATCCGAAATTTCTCGGCCATTTTTTCCCAGAAATCATTCTGGCCCCCAAACTATACTCACTCAACGACAAAAACGGCATAACCGTACACATGTCAACAAACGGCACATCAAACAACAACAAAATACCAGTAGACGTGATAATCGCAAACAGCGTGCAAACAACTCCACAAAATCCGAGAAGCGGTTTACTCAGCACCCAATCAATAATCGGCACGCCATCGACAATTTTGATGGTGTATGTGGTGAGAATCGCAAAAATTATGAGCACCGAAAATGTTATCGAGAATTTCGGCACGAGACGACGATTCTCCTTTTCAAGCTCCTCGTCAAACGTCGAAGAATGGAAGTAGTACAAGTTCAACTTTTTCATCATCGGCACTTCTTCATTTTGTATCACTTTTGCTAATTGTTGCTCAAAATCTTTTGAATGACCACTTCCACTTTTTAATTGATATAATATCATCCACGCTGTCGCTGAGATAACATTTCCATTTTCATCAAGTGTCACATTCCCCAAAACTTTTGAAATATCAATCGGTTCTGTGCTATAACTTGTTTGATAGATAGGATAAGTTATATTGAATATATTCGTATGATTTTTCGAATAAATATCGGCTAACAGTTTGGCATGAGTGTTGGCAAAACAGTCATTTTGAAAGTGTAGGCAAACATCTTTGTAGGTGAACAGCGCGCCGGTTTTTGTTGAAAAATTCTGGCGGGGTATCCAATTTAATAAATTGAGAAATTCGCGAGCTTCTTCCATGCGCAACACGTTTCCTTGATCCTTACAATTGACAATCAAATAAATACCTTTTCGTCGAACAATGTCTTTGCCTGGATAGAAGTGCGAATCATCCTTAGCCCAATTCTCACCGAATATCGCTTCTTCTTGCTTCCACTGAGCGTTTAAAGGTGCGTACAGGTAGTTGACACCGCGAACTATTTTGAAGTTCAATATTATTCCCATTGAAAAAAGTATTGTGAGGATTGTCGGCACGATTATGAACGGATAAGGATACCTAAAGTAGAAACTTTGAATAAAACTCAAATTCCTACTCACCTGGCAACAAATGCACAATACTTTGCCATCAAATTCGCCCACGGCTCTTCCAACGGTGCGGCTCGAAAAAGTTTCATTTTCTTGAGGAATTTGCAACTTTCCTCTTTACGCAATCAAATGAAATACAAGATTGTTTTACCTGACTGACCAATTAATAAAATGCCCAAAAAATGACCGGTTCTAGCATTCTGAGTGGTTATGATGCGCATGACTAATTATTCAAGTTCTCACTTTTGAGAAAAAAGAACTTTAAAAAACGAGAAATGCGCGTTTTTCCAGAATTTTTCCCCCAAACTTGGGGGAAAAATGAACAAAAAATAAAATATATCCTCCGAGAGAACTACAAATACCGTGCGGCGTAGCGAGACCATTTGCTGGGAAAGTGTGCGTCTTTGAATTTTTGTAATAATTATTTAAATTTCAATGTTTGTATCGCTTTTTCACGGTGTTTTAGTCCCCTTATAGGAGGGACAAATGAGAGAGGTAGACGCAGAAATGAAAGAAAAAAAAATAGAAATGAAACGTGAGATTTTCAGAGAAAATAAACAGGTCTCACGGCGAATACTTTTTATTTTCGGGAAATTTCAACGATGCAATAGAGCGAACTTTCCTCTTTTGTCAGCGTCAAATCTCTCGTTTGTCCGCCCTAAAACAAGGTGTTTTTCGAGATTTCCGAAACCTAAAAATGGTATGTTAAACAGGCGACAATTCCAAAATTTCAATTTAGTTCCAATCTTTCAATGCAGCAAACGCGCTCTAATGCAAAATGTTCTTTTATTTTATGTTTTTTTTTGACAAAAAAACTTTGTTTTTCTAGATTTCGTGCAAAAAACCATGAAACTACGTGAATGTTGTGCTGTACGACACTCGGAAAATGATCTCCAATCGGAACGAGTTTGGATGTCGACGTGGAATCATTCGGGTAACTTGCTAGCCACTTGTGGAGACGATAAAACTGTTGCGGTTTGGACGTTCAACAACGGTCAACTAGAATTAGGCACACGTTTGGATGATGGGCACAATCGAGCTGTTCGATGTGTGAACTTTTCGCATTGCGGTAAATTTCTTGCGTCCGCCAGTTTTGACGCAACAATCGTTGTTTATCAAAAAGAGGAGTATGTTGAATTTGGGGTTTTTAAAACTAAGAAAAAAATGTTTTTCTTGCAGAGGTGAATTTGTTGAAGTCAATAAATTGGAAGGTCATGAAAGTGAGGTTGTTTTAGTTTTTGAAAAAAATAAAAACTCTGAAATTATTCAGGTGAAATGCTGCGCGTTCTCACCAAGCGATGAATTTCTAGCAACTTGTAGTCGCGACAAAAGTGTGTGGTTTTGGCAGAGTAAGTTTCATTTTAATATATAATATATACAAAAATGTTTTTCTGCAGTGGATGAAGACGAAGATTTCAACGTGTCTTCAATTTTGCAACCTCATACACAAGATGTGAAAAGTGTTGTTTGGCATCCGAATGAAGAGCTCTTGGTATCATGTAGTTACGACTCATCCATTCGATTCTACCGATATGACGGGGAAGATTGGGTGACTCAGCAGAAAATTGAAAACGTACACGAGGGCACAGTTTGGTCGGCAGCGTTCGACGCCGAAGGAAATCGATTGGTCACTGTTGGAGAGGATCATTTTATTCAGGTGAGGATATTTTCGCGTTTTCTCAAAGTTCATCGTTAAAAACTTATAACTTTTCCAGTTATTCATCCGAGAAAACATTGGAACTCAGCCAGCCGTCAACGACACGTGGAAAAAAGTTGCTCGCTTAGAAATTGAAAACACCCGCTGGCCACTGTACTCTGTATCATGGAATGTGTTCAACGATGTGATAGCCACCGGTGGAGGAGATGCCAAAATCAGGTTTTTTTTCTTCAAAACTATCTAAAGTACTTTCAAAAATATCTGAATATATTCAGGTTATTCAAAATTTCTGGAAACTCGGCGGAAACATCGATAATCGAAAGTTTCGGCGTTGTCGCAAGTCATGAACTCGAAATTAACAGTGTTTCATGGTGCCCGAATCCGCAAACACCGTCATTTTTGACGTCAGCATCTGATGATGGAGTTGTCAAAGTTTGGAAATTGGAAGAGTTTTAGAAGAATTGTGATATTTCTCATTGTCAGAACTTGCTCATTTGTTGTAGTTAGTTTTTTTGTTGGTTGAAAATATTGTTTTTGAACTATTTTTCATGGTGAATTCAAAAAACTTTCAAGAGAAAGAAGCAGAGGAATATGGGAAAGAAAAATGTAGTTTGGCAAAGATATATGGAAAGTACAGTAACCATGAAAAATCAGGAAAAGGCCCGGCCCGGGTAGTTTTCAGAAAGTGAATAATTTCTGGGAAAATTTTCTCGGAGAAAAATTGTATGGAAAAAATTGAAATCGAAATATTTACGTGACCGTGAAATGAATCAACGTGGCCAGATTTTCATCAATCTTGTTATTTTGAGTCGTTTACAATAGAGTAAGTGGATTGCTCTCATAAAACCTCTTCTCAAAAAAAACCCCCGGGTTCCAGAGAAAACGAAAAAATGGGTGAAATAATGGAAAGATACATTGAACAAATGTCAACAACAATTGAAACAATGCGTCGTCGTCTGATCGCATACTACGACGGCATATTTTTCATCTCGCGTAAGGTGGCGAAAGCCGCAGAACGTGCGAAAGAGGTCGCCGAACCGGCGACAGCCGACGCCAAAGATTTTGTGAATCTGGCGATCAGCGACATCGAACCGCTGAATACCATCGACAGCGAGCAGAAGAACACGTTGGTCGAAATGTATTTGGGAATATCGGTGATTCTCATCGGGTTTGGAGGTGGACAATTGTCGGGAGTCTACGCGTTGGCACCGCTTATCCAATATTTCTTTGATAACTATGTCGTTTTTCTGATTCTCGTCACAATTCCGTTTTTTGTCTTTTTCAATATTCGCAAAAATATCAGCCTCGATGATAATGAAAGAAGAACTATGCTATTTTCAACAAGCATGTGTTTTGGCATCCTTTCTGGCTATATTTTTGGACCAAAAGTTTTGTCAATGGCCCCATCTACGCTTTTTGTTCCACCACTTCTATTCGCGTTATTGGTGAGGTTTCAAAAAAAATTGAATTTTTTATCGATTTTTTTGCAGTTTGACAATGGTGTTTTTCCGACTCCGTTGGTTTCTATCAATCGGCAATCATTTTTCATCGCTTTCGCTTCGATAAGTGTTTTTATCACAACATTGCTTTGTAAGTTTATTTTTGGCCCACTCAGAAATGTCGACCGGCACCTCTCGCTCTAACGATAGCACACGCGACGCAAAAGCCGCGACGCACAAATGTGAGCCAGACAATTTTTCTTTTCCTCTTTTTTGTGCGGCGGGGCGCGTTTTATCGATTAGCAAACTACACAAGTTGTAAACATGACCTCATTCCTAACCTTCCCAAAAATAGGAGGACGACTGTGTTGTTATTGACTGACTATCCTACATAACAAAATGTGCGACATCCTCCCCATTTTTGGGAAGGTTATGGTTGATGCCATATGTTTACAACTTGTGTAGTTTGCTAATCGATAAAATGCGCCCTATCGCACAAAGAGAGGAAAAGAAAAATTGTCGAACGCTCACATATGTGCGTCGCGTGTGTTATTATTATAGCGAATAATAAAATCTCAACATTGAAGACTTCAATTTTTGATGTGTGAAATTCAAAAAAATCGAGAAAAGTACTTTGAAAAATCGAAAAAAAATAATTTTCAAAAAAAAACCTACCCCTTTTCCATAATATCTTCAGCATCGCTTGTCATTGGATATTTCTCATTTGCCGTCTCGTTGTTCAACATTGTTCATGCTCTCGGGATTTTTGTGCATTTCCAGGTGATTTCAAAACTAACTTCACTTCATCTTCGCCATTTTCTTGTCAGATTATCATGCAATACGTCAAGGACAAATCGTTGATGATTGGAGAATCGCAAATGGTTTATTTGGCCGTGTCGATTTTCACACAAATTCTTTTCACCACAATTTTCGGCTCAACCATTGAGAATACCAAACATGGACATAAATGAAAATGTTTCTTTTTCGAGTTGAACAATTTGACCTTGATTTTCTGATAATTTTTCATAACAGAAAAATTTATCTTTGAAAATTTGAAACAAAAACATGATATAAAACTATACTTGCATATTACAGATTCACCATGATACACGATTCGAAGGAAACAATTTCAACTTCTTCTTGGTCGTTTTTCAGGCGTAGAGGTTGTGACAGAACGAACGCGCCCAAAATTCGCAGCTTGTTGCGTGTCATCATCGGCGACAGTTGCCTGGAAATTCACATTTTATGAACAAAAAAACTTTGCTAGCTATCTTTACCGTTTTTGTCCGCTTCTTTCTGCCTTTTTTATTCACAGGTTTTACAGGCGAATCTTTAAGTTGAACAGATTCAACTTTTTCCTGAAAATTTTAGTCATATCAAATTTGGAAAATATCATAAAATACCGCTAGATCGCCGGCAACATCTTTCTTTTCGAGAAGTTTTTCGGCTTCCACTTTCTCCGGAGCCACGGCTATCGACATTTGAGATACATTATTCTCCGAAACAAATGATTGGTACATTGTGTTCGGAACATCATAGCCCAGTGTGTCAGCCATCTTTTCCGAATACTTTTTCAGCACCAACTCAGCTTCGTACGCATCATTCATAAATACACTTGAGCACGAAAGATCGCACCCGTGATGACCTGGACGAAGTTGGCCGAGTGACGCAGTTTGACAATCTTCTGGCAACTCGTAGAACGTCTTCGAATTGGTGAAACCGTCAACATCGTATTTGCTGTCAACATCTGTAAATGTTGTGAATAATTATGACACGCAAAACGTGAACTTACGATCCATATAGGATAGTCGGAAATTGACAGAAACGTCATTTGGCAATGGCGACAAAACTTTCTGACAGATAACTTGCAAACTTCGGACGAGAATTACTAGTTGATCTCGCACCGAGGCTGACCCAGCATAGGAAATTGTGCTTAGCTGACCAAACGGTGAATTGTCAATTCTGAAAACATACATTATTACAATATTAAATGAAAGAGTTTTACCGTAGCTCTGCTGACGGATTGTTGTGATCATCATAACAAAGTTTCCATGAGAACACTTCCAGAGCTTCAACATCGCCGGCGCTTTTTGTCACGACCATTGCACACTCCTCCAACACTCCATCTTTTATAGCCTCCCCAGCAGATCTTAATAATTGAGCGGCTTCTAACGATGCCGGGTTGTCAAAGCCCAACGATCGAATTTTGATTTTTTCAGTAATGTGGTTGACAATGAAGCACTCTTCTCCGAATATTTTTCGATATCGAAGAGCACACGAGAAAGCAACAAACATGGCTCTCACCATAAATCTTTGCGAACTCGTCTCATCAGCAAGCGATGAAGGAAACGACTGACACCATTTCTGTAATTTTTACATTGTAACAAAAATGTTATTTAAATCTTCACCTTATCGACAATTGTGTCAGTTGAGATTGAATGCGTCTCGGCAAGTGAAGTAGAATGATGAATCGCTGGTGCCATATTTTACAATTCGATGAAGAAAATGTATAAATTTCGATTTTCCTTGAAAAATGAAAAAAAAATGAAAAAAAAACCCAACAAAAAGTTACTGTACCTTCACGTCGTAACAAGACCTAATCTGAAGCCACATGCACCTTTAAACGAAACATCTGTTTTTTTGCGGATTTTTTTTTGTTTTTCATCCACTTTTTTTTGATCGCCGAAGATCTTGCTGAAAACAATAATCAAAAAGGGGCGATGCCGCAAAAATCTCCAACCAATTTGAATTTTTCGTTTTGCCCCGAACTTCCAAAATGTAACGAGCCGCGGAATTGTTGCAATCTGATGAAGTTAACGGTAAGGTCAGTTTGAAGAGTTTGAAAAATGAGTTGAAATTTCAGACGGTCTACTTTATCACAACACTCATCATCGTTAGTATATCACTCTCACTTTTGGCGCTCCCATTTTTCGATCTGAGTTTGGTGAGATTTTTTATTGATTGATTGTTGAAAACAGATTTTTCACAGATTCAGGAAACGCATTTTCCCATACTCGTTCTCGTCTTTTTCGCGAGTTTTTTGATTCTCACTCTTTGTTCAACCTACGGAGTGGTGTCTTCGAATCACTATTTTATTATTCCAAAACTGGTTTTTATGGTGAGCCAACTTTTTAAAGTCTTTTTCTCAAAGGAACCTCATTTGTTTTCCAGATTCTGGTCATCATCTCCATAGCCTCACTTTGTATCATAGTTTTTGTCTTGTATCGAAAAGCTGACAATATTTGGATTGTTCTGTCAGTTGCTGGTGCGATCATTTCTTTCGACATCTATTACGCCTACATAGTCATGTTGTTGTTCAAATATGTCAGATCGAAAAGAAAAACTGATCAATTTATACGAAATCAGAATATGTTTGATGATGTGTGTAGAGAAATGTTGGAGGAAGAACATCATCTGGCAATGAGAAACATGTCCAATTATGTGGTCGAAAACGAGTACTATGAGTCTTTCTGCTCTAGCGACGATTCATCTCATTACACTGTCAACCCTTCGACATTTCATCGATCTTTCCATCAACGTGTCACATTTTACGATCCAGACGAAATCTCTTTTTAATTATCTCCTGCTTGTCAAATAGTCTATATTATCTATAACTTTCAGTGTCGAATAAATAATTAACTTTAATGCCTTCTTTTGTTTTCACAGAAAATAAAACGTCACGATCAAAATCACATTTCAGAGTCGATAAGAATAGAAACAAAGTTTGGTGTGGGATGATGGATAGAGAGATCAGAGAGAAACAAATGGGCGTTTGGGTATGGCTCCTATCACAAATCAATAGACAAATATATATTATCGCGATGTTAGAAGTTTAATGTCGAAAATTTACAAGTCGGGAATTGCGATTCGCATTTTGTACAAAAAATTGACAATTGATTCGTAGAGCTGGGTCGATTGGCGACTTGCCAAACCGTCGGACAGGCATTTGACTAGAAAAAAAACTTTCTTTCTCTAAACTTCTCAATTACAAACGCTATTTTCTCTCATGGCCTAGTGGCCTAGAAATCCAATTTTTGGTTTCCTAGTCCCTCATTGATTTTTTCTTTTTTTTTTGTTTTTTTTTCCCTAAAATGCGCAAAATCGCTTACATTGTCGCTCTAATTCGTATTTTTCATTAACCGTGCAGATTGATCGAGTGGCAACAATCTTTTTGACCGCCTTTTTCGGCACCTGATTCTTTACAACTCTCGAATAGAGCTCTGACACTTCGGCGGTCAATTGACGATAAACATTGCGACATTGTGCACGATCAGAGGCCATTAGGATCACGCTAACTGGAAAATGGGAAAAATCGATATATCGAGTTGGTGGGTCAACACTTACCACACATTTTGAATTCATCAACAAGCGTTTTGTCAAACGGCTTAGTTCCGGGAATCGGGTTCAAAGTGGTGGGCATTGGAAGATCATCAAAAGTTGTGCGCAAATTCGGCGCACTTTGCTGATGTTGTAGAAGACGATTGTGATGAAGAGGATGATGCATGATCAACGGAGCTGGCTAGAAAAACGTAACTTTTTCAACTAAATTTTATTGGAATTCTTACAGAATGCATTGGCGAGTTCATTTGATGAAATTGCGATGACATTGGATATGCGGAGTGTTGTTGTTGTTGTTGCTGTTGCTGTTGAGGAGAGTTTCGTTGTCCCTGATTGTTTTGCGCATACTTGGTCAGCGGTGGTGACGCCTTCTGTTGTTGTGGTGGCGAGTGAATTTCGCCAAAACCATTTGTCACACCAGACGGTGACGGTCCGAACGGATTGTGCGGATTGAAATTGGCACCATTGTTGGCTGAACCGTCGCCCAGGATGCTGTCGATTTCGTCGGGTGTCATGTCGAGAGCCAGCTCGGATTTTCGTTTCTTCAATTTTTTGGCCGCGTCGGGTGGGAGAATTGGTGGCATGTGGAAGGCTTCGGCTTCGATGCAAATCTCATTGAATAGTGAGGAGATTATTGAGCGTTCTTCGAGAGTGCTGCTGGAAGTTCAACGCTTAGGCTCCGCCCACAAAACTGTGTCTGATCTCTTTTTTTTTTGCATTTTCGAAATGAATCAAAAACTCAAAATTTTCTACGCGATTTAGTGGGCGTGACATAAATCTACCAACAAAAAAAATAATTTTATTTTCAGAAAAATTAAAAACTCAAAATTCTCCACATTTTTGTGGGCGTGGCCTGGACTTTGGGGTTTTGTGAAACAGTAAATATTTTCTGACCGCAACAACTTTTTTTTTTCTAAAATCAGAGATTTAAAAAAGTTCCTGACTACAGTAGCCCTGTGAGAGGACAACAATCAAGAACAAAAATCGACTAATCCGCACAAACGCCTACTGTAGTTTGGCTTCTTTTGGTTTTTTGAAGCCATTTTTTGAGTCATAGAAAAAAAATGTTTTCTTCTTACTGCAGTGGGTGGGCGTTTTGGCTGGAATTCAAAATTTTGAAAATTCCGGAACCACGCCCACAAAAATGTGCAGAAAATTGAGATTTCGATTTCGACCGAAAAAATGGAGAACGCGAAAAATTCCGTAATTTCAGAAAAAAAAGCAAAATTTTGAAAAATGATTTTTTTTGGCAGATTTAGGCCACGCCCACTAGAATTGGTAAAATTTTTGGGCGCAAAAAATTATTTTCAAAAATTCAAATTTTTCATCCCTAAACTTTAATTTTCCACGATTTTCGGGCCGGGCTGAAATCTCAGGAAATTCAGAAAAAAAAGCAAAATTTTGAAAAATGATCTTTTTTGGTAGATTCAGGCCACGCCCACAAAAATGTGGAACAACTTGGAGTTTTTGTTTTTTCTGAATTTTCAGCCCAAAGCTTCAATTTTTTCGGGCCGGGCTGAAATTTCAGAAAATTCAGAAAGAAGCAAATTTTTAGGTAGGTTTAGGCCACGCCCACAAAATGTGGAAACATTCCGATAAATTTTTTTTCAGTTTTTGAGGCGAAAATATTCTCAACTAGAGATATTCTGAAGTCTCAGGTGCAAAACTATATTTCAAAAACTTGGAAAAAACATTTCGGGCCGGCCCCAAAAATTTCCATACTTACTTGTTTCTCTCAAAACTTGGCTGTCGAGCCATGTTCACAACGTGTTGAGCTGGTTGTTGTTGTGGAGAAAGTATCGTCGCCGGATTATCGATTGATTGATTTGGCTCGGAAGTCGAAGAATTCTCCGCCACACCACTACCACAACTTTGCTCCATGGCGAGCATTCTGAAAAAAACCGAGAAATTACTAAGAAATCTGTGAGATGGCTGAAAATATGAGAATAGGCGGATTATCTTCTTCTCCTCCTCCTACTTTTTTTTTTTGAAGACTCCGCCTAACATGGACAAAGTAGAGAAGACAACGAAACAAATAATATGGCGAAGAAGAAGACACGCGTGAAAATCACCTGGGAAACGAGGACGGAAATTGAAATTGAAAATGAGAAGAAGAAAAAGGACAAAAAAAACTTTTTGTTGTAGCTAGAAAATTTCGGGCTGAAAAATTTAGCTCGAAAAACTGCTTTAGGACCTAGGCTTAGGCTTAGACCTTAGTTGTAGTTTTTTAAATCGAAAAAATGGAAATTTTGAAAATTTTTACCCCAAAAAATACGAAATAGCGTTTAAAAACAAGAGATTTAGAAATTTTTCTGAATTCTCACACAAACTACAGTACTCCTTTTTTGTGGCCAGAAAAACTAGAAAATTGGAAATTTTTGAATTTTTCAAAAATCTTAATTTTCAAGAAAAAATAGACTAGAAAAATTCAATTTTTCAAAAAATTAAATTCAAAAAAACCTTCACTTTCTCCAAATTTTAAGCCCAAATTTTTTTCTCCCCTGAAAATATTGAAATAGTGTTCAAAAACAAGAGATTTAGACAACTTTCCGAGTTTTTTTTACAAACTACAGTACTCCTTTTTATGACCAGGAAAGCTAGAAAATTTTTGAATTTTTCAAAAATTTTAAAATTCAGAAAAAAATGACTTGGGCTTGAACGTAAATTTTAGGCCCCAAAGAAAAAAATTTTAGGCCCCAAATTTTTTTCTCTCAAGAAAATTATGAAATAGCGTTTGAAAACAAGAGATTTAGACAATTTTTCGAGTTCTCTAGCAAACTACAGTACTCCATTTTTGAGGCCAGAAAAGCTATGAAAATTTAGGCCCAAATTTTTTTCTCTCAAGAAAATTATGAAATAGCGTTCAAAAACAAGAAATTTAGACAATTTTTCGAGTTCTCTAACAAACTACAGTACTCCATTTTACAAATCTCAAAAAAGGGCAAAAAGCTGGGAGGGTAAATGAATGGAAAATGAAAACGAAGCGACGAAAAAAAACACATACACACACAAATTTATGAAAAAGATAAGACAAGTGTCGACAGATGTTCATCGATTTTTGAGGCCGGGTTAGTTTTTTCTGTCTTTTCTAATTTTCCACCCCAAAAAAACAATTGGGGGCCTAAAAAATCGTCTGATTTTTGATGGCCTAGTTACATAAGTAGGTGCCATTTATAGATAGATAAAGAAGATTATGACGCCGACGCTCATCAGAAAAAAAAGAGAAAAAAAAGGAGAAAAATACATGTGGTTTTGATTATTATTTGACGTAGGAGGGATGGATACTGTGGTTGTTGGGGGATTTGTGAGAAAAAATACGAAGCCAAAATTTTTTTTGCTTTGAATTTGGGATTTTTGAAAGTTTCGGGCCTGTCTGAAAGATGGATTTTTTCAAAAAATGTTCAAGAAATATCGATTTTCTAGAGAAAAAAAAGTTTTGTCATTTTTTGGCTCTGAAATTCTGAAATTGTGATTTCAGAAAATTTCGGGCCGGTCCGGAAATTTGATTTTTTCAAAAAAATTTCGAGTAAAAACGGAAAATTTCCGGATTTTTTGATTTTCTCATGAAAAATACTCACGGGCCAAAAAAAAAAGAAAAATTCTTGGCTCCAAAAATTCTCAGGCCCGGTCCGAAAAATCCGATTTTTTTCTCACAAGCTGGTTTTGAGGTTGAAAATTTTGAAAAACTCCGAGTTTTTTAAATAAAAAACTTGGGCCGGACCGGAAAAAAGTAGAAAATTCCAGATTTTTTTGATTTCTCATTCTGGGTCAAAAAAAAAAAACATTCTGGGCTCCTAAGTTTTCGGGCCGGCCCGGAAAAAAATGATTTTCTGACCTTTTTTTTGGGTCTCAAAAATTCTCGGGAAAATTCTTCCTGATCAAAAAAAAAACCAAGATTTTTAGCCTCGAAAATATCGGGCCGGGCCCGGTCCGAAAACAGAGTTTTCTGAAAATTCGCGATTTTTTTCAAGGCTCGGCCCGAATTTTCTGACCAAATTTTTTCGGCTCTCAAAAATGTCGGGCCCGGTCCGAAAAAATTCCCAATCTCACAAGAAAGTGCGGAAAATGTTGAGCTTCAAAAAATTTCGGGCCGGTCCGAAATTTTCTCAAAAAAACCTCATAATTCGTCAACAAAAAGGTAGAAGGCTCATTTTTCTTGTTCTCAACAACAAAAAAAAGCAGAAAAAAAAGCAGAAAAAAAAGGTGCGCGGGTTAGGAAAATTGTAGGTGTTGTACTCTACAATTGAATGTATTCTAATTACACACACAGAGAGAGAGAGAGCAAAAATGTCGATTCGAAAAAAAAATTTTGTGGGGGAACCAAAAAGGCTCAAATCTCAATTGGAACCAAAAAAAAAAGAACATGACGAGAAAACAATAAAATAAAATAAAACAGCAAAATAAAAAGAAGTAAGTGAGAAGAAAGAAGACGAGGAGAAACGAGAGATAAGGAGGGTGTTAGAGAAAAAGAAGAGCAGACATAGTTTATGGCAGCAGCAGCAGCAGCAACAGCAGCAGACAACAACGAAAATAGTACACAATTGTAAGATAGTTATGAGAAAATATAACACAGGTTGAAAATCCTCGAATTTTTTCTTTTTTTTTTTAGAAAAAAGATTCATGTCAAAATAATTAAAACGAGATCCAAAAAGTTTAAAAAACGAAAAACGAAACAATTTTTTTTTGCTGATTGTTATTCAGTTCTCAGTGGGCTTGATCCAGGTGTCAATAATTCAGGAGTTCGAGGAAACGCGTCAAGATTCATCTGATCGGGAATCGTCGGGAACACTGGGTCTTGGAACGATGGGTCCTGCAAGGAAATTTTTTTCTCAGATTTTCTTTGAAACAAGGTTTTTTGGGGTCAAAATGGTGAAAAAAAATTCGCGTGAATGATTTGTTGTTAAATTTGCAGACCTAGGCTCAGAAAACAAAACAGGTTTTCTCAATTTTCTTGAATTAAAATTTTCCCACAAAAATTATCCGAGTGAATGAATATGAAATAATAATAAATTACGGCAATTATGGAAACTGTACAAAACAAACTCTCCGTTTCTGGCCAAAACAAAAAGTTGTGGGGAAAATGAGGGGTGAGATTTGAGACATGGACAGAACTCGAAATTTCCAGAATTTTACTCGGCAAAACATTATCCCAAAAGTTCTGACGAGACTTTTTTCAAAAATTTTTTTAAGAGGTCTTTCTTGTCGGCATACTCGGGATAATTGGACAAGAGCTCAAACTTATGAAAAAAGAACCAAGAAAAAACGAGACAGGAAAGAAATAAAACAATATTGGAAAACTAAGAAAAAAGCGAAGAATGAATAAATGAATGAGCACAGGAAGGCATTGATTGTGACTCCGCCCACTTTTTGTACGCGGCGTGGGTTATAAAAGTGGGCGGGGCCTAAGATGGGCATGTCTTCCTGAGTGCATTCATTCATTCACTTTTTGCTCAGTTTTCTGATATTGTTTTTTCTTCTTTTTTTTCGTAAGAAAAAAAAACCTGGGAAAACTGTAAATGACGACGAAAGGACAATGAAATAGGCTGAAAATGTCAAAAAAATTTCTCAGTTTCCGTGACGTGAACTATACGGTTTTTTCAGACCTTCTAATTCCAATTTTTGAGGATCACTTGCGCTTTTTTCTGTACATTTTCAACCAGTTTCGACCTAACTTTTTCGAAGAGAAGGTTTCTTGCAAAGTTAAACTTCCACCACCTTTCCCACTAGTCAAAAAACATTTTTCTGACCAAAATGACCAGTTTTTCATGATTTTTTACGATTTTTCTGGAAAGAACAAAAAAACTCACAAACACACCAAACGAGTCATTCTGAACGTTTGTTTCCGGCACAATGAACTGCGTAGCCGAGCTGGTAGACGGCTGAAAATGACAATTCCAATTAGCTCTATTTTTCTTCCAGGAAAACGCTTACTTGTTGTTCCTCACTCAACGGAATATGCTCCAGCGCCAATCGTTGTCTTTCTCCATTCACCGACGACGTCGAAGGCTCTCCATATCTTCCATATTCCATCAAGTCCTCTGGTTGCTGGAAGGCAAAAATTCGAGGTGTTTTCGGGGCAAGAACAATGAAAACTCACATCAAAATCGGCCCAATCTGACAACAAATCACGACAATTGTCAATGTTGAAATCGACGCCATTCAAATAACCCTGAAAGTACAAAAAGTGCAAACGCGCTCCAGCGAACAACCAGCGACATTTCGAAACCGCATGACATTTTCTTGAAAATATAGGAAAATATGGCATGCAAATTCGGAAAAGGAACACAACGTTTTTTCATTGAAAAACTCATTTTTTGCACAACCTGCGTATCTAACTCACCATTTTTCTCGTTTTTTTTTGTTGGAAAAATTATGAGTTAGATACGCAGGCTGTGCTAAACGTAAATTTTCAATGAAAAAACGTTGTGTACCTTTAAATCGGTACTGTGTTTGTTTTTCTTGATTTCGGACGCCGCATAAGGAAAGTTTTTTTGGTGGAAATTTTAGGCGGTTTCGAAATATCGCGGAGCCCAAAAAACTACCTGTATTTCTTGCGATATTTGTCTCTCCATCGTTGGCGACATCACCAATGATGGTGTATAAACATCTTGTCGATCCTAGAAACTCTCATTTTTCATATTTCGAAACCAGGAGAAACTCACATAGTTCGCCGAGTTCAAATTATCATTATCATTCTTTTTCGGTGTCGACATTTGAACAAGTTGATTATTCGGCTGTTGTTGTTGAACTTGTTGTTGTTGTTGTTGTTGCTGTTGACCATTTTGCGGATAGTTATAAGTGATCTGATTTTGCTGAAAAGTTGGTGGCTGATACGACATGTTACTTGGTGGATAGTTCGTTTGCTGCAACAACAAAAAATTGATCTCGAAACATCTGAAACAAAACAAAAACCTGTCTTGAAGACGATCGTTTTGGTTGTTTTCGATTTATCGAGTCGGTATTGTCGTTGACTGTATTCGCCACATTTTCAGCCGTCAATGCGCCGCTTCCCATGTAAATGTTGGATGGATTTTGGTGATTATTGACCGGTTGACGATTCATTGGTGGCACTGAGATATGATTGTCTCCGAACACCGGTGTCACCTGAATCAAGCAAAAAATTGAGGAAACTTTCAAATTTTTGACCTTTTTTTGGGTTGAAAAATCTAATTTATCGTAACATTTTTTTTTCGACAACATCTTGACGCCTAACATCCAAAAGACATAAACGAGGCCCATAAATATATGTCAGTATTTGCAAGAAACAAATAGGCTCCGCCCTCATCTCTGTGCCAATCAATATTTGTCGCACCCACACACTCAGATGGATGCGACGCGTGTCTGCGCAGCGGTTCTTTTTTGTTGGAGAAACAGGAAGGAGTACTTTTTTTGGCATGGTGCCAAATGTGACGATGAGAATAGGAATTTCAGAGCAAAAAACATGGAAAAATCGAGATTTTGACAATTTTTCAACTGTGTCATTGATAGTGACAAAAATGTTTTTGGTTTTTAAAAGTTTCAAAATCTTAGTTTTGGTATATTTTTCGGACATTTCGAAACTCTCCAACTTTCCCAACTCACCAATTCATCATACTCTGGCTCATCAGCAAAATCATCAAAATTGGTTCCATAGGGTTGCGAAGTAGTCGGCGAATGACCTTGCTCATCCGTCACCTCGGCAATCACCGGTCCTTGCTCATTCGAGAATCGTCGCACATAGTCGCCGTCGTCCTGCAACTCGCGTTGCAACGTTGCGAGCATTTCGGACAGTTGCGACGAGTTCAACCCGCCGCCGCCACCGCTGTTTGACGGGCCTGCACCACCGCCCGACGCTTTGTCGGCGTCCGGTCGCGATCGTTTCGACGTCGACGGACCGGCGTGATGATCATCGATGGCTAAAACACCGCGTTTGAGATTGCGATTCGGCAGGCTTGGCTGAACCATCGAGACGAGGAATTGGAACAGTTTTTTGACGACTTGTTGCTGCCTAGTGTGTTGATGACGCATTGTTGACATCTGATCCCAAAGTTGGCGATTTTCCCTAAAATTTCGGCGATTTTTTCTTCTCCCAACAGAAGTCTTCTAACTCACTTGTTCAACGTGCTCATCCGCGCCTCCATATTCCGCTGCTTATCGCGCAACGTTCTCACTTCACTCATCAACAATTCCATATTATTCTGCGTCTGCACAGTCATCTGCTTGTCATCAGCCCGTGTCGATTGTTTTCGCTTGATATTGACCATTAGCTCAGGATGTGATTGTACGAAATACGGATGACTGAATTCCAAATGTTCCTGATCGGATTCGCTACGCGTCAAACCGCCCTGATTCAACGGTGTCATTTTGCGAAAACCATCTGAAACAAGATTTTATTCTTTTTTCTCTATTTCAAGGGTCGGCAAGCCCCTTCAGAAACGCCTAAGAAAAAAGTTACAAGTCCTCAAACTTTGACATTTTTACCTAGGCTTTTCCGAAGGGGGCCAATGGCATTTTTTACTAACACAACTTGCCAAACCCCCCCCCCCCCCCCCTTTAAACAAAAACTCACACATATTCAACTGTCTCACCAAACTATTCAAATTGTTGTGCTTGAAATAGTGTGGAAGAACATTTCGACTGAACGAAAAAGGATCAGCAATATGGAAGCTAGCACCACTCTGCGAAAAAATCGATAATTTTAAAATTTACGAAAATTATAGTTACCTCGTCCCAATGCACAATCGACTGAAGGGCCGCATCTTGGACAATGTTCCACAATTTGATCAGGAAAAGTGGCAGTTTTTCCTCGTCAAGTCGTGGTTGTGAGGTTGATGATGAGTTCTAGAATCGAGAAATGGAAAAAAGTAGAGTTTTAGGATTTTGAGGCGACGAAAATGACATACAAAAAAATTGACGCGAAAACTAGAACCCGGGAAAAATACGTTTCAAAAATTAGGTAAAAAATTCTTTGCGTCTCTAGCTAGAGTATCTTTTTGGCACTATATCAGGATTGAAAAAATCTCTAAAACTCTCAATTTTGAATGCTCTCTCATCGTCCAAAACAGGTAATAGCTCAGTGAAACAGAGATTTTCTAGAAAGCCAGAATGTGAAAGCACAACATTCAGACAAAATCAGTCCGCAAAAGTGCGTCACGGTGTTGCTACGAATAGAATTATTTGAAATTTGATGAAAAACATAGTTTCGCTAGAGCGCACATGTTGCTTTCTGCATTTCTCAGTGACTTATAAGCCTTTAAAGTCGTTGAAAAATGCAAAAAGCTAAAGAGCTCTAGCAAAACTACGTTTTTCATTAAATTTCGAGTAATTTCATTCGTAGCAACACCGTGACGCACTTTTGCAGACTGTTTTTTCTGAATATTTTGCTTTAAAAAAGGTATAGGGGATTTTGTTTCAAACATTCTAGTTTTCTAGAAAACATATCTCGCCTAATTTTTTTCAAAAATTATTTTTCCTTGGAAAATGACAGAAAATGTCAAAATTTTGAAAAATAAAAGACAGTTTCTCTGATTTCCTCGAAAACCAGAAATTTTAAAATTTCAAATTTTCAAAAAACCAAACTTACCGCGCTTTCAAAAGCTGGTTGTGCATTGGGCACTTCTTCAATGGTCACTGATTGTTGTTGTTGTTGCTGCTGTTGATAATTTTGCTGATGACGTTGATTCGATAAAGTCGGTGCGAGACCAGACGTCCTCCCACGTTGTTGTTGTTGTTGTTGCTGTTGTTGTGGTGGTTGTTGAATATACGTGGCCGGAGCTCTCATTCGAACCGGTACATGTTGTTCAGTTTTCGGCACACGATTAACTTGTTGTTGTTGTGAAGGTGGTTGTGGTGGTGCTCTCGATTGTTGGTTCATCTTACGGTTCGTCGAGAGTACCCGGATTCTGGAAAATTTCCCACTTTAGCATGATGAACAATTTGCGAGATCAATATAACCTTGGTCGCACCAAAACGCGCTGTTTCGCGCCATTTTCGCCGCGAATAGAATACAATTTTGAATAATTGTTCATCGGAAACAATTTTCGAATGAGAAAAGTATGAGGCTTTGTCTTTCTCTCGCCTATCTTCCACTTTAAAATGCATGGGAGAGAAAGAGGAGAGAGTGGGAGGTTTAAAGGGAGGTGAGGATTCGGAGCTGCTAGCAGATGCATTTGAATAGTTCATCAATTTTAAATATATACACTTATCTCCCAATTTTTGTTACACAAGACGCTATGATTTTTGATGAGTGAGTGAGATTTCCATGGAGAATAAATTCTAATTTTTGAGTTAAGACTCAAAAATATTTGGTAGCACAAAAACTTTGATTTTTTTCAAACTTTGGGATCACCTTAGGCCATAAAGAAAAAATTGAGAAATTTCGAAAAGAACACTTATAGTTTTTTATTTGCACTAATAACTTGGCAATCAATAAAATAAAAGTACAGTCTGATCAATTTTTTTCGCAGGAAAAAGTTTTTCGAAATAATTCGCTTGAACGGAAGGAACATCCGGTGAAAAACATGAAAAGTCCCATTTTTTTGAGAAGCTACGAACGTTATGCAATAGAGCATACTTGCATTGTCGTGTTATTTCGCAAGAGGGATTTGAGAAAATTGAAATTTTTCAGTGAGAAAAAATGAAATTTGGGAAATCTGGAAATAATCGTTATTCATTTTTCATAGGTTATCAAAAAAGACAAGAAAAATTGGAAGATTGAGGAATTGAATTTGTTTTAAAATTAAAATAAGTTCTCAAACTTTATTTCAGGTGCCCCCTTCCCCTTTTCCTCTTCATGAATTCACCGTGGAGAATTTTTGCTTCAAAAAGTTTTGAAGCAAAACGCTTTGTTTTCCTCGCATACATACAAAAAAAAACAATGCAGGTTAATACCAGATTTATTCACAATTTCCCATTTTTTCAAAATGTTCATTTTAAACTCACGCTTTACTCCCTCTCTCAAGTAATGACCTCGAAAAACGAATTTTTTCGAAGCAAAAAAACAAAAGTAAAAAATCACTGTGCAAACACACAACTCCACGCAACATTACACCATTTCCTCCCACCTACAGTATATTAACCAGTTTTTTTCCCACTTTTCTATTCTTGTCAACAAAGTGGTATTGTTTATGAAATATAAAGTGTTTACAAAATTTTATAAATAATTCATATTCTTTTTGCAGAATTCATTCGCTCTCAATCAATCGAAATCCGGTTTGTGGCTCCAAATCGAGCTGCTATTGTTGTTTTCTGTTTTGTTTTGTTGTGTATTTTTTTTTCATCGCTTCCAAGTGCTTTGCAACTCAGTTTGTATCGTTTTTAGCGCAAAAAAAATTTTTTTTTGGGGAAAGGGGAATAGGTAATAAATATATATGTTTACTTTAGCTTTTGACACTTTCACGATTTATCGATTTATTTATTATTTTTGGTTGATGTTGTGTTGTATCGAATTTGTAAAGAAATGGCGTTTTGCACTTATCACTAGTGGAACAGGTTTCAATAATTGTTGACCCCGAAAAATCCCGAATTACGGAACACACAAATTATTTTCCCTTTCGTTGCGCAATTTTTGCGCACCGCACCACAACAATAACAACAACAATATGTGAATATTACGATTTGAAACATTTTCTTTTTCTTCTTCTTCTAGTGATCCTTGACATTTTCTCACTTTTTTCCTTTTTCTCCACCCTCAAAATAATAATAATAAGACATATTCCTTTTTTTTAATCCAATTAAGTAATAACTCAAGGTTGTTACGAAAAAGCTTGTTTTTTTTGTTTCTGCTTCATTTTGTTGTTGTTGTTGAGATTTTTGTCGTTTTCAGATGAGGCCCGGTTTTTTTTTCGAGAGAAAATGGGAAATTTTGGAGAGAAAAGTCTATTTTTCAGACCGGCCCGAAATTTTCAAAAAAAAAAATGGATCCAAAAATTTTTAGGCCTGGAAGTTTTTTCATAATTGTAGATTTTCAGACCGGCCCGAAATTTTCAGAAAAAAATAAGACCACAATTTTTTGACCCAGTTTTTTCATAATTTTTAATTTTCCAGACCGGCCCGAAATTTTCAGAAAAAAAAAATTGATAAAAAACTTTTTTGGGCCCGAAGTTATTTCATAATTTCAGATTTCCAGACCGGCCCGAAATTTTCAGAAAAACGGCTCAATTTTCTCTAAACCTCTCATTTCCCCCGACAATTTTTTATGCGCCAAAATGTTGTTTTTTGGCGCCCTGAATCCAGGTCAAATCTCGTAGTTTCATCCTCAAAACTAACTGATTTGACCTTGGCGTACAGCCAAACCAACCGCGTTTCGATTTCAATCATTTGCATATTATGTATCTTCTTCTTCTTCTTTTTCTTCTATCCTTTATACATGTATTACTAATACTAGTCGTTTTCCAAAACCCTTAATTGTTCCGGTCTTTTTTCTTGTTTAAAACATAGTTTGTCTCAAAAAAACAAAAAAAAATTGCCTCCCACAGGATTCGAACCTGCGGCCACCAAAAGATTGCTAGTCAACGCGCCTACCTGCTGAGCTACACACACACTTTGCAACTTATCAGCTGAATGCCATGATAAGCAGTAATTCCTCATCAACGAGTTTGAATGTTGACTCAACAACATCTGACACATTTTGCTGTACAAATGGGAAGAAACCGCTGAAAGAGGGAAGTGTGCAATTGACCAGTTTGTCCACTCTACTTTCACATCATCGATATTTTTTCCTGTATCATGAAACATTGATTATTTCTAAACAAAAGTTGGTTTTTCTCTCTGGAATTAAAAAATAAAAAAATTTCCAAACTTTCAGAGGCGCATGCTCTTACAAGCTCAAAGAAAAATTAAAATTGGAAAAAGTTTGGATTGCTTCAAGCAACACTGCCGATTCATTCCTCATCGGTTGGCCATTCACAAATTATTTGGTGCATTTCAGGTAAGCACCACAAACGCGTCAGTATTAGGTTAGCTTGCGCCTTTCAGAAATTCGATAGAAAAAGACGAATGGTTCGAGTTGCTAACATGTTGTGTGCAACAAAACCTGCGACCGTTGTTCACCACAATCTCAATGGATATCAACGTACGCGGACGCAAGCAAACAATTCGGCGACGCGTGGAAAATGGCAAAAAATCGGGTGAAATTGTTGTCGACACGGCCGCCGATCTTGGTCTACCACATACCTCATATCAGCTAACATTCTCTGTCGGCGACAGCGGTGCGACACGTTCGCTTCAAGGTCCTGAGAATGTCTACGTCGCGATTATGTCGGAAATTGAGCGACAGGGAATTCGCGTTTCGGAATCGCAGAAATCCGCACTCGACACGTGTCCGATTGCGAATTGTCGGCTCGTTTTGTCGACGATCAAGTCGACTTCGGCGCCGTCGCCGCGTCAAATTGTTAATAGTATCAAGTGGGTTGATGGCACGCGACGCGCGGCTGCGACGCATCTGAAAGTTTCAAAGTTGAAAATGACCCAGAAAACGCTTAAAATCAGGTTTTTGCATTAGAGCGCACTTTCTCACTTTTCGGAAAAATAGAATTTTTCAAAGTTGCAAACAATTTCCGGGGAAAAAAACCAAGCGCTATGTTTTGTGTTTTTCTCTGCGTCTCTTCGATATAAAACATTTTGCATTAGAGCGCATTTTCTCAGCTTCAACAAAATTTGGAGATAGAAAGCAAAGCGTCTTGCTAATTTCTCCCACTTCTTCCACAAGAGAAATGGTGTAGCTGGGAACACTTTTGCCTAGTAATCTTAAGATCGAGGGTTCGATGCCGCATGCTGTCGCAATTTTTTTTCAAAATCTTGCAGACGCAAAGTGATGGCTCGAAACGACGGCCGCTCAATTTTTGGCAAAGAGCTCAACGGTCCCACACCGCCGCAACCCATCATGACAATCGTCGATCATCTACGGATGGACGGCTACGACGCCGAAGGCATCTTCCGCAAATCGCCCAAACAGAGCACATTCAAAGAGTTGAAATGTGAACTCGACAAAGGTGTCGTACCAGATTTCCACAAATACAACACGCACGTGTTGGCTTCGATTCTCAAAGAATATCTTCGCGGAATTCCGGGCAAAATTCTGTTGTCGGGCAATTATGAGTTGTGGATGCGCGAAGTTGGCGATGTCGCAAGTGTCGCCGGCGACGAGAATGAGCAGAAAAAGATTGCGTCGTGTCGCGCACTCTTGTCGCATCTCCCTACGTCGCACTCGATTTTGCTCGCAAATGTGCTCAAACTTCTCAACAAAATATCGAAATCGCCGAGCTCCAAAATGACCGCCTCGTCGTTGAGCGTTTGTTTGGCGCCGAGTTTTCTCGAGTCACCCGATCCGATGGAGGGAGGGAAGAAGATTCCGCCGTTGGTCGAGTTTTTGATCGCGCATGCTGCGCAAGTTGTGCCCGGGTTTAGTACGGATAATGTTTTTTCGATAATGAGTAGTAAGGTTGGTTTAGCGGGTGGAATTTTGGAATTTTTCGAGCCTTCTCTGAAGAAGGGTACTGTAGTTTTTATGACTCTTGAAAATTTGACCAAACAATTTCAGACGTTGAAAATGTGTACTTTTTTCCGAAAATTTTATTTTTGAGAAAAATTCTTATGCGCCTTTGAACCTAGCGTACTCATACCTGACCTAACCAAACAAAAATCCTTAAACTTTTGTCACTGTGTATGACTGGCTCTTCGGAAAATTTGCGGCTCCGACCAAACCTACAGTAATCCAGGCGGCATAAAGAGAGTTCAAACTTTATGAGGTGTGAAAAAGGTCTAATTAGGTCACATCTGTTGTTGTTGTAGTGTTGATAACATCATAAACAACAACAACAGGTGTGACCTTTTCTCCAATGCTCGACCAATTATTATTGATCAAAAAAATGACACGGCACTTTTTCCTTTCTTAGGCCAGGTATGAGCGTTTTTTTTTTGCCTCAAAAATTTTCTCAAAACTTTCTGTTTTCCAAAATATTGCCAAATTTTTTTTTCCAAAAACTCGTACGCCCTTTAATCAAAGAGTACTGTAGTTTTGTTTCCAGCAAACTGATCAAAACGCCAACACGTTGTTGTGTAGTCCAGTTCCAAGTTCATCTCACTCGGACGACGGCTCATCTCAAAGAACACCAATTATTGAAGAGCTCAACGGTAATTTTGTGCTTCAAAAATATTTTTTTTCAAAATTTTTTTGATCTTCTAGAAAACGAGGACGACGCAACATCACAATCATCAAGTTTAGCGGAATCGGATCTTCCGGAAGAGCCGCGCAACGTTTCCGCGGCACACCTCGAAACAATCTCAGAGATCAGCGAACCGTGCAACGACGCTCCGCTCAGCTTCTCATCGTCGGAGGAGGAGGACGACGACGAGGATGATGAGTTTCCAACATTTTCGCGAACTTCATTCGTCTCCGAAACGTTGCGTTCGTCGACGGATGACGTGCTGGTCGCCAAGACGCAAGATACGCCTAGATCGCCGTGTCTGAAACGTATACATTTTCAACGCACCGAGTTGCATCATCGCACGCGTAAGACGTCGTTGGAGGATGTGGTGCGTAATGTTACGCCGCCGACGCGCAAGGAGTCGCGAGAAGAGGCGACGCAGACGTCGGACAGTGATGAGCATCGCGCCACGTTTCCCGCTTTCAAAAGTTCGGCGGCTGAGGTGAGTACTGCGCCTTTAAGCAGAGAGTACTGTAGTTTTTTTCTGGAAAAAGTTTAATTTTTTTTTTGAAAAAATTTGGATGTTCAAATTTCGGGACAAGAACCTTCTGCGCCTTTAACCAAAGTGTACTGTGGTTTTTTTTTTACTTCTTGGCTTCAAATTTTGAAAAAGAACATTATCCGCCTTTAACAGGTAGTACTGTACTTTTTTGAAAAAATTCTGCATTTTTTTGTTTAAAAAATTTGACTTGGACATTTTTTGGTGAAAAGTTGCATGCGCCTTTGACAAAAGGGTACTGTAGTTGGTTTCAAAAAATTTTTGGGCGTGAAAACTTACAAAAAAAAATGTGCGCGTCTTTAACCAAGAATATTACTGTAGTTTTTTTTCTGGAAAATTCAGAACTTTTTCTATGAACAAAAAAAGTTGTCTGCTCCTTTGAATAAAGAGTACTGTAGTTTTTTTTCTGGAAAATTTCAAAAAAACACTGTATATTTTTGCGAACTTTTAGGCTTCAAAAATTCTTGGTAGGGAAAAAACGAAAATGTGTTCTCAAGCCACGCCTACTCTAAGCCCCGCCCACAAAAGTATGCCCTATTTGCAGAACTACAACAAGGTTCCGTGCGATCCTCTACCACCTCGAAAAGTCGATTCCTATCTCAACGATTATCGGCCAATTCGAACCTTGTTGGATGAACAAGTTGTCCCGCCTAAGCCGACAGTTCAAGTCGCCCCATTCACCCAGCAACAACAACAACAACAACAACAACCCTCCCTCAAAACCATCAACGACCGACTAAACGCGTTGCGACAAAACTCGCTGGACCCGGAAATTTTGCGAAAACCCGCTGCGTCGCCAAAATCGGCGACCAACTCGCCGGTTTGTCCGCCTCGCCGCGTCGTCGATCTGCATCGTTCGTCGTCGCAACGTGCGACGCGCGCCGTCGCAGCCGCGACGAAAATCGCGCAACAACGCGGTGTTGAGGCGTGCGTTGGCATGGATCCGTTGGAGATTAATTGGAGTGTCAGCCAACTCAAAACACTTTTTCAGGACAAAAAAGCACCGGCGATTGATACTATGTATACGCATACACATTGAATGTTTTTTTTTGTTTTTTTTTGCATTCCAAAGATTTTACAGTATTTTTTTTACTTCTACATTCCATGGTGCTATTTCTTCTTTTTTGTCTTGAATAAATTATTTTCTGAAATTTAGGACTTTGATCTGACAAGGGAACTACAAGTAGGTGTTAACGGACTTTAAAAAGAGACATGTGTCACCCGATACAGTTTTTCATGCTGAACATCATCCCGTAGCTAACTTTTGCAAAGCTCCAACCAGAAATCTGATAATCGAGCTCAAAGTTTGAGCACAAAAATTGACATATCTTGTTCAATTTGAATGATTTTAGTGATGAGAGACTACTAAAGGATTATTTGGCATGCCAGGAACGATAGGAGCACTTAAAAACTTCGAAATTGTAATTGTAACGCTGAAAAAATGAGCCTGAAACTTTTTATAAAAAAGGTAGATCAAAAAAAACGTGAAAAAAAAAATTGCATTGAAAAACGTGAAAATGGCTAAATTTTGAAGATTGTTTTCTGATTTTTCTTGTTTTTCCAAAAAATCACACTTTTTTCATTATTTTTTCGGAACTTTAAAATGACCATCGTGTAGAGAATTAAATTTCCTATCAGATCCATTAGTTTATTCTTGTAAATGTATAATTTTGAAAAAGTTAGGAGAGATTTAAAAATTTCAAATTTATCACAAAAATGTGATTTTAAGCTTTCTGGCTGGAGCTTTGCAAAAGTTAGCTACGGGATGATGTTCAGCATGAAAAACTCTATCGGGTCACATACATCCCATCTCAAAGTCCGTTAACACCTTTATGTAGTTCCCTTGTGAGAGTACTGTAGTTTGCTGGGACTGAAAAATGGTTCTTGAAAAGGGCTCAAAAAAAATGAGCCCAATTTTTTTGGCCTGAAAAATTTGGTCATTTTCTGTCAATTTTAGGCCTCATTTTTTGGTCTCAAAACTTTAAGCCTCAATTTTTTGGTCAGAAAAAATTTCAGGTCGGATTTTTTGAGCCCCGTTTTTTTCTAGACATTTTTTTGAGCCCGAAATTTTCAGGTCCAAGTTCATGAGCTCAAAATATCCCAATTTTTATCTAGAAAACTTCAGGCCTAGTTTTTCGGGTTCAATTTTTCACCCGAAAATTTCTGGCTCATTTTTCTGAACCCTTTTTTATGCTGGTTTTGGTTGACCTAGAAAATTTTCCAAGATTTTGTGGTCTACTTATTCAGGCTCAAAAAAGATCTCAAGAAAAAAATGAACTTTTTTTCAGTGCCCCAAAGGTTACTGTAGTTTCAACAAAAATCTAACATGTTCAACCTCTTCCTCTCCCATCAATATAAAATGTTTAATTAACCTAATGTGTCTCTCTTTCCTCCCCCGCTTGTTTTTTCTCTTCACACCCCGCCCAACCTAGCTCTATCTAGATATGTATTTTGCCCCTTTTTTGTCTAGGCTCTTCCAAGAAGAAAAAGAAGAAGAAAAAGCGGTGTGTTTCTTTGCCTCATTCCACAAATTACATTTCTTCTTCTACTTCTATTTTTCCCCGCCGTGCACTTTTTGTCTGGAGAGAGTATTTTACCGTTGGGTTTTTTTTTTGAAAAATGAAAAAAAATCTGGGTTCGTGGGATAATTGTGGAGGACAAGAGCTCAAAGCTATACCCCCTTAACAAGATATAAAACAAACGAGACAAAAAATATAGAAAACTGAGCAAAAGGTGAAGAATGAACAAATGAATGAACACCGCACGGTTGTCCAAGAGACCACGCCCACTTTTACAACCCACGCCGCGTTCTAAAAGGGGCGGAGTCGACAATCTATGTCTCTTCCTGTGCTCATTCATTTATTCATTCTTCACCTTTTGCTCAGTTTTCTTTCTTTCTTTTTGTCTCGTTCGTTTTGTTTTTGTATGGGAAGGGTTATAACATGAGCTCTTGTCCACAATTATCCCAAGTATGATACACTAAACCCGGAAATTTGAGGCCATATCTGACCTAAGAGAAAAAGTACCGTGTCATTTTTTTGGTCGAAAATTCAGTGACATTTTCGAGAAAAATTTTGAGGTCACGCCACGAAAATTTGAAAACTGTTTTTTTTTTTTGCACAAATTTAGAGCTACTTCTTTCTCTTGTTCCGATTTTTTGGTCGTTATTCCCAATGACAGAAATATTTTCCCCAGATTTTTTTTTAGAAATTTTGGTACCCTCTTAGGCCAGGTATGTTTTAGGCTTAATCAGAAAATTTTTCCCGGGCCGGTCTGAAAATTTTCTGAAAAATCAAAAATTTAATAATCACAGGTTGGTCTAAAAAAAAAATGAAATTTTGAACTTCTGAATTCTGAAAATCTTCTCGATCTGAAAACAAAAATTTGAATTTTTTTGAGATTCTCAAAAACTTCCAAAATTTTTGCTTTGAAATTTCAGAATTTTGTGAGCCCAGAAAAACTGGAACTTTTTTCAAATTTCTATTCCTCAGACCAAGTGTTGATCCTTTTCGAGCCCAAAATTTTTAGCTCAAAAAAAACCGGCTCGAAAATTTTTTTTAGCTTTTTTTAGCCAAAAATTAACCCTCCAACTTTTTCTGAAAAGAAACACCAAAAACCGATCAAAAGTACTTTTTCTGCAATTTTTCCCATGACATGAAAATAATAATAATAATAATTACCCTGTCATAAGATTACTGTAGTTTATGTTGTTGTTTCTTCTCTTTTCCCCCTCCTCCCTTCTCCTTGTCACTTTTTGTGTATATATTATTCATATCTAATATTGTTCTTGTTGTTTCTGGCGGGAAAGTACACTTGGCCTGGTCACCTTGGCAACAACTCCCTTTTTTGCTCTTTCTATTTTATTTCATATTTTCCGCTCTGTTTTTTGTTTTTCACTGTTTCACTGATTTTTATGCGCATAATCGGATTTTTTTTTGGGTTTCACTACAAAAATGGTAATTATTACTATTTTTGTCCATTTTTATTTTGTTTCTTGTTTTCACAACAAAATTTGGGCCAGGAAAATTATTTTTGAAAAAAGTTCAGAAATTCGGTCAGGGCCCGAAAAAATTCAGAAAAATGGAAAGTATCATTTTCTAGGCCTATTTTTTGCCCTGAAAATCATGAAAATCTTCATTTTTCTGATTTGCAACGTTTTCAGCGAAAAATTTGGCTCAGGAAAAGTTTTTTGACAAAAATTCAGAAATTCGGGCCGGGCCGGAAATTTTCAGAAAGTTCAAAATAGCACTTTCTAGACCTATTTTTCGCGCTGAAAATCATGAGAATCATCATTTTCCTAATTTTCAACGTTTTCAGCACAAAATTTCCGGGGCGGTCTTGAAAATTTCAAAAAATGGCGAAAAAACGTGTGACCCCAAACATTTCTCTCAATTTCTATTTTTTCTTCTTCTCGTTCTTCTCCAAAAAAAAAAACAACAATTTTGTGTAATTTTTCAAATTTTCTCGAAAAAAAGCAGATGTCATGAAGCCACATACACACACACACACACACACCCCTCGTTCATGCTCATTTTTCTTGAGTAACTGCGGCAAAAAACTTGGAAATGAAATTAGTTTTGTTATTTTCTTGTGTATCGCGTTTTTTTTTTTGGGAAAAAGTAATTAACCCGCCCGTGCTATACACTCTAGTCAAGCTGATAATCATCATCATGTCTGTTTACTTTTTTGTCTCTTGGCTCTTTTTTCGTCGTTTTCACTAAACAACAAAAAGTTCAGCTGAACTACAGGTGAAAAAAATCAGAAAACAAATGTTTTTCTCGGGGTACTGTAGTTAGAAGTTTGAGGGAGTACTGTAGGCGGGTCAAAACTGGGCTAGACATTTTTTGCAAAAAATTCTGAGATTTTTTCAGAACAGGTTTTCACAAAAATTTTTTATTTTTCAACAAATTTTGGTAAAAATTTTCTCAGACCAGCCCAGAATTTTCACGGAAAAAAATCAGAAAAAAAAATGCAGAGTTTTTCAGACAATTCTCGAACTTTGGAATGTTACATTACTGTAGTTCGGTAGAGCGCGTTTACCTAATTTTAGCTTTTGGAAAAAATTTGTTTGTAAAGTTTACTGAAATTTTAATGTTTCAAAAAAAAATTTCTCAGAATTTTTTTTTTCACTTTTCAAAACATTTTGGTAAAAACTTTTTCAGCCTAATTTTGTTTTTCAGAC
This sequence comes from Caenorhabditis sp. 8 KK-2011, assembly GCA_963572245.1. Taxonomy (NCBI): domain Eukaryota; kingdom Metazoa; phylum Nematoda; class Chromadorea; order Rhabditida; family Rhabditidae; genus Caenorhabditis; species Caenorhabditis sp. 8 KK-2011. The sequence continues at coordinate 1,604,506 of OY751546.1, read as the reverse complement.
CGGCCCAGAATTTTTACAGAGAGAATTAAGAAAAAAATTTCAGAAATTTTTTCAGCCATTTTTCGAACTTTAAAATTTTGTAGTACTGTAGTTCAGTAGAGCGTATTTACCTAATTTTAACTTTTCAAACAAAAAAATTCAGGCTTGGTCCGAAAAAAAATTCTGAAGTTTTTTTTTCCTTTTTTTACAAAAATTTTCAGTCAGAAATTTTGAAGGTTTTACGGGCCCGGTCCAAAATTAATGTTTTTTTTTTCAAAAATTCTCCTTTTTTCAACATGTATTCAAATTGATCAATCGTTCGACCGATCGACAAATTCTCCCTTTCTTCTCTCTTTTTTTTCTTTTTTTTCCGGACAAAAAGAAAAATTGATCATGTAACAATTTTTGCTGGTCAATAATACATCACTTGATTTGTCTTTTTCCCCTTCTCCTCCTTTTTTTTCTTTTTCTCTTATGTACTTTGAGCCAAAGCAGAGCAAATATTAGGAACATTCGACAACCTCTTTCCTGTTTTTTTGATCTGTGTCAGAAAATCAGATGATTTTCTCAGAACTTCAAAACTTTTCAGATTTTTTATCTTCTTTTTTGTTCGTTTTTTTATCAATTTTTTTTTTCGAAGAGAACATATTTGCATTTTATCAAAAAGTTTGTTCATCGATTTTTCGTCTTTTTTCTACAGAATGTCTTCGTTGGAAGGTTCGTCAGCGTCTACGAAAATGCCGGATGAGTCGGAATGTTTGATGAAAGAGGAGAAGAGGTTGGTCAAATGTTCTAGGCTTAGGCTTAGTGTTCAGTTTCTAAATTTTTGATCAAAAAACAGTTTTCTGACGGAAATTTTATGCTAGAAAAGCTTTTTTTCTACAAATTTAAGGCCCGGCTCGGGTTTAAGAACTTTTCCAGACCAAATTTTGTGCTGAAAACGATGAAAAATTTTAAAAAATTGAAAATTCTCATCTTTTCCAGCACGAAAAACGGTTTTGGAAAGTCCTATTTTTGCAAATTCTACTTTTCTGAATATTTTGGGCCCGGGCCGGATTTTGCAATTTTGTCGAAAAACTTTTCCTGTCCGAAATTTTGTGCTGGAAACGATGAAAATAGAGATTTTCATGATTTTCAGCGCAAAAAATGGTTCTAGAAAATAAAACTTTACATTTTTCTGAAAATTTCCGGTCCGGCCCGAACTTCAAAATTTTTTGACAAAAAATTCTTCGGACTCAAATTTTGTGCTGAAAACGATGAAAATTTGAAAAAAAAGAATTGCATGATTTTCAGCGCGAAAAATGATTCTAGAAAGACCTATTTTTCCGAAAATTCAACTTTTTTTTTGGAATATTTCAGGGCCGGTCAGGATTTCTAAACTTTTTCAATAAACTTGCCCTGCCCGAAATTTTTCGCTGAAAACGTTGAAAATTCCAAAAATGAGAATTTCATGATTTTCAGCGCGAAAAATGGTTCTAAAAAGGCCCCAAAACTTAAACCCCCAAAACTCCTATTTTCCCCAGGTTCAAATCACCGGACCCGGCTCCAACACTCGACGAAGAGGTCGACATTGCCACCCTTCCCTCAATGCTCGAAGATGACCCGAACGGAAATGTGGTCGAATGTGATTTGGGCTTTCAGGCTCCTCGATGGGGTCCACAACATGCCGGCGCCAAAAAATTGGCCTCAATGTATAGTCCAGGTAAAACTATTTTTCGAAAAATTGTGTAGCAAAAAATTGAACATTTTTTGCGCAGAAAAACGTCGTCAAGAAATCGCGTCACTTGTGACAGCAATTCTTCTATTTGTTGGTGTTTTCGTCAACTTGTTGCGCAGTTGGGAATCATCGATATGGAGTAAGGGGGTTTTTTTTTGCATTTTTGTGTGCATCTCCTAATCAATAATTGTAATTGTTCCAGTGTCCGTGCTGTTTTATGCGTTTTTGGGTATTATGACCGCCGACTTCTTATCAGGGCTTGTACATTGGGGAGCTGATACGTTTGGAAGTGTTGAAACATGGTTCGGCAGGGTTAGTTGTATTTTGAACTTTGGGGAGTTGAGAAAATGGGCGAACTCTAATTTTGAGGAAAAAATTGGGCAGTTTTTCAAAATTTTGACAAATACTATGTGCGAAAATTCAACCTTGTTAATTACTAAATTTTTCTCAACTAGAAAACGTGAAAATTCAATTACGCTCTACGGCACACAACCCGAGAAAAATCGAAATTCAAATTTTCTGAAAATCTGGGCGTCGCGGTTGTGCGTTGCGTGTTAATTGATAATTTTCAAGTTTTTTTTTCTCAAAAAAAAGTTTGAATAGTTCAATTACGCTCTACGGCACATAACCGCAAAATTTCGAAATTCAAATTTTTCACACGAAAAAATTGAATTTCAAAAATATGCGCGTTGTGATTGTGCGTTGCGTGTAATTTGATAATTTCCAAGTTTTTTTAAAGTTTGAATAGTTCAATTACGCTCTACGGCACACAACCGCAAAATTTCGAAATTCAAATTTTCACACGAAAAAATTGAATTTCAAAAATATGCGCGTTGTGGCTGTGCGTTGCGTGTAATTTGATAATTTCCAAATTTTTTTTAAAGTTTGAATAGTTCAATTACGCTCTGCGGCACACGACCGCAAAATTTCAAAATTCAAATTTTCACAATAAAAAAAGTGAATTTCAAAAACCCACGCGTTGCGGTTGTGCGTTGCGTGTAATCTGATTTTCAATTTTTGAATAGTTCAACTACGCTCTAGGGCACACGACCGAAAAATTTCAAAACTCAAATTTTTACACAAAAAAATTGAATTTCAACTTGTAAATCTCCAAAAAACCTCAAGTTTTTCTCAAAAAATTATCAAAATTTTTCCCAGAAAAATTGATTCTCTAAAACCAACGCGTTATAGTTGTGCGTTGCGTATTTTTTTTTTTGGAAAATTTTGAATTTTTCTCAACAAAAAAAAACTCACCCCAACTTTCTAGGCGTTCATCCGATCATTCCGAGAACACCACGTCGATCCAACAGCCATCACTCGTCACGATTTCATCGAAGCCAACGGCGACAATTTTCTCCTGTGCATCGGTCCCCTAATGATCATCATGTATCAACAGTTGACCTACACCAACGAAAAACTCACTCAATGGGCGTCGTTTCACTGGTACATTCTTCTTCTCGGCATCTACGTGGCGTTGACCAATCAAATTCACAAATGGTCGCACACCTATTTTGGCCTGTCGAAATTCGTCATCTTTTTGCAACACGCTCACATCATTTTGCCACGTCATCATCACAAAATTCATCACATTTCACCGCACGCTTGTTACTATTGCATCACCACTGGATGGCTCAACTTGCCGCTTGAATATATTGGTAAGTTGTCTGGCAAAATCAATCGATCACAGACAGTGTTTTTCCAGGATTTTGGCGTAAAATGGAATGGGTTGTGACACAGTTGACCGGAATGCAACCACGTGAAGATGATTTGATGTGGGCTACAAAGTTGAACTAAATGTAAATCTATCAAATATCAAGTTAGGGACCAAGTCTCTTCAGAAAACAAATTGTGATCTCTTCTTTTTGTTTGTTTCTTTTTTCGTCGTCATATTGACAGAATTTACAAGAAAAAAAATATCTTCCTTGATGTGATATGTTGCCTAGTCTGTATTTTTTTTTTGTGAAGTAAATTTTTTTAATAATTCGCGAAAAAACAAAAAAGGCGAGATATGTGTTTGCAAAAAAATAGGCCCCGCCCTTTTTTCTTTGCGCTGTTCAATAACTACTGTTCTTATTTTCGCAGCTGATTTTTCTCATTAGTTCCCATTTTCTCTGTCATTAAAATATATTCCTTTCGTATCAATGTTTTGCTCTTCGTACACCTCCTATCTCTACACTCCCGAGTTTCTTGAATACGCCCTTCACGCCACGTCAATCATCTCACTTCCCTTTCATTTTCTCGCATTTTATTGCGTCATTTATAAAACACCCAAACGTATGGAATCGATAAAGACGTGTATGCTGGTGTTATGTGTTTGGAATCTTATCTTGGATCTTATAATGACTCTACTCGTTGCGCCGTTTGTTCTATTTCCGGTGGTTGCGATTCGGTCCCTAGGATTGTTGGGTGTTGTTGGCGTTAGTATATCGATTCAGACTTTTCTTATGATGTTCACCCTAGTTGGTGAGTATTTTCTAAAAAAAAATTATGCGGCGTCCGAAAGCAAAAAAAAGAAAAATAGTACCGTATCCTTTCAAAGGGACACAATAATTTCGCAGCGCATAATAGAAACAGTGCAGAGAACGAGGAGAGCGTAGTCAGTTAGACAGTTTTTGTTTCGTATTATGATTTCTTGAATATATTATTTTTCAATACTTGTCAAAAAAAAAAGCAGAACAGCTGAAAATAATTTTTCAGAAAACAGGTGAATATTTTACAATTTTCAAAAAACTTGCTGCAGGTTCAACGACAGCTCTCTGCTGTTTATTTGCAAATCGATACAATCATATTAAACCAACCGGTTTTAAACATCAACAATCTTTGATTTATTCATTCAATCTTATAGCAACTCTAATTCTCGATTATTTATGTACTTTGAACGATATACCTGACCAAAATGTGGCTCTTCCAAATTTGTTTGAAGTGGGGAATCATGAATTAAGTGAAATAAAAAACATTGCTTACCTATTTTAGACTCTCTCGTGTATCCCTCAAAGTCATCGATCTCGCTCAATTTTCGTTATAACTCAAAATTTGACAATTGTGATGATTGCACTTATTAGTATGACTGTAACTGTGACAGTTGAAGGGTTTTGCTTGTTGTTTGTTATTATGTATCATCTGAAGAAACAGAACACGGTTTCTCGACGAACACAACAGTTGCAAAAATCGTTCATTTTCTCGTTGTCCCTTCAAATCGTCATTCCGATTGTTCTCATTGCATTTCCGTTGTCCTACATGATATATTCTTCGATTGCCGATCATTACAATCAGGCGAATAACAATCTACTGGTTTTGGATAGCGCATTTCATGGAACTATTTCGTCGATTTCGATGATTGTTATACATAAGCCCTATCGACAAGTCATTTGGTGGAAGAAGAACAAGACGTCTGAAAGAATAAACAATCGATCGAATCCGATAGTCAATCAGAAGAACTGACTATTTTGATCATCATTTATTTTTGGCGGAATATAATGATAAATTGAGCCATGTTTTTTTGTCGGAATGTTATTTTTAAACATGACCAAAACATAGTTTAGAAATGATAACATCAGAAAAAGGTCACGAAAGTTAATTTTACCTATTGCGAAGAATTTTCAAAATTTTAGACACCGAAAAAAAGAAAAAAAACTCAAAAAAAAGAAAACCTCCCTGGACAAAGGTCTCGTCACGCTACAGTAACCAATAACGCAAATTTTCTTTTTTTTTTTTTGTTTTGTTTTCGAAAAGCTAGCTTTTTCCACCCAGTTTTTCACAAAATGAACAGCGTTTCGACAAGTTCTGTGAGATTTCCAATTGAATCTCCTTCATTATCATGGTCATCTGGTTTGAGTGATTGCAGTTTAATGTTGAACCAGTAAGTTTAGAATTTTTGTCATGCAATTTTGGGAAATTGAAATAAAATAGATGGAAAAGAACTCCAGAAAGAATAATCCAAGTTGAAGATAAAGAATTCGGCCAAATATGTGATTTAGAAGTAGCTGAACCGTTTTACATAAAGTTCAACTATATCAAAGGGAGCGATGTGGTTTGTCAGCTGGATGGTTTGTCGACATTCTAATAAAAAGAAACAATTTCGATTCTGTTTCAGATTACACAGAAGTGCCGATTTCAGACGCTGAAAAATGTTTGGAATTTATTCGTGAAGATCGGCTACTCCTTGAAACTGTTCACATTGAAATCAATACATGTGATCCGAAATCAAAACTTTCGATAGAAAAAGTTCTTCGAAAGTTTGTGCAGCAAAAAGCGAGATGTTCCCAAATTGTGATGGTTAAACGCGTTCATTTTTTTATTTATGATTTCAAATACGCGAGAGATTTTGCTTCAATTTTGTCGAATATTTCTCCACGCCCATTTGAAATCAATATTGGGATACCGAAAAGAAGAGTTCATCCATTGGTACCTGACTAAGTTTGGAGTTTTGAGGAATATTTGTTTTTGCAGCCTCCGTCAGCTGAAGCGTCCTATGTCGTCGAGTTTCTACAGCGGCTTCTTCAACCAAAACGATCATGGGAAACTGTTCGAGTTTTGCGAATTTACTATTTCGTGTCATTTGACAAAAATCTGCAAACTATTCTGAATCAATGCATTCGTCTGAAACATCTCACTATTTCAAATGTGATTTTTATTTATTTTTTTTTCAAACAAAGTGTTTTTTCTAGATCGAAGATATTGGAACTTTCGAATCACGTCAAATTGAGTCGGTGCTCTTGGACAGTTTTGATTTTGCCAATACGATGAACGACTACGAATTCGCAACGGTAACCATTTCTCATTTATTTAATGAAAACAAAATTTGGTTGCAGAAAGTTCGTCGACTTTTTCCAAACGCTACAAATTTTGCGTTTCTTCGTTGTAAACTCGATGTTTGCACCAAAGCGATAGAGTAAATATGTTTGTTTTCCAAAAAAATTCACATTTTCGTTCAGACAATTTTCAAGTTACCGAATTGATGACAAACGAACAAATGTACGATTCTATCAACCGGAGAAAGATTTTTGTAATTTTTTGTTAGATGTGACAAGAAACTTTGAGATAATAAGTGATGATCGCGAACTGGAAGGTGAAATACAGGTAATTATTGTGAGATTTTATTGCGAGTTATTGATTTTTTGCAGATACGAGGACACAATGAGGGACCCATTATCACAGTTTTCAATAAAGATCGTATCTATATGTCTAGAAGTGAGTAGAGAGAATATTTATTTTTTTTAATCTTGTATAATATTACCTGTGTCAAATATTTCAATAAAGTTTTAATTATTACACCGAAATATCAAAGCTAACGAGACGCCGGTGAAATGTGGCCTCCTTAGCTCAGTTGGTAGAGCGGGAGACTTTTAATCTTAAGGTCAGGGGTTCGAGTCCCCTAGGTGGCTTGATTTTTTTGTTTTTTTTTTTCAAATAAAATTTTATCTCGAATAAGGCAATATAGGTGAAATCTGTGAAAAATATTTACACTTTATGCTCCATATTTTGCGACGAGTTGTTCGACAAGAGTAACGTAAGCGGCCTTGGCGGCGTCTTGAGCAGTTCCCTTCTTTGCGTCCCACGCGCCCCATTTGGCTTTTCCTTTGACGTCAAGGAATCCTGGCTTTGGTGTTGTGTTGTCGCCAACAGTTCCCTATAAATAACGAGAGATTTTGAAACTAAATTTCTAGGTTTCCAATATTTTGAACATTTTTTGTGTTAGGTCAAATTTTTCTCTAAATTTCTCATTTTCAAATTATATTTCTTCGGTTTAGGACACAAAAAATTTCAAAATTTTACCTGTTTGAAAAGAGCATACAATTCCAAAAGTTCGTCATTGGATGGTGATGTTTTGAGAGACTTGACTTTGGCGGCAGCGTCGTCGAACTGAATGAAACTAGAAAATTAAAAAAAAAAATACGCATAAGAACTTACAGTAAGAGTCATTTTGTGATTTTTGGCGAAACCTAAAAACAAAAAATTTGAAGTTTTAAGAAAAAGTAATAAAAATGGGCGATTTGGTACAAATTTGTAGTCGTTTCTTATCATTTCTTATCTCTAAACACTTTTTATTTACTATGTATTAAATTTTCGATAACAAACAACTCGCGATCGCACCATTTTTCAGAAATTTGGCTGGAATTTTATTGTTGTTAACGTCAGAGGAAAAATTGGAGAAAAATAATTGACTAAAAGTGTTTCAAACCCAGTTTATATTGAAAAGTTTTCAAGCGGATAAACTTTTTGTTATCGTAATTGTTTGTTCAACAGAAAAACAAGTAAATATTGTTTTTCAGTAAACAACATGATTTATGAGTTTAAAATTGTACGATAATCGTGATTTCAAAACATCCACATCAAAGGTATTTTGAGGAAAATAAACCTCGAATAAAAAGAAAGTAATGAAAACTAAACTTCATTCGAATCTTATTTTATATATATCCCTGAGTTCAACTTTCTATTTATGCAGTATAAAAACCAGAGTTTATGATTTGATCACATTTGATAATTGTTCTTCGTCACCTGGAAAAAATTGTATTTTGACCCCGTGGAGATAAGAAAAAACTTACTTTTGGAAGTTGTCACTTTTGGGATAGCGAAACTTAGATCAATCGATTTTTGGTCTTCTTCTTCTTCCTCCTCGACTTTAGGGACAATGACTTCTTCGGTTTTCGACACTTTTCGACCTCTTTTCAAAGGTTTTTCTTCGACAGATTCATCTTTTTCAACCATTTTTCTTTTTTGTTTCTGTTTTCGAGATGGTTTTTCTGGTGGAACAATGTTCTCTTCCACTTCCTCTTCTTCAATCTTCACCTCCTTCTGCTCAGCGAAACATCGACGAACTGTTTCGTCAGTCTTGTTCCATATTTTTCGTATTTCAATATCCATCTGAGTTTGACTCATCTTGGCAAATTTCACATCTTTTTTCATGCTATTATAAAATGTTGCATACGACGAACTTTTGTCTAGTAAAACCTCTTTCTCCTCTATTCGCTCATTGATTTTTGAAACAAATGTCTGCGCCACCCCAGCCATCGACTCAATTTTCGCCTTTTGATTGGCGTTCAAAAATTTGAAACTAGTTTTTTTGAAATCATCGATCCCAGAGATAAACTGTGATAACTCGTTCTTCCAGGATTTTAGAGTTTCTACCATCAATGGAATATTATCCGACTCTTCCTGGTATATTCTTTTATATTGCTCGTTTGATAGATACAAATGTTCGATATTTCTATGTTTTATAAACGCATCCAACATTGTTTTTGATGGTTGTGGTGGGAAATTTGGTAGATGTTGTGGCATATCAGTGAGATCACATAATAGTTCTGCCGTTTTTATTATTGCGTCTAAAAACTCAAATTTTTCTTTTTCAGTAAGTACATTTTTACTAACCCATTGGTAAACTTTCGAACGAGTCGAATTGGGATTTGATAAATTCTGTCAATTCAGCCAAGCTTTGTTTCACAACTGGTTCATTAGCATTTTTCGACTCATTCAACGATGTAGACGCATCTCGTATGTTCTCCTTAAGTTTTCAACATTTTTTCAAAATACTTCCCAAACTTACTTTTATGAACTTTATCGTCAACCATGGGCAGTTTTCGCTTACCATTTTTTTTTCTGGAAAAACAGTTTTTTGAAAAACATGCGATAAAACAGCGCAAACGCATGCGAGAGGGCGGAGTTTACATTTCTGCCTATCCGCCGAATCGTTCACTAGAAATTTCTAGAAAGCTTTAAAAAACTCTGAATCCAGATTCCAGATAAAAAATGGTTTCGAAAGTTTTGAAACGCGCGCGAAAGGTCTCGAAGCGAACCGTAGTAATTTTAAAGGATCCGCACACTTTTTCAGAAATATCCTCACACGTTTACAAAACTTTTTTTCTTTTTCAAACTTGTTTTCACGAATTTCTATTTTGCAGGAAAATGTTCAACTTACAAAGACGCATCAATGGAAACGACGAAGATCGTCAATATTTGGAAACCCGTGTCGCTATTCGAGAAAAACTTTTGGCACAAGAATTAAAAGATTTGGAATCGAACCTGCGAAATCAGAAACAATGCAAACTTTCGCTTCCCTCCACGTCACAACTCCACGAAATGGAGCTGATTGTGACACCGCAAGAGGGGATTTATCGTAATGGTGTGTTCAAGTTCAAAATTTCCGTGCCTCCAGAGTATAATAATGTTGTAAGTTGCATTTTTTTTTCTCAATATTTACCCCTCAATTACAATTCTAATTGCAGCCTCCAAACGTGAAATGTATGACAAAAGTTTGGCATCCGAACATAAACGAAGATGGAAGCATTTGCTTATCGATTTTGAGACAAAACTCGTTGGATGCGTTCGGTTGGAGACCAACCAGAAATCTCACTGAAGTTGTTCACGGGTTGACTTCGTTATTTACCGATTTGATCGATTTTGATGATGCGTTGAACATCCAGGTAACTAGGCTTTTTAAAATGAAACCAGACATTTCGAAACCGCATGAAACCAACAAACAAAAACATGTTTTTTTTTCGCGTTTTCATAAATGTATGTACCGACATCTCCCGGTATGCGCCACAAATTTTCTGGTTGATTTTGTTCAGAAAAATCGCTTACCTCATCGAATGCCCACTGCGCAAAGTGTTTTTTGTACTACAACATTTTCGCACATTTTTTTTTGATCACAAAAAATAAAAAATGAGAAACAAAAAAAAAGGTCACGAAAATAAATTTGATCTACCAAAAAATTTTAACCTTAATTTTCCAGGCCGCTCAAATGTGGAACCAGAACAGAGAGCAATTCACCAGCCGCGCTCGCGAATATATTCAACGATACTGCTAGAAGGATGCTTATTTTTTTCTGTTCTTTTATTGTCAAATTCATGAAACAGATAAATAAAAAATGAACAAAAATAATTGAGACCATCATGTTTAGATCGGCTTGATTTTGAAGTGAAGTCCGATGAGCGAGAAGACGAGACACTTCAAGTCCTGGACAAGATAGTAGAACGAGCGAAGCCCATTCGGATCTTTGCTGTTGTTCACATCGGCCAACGCGCCAATTTTTCCGGTCGTGAACGAGATGTGCTCGTTGTTGTAGAGAATCTCCAACTCTTGTCGTCCGACTTTGTCCGGCTCCGGCCAGCTCGAATCGTCTTCTTGCATGATTTCCGAATCTTCGATGATTCGTTTGAGTTCGGTGAGCACCGAATCGGACACTGTCGCCTCTTTACGGATCATTGTGTCGTTTTTGTAGTTCGAGTTGTTGGCATATCTCAACGCTCCATTTGGACGGAATTCGAACTCCAAAAATTCGTGACCGAATTTTCCCTCAAAAATTTTTCTTGTTTTTTTTTTCAAAAAAAAGGCCTATCAAAAATTACCTTGTGACCAACATAATATCTGACATAGAAGTCAGTGTTCGGCTTTTCCTCGTCTCCACTCATTTCTGCAACAAAAAACGTTAAACTCCAAACATTTTCAAAGCGGATAAGATATCAAACCGGCTAAAAAACCGTATCTTCCAAAAAAAAAGGGAAAAAAATGCAAAGAATCAAACTTCACAAAAGTATCAAAAGAAATGTGTAAAACAACTGTTACAAGAAAATTAGTATATAAATAAATAAATAAATAAAGCGACGCTTAAAACATCAAAACGGAAGAGTTCGCACACATCGAGTGTGTGCACATAAAACAACAGATCATACGAGCAGACGGCGAGATTCGATAGAGATCTTTCAAGTGGAAAAGGATAGGTGTTATTGTTCGAGTTTGGATTTTTTGACATCGTCACTTTCTGATTGGGGTGGGCTTTGAGCAGCGCGTTTGTGAACCTGCAAAAAAATCAATCAATAAAAAAGAGGTACATTGAAATATTCATATCGGATTCAAAAATGGGCGGAGCAAAACTTATTTTTTTTTAATTTCAAATTTCTGTGAGGTATGATTACACCTGAAAATTCAATTTTTTCCCAAAAGTTGTTTTGGCTCAGTTTTGGCTGTTCAGAAAATTTGCGGCTCCGACCAAGCCTGTTGTACAGTAATCCAGGCGGCACAAACAAAGTTCAAATTTTATGAGGTGTGAACAAGGTCTAATTAGGTCACATCTGTTGTTATTGTAGTATTGATAACATCATAAATAACAACAACAGGTGTGACCTTTTCTCCAATGCTTGACTAATTATTTTTGGTGAAAAAAATGTCACATAAGGACAAAAAACGAAAAAAAAATAGAGAAAATTAGCTGAAAATTTGAGAGAAAATCATATTTTTTTAGAAAATGTCACTGTGAGTTTTCGACCAAAAAAATGTCACGGTACTTTTTCTCCTCTTAGGCCAGGTATGCTTTTCGAAAAAAAACTAAATTTGTTCACCCTCATAAATAACCCACCTGCACATCTTTCGACTTTTCCACATCGTCATAAAACTCTGCTTCATGTTCAATATTCGTATCCTTATCCAGCGTGCTTTGACGAACATCCGGATCCAGTTCATCTTCAACAACCCTTTTCTCATACGTTCGAACAACACTAGATTCATCTCCGAGTGGCTGAAACTGAACAGAAGGACAAGTTCCGATGCCTCGAAGATTCTCAAACAGCACAGCCTGAACAAAAATGGTTTATAAAAAAGCTCCATTTTCAACCAACCATCGTTGATTCAACATATTCCTTCGAGTTCTGATTAATCATATTTGACGGTGCAATGTGCAGTTTATAGTCGGGTGTGAAATATTCGAAATAGTCATTGAACGGGATATCATTGACGATTGGCGTGTCGAGAGCAATCGAAGTTTCATAACACCAACAACGAGAAACATTGCGAATTGTGTATCCACCGCCGCCCACAAGCAACAGTGGAATGTTCAACTTTTTCATGTAGTCAACACATTTTCCGTGACCTTGAAAATGGCAATTTTATGGAAAAAAATGAAAAATAGAAGAGCACACCTCTCAACGTTAGATTGAAACATCCTAATCGATCACCAGTCAATGAATCAGCTCCACATTGCAAAACAATCGCCTCTGGTGCATAGTGCATCATAACTCTTTCCATCACAGGTATGAATATTCTCTAAAAAAAGTTACAATTAGGAATTTGATTTTCTGAACTCTCTGGGAACTACTATTCCTACTTATCAGCTAATTTTCTCTATTTTTTTTTCGTTTTTTGTCCTTATGTGTCATTTTTTTGGTCGTAAATAATTGGTCGAGCATTGGAGAAAAGGTCACACCTGTTGTTGTTATTTATAATGTTATCAATACTACAATAACAACAGATGTGACCTAATTAGACCTTTTTGACACCTCATAAAATTTGAACTTTCTTTGTGCCGCCTAGATTACTGTACAACAGGCTTGGTCGGAGCCGCAAATTTTCCGAAGAGCCAAAACTCACTTCAAAGAAAAATGAAAAACTGCTTTTCTTGATAAAAGTATGACTTTTAACCGTAATTTTGAAATTATTAATTCAGTTTAAAAAAAAGCTATGATTTTTTGTAAAATTTTCGAAATTTTCAGCTAATCTGCTCCGTTTTTTTCGTTGTCATACACAGTTACAAAAATATTTTCTTAAGATTTTCACAGTATCAAAATTTTAAGGATTTTTTTAGTACCCTGTTAGGTCAGGTATGCACAAACCTCATAAGTGATATCATCGATTCCATCTCGAAGCGGAAAATTCAGCGCATACTTTTTCCCCTTGCCAAAACCATCATCCTTCAAATCACCAGTTCCCGGAAAATATTCTCCATATTTATGAAACGACACTGTCATCACGCGATCAGTTGTGTAAAACGCCTCCTCAACACCATCACCATGATGAATATCAATATCTACATAAAGAACCCGCTGAAAACAACTATGATTTTATATGCAAAAAGTTCAAACTGAAAAAAAAAAACTATACCTTGTGATGTTTCAACAATTCCAAAATTGCCAGAACAATATCGTTACTATAGCAAAATCCGCTGGCCTCGCTTTTTTTGGCGTGATGCAAACCGCCCATCCAGTTGATTGCAATTTCAGTGTCTTTGCGATTTAGGCGAGCGGCAGCTGCGAGCGAACCGCCACATGAGAGTTGACAAAACTCATAAACCCCGTCGAAAACTGGACAATCCTAAAAATTCGGATTTGTTTGAAAATGTGACAAAAACTGACGCTTACCTGTCCTAAGAGGGGAAAAAGTACCGTGTCATTTTTTTTTGTCGAAAATTCACAGTGACATTTTCAAGAAAAATCACAAATTTTGGGCTATTTTTCTATTTTTCGGTTTTTTTGGTCGTTATTCACAATGTAAAAATATTTTCTCCCAAGATTTGGACAGTGACAAATTTTTTGAGAACTTTTCGTACCCTCTTAGGTCAGGTATGAACTGACGTAAGATTGTCTTTTTTTTCAATGAAAAATCACAAAATTTCCTCTTACGCCAGGTGTGAAATATGAAATTGAATTCTTGAAAGCTCAAAAATCAGAAAATTTCACAGTATTTTTTCAGATTTTTTTTCACGCCTCAATTTAAATAAAAAATCTCACCTCTCCAACATTGAACTTTGCCATCTGTTCTGCAAACGATGTTATGTTATCAGATCGAATATTTTTGAGAAACATCATATAATCATCCGAGTGATATTTTGTCATCTCTTCAAATGTCGCCGGTTTCGGTCTCTACAATTTCAACAAAATTCCATTAATTCGCCAATAAAATGACAACTCACAAAAATCTCCATTTTCCGATAAAGACCATAGTTGAGAATCAAATTGTGAGCCATGCGTATTCTGTGCGGTTTCATCGGATGTCCTTGGCCATAATAGTAATTTCCAACATCGCCTGAAAAAAAAACGGAAATTTTTCGATTACAAAAAAAATGCTCACCATCATAATAATATGCAACTCTCCGTTTGGAATGTCGTGCCACTGACATTTTCTAATGAAAAATTTTTGAAATTTAAACTTTCAATACAGAACAAAATAGTAAACTCGATTTGAAACGAGCTGAATAACAAGATATCGCATTTTCAGATAAAAACTTTCAGGCAGGCGAAAAAATAAATATATAATTTAAGAAAATATCAACAAAAAAGCAAAGACCATATATATATATATACACCGAGATTTGAATAAATAAATAAATAATGAAACTTCTGGCAAGTTAGGCGTTACGCTTGACCATTTTTTGAGTAAACGTTTGAAGAACCGATCGTAGAGGCGAAATGAACTCCGGAATATCCGATATTCTTTTCAAAATTTCGCCGGCGAAATGTGTTTCAAACTTTTTGAACTCTTCAGCGATTTCTAGTTTATCATAAATCTGCTTGACCTCTGCAATTTGTTCCGGGTTGGCTTTTCCGAATATCGTCTGAAATTGATTTCTGACTTGAAACAACTTGTTAGCGCGGTTTACCTTGAATTTTTCAAACATCTCTCGATCATTTGCCTTTTCCATTTTTTGCAAAGCTCGAACAGCCAACCACGTACATTTTCCATCCTAAAAGAAATACTTTTGGTAAAGTTACCAATTTTATCGTACCTGAATATCCGTTCCAATTTTTCCAGTAACCGCTGGATCTCCATAAACGTCCAAGAAGTCGTCCTTGAAAAAATAGATTTTTGGTGGTAAAAAAAAGTCTGTCAGAAGTTTTGAGGATGGGTGGACGAAAAAAGACAAGAAGAAAAAAGAGAGAAAACTATATTAGGAAACTGAGCAAAAAGTGGAAAATAAATGAATGAATGAATGAATGAATGAGCACCGGAAGATATGCACATCTTTGGCCCCGCCCATTTTTATAACCCACGCGATGTGAGTGCCTGTACCTCATTTCTCTGTCATTCTCTTTATTCTCACACCGCGTGGGTTAGACAAGCCTATTCACTCATTCTTCACTTTTTTCTTAGTTTTCTAATGTATACTTTTTTCTGATCAAAAATAATTGGTCAACAAGCATTGGAGAAAAGGTCACACCTGTTGTTGTTATTTATGATGTTATCAATACTACAATAACAACAGATGTGACCTAATTAGACCTTTTTCACACCTCATAAAATGTAAACTTTGTTTGTTCCGCCTGGATTACTGTACAACAGGCTTGGTCGGAGCCGGAAATTTTCCAAAGAGCCGAAACTCACTTTCAACAAAAATGAAAAACTGCTTTTTTTTGACAAAAGTATTAATTTTTATCGTAATTTTCAATTTATTAAATCAACTTTTAAAAAAAACTATGATTTTCTGTAAAATTTTTTAAATTTTCAGCTAATTTGCTTCACTTTTAAAAGTCACTCACCTGTGCTTGAAACAAGAACCCAATCTGATAAGCGACCTGCTTCACCGCGGCATGATATGCTAGAACGTCCGACATCAACAGGGCCATTTGAAGCGGATGATAAACTGAGTAATGTGCTGTTTTGTTCTCCACCAACAATTCGTACCTATCCCACGTGAACGATTCAACAGCAAACGCCGACGACGTGTCCAACATTTGTCCGACGAGCGTTTTTTGCTTCGATTTACGGTATGCCTCACACAACCTGTCAATGTTCACATGCCCGGGTAGTGAGAGTCGAAGAATATCTTCTACACACGAATCCATCATAAATGCATCATTTATCGCGCTCATACCAACACCTTCCTAAATTCACTTATAGGGCTTTTAGACTAACTGAGAAGAAACTAACTCTTTTATACCAGCATTGTTTGCCTCTCCTCGTTTCAGACGAATCCATAATATCATCAGCAATCAGGTAGAAACTTTGAATCTAAAAACACTCAAAAATTTGTAATTTTTTTCCCAAAAATAACTCACAATTTCCAGAGTAGCCGCGGCTTGTGTAACCGCCTTCAACTCTTCGGTGCCGTCTCGTAGGTGAGGTTGAAGTACTCGTGTCGCATCGATGCATAAAGAAGCCCTCGAATATTTTCCGCCGATTACAGTATTATCGAACAGCTAAAAAACGATTCTTTAGAGGTATTTTTATTGGAAAAACTCACATTTCGCATCCTATACTGCACTAAATCATATTCTGGTCCGTCATATGGCAATTTCGAGCATACGACGCTCACAAATTTTTTCTTCACATCACCCAACGCTGCTTCAACTAACTTTCTGCTCAGTGACATAATTTATATTATTATTACTAGTTCAAAAAATCTGCAAACCTTGCTTTTTGAATGAAAAATGGTAGTAAAATGAGATATTGAAAGTGTGAAACCAACTTTTTGTTCGTAGCTATCGTAACTTATTAGAAGTTCAGTTTATTTACATTAAAATTTGGAGCAATTTTCGAAAATTTTGGCAATCTCACGGATGTTCAATCATCCCATTCATCATCGTCAGCGCCTTCTTCACTACTCGAATCATCGTTGCCCATCACTTGATCCATTCGTCGTTTTAGGATTGCGGCAACGTCATTTGTTTCGAGAGCAGCTTTTTCCGCCGCAGATTCTTCGGCAAGTCGCACCTACAATACGTTGTATTTTGACATACTTGACTTGAGAGGGGAAAAAAGTACCGTGACATTTTAAAAGAAAAATGTAAAGGTCACGTCAGGAAAATTCAAAAACTGTGACTTGTGGACAAGAGTTCAAAGTTATACCCCCTGATAGGTTTATGCTCTATCAAGAGTTACAAGAAAAAAACAAAGAAAAATGGCTGAAAAGTATGGAAAATGGGCAAATATGATTTATGATCTAAAATTAAATACAACCGTACCATTTGATGATGAGTGCAATGACAAAACAAAAAACGAACGAAACAAGAAAAAAAGAAAACAATATTAGAAAACTGAGCAAAAGGTGAAGAATGAATGAATGAATGAACAACGGAAGAAGTGCTCATCTTTGGCCCCGCCCACTTTTATAACCCACGCCGCATCCAAGAAGTGGGCGGAGTCACAATCAATGCCTTCCTGTGCTCATTCATTCATTCATTCATTCATTCACTCTTTATCTTTTTCTCAGTTTTCTAATATTGTTTTCTTTCTTTCTTGTCTCGTTCGTTTTTTTTTCTCATTTTTTTGTTTCATTCCTGCACTCATTATCGAATGGTACGGTTGTATTCAACTTCAGACCATAAATCATATTTGCCCTTTTCTATGCTTTTCAGCCATTTTTTTTGGGTTTTCAGCGTCGTTCAGTGACAATTTTATTCTAAATTTTGGTACCCTCTAGGCCAGATATGAGAAAAAAAACAATGTTCCTTTGAGTTTACGTAATTAGGCGCCAAAAACAACAACTTGGGAAACCCTTTCTGTCATTGTGGTCATTTAGCCAGACTATCCCAAATAAATATAATTTTTTTCTTTCCAATCTTTGACATTCCCAGTAGAGTCGTAATTAGGTGACAAATTTTTTTTGAGTATTTTTTGCACCATCTTTGCAACTAACCTTTTTTAATTTTATACCACTTTGGATTTGTGCCAATAAATCACTTCGCGCATCGGGTTGTTTTGACTCAGCTGGTGTTACGGTTGTTGAACTAGCTTCTACGTCAACGGTATTTGTCTGCAGGTGAAATATTAGACAAAAACTAGATAACACAAAAACACAGAATACCAAAACCAAAAATTACCCTGGCAAAACTAGCAGCTACGGCAGGTTTGTGTAAGTTAGCTGGGATTGGCGGCGGAGGCGGAGGTGGCGGCGGAATCTAAAGACAATAGCACAAAGGTAAGTAATTATTTCGATGCTTCTAGATTTAGCCACACAACTCACATTCGAAGGTTCGGCACTAGGTTCAACTAACTGAATAGCTGTCGGTTGTTGTTCGGCAGGTAATTGATGAACGATAGAGGAATGCATGAGAAGGGGTGGAGGAGGGGGCGGTAGCTCGTCATCATCATCATCAATGGAGAGAAGCGACATATCAGGAGGTGGGAGATGATCCATTGAGGGAATTGGTTGATGGACAGACTAAACAAAGGGGTTTTGAAGGGGAAAATTTTTGTTTTAGGGGGTAAAAAACCAAACCTTTTCTTGAGCTCCGTTATCTCTTCGGGAAACTGAATTTTCTCGATTCCCCATTGTTAAATTTGTCATTCCCTGTGTAATTGATCTAGTATTTCTATCCTGATGATGAATCGACATTCCAATTGGAGCCACAATTTGATGCGCTTGTGGTTGATGATGATGTTGTTGGTTGCGGAAATTGAGTTGCAAGCCAAGAGCTTGAGGAGCCTGATATTCTTCGGGGAACGAGAATACTTCATTGTTCGCAACACGCGATGAACTTGGAAATCTGGAAATGTCATTTCCCTATAAAAATATTTTCCAAGTTCATACCTCTGCCTGTCAGGGTGACCAATATTAGAACCAGAAACATTCCCACCAGTCGCTTGTAGTTGTCTTCGCCGTTTTTTCGGGCTCTTACTACCATCGCCGGGAGATTTGACTCGTCTTGGACGTTCGGCGACGTCTTTTAACGTTTCTTTTTTCCATAAATCAAAAAAGAACGAAGGATTTGTGTAAAGACTCAACGCCGGAATATCACTATCTCTATATTGATTGAGAGCATCTAGATCTGGTGGCTGATCGCATTTATCGTATCTTTCAGCGAGAGCCGCTGGAAGTGTAGATCTGTCGAGAATGTGTTGATCAACAAGCATTGAACTTTTGAATGCTTTTCTCATATTCGCCTCATTTATACTTGCTTGATCATTACTTGGATCTAATTGTGTGACTTTCGCATGTAGTCGATCAATTCTTTGTTGCAAACTATTGGATTTGTGGTGAATGATCATTGCGTCATGGTAAATCTCGCCGAATATATTCTCTGCATGTTTGCTGAGTGAACTTAACTGTCGTATCAGATTGGCTATAGAACCATTAGCTGTGCATTGTAGTTCATCTCGTTGTATCATTGGAGGAATAACATTTCTGCTTATATTAACTGGAGAAACTGCCCGTTTCGTGAGAGGCATACCTGAAACCTTAAACAGGTGTTTTAGATATCAACTGGAAACAGAAAAGCTATTTCATACAGTTACAATGAGGACGTGTACAAACAAAACTTTTACGAAAAAAACAAAAATTTGAACGCAAAAAGAAGAGAATTAAAGGGTCGATGACTCACCGTAAATCGACAACTACAGTATGTGTGCCGCATGTTCGTTGTAAGACCCTGTTCGCGTGTCATCCAGCGTGGCGTTGCGTTTTTAGGACGCTTGGTTAGTTTCAATCACTTGCTGTCTTTTCGTCACGCGGAATTCACCAATTTTCTAAAATGGCTGCTGCTCGTACCGGATTCTCTGTCTACGGTTAGTTTCTCAAGAAAAATAAAAGTGTGGTGTGTCTAAGATTAAGAATAACAAGTTAGCTGTCTTTCCTTTCTGATAGATCGTGAAAACACGAAATGACGTCAGACTTGAGTTTAAGCTTCTCATCGGCCTTCGTTCTCTATGGTTCATTCGTGTACCTTGATAACTAATTCCGATATTTCAGGTAGTTTTCCTCATCTAGCCCCCTGGTAAATTAAATTTGGGACTTGGAAGCGTCGCGTCACCATGATGACCCTGGAAGATGGATCGACTGTTCGTCGAGGAACTCTGATAAAGTAATGGTGACCATTATTATGATCTCCGTAGTCTAGGATTAGGTTAGGGGTTTCCGTATGTAATAGCGCATTATCAGTGGCCTATAACTGATTGGTATTGTTTTTCGTTTTCTCAAAATTCAATAATCAGTAAATAATATCAATTTGTTTAGTTGGAAACATTCCATACCAAGCAACTGAAAACGATATCGGAAACTTCTTCTCCCAAGTCGGAACCGTCTCCAATGTCAGGTTAGTTCGATTCGTTTACGTTCCAATTACTCAATCAAATGTTTCCAGAATTGTTTTCGATCGTGAGACAGGAAGACCAAAGGGATTCGGATTCTGCGAGTTCTCTGACGAGCAAGGAGCCCAAAAA
This sequence comes from Caenorhabditis sp. 8 KK-2011, assembly GCA_963572245.1. Taxonomy (NCBI): domain Eukaryota; kingdom Metazoa; phylum Nematoda; class Chromadorea; order Rhabditida; family Rhabditidae; genus Caenorhabditis; species Caenorhabditis sp. 8 KK-2011. The sequence continues at coordinate 1,583,946 of OY751546.1, read as the reverse complement.
GCTGTTGAACAACTTAACGGAACACCATTCAATGGAAGAAACCTCCGTGTCAACTTCGCCAACAACTAAATTCCATCTGTGTTCATTTTTGTTTTTGATCTCTAGATCATTCCTAATATATCTTGCATGTTTGATGAAATCTGATATCAACAATAAAATATGATCAATAACTTTGTTCTTTTTGATCTTCGGTTCGCTTCCAGTATTTCTCCCACTCTGCTCGAGTTTTCATTTTACATTCGCAGCTGCTTTCTGCTATTCGAAATATGTCGAAACGATCAGCCGACAGTAAACCACTTGCTTCCATATTCCAGAAAAAAATTAAGACCACTGTTCCCAATGACGATGGAACTCAAAATAAATGGAAATTTGTTTGTTGGAACGTGGCCGGTTTACGTGCTTGTGTGAAGGTTACATAAACGTGAACTATTTGGTAAAATGTTGAATTTCAGAAAAATGATTTCTCTGAAATACTCTCCGAAGATCCTGACGTCATTTTCCTGGGCGAAACAAAATGTGATGAATGGCCCGAAGATATCACAAAGAAGTTCCCAGCCTACACTAAAACCTTGGTACCATCAACAGAGAAGAAAGGTTATGCCGGAGTTGGGCTGTTGAGTAAAGTGGCACCGCTCAAAATCACCAAAGGCATTGGCAGCGAGGAATTCGACACGGCCGGAAGACTTGTGATTGCCGAGTTTGCTCAGTTTTATTTCATCGGCGCATATGTTCCCAATTCTGGCGCAAAATTGGTCAATCTGAAAAAACGCGAGAAATGGGAGGAGTTATTTTTGAAACGGGTCAAAGAATTGGACGAGCAGAAACCGGTTATTTATGGTGGAGATCTGAATGTAGCACACAACGAAATCGGTAATTTTCACTTTCCAAAAAAAAACCATTCCAATAGTTTTTCAGATCTAAAAAACCCGGAATCAAATCGCAACAAAACGCCCGGTTTCACCGACTCGGAACGAGGTTGGCTCACCGATTTACTCGCCGCCGGTTTCAAAGACACTTTCCGCCAACTTCATCCCACCGACAAAACTTACTCATTTTGGTCATACCTGTCGAATTCGCGTGGCAAGGATGTTGGATGGCGTTTGGACTACTATGTTGTCAGCGATCGGATCATGGATAAAGTGAGATTTTTTTGGCGGGAAATTTTTTAGCTAATTTTTTCAGGTGAAATCAAGTGAAATTCGCACAAAAGTGATGGGCAGTGATCACGCTCCGGTTGTATTAGAAATTGAGTTTTAAAATTTTCTGATCTCTCTAAAAATCCTGACCTCATTTTCACCACAAATACTTACTTACTTACATTTATTTACAAAACAAGATATTTGCTAAAATTATTAGCTTCTCAATCGAGATAATTGTTGTTCTAAATCATCGAACGACGAAATGGCATTGTTCGATGTTGGGACCGATGGAACATGTGCAAGCTGGAAAAAAGTTGGGTTTTCAATAAATGCGTGTACCGACATTCCACGGGATGTCGCCTGATGCGCATTCAATGATGAGACACGCGACGCAAAGCCGCGACGCACAAAAGAAAAAATAGAGACAAAAATTATATGCGTGAATAATAATATTGGGAGTAGAGAGAGAGAGAGGGATACATGTTACATAGACTAGAACGTAAAAGGGGGCGGGGCCAATAAATGTGTGCCGTTGTTTGCAAAAAAGAAAAAAGGCGCGCTCTAACTTCTGTGCGGCTGTTTTTTGTCATCAATGTTGGTATTATAGGAACCAATATGGATTAGGAAACCAAATGGGCGGGAGTAAATACAGTAAATTTTCGTTGAAGGAACATGCGAAGAAAAAAATCCACGTTTCACGTTTTTAAAATATCGTTTTCTAATTTTTTTTGCAAAAACAAAATTCCACGATTTTTTTGGTTCAGAAAAACCGGACATTTCGAAACCGCATCAAAATTTCCAACAAAAAACGTTTTCTTCGAATTTTCGATAAATGTGTGTACCGACATCTCACGGGGTAAAATTTTTTGGTTGATTTTGTTCAAAAAAATTGGCTGTTTCTCATCCATACCTTATCATTCATCTCAATACCAATCTCGTCCAAAACTTGATTAACAATCGCGTCCTGTTCAGCCGCATCACCCGGCGAATCCAACATCGAATCAAGCGCATCATTCATCATCTGCAAAAACCGCACATTTTCTAACACCCCTCAAAACTCCTAAACCTCTTCAGTGAGCCCCATTTTCTCTTGCGCCATCTGAAATTCTTTCATATTTCTCGCCACTTTTTCCAGCGGCATTTGTCGTTCCATCGCCTTCATCGTTTTGACGGTGCTTCCCATTGCTGACGTCATTTTTGACATACTGTTCATATGGCTGTTTTGAGCCTGAACACCGCTGATGCGCGCGCTCATGCCGACACTTTTCGATTTCTGGTTACGTAGCTGAACGAGCTGTTTGGCCAAATGCCGAGCCGCATCGTTATGACCCTTTTGGGCGAGCTTTTTGATCTCTTGCTCCTAACATTTATATTTTTTTTTCTTCCTTTTTTGGCTTAAAATTTCAAAAATCTTACAAGCTCTTTTTCTCTTCGTTCCATCTGTCTTCGATCCGATTCAAGGTCCCGGTTGGTTTTTTTCAATTCACGATTGTTAGCGCGCATTTGTTCTGAAAAAATTTATTTTTTTTTCAAATTACAATCTAAAAATAACTAACCTTTCGGATCGGGCTTGTTGAAAAAGTTCATCCTCCTGTCTGCAACAAGAATAGAAAATGAGTCACAATTTAAAACGAAAAGATAACAATAAATGTCTGCTTCTCTACGTCTCTTCTAACATCAACAATAAAAAGTTGCGAAATATTCCTTAGTCGAAGAGAAAAAAACAAATAACAAAACTACACAAGACATCTAAAACATCCTACTTGCGAAACAACACAAAAATAAGTTAGGTTATCGGTTTGCCTCTTCCGGCTTTTTTGAATGTTGTCGCGTCGCGTTTTCGAAGATCGGCCATTGATGGGGGAATCGATTTGTTGTCTAAAATGTTGACATTGATTTTTGAGAAAAAAAAAAACGTGAAATGCCGATTTTTTTTGAAATAAAAATGTTTAAAATATACAATTTTTTCATTGTGACTAAAAAAGTGAGTTTTAAAAATTCATACCTGTCACAATTTTTGACATATTGAAAAAAATGGGAGAAATTTTTGTCAAGAAGAAAAAAGTGCCGAAATCCGTCGAAATTTAAAGGAACATGGTAGTGTTTCAGTTCTCGTGACGAGACCCAGACATTTTTTTTGAAAATTTCACTATGATTTTTTTTGTCAAAAATGTTACTGTACTTTTTCACCTCTTGTGAGAGGTGTGTTTGAAGCAGCGTCAAAAAAATAGAATTTAATTGCAATTTTCAAACCAAAAAAAAACACCGTACCCATTCAAAGGAGCATAACGAATTTTAATTGAAAAAATAGTGAAGAAAAGAAGGTTTTTTTTGCAACAAAAAAAAACCACTCACCTTTATAACTTTTCAAAACTTGTGAAATCGCCGAGCTTTGTCCAGCAACAACTGGCGCCGGAACAACCTTGGGAATATTGAACAATTTTCTGATGGCGGGAATTTTGAAAACACCCGCATACACTAATGAAACCATATTCGACGCGCACCAATAAACGCAAAGACCCGTCGCGAATTGTGATGATGCGGCAAAAATGACGACGGGTAGACCGTATTGCATACCGGCTCTCATAAGCGGAGGCATTTGATCGGACGTTGTTCCCATCTCGATTCCGACCTGAGGAAGAGAAAAATGTTTTTTTTTTCGCACCTGTACCGACCAGGCTTGGGCGGAACACATATCTGGTCTAGGGTTGATAAGAGGGTACCAAGACTTTTAGAATAACGACCAAAAATAGAAAAACTAGCTCAAGTTTTGAGAGTAAAACATTCCAAATTTTCGCGTGACATCAATATTTTACTTGTGAAAAAACGCAAAATACATTTTGAAACAAAGGACTTCCACGTTTTTGACCGAGCTCTGCCGTAAGATAGCGATTTTCCGGAAACCCGGGAAATATACGTTTCTAGATCCCCCTTACTATAGTTTTTTTCTTTTATTATTATTTAGTTAGAGGTACTAGTAGCCGGGCTGTAGTCTTTTCTAGGTCACCATATGGCTCATTAGTTTTCACACCTTTTGATGTTATCTATAAAATATGGCATACTTGTTGTTATGAGCAATCAATAACAACATATGGTGACCAAGAGAAAGTCAACAGTAAATATGTGTGAATAGGAAAGGAGGGCTAAATAAAAATGAGGGACCAGGAGAAATAGGTCTGAAAAGGGTTTGAGAAAAACTGAAAATCTTGTCCGAGAGAAATACAAAACTGTGTGGAATTCGATTAATGAGAAGAAAGTTCCGAAAATGATCAGAAATTCTGGAATTTTGGAAATTTCCGGTTGTACCGACATCCCACGGGATGCGCCACACAGTAAGAAAAAAGCCTACCTTTGTGACAAGCGCCATAGTTGCAGCCGAAATGAATGGCAACGCATAGTACGGATCGCAGGCTGTCAAATCGGTGAACCACAGTATCCCACCGGTTGATAGGCCTGGATAGCTTACCTATGAAAAAAACTTGATTTTAGGAAAAAAAAAATTGAACGAAAACTCTTACTTCTATCATTTTTTTGACCGCAAAAAATTGTGTAGCAAAAACGGCACCATTGGCCAGCATGACACCGAATTGTCGACCGATTCGAATGTCTTTTGATTTTAAAAAGTCACGTTGTTCCAGCAATATTTGTTGCTCTGAAAAGCTCGTTTTTTTTAAACAAAAATTGTGACCGGCCCGTGATTTTTGAGCATTATAAACAACAACAACAACAAAAACCCACGTAACAGTTGATTATTCTCTTTCCTCGCCTCTTCAATCCGATCTCTAAATTCATTCATCTCTTTTCTATACATTGATTGTTTGGCGACCAATTTTTGCGACATGATCGGAACTCCAATTAGAAGAAGTCGCAGCGCGACAGTCGCCGCGACAATCGTCGTCCACCACGGAATATCGAAACATGTGTGAATTCCTTCAAGAGCATATCGAAAATACGAACTCGGCTTGTACCATGACCAAAGTCCCAGCTCTTCTAACACAGATCCGCCGTTCTGAGAAAATTTTGACTATATTTTAAAGGGACACAGCGGTTTCGCAGCGAAAAAAAAATAGTGCAAAGAACGAGGAGAGCGTAGTGTGTTAGACAGTTTTTGTTCCAGATTTTATGATGTTCCTTTAAATGCCTTCAATATCGATTTTTCTTCTTCTTCACTTTTGGACGCCGCAAAAATACTGTCTCTCGAAACCCGCGAGATGTCGGTACACACTTTAAAAAAAAAACAACGAAAAAAAACCTACCGCTACGATTTCATCAAGCGACAATGCTGGAGGTGGTGGTGTTGGAATTGGTGGTAGATCTGTCGCACCGATACTTTCAGATATTTTGAAAATATCGGCTGATGAAATTAGACGCTTCTGGAACACCCGCGTCCTGTTACGACCAACAATTGCCAATCGAACAGCGCCACTTCTCAATGGAACTGACAACATTTCTAAAATTCTAAAAAAAAAATTTCCCATCACCCAGAAAAAAAAATAGTTGCTGGTTTTCTACAACCAAATATCAATTTTTGGAACAAGAGCTATGTTAATTTTGTTGTTTTATTAGAGTATATACAGACAAAACGATTTTTTCTTTAATAATACAATGGATTATACGTGACCCAATGACCTTCGGTTTTATTTTTGGCATCTTCACATGATGTGAATAGCTTCTTGTAGGTGTCCGATTTCGTTGGATCGTTTTGAATGTCGAGTTTACGCTTTTCACCCTTTTTCAGTGATTCGGGAAGTTTCTTCTTCTTTAGCGCGTCTATTTCTGGAAAATATGTTTTTTGTTGTTTTTAACATAAAAAACTTGAAAATACCTGGTTTGGTGGATGTTGAAGGTCCTGCAGATGAGCTTGCTGTTGAAGCAGACGCAGCTTTTTTGGCGGCTTTTTTTTCAGCGCGTTCAGCTTCTAGTTTCAACTTGTATAGTTCTAATGTGTCATCTTCTGGATTGAGAATCACCATTTTTGTAGCATCATAGGGTCCACCGCAAACATGACAATTCAAAGATTTCACCTCTTGTTGTGCCTTCTCTGAATAAACACAGCCGCACAACCAATTGACCAAGAATGATTGAATTCCGTTCATCGGCACATTTGTGATAGGGCAAAGAAATTCGGTCTGATTAACATCGTCGTACTCGTCGCCTTTAACATCGCTCTTCTTGAAATCCTTATTTTCCGCAAGTTTCAACTCGACAAAATCTTTGGTTCCTTTGATGTGCGAAGCGGAAAGTGATTTGGCGATAGTTTTATTGAGAATCGCGTTGATCACATCTTCCTTGTTGTACAATTTTCCCAAACGACACGCGATTACTGGCTTTTTCAATGGTAGTTGGGTCAATTGACAATTTCTCCATTTTGTCGCATTCTTCACATGTTTTGCGATTTTCTCCTTCTTTTTGCGTTCTTTCACCAATTCACACCTAAAACCACATAACCATCAAACCTTGAAGCTTCGTAAAAACCCCTTACCTTTTCGGAATAGTTCCTCCATCAGCTCCCATGGCAAAATGACGAAAAACAGAAAACTTGCGAAAAAAATAAATGAAATAAATGCTGGCCACGCCCCCACGCGGCGTGCAACGCGTTTGTTTGCAATGCCATCGCACACTTATTTTTTCTGGGAATTTGCGAAAATTTGAAAACAAGTTTATTTATTTACAATGAAAGCGATTCAGGACCCGCGAAATGGTGGAAAATCCTGAGGAAAAATGTTGACCGTACAATAGGAGAGATGCTAGATTAATTAGATTTCAATTGAACTTTCGTTTTTGACGATTTCAGTCACTCGGGTGATTTTTGGTGTAGAACAGTTACTGGTATTGATGTTGGTTGTTGTCGTGGTGAAGAGTAGTAGTTGAAGTTTAGCGGTTTCTTGTTGCAGAACAGCGATCTGCCCTCTCAATTGTATATTCTCCTGTTCAAGCGCTGCGGCTCTTGCCGCAATCGCCTCCTCTTTATGTCGTCTCGCATCTCTTGACCGTTTCGCCGCATCATTATTCTTGCGTCGACGTTCGAAATAGGCGTCGTCCTGCAAAAAAGTTTACTTTACAACCAATGTGTAACAAGGCAAGTGCTGTTAAAACAAAAAAAAGTTGCGACCGCGTGCGGAATTGAACTGGCAACATTTTCCTGGAATTCTGAAGCGTTACCACGACACCACGCGCTAGTTGTCAAGCTTTGGCTAAAAGGTCATATTTAAATAGACTTATTCATATGTAAATATTCGGCACATCAATCAATAAGAGCGTGTGTCATGTTGCGCAACCTCCTCCCCCTTACCACTATAGTTATTTTCAAAAAAGGCCTGCTCGCGATGAATATTTAATGAGCCCGCCTGCCTGCCAGTAACAGTTGGCTGCCACCCCTTTGTTGAACGAATGAATGAATGGTAATTAACAGTCTGTTGGATGCAAACCCTGTTGCCACCCTACTGTGTGTGTGATTTGTGTGTGTGTGTGCGGGAGAAAAAAAATGACAGTACCTTTTTTTCGGCTGGTATTGGACACGCCAATTTACGATGTGGTGATTGTTGAGGACTTGAGAACTGCAAAAAAAGCGATTTTTTTTTGAAGAAAAAAAATTCGGGCCGGTCTGAGAACTTGGGACATTGGCTGATGCAGAAAATACATTTTGTGATTCAAAAATACAAGAAAAAACAATTCTGACATTTTTCGGGCCGGCTTGAAAATTCTGGTTCAAAAAATTTGGAGAGAAATTTTCCGATTTTTTTGAAGAAATTTTCCGGGCCGAGTCGGGGATTGTTCGACAAGACATTTCGAGCACAACAATTTTCCAAAAATTCTGAAATTTCTCGGGCCGGCCCGAAAATTCTGGAACAACTTTTGCGTGAAAATTTTGGACCCAAATTGTTTTGTGCTAATCTGGCTTTTAAGTAAAGAGCTTGGAGAATTTTCAAAATTTCAGGAAAAAATTTCGGGCCGGTCTGAAAACACAGTTTTTTGAAGAATTTTCCGAGCCGGCCAACAATTTTTTTGAGTCCAAAATTCTGAAAATTCTCAGGCCGGATCAGAAAACCCAACAAAAGAATTTCAGAATTTTTCCGGTCCAACATTTTTCCCATCAAAATCTACCACTCACATTAGTACTGCTCACCGTGCTCGAATAACTCGACACCGGGCTACTCGGCTCGGTTGTCGAGTCGGCATCCTTCCCGCCGCTGCCGACAGTTTTGGTTGGTGTATATGGGAAGGCGGCGTGTTCGTAAGGTGGCAAAATTCCCAGAGGTATTCCGCCGCTTTTGTTGGTGTTGTTCAACGCGGCCGTCAGTAGATCGTTGAACGGAAATGGAATTGTTGTTGTTGTTGTCGGAGTTGGCGGTGGGGTACCAGTGTTGTTGGATGGAGGAGGAGCGGCGCGCATTAAGGCTGTCAATGCGCGCTGAAGATCCATCTGTAGAAAACATTATTTCCTGGGTTACTGTAGTTTCGAAATTTTTAAAAAATATCAAGGCTGATCGAAGTACTGTAGTTTTTTTTCAAATTTCAGAATTTCCGGGCCGGTCTGAAAATCGAAGAATTTTTGATTTCACAGATTTCGCCGGATGATGGGTTACTGTAGTTCCAAAGTTTTAGAAAATTCTAAACACAGAGTTAATCGGGTCACTGTAGTTTTTTAATTTCAGAATTTCCGGGCCGGTCCGAAAATGTTGAAAATTACTGTAATTTTTCAAAGCTCCAAATTTTCCAGGCAGAATTTTGTTCGTCATGAGAAATTTGCAAGTAAATTTTTTCGGGTTACTGTAGTTTTTCAAATTTCAGAAACTCCCGGGCCGGTCTGAAAACGACAAAACCGCAAAAAAATGAAAGGAGTACTGTAGTTTTTTTTGGATATTTTCAGACTTGCCCGAAATTTTGGAAAAAAGTAGCCGGGCCGGCCCGAAAATATATTTTTTTTTTAAAAAGCAAAAAAGAGGTCACATCAAAAGTGGTTCTTCTATAAATAGTGTTATCTCTAAAGACAAGTAAATGCGAAACAAAAATACATAATAATGTTATCTCTATCAACAGGCTGTCACAACACAAAAATGCAACAAAAAATAAATGCGAACGAGAACGCTCGGCGCGCGCGCAAGTGGCAGCCAACTGCTCTGTCGGCTCACCGTTCCAAAAAGACTGGGAAGGGGGCGTGGCCTAATGTGTGTGTGATGGTGATGAGGAGGTCAACATCGGTCAGCGGAGTGCAACAGTGCGCAATGTTTAATGTGTGCAAGAGGAGGGAAAAAGAAGAGTGGGGGAATTTTTTTTGAATATATATATAGGGGGAAGAGGAAGAGTATTAGGTAATAGTATATGAAGGGTTAGGTAATAATTAGTGGGACGTTTTTTTCTGCGCACCGCTTTTAGGTGTTATTAGGGGATTAGCGGTTTTTAAAAATTGGGAAAAAAAAATTTAGCCACCATGGGGAACCGAACCCTTGGCCTCCCGACTACAAGTCAAACGCGCTCCCTGCTGCGCCGCGGCGCCACATTTTTAAGGCGATGTTTTTCCTAATATCCAATTGGTGTTTTTTCGTTTTTCAAAAACTACAGTATTCCCTCTCCCAAAAAAAGAGGATTTAGGAAAGGTCAAAAAGTCGTCTACCTCTCCCCCACCAAAAAAACAAGAACTTGTTACCCTTTTATGTGTGTGTGTGTGTGCCCTTTCTTGCACTCTCTAAAGAAGACAAATAAATGTAATGACAGGTCATATTTGTGGTGTGCGTGTGTCCCTTTAATATCAACTTGATGCATCATCATGCGTTGTAAATTTTTCTTTTGAGGAAGCCCATCAATTAAGCAGGCAGGTGGCGGCATTTTCATGTGCGCGGGAAAAAAAGAGCAACACATGGGCTCGCCGACAAAAAGCGAAAATACAATTTATAGGATTTTTACCAGTAACTGAATTAGATGGCAATTGAGATGAAAAGAGATGAGGAGCGGCTTAATCATCGCATTCTGGCTTGTAGATTTTCACCTCCATTGGCTGCAAAAAATAGATGTTAAAGGGGTCTTCAAGATTTTCTGGGCCGGCCCGAAATTTTCTGACAAAACTAAGGAAATAAAGTAAATTCTTGGGTCCGTAAGTAGTTTTTGAAAATTCTGACATTTTTTGGGCCGGTCTGAAAAATTTTGAATCTGTTTTTTTTTCTGGGGGGAAATTCTGGATCGAAAAATTCCTGGAATATAGTTTTTCTTCAGCGCATTTTGAATCGAAACAAATTCCAAAAAGTTTTTGTCATTTTTTTCAGACCGGCCCAAAATTTTAAAAACTTCTGACATTTTCGGGTCGGCCTGGAAATTTCTGAAAATAATTTTCTCAAGCCCAAAATTTTGAGAAAAAAAAACCGTTCATTCTGACATTTTCCCGACCGGCCGAAATTTTCAGAAAATCCCCTTTTTTTTTTCAAAAATACTTTCCAGACCGGCCTGGAAAAAATCAAAAACTACAGTACACTCACATCCTCCACAATCGTCCCATTCAATGGTGTCGTGTCATTGAACCCCGAACTTGAATAATCTTCATTTTTCAAAATATTCTCCTCATCATTAACCGAACTTTCTTGTTCTAGAGCAAAAAAATTTGAAAAAAGTTTTTTTTTTCTTCAACTCACTTGGCTGACAAGCCTTTTTAATAGTCGATTCTTCAGAATCAATTTGCTCATCAATTTTCGTCAAATACTCCCCATTAATCGCGTCGAAAAAAGTATTTTGTGGTGGAAACAAGTACTCAATATCTGAAAAAAACCCAAATTTTTTAAAATAGAGGTACTGTACCCACCTTTAATCTCAATCGGTAAGCTTGCAACAAGAACGATTAGAAAAGTAATAAGAACAACAATTCTTCTCATTTTTTCCCGCCTGAACACAAAAAACTGAAGTGATGTGAAAAACAACGAAAAAGTGACTCATGATGTGTATGTGTGTGTGTGTGTGTCGGAATGGCGAGAGAGTGTGAGAGAGAAAACTGGATTTCTGACCTATAAAATCGAATTTTTGAAGAAAAAAGGTTGAAGAGGAGGTGTACGGTAGATTAGAGGACACTTGAGAAATAAAAATTTTCGGGGGAAGGACAAAACAACCTTTTTTACTTGGCCGCTTTGCAGATAGGCAACGCGGCTAACAAGCTGTGTGTGTTTACAACACTCCGCTGTGACGCTTCGTAAAGAGAGAGAGACGCAGAGAGAAAACAAAGTTGCTTTTCCTCATTTCTCTGCGTCTTTTTTTTTAGGAAAAAAAGACGATTTGAAAAAAATCAAAAATAAAGACGCACTCTCTCCTTATCGTGGTCTCGTAGCGCGCTACAGTACACACGCCACACAAACGCTACAGTATGACTGAGATTGAAAATTTATTTCCATTATTTCGCGAAAATCGCTAAAATTGATTGAAAAATCCGCGAATTCGCATTAAACATGAGAAGATGGTAGATAAGATGACAATCTAGTCGTGGAAAATCGCGAGAGATGAACATTTTCGAATGACAATGGCTGCGAAATTGACTGCAGGTACTTCAAAGGTATGTTCTTTTTTTTTTTACATTTTTCTAGGTGGGCGAAACCGAAGAAATATAATTTGAAAATGAGAGATTCAGAGAAAAGATCATGAGAAATTTCCTAAATTTTGGAGACCTAAAAATCTAGAGTAAAATTTGAAGAACGTCCAATTTTTAATCAAAAAAAATTGTATTTAAATGCGTGTATAATCCAGCTACTGAAATACAAAAAAAAACCATTTTCAGCACGATGTCACCTACTATTTCCTGCTACAACTCTCCTCTGCATTCATGTTGTCCGCCGCTCACAACGTGCTCTACTTTGTTCTCGATATAAAACTATTCGTCACCCAGTTTCTGCACTATTTCTTCACGTTTCTCTTCCTCTCACTCATCAAATACGCCAACCTCGTGCCGGCCACCCAACAAGACGCTCAATCGCATCATCATCTTCTCGCTGCGGCCGCGTTCAAACTTGTCGAAACGTGCGCCGCGTCGATGGCCAACTCGCACAATCGAACCGGCGAGCTGTATTTGGTGCGAGTGTTGGATTTTCTCACGACGATCGGTGTTGTCGTTTGGTGTGGAAGTGGAATGAAAAGCGGTCGCAAACCGATGCGACCTGCACCGTTTCTACTGATCCCACTGGCCATCGCCGTTTCGGTTTCGTGGTTCGAACCGGGACAATTGGAGTACACGTCGACGTCGATGTTCGGCGCATTTTTATTGCCATTCGCCAAAGCCGCCTCGCTAATCTCGTTGCGGAAATGTTTCGAAAATATGAACGGTCACATCAGCGCATTCACTCTGGAGTACTGTAAATACGTCAGCGTTTTTCTGCTGCTCCCGGCCACTGTTTCCTATTTGAGAAGTTCCGTTGAAGTCACAGCAAGTTGGGAAAGCATAGACTATGTGAGTTAAAATTTATCTAGAAAAAAAACTAACTTTTTTCAAGGTTCTGATGAGTCTCTCATTCCTCTTCATGATTTGCAATTTGTACAGCGAAATCTGGTTGCAACTTTCCCTAAATTTCGGAAAATTCCTAGTCTTCGACAACTCCAAATATCTCCTCGCATCAGTATGTTTTTCACCGATTTCCAAAAAAATCAGTTTTTTTTTCAGTGTGCTCAATGGATAATTCAAAACATGGCTCATCCCAACATTCTAGCATTTGGCGCCAAGCTTGTCGCATTTTCATGCATTTTTCGAATTTGGGCAAAATCTTCATGAGTTTACATTTAATAAGAAAAATGAAAAAGTTAGAACTTAGAAAATTTCTTGGATAATCTGTTTTTTCGACGGATCATAGCTGAAATTGTTGGCGGTGAAAATGTCCGTTGTGTAGAACGGTTTCACGTTTTCAATACGCAATTGTTGAGCCTAAAAAATTGTTTTTACCTACGAAAGTTTCAAAAAAACAACAAACCTTTTCAATGAAATCAGACTCGGTGATAGAGATCGATTGGATTATGTCGTTCGACGCATTTCGAACAGTTTTGTAATGCATTTGTTCTTTGACCAATTGCTTCAATACGAAAAGAAGAAGCTCATTGGCAGATCGGTTTTCGGTGAGATATCGCGAGAATGTTTTTCTCATTTGTCGCATGACGGATGCTTTTTGGGTGTTGACAAAGGATTCGAGAATGATTCGAATCGCCGCCGAACAATCATCATCATTCACATATCTGCAGGGGAAAATGTTTTTGATTAGTTCTCTGAAAATTTCAAAAACTCACGATCTCAAATGAAGTTTAGCGTGCGCTTCAGCCAAACGAATCATAGATTCAACTGATCGAACAGTAATAACAACAGATGCAGTTGCCTGAAAACAAAAACATTTGAGCTAGTCAAAAGAACAAAAACTAACAAGAAAAGAAAAAAGCAATATTAGAAAAAGAGCAAAAGGTGAAGGATGAATGAATGAATGAGCACAGGGAGACACCTTGGCCGTTGACTCCGCCCCCTTTTTTGTGTGCGACAGGTGTGAAAAAGGGGCGGGGCCAAAGTGAGTACCCAAGGATAGACATCTTCCGGTGCTCATTTATTCATTCACTCTTCACCAATTGCTCAGTTTTCTAATTTTGCTTTTTTTCTATCTTTAATTGTTCGTTTTGGTCTTTTTTGTTCTGCCTGGGTTACTGTATTTGAGAATTTGCTTTTTCGTTTTGTCATCCAGTGGCAATTTTTTTCAGAATTTTTAGTTTTTTTATCCAAACAGAAAAGATTAAAGGAACATAACGCCAAAATTTCGAAACAAAAAACTCTCACCATGCTTTCTTTTCTCATCATCGCATAAATATCGGACAATTTTGTGACAAGACTGTTCGACAGTGTTGGATGACACTTTTCACGAGAATAGATGATATATTTACGTAGCATATCTTGCGGAATCAGCCGAACACCGAGTCGATCATCAACCGCCTCCGGATCTTCATCTTCCTGCTCGCCATCGTCTCCTTTCTGATTGTCCTTGTTGTCAGGATGATGGCGCACGTGATTGCCGACAACAAACTTGGCCAACCGCTCGTCTTCCACCGAATCGACCGAGTCTCGAATAACACACAACACATCGAAACGCGACAAGATTGGTTCGGTGAGATCGACGTTTTCGGCGAACGTTCTTGTGGGGTTGTAGCGTCCGCCGATTGGGTTGGCCGCCGCGACAACTGTGCAACGCGCATGGAGCGATGTGACAATTCCGGCTTTTGAGATCGAGATACTTTGCTGCTCCATAGCTTCGTGAATTGATGTTCGATCCTGATCGGACATTTTGTCAAACTCATCGATCATGCACACACCTTTATCGGCCAACACCATCGCACCGGCTTCCAGAGTCCATTCACGTGTCACCGGATGGCGTTGAACGTAGGCTGTCAAACCGACAGCCGACGCACCTTGCCCAGTGGTCAGCACAGCGCGAGGCGCAATATGCGCAGCGTAGCGCAAGAATTGCGATTTCGCCGTTCCCGGATCTCCGCACAACAAAACATTGATATCACCTCTCAAACGATGTTTGCCATCGAGATTCTTCGGTTCACCACGGAACAAGGCGAGCGCAATCGCACGCTTCACATCATCATGACCGTAAATCGACGGTGCGATTGACGCAAAGATTCGAGACGCAATGTTCGGATCCTGCGACAACTCACGAATCGTCTTGATGTCCTCATCGGTCAGCTGATCCGACGCCATTTTATCCTTGTTGGTGATGTGATTGGCGTGAATGACCGTGTTGAACACCGGAAATCCTTGCTTATAGTTCAGAGATCCGTCGAAATTGTTGGTATAGACACCGGTGACCTCGATCTCGTCACCAGGTTTGGCCGAATCGCACAAATCGCCGAGAAGAATAACATCTTTTGAGCGAGGAAGTCGTCCAGCGGCCACCTTGTTTGGCGATTCTTGCATTGTGATACGTTGATAGTTGTGGTAGACAGTCTAAAAAGTCTAATTTGAAGAACTCCCGAGGGTTCGATTTCTTGTTTCGAAGTTTTAGTTTGTTTGTCTTACTGTATCTTATTGTCGAACGGTACCTTTCGCTCTAATGATAACATACGCGACGCAAAAGCCGCGACGCACAAATGTGAGTGGACGACAATTTGTCCTTTCCCCTCTTTGTTCGGTGGGGCGCGCATCAACCATCACCTTCCCAAATGGGAGGCACCGTTTGTTATGCCATATGTTTACAACTTGTGTAGTTTGCTAATCGATAAAACGCGCCCCATCGCACAAAGAGGGGAAAAGAAACATTGTCGACCTTACATTTGTGCGTCGTTAGAGCGAGTGGTACCAGTCGATACACACATTTGTTGAAAAGGGAAAGAAAAAACTATTTTTTGGATAACCCATATTTTCGGTTTCGAAATGTCCCAAAGCCGATTTCTCACCTATGCAAATTTTTTTCTACTGAACAAAAAACAGGTTTTTTTTCGAAATTCATGTATAGTCAAAAAATGTTTTTCACTATTTTTGTGCTCTCAGCTTTGAAAAAACGAAATTCGAACAAAATTTTTTTTTAAATCGGCAGTTTTATGAATTTGTGTCTAAACTTATTGTTGTGAAAAACTAGAAAAATAAAAAAAAACTTACATTTTCCACGTTCAACTCAAACGGTCCTTTTCCTTGACACGACGGACAAATCGTCGGTTTCACCTCCTCATCATCGTGCTGCACAAACGGTCCCAACAGATATCCACACGCCACACAATCATACTTCACAATGGCCAATTGTGGCAGAATTCCGCTGGCAATGGTGACGACACCGCTCGTCCGAATCAACATGTTCAAATGAACCTGGCGAAGCATGCGAATGTCCTCTTCGACGGGCAAATGTGAGATGCGAACTTTGATGTCGGAACAGACGCGCGAATAGAATGGAAACATGCTCATGACGACGTCGGTCGCCGCGCGATCCATGATTCGGAGCATCTGAAAGAGCGAGAAATGTTGAAAAGTTATCAGACACCTGATATGATGAGACTATTAGATGGCTTATCACAGTTCTTTGTTTATTTATCCTTCCTAATTCGCATGAGCACAATTTTTGGGTGTCATACGCGTTTTGGGAAGGAAGGAAAACCTGCCAATTTGACCCGCTGAACCTACCTGAACAGGCGCTTCTGGCAGAAAATATGAAATATTTTGTTCTCCATTTTCATCACTTAGATCGATAAAGCTGACTTCTAATGACTCTTTGTTGTCGGCGGCCATCGCCTTGATCGCCTGAATGTACTTTGCATGTTTGGACGATGTTTCGTGGAAAGATCTTAGAAAGTTTTTGAAACGTCTTTCGATTTCGCGAGCGACGGCCTCATCTGACACATGGTCACGAATCGATCTTCCACGAATATTCTCAAGAATATCAATCGGGATGTCATCATCATCCATTGGCACGTCATCATCACCATCTGCGGCTCGTCGCGGAGCTGCGCGTCTTCCGCGTCGTCCGCTCATCGCCTCACTATCACCATCTTCGTACAACAACGCGTCGTCGTCGAGCATTTGATCGCGTTGTGCCATTTCTCTTTCGGCTGCTCGTCGCGCGTTCACATCCAATGTGCCCACTTCCGAACCATCGTCCATGCCACTTTCAGAGTAGACATCCAATTCGGGTTGCTCGCGATAATCGCGTTCCATATCGTCGCCGAACAAATTCTCACCATCCTCCTCTTCGCCGTCGTCTACTTCATTGTTGAACATCTCGTCAATCGCGTCCAACTCGTCTTCCTCGACCATTTCTGGTTGTAGAGCTTCGTCATTCTCATTTCCAGACATTTTCAAGGGTTAGTTAGTACTGCAAAATTCACTGTTTGCTTTTAAAAGCAATTCTATCGAGTTTTTACACAAAAACACCAAAAATCAAAAAAAAAGAAATAAAACAAATCGTTTTCCCGCACTTGGCGGGCGAATAATTAGCAATAGAGCGCATTTGCTTGTTTGTGTTTTTAGGCCACACATTATTATTTTTAAAAATAAAATTTTTTTTTGATTTTCAAGGTTTTTTATCGGGGATTTTTAGCTATGTCGGGCTTTTTCCACACAAAACTGCTTGAATATTTTGATAAGCGTATTCTGGATTGGTCACTGAACAATCGTAGTTCTGAATTTGTGTCGGAATAATAGTTTGAGTCTTCTCTGGTAAAATCGCGTAGAAAACACATTGATAAGGTCTGTAAACGAATTTGATTATTGGTAACACTTTTCAGAATACTTACATATTCGTCGGACCATTTTGATCCCATGATACCTGACTATACCCAGTTGTATGACCATCTGTCCAATAATAAGCGTTAACATTTAAAGGAGTACAGGCGGCAAGCTCATAAAAATTGTCCACGTTGCATTCTTCTCTCAGTTGAAGTCCAATCCAAACAGAACCTACTTCCAAGTTGTATGCTCTAACTATGTTGGTTCCACTATTGAACAAATAGCTGCCCTCGTCACCATTTTGATATCCAGACACTACAGCTCCATCAGCTTCGCAAATAGCTTGAGCTTGTGTATAGTTTAATCCCTGCGCCGGGAAAACCTTCAAACACCATGTATAGCCAGGGCGTAGGAATTGTTGATAACCGGAAGCACATTTTGCATCCGGAGCCACGTTGTAAACTATGTTTGGGTGATAGGCGTCATCATTTTCATCTCAAAACAACAAATTTAAAATAGATCTAGGAAAATTAGACACTCACTGCATACATCTCCACAAGATGAGACTAAAATTGGAAAAACTAACAATAAGAACATTTTTGGGGGAAAAATTCTGAATTTTTGATTTATATACCTTCAAATATTCAAATTCATGGGAAACAGTGAATACGGTAGAATTGGATTTGTTGATTCATGAAGAGGGGTTTTCTAAAGGTTGCAAGAATCAGCAGTTGTGTTCAAAAAAAAGAGCACCTAAAATATAGTGAAAAATCTCATTGGACCCTTTTCCGAGTGGGTCCAATGTGATTTTTTACTGTATTTTAGGTGCTCTTTCTTTTAAACACAACTTTTTGATTCATGCGAGAAGAAGGGGGAGACATTGTCGACCCCGATAAAGGTCTCGCCACGAAAACTGAAAAAGGAAATTAGGCTCCACCCATTTTATTTGCAATTTAGTGCACTGTTTTCCCATTATTTTGTTGTGTCTTTTGACCCAAAAATTTGTTTTAGTTTTTGCAGTTTTGCGGCACACAGTTCACCTTACTTACTTACATCAAACTAAGTAAGTAAAGCAAACTATGTGCCGCAAAACTGCAAAAACTAAAACTAATTTTTGTACCTAAAAAAGTTGTTTCGTTGATCATTCTTCATAGTTTGATACAATATTCATTTTGTACAAAAAGCGTGGGAAAACTGATTTTTCTGCAGAATTTTTGGGAGACCAAAATCAGAGAGATCCATTTCGAAGACTTCTTTGAACTTCTTTTATTGTTTGGATCTCATCTTCAGCGATGATTCCCATTTCTTGAAAATTTGATTCGTTCAGTGACATGAAGCTCTGAAAAAGTTGCTCACTAGTTTTTTTTGTTTGGTAAATAACTCACATAGCGATCAATTTCATCCTTTTTGAGCTTTTCCATGAGATCTCGACGATTGCGCATTCTCAATTGAGACCAAATCATTTCTACCAACAAAAAAATCGATAAAAAACAAAAAAAAATGATATCCCTACCATCAGTAATTGCTCCAAAAACAGGTCTAGTCCTAACAACCACTGTTGGAACTTGAACACGCCGCGTTTCCGCCGAAACGGACGCGCCGACAACCACGTCGCGCCGCTTCACAACACGCGGCGTTGTTCGCATCTGATTTTGCGACGGCGCGTCAACCATCGACAGTGTTCGCGGTTGTCGTCGCGACACGAGCGAATTTCGCGGAAACTTTTGACGACTCGGTATCGCTGTCGGCATTCGGCTCGCCAGCTGTTGCGCGATATCGTAGAATTGTTGCGTTTCGAGTGTCGCCGGCGGTGGCGATGAAACGCCCTCTTTTTCGCCATAGGTGTCGCTGAAACATGTTGGCATGAACGATTGAAATTCTTCCATGTAGCCGCGAAGTGCGTCGGTCATCATGTCGTATGGATTGGTTTCGGGGGCTCGTGCGGTTTTTGTGCCGCGCAGGATTTCTTCGACGCTGGCGAATTTCTTGAAATATAGTTTTTTTTTGGAAATGGGCGACGAGTCGGTTTTTAGGCTCCGGGTTATTTCGAAACTGCGACATTTCGCAACCGGTCGTTTCGAAACCGGAAATTTCGAAAAACCGAAAGTTTTGCAGTTTTTTCTCGAAAAAAAAAAGATTTTTTGCTGTTTTCTAATACATGTATGTGCCGACATCTCACGGGTTTCGGGAGAAAATTGTTTCTTTTATTCAATGTGAGTGCCCGACAATTTTTCTTGTCCCCTCTTTGTGCGATGGGGCGCGTTTTATCGATTAGCAAACTACACAAGTTGTAAACATATGGCATCAAACATAACCTTCTCAAAAATGGGAGGTCGCACCTTTTGTTATGTAGGATAATCAATCAATAACAACATGGTCGATTATCTACATAAGAAAAGGTGCGACATCCTCCCATTTTAGGGAAGGTTGTCGTTGATGCCATATGTTTACAACGTGTGTAGTTTTCTAATCGATAAAATGCGCCCCATTGCACAAAGAGGGGAAGAGAAAAATTGTCGACGCACTCACATTTGTGCGTCGTGACTTTTGCGTCGCGTGTGTTATCATTAGAGCGAATGGTACCGATCGACAATTTGATAATAGAAGTTTATCTAAAATGTCCCGGAGACGGTTTCTAGGCCACGTTCTTCTTTTTTTTCCAAAAAAAAAACTCACACATGAATTTCGATCCTTAGCCGGTTGATAATGCGTAATCGCATCATGCCACATCTTCGGCTCAACTTTCATCTCATCCATCGAATTCGAAAATATCTGCGTCGACATCTTATTGAACCAACCCTTCGGTTGCAACGTCTTATACAACGTCGAGCTCGAGCTACTGAAATTCCCCGATATTTCGAGTTGCGGCGGGCGGAACGGGTTCAATTGTGCGCGTAGGTTGTTCGACGGTAGAATATCGCAAGAGTTCAGAAATAGGTCATAGGCGGTGACACCGTATTTGTTGATATTTGCGGTTTGTGCACTCCTAGTTAGGTAGAGGTGAACAAGCTCGTCGAAACGTAGAAGAGACGCGATTTGAAGTGCGCTAATGTGCATGTTATCTCGGGCGTTTATATCGATATTGTTCGAAAGAAGCACTTTCACCTAAACGTATTATTTTATCAGTGATTGTGTGGCGTGGTAGCTCGGCTGGTTAGCCTTGTGAAAGTGGTGCGAAAGGTCGGAGGTTCAATTCCCCTAGGTGGCAAAACTTTTTTTTTGTTTTTTTACTCGAAAAATAAAAAAATACCCAGGTCACACTTTTGACAATGGTGGCAAACATTAGTAAAGTGCATCCATCTTGCGATGTTCGGTCTAATGGTCGATCCGGCAAGATGTTTTCCGTGATAAATTGTCGGATATCAGTTTGCGGTTCGTCTTCTGAAAAGGTTCCCCCGCATAACTCTAAGATTGAGCCAAAACCCACTATTTTTATGGGATCTCTTCTCATAGAGAACATTTTCCACATCCTTCCGCTTGACCTCTTTGGCCAACTGCAACGCGGTTTGTCTGTGCAGACTGCGTTTCGACT
The DNA here is from genome assembly GCA_963572245.1 of Caenorhabditis sp. 8 KK-2011. Taxonomy (NCBI): domain Eukaryota; kingdom Metazoa; phylum Nematoda; class Chromadorea; order Rhabditida; family Rhabditidae; genus Caenorhabditis; species Caenorhabditis sp. 8 KK-2011. The sequence continues at coordinate 1,563,125 of OY751546.1, read as the reverse complement.
GGCTCGCTCCCAAATCGAGCAGCGACGTGACCATATAAACGCCGGGTGTGCAAAGAATCGCCGTCGACAGGGCCGACAGTCCTTTGAGCGTGTCGATCGTCTCGTCCAGCGCGACACCAGCGCGATGTAGATAGCTGCAAATTTGGGCCGATTTGAAGTAGGTGGCGGCGATGAGCGCCGTCGGTGCCAGTGATCGCGCGGGGCGACGCGCGACACTGCTGCGAACACTCTGCACACTCAGCAGACGTTTGACGACGTCGGCGTGTCCGCCGGCAGATGCCAATGTCAGCGCCGTGACGCCCATGTAGGTGAGTGCGGCGTGATCGGCGCCACGTTGCAGCAACGTGTCGATGACGGCGAGTTTGCCTTCGCGTGCCGCGTGATGGAAAGCGGTGAAGCCGAGTTGATTGCACGCGTCAATGTTGGCGCCGTAGTCGAGGAGACGTTTCACTAGAGCGTTGTTGCCTGTTGCGGCGGCGATTTGTAGCGCAGTTACGTCATCGTCGTCTGTCGAATCGATGTGAACTTGACTGTTGTTCATCAGTCTTTCTATCTAGAAACTTTCTCTATCTCTAACTCTCCCATCTCCCAATGTTATTTATTTGCCGAGAGAGTACAAAAAATAAATAACTTTTTTTCTCTACGTCTCTCCACCTCTAGTTCTCTCATTTTCTAATGATTTTTTAGAGGAGATGGTACACAAATGTTTTTTTCTCTGCGTCTATCTCTCTCACACACACTCTCACAATGTTGGTTTACACTGTGCAGTGGAGCGTGAAAGGGGTTTTCGAGAAAAAGACTTGAAATTTTTGGATTTTTTCCGGGCTCTCTAATTCTCTCATCTTCCAATGCTATCTTTTTGCCGAGAGAGTACGAGACGCAGAGTTTCACGCAAAAAAGCGAAATTTTTTCTGTGAATTTTCGATTTTTCAGATTTTTTCGGGCCGAAAACATTTTAGGTTAAATTTTCAGAAAAAAAACCGGGTCCGAAATAATTGCATTTTAGAAATGGCCCGAAAATTTGTCAAATTTTTTGAGCCAATATTTTTCACTGTAAATTTTCAGAAAAAAAAACCGGGCCCGAAATGATTCAAGTTTCAGAGAGCCTAAAATTTTCAGACCAAAATTTTTAGGCCTGAAAATTGGGGCTCTAGAATTTATCGGGTTTTTTGATCCGATTTTTTTGCGAATTTCCGAATTTACAAGAAAAAAAAAACCAGGCCTGAAGTATATCTATTTCAGGCCCGATATTCTTGGCCCTGAAAATTTGGGCCAAATTATTTTCTGAGAATTTCCGAAAAAAAACACCCACCGTATCAATTTCATTATGAAATGCGGCCGTCAACAATTCCATTTTTGGAATGTCACGATCATCAATTCCATCCAAAACAGCCACACCACTCATTCCAGAATTTTCTCGCTTTTCAAAACTAACTAGAAAAAATGATGAATCAAAAAATAAAAAAAATCGATTTGTCGCGCAAGCCTGTCTCAATGATAATAAAGAACAAAAAGAAGAAGAAGAAGATGTTTTCTCTTTTGCAGGACAAAAAAATTCATTTTTTCAAAAATAAAATTCGATCGTCGGCTCGTAATGTGTGCATTGATGCTGATCGGCAAGGTGTATGCCGATTCTGGCCATGCATTTTCGACAACGAACAATTTGACAACTTCGAGAACTTTGCAACGATTTCTGATTCTCGTAAAATATGTTAATGGTTCCATCGATTGATGGGATGTTTAGCGTTTTTGGCGGGGTGATTTGAAATTTTTTCGATAGCTTCGCTGATAAGTCTGACCAATCTGCAAGAACACGTTTTTTATAAGTACAAACAACACCTGTCTCGCTGTCTGCTAGTCTAGCTCAATTGGTTAGCCGCGCGCCTATGAATCTTGAGCTAGTTTTGCTGGCCAGGTTCGAATCCCCGCGGTGTTATTTTATTTTTTTTTTTTTTAAATAGTTTTTTTTACCTTGTAAACATAATTTTACGTGTTGTCCCATTTCGTCAGTCTCAAACTGGCCACCACAAACATAACAGACTCGTAATTGACCTGAAAAATGACCGGAAATCCATTGTGTTCAAGCAATAACAAAACCAACCAACATCAATGGAAGACCTCGACAAAGATCTGGTCCTAGGCCTCTCGGGAAGCGGCTCATTTTTTCGTTTCGACGATTTTGACCTCTTCTTCTTTTTGCCGCATGTTTTCTGATGAATAACCAACGAGTGTTGAGAATATAAGCGTTGACAAATGGAACATTCTGAAAATTGAGGAGGAGGCATTTGATGAAATAATCCGCACAACAAAGAAAAGAGAGAAAAAAGAGGAGGGAAAATTGTGGGCGGAGCTTGGTTACTATGTTACTTGGTGATGGAGATTAGGCGAGCAAAAACACAACAACAATGTGATATAGAAATGGAAATTTTTGGGGAAAAGAAACCTTTTTGGTTGGAGAGAGATGAGAGGTTTAGAGAAATTTGGAAAAAAAAATCTTGGGCCTGAGAATTGAAGCCTGAAATTTGGGGCTGGAAAATTTTTGGCCCGAAAAATGGATGACTCGCAAATGAGGTCAAATCTGGGCCTAAAAAACAGGCCCAAAAATTTGTGGGCCTGAAAATTGGGGCCTCGATTGGGGTCTCAAAATTTCAGGCCTGAAAACTTTGGCCCTTAAAAATCGGCCCCAAAAACAGCGTGGCCTAGAATCCGCCAACATTTTTGACCTCCCAAAAAACCTCGTCCAAGAAAAAAAAAGATAAGTACACCGTTCTTATCATTTCTCCCCGCTTCAACCAAAAATCAATGTCTAACCCCAAAAAAATTTGTATAATCGGCGGCGGTGCAGCGGGTCTCATATCCGCCCGAACAGCAATCCAATATGGTCTAGAGGTGGAGATTTTGGAGCAAACCGCAAAAATTGGTGGAACCTGGGTGTATTCGGATGATGTCGGGTGTCACACATCGATGTACAAGGTGATGAAGTGAGTTAGCAAAAAAAAAAAACAAAAAAATAGGCGGAGGTTGGGCTCGAACTTGTGACCTCTCGCGCGGTAAAAGCGCCTTGAACCGCTGCGCCACACACGTCACATTTTCAAATTTCTTTTTTCGAGTTGACTATATATTTCAGAACAAACCTGCCCAAACAAGCAATGCAGTTTCAAGACATACCATTCGACGAGAATTTGCCAAGCTTTATGTCGCATCAAAACGTTTTGATCTACCTGGAAAAAATTGGCGCCAATCTGCCGATTCGTTTTCAAACGCGAGTAATTGATGTGCAACGAGTTGGCGATTCGTGGCAAGTGGAATATTTTGAGAAAAATGAGAAGGCTTCCAAGATCTATGATGCGGTTTTGGTGTGTAATGGACATTTTTTTGAGCCGCGCAATGTTTTGGAAACTTTGGAGTTTAAAGGAGAGTCGCTTCATAGTCACGATTATCGAGACGCAGAGAGGTATGCGTCGAAAAACGTTGCGGTAATTGGCGCAGGTCCGTCGGGTATTGATATTGCGTTGCAGGTTAGTTTTTTTCACCTTCCTTTTCTTAAACATTTCAATAGACACAAAATGTGGCTAGCTAGCTCAACTGGTTAGCGGTTTTGTTATAAATCAAGAGGTCGAGAGTTCGACGCCGCACCTGGGCAAAATTTTTTTTTAAATTTTATGTGTTTTAGGTGGCGGAACACGCTCAGAAAACTTATTTGATTGGCGGAAAAGCGAAATATGATCTTCCCGAGCAAACGCGCCTCCAGCAAATCCCAAAAAATGTGAAGAAAATTGGGAAAAATGGTGTTGTTTTGGGAGAAGATGAGACAATTATCGAGGTGGATGTGATTATCATTTGCACTGGATACATTTTTAAATTCCCGTTTTTCATGGAAAAAATTGTTCAAATCAAGAATGATGGAATGATGGTGTCGCCGTTGTGGATGCATTTGGCGCATGTGAATTATCCGGATAGTCTGTTTTTTATTGGTGAGGCAATTTTTTTGGGCTGAAAATTTGGCAGTGAAAAAGGCTAAGACTTAGGCCTAAGAAAAAAACCAGGATTTTTGATGTGAAATTTTTTGAGCCCAAAATTTCCAAGCCCGAAGTAATTGTGACCTCAAAAAGAGCCAAATACTTGACCTTTTTTTGGCTCAAAATTTTTCGGCCCAGAATTTTCAGGCCTAGTTCTCATGTCAGGCCTGGAAACTTTTGGGCCAAAATTTTTCAGGCCGAGATATTTTTAGAGTTTTTAGACCAATTTTTTTACCAAAAAAAAATCAGATTTTTTTGAGCCGAAAAAATCACTTTGGTCTGAAATTTTTTGGGGTCCCGATTTTTTCCCGATTTTTTTACAGTCCAAAAAAGTTGGGCCTCGGAAATTTCAGAAATTTTTCCTGGCCGGAATTATTTTTTTAAATATTTTCGAAAAAATCAGAATTTTTTGGCCTAAATTTTTTTTCGAAAAAAAATCAACAAAATTTTCTCGGCCAGGAATTTTTCGGCCAAATTTTTGGGTCCAGATTTTTCCCAAAATTTTTTGGCCAAAAAATTTTTTAAAGATTTTTCCGGACTCGGAAATATTTTTTCAACATTTTCAAAAAAAAGTCAGAATTTTTTTTTGAGCCCGAAAATTTTTGAGTCCAGATTTTTGTCTTTTTTTTTTTCAAAAAACCCAGACTTTCACGCCAAAATTCAAGTTTTTCCCGGCCCAAAAAATTTTTTCTCAATTTTTCCAGGTCTCCCCCTGGCCACAATAACATTCCCGCTCTTCGAAGTTCAGGCAAAATATGCTTGCTCAATAATCAGGGGCAATGCGACGTCGCCATCACGCGACACACTCTGCGACTTTGAGTCGCGGCGACTCGTGAAAATCGCAAATCCACGCGACTTTCATTGTCTGATCGATGAGCAGTGGGCGATGATGGATGAGTTGGCGAAAATGGGAAAGTTTGAAAAATGGAAATATTTGGATATCATTCAAAAATTGTACAAATACGTCATTTCGGAGCGAAAAAAAAATGTGATTGGCTACAAAAATTTGGAGATTAAAGGCGCATAAAGTTATTAGTCATCATTTTGCTTTCGACGATGTTTTCGTCGCGGTTTTAAAGGCGCATCGTCGTCGCTGAATTGGGCCGCTGCCAAGTCACGATCTCTACGGTATTCTTTATAGTTCTAGAAAAAAAAATTTTGAGAAAAAAAAATTTGAGAAGAGAAAACTGACCAAATATTGTTGAGGACGTTGGCCGGTTGAGGCGCGAACACAGTAGAACAAATCGTGAAGACATGTTGGAAGGTAGGTTTGTTGTAGGCCAATGTTGACTATGTTGTCGGCTCTGGAATTTTCTGGGCCCTAAAAATTTCGGGTCTAAAAATGGCCTAGAGATTTGGTCTGAAAATTTCTGGGCCTAAAAAAATGCCCAAAAAATCGGGCTGAGAATTTTTTAGACCCATAATTTAGGGCTGAGAAATTTCGGCCCTTTTTTCAGAAATCTAGAATTTTTCGGTCCGAAAAATTGATTTTATTTTCAATTTCTCATTTTTTTTTGGTTCAAAAATTTAGAAAAAATGTGGCCCAGAAATTTTTGGGTACGAAATTGTTGGGTCTGGAAGTTCAACTCAAAAAAGTTTCGGCTCAGAAACTTCGGGCCTGAAAATTTTGGCCCAGAAATTTTTTTACCCAGAAATTTTGGGCCAAAAAAAACCAAGAAATTTGGCCGAAAATTTTTGAAGTTGGAAATTTTCAGGTCTAAAAAATACTATATCTTTTGGGCTCAAATATGTTGGCCCAGAAATTTCGGCCCTGGAAACTCAGCCAAAACTTTTTGGCCCAGAAATTTTCGTGCCAGAAAATCGAGCTCACAAATTTGAGGCCAAAAAAATTGGCAGAAAATTTTGACCCAGAAATTTTGGGCCAAAAAATTTGTCTGGAAATTTTTGGCACAGAACTTTTGACCCTGAAAATTCAGTCAAAAATTTCAGGACAAAAAATATCAGAAATTTCAGGACCAGAAATTTTTGACCCAGATATTTTCGGACCAAAAAATCAAAACCAAAATATTTTGGCCCAGAAATTTTAGGACTAAAAATACTAAGAATTTCGGACCAAAAAATCGAGCTCATAATTTTTTTGCCCAGAAATTTCGTGCAAAAAATTTGAGGCCGAAAAATTTGCTGAAAGGTTGGGCCCAGAAATTTGAGGACCAAAAAATTGGCCTGAAATTTTTGGCCCAGAAATTTTTGACCTAGAAATTTCGGGCCAAAAAACTCACCGATTATACGGATAATGTCCACTTTTCGCAAATTTATAGTCATTCTCCAACTGTGCCATACTCGCCGGTCGTCCGTCAAAAAATCCCAAATACGTTGGCGGATAATAATTGGGATAATACCAATTTCCAAACTGTCCATAATCCCTCGCCGTATTCTCATTATAGTAAATATATTTAGGCAAAACTCGCGCACTATTCTCATACGTTCGCGAATAGTAGGCGTCGGCGACTTGACGATTCGCCGCCGCTTTGCCAAAATCGCAATCAGCCACAAATTGGGCGACATCGTCGCACGACATGTCGCGCGGTCGCGGCTGAATTTTGTCGCAATTCGCGCGCGACCACGTGAGCAGCGTTTCTGGTAGCGGATTCCAACGTTCGGCGAATTTTGCGAATGATGCGCACATTCGCGCGGATGGTGCGCATTGGCACAATGCCAACAAGGTTAGTGAGATTGTTATCGATTTTTTGATCATCTGAAAAATGCGCGAAAGTGTAAGGTTAGGGGGGTTTAACAAAAATGTCTTGACAATGAACAAGACAAGAAGAAGAACAAAAAAAAATGAAGAAGATGATATATACGTTGATGTAGGCTTGATAAGAAAATCACCTAATTTGTAGTGGTAAATAAAAAAACTTCTTTTTTTTTGGATTTTTGCCAGGGACCAAGTTTAACCTATTTTCTTGGAAAAGTTTGGATTTTTGGCCTGAAAATATTGAGACTTTTAGACAGTTTTTTTTCCGGGACAAAATTCTCTTTTTTTGGATTTTTTGACCCGGAATTTTTTCTAATTTTTCCGCCAAAATTTCAAATTCAAAAAGATTTTTTGGCCCGAAAAAATTGCATTTTTCTCACAATTTTTCGAAACAAAAAATTCAAGTTTTCTGGATTTTTCAGACCGAAAAATTTCTCACCTTCACCCGAAAATCTCAGATTTTAAAAACTGAAAATTTCAACCAAATTTTCGAACTCAAATATTTATTTTTCCTTATTTTTGGCCCGAAAATATTGAGATTTTTAGGTTTTTCTCGCCGGAATTTTGAAAATTTTCTAGAAATTTTCATAGAAAAAACTGAGATTTTTTGACCTGAAAATTATGACAAAATATTTCTAATGTAAGAATTCTATTTTTGGCCCGAAACTTCCAAATGAAACTTAAGCCTAAGCCTCAATTTCTACACATAACAATGGCCAACAAAAAAATTACGTCAAAAAATAAAGAAAATGTTTCTTCTCCCGTGAGATTGATAACCTCTAACCTCGAAAAAAACAGGTTTTTTCAAAAAAATCAAAATATTTATTTTGTATTTTTTGTTCGTTTAAAAATGTCGGAAAAAAATAGTAGTCCAAATGAAAACAGTACGGTAGGAAGGAGTACTGTAGTTTCAAAAAAAATTGAAATTTTTCAGGCAGACAGGGGTCCGCAACTGATAGATTTGTCCAATGATATTAATCCAAAATCGATCGATCATGTTAAACTGTGCTCAAATCTTTGGGATTTTATGCTCAATTTTTCGCCCGACGCTTCGAGACCCGTTTGGAACCCGCTAGTCCTGATAAGCTTGTTCAAAGAGGCGCGAAATCGGATGAGTCGTGAATCGATGGTTTTGAATGTGGCCGCTTCGCGCGCCACAATTGTATTTGGGCCACTTTATGGTGAAGGTGATTCGTTGATCACGTTGATGAGTCAGGCTGGCACACCGCCAAAAGTCAATTATGTCATGTTGGGATGCTATTTGGGACATGGGTTTGGTGAGTTTCTTGTGGGGATTTGAGAGCAATGAGGAAACACAGTGTTTTCGCTTAGTACTACTAGAGTCATGTTGTAGTAGTACTATAGTACTACTATAGTAGTCAGTCGCTAGTACTACTAACGGTACATCTCTAGTACTACTAGCGAACGGATTTAGTAGTCCGGTAGTAGTTCATTAGTAGCCTAGTGCTGTAGTGGTGTGGAAGTAGTCAACTTTTTTGTTTCTTATATGAAAAACAACACTTTAATTATACAGTTTTATTGGTTTAAAAAAACATACAATAAATTAATATACATATCAAATTTTGCAAAAAATGTATTATAAACGTTAAAAAAAGTGGCGTCCAAAAGAAAACACAGGTTTGGCAAAATGTCCAGTCGAAACTTCGAAAGTCTGGAAATATAATTAATTTTTTTTTTAAATTAGTATTTGAATTTCGATTGATCTGATAAGAGAAAATCACAAAGAAATGTGCCGTTTCTTAATGAAAATCTTTTTTTCGAAACTCATGTGTTCGAAGTATCTGATAACAGTTAACAATTCACGGAATTGGTGAAGTTCTCCCACACTAGGGTATCAAAAATCGAAATGCACTTAAATTTAAAAAATGTAGATTTTTAGTTTTTGCGAAGAGACCTAGAAACATTCATCAAAACTCGTCACTGTGAGTTTTTGTCGAAATCAATAATTGAACTTTGAATAAGATTCACAAAATCGGATGAGACTTTTCTCAGTGTTTCAAATATGATATAAAGACATAGATTTTTTGTAATTCCGCCAATTTATTGGCCACAGTCAATTTGTTTTGTGTATTTTTTGATTTATGTTCGCAAGAAAACCTACCTCATAAAGCATCGAATACTTCACAATTCAACATCTGGGAGAACACCATGTCCAGATTGTTAAGGACTCTGAAAAATTCAATTTGTTATGCGAAATTAATATCTCGTAACATACCTCGACGGGGAAATTCCTCGATATGGTTGTAATTTCAGCAAAACCACAAGAACCGTTAGATTTACCTAAAAAATAGTTATATTTTTGTATAAGTATAAACAAGGAAAAAATGAAGTGAGTACAAGAAAATAAGTATTTTCATTTTCGAAACAGAAAACTAAGATTTTGACCAAAATATATACGATTATTGGATGGCATACAACATAGAATTGTTTTCTACGTTATTATCTACAGATTAGTGTATAAAATCAACAACATACTATCCCAAAACACTAGAAAAATTGGAAAATAGGGCGCAAAAAAAAGAAAAAGAAAATAAAAAAAAAAGAAAAAACACACACAGCGCATCTCTTCTCTTCGAGACCACGCACACGTTTTTTTACATGTTCCTTCCTCGTGCACAGTACTATTGTAGTTTTTATTTTTCTCATTCTGCTTCGAAGCGCTTCCAGATACTTGCACTTCTAAACTTTAGTCAATTGAGTGGGAAAAGATGAAATATGTATTAACTATTTTCAAAAAGCTCAGTTTCAACTTCGGCGTATTAAAAAATCACAAAAATATCCTAATTAGGGTAAAAAATTCGAATTTAAAAAAATTTAAATCTGCAACATCAGGAATTGAATAAATTGTATCTAAAAAACCGTTTGGGTTGAATGAAATTTTCAAAAATCATAATTTCGATACTACTAGTTCACTACTTCTTGACTACTAACAAGATTTTCATCAATGTTCTAAAAATGCGGTGTTTCACATTTTTTGAACGTTCAAAATATTTTTTGTCTGTGCCTGATGCAATTTCATCGGTTTACCATTTCCATTTGTCCAGATTAGGACATTACTAAACAACTACTAGAACACTACTAAATGAGATTTTCAAAATCGGATGTTTTTGTTTTGTTTTTGGTATTTACTGTCAGCGAAAGGGGTCTAATACCTATTTTTGTCAGCTATTGATAAGGGAAAACAATCCACAGCCTGGAATTCTACACTACTAGAACACTACTATTCACTTAGTAGTGTAAAAAAGGTATAATAGTAGGACCCTAGTACTACTATAGTAGCGAGTTGACTACTATAGTAGTACTAAGCGAAAACACTGTGAAATGTGACGTGTGTAGCTCAACTGGTTGCGCGTAGGAATTGTAGTCGAGAGGTGGAGAGTTCGACTCCTCTCGGTGTCAAAAATCTTTATTTTTTATCTTCATTTGTGTTTTTTTTCTGTTTGTTAAGAAAAATGAGAGGCTCAACAGGTTACGTGTTTGAATTATAGTCGAGGGGTGGAGAGTTCGACTCCTCTTGGGGGCAAAATTTTTTTTAGTTTTTCAAGCGGGAAAATCTGGATTTAAGAAATAAATTCTGCTCGAAAAATCGGTCAGAAAATCGAATTTTTCAACTTTTTATTGTTTTTGGGGGCTTGAAAATTCAGAAGTTTAACACTGAAATTTTTGAATTTTTCAGAATTTAGTTTTTCGAAGTTTTTTTGACTCGAAAATTTTTCAAATTTTTGGCGCCAAATTAAATTTTCAAATCGGGAATTTTCCAAAAAAAAAATCAAAAAAATGTTTTTTCCAGCCCCTCTCGAATGTCTCTGCCTTCTACTCAGCCTCAAAATGCTCTACCCATCCAATATGGTACTGCTAAAAGGTCATCACGAAGAATCGTTGTCGCTGGAAATGCTGAAAGCCGGACAGTGGTTGCAGTTGCGCGGTATTATGCCGCAACAACCCGAATATCAGCAGGTGATCGATGAGATGAAGCGGGTGTGTTGTTCGATGCCACCGGCGGCGTTGATCGATTCGCGAATTCTGTGTATGGCCGGCGGGCCGGGTCCGATGATGCGCGAACATGGCCTGAAGAAGTTGCAGAAAATGTCGAGGAATCCGCGATCGATAAGGGATAAGAATATCTTGATGGTAAGCAGCGCCGGGTTTGTGTGTGCGCGTAGCCTAGTGGTTGCGTGTTAGACTTGTGCTCGAGAGGTGGAGAGTTCGATGCCGCGCTGTGTCGAAATTTTTTTTTTTTTTTTGCAGGAAGCTTCTTGGTCGGTGATGATTTTAAATGAGGCGCAGAAGGAGATGCATGGCATGCCGTATTTTACACCGGTAAGAGCCTAAGCCTAATCTTGAACACCCGCCAAAAATGTTGTAGGAACAAGCATCGGAGTTTATTCAGTCGAACGGGCTGCATTGTCTGATACGCGGTCGACAAATGGTCGACGAGGGATTTTTGAACAAACCGAAAGATGTGATAACGTTGATATCGGCCGTCGCCTATTTGGACAATTTCCGTAATCATGCCGCTGTTTTGAAAATTGAGGGAAGTAAGGTGAGCCCGCAAAAATTGGTCTAAAAATGGGGCTGAAAATCAGGCCTTTTTACGGATGTGGGGCTGAATTTCGGTCCGGAAATTTCGATGTCTGAAATTTTTTGGGCAAAATTGAGAGCCACAAATTTCAGGCCCCGAATTTCTAGGCCAACATGAAGAGCATCAAATTTGAGCCTCTCAAAAGAAGGCCTGCATTCGGGCTCACAAAATTCGACGAGCCCAGATTTTCTCAAAAACTACAGTAACCCGCCAAATTTTGGAAATTCGGCCCTGACAATTAAGAGCTTCTCGAACCGGGTCCATCAAAATAGGCCAAAATTCTCGGCCCTAAAAATCCAGCCAATCATTTCGTTCCAAAAACCGTGGGCCTGGATTCTGGGCCCAAATTTTGAACTCGAAAAAAAAATCGGAAAATTTTCCATCAAAAAAAAAAGCTGGGGGCCTGGAAATTCTAGGCCTGCATTCCGGCCCACAGAAATTCTCAAAAACTACAGTAACCCGCCAAAATAATTTTCGGCAGGGCACAATAATTCGCTACAAAATGGAAGAGGGCGAACAGTTGTCGTTGGAATTGGTGAAGCCCGGAATGGGCCGAAATGCGGTTAGCTAGAAAACCAAAATCTGTTTCCTTTTTTCTCTGCGTCTCTCTCTCAACTCAAAAGTCTTGGATTATCCCATACAATTTTGCGATTAAAAAACAGTTTTTCTGTTGTTTTTGTTGTGATCTAAAAATGTTGCCCGCCAAATATTTCGAAACTTGCTTGCCCTGCTTGCTTGCCCGCCGTTGTGTTTTGTTTGATGAGTCATCTCTTTTTCTCTGCGCCCTCTTTCCTTCTCTCGCTATCTCTCTTCGTCGTTCTTTTCTTCCAACACTGTCGTTTCATTCGTTTTTTGATATGTTGGCAAGGAAAATTTATCAGTTTGCCTACTAAAAAATGTAAAAATCTTGGAAACCCCTTTCTTTTCCGCTAATTAGCGCGCTAATTACAATGTGTTAAAGTAGCGCAGGCGGGTAGGCGCGTGCGTGGAGATTTGGATGTCGTGGGTTCGAAGCCACCTGCGCGCGCAATTTTTTTTTTTGTTTTTTTTTTTGGTTTTTATTACTATACAAATCCTCTTCTCTCGCTAATCTTTTTGCAACGCGCGCTTCTACTATTTGAACTGTCCAAGTCATCTTTTTCTTTTTTCCTCCCTCCCCATCGCCTTGTTCTATTTGTCTACAAACTCTCCTCAAATTGTGTTCTTTTTCATTTTCAAAGGTCACTTCTTCACCGTTTTGTTGTTGTTCGTTTCGTTTTGGCGTGGACAAAAAATTGTATTTATTTTTCAGTTTTTTTTGGTTGAAAAAAGAAGCAAAAAAATCGAAAAATTGAAGTGGCACAAAAGTTTTGAGAATGGCTTTTCACTGGCAATCGAAAGTCAATGTTCAACATGCCGGTGTTGATGATATGGTGTTGTTGACGAAATTGTCGGAGCAGAGTATTGTCGAAAATTTGAAGAAACGACTGCACGCCAATAGTATTTTTGTGAGTTTTTTTTTGGGCTGAAAATTTGGAATTTTTTGAGCTAAAATTCGCATTTTTTGGGCAAAGTTGAGCCGAGAACCCTTTAAAAATCCTTTTTTTTTTTTTGGATTTTTGGGGAAAAATAGTAGAATTTTACTAAATTTTGGATCAAAAACTCTGAAAGTTTGGGATTTTTTTTGGGCAGAAAATCTGAAAATTTTAGTGAGTTTTTTTTCGGGGAAAATTTGTGCTGAAAATTTGGAATTTTGGCCTAAAAATCTGAGAATTTGGGAGTTTTTTTTTTCTTGATTTTTTTGAGCTGAAAATTTGCATTTTTTGGGTCAATAAATTGTAGAAAACTTTTTTTCTAAACTTCTAAAAAAATTTAAAAATTTTTGTTAATTTTTCTCCGAAAATCTGGATTTTTTCGGTCCGAGTCGTTCTACTTATCAGGTCGAAAATTTAGAGTTTTTTAGGCCCAAAAATTCTTCTAAAAAATTTCGAGTAGCCTAGCCAAATAACCAGAAAAGGGGCCAAGAAAAAAAGCCAAAAAAAAAATATATCAGAAAACTGAGCAAAAGTTGAAGAATGAATGAATGAATGAACACCGCACGGTATACCAAGAGACTCCGCCCACTTTTACAACCCACGCCGCGTCGTGCAAAAAGGGGCGGAGTCACAATCAATGTCTCTCTCTCTCTCTCTCTGTGCTCATTCATTCATTCACTTTTTTCTCAGTTTTCTAATATTGTTTTTTCTTTCTTGTCTCGATTTTTCTTTTTTTTGGTCCTAAATTTTTTGTCAAAAATATTCAATATTTGAGCTCAAATATTGTGAGGCCTATTTTTTTCCGAAATTTTTTGAGCCTGAATTTTCTAGGCCTGTTTTGTTTGAGAAATTTTTCGGGCCCAGATTTTTTCTACACATTTTCCAAGCCAAAATATTTGTGCTGAAAAAGTTGGGGCTCAGATTTTTCCCAGAATTATTTTGGGCCGGTTTTTTTTTTTAGAAATTTTCGGGTCGTGATTCATTCCAGACATTTTCCAAAAATTTTTTTGGTGATATTTCTGACCTAAAACTAGAATCTAGTTTTGAGAAAAATAATGATTTTTGAAAAAAAAATTCTGGTTTCTTAGAACCTCGATAGTTTTTGATTTTTTGTTCAAAAAATTTCGCGCCCAGGTTTTCCCAAATTCTCCAGTTTCACGCCCAAAGTAATATCTCAAACTTTTCTCAGACCTACATTGGCCCGGTGCTCATCTCAGTCAACCCGTTCAAACAGATGCCCTACTTCACCGAAACCGAAATGTTGTTGTATCAAGGTGCGGCGCAGTACGAAAACGCCCCGCACATTTATGCGCTCGCCGACAATATGTATCGCAATATGTTGATCGATAGCGAATCGCAATGTGTCATCATTTCGGGTGAATCCGGAGCCGGTAAGACGGTCAACGCCAAATTCATCATGAATTATGTGTCGAGAATTTCGGGCGGTGGACAACGTGTACAGGTTGGTTGGTCGCTTTTTTTCCGCGGAAATCAGAAAACTATAGTCTAGTTTCAAACACAAAAAAATCCGAAAAATTTTGGTTTTTTTTGGTTCTATTTCTGACCAAAGAATTTTTTTTTGAATTTTTTCGGGTTTTTCAGAATCTCAAAACTACAGTAATCCCCCCTGATTTTAGGCCCAAAACCTATATTCTAGTTTTAAGCAAAAAAATATTTTTTTGAATTTTTTTGGTCAGAAAAATGACTTATTTTTGGAAAAAAAAACTACAGTACCCTCTTCTGGTTTTGAGCAAAAAAATATCAATTTTTTGGTTCTATTCTTGGCCAAAAACTATAATCTAGTTTTGAAAAAAATATATTTTTTTTTGAAATTTTCTGCCCTAAACTACAGTACTCTCCTCTAGTTTTGAGCGAAAAAAAATTTTTTTAATTAGAAAAAAAATTAGAAGAATTTTAGATTTCGTTTTTTCATCTAGGCCAAACTACAGTACCCCTACACTACTCCCAGAAAAAAATTCGGGTCCGAAAAAACTTTAGGCTCGATTTTTTTGAATCCAGGTCAAACTACAGTATCCCATTTTCAACTAGGCCAAACTACAGTACCCCTACACTACTCCCCCAGAGAAAAAATTCGGGTTCAAAAAAATTTTAGGCTCGATTTTTTCAATCTAGGTCAAACTACAGTACCCATTTTTGGTCTAGGCCAAACTAGAGTACCCCATTTTGAACTAAACAAAACTACAGTACCCCTACACTACTCCCAGAGAAGAAACTCTGGCCCAAAACATTTTTTAACTCCATTTTTTCAATCTAGGTCAAACTACAGTATCCATTTTCGGTCTAGGCCAAACTAGAGTACCCCATTTTGAACTAAACAAAACTACAGTACCCCTACACTACTCCCAGAGAAGAAACTCTGGCCCAAAACATTTTTTAACTCCATTTTTTCAATCTAGGTCAAACTACAGTATCCATTTTCGGTCTAGGCCAAACTAGAGTACCCCATTTTGAACTAAACAAAACTACAGTACCCCTACACTACTCCCAGAGAAGAAACTCTGGCCCAAAACATTTTTAGACTCGATTTTTTCAATCTAGGTCAAACTACAGTACTCCTACAGTACCCGTCATTTTCTAATTTCAGCACATCAAAGACGTCATTCTGCAGTCGAATCCACTGCTCGAAGCGTTTGGCAACAGTGCGACGGTCCGCAATTGGAACAGTTCGCGATTCGGCAAATATGTGGAAATTGTGTTCAGTCGCGGTGGCGAACCGATCGGCGGCAAACTCTCCAATTTCTTGCTCGAAAAATCGCGTGTCGTCTTTCAAAACGCCGGCGATCGCAACTTTCACATCTTCTACCAACTGTGCGCCGGCGCCGACAAGGCCCTACGCAGTAATCTCGGCATCGGCGAACTACAGTACTACACGTATCTGAATATGAGCGGTGTGTTCAAGGCGGACGATACGGACGACGGGAAGGAGTTTGAGAACACGTTGAACGCGATGAAGGTGGTCGGAATATCCGAACAGGAGCAACTCGAAGTGCTTCGACTCGTCTCGTCGGTGCTGCATATTGGCAATATTGCGTTTAGTGAGGAGAATAATTTTGCGACGGTCAGCGGGAAAGATTGTGAGTTTGGGTTTTTGGGTTTGTTTTGAGGCTTAGGCTAAGCCTCTCCGTGGGCTCAGAACATTTTTTTTTTTTTCAAATAGGACCTGAAATTTTTCGGAGAAAAAATCTGGGCCTAGAAATTTTGTGATAAAAAACAGGCCCAAGAATTTTCTGATAAAATTCTGGCCGAGAAATTTTTGGAAAAAAAAGGGCCTCAAAAAATTTTTTTCTGAAAATAACAGGGTCTAGAAGTTTTGAGAAAATTCTGAAAATTTTCTGGGCCCGAAACTTTTTCTGAAAAAAAATGCGGGCTCTGGATTTTTTTTGAAAAGGACCCATGAATGTTCACAAAAAACGGACCTTAAAATTTTCTGAGAAAAAATCGGGCCAAAAAAAATTTCGAAAAAATTTTTGGAAAAAAAATTGAACTCAGAAGGTTTCTGAGAAAAAACGGCCCAAAAAATTTTTTATGAAAAAAATCTGGGCTCTGAAAATTTCTGACTTTTCTGGAAAAAAAATCCGACCCACGAACTTTCGGAGAAAATTCTGGGCTCAAAAATTTTCTCAAAAAAAATCTGGGCCTAGAAATTCTTGAGAAAAAAATCCAGACCCAGAAGTTTTCGGAGAAAAATTTGGGCCTAGAAATTTTCTAAACTTCCAAAAAAACGTTTTTTTTTGCAGACCTCGAATTCCCCGCCTTCCTTCTCGGCCTTCCCGCGGCCTCAATCGAGGCCAAGCTAACCGGTCGAAAAATGGAATCCAAATGGGGAACACAAAAAGAGGAGATCGAGATGAAGCTCAACGTCGAACAGGCCAACTATACACGTGACGCATGGGTCAAGGCGATCTACGCGCGCATGTTTGACTATTTGGGTATGTTCCTTTGAATTACTGTATTCTGAAAAAGAAGAGCCACTTTTTTCTCGCTTCCTCTTTTTTGAAAAGAGGGAGGGGGAAAAATGTGGCGCGCTAGCTCAGGCGGGTAGCGGATTTTCTATAGCGCGAGGGGTCGGGGGTTCAATGCCACGTGGTGTCAAAATTTTTTTAAATTCAATTTTTCCAGTAAAAAAAGTGAACGAGGCGATGAATGTGCAACAATCGTCAAGCACGGATAACTTCTCGATTGGAATATTAGATATTTATGGGTTCGAAATCTTCCAAAACAATGGTTTCGAACAGTTTTGCATCAATTTTGTCAACGAAAAATTGCAACAAATCTTCATCGAACTAACGCTCAAAGCGGAACAAGAAGAATATGTGAAAGAGGGCATCAAATGGACAGAAATTGAGTATTTCGACAATAAAATTGTGTGCGATTTGATCGAGACAAAACGTCCGCCGGGAATAATGAGCCTACTCGACGACACTTGCGCACAAAATCATGGACAGAGAGAGGGTGTCGATCGACAACTCCTGACCACTCTGTCGAAGTCGTTTAGCGCTCATCCGCATTTTGCGCCGGGCTCGGATTCGTTTCTCATTCGACACTATGCGGGTGATGTCAGCTATAATGTCGACGGATTTTGTGATCGAAATCGTGACGTACTGTATCCGGACCTGATTGCGTTGATGCAACAAAGTGACAATCAATTTATCCGCGCCCTGTTTCCCGACGCAATTGACGCAACGTCGCGTGGAAAACGCCCGACAACATTTTCGACGAAAATCAGATCGCAGGCGACGACGTTGGTCGAATCGTTGATGAAGTGTACACCGCACTACGTGCGGTGTATTAAGCCGAATGAGACGAAACGGCCCAATGATTGGGATGAGAGTCGGTGAGACATTTTTGAGGGGGTTTGGACATTTTTTTGAGCCCCCAAAAAGAGAGCAGAAGGGTTTTTTACGCGGAAAAATTTGAGCAAATTTTTTTGTTTTTCTATATTTTTTTAGATATTGAAAATTCTCAGAAAATCGGGCCGGTTTAAAAGTATCTTTGAAAATATCTTCAAGGGGTTTCTAGAAGTTTTGAGAAAAATTAGAACTTTTTTGGACTTTTTCAAAAAGTCCCTAACTTTTTTTTGGAATTTTTGAGCCCCGAAAAAGTTTTGAGAAAATTTTTGAGGGTTTTTTTTGAGCCCCGGAAAATCTAGATAATCTTGTTTTTTTTTTTTTTTTGGAATTTCAAGTATTTTTTAGCAATTTTTTGGACCCGGAAAATTTTGACAACAAAAAAGTTGGGCCGGTCTGAAAAAATATTTGAGATCTGAGCCAAGTTATTTTTTTCAGAATTTTTTCGTGATTTTTAACGATTTTTTGGAATTCGAAAATTTTCAGAAATCGGGCCGGCCCGAAAAATCTTGATTTCTCAAAAGTTTTAAGAAATATCGGGCCGGTCTTGAAATTTGAAAAAGTTCGGGCCGGCCCGAAATTTTTCTTGACTTTTCAACCTTTTTTTTGAAACTCGAAAACTTTCAACAAAAAAAATCGGACCCGGTCTGAAATTTTTCTTTAATTTTTTCTAGAAAAGCGGGATTTTTTTGTGAAAAAAGTAAAAATTCGGGCCGGACCGAAAAATCTAGATTTTTTGGATTTTGAGAATTATCAGAAAATTTCGGGCCGGTCTGAAATTTTTTTTTTCAATTTTCAGAAAAATCGGGCCGGCCCGAAATTTTTCTTGATTTTCAGCGATTTTTTGGAATTTGAAAATTTTCGGAAAAACTAGATTTTTCAGTTGACAAATCGGGCCGGCCCGAAACTTCTCAGTAATCTTTTCAAATTCTCAGAAAGATTGGGCCGGCCCGAAAATATTAGAAGTTTAACATTTTTTCCAAACCTATAATTTCCGCCCAAAAAATAGGCCGATCAAAAATTTCCCCCATTTTTTTTCA
Source organism: Caenorhabditis sp. 8 KK-2011 (assembly GCA_963572245.1). Classification (NCBI taxonomy): domain Eukaryota; kingdom Metazoa; phylum Nematoda; class Chromadorea; order Rhabditida; family Rhabditidae; genus Caenorhabditis; species Caenorhabditis sp. 8 KK-2011. The sequence continues at coordinate 1,544,365 of OY751546.1, read as the reverse complement.
GCGTCAAACATCAAGTCGAATATCTTGGCCTCAAAGAGAACATTCGCGTACGTCGCGCCGGTTACGCGTTTCGTCGCGCGTTCGACAAATTCGCCACGCGATACGCGATCATTTCCGACAAAACGTGGCCGTCGTACAATGGAGACGCGCAGCGAGCTTGCGAAATCATCTGCGACACTGTGCACATCGACAAAACACAATATCAAATGGGCCGCACGAAGATCTTCATCAAAAATCCCGAGTCGCTGTTCTTGCTGGAAGAGTCGCGCGAGCGAAAATACGACGCGTTCGCGCGCGTCATCCAAAAAGCGTGGCGACAATTCGCCGCTCGCAAACAACACATCAAACAAAAAGAACTCGCCGCCGATTTGATGTTTGGCAAGAAAGAGCGACGCAAATATTCGCTGAATCGCAATTTTGTCGGCGACTACATTGGCTTGTCGCATCATCCCGCTCTTCAGTCGCTTGTCGGCAAGCGACAGCGAGTGCTGTTCGCCGCGTCCGCGTTGAAATATGATCGCGGATTCAAGACGTCGAAGTTGGATGTGTTGTTGACAGCGAATCATTTGACATTCATCGGAAGGGAGAAGGTGAAAAAAGGCGCTGACAAAGGCAAAATTTTGGAGATTATCAAGCGACAAATTGACTTGACAAATGTCAAAATTGGCCTAAGCCCATATCAAGATGACTTTGTCATTGTCTATGTGAATGATGACTACACTTCACTCATTGAATTTCCATTCAAAACCGAATTCTGTACAGCCCTCTCTAAGGCTTATAAAGAACGAACTGGTGGCGGCCTGCTGAGTTTGGATTTTAGACCGACGCATCAAATCACATTGAAAAAGACGCGTTTTGGCGGAGGAATTCGCACTATTCAATTTGCGTGTGATGGCGCGATGAACGCGCAGAAGGTGCTTAAACCGGCTGGAAAGACGTTGAATGTAACGATTGGCAAAGGACTCCCCAATACGACACGTTAGTTTTGTTTTTTTTCAATTTTTTGGGTAGGGTTTATCACGGCTAATCACTGATAAGAAACAAAAATGAAAGCGTGGTGTAGTGGTTGTGCGCTAGGCTGATAATGTTTTGGAGACCAAGGGTTCGATCCCGGTGTGGAGCGGGATTTTTTTTTTTTTTTTTTTTTTTTTTTGAAAAAATAGCCATTTTTGCAAATAAAGTGCACGCTATTTAGCAAAAATAATTAGAACACAATTTGAAGAAGAAAACCAGCAGAAAAAAATTGACCCAAAAAACTATGGAATTTTTGATTTCTAAAATATTAGCCAAATTTCGAAATAGTGAAATTTTAATGACACAATTTAGAGAAAAAACTCGAAAAACAATGCCAGGGATGCAAAAGGGGCGGAGTTGTGGGCGGGGCCTATCTTCGGCGTGCCAGATTGGCAAACACCTGCCGCGTTGCGTCCCTAATTTCAAAAAAATTTTCAATTTAAAAACACATTAGCGCGTGGCGCAGTGGTTGTATGCTTCATTTACATTTTGTCGCCCAAGGGTTCGATCCCGCCAGGTGGCGCGAATTTTTTTTTTTTTAATAATAAAATTTTCAGGTCCATCCACTGAACGACCTCAGGGTGGCTATACTCCGCGACGCGATCAACTACGAACATCGACGAGGAAAACGAACAAGTCTCAACAACAACAACAACAACAACCACCTCGGCCAGTTCCGCCAACAACAATGATCAACAATAACTATAATCAACAACCGACGATCAGCAATAATGAGCAACAAAACCAACAACGTATTCCGGTGATGCCGAATGTGATATCACAATTGAATCAGATGAATTTGGCCAACTCGAACAACACTACTGCGCCGGCGGCAGCGCGAGGGCCGAAACCGCCGCCACCCGCCAAACCCAAACTCCACCCGGTTGTCATTGCCGTGTATCCGTATGAGGCGCAGGATACGGACGAGCTGACGTTTGAGGCTGGCGATGAGATTGAGTTGATGAATAAAGGTACTGTTGTGCGCGCAAAGTGTGCGCGTTTGCGTCACGGTGCATGCACACCCAAGAACTTTTTTATTTTTTTTTCGAAAAAATCTGAAATTTCAGATGCTTCTGGTTGGTGGCAAGGTAAACTTGGGGCGCGAATCGGTTTGTTTCCCGGAAACTATGTCAAAGAATAGAATAGGATCTCTCTCGTGTTTGTTCATTTTTTCACTTAACTTTTTTTAATTACGAGTTTTTTTTCGTCTGTAAATATTATTTATTTATTTCTTTATTTAAAGCATGCCGAACAATGTGATAAAGATCATGATATTGCGCAATTTTCTTTGTTTTTCGCCGAATTTTTGATTTTTTCAATGTCCTCTGTTTTTACACCACTATAGGCACGACTTGAAGGCATTGATTGACTGTAAATAATTTTTTTTGCAGAAACTTCTTTTGTTTTTCATAATTACCGTCGTTTTCGTAGGCCGAGACCTTGGATATTCAAAGTTGGGCGGATTTTGGAGAGAACCTCTTGGAAGCATAGTTTCACCTCGTGTTGATGCATCGCGCAACATTCGAGACAAGCGTCGAACTTCCACACTTTTTCAACGCTGCACAATTTTTCCAAGTCGGTTTTGTTGGAGACGAGAACAACGGGAGTCTGCAAAATTGGTGGGTTGGGGTGGGCCAGAAAAAAAAGAAAAGTTTTTGTTTTTCAGCGTTCAACTCACCATTTTGCCACGCCGTAGGGTTATCTCGTTGACTGTTGTCATGGCTTCTTCTAGAGATAGTGGATCGTTGACCGAGTAGACTACGAGAAACGCATCGGCCGTTGCGATGTACAAATTACGCATTCCGAGAAAGTCGCGAGAGCCGGAAGAGTCGATGATCTGTGAAAGCGGGAAGTTTTATTTAGTTTTGAATGTTTTTGATAGGAAAAGAATACCTGAACCATGAGAATTCGGCCTTCCTCAATTTCATATTCAATCCAATTGAATTCTTCAACAGTTGGACGATATTCACTAACAAATTTGTTCCAAAGAAACTGTGAGACCATTGCCGATTTGCCGACCTCAAAAAAATCACGGCTTTTTATGGCGTCCATCGAGAGAGAGACGCAGAGAAATCAGATTTTTGCAGTTCGGGGTCACGTTTTTTGTAACGAGAAACACTATGAAGAAATAGTTGAACCGAAAAACTAAAAAATAATACAAACGTGACCTTTCGAATTGCAAATTTCGTATTTTTCTCTGTGTCTCTTTTGATTGGCAAGTTTCTTAATAGTGGATAGTTTAAAGGCGCACAAAGTAACATACCCTCTCGGCTCCTAACACGACAACCGTCACCTTGTTCTGCCGTCGATCTCGGGGCCGCGCATCTCTTCGACCAACGCTTTTACTGCGATTCATGACTAGATGGTCATTTTTCTGCAGAACGCGTTAACGCTGAAAAAGCAGCGAATTAAGTGGAATTAAGTCTGTGCGACACCAAAAACCACAAAAAATTTGTACCAGAATTTTGGATCTCCCTACTTTTTATTGAAAGTGTCAAATTTCAGCAAATAAACAGGCTGGTCGTAAAAAATGCGACTGGAAAAAATAGGAGAAAATTGGAAAATAAATATGAGATAATTGAGAGGTTGATAAAGTGCGGGGGGAATAATTAAAAATAAGTATAACAGAAGGGAGAGAAAAATAACAGAAGAGGGGGAAAAAATAAAAGTGAGAAGGGGCCAATTAGTGAACGAGAAGCTCTTTAAATAGGCGCAGAAGAGAGCATTTACACTTTTTTTTTAGTTTCAAAAAAAAGGGTCTTCGTTGCGAGACCATGCGTCGAAGATAACCTTAATAATAGAAAAATGAAGAAAAATATTTGTTTTTTCTAATTTCTTCTGAAATTTGAGCTCTGAAAAAAGAACAACAACAAGAAGATATAAGAGGAAGCTTTCTAAAATTGAATACAAATTCGATTGCTCACGCGTTGTTGGGGACGTTGAGACAAGCAAAAAAGAAAAAAATGAGAATCAAACACGCACATGCAAAAAAAATAAACAAAAACAATGAAAAAAAGTGTCCCACGTACTTTTGCAAAAAAAGGGGCGGTACCTGAGCTTTTCAATGGAAAAAAATGGTGTGCCGCAGTTGCAAACAAACATGCCGCGGGCGTTTTACGTGGACAATTTTTTTGTTTATTTTTTTTGCATGTGAACACGCGAAAATTCCGGAAAGAATTATTTTATTCTTGTTGTTTTTTGGTGTTATTCTAGAATTCTAGAATTCTTCTCACAGCCGAAAAAAAGTGGCTGTGAATTTGGAAGACCAGGTGAAAATCACAGAGAAGAAGAAAATATAACCTGGTTGAGAAAAAGCGGGGAGAAGAGGAGGAGGAGAAAAACGATCATTATAAATTCATACATTCTTTTTTGACACGTATATAATGCAAGTTGTTGTGGTTTTTGAACATATTTATGTAAATGAGGAGGAGGAGGCAGAAGATGGACCCAACAAGCAAAAAAAAAATTAGGATGGAAATATGAAGACCATAAAAAATGGTAATAAAATGAGAAATGATGAAAGTTTTATTTCAGACGCCGAAAGAGGTTCGTAGTATTGTCGCCCGTCGAATTCATTGCACAATGGTTCTTTGCAGCAACGAGTGCACTCTGTGTGAAATAACCCATAACCGTGTTGATTGCAACCTGAAAAATTTCGATACAGTAATCAATTTTTAAAGGGTGGAAACAATAATGTTTCCAATGGTCTCGCAACGTTTTGTGTAGAGTACGATGATGTGTGGATTTGGGAAATTTTTTTCTTTTCTTTTTTTTTTTTTGAAAGTTTTTTGTCATCACCTTCTTCACAGCTCTCTGCGCAATCTCTCTCGACCTCGATAAAAAAGCCATTCAAATTTGTTACCACTGAAACGCAGAATTTTTCGGATTGCGTACATGTTCTTCTCAAATCAGGTCTTGACAAGAATTTCAAATGATTCATACAATCAGGCTCTTGTTTCACATCATCCGCCACATCTTTCTTCTTTCTTGAATGAACGCAAAAGTTGCATTGTAATAGTTCAACCTAAAATCACAAAGAAAATGTTAAAAAAAAAAAAGATTGTTGACCGTATCTTCTGCAGAATCATCTTGAAACGAAATTTTTGGCATTACTAAAGCTAGTAGAAGTAGTGTATTCATTTTTTTGAGGTGGAAACAAATAGGAAGGGAGAAATATTTAGTGCGAAGAGGCAAGAATCTATTCAACAAGTTTCCGGTCGACAAAATTGTTGATTGTTGTAACCTTTCATTACGTTTTATTATTTTTTGAAAAATCAGAATAGGAAATGAAACCAACGTTGTTCGTAAATATATATATTAAAACAAGTCAACCGTGAAAAAGTGTTACATTTTATTATTTCCAGATTTGAGAAAGTCGAATGTCATTAATATTCGATTCCTTTGAAGATGAAGAAGATATTTTCCAAACTGTCAAAGTTGCGCCGAAGATTGTCCAAGTTACCGATGCGGAGAGGTGCGATCCATTGCGAAAAGCTAAGGTTGAACTAACCTCAATTCTGGTGGCTGAGCAAGTGCCGATTTCAGCGGCAGATATCAGAAATAGAATGATGTAAGTGACCAAAAAAGCTCTTCGGAAAGTTTGAGGCTCCGACCAAGCCTGTAGTACAGTAATCCAGGCGGCACAAACAAAGCTCAAGTTTTATGAGGTGTCAAAAAGGTCTAATTAGGTCACATCTGTTGTTATTGTAGTATTGATAACATCATAAATAACAACAACAGGTGTGACCTTTTCTCCACTGCTTGTTGACCAATTATTTACGACCAAAAAAATGACACATAAGGATAAAAACGAAAAAAAAAAATAAAGAAAATAGCTGAAAATTTGAGACATATCTGACCTAGAAAGGGTACTTTGAAAGTAAGGATTTCCCCGTTTTTGGCCGAGTTATACCCTGAACCGAAAAATTTCAGAGAAATGAATTCTTGTGAATACAATTATAAAGCGCATGGGTTCAAATCACTAGATGAACTTCTCAAAGCATGTAATGATGTTGTCAAACATCACCCTGGAGTAAATGGTCCATCAACCTACTCGGCTTTCACAACAGATAGTAATAAAGATATCAAAGAATTGGTGGAAAATCAAAAAACGCAACAACAAATTCGTTCATTTTTCAACTCTCGGTCCTCTGGAAGAGCATCGAGCCATTGCTCAGTGTTTCGTAATAAAAAAGGCGAAAGGATTGCAACGCCGGAGGAGCATTTGAAGAAGAAAAAAGCTTGTTATGCAAGGTATTTTGAATTGGGGAAAGTATATTTTTCAATATTCATTTTATAGAGATGAGGAAAAATTGAAAATTAAAAGCAAACCAATGTCGGTTGAAAGAGTGAGTTGGAAATTCGAATAAATTTAATATCTCTCAAAATTTCAAGGTTCAAGACATTGCTCGTTTCATCAACAAAAATCGGTCAGAACTTGAACAAATTTCGGGAAATACGAGAACGATCCAACTGATAGCTGTGCAAACGTTGTTTCTCGAAAAAACTGGATTGCCGCTATGGGGAAAGGTGTTGGATGAGGAGTGAGTTTTTCAAATGATTCAGAATGTTATCATACCTGACCTAAGAGGGTTATAAAATTCCCAGAAAATTTTGTCACTGTGCCAAGAAAAGTGGCAGAAAAGCATGGAAAAGGGGCTAATATAATATAATTTATTGTCTGGAATTGAAGATATTGTGAGTGCAAGGACGAAATTAAAAAAAATCAAAACAAACGAGACAAGAAAAAAAACAATATTAAAACACTGAGCAAAAAGTGAAGAGTGAATAAATAAAAAATGAGCACCGCGCAGTATATAGAGAGACCATTGACCCCGCCCCCTTTTTGTGTGCGGTGTAGGTGCGAAAAGTGGGCGGGGTCGAGGGTCTCTCTGTATACTGCGCGGTGTTCATTCATTTATTCATTCTTTACCTTTTGCTCAGTTTTCCAATATTGTTTTCTTTTTTCTTGCCTCGTTCGCTTCTGGTTTTTTGTTGTTGTTGTTTCATTTCGTCCTTGCACTCATTATGCCTTCAATTCCAGACCATAAATCATATTAGCCACCTTATCATGCTTTTCAGCCATTTTTCTCTGTTTTTCCGCTGTCGTTCACAGAGTGGAATTTTTTAAAGAAAATTTTGATATCCTTTGAGGAATTTTTCGTGGAGTGACCTAGACTTTTTCTTGAAACTGTCACAGTGAATTTTCGACCAAAAAATGTCACGGTACTTTTTCCCCCTCTTAGGCCAAGTATGAATGTAATATTGTGGCTTTTACAGATCTCTCAATGACGCATTGAACGTGGCAGAACATTTTCCGTATTTGAAAATCACGAAAAAAGATGAGGTAAGCTGAATGTGTGTGTTCTTTAAAATTCGAAAATTTTTCAGTCATTTTTTGTCGAGACGATTCAATTCGAAAAAATCGAAACAACGAACACAGGTTTACTTTTTCAGTTTTTCAAAATTTTTGGTAAATTTCAGAACGAGAAGAACATCCTACGCCGTCAATGTTAGTTGCGATCGTTTTCACGTCTTTATTTTTACGACAGTTGAAAAAAGTTTGCCTAGAAAAAATAGGACAACTTTCTCACTGATCTTCCGAAAAAACTAAGATTTTTATTAAAAATTTACTTTTGAATTTTTGACCTAAGAAAAAAGGTCACGCTACTTTTCATCTTCATTCCTCCATTAATTTGTATCAATTCTTATCGTAGTTCATTTCCTTTTGTAGATATTCCCAATCTGAAAACACCAAATTCCTTTTTTATAGATCAAGCAATATTCATCAACAGCCAGCTAATACGGTACAGTATTACCAGAAAAAGAAAAGTAGATTTCAACGTTTTTTTTCCAGATGTCATTGTTTGAAGATCAGCACCATCCGATTGAAGAAGCTTGTCCTGGATTTAGATCAGGTTTGTTTTATTTATAGATAGAATTAATGTTTTTTCCAAATTTCAGAATCACGCACCAAAAAAGAACGTCCAGAATCTCGTCTTCCTGGTACTTCTAGCTCACAATCGACAGGTTTTGCTCCTGGCAGTCATGTGTTTGGCAGGCAAACATCGGCGAATGGTTTTGGACAACAGATTGAGAGTGGTACTGTGAGAGACGCGCAGGTTTGTTTTTTTTTTTTAACGAGTTCTGAAAATGGTAGTTTTTAAGGAAGTTTTTGTTTTTGGAAGCGGTGAACAGTTTGCGGAACCGAGAAAATCAACTACTAGACGATCTAGAAGAGGTAATGATATATTTAATGATAAATAATGTCAGGACGATTTTTGTTGCAGAAGTAACTCAGAAGATATTTGGTGAATCAGTGGTTCGTAACGAACAAGAAGTGAAGCAGGACATCAATGTTTTGAAAGACTATGTTCGTGAGAGGGGTTGTGTTCCATACTTGTCGTTTTCGCCCAGCGATCAGTTAGCCATTGATAATTCGAAATGGTTTTCGGTTGACACCGAATCTTCTTGTGAGTGAATTGTTGTCAAATTTTTTGTGCTTATTCAATCACCGTTTTAGCGGAAACATTGGTTGAGCTCAATCCACTCATCGATAATGACGATGATGACCTGGATAATAAATATATCACTAGATCGGTTATCGAAGCCGATGTCAGATGGTTGGCTGAAGTGCAACCGAAAACCGCATATGCTACTCTGCACAATGTTGAAATTTGTTCGTTCGTACCGCCGAGAGGAGTTTTGTACATTAGCCAGAATGCAGAAGATAATGTTGCTGAGATGTCAGAGCATCTGAGGTAATACTTTACATAATATCGGCGGCTTTTTGATGCGGGGTTACTAACTTTTGAAGAACGATTTTCAGAAATTTCGGTATTTTTTTGGGGCCACTTATGAGCGAAAAAAAATCACATTCTTTCGGATTTTTTTCTGAAAATTTCAAAAATTTTACAGAAAATCATATTTTTTTTAAATTGAAAATTGAAGTAAAAATTCATACTTTTATCAAGAAAAGCAGTTTTTCCTTTTTTTAAAGTGAGTTTTGGCTCTTTGGAAAATTTGCGGCTCCGACCAAGCCTATTGTACAGTAATCCAGGCGGCACAAACAAAGTTCAAATTTTATGAGGTGTGAAAAAGGTCTAATTAGGTCACATCTGTTGTTATTGTAGTATTGAGAACATCATAAACAACAACAACAGGTGTGACCTTTTCTCCAATGCTTGTCCAATTATTTTTGATCAGAAAATGTCACATAAGGACAAAAAACGAAAAAATAGAGAAAAATAGCTGAAAATTTGAGAGAGGCCAGTCACCGTTGTATGTTTCGCCCCGCAATCCTAGTGTTTACAGAAAAAATTTGGGAGATCGAGTTCAAGTGAAAAGACAGTTGGTTAAAACAGGAAAAGCGTATATTTATGTGTACAAATATGAAGACGAATTAACATATTTCCGTGTAATGGTTATGGGAGAGGTTGGTCAATTTCACAGTTCGTTGAAAAAGAAAAAAATCATATCAAATTTATAGGGCACCACCGAAGGACTGGGTGATTTACGAGTGTTGTTTTTGGATCTGGCCGAATCGCACATGTCCAGCGTTTCGTATCGCGATTTATTGGAACTTCCCGACGAGTTTAGCCATAAAAAGTTTGTGCCAACAATTCAATGGGCTGTTTTCACTGGTGTGAACGGTGTCAAAAAAGTGAGTTGTTTACGATTTCTTCAAAATTTGTCCACTTTTCAGGAATTGCAAACTGATCTAACCCGATTGTTTGCCGACAATGCTAAAACTGTGGCAGTTCACTATCCTCAACATCCAGATGTGAGTAAAAAGTTTTTGCACAACAAAAAATATCAATTTTCAGTCGATTCCACATGTCGATTTGATTGTTAATACCGGTAGAAGTTTGAAATTTTTCTCGGAAATTTTGTTGGTTAGTTTTTGAGACGTTCAAAATGTTGATAATTGTTTTCAGTCATTGATGAGATTGAAAATATCTGCTCAAGATAGAGAGAAATTCAAGCACTACAACGCAAAGATTGAGACTCTTCTCGAAACCGTCAAGGTGTACACGCTTTTCGAAGTATCCGGTATAGCCGAAACTGAAGGTGATTGAAAAATCTGCTGCCCCAGAAATAACCAATTTTTTAGAAGAAACTCCGATTCGATCACGCACCGCGAGTGTGTGTAGTACTGTAGTTCCGGCGTTCGAGACGTTCAATGTCAAATCGGGAAATCAGACATTGGATGATTCGACTACGAACGATTTACAAATAGATCATAATGAGAGAGATCCAATCGATGAGATGTTCCTCAAATTCAAGGATATGGTTATGAAAGGAGACTTGAATTCCATCTCTGTGTATCAAACTATTCGCTCGATGGTAACTTTGTTTTTTGTTTGGTTTTTAGTGAAAGGGGGACTGTGAGATAGTTGAGTTTGGAGACTAGATTATAGTTTGTGTGCGCCTGAAAAATGATGCGGAAAGCAGAAAAACCAAAATTTCTCAAAAATTTTGTCGCTGAGAAAATCTTGGGAGAGTATTTTTTCCACTGTGAATGACCCCCAAAAAATGGCTGAAAATTCCAAAAATTTGAGAAAAAATCATAGTTTTTTTAATACTTACTTTACTTTTGATACTTTTGATGTCCATTATTCGGGCGCATAGCCGTGGACCAGATATTGAATTAATAAATTGGAAATTACGGTAAAAAATCATACTTTTATCAAGAAAGGAAGTTTTTCATTTCTCTTTAAAGAGAGTTTTGGCTCTTCGGAAAATTTGCGGCTCCGACCAAGCCTGTTGTACAGTAATCCAGGCGGCACAAAGAAAGTTCAAATTTTATGAGGTGTGAAAAAGGTCTAATTAGGTCACATCTGTTGTTATTGTAGTATTGATAACATCATAAACAACAACAACAGGTGTGACCTTTTCTCCAATTCTTGTTGACCAATTATTTTTTGATCAAAAAAATGCCACGTAAGGGCAAAAACGAAAAAAATAGAGTAAAATAGCTGAAAATTTGAGAGAAAATCATATTTTTCTAGAAAATGTCACTGTGAGTTTTCGACCAAAAAAAAATGTCACGGTACTTTTTTCATTCTTAGGTCAGATGTGAGAAAAACGCAAAAAAAAAACATCAAAAAATCTGTATTTTTGTCGTGATGATCATTCGCGCTCTATTGCACCAATAAAAATACGGAAAATTTGACTACACGACGAAATTTTGCGCAGTCCACCTTCAAAAGAAAATTTTTACAGGCGGAAGAACCGAATTCTAACGAAGTTTTCCAACAAATGAGAGATGCTATGAAAAATTTGATTAGAAGTGAATTCGACAATTTATTCTAATACTTTTATGCTTTTTTTATCGACGTGGTTTTATGCAACAAATTTTCTTCTCATGCAAAATCCTATTGCATTCGTATTTTTATATATAAATGAAAGTTTTTGTGTACAGCAAAAAAAATATGGCCTAGAAAATGGTGGACTAGAAAACCAGACAACGTGTACATTTATTTATTTTTTTCTTTCTTTCTTCACGATTTTGCCAGTTTTTTTCAAAGACTATGGGTTTCGCTGATTTTATCGAAAAACGGAGGAAAAAGGATCCTCCGATTATTGGGAATAGTGGAATTCCGGCGTATTGTTTGAAGAAAATCGGATCTCGACATATTTTGTTGGCTGGGGGTGGAGGAGCGGCGAAAACTGGTGTCAAAAATGAAATTGAGGTGAGGCTTGGAAAAAAAAAGAGAAAAATGGATTTTTTCAGACTCATCTTCTTACTACAGATCTGGCTAAACCTGAAATTGGTATTCGTGCGCAATGTGTTGATAAGGTGGGTTTTTTCTAAATTTTGAAAAAATGAGATTTTCTTTGAATTCTCTGCGTCTCTGTATTTCACTGGTTGGAAACATAACCCTCGCCATCAAATTTTTTTCTAAAATTTATCTCTAAATCTCTTGTTTTTGAATGCTATTTCATTTCTCACAAAAGTTGCGAAGCATAGAAGAAATGCTAGAAAATTTCGCTTTTGTCGTTTTTGAACTTTCCGGGTAAAAAATATGAAAATCATACCTGGCCTCAGAAAAAAAACCGAAATTTCTCGGAAAAATGTTTTGCGGTGAAAATCTTGGCTGAAAATCTGAAAATTCTGAAAAAAAAATCAACGTTTTCTGGTTTTCGTGACGAGACCCAGTCACATTTATCAAAAATTGGCTATGTGAATTTTTGCCAGAAAAAAATGAGGCTTGACCTAAGCCCGGCCATATTTTTCAAAAGTATGTGACAGAAAAATGAGCCCCCAAAAAAGTCGAAAATTTTGAACTTACACCATGAAAGGGCGCATTACTATTTCTAGAAGGAAATATTTGTGATATACGGAATTTTCAAAACAAAAAAAACCAGAAAAAATTCAATTTTTTCTTGTAAAAGTTAGTGACCTCGAAAAAATACCGACATTTCTGAAAATCGATTTTCAGTTCAACACTGACACGTTCGCCACAATGAATATGGATATAGCATGTGTGAACGAGGAGCAAAACGGCAAATATGTGATCGCAGCCGGACACGATCAATATTGTGATTTGTACACAACGCGCGGCTACAAATTATCAGCGGAAAATGATGAACAACGACTCGCCTATGAGATGACGTCGGTGAATCGCATTCGAACCGATCAACATCCCAACAATTCCTATCAGAAATGTGTTCGTTTTGACAAAAATTCGCGTGGACGTGTTTTCGCGACAGGCGGTGCTGATGGCTATATTCGCATTTGGGATACGATGCTGGTTTTGAGAAGTGAACCCGAAAATGAGACACAACCTCTTGTCACTATACAAGCGCATAAGAATGATGTGGATGATTTGGATTTTGGGTTTGATGCGCAGACTATTGTGTGAGTTTTTTTGTTGGAATTGAAAGGAACATGGTGGTTTTTGGTTATCGCTGAGCTGAGAGGGAAAAATTTCAAAAAAGGCGCATGAAACCTCTTGAAAGTTGAAAAAAATTGTCAAAATTAGGAGAAAAAAGCTCGAAAGTTAACGCATACCTGACTTAAGAGGGTAGCAAAAATTTCCCGGCAAAAATTTGGCACTGTAAATGACGACGAAAATACGAAGAAAAATGGATAGAAGAAAAAAAAAACAATATTAGAAAACTGAGCAAAAGGTGTAGAATGAATGAATGAATGAACACCGCGCGGTATACCAAGAGACCACGCCCACTTTTACAACCCACGCCGCGTCGTGCAAAAAGGGGCGGAGTCACAATCAATGCCTTCCTGTGCTCATTCTTCATTCATTCTTCACCTTTTGCTCTTTTTCTAATATTGTTTTCTTTTTTGTCTCGTTTTTTATTCATTTTTTGTTTTGTCCTTGCACTCATCGAATGGTACGGTTGGTTGATGCGGCGTCCAAAATAAAAAAAAGAAGAAAGTCTCTTTTCCACAACACAAAAAATACCCAATAACCGTAATTACGCCCACTTTTACAACCCACGCCGCGTCGTGCAAAAAGGGGCGGAGTCGACAATCTATGTGTCTTCCTGTGCTCATTCATTCATTCATTCTTCATCTTTTGCTCGGTTTTCTCTTTTTTCTCGTTTTTTTTTTGTCTCGTCCTTTTTTGACATCTTTCCCGGTATATTTAGTGTTTTTTGAAACTCAATTTCTTGTTGTTTTTTTCTCTCGCAAAAAAATAGGCCCAGAATACTTCTAATTTTATCAAAAGTTCAATTTTGAAAGAGAAAAATAAGATTTTCTGCCATTTCAGAGCCATATTTTTAGCTTCAGAGAGAAGTTTCGCGAATTTCGAAATATTTCTCCACGTGTCAAAATCTATAAGAACACAATTTTTCATTCTGAAACGCCGTTTTTAGGGCCTTTGTCACAAGAAAAAGTTGTATTTAAAGGAACATGGTAGCACCTGATTTGTGTGTAAAAAATGTCGAGAAACCTCGAAAATCTGCGGTTTCTTGACATTTTTCGACATTAGGTGAATAAACTGTCTGTGTTTTTTTCTCGTGAATAAGCCCAAAACAGTTTATTCACCTAATGTCGAAAAATGTCGAGAAATCTCCATTTTTTCGACATTCTTTTACACAGAAATCAGGTGAATAACCAATTTTTAATGTTTTTTAAACATTTATTTTCTTGTGAATAAGCCCATTAGCCGAAAACTGAGAAAAATCAAGAATTTCACTTCACAGATCTGTTGGAAGCGATGGAACATCATGCATATGGTGCACAAAAACCGGCGAAAAACTGCTCGATTTGCCATTTCCGGCCGAAATCGCAAAAGGCTACAAAATGCGATCGATCAAATGCACGAATCTCGGCGCCGCCAACAAAACCAACGTCTTCATCGCCGCCTACAATTCGATATCGCGATCGTCGAAAGAGATGGCGAGCTATGTCGCGTTGTGGGCGTTCAACGCGGAGCGACGCGTCGCGCGACCACACATGGTGCGATTGGTGGCGAGAGGCGAGGCGATTTCGTCGCTGGCCGTGTCGGATTGCGCGAATTTCGTCGCCGTCGGCACAATGTCGGGTGGAGTTGTTGTGATGGATACGCATGAATTTCGACGATTACTGTACACACCGGTTAGTTTGAAAATTTTCCAGTTTTTTCCCACGAAAAATTGATTCGCTAGGAGACCCATGGAATTTTTGTGACCGGTCTTGAATTTGTCAACAATATCGCTAACAACATTTGCGATGACAACTCGTTGAGCCAACTCGGTCCCGGTCCATCGTCCGGCTTCCAAACTACAGTACTCTCGTTGAGCGCTGATCAAAGTGTGCAGATTCATCGTGTCCCATTTGCAAAAACTCAGCCGTTTACTGAAATTTTGTTGATTGCATCGTTTTTGAGCTTGTTTTTATGGTACTTTTTATCGTTTTTTTTCGTCTGAATTTTGGCGAAAAAAAACTGAAGAGAAAATCTGTGATAATTGCATAAAATTATTTATTTTTTGGCGAATTTTTCAAAAAATCCGGAAAAAAACTGAAAATTTGAAGAAAAATCCAAAACAAAACTGAAAATGTTGAAAAATTGAAGAAAGAATTTCTCCGGAAACTTTTCGCGCATCACATGAAAACGATGCGCAATCGACGCAGATCGAAAAATAGCTATACGGCGGGAGCTGAGATCACACTCTTGCGAAAGTGACCTGTCATTGTTATGTAGCTAAACTAAACATCAAAAACTAGATTCTAGTTTGACACACTTTGTGCCTCGCTCTCTGCTGATCACTTTACCAATAAACCAAACTTTCCCAGGACCCTGTCGCCTATTTCTCTGCCTCTCTTCTTTTTGCACACTCTATCATCACTTGGGACGCCGCGTGGACACCTTATCCCTCATTCATTCATTTGTTTCTGGCTTCGCTTTTTTGGTGTTTTTTTCTTTTCTCTACACTTCTTATTTCTCAATTCTCTTAGATTTGTTTTTTGTTCGTTCTGACTGAAGGTCCGGTAACTACGATACTGAATCGAATTTTTTTTATTTGATTTTTTTTCAAAATTTGCTACGCCATGTTAAAAATACGAAAATATGTGAAGTAAGATAATTTTTAGGGTATCAAAATATTTTTTTTCTAAAATTATCATGAAAATCCAAAAAAAAACTGAAATTTTGAAGAAAAATCAGTATTTTTCTAGAAACCAAAATTTGTCAGAAAAAAAAACATTTTTGTCACTGAAAAATTCCTACGAAAAATCCAAAAAAAAACTGAAAATGTTAAAAATTTGAAGAAAAGTCAATATTTTTATATTTTCGTGACTTGTCTTTCGTAAAATCTCATGAAAAATCCAAAAAAAACTGAAAATTTAAAGAAAAATCATGAATTTAATATTTTTGTGACGTGGCCCATTAATTTTTCTTTAAAAATTTCACTTTTTCCCCCCTCTTAGGCCTAGGAAACGTGAAACGAATCATTCCTATCATTTGAGAAGTTAGATAACAAACATAAAGCAAGAAGAAGAAAAAAAAATGGAGAAATCATCGCGAAAACGAAAGACAAAAGTGGAAAAGTCAAAAAAAGTGGTGAATCGATCGACAAAATCGGTGAAAAAACGCAACAAGGGCAGTAAGAAGAGCGGCGAGCGAACGAAAATCGAAGAATTCGCCGCGTGGCAATACGACGCAGGCGCTCGCAAGCTCATCAAAGACAACGCCTTCGCCGCCGAAGCGTGTCGCGCCGAATTTGGCGCAACGCGAAACGCACCGCCTGCGCAAAACGCGTGCCAGGCTTTTTATCAGAATGCGGCGAAGAATCGTAATGCGGCGTATCCGATTGCGGACGCGCAACGAGTTCAGCCGCAGAATCCGGCTGGTGCGTATATTAATGCGGCGAAGGTGACGAATCCGGCGGAGGCGAGTCGCACGATTTTGATCGGCCAGGTGCCGGAGAAGTGCGATTTGGAGCTGTTTTGGAGAATGATCTTTGATGTGAGTTTTTTTGTCTTTTTTGGCGTAACCCGCGGAACGTCGGCACATAAAAATGTTGCTTATCATTAGAGCGACTTTGCTTTCTTTCAATATTTTCATTGGAAGAAAACCAACATGGCCTAGAAAACCAAATAGGCGGGGCTAAGTACAGTACATTTTTGTGAAAGGAACATTTTGAGCTTAACAAAAACACAGTTTTTTTTTCTGAAATTTTTGTTTTAGCTGTGTTTCTTAATAATTTGGTGCTTTTAATTTTAAAAAATAAAAATTTTTGAAAAATTCAAAAAAAAATGAACCAAAAAAGTTATCATTAGAGCAAATTTGCAATTTTTGAACAAAAAAAAACATTTTTTTTCAAATTTTTTTTGAAAGTTGCGTTTTTCACTATTTTTGGGCGACACATTTTTGTGGGCGGAGTCTAATTCGACGAAATAGCATTCCAAAACAAGAGATTTAGACATTTTTTTTTGGAATTTTGAAAAAAAATGATCTAATCACATACGAAAAAAATAATACAGACACCGTTACATTAGGTGCCGCCCTCTTTATTTGCAATTTTAGCACACACAGTTTTTCGCTAAAATCAAATGTTTGCATTGTTCTCTTCCTCAAACTGTGTGCGGCAAAACTGCAAAAACCAAAACCCGCCCACTTTCACTCTTTTTTTCTCGAAAATACGTGGTGAAGTTTTCTCTTTCTTTCTGTATTCTTTTTTTTTTCCCAGGAAAACATAACAAGTGTTGTGATTTTGGCGGGCAACGTTCCGATGAACGCCTACATCCCGGTAACCGTCGGCGCGTTCTCAACAATCGGCAAAATGTTTCTGAACAACAAAAAAATGGACGCGTTCAGCAAAGAGGCCGGCAGCTACACCATCGAACTACTCCCCGACGGTTGTTCGAACTCGCTGATGGTCACGGTTTATTGTCTACCGCATTGGGTTTTTGGCAAAGGTCCGTCGCAAATGAACGATTGTACGGTGATTGGCGAGAAAGTCGCCAAACAAATGGATGGAATCATGTTTTGTAGTTGGAATGGGGTTGGGAGGAGTGGAACTATGCTTATGATTTATTGTATTATGTCGCATGTTATGAAAAATGCAGATGTAAAGGTAAATTTTCAAAATTACGAAAAAAAAAACAAACACAGTACCCATTTAAAGGAACACAACGTTTTTCATTGAAAAATTTACTTGTAACACAACCTGCACATCTAACTCAATATTTATTTCGATTTTCAATGAAAAAACTTTGTGTTCCTTTAAATGGGTACTTTGTTTTTTGGACGGAGCATAAAATTTGGACATATTCGTGAAAAAAAAGGAAAAAAAAATTGAATTTGCCAATTTTTTTCCCAAAAAGTAAAAAAAAATGATTCGTGACGAGACCAACTCGAAAAAAATCTATGCGCCTTTGAAATTTGCATTTGATTTGTCACGAATAGGTCCATAACGCAACTTGTGCCAACATAAAAATGCACACGTTGAAAAAAAAACGGTGCATTTTCATGTTACGGTGTTTGCACAGTTGCATAAATACCGTACTCATGTTTTTCATTTTTTCCTCAATTCAGATTAGCGAGTTGTTCTCAAAACTTCGGGCACAAAAATTTGGAATTGTTGAAAATCCAGAACAATACTACTCGATATATCAGACGATTGGATCATGGATCAAATCCAACTCACATGACAGCGATATCCTTAAAGCTGTGACATGAACTTGTTTTTTTTTTGACAAACGAAAAACTATTCATTTTATCAGAAATAAAAACTAGGGAAAAAAAATGCGAAAATCATAAAACTTGAAACATATAGAACAGAATAATTTGTTTTCCAGTGATTTTCTTTTTTGTTTTTTTTGTTTAAATAAATATATTTCTATAAAACATGAAAAAATGAGGAATATGGTGAAGGAAGAGAAAGAAAATCTTATAAAACATACACGAAAACGTTATGAATAGTGATTATATGATGATTATGGAACAGAAAAGTGGTGTGTGAAAGCAATAAAGGGAGACAAAAATATGCAATAAAATGTATTTTACAGAATGAAACTGGTGTTTCTTCTCCTACTCATTCGATTGGTTCTGCCTTTAGCATTGAGTTTTGTGGTTGATGAACAACATTTTTGAATGAGGTAGAGTTCTAGAATATTTACACTTATCAAATTTCGAGCCTAGAAATGAAATAATTACCTCATCCGAAGTATTGCCAACCAATTTTTCACCGATTGAAACATGTTGCGAATGGAAGCCGATTCCAAAGTCAGACATATCCGAAACGAAATTTGTCAACGAAGGAATTGACTCGTGTCGACATAGTGGGGAATAATTCTGAAAATATTCTTTTTTGATCTACCTTTTTTTCACCCCCACTTAGATTCATTTTTTAATGTTGCCTACAGTCTAGTGTGTCACTATATAAACCCTGTTTCACCTAGCCTTCCTCATGTTCATTCGACAGCGAGCGATACGCGCTCTATCTCACTTCCCCCCTTTTCCACTTTGCTCCTCTGCGCTCTCCTTTCCGCATATACTCTTTAGTTTTCTTTGTGTCTTTTCCCCTCTCTCTCTCCCACAGAAAAACGCGTACTCTTCGCTGTCCAACGAACAGTAATGAATATTCAACTTTTTCTACCACAACTTCAAGTTAAAGAGGTGAGCTGTTTTTTTTTTTCTTAAAAGATTGTTTTAATTTTTCAATGGGGCGTCCAAAATCAGAAAAAAAAAGAAAAACCTTGATGTCTAACTGATAGTTGAATAATTACGGTTATTGGGTATTTTTTGTGTTGTGGAAAAGAGACTTTCTTCTTTTTTTTATTTTGGACGCCGCATCAACCAACCGTACCATTCGATGAGTGCAAGGACAAAACAAAAAATGAATAAAAAACCAGACAAAAAAGAAAACAATATTAGAAAAAGAGCAAAAGGTGAAGAATGAATGAAGAATGAGCACAGGAAGGCATTGATTGTGACTCCGCCCCTTTTTGCACGACGCGGCGTGGGTTGTAAAAGTGGGCGGGGTCAACAATCTGTCTATCTGTGTGTCTTCCTATGCGCATTCATTTATTCATTCTTCACCTTTTTCTTAGTTTTCTAATATTTTTTCTCTCTCTTTCTTGTCTGGTTTATTTTTATTTTTCTGTTTTCTCCTCAAACTTTTCGAATGGTAAGTTTGTCTTCAATTTTAGCCTCTTTTCCATACTTTCCGGCCTTTTTCTTTATTTTTCAAGTTTCTTTTGGGAAATCTTGGTATTATAGACGTAAAAAAAGTTGGCGTCAAAATATAAATTTTTTTCAAACCAAAAAACCTCGCGCGCACATGGTCTCGTCACGAACACACAAATTATCATTGGATTTTTGTGTGTTCGTGACGCGCGCGAAATTTATGATTCGAAAATATATTATTTCGACGCCAACTTTTTTCACGTTTATAATACCCTCTTATTTTGAAAAATGTCACGCTACTTTTCCACCTCTTGTGTTTGATTTTGATTTAATTTCTGAGCCACCAATTTGCAAGTAGCTAACACTCACCGGGAAAACGAATACACGTTTATCTGATGATGGGTTGGCTGAATGACAGTTCGAAGGTAAACGACAATTGGTGATGTCTTCGCAATTCATCAACTTTTGACTCAACAACAAATTGTTGCATTTTTTCGAGTTGTTGTTGTTGGACGATGATGTCGAGGTTTGCGATATTTCTGCTTTGACATTTGATCCAGAGCAGAATACCTAAAAAGGGTTGGGGTTTTTGAATTTTCCTTTCTTGAAAATAAACTCACATCGTCGTCAAGCTCAACAGTTTCAGTCTTGATCGGCGAAAACTGCGGGCTGTTCATGTGAATCATAGACAACGAGCCACTTTCTGCGCGGATTCGTTTGACAGGCGACCACGGAGCTGGTTCATCATTGACTGTAAATTAGAAATTAGTTTGGGATGAGTTAGGGGTAGGGTTACATTGTGTTCCATTGTTAGGATACTGTAAATCAATGCGCAAATTTCCGGTTGAAACTATCATATCGGATAGTTCCTCATTCGTCATCTCACGCCGTGTTTGGATCGATTTTCCCAATTTCTCCGGTTGATTTACAATTGCATTTTGCTTATTTTCAGCAAAGTGTTTTGTTACAAACGAACAATCCTGAACATCGATTGGAGATAGGTCAGCGATAGTGGTAGGAGCGCGCGCGCGACGATACGCCAAAACAGCCGGGTCGTGTGGCGACGAAACTTTCTCGGGAACACTTGAATTTCCAAAAGCGAGCGGCGACGAAGTTCGCGGATACTGTTCATAGAAAAGTGACGGATTGACAACCGACAAATTTGGCCGTTTTTTTCTACCACCATTTTCGGCCGTCACATCCACATTCTCCTTGCCTCCGCCGCCTTCACAACACGAGAACTTGGCCAACAGTTGTTGCGCCGTCATTTTCTCCGCTTGCTCAGGGTTTTCGCGGTAGACCTGATTAGTTGTTGTTGCACCGTCCGGAACCTCGTTTTCCTTTTTTATTTGCAATTCCATTTTCCATGTCGGAGGTGGTGGTTTTGAGGAATCCTTGGCGGAGTTTGAACGCGATTTTGGGACATCTAGCCCTCTGAAATTTCAGCATTATGTTTTACAATTGACAACCTTCCACGGCTCCGGGACATTTTGAAACCACATTTTTGAATAATTTTGCAGTTTTTGAATGTTTGTGCCGACATCTCGCGGGTTTCGGGATACAACAATCTGTTATACTTTTTACAGTTCATCTTTGAATGCGTCATTCTCTGGTTTTTTCCTAGTTTCAGCTATTTTTCATAGAGAAAATTCGTGTGAAAATTTACTATCCAAAATAGC
This sequence comes from Caenorhabditis sp. 8 KK-2011, assembly GCA_963572245.1. Classification (NCBI taxonomy): domain Eukaryota; kingdom Metazoa; phylum Nematoda; class Chromadorea; order Rhabditida; family Rhabditidae; genus Caenorhabditis; species Caenorhabditis sp. 8 KK-2011. The sequence continues at coordinate 1,523,091 of OY751546.1, read as the reverse complement.
TGAAACTAGGAAAAAAAAACACCAGAAAATGACCCATTTAAAGATGAACCGTAAAAAGTATAACAGTTTGTCAACCGAAACCCGTGAGATGTCGGCACAAACATTCAAAAACGGCGAAAAAAACTACTTTTTTTGTGAAAAAATTTCGATTTTTTTTTATTTCATGCGGTTTCGAAATGTCCCGGAACCCTTTACACAACATACTGAGACAATTTACTGATGTATGGATTCATTGGATTGTGTCCTCTAATAAGGTTTGCCAAATTATCAAACCTAAAAAATCATAGATTTTATAAACCAGGTAAGTTTTATCTCACCGTTTGGCACCTTCCGAATGGTCTTCAAACTGTATTTCATTCTTAAATGTTGTGAATTGTTGTTGTGGGGAATAAAACATGTCGACTTGTTGCATTTGCTGAGGATGACAATTTCGATTGTACGACGAGCGACGACGATTCGACGAGTTTCGAGCGTACGAGAAATTTTTGTTATTACTATTGTTGTTGTAGTTTTGAGTGTAAAAATTGGTTGGTGGTGGGAACTTTTCTTGAACCGAGTTAGTTCTCCTATTTCTTTGGTCGCTGAACGATTGCACACCGTCATTTGTTGAATTGTGCGAACTTTCTCGTAGAGGTCGAATATGCAATTGTCTACCATGCAGCATAATACCTTGAAAATGTACAAGCGCCATGTACAATCCTTCAATCGTTCTTCAAAATAAATCAGTGAAAAAAAGGCGGCTTGACGATAATTTGAACTCACTTGAACACAACCAACGCATGCCTCGATGACGAGTTTCGAACAATAACCTTTTCGACGTGTGCTACCTAAAAAAAGAGAAAAAAATTCCAATTCGCAAACTCCAAGAATTCCCTACTTTATTGAAGACTTCGAATAGTTCAATATCCGATATTGTCGAAAGTAGTCCAGCTACATACGCAGTACGATCGCATCGATCTTGATGACTATACATGGTTCTAGAAGAATGAAATGTGAATTTAGGCCGAGAAATTTCGAAATTCAAAATTTAAAAAATTAATGCCCGCGCATCTACTGTCAAAGGCGCACGTCAAATATCGCTCCTTCGTGTTGAGACCAGATTACTGTAACCTATTTTTTATTTTATTTTTAAGAATAAATTTTTTTTTCAATTTTTTGCTCCGTTCGCTAAGTCCCTGTTCGTTTTTCACAAAGCATAAGAGTGGTGTTTTCCCTAAACAAATAAAAGGCTAACTTTTTATTAGTAAATAATTTTTTTTCTCTTTCTAAAAATCGATTTTTTGGTTCCTTTCCTTCTTTTGTTTTTTTTTTGTCGTGTTGAGGGCAAACTTCCGAAAACAAATAATTTCAGCCATTTTCTTTTTCAGGGCACAGGCATATTTGAAATGAAAACCCCTCAAAACAACGAAAATAAAAAAAAAACTTGTGCGTTGCTTTTTGTCTGCGCTATCCGGTGTGTTCATCATAATGTGTCTCCCCCCTCCCACCACCCACTTTTTTTTTCTCTTGTTGTTCCAAAGTATCTCCCAATCAATACATACATATATTTCCATAGTGTTGTTTCCTCCTTCTTCTTCTTCATCTTCTTCTTTTCGGCCCCCTTTCCTCATTTTCTCATTTTACCACACTTTAATTTTTGTGAGAATCGAAATTTTTTTCCAGGTTGGTTGTCTTCGATTTGCACATTTTCCGTGAGTTTTTTCAAAATGAGAAATTTTTGTAAAAAAAAATATTTTAATTCACGTTTCGAAAAAATCTGACATAGTTTTGTGGGCGGAGCCTATTTTCCCCAAACAGTCCAATTTTGATAAATTTAGGCCCACCAAAAATATTTGTAAACCAGAAATAAAATTAGATTTTATGAAAAATATTAAAACGACACGGTTTTGTGGGCGGAGCCTATTCTTCATGAATTTAGGCTCCGCCCCAAAAAGTGTGCCTGGCGTCAAAACAAACAAATGTATTTCAAAAACCACAAAAATTTAGGTTTCAAAAATACCATTCCTCATGCCTGACACGGTTTTGTGGGCGGAGCCTATTTTCTTGCACTTAGGCCCCACCCACAACATTGTTGGCCAGGGCCTTTTTGTTTTTGCAAATTGTCCTATTCAGGCTCCGCCCTAAAAAGTGTGCCCTATTCAAAACAGTTTTTTGTGAGACGTGAGAGAAAATTTTTTCTTACAATTTTGTGGTCAGAGGTTTTTCTAGAATTTAGGCTCCGCCCTAAAAAGTGTGCAGATTTTGTTTTTTTTTGTAAAATCCTAGCTCGCAGAAGGAGAAAATATATCAAATTGTTTATGGAAATTCCGAAAATTGTGCTTCCACATAATTACATTTTTCGTCGTCTTTTTTTCGGTCGCCCGTTTTTTTCTCTCATTAGCAAATCATTGAATTTCGCATGTCCTAAGTACTGTAAAGATATTTTTTGCGTAAAAAATGAAAAAAAAATATGACCGCATCGTGGGTTGAACCAGCGACCTCTCGAGGCGTAGACATCCATTTACCCAACTGAGCCATACACATTGGATAATTTATTGATTGTCGCGTTTTTTGAGCGTCGCCGACTAGAAAGTGAAAACTCGCCTACATGCATTCCTTTTTATAATTTTTTCTAAAAACTCGATTTTTCATGGAATTGGAGGCGGAGCCTTCTGAAAAATGAAAAAAAAAACAACACATGCATTGATTTTTTGGCGTTTCAAATGAGTCTGTGTGTTCTTTCTCTCTCTCCAGCTCTTTTACGGGTCCACGGAGAGAAGAAAAAAAGAAATTGGGGGAAAAAAAAGAAGTTTTTTTGTTCTTCTCTTCCCTTATCAGTTTGTTATTGTTCTGTCGAAAATTGTAATATTATCTAACTAAGTCGAAAGAATTTTGAGAGGGGTTTGGTTTTTTCTTTGAAATAGGAGAAAAAATTGAGCCTGAATATTGCGGGAACTTCTGGACGAAAAAAATTACAAATTTTCAAAAAATTTTCAGGCCAACCCAAAACAAAAAAAATAGACTGGTCCAAAAAATCTCAAGAAAAAAAAACCAAAGTTCAGATTTTTCAGACCGACGCGAAACTTTTCAAAATTTGATAAAACTCGCCGAGCTGGGAAATTTTGATTTTTTTTTCAATTTTCAGTTTTGAAACTAATTTACTTCAAAAAATCAGAATTCCCAGGCCGGCCCGAAAATTTTGGAAAAAAGATTACTTGAAAACTTAAGGGTTTCGGGGCAGCCCTAAAAATTTTGAATTTTTTTGAGTGAGCTGAGAAATTTCGAAGAATTGGTTTTTTTTCCAGAATTTTCCAGTCCGGCCCGAAAATTTTGATCAAAAAATTCGAATTTTTCAGTCCGGCCCGGGAAATTTTGAGCAAAAAATCAAAATTTTACAGTCCGACACCGGAAAATTTTGATAAAAAACAAAAATTTCCAAAAACTCAGAATTTTTCAGTCCGAGTTTGGGATTTTTGAGGGCTTTGGGTCGGCCATAAAAATGTTTTGGATCAAGCCGGGAAATTTGAAAGAATTTGTTCTTTTTTTCAGAATTTTCCAGTCCGGCCCTGAAAAATTTTGATAAAAAAAATCCGAATTTTTCAGTCCGGCCCGGAAAATTTTTGACCATACTTGGGATAATTGTGGACAAGAGCTCAAAGTTAAACCCCTCTAGTAGGTCCACCCTCCATCAAAAAAAAAAGAACGAAAAAAAAACGATCAGTGAACGACACAAGAAAAAAACGAAGAATGAATGGATGAATGAATGAGCACAGGGAGGTACACAATGATTGTTGACTCCGCCCCTTTTTGCACGCGGCGTGGGTAATAAAAAGGGGCGGAGTCGACGGTCTGTTGGTATACCGCGTGGTGCTCATTCATCCATTCATTATTCACTTTTTTTCTCATTTTTCTGATATATTTAGTTGTCTTTCTTTCTTGTCGCGTTCGTTCTGACCCTTTTCTTCTCCCATTAGTCAAAAGTTATACCTCATGTGGTCATTTGACCAGGCTCTGGGATTTTTGATATTTTCAAAATTTCCATTCACCTGATAATATCAGGGCCGAAATGTTTTTAAAATCACAAAAAGTTTTGTTTTTCTTGATTTTTGTCAAATTTCCCACGAGTCTTCTTCCCCTCCTTTCCTATATAAATATAAATATGAACAACCAAGTGAATAATTTTTCTATTTTCGAAAAAACACAGCCAAAAAAAAATCAGAAAATCGATTTTCCACTTAAACGTAATATGATATTCTGCCCCTGTCGGGTTGTGTTTTTATTAGTATTATTTTTGGCGTCGCTCTCATTTATTATTTCACTAACCCCCCTCCTCTTCTCACAACTTTTTCTCCTTCTCTTTTTCAATTTTTTTTAGGAACATGGTTTTTTTCATTTCGATGAAAAAGACGCTTTGTTGCCATAGTTTTTCTTCAAGTTCATAACTTTTTCATATATTTTTCCTGAAAAAATTCTGAAAATTTTTGTTTTTGAAAAAAATTCAAAAAGTCAGTTTTCTGGAAACTTTTAAACTTTGAAATCTCAACAAATGCGGAAGTTCTGATTTTTCAAAATTTAAAAAAAAATGGTAAAAAATTAGCGTGGAAATAGAAAATTTTTCCAAAAATACACGTAAAATGGCGTTTTTTTTTAAATTTCATTTTGACGCCCATACAATTTATCAAACTCCATTTTCAAAAAAAAAAACAAAAATTTGATATTCTGGAGAATTTGAAATTTTGAAAAAATGCCAATTTTTTGAAAATCTGTTGAAATTTTTTCAAAATTTCAGAAAAATTTTGATCTGAAAAATTTTTATTTTAAAAAATCTCAATTTTCTGAAGTTTTTCGAAAACAGCTAAACTTGCAGATCTCCCTCTTCTCTGAATTTCTCATTTCATATTTCTTCCATTCAGGCCACACCCACAGAACTGTGTCTGATCTAGTAGTTCTCAAAATTTCGATAGTCTGAGTTTTGAATCTTTGGAAGTTTGGGAAATTCGATTTTCTTCAAATTTTAAATCTAAATTTTACAACAAAAAATTCGAAATTATTCGAAATTCAAGAAATCTGAGTTTCGAAATAATTATTTTCAGAAATTTTCAAAAAAAAAATGGAATTTTTTGAAAGTTCGAAAAATCAAGTTTCTCAGAATTCCAATAGCAGAAAATTGGGTCTGAACTTTTTGAAAATTCAGAACTTGAAAAAATCTCGAATAGTTTTCAAAAATTTTTTGTTAAAATTTTTATAAATCCCAATTTCCAGTTTTTTTCCAAATCTCCAAAATTTTCAACAACCATCTGTCCATACATTATATCTCAAACCTATTCAAAAATCCCAATTCTTTGTTCAAGTGAGAAAATGAAGCGAAACAAGAAATAATCGATTGACTTATGTGTCCTCCTCCTGCTGCTAGTGGTGGTTTTCCGTCTTCTTCTTTTTTTTTTATTTTTCTTCTTCTTCTTCTTCTCCTCGCACACGCTTCTTTATGTTTGTATTATTTTTGTGTGTGTGTGTGTGTGTGTGTGTGCCCGGCCGGCCAACCAGCCGGCCGTTCATCTCATTATCTGGTTAAGGGCAAGCCAAAAAAAACGCCAACCCAAATATCACCCAAATCAACATGTATATCAATCGATAGCCCATTTTTCACACCTTCCCCTTTTAAAGGTGAGGGTGCGCAATCGTGCCCCGATGACAAGGACGCTGTTGTGTTTGCTCATGCGCCTTTTCTCTCGCTTCTCTCCTCCCTCTCTCATCTAACCTCTTTCTCTATGTCTCACCCGTTCATTGTGTGCGTGTGTTTTTTTTTTTGATTTCTGAATTTTTTTGTTCTTCTAAAATTGTTGGGTTTGAAAAGAAAACCACGATTTTGAAACGAAAATTACCGTGTTTTTTAAAAAGTACCCGTGAAAAATAGGTGTACTGTAGCGTGTTAACACCGTGACGCAAAAATTCACAATTTTTTTAGTGCTTAAAACTGGAAAAACATGTTCCTTTAAATTTAGAAATTTTGATGAACCTATTCGTATTGTCAATCCAGCCAGATCATCCAACGAGAAATTGATCTACCGTCTGAATCTCTTATTTTGACATGCTCTCTCGTCAAGTTTTTGTGGTAGATCACATTTCCCGTTGGATGATCTGGTCGGATTGACAATAAGAATAAAAAATGAAAAAATTGAATTTAAAAAATGTGTAAATTTTAAAGGCGCATAGATTTTCGGGGGTTTTTCCAACTTTTTTTGAAAAAAAAATTCAATTTTTTCCTTTTTTTATTGTCTTTTCTCTGATTCTCCCCTCAAAACTGTCTCTAATCTAGAAAAATGTGCGAAAAATCCTTGCGCAAGAAAAATTGTGCATTTTTACGTCACGGTGTTTGCACATTTTGCAAAAAAGAAACTCTTCATCGCATTTTTTGCTCCCCACCCTATCAAACAAAAAACCGCTCAATTCCAGAAATCGGTTAAATGTCCAACTGAAGCCATGGCTCAAGTACAACAAGCAAACGTGACACCGCTCTCAAATGGCGGTGCGGTGGTGGTAACATCGGAGAACGGCGCAACGGTGAACGGCATCGACGTCGAAATCCAAAACGGCAATACGACGCCGACGAAAGACGCGTACGGTGCGTCGTCGTCGTCGACGCACGACGTGCTTGATGATCAGGTTCAGTTGTCGCCGGCGTCGTTGCGGCGGCGAAGTACGCGAGCGAGCGCGTTGAAAGCGCAAGAGAAGATCAAGCTGAAAGATGATGTTGTGCAAAGTGTCGCGGCGGCGACGACGAATAGCGACGATGCGAATGATGATGAAATGGATGACGGCGAAGCCGCCGGCTTGACAGAAGACGAGGCAGAAGTGCCGCAGAAAAAGCAGAAACTTGACGATGGCAAAGATCTCGATCAATTTTGCTTTCGCTTCGGACTCCGCGCCAACGACGAGGGCGACGTTTACGCAATGACCGACGAAAGTGAAAACTCGTCGATTCATTCCAGTGAGATGGCTGTGATTCATGCGCATCACGAGAAAATGCTAAGCCGCGAAATGACCGCCGAACAACTCAACGAACGCACAATGATGCGAAAAGAGGCCGAATCGCAGTTGCGAATAGAGGAGGCGAAACTCGCGCTGCTGAAACGTATGAAACAGAGTCAAACGTGCGCAATTCAGAAACTTGCCGAAGCGAAACGAATGACGGCGAATCTGCCGAATTTGAACAGCAATGCGTATAAGCCGATTTTTGCGCCGCCGCTCAACAAATCCTCTACGTCGAATGGTAAACGTGAGTTTTTTACGCAAGAAAATTGAATTTTTTCGTAAATTTTCGCTAAAAAATACGATTTTTTTGTGAAATAACAAAGTTTTTGCCAAAATTTCGCCAAAAAACGCGATAAAAATAAGCAAAAAAAAAAATGCATTTTTTCCAAATTTTCTCCAAAAAACACGATTTTTAAGGCTTAAAAAATTTTTTGGGTTACGAAAGTTTAAATAAAAACAAAAATCGGTCAGATTTTTGTGTAAAAAAGTCAAGTTCTCCAAAAAACGCGTTAAAAATTGGATCAAAACAAGGAAAAACGATAATTTTTGGTCCGCGACGCGTGTCTGCGACGCGGTTTTTTATCAAACTTCCAAAAAAAATTAATTTTCAGCTTCATCCCAACCTCCAACCAAAAACGCGGCACTTCTTGCGTTAGCCGGCATGACACCGCAACAACAACAAGAGCTGCTCGCAAGATTGGCGCAAAACTCGAGTGCCGCGCAACAAGCGCTACTGCAATCTAAAAAAAGTGGCAACAGTGCGCAAATTCAGCAAATGCTCACACAGCTCATTCTCAACGCTCAACAACAAATCAACAAGGATAAGGACAAGACGACACCGCATGTCAATGGCAATTCTGCGGCTGCAGCCGCAGCCTCCTCCTCTTCGTCATCATCATTGGCGGCAGCGCAAAACGCGGCGGCGAACAGTTTGTCGCAAGCGCAAGCCAAATTGATGGCGTCGCAAACGCCGCAACAACGAAGTTTGGCGGCGCGAATGGCGTTCCGTGCGCAAGCCGATAAACAGTTGATGTTGGTCGCGTCGCCGAAAGCACCGCCGCCTGATATGTTCTTCATACCGAACCCGTCGCAACCTGCGTTCACCTACTTGTTGGGATTGGATCTCGTCGTTTCGCGGGTGCTCAAGGATAAGACGTTGGAGAAGTGAGTTTTTTTTTTGTTGGGAGGGAAAAAATTCAAAAATTCTCCAAAAAAATTGAAATTGACCGCTCCGCGAACACGCAACGCGCACGACGAAACTCATTTTTTGATTTCTAACAAAAATTCCTTAAATTTTTCGTGACAAGACCTTATTTCTGAAAAAATTAAATTTTTTTTTCGCGTTTTTCTGGAAAAGTGAAAATTCTATTTTTTCACATTTTTCTGATGTTCGAAAAAGTAAAAATTAACCTTTTTCCAAAAAAAATTGAAACTGACCGCTTCGCAAGCACATGACGCGCACGACGAAACTCGTTTTCTGATTTCTAACAAAAATTCCTTGCATTTTTCGTGACGAGACCCAAAAAAACTCAATTTTTGTGTTCACGTTTTTCTAAATTCTCAAAAAAATCAAAAAATTTCTCTAGAAAAATATGATTTTCTCTCAAATTTTCAGCTATTTTTTCGTTTTTTTGTCCTTATGTGACGTTTTTTGTCCTTATGTTTTTGATAAAAAATACTCGGTCAAGCATTGGAGAAAAGGTCACACCTGTTGTTGTTGTTTATGATGTTATCAATACTACAATAACAACAGATGTGACCTAATTAGACCTTTTTCACACCTCATAAAATTTGAACTTTGTTTGTGCCGCCTGGATTACTGTACAACAGGCTTGGTCGGAGCTGGAAATTTTCCAAAGAGCCGAAACTCACTTCAAAAAAAAAAAATGAAAAACTGCTTTTCTTGATAAAAAAGTATGAATTTTTACCGTAATTTTCAATTTATTAATTCTATTTTTAAAAAACTATGATTTTCTGTAAAATTTCGAAGAAAAAAAGTTTTATGTTTAAAAAAAATCAATAATTTTTCGTTCAGAAAATACACCGACGAACCATACGAGTGTGAAGAATGTCATACCGACTTCACACCATCATGGAAAGCCATCGGTTCACCGCCCGACAAAATGCACCTCTACTGTGAGCAATGTATAAAGAATGCGCAAAAGAAGAAGATTCGCGCCGATCACACAACGTTCCTCAAAAAAGCGTATCAAAAAATCTCGACGCAAGAAAAAGAGTTTGAGAAGAAAATCGCCGAAGGCACTCTGGAACAGGTGTTTGAACAGTCGCGACCATCCGCCGCGACACCAAACGCGGCGACTGTTGCGTCGACGTCGTCATCGTCGCAACCAGCTGTGAATCGACTACATGCGTCCGGTTCTGGAACGAGTACGCCGAAGAGTGCGACACCGGCGACATCGTCGACGCCGAAATTGGCGAGTGGTGCGTCGTCGTCGTCGTCGAGCAAAAAAGCGCCAAATGCTCAACAACTTCAAAATGCGTTCCTGCAACAATTGATGAATAATCCGATGGCGGCGGGAATGATGAGAAATAATGGAATGATGCAGCAAATGGTTAGGCTTTTTTAGTTTTTTAAAAAAGAGACGCAGAGAAAGCAGATTTTTGTGTTAATTTTTCCGAAAAATGTCAGTTTTGAGATGTTTTTCTGGTTTCTCTGCGTCTCTTCCGTCTGACTGTCCTCATTTTCCCCATGTTTCTTCTCTGCACTCTCTCGTCCGCACATACTCTCTACCTTTCTTTTTATCTGTTCCCCCTCTTTCCACAGGATTGTTTAGTGTTCTAGATGAAAAAATCATGTTGTTATTGTTTCAGATGAAAATGTCGGCCTACATGTCGGCGGCAGCTCAACAACAAGCTGCGAGAGGTGTGAACATGCCAAATATGGCACAAATGATGCAACTTATGGCTCAACAACAACAACAACAGCAGCAACAACAACAAGCGGTTAGTTTTTTGATTATTGATTTTTTGTTCTGAAAGGTGGGGATATAACTGCGAGAAAGAAGGTGTGCAATATTCCGTGTTCAATAGAGCGCGCATGATCATCATGACAAAAAATGAGTGTATTATAGGCGAACCTTTGATTTATCAAAAACTCTTGAATTTTGTGAAACAACGACACTCCGCATCGCACGAAAAATAATTTTGACCTATCAATCTTAAATTTGAAAATTTCGAAACGCCAAATTTTTGATCATTAGAGCATTGTATTTGTGGCCGTTGAAACTACCGTTTTTTTTTTTGAGTCTGAAAAAAAAACAACAGTTTAATTTTGATCTACCTTTTTCAATTCGTGAATTTTTGAATCTCAACGTTTTTGGCTATTTTCCAAAAGAAATATAGTTGAGAAATTCAGACAAAATTTTGGAAGCTGAAATCTGACTACGAAAATGATCTACCACCAAAAGCCAATAAAATAGCATGCTAAAATGAGAGATTTAGACAACATACAAACTCGTTAGCTTAAAAATTATTTCAGCAGCAACAACAACAAAACAGTTCATCTTCGTCGGCGGCTTCTGCGGCTGCACAACAACAGCATCTTCTTGGTATGTTTTTTTTTTCTCATTTTTGAAAATCAGGGTATTTTTTGTACCTCGAAAAACATGAGCTTCCCGAAAAGCTCAAAAACTACAGTACTCTTTGTATTTTCCAACAAAAAAAATTTGTTTTCAGCTGCTCTGATGGGTGGAAATGCTGGAAATGCGGCAGCGGGTCTGATGAATCCAAATCTCAACATGATGTTCCAACAATTATCCGCTCAACAACAAAAGCAACTGTTTGAAGCGTTGCGCAAAAAATAGAATAATCATGTTTTTTTTCTTCTCTCTCTCTCTCCACCCTCTCCTATCTCCTCGTTGAAATATCGGGTTAATTTATATAGTTTTTTTTTCTTCTTCAACATTTTTATAATAATACCCTGAAAACATACAAGTCAGAAAAGAAATCGTGTTTTTTTTGTGTTGTTGTTGTACTCTCCAACAAAACTATTCTAACTTATTGTCATTTCTTCAAACATTCTCTTTTATTTTCCCCATTGTCAACGGTTCCTCTCTCTCATCTTCGTGTTTTTATGATTATCATCACTATTATGACTATTGTAAAATAGCCTCCCCGTTTTTTGTCCCATCCAATGTCTCGAGTTGCATTCTACGCGTTTTCTTATCGATATATACCCAACCCCCAAAAACCAACTTGATTTATGTATTTTTTTTTTGGATATTTTTGTGGAATCGAAAACGACAAATCAATCAATCAATAAATAACTTTTTACCAGGCCTGAAAATTTTTCAGGCCCGATTTTGGCCTGGATTTTCGGGTCAAACTAAGCTCTAGACTTATCAAATTCAAAAAAAAATTTGACGATTGACCAAACACTGACGCCTTTGTGGTTTTGTTGGCGCATTTGAAAATTAATTTTTCACCTTTTTATAAAAAAGAAATAAAATAAAATATACCCATTTGATAACATGCGACAAGAAGCATAGTTGATTTTGGTAGAACCCAAAAAACAAACAGTGAAAGGTAAATGCTCAGGATTACCCATAGCGAGACCAGGCGGAAAAGAGAAAAAAGGCGATTATTGTCGAATGCGGAATGGATGCGCTTCAGTGTTGAAAACCCATTGATCAAGTGGCAAGACGGTGTCGTCGGAGAAAATCAGATAGAGATATTTGAAGAGTTCGGCGAACAGGAACGATTGTTGCACGTCGTCTTGTTCGGGTGATGAGGAGTAGACGTTGCGGATGCCCGTGTAGCCGACTTTTCCCTGAAATACGGAAAATTGATTATTTTTTTTTGAATTTTCGTCACGAGACCCAACCACTTTTTTTCTTTCAAAAAAATGAACCTCCTAGATTTAACACAGAAAGGGAAAAATTCTCAAGTTTTTTTTGTTTTGGAAAATCTAACTTTCAAACATATGTCTGGGTTTCGTCACCAAAATTGAATGTTCCTTTAAATTTAGGCGCTTTTTTTGGCAAGTATTGAATTGTGGGCGGAGCCTGAAAGGTCTTTTTTTCGTAGCGAGACCCAACCACATATTTTTCTTCCAAAAAATGCCGCTGTTCATTTTGAGCTCCTATTGTCATTCGATTCTCAGAAATGAGAAAAAAATCACATTTTTTTCTCAGAAAAATTGATTTTTGAAAATCTCGTCTTGGGTCTCGTCACGAAAATTGAAAAAAACTCCAATGTTCCTTTAAATTTAGAACTCAAAAAAGGTTGTGTTTAAAATTTTTTTTCGAGATATGGCATATATTTGGGGGCGGAGCCTGATTTTAGACAATTTTTTTCTCCGAAAAATTGACTTCACAAAAGTTGAATGTTCCTTTAAACATGAAAATTCATGATTTCAGAAAAAAATCTCGAAATAAGGGCACACATTTGTGGGCGGAGCCTAAAACTCGAATTTTGACAAAAAATTCGTTTATATCTCGGGCAAAACCGTGGAAATTTTCCATTTCACAGTGATTTCACATTTTCGCGTAAAGACCGCCGCTTCAAAAAACCAGCTCACCTTACAATACTTGTCCAAATTCATCACATGATCCCACGCCCATTGTCGATACTTCTCGTCTTTTGTCGCTCGCCACAAATAGAACCACGTTTCGACGACTTCGGGCCGTAGAATGTAGTAGGAGTCCTGGGTTCGATCGGTTTTCGCCTCGATCGACGAGGAGAATTGAAACGATTCGGGTCCGATGCCGGTTGTTGAGCGAGCGTATGATTCGTGGCATGTGTGACCAATGTTTTTGCCCAACTCCAGGTAGTGTTTCTGGAAAAAAATTATATTAAAGAGAACCAATATGATCTAGAAAACCAAATGGGCGGAGCTAAATTTCTTGAAAAAAAAATCGAAAAAGTTGGAGTTTTTCAGTGAAGATTTCAGATTTTTCCAAAATTTTCAATTTTTCACTCAAAAATCGGTAATTTTTTCGATATTTCTAGAAAAAATGGGAAAAATTATATTTTTATAGTGGAAAATTTTCAAATCAATTGAAAATTAGAATTTTTTTCCAGGTTTTTTTAAACATTTGTGAAAAATACTTGAAAATGAGCGAGTTTGAGCGAAAAAGTGTCGTAAAAAACGCGCTGTTAAACAACAGGCAAAGCGGAGTGTCGTTTGAAAAAACGCGCTGTTAAACAAGAGGCAGAGCGGAGTGTCGTCAAAAACGCGCTGTTAAACAAGAGGCAACGCGGAGTGTCGTAAAACTCGCTGTTGAACAAGAGGCAGAGCGGAGTGTCGTTAGGTGGAAATCGGAAAATTTCAATTTTTCGTTTTTTGAAAATTTTGACACTTTCTGAAAGACAAATTTTAAGATAACATTTGAAAAAATTAAGTCACGCCCCTTTTTTGGCGAAAAATTGATTTTTTTACAAATTTCGCTTTAAAATCTTAAAGTTCATCGGAAAATCAGAATTTTTCACAAAAAAACTTTTTTTGAAAAAATAAGCCACGCCTCTTTTTCACAAACATCAAGAAAATTGAGAAAATCTATTTTCACAGTGTTAAATTTTGGAAAAATTAGGCCACGCCCCTTTTTCTTCACAAAAATTCTAAAAATTTCCATTTTTCTCCAAATTTTTCGCATTTTTTTTTGAAAATTCCAAAAAAAAACTCACCGCAACAGTTGTATTCTTCTCATTCAACGAGTGCAACACAAACATTCCACCGGAGAAGCATGCCAAATGCTCAAAACTGTGCTCATATCGACTGCCGAACATTTTGGCAAAATACCAAAGAGAACTTTGTTCGGATTTGAATAGCATCTTCTTCTCCATGGCAAAAATGGCCTCGTCGTATTCTTGTTTCGTTTTTTCGTCCTGGAAACGGAATTTTTTCAGTTTTTTTAGAGCAAAATTTAGCTCTTTTTGTCAGCAAAAAATTCTACATTTTTTGAAATTTTCAAATTTTCGTGGTTTTTTTGGCCTCACTTTTTTGCCGCTCGAAATCCATTGTTTGAGAAGATACTCGTACCAACTATCAGCCATTGCTCCCATCGAATAGTGATCTGAAATTTTGAGAAAAAATTGATAATTTTTGCAATTTTCTAGGAAGTTACAGGTTTTCAAAAAATTTTGAATATGATTTTTGACAAAATTTATCAAAATTTTGGTTGAATTCAAGTTTTCATATTCAAAAAACGGTTTTCTACCTCAAAATTTCTACGAAAACCAGAAAAATTGTGTTTTCTTGTGTAAAAAATCCAAAAGTTGTTTTTTTCAAGAAAAACACAAATTTTTAAGTGAAATATTTTTTTCGAAAAAATAATTTTTCCACCTTACGACACTCCGCCTTTACACTTGCGTTAAACAAGGGGCAAAGCGGAGTGTCGTAAACACCGCCTATGAGAGATAATAGAAAAAGAAGAGAGCGCGTCAGAGAAAAAAACGTAGTTTTCAGTGAAAAATTCTCGAAAATTGGAGTTTTTCAATGAAAATTTTCATTTTTTCTTGGAAAAATTCAATTTTTTTTTTATTATTTTGAGATTTTCCGTGATTTTCATCCGAAAACTGCTATTTTTCTCAAAAATTTCTAGAAAAAGTCGAAAAAATTATGATTTTTTGCCTGAAAAACTCGAATTTTTCCAAAATTCTTAATTTTTCATCTAAAAATCTGCTATTTTTCTCAAAACTTTCTAGAAAAAAACGAAAAAATTATAGTTTTTCAGTGAAAATTTCAGTTTTTTCATCCAAAAAAGCCTATAAAAACGAAAATATAGCTTTTCTAGTGAAAAATTCTCAAAAATTTCAATTTTTCCACCCCAAAATCCCATAAAAACTCACGCTGTCCCCATTTCGCAGTCTCCACCGAAATATAAATCGGATACAGTCCATCCGGTTTCTCGATTTCACTCAAAACATCGCGAATTTTCTGCGCTTTTTCGGCATAAATCGTCTTGCCAGTCACATTTGACAAATAATCAAATTCCAATTGAATCGATCCATATTCAGAGAGGATGGCTTTGCCACTCGCCCAATTGTACGTTTTCGATCGTCCCGTTTGGACGTTGATCAACGCGTTCGGAATGCCGGTTTTGGTGTCAAACGCGGGGAGAAGGACGGTTGCAACGTCTTCGGCTTTTTGGAGGAACATTTTGTCATCGGTCAGCGCGTAGATCGATAGAAGACCGCCGACGAATCGGATGTTTGTCTCGAACACTGATACATCACCTTTCTGCAAGAAAAAAATCATGAAAAAGTTGCTCGCACCGACCCGGCCTCGAACCAGCATCGTTTGATTGTGAGTCAAACGCGCTAGCCACTTGGCCATGTGCTACATGTCTTCCCTCTCTCATTATTATGTTTATATACCACAAGGTGAGAGAAAGAGAGAGACGGCCGTGTTTGTCGGTTTCTAGGTCATCATGTTTTTTTTTTGCTTTTTTTTTGTAAAAAACGGAATTTCAAGAAAATCAAAGAAAAAACACTCACCACCGCACTCTTATAATCAAACTCCTCGATCCATTTTCGCGCCTCCTCGTACTCCTCTCTCAACCCGACAATATACAACGTATCGATCGCATCAATAATCGTTGCGCCCGTCTTACCATAGCCGAAAATCGACGACGAATGACCCTCTTTCGAGTTGGGCTTCAGCTCGTTCTCACCCCACGCGTAACGACGATAACCGTCCCATGCGAATTTGATCATCTGGAAAAGGGTTTTTTGGGATTTTTGCATGAAAATAAGGCAATTTATAACATTTTTACCGTATTCACATTTATTGTCACATTTTAAGAAATTCTTGTCACAAAAAAATGGCCTACCTGCTTGACATAGGTCCTCCGTCCTTCGACATCATCAGCCGCACCGATTTCCGGACGTGGAATCGGTATCGGTATGGCTTCTTCGGCTTTTCTGATCAATTCTTCTTGTTGTTTTCGTCGAGTTTCTTCGCGTTCTCTGCAAGCAAAAAAATTATACTTTTATTTTTGAAATGTAGGGAAACCAATATGGATTAGAAGAACATTTTGGTTAAAGGAACATTTGAAAAATGAAAAAAATAACGATTTCTCTTTTTTAACGTATGAAAATACCACGTTTCACGTTTTAAAATCAATTTTTTTTTTTGCATTTTTCAAAGGCGCATAGATTTCTTCAGTCAGGTCTCGCGACGACAAAGATTCTGAGAATTAAAATCAAGAAGTTTCGCGAATTCTGCATTTGTTAGCATCATTTTTTAATCAAAAATGGGTAATTTATTGAAAATCTTCAAAGGCGCACGCACAACACTCTACTCCGGGTCTCGCCTGGAAGAGCTGAATTACTGTGCTGCTTCGAATTTTTTGTTTTTTTTTCTCCCAAAAAACAAATATGAAACTACAAACGTTTTTCAATCGGCAAAAGGAGAAAGTTAAACAAAGCGCTCACCTCGCAAACGTATCCCTAACTCGTATCTCATGCTCATCTCGAAAATACAAATCCGCTCCACCCGACGGCAAGAAGAAGAACGCCGTGACGCAAACCGTCACCAAAAACAGCACACCAACACAAACGACGAGTTGTTCATGCGACCGAAGTCCCATTTTTTCAAAAATCGCGAAGTTTTTCTGCCACCAAGTTCTGCAATTTCGCCTAAATTTTTCCCGCCAAAAAATGAAAAGAAAAACTCACTGAGAATGGATAATTGTTGTAGGTCCAACTCTGAAAAAAACCAAAAACTTTATATCTGCAAGCTATACAATATAATAATACAATAAAAATAACACATAACTGGAATAGAAGGGGAAGGGGGGAGAGAGAAAATGAGATGGAGCGAGAATGATCGATTGACGAGTGAGAGGAAGAGAAAGAGAGGGCAAACAGTGTGATTTTTCCTGGAAGAGACGGATAGGGTATTCATTAATATTATGTTCAGTTGTACAAAGATGACTAGAAAAGCGCTCAAATAAATTATTACAAAGATTATGCCCAAATTCGAATACTTCCATCCCAGCTCGTTGAACAGATCGCGGTGCCGTCGGGCGAGACGCGCAGGCACGAGATGCGATTCTCGTGGCCGTAGAGGACGGTGTGACGTGTGCATTTCAGCGAATCCCAGACGCCGACGCGATAGTCGCCGCAACCGGCGAATAGGATGCGACCGCTTAGACTGAAGTCGACGCAATTTACAGGGAATAGGATGGATTCTTTCTCGTAGACGCAGACTTGACGATCGGCTCTCAGGTCGAACAGGCGACACTGCAAAACAAAATTAGTTTTCGCGGGAAAAAATTTGAAAAATGGGTTGAAAAAGCCTATTTTTAGCTCCTATTTTTAAAAAATTTCAGTTTTTGAAATGTCGCGGTTTCAAAATTTCGCGATTTCAAAATGTCGCAGTTTCAAAATGTCGCGGGTTCGAAATTTCGCGGTTTCAAAATTTCGCGATTTCAAAATGTCGCAGTTTCGAAAAGTCGCGATTTCGAAATGTCGCAACTTCAAGATGTCTTGGTTCCGAATTGTCGCGGTTCCGAAATTTCGCGGTTTCGAAACGTCGCGATTTCAAAATTTCGCGGTTTTGAAATTTTTTGGAAATGAAAAAAAATTTTAATCCGTAAACACCATTTCAACTTTGTCAAAAATGGATACTGTACTCTAAAAATTTTAAAGGTACACAACACTTTCCTTTTGGTCTCATTTGGAAGACCTGAGAAATCATTTTATTAGCCATTTTTTCTATTTTTTTCTGACAAAGAAGGAGTTCAGAATGAAAATTTGTGACTTTATAGATTTTGACACGCTGATGTGAGAAAGATGGCGATTTCAGAGTTTACAAAACTCCTGCGCTCCAAAACTTGAGCAGAAAACATCCCTTATGTGACATTTTTTTGATCAAAAAATAATTGGTCAAGCATTGGAGAAAAGGTCACACCTGTTGTTGTTATTTATGATGTTATCAATACTACAATAACAACAGATGTGACCTAATTAGACCTTGTTCACACCTCATAATATTTGAACTTTCTTTGTGCCGCCTGGATTACTGTACAACAGGCTTGGTCGTAGTCGCAAACTTTGCAAAGAGCCAAAACTCACTTTGAAGAAAAATGAAAAACTTTTCTTGATAAAAGTATGCATTTTTACCGTAATTTTCAAATTATTAATTCAATTTAAAAAAATGTTTTTCTGTAAAATTACTATTTACTATGAAAAAAACTATGATTTTCTGTAAAACTCCGTTTTTTAGGTTGTCATACACAGTGACAAAATTTTAAGAAATTTTTCTGGTACCCTGTTAGGTCAGGTATGGCAGAAAATCTCATTTTTTCTTCAAATTTATTTTTGAGTACTTTGGGGTTATTTCATGCGAGGAGAAACGTTACAACACTTATTTTAAGTGAAAAATACTGAAAATACCAAAAAACTTGGCTTCAAAACAAACTATTATGTTTAGGCGTGAAAAAATTTGGCGTCGATATTGAGATTTTTTCCAAATTTCTTCTAAAAATGTTGAATTTGTTTTGAAAATTTTCAGTTTTTTGGCAAAAATATTATTTGAACTTTGTTTGGAGTGGTGAATTCCATTAGGTTCGCCTTCTTGGAAGAAATTTTTTTCGAGATTTTCACAAAAATTTATCGATTTTTTGAGGAGTTTTGCAAAATCTGACAACGCGATCTTTTTCAGCGTCCACATTTCATCAACAATCTCCAAATTTTCCTTTTTTTAAAATAAAACTCACCGTAGCATCATCCGACCCAGTTGCAAATGCATCACCATTCGGGTGAAAGCGAACAGTGTTGATATCAGCCTCATGCCCTTCAAACGACTGAACACACTGCCCAGTCCTGATATCCCACACCAACGAATGTTTGTCAGCGCCAGCCGAGATGAACGTATTGCCCGTATCGCATTTCGGCACATCAATCGCAAACACATCGCCCGTATGTCCATGAAAGTTCTGAATCAGCTGACCACTTTCCACATCCCATATTGCGCACGTCGAATCGCCGCTCCCCGTCAAAATCAGATTGTCAGATCGGAGAAATGTGCAGCAAGACATGTAGGAGGTATGCGTTGCGACTTGTCGCTTCTTCTGGATGATGTCGTCGTCAAAAGACAGGGGAACAACGCTACATTTATTGTCAAGACCACCGCAGGCGATCATTTGGCTGCTCGGCGAGAACGCGCACGCCATCACCCATGTCGTCGGCATTGTTAGCGCATGTTCCTTGTTTGTCGTAAACGCATCCCACACAATAACCTTGCCATCCTAAAAAAACCATTTTTTTTTCTCAAAAAAAAAAAAAAAAAAAACTGTGTGCACACACCGCGACGCACAACTACACACAAGCCGGCCTACCGTAACCCACCTGCGATGACGAAACAATGTGGCGTTTGTCCAACGACCAATCCATACACAACACTTTGCCGACGTGTCCCTTTAAAATGCGTCGTTGTTTGATGTTCAACGTGGGCATCGGTTCGAGCCGTTCGGCGGCTTGTTGAATCGGTATGTCATTGAGTTTTTGACGTTCTTGATCGAGTTTTTTGCGCAACTCTTCGGCTTCGTGCGCCAATTGTTCGAGATACTCCGATCCTTTTTCGCTGCTACTTTGCGCCGCGTTTTCGGGCATTTTTGAGGAGGGGTGAGAGGGAGAGAGACGCAGACAAAGTGAGATGAGGAGATGTTTAGAATGGCATTGCTGATGATGATCGTAGGGGTTGTCTTCAAAAAATCAAATTTTCAAAAAGAAAGATCCGACGTATTCAAAAAAAAACGTAACTACAGTAATTTTTTTCGAAAAAAAAATTGTCTGAGAAAATTCGGGCTGGCCCTAAAGGTTACTGTAGTTTTTCTGATTTCGAAATTGCCCGGGAAACAAAAATTGAGAAAAAAATCTCCAAAATTTCGAGCCGGATCAAAATCTGAGAAATGTAAACTACAGTACTTTTTCTGACTTTAAACTTTGGCGCGCCCGTTTCAGACCGAATTTTGAAACCAAAAATCCGGGCCGGGCCGAAAATCTTTGAAAAATTTGAAAAAAAACCAGGCCGGCCCAAAATCTGAGAAACGTAAACTACAGCATTTTTTGGAACTTTAAACTTTGGCCCGGCCGTTTCAGGCCGGCCCGAAATTTTTTTGAAAAAAAAAACCAGGCCGACCTAGTAAAAACTACAGTACTTTTTTAAAACTTCAAACTTTGGCGGGTCCGTTTCAGGTCCAATTTTGAAACGAAAAAATTCGGGCCGGCTCGAAAAAGTGTAAAAAAACTACAGTAATCTTTTTTCGGTGCAAAATTCAAAAAAAATCGGGCCGTCCCAGAATCTAGACAACTCCAGGAAAAAAAACAACCCTAGAGAGCGGGCCGGCCCGAAAACTACAGTACTTTCTAGAAAGCCGTTTTTTCGTAAAATGGAGAAAAAAACCGTACACATCAAACATTTTCCCGCATTCTCAGAACCCGCACAAAAAAACCATGGGGAGGAAGAGAAAAAATCGAAAAAGGCACTCTCCTTCTCACACAAACAAAAATAACAGGAGAATGAGAAGAGACGCAGAGAAAAATATCGAGCCGCGGCGCAAAAACAGCGCGACGCGGTTGAACGAAGCAAAAAAAAACAGAGACAAACGGAGAAGCTCTCCGCTTCAAAAAATACACGTTTTATTGAAATGTGGAAAAAAAACATAATGCAAATCATCATCATCAGACAAATGAGCAAAATATGGCAAGAACAACAAAAAAAAAGTGAATTTTTCGATAAAAGGAGAACAAGTGGTATTATGTTTGTTAGTTTGTTGTATTTTCAAAAATTGTCCTTTTTTTAGACACAGCAGACACATCTGATAATATTGACAATGATTGACAAAACTGTGAAGACGGCCAACACCAAGAGCAACACTGTTACCCAGTCCTAGAGGGGGAAAAATGATGATTTTTTTGTTTAGAAAATGGGAGAATTTGTTTACCTGGAGTCTGAAGCAGCAGTCGGAGGCCAATGATCCGCAACACTTGAAATACCAGACAGCGTTTTCTTCTGGACATGTTGAGCCGACAATTGGGGCTGGGCACGCGAGAGCGCTTCGTCTGCAAAAATTTAGATTTTTTTTGGAAAATACGGAAAAGTTGGACATTTTTACCGTTTTTTTATTATTTTTCCGTTTTCACAGCGAACTTTTCTGTTTAGAAATGAAAAAATACAGACAGATCCGAAATCTGAGAAGTGTAAACTACAGTACTTTTTTAACTTAAAACTTTGGCGCACCTGTTTCAGCCCGAATTTCGAGAAAAAATCCGGAAAGTCCCGAAAATAAAAAAAAAAGCATCTGAGACATTTTCAGACCGGCCCGAATCACAAAATCAGAAATACAATTCTTTTTGGAAATTTCTGAAAAGTTAAAAAAACTGAATATTTTTGAGAAAAATACCATTTTTTTGTTGAAATTTTTCACACATTTTTTGAATTTTTTTTGCAAATTAAAAATGAGCAAAAAAAGATTACTGTATACCAAAAATTAGAACATCACGCTCAATTTTTTTTGAGGAATTTCGGCTAAAATTTTATTTCAAAAAAAAATATTTTTCAAGTTTTCGTGGCGAGACCCCAGGAGAAAGGAATTTTTTTCTGAGAAAATTTAAAAAAAAAAAATTTTGCCGAAGTTAATAACGACCAGAAAATTACAAATGATGAGAAACTCCCCTCTTTGACCAAAAGTTTTCAAAAAACGCCTGAAATTTTATTTTTCTTTTTTACGGCAAAATTTTTTACCCCTTTAATATAGGTCACACCACGAAAAATCAAAAACTTCAATTTTGCCCAAAAAAAACTCACTTAATAGTCAACGGCTCAACCGACTTGATATAATCCAACAAATCATCGCCATCCGCCGCCACACTCGGCGCACATACCAACAATCCGATGGTGAACAAGAACAATGGTAGTGTGAAGGCCGACATTTTTTGCTAGTGCTGCTGAGAAAAAAACAATTTTCGTCAACATTTTATAACGAGATGCGAGAAAAAACAAAAAAATGACACATTAAGAGGACAAGAATGTTACACAAAAAAAAACATTGAACAGGCGACAAAAATTGCGAAATGAATCTAACCATAAATCTGGTTGTGCACAATGAAGAGAGCCATACAACATTGTAAAAAAGGGGCGGGGCAAAAAAGGCTCCGCCCAAATTTCTGTGCGCGTCTTTCTAAAAGTGGTCATTCTCGCTCTACCTCAAAAATTTGGAATTTTTCATTGCGACGAATAATGTACCGCGAATTTGAAAATTTCATTTTTCACAGGATTGAAAATCCAATTTTCCTGTTTGAAAATGTTCAAAAAATGGTTTTCGTGGTCTCATTTTAAAGAACCTAGGATTTTTCGTGAAAAATCTGGTTTTCGAGAAAATATGAAAGTTTGAATTTTCAGCGATATTTTTACTGCTAAAAACTCAAATTTTCTCGAAAACTAGAAATTTTCACAAACTCGCTAAGCTCTTTCAAATGAGATCGCTCCTTGAAAAACCAATTTTTAAACATTTTCAAGCAGGAAAATTGATTTTCAATTCTGTAAAAAGCGAAATTTTCAACGTCTCAATAAAAAATAGAGCAAAACAACAAACTTTATTGCACTTATCATCACGAATTGATAACAAAACAATAGTCGTTTGATGTTTCACTATGCTACCGACGATGCATGCCACAATTAAAATAGGTCATTTGGTCTCACCGGGAGATCAGTTATCAATGGAGAAGAAGAAGAAGAAAAAGGAGAAGAGTGGGTGCGGCCGGTCGGAACGTAGCAAAAACAAAACAAAACAAAACAAAAACTTGATTTTTATTGGAAAAACTTTTGGGAATGGCATCTATTGACCGGATTCGTGCATTCTTAAGCGGGGGAAAGGAACATTTTTTTACACTGATTCGATTGGTGCTAAGCAATTGGCTTTATCTTCCAAATGAACAAAATTATTGATGTTTGAAAAATTACACGTTGAATTATTGGCAACAAAAAAAACCTCGCGCATATGGTCTCGTCACGAAAAAAAAATCGCCTCTAAAGTCGAAAAAATAAACCTAGTGCCCATTTAAAGGAACACGACGTTTTTTTATTGAAAAATTTAATTGTAGCACAACCTGCGTATCTGATTCACCATTTTTTCCGTTAAAAAAAATGGTGAGTTAGGCAGGTTGTGATACAAGTAAATTTTTCAATGAAAAAAACGATGTGCTCCTTTAAATGGGTTTTTTCTTGATTTTGGACGCCGCTTTAATGTTTGTTTTCGTGGCGAGACCATGTGCGCGAGGTTTTTTTCTTTGATTTTTCAGTCGCCAAAAGTTTAACGTGAAATTTTTCAAGCATCAATAACTCCGTTGATTTTGAAGATAAAGCCAAATGCTTAGCACCATTTGAATCAGCGTAATTTTCTGAACAAGACCAAAACCTTGAAATTGTTGACATTTTTCTTGTGTAAAGGGGTGTATTCAGTGGAACGAAATGTTTTTCTCTAATTTTGTCAATCATTTTCAAAACCAAAACCACAAAAAAACTTCAAATTAAGACTTTCAACAAAAAAAGATGTCATCAAGATAATTTTTTCCGGAACGAAAAAAAAAGTTGTTTTTACCAAAACGATCAATAAAGAAGAAGAAGAAGAGGAGGAAATGGGGAAAACGATGATGACCTTGGCAGAAACAGAAGACAAAAAAAAACATTTTGACACAGGTAAGCCAATGAGTCACTTGACTTTACATATGGCATTGAGGGGAGAAATTGTTTCCCGCCAAAAAAACAACTATTGTGTTTAGCGATGAATGTGTCATGAATATCAGATATATAACCTAAATATTCAGGAGGAGGAGGAGGAGGAAAGCGCGGCAAAAAAATGGAGAGAATGAATGGTTGGTGAATATAAAACCTGTCACCGTAATCGAACAGAAAACTGGTCGACTACTTGGACGAATTAATCGATTTGGGGGATTGAGCGAAAGTTTTCCTTTTTTTATGTTAGTGGCGGGTAGAGATGGAAATGAATGCGCGGGCAATATGAAAAAGGTGGCGTGGTGAGAAGGCAATAAATATCATAAACTGACAGAAGGACAACAGATGGTGCTTGTAAGAGGTTTCTCACCGCAAAATCTGACTTAAATGTGCATTGATTTTCCCTGGAAAACAGCGTAACGCTGAAAACTTGAAAAAAATGAGCATGAACAAAAATAAAATATATTATCAACAGAGCGCACTTGAATGCGTGACCGTTGTTTTACTCTTCCACCTAATTTTCGGTCATTTTTCAAAATAACAAATTTATTTTTTTTTAATTGAAACCCGCAAGGTACAATAACCAGTAACAAAAATGTCAAGATGAAAGAAAATAATCAAGATTGTCTGCTCAATTGCATGAAATTCGTTTTGTCGCAAAATTGACAAACTCCAGAACTCGACGGCAATGTCAACGACAACATTGGCAGATAGAAAAACGTTGAAAACGTCCAACTCGTTATCGAAATCACCACCAAGAACACGCCAACCTGATAGAACGCGTGCGTTTTGGCGAGAAGCATCGAGGCGCCGGCGAGGAATGAGGTGAACGCGGCAAGTGTGACAGGTCCGACACCTTTCGCAGTCGCCTCGCGAATTCGATGCTCATTGCAGCCGAAACGCGGCAAACCGGCGCCGTAGTGAAGTGTGTAGTCGAACGATAAACCGACGACCAGGACAAGAATCACCGCTTCGAGAACACCCAAAACCCATCCAAGTAGTGTGACGATTGCCGACGATGTTGTGATTATACACGCTATTGTGACGACAGCAGCGATTGCCTGAAATATGTTTTTTTTAATGAGAAAAAAATAAAGGCGCACACACTTCTCCTAGATGGTCTTAGAGCGCGCACACACACACACGCCACACAAATGCTACAGTACGACTGATTTTCGAAAATCGAGAAAGGGTGGTTTTAAAAGAGACGCAGAGAAACTAGGGGTCACGAAAAATTCACGTTTTTAACTGAAAACTGCAAAAAAATCAACGTGACCTATATAAGTATTCAGTTAATGCAATGTGCAAAGTAAAAAATGGGCAAAAAATTGAAGAAAACAGGATTTTTTCTAAGAATTTTGAAAATCTGCATGTTGGGATATGACTTCCTTTCAATTTTACACACTTTTAAATAAATATTTTTAACGAAAATGATTCATTTCGTCAAAATCATGAAGGATTACTACTTTGCACGATATTTTTGCCTTTTTTCTTACTATTCACATTGAATAATTCTCTGTTTTTCTCTGCGCCTCTACTAATTATCGCATAATATGATTTTCTCTCAAATTTTCTGCTATTTTTCTCAATTTTTTGTCGTTTTTGTCCTTATGTGACATTTTTTTGATCAAAAATAAATAGTCAACAAGCATTGGAGAAAAGGTCACACCTGTTGTTGTTATTTATGATGTTCTCAATACTACAATAACAACAGATGTGACCTAATTAGACCTTTTTCACACCTCATAATATTTGAGCTTTGTTTGTGCCGCCTGGATTACTGTACAACAGGCTTGGTCGGAGCTGGAAATTTTCCGAAGGTCTGGACCACTTTTCCAGTTCTAAAAAGTGGAAATACAAGTCCCGGACTTAATTCAATTAAAAAAAAACTATGATTTTCGGTAAAATGTTTGAAATGTTCACCTAATTTGCTCCGTTTTTTTGGTTGTCATACACAGTGACAAAATTTTAAGGATTTTTTGGTACCCTGTTAGTTTACCTGAAAGCGCAATTGAATGAATGCAAAAATGGCGACAAATATGATGGATCCAACAACCGAGCTGATACAATCCGACACAATCGATTTGAGCAGATCAAACCACGTCGACATCAGCCACCATTCCGGCGACCACCATCCATCATCAGGTTTCGTCAATTCGAGCTGATCAAAAGCTTTGCTCAACTTTTCGAATCGATGATTATACTTCAAATCGGTGGGAAGCATAGCCGTGTATCCGACAAGTGCAAACGTGTCACTATCGAAAATCGGCGTGTCGTTGTAGGATGTTGGTAGGTAGGACGTCGAGTTTCGCAGGCAAAAATCGAGGTAAGTATTAGAGAACAGGCTATTGGTAACATTACAGCATAGAAAACCCTTGGCACATGGATACGCGGCTGACCAATCCAAAAACTTTTCCGGCCAAAATTTGTGAGGATGTCGGATGAATGGTAGTTCTCGGATTTTCCGCAACGTTTTCGCCAACTTTCGCACTTTTCTCGGCGTGTTCAGCTGAAACATCGCGTCCGATCGAAGGCTCGTTGTCGCGTTCGCGCGAAACGTCGACAACGAGTACACCGGTTCGACACCCCACACAACTCGCGAAGTCAGAGGAAGCGCGATTTTCGTCGCGACAAACTCGAAATTCTTCTCCGCGTTGTTGTCGTACCACTCGTGCAAATTGTCCGACGTGAACAATTGCAGCGGGTTGTATTCGGGTAGATGAAGACCTTCGTAGGTGATGCCGGCGCCGCCGATCGCCACAATTCCCAACAACGCCATGAACACGAATCGACCTTGCATCAAGACGTGTGGCAACAACACGTACATCACGTGCGTCAGGGTGGATCGAAACGGCACTTTTGGAGTCGGGAAACAATCCATGTGTCGATATTGGATGAGTAGAAAAGCGGGCAAGAATGAGACGACCAAAAAGTAGTTGATGATAACTGTGACACCAGCAAACAATCCAAAACATCTGCAAGAAATTGAGTTTTAAGAAATCTAGAAAAAGTATGATAACATTTTTCTCCAGAAAACTGAAAAGGTCACGCCACGAAAATTTAAAACATTATTTCATTCAAATTTTTTTGCGTTTTTTGGGTCATCTTTTTTTCTCCAAAATAGACAAAAAAAGTTGGTCTAGCCCCACCAAATGGGAAAATGTCACACCTGTTGTTATTCATCATGATATAATCAATATTATAACAACAACAACAACATATGGTGATGTGACCTAATTAGACCTTTTTCACAGCTCATAAAATCTGAACTCTCTTTGTGCCGCCTGGGTTACTGTACAACTTTAGCTTTGTTTTTTTTTTTTTAGGTTTTTCAGCCATTTTTCTTCGTTTTTTTTGGTCGTTTGAGAAATTGCAGCACTTTCTCAACGTAGAAAAAAAATGCAAAAAAAAACTGCAATTTTACCTTTTTTTTCAAAAAAATTTCAACATTTTCCACTGGAAAAACATGGAAAAAATTCGAAATGAAAAAGGATGAAATCATTGGAAAATATTGCTATTTTTTCGAAAAATAAGGTCAAATTTCAGTTTTTTTTCGGCTCTACGATCTTTTTTGGCTCTTTTTCAAATTTTAACTTTTTTCTAGCTTCGAAATTCGAGTTTTTAAGATTTTACCGAAATAGTATGGGGCTTTAGAAGTGTGGGGATGTTAAATTTTTTGAGGTATTTTTAAAAGTGGCGAATTGTCAGTTGGCGACCTGTCGTAGAGCCTTTTTTCACGTTGCACATGGCATTAGGCCAGGTACGAAAAAGTTGCAAAAAAAGAAAAGATTTCTCATATGTGACACGTGGCACATTTCAAATCTTTCAGAAAATTCCGAGTTTTTGACCATTTTTTTTTCAAAAATTCTCACAAAACCTTACCTGAACACAATTACATTCGAAGTAATATTGATGAAAAATGGAACAACAGTCGAGAAACATGTCAAGAACATTGTGAACGATGTGTGCATCAAAAACTGTAAGAATAATTTTTGTTAAAAAAAAACAAAAAAAACCTGACCAACCTCATGAAAACTTTCCTGATTCAAATGTTTCGGAAAATTCGACTTTAACAGAAACGCATCATCCGCTCCAATCGCAATGAGTAGCACAAACGTGACCAGGTTCAGCAGGGGAAATTCATCAGTAAACAAACAATAGACGCCAAGCGATCCGATAACCGAGATTGTCAGGAGTACAATAACAACAAACGCGTAGAGAAGTGATTGCGAGTGGATGGTGACGACAATCATGACGAGTAGCGCGGCGAGAAGAGCCAAAAGCGAATCGCGCAACGCGGCGACGAGTAGACGATCGCGTTTCACATCCATTAGAAGGCCTTTCAATCGAAAATCGCTTTTCTTCGAGTATTCAACGATTCCTTGTTCCAAATCATCATACAACAACACGTCGACCGGTATACTTTGTGTCACATATCCGGTCAATGTGAAAACTGGTAGAAATGTGTTGAGGAGCATTGGCGAGACATCTTTCGATTTCGGCAAAATCCGATAGAACAAATCGTAGATCATTTGCGACGCGCACTCTTTCGGCAACCCCGTACACGTTTTACAAACACCCAAACATTTCTCGTCGCGACACGACAAAATCGGCGCACGATACAGCCAACAGTCGTCGATCAGTTTGCGAACGTGTGCGACGTCGGACGCGTCGAGTTGCGTACAGTTGACGCGTAGATTTGGCGACAGGCACGCGAAATAGTTGGCCGCGCTCCAAATGTTTCGGTACGGTGTGAACGCGTCGAAACGAGACAGCTGTTTGGTGATGTTCGATTGAAGTGAGCAGAGTTTGGCGAGAAATTCGAGATTGTAGAGTTGATCGTATGCGTCGAGTTCGATGACGATTTGAGACAAATGATCCACTGCAAATTTTTGAAATTTTTCTTTGAATCTCTTACTTTTACACGCTATTTTACTTTGGTGAAAAATGGAATTTTCAAAGAAATAGTGACTTAAATAAGGCCAAAGCAGGAGACACCACCTAGGCGCAGAAATGGTCTAGAAAATCTATGATCCGCAGTGCTTCGCACTTGAAGAACGGGTCGCCCCTTTACCCCTTTGCTTTGAAAATATCAGAAAAGTGAGAAAAAAGAAAAAAAAAACCTGCTGTCAGGACAATTTTAGGCCGGCCCAGAAAATTTTCAGAAATTTTTTTGTGATAAAATTTTTTCGCAAAACGAAACCTCAATCTCTTACCGACAAAAAATTCTCCAAATATTTTAGTTCAAAATGTTTTGCAAAATTGAAAAACCTCCAATTTGTTGTCAATGCAGTTTCGAAAGTTGGGCCAGACCAGAAAATTTGTGCTCACAAAAATTTTCCGGAAAAATGGAAAAATCTCAATTTTCCTGACAAAAAAATTTCAGTCCGGCCCAGAAAATTTTAGGCTTTTCACAAAACTAAAAAAACCACATTTTTGCTGACAAAAAAAAATGAAAAATAGATAATTCTGAACATACCTGGCCTAAGAGGGTAACAAAAAAAAAACGAGAAGAAAAAAGAATCAAAAAGAACGAGACAAGAAAGGAAAAAAAAATAAAATATTAGAAAACGAAGAAAAAGGTGAATAATGAATGAATGAATGAGCACAGGAAGACACATAGACTGTTGACTCCGCCCCTTTTTGCACGACGCGGCGTGGGTTGTAAAAGTGGGCGGGGCCCAATGCCTCATTTCTCTATTCCTCTCTGTCATTATCACGCCGCGTTGGTCAGACAAAGAGAGGACGACCCCTCAAATATGGGCAAATCTTCCGGTGTTCATTTATTCTTCACTTTTTGCTCAGTTTTATAATTATGTGGATTTACGGAAGGTTTGAAGGAACACGAAAGCCGAATAAACAATTCATCCAAAGTCGTGTTCCGTCAAACCATCCGGAAATCAGAATTATCTCAACGAAGGAGAGATAATATTGTTTTCTTTTTTTTTCTTCTCGTTTTTTTTTGACACTCTCTTAGGTCAGGTATGGTTTTAGACTTGAACTTTTTTGCGGTAAATTTTTTGAAAAATCTCAATCTTGTTGACCAGATACTTTCAGACAGGCTGGAAAAATTGTAGAACTTTTTTTTGAGGAAAATCGCTGTCAGAAATTCTATGCTCGAAAAATCAATTTTTGAGAAAATAGTAAAGCTTGGAAATTTGTCAGAGAAAAGTGTGCATAGATATCATAGGTCCCCTTTGTCAGGCGGGGGGTCCTAACTTTTCGAAAGAAGGGGGGGTCCTAACTCTTTAAAAAAAAATGTTGATCTTTTTTTTTGTTGGAAAAATTTCTCACCATCTCACCTCTTTCACCCCCAAATTCTCCCTCACTGTTCAAGTTCAGCCCTCCAGCCGGCCTCGAACTTGGACCTCATAGATCCACGCGCTAGGCTCTTATCCACTACACCACAAGGGATATGAGAAAAAGGGAGAGAACTTCAAATATGTGCAGCTTCCTCTCCCTTTCTGAGAGGAGTGGACGCCGGTGTGTTTATCTTGTTTTTTTTTCAATGAATTTTCAAATTTGAAAAAAAAAACTTGTTCCAGGTGTTGGATTGGGTTAAAAAAAATTTCCCCCCGGTGAAAAACCTTCCTTGACAATGTAAGACAAAAAAATCCGGTGTAAAACCAATACTCGGACGGTGGGACCCCCCCCCCCTCAAATTTTGAAAAAAAATTTGATTTTGTCTGTTTTCAACGTCGAAAAAAAATATATGAAAGTTGTCAGATTGAGTAAAAAAAAATTTCTGCTCGACAAAAAACCTCCCTTAACAAAACTGCGTCGAAAGATTCTGAATCCGAGTAAAATTATTGCGGTGGGACCCCCCCCCCCTTTTCATGCCCAATTTTGGGCATAAAAAGGGGGGGGGGGGGGTCCCACCGCGAAAGTTGAGGTCCAATTTAAAATTTTTCGACGGCATTGTGTTCAGGGAGGTTTTTTGTCGAGCAAAAATTTTTTCTAACCTAAACATACCCCGGGAACGTAATTTTTTTTCACCTCAAAAACTGGCAAAATTGAAAAAATTTTCGAAATTTTCAAAAGGCTTTAATTTGATTTTTTTTGTTAACCAGAATGTTTTTAGGTGGCAGGAGGCAAAAAAAAAAGATTTTTCCAAGTTCTATCCTGATAACGCAAAAAAAAATCAAAAATTAATATTTTTGTGAAAGTGAACAAAGACCATATTGTAAGATATGGATATCTTTTATCAAAACATTCCTCTTTTTTGAAATAAACTATAGTTGACTCGGAAAGGACTAAGAAAACAAGCAAAAATAAGATCTAAAGCTAGATCAAAAAGCGGCGGTTATGTATCCTTTATACTGTACACTTGACTTTGTTGTAACAAATAAGGGGCCTTCATTTCTAGGCTTCTCTTATTGAGAAAGTAAGGATATGTAGATGTGTCCCATGTGGTGTAGTGGTTAAGAAGATAGGCTGCGCGGTGGAGGCTATAGCGAAGATTGTAAGTTCGCATCCGGGTAGCACCAACAAAAAAATTTTTTTTTTTTTTTGAAAAAAATGGACAAATTTTTTTTTATTTGTAAGGATAGGGGGGGGGGGGGGGGGGGGGTGCTAACAGCTGAAAAATTGCTGTGGGGGGGGGTCCTAACAAAAAACCCGTCCTGGTGGTTATGATATGTATGAAAGTGTGTATTCACCTTCCCAAAAATTTCAGGCCGGCCTTGAAAATTTGAGGACTAAAAATTTTCACAAAAATAATTTTCAGAAGAATAAAAAATCTCAAACTTTCTGCACAAAAAAATTTGGAGCGACCCGGATAAAACCCTGAAGAATCTTTTCGCAGCTCAAAAATTTTTCAGTTCTGCCTAGAAAATCTGACATTATTCTTGAAGATTTTTTAGCCCAAAAATGTTTTTCTGAAATTTCGGAAAACTTAAAATTTGTAATTTTTTATACCCAAAAAAAGAGATTTATCAACGAAAAAGGCGGATTTTCCAACACTCAATAAATCACAGCTATAATTTTTTCACCTTCCCAAAACCCTGTCAAAAAAACCACTCACTCAATGGAATCGGCGCATCATAACAGGCAACTTGATTGATAGCCGACAATAAATTATCAGCCCAACTTCGTTTTTTTCTCCGATTCTTCGTGTTCGTCGGTTCACTGAGCGGTTGTCCAACATCCCGTTCGATAGGTCTCGGATTGGAGAACGAGACGCGATTCGAATACATTAGTGCCGGTTGAACACGTGCCCATGCTAGTCGCGCACCCGACAATTCCGTGTCTTTTGTGTCGAATCCCTGGGAAAAAAAAACAATATGGTTTTGTAGTTCAAAAGCATTGTTTTTATGATTTATTCCGAGAGAAGTTCACAGGATTATCTGCACTTGACATCATTTACCTTATTAGAAGTTGAAATTTTTTTTGGTGCGAGAAGAAAGGTCATATTTATGAGGACTTTGGAGAAAATGAGAGACGATTAAAAAAAAAAAATGGTGATCCAAAATTTTCAGAAAAAATCAAAAATGGTTGAAAAAAGTCAGATTTTTTGGGTCATTTTTTTGACAGATCTAAATTTTTCAGAAAAAAAAGTTGGCCCAGTTTTATTTTCAAAAAAAAATTTTAAGAAATTATTGTCAGCGGAAAAACTCAAAAATTTTCAGATCTCGGGCCGGATCCAAAATTAAAAAATTTATTTTTTGAAAAATATTTTCAACAAAAAAAAAATTGAAAATTTGTCTCGGGTCCTGAAAAAGATTTAGGCCTAAAAAATTTTGAAAAAAGTAAGAAGTACCATATTGTTTGGCCTAATTTTCAAAGATCCAAAATTTTCTGACAAAAAAATCGGCCTAATTGGTTTTCGAAAAAATTTCAAAATTATTTTCAACTTCTAAAAACTTTAACTTTTTAGATTCGAAAAAAATTCAGAAAATTTTTTTGTTCATAAAAATTTGCTCGAGATTCGAAATTTTCCCAAAAAAAAAGTGAAAATTCCGAAAATTTCCCACCCCTAATTATTACCTCAATCAAAGCAAAATTTGAAAAAAAAAACTCACTATCTCCGCATTCTGCGACAATCGAATCGGGAAGAACCACAACAACACCGCCGGTAGACATGTGCAAACTATAAACGGAGCAAAAAAATATGAAAACGGATGAAAATATAGTGAACGGCTATAGATATGAGTGATGAAATACATTTCTTTCGTTGTTGTACCTTGACTGAAGGAGGGAGGATGGAAACGATGCATGGACAGTGTCCAACCAAAGTGAAAGTGGAATTGGGGGGAGAGGGAGAGAGAGAGAGAGAGAGAGACGCAGACAACAACCGGTTAGGCTAATCTAAAGCTATAGATTTCTATTAATGTTGTTGTTTATTTAGGTGCGTGACAAGTCTAATTACAACTTTGCGCAAGTTTTGAACTTTTATTTCAGCAGCGACGAGATAGCGCGGAAAAATGAGAGATTTAGAGATTTTTCAACTTTTTCATGGAAAAACTTGATAGCTGCAAATGATAAAAAGAGAGCGCAGACAAAGCATTATAGGCGCATGTCGTAAAAATTGGTTTTTTTCAACAAAAAACGGATTTTCGACGAAATAGCATGAAAAATGAGAGATTTACAGAAAAAAAAAAACATGTGCTGGAAAAAAATTTGGCAAATTTCCATGTAAAATTTGAGAGCTGCATGTGATAGAGATAGAGCGCAGACATAAAATCTCAAAGGCGCACGTCATAAAAGTTTCACATTTTTCTAGAAGAAAAAAACGTGAAATTCGGATTTCAGGTTAATCAACAAAACAGCATCGAAAAACGAGAGACGCAGAGAGAAAATGTTCACGTTTTTCTGATTAGAAAAAACCTTTAAACCTCTAAAACCCCACGAAAATAGCTCTAGTTTTCCAAGGAAAAAAAAAGAAAAAAAACATTCTCTGTGAATCTTCACGTCACGGTGTATGCACACGTGCATTGCATACCGTACACCATTTATTTATTTACTTTTATTCATTTTCTCCTAAAAACTTGAAATTCTCATTTTCCAGCACTTTCTAATCGTCAAAACGGCATGGATTACACTTCTAATCAAAATCCAACCAGTTTTCAAGCATTTTAGCCAAAAAAATTTGCATTTTCAATGCATTTTCATTCATTGCGCAAAATAAGACTTCTGGTTTCTCCTTTTTTCGCGAAATTTCGGATTAAACACAATCCGTTTCACTTTTCTCAACAAAACCATAAAAAAGGTAAGAAAAAGTATTACACAACCAACATTGGAAGGGATCAAAACACCAAAAAGCCCACGAAAATGCACATAAAAATCTTCATTCTAAAAAATTTCACTATATTTCAAAGAAAAACAATGTACAAAGAAAGATGAGCAAGGCACAAAAAAAGAAATGACAAAAAAGAAAAGAAAAGGAAAAACTGGCACCCATTTTTGGTAGAAACCCCAACAATGTCATTTTCTCGGAAATTATCGATTTGGTGAGAAAAAACAAAACAAGATATATATAAATATATGGTATATTAGAATTATTATGGCAAAGAAATAGAGAGGGAAAACGTGTTGTTGGTGTTGTTGGTTTTTTTTTGTTTGTTGGTGAGCAAAAAGTGTATCAAAAAAACGACGAAACGAAAAGAAATAAAACAATGTCACAGGGAGAGATACTAGGGGTTATTCATTTTTGTTGTTGTGTTGTGTTGTTGTAAATATATTGATTATTGTTTGTAGGGGTGTTCACGCGAAGCACCCAATAGACGACGACTGTTAAGCATTGCACCTGAACATGTATTATTAGATTTAGAGAGAGTTTTCTTAATTTCCCGCCATGCTCTAGAAAAAGCGCAAAGAAGTGTGTTAGCACCACAAAGGAGAGCAAAAAAAAAACGAGGACAGAAAAATTTCCGGGAAAACGACAGAGATCAAATTTTGGAATGTACTCGATAAATATATACAGACAAAAAATGAAGAAATGAAAAAATATGAACAATTCCTAAGCCCATTGTCTATTATTATGATACCCACCAGCTTGTTGACTCGTCACATCAACACCCGCATAGTCGGCGTATTGTTGAGCGGCTTGCGCTTGCGCTTGCGCATGTTGCTGCTGTTGTTGCGTTTGTTGTCCGGCGGCGGCAAGAATGCCGTTGTACTGCGCTGCTGCGCCGGCCGCTGCGTATTGTTGTTGGAGAGCGGCGGCCGCGTTCAAATCGTATAATCCGTGGCTGGAAAGAGGAAATTGGGGATTTTTTGGGGAGGAAGAGAGAGAGAGAAAATGCGCTCTATTGAACACCTATTTGCAATAAAGTAAGATTTGAAAATATTGATTTTTTTACTTGTCAATTTTGAGACCATTTTTCACATTTTTTTAGCAAAAAATTCTAAAAATCGGTTTTTTTTTAAATTTTTGCGAATTCTCATATTTTTCCGGCCAAATCTCAAAATTTCTGGGTTGAAATTTTTTCAACAAAAAACCCCGAAAAATCAGAATTTTACGTCACTTTTCACGTTTTTAAAAAATATTTTCTGAATTTTTCAAAAACTTCAGAACTACCTGAAAATCTAATTTTGTTCCAGATTTCGGGAAAATTTTTTCCGGGAAAATTTTTTCTAATAAAAAAAACCCGAAAAATCAGAATTTTACGTGTATTTTTTGAAAAAAATTCCATTCGACGCCATTTTTTCACGTTTTTTTTTTAATTTCGCATTTTTTAAAAATTCTGATTTTTTCAAAAAAAAAAAACTAGGTCAAAGTTTTTTGGAGAAAAAATACAATTTTGACACCATTTTTTCCACGTTTTTTTTTCGAATTCACATTTTCTTAATTTTTTTTGGATTTTTTAAAAACTTCGAAACGTAAAAATTTAGCTTTTTTCCAGATTTGAAAAAAATTAAGTTTTTGTCTTGCATTTTTTTAAAACTTGAGATATTTTTTAAAAATTTCTGATTTTTCAAAAACAGAACAAAAAATAGATCAAAATTTTTTTTTTTTTTTGACACCATTTTTTTTGAATTTTTGCATTTTTCAAAAACTTCAAATTTACTTGAATTTTATACATTTTATAACGCGAATTTTTTTTCCTATTTTTTCACATGTTCCTTCAACAAAAATGTACTGTATTTAGCCCCGCCCATTTGGTTTTCTAGACCCCCTATCACTCTTTCACAAACAAGATGAAAAAGAAAGAGAGAGAGTCAGTTGCTTTTAGCCCATTAAAAATGTTGCAAGAAAACAACAAACGCACAACTGTCCAGTGACCAAGAAAAAAATCGATAATATAAAAAAAAAACCAACTCACTTCAACAACAACTGCTGATATTCCGCAGCTTGTTGCTGCTGCAAAAGTGCGGCTTGTTGCGCTGACGCCAACGCAGCCGTTCCGGCACTCGCCGCATGCAATTGCGATTGTTGTTGCATGAGGAGGGCGGCTTGCGATGTGGCTGCTGCGGCGGCGGCGGCGGCGGCGGCTGAGGAGCCGTTTGCGCCGTTGCTCGCCGTACGACCACCGGGGCTCATGACAATCGGTGCACCGCACACCGCCATTGTTGGTGATCGTGCCAACGGATTGCCCATCATTGGCAACATGCCAGCGCGTGCTTGTTGTTGTTGAACGAGGGCGGCTTCTGCAAAAATAGGTAATTTTTGAAGATAGGGTTGGCTTTTTGGCCTATTTTAGGCCTTGGATCAGGTCAAAAACGGTTTATCCTGATTTTCTTTTCTGAAAAATCGCAGAGGCCATTTTGAAAATAAGTGTTTCCACGTTTCTGGCCAAAATATGTCGTAAGATAGCGATTTTCCGAAAACCCGGGAAATATACGTTTCAAGGCCCAAACAATAGAGTCTAGCTCTCTCTCATTATTTTTTTTTCTCTATTCTTTAGAGTTGCTAGTAGCCGGGCAGTATCCTTTTCTAGGTCACCATATGGCTCATTAGTGTTCACACCTTTTGATGTTATCTATAAAATATGGCATACTTGTTGTTATGAGCAACAACAACATATGGTGACCTAGAAAAAGTCAACAAGAAATATGTGTGAATAGGAAGGGAGGGCTGAATAAAAATGAGGGACCAGAAGAAATAGGTCTGAAAAAATGTGACCAAAGGGTTCGGGAAAAACTGAAAATCTTGTCCGAGAGAAATACAAAACTTCATATGGGATTCGATTATCATACCGGCCAATTGATCATAGGAGGTGTAACTTTGGACTTTTTCCTACAGGGGAAGGTTTTTGAAAGAGAAAAAGGGTGTATACTAGTAACTCTGAAATTTTTTGAGAGCTAAGATCGAGATTTTTCAGATTTTCCTTTTTTTGTCAAATAAAAATGCTAAGCCTGAAATTTTCTTTGACTTTTCAAATTTCCAAATTTTTAGTCAAAAAAAGTTGGGCCTAAATTTTTCCGGATTTTTTGATTTCTGTTGATTTTTCGGAAAAAAATATGTTAAGCCTCGATTTTTTCGGGCTGAACTAAAATTGTTTCGACAGAAAGCTTGAGATTTTTCAGATTTCAGAAAAAAAGGTAGTCTTTTCAAAGCCTAGACTTTACTTTTTGTTTTTTTTTTTTAAATTTCAAGTCTAGACTTTTCCAGGCCTTGAAATTTTCGTCAGAAAGCAATTTTTATAGCTAAAAACTCAAAAAAACCCAGAATTTTCACTAGAATTTTGTTAAAAAATCATCAATTTTTCAAAAAAAAAAAAAAAAACTCACGAATCGCCGCCGCCAACGGCTGCTGTTTAACCGCCGCCAAATGCGCAGCAGCCAACGCCGACTGCTCCGCCCCCGATCGATACGTCCCATTGATAATGGCCAACTCCATCAACTGCTTGCGTTTCAGCTCGTCTTCACCTTCCGGCGCCGGCACCAACAGCTTGCGCACCTCATCGACGGCGCGCAACAACTTGACTTTGGCTCGATTCTCCGTATCCTCGCACTGAATCAACACGTGTAACTCTTCCGACAAATGTTCCCAATTCGGTTTGCCGCGATTCATCTCCTCCTTCTTTTTGTCGCGCATCGAACCGCGACCTCTGACCATGATTTTACAACCTGTCTCTTGTTCCAATTGTTTGGCCGTCATCCCGCGCGGACCCAATATTCGACCGACAAAATTGTACTAAAAGAAAAGAGAGGGGTTTTCTACTCAAAAATCAAAAAAAAACTTCTCCAAGACAAAGGGGTTAACTAACTTTTAAAAATCAATTTTCAGAAAATTCGAAAATTTCTAGAGGTCACTTAATTTTAGCAAAAAACTGCATATTTTCAGGGTTTTTTTTTCGAATATTCCAAACTATTTCGTAAAATAAGCCCCGCCCATTTTTGTCTAACTTTCCAGAAAGAGTAATGCGTTCTTTCATTATATATGTGCAAGGGGGGAAAAAAGTATCGTGACATTTTTTTGTTGATAAACGTGTCTGGGTCTCGTCACGAAAACGAAACAAATTTAGTCGGATTTTGGCACTTTTTGATTGTGCCAAAAATATTTTTCCAATTTTTTTTTGTTGAAAAAAACCTCAGAAACATGAAAAAATCCCGAATTTCGACCAAATTTAAAGGAGCATGTTAGTTTTTCAGTTTTCGTGACGAGACCCAGGCACAATTTTCACCTCTTGTAACAGATATGCTGATTTTTGTCAGGGAAGCTAAGAAAAAAACTTCCATGTTCCTTTAAATTCTGATTATCCCTTTTTTTTTTTGAAAATATTTTGGTGGACCAATAATTTTCACCAAAAACCCCCAACCCAAAAACATGAAAAAATTCCCAATTTTCGACTTTCAGTTTTCGTGACGAGACCCAGACACTATACAGAAACTTTGGAAAAAAATACCATGTTCCTTTAAATTCTGATTTTCCGTTTTTTGACCCTTTCATGACTCAACATTTTCCATTAGAATTCGTTATGTTCCTTTAAAAGGGTACGATGTTTTTTCTTTCTGGCAACTCACATCTGGATGCTCTTTCGCTGGCACATATACTTTTTCCGTGTGCACTGTCACCTCTCCTTCCGCATCGGGCAACGCAACGTTATCTTTGGAAAATTCGAATTGAAACAGGGCAACTCGCACTTTGCTAATCTCTGAAAACCACAAAACTTTTTTTTTTTTTTTTTTTTTTTTGATTTTTTCACCTTCATCCGCCAACCGTTCCAAATGATGAAAAACGTTGGGAAACGCGGCCAACTGTTTCTTATCCTTCAACAATTGCGACAAATATTCGACCGTATATTGTGGATGTGCAAGCGGTGCCGTGCTGAGACCATTTGTGCTTCCTGTAACATGTTTTTTTTTCGGTGGTGCTGAGTTTTCCGACGGTGGCAGCTCGCGCGCGCGCAACTTTTCTGTGCAAATATTTAACATGTTTTTGCAATTTTGATGTCGTGCACTTTTTTCGAAAAATGGAAATATATTTTTGAAAAGAAACGTGACCTATATATACAACTAGTCTTTTTTGCTGACAATTTCTTAAAGCCGCAAGAGGAAAATGTTTTGAAGCAAAACCTGAACATTTTTTCAAACGACACTCCGCCTTTACAATTGCGCTAAACAAGAGGCAAAGCAGAATGTCGTACTTACTTACAACTATTTTTTGCTGACAATTTCTGGCTTTACGTTTCCCGGTTTGTGGAATTTCTGAGAGAGACTGACAATGAGAGACAATGGGAAAAGGAGAGACGCAGACAGGGTCTTGCTTCA
Source organism: Caenorhabditis sp. 8 KK-2011 (assembly GCA_963572245.1). Classification (NCBI taxonomy): domain Eukaryota; kingdom Metazoa; phylum Nematoda; class Chromadorea; order Rhabditida; family Rhabditidae; genus Caenorhabditis; species Caenorhabditis sp. 8 KK-2011. Next base: position 1,483,724 of record OY751546.1, on the reverse strand, counting down.
AAAACTTTTGAGTTTAAACGACACTCCGCTTTAACATTTGCGCTAAACAAGAGGCAAAGCGGAGTGTCGTACACAAACAATTTCTAATTGTAAGGGGAAGGTTTCAAAACCGTTTTTTTTTTGACATTTTTTGAAGAACTTATTCGTGGTGAAAAAAGAAGTAAAAACCTATGCCCCTTTAAAAATGTATTGATTTTTTTTAGAAAAAAAAATCAGTTTTTTTTCCATATTTTTTCAAACACAAATCGACAAAAAACATTTTTTCAAATTTTTGGGATAATTTTTGAACTTGAAAAAAATCCCTTCAAAGAAATTTTTCAAAAACCACGCCCGACCAAACCCGTAAAATGTCCGTACATGCTACTAACCTTGAACAACACCCGGCGTTGTTCCAACAACGCCAAACTGATCGATTGGAGTTGGTGCCGCCGCTACCGTACTACTCTCAATAAGCTCATTCTCAATAGCCATCTCATTATTGTTAACAAGCACACTATCCATTTAACAAGGGGGGTGAGAAAAAACCAAGAGAAAATACTATTGCCCGGAATATAAAGATATATAAATATATATATATATATATATATATATCTGCTCTCTGCTTTTTTTTACACTGCTTCTTCCTCTCAAAATGTGCCCTCCCGCGGGATCTTCTCCTTTTTTTCTCTGCTCTCTCTCTCTCTCTTTCTCTTAGCTTTTTTCATTTTCGTAGAGGCGAGGCGACTCTTCTTCCCAATATCTCCCCACTTGAGAAAAATGACGGGGAGACAATAAAAAAGCGATGGAGGTGAGTATCACTGTTTGTTTGAGAACGTTCAATTTTTTCGTGGTCAAATTTTTTTTTTTTCGAAATTTCGGAAAGTTCACGTTTTAATTTTGAATTTTAAAATTTTTTCAAGTTTTTTTTTTGAAAAAATTGATTTTCCGAAAAAAAAATTGACAATAACCAAAACTTAAACAACCACAATATCAAAAAGGGGCGTGGTCAATAAATATGTGCCAGATTTGCAGGAGAAAAATTAGGCTCCGCCCTCATTTCCGTGCGGCTGATGACAATCAATTTGCATGCGAGAATATGACACAAAAACGTCACCACGTATTTTTAAAGAAAAACGTGAAAGTTTTGGTTTTTGCCATTTTGCGGCGCAGTTTTTGCAATTTTGCGGCACACAGTTTTAGCAATTTTGCGGCACAGTGTTAGCATTTTTGCGGCGCAGTTTTTGCAATTTTGCGGCACAGTGTTAGCATTTTTGCGGCGCAGTTTTCGCAATTTTGCGGCGCACAGTTTTAGAAAAAGCAGAAAAATTTTTCCGTTTCTAGAAAAAATTTCAAAAGTTATATAATTTTTGTGGTCAAATTTTCAAGGTGGAATTTTTCAAGAAAACTGTATAGGCATTCAAAGGAACATCAAAAAAAAATCTCCAACAAAAACTGTCTAACTGACTACGCTCTCCTCGTTCTCTGCACGATTTCTTTTGTGTGCTGCGAGAGCGTTGTGTCCCTTTGAAAGGATACGGTTTGCTTTTGGACGCCGCATATCCACGAAAATTTAAAAACTATGATTTTCCTCCAAATTTTTGACATTTTTTCCTTTTTTTTTGAGGAATTTTGGTGCCCTCTTAGGTTAGAGAAAACCGATATTTCAGGTTAGTCAAACATGCTCGCTCTAGTTTTCTCTATCTCTATCTCTCTAAGTATCAAATATTAATAGTAATAATTACCGTTAGGTGTTGTTAGATGCTCCGAAGCGGTCATTTCGAATTTGGGCGTTGATGGCGACGATGACGACGACGACGGCAGCTGCTGATGTAGATGATGATGATGATGAGCTCTCTAAAAACAAGCACACATGGTTGGCGAATATTAAAAATATGTTTCCTCTCAAAGACACATAGTTAGTAAAAAGTCATATATTTGCCAGTTCCCGGGGAGGAAAACGAAAAAAGGAGAACAGAGAGAAGAGAGAGAGAGAGAGAGGATTAGCCACCGTACAAATAATATGATGATGATGATGATGAAGACTTGGAGAGGTAGGAATATGTTAACAATTTATGAAAACAAAGTGTTTTGGAGAGTACAGTGTTTTGGAAAAATAGAAAATCAATAAATACCGAGGGAGGAAGAAGAAAAAAAAACGAGACAGCCTATCAGTCAATTGCGCAGGGAATGGAATGGCAAAGCAGCCGCTAGAAAACAGGTTCAATCATTCCGCGCGCGCATTTGTTTCTTATTCTCTTCTTCGAAACATTAGGCTGACACAACAAAAAAAAACTGTTAGATATGAACATCATACAACCGATAAGTTTGAATTAGCTGCCTAGATCGTTAAATTCCACGTGGGACTTGTAGAAAACACAGTTTTACAGCACAACGAGTTTCTCTTAGTTTTGTGTGAAAAATTGACATAGCACTTTTTGAAAATCAAGATTTTCACAAGTTCTGCCAAAGTTTGGTGTGAAATTTTGTTGAAAATTTGAGCTCAAAAAATGTCACCTCAAATATCTAGGAGCCAATTTTTGAAAGGTTTCCAAAGTTTCGAAATTTCTCGGAGCTCAATTTTTTGGCCTCAAAAAATGTCAGAGCTACTAGTTAGGCCTCAAAAACTTGGGAATTTCAAGAGCTGAACTTGTAGGTCTTTGAAATTTGGAAATTTTCGAGGTTACCTCTGGGATCGAACCCAGGACCTTGAGATTGTGAGCAGCCACCACTACCACTACACTACCCCTTTTTAGATCTTCAAAATTTAAAATTTGCAAGAATTACATTTGTAGGCCTCGGAAAAGTGGAAACTTTTCCAGTAAAAAAAGAAAGTTTCTCTCTGAGTCTCTCACTTTCAAATGATGTTTCTTCGGCTCAGGTTCTGAGAGCCTGGCTTTCATCAGTTTTTGAATATTAATTTCAGGCCGGCCCCTGGAAAAGTCTGAGCTTCTCAAGAATTTGGAAAAGATAAATTTTTCCAAAAAAAAATCAATAAATCACCTGGATTCATGAGAAAATTAGGCCAAACTTCTTTTTTTTTCAATTTTTCTCGGAAATTCATATTTCACACTATTTTTTGTGCTCCTAACTTGAAAAAAACTGAAGTTCGATCAAAAATTCTACAAAATGTGTGAAACTGTAAAAAAAAATACGAAAAAAAGAGTTTTTGAAATCAAATTCTGAAAAAAAAACGTGGCGTGACAGTTCAACAGGTTAGGCGTTTGTTAAAGAGTGAGAGGTCGAGGGTTCGATTCCTCACCTATGCAATTTTCTTCTGGACTTTATGTTTGACACTATTTTAGTGGTCTCAACTTGAAAAATTCTACAATTTGAATATCAATTTCAGGCCGGCCCCTGGAAAAGTCTGAGCTTCTCAAGAATTTGGAAAAGATAAATTTTTCCAAAAAAAATCAATAAATCACCTGGATTCATGAGAAAATTAGGCCAAACTTCTTTTTTTTTCCAATTTTTCCTGAAATTTATGTTTCTCACACCAAGGTTCGAACAAAAATTCTACAAAATATGTGAAACTTTAAAAAAAAATAGGAAAAAACGTTTAAAAATCAATAAATCACCTGGGCGTTTTTTTCACAATTTTTAAAATTAAATTCTAAACTCGAAAAAAAGGTGGCGTGGCAGTTCAACAGGTTAGGCGTTTGTTAAAGAGTGAGAGGTCGAGGGTTCGATTCCTCACCTATGCAATTTTCTTCTGGACTTTAAGTTTGACACTATTTTAGTGGTCTCAACTTGAAAAAAATCTAATGGGGTTATTTAGTTGAAGAAAATAATGTTAAAAAATGTCAAAAAATGATTTTAAAAAACCCAAAAAATTGAATTTTTCGTGTTATTTTATCATTTTTTAACATATTTTTTTTTCAACTCGAAAAAATTCTAACAAAAAATAGGTTAAAAATCGTGTATTTTTCGCATTTTCTACTGTAGAAAAGTGAAAAATACACTTTTTTCTAGCCCAAAAAAAACGTTAAACTTTCACGAAATTCTTCGAATAAAAATTGAAACAATACAGCAGCAGCGATTGTTTGTGCACAAGATTAACCAATTCTTGAAACCCTCTCCTTTTCTCTCTGTTCCTCCAATCCAAGGTGAGATTTTATCATCGGTCACGCCAAAAAAAAAATAAAAGATATTATCAATTCTCCACACACGCCCAACACTTTTTAGGGCCATTTAATTTGATATATGCGCGTGATTCAGATATCTCCCTCCAAAAAGAATCAAGTTATCATATACGAGTTTCCGCAACTTTTATTATGCCCCCCTCACAAATAATTAACAATCTGGTTGTTTTTGTCAGTGGGGGAGGAGGAAGAAGATGTCTCTTCTTGTCAGAAGAAGAAGAAGAAGAGTGACCTTGGATGACACGGAGGGTTTCTTTTTTTGACCAACTCTGGTAAGAGTAGTCGATATGAAGATTATGATCAATTTAGGGCAAAAAGACCTCCGATAAATGGGAGAAAATATGATATGAGAGAGGGATTTATTACTATTGATCCTAGAAGACAATTTGGGGGGATTTTTGGGGAAGTGGAAAACCTGGCTGGCAAAAGAAGCTAGTAAATATTCACATAATCTGAATGATTTATTGATTTTTTTTTCCTCAGAATGTGCTTTTTCAGGTTCTACCTTTCTTTTGTTGGAAAAATCAGATTTTCCAGAAAATTTTGAGCCCAGAAATTTGCGGGCCGACCAAGCTCGAAATGAGAGCAAGCTCGAAATTTTCAATTTTCAGGAATTTTTAAGAGTCAAAAATTTTCCGGGCGGCCTGAATATTTTTTTTGGTCAGCAAGATTGAGATTTTTGAATTTTTTGGAAATTTTTTTCAAGGCCAGAAATTTTCGGGCCGACCAGAAGATGAATGAGAGCAATCCTGAGATTTAGGAACTTTCTGAAAATTTTTTTGAGCCCAGAAATTTTCGAGTCGGCCTGAAATTTTTTGAGAAAAAGTTTGAGATTTTTTCACGCCTAAAAAATTTCCGGGCCGGCCTGAAATTTTTTCGCTAGTGATTTTCAAATTTTTTATTCAAGCCCAGAAATTTTCAATTTTTTGAAAAAAATTTCAATTTCAGAAATTTTCAGGCCGGCCTGAAAAACACAAAAATTACTGTAGTTTGAAAATTTGTTTCAAAAAGGTTTTCCAGACCTACAGAATCAGATTCTAACGTCAAAAAAAAAACGCTGAAAATCACTTCTAAACCGTGTAAACATACAATTTTCATTAGAGCGCATTTTCAATTTCTCTAGCATACCTGCCTGGCCTAAAAGGGCACCAAAATTTCTCAAAATTTTTAAAAAATAGCTGAAAATTTCTAAAATTTGAGAAGAATTTAAAGTTTTTAATTTTTTTTGAAAAAAAAAACAATTTTTCCTCAAATTTTCCACTACTTGAAGTAGAGACTACTTCCCACCGTACATAAACCATCTTAAAACGGTCCATTAAACATTTGACAAAAAACAGGTCAGCACAATGAAACATTGAAAATAGAAAGAAAGTGAGGTAAACCGACACTCCTTATTGACTTCTTCTACACAAATTTGTTAAATGTTTACCTACACACTCACTCACACACTCACACACAGACAAAAGTACAGTGCTCTTATGTGTGCGCGAGCACGAACATTTGTACACCAAGGCCGGGGTTCAGAAAAAACACGAAAAAAAAAAGTTTTGAGAGTGAGAAAGAACATAAAACAGATAATCATCAGCTGTAAAAACAACAATAACAGTTATGTACAAAACTAGTTCGACCACACATTGTTGTTTTTTTCGTTTTCTTTTTCATGTTGAGGTTTAAATGTAATTAGCTTAGCTGGAGAAAAGTGTCAATTAGGGCCCCCTAATTTAGAGGGGAGGGGGCCCAGAAGAGTGATAATGTGAAAAACTCGTTTTTTGACACACCTAATTTCCAAAAAGGTTGAATTTTTTCTAGATAAAAATTAAAAATTCCAAACTACAGTACTCTAAACTCATTTAAAAAACAAAAAAAAATTGGCTCCGCCCATTTTTGAACGCGGCAAAGTTTTTTTTTTGCAGGAAAAATTCTAAATTTCAGAAGTCATTTTTTATCTTGAAATTTTGACAATTTTCGGTATGGTCATCTTTTGTGATGTAAGGTTATACAGTAATTCAGACAGCGCAAAATTTTTCAAAATAAATTTTGGTGAAAAATCACAGAGGACATTTTGAAAATGAGAATTTTCATGTTTGGTATGTTTTTAGCACATTTGCAGGTCATTTTCTATTTCAAAAAAAGTACGGTGACACATTTTCAAAAATATATTTGTGTCAAAAAAAAAAAATCGAATTTTGTAAACGTGAAGAAAATTTTGGCGTCGGCATAGGAATTTTCTAAAAAATACACATAAAATTTCCAAAAATTGATTTTTTTCTAGATAAAAATTAAAAATTCCAAACTACAGTACTTCAAACTCATTTGAAAAACATTGCTCCGCCCATTTTTGAACGCGGAGCAGGTTTTTTTTTTGAAAAAATGCCAATTTTCAAATTTCAGTCATTTTTTTCAAAAAAAAAGTTTTAAAAAAAAATCGAATTTTGTAAACGTGAAGAAAATTTTGGCGTCGGCATCGGAATTTTCTAAAAAAATACACATAAAATCCCGATTTTTCGGCAATTTTTTCTTCAATTTTGACGCCAAATTTTTTACGCTTATGCTTATGATACCGTAATCATTCAAAACAACACAACCATTTTGGCCAACAAAAAAATCTAGCTCTTATCTGACCTAAGAGGAGGGAAGTACCGTAACATTTTTTGGTCGAAAATTCAGTGACATTTTCAAGAAAAAGGTAAAGGTCACGTCACGAAAATTTGAAAAATATGTTTTTTCTCAGATTTTGAGCTATTTTTCTTCGTTTTTCACAATGACAACATTTTTGAGAAATTTCTTCGGCCAGGTATGATCTAGCGTCTTGACAAATGTTTTTTTTTTTTTTTGAATTTTGGAGCTCCTACGCGCCTGACTCCTGCCGAACTTTCCAGAACTTCATTTTTACATCTATGTCAAAAACATCAATCAATTTTCAACCAAAAAAAACCCACCTGAATCGCCCACTCTGCGCCATTCGCCCCATCCAAACTTCCATCCAAATAATCCGAAGCTTGTTGTTGCTGCTGTTGTTGAAGATCAAAACCATTGGCCATGGAAATCATCGCGGCTTGCTGGAAAAAAAAACGACATTTCACCTCCCCCCCGAAACAAAACCGACACAAAAAGCAATATAAAATAGATTGTGGTGTGATCCATGACAAGGTCAAAAGTGGGGAGAAAATGAAAATAAGAAAGCGAATAAAAAAAAGTGTCGTCGTCGCTCTCTCTTTTTTTAATTTACACTTTATGTAAATAAGGCCGAAAAATAGAAAAAAATCAAACTTTTCATGATGTATCTACGAACATAAATGTAAATGATCAGGACACAGAAAAAACGATAAAATCGATTTTTTCGCACATTTTTTTTCGCGTGAGACAAAACAATTAGGTTGGACAAAAATTGGGGAACACATATTTTTGGCAAAAAAAATATGTCCAAAAAAGTGGCTCAAAAATGACTAACCAACGCGCAACAATTGGATAGAGCAGGATATCAGAAAGGGGCGTGGCCAGTGTTTGCAAGAAAACAAATAGGCTCCGCCCTAATTTCTGTGCGGATTTGTTTGCAATCAATGACCAAAAACAAGGAGAGAGCCAAAATCCATGAAAAATTAAAGGAACATGGTAGTTTTTCACTTTTCGTGACGAGACCTAGATACATTTATCAGAAAAAACATGTCACTGTGATTTTTTGAGCGGAAAAAAATTCCGTGACTTTTTCTACTCAAAAAATCACAGTGACAAGTTTCTGATAAATGTGTCTGGGTCTCGTCACGAAAACGGAAAAGCTACCATGTTCCTTTAAACTTCTACGGATGAATGACGACCAAAATCAAGGAAAAATTAAAGGAACATGGTAGTTTTCCATTTTTCGTGACGAGACCTAGACACATTTATCAGAAAATGTCACTGATTTTTTGACCAAAAAAAGTCACGGACCCAACGTGAAAATTTTTCTGCTCAAAAAATCAGTGAAATTTTCTGATAAATCTAGGTCTCGTCACGAAAACTGAAAAACTACCATGTTCCTTTAAACTTTCGCGGATTTTGGTCGTTTTTCGCAATTTTTTTCTGATTTTTTTCGTAAAATTAGTTTCAAACATGGTCTCGTCACGAATCCACACGTTTGGTGTGAATTCGTGACGAGACCATAAGGCTGAAATTATTTTTCTGCATTGGCAAAACAAAATTTTGTAATTTTCGTAGATTTTTCCAAGAAAAAAAATACAAAAGTTACAAAAACTGTTCCTCTCAATCTTCCAGACTTCAAAAATCTAGCTAAAATAAGAGCCCCAACTACAGTAACCAAGCTAAAAACGAGGAGAAAAAGAAAAAAATATATTCGAATCCTCTTATCATCCTACAACTGAAAATAATTCGAAATAAACAACACGCTTGTTTTTCGTTCGACGAAGAAATAAAAAAACTATGATGGAAGAAGAAGAAGAAGGCGGCAAAGTCCGGAAGTGTTGAGACGACACCAAATCTTCCCCTCTTTTTCGCACGAGAACAAATTGACTGCGACTCAAATGAAATATTTATACAGATTTTTGTGTGTGGCTCGAGTGCGTGTTGATATTACATTTCTGAGTACTCTTGTCTTGTCAAAAATCGGAGAAAATCTCAAAAACAAATCAAACTGACCTCTTTGTTTCGAAAAACGAAAAACGGTGGTAATAATAAATGAATGAATACAACGCGCGCATCTCCTCTCTCCCCTTTCAATTAATCCTTTTTTAATCGGACTACCTGTCATTGGACCATGAAGGGGCACAACAATGTCGGTGGAGGTCACGCACAAACTTTCAACTATATTTGTCATCAACAATATTCTAGGAACATTTGAAGATGAGAAATCCCAACAAAAAACAAACACAGTACCTATTTAAAGGAACACAACGGTTTTTCATTGCAAAATTCACTTCTGGCACAACCTGCGTATCTAACTCACCAATTTTTCCATTTAAAAAATGATGAGTTAGATACGCAGTTTGTGCCAGAAGTGAATTTTTCAATGAAAAAACGTTGTGTCCCTTTGAACGGGTACTGTATTTGTAGTTTTTTCGAAATTGGACGAGATTTTTCTTTTGATTTTGGACACTGCCTTACAATTCCTCATACCTAGGTCTAAGAGAGTGTCTGACCTAACTAAGCGTAAAAAAACGTAAACTAAAACCCTATCAAAACGTTCAGCACAAATTCAAAAAATAAGATTTTGCCCAAGATTACGCCAGTGACAGAAATACAGATCAACAAAGAAGAAAACAAAAAACCAGAAAAATTAAGAAAAAGATAAAGAATGAATGAATGAATGAGCACAGGAAGACACACAGATTGTCGACCCCGCCCCTTTTTGCACAACGCGGCGTGGGTTATAAAAGTGGGCGGAGTCTCTCTGTATACCGCGCGGTGTTTATTCATTCATTCATTCTTCACCTTTTGCTCAGTTTTCTAATATTGTTTTCTTTCTTTCTTGTCTCGTTTTTTTTTGTACCTTCTTGGTCAGGTATGTTTCTAGGATTTTTTCTGGTCGTCATGAAAGTATCGATACATTTTATACTCTTTTTATCAAGTTGAAAACAAATGGCAAAAAGTAAATCGGTAAACAAGAGCCGTGAATAAAGTTCGCTGATAAAATTATGTTTTTAGATGCGTTACGCCGCGTTACGTGCGAGTTATAAGAGACGGCAGAGAAAAAAGACACGCGACGCGTCTGAAAACATAATTTTCTCAGCGAACTTTCTTCACGGCTCTCAAATTTTATTCAATTTTTGCCATTTATTTTCAATTTGATAATATTAGCATACCTCATCCAAATCTTGAAATTCTCATGTGGCACATTTAGAAAACGCCTAGTTTTACACAGTTTTGTGTGAAAATTTCACAGAGCACGTTTTGAAAATCGAGGTTAGACTTTTCCGCAAAAAAATTATTCCCTGAAATCAGGGAAAATTTTCTGAAAATCCGCAGAAAAGTCAAACTTTTGAGGTTATACCTCGGCCAAAAACGTGGAAATCCCTATTTTCAGAACGTGCCTCGTGATTTTTCACACGAAAATTCTTGAAAAAGTTGTGTGCTGTCTGAGTTTTGAAATTGTGTCGCGTGGAATTCCACGTTTTACAATTTTAAAACACAAAATTTATACAGCACACAACTTTTTCAAGATTTTTGTGTGTGAAAAATCACGAGGCACATTCTGAAAATAAGGATTTCCACGTTTTTGAGTCAAAAATTTTGACCGATCTGCGAAGAATTCACGCGTTGAAAAATCTTTCATTTTCCGCCAAAACATTGGACAGAAAGATTTGTCTACCTCATAAAAACCGCCCAATGAGCACAACCACATCTCGTCGGTTTTCCATTAATTCATCTCGCCAAAAAATTTTCCGGTGAATTTAACGCAAAGAATAACAAAAGAGAGAGACGAATAAAACGACGACGTATGATTCCACCAAAAAGAGAAGAGGCAAGTAGTACTTGAGGAAGGAGGAATGAAACTAAACTAGTTCTCAACATGAATTTAATAAGGAATATGAAATATGGAATAATAATAACAACAACAATATGGCAGAACGACTTTTATCAGAGAAAAATACCGAAATTTTCCAAGGTCAGTTTAGCCAGGTTATAAACGTATCTCATTGCACACTTCAAAGCGGTGCTTTTCAACAGACACCCCCCAAAAAATCCCTAGTTTTCCCCTACTTCTCAAGGCGAAGAACAACACGTGTCCAATTCGAATTCATTAATTTCACCAAACCAGATGTGGCCTGGGAAAATGAGCAAAAATTGGCAAGTTTTGCGGAAGAGCCGTTGACCTGATTGCGTAATCGAGTCGGCGAGCGTAACAGCCTTTGCGAATCGCGGAAAAGAGGGATAATCTTGGAGGTAAACAGAAGAAAAAAAAAACATTTTTGGCGATAACTAACTACATGGCCTGTTTAATAGCTATGAAGAGAAAAAAATAAGAAAAAAATACCGTTTTTTGGAGAATTTTAGGGGATAATGCACGAAAACTTGAAAATTATGATTTTTTTTCAGAATTTTTGATATTTTCAGTCATTTTTTCTTTGAAATTTTCGGTGCCAAAATTTCTCAAAGTGAAAACCACAAAAAAAAACGAAAAAAAATGTCAAAAATTTTGAGGAAAGTTGAAAAAAAAATATGTTAAAAAATGATTAAAAAACACAAATAATTACAAAAAATTGAGTTTTTTGTGTTTTTTAATCATTTTTTTTACATATTTTTTTTTCAACTGAATAATCCCATTATGGGTCAATACACGAAAACTTGAAAATTATGATTTTTTTTTCAGAATTTTTGACATTTCTAGTCATTTTTTTTGAGATTTTCAATGCCAAAGTTTCTCAAAGTGAAAACCACAAAAAAACCAAAAAAAAAGTCAAAAATTTTAGGGAAAATCATAGTTTTTCAAATTTTCGTGGCGTGATCTATATTTTTTCTTGAAAAATGTCATTTTGAATTTTTGACCAAAAAATGAAAAGCACCTTGACATTTTTTGGGTCAAAAAAATCACTGACATTTTTCAAGAAAAATGTATAGGTCTCATCACGAAAATTCAAAAACTATGATTTTCCACCAAATTTTTGGCATTTTTTTTCGTCATGAGCATAATCTCATTCCAAAGAGTGTGTGAGATTAGTAAAACTATCGAAGAATATTTTTTTGAAAAATTCTGATCAAAATTTGAGATGAAAACTAGATTTTTCACAAAAAAAATTCAATTTCGACGATACATTTTCATGATAAAACAAGAAAATATGAAACATTTCAGTGTTTCCGGCAAAAAATGTGCAAAGTGAAAAAAAATCGCACATTTTCTCAGAACAAAATCGAGAGATTAATTTCTTTTTCACAAATATAAATACAGGCGAAAAATTTCAATTTTTCTGTTGTTCGACGAATTCTTCTTCGTCTACTAAATAAAAACAACATGTCAGAAACAGAACAAATCACCTTGAGACACTTATGAGAGGAAAATAAAACGAGTTTTTTTCCTGGGTTTAGGGGAGAAGGCAGATAATCTGAAGATTTTCGAAAAAAAAAAACTCTTTTCTCGACGAATAAAAATGTGAGAAGCGAGTGAGAAAGAAAGCAGTGGTGTGCTCAAAATTAATACATGCGCAATGCAGATTTAATTATAGCCATCATCCTCTCCATATTATTGTTATTATTATTATTTATTTTTTTTTTCTTATCCTCTTTTCGCGCATCCTTCAAAAACGGATTAACTTTCTTTTTCTCTTATCGATAAAAAATCTTCAAAAATAAGCAAAAACGATAGAAAAACAACAAGAAAATGCAACCAACTTGACCTCTCGAAGTTTGTTGGCTTAATAAATAGTAAGAATAACTTCAAAGAGCATGTGAGAGAGACGCAGACAATATTTGAGCACGATCCGCTTTTATTTACAGCAAAAGGGAGGGGGGGAACTTTTTTTACAACAACAGCGAAAGAGGTCTGGCGAGTTGTCATAAAACTCCAGACAAAAAATCTCTTTTTTTTCCCCCATTTTATTGGTTTTAATTCGAGTTTAGTGGGCAAACAATTGAAAAATTGGAAATTCACATACCTGAAGGGTGAACCGCATCAATGTAATTCCTAAATCCATTCACTTGTCGCTGCAAACATTCATTTTTTGTGGTTGAAAAAAACTTGGAAAATATTTTTTTTCGAAAATAAAATTTCCCTCCGCCACACTATCACACACAACACATTTAATCACACGCGCAAAATTCAAATATTTTGGCGCGTGTTCAAAAAAAAAGGTTACTCATAGCTTCGTCATTCTTCGCTCCACAAAAAAAGAGAAGAACAGAAAAATGGGGGAAAATGGCAACAAAGCAATGCAATATCTCGTCAAACATGTTAGAATAATGTGAAAATGACTGCAGCCGGAAAAAAAAAATTGAAAATAAAACAAGTATATTTTGGAAACGAGGAGAGTGACACACGAATAAAAATGTGTGGCTTTAATTAAAGTGGGAAGCTTCTCTCTGTTTCTATCTATTCGTGGCCAACGCCAAAAATTGTGGTGGCAAACATGTGTCAAATTACTCTCTTTACTTTATTATTTCCGACTGTTGATTTCTTTGCTTCCCTTTTCTCGACTTTTCTTCGTTTTGTGTTCGCCAAGATTGTTGAGATAGTCATCGAAGTCGTCTTTTTCAGCGCCAGCAGTTTTCTGAATTTTTTTTTGCTTGTTTAAACAAGGTATACGGTACGCAAAATGTGCCAACACCGTGACATGAAAATGCACAATAACTGCTTTTTCTAGAGAAAACCCTATTTCACAACCTCTAAAATCCAAAAACAGCAAAGTTATCCGGTTTTTTTTCAAATTTTCAAAAAAAAAAAATACAGTTTCTGTGCATTTTCATGTCACGGTGTTTGCACTGCACTGTTGCATACCGTACACCTGTCTTTCAGTGGTTTCCAGAGAAGAAAAAATTTGACAAAGTACGATAGAGCGCACTTACCTCGCCGGCAAGCGGGATATTCAAATCTTCATTGATATTGCTCATTGTTTTTTGATCGTTTCGCATCCGTTCTTTCGACCGTTTCAACGTCTCCTGCTGCGTTCGTTCCACGCCCAAATCTTCGACGACAACAACAACGCGTTTCGGTGTTTTTGGCGATTTCGATTTTTCTTTGATCTGACGAAATTGATTGCAAGCAGTGGCACAGAAATTGGGCCGGGGCCTAATTTTGCTGGCAAATACTGGCACACTTTTATTGGTCCCGCAGGCTTTTTGATATTTTGGTCAAAATTTCAGGTCGAAAAACAAGATTTTCAAAAAACCGGAATTTTACTTTTTTTTTTTTTGAAATTTTGGAAAAAAAAAAGTTTTTTTTTCAAATTTCAGGTACTGTAGCCCTCATGCGCTCTACCGCACACTTGAATTTTTTAGATTTTCCAAAATTTCGAACCGAAAAACAAGAAAATGAGAAAAAAAAAACATTTTGAAATCCCACAAAATATTATTTTTTTCCCAAATTTCACGTACTGTAGCTGTTGCGCGCGCAAAAAAAAACCTCACGCGTCGCAGTCATGCGCTGCGTGCGATTTTTTGATCATGTTTTTGAGCAAAAAATTCTATCTGAAAGTATCATGGGAGAAAAAATTGTTTAAAAAAAAATCATTTTTTTGGGATAAATCTTCAAAATTTTGAAACCTCACCCTAATTTTTTACGCGTCGCGGTCATGCGCTGCGTGCTCTTCACTAAAGTCCCATTCGCTTTCCTGGAGGAGCCCAATAAAAGTGTGCCAGTGTTTGCAGCACAAAAATAGGCTCCGCCCTGATTTCTGTGCGGCTGTTTGCCAACAATATTGGTGGTTTTCCAAAATTTCGAGCAAATTTTTCAAAAAGTATTTTTTTTTTTGAGAAATTTTCAAAATTTCGAAAGCAAAAAAATCTCACGCGTCGCGGTCGCGCGCCGCGTGCTCCTCACTTCATGCGTCGTCGTCGTCCGATTCGGCGACTGACTTCCAACACTGTGCGACGGCGGCGTCCGCGACGGTGTTCGCGTTCTACTTCTCGGCGTTTTTGCCATCATCATCGGTTTTTCCTTCGCCTTCTTCCTCTGAACACATCCCGTTCCCAAATAACACACGTTTAAAATCAGAAATGAATATTGTAACACAGATTCTATTATGATGTTTATTGATCTGCAAAAAAAATGATTTTTTTTTTGGGCGGGAAAAATGGAAAACTCACATCATTTACTTATCGTTTGAAATTGAAAAATGACCAATTTGACGTGTTTCGAAAAATAATTAACCAATTTTTATTATTTTCCAAAAACATGTTTTTTTTTTGCTTTTTGCACGAGAAGGAAAAAAGGGTATTAGAATTCTATAGAAAAAAAACCGCGAAAATCGAGTAACATAACATAATAAGGATCAGATCCGTTCTGCCGTAGCGTCGTTGGAATATTATTATTAAAAGGTGGTAATGGGAAATGGGCTGAAATGAGATGGAAGAGAAGCCAACATTTGTGTGTGTGTGTGTGTGTGGATTTTTCTTAATCTCCGGTCAGAAAAATGATCGCGCGCGAGGCGTTTTTTTCGACGGAAAGAAAAACGTGTGTGTGTGAAGAGGACGCGCCACTTCGTCGATTCGATTACACCCACGCTGTCCAACCTTCGTACATTTTTGACAGATTATTGATGTTTGTCGCTTCCGAGATCAAATAATCAGCCTGGAAATTTTGGGTGTCAAAAATGCAATTTGTAGTTTCACGCCGAATTTTTAGACGTGACCTAAGAGGCGAAAAAAAAGTACCGTGAAATTTTTCGGTGAAAACATTACTAAAAGAGAGAAAAAAACGTCACCACGTATTTTCGACAAAAAAGAGAGAAAGTGGGCGGGGTTTAGGTTTTGCAGTTTTGCCGCATACAGTTTGAGGAAGAAAACAATGCAAAAATTTGAATTCTATAGAAAGATGCCATGAAAATATGAAAACTTTGATTTTTCCTCAAAATTGTGAAATTTTCAGCCATTTTTTGCACTTTCTCAAATTATTCACAAAATTTTAAATAAATTTTGAAGCCCCAAAAATTGAAAATTTTCTTTTTTGGCGTCGAAATTTCAGGCTCAAATTCTAAAATTTCAAATTTTCAGCGCCAAATTCAACATTTTGAGGTCAAAAAAATTCGGCTTTTTCTCAGCCTCCTTACCTGTTGCATCGGTGTCATCGGCTCCGACACCGTGTTGCCCTTAAAACCGTCCAATCTTCGTTCAACACATTGGACAATTTGTCTAGCCATCATGTTCTCCACTTGATCCTCTTTTACCAGCCAGACATCTGGAAAATTAATCGGGTTACTGTAGTTTAGAGATTTTTCATTATCTGATCAAACACAAAAGTGGTGCAGACATACATTACAAAAGGGCGCATTACTCTTTCTAGGAGGTTCGTGACCCTACAAAAAATTCTGAAAATTTTAGGAAAAAATGTTCAAAAGTCAGTGACCTTACATGCCGCAGACAAAAATGGGCGGGGCTTGTTTTAAGCTGAAATTTGAAATTGTTGTGAAATGAGAAATTTCTCAATTAAAATCGAAATTTTCAGAGAAAACCTGAAAAAGAGCAATTTTTTAAATTTAAAAGTTGGTAAATTTTTCAGAAAATTTATTTTTAAAAGTTAGTAACCTGCCGCATCTAAATACGGCCGATAAAATGTATTTTTCTGTCATTTTTCAAATTTTACGATTTCAAAACTCACTCTCAAGCCCAGGCGGTGGCGGCGTAGTGGTGGACGATTTCGCTGAAGACTGCACCTCCGACTGGACCATAGTCAGCCCCAACAACCCATCGAAAACCTTGTCGATATTTTCCAAAACCGCCGAAAATTTGCGCACACACGAGCCAACATTAACAACATGCTGCTTCTCGTCCGGCATTGCACTATGTGCTCTGAAATAGCAACTAAAAATGTTGAGAAATTTTTGTTTGAAAAAATTTGAAAAAGTTGAAAAAAAAAAATAGTTTCCGCGTAGTTTTTGTGTTTTATCACAGTGCCAAGCTGAAAATAGGTGAAAAATTGAAATTTTTCAAAATTCTTCCGAATTTCTGGTGTAAGGGGGTGTTAAAAGTGATATTTTCAGTGTTATCCGTGTTTTTGACATATTTTCAGCCAAATAACACTGATAACACTATCAGATACTCTCCTAACAACCCCTTACACACCAGAAACTTGAATTTCAATTTTTCACTAATTTTCAGCTTATCACTGTGATAACACATAAAAACTACACGGAAAACTATTTTTTTCAACTTTTCCAATTTTTTTGAACAAAAATGTCATGTGGTTTCGAAACGTCGCGATTTTTCAAATTGTCGTGGTTTCGAAATGTCGCGGTTTCGAAATGTCGCGGTTTCGAAAAGTCGCGGTTTCGAAAAGTCGCGGTTTCGAAATGTCGCGGTTTCGAAACGTCGCGATTTCAAATTGTCGCGGTTTCGGAATTTAGCGATTTCGAAATATCGCGATTTCGAAATATCGCGGTTTCGAAATGTCCGCTTTTAAACTGTCGCGGTTTCGAAACGTCGCGGTTTCGAAATATCCGGTAACCTTCTTACTTCAATAACGGCTCGTTGAACAACTTCTTGTACATTGCATAATAATTGACAAAAATCGCGTTTTCTTTGGAAATTGTTCGAATCAGCGGACGAAGACATTTCATCAATGAATGATGTTTTGTGACAGCTTGGAGCATCAATCTGCTCGCCTCGTTTTTTTGCTGAAATTATTTTATTTTTCAAACAACTCTACTGTTTTTGCAATAAAAATTTACCATTTCATTTTGCAGCAAAAGTGCGTCAGAAAACGACAAAATCGACTTTTTCAAATCTTCTCTGAAAATTTACATTTTCTAGATTGTTAAGCCAAAACTCTAAAAACCCACTTATTCTGCAACCATTCATGTTTCAGCTCAACAATTCGTAATTTGAACATTTCGAGAGCGTTGTTCTCACCGGCATGCAATGTCTTCTTCTTCCATTCGGCTCCGTAGACGGCGAGTTTGAGAGCGAGCGAAATTCCCGACGAGATGCTTTCGTGATTGGTCCAATCGACAAGCGGATCATAGACAAATGCGTCGAGAAGCATTGTGAGAACCTGAATGAACGTGAAATTGGGTCTTGGCACGAAAAGGTTGTATTGAAAGGTGGTTAAAAAAATTGAAAACACTCCGAATAATCTAACTTTCAAGAATTTCTGATTCCCGAAATTTTGGGAAAACTTGATTTATAAATTTATTCTTGTTTTCTGGTTTTAGCAAAAAAACTTTTTCTTCAAGACTAGCGGCTCAAAATCCCCGAAAAACTGGAAAAATCGCGCTTTTTTTTTATTATTTCAGATACTATATTTTTCAAATTTGGACTAATTTTTGAAGAATTTTAGAAAACCGCCCAACAAACCTGTTTGCCATTTCTCAACGTCTGCAACACATGAATACACGACTCCCTGAAAACGCCATCAATCATCGCCGGTCCCAACGCATGCATCATGTTCTGCGTCAGTCGGAACGGAACCGTCTCCGGAATTCGCAAATTGCGTCCCTTGTCAAAACAAATGTTATAGTCAATGTGTATGATGTTGCCGTGATTCAGATCGACCAGCAAATTGTCCAAATGTCGATCGCCGAGGCCTAACACGGCGCCAATCATGCTCATCACCGAACACGATCTGGCGAACCGATTCGACACCTTCCACCACGTCGTCGCACAACCGCTTCGAATCCAAAATTCGCGACTGAGAAGATCGTTGGGTGTTTTGTCGACGAGACTTTGATGCACTTTGTTCATCATGTCGCTTGGCCATTTCGATCGATCGGATGCGATTGTTGGATCAATTTTCTTCAAGAAAAAAAATAGTTTTTGATTTTTGACAGGGCTGTCGTTCTGGGCACCACCTGGTAAAATTGAGCTTCCTAGATGTTGGAAAGGAAACCCAGTTTGAAAAAAAATTGACTTTTTCCGTAAATTTTCTCAATTTTTAATATCATTTTTCTCAGGTGGGTCCCAGAACGACAGCACTGATTTCTGGGCTCCGAGACATTTCAAAACCGCATGAAATTATCATGAAATGGGTGGTGATTATCCAAGAAAAATGTTTTTCGCCGCGCTTTCAATGAATGTATGTACCGACATTTTACGGGATTCCTTCTTTTCGTTCAAATTTCATGCGCTTTCAAATTGTCGCGGTTTCAAAAAGTCACGTTTTAAAACGTCCTGGTTTCGAAGAATCGCGGTTTCGAAATATCGCGGTTTCAAAAAGTCGCGTTTTAAAATGTCCTGGTTTCGAAATGTCGCGGTTTCGAAATGTCCCGTTTTCAAAATGTCCTTGTTTCGAAATGTCGCGGTTTTAAAATTTCGCAGTTTCAAAATGTCGCGGTTTCAAAAAATCGCGATTTCGAAATGACCTGGTTCCGAAACGTCGCGGTTTTAAAATTTCGCAGTTTCAAAATGTCGCAGTTCCAAAATGTCGCGATTTCGAAACGCCCCAGATCCAATTTTCAACCGCCCTCTCTCTTTAAAAAAAACTAACATGCTCATTGACAACGTGTCGAACCATCCGATGATACATATCACTGGGCCTCTCAATATTATCACTAACATGTTCGCCATTTTTCTGTATCGCTTGACGATGCGCTCTCTGAACAAAACATGGATTTTCTCAAACTACCATTTTCATCAAAACACTCACATCTCTGACCTGCCATTTTCGATAAATATGAAATAGCGGCGTGGCTCCTTCGACCCATTTGATCAGCCCGCTTCTCGGTCCCAACGGGATGACGGCATAGTTGTGCGCTTGATATTCGGCATATTGTCGGCCCGATGTTAGCATGATGTTGCAGAGTCGTAGAAATTGCATTACACGTTCGTCCAGATGTAGATCTTCGCGTCCTTTGAACAAAAATGTGCATCTGGAAAGATTCAAGATTCGGGAGTTTCAGGGATGTCAAAGTGCCTAAAGCCCGGCAAACTTCACTATTATTCAATTGTCGATCAGTACCAGTCGCTTTATAGATAACACACGCAACGCAGAACCCGCGACGCACAAATGTGAGAGGTCGGCAATTTTCCCTCTTTGTGCGGTGGGGCGCGTTTCATCGATTAGCAAACTACACAAGTTGTAAACATATGGCAACCACCAAAAATGGGAGGATGTCGCTAGCAAACTTGTGTAGTTTGCTAATCGATAAAACGCGCCCCACCAAAAAGAAAAATTGTCGACGCACTCACATTTGTGCGTCGCGGCTTTTGCGTTGCGTGTGTTATCATTAGAGCGAGTGGTATCGATCGACAATAGGACTAATATATTGGTTAAAAAGTTGGCGTCGAAATAGAAGATAAAAATTCAAAAAATCTTCATTTTACGTGTATTTTCGGGTGAAACTTGAATTTCGACGCCAAATTTTGTCAGTACGGAAAAATAGAAAACGATAAGAATATGAAAGGTTTAAAAAAGTAGCACACGTGGATTCTATACACTTTCAAAAGCAACGCTATCCCCTCGTAGGTCCACATCTAGAGTTACGCGAAAGAAACAAAGAAAAATGGCTGAAAAACATGGAAAGTGGACTAAAATGATCAATTTATAATCAAAAATCGAAAACAACCATACCATTCGATAATGGGTGAAAAGACGAAACGAAAAAAGCAACGAGAAAAAGAATGAGACAAGAAAGAAACAAAACGATATTAGAAAACTGAGAAAAGGGTGAAGAATGAATGAATGAATGAACACCGCGAGGTATAGAGAGAGACCGTCGACCCCGCCCCTTTTTCACACCTATGCGGCGTACAAAAAGTGGGCGGAGTCGACAATCATTGTCTCCCTGTATTCATTCGTTCTTCACCTTTTGCTCATTTTTCTAATATTGTTTTGTTTTTTCTTGTTCTTTTTCTGTTTGCTGTCAAATGTTACGGTTGTCTTCAATTCAAGATCATAAATGTGGCCTTTTTTTATGAGGCCTAGATGGACTTTTCTCTTTTATTACGCCGATGAAAATTAGGCCCATTTCCAACAAACAAAAAAACCCACGCTTTCCCATCCGACCCAACAAATGCCAATTTCTTCGGTCGCGTCTTCGTCGGCAAAACAGTCACTTGTTTGGCGACACGCGAAATTGTCACAACATTATCAAAGTCCACCGAATCTTGTCCAGGCATTGGGACGAACGAGTCGCTGAGCTGTAAGGAACATGTTGATATTTTCGTTGATTTTTTTTTGGAAAACTTACAAATGACAAGTAGGGTGATATGTTTTGAATTTCGAACGTCTGCATTCCCCTCTTCAAGGTTCGATGAACTAACAATGAGACAAGCTAAATTTCGATTTCAAAAGAAAAAAACACAAAACTAGGATGATAAATCTCACATTTCTAAACGGTTGCCAAGCCTTTTCGGGGTTCATTCGATTCTGCTTCGACACGTTGAACGCTTCGGCAATTTGTTCAGCGAAAGTCGATTGAAATTGTTTCTCGTTTTCAGTGTGCGCCGGCTTCAAACAAGTCTTATCGTACAACTCGTCCAACACATCGAAAACTTGGCTGGTCATTAGTTTCGTCTTTTGTGCCATGATTTGAGCGCGTTGCTCGTCGCTCAGATGCGCCGCTTTTTGAGTTTTCGCATTTTCGGCGCGTATCAACGCGATACGTTTCTCCATTTCATGCTCCATCGTACCCAAAACGACATCCCATCTGTTTAGGAAAAAAAATTGGGGGAAAAATCAGATTTTGTTGACAAACTTCTCTTCATTCAACAAATTGATTCGTTCGAGCTCTCCAACAAATTTGCGAACATCGGCCACCAATTTCGGATACTGTTCTGCCAATCGACTTTCCAACTGTTCACAGCAATCACGGACTTTGTTTCTGTCCTGAAAAAAACATCGTACATATATTGTCGTGGTATGAAATGGTGCGATTTCGAAAAGTCGCGGTCTTGAAATTTCGCGGTGTCGAAACTCCGTGTTTTTGAGATGTCGCGGTTTCGAAATGTCGCGGTTTTGAAATATCGCAGTTCCGAAATGTCCTAGTTTCGAAATGTCGCGGTTTTGAAATATCACAGTTCCGAAATGTCGCGATTACGAAATGTCCGGTTTCGGAATTTCGCGATTTCGAAATGTCGCGGTTTCGGAAAGTCGCGACTTTGAAATTCTGCGGTTTTGAGATTTCGCGGTATGAAATTCTGCGATTTCGAAATGTCGCGGTTTCGAAATGTCGCGGTTCGGAAAAAAAAACAGTCAACATTCTCTCAAATTTTCAAAACTTTGATGTTCCTTTAAATGCCTGCGGTGCGTTTTTTTGGCAAAAATCTCCGCAAAAATCGTGAAATCCTCATTTTTGAATTTTTTCTTGAAAAATAATGTGCGTTCTGAACTACTGTATAATTTTTGTGGTTTTTTTCTAGGTCAAGCGACGAAAATTTAAAAAAAAAAACTGCATTTTCCTCACAAATTTATGGTTAATTTCACGATGCCAAAAATATTTTCCCAACATTTTCACAATGGCAAAATTTTTGAGAAAGGCTAGCCTCAAAAATCGCCCCCCCCCCCCTCTCAAAACAAAAACCCACATCATCATGAGCAGCCTGTTCATCAATCTCCTCCGCCTCCTCCTCTTCGCTGGCAAACGTCGACGACGACGACGCGGCGCCTGAGACCACTTGAAAAACAACCGAATGCGGTGAAACCGCACAAATTCTCGACACAAGATTGACGAGAGTTGTTCGAACGTGTTCAGATGGATGCGATAGTCGGGCGAACAATTGTGGCAGAATCTCCTTCCACACGTTCACATTGGTTGTGCTCAATCCTTTCTCGATAATTTCGATCAATAGATCACCATTTCTCACAAGCATGTCAAGAATTCGCAACGTCGCCACAGTAATCTCCTCTTTTTTCTGAACCAAAAAACTAGTTCAACAAAAAAAAACGGGAAAAAAACATACCGAATAAGGTAGGGCACCACCGGAAGCATGAATAAATTGAAAATACGATGTTGCCGATATGGTGAGATACTTTGTTCGGTGCTCTTTCACATTGGCCCACATATTCAAATAGTATCCTTCTGGTGAGAGCAAACTTTGAACATCGAATGAGGTGCTGCCAATCAATTTTCGAATCTCGTTTTCTAGTTGACCAAGTGTTGAACATTCCAAACATTTCCAAAGCGAATTGTTGATTTCGGGATCAGTATGAAGCTGGAAACATCAATATTTTAATTTTTAGGACAAAAAACATTTAGATAGGCGGAACCGAAAACGGAAATTTTCGACCATTTTCGGAACTTTGTTCTGTCGGAACTTTTCCGGAAATTTTTGCAAACATTTTTTGGTGAAAAATTCAAAAATTATGATTTTTTTCATGAAAAGTTCTGAAAAATTCCAGGGTTTTCGAAAAATTAGGTCTAGGCCATTTTTTCCGAATTTTTTTTTTCGGGACAAAATTTTTTTTCCAATCCAAATTTCAAAAAAATTGAAAATTCAAGTCAGAAACGAGATGATAACAAAACGAGCCTGCCAAATGAAGTCTGGGTCTCGTCACGAAAACTGAAAAGCTACCATGTTCCTTTGAATCTAGACAAATTTTTTCACCGCTTTCATATTTTTCAGGTTGATGATTTCAGGTACAGTAATCTATCACAGTTCCCTTATGAGAAAAAAAACTTGAAATTTTTGTCGGTCAAAAATTCAAAGTGAAATTTTTTAAGAAAAAAGTATAGGAAAATATGATTTTGATCTATTTTTTCTGTTTTTTTCTCCCCAAGATTTTCAAAATTTTTCGAGAATTTCAGGTTCTCTCTTGTGACACCCAAAAAAACTGACAAAAAAACAACCCTCACCGTAATATGCTGATAAACCGCGTTCATCTCTTTAACATATTGCACATCGGCCAACTGATACGCCCATTGCGCAAACTTCAAATGCGTCTTCGCCAACTCGGGACACATTTCGGTGGACATTGACAACAGCGCGCCAACAAATCCACGATAGTTCACACCCAATTGTATTTTTCGCTGGTGGATTTCGTGCCAGAGGAATGTTTGGCTGAAATGGGGCAGCAGGTGTTGCTCGTGTTCGTGGAAGTTGTTGAAAAAATCGGACAGTTGTAGAGCCACGCGCGACATTGATTCGTCGCATCGTCGAATGAATTTCAATCGTTCCTCATAGTTCACTTCAAAAAATTTGAAATTTTTGAAAATTTTCATAGTTTTTTTTGCCGTTTTTTAAAAACAATTTGTGTACCTGGTTTAAGAGGGTCCAAAATTTTTCGAAAATTTTGTTCCTGTGAAAATCTTGGGAAAACATTTTCGTTATTGTGAAAAACGACCGAAAAAAACGGAAAAAAACAGGAAAAATATCTTAAAATTTGTGAGAAAGACATAATTTTTCGTGGCATGAACATTTTTCTTGAAAATGTCACAGTGAAATTTCGACCAAAAAAAATGCCACGGTACTTTTTCCCCTCTTAGGCCAGGGATGGTGCCGACATGTCGCGAGATTTCAAGAGGTTTCGAAATTTCCCGAAGCCCTTTTTGAGTTCAAAAAAAAAAACTCACATGAAATAAACTCTCCATAAAACTCAGCGGGCGCTCTATCAATCTTCAAATTTTGCTTATTCTTACAATTCATCATGAACAAATCAGTAAATGTTGCAAAAACACCAGTCATCTTCAGAATTCTTCTATCCAACTCCTCATTTTTTGCCTGCAAAAAAGTCAAAAAAGTCAGAAAAAAATTGGATAAAATACCAATTTCAAGTCTTGTTTCGCATTCTCCAAACTCATCCACGGCGAAACGCCAAACTTCATCGACAACATCATCATTTTGACCGCCAGATTTCGATTGTCCGTCTTTCTCGCGTGTCGAACCAACTCAGCATAACAATCTCCAGATATTCCGCCTGAAGAGTTTTCCGGATTATCAATATACGCGGGGGTCACTAACTGTTAAAAATAAATTTTTAGAAAATTCGATCATTTTTTTGAATCACCAACTTTTACTCAAAAAAAAAGGAATTTTTTCAGTTTTTTTTTTCTGAAAATTTCAATTTTTATCGACTTCAAAAACTTATTTTTTTTTAGAAAATTCCAACATTTTTTTGAGATTTCTTATTTTTGACAAAAAATTGATTGTTCTAAGGTTTTTTTTTCTGAAAATTTCAATTTTTATCGACTTTAAAAACTTTTTTTTTTTTTTAGAAAATTTCAACATTTTTGGAATCACTAACTTTTAACCCAAAAAACTCCATGTTTTCAGGTTTTTTTTCTGAAAATTTCGAATTTATTGATAAATTCCTCATTTCACAAATATTTCAAATTAAGCGTGAAATAAGCCCCGCCCATTTTTGCGTGCGACATGTAGGTTCACTAAATTTCGAACTTTTTTTTCCAGAAATTCTCAGATTTTTTTGTAAAATCACCAACTTTCCAGAAAGAGTACATATCTGCCGTAAGATGGACTTTTGTAACGTGACAAAAAATTCAGAAGTTTTTTCACAGTGACAATTTTGGAAAGTTAGAAAAATTAGACATTTTTATCATAAATATCGTATTTTCAGAGGGAAAAATCATATTTTTTCGTGTTTTTCATAGTGACAAAAAAGCGCCCTTTTTTGGTGTATGATAAAAAAAATCAATAAAACAACTCACGACTCGTATGCAAATGTTTAGCCCAGCTGACAATTTTGTTGATAGCTGTCAGCCGTTCACCTTCGTCATAGTCGTCGTTGTCGAACAAATCGTGTGTCGTCAGCTCGCATTTCGGCTTGAGACCGTTCATTTTGTCGACGAGATACGAAACGACAAGATTTGTCGACGAAATATCCGAATACAATCGACAAGACGCGTCAGCGTTCAATAAGAGTGCGCCCATTTGGGAGAGATCGCGTTTGATGTCGTTTATTTCGACTCTGGAAAATGAAATTTGGATCATTTTTTCCGGGTCAAAAAACAGAAATTCTCGGCCCAGCCTGTGATTTTTGGGATTCCCAAAACCAACTTTCTCATTGTCTGAGTAAACGATGCTTCAATCGCCATCGATTTTTGCCGTACATTCCAGTCCAAAATGTGCCTCTTCTCTTTCACATCAATTTTCTCAAACTTGGTCAACAATTCGACACTGCAAAAAAAAAACCGCCCTGATTTCGAAATATATACCCAAGTGGCTTACGATTTGAAATCTTCTGTGACAACGTCGTCTTGCTCAAAGAGCAAACTTTTGTAATAATCAATGTTGTCCATGTTTCTCAAGCGATTCAACAGATCGATGACCTGAAAATTCACAAAGTTTGACTTTTTTTGGAGAGGAAAACTTACACAGTTGTGAATTATCAACTTGACCGTTTCACTAATCGTTTGATCATTACGCAAAATCAGGTCGAAATTGAAAAGCGCCATTTCGTACCTGAAAAACTCATTTCAAAGTTACACACAAAAAAAAAACCGGACATTTCGAAACTGCGTGAACTATCAACGAAAAGGAGGGAGGAACGTTTTGTTTGTCTTACTGTATGGCGCATACCGTCGGTGAATCACGGTTTCGAAGCGTGGGAGGTCACCAACTCACGAAATCAAAAATTTCAGAATAATTTTGACTTTCTGGGAAAAAAAGTCACCTTGCTCCGCCGATTTTTGAAAATGGATTTTTTTTCGCAAATATTCCAAATTTCAAAAGTACAAGCTCCGCCCACTTTTGTTTGCGGCATTTTTTTTAGTTGAAAAAACTTCAAAATTCACAATATTCCAAATTTCAGAAGTAAACAAGCTCCGCCCATTTTTGTCTGCGGCATGTAGAGTCACTTCCAAAATCGAAAAAAGTGTCCAAATTCAAAAAACCAAAAAGTCGGTATAAGAACCTCAATGTCTAGCTCATATTATTCCACCTTTTTCAGGACAACAGCGTTGTGTTCCTTTGAATATTTACGGTATTTGGTAATTTTCTGTGTTTGAATTTGGACACTCAAATTTCGGACCAATTAAAAAAAAAACCTTACCGACTAGCTGCCATCAATTCCATCGCTTCCATAACATTCTGCGCCAACTCGGTCGCAAACTCTTTCCTCATCCATCTCCTCATTCCAGTCACCGATTGTGGCGCAGACAGTGCGGTCATCGCGCGGCACATCCAACAGCAAATTGTGACCGCCAGACCGGTCGTTTTTTCGTCTCTCGCCCGTTTCTGATAGACTCGAAGCGCGCTCCAACCAAATCGAATAGTCTGTAATATTAAAATTGGCGATAGAAACTTAGGAGAATAACTAATCTCTTACCAATGCATAGTTTCCATTGTAGTACGATACAACTAGAGCTGAATAATAAGTCCGGTTCAACCATTCCACGCAAGATTGAACATTGGTTGTGAAAAATTGTCGAGAGAGCTAGAAAAAAAACACATTATTAACAATAATTACCTAAACTTGCATGAAATGAGCCAAAAAAAAAACATACCGCAGGTATCTCAGACATGTTAAACGACGCTCCACCATACATTGCACAACACATCATCTTATCCAAAATGTCAATCAATTCGATTAAAAGTCGCACACGACACCATTGAATTGTATAGCGAAGTGTCGATTTGTGGCCGCCGTCTGTTTCGTTTTTCGAGTCTTTTGAACTTTTTCGATTTGTCAATACTTGTTTGGCCAGTTTGTTGATTTCAGCTGAAAACAAAGCAAATATGTGGACAATTTTGGACGAGTGCTCAAAGTTAAACCTCCCTCTATCAAAAAGAAAAAGAAGAACAACAAGAAAAAACGATCAAAGTAAACGAAACAAGAAAGAAAGAAGACAATATTGTAAAACTAAGAAAAAAACGAAGAATGAATGAATGAATGACTGAGCACAGAGAGGCACACAATGGTTGTTGACTCCGCCCCTTTTTACAAGCGGCGTGGGTTGTAAAAGTGGGAGGAGCCGACAGCCAATGTGTGCCTTTCTGTGCTCAGTCATTCATTCATTCATTCTTCTCTTAGTTTTACAATATTGTCTTCTTTCTTTCTTGTCGCGTTTGTTCTGACTTTTTTGGGACCTATTTATTTTTTGAAAAATATATAGGTGCCGTCAAAAAAACTGAAATATATATATATAATTTTGTTTTAGAAATTTCAGACTTTTTTCATAATTCCTCGAGATTCTGAAAGTTTATTTTTTCCAAGTTTCAACCAGGAGACTAGGAGGGGAAAAATAGTGACATTTTTTCAAACAAAAAAAACTTAGAAAGAATTTTTCACAAGGACCATACTTCGGCAAATACGTGGAATTTCACGTGACACTATTTCAAAACTCAAAATTCCTACAGTAATTCAGACAACACAACATTTTTCAAAAAGTTTTGTGTGAAAAATCACGAGGGTCATTTTGAAAAAGAAATTCCACGTTTTTAGCCGAGGTATGACAATGACAAAAATACTTTTATTCTTTCTAGCCCATCAGCCCATGATCCCAACCTTTCAGAAATCAAAAAAACTCACAAGAAAACGCGCTAAAAGTCTCCATCGGTTTACCAAGCGGTGTCTTCATCTTATTGATAATACAATAATTGGCCGTCTGATTCAACACCCATCTCCATTTCTAAACATGATTTTTTGTTCTTTTGAAGGTTTTTTTTTCAACTTACATCAAAAAACTTGTCTGAAATCTCCATCTTCTTTTTATCTCCAACAACACTACAAAGACTGGTCATCGAATCGAGCATTTCATCCATCCAATTATACGATCCTTTTCTGTAACAAAAAAAAACTTGATAAAAAAGAGAAAAACAACCAAAATTCCCCACCGAAAAGTCGTCGGAACAATCGATTTGAGTAGAAAATTGGTGATAATGGTAAACTCTTCTGTGCCAAAAGTTGTGGTTTGCACACTTTTCTGTTGTGTCTCCTGAGCGGCTTGATACATTCCATTGACACTTTGTCTAGAAACAAAAAATGAACATTTTACTTAGAAATAAACCAATAATTGTTGGTAGCTAGCAACAAAGCGAAAACATGTTTTTTCTATTCATTGCGCATTGCGCGAAATTGATGGATATTTCTTTTTTTGAATCAAATTATTCTAGGCTAGAAAAAAAATGGTTCTGGAAAGTTTGTCCGGGAAAAAAATAGAGCATGGAAAATTTCGAGGAAATCCAGAAAACTAAAGACAAAAAACTAAAACTCTACAGTAATCCGTCAGCCCAAAAAGTTTCAAAAGGTTTTCCTGGCCTGAGAGTGTACTAAAATTTCTCAAAATGTTTTGTCATTACGTGAATGGCGACGAAAAAACCAAGAAAAAATGGCTGAAAATCATGAAAAAGGGGCCAATATGATGATGATGGTCTAAAATTGAAGACAACCGTACCATTCAATGATAAGTGCAAGGAAGAAACAAACAAAAAAAAAGAATGAAACAAATGAGACAAGAAAGGAAAAAAACAATATTAGGAAACTAAGAAAGAGTGAAGAATGAATGAATGAATGAATGAGCACAGGAAGAGACATTGACTGTCGACTCCGCCCATTTTTTGCAAGCGGCGTGGGTTGTAAAAGTGGGCGGGGTCTCTCTCTATACCTCTCGGTGTTGATTCATTCATTCATTCTTCACCTTTTGCTCAGTTTTCTAATATTGTTTTCTTTCTTTCTTGTCTCTTTTGTTCAGATTCTTTTTTTTTGTCGTTTCGTCCTTAAACTCATCATCGAATGGTACGGTTGTCTTCAATTTCAGACCATAAATCATAAAGACCCCTTTTCCACGATTTTCAGCTAGTTTTCTTTGTTTTTTTTTTATTCATACAATGACAAAAAATTTCGGAACCCTCTTAGGGAAGGCATGGCTTGGTAATATTTTCTGATTTTTTTGCAATTGCATTTCGACACTTTTTTTTCATTTTTTGTCGTCGTTCAGTGACAATTTGTCGCATTTTTTCAGAGGTTTTCAAATTTTTTGCTGAAAACATCGATTTTTATTGAGAATTTTCTAATTTCATAAGTGTCAAGTTTTAGCGTGAAATAAGAGTAATGCGCATTTTTATGATGTATGGTGACAAAAAACATTTTTTCTATTTTTTTTCTCAAATTTCTGCAGCAAAAAATCTACCAAATTTCATCAAAAACCTGATTCTAAGCACGTTTTTGTTCAAAATTAAGCTTTTCAAAAAAGAAAACCTGATATAAGTCTTCGAATTTCCAGCTTCCCAAATTCCACCAGCATCTTTCCAATTCGTTCTCTTCGTCGTTTCAGCAACCTCATTCTCCTTCTCATTGTCCGTATCGGTCCACGTCATCACTGTCGACAATTTGCCAACAATGTTGGGAATTCTATAGAAAGAGAAAACGATTAGTGGGGGGGGGGGGGGTTCAATGTGATCTAATTTTCAATGAATCATAATATTTTTGTTGTGTTCAACAGGGGACAAAAAAGCTCACCCTTCACAATTCCAAGTCAACGCGCTTTGACAATTCAAACTGGTGCGCAGTTGGATCCATTCTTTTCTTCGATAAACATCTTCTTTCAAGTTCATTCCGGTGGCCATTGTGATGAATGCAGAAATCCAGGAAATTATGAGAAATCTGGAAAAAAAACAACATGGTTTTTGCTTTTGAATTTATTTTTCTACACAGTTTGAGCCCGGGAAAGAGCCTTCAGAAAATTACGCGGAAAAAAAATGAATTTTTTGGTTTTTTTTTCTGAAATTTTCGAATTTATCGATAAATTTCTTATTTCACAAATATTTCAAACTTTAGCGTGAAACAGGCCCCGCCAATTTTTGTCCGCGACATTCTGGGTCATTAATTTTCGAACATTTTCTCCTCGAAATTCATTAATTTTTCATGATTTCCATATTCCAGATCATCATTCTACCAGGAAATTTCAATTTTTGCTCAGAAACTTCCCGTATTTTAGAGGGCATTGTCTCTCCATCGAATCGCAAAATTTTCTCCATAGCAACAACTTGAAATTTGGCATATTCGCGCTTCGTCTGCCCAACCGAGTCTCCCTGTTGAACATATTCCGATTGTGCCAAATAATATTCATGTCTAAACATGTAAAAATTCAGGAGAAAAAAGTTGTGTCAAATCACATACGACTTCAAATGTGAGACGAGAATGTGAAGCAAGACGTGATAAACAGCCGGATGTTGTCGGACGAACCAATGTTCGGTTAATGGCAATTCGGTGACGAGAAATTCGAAGATCGACGGACGAATTCCCATCATAACAATCAGTGAGCTTTTGGCACATGATATAGAGTTCAACGAGGAGAGCAGAATGATGAGTACGGCTTCGTTCCAACGCAAAATATCCGAATCGTGTGTTTCTACGTTTCTCAATCTTTCAATACTTTCTGGAATCAAAGAGAATGTCGAGTTTTGGTGTAGTTTTTTCGGGTCCAAGACGTTTCGAAACCGCTTGAAATTCCAAAGAAAGGCTTACTGTATGGCGCATCCCGTGGGATCATACCTGGCCTAAAAGGAGAAAAAGTACCGTGACATTTTCTAGAAAAATATGATTTTCTCTTTAATTTTCAGCTATTTTTCTGCATTTTCACACCTCATAAAATTTGAACTTTCTTTGTGCCGCCTGGATTACTGTACAGGCTTGGTCGGAGCCGCAAATTTTCCGAAGAGCAAGGTCCGGACCACTTTTTATCATCAAAAAAGTGGAACTGAATAAGTTATACAAGGTCTGGACCACTTTTCATCTCAAGAAAAGCAGTTTTTCATTTTTCTCTAAAGTGAGTTTTGGCTCTTCGGAAAATTTCCTGCTCCGACCAAGCCTGTTGTACAGTAATCCAGGCGGCACAAAGAAAGTTCAAATTTTATGAGGTGTGAACAAGGTCTAATTAGGTCACATCTGTTGTTATGGTAGTATTGATAACATCATAAATAACAACAACAGGTGTGACCTTTTCTCCAATGCTTGTTGACCAATTATTTTTGATCAAAAAAATGTCACATAAGGACAAGAAACAAAAAAAAAAAGGTTTTTCTATGTGACGTGACCTATATTTCTTTGAAGGCTTTTAGGTCAGTTATGACCACAAAAACACCCCAAAAGTAGAATAATTTCTACAAACCTAGAACAATCCTGCGAATCGCTGAAAAACTTGATTGTAGAAATGGCAACGACTTTGGTGTGAGAAGATTCGAGATAAGCTCAACAGTTTCCTTGTAAAGTTTTCGACGTCTAAAAAGAGGCTAGCTTTAGAAGCTTGCGGGATTTTTCAACTAACCCAGTGAACATTGACATTCGATTAGTTTTCGAGTTAAAAAGCCCGGTTTGTTCATCAAAAACGAGTTCAATGATATTTCTGGTGATGTCGGAGTCAGCTGGGAGATGCTTAACAATCTGGAAAGGATGCCACGATAAATTTTGAGGCGGACAGGGCAAAATACCTCAGATAGAAACTCAACAAAATAATGTTCATCATTTGTTGCACTTTCAGAAAAACTAGCCGATTTCAGAATCATCTCAATGTTCCCCTCAATCCTCTTAACCATTTCAACATCCTCCTTGCAAATCAATAACAATTCACTGAAAATCGGGCAGAATGCTGATAAAACAGCTGGCGACCAATCCGGTGTTTCAAACGTTCTCCCAATCGCCTCGTTGATTTCGCCAACAACATTTTTGCTCTTTGTCGCTCTGATTAGAATTAGCACCATTTTCATGCGGCGTCTCATATCAATTTCAGTTTTGCGAATCAGTTCCGAGCACAATCTTTCAGCGACACACGGTTTTTCTGTCAGGAAAATTTGAAAACTTTCAATTGACTCAACTAAGAGTTCAAAATTCTTGTCAGATTCGTCTAGATTTGCGCATAACGTGTTCATAATTTCATCCAGTTTAGATTCGAATGTTTTTGGATAAACTGTTGATATAACGACAATCGTTTTCAAACCATTTTGATAAATCAGCGATGTAGCTGATGGAATTGTGTCCAAAATCCATTGAAGACATATTTCAACGTGTTTTTCGCAAAGTATATCATCGGCATGTGAGCTTGACCCAATAATATGCGAAAAACACGATATTAACTCTGCTTTAGGGTCTTCATAACGTTTCGATGTGTTTGAAAATGTTGATGTTATCAAATCATGGAACCTGAGAAACGAGCTAAACACAAATTCTCGTTATTAACATTACTTACTGTTCAAAATCACTTTTTTTGAAAAGGATATTCCCTATTAAAACTACAATTTTTGATGCGAGATTCCTCAAATCGGTGCGCTCACAACGAATGAATACCGGAGCACAAACTTCTTCAATAACCTGTTGCCAATTCCCATTCAATATTTCCGCATGCGACGCTTCTTGTAAATGCTCGTGAACTGTTAACAGCGCATTCTTCTTGTTTTTTGGAGATGAATTCTTGTCGTGAATCTGAAACTATGCTCAATTTGATAAAACATAAATAAAACATTTCTCACCACGTCTATCGACCAGAATATATCATCTTGTTTCTCTGAGTTCATGTTTAGACTTCACTAACAGTGTCATAAGCTGAAAACGCCGCTTTTAAAATTTTTTTTCGAGAAGAAATGAAAATAAAAATTTGAAAAATGAAGATCGGTGCGAGATATTTCTCAAAAAAAACTCATAATCCTTTGAAGGAACATACAGTAATCGGTTAGTTTATTTTTTTTTCCCCTTCAAAAAATAGTTTTTGACTTCGTTTTTTTCACTGTGTACCTAGTTTCTACCCCAAATCAAGATGAGAAATGAGAAACCACGTGAAAGTTTTTCCTTCATAAAAAATTGTGTAGCATTCCGTGGCCGTGTAAACACACACCATGTCTCAAACGCGCCCCACCTCGAATTTGTTTTTCGTTCAGCCGATACGCGCATGGCTAGTAACATACCAGTGGTGCCTCTTATTTCTCTGCCCTCTAACTATTCGGAAGGATAACAATTTCCGCTTTTCTTTTCCGTCGCTGTTTCACTTTCGTCTAATCATCGAATATCTGATTTATTTCAGTGATTTTCAGAGACAGAAATTGAGAGAAAGAGGAAAAGTCGAGCTATAGACGAAAGTGAAAGTTATTGTTGTTTTTGTTTATATATATTTGTTTTTCTCATTTTAAGACTAATCGATCGATTCTATTTCGTCAATCTAGTTTAGGCCAAACTCAAAATTTAATTTCTTTTCTTTTTACAGATGGCGAATCATCACTCAAATTGTACTTTTGGTGCGTCCGGAGCGTTAAAACGTTGCGACTGCGGTGAAGACGGCTGTGACAGTGAAAGACTATGGAACGATTTTGAGGTAACATATTTGCTCTAAATCTAGGCTTAGCTAAATAATTTCAGAGTTGCGCTCAATCAGTAGCCCGGCTATACAGAGATCCAGGATGGGGGAGTTTTAAAGAAGCCGCCGAGGGAACAACACAACTTTACAAGGTTAGAAAATAAATCAATATATTTTCAAAAATAGAGATATTTCAGACATCAGTAGATGGTTATCGGCGTGGTTTCGACAGAGGTTTTCAAGCCGGTCGAAGCAGTTTAGCAAAAGAAATTCTTGCCGCTTTTAGTAATGCAGCCAAATTTGATCTCAATATTGTATTGGAAGTTTTATATAGAAACATGAGAATGTCGACAGAAGAAGTAACACCTCTTTTTTTGAAAACAAAAAAAAATCAATAAATTTGCAGAACGGCGACAACACTCAACAATACGCAATTTCTAGCGAAACTTTAGAAGCAATGCAACTATTTCAACAAGCTCTAATAAAGTCACCAGTGACAAATGTCACATCGTCATCTCATCGAAACTCTGCGGCTGCGGCTGCGTCGACACCCGACTTGAACACATTCCTGACTTCACAGGTTCAACGACATCGCAAGCGTCAACGCTCGCCGATCGCCTCACAATCACCAAATTCTCAAACAAAACGACAACGCAGAACATAATAATGGATAACCTATGCATATTTTTTTCTTCTTCTCTACTCGTCCCGAAATTTTCACACTTTTCTACAGTTTTTCTCTCTCTCTTTTTGTGTTCCGTTCTAGCCCTAACCAAATCCCAATCATCCAAACAAAAACCCGGTCGTACATAGGTCAGTCAGAATTTTTTTTGTCTTCTTCTTCTCGTCTTAATTCATTTTATACTCAGTCGAATACTGGTTCCAGCCTCTCTAAAAAATTGAATTTCTCTCTTGAAGTAATATCATTATTATCCGTTTCTAAAAACAAAACATTTTTTGTTTTTTTTTTTTGAAAAATGGATATTTATCAAGCTGCGCTTTTTTGTCAGGGTTTCAGATTTTTTAAAAGAGTCCTCTTGTTTCATGTATTCTTAGAATTTAACTAGAAACAATCTTCAAATCGATCTGTTTTTTTTCAAGAGTGTATATTTTAATTCTTTTCTCGTCTTCTTATCACTGTATAAATGAGTTCCATTTTTTTTCTGGATATTTTCTAGATGTGTTTGTGGCACTTTTCATATTTAAAAAAATCCAAGTAGATTCAAAAAGTAAATCGGGGTTTTCAGATAAATAAAAATGGTTCGAAAATTGAAAACCCATGAGCAAAAATTGTTGAAAAAGACTGATTTTATGCAATGGCAGGTTGATCAACAAGGACGTCAGGGAGATATGCTTAAACGGTATGTGCCTTTAAAGCAGGCTTGGGCGGTCCCAGACCTTTGGAACCTAAGTTTTATTCGGAAAACCCTGAGGTTTTGGAAAAAAATCATGAAAAAGTAGACATTTTTGCCAAAATTTAAAATAATTCTTCTATTTTTTCGTATTTACTTCGAGAAACTGTGAAATTATAACTTCATAGAAGTTTTAAACACCATAGATGCGTTTTTTTTTCGATTTTTCGAAAAAATTACCGGAAAAGTTTCGAAAAAAGTTCCGACTGAAAAAAGCTCTGAAAAAAATGTGAAATTCCACGAAAAATCCCAAATTTCCAGATTCCACGTAACAAAACGAGAACATTACGCGCTTTACAACACACTCGCCGCCAAGGTTTTTCTTAGTTATCAAAAAAAAAACCATCAAAAATCAATAAATTCTCAGAGTCGCGAACTCGCCGAGCTGATCAAAGCACTACCAATGGGCGATCCATTTCGTGCAAAATGCATCGATGAGGTTTTGACGAGATTCTACACAGCTGGATTGATTCCAACTGGAGATAGTTTAGAAAGAGTTGGCAAGGTTTGTTATTACTAACATAGGTGAAAATGTGAAAAAAAAAATTCAGAAATGAAAAATAAAATTTCAAAAACTCAGTGTTTCACGTAAATTTATTTTAGAAAATAAAAAAAATTTATGCGAAGTGCAACGTAGAAAAAAATTGGTTTTTTTATTTCGATTTTTTTGCAATGGAAAATGTTTAAAATTTTCCGGAAAAAATAAGGTCAAATTGTAATTTTTTTGCATTTTTTCATATTAAATTTCGGCACCAATTTTATTTTTTCAAAACTCGCGTTTATAGTATCATAAATCTAAAAAAATTCTGATTTTCCCAAAAAAAAACTTGAAATGCCTATTTTTTCATCCTTCTAATTGAAAAGTAAATGGAGCTTTTTTTCTTGTTTTCATACCTGACCTAACAGGGTACCAAAAAATCCTTAAAATTTTGTCACTGTGAAAATCTTGGTGAGTTTTGGCTCTTCGAAAAAGTTGCGGCTCCGACCAAGCCTATTGTACAGTAATCCAGGCGGCACAAAGAAGGTTCAAATTTTATGAGGTGTGAAAAAGGTCTAATTAGGTCACATCTGTTGTTATTGTAGTATTGATAACATCATAAATAACAACAACAGGTGTGACCTTTTCTCCAATGCTTGACCAATTATTATTGATCAAAAAAATGTCACATAAGGACAAAAACAAAAAAATAGAGGAAAATAGTTGAAAATTTGAGAGAAAATAATATTTTTTAGAAAATGTCACGGTACTTTTTCTCCTCTTAGGGCAGGTATGTTTGTTTTTGAAATTCTGCCCTTCAAAAATAACCTGGGCGTATGTCTAAAAAGCACTAGCACAATCTACGATGAGATATGTAACATAAAATTCACTTTCCGTTTTTTTTAATGGAAAATGTGGCAAATTTTTTAGAAAAAATTGCAGTTTTTGCAAATTTTCAGTAAAAAATTTGAAAAATAATCGCATTTTCACCATTTTACCTCTCCTTCCAGGTTTCCGGCTCCAGTTTCGCTCGCCGCCGTATTCCCGTCGTGATGCGAAATTCGGGAATGGTTGATAGCGTCAAAACGGCAAGCGACTTGGTAAGGAATCTAGAAATAATTATTCTGAAAGAAAATGGTTGATTTTTTGTCCAGGTCGAACAAGGTCACGTCCGTGTTGGCACAAAATTAGTGACCGATCCGGCGTTTATGGTGACGCGTTCAGCAGAGGATATGATCACTTGGACAAATTCGAGTAAAATCAAGAAACATGTTCTTGATTATAATAATACTCGAGACGATTTCGATCTTATTGTTTGATCATTCTTTTTCATTGTTATCTGTTATAACTGTTATCTTCTAAAAGTTATTCATTTTCTTGTTCCTCATCAGCTTCTTCCTCCTCAATTTTCGGCATTTCTCGCTGAAAATGTTCGCACAGTCTTTCAATCAATTTCATCTCATTTCCCCGATCAGTTTTCGTCGCCCAACATAGTCGTTCGCGCAAGCTCTGTTCGGTGAACGTAAAGAAATCCTCACTGATTATCGTCTCAACTTTGTTATATTTCGATACATCCGAAGCCAGTTGGAATAGGGTGGCTGAAAAAAATGTCGTTTTCGCGAAAAAAAGATAATCTCACCCAGATTTCTTCTAATCTCCTTGATCCTCGTTTCAAATTGTGCGAGCTCATCCAAACCGGCCAACAATTCTCGATAGGATTTGTCGAAGAGCACGTCGATTTGCGGCAAAACTTCCATTTTTCCACTTTTTGACAGGTCCAATGAGAGAAGTTCGATTGCGCGGACCTCTCGCATACGACAATCGATTGAGTCTTGACACGATTTCTTTTTTGAAAGTGCCTAAACTTAGAGGTGTTATTGTAACTGTCTGGTTTTTTCATACATATCTCGTGGAAAATCTCGATTTTCAAAAAGTGCCGTGTAAATTTTCACAAAAAAATGAAATTTGTAAAATTTCGCGTTTTCTGAATGTGCCACGTGGAATTTCGAGGTATGTTTCCATGTTCATAAAAATCTTAATATTGATTTTTTGAGCCCAAACCCGAAAACTTAAAATTCCCATGTTCCTTTAAATTTCAACGGGTTTGTCAATTTTTTTTTGCAATATTTAGTGACAAAAATATTTTTCTGTTTTTCTCAGGTTTAAAAAAAAGAGGGTGAAAAAAATGGGTAAAAAATTACTCAAACATTTTTTGACAAACGGGTCCATCCTTCAGAAAAACTCAAAATTATCATGTTCCTTTAAATTTTTTGACGGATTTTAGCATTTTTTTGAGAATTTTTGGTTGGCCCGAAAATCACGGGTACGTAAAAAACCACGACATTTCGAAACCGCATGAAATTCCAACTAAAAGTAACTTTTTTTGTTGATTGTTTTACTGTACGTCGTATCCAGTGGGATGTCGGTACACACATTTGTTAAAAAGTGAAAGAAAAACAGCGGTTTCGAAACGTCTCAGAGCCAAAAAAACCCAGAACTTCCCAAATCTCACCTCTTGCAGATCATCCACATTTTTCGAGATGTACTCAAACGGTATAACACTTCCAACATTCACATTTTTCACATGATTTCTGATGCGATTCACAAGTTCTCTACTGACATATTGCAAAAGTGACGGGTATTCGGATTGAATTCGATAACGATCTTGAGAAAAAGGTTGTCGTGCGCGTTGCGTGTGCGCGCAACGCGGCTCTGAATTTTTTGGAAATTTGTGACCTACTTGATTTGTTGGCGGCGAAAATCGAAACTTTCAATGCGTCGTAGCCATGAACTTGGAAACCGATCGCTTGAGCATTTTCGGAAGCAAATTCTGAAATTTGGGTAATTTTTTGGCCTAGGGAGGAAGAAAATCGGTCAGGCTTGTGAATTTGGGTTCAGCTTACAGGAATATTTTCAGGAAAAATTTTTAGGTCACGCCACGAAAATTTGAAGACTGTGTTCTTCTTCCAAAATTAGAGGTATTTTTTTCTGTTTTTCCGTTTTTTTGGTCGATTTTCAGAGTTTTTGAGAAATTCTGGTACTCTTTTAGGTCAAAAAAAAAATGAAACAAGAATTTTCGAGGAAAAGGTCGAAAGTTAGTGGCCCTACATGCCGCAGACAAAAATGGGCGGAGCTCGTTCAACTTCTGAAATTTGAAATATTTGTAAAATTAGGGATTTTTCGAAAAAAATCAAAAATTTTCTGAAAAAAACCATGACTCAGACAAAAATGGGCGGAGCTAGTTTTACTTTTGAAAATTTTTTTGTGAATTTGAATAGAAAAACTAAAATACTGTAATTTGGAATTTTTCAATATTTCTAAAGATGCCATAAAATTGAGGATAAAATTTATTTTTTTCGAAAATTTTGGAAACATCAAAAAGTGGTCAAGTTCAGAAAAATCTTCTCTTTTTTTTTGAAACTTTGCCAAAAAGTCAAAAACCTTCACGTTTTTTCAAAAAAAAAGTTCACGTTCACAAGTTTCTGGACCATAAAGCGAAAAATTTCAAATTTTTTCTTTCTGTCAAAAAACTGAACCAACCTGGAAACAATTGATTCACCGCTATGACCGACGCATCCGTATCAATGGTCAATTTATACTTGGAATTCCGATCAATACCCGCTTCACCAAACATCAAATCAAACGGTAGGTCAAAAGTTTGCATGACGGAAACTGCAAAAAACTATGTTGTCAGGGGAAAACCACCAAAAAATTACTTTGCGAGTGAAAACAATGAGCCGATATTTTGACACGTGTATTGTTCGGTGCACCAGATGCGCCAACATAAAACGGCAGAGCCAGGGAGAGGGTTGTTTCTGAAAATAAATTCAATTTATAGGCAAAAAAAAGGGGGAACTTACTAGATTCAGGCACATTGACAGTTAACTGATTGTTGGGAGTGGCAAAGTCCGATTCGATGTTTACATGCAATTTTGTGACATTTTCCAATTCGCCAAAATTGATTTGAAGCGTGCAATATGGCACATTGTTAGCCGCGTTGTGCTCAACCTAAACAACTTTTTTGAGAAGGGATAAATAGCCAAAAAATATGCCAAGGCTGGCTGAATACAGTACATTTTCGTTAAATGAACATGTGAAAAAAAGAGAAAATAACAATTTCTTATTATAGAATGTATGTATAATAGGGGCACAAGAACCGACAATAGAAGAGGCACACTCACTCGCCCCGCCCCTTTTTCTTGTATCATTTGCGTTTCTCTCATATCTTGTCTTGTTTTTTCGTGTCCTAGAAAAACTCTACCACAGACAATGTCTGGACCACTTTTCCAGTTCTAAAAAGTGGAAATACAAGGGAAACAACAGCGCAAAACAAACGACACTCCGCTTCTACACTCGCGTTAAACAAAGGGCAAAGCGGAGTGTCGTTTACTTTCACCATTTTTTACACGAAAAAAAAGTTTGTGCTTAAAAAATTTCAAATTTCCCGCATGACAACTAACCGTCCTTTTGCCTCGTTCACCAATCTCAAAGCCAACTTCAATTCCTGCCGATTTTTTGACATGTCCCAAACTCGTGTTGTTGTTGGATTCCTTGATCTTCTGCTCCAGCGACTTCCAATAATTCATCTTCTCGTTGTAGTTTGTCATCTTGGCATCGGGAACTTTATAGAAAATTGGCTCTGTTCCAAGCCAGCCAACACTCAAGTTACCGTCAGCCGAGAGCATTGTGAGAACATTTGCAAGGATTTTACTGCAAAAAAAAAGATTTTGGAGATTTTTTGACATTTTTGGGCCTACCTAAAACTGCAAACTTTGATTAGACAAGCAGTCATACTCGCATTACAATTCCATTGCATCAAATCATTTTTGAAGAACAACAAATTGTCATCACTGGTAGCAATGACAAGTCGAACATCTTCACCGTTTTCTAGAAATTTTTTGATAAACTTTCAATGAAAAATTCACAAACTCACCACTGTCGTAGGTACATATCGACGTTCCAACCGCCTCCAGCTTTATCTGCCATTTAACAGTGCCGGCCAAATCGAGAGCGGTGACGTGTCGTCGACAAAGAACCACGACCATGTGTTGGCTTGGCGTGTCGATCAAATCTAGCTGGATGGCCGTGTCGCCGAGATTGAACGTCCAATCATACTGTGAACAAAAAATATGTTTTTGAGACAAGAAATTTCTAAGAAAAATAGAAAATAGAGAAAACCCGTGTCAAAATACCAGCACACCACCAATTTAAAGGAACACAACGTTTTTCATACTTGGGACATTGTGGAAAAGAGCTCAAAGTTAAACACTCTATAAAAAAAAACCAAAAAGAAAACAACGATCAGAGTAAACGAGATAATAAAGAAAGACAACAATATTAGAAAACTGAGAAAAAAGTGAAGGATGAATGAATGAATGAGTGAGCACCACGCGGTATAGCAACAGACCGTAGACTCCGCCCACTTTTACAACCCACGCCGCTTGTAAAAAGGGGCGGAGTCTACAGCCAATGTGTCTCCATGTGCTCATTCATTCATTCATTTATTCTTCGTCTTTTTCTCAGTTTTCTAACATTGTTTTTTTCTTTCTCATCTCTTTCACTTTGATCGTTTTTTTTTTGTTCTTTTTTTTTTGATAGAGGGTGGACCTACTAGGAGCTCTTAAGTCCACAATTATCCCAAGTATGTCCACAATTATCCCAAGTATGAAAAACGTTGTGTTCCTTTAAACATGTACTGTGTTTTTTTTTTCGAGTTCGAACGCGATTTTTCTTTTTTTCTCATGATTTTGGACGCCGCATGAAGAAGTCAAAGTTTTTTTAACGGTACTTTTTCACCTCTTGTGACAGTCATCAAAAATGGCCTAGAAAACGACTAACTAGGCCACGTGGTTTTTTGCAATTTTCACAACGATTTTGCCGCCAAATCTACAAATTGGAAATACTACGAGTTTTGGAATGACACAAAAATAGTAGATTATTAGTTTGAGAAACAGAGTAATCTTTAGAAAGGCTAGTATCGAAAAATTATCGATTTTTTCGATACTAGCCGCTCTAAGAGTTCTTTCTTTCCCAAACCACTATTTTTGTGCTATTCCAAAACTCGTAGAAACTCCAATTTGTTGATCTGACGGTAAAATCGTTGTGAAAATTGCAAAACACACTAGTTAGTTCTCATTTGCCACAAAAATATCTTCCCCTGGAAAAAATATAACCAAAATATATATTATAGCCTACATTTATACGTTTCTGCGATCCACTTGAGAGAAGACTAAACTTGACAGCGCTGATGAACCCATTATTCGCAGTTATCAGCGATGCGATCGATTGGCAATACGAGATGGGTCCCGGGTGAAGTGAACGGAGTGGACAATGCACAAAAACGCATTGATCTCCTTGATACAGTGACAATTTACAGTCAATGGTTTGTACGACTAGTTGAACTTGATATTCGACAAGTTCGATTTTACACATATTCCACGCGGATATTTCCAAATTGTGGGTGAACAATTCTGTTATTGAAACGTTCAAATCACTTTCACTCTCTGGAAAAAAACCACTTAAATAACCCAAAAAAATCATGAAAATCACCAATTTGAACTTTGTAATATGATAACTTTGATGGCGAGAGAACTGCAAGAACACTTGGCACACTTGACAGAAAATCGCCATGTTCAATTTGCAGTATCGGGTCTTTTGTCTGATAACTCAACAGAACTACATCATGCTGTTTTTTGTTTCCGGGGTCGACAATTGTAAGCATACCATTTTCACTTCCAACGACTAATTGGTCTGAAAAGATTTTTTTTTGATTTTGCGCAAAAATGTTTTTTAAATAAATAAAAAATCTGGGTTACTGTAGTTCGCAATATCTGCAAACAACGAATGATACGTAACAGTGCAGAATGTTATTTTTTTTTCTTTTTTTTTGCGAAAAAAGATTCGTGGCTTTTTTCAAACCCCTTTTTTCATCGTTCAAACCAAACCTCGATCCTCAAAAATTGGCGCGTTAATTAGTGTTGAAGCATCATCAATTTTATACGTGACCCAATCTATCATACGAAACAGTGACATTTCGAAAAATATAGAATAAAATACGCTTCAAACAAATAATTCCCACTACGCTCTCTTTTTCGGTTTGTTTCCATAGTAACTTGGTCGTCCACAACACATTTATTAGAAGAAATAAGTTGAGAAGAGAGAAAAGAATACATATAATAATAATATGAAATGTGATATAATTTATTTTTGTTGAACCCAGAATTTTTGGAATGTAATAAATAAATACTATATAAACATAATAAATGACTATTTAGACACCATGACCGAATTGTAGTTGTTTTACTTTGCCTTCTTCTTCTCCTCTCGTTTTTGGCGAGCAACTCTTTGCTTCTCTTCTTTGGCGGCTGTCGCGTCGCGAAGTTTAATCACAGCAAAAGCTAAATTCGAACAAAATAAGTTTAAATTTGGTAAATTTTATAACAAACTCACTAAAAATAGCCACAATAACAATTGCTGGAATAATGAAGACGGTGTTGTCGAATGATTGGGAGAATGGTCCTTTTCCGCCAAGCTCAACCATTTTTATTCTATAAACTATAGTTTATTTTAAAAATAAAAAAGGTTGGCGAATGATAATGAAAAGTAACAAACGAGAAGATGAAAAATGACCTAGTTTTCAACAATGAAGAGAAATCGCGGCGTCAAAAATTGGTAGATCAAAAATTCACAAAAATAAACATTTGTAAACCTGGATCATACCTTGGCGAAAACGTGGAATTCCACATAATTCATACAGTAATTTAGACGTCACAAAAAATTTTAGAGAACTGTTGTGTGAGAAATCACGGGAAAAATTTGAAAAAAAATCATAGTTTCAAATTTTCGGGGAAAATTTCACTATAAAAACTACCGTTTTTCCATCATGGGCCACGTATGGATGAAAGAGTAGGTCAACATGAGAGACCTAGACAGCAGATAAAAAACTTAGCTCATACCTCGACCAAAAACGAGTAGATCCTCATTTTCTGAATGTGTCCCGTGATTTTTCACACAAAATTTTTTGAAAATTTTCGTCTGATTTACTGTATGAATTTTGACGTTAAAAAATTGTGCCACGTGGAATTCCACGCCTTCGCCGAGATAAGCCTTAGCTTCTTGAATTGATAAAAGTTGTGTCAAAAAACAACGAAAAACTTCAAAAAAATCTCAAAACACCAAGATGAAAATGAATGAAAATTGGACTAATGCATCATGTAATATAGTCCTCATTCTACACCTCTTCTCTATTAGTGTATGTTCGTCTGCCGCGGCTGAGAAGCAAAAATGTGTTGCTG
This sequence comes from Caenorhabditis sp. 8 KK-2011, assembly GCA_963572245.1. Lineage (NCBI taxonomy): Eukaryota > Metazoa > Nematoda > Chromadorea > Rhabditida > Rhabditidae > Caenorhabditis > Caenorhabditis sp. 8 KK-2011. The sequence continues at coordinate 1,439,672 of OY751546.1, read as the reverse complement.
GCAAACGACGCTTTGTGTACGCGACGCATGAGAAAAAACTCATCATCTGCGATTTGAATTTGAATTTTTTTCTTTTCCTTACATTTTTTTTTCATTTATTGTTTGACCAAAATCTAAGTTCACACCAATGTGCTCAAATTATTATATTGATTCTCCTTATAAACATGTCCACAAACTAATCGTCCCCAAAAGTAGAGCGTTTTCATCGAAAACCAAACGCATAACACGATCGCCGAGACGCCTAACGTTATCGCAACACATTTCGACGCCAATGATCTGACCGGATCAATGGCACATGTCAGAAGAATGATGATGGCGAACGCGATTATTGAGACGAACCAAAATGAGAATGTCACAATTCGCAGAAAACTTGTTTGATGAATATATTGTAGGGATCTGAAAATTTGAAATTGACGAGGTGTTCTAATTCTCAAAAACCTACAATTCTGTGTTGGGAGATTGAGTTTTCACAATTTTTGTGATAAATAAAAGCTGGAGTGACGAGATGAAAAATGTGGCGATCGAGCAAATGACGATGGCAATGTCAAACGAATTGATAATATCTTTCATAACATCCTAAACTTTCCATATTTCATAGCTTCGTTGTCAAAAGTTTTTCTCCAAAAAAATACCAAAACTCACCACATAATTCCTATACGCTCCAACTTTTCCGCGCATTCTCTCACTGTTCGCAAAATAGAATTGTAAGCTGATCATTGCAAAAAGTGCAGAGCAGATAGTCATTCCTTGTAGTAATTTAATGTTCCAATTGACCAAATATTTCTCGTTGGATAATGCGTTTTCGCTGCTACCGCTGCTGCCTCGAAACTCGTTCGATGAATGCGGACTAACTGTGGCGGTTTCGTTTCCAAAAGTTGCCGATTTTTGAACAGAGTAGCGCATTGAAACCGGCGATGTTTGACACTGAAATCGGAATATTAGGAGTGTATTTCATGAATTTCCAGTTTTTTTGTTTTCTAGAGCATTCGTACTTCTCATGGCGGCCAAAAACTTTTTTTCTTGTGATTTTCCACACAGAAAATTTCAAAAAGTTTTGTGCTTTCTGTAGAAATTTTGTGCCCTCGTGGAATTTCACCTTTTGGTCAAGGTTTGATGTTCCCGGGTCGGCCTTTCTGAGTTAGTTTGTCGGAATTTTTGAGTTATCACCAATTTTCACGTGTTCCTCGAGATTTTTCCATCAAAACTAGGTTATTTTCGTGCTCCACGAGTTGTTAAATGTTGGTCTTGTCACGAAAACCAAAAGTTTTCGATACTCTAAATTCTTACGGCCAAAAGTTTCTTTTCATCGTATTGCCTGCTTCCAAATTCCTATGAAAATTAATTTCCTTACTACAGTAACCGCTGAAAACTGTTTGAATTTCAAAATTCCGCTTTTTTCAGTTCCCCCTAACAGAAATCTCATTTACTCGAATGTTTTCCTTTAAAAATCCCATATTTTTGTGTGCAACATTGCGTCGTTGTGTATGCATGTAGCATTTTTCGAGAGTTCGACAATATTTTTTTTCTATCATTTTAAAATTAAGTTCTTCCTTCATTTTCTTGATCATTCATTCTCCAAATTGAAAAAAAAAAAACTAAATTTCACACTAACCTGTTGCATTGTCGATTCTCCCGACAATTGTTGAATGTGCAATCGTCTCGGCGTAGAAGTGATCACCATTTTTCTATTTCTTTCTGCAATAATAACAATAATAAATATGAAGAAAAAAAGTTTTGCGGTTTTTGACATGCGCATAAGAGAAGAATATATAAAGTGTAATACGTCGGGCACTTAGTTTGAGGTGCGATGAAACGAGCAAGAGCATATGGTGGCGGGGAGAAACAGCATATTATTATGATTATCGCTTCTGTTAAATAAATGGTTAGGGAAATTTGAGAATCTCGTAGTGAAATATTCTAATTTTCAAAAAAATCGTGTTCAAAGTTCGAATTTCTTGCGCATATGGTGGCGTGAACTAGAATTTTGATCTTTATTTTCTCAAAAATTGGAATTTTTCACAATTTTTACGCGTTTTCAAATAAGAGCGAGTTGCTTTCGGAAAACTGTTATGCTCCTTTGAACTTGTAGTTATTATGGGCTTGTTCACAAGAAAAAAATATGGTTAAAAAAACAAAAAATGGTTATTCACCTGAAAATTATGTCAAAAAAGAGGATTTCTCGACATTTTCCAACATTTTTTTCTTGTGAAATATTCTATTTTTCGAGAAAATCATGATCAAAGTTCGAATTTTAACGCTAAATTTCAAACTTTGCCCATGGTTTTCTCAAAAAACTACACATTTAAAGGAGCATAACAAGAAAAATCGTAATGCTCCTTTAAACTTGTAGTTATTACGAATTCAGAAAAAACATCAAAGTGAAAAAAATGAGAATATAGAGAAAAAAAAACAAGATCACCATTTAATAGTGCAATAAAGTTAGGAGAGCAGCTGCTCTTATTATTCACAAAAAGAAAAAAAAACCATAAAACAATGAATAATCAGTAAATATGTATGCATACATGCTCACCATCTTTCTGTGTACACCTTAGGCTCCGCCCACCTTACTTCGCACCCCTTTTTTCTTCGTCAGCTCTCATTCCCATACCATTCCACTTCACACCTTTATTTTTTCGTCGTTTTTTTGCAGAACTAGATGAGTTCGTATGGTGGTTATGGTTATTACGGTAATGCGGGCGGCGGTGGACAAGTTTCATCGTCACCCGTTGCACCAATGCCAACCGGATACGGCGATCAACGATCGACGTATGCCGAAGAGCCGGTGGGTGGACAATCGTACGCGGGACTTGTCAATATGGTTGGACAGACTAATGTTCATAATGAGGTCAGCTATGATACGTCGTCGAAAGATCCGCACATGATTAGGTATGTTTCTTTTTGACTTACCAAAAAATCAATATTTGTGTTATAAAAATCAAAATTTTTGAAAAACGAGTTTTTTTGGCTGGAAAAATCCGTTTTTCCCTGAATTTTCGGAGAATTTTACAAGCACAGAATTCTTAAAAATCCAGTCTTTGAAGTGAAAACGAAAATGTTGTTATTTAAAAAGTTAGGAACGCACGAAAAAATACATTTTTTCAAAACACGGCGAAAAAAATTCTTGTGAAATGTTCACAGTGAAAAATATAACCTATTGTGAAAAATAGAAAAATTTTAGTTTGTCTTGAAAACGTGAAAATGACATTTCAATTAAGAAAAAATGTGTAGATCATCTAAATAAATCTTGGAACCTATTGTTGACAAAACATTTTTGGTTTTTTGAACCACATACATCGAAAGTTGAAGTTTTCAATGTTATGAACCGTTTCTAAGTGACAGGGTGTCTTTAATTTGTCGAATTTTTCACCAAAGTTCATGACCAAACAGTTCTGTAATTTCGTTTTTTTCACGTCGTTTTTCAAAAACATCAAAAGTACAGTCAAACTACACTAATTTTTGACCAGTTTTGTTGGCTGAAAAATGTCATGAAAATTGGCAAAACTGTAATTTTTGTCAAAGTTCGAAATTAGTTACAGTACTCTATGTTTTGTAGGCATTTCGTCATACCTGACCGAAAAAAATTTTCTCGAAAAATGTCACAGTACTTTTGGGGGCGTCAAAAATCATTTCAAAAAAAAATACTGTCGACGTTTAAAGGACCATGATTATGCAGAACAAAAGCGCTGTGTTCCTTTAAATAACTACGGTTTTTTGTCTTTTTCTCAAGTTTTTGAAATTGCCGCCTGATTTTTCATAGCATTTAAAAAAATTGCAAAAATTTCAGAGCACGCGTATTCATCGGCAACATTGCCAGAGCTATCGTCACTCGCGATGACATCATCGAACTTTTCCATCCATTCGGCAAACTTATGGCCGTCAACTATTTCGCGGTTAGTTATACTTTTTGTCATTTTTTTTTAAATAATATTTATTTTCCAGCAACAAGGATTCGCCTTTATACAATTCACCGAAGCCACCGATGCCGACAAATCCTGTCTAACTTTGAATGGAAAACAATGGAAAGGTTGTGTTCTAGGTGAGTACGAAAAAATGTTAAAAACCAAAAAAAAACCAAATATTTCAATTTATTTTTGCATTTTTTTGTTGTTGTTTTTATCAAGTTTTTTGCATTTTTTTCAACTAAAAAAAAATGAAAATAAACAAATCTAACAACCCACCTCCTCTTCAGATGTGCATTTGGCAATGCTCGGAAAGAAGGCTCCGGCGCCAGCCGCGACTATTGTACCGCCTAGCTCTTCGATTGGTGCCTCGATTTTGTCGGCGGATTCGGCGGCGGCTGCAGCAGCGAGGTTCATTCATTTTTTTCATTATTTTCTTCATGTTTTTGAGCGATGTGCCCTGCAAAAAATTTGAAACGAAATGAGCAAAACGTTTCATGAGCATTGTTTTTTTTTTTGAAAACTATCTAGTTAGAAAAGTCTGGAGATTCCCCTCAACCAAAAAAATTTGTGATTTTCAGTAAACGAGGAGCGGATGATGAGGAATATGAGATTTTCAAACAGAACAAACGGAACAAGTTGTTTATGATGAGTGATAAAACAAACAGCGAAGATTTGGCACCAAATGGTATGTTTTCACCACATAAGCACCCAAAAAATCTCAGGAAAGTCTCACTAAAAATCCCGTTTTTCCTATTCCCCAAAATTTTCAACCTCCCAATTTTGTTCGAATTCAGAAATGTGCGATACAATGGTTTGTGGATCATGTCGATTTGTGACCAGCGATTTTGAAGAGTTCAAAAATCATCGGATGGTTGGGTGTCGAAGATATTCAGATCAGGGTGAGTTTTTTTTTTTTTAATTTGGCGCGCAAAAACTTTATTTTCACAAGAAACCAGCTAAAAGTTGGCATCAAAATGGAATTTTTTCTTTCAAATTCACACGTAAAATGCTGATTTTTTAGAATTTAATTTTCAATTTTGACGCCAAAATTTTTTACGCTAAAAAATCTTGAAAAATTAGAATTTACTAAAAAATTGAACTTTCAAAAAGTAACCTGACTTTTTGTCAGAAAAAGCATCCGAAATAAAAAGTCAGAAATTCGGGAAACTACAAATAAGCTGACCCCAACCCACATTATTACAAAAAATACAGAAAAAAAAAACAAGAAACATTTTGTTCTCTGTTTCTCTACCGTCTCTGACGTCTATGTCTCTGTCATTAGCGTCAAAAAAAGAGAGAGAGAGTACTCAAAAAAAAAAATGATTATCATTAGAGCGCTCTTGCTCTCTCTCTCTAAATTTATGGATTTTGAGAATTTTCCGAAACCAACGCTTAATTTTGGAAGAAATGTAAAAACAATATTCTCACGTAAAATAAATTCCCCAAACTTACGTCATTTTTTGAACAATTTTGCACATACATGGGATACCCCGGCCATACGACCATAGGGGGGTGTAACTTTTGACTTATGGGAGCTGGGGAGGGGGTGTAACTTTTTAAAAAATTACGTGGATAAGAGGCTAGTGTGTGGATCTATAAGAAGCAAGTTCGAGGCCAGCTGGATGGTCAATTTTGATGGATAGGAATGTACTACTTGAATAAGCGATAATCTAAAGCTTTTACGAAAAAAAATCGATTTTTTTAAAATTTAGGGCCCCCCCCCTCTTGATAAAAAAGGGGGGGGGGGTGTAACTTTTCGTCGATGAAACGGATTAATGGGGGTGTAACTTTTTGGGCCTGTCCGGAAGTATCCCATGTATGATTTTGCATCCTTCACGGGTCGCTCTTCAACAAGTCAAAAAAATTCAAGAAATAAAAAAAATGTTCAATTTGCAAACGAAAAAGTGCATATCACGAAAACCGCGCGTAGATCAAAAAAAAAATTTTTTTCCAAAAAACAAAGTTTTTATAGAAGAACCAAAACATCGTCTGAAATGTGCGACATGCAATCAACGCTTCCTCGCCGCCTGGGCTCTATTGGAACATTTGACCGAATTTCATCGCATGTTATTGTACAACGAGGAGCCAATACCGGTAAACGTTTTCATCTTCAAAAATTAGAAAAAAAGTTTTGTTTTTTTCAGAAGGAAAATATCAGAACAACAGAAAACGGTGCTGCTTCTGCTGCTGTTCCACCAAATGAAAATAATGACAAACCGTTAGAACCGGTTCAAATGGAAGGTGCTCCAGTCGTCTATTCGGACAGAACAGAATAATCATCAAAAGTTTACTACTCCTCATTATTTATATTTTTACTGTTTCAACTTGAAACTTTCAAGACTTGAAATGAACGTTTTATTTTCAAGATAACGCTCTTTAGTTTTTTGTGATTGTTGAGATCTCGCAAAATATTTCAAATCAGATCAAAAGACCAGTTTTCTCTCGTACTCCTCTATGTTGACATCCTCCGAATCCGAATGATCCGGAGTATGATCACCAGACGATGGAATACGGAAAACACAAATCATCGCATCCTCACCACCCGATATCAGATAGCGACTGTTTGGTGAGAAAACGATCGCGGACAGCTGTAACAATAATTGTGTGTATTTTTTGAAAAAAGTTTTTTGTTGTTGAAAATACCGTACCATGCCAACATGATCGTTTTTTATTTTAAAAACTGGTGTCGCAATTTCAATGTGCCATACGAAAATCTGCAAAAACGGTGAAAGTGGTAGAATTTCGGAAAAATTTGTCCAAACCTGTCCCGACGATGTTGAACTGGCGAATCGTGTTCCACCAGATTGTCCATCGATTGCCAATCCGATTACCGGATCGTTGTGCGCGGCGAACACACGAATCGGCCTCGATGTTCGATTTGTTTCGCTTGACTCTCTTCAAAGACAAAAAAAAAATAGAAGTAGATTTCTTTTAAAAAAACACGTAAAATTCTTATTTTTTGAAAACTCATTTTATTTTTCGCAAAAATTTTGGCGCCAAAATTTTTCAATTTTTTCGAATAAAAAATTTTACTGTTTCTTGTTTCTCTAAATCTCTCACTTTCTCGCTCACTCACCTACAGTACCACCTTTTTCTCAATTGTTTTCTTTAAATCTCACGTTTCCACAACTACAGTACTCCCTTTATTCAAAAAATCCGAATTTTTTCGTCATTATTTTGGCGCCAAAACTTTTCAATTTTTTCGAAAAAAAAAATTTTGACGACAAAATTTCTAGTTTTCTCAAAAAAACCCCCGATTTTGGGAGCCAAAGAGGATTTTTTGAAAGAAAAAAAATCAACCTTTTCTCTAAATCTCTCAAATTTCCAAACTCTCGGTTTTCTACAGTATTCGCTTTTTCAAAAACTCACGTTTCAGCCTTTAAAAATGGTAAGATCGCCAAAAAATCAATTTTTTTTTCTAAATTTTTTACGTTTCCACAACTACAGTACCCCCTAAAAACACTCACAAATCTGTCACCGAGTTCAACTTGATGGTCCGATCATCGCAAGCCGACAAAAAACGCTCATCGCCAGGTAAAAACTCGATTTTTCGAATTTTCATAGAGTGAACTAAAAATTGGGGATTTTTTTGAGAATATTATTTAAAAATAGCAAAAAATGAATTTTTCTGGGCGAAAAATTAAGTTTTCAAATCCATAAAAAATCGAAAAAAAACAAACCTTCAAACTTGTGAATGGGTCTAAACGCTTCCTGATCAAACAATTCGATGACTCCATCATTCTGTCCAACGGCAAAATATTTCATATTACTTGCCTGAAACAAAAATATTGCACGAAAAAAATTGAGGGTAAAAACTCACATATTTGATACAGCTGATAATTTTGCTGTTCGCATACGCCACTTTTCTAGACGGTTGATTGTTCGACGCGTCAATTTCATATAAATGGTCCAGAATTGACACTAGAAAAAGTGGAAATTTTCTTATTTACCACAGTAATCCAGGCGGCACAAAAATAAAAATTTCAAATTTTATGAGGTGTGAAAAATGTCTAATTAGGTCACCATATGTTGTTGTTGTTGTTGTTGTTGTTGTTGCAGTATCGATAACATCATAAATAACAACAACAACAACAACAACAGGTGTGTGACCTTTTTCCCTTTGGAGGGTCGCGATCAAGCTACACTCAAATTTGTTCACCTTTTTTGCTCAAGCATTGGAGAAAAGGTCACACCGGTTGTTGTTATTTATGGTGTGACCTAATTAGACCTTTTTCACACCTCATAAAATTAAAAATTCGTTTGTGCCGCCTGGATTACTGGACTTTTGATGTTTACAAAAAAAACCACGTGAAAGAGCGGAATTTCAGAACTGTTTGGTCATGAACTTTGGTGAAAAAATCGAAAAACTAAAGATGGAAATACAAGGTCTGGACCACTGTTCAACTTCTAAAAAGTGGAACTGACAAGGGAACTATGATAGCTTACTAACGGACTTTGAAATGAGATATATGCTCACCGATAGAGTTTTTTATGCTGATCAAGATCCCGTAGCTAACTTTTGCAAAGCTCCAGTCAGAAAGCTGAAAATCGCGTTTTTGTGATCAGTCCAAAATTTTTAAATGCATCCTAACTTTTTCAAAGTTTTATACTCATGAAAATTAACTAGTGGATCTGATAGGAAATTCAATTCTCTACACGATGGTTTAATTGAAACTTCTAAAAAGTTTTGAAAAAAGTGTTTTTTTCTGAAAAAACATGAAAAATCAGAAACAATTTCTAAAATTTAATAATTTTCACGTTTTTCAATGCAATTTTTTTCATTTTTCACGTTTTTTTGATCTACCTTTTTCATTGAAAGTTTCGGGCTCATTTTTTCTGAGTTACAACTACAATTTCGAGGTTTTCAAGTGCTCCTATCGTTCCTAGCATGCTCCTATCGTTCCTAGCAACTTCTCATCATTAAAATAATACAAATTGAACAAGTTATTTCAAATTTTGTGCTCAAACTTTGAGCTCGATTTTTAGCTTTCTGCATGGAGCTTTGCAAAAGTTAGCTACGGGATCTTGATCAGCGTGAAAAACTCTATCGCGTGACACATGTCTCATCTCAAAGTCCGTTAGTAAGTTTCCACAGTTCCCTTGTGAGTAGGGTTCCTCCCTAAACGGGCCTTCAAAATTCGCCGCCGGGTTTTCTGGGCCAGATTTTTCAGGCGCAATCACCGGATAAAAAACCTACCTGTCAGAAAAACTTTTCTATTCGGCGCCAATGCTATATGTATCGCTTTCATGTATTCAAACTCAAAAGCTCGTTTCTCGTATTTTCCTTCATCGTAAGAGTAGACAAAACTTTGAACGCACGAATCAAGAGTGACCAGGACGAGTTCTGCAAGAAAAAACTATTTTTCTTTATATTTCCTTTTCTCAAACGACACTCCGCTCTGCCCCTTGTTTAACAGGTGGCAAAGCGGAGTATCGTACAAACTGCTTAGGAGAGCGTGGCTGAAAATGTGCTTTCTGGTGAAAAATGATAACTCACGATCTCCATCTTTAGCCATATCTGTCGATTGTACACAATGATCGAATTGAGCGAACGTTGAAGGTTCAGTAAGACGCGCTTCTTGTCTGGATTTGGATTCAACCCTAGAACACATATTTTTTGACAAAAACAAAACTTTGCGTGAAACTCTTGTGCCGACATTCCGCGAGTTACGACATACAGTAATGCGGCGTCCAAAATTCAAAAAACAAAACAAAAAAAATCTCGGCCCGTTTTTTTCGGGTCGTGCTCAACCCCCCGAACTCACAACTGCCAAGTGACTGCACAATCATGTCCGACAGTCACCAAATAGGTCGTATCAGCTCGTACCAATGCGTACAATCCGACAATCGGTTTCTTGTGCATATTTTGAATTTTGTCAACAGTTTCAAACCGCTTCGAATCGTCAGCCTCTTCCGCAAACAGCTCGTCAAGACGACCCATCTGCAAAATGTTTGGTTTTGAAAATTTTCGCATTTTTTTTATGCGCAGATATTTCACAGGTTAATAATACCAAGAAATCGTGAAAAAAAAAACAAAAATTTTAGTTGAAATAATTTAATTGAAAGACGAAAATGCGGTTAGAACCATTTCTTATCAGCTTCCCAACAATTTATCAAATCTTCAATTGCCGATTCTTCGTATCTCTCAACAAATGATTGGATCACACCAGCAGCATCCGAACTGTAGGTGACCAATTGAACTTCTGAAAAAAAAAACAATAAAAATGAAAAGGTCCCGCAACGAAAACTTCAAAACTAGGGATTTTTGGCAATTTTTTTTCAGAAGGCTTTTTTTGACTAATATTCGTAATAAAAATCGTTTTTCAAAATGTATAGCCACACTTTTCAATTCAAATTTCCCTCCTTACGACACTCCACTCTGCCACTTGTTTAACAGCGCGTTAAACAAGAGGCAAAACGGAGTGTCGTACACACCGCCAGTGAGAGACAATAGAAAAAGAGGAGAGCGCGCTAGAGAAAACACGTGAGATTTTTCGCTCAGTTTGAAAACAATGTTCCTTTAAATTTTCAACGTCATTATACGACAAACTGTGGTATCTTTTAGGTCTCAAACAAAAATGATCTAAAAAGCCAGGAGGCTTTTCAGAAGAGAGAGAGAGAGAGAGACTTTAGGCTAAAAATAAGCTAAAGGTCTCACCACGAAAACTATGCTCCTTTAAACAAATTTTGGTATTATGAGGGTAAAAAAATTGGGGTCGAAATAGAAAAAACGTGTATTTTTGACGCCAAAGTTTTCTTACGCTTATGCGGCGTGTAAAATTCAAAAAAACAAAAAAAGAGGACGATTAAAGGGACATCAATATTTCTCAAAAAAAAAAAAATCTGGTCAAAAGAAGCTTGGTAGCCACCTTTTTTGGCACAATAACGTTGTGTTCCTTTAAATAATTACGGTATTTGGTTATCTTTGATTTTGGACGCTGCATTATAAAACTCCCACCTCCATTCTTCTCAACAGTATTCGGCTGCACAAACAATCTTCTCGGCTTTCTCCTCTGCACACACACATTTCTCCACCGCAACTCAGTTTCACCAACAGCGCCGTACGATTCGAACAACTGTTTGCCGCCCGCAAAATCGCCCGTCGATTTGAAGCCCTGCAGCTTGGCCAAGAACGCGTCGATGGCCGGCCGTCCAACCGAATCGATTTTGGTGCGATCGAGTTTGAAGAACAAATCCGGTTGACCGTCCTCCCCGGTTTTTTCGACAATTTTCACAAAATCTTGGCCGGCTTCCAACACAACTTTTGTCAACACATATCGCGCGTAACAATGCGCCTGTCCCCATTTTTTCTGTTCAGCTTGATAGAATTCCAAAGCCATGAGGCCGGCTCGAATCTCGCTGAGCCAATTGACATACTTCACATCTTGACCCAAATCACCTGTATAACCAAAAATCCTGCAAGAAATCTCGGTGTCTTTTTTTGGGCAGAAAAAAACAACATACTCTAGAATATCCTTATCACAGCACAATGAATAACCGACAGCTTCAGCGCGACACTCCTCATAGGCCGATGCTAATGGGCCGAATTTCGAGGACCAAGTTTCTCCGGGCTCGTACCATGTGGTGACACTTCCACCAGTTATGATATCTTTGGTATTTTCCTTATCGAAATTGAATGTTCCGTCGGCATTTTTTTGGAACAATTTCCCACTTCCATGACCGAGAAGTTCGTGTAGTCCGACTTGAACTTCGAACGAGTCTTTGTGATATTTGAACATTAGATCTTCATCTTCGGCATCCAGGAAGTTCATCTTCTGCTTCGGTTGAGCAGAGATCACATTTCCCAATGAGACATTTTTGAAGCCCTCGTTCTGACGAATATCGTCATCTGCAAAAAAGCACTGTGTTGCGTGTCCGCGACGCGGTTTTCATTCTGAGAAGATCGCTCACAAAATTGATTTACGAACAAAAGAGGAAGTACTGTAGTTTTTCTCAACAGCTTTGTTCTGTCATTTTTGCGAAAATTACAGTTTCCCCTAACTTTTGGTTCTTTTGATAGATTAAAAAAAATTTATTTTCGCAGGTATATAATGTGCTGTTTTCTCCATTATTTTCGTAAGATATCGATTTTCCGAAAACCCGGAAAATATACGTTTCAAGGCCCAAATAATAGTCTAGCCCCCCCCCCCTCACCAGTTTTTTTTCTCTATTTTTTAGTATTACTAGTAACCGGGCAGTATCCTTTTCTAGGTCACCATATGGCTCATTAGTTTTCACACCGTTTGATGTTATCTATAAAATATGGCATACCTGTTGTTATGAGCAATCAATAGCAACATATAGTGACCTAGAAAAAGTCGACAAGAAATATGTGTGAATAGGAAGGGAGGGCTAAATAAAAATGAGGGACCAGAAGAAATAGGTCTGAAGAGTTCGGGAAAAACTGAAAATCTTGTCCGAGAGAAATACAAAACTTTATGTGGAATTCGATTATTGACCATAGGGGGTATAATTTTGAAAAATTTCACTCTCTGATACAAAACTGTTCTCAAAAAACGTGCAGAAAAAATGTTTTTCGGCAAATTTCACACACACAAATTGGGTGAATAACCAATTTTTGTTTTTTAAACATTTTTTTAAGCCCATAACCCCCAACTTTGACCCCTAAAACCCCCTTCAAAACTCTCACAGTTCGGAATATTGATACCAGCCGGAATTCCACTACTCCCGAACGCAATAACATCCAACGCCGTAAAATCGGGCTTCAAAAACGTGTCCTTCTCATACGCCTTCCCCCATGGCAGACGTTTCAGAATCTGCTCGGCGTTGGCCACCAATTTCTGGAACTTCTTCGACGTCTCCTTGTTGACCGCCGCGACAAAGCCCTCGAATTCACTGCGAGTTCCGGCCGGATCGCGATAATTCTCAATGAAGCCGATGTAGCTTTCCACTGTCGGTCCGACGTCTTTGATCCAGTATCGCGACCCGTTTTTGTGCAGGTTAATATCACCATTTTCAAAATGTTGAATATAGTTTTCAATCATCTTTTTTTGATTTTCATTCGCTGACACGGCCACCGCCTTACTAAGCCATTCATTGGTTCGTTTCATGATAGGCGAATAGTCACCACGCACAACTTTGATCGTATCATTTTCAAATTCACATTCTGACACGTCGCCAGGGTTTGCAGACGCGAGCTTGACCCAAAATATCGTTTTGCCATCCTTGACCTCTTTGAAAAGTCTCGAATTCCATGATTCAATATTTTTCAGTTTGAAGAATCGATCAATTTTCTCCGCGTCTTGCTTGCTCACATTTTTCGAGTGATAGCAAGTGACTCCTTTATCACCAAAGCCTAGTTGTAGCTCACCAGCTTCTAAACTTCCGACAACTTTCTCAATCGATTTCCAAACATTTTTCAGTTTTTCATCACTAGATTTAGCTACCAACGCTCCGATTTTGTCGACACCAACACCTGGCACAATTTTAGTGTCGCCGAAGCCTTTGTAGTTTCCGGAATTTGAATAAAACGCCGCTGAGTAGACGAGAAGAGCGGTGAACTCGTCATCAGTGAAGCCAACAGACTTGGCTTTTTCTGAAAATTATTTTTACTAGTTTTTGTGACTTTGCGACATTTCGAAACCTCATGAAATCATCCTACTGTATGCGCAACCCGTGGGATGTCGGTGTTGTCCAATTGTCGATCGCTACCACTCGCTATAATGATAGCACACGCGACGCACAAATGTGAGTGGTCGACAATTTTTCTTTTCCCCTCTTTTTTGTGCAATGGTGCGCGTTTTATCGATTAGCAAACTACACAAGTTGTAAACATATGGCATCAACCATAACCTTCCATTTTTAGGAATGCCATATGTTTACAACTTGTGTAGTTTGCTAATCGATAAATCGAGCCCCATCGCACAAAAAAGAGGGGAACAGAAAAATTGTCGACGCACTCACATTTGTGCGTCGCGGCTTTCGCGTCGCGTGTGTTATCATTAGAGCGAATGGTACCGATTGAATAATACCGACATCCCACGGGTTGCGACATACAATAAGACAGACAAACGTTTCTTCCTCCTCTTCGTTGGAATTTCATGTGGTTTCGAAATGTCGCGATTTCTCACCTTTCAGCGATTCGATCGACTCCGATTTGAAGAGCTTGTAAAGTACATACAAAATCGCCGGCGATTCCGGCGAAACTTGTAAAAACACACTCAAAGCTCCATCAAACGACGCTTTAGCGATGTAATGCGCATACTTCTTTTCATTCGTGTTCAACGCTGAATTTTTTTTTTCGAAAACTTATAAAAATCACTCTCACCTTTGAACGCCTCAACCGCGTCGAGTTGACAAACCGGAGTTTCGTTTGGGATGACATACAAGCTTCTGTCCATTCTGGAAAAAATTTAGTTAGATGGATGCATACTGCCGCGTCAGCGCTGAATTCTCATCAAAAAAAAATTGAGATTTGAAAAATGTCGTGAGATAAAGCGCCTTGTGTGCATTGAATGCTTGTTTTTTTGCGGACCGTCCTAGTTGATTTGTTGTTTTTTTCTTGGAAAACATTCACAAATTTTGGCTATTTTCAGGATGCTTTCAACATCAATCAGATCAATTGTTGCCAAAACTTTGAAGCCGACCGCTGGGTTAGTTTTGTGTTTTAAAAAAATTTCTCTAAACGATGTTGAAACCACTCTAAACGATGTAAATAGGTTTCGAAATTTTTTTAAAAAACTTTTTCACTATTTTAACTTTAAAAACTCGACATTTTGTGGAAATCCTGAAAGGAAAAACGGAAAACAAACACTGATAGAGTGAGAGACAATGGGAAAAGGAGAGACGCAGACAGGGTCTTGCAACGAAGAGCTGATTTTCAGTGTGTGCCTTTGAAAAATCTCAATGTTTTCGCACGTTTTTTCTAGATCAGACAGTTTTGTGGATGTGGTTTAAATCGAAAAAAAGGTCACGATTTTAACCAAAATACCAAGAAATTTTTTCAAAATTTTGGTGGCCTAAAAATTTAGCTCTTATGATTACAGTTTGGCAATTCGTAGCAAACACACGTTGCCAGATCTTCCATACGATTATGCTGATCTCGAGCCGGTGATCAGCAACGAAATCATGCAATTGCACCATCAAAAACATCACGCCACCTACGTCAACAATCTCAATCAAATCGAGGAGAAATTGCACGAAGCCGTCTCGAAGGGCAACGTCAAAGAGGCCATCGCACTTCAACCGGCGTTGAAGTTCAACGGCGGCGGACACATTAATCACTCGATTTTCTGGACAAATTTGTCGAAGGACGGCGGTGAACCGTCGGCCGAGTTGTTGACCGCGATCAAACGCGACTTTGGCTCGTTGGACAATCTTCAGAAAACGCTTTCCGGCGCAACCGTCGCCGTTCAAGGTTCCGGATGGGGATGGCTTGGCTACGATCAGAAGGCCAAGGTGTTGAAGGTGGCCACGTGCGCCAATCAAGACCCTCTCGAAGCGACAACCGGTTTGATCCCGTTGTTCGGCATCGACGTTTGGGAACACGCCTACTATTTGCAATACAAAAATGTTCGCCCAGATTATGTCAACGCGATTTGGAAGGTATTTTTTCTTTTCTTTTTTTTGGAAAAAAAAAACTTATTTTAGATCGCAAACTGGAAGAATGTCAGCGAACGTTTCGCCAAGGCTCAATAAACTTTTTTCGACTCTCGAAAATTTAGAAAAAATAGTATTTTTGTATTTATCTCAAGTTTTGCTGTATATTTAAATAAAACCAAACCTCTTCCGTTGTCCAGCCGATAAATGTCTCACAAACTTTTTGAAAACCGCCAACCTATTCATCCTAAAAAAAATGTTTGTGCACTTTTTCGTCGTGGTGTTTGCACATAGATAAAATAAAAAACGAAACATTCAACGGTTTCCAAAAAATCCAAATTCCCATAGGTCTATTAAACTTTATTTTCAACATTATAACAAAAAACGAGATGAGCAAAAAATGCAGTTAGAGAAAGAAAAAAGAAAAAGCACCAAGACTAGAAAATATATTATTTTTGTTTTTGATTATTTGAATTAGGTAAATTACATAAACCTTACACGTGTCGGGCAACAAAAAAAAACAAGGCAAGTGTGTAGTTCAGAAATGTGTAATAGGAACAGTTAGAAATTGATGATCCTCATTTTTGGCCTGTTCAATATCCATATGTTTCCACTCTCCACCTTCGCCAGTTTTCAACGAGAACGACCATTGACCCGAGTCGGATTCGTTTTCCGATCCGAGCGGACCAGTGTGCGGCATTCGCAATTCACACTGTTTCTCGAATTTCAGGCCTAAATAGGTCATTTTTTTCTCTAAATCTCCTCGTTTTTCAAACTATCTCACCTTGTGGTCCGCACATGACGAGTGGCGATAAAAGTGTTTCACCTTTCGATCGATCGATCGGCGATGATTCACCCTCTCGACACACTTTTACGTAGATCTCGTGTTTTTCGCCCTCTTTCACAGCGCCTTGCGGAATTCGCAGCTCGACGTTTGAATTTTTGCATTTGATAACACCTCCGAGATGATCTATTACAGCCGTTGCTTCTTCGACAACAATTGGTTCCTGAAAATTGAAAGAAAAAGTTGAGGGTACTGTAGTTTTCTGGAAGGGTACTGTAGTTGATAAGAAAATCGTGGTTACTGTATTTCAGACACTCAGCATCGAATAAATTATTTTTGGCTTTTTTTCTGCCCCACAGAATAGGGCATAAGAACGCCGACAATAGAAGAGGAACCTAAGCCCCGCCCACTTATTAGCCCCGCCCCTTTTTGCCTATACCTCACACTATGCTCTCATATTCATTCATATTTTCTTTTTTCTCATATTTTCTTTTTTTCTATTCTTCTAACTTAGGCCTCGCTTTTTTTTTTAGATTACTGTAGATTTTTTTTCAAGGGACAATAAATATCAGAAAATCTTGTTTTTTTTTTGAGCTAAAAATTTCGCACATTTTGAGTACTGTAGGTTTTGGCGAGAAGACTTTGTTAGATTTAAAAAAATGGCATTTTTTTGAAAAATTGAATCGTCAAAAATTGTTGAATACTGTAATTCTCAAAGTACTGTATTTTGAGAGGCCAAAAATTGAAAATCACGATCCTGAGTTGATAAAAAAGGCTGGGTCTCGTCACGAAAACTGAGAAACTACCATGTTCCTTTAATTTCAGGCAGATTTTTCCATTTTTTTGGCACAAATATTTTACAGTGAAAATTTTGGCGTCGAAATGAAGAAGAAATTTCAAAAAATCTTTGCTTTCTAGACCTAAGCCTCACCCTAAGCCTCACCTCCTCATCATTACTCGACGAATCCTTCTTGCCATTCTCATTCTCATCCAATCTGACCGGTGTCGGCGACTTCGACGCCACACCAACCGGCGCCACACTCAACGATATGCTACTATTTCCAGCTCCGGCCGGCGATGCGCTTCCATTCATTCGTGCGTCCATCTCTTGTTGCGGCCATCTGTTGCGAATATATCCCCCTCCTCCCGCACCGTTTTCAGCCAACTGTGCCGGTTTTGTCGGCACTGCGGGTCTGGGTGGCGGTGGTGGTGCCGATGTCGAGTTATTCGAGCCGGACGAGTTGCCCGATGTCATTGACGACGGTGTCAGCGGATGATATTTCGAGGTATTGGGATGATTGGCTGGTGATGAGGTGTTTGTGGAGGATGCTGAATGGAAAAATTATAAAAATTGAACCAAGAAACATGTGTAACTTACAATTCGAAAAATCGAACGAGTTGCTGGTCGTTGTTGGATCATCTAATCGATGAGGTAGGCTGGATGGTGATTGCTGCAAAACATTGTAAAGGTTAGTTTTAGGCCCTGGAGCCCTTTTTTCAGAATCTAGACAATGATTTTCCTTTTTTTTTTTGGTAACTTTTTTGAATTTTTTGTTGAAAATGAATAAGGTAAAAGAAAAGTTTCGAAAATAAACTTCGGAAAGTCTTGTCAAAAAAAAAAAAAAAAATAGACCCGCCGTGGGAAAATGGGCAAATTTTCGGGTCTGAAACGGGAAAATGGGCAATTTACAGGCCCGATGTGGGAAAATTGGGAGATTTTGTGGGTTCTGATAAGAAAAACGGGCAATTAGGGGTAAATTTCTGGGTCTGAAACGGGAAAACAGGCAACTTTCGAGCCCGTAATAACAAAATCGCATTTTTTTTTCAGCCCGGAAAGGGAAAGTGGGTAATTTTTGGGTCTGAAATGGACAAATCATAGACCCGACGTGGGAAAATGGGCAAATTTTCGGGTCTGAAACGGGAAAATGGGTGTATTTTTTGGGTGCTGATAAGGAAAACGGGAAATTTTCCAACTCAGAACGGGAAAAAGGGCAAATTTCTGGGTCTCAAACGGGAAAAACAGGTAATTTACAGGCCCGATGTGGGAAAAATGGGTGCATTTTGTGGGCTCCAATCGTAAAAACGGGCAAATTTCGTCCCATAATGGGAAAAACGGGAAAATTTTTGGATTTCAATTGGAAAAACGGGCAATTTTCGAACCCGAGAAAGTGGTTTTTGAGCCCGAAATGGGAAAAATGCTATGTACAAGCTCACAGGATAGATGAAAACCCAAAAAAAAATCCCCCAATCATCTATGGGTCTTGCCACGAAAACCACGAAACAATCACAACACCAACCTCAACCGCAACATTCATCGCTGCTCCTCCACGCGATCTCTCATCCCGTAACCGTGCCTCTTCTCTCAATCGAACGTTGGCAATCTCGTTGGCGAGTCGCGCATCCTGATACAACGATTCATCATCGAGCAGCTGAAATACGAATCACAAAACATACATCATCATGCCGTGCGCCTTTAAAAAACCAAAAAAAACTAACCTGTTTGACATGATAATAACCGGGCGATGTTGGGGTGCGCGGAGGTGCGGCGGCTGCTGCTCGCGGAATCGGCGAACCCGCCGCCGTCGCCGCCGCCGACGACGTCGGAATGAACGCGGTGTGTGTCGCGTTGAGACAGTTTTGCGAGCCCGATTGTTGTCGGCTCGGCGTTGTCACGTCCATTCGTCGTGGCATTGTTGTTGAGTGGAATGGTGATGATGATGATTGGCTTGTTGTAGTCGGATCACCCCAGTTGTAAACCGATCTGGAGGGAAATATGTTATTACTGTAGTCAAAAAATTATTACTGTAGTCAAAAAATATGTTATTACTGTAATTTGATTTTCCAAAATTCAATTTTTTTTTGGGTTCTGAATGGAAAAACGGGCAATTTTCAGCCCCGAATTGGGAAAGGGGTAAATTTTTGGGTGTGAAACGGGAAAACGGGCAAATTTAATTGTTGGGATCGAAAAATGTGCATTTTTTGTCCCAGGAGAAGAAAAACGGGCAATTTTTGCACCCAGAATGGGAAAAAAGTGAAAATTTGACTTTTTTTTGAAAGAAAATTGGAAGAAAAGTGCAATTTGACCTCATTTTTTCACATTTTTTTCATTTCCACTTATTTTCCAGGTTTTTTTTCGCCAAAGTAAATTGTGAAATTGACGTTTTCCGACAAAAAATTGTGCAATTTGACCTCATTTTTCACGTTTTTAATGGAAAAAATTGCAAATTTCTCTCAAAAATATTCCAAAAACTCACTGTTTCATAATATCCTGCGACGGTGTGTGTGTTCCATTTCTCGTCAAACTTCCATCATCGCGTCGACTTGTCGTCGTGTTATAGTCCAAATATTCACTTTTCAACGAATCCACATCACCCCCACCATCACCACCACCACCACATTTGGGCAGCGGAAAGAGGAGCACATCTTCCAACGGCAAATTTGGCGGAAATTCCGGCATCCACAGGCGTCGTTGTTGCAGGTGTACAATGAGTTCGCGCAACGCGTCAAACCAACCCGTCTCGTGTGTCGCGTCAATTGTCGCGCTGAGCAGATGCGAATGATACTTTTTGATTTGCTGCGCATGTTCGGCGAGTTTTCGCGACGACAAGTGTTGCGCGTTTGCACGTTTGCGAATCTCGCGAATTCGCGCGCGATTCTCCACATCTAGCAGCACGACGATTGGGGCGTATTGCGCGAGCTGAAGTCGCTCAACCGATTCGATGCTAATGTCTAAAATGCAGTGTTTCATCGACGCGATGACATGATCCACCGAGCTGAGGCGAATCACACCGCCGTCGCTGTCGGGTTGCGCGAATCGCGCGCTGAATTGTTGCAACAAATATTGTCGCGCGATATCGGCCAACGGTCCGAACAGCACAATTGGTCGGTGGAATGATGGTGTGTTGAGGCTGACACGTTCGTAGGCCGGGAGTGGAATGTTCGCTGACAACTCAGTGGGATCGCAAACCATGTTTTTCGGGAGGGTTCTAGATCGTCGCGACTCGAATTTTCGTCGCAACAACGTTCCACCAGTCGCCTTGTGCTGTTTCGCCTCAACATGACTGCGAAATTCTTTCGCGACGAGCTCCGCCGTCGTCTGATTCGGAATGACACCCTTCACCGGTTCGCCCTTATTCTCAGCGGCTGAGTAGACTCGCGCCGCTTGCCAGAGTCCCACAGTTCCGCCGAACAACGTATCGGTGACGTGGAAGATGTCGCCCTCGTTGACACTCAACTCCAGCTGACTCGTCTTTTTCTCCTTGCTGAAATGGGCGCGAATGTAGAAGTTGTCGCCGAGTTGATTGGCGCGAACGTGCTCGAATTCGGGACGCGCGTGTTCGAGACGCAACGCGACGCGATCGTCGAGCGCGAGCAGCAGTTGAACGGCGGATTCGCGTGTGATTCCGCGCATGTTGCGACCGTTCACCTCGAGAATGCGATCGCCGCAGCATACGCCGTGAAGCGACGCGGGCGAGTCGGCGGCGACTGCCGAAACGAAGATGCCCACCTCGTTGCCGCCAATCACACGAACTCCAACACTTCCACCAACCTGGAAATTGTTGGGAAATTATTTTCTAACTTTTTTTTGTGGAATTTCATCAAATTTTTCAGCACTTTTTCTGTAGAAAAAAAACTTTTTTTTTAATCTGGACCAATTTTCCAGGTGGCTCAGAAAATGAAAAAAAAACGGGGAAAACTCAAAAATTCTTGAATTTTTCAGAAAAAGTTTTTTTTTTTTTTGAAAAAATTCTGAAAAAAATCCTGGGCCGGCCTGAAAAACAGGCTTGTAGGGCGGGAAAAATTCAGGGCCAAAATTTTCAGGTCAATTTTTTCTAGCTCAAAAAACATAGCGAATTTGAACATTAAGTTTGCGTCACTTGTCGCACATTTGCAGAAAACTGTCCCGAATTAGTCGTCCGCGTTGCGTGTCTGCGACGCGGCTCTAACTCCAAAAAACAAGACCGCGACGCGGACACGCGACGCAGACACGCGACGCAAGCGACAAAACTCGCAAATTTTTGGTAAAATGCCTCACCTTTCTAAAAATCACATTCCTCACACCAGACGCATCTTGCGGCTTAGCCGACTGTCTCGTATAATATTCATATTCCTGTGTGGGTAGTTGTTGTTGTTGCTGAATCGTCGATGCCGACATTCCAATAGTGCTCGAAATTTGCGAGTTGGCCGGCGACGAGACGCGTCGCTCGACACTTCCATCAGGTCGATATCGCGGCGAGTTGACATATTCATGCGAACTTCTGCAAAATCTCCCAATTTTCCCCAACAAAAAAAACCGCGACAAACCTCTGCTGAACAGGCACATGCGTCGGCATCATTGGACTCGGCGAGTGTCGCGGCGTCGCCGTCACACTGCCCACACGTTCGTAAACAGTGTTTTGCGATGGCCAACGCGACGCGCCGCGTCGCACGTCGCGCTGAATGACAAGACACAGTTTGTCGCGCGAACGCTCCAACCATTTGTTGACGTCGTCGAGTGTCGCGCCGTCGAGACTTTGACCGTTGACGCGAAGCACCGAATCGCCTTCGCGAAGGCCTGGATCTTTTTCGGCGAGTTTCGGATTTCGAATCTCTTTGATGTAGAACTTGCAACCCACCACTATGCCGAAATCGTCTTTTTTTCGCGACTTTGATAGTGTGAATTTGAGCGTTCGCTGCTCGAATTCCAACATTGGCATTGCGACGCGTCGTTTCACAATCATATTTATATGATCCTTGTTTTTGATTATATCTACAGCCGTGCTATAATCAATGTTTTCGAACGAAACGTTGTTGGCCGACAATATTCGATCATTAACTCTGAAACAACAAAAAATATGATTTTTATTGATTTTTCGTTTTTTGAAATTTCCCTAAAAAATTAGAATCAAGTTTTCAAAATTCTCGCCTCAGAAAAATAAAACTTTTTGACATTTTTCTCGAATTTTGAAAGTTTTAGAGCCGTGAAAATTCGGAATTTGATTTTTGGAAATTAGTTTTTTCTGGTTTTGAAATTTTTGAGATGTAAAAAATTCGAAATTTGATTTTCGCTAGGAAGTCGACAAATTCAAAATTTTATCGATTTTCCGGTCTGGCTCAGGAAAAATAGTTTTTTTTTGGTTTTGAAAATTTTGAGATGTAAAAAATTCGAAATTCTGAAGAGACCGAATTTTTCAGACAATTTTTAATGATTTTTCAGGCCGCCAAAGGAAAATCTGTTATTTTTTCAAAATTTGAAGATTTCAGTGGTCAATTTCATCAAAAAATTCAAAATTTTATCGATTTTCCGGGCCGGCTCAGAAAAAAAAGAAGATTTTTGCGGTTTTCAAATTTTTGATATGAAAAAAATTCAAAATTTCGGGAAGCTGGGAATTAAAAAAAATATTGTATGTCAAAATTTTTAGCCTAAAAATTTGAAAAATTCGTGAAAACTTGAGAATTTTCTCTTTTTTTGCTAGAAATTGGAGAATTCAGGATTTCATTGATAATTTTTGAGAATTCGAAACGTTCTCTCAGATTTTTGAGAAATTCGAAAAAAAATGTGTTTCCAATTTTTCTGAAACTTTTTCCCGAAAAAAAAATTTCAATTTTCATTAAATGCTGACCAAATTTTAGAAATATCGTTAAAAAAATCAGCTTTTTTCAAATTTTGAAAATGTGAAAAATGTTTGTCTTCAGGATTTTTAAACTTTTTGAAATTCGTGGATTTTCAAAATCTGTCTTTTTTGAGAATTTTTCTAGAAAAAACTCAATTTTTTTCAAAAAAAATATTTAAAAAAAACTCACTGCAACAATCCCCACGCTGGTCCGTTCGGTACAACGTCCGAAATCACAATAACCGGATCACCCGATGTGAAATGTGGATTGTCCAATCCGCCCGATATCGCAATACCAAACCCAAGTGTAGGTGCCTGCAAAAAAAAATTCATTTTTTTATTATTTTAAATATTCAAAAATCAAATATTTGCATATCGTTTACGATTTTTTAGTACTAGGCTCAGTACATTTTTGAAAAAAGGAAGGAAAAAAAGAAAACGAGGGTCGACACATCCTCCAATTCCCAAAAAGGCAATTCATCCAATCTCGCGTTTCTCAACAAAGTTTCTTTTTCTTTTTTGGTGAAACAACAACGAAAAATTGTATGATTTTTAATATTTGTTCATGGTGCGTTGAGATAACAAAAAGATACCGGAAATTGAAATGAGGAAAATAGCAAAAGACAAAAAAGAGGATATATGGGAAGAGAGGAGAGGAGAGAGGAGGAAAAAGAATGGAATTATGTAATTAGTTTATAATGTCTACTAAGATAATGGATTCCATTATAGGGCATTATTCAAGTTGATGAAATATGGAACGTTATGAATGGAAAAAAAAAACAATATTTTTGGGAGGTTTTTGGGAGAAAAAATTGGGGGGAAATTTTTCTAAAAAAAAAGTTTTCTGGTATTTTTTGCAAAAATTGGTAGAATTTTTTTCCAAAACTGCTAGGATTTAGCCAAAAAACCGCTCTAACTTTTTTTTACAGAAAAATCGGTCGGAACTTTTTCCAAAAAAACGGTGAAAAAAATGTTAATTTTTTTTCCAAAAATTGGTATAATTTTTTTTCCAAAACTGTTAGGATTTTTTACTAAAAAAAGTAGGAATTTTTTTTCTAAGAATTGTTTCCCAAAAAACGGTCAAAATTTTTTTGCCAAAAAATCCGGCCAGATTTTGTTGTCTAAAAAAAATGGTAGAAAATTCTTCTCCGAAAAAAAACGGCCAGAATTTTTTTTCTAAAAAACCGCTCTAACTTTTTTTCACAGAAAAATCGGTCGGAACTTTTCCCAAAAAACGGTCTAAATTTTTTTTTGGCAAAAAAAATCGCTCCAATTTTTTTTCAGAAAAATCATAAAGTAAACTTTTTTCCAAGAAAAATCGCTCGAAAATTTTTCTCTAAAAAACCGGCCCAAAAATTTTCCAAACCTCAAAAGTGACATTTTTCCAGCCGTTTTTCCCCAATTTCCGATTTCGATAAAAAAAACATGTTTCAAGTGCAAACTTGACACTATTTGAAAAGGGGGAAAAGAGAAAAAACAACCAATTCAAAAATCAAGGAAAAAAGGATTACGCGCAAATGCAAAAATTTTTACATGTTTATAATTGATTACTTTTTGGGAGATGGGGGATTAGTTGAAAAATGGCGTTTTTAAAGGGACATACTTATGCGGAGCCCAGAATCAAGAAAAAAGTGAAAAAACCAAACACAGTACCCATTTAAAGGTACACAACGTTTTTTTCATTGCAAAATTTACTTTTAGCACAACCTGAGTATCCAACTCGTTGAAAAAACGGTGAGTTAGATACGCAGGTTGTGCTAAAAGTAAATTTTCCAATGAAAAACGATGTGTTCCTTTAAATTGGTACTGTGTTTGCTTTTTTTCTCAATTTTGGGCGCAAAAAAAATAGCAAAAAATGCACTTTCTGTCCAACAAATTTCACTGCGTCAAATTTAATTAATTTTTTTCCAAAAAAAAAAAGAAAAATATATCGTAGAGAGGAACGTAGTGATTTGTGTGAAAAAAAAACACGCACAACCATCGAGCTCTGCTGCTCATTGAGAGAGAAAAAGCGAAAAAATCATCATCCAGAAAGTGGTGGCAGCTGCTCCCGACCTCCTCGGTCCGAACTTTTTTCTCTGTTCCTATTTATATGATGATATTTGATGGGAATTGAGGGCAAATGGTGCAAAATTTCCGAGTTATTTATATCTTTTTTTCTTTTTTGTTCACTAGGATCCAAAAACTTCCACTTTTCCCTTGAAAAATGGAAAATAAAGACATAAATTTTCGAGAATTCGATGAGTTTAGAAAATTTCGAGGAAGAGAAAGAAAATGGAGAAAAACTCCAATGAGAAGACATGTTTAATCCCCTAACGAGATCATAGATGTACTAGAAAAGTATGTATATTTTCTTCGTGTGTGGCTTTTTGGATATTTATATAATCGTCATTTTTGACCCTGACCAAAGCCAAAATGTGGAATTTTTAACGGAGCACAATTTAAAAACACAGAATTTTTAGAATTCCACAAGAGCTCAAAATTATACCTCCTAGTAGGGCGATCTCTATCAAAAGTTACACGAAAAAACAAAGAAAAATGAGAGAAAAATATGGAAAAGGGGCCAATATGATATATGATCAGAAATTGAAGACAAAAGTCTAATGAGCTCAGGACTAAGAAACAACCAAAAAAAAAAGAGAATCAAAACGAACTAGACAAGAAAGAAAGAAAACAATATTAGAAAAGTAAGAAAAAGTGAAGAATGAATGAATAAATGAATGAGCACAGGGATACACAATGATTGTTGACTCCGCCCACTTTTTGCACGCGACAGGTGCAAAAAAGTGGGCGGGGCCAACGGTCTCTCTGTATATCGCGCGGCTTTCTTTCATTCATTCATTCTTCACTTTTTCTTAGTTTTCTAATATTGTTTTTCTGTCTTTTTTGTCTAATTCGTTTTGATTCTTATTTTTTGTTGTTGTATCGTCCTGAACTCATTGGTGGAACTACGAATAAACTGGTTGAAAATAATTTTTTTTTTATTTCATAAAAAACTGAAGAACTTTAGAAAATAATTTTTTACACTAATTAAGATCTAAAAATACAAGAAAAAAGGAAACATCTCAAAAATTTAATTTTCATTTTTCTGAAAAGATGTTAGGTTCAACCAAAAAATATTTGGAATGGGGAAAAAAGGTCTAACCAAGAGATATTTGAAAAAAATAAAAATAAAGAAAGCTCAACCAAAAAAAGTTTGAAAATATATCTTATTTTGAAACTACGGAAATTATCAGTCTAGTTTTTCAAAAAACAAATTCAGAATCACAGAAAAATCATACCTGGCGTAAAAAAGTACAACATTTTTCAAATAGTTTTGTCACTGTGAAAAAAATGCGAAAATAAAAGTTTTGCCTCTGAAAATACGTTTGACATTATATAAAATGTCCTTTTTTTTGTGAATAATCCCATCCCTCGTCCAAAATTTCATGGGTACAAAAATCCCTCCTACGCCAGGTATGACAAAAATCTCACGTTTTGACGTTTTAAAAAATTAGGTTTTTCTAGGATAAAATTTGAAGAAAAACTTTAATTTTTTAGTCATTATCACTGTGAGCTCTTTAATTTCAAAAAAAAAACGCAATACTCCAACAAAAACCACCCAAGGTGTCAACAACAATGGCAAAACATAAACTGGCGATGATGTGGCTAAGTAGTAATACTGCACGTTGTTAAGTATATTACTACAAAAAAAAAAGGAAGGAGGGGCCAGCCAACAATTCGAAGAACAAAACCACATACCCTGTGCAACGAGACCGATAGAAGCTGCCATGTGCATGATGTTGAAGTGTGCATCTGTAAAATTCCACTTTTTTTTTTTGCGTTGAGTTCAACAAAAAAGCAACAATTTTTGAGGTGAAGCAGGAAAATCAAATCGAATGAAACAACACCTGTTGCTGTTTTGTTGGCTATTGAGATGAATATTTTTATTCAATTTTTTAGAGTCGTTAAATATGTGAACGAAAATGTACGAATCGAACATTTTTATTGACTTTTTTGTTGGGATTATTATTATTATTATTATAAGAATGAATGAGAAAATTGCATTATTTTGCTCAGCTTTGTTTTTTGGGGGGAAAATTCTCCACGTTTTTCCAAAATTTTCAGATTTTCAGCCGATGTGAGAAATTTATGACATAAATGGAAATGAACTAGAAATGGCAACAATTAAGTTTTCGTGGCGTGACCTATATTTCGACAGAAAATCATTTTTTTTAAACGTTTTTGGAATTGGAAAATTTTCAGGTGAAAATTTTTTTTAGCAAAAATGTCAAAAATTCAGTTTTCACTGCGTGACCTATTTTTTTTTATATTTCATTGTGAATCTTCGACCAAAAATCATAAAATTTTTTTTTTCGAAATTCGAAAATGTAATGTGTCTGGGTCTCGTCACGAAAACTGAAAAATATTATGTTCCTTTAAATTTTCTATCAAAAAATATGCATTTTTTTCGAAATTTTAAAATGCAACATTAAAGGAACACACCAAAAATTTTCAGGTGAAAATTTTTTAAACAAAAATGTAGAAATTTCAGTTTTCGCCGCGTGGCCCATATTTTTTATTGAAAAATTTCCAAAAACCAAAAAATAATTTTTTTTTTGGAATTTTGAAAATTTAACTTTAAAGGAACATTGTAGAGGTACCTGCCACAAGAGGTTGAAAAAAAACTGTGACATTGTTTTTGATAAATGTGAGTGGGTCTCGTCACGAAAACTGAAAAACTATCATAAAATTTTTTCAATTTAGAGGTTTAAAGGAACACCATACTTTTCAGATTTCGTGACAAGACCCATTTTTCTTCGTTTTGGAAAAAAAACCCACCATGAAAACTGGGAACTATCGTGATCCTTCAAACTGGCAAAAAAAATTAAAGGAACATCCACTCAATATTTTTCTTTTAAATTGAGAATTTGAAATTTTTTAGAGTTTCAAAGGAACATCATACTTTTCAGATTTCGTGACAAAACCCATTTTTCTTCGTTTGGAAAATTAGACTCGCTATGAAAACTAGGAACTATCATGATCCTTTAAACTCGCTAAAAATTTCACAAATTTGAAATTTTTTCCACGTTTTTTTTTGTCCCAGAAAAATTTTGCTCAAAATTTCCAAACAACCTAATCAAAACCAATAGAAAGCCAAAACGTTTGAAGACAAAAAAAAAACACAAAAAAATTGGTGCGTTTTGGCTATTCTTTTCTTTTTTCCTCCTGCTCGGTCCCCCTTCTTCTTCTCCACAACACATCATATCACCATAAAGACCCCCGGGGAAAACGACACACACATTTCTCATTTACACTCTTCTTTTCTCTTTTCCTCTGGTCTTCTTCTTCTTCTTCTTCTTCTTATATGTTAAAAATTGTTGCACTAAACGGAGGAGACGAGATCTCCTCCCGAAAGAGTGAGTGACCCCTTTCCAACAAAACAACACACACACATTTTTTGTGTGTTGTTGAATAGAGAGAAAAGAAATCGAGTTTGGAGGGGTTTTTGAGATGGAAGTGAAAAGGTGGACAAATCAAGATAAGCATTGACTGCATGAATCACAAAAAATGTTGGATTTGGGAATTTTCCAAAATTTATGGTTTTTTTTTGAGGTGGGGCATTGGATCTCACCATTCGGAGAAGGGAGAAAATACAGTACGAAATATTTTCAAGACTTTTTGTGTGTGAGAATTTCCACGTTTTTGACCGAGTTATGAAAAAGGTCACGCCGCGAAAACTCTAAAAAAATTTTTTTCCAAGATTTTCCCATCGAAATTTTAGAACCCTCTTAAACCATGTATGGGTCTCGCCAAGAAAAAAATTTACAATTTTTTTTAATTTTTGAAATCAATTTTATCGTTCAAACAAAAATCGTCAAATATTAAACACAGTTTTGTTATTTTTTGGTGGAAAATTTTTGGACAAAATAAAAAAATTGTGTCACATGGCTGAAGAGATCGGGAGATTTATATTTTAATGAAACAATAGGTTTTCTCAAGAAAAATGTGGAATTTTTGGCAATTTTCAAATTTTTCTGGGGTGGAAAATTTGTTGAAAATACGGCAGGTATGATAAATAACAAAAATTTTAGGACAAATGTTTTTTTTTTCAAAAATTGAGATTTTCTTGGGAAAAAAATCCACGGGAATTCTAAACATAGCTGTTCCAAGAAGATGCGAAAACGTGAAAACCAGAAAAAGTGTCAAAATCTGTCTAAATTTGATAGAAAAAGTAGTTTTTCAGTTTTCGTGACGAGACCCAGACACATTTATCTTCTATAGAATTATAAAAACCAACCTCCTCCTCATCCTCAAACACCGGTTCATGCTCATTCTCAGCCAAACATGTTACCGAACTTGCAATTGAGCTTTGTTGATGCCATCTGTCTGTCAATCCATATTCTGACATTATATTTTAAAGAGGTCTGTCAGTCGCCCTGAAACAATTTGACTAACATAAATGAATAAACACATCCAGTTTGATTAAATGAATGTCAGGTAATTAAGGAGAAAACGGCAAAAAGTTGAGAGGAAAGAAATAATAAAATGCAAAGATGAACATATGTCAATAAATTAAATTGACACATGACTCCAAAATTTTAGGATGTCGAGGATGCGCAATTTTATGTTGTTATAACATGGAAAACTTCAATTTCCACAACAGCCACAAAAAACGGTAAAACACATTACCTCGCGCTGCTTCGTCCTCGAAACGTTTTATTTAATTGAATTGGACAAATGTGGCCGAAAAAAACAAAACAAACCCCCGTGAAATCGATATGTTTGGAACCGAAGCGTGACAATGAAGCGCAACTTTTCGGATATCAAACACTTTAGGTTGTTATGTTTACATAGTGTGTTTGTGTGAAATGCACAAATGAGAATTAGCAAACAATGAGAAAAAAAGAGGGAAGATTTTATCGCTGTTTTGAGGTGACGAGAACGGAAGAGATGATTATCTCTCGATTTGTGGATGGAACTGTTTTTTAACGTTCCATTTTCATTATTAAATTTTTGCTTTAATTCATCAGTGCGTTGGGTTACGCAGTTGTGTTTCAATCAAACTTTTTTTTTCAAAAAAAAAAAAAAAATCAAAATAACGCTTTTTCACGGTGTTTGCATCCGCGACACACTAAATGACGAACATTGCACACATTGTGCAACGACACTCCGCTAATTTGAATTTTTCGCCTATTTTTCCGATCAAAATGCCTGAAGACGTGAACGGCTTGACCTGTGTGAAATGCCCGAAAAACGCCGAATACACCGGAGTTGACCCCAAAAAAGCGTGGTACTGTCAAGAATGTTTCGTTCAAATGGTGAGAAACAAGTTTCGATCAGCGTTGAGTAAGCGGAAAATATTCAAAGACGAGAGTTCTCGTGAAGCGCTAGTTGTTTTGGAGGCGACACCTTCTTCAACGTTTCTACTTCATCAGATTGATGATGCTTTGCGGCAGGTCAATTTTAAACGATTGATGATTAGGCCAACGGTGGGTTTTTTAATGTTTTTCTTAAGAAAATTTGAAATACACAAGGTTTAGATAGTTTTGTTGCTAAATTCGAAGAGTCAACAAGAAATCGATGATTTTCTCTCAAAACTAGATGATTTCAAATCGATATTACCTGCAAATATCAATTGGATAACTGCACACAGAGCCTATTCAATAACTTCAGAAAATTTCGGTTTTCCTAATGTGAGTGAACAGCCTAAGCTTCTTCAAAACAAAAACCCTAGATTGCTCAATATTTCGAGCTGCTGTCATCCATGAAAAATACAACATATCGGCTAGAATTGGAACGAATACTCAAGGAGAAATGTCTCACCAATCTCGCAAAAACAACAAATATCTTCAAAATCATTCTAGCCGACGATGCTGATGATCTAGGACGACAAACATTATCTCAACTTTGTTTGGGAAGAGGTAAACATTTTGTTTTTTGGTGAAAAAATATGTTTATTCTGCAGGTGGCGCTCTCTCTGACATTGTGTCAGTTGTAGATAAGCGAGAATCAGTGACTTTTATTCGACCGCTTCGAGATGTTAGCAAAAAAGAAATTCGGGTTGTTAATCATTTGCAAAACTATCAATCTATCGATTTTCCTGAGGTACGGCCTTCTAAAATAAACCACCAAAAATAAGAAAGAAAATTTCAGGGTTCAAATATTCCAAACTCTATCCAAAAACTTACCGATGATTTTGTTCAAATTCTCGAAAAAGAAAAGTTCTATGTGAGTTCTAAATTTGTATTCATTTCAAGTTTTTTCTTGATTATTCAGTCAACAATAAACACCGTGCTCAGCACCGCTGGCAAAATTCACAACATCAGTGTCAAGTCTTGCAAGTTGTGTGAAATCGAGACCGCCATCGATCTGTATTGTGACACATGTCAGCAAATTAAATTGGAATGTCCTAAATTAAACCTGTAAGTTTGTCATTTTTTCCACATAGTTACCTGTTTTTTGTTATACCTGTTTTTCAAAATGAGATCTTTATTTTATACATATTCACATTTTTTCCGAGGAAATCATGTTCTTCAATCATTCACCGAGTTGGCGCGAGTTGCCACATTGTGAAGAGATTTGCTTCTACCTTTTGCGGTCATGTCAGAAGATTGAACCTGATATTATTTTTATTGAAAAATCATAGTTGGGATATTTTTGAAGTATGCCGTAAGATATCGATTTTCCGGAAACCCGGGAAATATGCGTTTCAAAGCCCAAACAATAGAGTCTAGTTTTCTCTTACTACATTTTTTCTCTATTTTTTTAGAGTTGCTAGTATATTTGGGATGTAGCCTTTTCTAGGTCACCATATGGCTCATTAGTTTTCACACCTTTTGATGTTATCTATAAAATATGGCATACCTGTTGTTATGAGCAAGAAATAACAACATATGGTGACCTAGAAAAAGTCAACAGGAAATATGTGTGAATAGGAAGGGAGGGCTTAAGAGACCAGAAAAAATGTGACAAGAGTTCGGGAAAAAACTGAAAATCTTGTCCGAGAGAAATACAAAACTTCACTGTATTCGTTTTTTTTTTATTTTGAAAGCCTCATAACAAACTCACCCTTCTAGAAGAATCAAAATCCAGTTGTTGTTTATAAAACATACAATTTCTCAACATCTCAGTCGAATTTTCGAAAGACGATTCAGCTTTTTGCATATTTTGAGTTGTTCTGAACCAATTTTTCATCACAAAAATTATATTCATCTCAAAAACACCTCACCCCAACGCATTTTCCAAATCAAATTGTGCCCCCGACAACGTTGCTGATTGTTGGTTCAATAAAATGCGGCGATTCACAAGTCCTGGAAGACTTCTCACCACATGTTCTGGGAAAAAACTTGTTTTTTTTTCATTTTTTTGAGGGTCAACTGACCTTGTAATCTATAAAGAGCTAAAGATGGCTCATTGTCCAATAGTCTCACACTGTCGCTGATTCTTTCAGCTACTGAAAAAAAAATTGTTTAAAAAATATGAAAAAATTGGGAAACTCACTAATTCTCGACCTACTCTCCATTTCTCGCATTCGATTTTGATTCATCCTGAAAATTTCGAAATTTCCAAAATTATTTGTTTAAAAAATCAATAAAAATATAATTAGCGACTTCAACGCAAAAAACTAAACTCGATCTTCGAAAAAAATCAATAATTCATAACAATAAAAGAGATAACAAATCTTCCTAGCACACTAAACATAAATATTATTATTTTCATGAAGTTGCCGCTTTTTTGGCGTGTCTCGTTTGCGCTTCTCGTTCAATTTCCTCATTTTCGTTGGCGCGTTTCTCCCAGCTTAGACGATTTTTGAAGAAGCTCATTTGCTCTTCCATTTTGTCGAGTTGTTTGAGCTCTTCGACGATTTCTTCTTGTCTAATCTGCAACAAAAATGTTTTTTCCAGAAATTTCTGAAAAGTTTTCGGGAAAAAATCTCGTCACAAAAATTTCCAGGAAACCTTACAACAGAAAAATCTTCATTTTTTTCGTACAAAAGTTGTGCATTTTTGCGCCTTTTGTAGTGTTAACTCAAACTTTCATAAATTTTTGGCCTCAAAATGAACTTTTGACTTAGAAAACCAAATAATTACAGTATACTTTTGTTAAAGGAGCATGTCAGGAAATAATTTTTAATTCAAAAGATCACGTTTGACAAAATTCTCTAATTTTTCATAATTAAAATTCAGAAAAATTAGAAAATAAACAATTTTTAGTAGAAATATGGCTCCAGGACATTTTGAAACTGCATAAAAATATCCGAGAAAATATGTTTCCTCGCGTTCTCAATAAATGTGTGTACCGACATTCCACGGGATGCGACATACAGTAAGACAAAAAACTTTTCTTTCTCCTTGTTGGAATTTCATACGGTTTCGAAATGTCCGAAAATATCATTCAATTGTCGATCGGTACCACTCGCTCTGATGGTAACACACGCGACGCAAAAGCCGCGACGCACAAATGTGAGTGCGTCGACAATTTTTCTTTTCCCCTCTTTGTGCGGTGGGGCGCGTTTTATCGATTAGCCAACTATAGTTGCAACTACACAAGTTGTAAACATATGGCGTTCTAAAAAATGGGAGGATGGCTATGTATTGATTATCCTACATAACAAAAGGTGCGACAAACTCCCATTTTTGGGAATGCCATATGTTGTTTACAACTTGTGTAGTTTGCTAATCGATAAAACGCGCCCCATCGCAACACGAAGAGGGGAAAAGAAACATTGTCGACGCACTCACATTTGTGCGTCGCGGCCTTTGCGTCGCGTGTGTTATCCAAAGAGCGAAAAGTACCGATCGACAATTTGACAATATGGCCTAGGAAGCAAAGTACAGTATACTTTTGTTAAAGGATCACGTGAAGATATAATTTTTAAACTCTTGGTCACGTTTTTAGTAAAAAAAAACTATCTAATTTTTATGGTTAAAAATTTTAATAAAAAAACCTACCTTCAACAAAACTTTCTCCGCCTGTGCTCTGACCAATTCTCTGCGTCTCTCATTCCATTCAACAAACAATTTCTTCTGCTCTTCACACACTTTCGTCTCCTCATCTGCCTGAATCTTCTTCAACACTTCCATCAAAACTTCACTCAATTTGACACCCTCTTTGTTGATCTCGCCCAATTTATCGACAATCTTCCGAGCGTGTTCCGTCATCTCGGCACCTTCTTCTTTCGGCGACAAATGTTGTTGAACCAACGACTTGACGCTGTTGGCAATTTCGGGTGTGGCAAGTGATTCGGCCAACATTGTTTTCTCGAAAAGCACGGCTCCCAAGAACTGAAGATCGTTGCGCACATTATTGGGAAGGGTTTGAGAATCTCGTGAAATCCAAAGAATCGATTTGCCGACTAGATGATGAGCGTTGTTCAAGTCAAAGTGTTCATCAAAATATTCGTTTTTCAGATAAGGAAATTTGAATGTTCTCTGCAAAATTTTTTTTTTAAATTACCCTTTCCCATACCTGACCTAACAGGGTACCAAAAAAATCTTTAAAATATTTTCACTGTGTATGACAACCAAAAAACGGAGCAAATTAGCTGAAAATTTCAAAAATTTACAGAAAATCATAATTTTTTTAAAATTGAATTTATAAATTGAAAATTACGATAAAAATTCATACTTTTATCAAGAAAATCAGTTTTTCATTTTTCTTTAAAGTGAGTTTTGGATCTTCGGAAAATTTGCAGCTCCGACCAAGCCTGTTGTACAGTAATCCAGGCGGCACAAAAAAAGTTCAAATTTTATGAGGTGTTTTAAAAAAGGTCTAATTAGGTCACATCTGTTGTTATTGTAGTATTGATAACATCA
This sequence comes from Caenorhabditis sp. 8 KK-2011, assembly GCA_963572245.1. NCBI lineage: Eukaryota > Metazoa > Nematoda > Chromadorea > Rhabditida > Rhabditidae > Caenorhabditis > Caenorhabditis sp. 8 KK-2011. Next base: position 1,405,036 of record OY751546.1, on the reverse strand, counting down.
TAAATAACAACAACAGGTGTGACCTTTTCTCCAATGCTTGACCAATTATTTTTTGATCAAAAAATGTCACATAAGAACAAAAAACGAAAAAAAAATGGAGAAAAATAGCTGAAAATTTGAGAGAAAATCATATTTTTCTAGAAAATGTCACGGTACATTTCCCCTCTTAGGCCAGGTATGGTTCGACTTTTTTTTTGGCATTTTGGAAACTTAAAAATTCAGAAAATTGTTTTTTTGTTTGGGTGAAAAAACAAAGAACTTGAAATTCAAATTCATTATTTTTGGGAGCATTTTTTTACTCAAACATTTTGATTCGAGAGGTTCCACGAAAATTTCAAAAATGGAAACACGTCCCTTCTTCAATGTTTCAGATCTCCATAGTTTTCTAATGATTCCTACAGTTTCCATTTATCGCTATTAAATATAACATAGCAAAACTACCAAAATAATTTTCTAGTTTGACACAAGTGCAAGACAACCGGAAACAACAGTGCCTCGTTGTCTGATCATCCTTTCTATGTAAAAACAAACGGTCCCTACAAAAAAAGACGCCGCGTGGGTTAGAGAAGGAGAGAAATGGCGTCTATCTCTCTATCATAGACACCTCTTCCGGTGACCATTCATTCATCTTTTTATTATTGGTTTGTTTTTTGCTCTTATCCCTTTTTTCTCTCTCGCTCTCTTCCTTTTGTATACTCTATTTCTTTATAAGAGATAGGCGGGGTCGAAGATCAATGTGTCTTCTTATGCTCATGCATTCATTCATTCTTCTTTTTCTTTTATATTTACTCATTTATATCGTTCTGATTACAACTCTTCTAATTTTTTATTATTATTCTTTTTTTTTCTTACTTTCTAGATTATATTTCTTTTCATACCTGTCACAAGAGGTAGAAAAGTACCGTGACAAAAATTCACAAAATATTTGACTAAGTTTCACAATGACATTTTTAGATAAGTTAGACATATTTTGGCTCATTTTTCCGTTTTTCTCTACATTCACAGTGGCAAAAATGTTTTTTTTGTTTTTTTCACAGTGAAAAAATTTTTGAGAATTTTTGGTACCCTTTTGTGACAGGTATGTTTCTTTTACCAATATTTTTTTTTGGATTTTTGTTTTAATTTCAGTCATTTTATTTATTCCAGGTAATTCGCTCGATAAGATGGAAGACCGATTGCCAATATCAAGCCGAGGCAACCAACGTGGCGGTTGCTCTAGACGCGTTAAAAAACCACCTCGGATCGTTTCAATAGCTCATCAATCTATTGACGTTGGTTAGTAATGTTCACTCTAATGGTGAACCAAGTGCTAGACGTTTTTACGTTTTACGGCCCGCTCGCGGGTTGTTCATAGCCTATCAGTCTAATCAATTGTTCAATAGTAATGTTCGTGCTACTATTGCGAACCAAGTGCTAGACGATCCCCCGCGTTCCGCTAGACCGGCGCGGGCCATTGATTGGGTTGATCGGTTTAGTGCCTCACCTTCAAACTATCTACTCACTTGTTGAGTAGTAATGTACAGTCGATGATGCGCTCTCGTACTGAACCAAGTGCTAAACGGAGAGACTTATTTCTCCGTTTCTAGGGAAGGGGGGCCCTGGCCCGCAGGCTCAGGCGACCTTTCTGAGGTTGCTGCTAACGCCGAGCCCTAAAGGACGATCTCGCATGGGCGGGGTCGGACTTGTCGGGGTCTATTCGAATGACTTGTCATTCTATCAACCTGCTGCTGCTGCTGCTTCTCCTGCTGCTGCTTCTCTTGCTGCTGCTCCTGCTGCTGCTCCTGCTGCTGCTCCTGCTGCTGCTCCTGCTGCTGCTCCTGCTGCTGCTGACATCGAACCAACTTTCTACTGTCTTTTACGGTTTTCCTCTTTTCGACTCATAATATTTATGTTTTCAGGTCGATCAACAATGCGTTTTGCCGTTTTTTGGTGTGAATTCGAGCAAAGGGTCAGTCTCAATTCACTTACCTTTTACAAGAGGGCGGATCGGGCGAATGTCATGTAATGTGACTGGGAAAGACAAACCCACGACTTGTGAGTTTTAACAAATTCTAAATCTCTTCAATAATCTTTTTTCCAGGTTCAATTGCTTGATCACTTTACATTCAATTGTGCCTCGTCCAACCAAACAACGAAGGTAACTTATTAGTGAATGCACTTACTTTTCGGTATTAATTAAAATACCATCATTCAATGCCGCGTTAACATATTAATTGATATGTTAACGTCTAATCAAAAACGATCAAATAGTTGTGTCAAAACTATTCGATCCCCACTTTCGGACCGACTTCACAGAGCCCAGTGCAACCATCTTTGTTGCACACACGAGCTGTCAACGACGATGATTTCACTGGGGAACCCGGATCCTTTGCAAAAGGTGGCCCCGGGGTGAAGGGGAAGCTGTGATGAGGAAAGCGAGTGGGATTCTCAGACTATTTTCTATAATTATGCATTAACTAATAAGTTATCCGGCTTGTTTGGGGGTAAGATTCGTGGTGAAATAGAGATGACGCCAGTCACAGTCAAATGGTGACTGGTGGATGGGTGGGCTCGCTGAGCAACAAGCGACGAAGAAGGTTGGTTTGCAAAAAATATTCTAGATGATTACGAAATGACATTTTTTCAGAAGATCAACAAATTGGACAACAAGACCAGACAACAACACCAGACAACATCATCTGACAACACAATGCGACAACAACATTGGCCATACAGTTAGTTTATTCATTTTGTTTGACAGGTATTCTAGATCTGGAACGAGGAACGTCAAAGAAAACAATATCTTTCGACAACATTGGGTTCGTTTTGGAAATATTCTAGGTGATAACAAATAAAAATTATTTTCAGACGACAATACGACGACATCATTGGACAATCTGGACAAACGATCAACTACATCGACCCGAATGGAAATGGTACGACAATTGAAGCAGCGACAACGACTATGGTTATGTGGAGATGGAAATGGATCGACGACAACGACACTAATCAATATGAAGATCGATCGACAACATTTATCGATGTGGAGAGGAATCAACGACAACAAAGATAATCGAGATGGAATTGGATCGACGACGACAACAAGCATCATGAAAATGGAAGGACTACAACGACAATCATCATGGAAATAGGAGGACTACAACGACAATCATCATGGAAATAGGAGGACTACAACGACAATCATCATGGAAATAGGAGGACTACAACGACAATCATCATGGAAATAGGAGGACTACAACGACAATCATCACCGAACTGGATCGACGACGACAACAAAGATAATCGAGATGGAATCGAATGGACTACAACGACACTAATCAATATGGAGATGGATGGACTACAACGACACTAACTCAGATGGATCAACAACATTTATCGAGCTGGAGATGGAATAACAATCACTTTTATGGAGATGGAAATGGATCGACGACGACAATGCTTATCGAGCTGGATCAATGGATCAGAAAGGTTGGTTTAAAACGAAGAAATTCTCCAAATTTTTCCACTTTTTTCAGATTTCTTTTATCGTGGACATTAACATTTTGCCAAGTCATGGAACGACGAACATCAATTTGAAAGAATCGGGAACAACATCCGAGGATCGATTGACAGATTAGTTTAAAAGGAAGATTTCAATATAGGGGGGAAATTTAGAAGAAAAAAAGGCGCGCAGAGTCAGATTTTTCCTATTTTTTTTTATTTTTTAATGTTCGATTTTTGTGTTGTTGTTGTTTTTTGCTTAGATCACTTTGGACAACGGCGATTGGAGAGGTATAGTTTGAGGAAAGTTTAAAAACTAATCTTTAATTTTTTTTAAGAAGGTGATATGGATCGTATGTGGTGATGGCAGAAGCAGCTTTTGCTCATTTTTCCAGTTTTTTCTACTTTATCTGTTTTCTCTAGAGAGCTCTCTTTCTTAGTTTTTCGTTTCATCTAGGTTTTATTTCTATCAGAACGTTCCGTCGTTCTCTAGTTTTGTTTTCATTATTATTTCCACCCGTCTACGATCTGACCCCGGAGACCTGTCTCAAACCCATTAGGGGTTTCGGAGAAGGTGATGGGTTCGGATCCCCCTGACTGGCGTCCGCGATGGAGTGGGAGGGGGCCTTGTCAAAAGGTTGGCCTCACCGTGGCGACAAGGTGGTAGGAGCAGAAGGTGCCCAGAAACGCCGGTAACTTCTGCTCTGAGCCAACAACCGTAGTTAAGCTGCCCCTCTCAATATGGTAAGTGTAGGGGTTGAGAGAGAAAACTGGAAAAATGAGAAAAAGCATTCTTCAATCACTGCGAGAAAGGTTGGTTTTTTGTTACAAAATCACAAAATTTCCAGAATCTACTAACGACAACGACCAGACTACATGGCACGCGGACTCTAATTTTTTTGCTATTTTTTTTGTTGTATAATTTTTTTTCGAGTTCGTCAGACCTCTTGCCATACCTGGGCCAAGAGGGTTCTCAAAAATTTGGGAAAACATTTTTGTCCTGTGAGAAAATCAAAAAACCAAAAAAAATATAACGGAAATATAGTTTTTAAGTTTTCGTGACGTGACCTACACATTTTTCTCGAAACATGTCACGGTACTTTTTTCCCTCTTACAATTAGGTCAGGTATGTTTTTTTTTCCCAAAACCTACAATATCATCATCATTAACTTCCTCTTCAGCCTCCTCAGCCAACGGCATAGTTTGTTGTTCAACCGGTAGTTCAACCCATTTCGAGCAAACATACAAGCCTGACAACAGAAAATACAGTACCTCCCAAACGAGAAAAAAACCCACTCAAAATATTCAAAAGCTCATTAGACGTTTGCTCCTGTTGCATAACCCATGAAACAATTCTCGCGGCTCCTTGAATATTGTTTGTTTTCAAAAAATGATCAATCACTAAACACGCCGAGTGTTCATTTAAAAATACACCATAATTGATCTGAAAAAATGAATTTTTTTTTGTTTTTTCGAGCTTCTCGCTCAAAAACTAACACTATCATTGGCAAGGGTGAAAATGATGTCGGGTTGATATCTGAGAAGTAGACGAATGATCGCGTATTCGCTTGAATCGGCTTTCTCGGCTGCTTTTATGCTGTGACGTAGTTTGTAGAGCAATTCAATTGTATCGTCAACCTGAGGCATAGATTTTTTTTGGTTATTAGATTGTGTAAAAGCTTTCGGTCTGAATGCCGCAGACAAAAATGGGCGGAGCTTGTTCACTTCTAAAATTTGAAATATTTTGAAAAAACCATGCCGCAGACAAAAATAGGCGGAGAACGGTGCCTTTTTCTTGACAATAGAAAATTTCATGTTAACTTAGAAAACTGTATTCCGCTCATTTTCCATGAAAGGAGCAAGAAGAAGAAAGAGTCAGAACGAAAAACAACTATATTAGAGAACTTAGAAAGAAGTGAATGAATGAATGAACACCGCACGGTATAGCTACAGACAGTTGACTCCGCCCACTTTTATAACCCACACCGCTTGTAAAAAGGGGCGGAGTCGACAACCAATGTGTACCTCCCTGTGCTCATTCATTTATTCATTCTTCCCTTTTTTCTTAGTTTTACAATATTGCTTTCTTTCTTTCTTGTCTCTTTTCTTTTTGTTCTTCTTTTTTCTTTGATCGAGGGCAGACCTACTAGGGGGTTAACTTTGAGCCATAACTGACCTAAGAGGGGAAAAAGTACCTTGATATTTTTTTGGACAAAAATTCACAATGACATTTTTTTGAAAAATGTATAGGTCACGCGCCAAAAATTAAAAAAATAATGATTTTCTTTCAAATTTTAAATTGTTTTTCTCTTATTTCTCGTTTTTTAGGTCGTTATTCACAGTGGCAAAAACATTTTCTCAAGATTTTCAAAGTGACAAAAATTTTGACAAATTTTAGTACCCTGTTTTTAAAAAAAAAGAGTCAAAGTGGGCGGGTTTTAGTTTTTGCAGTTTCGTCGCACACAGTTTGATAAAGAAAACAATGCAAAAATTCAATTTTGGAGAAAAAAACTGTGCGCTACAATTGCAAATAAAGTGGGCGGTGCCTAATGCCCGTATTGACGATTTTTGTATGTTGATAGAAACCCCTCAAAAAATTCCCATTTTTCAAAACTCCGCATAACTCACCTGATCTTTTTGCTCGGCCACACAAACCGCCGCATCAACATCAACCGCACTCGCATATCCACCCCCAATAAACTTTTTCTGCACCGCACTGATCCATTCGTAATCTCCGCCAAGACCGAGTTTCGCCAACTCATCATGTCTTGCCGACCACTCTTTTTCCAGCGAGAATGCGGGCGTCAAAATTCGGCGCACCGATGTTTTCGATAAACCTCTGATTATTTTCGACGTCAACATTCTGTAACAGCTAGGAATTTTTGCTGTTTATTCTCTTTTTTTTTTAGATATAATTCAACGGGTTTTAAACCCTTACTTTTTCCTGGCAAAGAAAAAAATAAACGTTTTATTATTTTGGAAAATTCGAAATATTGAGATCAGCAACGAAACCAAAATGTCTCAAGGTTAAAAAGTGAGAATAAATTTTCAAAAAAAAAAAAAGAAAATAAATGTTTAGGAATGGGCGATACATGTAATTAAATATAAAATGATAAGTGAGATCGAAAAATACACACACACGCGCGAATTATTAGGGTAACGAGAATGGGAATGATTTCGAAAATGCCAAATTTTTGTAGAGCAATGAATTCTTTTTTTCTTTCTTCTTCTTTTTGTTATTCTTCATCTTCATTCAGATAGAGTTTCTTGGTTTGTAGTCGCATCAGACCATCCGCACATTTTTTGTATGTAAACCTGCAAAAAAATCTTGGCGTTTTTTTTTTTTTTTGAGTTTAGACAGTTTTTTTTGGCGACAATGAATTTTCCTGTTTCTTTTTTTTAGCCCACTCTTATTTTCTCAAAAATGGCAAACTTTGTGGGGTTTGCGGGCATTTTTTTCGAGAAACAAAAATATCTCGTTTTTGAATTTGACAGAGAGAGTTTGTTTTTCGCCTTTCTGGACCGTCAAAGCGGTCTTCTGGTCAGCCAAAAATGACCAAGATCATTTTTTTCTGAAAGTGGCATAACCTAAAAGGGTACCAAAATATCTCAAAAACAGTCAAAAAAGCATAGTTTTTGAAATTTCGTGACTCTTCGGAAAATTTCCGGCCCGACCAAGCATTTTGTACAGGAATCCAGGCGGCACAAAGAAGGCTCAAATTTTATGAGGTGTGAAAAAGGTCTAATTAGGTCACATCTGTTGTTATTATAGTATTGATAACATTATAAATAACAACAACAGGTGTGACCTTTTTTCCAATGCCCCTCTTAGGCCAGGTATAAAAGTGAGCCAAACCCAGAAAAAAACACACCTGCTAAACCCATGAGGGACTTGATAATGATGTTGATGCGTTAAATGACGACTGAGCGCGAATCCTGCCGAATAGTTCTTTTCGCATAAATGACAAACGTATGGTGTCGGATTATAATTCTGGAAGAACAAATTTCTTAATAAAAAAAAGAAGATTTTTCTCAAAAACTAACCTCATCATGTTCTTTTAAGTGTTTCAATAACTGTTTTTTCCACTTAAACTTTTCGGGACAGAATTTGCAATTGTACATTGTATCCGTATGCATTACAGCGTGTCTCGCCAATTCGCTCTGAAAATTCAAATTCGTGTAAAAACTCAGACAAAGTTAGCCTCACCTCTGAGAAAAACTTTCGAGGACATCCGTCACATTTGTGATCTCTCGTTCTACTCGAATGTTTCAGCATCAAATGTCGGTGTAGATCACCTCTTCTTGATACGGCCAACCCACAAAGAGGACAACTATGTGTCATTAGATGCCGTGTGACATGCATACAAAGCGCCTTTTCGGTTCCGAAACCCTTTTGGCATAGTTTACAAACCTGGAAATTTAGAATTTCGTTTTACAGGGTTATTGAACTGTCAAGGCGAGAAAAAATGGGTGTTTTGACGTTTTGAAACCGCATAAAAATAACCAAGAAAAAGTTTGTCGTTGCACTTTTAAAAAATGTGTACCGACATTTCACAGGATACCTGTCCAAAGCTATCCCAAGTATGGATTCTAAATGACGCGGTTTCGAAATCGGGAATATTTTCCTTGTTCGTGTCAAGACCCCAATTTTCCAAAAAACACCACTTACATAAGGTTCCGCTGTTTCGTTGAGAATAATAGTACGACGCATACAATGATCATACAATTTATCTTTTCTCGAGAAAAACTTGGCGCAAAACGGGCAGGCGAACAATTTTTCACCGCTATGATGTCGAATGTGACGTTTGAGATTGGCTTTCGAATCGGAGAATTGGAAACAGTTGTACCATCGGCACGGGAAGAGATTGCGTTTTTCTCCGCCTACAAAACATATTATTTGATATTATTTAATTGTCGATCAGTATCATTCGCTCTACTGATAACACACGCGACGCACAAATGTGAGTGGTCGACAATTTTTTTCCTTTCTTTTTTGTGCAGTGGGGCGCGTTTTATCGATTAGCAAACTACACAAGTTGTAAACATATGACATCAAACATAACCTTTTGCGTCGCGTGTGTTATTATTAGAGCGAGTGGTATCGATCGACAATTGGACGATATTAACAACTTGCAAACTTGTGGCAAAAACAAAAAAGAAAATGAGACCGCGTCGCAGACACGCAGCGCGACGATGTCTCTTTATTTCTATTCAATTTTTGTCAATTTTTTGCAAGTTGAAAAAAAAAGAAAATTGTTCTTACCATCAACTGAATGTTCAACTCGATCAATATCGTGTAAATGATCAACATGAGCGATTGCGTGATCAAACAAATCGCTGATTGATGTAAACGGTATTCCACAATCACTCCATTGGCACACTAGTACCTCTCCATCATAATGAACATTTGTATTCAGCTCAAAGCCACAACTAGAACAAAAATTGGGTTGAAAATTCAAATTTTTTTCAGGAAAACTCACCATTCCACACTCAAATATTCCTCCTTCTCATTCAAAGCTTCAGCACCTTTCTGCTGACAATCTGCTTGAAAAATGTGCATTGTCGCATGCCTCCGAAGTTCTTCGATGCCAGCTAGAACTTTCTTGCAACCGCGAACCCGGCAACAATACGAAGTTTGATCGTATTGACTCGACGCGATATCATCGATATGGGAATAGACGTGGTTCATCAGTTCTTGTTTTGTCGCCGCGACATCGACGCATTGATCCCAGAGGCAGACAAAGTTGAAAACTGCAAACATTGGTTGAATTTTGGAACAATTTATTGATTTTTTTCTAATTTTGAGGTGTTGAAGCGCCAGAGAACAACCAAAAAATATTCAGTCAACAATTCAAAAAAATATATTTTTAGACATTTTAGGAAACCCCTCCTGTGAATTGATTTTACTATATCAAAATTTTACTATATTTTTGGAAAAACAATTTTGTCATTATGAATTATGCAAAAAAAAAGAATAAAAAGGGTATTTTTTCTCGTGACCTATATTTTTATTTTGTTGTTTTTTGATCAGGTCGAGATTTTTGGCAATTTTCCAAAGGTGAAAAAACACAAAAAATATTTAAAAAACACAAAAAATATACAGTAATTCAGACAGCGCAAAATTTTTCAACATTTTTTGTAAAAATTCCACGTTTTTGGCCGAGGTTTGACAATTTTTCATTGAAAAAAGTTCTCTTTTTCTCGGCCAGATCAATATTTTTTACAGGGCGTTTATTTTTGCCAATCTAGCCAGATGTTACTGTCTAAATCTCTCATTTTTACAGGCTCTCTAATCATACCCCGGCGAGAATATGGAATTCCACAGAGCAAACACACACAGAACTTCTATAGTATCTCGGACAGCATAAAAGTTTTCAACATTATTCTGTGACAAAAGTCACAGGGAACATTTTTAAAATGAGGATTTTCATGATTTTCGTGCTTTTTTCAAGGGCCAAAAAATCAAATTTTCAGAGAAAATTACCTGTTTTATTATCGGCAGATCTCTCTAACCATGTCATAGGCATCCAATGATTAGTCACTTCTTCGCTCAGCTCATCACCATCATTATTCTCATTCGAAAACTTTCTTTTTTGTCCACCACCACCTCCATTATTCAAAGGTGTATGAGGTTGTTGTTGCTGGGGTGTTTGCTGTATACTCGGCTTCCTTTCCACGCAAATCACCGGTGTCGTTGGAATCGTCGTCACATTGCTCGCCGTTTCATGCTGTTGATGATGCTGATAGGTGGTATAAGTCGTTTGTGGCGATTGGACCATATATTCAATGGGTTGTTGCATGTAGGTATAGTTTTCATACATGATATGCGGCAAAGGTGGCGCGCTGATCGGTTGATGATGATGCTGATTTGAAGCGGGTGCCGGCTCATAATGAGAGATTGGTTGAGAATAAACACTTGTCGGCGTCCTCGTCAAATATTGCGGTTCAAATCTCACGGGTTGTAAATCCTCGTAAGACATCTGCAAAAAATTCAACATTAAATCATAACAAAAAAAGGTTCAAGATATTGTAAAGAGCTCGAATAACTCAATAAACTTAAAATTTAGAACAGAAAATAAATAAAATATAAGGTTTTATACCATGGACAATAAATAATTGGAATCCGGAAGAAGGGGAAAAATCACCGAGCGAGAAAAAAAATATAACTACAAAGGAGATATCAAATTTTGAAGACAAGGAGAAAAAAATATCTAATACATGGCTCCTTCGGCTGGTTGTTGTAATTTCAAGTTTTCTTTTGCCATCATCATGTTCTTGCGAATGTCTTCTAAAACGTTTTTAATCATGTATCCGTTATTCCAATTGCGCAGTGTTGACAAATTGCGTTTTTCGATCTACAATTTTGTTTTTTTGCATTGAAAATTTATGAAAAATGTCAAAAACTAACCGTTCCATTGCTCTGATTCACTCCAACCAAATGAACTTTTGTTGTGAATTTGACGCTGGGCGGTTCACGTGGATAGTTTGGACCGCACAAAATTTGAAGGTTATAGATTCGTGACTCATATGGTGTCTAAAACAAAAATTATTTCAAAATATTCAGAACAGAAAATATTACGAAATATGTTCAATAAAAATTCCTCACCCTTGGTGGACCAATAATCGATGCTGTCCATTTGGTCAAAGTCATATCGCTATCATCTTCAAGTCCCCATGAAATGTTACCATCTCCTTTGCCTTTCTGTCCCTCTTCTAATTCTTCTAACAAACGAAAGTTTCTAGGAACATCAACTGAAAAAATAAAAATAAAAAAATCAATTAAAAATTCAAAACTCTAACTCACCCATTGTTTCACTCTGCTTTTAACAATCGATCAATTACCTGGAAAAAGGTTAAATTATTGAGCATTGAAACAATAAATCTTCATGTTCATCTGCATAAGAAGAAAGAAGAAGAAACATGCACGAAAAAGAGCATCTGCAGCTGCCCGCGTTCTTTCCCATTCAATATAAGATTTGCAATAGAGCATGATTGCTTTCTTTGTTTTTCAAGGTCGTTTAGAATGTTGTTTTCTTCTCAAAACAGAAAAAAACATTTTATCAATTTTCGGTTTTTGTGTTTTGAAAAATGATGAGAGCGGCATTAGTTCGATCTTTTGGAGCAGCAGAAGTTATTGAAATATGTAATGATGTACAAATTCCTACGCTTAAGCCAAACCAGGTGAGAAATTAATGGGTTGTTTACACGTGGAAAATGATATTTGAAAAAAAACTGCGGAGAAGTTCTACAATTTGGATAAAACACAAAATTTGTACAGTCCCTCAGACAGAATGTGTTACTGTACAAAATTATTTTGAAAATTTTTGGTAAAACATCATAATTTTCGAAAAATTCATGATCAAAATTGAAAAATCTCTGTTTTAGGGTTGAATTTAAAATTCTTTCCATGATTTCCCCCAAAAATTTCGATTTTCAACAAAAATGAGTTCAATCAGGCCTCGGCCCTTTGTAATTTTGCACATTTTTCTGGACATTTCTGTGAATTTTAATTCAAAATGAGAAATTTCGGGAAAAGGTCACGAAAATTAATATCTCGTCAATTTTTTGAAAATTTCTTTTTTTTTTCGTAAAATTAGAACTTTTCTAGTGATGAAAAAAGAAAATAGAGGTTCAGGAACATCAAGTTCTGTTATTATGAAGGTAAAAAATTTTGGCGTCGAAATGGAAAATTTGAAAAATCGGCATTTTCGCAAAAATTCAGATTCTTGTTCAAAACAAGAGTGCTGGTGTCAACCCGGTAGATACCTACATTCGAAGTGGACAATACGCAAAACTGCCTCAACTTCCCTATACACCCGGTAAAGATGGAGCAGGAATTGTGCACAAGGTAGAATAACAGATCAAGCAACAACAAAAAAACTAAACTAAACTATCAGGTCGGAGTAGATGTAAACAATTTCCATATCGGTGATCGTGTTTGGTATGGAATGTTACCAAACGGTGGATCGACAGCCCAATTCACAGCGGCAGATGTTGTATTCAAACTCCCAGATGGTATGTGTATGTCTTATGATTATTGTAATTATTCAAAGCGATAGATTTACAACCTCAATTGTGTGAAATGATTGTATAATAGATGATGAATAAGTATCGATTTTAGATAGATCGGAAAAAATATAGGATTTTTTCTCTCTAAAAAGAAAAAATCAATATTCCTTCAAAACTAGTGAAGAATGGAAAAATTACCATGGAAAATCATGACAGATGGGCGACCAACGTTTATGGCTTTTCTCGTGTTTCAAGTATTTTTGGCTAATTTTATAAAATCTAGCAATCCGCAAAACAACTATTTCGTTAGTAAACTCAATGTGTTCGATATCTACGTTTAGTTGCGTAATATAGGATTGAGCAGGTGTCCATTTCCTAGTTTTTGGTACGAGCGGTAGTCTCTTGAACATATTTACCTGGCCCGAGATGGGAAAAAATTACAATTGTTTCAAGAAAAACTTGGGGAAAAATCAGCAAATTTGCGGATTTTCTCTCGAAAAGCTTGAGTTTTTAAAAGTTTTTTGAAAAGAGTTCCGTGTTTAATGAGCGTAAAAAATAGAAATTCAATTTCGACGCCAAATGGTCCTACGTTTATAATATTTTTCGTGAAAATTTTGACGACCAAAAAAAACAAAGAAAAATTACCAAAAATGTCAAAAATTTGAAGAAAAATCACGTTTTTTCAATTTTCGTTGCGTGACCAGTATAAGTTTTGATTTTTAAAAGTGAGAAACTATGATTTTCCTCTAAATTTTGATATGTTTTTCTTGGTTTTTATTCAACGAAAAATAAAATTCCTAATTTTTCAGTGCAAAAATTTAAAAATTTTTGGATTTAGCTACAAAAGTTTTTGGAGGAGAACTGCGAGATGAGTATGTCTTGGCCTTTTTTGCCAGTCAACACAGTGTCTAATTCACTGGCAACATTGATTGCAAAGTTTTCTTGCTAACACTGGCACACATTGGCCCCGCCCCTTTTTGACATTATGCTCTAAACAACTGTTGCGGGTCTAAGTTTAGTTAGTTAGCCAAGGAAAAACCACAAAACTGTGACTGATCTAGAAAAATGTGAGAAAATTGGAATTTCCAAAATTATTCAAAAATTTACAGATGTAACATTTGAACAAGGAGCAGCGTTGGGTGTGCCATACATGACAGCTTATCGCGCACTTTTTACATTGGCTAGAGCACGGGTTTGCTAAACATCCCACTACTAGCAATAAAAAATTGGAATTTAGGCTGGTGATATTATAATGGTACACGGTGCATCGGGTGGTGTTGGCTCGGCTATAGTCCAATTTGCAAAATGGAAAAATATCAAAGTAATCGGAACCGCTGGTTCGGAAGTGGGATTAGAATATGTGAAAAAACTCGGAGCCGATGGTGTGTTCAACCACAGACAGGAAGGATATATAGAGGAGATCAAAAAAGGTTATCCGAACGGGTTCAATTTCATCTTCGAAATGGCCGCTCATATCAATCTCAACAATGATTTATCATTGTTATCAGCAGGTGGAAAAGTTGCAGTTATTGGTAATCGCGCCGAAACAATCATCAACGCGCGACAATTGATGGCTGGTGAAAAATCGATTTTTGGTGTTGCTCTCGGTCTCTCAACACCTGCCGAAATGCAAGAATATGGATTGGAGATTGTTAGATTTTTGGGAGAGACTTCTTATCGGCCACTTATCTCAAAAACATATCAGATGGAAAATATAGTAAATGCGCACAATGAGATTTTGGTAAATCATGGAACTCATGGACAAATTGTTGTCAATATTGTTTGAATGAAATGTGTCAAATTGTCCACTCGTTTTTTCTTTTATTTACTCAGGATTCAATCACAGTTCAGTGCTTCTCAACAATGTCAATTTAGCTATTGTTTTTTTTCATCTCTATCAGTTTTTTATCTTGATTTTTATAAATAGTAAAGGTTTTTTAAAACGTGACTTTATTGTCATTGCTTACATTATTAATTTGAACAACTATGCGGATATATTTGAAAACCGTAAGATTTTTTGCACAAAAAATATGAAAATTTACGAGATTTTTTGATATTTCGGTAACAAAAGTGTAGAAGAATAGTTTTCAAACATTCTCCAACACTTTTAAACAGTCAAAACTCAAAGAAAACTCACCAAACTTTCGAAAAACGAAAAAAAAAAACACAACTAAGAAAAGTGTGCAAGTTTGCGTAACATTTGATACCTACAGTAGTCCTCGTGGAAAAGTGCAAGTTTGAAAAATCAATATCGAATTTTATTTTTTTTTTGTTCCTCCAATCCAATTTTGCCCGAAATTGATATCAACAATTCATTCGTCTCACATCATCACATTGCCTGGCAGCATTGTGTTTTTCAAAGGTGGGCAAAGTTTTGTATTTTATTTATCACTCAAGGCTGTCGTCTTCTTCAAAATCGATTGTACAATTTTTCACACGATTGTGTGCGTTTTATTTCATTTAAAAATGTATTGCTTTTGTTTTGAAGGAAGAATTTCACGATTCACGTGGGAAAATTTGTGAGCACAAGGATTTCAAATATCGCAAAAAGCTTTGCATCATTACGTAGACAGAAAATTCTCGTTTTCATCATCTCAAAAGCTTTGCCGCGCGATCAAGTATTTACTGTAAAAGTGTAATAATAATCAACATTTTTATATGATTATTATTATTATGATAATATGTGCGAGAAAAAGCGAGAGTTTGCAAATAAAAACGTAGTGGGATTTGTTGTATTATATTGATATTTATTTAGTGTGGTTGATTGGATGGTGTGGTGCGCGAGAAAAGAGTCGAGCGCAACTTATACTCTTTCGCACAATCAAATCGTTAGTTACTTCACTTTTGTGTGTGTTCTCATTGGAACTTGTCGAAAGTTATCTTCTCTTTGTTTCAAGCATACCTGGCGTAAGCTCATTTTGAAGAAAGTTATAGTTTTTGTGAATTTTTTGTTGCAAAATCTCTACGAATTTTCAAGGAAAAAGATTTTTCTAAGAAAAATTTATAGGTCACGTTACGAAACTTGAAAACTATGGTTTTCCTTCAAATTTTTGTCTTTTTGTTTTTACGTCATTTTTTTAAGCGAAAAAATTAGAAACGTAAGACAATTTGGCGTCGAAATTGAATTTCTATTTTTTCACGCTTATTAAACACGAAACTTTTTTTTTCAAAAGACAAAAAAAAAGGAAAAATCAAGTTTGGAATTTTTGACCAAAAATGGTTTTCACTTTTCGGTAGGTCTTGTCACGAAAGCTGAGAACTACCATATTCCTTTAAATTTTGACCACTTTTTACGTGTTTTGTTCGTCTTTTACAGTGACAAATTTTGGCTTAAATTAATAAATTGAAAATTACGGCAAAAATTCATACTTTTTTTAAAAGTGAGTTTTGGCTCTTCGGAAAATTTGCGGCTCCGACCAAGCTTGTTGTACAGTAATCCAGGCGGCACAAATAAAAGGCAAATTTTATGAGGTGTGAGCAAGGTCTAATTAGGTCACCATATGTTGTTGTTGTTGTTGTTGTTGTTATAGATAACATCATCATAAACAACAACAGGTGTGACCTTTTCTCCAATGCTTGACCAATTATTATTGATCAAAAAATGTCACATAAGGACAAAAAATAGAGAAAAATAGCTGAAAATTTGAGAGAAAATCATGTTTTTCTAGAAAATGTCACGGTACTTTTTCTCCCTTTAGGTCAGGTATGCATGTTCCTTTAAATTTTGACAAATTCCGCCATTTTTTCCCAATTTTTTTCGCTTCAAGGTTTCTTCCGAAGTTTGAATAGAAACAAGGTCACTGAGCAGCTGCAATTTTCCCCTTTGTTGCAAAAAATTTTGAATTTTTTTGTTCCCCTAAACAATTTTAACATCTGAAAATTATTATATACTTCTTTGAAATATATACAAAGTGTCCATCTGTCAAACATATTTTCACTCTCAAAAAAAAAACAACACTAATTTTCTCATCATCATTTGTCACAAACCCCTTTTCCCTTCGCTCAGCGCCGCAACGCAAAAAAAAAACCGTTGATTAGTTATTCTTCCGTTTTTCCTTCGTTGTTTTCTCTATTACTGCGACGCTAAAGTACCTACTTTATTATCAATGAAGTGTGAAAATTAATGGGGTCGAGAAGAGGAGAATGCAGTAATATACATACATAATGTGATTAGTGGAAATGTGTTGAAACAGTAAAAGTTGGCTGACTTCCTGTGATGTTATCTAATTAAATAGTACGACACAATAGTCGGCCGATTATGAACGTAATTATTGGCATATGTTGATGTTCACAGGTCTTTTCTTTGTTCTTGAGTTCCTTTTCTGGGTCATGTTGATTAGTTGCTCATGAGTCCCAAATGTCAAAAAAATCATTTTTTTCTCAATCCTGGGTCTTAAAAATACCTCACTTAGGAGGGAAAAAACGTGCCATTTTTAATGGGTCTCGTCACGAAAACCGAAAAACTACTGTTTCCGCAGATTCCCGATTTCTTTGGCCCTCATTTACAGTGACAGAAATATTTTCCTAAAATTTTAAAGGTCCAAAATTAGAAAAAAACAAACACAGTACCTATGTAAAGGAGCACAACGTTTTTCCATTGAAAAATTTACTTGTAGCACAACCGGTTTATCTAACTCATCATTTTTCTCAAAAAAAAAACGAGAAAAATGGTGAGTTAGATGCGCAGGTTGTGCTAAAAGTAAATTTTTCAATGAAAACATGTTGTGCTCCTTTAAACTTGTTTTTTTTCTTGATTTTTGACGCCGCATTGAAATTTCAAGGAAAATATTTTTATCACTATAAATGAGCCCCAAAGAAACAGGAAATCAGTCGAAATTTGAAGGAAAACAGTAGTTTTTCAATTTCCGTGGCAAGACCCTTTAAAAATGGCACGTTTTTTTCCTTGTAGGTCAGGCATGTTTCCAAGATCCATGATTAAGAAAAAAATCAGTGTTTTTTTTTTGAGTTCTGGTAAAATTTATTGTGCATTTCCCTAGAAAATATCGATTGCAAACAACGCCGCACAGCAATAAGGGGCGGAGCCTATTTGTTTTTTTCTGCAAACACTGGCACACATTGGCCCCGCCCCTTTCTGATATTACGCTCTATCCAACTGTTGTGCGTTCATTTGCTCATTATTTTTTCTTTTGTATAGCTTTTTTTTGTTTATTTCTCTAGAACCTCTTTCTCTCATTTTCCACGTCGAATTCTTCTTGAAATAACCTGATACTTCTGAAAATCGTTATTTTTAGATTCCTAATTTTTTCCTAGACTTGAAAATGTCTATTTTCGTCTCACCAGAAAAAACCAGCCAAATTTTCAAACCGCACATTTTTCATCTCAACTCTGTGAGCATAATTACACCCCTTCATTCACCATCAAAGAAAGGCAGACTATATATCTTTGTGTGAAATCAGAGGTCATACTTGAACCGTACGCTAATTACAAGTCAAAACGATGAAAAATGACTTCCTCTAGTAAAAACATATTTTTTCGTGTGTTTTTTTCCCTTTCTCGATAATATCTATAAACCTCTTTGACATATTATATTAATCTAATATGATGTGAAAAGTTATGGGCTTCAATTTTATGTGAGGTCATTTGGTCGAGAAAAAAACTTTTTTCTGTTCTTTTTCTCCTCAAAAATTCAGTGGTCATCAAACATTATTTACCATGTGATAAAAAATCTTGTTTTTTGCCTTTTTTATCGATTTTGAAATTATTTTAGTAGAAAAAATCGACTGAATTTGGTGTGAAAAGATTACTGTAGAAATAATTTTGACTACAGTAATCCTTTTTTGAGGCCCAAGTTTTTATGACCCGGTTTGTAAAGCCCAAGTTTTTGAAGCCCAAACTTTTGAGCCCGAATTTTTAAAGTCCAGATTTTCGAGGTCCAATTATTGAGGCCCAAATTTTCGAGCCCCAAAACTCCGAAATTTCGTACCTGGCCCGATTTTTGAAGCTCAAGTTTTTAAGTCCCAAAACTCCGAAATTTTGTACCGGGCCCGATTTTTGAGGCCCCGTTTTTGAGACCTATGTTTTTGAAGCCCAAACTTTTCAGGACCAATTTTCTAGACCCACATTTTTAAAGCCCAAATTTCTGAAGCTCAAAACTCCGAAGAATTATACCGGGCCCGATTTTTATCAGGTTTTTTTCCTGATTAAAAAAATATATTCTAAAATTCTCAAAAAATTGGCCTCAAGCCCGATTTTTAAAGCTCAAAACTCCGAAAAATTATACCGGGCTCGATTTTTTTTTTTTCAATTTTTCAAAAATCTTCATGCCATTTTCCAAATGTCAGGTCTTCTTCTCAATGGGGACAAAGACTAATTAGTCTTTTACGAATTGAAAAAAATTTTAATTCATCAAAAAACGAATGAATTTTTTATACGACAGAGTTTTTGAATGTACACTTCTTCCATTCACATATTGTGTCTCGATTTGAGGACAATACACAGTTTGATACCTGACACCGTTCTCACACAGATGTTTTGTTGTTGTTGTCCGTTACGTTCTCAGGTTTTTCCACAAAGATTCGATTATTCAAATTAGCATAATAATTATTTTTGGTGTTTTTCTTGAAAAAAAGCCTTGTACAATAATAATAATAATTCCAATGTAGCGTAACTTCATTTGTTTCACGCTACATAAAATTTTTGTTTCGCCTATTGTACAGAAAGTAGAGAAAAAAGTGAAATTTTCTTCAACAACATTTATTTTTTGCTTCCGGTTGCTCTTTGTTATTGTTTTTGGTTATCAAATGTTACACTGTTCCTTCCTTCTAAAAACTATTTATTTGCTCAGTTTCTGTTTCTCGAGGTTGCGCAAGACTGCCCAAAACAAACAGTTTTTGACACCTTTCCTGTATCTTGATGTAGTAGTAAATCTTGTCGCGTGTGTTATCGTTTTTGACAATCTTGATATGCACTCATTAATCAGCTACGGTTGTCGTTTAGTCTTGACCAGGTCTTGTGGGAGAAGGAGAGAGAGAGATTTTTGTTGAAAAATAGTTTTTTTTGAAACCACAAAGTTTCTTGGGCCCCGAAAATAACTGAATATTAATTTCGTAAATGTGAAAAATCGGGCCCAGCTCAAAAATTTGGGCCTGGCTTGTTTTTTTCGAGGTTTTGACTGAATCGGGCTCTGAAATCGGGTCAGAATTTTTATTTTGGACCTCGTGAATTATTTTCAAAAAAAAAAACTGGGCCCGACTTCTTGACTCTGATCGGAATTTTGTTTATTTTCGGGCCGATTTTTTTTACAATTTTTGCTAGAAGAAAATATAATCCGGTTAGAGTTTTCATTTCCAATTTTTGAGGTTTAGCAAAAAATCAGAAAAAAATGAACCAAGCCCTTTTTTTTTGAAATTCCCCTAAATTTGAACCCATTTCAGTCATTTTTGAATGAAGGCCTCAAATGGAACCTAAAACGCGATCATACCAAAAATCGTCAAAATTTTGAGGCACAGACAAAAATGGGCGGAGCTTGTACAAAAAGATTGGCACCTCTTCCGATACTTGTCTTCTTTTAGCGTCCTTTTTTTTCTCTACAGTTCCTTTTCTGCTCATTTCTTTTAGATTGTTTTTTTTCTAGCTAGAATCCTTGTTTTTGGCTACGTTTTTTTTTTGAATAATTTTACTTTTGATAGTCTTTACCTCAAAAAATATCCGAATATTCTTAATTTTTGTTTCCCTGTGATTTTTCACAAAAAAAACTTGAAAAGTTTGCTGCTGTCTGAATTTGGCCCTTGTGAACAAAAAAAACGCTAGACACTTTTTAGTTGTATCAAGATTTATTGCGATATTTTTTTTGTTGGTTGATCTCAAGTACCTGCCAATACCCATAATACCAATACTCCTAATAATAATGATATACAATATCGTCGTAAACAGTACCCCACCCATATAAATAAAAGCTACAAGTGTTTTCGCTCATATTTCTCTCCCCCCTTCTTCATTATGCGCTTTTTGACCTTTTTTCGGGGCGTTAATATTGTCTATAAAAAATTCTAGGTTTTAAAAATGCATCAAAATTTTTCGAAAAAATTCTTGAAATTTTCTTATCTTCAACTATGATTTTTTGCTAGAAAAATCTATCTATGAATTTTCTACGAAAAGTTTTTATAAATTTCGGGCCGAAAAATTGAAAAAATTTTCGGGCCGGGCCGAAAAATAATAGTCCGGAAAAAATGAAATGTTAATTTCGGCCCTAAAAAATGCCCAAAAATTTCTCAAAAAATCAAAAAAACTGATTTTAATTTTCGTAGCGTGACCTAATAATTTTCGGGCCAAAATTTTCGGTCTTAAAACAGATCCAAAAAGTAAGCCTAGAATTTCAGAACTTTTTGTTTAGGCTCTGATCAGGCCGGGCCGAAAAATATGAAATTTTCGTCTCTGAAAAAAATGCACAAAAATTTCCTGAAAAATCAAAAAAAAAGTCAAAAATTTTGAAGGAAACATTTTCGGGCCAAATTTTTCGATCTCAAAGGTCTAAAAAAACACATAGCCAACACCTAAGCCTTAGCCTAAGCCTCAAACAACTCATCCGACCTATTGACCAATGTCTGGTCATATATCCCCGTCTTTCTTGTCGGTCGCCCGTCTGGCACACACCCAAAACCCCGCCCACATTTGTTTCTCCTCATTCCAACATACATTTTCGTTTGCCCTCCGCCTCTCCGTATTCTTTCTTTCTTCTTACGCGGGTGTCTCTCTCCCTTTCAAATGTTTTTTTTTTGCTGTGGCTGTGTTCTGTTCTTTTCACACCCTAACTCACACCAAAACTAATTTGATTTTTTTTCTCGGTCTACTTTATTTTTACCTAAATTGTTCAAGGTCTGGTTTCAGAACAAAAATAAGCGAGAAGAATTTGTTGAAATTTGTGTAATTTTACACAACTTCACATTTTTGATATCATCTTTTTGTTGTTGAAAAATGTTTTCTTGGCTATTTTAGCGAATTTTTTCACGGATTCCACTCTTTTTTTCTGTTTTAGCACTTATCTTTTCGAAATTGAAAAAAACTTGAAACTTTCTCCTCCCCTCATTTTTGACCTGAATACATTTTTTTTTCGTTGCAGAAAACGATTTATCAATGCAATAAATGAGGAGATTTTTGGTGTTTTTCGCGATTTTTTCTCCAATTTCGGAAGCGGTGTTGAATTTGAAGCCGAAACAATATGTCAACTCAGGTTAGTTTTTCTCACACTATTTAAAAATGGCCCCGGCGAAAATCCCTCAAAACTTTCTCACATTTTATCCAGTTTTTATTATCTTCTCGAAAAACTTCGCTTCGTTTTTGAGGCCAACACTAATCTACAACGAAATCTTGTAAATGTTCCGCCGATCAGATCTGTTCCTCTGTTTTTAGTGGGGCCTGGTATGGTATGTATAACAATAATAATAATAATTGAATAAAGTGTCAATAGAGTAGATTTAGAAGAATGGGATGTAGAAGAAGAAGATGTGTGTAAATAGGAATATATAACCACATTGAGGTACTTAAAATTTTACACTTTTTTATTGGGGTTGTGCTCAGAAATGAGCAGAAAAAGAAAAAGAAGATGATACTTACCTTTGAACGGAGAAGAACGCTAAGGTCAGAAAATTTGGAAAAAATATGGATACAGTATTATTTTAAATGAACATGATTTTTATTCAAAAAAAGCCAATTTTTGGAAAACTTTTTTTGAAAAAATTACTGTTTCAAAAAATCTAGATTTATATATATTTTTTTGAAAATGAGTATAGATACAGTAGTATTTTAAAGGAACATGATATTTTTCTCAAAAAAAGTCCATTTTGAGCCAAAAATTGTTTATTTTAAAAAACACGTGACAACTTTTTTTGAAATTTTTTTTTGAAAAAAATTTTTTTGACAAAAATTACTGTTTCAAAGAATCTAAATTTATGCCTATTTTTCAAATAAATAAAGATACCGTAGTATTTTAAAGGAACATGACATTTAAAAAAATTTTTTTTTCAAAAAAAGGTCAAAAAATTTGGTGTCGGAACTTTTTTCTTTGTGTTTAACATAGTACCATGTGACAACTTTTTTTTGGGAAATTTTTTTTTTGAAAAAAATTTCTGTTTCAAAAAGGTTAGAATTACCAAGTTAGAAGATTTAAAAGTATTCTGATGACATTTCTTGAGAAAAAAGTAACTACCGTATTATTTTAAAGGAACAGAACATTTTTTACAACAAATTTTTTCTTTTTCTTTTTCAAAGTCAAATTTTAGATTTTTTCCGGGCCGGCCTGAAACCAAGTTTAATATGAAAAACTGCTGTTTCAAGAAATTTAGAGATAAATGTCTTTAAAGTTGAGAAATAAATAAATACCGTATTTTAAAGGAACATGACACCCAAAAAATTCGAGCCAGTTTTTTCTAACTTTCCAATCCGGCTCGAAACATTTTTTGTTGTTTCATCGATTTTGTGTCAAAGACAATTTATGCATGTACTATATTATCCCCTTTTGGGACATGATGTTGTGTTGTTCTGCTCATAATTTGTGCCTGATTGTTCTTCTTCTTCTCCTTCTATTCCTCCTCCTACTTTTTACATTTATCTCGTCTTGTTCATCGCCTTTTCCCAAGAGATGATGTCCATCAGCAATCATGTACTAGTAAAAATTTTCTGGAGATTTTTTGGAGAAGTCGGGAGGGTCTGAAATATGGTGGTAATTAGGAAAACCATCAACATCATCATCATCATCAATAATTTTTTAATGTACATACAAATAGAAGAAGAAGAAGAAGAAGAAGAAATAAATTAGAAGAAACAAGTTTTGTTACTAGATACTTCACTTATTAATTGAAAGAAGAACATGTATAGATCCGGCGGTCAAATGGGATCGACTTTTTTTCATGGTTTTTGTCTGGGAACGCTGAATAAAATGAAATAAATAAATAAACACATGTTAATCTATTTATTCACTTCGTGATGACACCTAACAATAGGGTGAAAAGGAGAGGAGAAGAGCACAAAGTTTGTTGTAGATAGATTTGAAAAACGATACGGTCAAGATGAGTGGTTTTTTCTTGGGGGGGAAAAATGCGAAAATATATTTTTTGGAATGTTTTTTGAGCGAAAAATTAGAAAAATTTTGTATGTTATTGTCTGAAATTTAATTTTTTAAAACTCCCTGTTTTTTCTGAAAATAATTGAGGCAAAATTTTCTTCAAAATTTGTTCAAAAAAATCACAAAATTTTTCTTGAAAATTCAGATTTTCCAGAAAGTCCCAGAACTTTTCAAAAAACACGTTTTAGAAAAACGTGAATTTTTCTTGAACAAATATTTTTCCAAAAAATTTCATGAAATTTGGAATTTTTAGAAAATCCCAGAAAAACTCGATTTTCACAACAACAAAAAATTGTTCAAAATTTTCAAAAAACCTCCATTTTTGGATTTTTTTCTCAAATTTTTCAAAAATCCAGAAAATTCGGATTTTTCCCCCAAAATCCAATAAACTACAGTACTCTCAAGAAAATTTCATTTCGCAAAACCAGGCCGGCCCGAAAAAAAGCAGAAAAACTACTTCCAATGTTCCCGGAAAATGGAGCCGACCCGAAAAAATTATCAGAAAACCTACAGTACTTCCAGAAGCCGGTCTGAAAATCCGGAAAATCAGAAAACATATTTGAAAAATTGGTTAGTACTGTAGTTTTTTCTGAATTTTTCTCGGGCCGGCTCCATTTTTTTCTCTTCTAACTCAATTCTCAAAAGTTAGATTCTGTTTTCAAACATTAACCTATTGACCGGAAAAAATGTGTTTCGGATCCGGATTTTTCTCGTCTTTACAACAATCAAACAGCAATAATAATAATAATATTTCATATTATATTATTATTCAATTATTTACATTAGCTCAATTGTGTCCTTCTTCTTCTTCTTCTTCTCCCCTTTTTTGCTGTCCGTTTTTCCGCCGCCTTCAACAAAAAAGTTGACCTTAGTTGTCGAAAAAAGGGGGGACGACAATGGATGTCTTCTTCTTCTTCTCTTCCTAATAAGTTGAAATTACCTTGTAACACTTATGTCCTTTCAATGGATTAGAATGGTCATTGTTTTAGAAGGCGCAAAAAGACTCCCGCTGGGTTAATAAGATGAGAGCAGATGTAAATATGGTGAAGGGACCATTTATCAATTTTTTGTTTGATTGAAAATGCAGATGACATGTTGATGCAAATTTTTGAGCAGATGGATGTGTGTCTGGCGAGACGCCAGAAATAATATTGTGTAAACATTTGGATTAGGTGGGGGCCTGGTGGATTTGGGGAGGTTGACAAAAAATTAGTTCGAAATTTAGAGAAAAATTGGAAAAAATACAGTACTATCAATTGAAACTTTTTTCGGGTCTGAAAATGGAGCCGGCCCGGAAAAAATCGGAGAAAAAACTACAGTACTCTCAATTTCAACAATCTCCGAGTCAAAAATTACCTAAACTTTTCATGTATAATTTTCTGGGCAAAAAAATGAAGCCGGCCTGAAAATCTTCAGCAAAAACTACAGTACTCTCAGTCAAAACATTTTCCGGGTTAAAAAATGGAGCCGGCCTGAAAATCTTCAGCAAAAACTATAGTACTATCAATTTAACCATTTTTCTGATCAGAAAATAGAGCCGGCCCGAAAATTTTCAGAAAAAAGCTACAGTACTCTCAAAAAATTGTGAAAATTTTTTTTTGCTAGAAATAAATGTTTTTTCTGGCAAAACTAGGCCGGCCTGAAAATTTGAAAAATTTAAAAATTTCCCGGGGTTTCCGAAAAATAGCCTAAGTCGGCCCGAAAAACTCCTGAAAAAAAAACTACAGTACTCTTAAAATCATGACGGTTTTTGGACAAAAACGGGACGGGACCCATTTTTGGCCCGAGAAGATTTTCCCCGAAAAAATCAGAAAAAATATTTCAAGAATTTTTGAGTACTGTAGTTTTTTTCTGACATTTTTGAGAAAAATAGCCAAAATTTAAAGGAACATGTAGTGTTTCAGTTTTCGCTACAAGCCCCTTTTCATCTCCATTTTTTTTTCCAGTTGGCCTCGGCGATCGTTTCGGTGGAATTGGAACACACTCGGACGAATCCGACCATTTCAAACTTCTTGCAGCTGATGGAGATTCACTTTTAGTTGGCGCCAGGTAGGTCATCCTCCTAATTGCAACATTTTTTTCCTCCCACAGACTACGACGCGCACAAAAATATAAATAAAAATAAATAAGAGATTCGATTAGTTTTGAATTGACCTTGAGGCGCTACTAGGAAAGAGTCAAATGTTAATTTAATAACATTTCGTTTTTTGCTGGGGCCTGACATGAGAAGGGAAAATGTTGTTTTTAATGGAAAGAATGATACCATTTCGATATGCGCGCGCGTTTTAATCGTTTATTTTTATATGGTATAATAATAATAATATCAATAATTTTAATAACCAAGAAAGATGAAGACGAAAAAAAAAAGTGGAATTTGTTTGTTGTTTCGGAAATGGGGGAAGACATCAAATAGGCCCATTTGCCTTTTGACACCGTACACCAATTTCCGACAAATGTTTTCTGTGTGATTTACCGCGTGTTTGGAAAGAGAATATATGTGGGGGGAGGGAAATTTTGAAGAATGGTGGAACTGGGAATTTTTTTCTGAAAAGTTTGAGTTTTTTGGAAAATTTTCAGACCGGCCTGAGATTTTTTCTGAGTTTTTTTGTAAGAACAAGAAAAATCTGAGAAATGTGGGAAAATCGGAGAAGTTTCAAATTTTCAGACCGGCCCGTTTTTTTTCTGTGAATTTTTTGAATTTCACAGAAAAATTGAAAGGGAATTTCCATTTTTACAACAAAAAAAAGCAAAAATTGAAAATTTTCAGACCGGCCCGAGATTTTTTTTTAATTTTTCAACAAAAAAATAAAACTTCTGAGAAATGTGAAAATTGGAAAATATTTTCGTTAAAGTTTTAAATTTTCAGACCGGCCCGAGATTTTTCTCTGAATTTTTTTTTTGAAAAATGTACAAAAATTGAAAACGTTTGAAATTTCGAAAAATTCCCCGATTTTTTGTCTGAAAAAAATTATTTCACAAAAATGTTCTGAGAGAAAAATTTTCCAGAAAAGTCTGGAAATGATATTCAGATTTTCAGTCCGGCCCGATATTTTCTGAATTTTTTGAGTTTCACAAAAAAAATCGGAGAAATTTTTAATTTTTCTAAAAATTCATTTGTTTAAAAAAATTTGAAAAAATTGAAATTTTTCCAAATTTTCAGGCCGCTCCGTTATTATTTGTTATAATCTGGGAAAAATCTAGAAATTTTCAGAGCCGGCCCGAAAAAATTTCCAGACCCGATAATTTTTGAAAAATTCCACAAAAAAATCAATTTTGTTCATTTTCCAGAAATGCTGTGTACAATTTGTCACTTTCATCATTGGTAGTTAATCATGTAAGTCGTTTTTTTTCCAGAAAAAAAAAATAAATAATTGGTCAATTTGTGTTGCAGAAAATTGATTGGAAGCCACCATCGGACAGCATCGAAGAATGCATCATGAAGGGCAAATCGAAAATCGAATGCCAAAACTATATCCGCGTTTTGGCGCGCAAATCGGCCGGCGTTCAGCTGGTGTGCGGAACGCACGCGTTCGCGCCAAAATGTCGCGAATACACGACAGACGGCGCGGGACACGTGCGAATGACGCGACAATTCGACGGACTCGGCATTTCGCCGTACGATCCGCGACACAATTCGAGCGCCTTGTATTTGCCTGACACGAAACAGTTGTATACGGCGACGGTGACGGATTTTGTTGGCAATGATGCGTTGATCTACAGGTGTGTTTAGGAAGTAACCGCGTCGCGGACACGTTACGCATACAAAGATATTGTTTCTGAGAACATTTTAGGCATTTAGAGAAACAAAAATGGGAGATATTTGCTCAAAAATCTTGGCTCGAAATTGGGAATTTTTCAAAATTGAGCAGCATAGGAAAAATTCCAAAAAATTGCATTTTGACCTCACATTACTATTTCTTACTGGAAAGTTAGTGACCCAACAAAAAATTGTGAAAATTCCAGGAAAAAATGCTCCAAAGTTAGTGACCCTCCCTACATGCCGCAGACAAAAATTTTACGCGCTAAAATTAGAAATACTTGTGAAATAAGGAATTTCTCAATAAAAATCGAAATTTTCAAGAAATTTTTTTTCGTTTAAAAGTTAGTGACCATACTTGGGATATATAGGAGAAAAAAAAATTAAAGGTCACACATGTTGTTAGTTATGGTGGTGTTATGAATATTAGCAACAACAACAGATGTGACCTAATTAGACCTTGTTCACACCTCATAAAAATTGAGAGCAAGAAGAAACAAAGACAACTATGTTAGAAAACTGAGAAAAAAAATGAATAATGAATGAATGAATGGGCACACAGGAAGGCACATTGATTGTCGACTCCGCCCCTTTTTACAAGCGGCGTGAGTTGTAAAAAGGGGGCGGAGTCAACAATCAATGTGCCTTCCTGTGTGCCCATTCATTCATTCATTTATTTATTCTTCGCCTTTTTCTTAGTTTTACAATATTGTCTTTTTTCTTTTTGTTATTTTTTTGTTGATAGAGGGTAGACCTACTAGGGGGTTCAACTTTGAATTCTTGTCCATATTCTTGTCCATATGTATCCCATGTATGTTAGTGACCCCGAGAAAATACCGAAATTTTTGAAAATCGTTCTTTAAGAGTTAGTGACCCCCCGAGTCAGGAACGGGACTCAACTTTGAGAAAATTCGAGTTTTTGACGCGAAAAAATTCAAAAAATTTGCAGAAAAAAAACTTTGCAATTTGACCTAATTTGCATTTTTCATTTTTTGGTTTTTTTTTATCGCAACAGTTTTTTTTTCAATGAAAAATTGGAAAATTCTCAAAACTTGAGCCGATTCTTTCTTGCAATATTTCTCAGAAAAAATTGCAAAGTGAGTTATCTAGAATGATACGCCTCATTTTATCTCAACAACAAAAACAAGACTAATTTCGTGTTTTTTCTCAATTTGACGTTTAGTGATTTTCGCACCGTTTAGTCGTCGTCGTCGTCGTCGTCATAAACATGCTCGTAAAATGCGCTTCCCTAAACGACCTCGTTGTCGGGCTGGCTGAACGACAAAAAACGACATGAAGAAAAATGACCTTCACGAAAAAAAAATTGGATAAATTTGTCGCCTGAAAATCATGACCCAAAAAAATCGGGCCGGACCTTGTCAAAAATCATATTTTTTCAGAAAAAATGTCGATGAAGATTCGAGATCATCGATGATACGAACGCAGAGGGATGATATTCGAGTTCTTGATTGTGAGTGTTGGGTCAGGGCCCCGTTTTAGGACCGGTTTTTAATTAGGCCCGGAATTTAGCTAGTCAGAATTGGGTCAGAATCATTTTTCAAAACGAAAATTTTTCGGCCCAAAAAATCGGTCCGGAAGAATTTTATGTAGCCAAAAAAATCGGATTTGAAATCGGGCCCGGACCGTTTTTTTCCGAGATTTTTCGGGCCCAGAAAATGTTTTCTGCCTAAACGAAATCAGGGTTTGAATCAGTCCCGGTCCTTTTTTGCTCAAGATTTTTCGGACCCAAAAAAAAACGGTCCAGAAGTATTTTTTGGCCGAAAAACACCTAAACATCTTCAAGATTTCCAGGCCAAAAATATCAAAAAACTCAATTTTCAGCCCCAAACTTTGTCGCATCATTCGCCTACAAAGAGCACATCTATTTCTGGTTCCGCGAACTCGCCAGCGAAGCCGTCGACAACAACGAAGAGGCGCAAGTGTACGCACGTGTTGCGCGCGTTTGCAAAAGTGACAAGGGTGGAGCTCGTCCGTCCAATGAGCGATGGACCAGCTATCTCAAAGCCCGACTCAATTGTTCGCTGCCATCGGCAACATCGCCGTTTTATTTCAACGAGCTTAGTGAGTTTTTTCTCCAAAATTTCCTCGAAAAATTCCCAATTTTTTCTTGTCTAGAAGCGGTTTCTGAGCCAATCGCCGCTGGAAATGATCACACAGTTTATGCGGTTTTTTCGACACCGCAATCCGAGATACGTATGAGTGCGATTTGTGCGTTCTCGATGAACCGGGTTCGCGACGAATTTGAGAATGGACAATTTAAACATCAGGTTAGTTTATAGCGCTCTTTTTTTGAAGAAGGAAACGTTGAGCAAATAGTGAAAGTTATAATTCAATTGAAATACCCAACACACACACACACACAATTGCCCATGATTTTTCAAGTATGTGCTAAAATGTGCGTGGTTTTGGTATTTAGTGTGTACGCAGGGGATAGACATTTTGGGAGAAAGGGACTTGGCCAGAATTGTAAAAAAAAAAACAAAATTCTGGGCTGAAAAAAGGGGTCACAATTGGCCTGTGATTTTTAGAGCCCTGATTTTTAGGGTCGTTTTTGGACCGGAAAAAAGGTCGTTCGGGAAATTTCCAAAAAATACGGAACAATTCCGGACCAAGCCTTAAAAAAATCCGGGGAAAACCTGAAAATTGTGGTGAAATCGGCCCGAAACTTTTAGGGCCCGGATTTTTTGGCCGTTTTTCGAGATGACCGAAAAAAATCGAAAGTTCCGGGTCGCGCTTGAAAATTATGTTGAAATTGGGCCAAGATTTCTGAACCTGATTTTAACCCTTTTTTTTTTGAGCTGACTGAAAAAAATCGGAAATTTCCAAAAGAGGCCAAAAACGTGTGTGAAAATCGGGCCAAGATTTGTGGACCGAATTTTTCTGACTTTTTTTTCGAGCTGTCCGAAAAAAATCGGAAGTTCCGGGCCGAGCCTGGAAATAGTGTTAAAATCGGCCCGAAATTTTTAGAGCCCGGGTTTTTTTGACTCTTCTGGCGAGACTGAAAACATGTTGAAATCGGGCCGAAGTTATGGTCGAAAAAATCGGAAATTCCTGGCCGAGTCTGAAAAAAAAAGAAAATCGGCCCGCGATTTTTGAACCAGGTTTTCGAGTCTACCGAAAAAATAAACCGAAATTTCCATTCTCAGAAATCGGCTCAATCGATTTGGTCGCCAATCAGTCGCAACGATCAACCGCGACAACGTCCCGGCCGATGTGTGGGCGATTCAACAAAACTTCCCGAAGCGGCCGTCTCGTTCATCCAACGTAACCCGCTAATGTTCCGCGCCATTCAACCAATCGGTCCACCTCTCCTCATCGAGGCTGTCGAACGAGCCGAACTCACGCAAATCACCGTACTTCCACGTGTCAACGCCGTCAACTCGCACAAATACGATGTGCTGTTCATCGGCACCGCCGACGGTCGCGTCCTCAAAGTGGTGGAGATTGATGGCAACGCGACACTCATTCAATCGTCGCAAATATTCGCGCGACACGTCGCAATTGTCAATCTACTCACCGACACGAACAACATTGTCGTTGTCTCATCGGACGAGATCGCGTCCCTCCCCGTTCACAATTGTGCGCAACAAACGTCTTGCTCGAAATGTGTCCAGCTACAGGATCCGCACTGTGCGTGGGATTCGCAAATCGCGCGTTGCGTTCATCGCACCGATTGGCACGGCGGACACTTCATACAGAACATGGTGTTCGGACAATCCGAACAATGTCCCGAAGGCATCATTTTCGGCGAAACGTTGGAGGAGACCGATGGTCATTTGTTGCAGTCGGAGGCGATTTTGACGTCGTCGTCGACGACGATCGATGGCAGTGTCAAACAACACACCACGGTGACGTTGGCGTTGGCGGTTTTGATCGCCTCGATTGTTTCACTCATTTTTGGAGCGTTTGTAAGTTTTTTTTTTTTTTTTGAATTTTCTACGATTTTGGGAAGTTTTTCCACCTTTTTTTTTGAAAAGAAAAAAAATTTCCAGATTGGCGCTCGAATCACCCAATGGGCAACATCATCCGACGCGCATCGTTCGGCCAGCTCCACAAGTGGCTCTGACTACGACAGTTTCGGTAGAGCGCGTTTGACGCGACACGACTCGCTGACAACGGCCACCAAGATTGATCACACCTATGCGCCACCTTCAAAAACGGTGAGCACAAAAAAAAGGAGCACACAAAACATCTGGCTTCGATAAATCATGTTTTGTAACAAATTTGATTTATTCGAGAGGAAAATGGGGAAAATATTGGAGATATGGGTTCGGGACGCGACATTTCGAATTTGCGACATTTTGAAACGGCGACATTTTGAAATCGCGAAATTTCGGAACCGCGACACTTTTAGATCGCGACATCTCGAAATTGCGATATTTCCAACCGGCTACATTTTGAAACCGCGAATTTTGAACTCGCGACATTTTGAAATCGCGACATCTCTAAATTGCGACATTTCGAAACCGCGAGTTTTCGAGCCCGCGACATTTCAAAATTGCGAATTTTGAACTCGCGACATCTCGAAATTGCGACATTTCGAAACCGCAACATTTTGTGATCGCGACATCTCGAAATTGCGACATTTCAAAACCGCGAATTCTAAAATCGCGACATTTTTAGATCGCGACATTTTGAAACCGCCCAAAAACCTTTTTTTTTTGCAGAGTATCGACGCGACCTCAATGATCCTATCGATGAACGCAACGCATCCGATGTCGATGAGTCAACACGGATCCGGTGTCAACACACCGTCACGTGACAAAAACGCCATCGTCACGTCGATCAATCAAAACACGTTACCACGCGACTATAAAGTCAAAAAAGTCTACTTATAGAGCAAAACTAAGAACAGAAAATAACCCCCTCCTAACCCCTCACGCACTCACTTTTCCCCCCTTCACTTATACGTGTCTAAATACCGGTCTAGATTTTTGTCTTGGAAAATTTTTAATCAAAAAGTTTGTTTTTTTTCATATATTTTTCATATAATTGCATATTATGCTTATTGTCTTTTTTTGTTGTCATCGAGTCACACTCACGATCTCATTAAAAAATTTGTTTTTTTTTTGAATTTTGAAACTATTTTTTGTTATTTGTTGACTTTTCAACCTTTATTTGACAGTTTTTGTGATTTTTTTTCGAAATTTTTCGGACACGGTTTTGTGGGCGGGGCCTAATCGATGTCAATTTTTGAGAGAGAAAAGACATTTTTCAAGTTAGGCACGGTTTTGTGGGCGGGACCTAAATTGATGAAATTCGAAATATTTTGAGGGCATAGGTTTGTGGGCGGAGCCAGAGTTAGAAGCAAAAAACTTTTTTTCGAATTTTGAAGGAACATTTTTCATGTTAGGCACAGTTTTGTGAGCGGAGCCTGAGTTAGAATCAAACAATTTTTATGGCACGGTTTTGTGGGCGGAGACTAAATATTTCGAAAAATTCTCTCAAGTTTGACATAGTTTTGTGGGCGCAGCCTATTAGTTAGACTTTAAATATAAGACTTTTTCTCAAAAGAGAGCACGGTTTTGTGGGCGGAGCCTAGGTCAGAATGAAAAAAAACTTTTTTCAGTTTTTTTGAAAAAATAACAGGCATAGTTTTGTGGGCGGAGCCTATTTTTTTTGAGCCAAAAAAAAATTCTCAAAAAATGTTTTTTTTTTTCAAACGTGACGTGTTTCAAAACCAAAAAAAAATGTGGATTTGATCATTTTTCGAATTTTTGAAAAATGGAAGCGGTTCATCGTTTGGCCAGCTCTTTTGAGCGAGCATTGTCAGATGCTCTAATGTCCCAAAATCAAGAAGATACGGTGACAAATCTCAAAAAAATGAGTATTGTCTTCAATGAGGTGCGCTGACGCACGCAACGCAACAACCGCAACGCAACACTTTCCAGGTTTGCGCCATCGTTGAGACGTGCGAAGCTGAAAAGCAGCGATTGAACGATGATTATGCGAAGTGTTTGGAAGAATGCCAAGAATTGAGAAAGAAGACTGGTTCGTATGATGATGTTGTTCAACAACTTCATTTGGCGTTGAACGCGAAATTGAGTGATAAATTTGCTAGACCGGTTTATGAGAGGATGGTGAGCGTTTTTTTTTGAGATTTTTTCTTAAAAATTCGAAAAATTTCATCCAAAATCTACAAAAGTTGGTAGAAAAAATGAAAAGAAACATTCTTGGCAACAAAAATATCACAACTTTTTAAGCTATGGGTCTCGTCACGAAAACTGAAAAACCTCATTGTCCCTTTAAATCTAGAATCGTTCACCAATTTTTTAAAAGGAAGTTTTTTTAAAAATCGAACTTATTTTCCAAAAAATTGTGGAAAAAAAAACAAAAAAAAAAAATGATTTTGAGGTATTTTTTGAAAATTTCTTCAAATTTTCGATAATTATATTTGGGTCTTGACACGAAAGAGAAAAACCTCGATGTTCCTTTAAATCTAGACCCGTTCTTCAGTTTTTTTTTCGAGAAAAGAGGTTTTCTAAAAAAAACTTTTGAAAAAATGAAAAATCTCAAAAAAATTCTAAAAAAAAATAAAAATAATAAATTTTCGCAGCAAAAAATACCTCGAAATAATTTCTATATGAAAAATATGGGTCTCGTCAAGAAAACTGAAAAACCTCAGAATTCTACAACCAGTTTTAAATCTAAACGACACTCCGCCTTTACAATTGCGCTAAACAAGAGGCAGAGCGGAGTGTCGTAAACACCGCATATGAGAGATTATAGAAAAAGAGGAGAGCACGACAGAAAAAAAAACATAGTTTTCAGTAAAAAAAATTTTTTTTTGAAAAAAAGTAAGTTTTCTGAAAATCGCCAAAAATTTGTGAAAGAAATTGTTTTTTTTTTTCAAATGTTCCTTTAAAATTTCAAGAAATTGATGAAATTTTCATACAAAAAAGGTCGAAAAACGAGTCAAAATTTCAAAAAACTACATTGTAGTATTTAGTTTTCGTGACGAGACCCAGACATTTTTATCGAAATTCCATTTCTTGTTTCTTTTCAGAACAACGAAATAAGTGAGAATCTTCGAAAAATTGACAATTTTCACATAATTTTGGCGAAATATGAAGTCGAAGTGAAACGAAATCGAATCATGGCTCAACACGTCGACGAACTATCGAAGCGAACAGTTTTACAACAAATAAGTGCGCGATTTTTTGCGCGCGAAGTTGCGACAGTTCGCCAATTGATGAATTTGATACAAAATTCGCCGAACGTTGAACAAACCACCAAATCTAGACTCTGGGATCAGATCGAGGCAGAAAATGATATACTTCGATCCAATACTCTTTGGCTGATCAATCGGATTAATGGAGGTGACCGTGATGATGGCGTTATGCCACGTGTTGTTCTTTTGACTCGGAGTCATATGCATCAGGGGCTTGGTCTTGAAATAACAGTGAGTTTAATTGAAAAAAAACCAAAAAAAAAAAAATTCATTCCGTTGCGGGGAATCGAACCCCGGCCTTATGGGTGAGAGCCATAAATCCTAACCACTAGACCACAACGGATGATGAAAATGTAGGGGAAATTTTGCAATGATGTTTAAGGGTGGATGTGAAACGTTTCGGCCGATAATTGTGACGGCGAAATTGAAAGGATCGATGGCTGATGATGATCAACTTCGAGTCGGTGATCGAATAATTGCAATTGATGGCAATTTTCTCAGTGACACTACAAGTCATTCGAATGTTATGAAAATGCTCGAAACCGAGGTATTTTTTGAATTTTTTGCGGTGTTTCCCATGGTTGTCATACAGTAATACATCACATTTTTGCAGTCTGCCAAGGATTATCTGGCTCTTGTTGTATCCGCTTTTAATCCGTGGTCCGCTGCCAACAACCAATTGAATGATACATCGTATACTGTAGTATAATGAGGCCACGCCTTTTTTCGCGTTATTTTTTTTTGTTTTTAATTTTTTTTTCCTTTCGAATCTAGCTTTTAGATAAAAAACATTAATTTTCTAGAAAAAATATGAGCATATAAAGTTTCCGGAACCGGCGGGGCTTTTTTGATTAGCCAAGAAACCAAAAAAGCTGGTCCGCTATTCTCAGACCAGGCTCTCGGGCTTCTGAGCCGGTAAGCCTGGTCGGAAAATAGCGGACCAGCCTTCTAGGGTTCTTGGCTAGTCAAAAAAACCCCGCCGGTTCCGGAAACTTTTTCTATGCTCATGTTTTTTCTAGAAAATCTGTGATTTCTATCTTCCATTTTTTGACGGTGGGCTTCAATTAAGAACCCTTTCTGATTTGTGTTTTTTTTTCTCTTTTAAGATACGTTGAGTTTTCCATGAAAAAATGCACAGCATGTGTCTGGGAACCTCGGGTAATCGGGGGATTAGGTAATTAATGACATGTGTAAGGGCATGGGAAGTGTCAAAGTGAAAAAAGTTGGCGGTAAACATCAAAAGTTGACTAGTTCTGAAACGTTTTGTTCTTCTCGTTTTTAGCAGCAGCAGCAGTATAATACACACACACTCACACACATACATACACATAGAGATAGATAAAACGAAGAAAATAAATGAGTGGACGAGAGATTGGCGGAGTGCGAAGAGACGCCGACACTTTCGAATAGATATTATAGGACGGTGTGGCGGTAAGATGAAAGGGGCGCCGATGGCGGGGTTGGCTGCAGCAAGCAAGCAAGCCAGCCAGCCAGCCAGCAGTAGCACAAGCGCCTCTGTCTCTCTCTCTCTCTCTCTCTCTCTTCGTTTTTCTTTTCTTCTTCCTTCCCATTTGAAAATGGCCCTTTGGTTATGTCTAATTCTCGCAGATTCCCGCAATGTTTGTGTTTTTAATTTTTTCGAGATTTTTTTTTCGCCCGCTTCCTTCGTGTTCACTCTTTTATATTTTGCCGACAATGTTATGTTGTTTCATCTTATTCGGAAGTTTTGTTTCTCCTTTTATCTGGTGATTATTGTCACATTCTTTCTTTTCTTCGTCTTCTTTTTCAAATCAAAACTTTGGGGTCTCGAGAAAATTTCACATTTTTTCCACAAGAGATTATTATTCCTCTGAAAAAATTTCTCGAAATTTTTCGAAAAAATTTTTTACACGTGAATATTTAAAATTTCACGTGTATAACACGTTTTTTTTTAAATTTGATTGATTTTATTGGTCCTGGTGACGTCAATCATTTTTGTTGTTCGGAAATTTTGTCGAATTTTCAAGATTTTTCATATCCTTCGTTTCATCAACCCAAACAGAACCGTAACCCAGATTTTCCAGATAAGACCAACAGAAAAATCTTGTGTGCCTTTAAAGTTTTCAATACGGTGTTGATTATTTTCTATTGTCAATCCGGTCAGATCATCCAACGGAAAAAGTGATCTACCACAAAAATGCTATGAAAGAGCATGTCAGAATGAGAGATTCAGACGGTAGATCAATTTCTCGTTGGATGATCTGGCTGGATTGACAATATTTTATTTTTTATTTTCCCAGCTTTTCTCAACGATTTTTGGACCCATTTTTTTTTCGCAGCTCGGTAAAAAATGAATGGCCTAAAAATAGGAAAAACTAGTCCCTCTGAACAATGATAATTTTCTTTTCTTTTTTTTTCTCAGCCTCTTTCCACATATCCACATTTTGTTTTCAAGGTAATGGAGGCGAGCTCGTCGCATCTCAGTTGGGCTCGTAGTTTGGATTTTGTGCTGTCCGACAGGCCTGCGTTGGATGCTTTCAGAGAATGGCTGGAAGAGAATTCGTCGCCTCAATATCTCAAGTTGCATTTTGCCATGAAAGCATACGAAAGAATGGTTTTGGAGAAAAATCCGAAGGTATTTAGGGTTTTTTTTTGGTTAAAAAATGTTTTTTGTAGAAAAACGAGCTAGGACGAGAGATTTATGTAACGTTTCTTTCGTCGAGGACTGGATGTTGTGAATTGATACCGCCAAAAATACGAATACCGGTGAGAGTTTGATTTTTTTACAAGAAAAAAAACCAATTTTCTTGATTCTTGTAGATTGGTGAAAAGATTCGGGCAATGAACAGTGTTGATCTAGACAGTCGGATATTTTCCGTCTGTTTCGACTTTGTCGACGATTTTCTACGACGACAACATCAACAGTTTGTGAGTTCGGACGAATTTCTTGACGCGTTCAACAAAATATCGATCAACGAGCCGACACTGAACACAATCGAACGAAAAAAGTCGAGCAATTGGAGACGAAACGCCACACAACTCACCGCTGAGACACTTCTCAAATCGCGTAAAGATCGACAGACGACACTCGGCGAAACGTAGGCCACGCCCACTTTCTTGCTAATCCTCGTACTGTCATTTTTTTTGTTGTAGAAAACTGGAGAAAATGTATCCGCCGACTCGTCAGCCGTATGTTTGCAATGCGACAACGAGTCATAATGATTCGGCAGTGTCGTCGTCGTTTTCAAACGATGCTCCGTCGTCGACGCATCGTGGCACCAAGATGAGACAGGCTCGGGAGAATCCGGTCACGTTTACACTTCCGGTAATTTTTTTTTGTATTTTTTCAAAACTAAGTTTTTCCGCTCTGCCAAAAACGTGGAAATACTCATTTTTTCAGAATTTCCTCTGTGATTTTTCAGAAAAAAAAACATATTCTAGAAAAATATGATTTTCTCTCAAATTTTCAGCTATTCTTCTCTATTGTTTCTCGTTTTTTTGTCCTTATGTGACTTTTTTTTTGATTAAAAAATAATTGGTCAAGCATTAGAGAAAAGGTCACACCTGTTGTTGTTTATGATGATGTTATCTATAACAACAACAACAACAACAACATATGTTGACCTAATTAGACCTTTTTCACACCTCATAAAATTTGCCTTTTATTTGTGCCGCCTAGATTACTGTACAACAGGCTTGGTCGGAGCCGCAAATTTCCCGAAGAGCCAAAACTACACAGTGACAAAAATATTTTCTCAAGATTTTCACAGTGACCAAATTTTAAGAATTTTGTGGTACACTGGCGAACACAGAGCATATTTTTGGTTTTGAAAAATTTGTAAATTCAGGAATTTTCCCGGAAAAAAATGTCAAAAATTTCCGAAAAAAAACCACGCCGCATTCAAAAATGGCATTTAGGAAAATACAGGTTTTTTGTGATTTTTCTCAAAAAGCTACCTGAAAAAAGTCGAATTTCAGGAGAAAATGTTCCAAAGTTAGTGACCCTACATTAGAAATACTTGTGAAATGAAGAATTTCTCAATAAAATTCGATATTTTCAAGAAAAAAGTCTTGAAAAAATCAACTTTTTTTTGTTTAAAAGTTAGTGACTATACAAAGATAGCCTGGCCAAATAACCACGTGAGGTATGACTTTTGACAAATGAGAGAGGGGGAGGAAGAAGAGAAAAAGAGTCAGAACAAACGCGACAAGAAAGAAAGACAACTATATTAGAAAACTGAGAAAAAGATGAAGAATGAATGAATGAATGAGCACCGCACGGTATAGACACAGACCGTCGACTCCGCCCACTTTTACAACCCACGCTGCTTGTAAAAAGGGGCGGAGTCGACAGTCAATGCCTCGCAGTGCTCATTCATTCATGCATTATTCACTTCTTTCTCAGTTTTCTAATATAGTTGTCTTTCTTTCTTGTCTCGTTCGTTCGTTCTGACTCTTTTTTCTTCTTGCTCCCCCTTTCCCCTTAGTCAAAAGTTATATGGTCTTTTGGGCAGAGTATGGTTTTCTCCATATTTTTTTTCTCGAAAATATAGCATTTCTCAATATATTCTACATTAAAAATTGATCCAGCAACTTTTTGAAATATCATTTTCTAGTTTTTTTTTTGCACTGACAATATTTAAAGGAAGTTCCTGTACCCTTCCTTTATGGAGCATTGTAGTTTTTCAGTGTTCGTGACGAGACCTAGACACATTTATCAAAAAAGTCTTGGTTTTTTCTAGTTCAAAATTTTCTGTTTTTCAGCGAGTCGAAAATTCTCATCGAACCGAAGGACAACAATTCGACCATTCAACAGAATACGGTCGAAAACAGTTTGTCAACGCGGTGACGAACAAAATGATGCGAATATTGGATAAAATAAAACTGAACGATGACACGGAGAAGAAGATAAATGATATTGAACAATGTAAATATACAGTAAGTTGATTTTCATTTTCTTGGAAAATTGACCAAAAAACAATTCTTGTCAGACGTTAGACATGGTTTATGGAACGAATGCGGATGAAGATATGGGAAGAATCGATGAAGAAGAGGATATTGATGTTTATTTGAAACGAATGAAAGATGAATCGCAGAGAGCATCGGCTAACAGATCGCCGCAGCAGATTAATGGTAATTTTTCCCCAAAATTTTTTTCAAAAAAAAAAAAAAAAAATTGGTTCTAGACCCAACATTCTCGCCACCTCGAGAAGTTCAATCAACGTCGTCGTCGTCGCGAAACATTGAGATTGATCGAATGACACAGTCAATGTGCACCTATCCGTATCGAAGCGGTGGCGCCGCGAACATGGAGATGTTCGCCAATCATAGCAATAAGATATCGTTGGACACGTTTGCGCCGCCGCCGACAAAATCGTCGCACGCGTTCAACAACACGCCGCATTTTACGACAATGTCGAGGAGTAGTAGGTGAGCGGACGATTTTTGTTGAAAATAAATGAGAAAAAGAAGAGACGGGATTAATTTTCGCTGAAAATTCATGTTTTTACATGCGCTGCGCCGCGTTGCGTGCGGTTTATTATCAACTTGCAAAAAAAAGGCAAAAACGCCATTGCCGTCCGCGCTGCGTGTCTGCGAAGCGGTCGCCACTTCTTTTCGAAATGAGAGCCGCGTCGCGGACACGCTTCGCGGATGACGACACTGAGAGACGAGTGTTAAAAAAAAACAACGTTTTACCGCCTGTTTGCAAGTTGAAAATATCACAATTTTTTGAAATTTAAAGTCACGTGTTCCTTTAAATATAGACTACACAAAAAGACAAAAAAAAGCGAATACCGTAATCATTTAAAGGAACAGTTCAAATTTTGACAAAAAAAAAAATTTTTTTCAATGACGAAAATCCTAAATTTGGTCACTGTGAAAAAAAAATTGAGAAAGTATTTTTTTGTCAAAAAATGAGGCGAGAATTTTACGTTAAAACTGAGTTTTTTTTTTGATTAAAAAAAATTTCACCCAACATTTTTCCAATCGGTTAAATGCGCTCTATTGATAATCTTATCTTTAGTCGGTTCAAAAGGGTTTTTCGGAAGTTTTTGATATCAGAATTTGATTCTGCGCGTATGAAAAATCTAGAAATATATCAGAAAGTCTTGTTCTGCAAATAATTGTTGCTGAAATTTCAATCTACAGTAACCGAGTGGTAGCGATTCAATTTCAGATAATACCAAATAATTTGTTGCAGGGATACGGGAAGTCAAATGTACGATTCATCTGGAATCGGATCGATGGCCCCTTCAGCGTTTTCGGCATCATCGGGTGGTTCGTCAAGAAAGTCGCGAGAACATCATCATCATCATCATCATCGATTACCGCCGAACTATTCTTCGCAGCATCATAATAGCAGCAATTTTGGAACAGCGCCGCGCAAGCATAAATCGAAACAGCAGAATATGTCGAATCTCATCACAATTAGTTATGTTGGTGAGTTGATTTTGACGAGAAAAAAAAACCTCGGAAAATCCAAAAATTTCCAGGTTTCGATGGAGTTCCGGTTGTTGCACACGTTCCGAACAATGGTCCAATGACCTTGGCAGAGTTTCGACAATGTTTTTTGCTGAATAATGCGCAGTAGGTGGTTTTTTTGGGCTTTGGGACGTTTTGAAAACGCGACATTTTGAAAGCGCGAATTTCTGTAGCCGCGACTTCTGAATAACGCGACATTTCGAAACCGCGAAGTTTTGAAACGCGAAATTTGGAAATCGCGAAATTTGGAAATCGCCATTTTTTTTGAAAACGCGACATTTTGAACCCGCGAAATTTTGAAACGCGAAATTTTGAAACCGCGAAATTTGGAAATCGCCATTTTTTTTGAAAGCGCGACTTTTTGAAATCGCGATGTTTTGAAATCGCGAATTTCGAAAACGCGACATCTCAAAATTGCGAAATTTTAAAATCACAAGTTTCGAAATCGGGAAATTTCAAAACCGCGATGTTTGGCACCCGCGACATCTCGAAATTGCGACTTCTCGAAATCGCGACTTTTTGAAATCGCAACATTTCAGAACCGCGACATTTACAAAACGCGACATTTTGAAACCGCGAATTTCGAAAACGCGAAATTTTGAAACCGTATGAAATTATCATAAAAATATCCAAGAAAAATGTTGTTCCTCGCGCTCTCAAAAATGTGTACCGACATCTCACGGGATGTGACATTTAGTAAGACAGACAAACATGTCCTCCTCCTTTCGTTGGAATTTCATGCGGTTTCGAAATGTCTGAAATTTTTTTTCCAGATTATTTTTCAAAACTGAATGCGAAGATGGTTCAGCGCCATATCAATTGTTACTAATCACCAATGATAATCATATTTTGCCAATTTTTGAGGTAAATTTCATCGCGAAAAAAATTCGCCAAAAAAAATGGTTTTTTGCAGGGTCGAATCAGTGCTGAAATGAGGTAATGAATTACGAGTTGTTGTCTGTTATGTAAATAAATTATTGTTAAAAAATCACAAAAAAAAAGAGAATTTTGTTGGTGAAGGAGTTTGATGAACCTCGAAGATTTATTTCATTTTTAGGCGAAATTTTTTTAGAGAAAATTTGGTTTTTTTTTCAAGATGACAATGATGAGATGGTTCTATCCGACGAAACAATTTCTGCATCGATACGTTAGGCGGCCATCGCAAAAAGAGAGATTCGTCCAAATTGTGGCGGAAATTCAAATTTATCAGGAGATTTTTCAAACGACGCGACGTCTCAACTTTGATGATCAAATGTGGCTGGTGCTGATGAACATGCTCAATTGGGAGGAGCGTTATAAATATCTGATAGAGATGGGCAAAACGAGAGAGCTGGTTGAAAGAGAGGGTGCAGAGAAACCGATTTCGGAGAGAAATCGGGAAAAGTTGGAGATGGGTGAAATGGTCTATGCGAGAGGTTTTCATTCGATTGTTGATATTTATGGAAGTGATTTTAGAAGTTGGTTTGTTTTATTTTTTTGGGGGGGGGGGGGGGGGGAGGGCTGAGAGGGTATTGAAATTTGGCGAAAAATTGAGAAAATCGGTGAAAAACCCAGGTTTTTTTGTTGATTAAATTGAATTTTTGCATTGTTCCGCACCTCAAAGTATGTGCGGCAAAACTGCACTTTTTTCCTTAGAAACTGGAAGAGAACTAATATGGCCTAGGAAACCAAATGGCGGTCACGTTTTTTTTTTTAGTTTTTTTTCTTCCAAAATTTGCGAAAAAAGGCGGAAAATGTGTGAAAGTTTGAAGGAAAATCATATATTTTTTTTGAATTTTTAATTTCTCGAAATTTTTGAGTTTTTAGTGAAAAAAACCAGGAGAAAACTGGAAAACTACAAAATTTGAAAAATTTGACGTCAAAATGAAATTCTAAAAAAAAAGTTTTAGAAAATTTCAAAATTTTGTGGAAAAAACCGGGATTGTCAAAATTTTTGAACTAAAACAATATTTTTTGAAAAAAATCCATTTTTATGAACTTGCCTGGGTCTCGTCACGAAAACTGGAAAACTACGAAATTTATTTTTTGTTTATAAGTTGAGAAAAATTGGCGTCAAATTATTTTTTTTTTCAAATTTCCTCCAAAAATACACGTGACATGTTTCAGTTTTTTGAAATTTCATTTTCAATTTAAAAAATCGATTTTTATTTTTTGTGGAATTTTTTTATTTCTGAAAAACCTCCAATAATTATTGGAAAAACCAGGGTTTTCAAAGTTTTTCGAACTAAAACTGATTTTTTGAAAATTTTTCGAAAAAAAAGGAAAAATTCCATGAAAATGGGTCTGGGTCTCGTCACGAAAACTGAAAAACTACAAAATTTGAATCAAAAAATTTAAAAAAAATGTTTTAAAATTCTCAAAAAATTCAAAAATTTTGTGAAAAAAAGGGTCTCGTCACGAAAACTGGAAAATTTGGCATCGAAATCAAAAAATGCCAGTTTTTTGAAATTTTTGCTTCAATTTTGACCCAAAAATTTTTACTAAAAATACACGTCGAAATTTGGATGATATTATTGGCTTTTTTAAACTGAAAACTATCTTTGTCACCCGCGCTGCGTGTCTGCGTCGCGGTTTTTTCGCAAAATAAAGAAAAAAGCATGTTTTTTTGCAGAAAAAATCGACGACGCCTATGGTTGCAACATTCTCAAACAACAACAACAAGGCGTTCCGGAATTTCTGGTAGATTGTCGATATTTGCAAGACTATTCAGTCATTTCACAAGCCCGCTTCGTTCGTCAAATGCAGGCTCTCCATGATGACAACTGGTTTTCATCGCGGCCGATGCGCATCAGTTTCGCGAATTATCGACCCGATCAACAGTTGGCGGCGATTGCGCGCAAAAATCTTGTGTTTCAATATGGGCCAGCGCAAGGCAAAGCGTTTCAACCGCATCCGTTGGCGCCTGTTTTGACGAGTCGCAGAATTTCGCAAATTTCGAAGAAAGGTAAAGAGGCCACGCCCCTTTTCACGTCGTTTTCTATTGCAATCATTGAAATAGAGAGAGAGACGCAAAGAAAAACACATTCCGAGAGAACTACAACATTGTTCTCACATATGTGCTCTATTGTTCCACACAAATCCATGGAAAAAACTTCCTTTTTTAATTTTTCAAAATCTTGATTTTTGGATTTATGCAATAGAGTCATTAAATCGCTGTACCGACAACACACGCGTCTCGCACACTGCTATCATTTGTGTGTGTGGTGGCCGCGTCTCGCTCTATTTCAATGATTGCCAATTCTCTTTTGCTTGATACGAAGTGTTTTTTACAAGATTCAATTTTCAAAATTTTCTCCAAGCCACGCCCCTTTTAATTCTTGAAATATTGAAGCCACACCCCTTTTTTTGACATTTTCAGAAAAATTTTGAATTTTGACATTCCTCTGCGCTAGTTTTCAATTTTCAAAAAATGTTGAAATTTTCCCGAAGCCACGCCCCTTTTTGACATTTCTAAAATTTTAGAAAACAAATTTTAATTTTTTTGGTAATTTCAAAAATTTCCTTGAGGTCACGTCAAATTTTTCAAAGCCCCGCCCCTTTTTTTGGGGGTTGATTTCGATTTTTTTGGATTTTGAAATTTCCACAAAGCCACGCCCCTTTTTCTAAATC
Organism: Caenorhabditis sp. 8 KK-2011; assembly: GCA_963572245.1. Taxonomy (NCBI): domain Eukaryota; kingdom Metazoa; phylum Nematoda; class Chromadorea; order Rhabditida; family Rhabditidae; genus Caenorhabditis; species Caenorhabditis sp. 8 KK-2011. Next base: position 1,360,447 of record OY751546.1, on the reverse strand, counting down.
TTAAAATAAGTCAAAAAAGTGAAAAAAAAGAGGTTTGCCGGAAAAATCTGTGCGCCTTTAAAAAAATCTATTTTTTTTTAATTTTAAAAACCTTACTTTACGACACTCCGCTCTGCCTCTTGTTTAACAGTGAGTTAAACAAGGGGCAAAGCGGAGTGTCGTACACACCGCCTGTGAGAGATAACAAAAAAAGAGGAGAGCGCGCGCGGGAGAAAAATGCATTCGGAGGTTTTTCAAATATTATGGGAAATAGCTGCAGGAGTTGCTTTAAAGTCACGCAAAAAATGAATTTCAATGAAGGAAGCAAAGTCGCTCTAATGATAAAATTTTGGATTTTGAAAATCATATAGATCACGCCATTTTTTCCAATTGAAAATTACCAGCCCTACGACACTCCGCTGCGCCTCTTGTTTAGCAGCGAGTTAAACAAGAGGCAAAGTGGAGTGTCGTAGGGCTGGGAATTTTAATTGAATTTTCGAAAGCCAAAATTTTATCATTAGAGCGACTTTGCTTCCTTCACTGATATTTTTCATGACCTTAAAGCAACTCCTGCATCTATTTCCACACTGTTTCGTTCAGAAAACCTGTTGTACATAACAAACCGGGCGACACGTTTTCTGCCCGATGTTCTACCTGACCACATTCGGGGCGTTGTCTATTGTCTGTCGAATGAGTCGTCACCATCGACGAGTGGAGAATCGGCGGCGATCAACGAGCAAATTGCATCGTATCGAATACCGTTCAAAAAGTTTGTCAGGTAGGTTGGTGTAAGGGTCTCGAGTGGAAAATTTTTGCTTTTTCTATAGCTCTGAAGCTCTTCCTAACTCGATTCAACTTGTTCAAGTGTCACGAGTGATGAGGGACTGGTTTCAAGGCGCAACAATTCGCGACAGTATTTTGGGAAATGTACGTTAGGGTGAAAAATTGTATTTTTTTCCTTTTTTTGAGCAAAAAAAGTCAGAAATTTTGAATTTTTTCGACAATTTTTTTTGGAGCTAAAAATCTGGAACTTTCTTAAACCCTCAAAATTATTTTTTTTTGAGATTTGAGCAGAAATGTAAAAAAAAAAACGTTTAGGTTGGCCGAGTTAATGTGACACATAAATCTCGACAAGAAATCGATTCGAAAGTCAAAGTGAGTTCATTTATTTATTTATTACAACGCTTTTTGGAAAGATTTATTGGGATTTTGTGGAAAAAATCTCGATTTTTGAGAAATTCAGAGTTTAGGCTCCGCCCACAAAACTGTGTCTTAGCAAAAAACTGAAACTAGGTTGGATATGAAAATTTAGAATATTTCGAAGAAAAAAATCTTTCTTTTTCTGTTTTTAAAAATGTTGAAAAGTTAAGAGTTATGGCTCCGCCCACAAATCTGTGTCTTAAAATGTTTTTACACAATTTTGAAGAGAAAAATTCTGAAGTTTTTTCCCGTTTCAAGGCAGAAAAAAAATGGAAAAAGTAGGCTCCGCCCACAAAATCTTGGACTTTAATAGGAACTTTTTGTGTTTTTTCTCTAAATCTCTTATTTTGAAGTACTATTCAGGAGATTTAGGCTCCGCCCACAAAACCATGTTCAATATAAAAAGTTTCAAAAAAAAATTTTTGAGGAAAAAAGAAACTTTCAATTTTCGCAACGCAGACACGCAACGCGTCAGGTGAAAATTTAGGCTCCGCCCACAAAACTATGTGAAAAAATCGAATTTTTTTCGGATTTTTTTAGTTGAAATTCTCGAAAAATTGAGAATTTAGGCCCCGCCCACAAAACTATGCCGGATTCTGAAATTAAGGAGTTCTCTAAATCTATTACTATTTAAGTGATTTAAGCCACGCCCACAGAATAATCTGAAAAAAATGAGAAAAAAAATTTTGGAGAAAAAAATCTTCGAGTTTTTTCCTGATTTTCAAAAATTGAGAGGATTTAGGCTCCGCCCACAAAACTGTGCCAAGCTCTCTATAAATTCTGTTAGGGGATTCAAAAAATTCTGAAAAATCCGAATTTTTTCGGATTTTTTTTTTGAGAAATTAGGCTCCGCCCACAAAACTGTGCCAGGCTCTATAAAGTTCTTGTTTCAAAACACTTATTTTAGGGGATTTAATACGAAATTTTCTGAAAAATCCGAATTTTTTAGAGGAAAAAAAATTTCGGATTTTTTCGCTGCTCTCAGTTCAAAGCACAAAGTTCCAGTTTTCTGTGTAAATCCATTAATCAGATAGATAAAAAAAAGAAGAATTTTTTTATTTGAAGGAATTCCGATCAGCGATGCATCACATCAACAACTGTTCGACCAAATAGCTGTCTGTTTTTTTTTATTCTTCCGTCATCCACCCTCACTTTATGCTCAAGGTATAGTTTTTTTTGTTGTTCTGGGTTTTTTGAGGCTTAGGCTTAGGCTTAAGACACTGAAAATTCTAGAAAAATCATTGTTAGACCAAAAGTTAGAAGAAAAACAGTAATTTTCTAAGTTTTCGTGGCGAGACCCGAGAAAATCTATTTTTTCCTGTTATTTACATAAACGTTTTCCTTTTTTCTTCTTTTTTTTTTCTTGATTTTGAGAAGAAATATGATATATTTTCTCAGTTTTCTGCCTAATCCTTGATGTATTTTTTTATGATTAGTTTTTTATAATCTTACTCAGATTTGAGAGAGATGAATTGTTTTTTGTTTTTCTTAAAAAAGGGTTCAGCCCGAAAAAAATTGGCCAGCCACAAATTTTTGGAGCTTTTTCAAATTTTCGATTTTTCTGAACCTGAATTTTTAGGATCTGAAAAAGTTTCCGGATTTTTAGCTTCAAAAAAAAAGAAAAATAAAATTATGGATTTTTTTCGCCCAAAATTTTGACCCGGAAAAAAAAATGGGATAGGCTTAAAATTTTCAGACCGGCCCGGATTTCTGAAAAAGGTTTTTTGACAATTTTCAAAATTTCCGGATTTTTAGCTTCAAAAAGAAAGAAAAATAAAATTCTGGGTTTTTCCGACATGTCTGACCCGGCCTAGAAAAAAGGGGATAGGCCTGAAATTTTTCGGGCCGGCCCGAAAAAATTTTCAAAATTTCCGATGTTTTTGCTCCAAAAGAGTAAAAATACAATTTTTCGGGTTTTTCGTGAAAAATTCTGACACAGCCCGGAAAAAAATGAATAGGCCTGAAATTTCCGGGCCGGCCCGAATTTTAAAAAACCATTTTTTTTGAAAAATTTTTAAAAATTTCCGGATATTTAAGCACAGAAAAAAAATAGAATTATTGATTTTTTCCCCCGGAAATTCTGACCCGGCCTAGAAAAAATTGAAATTTTCGGGCCGGCCCGAAATTCAGAAGAACATATTTTTTTGAAAATGTTCAGAATTTTTGGGTTTTTAGCCACAAAAAAAAAAAGAAAAAAATTCTGGGTGTTTTTTCTCGAAAATTCTGACCCGGCCCGGAAAAAAATGAATAGGCCTGAAATTTTCGGGCCGGACCGAATCTCAAAAATCTCAAAAAAGTATTTCCAGTTTCTGAAAAACTTGAGATTTTTTAGCTTTAAATTTTTAGGTCGGAATTTTCGGGCCTTTTAGATTGTCAGAATTTTTTTTTCCAACAAAAAAAATTGGGCAGATATATATTTCAGTGTTTTTTTGCTCATCCAGCTGGCATTTTCCTAATCCTCTCTCTCTCTCTCTCTAAGCCCCGCCCACTTTTGACATAACAATACATGTCTAATTTTTTCTGTGCCGCGGGGCGATATCTTCCATTTCTGAATTATTTTTGTGTGTTGTCTGCATAAATTAGTCTGTGAGGGAAAAAGAATTAATTCATTGAGCCGAGAAATTTGTCCGCGATTATTTGAAGCGGAAAAAACGCGTAGCTTTTATATATATTGATGATGATGAATCAACTTTTTTTTTGCTCATTTTCCTTTTTTTTTCCTATTTTTTGCTCATTTTTTCAGCCCGATAATGAATGGTTGAGAAAAGTCAAGAAATCTGGTTTGCCACGTTTACGCGTGAACAAGTTGTGTCGTTTGTAAGGTGAGAATTTTGAGGAGAAATTTTTTTAGCGCCGAGTTTTTGTTGAAATTTGAATTTTGAAGCCAAAAATTTGAAAAATTTGAAATTTTTCCTTTTTTTCACCCCAAAAATTCAAAATTTTCCAAATTTTTTAGGCTAAAAATTCAAATTTCAAAATTGTTCTGTTAAATATAACTTTTTCAAAGAAAATTTTTTCGAATTTTTCCTGAAAACTTGCTATTTTTTGAAGATTTTTGCAAAAAAAACTCTGAAATTTGGAATTTTTGGCGCCAAAAATTTGGAGATTTTCTTTTTTGGCGCCAAATTTTAACAAAAATTGGTATTTTTTTAGATTTTTGCAAGGAAAAACTCTGAAATTTGGAATTTTTGGCCCAAAAATTTGAAAAAAATGAAGTTTTTGGCGCGAAAAAATGCATGAAAAATAGTTTTTTATCAGCATTTCTTATTCATCAAAGTTTTAATAACCTTCAAAAAAATCAATTTTGTTGTTGCAGCGTCGCCTATGTGATCATCTCAATTCTAATGGTTCTTCTGTGGTCAATGTATTTGTGTATTGATGGTCGACGAAATCCGAAAAAAGATACACGTGTCATCCATATGTTGGCACAAAATACATTCTTCAAAAATGTACCCTAACCCTTTTTTTGGTCCACAAAAATTGGCTACATTCCATCAAGTTACATTCCAATGAATCGTTTTTCTATAATCTCCAAGCTCAAAAATGTGTGATGGCCTAGAAACCGACAAACTCGGCCGCCGAATTCATCGGCGGCTCGGCGGCATGAGATATATAATGGTAATCATTTTAATTATGGAATGTGTGGCGCATAGTCTAGTGGTTAGCGCGTTTGATTGATAGGTGAAGCAGGTCAGGTTTGAATCCGCGACGTGGCGAGAAATTTTTTTTTCGTGCCAAATTTTTTTAAAAATAGATTTTTGACCATTTTATATATTTAATATCTCAGTGACCGACATCACACTGGCTAGGTGATGCACCATATTTCTCATTTCAGGAGTTCAAACCGTTTCAATTTCATTGTTTTTCTTTCAAAAAATATTTGAATCCCAAATTTTTGAACTTTTTTTACGGTTTACACGTGAGCGGATGATGTTTGACGTGTAAAATAGATTGAACTCTGCACAAACTCACAAAAAAAAAGGAAAAATAATGATGACCTAGTTATCGACAAACACGGCCGTCGCTATCTTTGCCAGGGTGTGGTATATAAACATAATAATGCGAGAGGGAAGACATGTATCACACAGCCGAGTGGCTAGCGCGTTTGACTCACAATCAAACGATGCTGGTTCGAGGCCGGAGCAACTTTCACCCCAAGTTAAGACCACGAAGAACTGTGGCCGTCATGTTGTGGTTTCATGACTTAATACGTATCCCCCGGTGATTGATTGTTTGACCAACCTGCCTCAAGTGTTCAAGTGGGCGTTGGGAGATCTTTCGTCGGTTCATTTTTGCGTTTTTTCCCCGGGCCGGCCCGAAAAGCTGTCAAAAACTGAAGAAAAAACTAATATTTGAAATATTTATCAACATTGTTAGCAGTACTTAAAGCTATTCAGGTGACAAAACAGTGTACAAATGTGTGTGGTTGGGGGGAAAAAGGGGCGGAGTTTGAAGGGGGGACAAAAATTGTTGGCAATACTCGACATTTGAGATATTCGAACGAAAAAAAAAAAACATCTACACATCTAAATATATATATGGCGAGTGAGTTTTTTTTGTTTTTAGAAAATTTAACTTTTTTATAAATATAATATAATATATATTTTATTACTATACTTTTTTTTGGGTTGAAAATTGGGAGGGGAAGTGAATAGGACTAGAAAGTAGGGAAAAAAAGGAGAAAAAACGAATTTTTGACTATTTTTGACAAAAAATTGGAGAAAAACAGAGAAAAGGGCAAGAATTTGACAAAAAAAACGGTAAAGCACAAGAAGAAGAAGAAGGAAAATTTTCACCGGACGACGACACAAAAAAAAACACTACTGTAGGAAGAAGAAAAAACAACTACTGTAGGCTCTAGAATTCGGCAAACTCTTTGGAGCATTTCTCGGTGCCCGAGATGCGCAATGGCTCTTCTTCGTAGTCGTCGAAGTTTGACGCGTCACCGGGTCCGCGACATTTCGGAAGGAATGGTGCTTCGATCTGCAAACATTTTTGGAAAATTGAGGCTTAGAGTGAGGCTTAGGCTAAGCCTCTTTTTTTTCGTTTATTTCCCGGGTTTTTTTAACTTAAAAATAGTGAGTTGGATGGTGCAAAAATTTTCTCCTAAGATTAGGCTCCGCCCACAAAAGTGTGTTCGATTAGAAAAATAAAAAAGTGGACAATTTCCGGGTTTCTCTAAATCTCTAATGTTCTGTGCTATTTCGTCGATTTAGGCTCCGCCCACAAAACTGTGTCTTGTTTCAAAGTTTCAGAAATTGAGAACAGTTTTATTGAAATATATGGTTTCTAAATTTAGGCTCCGCCCACAAAACTGTGTCACATTTCAAAACTTCAATAATTGAGAACAGTTTCATCAGAATATATTCCTTCTAAATTCAGGCTCCGCCCACAAAACCGTGCCCCAAGTTTGAAAAAATCAGATTTTTGCTGTTTTTCTGAACTAAAGTTTTTAAGATTTCAAAAACTCAGTTTTTTTTCTCTAAATCTTCGACCTCTCAAGTTAGGCTCCGCCCACAAAACTGCGCGGATCTCTGAAAATATGAAAACTTGAATTTTTCAAAACTTTCAAAATTTAACCTCCGCCCTCAAAACTATGTCCGATCTCTGAACATATAAAAACGTGAATTTTCAGGCTCCGCCCACAAAACTGTGCGCGGATCTCAAGAAATATAAAACCTTGAAAATTGATTTTTTTTTCCAAAAAATTTCAATTTAAGCCCCGCCCACAAAACTGTGCCCCATCCATTCAAAACTCAAGCTAAAAGTGTGCAGTTAAAATGAGGAAAAAAACCAAACCAGGTATTTAGCAGTGGAAGAAGTAGAAGAAGTAGAAGAAGAATCAACACACGCACACACAATATATATATATAGAACATGCTCTAAAAATCGGCAAACAAATCGGCATGATGTGCAACATCGGCAATGATGAATTCGGCGGGTTCTTGCACCTCTTCGACAAAGTGCCGCGTGTCCGCCGGACCTTCGACACGCGGATAAAGCGCCTCGAAAAGTCGACCGCCGGCGTCGCCTCGTGAAAATGAGGCCGGTGTGATCTGTGCAAAAACCATCACTATAAGAGAAAATGAGAAAAAAACTGAACGATAGGTCATGCGAAAAAAATAGGAAAAAAATCATGCAAAACCGATTTTCGAGCCAAAAAAAAAGTACCTTTCGCTGATAGATGGCAATCCAGTCGGTTGAGCCGAACCATTTATGATTTTTGATGTCGGCCACGCCGTTTTTCAAATTTCCGAATCGTTTTGTCAAATCGACTTGTAGCAAGTTTTTCAGCAAATCTTTTAGCTCATTTGAGAAATGAGATGGGAATTTTACCTGCAAAAAAATGGATTTTTTTTGAAAAAATTGTGAAAAAAATCAAGATTTTTCGGGCCGGCCCGGAAATTTTCTGAGGAATTTGTTTTTTTATGGAGAACTACAGTACCCAGAAATTATCAAATTCAGGTTTTCGGGCCGGCCCGGAAATTTCAAGCCAAAAATGTTGAAATTTTTTCGGAGCGGCCCGGAATTTTTCTGAGAAATTTATTTTTTTATCAGAATTCTACAGTACCCAGAAATTTGAAAATTCAATTTTCCGAGCCGGCCCGGAATTTTTCGGGCTAAATTTGTTTTTTCTCAAAAACTACAGTACCTGAAAATTGAAAAATTCAATTTTCCAGACCGGTCCGCAATTTTTCTGAGAAATTCATTTTTCATGGAGAACTACAGTACCCAAAAATTGAGAAAATTCAATTTTCCAGACCGGCCCAAAATTTCTTGGACCAGAATTTTTTTCGAAAACTACAGTACCTGAAAATCAAAAAATTTAATTTTCCGGGGCCAGAATTTTTCTAGAAAACTACAGTAATCCAAAAATTCAATTTTCTGGGCTGAAAAAAAAATTAAAAACTACAGTAATCCAAAAATTTCCAGACCGGCCAAAAAAAATAATTTTCTCAAAAACTACAGTAATTCAAAGCTTTCCAGACCGGCCCGAAAAAAAAATTGAAAACTACAGTAAATTTCAATTTTCTGGGTCGAAAATTTTCAAAAAAAAAAACCAACCTTTCCTGACACAATTTTCTCATAAATCTGAATTGGTTGATCGGCGAAAAATGGCGGATAACCGGCGGCCATTTCGTAGATCAACACACCCAACGCCCACCAATCCACAGCCTTGTTGTAACCTTTGGATAAAATAATTTCGGGTGCCAAATATTCGGGTGTTCCGCACAATGTCCACGTTCGTCCTTTTACACGTTTCGCAAATCCGAAATCAGTTATCTGGAAAAAAAAAAGAAATTTTTTTTGAATTTTTTTTTAATTTCAAATTTTTAGGTGAAAAATTGGCGCGAAATTAAAATTTTAAAAATTTCCTCACAACATGTTTCTCTAAGGAAAATTGTGCAAAAATTTAACTTTCAAAATTTGGCGCCAAAATTTTGTTTTTCAAAATTTTTTCGCCGAATTTTTGGGCGCCAAAAATTCGCGTTTTTTGGTTGAAAAGTTGGCGAATTTTTCAAATCGAAACTTTCTCAGACTATGTTCCTTTAAAATGTGGGGTACTGTAGAAAAATTCTGCAAAATATTAAAATTTCAAAATTTGGCGCCAAAAATGTTGAGTTTTTTTGGCGCGAAATGAAAATTCAAAATTTCCTCAGACTATGTACCTTTAAAATGTAGGGTACTGTAGAAACAATTGAACTCGCAAAACTTGGCGCCAAAACCAATTTTCAAATTTTTCCCACATCAAAATTTTTCTCAGAACATGTTCCTTTAAGATGAGGACTACTGTAATCTTGTTAGTAAGAAAGGATTAGTGAGGAAGGAAATGAGAAAAATATGCAGATTTTTTTCTTGGAAAAAATTTTTTGAACTTTTTCGGGAATTTTCCGAAAACTAAAATCTAATTTTTTTGGCGCGAAAATCGAAAATTCAAATTCAACTTTTTGGCGCCAAAAAAATTTCAAATTTTTGAAAGTACTGTAGTTTTGTTAGTACTTTGCTCTCAAAACTCGGATTTTTTGGCGCCAAAAAGTTAGATTTCAAATAGGAATTTTAATTTCCCTAAATTTTGGCGCCAAAAATTGCAGTTTTTTGGCGCGAAAATTGAAAATTCAAATTCAACTTTTTGGCGCCAAAAATCCCAAAATTCAAATATTCGAAAGTACTGTAGTTTTGTTAGTGCCTTGCTTTCAAAACTCGGATTTTTTGGCGCCAAAAACTACAGTTTTTGGCGCCAAAATTGAAAATTCAAATTCACCTTCTTGGCGCCGAAATGGCGAGTTTAATTTAGGGTAAAAACTTGGCGCGAAACCACAAAATTCAAATTTTTCCCCCTGATTTTTGGTTTCTCGAAAACTAGTGCTCACCTTCAAATATCCGGTCGAATCAATAAGCAAATTTTCGGGTTTCAAATCTCGATAAATCAAATCGAGCGAGTGTAAATACTCAAAAGCCAGAACAATTTGAGCGGCATAGAATCGCGAGTGCGGTTCGGAGAATCGGCCGATTCGACGCAAATGCGAAAACATCTCGCCGCCCGAAATGAACTCCAAAACCATGTAGAGATTCGAATTGTCTTTGAACGAGTAGGTCATGTTGACGAGGAACGGGAAGTCGATCGCTTGCAGAATGCGTTTTTCGTTCAACGTGTGCTCCACTTGCTTCAATTTTACTACCTGAAAAAATAAAATTTGAGAGGGGTTAAAAAAAATTTGGAATTTTTTTTGGCTTAGGAGTTTTGAGACAATTTTCGGGCCGGCCCGAGTTTTTTTAGGGCAAAAAAATAATTTTTTTCGTAGATTTTTTGGCCTAGGAGTTTTGAGACAATTTTCGGGCCGGCCCGAGTTTTTTTCCGGGAAAAAAAAAATAATTTTTTTCGTAGATTTTTTGGCCTAGGAGTTCTGAGACAGTTTTCGAGCCGGCCCGAGTTTTTTTCCGGGGGAAAAAATCTAGTTGTTCACAAAAACTACAGTATCCTAACACAAATTTCCGGAAAGTTTTGGGCTTTCAAAAATTTTCCGAGCCGGTCCGGAACTTTTAGTTTTCATTTTTTTGGACCACTTTTTTTCAGAAAAAAAAATGTAAGATTTTTCGAAATTTTCTTCTGAAATTATTTTGAAGGATTTTTGAGATTTTTTCGGGCCGGCCCGGAAATTTTTCAGACCTATTTTTTTCCACAAAAAAAAAACAAATTTCCAGACCGGCCCGGAAATTTTTCTGAGAATTGTTTTTTTTTTCGAATTTTTTTTTCTGAAAATAGAAATCTTCAATTTTTTCCCAGAATTTTTTTTGGACCAGAAAAACCAGAAAAACAAAAACTTCCCGAAATTTTTTTGTTTTTTCCCCGAAAATTTTTTTGAGGGGTTTTTTCTGCGAAACAATTAGTTACCCACAAAAAAAAAACAAGTTTTCGGACCGGCCCGGAAATTTTTGAACAAACAAAGAAAAAATCAGAGAAAAAAAATTCAGTGAAATTTTTGGAGCCGGCCTGAAATTCTCTCAAATTTTTCCATATTTTTTGAGAAAAAAACCTTTGAAAAATTTTCTCCAAAACATTTTTCAGACCGGCCCGAAACTTTCTCAACAAATTTTCCAAAAAGTCAAAATCCTTTTTTTTTCTCCCAACTTTCCCCAAAAAAACCGTACCTTTTGTTTATCGAGAATCTTCATCGCATAGAAATTTCCGGTCGATTTGTGTTTCACCAACATCACCCGTCCAAACGATCCAGTTCCGAGCGTTTTTATCCGATCAAAATCGTCCAAACATGCCGTATTCTGAAACATCGAAAAAAATGAATGATTTCAATTTTTTCCGAGACCCAAAAATTGTATAGCCAATTTTCCCACAATTTTCAGATAATAGTCCAAAATCTGGCAAAACTCAGTTTTTTTGGGATCAGAAATTTTCGAGAACAAAAAACCAAAAAAAAAAAAGTGAAGAATAAATGAATAAATGCGCACAAGAAGACACACAGATTGTTGACTCCGCCCCTTTTTGTGTGCGCGGCAGGTGCAAAAAGTGGGCGGGGTCAATGTGTCTATCATTCATTTATTCTTCACCATCTGCTCAGTTTTCTAATATTGATTTTTTTTCGCTTTTTTCTTTTTTTCTTGCCAAAAATTTTCAGACCCCAATCTCAAATTTTAAAGGAACATACAGTACTATTTTCAGAAATTTTCGGGGCCAACATTTTTCATATCTAGGACCAAAAAATTTCTCGACTTCAAGGTTTTTGGGGCCAAAAATCTCAAACTAAAAAAAATTCAAAGGAAGATACAGTACTATTTTCAGAGTTTCAGGCCAAAAAATAAAATTTCCCACTTTTTTGGAATTTTCAAAAAATTTGATCCAAAAAATTTTTGGAATTTTCAGAATTCCCGGGCCAAAAAGTTTTCAGACCTGATTTTTTTCAGAAATTTTCGGGCCAAAAAATTTTCCGGTCCCGAATTTTCGGAATTCTCCAATCTTGGAATTGAATAAAACATTTTAAAGGAACATACAGTAGTATTTTCAGAATTTTCGGGTCAAAAAATTTCCAGACCCGAATTTTCAGAGAATTTCGGGCCAAAATATTTTCAGACCCAATTTTTCGGAAGTTCACAAAAAATCAGATCAAAAAATTTTCCGGTCCCGAATTTTTCTGAATTTTCAGAAAATTTCCAGGCCAAAAAGTTTTCCGGTCCCGAAATTTCTGAATTTTCCAAAAAAATGGGCCCCAATTTTCCTACGCCTAACAATGTGACATACAACAGGTTGCGGTGTCAATGATTGACTCGTCAATGGTGCAACATCATCCTCCTCCTCCTCCTCCTCCTCATCATCTTCTCCTCGAGAAGTACACGAAGAAGATGACAACGAATAGGTATAACTAGTGAGGCTCGACAAATCATCATCAGTTTCAAAACTACTACATGAAGATGTTGATGAGGAATCCATTATCAAACAGGAAGAGAGACAAGAAATGAAGAAGGATTTTTTTCGAAGAAAAAATAGAGGAAGGGCTTATCACTATGGGCAACATGACTCGGAAATTGGATTAATGAGATCATGCGCGTTTTTCAACAAAAAACAAGGGCGAGATGTAACAACAAGGTCTTGGTGCAGTGGTAACGCTCGCGCCTACAGCGCGGGAGGTCACAGGTTCAATGCCGGAGGTGGGCAAACTTTTTTTTTTTTTTTTGGAAAAACATACTTTAATCATCCTATTTTTGAAGAAGATACGCAATAACAAAAAAGAGAAACATTATATCGATTTGTTGTTAGATACTACACCACCGGAAATACTGTTGTTTATTGTTGTCTATACCTTCTTTTTGTTTTGTTACCACTTTTTCTCCTTTTTCTCTTTTTCACCGCGCGCACGCGCACGCACCTCGTTTTCTATAAATAGCGACAAATTGATAGGTAGATGTATTTACACAGAGAGAAGGAGAGAGAGATAGAGAAGAGGAGAGAATTAGAGAAAAATGACTATTTTGGGATTAGGTAGAGATTTGAAATGAGAGAATTCGAGAAAATTTTCGGGCCGGCTCGCAAAATTTCGGAATTACAAAAACATGTTTTTTCTGAATTTTAGAAACTACATAAAAATTGTCAGAGAATTTCGGGCCGGCTCGAAAAATTTCAAAATAATAAATACATTTTTTCTGAATTTCACAAGCTACGGAAAAATTGTCAGAATATTTCCGGGCCGGCTCGGAAAATTTGAAACAAAAAAACCAATTTTTCCAATTTTCAAAAACTACAGTACGAAAATCGGGTCGGCTCGGAAAATTTTGAAATTAAAAAACGGTTTTTTTTTGAATTTTAGAAACTACATAAAAATTGTCAGAGAATTTCGGGCCGGCTCAGAAAATTTCAAGATTTGAGAACTATTTTTTTTTCAATTTTCAAAACCTACAGTAAGAAAAATCCGAAAATTTCCGGGCCGGCTCAGAAAATTTCAAAAAAAAATTTTGGTTTCAAAAAATCTACAGTAAATTCTCAAATAAATCGAGGAAGCCAATAAACTACAGTAACCCATCTCAGAAATTTTCCGGGCCGGAAAAAATTCAAAAAAAAACCGAGTGACCCAGAAATTTTTCAACATAATTGAGGCAGCCAAAAACCTACAGTAAGAAAAATCAAAAAATTTCCGGGCCGGCTCGAAAAATCTCTAAACCCCCTATTTCACTAACTACAGTAACTACAGTACATAAATTTTTGAAAAAAAAATTCGGGCCGGCTCGGAAAATTTTAACAAACAACCAATTTTCAAAAACTACAGTAAGAAAAACCCGAAAAATCTCATCAAGAGATTTCAGAAAATTTCCGGGCCGGCTCAGAAAATTTCAGAAATCAAAAACTACAGTAAGAAAACTTCAAAAAACTCCAAAAATACCTGCCAAAACCATTTCATCGACCAATGATCGCTCAAATTATTTTTGAGCCAAAAAAAGTCTGCGGCATAATTTGCCGCTTTTCCTTCCGACGCGCTTCGCGTCACTCTCCGCTTCAGCTGCTGATGACGATGATGTTCGTCGAGTGTCTCCAAAACTTGCGGATGGTGTTGAATTTTTTTCGGCGGCGACGACGACGACGAAGTCGTCGCCGTCGCGACAGGCGACAACGCGAACAAAGAAGAAGACGTTGTTGTTGTTGAGGATGATTTTCGTTTTTTCGCGGACGACGACGACGACGACGACGATGCTCCAGTCACCTCCAAAATGGGTGTGGCTCGAGATAATGGAAAAACGCCCGAGGAGGTGCTCGCCTCTTCTTCATCATCAGAAGGAGAAGTAGTAGTAGGCAACGGAAAAACATCATCAAACGGATCAAAACAGCTGCGATGATGTTCCATGACGCAACAAAAAAAAAAATTGTGTCTCGCAGGAAAAATAGAAATGAGCGCACCTTGCGCTCGCTCTCACTTGCGAAAACAACGGTCAATTCTAAAAATAGCCACTAGTTGTCGTGTCGTTTGTCGTCTGCGTCTCCGCATGATGTATTGATTGATTTTCGAACAACAGAGATGTGGAGAGAGAGTGCGCGAAAAAGAGACGCAGAGAAGAGATTAGTTTGTGAGGAGAGGAGAAGAAGCTGATGTCACGAATATGAACGATGATTTGAGAAAAGGTTAGAGGGATAGAGAGTACTGTAGTTTTGAATTTTTGAGACCTGAGGGTACTGTAGTTTTGGCCTGAGCCTATGTCATACAGATTTGACTTTTTGTGGGAAAAAATTCTGAAAATTTTCCAGGTTTCCAGGCCTTCGAAAAAATTCAGATTTTTTTCAGCTGAAAAAAAAATCTGAAAAATTTTTGAGGCCGAAATTTTCTGATTTGAAATTCTCGAGTTTTCCAGACCACAGGGTACTGTAGTTTGGATTTTTCGGGAAGATTTTTTGTTTCGAAAAAATTTGGATTTTTCTAAATTTTTTGAGACCACAGGGTACTGTAGTTTTGGCCTAAGCCTAGGTCACGAAATTTGTTTTTTTTAGTGGAAAAAATTTCTGAAATTTTTCCGGTTTTCCAGGCCATAGGGTACTGTAGTTCTAATTTTTCGGGAACATTTTTTTTTTCGAAAAGAATCGGATTTTTTTTGAGGCCAAAATTTTCTGATTTGAAATTTTCGAGTTTTCCAGGCCACAGGGTACTGTAGTTTTGATTTTTCGGTGAAATTTTTACCTTTAAAAATCTGGAAAATAATCATGGTTTTTTCTCGGTCCACAAGGTACTGTAGTTTTGGACATAGGTCTCAAAATTTTTTGTGGTAAACAAAAAATTTTGAAAAATTTTCGAGGCCAATTTGAAATTTTGAGTTTCCCAGGGTACTGTAGTTTTGATTTTTGAGTGAAATTTTTTCTGGAAAATCACAAAACTTTGCAGAAAAAATTTCTGAAATTTCCGGGCCGGTCTGAAAAATCACAAAACCCACAGTACCCCAAGACTACGGTATGTTTTTTCTAGAAAATCTCAATTAATCCATCATCAAAAAAATCCCCGAGAAAAATTCAATTACCTCTCTTTTTTCCCTTCCAAAAAAAAAAAAAACTAATTTGCATTTTTTTCTCTCCGCTTTTTTTTCTCTTTTCTCGTTCACCATTCGTTTTATCTAAAAATAGATGCACAATTTAATTATGACCGAAAAAAAAAGCGAAAAAAAGCGAAAAAAAACCTGAGAAATTTTTTTCGAGAATTTTTTAGACCCTTTTTCATGTGTCTAAAAATAGAACGCATACATTTTTTCTGAGCAAAAAAAAAGAGCCGTTTTTTTCTTCTTCTTCTTCCTCTAAATACATGTATTCACATCCATTTTTGATGTCTTTTTTTCTCGGCGAAAAAAAAAACGGCAAATTTTTTTTCTTTGGCTGATAGCGAAAATCTGAAATTAGCTAAAAAAAATATTTTTCGAAAACAGGAAAAATAATAAAATCTATTTTTAGAGCAAGATTTTGTTTTTTTTTGGCAAAAAATTTTTTTGAAAAAAAATCTTTTTTTTTTGAACTATGTTAACCTGTTTTTAAAGGAACATACAGTGAAAAAAAATTCTGAATTTTTTTTTTGCAAATTTTTGAGCCCCGATTTGCAGGTTTTTAAAGGAACATACAGTACTTTTTCTGGGTTTTCTCAGATAATTACAAAAAAAAAAAAAAACTCGAGCCAAAAATTTTAAAATTTTTGGCACTAATTTTCTGAACTTTTTTTAAAAACCATTTTTGACGATTTTTAAAGGAACATACAGTAGTTTTTTTCTGGTTTTCTTAACAAAAAATGTTTTTAATAAATTTTCAGACCCGATTTTTTCTGAACTTTTTGATTTCAGCCCCCAGTTTAAGATTTTTAAAGGAACATACGGTAAAAAACTCTGAACATTTTCAGTCCGAATTTTTCTGAATTTTCGAAATTTTCGGGTCAAAATATTTTCTAGACCCGATTTTTCAGAATTTTCGGGCCAAAAAGTTTCCAGTCTCAATTTTTTCGAAAATCCCAAATTTTTCAAAAATTTTGAACTATCTTAGACGATTTTCAATGGAACATAAGTAAAAAAATTTCTGAACATTTTCAGACCCGATTTTTCAGAATTTTCAGGCCAAAAAGTTTCCCCCCGCAAAACTAACCTGCGCCGGATTCTCCCATCGTTGTTTGAAATCTTCACGCGCTTTGTCCAAGAATTCTTTGACTGAAAAAATAAATGTTTCGTTTTTTTTTCATGACACAAAAATTTTGTTCCGGGTCCCCAACATTTTTCAAAAACAGAAAAACCTACAAAACTTGACTTGAACCTTCTTGTTACTACTCGACGACATTTATAAAATATTATTATTTAGTATCCATCCACGGGTGGGGGGGTGGGGGGAAGAAGAAGAAGAAGAAGAAGAATTTTTTTCGCTGTTTTTTTTCCACCCCTTCTCCAGCCAAAAACAACAATAACAAACAAATAAGGAGAGGGGTGAGAGCAATTCCAGAATCTGTAGATGTGTTGGAGATTCGAGACGACAGAGACTCTATCGACCCGCACACACATACACACGCGCGCAGCCACTTTTTACAAGCCACGCCCACTTCTGCTTCTGACTTCGTCGTCCCTGCTTGTTGCTCTGCATGCATGCATGCTCGCGCGAGCACAAGATATGTGTATATATAGAACGAGGAGGCAAAGAAGAGCTGCGGATTATCAAATTGTTGAAGGAGAAGAAGAAGAAGAAAAAACAAGTTTGTGCAAAAAACTTGGAGGGATCTCAAAAAAAAAAAAAAAAAAAAAAAAAAATCCTCCCCACCCGGGGGATCGAACCCAACCCCAATCGCGCGCTAGCTCAACGCGTTACCAATGCACCGCGCGGCACACAAGAAACCTAATGGCGATTGCCGTTTTATGACTCACACGTTTCGCACGAAATTTTTTGCTGATGAAAACAGGTGGATAGATAGACGTATAACGACCAACTATTTTGGAAAATCATCAATGTGAGAAGCGAGCAAAACATATGAGTGAAAGTGAAAAATTAGGCGGGCGGCGAGAAAAAAAAATATTGGAACCCCTTGGGGTTGTTTGACTAATAGATGTGAAGATTTTTTTCTTCTCGTTGTTGCTAGAAATTCAATTTTCGCGCCAAAAAATCAGGTTTTTTCAGGCCGTTACTGTAGTTTTGGGCTTAAGCCACGCCCACTTTTTTCAGACCGGGCCGGCAAATCGAAACTACAGTAACATTGCCTAGTCAAAATTTTTCAGACTAGGGAAAACTACAGTAACCAACAAATTCAAAAAAGTTCAAAAGTACAGTATCAATGTTTTCGAAATCTACAGTAATCTTCAGATTTTTCCGAATTTCTGAAAAATTTTACGATTCCGAAATTCGGAGAAAATCAGAAATTTCTAGATTTTTTTTGCAGGACGGCCCGAAATTTTTAAAAATCTTGAAAATTTCTGAAAAATTTTACTGTTTCAAAAAATCGGACCGAAAAAAATTAATTTTCTAGATTTTTTAGACCGGCCCGAAATTTTCAAAAACTACAGTAACCCCCAGAAATCTCAAAAATTCTGAAAAATTTCACTGTTTCAAAAATCGGAGAAAATCAGAAATTTCAAGATATTCTAGACCGGCCCGAAATTTTCCGAAATTCCAAAATTTCTGAAAAACTTCAAGATTTTCAAAAACCGAGGAAAATCTGAATTTTCTAGATTTTTCAGGCCGGCCCAAAATTTTCAGAAACTACAGTAATCTTCAAAATTTTCGAAATTCCAAAAAATTTAACTGTTTCAAAAAATCGGACCGCAAAAAATGTTTATTCCAGATTTTTCAGACCGGCCCGAAATTTTCAGAAATCTCAAAAATTCTGTAAAATTTCAAGACTTCAAAAATCGGAGAAATCAGAAATTTCTAGATTTCGTAGACCGGCCCGGAATTTTCAAAAAATACAGTAATCTTCACAAATTGACACAGTAAACCAAGGACTACAGTAACCCTCCGAAAACGCACAAATTTGAAAATGAAGCGATGCACGTATGGCAGTTTGGAAGAAGGTGAATTGTAGCATGCGGCAAAATCATCAAGTCGAGAAACAACAACGCCAAAAATGGAAAAAATTTCTCTTCTCTTTTTTTGCGCCTAACCACAAGACACAAATAATTTTGGCCAATTTTTTTGCGGCTGCGTTTTTTTTTCTTTCCGAAACCCTCATCGTTTATCTGTCGACTCTTGAGATCAAATTCTCTTGGGACGAAAAAATGGGCAAAAAATGAAACGAAGAAGAAGAAGGAGAAAAGATTTTGAACGGGTCAAGGTGCTTGTTTGGGGCTACAGTACTCAAGTCTCTCTACAGTAACCAGATCAAAACTCAAAAAAACCAGATCAAAACTCAAAAAAAAACCGCAGAAAAATTTGGGAATGGGGAAAAAAATGAAAGCTACAGTACCCCGATGAGTGCAGAATCGAAATTTCCAAGTCCTACAGTACACTACAGTAACCAGGTGCGTTAAAATTTGTCACAAACTACAGTACCTCGATAATTTCAGAACCGAAATTTCGAAAATAACAAGTTCAGAACTCAAAAAAAATTTTTTTTAGAAAAATAATTTTTCGATTTTGAAAAATTGAGAAATAAAAAAAACTCGTATCACAAACTAACTACAGTACCCTACAGTAATCAGAAGAAATAAAAACTTGAAAACTGAAATTTCTATTTCGAAAAATTTGAAATTTCTAAAGATTACAGTAATTTTTGAAAATTTCGGGCCGGTCCGAAAAATTCAGAAATTTCCGATTTTCCCAGATTTTTGGAACCGTAAAATTTTTTGAGAATTTTTGACATTTCTGAAAACTTCGGGCCGGTCTGAAAAATATGGAAAATTAATTTTTTTCAGTCCGAAAATTTTTTGAAACAGTAAAATTTGAAATTTTTCGAAATTTGTGAAGATTACTGTAATTTTTGAAAATTTCGGGCCGGACCGAAAAACTTAGAAATTCTAAACTTCAGTATTTTTTTTCAGAAAATTGGATTTTTCTCAAAAATTCAGTAATCAAGGGGAAAAAAATGAAAAATCAAAATTTCAACTTTGAGCTTTTTTTCAAACTTGTTTAGTGGGCTCTTAAAATTTTTCACAAACTACAGTACCTTTGATTTTGAAAAACTGAGATACAAAAAAATAACTCAACTACAGTACTCTTCCAGAAATAGTTACAGTACCCTACAACAATCAGAAAAAAAAATAATTTTTTCATTAAAAAAAATCTTCAACTTCGAGCCCTTTTCAAACTTGTTTAGTGGGCTCTTAAAATTTTTCACAAACTACAGTACCCTACAGTAACCAAAAGAAGAAGAAGGAACAAAAAAAAGAAGAACAACATACAATCATCGTACTGCTCGCAATTCTCCATAATCTCATCCAACATGGTCAGCTTGCTAAAACTCGACGGCGACGGTAGCACAAAACATGCGCTAACATCACCCTCCTGACTATCACCCTCACAATATTCAGAATCGAATTTTGTTGGCATCGAATAGTTTTTTTCGTTGTGAAATGAGCGAGGTGTAGAAGAAGCGGCGGCGAAAAAATCATTTTCATTTTCCTTCCCAAACAGCTGCTCCTCCTCTTTTTTCTTCGCCTGCATCATCATCATCTCATTTTTCATGCCCTCCCTTGAAAATGTCGTCGTCCTCTTTATCATCTCATCATCATTATTTTCGAGATGAATATGATAAAATTTCGAAATTAGCGGACGCAATTTTAGGCGGCGAATTGATTTGATGAGCATTTCGGGGGGCAGCAAAAAGTTGGAAAATGAAAAATAGAAAAAATTGGAAGAAAAAAACACAGGTGTTCATTTCAGTTCACGTGGTTGTTTGCCTCTCTTGTTGGGATCTTCGATTTTTTGAAAAAAAAAAAAAACTTTTTTGTTGGATGAGTAAAGTGCGCTCTATGGAGAAACTATTTTTGAAAAGCGCTCTGAGAAAAACTAGTTTGAATATTTCGGGCCGGTCTGGAAAATTCTAAAGTTTGGAATTTAACTTTCCAGAATTTTTTTTTGTGAAATTTAGAGTCTAAGCCTAAGCTTAAGTCTAAGCCTTTAAAATTTCAGATAACTGATCCTGAAATTTGAAAATTGGAATTTCTTTCAAAACTTGCTGAAACAGTAAATTTTTTCAAAAAATTTGAAATTTTTTGAAATTTCCAAAGATTACGGTGATGTTTGAAAATTTCGGGCCGGACTGAAAAATTTAGAAATTCTAAATTTCCGTTTTTTTTTCGAAATTATGATTTTTTTTCGAAAATTCTGAAAATTGCTTGAAAATTTCGGGCCGGACCGAAAAATTTGAAATTTCTTAATTTCAGTATTTTTTTTCAGAAAGTATGTTTATTTTTTTTTTCAAAATTTTTGAAAATTTGGGACCGGACCGAAAAATTAGGAAATTTGAAAAAAAAAAATTTAAAATTTTTCGAAATTTCAGAAGATTACTGTAATTTTTTAAAATTTCGGGCCGGACCGAAAAATTTTGAAATTCTAAATTTCAGTATTTTTTCAGAAAATCTGATGATTCTCAAAAATTCTGAAGATTACTGTAATTTTTGAGCATTTCGGCCCGGTCCGAAAAATTTAGAAAACCTGATTTTTTTCCAAAAAATTCTGAAAATTGCTCGAAAATTTCGGGCCGGTCCAAAAAATTTTCAGAAAATTACTGTAATTTCGAAAATTCAAGCTTAAAATGCAAATTTCCTAAAGATTACTGTACTTTATTCAATTTTTGGCGCCAAAATTTCCGGGCTCAAAAAATTTGCTCAAAAAACTTCCCAGACCCAAATCTTCTTCTTACACCTCTTCTTGTCAACAATAAACCCAACATGTGTTCAACACAACAAAAAAACAAAACAAAAAAGTTTCTCGAATCAAATCCAGATGTAAACCTATCAAAATCATAAATTACATGCTGTTTTTTCTCCCATTTTTCTCGTTTTTTCGACAAAAAAAAATCGAGCCAACAAACATATAAAATGGCGGCCATCATCACCCCCTTCTTAGTGTTCTCCAGGGACTTTTTATATATTTTTTTTTTTTTTGAGATTTCTCTCACTTGTGCTCACACAGAGAAGAGAGCCTTGGGCAATACATTTTTTTTGGGTGTGAAAAGTGCACATAATTAAATGAGCACATCACGATGTGCTTCGATGATTTTATCCAACTTTTACGGCGTGGTATATAAGTGGAAAGAAAGGCGAAGGCTTCAACGCGCCGGGTGGTTCAGTGGTAGTGTTACTAATTTCTAGTAATTTTTGTCAGGTTCGTGGCCGGATGCGGTTGCAGGTTTTTTTTCTAAAGAATTTCTGCCGCGCACTTTATAACTGCAACACACCTTGGAGTTTTCAACAGCCCGCGTGGTGCAGTGGTAGTGTCACAAGTTTCAGATCTAACCGCGAGTTTTTGGCGAGTTCGACCCCCCATGCGAGCAATTTTTTTTTCTCAAAAAGAAAGAACTCACGAAACTCCGCATACTGTGCACCAAGAAATTTGCTCCTATGCGTCTTCAACTCATTTTTTCGCTCTTTCAACGAGCCACGAAAAAACGATGATGATAGCATAAAACAACAACAACAGAAGAAATATCTACTAGTCCGCGCGCGCGCAAAAAAAAAAGAAGAAGACACTTTTTCTGGTTAGGCCACGCCTACTTTGGAAGAACACGGGAAAAAAAAAGGGGAAAATCCAATTCTAATCATGCTCAGTATTTTGTTGAGTGGTGAATGAATAAAAAAATGAAATTAGTTGTTTTTTTCTCTTTTTCAGAAGTAGTAGTAGTTGAAATTTTGGCGACTTTGGAAAACAGCAAAAAGCTACAGTACTCTCTTGATTCGAAAACTAACGTAAGAGGTCTAAGAGCTTTTTTGAAAAACCGGGCCGGCCCGAAAACTTGGTAAAATTTCATAAACTACCGTACTTTTTCAGAAACTTTCAGTGAAAAGCTAAAATGTGTCAAG
This sequence comes from Caenorhabditis sp. 8 KK-2011, assembly GCA_963572245.1. Classification (NCBI taxonomy): domain Eukaryota; kingdom Metazoa; phylum Nematoda; class Chromadorea; order Rhabditida; family Rhabditidae; genus Caenorhabditis; species Caenorhabditis sp. 8 KK-2011. The sequence goes on along the minus strand of OY751546.1, from coordinate 1,338,313 downwards.
ACTTCGAGACCCGGAGTATTCTGAACATACCTAATATCGGCCGCTTTCTGATTCGGGGGGTTACTAACTCTTAAAGAACGATTTTCAGAAATTTCAGTATTTTTTTGGGGTCACTAACATACATACGGACAAGAATTCAAAGTTAAACCCTCCTAGTAGGGCACCCTCTCAAAAAAATAAGAAGAACAAAAAGAAAGAAGACAATATTGTAAAACTAAGAAAAAGGCGAAGAATAAATAAATGAATGAATGAATGAATGAGCACAGGGAGGCACACATTGATTGTGACTCCGCCCCTTTTTACAAGCGGCGTGGGTTGTAAAAGTGGGCGGAGTCTCTCTGTATACCGTGCGGTGCTCATTCATTCATTATTCACTTTTTTCTCAGTTTTCTAATATTGTTGTCTTTGTTTCTTCTTGCTCTTACAATTTTACGATGTGTGAAAAGGTCACCATATGTTGTTGTTGTTGTTGCTAATATTCATAACACCACCATAACTAACAACATGTGTGACCTTTAATTTTTTTCTCTTATATATCCCAAGTATGGTCACTAACTTTTAAAAGAAAAAAATTGATTTTCTTTTCCGATTTTTTTCTTGAAAACTTCAAATTTTATCGAGAAATTCCTCATTTCACAAGTATTTCTAATTTTAGCGCCAAAAATTTTTGTATGAGGCATGTGGGGAGGGTCACTAACTTTGGAACATTTTCTCCTGGAATTTTCACACAATTTTTTTGTTGGGTCACTAACTTTCCAGTATATGATGTTTGATTCTGAAAATTTTCGGGCCGGTCCTGAAAAAAACCAAAAACTACAGTAGTCTTACAGATATCTACAGTATAATCTAATTTTGAAAATTTTCGGGCCGGTTCGAAAAGTTTGGATTTTTGACCAGATTTCTGGGAAAAACTTAAAAATCCAAACTTTTCAAAAACTACAGTACCACTCCACAGTAAAATTTAGAAAACCCATAAATTCTGAAAATTTTCGGGCCGGCCTGAAAAATCGAAAGCTACAGTAGTCTTACATATATCTACAGTACTTTTCAGACAATTCTGAGCCCGATCAAAATTGAAATATAAAAAAAAACTACAGTACCCTTCGACATCTACAGTATAATAATAGAGTTTTGAAAATTTTCGGGCCCGTCCGAAAAACTTGGATTTTTGACCGAATTTCTGGGAAAAACTGAAAAATTCAAACTTTTCAAAAACTAAAGTGCCAAAATTCTGAAAATTTTCGGGCCGGTCCAAAAACTACAGTACTCTAACCAAAATTTTCTTTCATCATTCAGCAGGACAAGTCAGAAAAACTCAGAATCTCGGGTCAAAAACTACAGTACCCCCCTCCCCCAAAAACATACGTGAAGCCGACGATTTGTTATCCCTCGAACTTCCCTCATCCGATGATTTGGGTTTCAAAAATTTCAGCATTATTACAACTATCAAACCCCCTTCGACAAGTTCGACTCGCTGAATAAAACAAAAATAAAAGTTTTGGTTTTTTTTTCAAAGTTTCGAAACGGAGAAAAAGTGGGCAAAAAAAAATGTAATATGCAAAACACTGGAAGAAGAAGAAGAAGAAGAAGGGGAACAAAATTTATTCAGAAATAAATATCGATTTTTTTTGCTCGTCAGCGTTGGTTTTTTTTCCCGCCCGGGGGCCAAAATGAATCACCTGTTTGTTAAAAATGTCAGCGGCAGCAGAAAAATTGCGAAAAATTTGTTTTGTTCTATGATCAAACTACAGTAACCCTGAGAAAAATGATGATTTGCGCTCTATTGAGAATTTTAGTTTTTCTCTGAATCTCTCAACTTTACATGCTTTTTCGCGGAATTAGGCTCCGCCCACAAAAGTGTGTCGGGTTTTGCAAAAAACCAAAAAAAAAACTTTTGTTGAATTTCAGAATTTTTGACCAAAATTTTGGGTTTTTTCTCTAAACCTCTCAATTCTACATTCTATTTCGCCGGATTAGGCTCCGCCCACAAAAGTGTGTCTAATTTTGAAAAAACCAAAAAAAATTTTTTTGAATTTCCGAAATTTTGACCAAAAATTTTTTGGGTTTTTCTCTAAATCTCTCAATTCTACATGCTATTTCGTCGAATTAGGCTCCGCCCACAAAAGTGTGTCTGATTTTGAAAAAAATTTATATTCATGATTTTCAGAAATTTTTCCAGTCCTGAAAATTCGGCCTAAAATTTTGGATTTTTCTCTAAACCTCTCTATTTTCTATGATATCCCGTCAAATTAGGCTCCGCCCACAAAAGTGTGCCTTGTTGCAAAAGCCAAAAAAAAACCATTTCAGAAAATTTTCCGGGCCGAAAAAAAAGCCTAAAATTTCGGGTCAAAAATTTCAAGCCCATAAAATTATCGATCAACATAAAAAAAAATCAGCGAAAAAAAAGAGAGAAGAAGAAAGAGGGTGTTATTTTTAAGTGGATTATCGTCAGAAGTCAAAAATTCTAGTTTTCTGTTGGAATTTTTTTGTCAAAAAAAAAAATGCTAAAAATAGAATAAAAACTATATGGAATTTGAATTTTTTATGGAAATGTGTGGAGAAAGTTTTTTCGAGAACATGGAAAAAATTTTTTGTACCGCCGCCGCCGGCACGCCCAAAATATCTCTCTCACGTGTTCTTTTTTTTAATTGATAAAAAATTTATCGATTTTTGTTTTGCCTCGTCTAATTTGGTCAGCAATTTGAAGTGATGTTGGGGGAAAAACAAGAAAATTAAACATTTGGAATTTTTTTTTCAGAAATTTCGCCAAAAACTTTAATTTGGAACAGTAATTTTTTGAAAATTCAAATATTTGAACTTTGGCGCCAAAACTTTAAACTACCAAAACTGAAGTTCAAAAAATTTTTCGCGGTGAAAATTTGAAAAGTTTTTGGCGCTATAAACATGAAAATTTCAGTTATGTTCCTTTAAAATTTTGGCGCCAAAAATTTGAAAAGTCAAGTTTGAAGTTTTGGCCAAAATTTGGAAGACTCAAAAATTTCATTTTTCAAGTATGATTTTTTAAAACTTTGGCGCCAAAACTTCAAAATTCAAATTTTTTTGGCGCCGAAATTTAAAAATTCAAAAACTTCAGTATGTTCCTTTGAAATTTTGGCGCCAAAACTTAAAATATCAAACACAAAAAAAGAAAATTCAAAATTTGAAACTTTGAGAAACAATTTTGCGCAAAAAAAAAAAAAAGAAAACTCAAAAATTTCAATTTTCAATCATGTTCCTTTAAAATTTTGGCGCCAAAACTTTAAAAATTCAAGCTTTTTTTTTCGCGCCAAAATTTGAAAACATAAATGTTTCGCGCCAAAACTCAAAAAATTCAAACTTGTTTTTTTCGCGCCAAAATCTGAAAATTTCAAAATTCAAATTTTTGGCGCCAAAATTTGAAAAAATTTTTAACAACAAAAAGTTTCGGCAACAAAAAAAACACATCAACAAAAATTGCCAAAATTAGTCAACACACACACACAAAAAAAAACTAAATGTTGTTATCATCTCTCTTTCTCTCGTTTCTCTCCGTCTCTCACTTCTTCACACACTCTATCTCTCTAACTGTCACAATCGCTAAACATTTATCAATCGGCAACAACAGAAAAAAAAAATCATTCCTGTATAAATTTATAATAATATAATTTTTGGCGCGCAAAAAATCTACAGTATACATTTTTCACAAAAAATGATTTTTTTTCGGAAAACGACGAAAAAAAAAACTAATTTTAGTATTAAAGGAACCCCAAGACGATTAAGAAGAAGAAGAAGAGAAGAAAATGAACTTGAAAAGAAATTATTTTTTGTTTCTTCTTCTTCTTCTTCTTCTTGATGTACAAGCGAGAGAGTGAGAGGGTGGCAGAGAAAAAGAGAAAAAATCTATTTTTAGAAACTCGCCTATTTGGTAGTAGTAGAAAAAAAAGGAAAATTTTTTTCTTCTCTTTTTTTCACTTGTCGACAAGGTAAAATATGTTGTAATTTGGAGATTGAAGAGACGCAGAGAAAAAAGGATTGATTTTTTGATCTACTTGGATAGAAGCGTACTGTAGGTCGGGTCTTGAGAATAGGGAGAGATGAGAGATTTAGAGAAAACTAGAATTTTCAATTTTTTGTGGGCGGAGTCAAGAGAAAGTATGGGAAAATGAGAGATTTAGAAAATAGCGCATAGAATTGAGAGAATTAGAGAAAAATTTCGAAGATGGGATTTTCAAGAAAAAAATTTTCAAATTTTTTTTACATCAGACACACTTTTGTGGGCGGAGCCTATTTTGGGAGTTTGTTGAAATTTTGAGACAAAAAATTATCCAAAATTTTTTTGCAAGAAATAGCATAGGAAGATGAGAGATTTAGCGAAAAATTTTGGAGAAATTTTCAAAAAATCATTTTTTCATTTTTTACATCAGACACACTTTTGTGGGCGGAGTCTAATTTTGGGAGCTAAATTGATCTAGTTGAAATTTTGAGGCAGAATTTTTTTCAAACTTTTTGAGGAATAGCATAGAAAGATGAGAGAATTAGAGAAACACTTAAATTCAAAAAAAAATCGTAAAATTTTTGGTACCACTACGAAAAGTGTACTGTAGGTCAGGTCCAAAAATTTGTGTTCAAAAAAAAAATTTTTTTTTGAAATTTTGAAATTTTTTCCTAAGTTTTCAAATTTTTATGATTCTCAAAAATTCGCGCCAAATTTTTTTTTTCGAAATTTCCAATTTTCATGCTCTTAGAAATAGTATAGAAAAATGAGAGAATTCGAGAAAAATGTTTCAGACATCCAATCAGAGCCGAAAAAAAAGGACACAGAAAAAAAACTCGCGCGCAACATGGACAAAAAACGGCGAGTGAAAGAGAAAAAAAAGATTACTTGAAAAAAGCAGGGGCCGCAACGACAAAAAAAAAGAGCGACGACGGCGAGAAAAGACGGACCCAAACAATTGGAATTAAGCGAGTGAGCGAGCGAGCGAGCGGCGACGACGACGAAAAAAACCGAGGCGAAATTCAATTTTTGTTTTCTTTTTTTCCTCCATTTTCTTTGGGCGAGAAGAAAGAGAGGAGTTTTTGAATTCGTTGTGGCCAAGCAAGGTAAACAACGATTTTTTTTTCGGAGTTTGAGAAATTCTCCTAAAACTACAGTAATCCAAAAAAAACCGGCCTGGAAAAATCAGAAAATTTTTTTAGGAAAAAAACTACAGTACTAAAGAGTTTTTTGAAAAAAATTTGGAAATTTTGGAAAATTCTGAAAATTTTCGGGCCGGTCTGAAAAATTTCAAAAAACTTTACGTTCAAATTTTCCAAAAACTGAGAAATTTGAAAAATCGAAAAAAAATAAATTTTTAAAATGGCTCAAGAAAAAATTTGAAATTTTTTGAAAATTATGAAAATTTTCGGGCCGGTCTGAAAAATTTTCGGAAAAAACTCCAAAATCTGAAAATTTCGGGCCGGACTGGAAAAATCAAAACAAAAAAAATCAGACATGGGAAAATTTCAGCAAAAAATGGAATTTTTTAAAATTCTGAAAATTTTCGGGCCGGTCTGAAAAATTTTCGGAAAAAACTCCAAAATCTGAAAATTTCGGGCCGGACTGGAAAAATCAAAACAAAAAAATCAACGCTATTCTGAATAATAAGAATTTTGGAAAGTTTATTCAAAATTTTCGGGCCGGACTGAGAACCTCTCAAAAACCTAGATATTTCTAAAAAAAATCTGAGAAATTTTGGAATTTTTCGGGCCGGACTGAAAAACTACAAGAAAACACCGCTGAATTTTGCGCAGAAAAATTTATGTGAAAATTAAAATTCTGAAAATTTTCGGGCCGGGCTGAAAACTTTTAAGCACCCTCAAAATCGTTGAAAAAAATATTCCAGCTCAAAAAAATTCCACAAAAAATTAAAAAAAAAATTTCCCGACACAGAAAAATCGATTTTTCCAACAAAAAAAAACCAAACTTTCAGCCCGCCCGGCATGTGAATAAATAATCTTCATCGAGGAAAAAAAACCGACTAGAAAAAAAACGACACTTTTTTTTCTCCTCAAAAAAAAATATATATAAAACTTACAAGGAAGCAGCAGAAAAAAAAAACGAAGAAGAAGAAGAAGATGACGAAGTCTGATTATATATTAGTTATTTTGCTTTTGCTTGCTTCTGCGTCTCGTGTCTGCGTCTCTCACTATCTCGTCATTTTCATGGAAAAAAAGAGAGAGAGAGAGAGTGTGTTTGTGTGACTAGAGAAATGATGCTTTTCAGGCGTTTTATGTCAAACAACAAAAATATCCATTTTTTGTTCAAGCTTGATGTTAAGCCCAAGGCGTAGGCTAAGCCTCACTTGTTTCAACGGAAAAAAATTTCTAAATTTTTGGAAACTTTTTCATGAAAAAAACAGAAAAAATCAATTTTATGTTCAAGCTTGATGTTAAGCCTAAGGCTGAGCCTAAGCCTCAATTTTTTTCTGCTACCAGAAAAATCACAGAAAAAACAACCAAAAAATATCAAATTTCACGTCTTCTTTTGAATGTGAGCATTTGAAAATGCTCATTTTCACAAGTGCTCCTTGACACACACACACACACACACACACAGACGTACACACCAAATGGCTAGGAAAATGATTGAAAATGGAAAATGTTTATAAATTGGAAAAATGATATGAAACTGATGATCATTACTGTCAAAAAAGTTAAGCCTGAGGTTTAGCCTGACGCTTACAAAAACTACAGTACTTTTGAAAGTTTCGGCAAATTTTCGATCCTGATTATTTTCAGAAAAAAAATTTGTCACAAAAAAACTACAGTACTCTCTCAAGTCCAGAAAATTGAGCATTTTTCCAAATACAGTAACCCACAGAGCCTAAAAATTTTCGGGATTTTTGAAAACAGAGAAAACTACAGTACTCTTGAAAAATTTTCGGGAAATTTTTGATCACGAATATTTTTCGGTTGAAATCAAATTTTCAGAAAAAAAGTGTCACAAAAAAACTACAGTACTCTTCCAAGTCCAGAAAATTGGGCATATTTTTTTTTCAAATACAGTAACCCACAAAGCCTAAAGAAAACTACAGTACTCAATTTTTCCTAGACTTCTAAATTTTTCAGTGTCAGATCTCATTTTTCCAGTCCGGCCCGAAAATTCTGAATTTTTTGGGCAAAATTTTCAAAAAAAAAGTGGATTTTTTGGAAATTTAAACAGTTTTCTAGCAGCAGAAAAAACAAAGAAGATTTCAAAAATTTACTGTTTCAAAAAATTCTCAAAAAAAAAAAGAAAGATTCTCCGTATTTTTCCCCTAAGCAAATTCGTCGTATACGAAAAGGGGGCCCATCAAAAAAGGCACATACACACACACTTAGACAGAGAGAGTGAGAGACGCAGAGAGGCGGAGAAAAAAAGAAGTAGAAGAAGGCTTCTTCTTCTTCTTCTTATTTCCCAGGAAGAAAAAAAACCAAGAATCGATATGTGTTTTTTTTTGTGTGTTGAAAAAAGATAGAATAGTTTTTTTTCTATGTAAATATTCATATATAGGTTTTGAACAAAATGAAAAAAAATACGAAGGAAATTGAATCAGCTTCTCTGAATAACAAAATTATTCAGATTTTGTTTTGTGAATAACAAATTGGGGAGAATGGAAAAAAAACGACGCTTTTTTTTGTTGGAATTTGATTTGAAAAAAATTTCTGAAAATTTTCGGGTCCGAAAATTACAAAAATTCGAAAAAAAAACATTTTTTTCTGGTTCCAAAATTCAGAAATATGAGTTTAAAAATTTTGAACAAAAAACTACAGTACTCTCAAAACTTCCAAAAAAAATTAGGCCAAAAATTTTCTGGAAATCTAAATTCTAACAAAATGGAGCCGGCCTGGAAAAAAATTTTAGAAAAAAAAAATTTCGGCCTGGAAAATTTTTGAATTCTGAAAAAAATTCTGGGCCGGACTGAAAAAAAAAACCCAAATATTTTTCGAAAATTTTTGGCTAAAAATATACCAAATTTTTTAAAAAATTTGGAAATTCTAAATTTTCTAAAAACTTCTGGGTCGGTCTGGAAAAATTTAAAGAAAAAAACAAAATTTCGGAAAAATTTGGAAATTCTAAATTTTCTAAAAATTCTCGGGCCGGTCTGGAAAAACCTCAAAAAAAAAAACAAAATTTGAGAAATTTTTTGAATTCAGAAAATTTCTGAAAATTTTCAGCCCGGTCTGGAAAAAATCCCAAAAAAAAAAAAAAAAGAATTTCAGAAAAATTTGGAAATTCTGAAAATTTTGAAAATTTCCGGGCCGGTCTGGAAAAATTTGAAATTTCCACAAAAACACACACACAAACTACAGTAACCTGTTCGGGCCGCAGAACAAAAAAAAACACATGTTTCTCCTCTGTGTCTCTCATTTTTCCAGCACGAACAAAAAAAAGAAAATAAATCTAAAAATAGACAACTTGAAAATATTTTTAGTTGCCAACCCACCAGAGAGGCAACGAAAAACGAGATTTTCAGTTGATTAGGTGTAATTAGATAACACAACAAAATTTGGGGCAGAAAAAACAACAATTTTCCCCAACAAAAAAATCTATGAATTTTCAATTCATATAATAATATATATATTTTTTGATTTTCGCGGCCAGTCTATTTTTAGACCCTTTTTTTCTTCTTTCCGCCAAAAAAAACATGATTGATAGCATGTTTTTTTCCGGGAAAACATTTCTGGGAGAACAAAAAAAGAATTTCAGCAGTTTCTATCAGCGGAAAAACGCGCTTGCCATTTCAATGCAAGCTTGGCCGAGTGGTTCCGTTTTGAAATTCTAGTCAAAGGGTCGCAAGTTCGATCCCGCGTGTGGGCAAAGTTTTTTTTTTCATTTTTTTTTTGCAACTAACTTGTTTCAGCCGCCGCTAGTCGACCATTCGAAAATACCATCGCGTTACCGTAGTTGAGGTCTCGACGCGAACCACCTCCTCCACCGCTCGCCGCATTTCCCATCTCGAACGGGTTGTTCACTAGATTTAGACATTGAGAAGAGAGAGAGAGAGAGAGAGAGAGACGCAGAGAAAAAGAGAAAAAAGATACTGTAGAAAATGAAAAAGTACTGTAGAATTTGATTGTTAAGCAATGACTATCATAAATTGTTTTGAGAAATGGAGAAAAAATTGTTCCGTGCCGGAAAAAAAAGATGACTAAGTTTTTGATTGATTTTTTTTTTGGGAACATTTTTAAAATTTTGAGAAAAAAAAATAAAATTTCCGGGGGTACTGTATTTTTTTCGCAAAAAATTTGAAATTTTCCAAAAATCTCAAATGTCGGACCGGCCCGAAAATGTTTCCAGGTTACCGTAGGTTTGGGAATTTTTGAAAAACGGTTTTTTTTCAGTTTGAAATCAAGTTTTCGACTTTTCAAATTTTGGCGCCAAAAAATGAAAATTCAGGTTTTTCAAAAAATTGGCGCGAAAATTCACTTGGAAAACTTGGCGCCAAAAATTCAAATTTCAAATTTTTTCAAAATTGACGCCAAAAGTCGAAATTCAAATTTTGGCGCCACTTTTTGAAAATTTCAATTTTTCAAATTTTGGCGCCAAAATTCAAAACTTGAAACTTGGCTCCAAGAATTGATTTTTTCAAAAAAAAAAAAATGATACCAAAAATACAAATTCTGTAACTTGGCGCCAAAAATTTTAAATTCGGATTTTTTAAATTTTGACGCTAAAATTTAAATTTTTAAATTAAAATTTTTTCAAAAATTGGCATCAAAATTCGAAATTCAAATTTTCTAAAAATTTTTGGCGCCAAAAACTCAAAATTCAAATGTTCAAAAATTGGCGCCAAAATTCGAAATTCAAACTTTTAAAAACTGACACAAAAAAATACATTTGAAGTTTCAAAAATAAGGCGCCAAAACGCAAATTTTCAAATTTTCAGACATTCAGAATTCAATGTATTACTGTAGTTTATTTTTCAAAAATTCAAAAAAAAAGCCCAAGCCTAAGCCTAACATTTTCAAAGCATAAAACGAGAAAAAAATAGAAACGAAGGAGGAATTTTCCATTTTTTTTTTTTGACGGGTTGTTTTGATGTCTGAAATCTCTTCACAAACTCCCTCACAATCTTCTTCCAATTCACAGCCAGCTGCTCTTCTTCTTCTTCTTCTTCTTCGTTTTTTTTTCTCGATAAAGAGACAAATGGCAGATATTGAAAACGACGAAAAAAAAAGAAGTCAAAAAACACACACACACACACACCGACTTCTAATAAATAATCATTTGAAAACCCCCCAAAAATCGATACAATGTTTCAGGCACAAATTCAATAAATTGCCATGGAAAAGCAGCTTACAACCAACTAGGAATAACAATATTTTTCTCCACTTTTTTACGATTCTATATAATAGCAATAAGCGCGCAAACAATTCAAGCACGCGTGGCGCAATGGTAGTGCCTTGACTTTCAGACTCTCGCCGTTTTGCCTTTGCCAGGTTCGGCACCGGATGCCAGCACAATTTTTTTTTTGTTTTTTTTTTAACTTACGACTATTTAGGCCCCCCTCAAGAAAAAAAAACAAAAACAGAATCAAGAAACTAACCGTAACGCTCGTGTAGTCCAATTGGAGAAGAGGGTGAGATTGGGTTCGTCGCGAAGAATGAGAGAAGATGCACCGGAACCGATTGTTCTCCAAACATGTTGTACTGTGATAGCCAATAATTCTGAAATTTTTTGAATTTTAGAAGTTTCGCGCCAAAAAAAGAGGTCAACATTTTGGCGCCAAATTTGAAATTTTATATTTTGGCGCGAATTTTTTTGAAATTCGCGCCAAAAATTAACTTTGAAACTTGGATATAAAAAAAAGTCAATATTTTGGCGCCAAATTTAAGATGACAATTTTCTGAATTTTTTGAAATTGAACAAATTTAAATTTTAGAAATTTCGCGTCAAAAAAAATAGGTCAACATTTTGGCGCCAAGTTTGAATGTTTCAGAATTTTGAATTTTTTTGAAACTTGTTTTCCATGTTCCTTTAAAATCAAATTTGCTTCGCCCACAAGTTTTCAAAAAAAAAACATTTTATGTCGCGCCAAAAAAAAAAAGGTCAGCAGTTTGGCGCCAAATTTAAAATTTGAGATTTTTTATTTTTTTGAAATTTTGCGCCGATAAGTCAACATTCTGACGTCCAAATCAAAAAATCGAATTTTGAAAATTTTCAAAACTAGTTTCTCATGTTCCTTTAAAATCAAGTTTGCTCCGATTTCTGTTGTTTTCGTGACCAACCTGCCACTGTTCGGACGTTAAACTGGTCGCCAAAAGGCATAGCCATTGTTCCCAACAAGCCGCTGTGTTTTGTTCGATTTGTGGACCTGTGTTGAAGAGATGAGCCGGTGAGGAGAGCAACAATTCCTGAAACAACAACAAAGAATAATATGGAAATAAATTTTGGGATAAAGAAAAAAAGAAGGTGTTCTAGAAACATCTTCTATTGGAGAAAAGAAGATTATCTCTAGGATTTTGTGAAATTCATTATTGTTGATTGGAAAAAAATTACGTCAAAATTGTTTTTTTTTTCAAATTTTTTGAATATAAAATTTGGCGCCAAAACGTACAAAATCTGAACAAAAAAAATAGAATTTTGTCGAAAATTTTTCAAATTTCAAAAGCTCACATTTTCCCGCCCATAAAAATTTTCAAAAATGAAAATTCAATTTTTCACGCCAAAAAATTGAATAAAATTTTGGCGTAAAATTTAATTTTTTTTTAAATTTCCATTTTTTTTCCGCCAAAAACTGAACGAAAAAATTTGGATTTTCTGAATTAAAAAAAATTCAAGTTTCGGGCCAAAAGTTGGCGCCAAAATCGAATTTTCTGAATTTTTGAAAATCTCAATTTTCCCGCCAAAATGTGAACAAAAAAAAATTGGCGGCAGAGTGAAAATTTTAAAGTTCTCGGTATTTCTAACAAAAAAATTTGAATTACATTTTTTTTCGCCAAAATTGAAACTTTAAAAAAATTGCGACAAAATCGAATTTTCTGGATTTTTGAGTTTTTGAAAATTCCAATTTTCCTGCCAAAATCTGAACAAAAAATGGCGCCAAAGTGTAAATTCCAAAATTCTCAAGATTTCTAAAAAAAAATTTTGAAATTCCATTTTTATCGCCAAAATTTAAACGAAAAGTGGCGCGAAAACTAAAACTTTCAAAAGTTTTCGATTTTTTTCCTGAAATTCAAATTTTCCCGTCAAAATGTGAAAGAAAACTGGAAAATCAAATTTTCGAAATTCTCCAAATTTTTCAAAAAAAAAAAAAATCTACCTGCAAATTCTGATCCATATGATTTGTCGGCAAAAACACAGCAGAGCTTGAAGGTCTGAAAAAAAAAAAAAAACATTTTCAAAAACTACAGTACTCTCTCAAAACTCACATCGATGCCACCGTAGTTTCGCCACTTTGTCGATTTTGGTCAGTTTTTCGTTTTTTCGAGTCCGGCTCCATTTCTGACAAAAAAAAGTGTTTTTTTTTCAGGAATTCAACGAATAGTTTTGTGTGTGTGTGTGCTCAGGCAAAATATCGAGAGAGCGAGAGAGAAGAGGGGGAAAAGAAAAAGAGGGAAAAACAGTGCGCGGAAAAATGGAACCAAACAAAAACGGTTGAAAAAGACGAAGAAGAAGAAGAAGAAAGACTGTTTGTTTTGGCCCTTTCTTTTTTCTCTAAACTCTCTCAACTTTTTCGCCTTGTATGGATTTTCGAGAAATAGACTGTGAAAATGTGCCCTATTGCACAGTGATTGTTTTGGCGCCAAATTTTAAGCGGGAAATTAAAATTTTGAAAAAATCCAGCAAATTTTAAATTCTAAATTTTGGCGGGAAATTGAATTTCAGAAAATTCAAGAGAAAATCCTGAAATTTTTCAAATTTCAATTTTCCCGCCAAAAACTGAATTTAAAAATTGGCGCCAAAATTTAAAAGTTCAACATTTTCAGAATTTTCAAAATTTCAATTTCCCGCAATTTTTTTTTTAATTTTCATTTTCCCGCTCAAAATTTGCTTTAAAATTTGGCGCCAAAAATTAAAAGTTTAAAGTTTTCAGAATTTCCATTTTCCCGCCAAAAACTAAGCATCAAATGTGGCGCCAAAGTATGAATGTTTGAAATTTTCAGAAATTTTCTCTTGAATTTTCGAAATTTTAATTTCCCGCTCAAAACTTGCTTTAAAATTTAGCGCCAAAAATTAAAAGTTCAAAATTTTCAGGATTTTCGAAATGTTAAATTCCCATGTTATTTTTCAAAGTTCACACTTTTTCCCGCGAAAAACTAAACGACAAAAATGGCGCCAAAAATTGAAATTTGAAAAGGCGGGAAAATGGAAACTTTGAAAAAAAAAATATGCGGGAAATTCAAAATTTTGAACTTTCCTATTTTGGCGCCACTTTTTTGTCTAGTTTTTAGCGGGAAAATTGACATTTTGAAAATTCAAAAAAAAAAAACCATGAAAATTTGAAACTTTTGGCGCGGGAAAATGAAAAATTTGAAAAAAAATGCAGGAAATTGAAATTTTTGAATTTTTGTTTTGGCGTCACTTTTTTGCCTGGCAAAATTTTCAAAATTTCAATTTTCCCGCTAAAAACTGGCGCCACTTTTTTGCCTAGTCTTTTTTATTCGCCACCTAAAAAACCCCCAAAAAACAAATTTACCTGCTAAATTGGCATAATATTACAACACGGCACCATGAAATCATCCTTCTTTGAGCCAAAATTGTTGAAGGAGCCAAAAAAACTCTGAAAAAATGTCAAAAATTCGCTGTTTCACATATATATCTTAGTTTCTCCACAAGAAAAAAACGTTTCCCGAGACAATGTGCCAAGCCCAATTATCAGAACACCTTTCTTCATTGTTTTCAGGTCTGTTCCAAAAGGATGCGAACATCCTCACTCGATCTCGTCAGAGAATGCGAATGGAGTCGGGACTCGGACTCTGGTAGACGGTACTCGCTCGGAAAGGTGTTCGACACAACAATCTATCGGAATTCGGAATTTTAGAGAGAATACACTATTGAGAGGTTTAGAGAAAACTTATCTTGCCAAAAAAGAGAGAGAGAAGATGTTCCAGATGATTTTAAAAAAATAATGAAGGGGAAAATATAGAAATCATCGTGTCAACAACAAAAAAAAGAAACGTGTCACGTTTTCACGTCGAAATATTTGATTTTATCTTCTTTTTGAGGTAACTTAATAAAATTATTATTTTGTTAGCCGAAAAAAGAATTATGTTTAGAAAAAAACTAACTTAATAGAAATTCAGAAGGAACTGTATGAAACAAAGACAAAGATTTTGGTTTCGTCAAGAAAACTGTGATAATTTCTTGAAATTTTGGCAAATTTTAAACCTTCCTGTAATTGAGCGAAAAATTCTGTCACTAAATATGTAAAAATATTACTATTTGATGAAGAGTGCAAGAAAAAAACAAAAAAAGCAAGAAAAATACAAGAAAGACAAGAAAAATAGAAAACTAAGAAAAAGTTGGATAATGAATGAATGAATGAGCACCGCGAGGTATAGAGAGAGACCGTTGACCCCGCCCACTTTTACAACCCACGCGGTGTGCAAAAAGGGGCGGAGTCGACAATCTAAGTCTCTTCCTGTGCTCATTCATTCATTTATTCATTCTTTATCTTTTCCTTACAATTAGTTTTCTAATATTTTTTTCTTTTTTTCTTGTCTCACCTGATTTTATTCTGGTTTTTTGTTTTGATTAAAAGTGCAACTACTAGATAGTATAACTTTGAGCTCTTGTCCACAATTATCCCAAGTATCCCAAGCTTTGACCAGTTTTTTAATGTCCAAGTCGAAAAACTAAAGATATTTAGGAAAAACTCTATTTAACAACCGCATAAAATATTCACAATTGTCAGGAAAATATTTTAACCGGTAGATTTTTCGAAAAAATAACTTACTTTTGAATAACTCGATCTCCGTTTATATATTCGTTAAGTTTTCGAAACGATTCTCGACGAACCATTGATTGATTTCGTAGACTTGAAGTGTTTTTTCGCTGCAAATATTGAAGAACCTTAAAGTTTTCTGCATGACCATGTTTTTACATTGATTGATCTATTCATTTGCTATTTTAGAACATTGGAACATTCTCAAATCTCTCAAAAAGAAAATAATTTCTATGTGTGTAGTTTTACGTCGCTTCAGTTGTTTGACGCACATATGCACAAAATAAAAATGTTTGGAGTCTAGTTTAAAAAAAGATAAGAAATTCTTCTATTTTTTTTTGTCAGGCAGTTAGTCATAACAATTTCCGTAGGTGATAGTTTTCAAACCAACCCTAAATAATGCTTTTTCTTCGAAATTTTTTCTCATTCCACCTGAAGCACCAAACCGAAGAGGGGTTAATCCACTTTTCTCATATTTTCTCATCGGCCGGTCCTTTAAAAAATGAATGAACGTCTTAAAGTATTAACAATGTTATGGCTCCTCTCATTGTGTGTGAGTGAGTGTGTGCGCAGTAAAATGGGCGTGGCCTACTGAGTGGTTGGGTGTGAGAAGGTGTCTTTCGAGTGGTTCAAAAAAGAAGCGCTCTTGGCTTTATTAAGTGTGTGTAACACTTTTCTACCAACAACTACTACTTCTTCTACTTGAGCAGAGAGATGTGTACAAAGTGTCGAAAACTTTTGGCGGTGGGTGGAGTTAACTCTAGTTTGTCACAAAAATCAAGAAAACTAGATTCAGTTTTTTTCTTCTCGAGGAAGACTTTTTCGGTGCCAAAATTCAGCCAGATCATGTGAAATAGTGTGTAGAATAGAGAGATTTAGACAATTGGCTGATTTTTGGCGCCAAAAATTTTGGTGGTTTTCACTGCGACACAGTTTTCAGGTGTTTCTCAAAAAATTTGAATTTGGCGCCGAAAAATCCACGTGTCAAAAATTTGTCCAAGGCGCGAAAAATGCCACGTGCCAAATTCTTATCGGATTTTTGGCGCCAAAAAACTGACCTCCAGAAAATGCGCGAAATTCAAAAACACCAAATTTTCAGAAAAAAAAAGTTTGAAAAAACTTTAGCGCCAAAAAAATCGCTTCTTGAAAATGCGCGAAAATCAAAAAGTTATTTTTAAATTTGGCGCCAAAAGTTTTCCCACTTCCAGGTGTTTTTTGATGATTTGAAATTTAGCGCCAAAAATTCCACGTGTCGAAATGTCCCGCCAAAATTCTAAAAATTCAAATTTTTTTTTTCCTCATGACATCTTGAACTTTTCCATTTTACTCCATTTGATTAACCGAAAAAAAATCAAAAATTCTTTTCTCTTCTCAGTGACGCACTTTTTCTTCTTTGTTCCATTTTTTCAGAATGCATAGACATATTCAAAAAACAGCTATAGATAAGGTGATTTTTAAACATTTTTTTTCTTTTTCCCGGAAAAAAACCTGCCATTTTTTGTTGTTGGTTGGTTTGGGTCATATTTGGTTATATCTCCAACATTTTCCCCTCGGGACCATTCCATTCATATATCTTTTTCTTCTTGTCGCTTCTCCCATTCTTCTCCTTCTTTCTTCTTCTTACTTTTTCTCATGGATAGTTTTGCAAAATTTGTGAGTCAAAATCTAAAAAAAACTTTTTTTTAAAAATCTATTCCGTTGCGGGGAATCGAACCCCGGCCTTATGGGTGAGAGCCATAAATCCTAACCACTAGACCACAACGGATGATGATAGCGGGTGGTACAATTGTCAAGATGTGTTCGCTATCAAAAAAAATTGTATTTACACAAAACACGATGAAAACCCACACATTTCTCGCACAATTAAGCTTTTTTTGATGTGTCTTCTCGTCATCCTCTTTGTTCTTTTCTTCTTCTTCTTCTTTACTGATCCATTTTAACACCAACAATTTTTTTTGTTGGTGGGAATTTTCAAAAAAGACCCCGCCTCTTTTGGCCAATCGTCAAGTACCTAGAAATACATTTACATATATGTTTTTGCTGGTTCTCCTCTCAAGGGCCATTCCCAACTTATTCTTCTTTTATTGTAGTTTTTCTTTTTTTTCATAAATTTTCATGAAAAAAATTTTTTTTTGCGCGCTGTGCGATGGAGCGCAAATGACTTCCTCTCTTTTATTTTCCCATAGAATTTCTGCATGAAATCTGATCTTTTTGATTGTCCTTCATGCCCTTGGGCCTAATTGTGTGCCATCCTTTTTCGAAAAGCTTTTTTTCCTTTTTTCCAGTGATTGATGACATTTTCAACCGCACACAGCACAAAAAATAGAATAAAATAAAAATAAAACTGAATCCCGATTGGATTTTGATTAATTCTATTGTCTTCTTCTCAATTTTTTCTTGGTGTCAGGCGAAAAAAAATTGGGTCGCCCTATTTGTTATGTATGAGATTTATAAACTCTCTGGTGCTTTTTTAATTTTATTGTGTGTTGTCCGAAAGTTTTTCGAGAAAAAAACACTTTTTTTCTCTAAATCTCTCGTTTCTCAATGCTATTTCGTCAAAGCTAATTTGTACATTTCATCAATTTTTTCAATTCAAAACAATGTAATTTTGTTACGTTTTGTTTTTCTCTGAAGCTCCCATCTCTCTATACGTTTATCAATAGAGCGAGTTTGAT
Source organism: Caenorhabditis sp. 8 KK-2011 (assembly GCA_963572245.1). Taxonomy (NCBI): domain Eukaryota; kingdom Metazoa; phylum Nematoda; class Chromadorea; order Rhabditida; family Rhabditidae; genus Caenorhabditis; species Caenorhabditis sp. 8 KK-2011. The sequence continues at coordinate 1,320,750 of OY751546.1, read as the reverse complement.
TACTTCTCAAGTTTTTAAATTTTTTGATTCGTTGAAATCAAGAAATTTAGTTTGTTTTTCTCTAAATCTATCATTTCTCAATACTATTTCGTCAAAGAAAATTTTTGTCAATAGAGCGAACTTGATCATTTCAAGGTTTTTAGAATTCAGAAAAAATCAAGGGTTTTTTCTCTAAACCTCTCATTTCTCAATACTATTTCGTCAAAAGCAATTGTCGACTTTTTCCCTAATTCTCTCAATTTTGAATTCTATCTCGTTAATTTCTTATCAATAAAGCGAACTTGAGAATTTCATGTTTTTTCTCTAATTCTCTCATTTCTCAACACTATTTCGCCGAAGGAAGATTTTGTCAATAGAGCGAGTTTGGATGTTTGTTTTTTCTTCTTTTTTTCTCTCTCTCTCTCTCTAACGCTCTCATTCTAGAACGCTCTCTCGGTGCATTAAGCTCCGCCCACATTTCTACATAGAGGAGATTGTTTATCAATAGAGCGAACTTGAGCGTTTCAAGGTTTTTCGAAAAATCAAGGAAGTTTTTTCTCTAACTCTCTCATTTCTCAATACTATTTCGTCGAGTGAAGATTTTGTCAATAGAGCGAGCTTTTCCTTTTTCTCTCTAACGCTCTCATTTTCGAATGCTCTCTCGGTGCGTTAAGCTCCGCCCACTTTTTCTACCTTATCAATAGAGCGTTTTCTTTTCAGAAAAATTAGATTTTTTCGTTTTTCCCAAAAACATCACCGAAAATTGTTGTTTTTCTCCAGCTTCGAAAATTGGGTTTGTTTGAAAAAAATCCAACCGAGAAAAAAAAGGTTCATATGTTTTTTTTTGTTCCTTCGAAACTTTCTGCGCATCTTCTTCTCCTCCTGAGCGGCGAAATTTTGACAATATGATTTAGGCTAAACTTTTTCCGCTTTTTCCTTCTTCTTTTTCTTATTTCGTTTCGACTCACGAGAAAGACAAGAATGACAAGTTGTAGTAGCTCACCTCGAAAATGGCCCGGTTATTCGTATACCCAATTTCTCGAGCTATTCCTATCGAATGTAAGTTTTCGGGGCTTTTTGTGTCATAGCGAGACAATAAAAATTGCAAAAAAAAAGTCCCTCATTTCGCTAATCCCCCTATTTTTCAATTCCCCCCATTTTTATAAACACACTGAAAAAAGACGGGGAGGAAAATAATTAGTAGTCGAAAGCATTCCGCTAACGAAGTTAACCCACATTTTTTGGGGTGCACACAACGAATAGCTTTTTGGTTCTTGCCTCTATTTACCATAACACACACTTTAGTTAATGGTTTTTTTTTTTTGACGCTCACCACCGATTTTCTTTGAAGGCCACACACATTGCTTTTTTTTTTTTTTTTGATTGTTTCTATTCTTTTCCGGTCATGGATTTTTGCGCGCGCGAAATTGTTTTGGAATCATTTTTGTGGGGTTTTTTTTTCCACACAGATTTTGGTTCCCACGTTGTCGCGCTTAGATTTGAGGTAGGAAAGTTTTGTGAGAAGTTTTTTTGAGCTTCAAATTTTCTAACTTTTTTTTTGGTTTTTACTTTTCTGATTTTGATGCAGATCCGAAATTGGACACTTCATTTTTGGGCCCGAATTTTTGAGCCTAAGTTTTTGGGCTCAAAGTTTTCTGGTCAGAAAAATGTATATTTCAACATTTTCGGGCGGGTCGGTCTGATTTTTGGTGCAGGCCCGAAATTTTGAGCCTCAAATTTTAGGCTCAAAATTTTTTGACCCAAAAAATGTTGGTTTTCACATTTTCTGCCCGGTCTGGTTTTTGGTGTAGGCCCGAAAATTGCCACTTTATTTTCAGGCGCAAAGTTTTGATTTTCAAATTTTGAGCTCTAGAATTCTGCCCCGAAAAATGTTGGTTTTCACATTTTCGGCCCGGTCTGATTTTTCAGAGCAGGCCCGAAATTTTGAGCTTCAAATTTTTGACCTAGATTTTGGCTCTCTCAGAATTTCCCATTTTCGGTCCAACTTTTTAAGGCGCCAAAAATTAGCTTTCAAAATTTTCAGGTAACTTGGCTCGAATTTTTAGCCTCTAATTTTTCTCAGACCCACAATTTATTTTTCCGGTCTGATTTTTTAAAAACTATGTTTGGCCTCATTTTTAATCCCTAAATTTTTCGACCCGTTTTTTTGAGAAAAATTTCTGACCCGATCCCATTTCTGACCCGATCTCTAGCCCCGCCCAAAATAATAAAAATCTGAAAAAGCTCTCAATTTTTTTTGTTGTTTGACGAAACCATTAAAGGACTTTTTTTTGTTGTCTGTTTGATGGGCAGCTAAGTATTTCCATCCAGAAGCAAAAAAATATGTTTGTGGCCCCCAGAAGCGCCAAAAAAAATCTGCTTTTTCTTCCTTCTTCCCCCCTTCTTCTCCCATTCTTAGCTTTTTATTTGAGAAAGCGAGAAAAAATTCGATTAGGACGACTCCAGTCAGCTTCACACCATCTCTTCCTCTATTTTTTTTTCTTGTCACCCCTCTTCCCACTATGAACCATACTACTGTACTGCGCGTTGATCCTGAATCCGAGTATTTTGATGTTTCACCACCGCCGGTTGGTCAAAAACTGCACCAAAAATACTTCTAAACTCAGAAAAAAAATATGATTTTTGTTGTAGATGGAAGGCGGATCAGGATGGACCGAATCATTGGAGAAGGACTTTGACAAGGCGTTCGTTTCACTTGATCTTTTGTTGGGCGAAATTGATTCGGATCAAGTGGAAATAACGTATGAAGGACGACAAAAAATGACGTCGTTGAGTGCTTGTTTTGCACAAATGATGCATAAATCGCAGTGGATGATGCATACGATCAACAAACAGGAAAAGGTTTGTCTAAGCCTAAACCTAAGCCTCAATTTTCACCAACTTAGAATTGACGTAGTCTGGAAGCTTGAGTCTAAACCTATACCTAGATTTACAAACTACATTTTTCTCTAAATCTCCCACTTTTTTTCGGTCCGGCCCGAAATTTTTGGACGATTCTGTTGACCTAGAAATTTATGGGCGGAGTCATCAATTTTTTTTGATTTTTGGAAAAATGGGCGGGGCAAACTACAGTACATTTTTTTAAATACATAATTTTTGGCCTAGTCAGGCCCGAGCCCAAAATAACTGGTCAGGTTTGATTTCGTGAAAGTGGGCGGAGCTTAAAATATTGAGCACATTTCTATTGGTATCGATTTTTTTCAGTGAAAAATTAGTTCTTTCTCTAAACCTCTCATCTCTCAACGCTATTTCTACATAGAGAAAATTTTTTATCAATAGAGCAAACTTGAGCATCACAAGGTTTTTTGAATTTTAAAAAATCAAGGATTTTTTCTCTAAACCTCTCATTTCTCAATACTATTTCATCGAAGAAGATTTTGTCAATAGAGCGACTTTGGATGTTTGTTTTTTCTTTTTTTCTCTATCTCTCTCTAACGCTCTCATTTTCGAATGCTCTCTCGCTGCGTTAAGCTCCGCCCACTTTTTTTCTTATTGACTGATTAGTGGAAAAAATTATCGATTTTTTGAGTTTTTTTGCGCGGCTCAAAAAGTCTCATGGTTCCAGGAGCTCACCTCAATGCGAAGCGAAATGATCGAAGCTCAATCAGCGCGACAAAGTATGGAGAAAGAAGTGGAGCAATTAATGCTCCAAGTGCACACATTACAATGTCAACTTCACTCCAAAACAGCTCCCCATGAATCGGACATGATCAAGAAAAAGCTGGAGACACAACTCACCCAATTTCGCACCGATCTGATGCAAGGCTTGAGCACAGTTTGCGAACTCGACTTGTGTCGAAAAGAGTGCGAACGGCAAAAGAAGACGATTCAGGCGTTGGAGACGGAGGTGTTCGGCGCACGTCTAGCCGCCAAATATCTCGACAAAGAGCTCGCCGGTCGAATACAACAAATCCAGTTGCTCGGCCGAAACATGCGCGGCGTTGAACACGATCGGCTGTGGAATCAGCTCGAAGCCGAGATACATTTGCATCGACATAAGACGGTGATCAGAGCGTGTCGTGGGAGAGGAAGTACGAAGAGGTTGTCGGCGCCGTTGCGGCATGATTTTAAAATGTTGCGCAAGCGGAATGGTGTTGGGAAGAGTCGCAAGGTTACGCTTATCAAACATCCTCATGAAGGATTGGGTATTTCTATTACGGTTTGTCGTTGTTTTTTTTTTCTTGAAAAGAAAAATTTCGAAAAAAAAAATGTTCGTGGCCGAGCGGCCGTGTCGGTTGCTAGGCCATCTTTTCTTTTTTTTTTCTTTGATTTCCATAAAAACAGAAAACCTACGATGTTCTAATAGTTGGTGAACGTTGTTCACATGTAAATTAGCAAGTGAAACTTACGAAAAATTGGTATTTCAAGTTTTTTTTTGGAAGAAAATAAATAAAAAAGTGTACGGTATGCAATGCAAATGTGCAAACACCGTGACGTGAAGATGCACAACAATTGTATTTTTTTTTTTTGAAAAGTCGGAAACCCTATTTTCGGATATTTCGAATGGAAAAAAGCAAAAGCTTTCTCTCTAAGTCTCTCATTTTCCCATAGTATTTTGTCAAATAGCCGGAAAGTTACAGAAAATTCGAATTTTTTGTGTTTTTCTGGAAAAATGTCAATTTTGACTTCAAGTTTTTAGTTATACACTTTTTTGACAACGATTCTTGTAGGGTGGATCAGAACACGCGTTGCCAATCGTGATATCGGAAATTCAACCAGGTCAACCGGCCGATCGATGCGGTCAAGTGTTTGTCGGCGATGCGATCCTGTCCGTTAACGGTTACGATTTGCGAACTGTCAAACATCAAGAGGCTGTCGACATACTCAGCGGACAACAAGGCGATCTCGATTTGGAGCTGGTTTTTGTGTGCCCCGACGAGGATAGTGATGATGATGGTACGGTGATGATTGAGCATAGTGACGGGTCAATGTGAGTTTTTATCATGTTTGTGTTTTTTCCTAATTTCTATGTTTTTAGTTATAATCTCTACCACACAGAGGAACCGTCATCTAGCCGTTCCTCAACTGCTTCTCAAAACAATTCCGAAGAAACGCGATGTTCTTGATCTCTCCAAAAAAATTTCAAACTCAAAACTTCAATACGGTTCAACTGCTTTACTAGAAAATTACGGTGCTGTAAAAAAAACATAAATATTTATTATATTAACAGGCGAGCAAAAAAATCAATAAATATTTACAAAATCACAGAAAAGGACCCAGGGGAGACTAGAAGTTTGAGAATTGAATTGAATTCAATGATGAGTCGAACATCACTTGACGAATTGGAGATATCACCTCCACTTTACGATGTTGTTCAGTGTCGGCGAAAATTTGAGATGTTTTGATTATTCCATTATTGGCAATTGTCATCAAGTCTTCCGTCATTTGAACAACTTGTTTGTTAGCTAATTGAATATTGAGGCGGCTAGAAAATAATGTTTTTGACCAGAGAGTATGAAAATATTCAAAAAAAAAAAAAAATTTTCCTCGCGCTTTCAATAAATGTATGTACCGACATCCCACAGGATCCTTATGTGACATTTTTTTGATCAAAAATAATTGGTGAAGCATTGGAGAAAAGGTCACACCTGTTGTTGTTATTTATGATGTTATCAATACTACAATAACAACAGATGTGACCTAATTAGACCTTTTTCACACCTCATAAAATTTGAACTCTCTTTGTGCCGCCTTTGATCCCGACCACTCAAAAGGGAAAAGGTCACACCTGTTGTTGTTTATGATGATGTTATCTATAACAACAAGAACAATAACAACAACATATGGTGACCTAATAAAAGTAGTAAACACATTTTTTCACACCTCATAAAACTTGAACTTTGTTTGTGTCGCCTGGATTACTGTACAACAGGCTTGGTCGTAAGCCGCAAATTTTTCGAAGAGCCTTTTAAAAAATGAAAAACTGCTTTTCTTGATAAAAGTATGAATTTTTACCGTAATTTTCAGATTATAAATTCAAAAAAAAAAACTATGATTTTTTTAATATTCCCGAATGTCATCTAATTAGGGTCAAAAAAGGCTCTTCCGACAAAAAAAAACTCACTTTTGTGTATCCATCAGCTCATGCTTTATAATTTTCTCACATATAATCCTATTCAGTTCCGAATTGAAGAGTGGTATTCCAAACACACATTCCAACAACAAAAAATCGTCAAATTCGCAACTTTCCGGTAAACTCGTCAGTATTTCACCATCATACCCATCTGTGTCATTACGCGCTCTTCCACTCACTTCGCGACACTTTCCACTCATATCATCCGACGTTGCCGTGAACGATTTTTTAATCAGCACAAAATACCCAGCCAAACTTTGAATACCGATCAATTTCGAGAGTTTTTGAATAGCCGGATGATTTGAGAACGATTCATTTTGTTGTTCATTCAGATCGAAGGGGAATGGCACATAGATTGGTGGTTCCGACGGGTAGCATTGCACCAAAACCGGCGAGCTCGTCAATAAATCGTTGAGCGCGAAAAGAGCATTTTGGGCGGATAAAACTTGTGAGTCATGTTTCGGACTGGTTATCAATAACCTCTCCGAATTGGATTTTGTCAGAATTCTCGGCATTGATAGCAACCTAGTTCCATGGGGAAGATAAATACTACTAGGGCCATTTGAGCATGCCGAGTAGATGGCTAGTCTAAACCAGGGTGAGCATGTCTCAGCGTTCGGCGGTCCGATGAACGGAATCGACGAGACCGGAACAGCACAGGCTTCCAAAGACAGCGGTGCCATGGCGACGAGAATTCCATAACTCTTCGCCAAAACGCGTTGTCGGCTCATCGCGTCGAGTGTGAGAAGGCTCTCACCGCGAACCAAATCCGCTTCACGTCCTTGCCGTAGACTTTTCAACGAATCGAGTAGGGCGGTGGCGTGCATTGAGTAGCGTTGCGCATCGCCTTCCGCAAACTGATTCACACTTTCCAGATTGTCGAGAAAATCGCGCATTTGTTCGTCGGCCAATTTGCCGACTTCGAATAACGTTACAGCGTGACCCTTTAAAAAATGTATGTTGTTTTTTTGCACACCTAGGCTAAGATGGCACCAAAATTTCTCAATTTTAATGATGTGTGTAAAAGAGTCTTATTATATCTAGGTCACCATCTGTTGTTATTGTTATCGACTACCTCATCAACAACAAAAGGTGTGAAATCTTCCCATTTGGAGAGTCGGGGTCAAACTACATTATTTCCTGACCAATTTTTTTTGCTCAAAAACGTATTTTTCTGAAAATTTTGATGGAAAGTCATAGTTTGCAAATTTTCGTGACGAGAACTATATTTTTTTGTATTCTCCCAGACACCAAAAAAATGAACCCGCTGGGTTTTTAATTCGAAAAGTTACGACAAAAACCTTACCTTCAATGACGCAGACAAATTCCCCATCATCAGAAACGCGGTCAACGTTGAATCGAAAATAAACGCAGCTCTGTTCACTGTTCCAACATCTGACGTATTTTGCGCAGACGAAGCCACACTCTGAAAAAATGGTTTTTAAAAATCGATGAGAGTTTTCGGAAATACAGACATAACACAAAGTATAGCGCCTCGCATCCCGTCTGCTGTCGGTCATACATTTTTAAAATCGATTATTCTAGAGAGAGCAAAAGCGCTCATATCATTATAATTTTTCTGAACTCTTCTGGAAGATTATGCTCAAATCAATAAATCTTACCTCTGATGATAGATTGTTTATAGATGGGTTAGGAGACGATGCGCGCAATGAATTCTTCTCCGAAACCGGTGATAAAAGTTCTTCACTATCATCATCATCGTTGATCATAAGTGTGCGCGTCAATTCGTTCAAATCCTCATTTGTGCTCATTGACATGCTCATATTTCTGAAGAACATTTATGCATTTTCGAGCAAAAAAAAAACTAGGGATAAAACTAACGGTGTTGGTGAAGTTGGTGACGTTGGCGATGATATTGATGGATTCCAGGATGTATGAATTTCCAAGTTTTCCACACCGGTGACTCGTTTTTTAGCGAATCCAAGACGACAGAAAAGACTTATCGCGTTTTTACACAACTGGAGGTCGATGTGAAGAACTTGTGACATCTGAAAATCTCGTTTTTCTATTTATCACCTATAGAAAAAAAGGAAAAATAGAGTTTACCTCTAGAACAGTTGTTTGATCATCAATCGCCACGAATATTTTATAGAGAAGAGTTTCGAAATAGTCACCGAGCACTCGATTCATCACGAAACCGTCCAATGGAGCAACTGAAGTTTTTTTTTGAAAATTATTTTTAGTTCGGCTCCAAAATTAAGAAAAAACACAGTACCCATTTAAAGGAACACAGCGTTTTTTTCATTGAAAAACTTACTTGTAGCACAACCCTGTTCACTCATTTTTCCGTTTTGCTTGAAATTTTTTTGAAAAAATGGGTGTTAGATACGCAGGTTGTGCTACAATTAATTTTTTTTGATGAAAAAAACGTTATGTTTCTTTAAAAATTACGATTTTCGTTGTTTTTCTCGATTTTAGACGGCAAATTAAAAATATTTCTCTTACCATAAACATAGTCATTGTCATAAACCGGAACATCAAAATAAATCAATCCTCGATTGAACAACGATGCAACTATGGGGTATTTGATCAAACCTGAAGAACAAGGACCACTATCGAGAAGAGCGTCAATGACTCGTTTCTCTTCATCGGGAAGAACTTTAATATCAGACTCTAACACTGATCCAACACATGTTAACCACCACGGTTCTATTGTTAGCTATAAAAACCATTGCACACTCACACAAAAAATGACACGCGAAACATTCAACATACCTTAGCTGGGACTTGTGGCAGAAGCTCTTTTGCCGTTTTGTTGCGCCGCAAAAATTTTCGATTCGATCTTGTTTGATTCATCAAATCTATGTATTGATTTCGACCAATTCCGAGAAGTCTCATCGCATCGGCGGCTGTGAAATTTGGCAGAGAATCGTACGATTTCTCAGTGTTGAGCATTTCCTGAAGAGAAGAATGAGGATTTTAATTTTAAAAAAATTGACTCGCCGATAGAATATTTACATAATAGCTAAATGCTGAAATCCTGAGCTCGGTGACTATAATATCTGATAAATGGTATGGGAAAAGCATGAAGTGAGATTCGGAAAACCTCATCAATTGCTCATAGTATAGCTCTTCACTCTTTTTGATATGACGAACTGTAAAAAAATGATTTTTCTTAATTAAAAAAAGTAAAAGCAACTCACCTAAATTGCCCTTATATCTCAATTGGTTCCTAATCGAATAATCGAAAACTCTTTTTTCATATTCCTTGGAAGAATTTCCTAGAATTATTCGAACATCTTCGGGTAGTTTTTGCCATGGAATATTCTCCCGTATACATGTTTCAATTTCCATTGCGGAATGCAGGCATGAATCGATAACGTGAGCTTTTTGTTTGCAAAAAAAACGTTGCAAACAAAAAAGGAAATAAAAATATTCGACTGGAGGGTACGGTATGCAACTGATGTGTGCAAACACTCTCACGTCACATTACGGAATAAAATTTGAAAATAATTTTTTTTCGAAATTTTGGGAATTTTTCAATTTTTAAAATTAAAAACGTGTTCTCAATTTTACAGATGTCAAAAAATGAAAAGAAGGAGTACAGCGTTTTCTGGTCACGGTTTCAAGAAAAACCACAAAACTCGCCGAAAACGCCAAAACAAGAAGCGATTCTCAAGTAAATTAAAAAATGGTCAGTTAACATAATCATAAATTCCCAGAAACAGTGATACACCAAACACCGACAATGACAATATCAAAGTAGAAGTAAAAGAATACAAAAGGCCGAAACGAAAGCGAGCTGTCATCAAAAATGACGAGTTTGATCAGTTGCCAATGTGTGGAGTGCCAATTCGATTGCCAGTTGGATTAAAACCCTATCCTTCTCAAAAATTGATCATGGTTCGAATTTTGACAGCCATCAAGAATAATATGAACGTCTTGGCTGAGAGCCCAACAGGAAGTGGAAAAACAATGGCATTATTAGCATCGACTTGCGGATGGTTGAGAATGTATCAAGATCAGAGAAAAGTGGCTAGAACCAAATGCCAGATACACGGGGATGATGCGATTTTGGTTAAATCTGGTAATTTTTACCATGATGGAAATTTCAAAATTCAGTGTTTTTAGAACCTTCCACAGATAAGTCTTTGATCAAAAGTGAGATAGAAGACAGCAAAACTTCTGTTAAAACAGATGCGTGTAAGTTGGTCATAAAATAAGGCTTACAATCAACATGACATGTTTAGTGGAAAATCAATGGATAGAAGATTTCATGCCCTACAAAGACGATAACACACCAAAAACCGAGACAAGTATAGATGAAAAAACAATAGAGGAACCAGTTTGCACTTGTCTCCCAAGAGTTCGCATCTATTACGGAACACGAACACATAAACAAATCGCTCAAGTTGTCAAAGAGTTTAGTCGACTTCCGTACGCTGGAATCATCAAGTATGTGCAAAAGGGGTGATGCGCCTTTAACCATCACATTTTGCAGACATACAATTTTAGCGAGTAGGGAACAATCGTGTATTAATCCACAGGCCAGAAAAAGTGCAGATATTTCACAGTATTGTAAAGAAGTGAATAGTACTGATGGGGTAGGTCTCGCGAAATTTTCGCAAATTTTGAGGAAAATGTCTTCAGATTGGGTGTAGTTTCAAAACAGCGATGAGAAATCGATACGAAAAAGCTGGAGCTCTTCGATCTCATTTAGAATACAATGTAAGTTCGGCGCGTAAACTACATTGTTTGGACATAGGCTAACTTGAGTTTTCGTAAAAACACGCTAAAATACTTGGGATAATTGTAGACAAGCGCTTAAAGTTATACCCCTTAGTAGGTTCATCAAGAGTTACACAAAAAAAAATGACTGAAAATCATAAAAAAGAGAGCTAATATGATTTATGCTATAAAAATGAAGACAACCGTACCATGCGATGATCAGTGCAAGGACACAACAAAAAAACGAGAATCAAAACGAACGAGACAAGAAAGAAAGAAAATAATGTTAGAAAAATAAGCTAGAAAAGAAGATAGAATGAATGAATGAGCACAGGAAGACACACAGATTGTTGACCCCGCCCACTTTTTGCACGCCGCGCAGGTGCTAAAATGGGCGGGGTCTCTCTGTATACCGCGCGGTGCTCATTTATTCATTCATTCCTCACTTTTCTCTTAGTTTTCTTATATTTTTTCTTGCTTTCTTGTTTTTTGTTTTTTCCTTCCGTTTATTGAATGGTACGGTTTTCTATTTCTGACCATAAATCGTATTTGCCTCTTTTCCATGCTTTTCAGTCATTTTTCTTAATTTCTTTTCGTGTAACTCTTAATGGAAGGTAGACCTACTAGGAGAAGCTCTTGTCAACAATTATCCCAAGTACCATCACTCTTTTGATTTTTATTTTGAAAACATAAAAAACCTGGCTCAAAAAATTATTTCGATCAAAAAGTGTTAATTTTCAAAATTTTGATAACCTAAAAACTTCTGAAGTTAACAGGGTACTGTAGTGTTTGACACTGATGCGATTGTCGACACTTTGGCGACATCTTCTCCCCAATTGTGCCCATATTTTTGTACGACTCGAGTGTTGACACAAGACGCTGATTTGATTTTTTGCCCGTTTTCATATCTTGTCGATCCAATTATTCGAAACTCGTCAGATGTTCATGTCAAAAATTCGATTGTGGTTCTTGATGAAGCGCACAATATCGAGGATACGTGTCGAGATGCGGCCAGTTTCGTTTTCTCCGAAAAAGAGCTAGACGATGCAATGTTCTCCTTCAAAAATAAAAGTAAGATTTATCTCCTTTTTCGATAAAAAACTTGATATTTTCAGAAATCGCAATTGATCAAGCACTTGATGGTGAGCTCAGTCATACGGGTGCTGATGCGTTCGAAGAAAAAATTAATGATAGAATGGTGATAATGAAAGATATTCGGGAGAATTTGGTGCTTCTCGAACACTTGATGCTCGAAATTTTACGATGGGTGAAAAAATTGGCAGCGGGTTCTAAAGAAAAAGGGAGAGACGGCTTGAAAAGTTCAACATTGTAAGAGCTATCAACCAAAATTCTGGAAATAATTGATTTTTCAGAACATCTACCAGTTTGTTTGCTTCTTTGACGGATGTTGAATTAGGAATCGATTTGTATACGCCGGCTAATACACCGAGGTATTCGAAAATAATGGTAAGTGATCAGTTATGAAGTGTATTAGAAAAAAAACTGTTTAGGGTGCCTTCAATGCTCTTGCAGCGCACAATGAAGAAATGCAACAGTACGATGCGTTCAAACCGAGTGCGACAGCTATTGTATGTGTTGAGAAATGGTTGTATTTTCAGTCGTATTTTGGTCAACCTGATTATCAAATGACGTATCGTGTCAATTTGACAATTGAGCCTGTTCAGCAGAAGAATTCGTTTTATAAAAGTAGGAATAATGTGGATGGTGGTGCTCTCAACAGTACGGTATGTTTTCTCACTTTTTTCTCAAGAGAAAAATTTTTGTCATTGAAAGGGACCTAAAAAAATTAGGAGTGTTTGACAATTTTTCGAAAAACAACCCGATTTTTTGAAAATTTCTAAAAAAATAATTGAATTGAACGTTTAAAACGTGAACATTCCGTGATACTACTCTTGTTTTTGTAGTTTCACGTCTCTTTTCTTTCAAAAAATTGTTCCAAAAAATAGGAAAAAAAATTGTCACTTTTAATGTCGACAAAAAAAAAGGAAAACTGTCCCAAAATCTGACTAAAATTGAAGGAACATGTTAGTTTTTTTAGTTTTCGTGACGAGACCCACAGTTTTAGAACTATTTTCAGATGAATTCCCGACAGAATGGAGCTGGGCCTCGAAACATGAAGTACGCCGACGATGATTTTAGCAATGATTCGCACGATGTTTCAAACACTTGGCTGAATCAGTCAGGATCGTCGAAAAACGACACATGGATCGATTCGAATCGCCCACCATCCGGACATCAACCAATCGCGCCCGGTTGTAAAACGACTGTCAGCCTGTGGTGTATGAGTCCTGCGTTGTCGTTCATCGACGCATTTTCGTCATCGCGAAGTGTGATTCTGGCGTCGGGAACACTGTGTCCCATGGACACGCTGAAAACCGAACTCGGCATGGAGTTCAAACAACAAATGGAGGGAAGTCAGGTGATTGCGAAAGAGCGCATCTTTGCCGCAGTGTTGCCGATTGGACCGGGTGGAAATCGTATTCAGTGCACTTATCGAAACACGTCTGATGAGAATTCGCCGTTTTATGATGAGCTGGGTGCGATTATTCAGTGAGTTTGAGTTTTGAGAAAGTGGTCCAGACCTTGTATTTCCACTTTTTAGAACTGGAAAACTGGTCCAGACCTTGTATGACCTACTTTCCGTGAATTTCGGGCCCTCGGACTACAATCTCATCGTTTTTTTGCAGGTATGTGTGCACCAACATTTCCGCCGGAATTCTTTGTTTCTTGCCAAGTTATCGTGTGCTAGACCAGTTGAAAATTCACATGGAAAAAAGGTGTCGAATGAAAGAAATCGAAATGAAAAAGGTTGTTCTATGCGAGCCGAGAAGGTCTTCAGAGCTGGCCGGAATGATGAAAACGTTCGACGAGGCGATTTTCAATCCAACCAAATTCGGCTCAACAATCAACGGCGCGCTAATGTTTGCCGTCTTTCGCGGCAAAGTTTCGGAAGGTATCGATTTTGCGGACGATCGGGCGCGCGTCGTCATCTCGGTCGGCATTCCGTTTCCCAGTTCCGCCGACGAACTGGTGACGGCGAAACGCATCTACAACGACGAGAACAGCAAGTCGTTGGGCATTCTGAACGGCGAAGAGTGGTATGTGACGCAGGCGTATCGAGCGCTCAATCAGGCGCTTGGGCGATGCTTGAGACATAAAAATGATTGGGGTGCGATGTTGATGATTGATGAGAGATTGGAGAGACAGACGAAAGAGATGACCGCTGGTAGGATAGTTTTTTTTTTCGAGTTTTCATTTGTACTAATTTATTTGCTAAGGAGCATCATCGGCTCGTGTGTCGAAATGGATTCGAGAGCAATTAAAATCGTATCCAAGTTTTCAACAGTTTAACAATGATTTCCGTGAATTCTACGTCAGAATGAGAAGTGAAGATGAGAATCGTGTTAGCCCTAATGTCAAAAAAGAGATCAAAACCGAATCAACATAACTTTTTTTTTAAATCCTTGCTTTTAAATATTGCATCGTGTGAAATAGATTTTACTTTTACAAAGTTACTTTTTGCTGAATTTCGAAAAATTCCGGATAATTGTTTACTCCGCGATAATATCTTAAAGCTTTGAATATATTTCAATTTTTATTTCCTTTCAGAAGTAGTTCAGAATGGATAACAGATTTTTACTAGAAAGCGTGACTATTATAAAGAAATCTATTGCGGTGCGGCACAAAGTGGTAGAATTGAAAATCAATGTCAATGAACTCACTTTTGAAATCAAGCAAAAGGATTTGAAGGTTTGATCCAGCCTAAAATTTAATATTCAGCTTTTTTCAGGTGAAAAAACCAATCAGCCTGTTCAAAAAAAGAAAATTGAAAGACACTGGTGTTTTGCTCATTCTACACGGGATAAAGGAATCGTAAGTTCACCCTGAAGTGTTTTTTCGCAAACAATCTTTTTTCGCAGAGATACGCTCAAGTTCCATTTTCGTGAAGGAGACCCGAACATTGCTATTGTGGCTGGATGTTTCAATAGAATGCTGAAGATTCCGAAAGGTTTGTTTTTTTCATAGAAAAACTGTTTTTGACACATACCTGTCACAGGAGGTAGAAAATTATCGTGACAAAATTTCAATATTTTTTTGACCAACACAGACAATTTGAGATGGATCCATAAAGTACAAAAGTGAAAAATGGATTCGTAATGAATCCGAAAAGTATCCTTTTCTATGATTTTTTGAGGATATGGATCCGTTAGTTGTCCTTTTTGGGTCCATTTTTGAGTGTTGTACTTTATGGATCCATTCCAAATTGTCTGTGAAGTTTCACATTAGGAAATTTTTAAAATTTAGAAGTATTTTGGTTAAATTTTCCGGTTTTCTCTATATTCACAAAATTTTTGAGAATTTTTGTTTTGACACAGAAATTTCGGTATTTCCAGCAAGTTGACATCATTTTTTCAGAGACACCAACCATTGCATCTGAGCTAGCGAAATTGTTGTCAGACAATTCATCTAAAGTAAAGGTAGGAGTTCTTATTTCTCTCATTCACAACATTTTAGAAAAAAAAACTTAGGTTAGTTCACGTGTTTTTTAAGTCCAGAAAGTTCACGTTTTTATTAATTCAAAATACTATTTTTTGCAAGGGCCTAGGATAATTGTGGACAGGCAAGAGCTCAGAGTTATGAGGGCGAAACAGAAAATACGAGAGTCAAAATAAACGAAACAAGAAAGAAAGAAAACAATAATAGAAAAATGAGCAGAAGGTAAAGAATAAATAAATGAATGAACACCGCGCGGTATACAGAGAGACCGTTGACCCCGCCCATTTTTCACACCTTTCACACCTGCGCGGCGTGCAAAAAGTGGGCGGGGTCAACAATCTTTGTGTCTTCCTGTGCTCATTCATTTATTCATTCTTTACCTTTTTCTCATATTGTTTTCTTGCTTTTTTTGTCTCGTTAGTTTTTCTTCTTATTTTTTTGTTGTTTCGTCCTTGCTCATATCTTCAATTTCTGACCATACATTATTGGCAGTTTTTGTTTTAAATTTTAGTGTCCTCTTATACATAGGTTAAAAGTTCTACCTCTTTTGGTCTCTTATGCCCAGTCTTTTTTAAAACTATCTCTTAAAATGATCATTTTTGTAGCCTGTTTGCTTATTGGAAAACAACAATTCATCCGATTCAGATGATTTGAAAGCGAGAGAAGCGCGAGATTTATTTCCAATATTTTTGTAGATTGAAAATTTAGCCCAAAGTTAGTTTGTTATAATAAAAATGTGCCATGTCTATGAGATTCCAAACCTTTTGTCACGATTATCTCTCACGCCGGGAGATTGGGATACTATGCTGATGATTGAGGAGATGACCACTGGTAAGATGTTTTTGTATTCATTTTTATAACTCAATTTTTCTTAAGATGCAGAATCGAGTCGTGTTTCCAACAGTGTCACAATTATTTCAGTGAATTCTCTAGGAGAATGAGAAAACTGAAAAAATGGAATCAATGTCATAACTTTTTTGAATGTTCGCTTTTCAATATTTCATCGTGTTAAATAGATTTTACTTTTTTTTTGTTGAATTTCGAAAAATTCCGGATAATTATTTACTCCGTGATAATATCTTAAAGTTTCGAATATTCTTCAATTTCTATTTCCTTTCAGAAGTAGTTCAGAATGGATAACAAGTTTTTACTAGATAGCGTGACTTTAATTAAGAACTCTGTTCCGGTAAGTCACAAAATGGTAGAATTGATGGTCAACGTCAATGAACTCACTTTTGAAATCAACAAGAAGGGTTTGAAGGTTTGAATCCAGCTCAAAAATTCATATTCAGTTTTTTTTCCAGATGAGAAAACCGATCAGCCTGTTCAAAAAGCGGAAATTGAAAGACACTGGTGTTTTGCTCACTCTACAAGGAACAAATGATTCGTGAGTTTATGCATGGTATTTTCCAAAAACAGTTTCTTTTTCCAGAGAAACTATCAAGTTCCATTTTCGGAGTGGGGACCCAAACATTACTGTTGTGGCGCAATGCTTCAATAAAATGTTTGAGAGTTTAGAAAGTTTGTTTCCTTTTTGGTCGTCAACAAATGTAACTTTCTAGAGTCATCAAAAACTCCATCTCAACCCATAAAACTATTGCCAGAACATTCGTCGTCTAGAGTAAATGTAAGATTCATCTATCCCCCCCCCCCCTTATCCAATTTCTGTTTTCCAGCATCGACCATGTAGTCTGATACGAACCGATACCTTCAAGGTTGGTGATTTTTCAATACTTTATTGATATGATGGTAATTATTCTAGTCTGTTTGCGCATCAGAGAACAGCTCGCAAGCTTCGGATTATTTGAAAACGAAAGAAGCGCATGAATTGTTTCCGATGAAGGCTATGGAGAATCAAGCCGCACCTTTATCACTATCTCCCGCCAGATCACCGTTGAAGTCGAGAAATCAGACGGTGTCGAAATTGGAACAAATTCGAAATTGTGCCAATGAGAGGTGGGTCAGGTTTTGTTTATAGTTTGGAAAATATGTGGATTCCACAAGGGAGTGGTGTAGGTCATTTCATAGAGTTTTGGACGCTGAAAAAGATGACGTTTTTCAAATTTTGCGAAACTCTTCTCGAAATTGAGACATCGAGATTTTTATGAAAAACAAAAATCTGAAAATCCTGATATAAATTGATTCCGAGAATGCTAGCTTACGCCTAATTAGGTGAACGTTGTAGTCCTCCTAAAATGTTTTAGCTTAATTCTGAAAAACTCGTCAAGCTTCCAAAATTTCTCATCAGATCAAAAATAAATTCATTGAAAAAAAAACGTGAACACTCATAAAAATGTAGGTCAAACTTGATTGTATTTTTTGACGCCGCGTTTCTCAAAGTTTTCAGTATTTTTCCTTTTACTAAAAATGAATGTTGTAACGTTTTCATACTTGGGATAGCCTGGCCAAATGACCACATGGGGTATAACAAGCAAAAAGAGTCAGAACAAACGCGACAAGAAAGAAAGACAACTATATTTCAAAACTGAGAGAAAAGTGAAGAATGAATGAATGAGCACAGAGAGACACATCGGCTGTTGACTCCGCCCCTTTTTACAACCCACGCCGCTTGTAAAAAGGGGCGGAGTCTATAGCCAATGTGTGCCTCCATGTGCTCATTCATTCATTCATTCATTCTTCGTCTTTCTCTTAGTTTTACAATATTGTTTTTTTCTTTTTTGCCTCGTTTACTTTGATCGTTTTTCCTTTTGTTCTTCTTTTTTTGAGAGAGGCTGCCCTACTAGGGGGGTTTAACTTTGAGCTCTTATCCACAATTATCCCAAGTATGAACGTTTCTTGTCGTACCAAATAACCCCAGAGTACTTCTCACTATTAAAAGTTCAAATTTAAAGGTGAAAAATGAGATTTTCTGCTCAAAATTTGGAGCAGATTTTTGAACTTCACTTTTTAATTGAACAATTCTCAAAATATGAATTATTTTCAGCGCTCATCCTAGTCCATCATACTCAATGCCAAAGAATTATAAACTACAAACCACTCCAAAGGCATATGCTCCATTCTCAACAAAAACTCCAACTCCCAAAAGTTTCACCCAAGTTCAAAGCCCGAAATCTAGACCTCCGATTTATCAGGCGAAACGGAAGACAATGCTCAATTACGAAGAGATTATGGTGGTAAACTCACCCAAAATTCAGAATCGAAAGTGAGAAATTTCGAAATTTTCAAGTAAATAAAAAAAATACATTTTTCAGGCAAATTGAAGCGACACCTCTACCAGTTTTGGAGAAAATCAATAGTGAAAATAGTGGTAGTGTGGAAGTGGACAAGTTTGGATATAGAAAGTATGTTTTTTATTTCTTGATGACCAGAAAAAATGGTTTTAGACTCATCAATATAGGCAATTCCTGCTATATGAACTCGACACTCCAAGCATTGTCGGCGATCGATCAGTTCACATTTCGAATGCGTCAGGTTCATCGGTATTTGGTGTTCAGAGAGGACGACATTAAGAAAATGACAACGGAGGGACAACAAAAATTAGAATTGTTGTGAGTTGAAGTTTACGGGAGGGAAATTTCGAAACCGCATGGAATTTTTGAAAAAATTTTATCCGAAAGTCCCGTGGGAGAAAAAGTTGGGAAAGAAATCAGAGAGAGATCAAAAATATCGAATTTTCTGAAATTTTCGGACCCAAGCCAGGTTTTTTTTCGCAATTTTTCAAAACATGTGTGTGCCGACATCTCGCGGGTTTCGGTCTCATCTTCAAATCCGGGTTCTTTTTTGAGGAAAAACTGCGATTTTTTAAAAATTCCACTTTTGAAATGTCCTGCGCCGAGTTGAAGACGTTGGTTTTTTTGAAATTCCAGTTTTTTCCAGAAAGTTGACATGTCAAATTTTGTACAATCTCAAAGCAACGCTCTCAAAACCCACCCGAAAATCGATCCCAACTGAGGAGAAGATGTTGACTGATGTTCGTAACACGATTGGGAAAACAAATCCGGATTTTGACAACTGTCTACAACAGGTTGGTTTAGGTATATCGTGTTGGGGCTCAAAACCAAGATTTGTAGGATGCTCATGAATTCCTGTTAGTTTACTGCTCACAAATCGAGACAACGATCAGAAAATTTGCGAGAAAAGTTTATAAATCGGATTATGGTGAATTGCCGGACGAGAATTGCGATGAGTTTCTGCTGGAACATTGTGAATTTCGTAAAATGTGCCCGTCGGATACGTTTCTTTTCAAAACAGAATTGAAACTCATTTGTATGAATTGTGGTCATAGCCGTATTCAAAATCAAGGTTCTCAAATGGATGTCAATGTTACAGTGAGGTGGGTTTTTTCTTTCAAACATGTCTTAAAAGAGCGAAAATTGCCCGGAAAAATCTAGAAACCGTCTTAATTTAAAGGAACATAATTGTCCAGTTTTCCAGGCACATTTATCAAAATAATGTTTTTAAACCAAAAATCGAAAGATAAAGACAACTTTCTTTACGTCTATAATATCGAAATTCTTGAAAAATTTTGACACAGTGAAAATTTTGGGTAATATTTTGAATGACGACCAAAAAAACTAAAAAACAAAGAGAAATTTCTGAAAATCTGGAAATTTTGAAGAAAAATTATAGTTTTCCAATTTTCGTGGCGTGACCCAGACACATTTATCAAAAAAATGTCACGGTACTTTTTTCACGTCTTGTGACAGGTATGAATTGAAATTATTTTACCTGAAAAATTTTAGTTCAAACCTGAAAAAAATCTAATTTCCATACTTTGTATAGCCTGGGAGCAAGAAGAAAAAATAGTCAGAATGAACGCGACAAGAAAGAAAAACAACTATATTAGAAAACTGAGAAAGTTGGATAATGAATGAATGAGCACAGAGAGACACATCGGCTGTTGACTCCGCCCCTTTTTACAACCCACGCCGCTTGTAAAAAGGGGCGGAGTCGACAGTCTGTGTCTATACCGCATGGTGCTCGTTCATTCATTCATTCTTTGTCTTTTTCTCAGTTTTACAATATTGTTTTCTTTCTTTTTTGTCTCGTTCACTTTAATCGTTTTTTCTTTTTGTTCTTCTTTTTTTTTTGAGAGGGTGCCCTACTAGGAGAGTTTAACTTTGAGCTCTTGTCCACAACTATTCCAAGTATGATAATTTAAGAAAGAATAGAAATTTGCAAGAGCTGGTCGATGAATCGTTTCCGTGCAACCAAAATCCAGACGTGATTTGTGACGTATGCGCTGAAAGAGGTGCTAAAATGAGCTCGCGCATTTCCAAATTTCCAGAGTGAGTTTATTCAACAAAATTAATATTTGTCACAAAAACAACCCGTTTTATACAGATCTCTTGTCGTCAGCTTGAAACGCTACAAATCGTTCAAAAATTCGACGAAAAAATGTGATACACTCGTACCGGTGACAACGATTCTGTATACCAGCCGAATTGCAGAATTTCAAGATGAGATTGTGGAGTTTTCTGATGAGTGAGTCTTTTTCCCCCCAAATCAAACATTTATAAACTTTTTTAGTGAACTTGACATGGATCTTGATCTCAGAATTGATGAAGAAATCGTAACGGTTATGACGTCCCCGCCAAAATTGACGGCAATTGATGATGAAAAAACGCTGGAAAAATGTGAAGAAGAGGTACTGTCACCGACGAGAAGTCTAAAACGCCGAAGTTCTTCGTCCAATCATGTCGATTTGTTTTGTAAGAAAGATTTGGATAGTGATGATGACGTGTATTTTGATTGTAACACCACTTTGGACGACAACCGAAATTTATTATCTTGTGAGTTTTTTTTGAGTTAAAAAACCGAAAATTGCAATGTTTTCTATGTCTCTTCGGTTTAGACCACGCCCACAAAACTGTGCCTGATCATGGAGACACTGTCTATATTAGTGAAAATGTCAAGTTTTCTCTAAATCTCCTAGTTTTTCAGAGTGTTTCGTGATTTCAAAATTTGAAAACAATTGAATTTCTAAATCACGCGTTGACCTAGTTTTTAGGAAATTTTTTTAACAAAAAAATTTTCAAAACTATTGCAAACAATTAACGGGAAAAATTATGCGCTATGATTTTTTAAAATTGTTTTTATGTCTACATCTTTGAAAACATGAACTTTTGGTAGTTTTTTCTAAAGTACCGTGACATTTTTCAAAAAAAAATATTTCTTTCAAATTTTTGAATTTTTTTATTTTGACAGTAACAAAGAAAAATCTCTCAAATTTTTGTCACCGTCAAAAATCAAAAATGTTGGTATTTTCTTGAAATTTTCCACGCAAAACTATGAAAAAACAACATTTTTCAGGCAGTGACCAAGTGTTGAAACAAGAAAATGAAAAACTTCTTGGCGGATCCGATGTAATCAAGAAATCGTCGCCGAAAACTATCGAAAGAACAGATTCGGACTTTGAAATTGTGGAAGAGAAAGTGTGTTCAACCATCACGTTCGCACCGCTCAACGATTATCAACAAGTTCTGGAAATTCTCGAAGAGCTTGATATTCGAGTGGACGATAAGGATGCGGTCAGGTAGATAGCTTGATTTTGGTGATCCTCAAAGAGTTCCTGTTTTCAGAAAACATTTGGAAACTCTTCCCAAGGAAAAGGTGGAGGTTTCAATCACTGAACGACCAACTACACGATCGGTCAAAGCTGATGGAAATTGTTTTTATCGATGCATTGCGTTATTATTGACAGCTTACGAAAAGTATCACGACTATTTTAGAACTAGGGTGAGATTTTTGTATGTTTTTTGGGGCTTCATAGAAAGTTAGTGACCCTACCAAAAGTTGTGAAAATTTGAGAAAAAAAACAGGCATAAATGGGCGGGACTGGTTTCACGCTAAAATTTGTGAAATGAGAAATGTTTTCAAAATAAAACCGAAAAAAAAACTTGAAAAAATGCAGTTTTATTGGTTGAAAAAAACCTGGACTAAAATTTTTTGGCCGAAAATTCACATTTTAAAAGAAAAAATGTCCAGGTCACGCCACGAAAATTGAAAAACTATGTTTTTCTCTCAAATTTTGAGCTATTTTTTTCTGTTTTTCCGTTTTTTTGGTCGAAAGTTTTTGAGAAATGTTAGGAACCTCTAAGGATATTTATGGTGACCCCTAAAAATTATCGAATTTTCTAAAAATTTTGTTCAAAAATTTGTGACCCCCGAGTCAAAAAGCGGCCAATATACTGTATGTTTGGGGAAAATGTTTATTTCACACAACAAAAACAGAAAAATTAGACGATTCTCTTGTAGAAACGGCGTGCTTCGACGTTGTTGTAGGTCATGCGCTGGAAAAAATTGCATTTTTTTTTGAAAATCAAATTTGAAGGGGCCCGGCCCAAGAGAGCCCCCAAATCTTGTCACTTATCACTCACCACAACAAGAAATTGTCCTTGAAAGAAGTATTCGTAGGTCTCCTCTTTCGCATCACCATTCTCCAATGGTTTATGATGCTCGAACAAATGATCATTTTTGATAGTGAATGTGATTTGATGTTGAGTACTATCCAAACCTTCGCCATTAAACGGAGCGCCTAGCGAAATGTTCTTATAGTGAACATCCTTTTTCGATGTCAGATTCGAATAATCGAATTTGGAGCGGGTCGCCGTTTTTGCGAAAACTTTTTTGAACGTGGCAAAGGTGACGATTTTTCGGGTAAACCAGCTGTAGCCTTGAGCCGTTAGGTATTCGTCAAAGTTTTCCGAGTGGTCCAAATCGAACGTTCCGTAAAAGTTTTCGGGAAGAACGTTGTTGTTTTTGACGGCAGCGGCTGAAGTTGCGCAGATTAGCAGAAGAAGGGCAGAGAAAAGTGGTGACATTGTTGTTGTATGAGACAATGAATATTTTGGTAGACAAGTTGGTCGCTTTTATACGAGCCCGCGCGCACTTAGCCACGCCCATTTTTATGGATGCACGCGGCGTGGTAATGGAAATAGGCAAAGTTCATGGGATCAATGTATCAGTTTTATGGAGAGTTCAATAGACTTTTGGGGAAAATCTGGGAAAATCATAGTTTTTCTGTGAAAAATTTAGAAACGTGGAATTCCACAGAGCACAAAATTTATACAGTAATTCAGAAAGTACACAGCTTCTCAAGATTTTGTATTGTGAAAAATCCTGGAAAAAATATCCATTTTCTTTGTGATTTTTGACAAAACGAAATCTTGGGAAAGTTTTGTGCTGTCTGAATTACTGTATAAATATTGTGCTCTAGAATTGTGCTACGTGGAATTCCACGTTTTGGCCGTGACATATATTTTTCTCGAAAAATGTCACTTTGAATTTTTGGCGGAAAAAATGTCATGGTTTTTTTGACCTAAAGTCGAAAAATGGAACAAAAAATTGTGAGTGTTGAAAAAATGGACCGAGAAGAGGAAAAATCCAGAATATACCTAAATTTGAGGGGCTTTTTTAGTTTTCGTGATGAGACCCAGATTTATCTGGCCTCAACAAATTACAGTAATTCGAACAAATTTGAAAGAAAAACACAAATTTTCAGAATGTCAAATTCATCGAAAAAAATGCGGAAAAGTTTGCATCGATAACAATTGAAAAAATCAGCGATGTTGTGAAAAAAGCGAGCAACTACAGTGAATGGTCTAGCGAAGTTGAAATTATTGCAATGTGCACGCTACTCAAATGTGATGTAAGTTTTTTTTTTCAGAAAATCAAGAATAGCCATTTTTTTGAATAGATCTATACGTTTTTGGAAGGGCGATGGGTGAGATATCAACCGAAATGGGTTGACGGCGAGAAAAGAGGCGCGTCGTTGTATTTGGCGAATCGGGGAACAGTTCATTTTGAGCCGGTTGTCGGACTTGCGAAAACGAGCCGAGGCACGAAACGAACATCCACGTGGTTATCGAAAAACGATGATGATAATGATCGTAATTATGAGGATGATGAAGTGCTGCCCGACGACGATGAGATGCCGACGTCGCGACCAAGATTGAGTAGATCGTGCAAAAATGTGGCGAGCTATTCGGAGGAAAGAGTGGCGGGTAGGCGGTGTGCGGCGCAGAGGAGAGAGGAGAATCAGAAGGCGACGAGGACGAAGACGAGGCGGGTGGAAGATGGAATTGATTGGAAGACGGCGAATGGATCGCCGGTTTATGTGCTATCATCGATTGTTTGTCATCAGGGTAAATCGCTGAACAGTGGTCAGTTTTTTTTTTTTTGCTTTTTTGGAAGGGAAAGTTTGGAAATTTGGGACCAGGCTTGGGCGGAACCAAAGTTTTTTTTTGTTGAAAAAACAGGGATTTTAGGAACTCTTCAGGCAAACTTCCAAGACAGGCTTGGGAGGAACCGAAACCGGTTTATTTTCCGAAGGTTCAAAAATTTGTTTCGGCAAAAATCAAAATTTCATCAGAAGTAAAACAAGCTCCGCCCATTTTTGTCTGCGATTTCACCGCAAAAACTTTAGAAACCAAGTTCACCTTTTTTCAGGTCATTACGTGGCCTACACTCGGAATGCTTCAACGAACGAATGGGTGTATTGTTCTGATGAAATTGTTTATTCGGTATGTTGTTTTTTTTTGGGCTCCGGGACGTTTCGAAACCGCATGAAATTTGTGTACCGACATCTCACGGGATACGTCACACTGTAGAATTTCATGCTGTTTCGAAGCATCCCGGAGCCGTTTTTTGTGCTCCAATTTCCAAAAAAAAATATTTTTCAAGGTCCCGGAAAATAAGGCGCTCACAGATTGTGCCGAAAAAGGATATGTTTTTTATTATTCTAAAGTTATGCAATAGATTTTTTTCAATCTTTTTTTTTCATTTTGTGAATAGTGTTACGGTTCCATAAATTTTTGTTTTTACGAGTTTAGGTTTTCTTAGAAAATGGTTGTTGAAATTCTCGCGATTTCTATTTTGAGTCCAAGTTTTTAGGTTAATTTAATTCGTTTTTTTTTTTTAATTTTTGCAAGATGGAAGATTTGTCAGTGTTTGCTGTGTCGATGACGGTTAATATGGGATTAATGTGAGTTTTGGCATTTTTTTGTGGAGAAAAAATGATTTTTTTGAAGGTTTCCACCGTTGATAGAGATGGATTTGTTGGATGAGGTGGGAAATGTGGGAATCGATGACAACAACAATAGTCACAATCATTTGAAAAGTTGGTTTTTTTGGGGGAATTTGGGTAGAGAGAGAGAGAGAGAGACGCAGAGAAACGAGATTTTTTTGAAACTGAAAAATCAAAAAATGGAATTTTTAGATCTACAGTATACCTATTTTCTGAAAAACAGTGTAGAGAGAGAGACGCAGAGAAATCAGATTTTTTTGTAACTAAAAAATCAAAAAAATGTTTTGAAAATTATCAAAACATGGTCTTTTTGGATCTACAGTATATTTTCTGAAAAATGACGTCATGACTTTTTTTCACAAAAAACTTTTAGTTTTTCTCTGCGTCTCTCATCATTGGAAAACAATAGGGCCTAGGTACCCAGATATGAAGAAAAAAAAGTAGTTTTTGCAATTTTGCCGCACACAGTTTGATGAAGAAAACAATGAAAAAATTAAATTCTAGTGAAAAAACTGTGCGCTACTATAGCATATAAAATGGGCGGAGACTAATATGTGGGTACTTGATAGAAATTTTCAGCTCGACCTACCGGCTTTTCACTTTCCGCTGATTTCATAAAACTCATCATGATGGATCATGTACAATACAAGTATGATATTCATCTGGTAAGAGTTTTGGGCTCCGCGACATTTCGAAACCGCGTGAAAATATCCGAGAAAAAATGTGTACCGACATCTCACGGGATGCGGCATGGAATTTGATGCGGTTTCGAAATGTCGCGGAGCTTGTTTTTGGGCTCACGCTAAACTACGATTTTTGTTTTTCAAGATAAAATATTGGTCAGAAGATCGGGAAATCGCAAGTGGGACTAGTGAACGACCCGATGAGATATACACTTCGCTAAACGGGTTAGCTCAATATTATAAATCAGTTGAGAATTATTCTTCGATGGACATTGTCAAAAATGAGATTCAAAATTTGTTGACAACGAGCAAAATCTATGAATCGAAGAAGGTCTACTGGTTTCTAGACGCAGAGAATTTTGTGAAAACGGTTGGTTTTTTTTTGTGAAAAATTTCAAATTCCATGTTTATTTCATCGCAGAAACCTTCTGTTTACGCAAATATAGCGAGTTGTTGCGATCATCTCGAAATGTTCGTTTTTGGAAACATCACATTTTTGCGACAACATGTGGATTTCATGAAAATGGTGTGTGGCGAATTCAAAAAACAGCCGGAGAGGACAAAGTTGCATTTGATGTGAGTAAAAAAATTTGCTCGCTCGCGTTGCGTGTCTGCGAGCGGTTTTGAAACCGCGTCGCGGACACGCTTCGCACCCGACGACATTGATTTAAGAGTTTTTTTTTTTTTAAATTTTTACCACCTGTTTGCAAATTGATGTTAGATATCCAAAGTTTTTCTATTTTTTCGAAAAAAAAAACATATTTTCCCAAGAAATTGACAAAAATCTGGTCACATATATGTCCCAAGATAATACCACAATTTTCTAACCGCAAAAATAGTTAAAAATGTCACAAATTGAAAATAAAATCTCAATTTTTTTCAAAATTTTTCGTCACGAGACCTATTTATTGTTCTTGAAAAGTTCCACTAAACTTTTTTAAACCTCAATGAAATACTTGAAGCATGTGCAATCGAGACATTGTTGAAATACGCGAAAAATTGACCTTCCCCCAATGGAAAAATGTCGAAATAACTGGAGATTTTGTTGTTGGATCGTTGGAACGTTGCCCGATTCGAATTGAGGGAAATGTGAATTGTAAACAGAATCATTGGAAAAATGGACGAATGAATGTGGCGTTAGTTGGATTTGTGGAAAAGTTGGAAGATTGGATGTTTGACGAGGGAATGGAGCACTATCAGATAAGTATGATCGATGGTAACATTTTCAAGATAATCATAGTTTTTACCTTTTTTTATTTCAGAGAAAATCAACACGCTGAACCTGGTGAAAGAGTACTTGAAAAGTGGAAACGTTGCATTTTGTCAGTGTTATTTGAGTTCAACAAAATTGGAATATTGCTTGATTTTGTTGATCGGAGAGAACGGTTTGGTTTAATTTTGAACTGTTTTAGAAAAAAATCTGGTTTTTAGAAACTCTCAAATTGATCCGGTTGAAAGAGGAAGATGGAGAAAATTGGAAGAAATATTTGAACTTCAAAACTGTGTCCACGGTGAGTTATGTAGCTGATGTGAGCTTAAAATTATCGAAAAAGTTTTTCTGAAAATTAAAGAAACCTTGTCACTCAGAAATGAAAAACTGTTTTTAAATTTGTTCTCAGTAAGATTGACGTCCGCAAACACCGTTTGTGTGTGTGTACGGGTACAGTAACCCACGAAAAATTTTTTTTGTTTTTTCTTTCTAACATTTTTGGGTTTTTGAGTTGAGGTTTCCAATTTTGTGACGTTCAAAAGGATTTTTTCAATTTCCCGCTCAAATTTTGCACTAAAAATTGAATTTTTCGAAGTTTTTCCCGCCAAAAATTGAAAATTGACAGTTTCGCTCCAAAAACTAGACGCCAAAATAAAAAAATTCGAGATTTTTTGCTGAATCTTTGAAATTTTTTTCCTTGCTCAAACTTTTCCCGCGAAAAAATTTCAAAATTTTGGTTTTCCGCCAAAAAGGGTGTCTTCAAACTTTGAAAAAATCGATTTTCAGGTTGATGAGAAAGTTACGCCTGTGAAAGAGGATCGAATGTATGCCCCGGTTGGGGTGTTACACGAAAAAACGTTTATGAAAAAAGTCAATTCGCTCCTGCGCGAAAAGAAGAATGACAAAAATGTTTTTGAGGAAAAGTTCAACAATTTTATCGAAGAGTATCAAGTTCTGGGAGTTGGCGAGGAAATTATTGGGTATTTGAAAGAGATCTCACCGGATTTGTTTGCCGCTTGAAGTTTTTTTTGGTTAATAATTTGTAAGAAAAAATAATCGCCATCGTTTATAAAACCGGTAAAATAAACAAAAAACTGATCGACCAGATATCAAATATACCTAATTATTCTTATTCTTAAATTAAATCACTTGAAGGGCAGAGCCTACAAATCGCTGTGATACGATCCTGAAACAATGGCAAAACATCGTCGTCGTTGAGGAGAAGGGTCCATTGATAGGAAGCGGAACCGTCTTCGCAAATACTTTTGAAGAAAAATCTGTAAAGTTTGAGAATTTTGAATTCAAGAAAAAACGTTTTTTTTTGTTTCCAGAACCTGCAATGATCATTGTACTCGACGCCGAATAAATGACGGAAGTATCGGAATGTTACGGGTTGATTTTGTATTCGAGCGACCATTGGCACATCATTCTCATAGCGCAATTCGACGTGGAGCACAGGAACTTGTCGATTGGTCACTCGATGTCTTCTTGGTTGAAGTGTCAAGAAGCCGTTGTTGACAAACGATGTTGCGGTGCGATGATTCGATCGGTCCAGCGAGCGGAACTTTTCGTTGTTGTACGAATCGGTGGCAGCGCTGCCGAAACCGCTGCTCGTCTCAGAAGCTGCGGCTTGTTGTTGTTGTTGCTGGCGCTTTTTTCGATACAAACTTTCGAAACGTTTTGGCAGGTTGTTGGGGGCCGATGGTTGGGTGGTGATTGGAGGAGGTGCGAAGCCATCGACACCGTATGGACTCATTTTTGATGAGGGTGAGTGTTGACTACTGACTAGTTGGGAGGGTGTTTCTCTGGAAGTCGCGGCTTTTTGATGGTAGGGGTTTTGGAACTAAGTTTTGAAGAAAAAAAATCTAGAATATTTGAACCATTTTTTTTTTGGTTCACGTTTGAATATTTTTTCGAGCTCACATTATCCTCATTTTTGTTAGAATTTTGTTTTTTACAAAGTTAAGATTACAAAAATAGTGAGAAACACATTTTTTTTCACTCACACATATTGTCAATCCAGCCAGATCATCCAACGAGAAATTGATCTACCGTCTGAATCTCTCATTTTGACATGCTCTTTCATTGCCTTTCTGTGGTAGATCACTTTTTCCGTTGGATGATCTGACCGGATTGACAATACCTAAATTTCAGAAAAAAAAACTTTTTTTGTTTAGTAGAAAAAATTTAAAATAAATTGCATAGATGAGGAATCATACCTGGCCTAAGAGGAGAAAAAGAACCGTGACAATTTCTAGAAAAATATGATTTTCTCTCAAATTTTCAGCTATTTTTCTCTATTTTTTGTCCTTTGTGACATTTTTTTGGATCAATAATAATTGGTCAAGCATTGGAGAAAAGGTCACACCTGTTGTTGTTATTTATGATGTTATCAATACTACAACAACAACAACAACAGATGTGACCTAATTAGACCTTTTTCACACCTAATAAAAATTGAACTTTGTTTGTGCCGCCTGGATTACTGTACAACAGGCTCGGAGCCGAAAGTATTTTTTATCAGTTTTTGATTTGGTGAACTAATCGGAAAATATTTAAGTGAAAAAGTTAAAGACTCCTTGTCACTCAGAAATTAATTTCTCGTGTTTATCAGAATCTCAATATTGAAGACTTCAACTTTCGATGTGTGAAATTCAAAAATTGAAAAAAGTACTTTGTGAGTTCGAAAAAAAAAACTGTTTTTGAATCCGTTCTCAGGAAGATAGGCGAGAAAATTTTTTGAGAAATAAATCTTGCTCCGCCCATTTTTCCCCGCAAAAAAAACTCACTGTAAATCATTGAGCCGATTACAAACTTCATTAAAAAACGCGAACCGCGCATCTTCACTGTCATGGGTTACTGTAGCTATTTGAACATCGTGTCGAGATGTAGGATCACAGGAATCTTCATTAAACCTTGAAAAATTTTACTATTATTTTTGATTGAATTAGAAATTATTTACCAAATGAAGGCACCTGAATGGTTGCTACTTGAAGATGAAGCTGATTGAAACTAAATTTGGAAAAAATTTTTATTTTAAGTATTGTTGGAGAACTCACACTTTCAGACAACGCCTTGTTCTTCATTTTGAATGTGGTAAATTCGGCGAATTTTGAGCTGATCATATGAATAAGTGGCGGTTTAAGCGGATCGAAGAGTGATTTGTAGGGAAGTTTTCCGTCGAGTAGCTGAGAAGAACAGAATGAAAAACTGTCACGTTTTGATGATCTTTGAGCAGAAATACAAGTATTAGCAAATAGAACAAACCTCATGTATCCTTGTAGATTGTTGTGTGCGAAGTGATGACTCCAAAAAATCACACGATCCTGTGTTTAGGCTGGAAGAAAGAAGGGAGAATGTTAGATTCCCAAAAATGTAAAGGGGGGTTGGATTACCTCACATATTTTCGGTGAATATGTCGAGCTAGTTTGACTATCAACAATTCGGCAATGTTGTTCGACTCTAGCTTTTCTTCATATTCCAAAATAGCTAGGTACAAGTTTATCGAATCAATCTCATTTGATTCACCCTGAAAAGTAATTTTTGTTGCTTTCGGAAAAAAAGACAAAAATCTGACCTGTCTAGACCAGTCTAAGAATTGTTGATTATCTAGAATAGCATTAATCGAAGGGCTGGATGATAGTAAATTGTTGGGAAATGTTTCAGACAACTTTTTCATTTTTTGCCCGAAGGCAGGAGGGAAGGCAAAAAACAAAACAACGCGAAAATGCGCGCACACAAAGATAGTCGACAGATGTTTGAAGTGTCAAAAACGAAGGACAAAATCAATTTGAAAGAATGGAGAGAATGTGTAAATAAGGAGCATATACATATCGATGGTTTTTTTTTTTGTGGCTTGGGTGGATAAAGGAAAAACATTGTTTTTTGAGGAAAAAACAATTGCTTTAAAGGCACATAACACTTTATATAACGTCTTGTATGGAAAAAACGCAAGTTCAGAAAGCAGCTAGAGAGGTAAATATTTTGAAATAGGTATTTTTTAAATAATAAAGTTTTTCAGAAAATCAAAATCCAACTGGAAAAAAGAGACGTAGAGAATACAAAGAATGATTGCAAACAAAGCCGCACAGTAATAGGGGCGGAGCCTATTCTGTCTTGCAAACACTCGCACACACTTATTAGCCCCGCCCCTTTTTGTTGTTGTGCAAGTACCTTCAACTCTGATACTTATATTTATTATTATTATATCTCGGCTTTTTGATTTTTTCTCATTTTTGTTTTTTTTTCTCGCTCAGCTTAGTTTTTGCATTTTTTTACCCTTTATAATGAAAGAATTGTTAACCTTGTCCAACCTTATTTTTTCGTGAAGTTACAGTCTTTCTCTATATCTGGAAAAAACTATTTTTTTTGTTATTATTTTCTGCGTCTCTTTGAATTTAATACTCTTTCAATTGTGGCCTAGAAGGGGGGGACTAGAAATTGTTGGTTTGTTAGGTCACGCTAACAAATTTATTTTTTTCGAATTTTGTGAAAAACTGCGTTTTTGTTATTTTCGTTTAATAATTATATTATTACGAGTTTTTTGCAGTGTAGAAGATGGTGCGTGTTATTATCAAAGGAGGTGTTTGGAAAAACACGGAAGATGAAATTCTCAAAGCGGCGATTATGAAATATGGTAAAAATCAATGGAGTCGAATCGCTTCGTTGCTTCACAGAAAATCGGCCAAGCAATGTAAGGCTCGTTGGTTTGAATGGCTCGATCCCGGAATCAAAAAAACCGAATGGTCTCGCGAAGAAGATGAGAAATTGTTGCATTTGGCCAAACTTATGCCAACACAATGGCGAACGATTGCACCAATTGTTGGCCGTACTTCAGCGCAATGTCTTGAAAGATACGAGCATTTGCTAGATGAGGCGCAGCGGAAAGCTGAAGGTCTTGATGATGAAACAACTGAAGCGCGGAAATTGAAGCCTGGTGAAATTGATCCGACGCCTGAGACAAAACCGGCTAGACCCGATCCCATTGATATGGATGATGATGAGCTGGAAATGTTGTCGGAGGCTCGTGCAAGATTGGCCAATACGCAGGGTAAAAAGGCGAAGAGAAAGGCGAGAGAGAGACAGTTATCCGATGCTCGACGACTTGCCTCACTTCAAAAACGACGCGAAATGCGAGCGGCTGGATTGGCGTTCGCCAGAAAGTTTAAGCCGAAAAATAATCAGATTGATTATAGTGAAGAGGTTAGTTTTTTTTGGTGAGGGGTTTTTGCTATAACGAAATTTTTTCTAGATTCCGTTTGAAAAACATGTTCCGGCTGGTTTCCACGATCCAGGAGAGGATAAATATGTGGTTGAAGATACGCATCAAAGAGCAATGGATGATCATCAAAAGCCAAGAGGTCGAGAAATCGAAAATGAGAAGAGGAAGGAGGATCGGGAGAAATTGAAGAAACGAAAGTGAGACCTTTTCTCCATTTCGAAAAATAGTTTTTTCTTTTTGCAGAGAACAAGGTGAAGCTGACGCGGTGTTCAACATCCGTGAGAAGAAGCGCAGCAAACTCGTCCTACCCGAACCGCAAATCAGCGAACGAGAACTTGAACAAATCGTGAAAATCGGCCACGCTTCGGACAGTGTTCGACAGTTTGTCGATGGCAACGCGACGAGTGGATTGCTCACCGATTATACCGAGTCGGCAAGAGCGAATGCGGTTGCGGCGAGGACGATGAGAACGCCGATGCCGAAGGATACGATTCAGATGGTGAGATATTGTTAGAGGGCCTTTGATTTAGGGGAAAATTATCGAAAAATTCTGAGATTTCGAAACAACTTGACGATTTTGAATCTCAACAAGCTAAACACCTCAAATCCTATCCTGAGGGCTACCAAAATTTCTTGTTGATTGGGTTTAAAGGAACATACCTCGGCCAAGACATGGAATTCCGTGTATCACAATTTCAAAACACAAAAATTATAAAAAACAATACTTTGATTTTTTGATTTTCACAAAAAATCTTTAAAAGTTTTGTTTTGTGCAATTTTTGTAGTTCGAGATTGTGTTCCGTGGAAGTCCACGTCTTGGCCAAGGTATGCTCCTTTAAAGTTGATCAACAAGATAATTTCCTAACCCTCAGGCATATCTGACCTAACAGGGTACCAAGAATCCTTAGAATTTTGTCACTGTGTATGACAACCAAAAAAACGGAGCAAATTAGCTGGAAATTTCATAAATTTTACAGAAAATCATAGTTTTTTTTTAAATTGAATTAACAAATTGAAAATTACGGTAAAAATTTATACTTTTATAGTGAGTTTTGGCTCTTCTGAAAATTTGCGGCTCCGACCAAGCCTGTTGTACAGTAATCCAGGCGGCACAAAGAGAGTTCAAATTTTATGAGGTGTGAACAAGGTCTAATTAGGTCACATCTGTTGTTATTGTAGTATTGATAACATCATAAATAACAACAACAGGTGTGACCTTTTCTCCAATGCTTGACCAATTATTTTTGATCAAAAAAATGCCACATAAGGACAAAAACGAGAAAAATAGCTGAAAATTTGAGAAAAAATCATGTTTTTCTAGCTAAAAAATTTTCAAAATGAGCAAATTTTGATTTTCCAATTTTCCAGGAAATCGAGAACATATTGGCTCTCCAAAACACCGAATCGGCTCTCAAAGGAGGTCTAAACACACCACTACACGAATCGGAACTTGGTAAAGGTGTGCTGCCGACTCCGAAAATCGCCGCCACACCGAACACAGTTCTGCACGCTATGGCCGCCACACCGCACACACAATTGACGGGCGGCGAAACGCCGGGTTTCGCCACACCCGGCGGCGTCAGCGCCACACCGTTCCGTGACCAGATGCGAATCAATGATGAGGCGGGAATCGGCAATGCGTTTGAGCAGAAGGCGAATCTGAAAAGAGCGCTGGCCGGATTGCCAACACCGAAAAATGATTTTGAAATTGTTGCGCCGGATGATGAAGAAGGTGGTCAAGATGAGGAAAAAGATGGGGATGAAGACGAAGAATGGGTTGAGGATGCGTCGGAAAGAGCGGAGAAGAAGGCGAAAGCCAACGCTGAAAAACGCCTAAAAAATTTGGCGTTGAGATCGCAAGTTGTTCAGCGAAAATTGCCGAGACCGAGTAAAGTGAATGAAGCCGCGTTGAGACCAACGAATGGAACTACTGATTTGGCGAAGGTGAATTTTTGAACTTAGTAGCATATTTTAGACGTACCTGCCACAAGGTATATCAAAAATTTTGTCACTGTAAAAAAAAACGGAAAATCTAGAAAAAAATCCGACTAAAATTAAAGGAACATGTCAGTTTTCGTGACGAGACCTAGAAACATTTATCAAAAATTGTCACGGTACTTTTTTACCTCTTGTGACAAATATATAAGCCCAATTTTTTTTCTGATTTTTTTGTGAATGACAAAAAATCGATTTTTTCATAGTGTTCTGGCCTCGAAAAAAGTGAGGTCTCGTCACGAAAACTCGACCCTGGCCTAAAAGGATATCAAAAAATTGTGAAAATCTCAAAATGTTCAAAAAAAAAATCGTAATTTTTCAAGTTTCGTGAGTCTTGTATGCCCCAAAAAATGTTTCATTTTTCCCGGGAGAATATGTCCAATTTCAGTGACTTGTTTTGACTGCAAATTTCTAGGTCTCGCCACGAAAACTTTGTAGCATTTTTTTTGTTTGCAGGCTGATGATCTCATCAAACTGGAAATGTCTCGATTGGTCAACTGGGATGTGGACAACAAAGTTCCGGAGCTCATTCCGAGTCGAGAAGAATTGGATGCTGCTAGTGAACTGATCAAGTCAGTTTATTTTGCCCCTACTTTTTTTTTTGATGAAAAATATTTTTTTTCCAGAAAAGAAGCGGCCAAGGGTCCTGAAATGAATGAGATGATGTGGAATGTGGTTGATCAGTGTACATCGGAGTTGATTTTCAGCAAAAACAAGTTTTCGAGAATCGCAATTTTGCCCAAAACCGAACAGCTTGAGGCGTTGAATCAGCAATTTCAACTGCATCGCGATTGGATGAATAGTCGAGCGAAGAAGGCGGCGAAAGTTGAGAAGAGATTACGTGTGAAGTTGGGAGGTTATCAGGTAATTTTTTGGAGCCAAATTTGGACACCTACAGTATCCGAATGTTGCCATGTTCACCATAAACAAACAATTTTACAATCCCCTCTCCTCTTTTTTTCCCGAAACCCCATTCCAAACGATACCCCGTTGTGTGTTGAAATGGTGAGTTGGAAAAAAAGAGAGGAGAGAGTAAGAGAAAAGGCGTACCCATTACCGTAATTTATGTATTTCTCCTCTTGTTGAAGAAGCAAAAGAGAATAGAATAGGCAAAAAGACTCGATTAGGAAACGAATAAATTAAGAGATATATATATGTGTGACGTTTTTGTTGGGTGTGTGTGTTTTTTTTTGTTGGGTAGGTGTCTGAGAGATGAGGAACAGCGTGAAATGCTCATTTTGAAATGATGGATTACGGTAGTAGATATGTTCTATTTTTTTGGGGTTTTATTATATTTCATCGCGGAGAATATGAAGTTATGATGTGCACAGATTATGGAAATTTTTGAAAATATAATTTATGCGGAACAAGTCGGTGTTTTTTTTTCCAGGCGATTCACGACAAATTGAGCAAAAAGTATCAGGAGGTGGAGAATGAGATTGAGATGGCGAAAATTGAGAGGAGCACGTTTAGGTGAGAAAATGATGGAAAACGAGAAAAATCTGTAAATTTGGAGATTTAGACACCGAAAAACTGGAAAAAATAGCGAAAAACGTCGAATTTTGAAGGAAAACAGTAGATTTTGAGTTTTCGTGACGAGACCCAGATTGATTTATCAACAGAAAATTTGAGCTAGTGGTTTTTTTCGAGCCAGGGTTTTTTTTGGGAGAAAAAATAAAGAAATCAGGCCGGCCCGGGATTTTTCGGGCCGAAAAAAATATCTCAGAAATCAACCTACCAAAGTATAGGTCAATCCAGGTCTGGATTTTTTGAATAGGCTAAAAAGAGTATACCTATTTTGGTACAGGCTGGCTTAAATCCGAGCCGGGTTTTTTTTTGGTAAAAAAAAATAATGAAATCAGGCCAAACTTGTCATTTTCGGGCCAAAGTCTAGACCAATCCAGGCCGGAATTTTCAAAAATGGCAGTTTCAGGTAGAGATTTTCTAAATATCTTCGAAAAAAAAACCAGAATTTCATCTCTGACTACTGTATTTTTCAAAAAATCCAAAAAAAAAAAAACATTATTTCCAGCCGCCTAGCCGAACATGAGAAAAAGGCGATCAACAAACGTGTCGGACGACTGCAACAAGAGGTCAAAACGCAAGAACAACGTGAAAACGAGCTACAAGAGACGTACTCGAAGTTGTCCGGTAAGCCTAAGCCCCCCTCCTATCAATCTTCTTCCCATTCATCTTTTTTGTTTGGTGCGTGGAAAAAACAAAACAAAACAAAACAATTGAGTGTCTCGACCCTTGTCATCATCTGGTGCACTACTAGTGATTTATAGGCCCCCCCCCCCTTTTGTTTTTTGAATGAATGAGGTTTTTTTGTAGATCAACACTGGAAGATTTCACAAATTGAGATTCGCGCATCGGCATCGACAACAGGAGCAGCGGTTTCTTATTGAGTAGGTGTTTTTTTTTTTGAGGGGAAAAATGCGGTTCTCCTTCCCATCGTGTCCTCATTTGAAATTTTAATTTTAAAGACCGATTTTGTGTGGAATAATTTAGCATTCCCTTTTTCGCCCCCTTCATTCAGTTGGCATTTTATTCGCCGTACAATTTGTCGGTGATTTCTTATAGGTATTTTTTTTTTTGTGGGTTGTCATTGTGTTCGCACGTTTTACAACCCGATATGCCAAAGACATCACAAGTGTTGCGCAATTCTTCATATTTATATCATATATATATTTATGCTAATTTTGTTTTATGTTTGAAAGACTAGGTTAGAGGAGGACACGGTGGTTGGAGAGAGAGATATGGCAAAACGCGCTCTATTGATAATGTCGTGGGCTAGAAGAGATTGATATAGAAGCTCTGAACTACAGTAACCCCAATTTCTCGAGAGAGAAAAATTGAGATAATGTTTTGTGATTTTAAAAGTCATATTTTTGAAAATTTCCATCGCGTGACCCTATTTGCCAATATAAGACATTTTTCCCTAAAAAATTTGGCGCCTAAAAAGTCAGAAACTTCCGAGCCGGCCCGAAAAAAATGTCAGAAAAGTTTTGGGCCGAAAATAGGCCAAGTTTCATTTTTTTAAAGGTTTGGTTTGAGACCCTGAGAGGCCAAAATCTCACTCACCCCTTGGAATTTTAAAATTCCGAAAAAAAATTTGAGTTTTACCTTTTTTCGAAAAAGCATCATTTTTCCATTGTACTCCTTATTTTTTCATTTATTATTTCTTTCTTTCCATTTTCCATTACCGTCCCCCGTTGTCCATCTATATTCCTCTTATGATGACTAAAAAAAAAGAAGAGAAGAAGTTATGAATATTAATGACGATTCGTCGCTAAAAGAGAGAGAAAAAAGGTAGCACATCTCACACACTCACACACACCGCTGATCAAACATTCTAGCCGTTGGAGGAGAGAAGAGTACTGTAGAATTTTGAATTATCGATTTTTTGTGATTCCCTGACAATCGCAACATTTCGTAGTTTTTGCGCGATTTTCGGAGAGGAGAGAGGAGAAGAAGTGAAGGCTCATTAAATTTGCGCAACAATTGAATGAAAAGATGCGCAACGTTGATTTTCGCGCAAAAGTTTGGTTAGGCTCTGGAATTTTCTTCTCACATAAATACAGTAATCTAGTTTTAATAGTTTCCCAACATTTTTTTATCACCGCTAATAATCAGCGAGATAATTATGCACGTACTCGAAAACCCCCCGAAATTTTTCTTTTTGCTCTTTCGAATTGAATAGGGGGGAAGAAAATGTGTGAAGGAATTGGGCAGGCAGGTGTACTGTAGTAACGGGGACAGATGCCAGCCAAAATTCACACGGTCCATGAAATGTATGGATGGAGAAAAGAAGAAGAAAAATGGTGAGATGTGTCAGTGTATGTTATGTTATGCAGATGGTTTTACGGTGTCTGTGTGTGTGTGTGTGTGGGAGGAAATGATGAGGTTATTGAAAAGACATGTTGAAAGGAGATGGGGTGTTTTTGAATTAGTTGGAACTTGAAGAGGATGGAGGGTTGGGTTACTGTAGGAGTAGAAATTTTGGGTTGAAAAAAGCTTTTGGGGCGGACGGGAAAATTTTGAGAAAATTTTCAGGCCGGATCGGAAAATTTGATATTAGAAAAGTTTTGGTGAAATTTTTCGAAAATTATGGACCTCAAAAATTTGGTTTTTGGAAAGTTCTGAGATTTTTCGGGCCGGCCCAGAAAATTTGGAGTTAAAAAAAAGTTTTGAGGAAATTTTTGAACAGAATTGACCTCAAAAATTGAGTTTTTAGAAAGTTCTGAGAATTTTTGAGTTAAAATAAGTTTTGAGTTCGAAAAGTCCTGAAAATCAGATAATTGTTAGCTGAACTTTTCGGGCCGGCCCGGGAATGATGTATTGAAAAGTTACTGTAATCCGATTTTTGTAAAATTTTTGGGTAGGTCTGAAAATTCCGAATTTGAAGAATTGCGGTAAAAATTCACTGATTCTCAAAAATTTTAGGGAAAATAACCTTGAAATTTGGGTTCTTTTAAAAAATCCGAAAATTTTCGGGCCGGCCTGGAAATTTTGAAAATTAAAAGAAAATTTTGAAACTTTTTTGAAGGAGTTTTTCTGCAAGTTGGAAATTTCAAAATCAAACTACAGTACTCTGTTTTCGAAAAAAAAGTTTTCTTCTCACAAACCTGATTTTTTTGCAGGTCTCTTCCAACATTTGCAATCTTCACTGTTGTTTGAACAAATCTGTGTTTTAACTACTATTATAATATATTTATCATGTTTTGTTTTCCGACGAAAAAAAAATGTTCTCATTGAAAAATATTTATCATCCACTAACTATGTACACAGGAAAAAAAAAACAAACGAGGAAAAAAATAGTTACCCATTTTCATATCGAAAAATCAGCAAAAAAAAATAATATTAAAAATAATAATAATTTGGTCTCGAATGGAAAGGGGGCAATGATACCGGTATAGTTGTGATGAGGGGGGATGTATTTAAATTTGGCGTGAGAGAGACACAGAGAAACAGAGAGAGAGTCATCTAGGCGGTAGTGTTGTAGAGGCCGACAGCGGCTGCCGCTTGATACGGAAACAAATCGGCGGTCATTGCGTAGCCTCCGCCACCGTTTAGTTGCATTTGTGGTGGCGCGGGTCCGCCGTCGAACTGCGGTGTCATACGTTTCTCCTTTTGACGACGATTGCAGAACCAGACGCGGACCACCTGGAAATTGGGAGATGTGAGGCTTAGGGTGAGGCTTAGTTAGGAAATCTGGAAGTACTGTGGCTCCGCCCCTTGTTTTTTGTGCTCTCAGAAGCTTGATTTTGAAATTTTGGCGCCAAAATTTTGAATTTCTAGATTTTGGCGCCAAAATTGGAATTTTTCAAATTTTGAAATGTTCAATTTTCAGCCAAAATTTTTGAAATTCGTAAAAGTTTCGATTTTTCGGCGCGAAACTTTTGAATTTCTAGATTTTGCCGCGAAAATTGAAAAATTCAAATTTTGAATTTTTGGCGCCAAAATTCGAGAACATGAGATTTGGGCGCGAAATTTGAAATATTCAAATTTACAACTTTTGGCATCAAAATTTTGACATTTTATTTTTCGGCGCGAAAGCTCGAAAGGTTGAATTTTTACCGCCAAATTTGAAATTGCGAATTTTTGGCCCCAAAATTCTGAATTCCAAGTTTTTGACGCCAATTTTAAAAGTTTCGAGTTTTCGGTGCAAACTTTAAAAATTTAAATTTTTGACATTTTTCGCGCCAAAATTTGAAGTTCCAATCTGACATTCGGAATTTTTGGCGGAAATTTCAAAATTTCGAATTTCAAGTCTTCCAAAAAATTCCCACCTCTTTCTCCAGCTGCAATTCCATGGCGACTTGCGAAATTTCCTGAGCATTAGGCTTCTGATTCGATTGAAAATGAAACTCGAGGCGTGTCTTAACATTGACCTCAATGCTCGTACGCTTCTTGCGCTTGCGTCCGCCTTGTCCCGTCATTTTTTCGAACGTCGAATTTGGCGAGCTTGATGTTGAATCGGCCTCTTCTAACCATTTGAATAGGAGCGGTTTTAGTTTACACATGTTCTAAAGGAAAAAGTTGAAGTTTTTTTTTTTGCGAAAAAAGAAAAAGTTAGGAAATTAGGAGGTAAACAAACCTTGAACGAGAGTTGAAGCGCTTCAAATCGACAAATTGTTGTCTGGGAAAAAACGTTGCCATAAAGTGTGCCGAGAGCTAGGCCAACATCCGCTTGGGTGTACCTTCAAGGTCAAATTTGTGTTTTGATTTTCCCCGCCAAAAATGTCTAGCTTACCCTAATTTGATACGCCGCTGCTTGAATTGTTTGGCGAAACCTTCGAGATCGTCTTGACACGCGGTGTCGCCGTCGTCGGACATTTCGGAAAGAGAAGGTTGACTCGGCGCCTGATTCTCCTCGCATGAATAGGGATAGTTCCAGGGATGAGCGATGCGTTGAATGATTTCGGGGCGCTCGATTTCGGACTGTAGAAAAAATGGTTTTTTGGGATTTTTGGGGGGTTTTGAGATTGTTAGACCGGCCTGGATTTTTTTCTGAGAAAAAGTGGGTCCGGAAATTTTGGTTTTTGAGACCGGCCCGAAAATTGGCGAAAAAATTGGGCCCGGAAATTTTGACGACAAAAAAATTTTCGAGAAAAATCGATATTTTCCAGACCGGCTTGTTTTTTTTCCTGGGAAAAATTTGAAAAAGAAGAATTTTCAGACCGGCCTGGATTTTTTTCTTCCAATTTTTTTTTTTTGGAAAAATTGGGCCCGGAAATTTTGACAACAAAAACATTTTCGAGAAAAATCGATATTTTCCAGACCGGCTTGGTTTTTTTTCCATTTTTTTGAAGCCTTCAATTTTCTGAGAAAATCCGGGCTGGTCTGAAAATAGAAAATAAAAATTCTGATTTTTTTTTGATCTTTGAAAATCCAGGTGAGTCTGAAAATTTTCCAAAAAAAAAAAGAAAAAATTCAAATTTTTCAGATCGGCACGAATGCGTGGTTTCTTTTTTTTTTGAGAAAATCCAGGCCGGCCCGAAAAACTTTCCAACAAAAAAAGGTCTGAAAAAATCCGACAAAAATTTCGGGCCGGTCTGAAAAATGACAATTTATCTAGGCCAATTTTTTTCGGGCCGGTCTGGTTTTTTTTTTGAAGTCAGAAACTTGGTAAAATTCAGGAAAAATTTCAGAAAAATTAAGGCTCAGGCTGAGGCTTAGGCCTAAGCCTAAAACCTAAAAGCCCGAAAATTTACCTCCTCCATCTTCCGGCTATAATCCACAAGTTTTTGTGGATCCGAAGACGTTGGTTGTTGCGCGATCACATTTTGTATGGGATTAGGAAGTGTTGGCTGAAGATGTGGATAGGTCCAGTCATGATGTGGCAAAACGAATTGCAGATGTTGTTGATGATACATTGGTGCTGGTGGCCATTCTGGAAACGCTTCACAGGTCGGTTTGATTACCTGAAAAATAGAAAAATCGATGAAAATTTTGAGGAAACTACAGTACTCTGCTGCGGCGACGGCGGCTGGCAGAAAAAGAAAGAGGGAAGAAGAAAATCCGATTATTTTGTGTGTTGTGTTGTGTGAATGTGTGAGTGTCTTTTTAAAACAATCATCATCATTGGGAGGTGATGATGATGATGATGATTATTATGACTGAATCACTAACTACAGTAACCCTGGAAAGTTTGGACAAAAAATTGGAAAAGTTTTTTTCTCGAAAAAATCTTGGCTCGAAAAGTCTGATTTTATCAAAAATTTTGACAGGTTTTTTTTGTTGATAATTTTGAGCTCCAAAAAGTCAATTTTTGGGCCTGAAAATTCTGAAAAAGATTCTACGCAAAATTTTCTCGGACCGATTTTTTTTCCTCAAAAAGTTAGGCCCGAAAAATCTAATTTTTTTGAGATTGAAATTTTTCGGACCTGGAAATTTGGCCCGGCCCGAAAAAATTGGGAAATTTGGAGCTCCAGAAAGCCAAGTTTTCGTGCCTGAAAAATTCTTACCCTTCAAAAATTTTCGGACCGATTTATCATCAAAAAGTTTGGCCCGAAAAAAAAAAATTTTTTCGAGATCAAAATTTCTGGGTCTGGAAATTTGGCTCTTCCCGAAAAAATTGGAAAATTCTGCGCCTAGGCTTGAAAAACTTCAAAATTTTCTCAGATCGGGTTCTTACTGAAAAAGTTAGGCCTCAAAAAATTACTTTTTTGAAATCAGAATTTCCAGGCCTGGAAATTTGGCCCGGCCCGAAAAAATTGGTAAATTTTTATGATAATTTTGAGCTCCCAAATATCAAGTTTTCGTGTCAGAAAAAATTCTTAGCTTCAATTCTTTTCGACCCGATTTTTTCACCAAAAAAATTAGGCCAGAAAAATTTACTTTTTTGAAATCAGAATATTTGAGGCCCAAAATTCGGGGCTTGAGAAAATTGGAAAACTTTTGGCCCCAAAATTTGTACCATTTCTGGATTTAAAAATCGAAAAAAAGATTCAAAAATTTTTGACAAAAATTCTCCTCTAGTCAATGCGCCTTTAAAAAGAGACTTTCAACACAATGAATATTCAACAAACTTAAAGTTGAGGGGGGGGGGGGGGGGGGGGTGTCTGAAAAAATTGAAATTCAAATGAAATTCAAATTCGTGCGTCTCGCGTCGCATAACAAATTCCATCCTCCGCAGAAAAAAAAAACTAACCTGCGCATAATTAGGACCGTCCAACGAGTTGTTAGCCAACATTATGATTAAATATTAAATATATTAATTAGGCGCGTGCGTCAAAAAATGGAATTTTTTCTAGTAGGTAGCGTCGTCGTCGTCGTCGCTGATCGTCACCACAGTAGAATGGGCTGCTGCTGTTCAACACTTTTCTCTCGCCGACTCTCCTCTCGCACAACACTATCTCGTTGGGATGAGCGACCAATCGACGAGCTGCTGACACGCCCATTTTTCGACACGCCCATTTGGTTTTGTGTTAGATTCGCTGCTGGAAATGAGAGGTGTACTGTAGAGCACGCATTTTGGAAATTTGGAAAAGAGTTACGATAAGGTGAAAATTCCTCACTAAATGAAGAAAAAATAGATTGCCAAGAGATTGCCCTGAAACTCTTAAAAAAAAGAAAAAAAAAGTTTTTTTAAACCCACAAAATTAAAAAACACCGCAACTTGTCGTCAAATGAACTGTTGCATTTTATTTGACGCGCACTTTTATTTATTTTTATTTTTTGTCGAAAAAAAAGTTGTTTTTTAAGTTTTACGTTGACTTTTTTGCAGATTTTCCTTGCGGAAAAGCAATTTAAAGGAAGAATGATGATCTAGCAACAATTTGTAATGCTGGAAAAGTCGCGGAAAACTCGAAAAAGATGGATTTTCTCAAATTTCGCGGAACGATTAGAAAGTGATGTGAGTTGTCGGCAAATGAACTTTGGCATTTATTACTGTTTTCAGATGTTGAAGTTGATATTTTTGGAGGTTTTGCTAGCGGAACAAGGAGGATGAACCGCGAAATTTCGCAAAAATCGCCGAAGATTCAAGAAAAATGGGATGAAGGTATGATTTTATGTTTGATAAAAGTGAAAAATCATGGAAAATTTACGAAAAATGATAAATGTCAAAACAGGACAGCAAAAAGGCGAATAGTTTAGTTTGTGCTTGCCCAAAAATGCTTTCGTTCGTTTTTTCTCCCCCCCACTCCCAACCATTTAATAGTATGCTAATTTAAGAGAGAGGGAGGAGTGCATCCAGAGAAGGAGAAAAAAAAAGAAGATTTGCATTCGAAATTAATTTAGTGTTGCAAGTAGGTTGCATCATCAACACCAACATCATCAGCATAGACACAGCCTAACCCTAAGAGCACAAAAAATTCCCAACTCATAAAAATCATGTTCTCACGAACAATGATGATTACTCATCATTTTTTAGGGGAGTTTTGGTGGTTCTATCACCTTTTTTTGCTTTAATATTGAGTGAAAACCGACAAAGAGATCTCTCAATTATAACAAGTACACTTTGTTGTCTATCATGTACAGTAATCTTCGTGGAACACCGAAAAACTAGCGGATTAAAAGTTTCGAGTACCTGGGAAACTATACTGATTAGCATTTTTTCTCTCTTTCTGTCGCTGCAACTTTTAAATATAAAGATAATCCTCGCTTATCATCTCGAAGCAGCGTGTGGTGTAGTGGTAAAGTGATAAGATTTGGTCTAACGTGTCGCAGGTTCGACGCCAGGTGTGAGCAATATTTTTTTTTGTTTTTTGTTTTTTTAATCCCAGATGGAACAGTTATGTAATGCAGTGTTTGCTAACTCGTCAGTTAGGTGTCAATTTGTTTGTTCTTGTAATATGTTAATTTTAGGCCACAATTTTAGAGGGCTGATGAAATTTGTGACTTGAAATTTTGGGGCTCGAAAATTATCAAAATCGCAAAAAAACTGACCTCAAAGCCTTTTGTAGAGAAAAGTCAGCAAATATGGGTCAAAATTGAATTTTTCAAAAATTTTGACTTTTTTCGGGTCGGCTTTAAATATT
Organism: Caenorhabditis sp. 8 KK-2011; assembly: GCA_963572245.1. Lineage (NCBI taxonomy): Eukaryota > Metazoa > Nematoda > Chromadorea > Rhabditida > Rhabditidae > Caenorhabditis > Caenorhabditis sp. 8 KK-2011. The sequence continues at coordinate 1,275,886 of OY751546.1, read as the reverse complement.
CTTAGGCCAATTTTGAGCCTGAAAAATTGTGAGGCAAAATTACTGAGCCATGAAAATCTGAGAATTTTTTGGGCCGGAAAAAATAAGGCCTAAAAAGCCCAGTTTTGAGCTCCTCAATTTTCTCTGTGACTGAAAATTACGAAAAATTCTAGGCCTAAAAATGTATGGGCCCGAAAAATGTCACATTTTTGAGAAGGCCAAGGAAATTCTGAGCCAAAATATATTTTTTTTTAATTTTTCGCGCCTAAAAAATAAGTCCTGAAAAGGCCTAGTTTTAGATATTTTTAGGCCTGAAAATTAGACTTCGAAAAAATCTGTTCTGAGGTTTCTGAAAGTTTAGGGGCCGAAAAAATGTGTGCCAATTTTGAGCCTAGGCTCCAAAAAACTTGACCAGAAAATTTTGCGATTTTTCAAAATTCAAAAACTCGTGTCTCAAAAAAAAAAAGAAACGAAAATATTTAGTATAATCCGTAATTGACCCCGTCTTCACACCATACAATTTGCTACATCTTTTAGATCTCCACCTCGCCGCCAACGTTCTTGACGTGGATTAAAAATAGCTATACTACCGTATCTCTCTTTTGAGTAGCAAAAAAAGAGGAGGAGGAGGAGGAGGAAGGTTATGAGGCACAAATTTATGCAATTCGATTATATATCAAAAACGAGAGGAGAAAAAGTGGGTTGGTATTCAGAGCACGTAAGGGGCAGCGCAAAATCAATTGTTTGAGAGCGCATGCGCAGTCAAAACATTAACCTAATTATTGTTTACGACTAAACAAACTTGGTTTTTTGTTGTTTTTGCTGGGAACAATCTGTCACTAGCCAAGCCAAGAATAACAGTAATCCGTAAAGTGGTGTTCGACAGATGGGTTAAGCTACTCTATTAGGTTTGCACACTATTTTGCTGAGAACACTGCCAATTAAACTTATACACCTACTATTTAAGTTGTTTTGGAACAATTTGGCTGAAAAGTTGGACGATTTTCTGGGAAAAATGGGGAAATTTTGCCATATTTTTAAGTTTTTGATGATATTTTAACAAAAAAACAGATTTTTCTCACGATTTTTACGTATTTTTTTCAGACCGGCCCGAATTTTAGAGTTTAAAATTTCAGAATTTGATTTTGAACAAAATTTGTCGATTTTTTTTGCGGGCCGGCCCGAAATTTTGATCCCAAAAAAGTTGGTTTTTTCCAGACCGGCCCGGATTTTCAAAGTTTTTCGGGTCAAAGTTTTTAGGGGAAAATTAGGCCCGGAAATATTTCTAGTTTTCAGAGCCTAGAATTAGATTTTTCTCAAAAAAAAACGTTTTTTTTTTCAGACCGGCCCGAATTTTTTAAGGTCCGAAATTTTTTGAACCTTTCTGGGTCGGCCCGAAATTTTGATCCCAAAAAAGTTGGTTTTTTCCAGACCGCCCCGAATTTTCAGAGTTTTTGGACCAAATTTTAAAAAGGAAAAATCCGGTCCGGAATTTTGATACCAAAACAATATTATTTTTAGGCAAAAATTTTTGATTGAAAAACCGAAAAAAAATTGGAAAAAAATTATTCTAAAAAACGAATAACCTGTAGAGCCTGTCTGTTCTGGTCAGAAATTTTCTTCAAAAAAATTTTGAGACCCAAAAATATCCCCAAAGAAACAATTCGCCGGGTCAAATATCATTTGAGCATATGTTTATTTATCTCTTCTTCTTCTTCTCGCTTTCATATATATTTTTTTTTTGGAATGTGAGAACATGGCTCTTCCCCCCTTCCCCCCTGCTCTCCCTAATTTCCGGCAGTCAATTCCACTTCCCCCGCCTTAAGACAAAGCCCCACAAAAAAAGGGACTAAAAGCGTGTAAATCTTATTTTGCTCGGTGCGACAGACAATATGGACAACAATTGATGTCAACGAAGAAAAGGGGGTGTAAACAGCTTGACACCTAGATGAGTTGGTCAATATTATGTTGCATAATTAAAAAAACAAAAAAAAAAAATTTTGACCGCATCTGGAATCGAACCTGCAACCGTTCGCGCTATAGATTATCACACTACCACTAGACCACACATCGCGTTGAGGTGATAAGCGAGAATTAGCTTTATAAGTTTCTCAGGGAAAAAAAACTGAAACTTTATTTCAACCCATATTTATATACATTTCTTCTAAGTAAAACAAAATTAGGCGACTAGACGTGTTTTCTCATTTGACAATGAGACGAGACTCGATTCTTTGCTACTTGTCATTCCGCCAACCAAACGATCCAACACGTTGTCCGCTTCGCGTTCGAGAAAATCATTCCACATTCGGCCGACCACCTCGGTGCAAACGATGTCGCCAGTATGGTTGTTGATCATTTTTAGTAGCTGGAAATTTTTCGAATTACGTACGGCCCGGTTTTTTTGATTTTTGATAGAGAAATTTTCAATTTTTAAAAGTTGTTTTTTGGCGCCAAAATTAGTGCAATTCAAAGAGTACTATGTTTGGCGCCAAAGTTGAATATTCAAAAATTTGTCACGTCATTTTTTTGGCGCCAAAATTAAAATTTAAACAATTGTAACGCCCCTTTTTGGCGCTCAATTTTGAAAATTTCAATTTTTTAAATGTGATTTTATGGCGGGAAACTTTTGATTTAAAAATTTTAAACTTCTGGCTCTTAATTTTGAAATTTTCCATTTTTCAACCTTTTTTTTTGGCGCCAAAAAAGAGGCTTAAAATTCTTGAAGTATTTTTTGACGACAAGATTGGCAAGATTTAAACAGTACTAGTTTTGGCGCCAAAACTTTTGACTGGAGAAAAAACTTTTTAAACATTTCCTGACTCACACTTTTTCTAGGCCCCGCTCCCCTTTTTTTGTGCTGTCTCTCACAGGCATTGTGTACGACACTCCGCCTTGCCTCTTGTTTAGCGCATGTGTCAAAGCGGAGTGTCGTAAAGTGAATTTTTCAAAAAAAGAAAGTTTACCACAATAATATCCGGCGTAAACTTGTGTAGACAAAACTCGGGTAGCAGAACAGCCAACTGCTCCTTGCGAAACGTCTTTGTCAACTTTTTATCACATTCTTCCTGATTGTCCAAAAATTGTTGAAGAAATTCCATCAATTTATCCTTGCTGAACATGTTATAAACAAAAAAGGCTGTATCAACCAGCGTGACAAAGAAAACCAGAAGAAACCTGGAAAAAATACGTTTCAAAAAATTGAGAAAACGAGAAATACCTACCAAATGTATAAGAATAGAAAGATTTTCTCATTGAACATGTTGAGAGTTAGAACACATTGAATTGAGTGACGTTGGAGGTTGCCGAGAACTCGGACCTACAAAAAAACCGTAATTTTTCTCTCCTGATCAATCTTTGTACTCGTCTCACTTTCCTATACACACAATGTTATCCAAAAAATCAACAAACTCGATTTTTTTGTTCTCATCGTGTGTGTGTGTGTGTGTGTGTGTGTGACGTAACCTTGTTATTTTTGACCCTAAACTTACCTGAAAATCGCACATGGCGATACGCGGAAAATTTCCGGAATCCTCCCAATCTGTGCCGTGCAAAATGTCATTGAGAATGCGCATCCCCCAGTAGGGATCGTTTTGACCGAGAAATTTGTTGGTCGAATAAAATTGAAGGAATGAGTTGGTCATGTAGATGAATTTGGTGACGATGTAGGCGCTGCAAAAGTTGGTTTTTGGCGTCAAATTTGAAGTTTTGAAAATTGTCACGTTTTTTTTTGGCGCAAAATTTTATACTTTGAAAAAACTCGACCTAACAGGGTACCAAAAAAATCCTTAAAATTTTGTCACTTTGTATGACAACCAAAAAAAACGAAACCAATTATTATTGATCCAAAAAAATGTCACATAAGGACAAAAACGAAAAAAAAATAGAGAAAAATAGCTGAAAATTTGAGAGAAAATCATATTTTTCTAGAAAATGTCACGGTACTTTTTCTCCTCTTAGGCCAATAATGTTTTGAAATTTTTCACGTTATTTTTTGGCGCCAAAATTTTTTTATTGTTTTCTAATTTTCGCCTCAAATTTTGACAAAAGATTTGGAGAGCAGTATTTTTTAGCGCCAAAATTTTGAGGCTCATAATTGTTCACGTCAATTTTTGGCGCGAAATTTAGATTTTCAAAATTTGTCACGTCATTTCAAATAAAATTTTGACAAAACGTTTGGAGAGTTTTATTTTTGGCGCGAAATTTAAATTTCAAAAATTTTTAACGTCAATTTTTGGCGCCAAAGTTATTAAAGTAATTTTCGACGCAAATTTTGACAAAACGTTTGGAGAGTTCTACTTTTGGCGCCAAAATTAAAATTTTCGAAATTTTAAACGTCAATTTTCGGCGCGAACTTTTCAGTTATTTTTTTTGGCCGCTCAATTTTCCACGCTAAAATTAGCCACGTGATTTCTGGCTCCTACTTCAAAATATATTTCCCATGCTGCATTCCAAAAATCTTCTGAATCTTCGCCAACTTCGACGTCTCCTCCTCACACTTTCTCTTCCTCAAATTATTAGCAATATGTCGACATATCACATCGATCTGTTTGGTTCGATCATCCGCTTCGGCACCTTCCGCCTTCTGTGCCGTCTCGACTAATTTGATGATATTGATTCCTGAACTTCCCGACAACATTGACCAAAAAATCACGGGTAAATAGAAGAACGCCGCCTCGATGGCCATGATAAACGGCGCCCATTGATAATAAATTAGCTGTTGGGAGACTCTGAAAACCGCATTTTTTCTTGTGGCCGAAGTTTTGTTAGGTCACCTGTCTTCCACTGAAATTGGCACCTTGTCATTGGGTTTAACCCAATATGTATTGTACACAAAACAATAATCTTCGGCGTATTGTTCCCAAGCTTTTGTGAACTGCAAGAAAAAAGCGAATTGTTCGAGAGAACTACGTGGTTTTCTAGGCCACGGCCATCAATTTTTTTTTTGTTTTTTTGTGCTCTAAAATCCAAAAAAGTCGACTTTTCAGTGAAAAAATCCATTTTTTGTGCATTTTTATGTCACGGTGTTGAGACAGTTACATACCTTACACCTGTTTTCAACAATAATGTTTTGGATGGTGTGAAAAATTAGTTTCAGGTATACGGTACGCAAAATGTGCAAACACCGTGACGTGAAAATGCACAAAAATTTTGTTGCTCAAACTAGTTCCTAAGTTGATGCTCTATCGCAAAAAAAATGCCACCCACTTTATTTGCAATTTCAGCGCAGTTTTTTTTTTGTTAAAATTAAATTTTTGCATTGTTTTCTTTGTCAAACTGTGTGCGGAAAAACTTTCAGACAAAAAATACGGTTTCTGTGCATTTTTATGTCACGGTGTTTGCACACTTTACACCTTTTTTCAATTTCTTTGTTGTTTTGAGCTTTAAACTTCAAAAAATCGCAAAAACGCTCTAGCCAACTGTGTGTAAACACCGCGCCGCACATTTGCAGACTCTGAATAGTTAGAAAACCCATGCAAGTGCAATCACTCACACTTCTCATACACCTTTTCCCATAAATAAACGATTGTTCATCACAAAAACTATGCGACCAAAGTGGTCCGTTCAGCCCACTCCCCTACAATCAATCTTCGCATGCGGCACTTGCGCCAAAATCTCATTTACCTGCGCCGGAACCCAACACTGAAGCGGTGAACCGACATATTGTCGCGCGGTGATCGTCAACGACATGCCCATGATAATAAGGGTTGAGTAATAGTAGTTGAGTCGGTCGGTGCCCAGATCATCCAATCTGGGTTTGACCATCGAAAACATACTACCGAGCATATTCATTTTGGCTGGATTGAACGGTGTGCCGGCAGCAGCACTGTTGTTACGTCGTGTTGGGATTACTGGTAGGGTTTTGAGAGAGTTCTGCAACCAGAAAAAATGAAGCAAAAATTTCTTGGCTTATGCCCAGCTCGTCGAGCACAAAAACACACAAATGATTGGGGGAAATGATACTTTATGTCTGTGTTAACATGATAGGTAAATATAGCGAGAAAAAATGAAGAAAATGAGAAAGCTGAGTGGAAGTTCGCGCCGAGTTTTTGAGTGGGAGGGGGAGAAAATATATCCTGTTATTATGACTAAGTGCTTGTTTTGAGGAGATCTAATGTGTTATCAGTAACATTCGCTCTAATGATAACACACGCGACGCAAAACCGCGACGCGTAAATGTGAGTAGTCGACATTTTTTCTTTTCCCCTCTTTTTTTGTGCGATGGGGCGCGTTTTATCGATTAGCAAACTATACAAATTGTAAACATATGGCATTTCCGAAAATGGGAGGATGCCGCACCTTTTGTTATGTAGGATAATCAATCAATAACAACACACAGTTATCCTCCCATTTTTGGGAAGGTGCCATATGTTTACAACTTGTATAGCTGGCTAATCGATAAAACGCGCCCCGCCGCACAAAAAAAGGGGAAAAGAAAAATTTTCGACGCACTCACATTTATGCGTCGCGGCTTTCGCGTCGCGTGTGTTATAATTAGAGCGAATTGTATCGATTGAAAAATATTTCATTTATTTAGGACTTTGACAGAACATGCCCGTTGTAGCCAATCATGTCGGCAGAAATTGGGAAGAAATTGATGAGAACCTGTAATTTTTTCTTGATTTTTTTCTCAAAATTGAAAAAAATACCTGTTGAGGTGTCAAATTGAGCTTGACTTGGAAGAGCTTGCAAATTTCAATGACGTGAAATTCGTTAGCATCGCGGGTCAAGCCGGTGTTCGAAGTTATCTGGAAATAGCGCACAGTTTTGTGGGCGTGGCTTAAAATGTAGAAATATGATTTGAAAATGAGAAATTTGGAGAAAAGGTCACGGAAAAATAAAAATTACACTGTGGAAATCGCACATTTTTCTAGATTAGGCACAGTTTTGTGGGCGTGGCCTACATTTTTTATGTAAAATATTCTTACCTCCACAATAGCGAACTGTTGCTTGTTATCAATTCCTCGACATATCTTCGAATTTCCATCCAAAACCACAAAAATGTTCTCCGCCGGTTTTCCCATGGATTTGGCCAATGTTTGGGCGAGCAAAACCTGAAAAGTTTTTTTTTTCGTATAATAAAAATTTTGCTTTGAAAATTACCTCAAAGTTTTCCGGAATTTTTGCACTTGTGAAAACTTTGACCACCGGCATTACTGAATAAACTATAAAACACTTGGGTTTTTCATTATATTCAAAATATAATAATTTAAGAGATACCAGAAAGGCGGTCTGATTCCATGTAACTCAAAAAAAAGACAATTTTTTTTTAAACAAAAAATTTATAACAAGTTAAATTCCGATCAAAGATCTCAATGCAGCACGAGCATCGCCGTTTGTTTCGATAAGCTTGGTTCTCACGGTTGCCTAAAAAAAGAGATTTTTGGACAAATTGCTTTTTTCTTGATTAAATTTAGCCGAGGCGAAAAAAAAACAAAACCCACTTCTGGTAGCTCTAATTCGTTCATGATCATCAACAAATCGTCTCGTTTGATATTAATTTTTGGTCTGTTCGGGGCTGCTGAACTAATCATTTTATCTAACGCAGCCGCTGACATTTTGGTATCCTCTTTTTCTTCTTGATTGTCAGATACCTGGAAGTTACAAATTTATATTTGATAAAGTTAAACTTATCACCTCCGGAATGTAGTGCTCATCGAAATCGCTTTCACTTTCACTCATTTTGATAGAAATTAGCAGTTTTAACAAAAAAAAAATCCACTTTACACTATTTGTTCACTCTCCCGCCACTCTTTTTGTTTTTGAATTTTGTTTTGTATTTTAGGCTGTATTACTCACCTTTGACAACTCATCACTTCCCCAATTATGTTTGTCGATCGACTTTTCTTCCACATCTGTCGTCATCGTTTCTAAAAATTGTAAAATTGAGAATTCTTCTAGAAAAACGGCTTTTCGTGCTGAAAAATAAAAGTAAAACAACGATACTCCGCAAATTACGCGACTAAACAACGGGCGTTTCTGAATTTTTTATTTTTTTTGCGCCGGACAACGGAAATTGTCTGAAATTTCAGGCTAAATTGTGAATTCTGCTATTTTATTATGGCTATGAGAAAGATATTCGATTTGAGCTTCTTCAAGTAATCACAAAATGCTTGATAGTGTTGTGTTGTACCTGTAAAACTATAATAATTAATTTCCCTCTTCTCACTTTAATGTTGTGGCTTGGAAATTGAGTTGCTTGCATTTAATTGGTTGATTCGTATTAATCTTGATTTTTAGAAGCGTCTGGTTTCAACGAATTTTATCGATTTTTGAAAAAGAATCGGTTTTGGTTGGCAAAACTCCACAATTAAAAGCGAAGCCTGTTGTAACACCGGTAAAACGAGAAATGCATTCTTCAGCAACAAAATTGGTTGGTTTTTCTTTCTTTTTTAATCTCCAATAAACCATATTTAGGCGTCAGTAAGAATTCCGCTGATCAAATTCGTCGGAGCACGCTTACCACGTCCACACTTTGACGGAGCATCTCTTCCACCGCTCGTTGTCTCGGGCAACTTCTCAGCTCCAACCATCAGATCGGCATCGGCTAGTTCAATCGGACCAGTTGGCAAGATTCCAAGAGGACAAGGCATCGAATGGCAACAATTACCAGCGCAATTTAGAAGAGATTTGATTTCCGAAGAAGAAATTGATGCTGTAAATGTGAGTTGACTTTGTATTTACCGGAAGAGAAAACAAACCGGAAACACAAAGGTTACCAATGGCAACATGTGTTTTTTTTCTTGTTTTGCAGACTGGATTCTCCTACAACCACTAAACACGTGCACATATTCGATTCGACTAGACAACATTTTAGTTTTTCGAATTTTTTTTCTAGATAAAAATTTGATGCTCAACCTTGACTTTGTTTTTTTTTTATTTGCGTAATTCTCGCTGTTTATTTTATAAAAAAAAATTTTCAAAAAAAAAAATAAATGTTATTCAATTAGAGAATGTGAATACGTGACCTCCTGTGATCAAAGTAACGATAACAAGAATAAGTCATTTACAATGTCTGCTATCGAGGAACAATCGCCACCGAGACAATGGTAAGTGTTTTTGTTTTCAAAATTTGAAGAACAACGCCAAAATTTGAAAGAAAATTTACCAAAACTTGGCAAAGTTTCAAGAAAATCCGATTTCCCTCACCCTTTTCTCATAATATTTGAACGCAATAAACATGGGCATGACAGTGCAACAGGTTAGGCGTTTGTTTATTAATCGAGAAGTCAGGGGTTCGATTCCTCACCTATGCAATTTATTTTTTTAATTTTTTTACTCAGCAAAAATCATGTTTTTATCTGTGTTTCTCATTATTTTTGTTTAGAAATTTCAAAATTCGAACAAAAAAGTATAAAAAATCAGATGTTCTTCAAATTCTTGTGCCTAAGAGGGCACCAAAATTTTGTCGCTGTGAAAATTTTGGAAAATTATTTTTGCCACTGTAAAAAATGTCCAAAATTCCAAGAAAAATTTCATTTAAAAATATTTTTAAGCATGACGAAAACGTGAAATTCCACGTGACGCAATTTCAAAACTCCAAATTCGTACAGTAATTCAGACGGCGTAAAATTTTTCAAAAAGTTTTGTGTGAAAAATCATGAGGCACATTTTGAAAATAAGGATTTCCACGTTTTTGGCCACAAAAATAGCGAAAAAACCCCCAAAAAAATGTATGTCCCGACATCTCACGGGATGCACTATACAGGAAGACCACATTAAAAAAGTTTGTTTTAGGGGTCAACTAGCCTGTGACGTCATTTTGGTGCTCGGCAATAGTGGAGTAACACAAGAACCCGTTGATATCTCCCCAATTTTTGAGCGTATCGATAAATTGTGGACAGATTCGGAGAAAAAGGAGTTGACAGAAATGTTCGGGGGAAAAAAACGAAAAGGCATCACTAACAGTGGCTTCAAATTCATTTTGACGCTTTTTGAAACTGATAAAACTGAGGCAGGCCTGCTGCTCCTGTGCCGGCTGATCGATGCAATTCTATGGGTTTTGTCGTCGGAAGGAGATCGTCGTCGCGAAAAAGCGATCGTTAAAATGGACGCGATCGCGACGTTGAGTCGCGTCGCGCGTCGCCGATTGATTCAGCGAATTGAGGGGGAGAAGGCTGAGATGAACATGGAGATTGATCGATTTTTGTTCAAGTTATTGTTGAATATCGGGCAGAAAGATTCGCGTTTCAATCTGAAAATTCGAATGGCTGGAGTTGTTCAAGTGATGAGTCGGATGTTTATGAAATTTGATGCTTTGCTTGACACCTTTTACCCACTTTTTATCAGAATTGCGAGATCACGTGGGTTTTTTTCATTTTTTCACTATAGGCTTATTAACAAGTGGAAAAATGTCGAAAATCCTCAAAAAAATCGAGTTTCTGGACATTTTTCGACATTGTTTGTGTTTTTTAAACATTTTTTTTCTTGTGAATAATAAATTTTTGTTATAGCTAGAAGTGGTCAAATGATTGGGAGACAAGATGGATTTGTAAAACGGTTGACGGATAAAATTGCAATTTTAAATTCTGCTGAGACTGCTGAGCATATTCTTTTGTTGGACAAACATTTGCAAATTCTATTTTTTATTCTGAAAAATCGTGAGTTTTGGGGTTTTTCCACCAAAAAATGGTGAAAAACAGAATTTTAAGCTTGAAAATTGTGGAATTTTGGTTGTAAACTATCTAAATTTAAAGGAACATGGTAGGACGATACATTTGTTTTCGAAAAAATTGTGAAATTTTGACTGAAAAATGTACTTTTTTTACCTATGACAAACACAAAACGTGTCTGGGTCTCGTCACGAAAAATTGAAAACTACCATGTTCCTTTAAATTTGAGTTCGCAAAAATTTGGGCCTCAAAAACTATTAAAAATTTTGAAAAAATTGTGAAAAAAATTCAGCTTTTACCGAATAAAACTTCTCTCAAAATGAAAATTCCAAAAAAAATTTGAATTTTGAACTTGCGCGCAAAGCTGCTCGATCGTACGCTTTTCTTTCGATCATTTTTGTTGTTGTTGAACAAACGATTTTTTATCGATCGCCCAAAACTTTGTTCACCTCACTATTTTGAGCGAGTATCCCGGGAGATGTCGGTCCATACAAACTCACAGACACATTTATATTTATTGATTGATGGAAAAAACCATAGCTCACACCTTAAAAAAGTATGGTCTTTTTTCTCAATCAATAAATATATATGTGTCTGTGTGTTTGTATGTACCGACATCTCCCGGGATACTCGCTCGGAACAGTGAGGTTAGCACAGTTTTGGGCGATCGATAAAAAAGCGGGTTTTCAACAAAAAAAGATGGATCAGAGAGCGCGCAAGTTCAAAATTCAAGTTTTTTTGGAATTTTCATTTTGAAAGGAAATTTCAGCCCACAATTTTACATTTTTTCAACATTATAAAATTCAAGAAATTCTCCCCAAAATTTAAATTCAGGCCGTACACGTGTCCAACTCATCCGTGAATCATACTGTCGAACAGTTGTCGAAATGCTCGAAAAACATCTGAAAGCATGCTCGCCGAAACCAGCTCGACGACTCTTATCATCCATTTTTGGCACAACCACCGACGAATCAACAAACGCTACCAATTCGGCACATTTCGAAACAATTGTCACCGTTTTGGCCATTTTGAGATTGCTGGCAAATAATAGTTGGTTTTTTATTGATTTTTGTTGCGAAAAGTCGTAAAATTGGGTTTTTATCTTATCGCGCGGTTGAAAAAACCAGAAATTTCCCTGTTTTTTCTGGCTGAAAAACCCCTCTCCAAAATAGTTATGACGTCAATTTTGACTTTTGACATGAAATAAATGAGGGTAACATCAAGAAGAACTGTGATAAGGCTTGAAAATGTTGTTTTATTGTCATGTCTGATAGCTTTTCAACAGAAATTTTTATTTTTGCAGAAAAAGCGAAAGACGAATTGATCGTGTTGGGAGTTTTGGAGATTTGTGCGAAAAAGTTGAAAAATATGAGCGATGATGAGGCGAAAAATGGGACAAAGGCCAAGATTGTGGTGAGTTTTGCACGTTTTTTGGGGTCACCAACTTTTTAACCAGAAAATTGCATGTTTTCAAGTTTGAAATTCAAAAAGTGAGAAACTACAGTACCTCCTCCTCAACGAAATTTCAAGGGTTTTTTCCCAGAAAAATCTTTTCTAGATGTATATATTGTTGACGAAAAAAACTGGTTCCCTGGAAAAAAAACTAGTTTACACTAGTGGATTTTTGAGAGAAGACAACAGCAAAAAAAAAAAAACAACTGATAATCTATTTATCATTATTTATTTATTTATTTTTTGCATTTTCTTTGCTGAGAATCACTTGACATATGGTGCAAATTAAACGAAAAGTAAATAGAACGAAGGTTTGAAGAGTTTTCCAATGTTTTTTTTTCTGGAGGATGGGGGGGGGGGTTTAAATGAAAAGGGCGGATCATTTTTATTTGTCCAGATGGATTGGGTTTTGTTTTTGATCTTGCCACTGGAAAGTTGGAAGAGTTTTGTTGAGAAAAACTTGAAAAAAGTGATTTTTCTGGATTTTCAGGGCGAAATTTAGAGTTCTAGGCCAAAATTCGGGTTTCTAGGCCACATTTTTTAGTTCTCGGCAAGATTTTTCAAATTTCCAGGTCATTTTTTCAGATTTCTAGGCCAAAATTCGGGTTTCTAGGCCACATTTTTTAGTTCTCGGCAAGATTTTTCAAATTTCCAGGTCATTTTTTGAGATTTCTAGGCTAAAATTCGGGTTTCTAGGCCAGATTTTAGAGGTATAGGCCGTTAGTTTGTATTTCAAGATATTTTTTGCGATGTTTAGACCAAAATTTGGATTTCTAGGCCATTTTTCATATTTCTAGGTCTTTTTTGTTGCAATTCAGGCCCATTTTTTGAGATTTTCAGGGAACAATTTGGGTTTCTAGGCCAGACTTTTGGGATTTTAGGCCATTTTTTCCAAATTTCCAGGCCATTTTAGCCCACTTTTTTGAGTTTATCTAGGCCAGATTTTGGAGTTCTAGCATACTTGGGTTAGCCTGGTCAGATGACAACAGGGGGTATAACTTTTGACTATTCCGAAAACCAGGGAAATATACGTTTCAAGGCCCAAACAATAGAGTCTAGCTCCCCCTTACTATATATTTTCTTCTTCTCTTTATAGCTTCTAGTAGCCGGGCTGTATATCTTTTCTAGGTCACCATATGGCTCACTAGTTTTCACACCTTTAGATGTTATCTATAAAATATGGCATACCTGTTGTTATGAGCAATCAATAGCAACATATAGTGACCTAGAAAAAGTCAACAGGAAATATGTGTGAATAGGAAGGGAGGGCTTAAGGGGCCAGAAAAAATGTGACAAAAGAGTTCGGGAAAAAACTGAAAATCTTGAATTTCAGTACAAAATTTGGGTTCTAAACCAGATTTTTGGTATTCTAGGCCAGATTTTTAAGAATTCTAAGTCAGAGTTTGGATTTCTAGGCCATTAGTTTATATTTCTTGAGATTTAGGGGCAAAATTTAGATTTCTAGGCCAGATTTTTTGAGTTCTAGGCCATTTTTCGCGATTTCGAAAGCAAAATTTGGGTTTCTAGGCCAAATTTTTAAAATTCCAGCCAGGTTTTAAGATTTCTGCGCTGTCAAAAATTCTCCCATTTTTTTTGTATTTTCCAGGATTCAATGTGCGCTCTATCGCTTCGTTGTATGCCTACAGTACCGTATCCGTTGGAAAATGTTCGTTTCCCACTAGACTATCCGCTTCCACAATCGACGATCACACCAACAACAACACCATCACATCCGGGTGGAAGAAGTCGAAATTCGTCGTCGATCAATATCTCGTTCGACAACGGTCGAAGTAGTGATGAAGACGATGGAATTGATGAGGAAGACGAGGCGCTGAACGACGATCACAATTTGCGAGAAAACAATCATCTGTTCGAAAGATCCGATGATGAACAAGACGGCAAGGTTGCCGTCTGCCCGCCGTTGCCAAAAACCACTAAACTCACCGCGACGCAGTTGAGAATGTACTCGAGGTTTTTTAAGGAGTATGAGAAGGAGACGACCATTCAATTGCCTGAGAGTTCTCCGAAAGAGGAGAGCTGGAAAAGTTTTTGTCAGGTGAATTTTTACGCTTTTTTGACTGAAAAAAATCTGAAATTTTGGAGTCAGAAAGTCAATTTCCTCTTTTTTTCCCGGAAAATTACAGAAAATCAAAGTGTAACCTCAAAAATGTCGAAAATCGATGTTCCTTTAAGGTTTTGTCAGTTTTTTCAAAATTATTCCGGTCTGGAAATGGAAAAAACCCCAAAAATATCAAAAATTGATGTTCCTTTAAGGTTCTGTCGGTTTTTCATGCGAAATTTCTCAAAAAAATTTTCAAAAAAAATGATTAAAACCGGCCGAATTTCAAGGAAAATGGTGGTTTTTCAGTTTTCGTAACGAGACCCAGACACATTTTCTATATCAAAATGTTGTGTTTTTCTCAAATTTTTATGTGCAAAATTTTTTCTTCCTGAAAATCATGGAATTTTCACATTTTTAATAAAATTTTCCCCAATTTCAGGCGACCCAAATGGCAATGCCCAATCGGCAGCATTTACCGCTTGACATGTTTGTTGGAAATAATCAAAATCGAAAAGATGAGCTGTGCACAACGACGTGTAGTATGAGGTTTGTCCCTGATATCAAAATTTCTTGAAAAAATGGCTGAAAATGCCATTTTTAAAACGACACTCCGCTCTGCCCCTTGTTTAACAGCGCGTTAAACTAGAGGCAAAGCGCAGTGTCGTACATACCACATGTGAGAGAGACAATATGAAAAGAGGCGAGCGCGCTAGAGAAAGGGTTTTCTACCCTACGACACTCCGCTTTTACACGTGCGCTAAACAACAGGCAAAGCGGATAGTTGGAATCTTCTCATTACGACACTCCGCTTTTACACGTGCGCTAAACAACAGGCAAGGCGGAGTGTCGTACACATAAGCTGTGAGAGAGATAACACGAAAAGAGGAGAGCTTCAAAGAAGCAGAATTTCCATCCTACGACACTCCGCCTTTACACCTTTTTTTATTTGCAGAAAAATGATTGTCGACGATGCGGATCGAACATCGGAACGATACTCGACGGTCGTCTACGATCTCGACGCGATCGTCTTCGACGGCGGTCATCCCGAACCGGATCAGCCGACAATGTTGGGAAAACTCGACGGCAATCGTGATCTCATCTTCGAGAGTCGTTTCGAGAGCGGCAATTTGAGACGAGCCACACAGGTGGCGCCGACGCATTATGAGTTGATGTTGACGCCGGATATGAATCAGTTGGCTGAGCATTATCAGTGGTTCTTTTTTCAGGTATTTTGGGGAAAAACGCGGGGAAAAATGAGCAAAAATCGTGAAATTTCGATGAGGAGGTACTGTAGTTTTTCAATTTTTAAATTTTCAAGACAAAACTCGCTCCTAAGCCTTAGTCTACGAAAAATTTCCAGGTTTCAAACACCAGAAAAGCGATCTTCTACACATTTGAAATTGCCAACTGCCTCAAACCGACATCAATGTACAGTCAAGGAATGCAACCGGTGATGTTCTCGTTGGCCGATCGCCAAGATGGATGGAAACGTGTCGGCTACAATGTGTGCTATTATCGCAATTTGTACGCATGCTCTGACCCTGTCACCACAACAATAACAACACCTGGCGGTGGCGGACGAAATAGTGAGGAGAATGGAGAGGAGAAAAAGAAAAAGTTGGTTTTTTGTTTTGTTTTTTTTTTTTTGAGGGAAAATATGTCAAAAATGATATTTTCAGGCATTATTACTCGATGAGATTCAATGTTGTATTCCCGAACACGGCTGATGTTGTCTATTTGGCATATCATTTTCCTTACACCTATTCGTTTTTGAGTGTGAGTTTTTTTTTGGTCTAAAAAATTTGAACAAAAATTAATGTTCCTTTAAGTTTTGTCAGTTTTTTTGAGAAAAATTTGATTTTCTCAGCATTTTTCAATCGGGATTTTTTTGGAATTCCCCCAAAAATTGATGTTCCTTTAAGTTTTGTCAGTTTTTTTGGTCTAAAAAATTTGAATTGTTAGGAACTCTTGTTGAGAAAGTTGCAAAAATTAATGTTCCTTTAAGTTTTGTCAGTTTTTTTGAGAAAAATTTGAATTTTTCAGCATTTTTCAATCGAGATTTTTTGGAAATTTCCCAAAAATTAATGTTCCTTTAAGTTTCGTCAGCATAAATTCAAAAAGTTATAGACCCTACCAAAAATTGGAGAAATTTGGACAAAAAAAAGCTCGAAACTTTCCAAAATTTTTTGATCTCAAATTCCAGAACAGTGTGTCTTATTCACAAGAAAAAAAAGAGCTTGAAATTCTGTTTTTCACAAAAAAAAGCAAAAAAGAATGATGACCTAGAAACCGACAAACACGGCCGTCGCTATCTTTGCCAGGGTGTGGTATATAAACATAATAATACGAGAGGGAAGACATGTATCACACAGCCGAGTGGCTAGCGCGTTTGACTCACAATCAAACGATGCTGGTTCGAGGCCGGGTCGGTGCGAGCAACTTTCACCCCAAGTTAAGACCACACGAAGAACTGTGTGGCCGTCATGTTGTGGTTTCATGACTTAATACGTATCCCCCGGTGATTGATTGTTTGACCAACCTGCCTCAAGTGTTCAAGTGGGTGCGCTTGCTTGTGGGCGTTGGGAGATCTTTGGGCCGGTTCATTTTTGCGGTTTTTTTTCCTCAGGAAATTTTGAGATTTTTCAAAAATTTCCAACATTTTCCAGGCCTCAATCAACGAATTCCGACGTCTCAACAATCCGTCGCTGATCTACTGTCGCGAAGATATCCTCGGCCACAGTATAGCCGGCAACCCGCTACGCATGCTCACCATCACCTCCACCACAAAACCCATCGACACCAAACAAGTCATCGTTCTGTCAGCACGCGTTCATCCCGGCGAAAGTAATTCGAGTTGGATAATGCACGGCGTTCTCGAGCAGCTGATGACGACGGCGACGTCGCCGCACATCGCCGAACTACGCGATCGTTATGTGTTCAAAATTGTGCCAATGTTGAATCCGGACGGTGTTGTCAATGGATCGCATCGTTGCTCGTTGGCCGGTGTTGATTTGAATCGGGTTTGGGATCGACCCAACGAGACGGTTCATCCCGAAATTTATCATACCAAGGCGATTGTTCAGTATTTGGTGAGAAAACACTGTGTAAAAGCGGAGTGTCGTTGGGTGGAAATTCAAATTTCCCGATTTGCCCATTGTTTAGCGCAAGTGTAAAAGCGGAGTGTTGTAATGAGATATTTGAAATTATCCGATTGTAAAAGTGTTAACACCTTTTTATCAGATAATGTTTACGACACTCCGCTTTGCCTGTTGTTTAGCAGCGCAAGTCTAAAAGCGGAGTGTCGTAGGGCCCGAAAATCGAAGTTCAAAGTGTTTTCTATGGCGCTCTCCTCTTTTTGTGTTGTCTCTCACAGATAGTATGTACGACACTCCGTTTTGCCTGTTGTTTAGCAGCGCAAGTCTTAAAGTGGAGTGTTGTAATTAGAAAATTCAACTATCCCGTGTTGCCTTTTGTTTAGCGCAAGTGTAAAAAGCGGAGTGTCGTTGGGTGGAAATTCAAATTTCTCAATTTGCCGTTTGTTTAGCGAAAGTGTAAAAAGCGGAGTGTCGTCGTAGGAAGCAAATTTGAAGTGGAATTTTTTTTTGTATTGCGCATTAAAGGAACATGCCAAGTTTTTTCTCAAAATAATTTTTTCCAGTGTGAAATTCTCAACAAACGCCCCGTGGCTTTTGTCGATTTGCACGGTCACTCGAAAAAATGGGATTATTTTGTGTACGGCAACAATGCGGCCGAATCGTGGCGACAAGAAGATGCGACTGCGGCGACGTCGCCGTCGCCGAACGATGTCGCTGATGACGAACAGCATTTGGCTCTTCCGCGAGCTCTCGAAACTGTCACCAATAATAAATTCAACGCGGCGGAGTGTCGTTTCTCGATAACCCGCGCGAAAGAATCGTCGGCTCGTGTCAACATTTGGCGACAATTCGGTGTCAACTGGGCATATACGCTCGAATCGACTTATTGTGGATTTCAGGCGAACCCGACGAACAAGGGCTTCCAGATCAATATTGCCGATTTGAAGGATATTGGAAGAGAATTGTTGTACTCGCTTTTAGAGGTTTGTTTTTTTTTTATTTTGTTGGAAAAACCCGCATAACCCTTGTTTTTTTCCAGATTTCAAACAAAGAAGCATAATTAATTTATTTATAGGAGCATTTTATTTTGGTCTGTTGTATTTATAACCGCTTGTGATAATGTTTATTCCCCTCATTGATCTCACTCGTTTTTTTGTCTGCCTTTTTTATAAAATTTTCAGTATTTTTCAGCGATTTTTCAGGTTTTGAATAGATTATGTTGTAGAGCTCGACGAGCTGATCAAAATGAGCTTAATTTTTTGAAATGCGCCAACAAAAAACCACAAATGCGTCAGTGTTTGGTCCTCAAATGATATCATGTCACAAATCCATCACTAATAATAATATTAATAACATTTTTTTGTTGATAAAAAACTTTATTTTTTATTTTTTCTTTTTGGCCTTGTCAGAAGCCACTTTTATACTCTACAAAAAATGCGCCAAAATAACCTAAAAAGTGCGAAAACTTGTAAAAAATCGCATTTTTATGAAAAAGTAGGTTCCTTTTCGTTTTTTTTTCGCCGAATGGTAAGTATTTCTATGAGAAACGAGGCATTGTTCAATGTGACAGGCATGGTAGAGTGGTTAGCGTGTTTGACTTTGAATCGAGAGGTCCCGGCACTGAAAGCGGGGCGTTGACCAATTTTTGGCCATTTTTTGACCAAAGACCCATTGGGCAATAATTGATCCGAAATGCACCAATGAGTGATTCGGCCAATTTTGACCAATAATTGACAAATGAGGGTTGAACCGCACAAATTGTCATTTTTCAGTGAAAAAGGTAAATAATACTCATAGTATTACACATTTCCAAAAATTTTATCCTTGAAACTAATTTGTACTTTGATTGCTCAACAGTCTCACTTCGAAGTTGTAATTACTTGCTTTGGAGGAGCGGCGCTATATATAATATCTCAGTGACCGACACCACACTGGCAAGGTGATGCGCTATATCTCTCATTTGAGGAGGAGGAGCTTAATAGTTCGAACCGTTGAAATTTCATTGTTTTTCTTTAAAAAACGTTATAAGGAAAAAGTAATTCCCGTACGAGGTAACTGGCATGACCTTTCGAGAACTTTAGAGTATTCTAGTAGTGTCATAACCTAAAACTGTTAACCGGGCAAAGTTTGCCTCATCGTTCAGCCATGAATGGCCAATTTCGGGTCAATTTCGGGTCAATTTAGGGCCAAATATTGGGAATTATACTGCAACTTGGATAAGACGCGTGAATGTATAGAAAACTTATAGAAAATGCCAAAATCGGCCAAGTATAACTCAGAATGTGATATGAATTCACCGATTTTTGACATCCCCTTGAGTTTTGCTCGATGTCAGCATCCAGATTCAATCTGGTTCAAATTGACGCAAGAATTATTTTTTTGTACCAATATTTTTTTTTACCCTAACTGATCGTTTACAATCACATTAAGTGTGAAAAATATAACAAAGTACTTGATAAGATCATTGGCCCATATTTGGCCCAATTTATTCAACCTTTATTGACCAATGACGCCCCACTGGGCAATATTTGACCAATAATTGACCAATTTTTCTCATTGGTCAAAAAATGGCCAAAAATTGTTGAACACCCCGCCTTCAGTGGGGTTCGAGCCCCGGTGTGAGAACATTTTCTTAGTTTGGATTTTGAATTAATTTCGTACTTTGGTGAAAATTGAAGATGAAACTCGGGTGAAGCTTGAAATTTCAGATGAAGCTTGAAATTTCCGATGAAGCTTGAAATTCAGAATGAAGCTTGCAGGTGAAGCTGGAGGATGAAGCTTGAAATTTCAAAATTTAATTGAGGGTGAAGCTTGAGATGAAGCTCGAAGGAGAAGCTCAAATTTCGAAGAAGAAGCTCAAATTTCAAAGAAAAATTAGGTTTTTTTGAAAAACTTCCACACTTTTTCCTGAAAGTGGGCGGAGTCAACCAATCACAGACACGGGTCAAAAGTGGGCGGAGCCTACTAAAATATCGCGAAACTCCGCCCATTTATGGGCGGAGCCTATTTTAAGGGGGTCCCGAAACTCCGCCCACTGACACGCCCCTTTTTTGGCAAAAAATGGGTGTTTTTTGGGGGCGTGGTTATTACGTAGGACTCCGCCCATTTCGGGCGGAGCCAGCCAATCAGAAAAATAGGCGGAGTCAGTCAGTGGATAAACTAGGTCAAGTGTGGGCGGGGTCAGAAATGGGCGGGGTCTTGGCTCGTCTGTGATTGGCTGACTCCGCCCATTTTGAAATTTTGACCACGCCCCAAAAAACACCCGTTTTTGGCCGAAAAGGGGGCGTGTCAGTGGGCGGAGTTTCGGGACCCCCTTAAAATAGGCTCCGCCCATAAAGGGGCGGAGTTTTGCGATATTTTCCCAAGCTCCGCCCACTTTTGACCTTTGTCTGTGATTGGTTGACTCCGCCCATTTTTTGCTCGTCTCTCAGTGGTTGACTCCGCCCATTTTCAAATTTTGACCGCGCCCCCAAAAACACCCATTTTTTGCCAAAAAAGGGGCGTGTCAGTGGGCGGAGTTTCGGGACCCCCTTAAAATAGGCTCCGCCCACAAAGGGGCGGAGTTTCGCGACATTTTCGTAGACTCCGCCCACTTTTGACCTTTGCCTGTGATTGGTTGACTCCGCCCACTTTCAGGAAAAAGTGTGGAAGTTTTTCAAAAAATCGAATTTTTCTTTGAAATTTGAGCTTCTTCTTCGAAATTTGAGCTTCTCCTTCGAGCTTCATCTCAAGCTTCACCCTCAATTAAATTTTGAAATTTCAAGCTTCATCCTCCAGCTTCACCTGCAAGCTTCATTCTGAATTTCAAGCTTCTTCGGAAATTTCAAGCTTCACCCGAGTTTCATCTTCAAATTTCACCAAAGTACGAAATTAATTCAAAATCCAAACTAAGAAAATGTTCTCACACCGGGGCTCGAACCCGGGACCTCTCGATTCAAAGTCAAACACGCTAACCACTCTGCCATGCCTGTCACATTGAACAATGCCTCTTTCTCATAGAAATACTTACCATTCGGCGAAAAAAAAAAACGAAAAGGAACCTACTTTTTCATAAAAATGCGATTTTTACAAGTTTTCGGACTTTTTAGGTTATTTTGGCGCATTTTTTGTAGAGTATAAAAGTGGCTTCTGACAAGGCCAAAAAGAAAAAATTAAAAAAAAAGTTTTTTATCAACATAAAAATGTTATTAATACTATTATTAGTGATGGATTTGTGACATGATATCATTTGAGATATAAAGATCTGATCGAATTCAGTTCTCGGGTTTTTCAGAGGAGTGATCTAGCACATCTTGAAGCTCGTTTCAAGCTTAGGCTTAGGCTTATATGACTTCCCTCAAAAAGCCCGAAAACCGGGCTTGAAAGTTTAAAAAAAAAATGAAAAACCGGCCAACAAAAAAATTAAACGCGTCAGTGTTCGGTCAATTGTAGCATCTTTTCGCGTGCATTTTTTTCCGGTAAAAAATATGTTTTTTTAACATTTTTTGACCCGAAAAATGCACGATTGACCAAACACTGGCGAATTTCAAAAAATAATTAAATTTCATTTATCAACAATTAATCTCTACTCTTCGCATCCTCAAGTACACTAGCCAAATCAGTATTGTTGACGGCCGACGTTTTCGTAACACACTCATAAAAATCGCCCGTCTTGTCCTTACTGTTGTTGACGTCTTTTTTTCGGCGCGCTGCAAAAAATATCGATTTTTTCTGTTTCTCATGGTCCAAGAGTTGACCTACCAATGATTGTACTTTTTCTCGCGTTAAAGGTAATGGGTTGTTTTGGCGTTTGTCGTCGAAAATTGGATATAAGCCCCGTGACAATAATGGAAATCATGAGCAAGATGAAAAGAGCTGTTAGGATGGTGCTAACAATCAGGGAAATTTTGGAATTCGTTTTCCATGATTCACGAAATTTCAAATTCTCCAAAACATTCGCCTCGTCATATTTCCCATACATATTTCGCAGCAACTCGTGCCGAAAACTATAATACGCACACGCAACATGTTTATTTTTGTCCGCACTGGCGATTCGACCCCCAAAAAGTATGCGGTCGGCATTGTCGGCGATTTGTCGATGCAACGCGTTCATTATTCGCGCGTAGAGTAGATCATCGACGATGCAGCGCATTTTACAGTAGACTTTGAGTTGCAATTTGAAGTTGAGCTCGAGCTCCAACGCGATGCTTCCCAATTTGTCGAGATCGATGAAACGGTGAACAGAAATGACGTTTCGATGAAAATCGGAAGAACTTTGATGAACCGAACGACACTCCGCATCGATCTACAATCACTAACACGTCTGTTTTTGGGGGGGAAAAATGTCTTACCTCAAATGTCAACGCGCAAAAACCTCCGCAAGCCGAATCCGTAGAACAATCCAACTTGCTTGACCCATACATGTCTTTGGGATAACCTGCAAAAAAAATCAATAACTTCCCGGATACCCCGATGATGCATGATCCAAAAATTACCAGTTTGACACTTTCCTTCAAAAGGTCAAAACACCAAATTACCTTGGTTTACTGGGATAAATCCGACAAACACGGCGAGCCTTCCCCTCTTATACATTTGTGTGTCGCGACAATTAAACGGGTTTCGCTTGGTGCTATGAGGAGGAGAAAAGTTGTTTGTTTTTCAAGCTTTTTTCACCGTTTTTTCACGATTTTTGTCGGGTTTTTAAGCCTATCTTGTAGAGCTTGAAACGGGCTTCAAAATGAGCTATATCACTGACCTGAAAAATCCCGAAAATCGGGTCAAATCAGGCCTCAAAGATTTTTCTCTGAAAATTTTTAAGCCCGATTTCGACCCGGTTTTTGGGCCGTACTAGGGGAGTGTTGTAGCACATTTTGAAGCCCTTTTCAAGCTCTACAAAATGAGCCAAAAAATTGTGTCAGGACATTCAAACGAGTTACGCTTGGCGCTATGAAGATTTTGCAAATTTCCCGAAAAAAAACTCACTTATTCTAAACTTTTGCAACATGTCGAGAACCATCGGAATATTCTCATTGTGTTCGGTTCGATTTTTCGGATCAACATATTTTCCCCTCATGTTTTGATCTCGGCCAAGAAGATAAATCGTTTCGGTCAAATAGTCCAATGATTGACATCGCTCATTTGTTCGTCGACATATACATTCGACAGCTTCTTGGAAAATGCGACAGCTATGCGTGTTGACTTTGAAAAACTGCAAAATGTTTTGCTGTTGAGTGAAAAAAACATTTTTTTTCAAAAAAAAAAAAAAAAAATTGCCTATGAGCGGCGTCGAACCCTTGACCTCTTGACTAGATTTCTAACGTTTAACCTGCTGAGCCATCACTGTTACGAAAACAATTCATTCAAAAAAGGTGAAATGCTTCATGTTTTGTTTCAAAGTTATAAAAAAGAAAAAAACCAACCTCATCCATCTTAATATCCGTTGGCCCAGTGGTCGATTCAATCGCATTAAGGCCATTTGAAGTGTACTTAATTGTAATCAAACAATATTCATTTCTCCAATTTTCACAATCTAGTTGAACTTTAACCGGTGCTTTGACTACATTTCTAGATGGGATTCCTGTCGAATCTAAAAAAATCAATATTTTTTCCCTGGAAAAAGAAAATAAATCATACTTCTAAACGCATCCTTAGCACAATCATTAAAATAGTTTCTTTCGGCTGTTCGGTTTTTGTCCTTTGTCAACCATCCAATTTTATCCAATCTAGCATCGAATATATATGACATAGCGTGGTCAGAGATAAACCGATCAATAATAAATTGATTGTAGTTGATTATATGATTTTCATCGACGTCGGAAGATGGTAGAATTGAAGAACATCGACTATAACATCGAATTGTTGATTTGTCAGCAACTGCATAGCATTGAGTTGGATATTCCAGCTGAAAAACTTCAAAAATTGAAAAAACGAAAAATAAAAAAAAAAAAGAAAAGAAACACAGTACATTTAAAGGAACACAACATTTTTATTGAAAAATTTACTTGTACCTGCGTATCTAACTCGTTTTTTCTATTTTTTTTTTTTTGATTACCTTTCTAATAACTAGTTCATCCACATTTTTCACTTTCTCCGAAGCTTTGTCAATTGTAACACTTTCGATCTGACAGGATTTTGTTAATTTCAAATTGACATAGCAATCCTGCAAAAAAAACCTATTAAGGTAAATAAAAAAATTCAAATCTCCCTTACCTCTGGCCATTCGCAATTGTTGTTGATTGGAAAACTTTTGCACTCTATTATTTTTGCAATTAATAAAAACTCAATGATCAGCAGAAATTTTTGCATTTTTTCAATAAACAAAAGAAGACGTTTTCTTATTTTTCAAATTTGTAAAATGAATGTAAATTGGAAAAAAAAACTTCACGTTTTTTGAGAGGGCCACGTTTCCACAAATACAAACAAGTTTAAAAATGTTTTGCCTCACCGGATACCCCGATGAAGCTCGTATTCAAAAGTTACCAGTTCAACACTTCTTTCAAAAGGTCAAAACACCAAATTACCTTGGTTTACTGGGATAAATCCAACAAACACTGCGAGCCTTCC
This sequence comes from Caenorhabditis sp. 8 KK-2011, assembly GCA_963572245.1. Classification (NCBI taxonomy): domain Eukaryota; kingdom Metazoa; phylum Nematoda; class Chromadorea; order Rhabditida; family Rhabditidae; genus Caenorhabditis; species Caenorhabditis sp. 8 KK-2011. The sequence goes on along the minus strand of OY751546.1, from coordinate 1,251,146 downwards.
CCACTTATACATTTGTGTGTCGCGACAACTAACCGGTTATAGCTAGCGCTATGAAGCGATGCAAAGTGTTGCAAACAGGTGTGCAATGGGGCGAATTTTCTGCTTTGTCAATTTTTTTTTTGAAAAATTGAGAATTTCTCAATTTTTATTGAAAATTTTGAAAAAAACGAAAGAAACTATCAAAGTAATTGCAATTCCCAAGTAGTGTTTTGAGAGAAATACGTATATTTCAACATCTAACATGTTTCTCTGGATAAAATTGAGATGTTGAATACGAGGAGACATACTAGGAAATGGTCCATATCTGAAAAATATCAAAAAGTTCTTACAGTTTTTTGTTTTTTGGCAAACTTACTTTGCCAAAAATTCCGTGTGTTTCACTACAAGTTGTTTAGCGTCAAACGGAGTGTCGTTTAATAACTCTGCCAATTTTCTAGCATTTTTTGAAAATGCTTCATCATATAATATAGATTTGAATGCATTATTAACGATTTCATAATTTCCCAAATCAAATTTGTTCAACACAATCGATCCATTCAATCTGGCTAACATGTTCGAATTTCTCATTTGATCTCCAAAAATCGGCACCATAATGGCAGGCTTGCCACAATGAGCCAATTCATTTGTGCTCCCCAATCCGCCATGTGTCAGAAATGCACTTAATCGATCATCGACGAGTAGAGCTGTCTGGGGAATCCATTTTGAGAAATAAACATTGTCTGCAGACTCCGCCCATTTCAAGTCATCATCTTCGTATTTCCAAATAAATGTTACTTCCGAAAATTGCTTGATATTCTCCAATATTGTTGTTCTGATAAAAAGCCATTTATTCTGGTGTGCGGAAAATTTTGAAGGTTTTTAAAGCAACTCCTGCAGCTAACTTCTGTGCAAAATTACAACTCTTGGAAATGTGTACGACACTCCGCTTTGCCCCTGGTTTAACGCATGCTAAACAAGTGGCAGAGCAGAGTGTCGTTTGGGGTGATTTTCTGGGTTTTTCAAATTTCCAAACAACATTATTTTTTTCTAGCTAGCTCCAGCAATCTTTAACGACACTCCAAAAATGTACGACACTGCCCCTTGTTTAGCGGAGTTGTAAAAGTGGAGTGTCGTAGGGTGGCAATTTAAGTTAAAAAGTTCATCGAACTTTCCAGCACTCTCCTCTTTTTGTGTTGTCTCCAGAATGTTGTGCGTATTTTGCCTGTTGTTTAGCGCAGGTGTGAAAGCGGAGTGTCGTTTGGTGGAGAATCATTTCTGGTTTTTGCTTTTTCTATCACTAATGTAAATATGGGAAAAATTATGGAAAAATACTCTTTTTCTGTTGTCTCTCACAGGTGGTGTGTACGACGCTCCGCTCTGCCTCTAGTTTACCGCGCCGTCAAACAAGGGGTATAGCGGAGTGTCGTAAGGTGGAATTTTAAAAAATCGCGTTTTTCTTCAAATTCTAATGATATTTACGACACCTCCGCTTTGCCCCTTGTTTAGCGCAGGTGTCAAAGCGGAGTGTCGTTTATCTAACCTCCATTCCGCCGGCATTCCCGATGACTGAACCATTGAGCCAAACGAGATTAGCATCGTTTTATTTCTCCGACTCATCACCTCATTCCACGTGTCATCCAATTTTTGAGATCGTATATAATCCATATCCACACCAATTCCACCGATGGCAACAGTTTTCTGGATGATCGGCCGGGGATAATCGAAATATGGATTGGAATTTGTGAAAAACAACGATGCTCCGCTCATCAACGCCCGCGCATTTTTGTCAACACCCAAAAATCGGGCCAAAATCGCTTGCTCTTTCTCGAAGATCATGTCCAAGTTCCCTGCCATAACTTCGGTCATCTCATAGTTTTCTAGTCGTTCGAAAAAGCTCATCACATCTCGAGTTCGACTACCGTGCGCTGGCACATAGCTCAGATCAATAGGCTCGTCAGACGTTCGCACAGCTCCTTCGAAGTGGGTTGTCGATGTGGCCAAGATGGTCTTGTTGATCCCAAGATACTCGAAAATCCCAAGCCCACAAATTGCCATAGGTTCAGCGAGGGCTACATCGAATTTTGTCATTTTCAACAACTCGAAAGTTTTGGAACTTCTCATAATATTGGCGCACGATTCTTTGAGCATCTCGATAAACCAGTGATAACAATTTTTATAGTCTTCCGGGTGATTTTTTATGAGCCAAAGTGATTCGATTCCCCCGGAAATGTCGAGCTGCGCCATATTTCTTTTCATCTCTGCGTCTTGCTCAATATACACTACCCTGTGTGCCAGTTTCGCTTCACTTGACGGCTTCTTTGTCTCATCATTGATGGGAACAAGAATTGTCTGGAAAATCCATGTTCCTTTAAAGATATACCTGATTTATTCAATTTGGGCTTACCAAATTGTGCCCAGCCTCGGTTAACGTGTCAGCCAACCTCCCTAAATATTTACTATGACTAACTGCGTAGTTTGGCGAATAAATTAGAATATTATAGGAAAAAAGAGGTGAAAATAATGTGAAAAATAGAATAAATATTGATGTCATGTTGTCTGGTTGGTCAGAGAACATGGGTTATTTTATATATTGTTCGTTGTTGCACAACATTGAGAAAAGACTTGTGTGTTGATAAAAATTGAAAATTTGTGTTTTGGGTTTTCGTACTTGATGTCTTATTATTTTTGAACTCAAAATGTACTCGGGAGAAATTGCGACATTTCGAAACCGCATGAAATTATCGAAAAAAATTCCCGAAAACTTTTGATCGATTTTTTTTCGAAAAAAAAGTCGATAATTTTTCTCGAAAATTTTGGTAACAACTTGTTGCGATTTTTATTGAGCAAGATGATGCGCGACATTTCGAAATTGCGCGAAATCAACGAGAGTCGCGACTTCTCGAAACCGCGACATTTCGAAATCGCAAAAAATTCCGAGAACTTTTGAAAAAATATTTCCAGAAATTTTTATTTTCAAAAAAAAAAAAAAAACGGAGGCGATTTTCCTCGAACATTTTTGGAAAAATCGCGACTTCTTGAAATCGCGACATTTCGAAACCGCGACATTTGGAAATCGCGAAATTCCAAAACCGCTATCTTTTTTCAGTAAAATCGAACACACAGACATTCTACACACACAAAGTATAGCACCCTGCATCCCGTCTGATGTCCGTCACACCACTAAACTCAAAACCTGAAAGAGAGCAAATTCGCTCTATTGACAACTCATTGATTAGGCTCTGCAAGGTCGTTTTGCGACAAATTGCAAAATGTTCCGAGTTTCATAGAAGAGACGCAGAGAAATCAGATTTTTTGGGGTCACGCCAAATTTTTATTCTTATTTTTTTGAGATTTTTTTGTATCTTCGTAGTGTGACTGAAAAATTCCAGATTTTTTTCCTGAAATTTTTCTTCTCCCAAATTAGGTGACTATTCAAAGGGTAAATTGATTCGCATTAAGCGGCAAAAACTTTTTTTTGTTGTTGTTTCAAAACCAATTTTCCAGACCGCCCATGAATTTGGAAAAAAAAAACTTCGCCGTTAAAAGTTTAATAGGTTCATCATCATATAAAACGGATTGAAAAACTATCAAAATTGACAAAAAAATCAAAATCCAAAAATGTTTTATTTGTTTCTTCTTTTTCTGGCGGATTACTGTAGTTCGTACAATGTTCTAGTTTATTCGCCAGCTTTTGCTAATAGTCATATGAATTTTATGGGACATTTGGCTGATACGTTGACAAATGCTGGACATAATGTGGTAAGTCTTGGCTTAAGCCTCAGTCTAAGCCTCACTTTCACTAGGGATTTTTCAAAAAAAGTCGAATTTTTTCGCCAAAATTTTTTTTCGCCAAATTTCTGGTGAAAAAATCGATTTTTTTCCAAGAAAATGTTTGCTCCACAAACTAGAGGGTTGACCTATGAGAGACGCAGACAGACAGGTTTTTTTTGCAAAAAAAATCTTGTCTGTCTGCGTCTCTCCTCCCACCTGCTCTCTCTCTCTCTCTTGGGGTTCTCCAAAAGATGCTGGACATAATGTGGTAAGTATTGGCTTAAGCCTCAGTCTAAGCCTCACTTTCACTAGGGATTTTTCAAAAAAAGTCGAATTTTTTCGCCAAAATTTTTTTTCGCCAAATTTCTGGTGAAAAAATCGATTTTTTTCCAAGAAAATGTTTGCTCCACAAACTAGAGGGTTGACCTATGAGAGACGCAGACAGACAGGTTTTTTTTGCAAAAAAAATCTTGTCTGTCTGCGTCTCTCCTCCCACCTGCTCTCTCTCTCTCTCTTGGGGTTCTCCAAAAGAAAAAATCAATGATAGAACATGTCAAGATGAGAGACTTAGACGAGAGAGCTCTGGCCGGCAAAAGGCCACAACTTTTTCAAAAATACCAAAAAAATATTTTTCCCAAAAAAGGCCCGTGATTTTCGGGCCGGGCTCAAAAAAACCCTTCATACCTTCAGACCCTTCTGGTTCCAATCGCCGATGAAGGTCGTCGCCACGCTCTAGGCATCAAGACAACAACCCAGGTCATCTACGTGGAACTAGACGAGTTGGCTCGCCAACAAATCGTCCCCATTGACACCTCGATGTCAACAAGATGGACAGAACAAGCCAGCGCCGAAGATATCGCCGCCAACTTCGAATGGTTCAATGATCTTTTCGAGAAAACATGCGCCAATCTCATGAGAAGTTCGACAATCTTTGAGACATTGAGAGGTGGCCAATTCGACGTGGCCTTGCTGGAACCGCTTGATGTTTGTGGTTTGGGTGTTTTTAAAAAACTTGGGATCGAAAAAACCATCCTAACCTCATCGTTTACTCATTTCGATTTTCTGTTTCGCTGGATCGGCGAGCCTGATCATCCCAGCTATGTTCCAGCGGCGACAAGTCCGACTGGTGATCGGATGACATTTCTAGAACGATTCGAAAATTATAAGTACAATGTGGTATGTTTGAAAGGCTCCGCGACATTTCGAAACCACGATTTTTCAGTAAAATTTGAGACACAGACATAACTACACACACAAAGTATAGCACCTTGCATCCCATCTGATGTCCGTCACACCACTAAACTCAAAACCTGAAAGGGAGCAAATTCGCTCTATTCACAACTCATCGATTAGGTTCTGCAAGGTCGTTTTGCGACAAATTGCAAAATGTTCCGAGTTTCATAGAAGAGACGCAGAGAAGTCAGAGTTTTTTGGGGTCACGTCAAATTTTATTTTTCTAAAATCTCTCTTTTTTTTTGCTAAAAAAAATCAAGACATTTCGAAACCAGAAAAAAGTTATTTCTGCTGTTTCTCAAACATGTCGCGACATCTCACGGGTTTCGGAGAAAAAATCTGACTTCTCTGCGTCTCTTCTAAACGACCCCATGAAACTTGCAAATTTTCGCCAAACAACCTTGCAGAGCCTAATCGATGAGTTATCAATAGAGCGAATTTGCTGCCTTTCAGTTTTTGAGTAGTGTGGCGGACATCAGACGCGATGCAGGGCGCCATACGTTGTTTTGTCTGCGTCTCTACTCTCTCACTGAAAGATTGCGGTTTCGAAATGTCGCAATTTCCTACACTCGCTGATGATATTTAGTACATGCAAGAACACATCGAAAAACTGTTCGACAAAGAAGAAATCCTCTACAAAACCTATCTCGGCGATGAAATACCCTCCTGGCGAGAGCTCCTCCCATCAGCCTCACTATATTTAACAAATTCCAATCCCTATATCGATTTTCCACGGCCAACAATCCAGAAAACTATTGCAATCGGTGGAATTACAGTGAACATGGCGCATATTGAATCTCAAAAACTTTCCGAAGAATGGGAAAATGTGCTGAATTTGCGCGAGAGAACAATGCTAATCTCGTTTGGTAGTATGGTCAAGTCTATTGAAATGCCGATAAGATGGAGGTCAAATCTTTTGGGAGTTATAAAAAGCTTCCCAGATGTCACATTTATTTGGAAGTATGAATCTAACAATACTCAATGGGCGGAGCATGTGAAAAATGTTCATTTTAGTCAATGGATTCCACAAACCGCTCTTCTCGGTGAGTTTTTCGGGGAGAAAGATGTTATCGAAAAAAAGTGGGCGTGGCCAGAATATTTCTCTCTTCTCTAGAGAAAGAGCTCTTTTTTCATGTCTCTCACCGGCGGTGTTTACGACACTCCACTTTGCCTCTTGTTTAACGAGCTGTTAAAAAAGTGGCAGAGCGGAGTGTCGTAGGGTGGAAGTTTGCGTTTTTTTTTTTTTTTGACATTTTCAGCCATTTTTCTGAGACATTTTGGTGCCCGCTTAAAGACAATAAAAAATAGAAAACATTTTTCTCAAATGATGGTCTCGTAGCGACACATCCGCCAAAAATCCTATTTTTCGAGATAAATAATTTGCTCATCTTGTGAAAAAGTTTTTTCTTAAAAAACTAGGGATTTTAAGCAAAAAAACTAAAAAAAAAAACACATTATTGATTGTGTTTACGACACTCCACTTTGCCTCTTGTTTAACGAGCTGTTAAACAAGAGGCAGAGCGGAGTGTCGTTTAGGGAACATCTTTCGGTTTTTTTTCGATTTCAGACAATTCAAAATCCAACATTTTTCAGTCGACAAAAGAGTAACCGCATTTCTAACACACGGCGGTTTGGGAAGTGTCAACGAGTTGGCTCATTGCGGCAAGCCATCCCTACTCCTTCCAATCTTCGCCGATCAGATCAGAAACTCGAAAATGCTTTCAAGACACAACGGATCGATACACCTCGACAAGTTCCAACTAGACAGACCTGATGTTATTCGATTAGCTGTCAAGTCAATACTATTCGATGAAAATTATCGGAAAAATGCCGAGAGACTGGCTGAAATTCTCGAAAATCAACCTGTTAAGCCTAAAGATCTTGTCGTGAAGTACACCGAATTCGTCGCCAAGTTCGGACCTTTTCCTCAAATGGACCCCTATTCTCGACAACTGAACTTCTTTCAACGAAACAGTTTGGATTGTTATATTTTGTTCAATTTTCGTTCAATTTTATCAGCGATTTTTTTGCTTTTCGTGTTGAGGTTTTTGGTCAAAAAAATGTACTCGAAATGAAAAAAATGAACCTGTTATCTCATCGAAACACTAAAGATCAACACTAATGTGAATGCGCAGACAAAACAGTTGGACACCCTTTTGGGGGTTGTTGTGAGAAGAGACGCAGAGAAAATAGACACCTTTTTGGGGGTTGTTGTGAGAAGAGACGCAGAGAAAATAGACACCTTTTTGGGGGTTCTTGTTAGAAGAGACGCAGAGAAAATAGACACCTTTTTGGGGGTTGTTGTGAGAAGAGACGCAGAGAAATCAGATTTTTCGCTGATTTTTTATGCAACATCCAAAGTTTAAGTGCCCGCGCAATTCAAAAACAATTATTTTTCGAATTGGCGGGTAGTTAGATGTGCAGGTTGGCTCTGTGCCAACTCGAGACTTGTAAAGCCAAAAAAACAAGAAAAATCTCACGACGAACATCCTGTGCAAACACCGTTTTTGTGTTTGTCAAGGTACAGTAACCCACAAGTGTTTTTTTTAAATTTTTTCCAAAATTTTTAGTGTTTTGGACTTCAAAATTGAAAATGGTACAATTTTTGAGGAAATTTTCAGCGCCAAAAAAAATTATTCAAAATTTTCTGAAAATTTCCATTTTTGTCGCCAAATTTTCGCGCCAAAACTCACTAAGAGTGTCAAAAATGACCCAAAAAACCGTATTTTTCTCTGCGTCTCTCTTAGGTCTACCATCTTTGTTGTTTTTTTTTTTTCCCCATGAACTCAATTAGACATTACACTATATAAGGCAATGTTGTGCAATCAATCAACATTTTTTTTTCGTTGGACAAATTTTCCATCTTCATATCATTCAATTAGTTGAAATTTTTCGGAAAAATGATACTATTTTTCCTATTTTTTCTCATAATTTTCAAATTTTCAACCTCCCTCAACATTCTGGTCTATTCTCCATCAATTGGCAACAGTCATATGAATTTTATGGGTCATTTAGCTGACACAGTTTATGACGCTGGCAATAATGTTGTGAGTGTGTAATAAGCAACTTATACCTCCCAACTATAGCCTATTCTTTTCGCAGACACTTTTGATACCTCTCTCCGACGTGGCACATCGCTCAAAAACCGGTGTTAAGAGAACAAAAGATGTTGTAATCGTTGAGCACGACGAAATAGCTCAACAGCGAATTAGCACACCGGAAGCGAGTTTCGTCGGTTTTTGGACATCTGACTTTCATCCCGAAGACATTGATGAAATGTTCGGAATGTTTAACAACATCACCGTCGAGGCGTGTGCAAATCTTCTGAGAAACTCTCAAATTTTGGGAGATATGACGTCCCGAAAATTCGACATCATCCTAGTTGAACCACTATCAATGTGTGCGCTGGCTCTAGCTCATAAGTTGAACATCAAAAATGTGATCTTGACAACATCATGCACACATTTCGACTACGTCACACCTTATATCGGAGAACCTGATGAATATAGCTATGTGCCTTCAACGTCAGGTCAATCTAGTGATAAGATGAACTTTTTTGAAAGATATGAGAATCTGAAGCAAAACTTGGTAAGTCTAAGGCTTAGCCTAGCCGTACCTCAACATGAAGATTACAGTATCTTCGACGCAACATTGAGAGGATGTTTGACGAGGAAGAAATTGTATACAAATCACTTCTCGGTGAAGATATTCCAACATGGAAAGATCTCATTCCCGCGTCCTCTATCCAATTCACAAATTCCAATCCTTATATCGATTTTCCACGGCCAACAATCCAGAAAACTATTCCAATCGGTGGAATTAGTGTGGATATGGATTATATAAGATCTCAGAAGATCTCAGAAGAATGGGAAAATATTCTGAATTTGCGGGAGAGAACAATGTTAATCTCATTTGGAAGTGTAGTCCTCTCGAAACATATGCCTATTCCTTGGAGGTAGGAAAAATTGGCGTTTTCATTTTGACGCCTAAATCTACATAAATTGTTTGCAGAGAAACAATTTTGAGGGTTATCGACTCGTTCCCAGATGTTACATTTATTTGGAAATACGAGCTAGATGATACAAAATGGGCGGAGCATGTGAAAAATGTTCACTTTTCGAAATGGGTTCCTCAAACTGCACTACTAAGTGAGTATTTTCTCTACGTGAAGAAAATCGGAGAAAATATGGAAAAAATAAAAAACATTATTGATTGAAAATCTACTCACACTTTTTTATCTGTCGCGCTCACCTCTTTTCGCGTTGTCTCTCACAGGCATTGTGTACGACACTCCGCTTTGCCCCTTGTTTAACGCAGTGGGCAAAAGCGGATTGTCGTAGGGTGAAAACTCAAACTAACTCAAAGTGTGTGAAAAAATTGGAAAAAAAACCTTTAAAAATTATGGAGGTTGGGCAAAAAACCAAAAAAAAAACGGAGAAAAAGGCGGTGTGAACGACACTCCGTTTTGCCTGTCCTGTTGTTTAGCGCAAGTGTAAAATCGGAGTGTCGTAGGGTGAAAATTTACATTTTTCGTGTTTTGCTCCTTCAAAACAAACTCCTCATTTTGTGTTGTCTCCTACAAGCGCTGTTAAACAAGTGGCGAAGCGGAGTGTCGTCGGGTGAAAACCTAAATCAATTTTTTCGCTGCAAATTTGTCTGTCAACTTATAAACTTACGGAAAATTAATTCATTTTTCAGATGACAAAATAGTAAGTGTGATAATTTGGTCAGGCCACATCCACAAAAGTGTGTCTGATATCGAAAATGTGCTAAAACATTGAGATACAAAAAAACCCACATGGAAAAAATTTTCCGAATTTTTCAGACGACAAAAGAGTGGCCGCATTTCTGACACATGCCGGATTGGGTAGCACAAATGAGTTGGCTCATTGTGGAAAACCAGCCCTGATGATTCCCATTTTCGGAGATCAAGACAGAAATGCAAATATGTTATCAAGACATGGTGGAGCAATCGTATACAAGAAAAAAGAGCTGGATGATTATGATAAACTCAGAACAGCCTTCAAGTCAATCCTATTTAATGAAAATTATCGGAAAAATGCCGAGAGACTAGCGGAAATTCTCGAAAATCAACCGGTCAAGCCTAAAGATCTTGTCGTGAAGTACACTGAATTCGTCGCCAAGTTCGGACCTTTTCCTCAAATGGACCCCTATTCTCGACATTTGAATTTTATTCAACGACATAGTTTGGACATTTTGTCAATGTTCTATTGTCGTTATGTGTTTTTGATTCTATTTGTTGTTCTAGTTTCACTAAAAATTTCTAGTTCTATTTTCGGAATTGTTGATAAAAAACAAAGTTAAATGAAAATTTTCAAATTCGTCGAATGATCGTTGATTGATCAAAATACATTGAAACAAGTTTTTTTTTTGTGTCTCTCTTATTAGGTGTACTTTAATTATTGTTATTTTTTGTGAAATATCGATCTGATTTTCTGAACTACCACACACTTGGCACACAGCCAAATCATAACCGCGTTTTTTCAAACACAGGTTGCTACTAGGAACTTTCAAAAATATCAATGATCTGAGTTATCATTATCACTTGTAAGTTGCAAGAAAACTAAAGAGTGTGCCTGGAAGAGAGAGCGCAGAGAAGCAGATCTTATTTTCGCATACTCTTTGGTACTCTGTGTGTCTTTTCTCTCTCCTAACAAAAGTAACTGCCAAATGGACCCAAAAGGGGCGGGGGCCTATAGACCAAGAATAGGCTCCGCCCCAATTTCTGTGCGAGTCACGTGAACATCAGACTATAACACAATCATATTATGATTATGATTATTATTATTGTTTTAGTGAAAAAGGTAATTCATCAACTGTGTACATCAACTACACTAACTACGCTTCGCCGCCCATTTTTTGATATTTAAGTAGGAAAAATCGGGAGATGTCATTGTCGAAAAGATGATGATCAGCATCATAGCGTTCGCCTTGATTGTCTCTGTCATCAATGGGTTCAACATTTTGGTCTACTCTCCGGCGTTCGCCAACAGTCATCAGAATTTTATGGGACATTTGGCTGACACGCTGACAGATGCTGGACATAATGTGGTGGGTTGAGAAGGAGGGTTGGGGCGGAAATTCTGTTTTTTTTCGAACATTTTTGTCGCTAATTTTTCCAACAAAAAAAGTCGGATTGTCAGTTGAAAAAAAAATATGTTAAAAAATGATAAAATAACACAAAAAATGTCAATTTTTTGTAATATTTTGTGTTTTTTTTTACCGAAAAATTTTCGGAAAAAAAAGTGTCGACATGAAAAAATTCCGTTAAAATTTGTCGGAAATTCCGGAAATTCAAATTCCGCCTAAGCCCAAGCCTTTTGAAAAGAGTTGGACCTTCCGAATCGGACCAGGCCCGATTTTATCGGACCCGAAAAAAACCAATCTGAATCGGACCCAAACCCAAAAAGTGTGTCCGAAATCGGACCGGGCCCGTTTTTTTGGTTAAAATTTTATCTGAATCAGACTAAAATCAAAAAAAATATCAACCAAAAAAACGGCCCGGGTCCGATTTCTTGACTCTGGTTCGATTCAGCAAAAATCTTGATGAAAACGGCCCGGGTCCGATTTCTTGACACGAAAACTATTCAAAACTAGGTAAAAAACTATCAAAAACTACACGGAAAAATATTTTTTTCCAATTTCAAAACAAAAATTTCAAGCGGTTTCGAAATGTCCAGGGGGACATAAAATCGGGCCTGGTCTGATTCAGAATCCACCTGAGAAGAGTGAGAGAAAAAAAACGTCAATTTCTTTCCAGACACTTCTCGTCCCAGTCGCCGACGAAGCGCGAAAATACAAACTCGGCGTAAAGACAACCTCCGACATTGTCTACGTCGACAAAGACGAGATAGCTCGCCAAAAAATCGCGCCCATCGACGACAGTATGGGACAGTATTGGGAGGAGAGGTTCAAAGCCGAAGATCTCATCGACTCGTTCACCTGGTTCAACGATATCATGGTGGAGACGTGCGCAAATCTCTATCGTCACGCGACAATTTTCGACGAAATGTCATCGCGAAATTTTGACGTCGCTCTGATCGAACCTCTCTCGGCGTGTGGAATGGCGTTGGCTCACAAGTTGGGTATCAAGAATACAATTCTGACAACATCGTGCGCTCATTACGACTTTACACTACCGTATATCGGCGAGCCTGAGGAGCACAGCCATGTGCCACCGACGTTGGGGCAGTCTGGTGATAAGATGACGATTTTTGAGCGATATGAGAATTATAAAGTGTCGCTGGTGAGTTTTCTTCGAGATAAGAACCACAAAATATCCAAGTATCATTTTTTTTCCCAACAAAAAACCAATCAATAATTGTCCCCCTCTCCAAATGGGAACATTTTACACCTTTTGTTGACAAAAACATATGGTGACCTAGATAATTGGACATTTTTTGCACATTATACACTTTTTGTGCGGGCTCCGGCGGTCCCGTGAGATGTCGGTACACATACATTTATTGAAAAGGAGGGGAGAAAAAACTATATTTTTTGGATATTTTTGGATATTTCTTGGATTTTTTCATGCGGTTGCGAAATGTCGCGGTTTCGAAATGTCACTGTTTCAAAGTGTCGCGTTTTTTCCGTCTATTTTTCGGAAAAATCGGAAATTTCCACGAAAATCCTCAAAATCATGAAAATTTAGTCAAAATTCAAAATTTTTTCCAATTTTCGCTGGAAATGAGTTGAAAAAATAAATTCGGAAAACTGAAATTTTTTATGGCAAAAATTTCGTCAGAAAAAAAATTCTGAATTTTCCATATCAGCAAAAATTCAGACAAAACTCCAAATAATTTTTCAATTTTTTTTTCTGGAAAAATTTTCTTAGAAAAAGTTGGACAAATTTTGTGAAAATTTCAAAAAAAAAAAACCGATTTTTCCAAATAATTCCTCCAAAAATTCAAAAAACTCCCAATTTCTCTTCCACCCAAGACCCATAATCCACCAAAATTCTCTCCATTCCTAGTACATGCACCACAATCTCGAACAACTTTTCAACAAAGAGGAACAAATCTACAAGGCCAGATTCGGCAATGAAATGCCGGCATGGAGCGAGTTCTTCCCGCGCGCCTCACTATATTTCACAAATTCCAATCCAAACATCGATTTTCCGCGGTCAACAAGTCAAAAAACTATTGCAATCGGTGGAATTAGTGTGGACATGGATCATATCAAATCTCAGAAAATTCCTCAAGAATGGGACCAAGTTTTGGAGCGCCGCAGTAAGAGCATGCTAATCTCTTTTGGCAGTATGGTACTGTCCAAGCATATGCCTATAAAATGGAGGTATTTGGGTAGAAAAAGGGTAGAAAAAGACCTATTTTTTGCAGGGAGAACATTCTACGAGTTATTGAATCATTCCCAGAGGTCACATTTATCTGGAAGTATGAGTCTAATGATACAAAATGGGCGGAGCATGTCAAAAATGTGCATTTTAGTAAATGGGTTCCACAAACCGCCTTGCTAGGTGAGTTATACACATTGAAGAGAAAGAGAGAGACGCAGAGAAAAATACATTATTTTCCAATTTCACAAAATCTTGGATTTATGCAATAAAGTCATCAAATCTGTGTACCGACAATTCACGCGTCTCGCACACTGCCATCATTTGGGTGTGCGTTGGCCACGCCAACATTTCAGCATTTTTCGGGCCAAAGTTTTTAGGAGTTTTTTTTGGTATCAAAATTTCGGGCCGGCCCGAAAAAAGTTCAGAAAATTTCTTTTTTTTCGAGAAAAATTTTATTTCAGGCTCTGAAAACTAGAAATATTTTCGGGCTGAATTTTCTCCTGGATTTTTCTTAAAAAACAAAATTTTCTGAACTTTATCGGACCGGCCCAAAATGTTTTATTCCAAAAAAAGTTGTTTTTTTTTTGGTTAAAAAGCAAGAAAATGTTCGCTTTTTTTCGGGCCGGCCCGAATTTTTGATACCAAAAAAATGTTAAATTTTAGGCCAAAATTTTTGATTAAAAAACCGGTAAAAATTAGAAATATAGGTATTTGTCAAAAAAAAAACCCTTTCCAAAGAAACCTTGTTTAGGTGACAAACGAATGACGGCATTTCTAACACACGGCGGATTGGGTAGCACAAACGAGTTGGCTCATTGTGGCAAGCCAGCGCTAATGATTCCAGTCTTCGCCGATCAAATCAGAAATGCCAAAATGCTCTCAAGACATCACGGCGTGATCATTGTCGATAAGCACAATCTCGGCGATTACAAGACGATAAGAAATGCTGTGAAATCGATTCTCTACGATGAAAATTATCGGAAAAATGCCGAGAGACTGGCGGAAATTCTCGAAAATCAACCGGTTAAGCCTAAAGATCTTGTCGTGAAGTACACTGAATTCGTCGCCAAGTTCGGACCTTTTCCCCAAATGGACCCCTATTCTCGACAACTGAATTTCATTCAACGAAACAGTTTAGACATCATAGCCCTGTTTCATTCTCGTCATTTGATTGCGTTGTTAGTTGTTTCTTTATTTGTTAAATTATTTTTTTCGCGGGTAAAATTATCGATAGTCAAGAAAAAATCCAATTAAAATGCACCTTGTTTTGCTCAAAATAAAATAAATATTGATTTTTCTCTTCTCCTTGTTAGTTGGTGCAAAGGGGGCGGGGCTTATCGACTTGTCTGTTTTTCTCTGCCGTCTCTTATAAACTACACGCAACGAGAGGAAAAAGACACAAAGAAAATTAAAGAGTATGTGCAAAAAGGAGAGTGCAGAGAAACAAATGGAAAAAAAAGGGGAATGCGAGATTCCCGATCCGATTCAAGCTATTGAGCGGTTCACAAAGGTTTGTAAAGTGTGAAAATTCGAGAAAAAACGTGGCAAAATCTATCAAAAACCACAGAAAAAGTAGGTTTCGATTTTTTAAACCGAAAATTTGAGATTTTTGATCAAAAAATTTCTAAAATTTCGGGTTAAAAATTTTCACCCTCGATATTTATGGGGTTTTGGATTTCTTATCCCTAGTATTCAGGTAAACCTATATCAAGAGTTACACAAAAAAAAAAAGGAAAAAGACTGAAAAGCATGGAAAAAGGAGGTGGTATATATTTATGGTCAGAAATTACAGACAAAAAAGAGAAAAAAAAAAACAATATTAGAAAACTAAGAAAAAGATAAAGAATGAATGAATGATTGAGCACACAAAGAGGCACAAATTGCCTGTCGACTCCGCCCCTTTTTGCATGCACGCGGCGTGGGTTGTAAAAAGGGGCGGGGTCTCTCTGTATACCTCGCGATGCTCATCTATTCATTCATTCTTCACCTTTTTCTCAGTTTTCTAATATAGTTGTCTTTTCTTCTTGCTCCCCCTGTCCCATCAGTCAAAAGTCATCATTTTGTAGCTAAGCCTGTTCTCCTAATTTTCTTGTTTGTATGTTTTTTTTTCTTCACATTTTTAAAGTGTTAACACAAAATCAACGTTAATTAGTAACTAGTTTTCTCTTAGTGAATAACAATTCTTAATTCTTATTCAGTTGAAAAAATAATATGTTAAAAAACACAAAATAACACAAAAAAACTCAATTTTTTGTAATATTTTGTGTTTTTTTTAATCATATTTTAACATTATTTTTTTCAACTGAAACAATCAAAAAACTATTTTTATTGCGAAAACTTTCACATTAAAAAATCTAGTCATTTTTTTGGAACTTTCTTGAATACTGCTTGATCATTCGAAACCGGACATTTCGAAACCGCATGAAATAATCATAAAATTGTCCAAGAATATCTAAGAAACAATTTTTTTAAACATATTCGTGTGTACCGACATCCCACTGGATACGCCATACAGTAAGACAAACAAAGATTTCACGTTTTTTGTCACGTGAATCACTATGAAAAAAAAGTTGAACCGAATTTAGTTTTTTATTACTGACGTGACCTTTATATTTAGTTCATTTTTCGAAAAATGTCAGTTTTGGGATATTTTCCTTGTTTAAAAAAAGGAAAAACGTGAAAATAATACAAACGTGACCTTGTGAACTGCAAATTTCGCATTTTTCTCTGCGTCTCTTTTAATTGGCTAACTTCTCCATAGCTGGTAGGCCGTGACGTTTGATCTCATCAATGAAAAGCTGACTAAATTTTTATCGAAAATCCTGATGACACCAAATTTCGCCTAGAAAAAAACACACATTCTCATACATACAGTGTTCTGAAGAAGACAAACAAACAACTATACCCGCCCACATGAACAAAAAAGTGACCAAATCATTATCATTTTGTAACATGAGAAACGTGGTCTGTGTTCTGATCCTTCTCGCATCTTCTTCTATCAATGCCTACAATATTTTGGTCTATTCTCCAGCTTTCGCCAACAGTCACATGACCTTTATGGGTCGTTTAGCTGACACATTGAGCGATGCTGGACACAATGTGGTAAGCCTTGGCTTAAGCCTCAGTCTAAGCCTAAGAGAAATTGAATTCAGACACTTCTCGTACCAGTGGTTGATGATGGACGAAAATCCAAAATCGGTGTAACGTCGACAAAAGACATTGTCTACGTGGAAAAAGACGACGAGGCTCGCCGCAAAATCCCACCAATTGACGATAATATGGGACAGTATTGGACAGAGAAATTCGTGGCTGAAGAGCTCGCCGAGTCACACAAATGGTACAACGACATGATGAGCGAAACATGTGCCAATCTATTGAGACACTCGACAATTTTCAATGAGATGAAGTCGCGCGACTTTGACATTTTCCTGATTGAGCCGTTATACGTTTGTGGAATGGGGTTTGCTCACCAGCTTGGCATTAGGAAGATGATTTTGACATCATCGTGCACTCATTTCGACTATATTCTTCCATATATTGGAGAACCGGAAGATACAAGTTATGTACCTTCGTTATTGTCACAGTATAGCGATCAGATGACGATTACTCAAAGATATGAAAATTTGAAAGCGGGTTTTGTGAGTTTAACTTTTTGAAAATTTGTCAAAAAAAAGTTTAGTATATGCGCCAAAGTATGGAGCAACTGTTCGATGAAGAAGAGCAACTCTACAAACAACATTTTGGTGAAGAAATCCCATCATGGAGAGAGCTCATCCCCTCAGCCTCACTATATTTCACAAATTCCAATCCTTATATCGATTTTCCACGGCCAATAATCCAGAAAACTATTCCAATCGGTGGAATTAGTGTGGACATGGATCACATAAGATCTCAGAACATATCGGAAGAATGGGATAATATTCTGATCTTGCGGGAGAAAACAATTTTGATATCTTTTGGAAGTATGATAAAGTCAAGAGAAATGCCGATTGAGTGGAGGTTTGTAGAAATCACGATGTGAAAATGCAATATTTTACATGGCCTAGGAAACCAAATGGGCGGGGCAGTACATTGAAGGAACATGAGAAAAAACCAAAAAATGATGATTTCCCATTATAAAATGTAAAAAAATCCACGCGTACAGCGAAAATGCTACTGTACGTGACCATGCCACGTTTCACGTTTTAAAAATAATATATTTATTCTAATTTTCTCTAAAACTTTGTCACTCTGAAAATCTTGGAAAAATTTGAGGGAAAACCATAGTTTTTGGATTTTTCTTGAAAATTTTACTGTAAATTTTCGGCCAAAAAAGGCCCGCTCTTAGGCCAGGTACGAAATGAATAAGAGAAATGTCAAAACTGCTAACTTCTAGGAAAAAATAAGATCAAACTATACAATTTTCACACTTTTTGCTTCAAAAAATATCGATTTTTCAGAGAAAACCTACTCAAAGTTATCGAATCATTCCCAGACGTCACATTTATTTGGAAATATGAATCTAATGATACAAAATGGGCGGAGCATGTAGAAAATGTTCACTTTTCACAATGGGTTCCTCAAACTGCACTACTAAGTGAGTTTCGAATCAGAGCTGACCAAAAAAAAAGACAAAAAATTGTGCATTTGTTCCTCTTTTATCTTGCGCACTCTCCTCTTTTTGTGTTGTCTCTAACAGGTGGCGTCTACGACACTCCATTTTGCCACTTGTTTAACCCATTGTTAAACAAGAGGCAGAGAGCGGAGTGTCGTAACCAACTCACGAAAATTATTGATTTTTCAGACGACAAAAGAGTAATCGGATTTTTGACACATGCCGGATTGGGTAGCACAAATGAGTTGGCTCATTGTGGAAAACCAGCCCTGATGATTCCCATTTTCGGAGATCAAGACAGAAATGCAAATATGTTATCAAGACATGGTGGAGCAATCGTATACAAGAAAAAAGAGCTGGATGATTATGACAAACTTAGACGAGCTTTCAAGTCAATCCTATTCGATGAAAATTATCGGAAAAATGCCGAGAGACTAGCGGAAATTCTCGAAAATCAACCTGTTAAGCCTAAAGATCTTGTCGTGAAGTACACCGAATTCGTCGCCAACTTCGGACCTTTTCCTCAAATGGACCCCTATTCTCGACAATTGAACTTCATTCAACGACACAGTTTGGACATTTTGCTAATTTTTCATGGTCGTCATATATTTGTAGGGGTACTGGCCTTCTTGTTCGCCTTATTGGTGTTTTCACGTGTCAAGTTAGCTATTGTTAGAAGAAAAGAGCAATAAATTGGTCTACCAGGAAAAAAATGCAGGAAAAAACAGAGAAAGTGGGCGGAGTTTGCAGATTTGCGGCACGCTAGTAGAAAAAAACTGTGCGCTACAATTGCATCATCTCGCATTCTTTTTTTTAGCTACCTAGTTTCGGAATACCCACTCACCGTCAAAAATCGTCACATATTCTTCAACACTCCAATGAGACTCGACAAATCAACAACTCCATTTTGGCACAACAATGATCATCTGGAAAAAAAGTATAACTATTGAATCGTCAAGTAATCTATTTTATCGGGCGTTTCAAGCTCGAAAACTAATACCGCGGACGTTTAAAGGAACATATTATCAGACCCCCTTTTTTAATTACAGCGTTGTGTTCCTTTAAACGATTACGGTACCTTTTTTCTTTGTGAAATTGGACACACTTTTTAACGTTTTCTTCTTGATTTTAGAAAATATTCGGGATAGCACAATCCCAACTTCTAATGTAAAAACTTTCACTTTTTCCAAGCCCAAGTTTTTCATTGAACTCACATACTAAATTCTAGTTTTCCGACATTTTCTGCTCGCAATACTTTGAGAAATAAGGCTATCCCAAAATATTGTACATATTCGTGAGTGAAAGATAAGGTCACGGGGAATACTATAAAAATTGTCAGAAAGTCAGAAATTTTTAGTTAGAACCGCGATGAAAGAACAAGGATAGGTCAAAAATCAAAAATTGTTTGAGCCTGAAAATAGATTGCCTAGCTTTTTTTTTTGACAGGCCCGGGCCGGTTTACTATTTTGAGGGTGCACTATTTTCCAACTATACTCTGTTCTTTTCATCTTTTGTTTATTGATCACCTTGAAAAGTGAGAGAGTGAGGAGACGCAGACAAATGTTGTGCAACATGTCACAATCAAAGATTAAATATATAAATAGGGTGACAAAATACACTCATTATCTCTACTCTACTACAAAATAATGCTAGTTCAAACATTTTTAACGCTGTTAATATTTAGTAATGTGAACACCTTAAATATTCTAGTCTATTCTCCATCCTTCGCTAATAGTCATATGATATTTATGGGTCAGTTGGCTGATACATTAACTGATGCTGGACATAATGTGGTGAGCCTTGGCTTAAGCCTTAGTCTAAGCCTCACTTTCACTATTTCAGACACTTTTGATCCCCGTGGCAGATCGATCGCGGAGAAACGCCTCGAACACAAAAACCACCAAAGACATTGTCTACGTAGACCACGACAAAGAAGCGGAGAGATTAATCGTGCCCGTCGACGAAAACGTAGCACCCGCATGGAAATACAATCTCGAAGCGGAAAATCTCAAAGAAGTCGGCGTATGGTTTGCCAACCTGATGGAGAGTACGTGCGCCAATCTCCTGAGACATGCGACAATTTTCGATGAGATGCGGGCGAAACGCTTCGATGTCGCCATTCTCGAACCGTTGACAATGTGCGGTCCGTGTTTTGTCAAAAAACTTGGCATCGAAAAGTTCATCTTGGCATCATCTGTGACATTTTTGGAATTTTTACTTCCGTTTATCGGGGAGGTTGATGAGACGAGTTATGTGCCGACGTTCTATTCACCGCATAGTGATGAGATGTCGTTTTTTGAGAGATATGACAACTACAAGTGGAGTAAGGTGAGCAACGCAAAAGGGGCGGGGCTAGAAAAATGCTCTTCTCTGCGCTCTCTGTTCTTAGCATACTCTCTAGTGTCTTTTTCTTCTCTTCTCACAGGAAGGAAGAGCGTTATTGATTTTCTGCAATTAGTTGTGTATCTGCTGGCCACGCCCACAATTTTCTATTTTTATTTCTCTGCGCGCTCTCTTTCGAGCATACTCTCTAGTTTTGTCTGTGTCTTTTTCTCCTCATTTTTTGCATATTTTCCGGCCTGGCCTTCGGACCGAAAATAGCAAAAACCCATTTTCCAGTGTCTCGCCGAATCAATGGAAATAATGTTCGACATGGAAGAAGCTGTGGTCAAAACACACTTCAACGATGAATCTATCTCATGGCGAGAACTCCTATCCGAAGCCTCACTATATTTCACAAATTCAATCCCCTACATCGATTTTCCACGTCCAACATGTCAAAAAACTGTTCCAATCGGTGGAATTAGTGTGAACACCAAACAAATCAGAGGAGAACAACTTTCCGAAGAATGGCAAAATGTTTTGAACTTGCGCCAGAAAACCATGCTAATCTCGTTTGGAAGTATGGCTAAATCCATTCATATGCCGATTGAGTGGAGAGACAATATTCTCAAGGTTATTGAATCTTTCCCGGATGTCACATTTATTTGGAAGTATGAATCGGAGGATACGAAATGGGCGGAGCATGTGAAAAATGTTCATTTTTCACAGTGGGTTCCACAAAAAGGACTTTTGGGTGAGTTGAAAATCGAAACCGCGACATTCAGAAACTGCGACATTTCGAAACCGCAACACTTCGAAACCGCGACATTTTAAAGGATCATAGACGTCCAAATTACACACACTTGAAATTTGGTAGAATTTTGAAAAATTTCAAATTTTCACTTTTAAAATTTTTCAACTTTTTTAAACAAAAAATTTCGCGATTTCAAAATGTCGCGGTTTCGAAATTTCGCGCTTTCAAAATGTCGCGATTTCAAACTTTCGCGGTTTCAAAATATTGCGATTTCAAGATGCCGCGGCTTCAAAATTTCGCGGTTTCGAAATATCGCGATTTCGAAATGTCGCGACTTCAAAATCTCGCGATTTCAAAATTTCGCGACTTCAAAATGTCGCGATTCCAAAATGTCGCGATTCCAAAATGTCGCGGCTTCAAAACGTCGCGATTTCGAAATGTCGCGATTTCAAAATGTCACGGCTTCGAAATTTCGCGATTCCAGAATGTCGCGGCTTTAAAATGTCGCGATTTAAAAATGTCGCGATTCCAAAATGTCGCGATTTCAAAATGTCGCGATTTCAAAGCCCATTTTTCCAGCCGACCAGCGAGTAACCGCCTTTCTGACCCACGCCGGACTGGGCAGCACAAACGAGATTCTATACTTCGGCAAACCCGCTCTCCTCGTGCCAATCCTCGGAGATCAGATGCGAAATGCCAACATGTTAGCGCGACAAGGCGGCTCGATAAAATTGGACAAGTTCGACTTGGAGAATTTCGAGAAACTGAAAAGCGGTGTGGACAATATTTTGAGCAATGAGACGTATCGGAAAACTGCCGAAAATTTGGCAAGGTTGCTTGAAGATCAGCCGAATGATCCGAGAAGACAAGTTGTGCGAAATGTGGAATTTGTGGCAAAACATGGACCGTTCCCGAAGATGGATCCCTACGTTCGTCGGTTGAACTATATTCAACGCACTCATTTAGATATTTTTATGTTTTTGTATGGTTTACCAACACTAGTTGTATTGTTGATCACCACATTTATAGTGTCCAAATTTTTTTGTTGAACTAGGTATGTGAAATATGAAGACGGGTCTAGATAATAAAATTGTTCTACGATAACAGAGGAGCTATTAGATTTCAACTTGCAGAAAAAGTGACAAAAATTCAGGCCGCGTTGCGTGTCCGCGTTGCGGCTCTTGATTCAAAAATACGAGAAAAGACGACCGCTCGCAGACACGCAGCGCGGACGACGATGTTCATGCGCCTTTATTTTTTTAAAATTCGATTTAATTTTTCGAGAAAATGGCACATCATGAACATCTTCGTCCGCGCTGCGTGTCTGCGGGCGGTCGACATATAACAATATCAAAAAGGGGCGTGGCCAAAAATAAGCTCCGCCTCAAATTCTGTGCGCCGGTGTGCCCATTTTTTTGCAAAAAGTGACAGAAATTCACACGGTGCTTAGGCTCTCAAATTTTTCAATTTTTTTCATAGTTAGTAGGTCAAACATTTTTGGTCCTCGAAAAATCGATTTTCAAAATGTGGCCAAAACCTTGGTGTCAATGGGAAATCTTCAATCATTTGATTGATTGAACTATGCTGTTTCTACTATTATTATTTTCATGTTTTTCTGGAGAAGTCGGCTCGTTAAACATTCTAGTCTATTCTCCATCCTTCGCTAATAGTCATATGATATTCATGGGTCAGTTGGCTGACACATTAACTGACGCTGGACATAATGTGGTAAGCCTTGGCTAAGCCTCACTTTCACTAGACTCAATCCATTTCAGACACTTTTGATCCCGGTGGCAGATCGAACAAAGCGAAGCGTCTCAAATGTCAAATCAACAAAAGATGTTGTCTACGTCGATCATGATGACGAAACAAAAGGCTTGATAAAATCGGTGAAAAAAGATTTATCCGGCGTCTGGACGTACAAGCTAACCGCCGAGCATATCAAAGACAAATATTCATGGTTTCAAAAACTGATGACTGTCACATGCACCAATTTTCTGCGCAACGATCAAATTCTGGCGAGAATGCAGGCGAGACGTTTCGACATCGCCATTCTTGAACCGTTGTCAGTTTGCGGTTTTGGGTTCACCGCTCGATTGGGCATCGAGAAGTTCGTGTTGACATCATCGTCAACGTTTTTCGAATTTATTCTACCGTATATTGGCGAGACGCATGAGACCACCTATGTTCCATCGTTCTATTCGCCACATGCCGATGATATGGGGTTTATGGAGAGGTACGAGAATTATAAATTTAGTACGGTAAGTTTCGAAGATACTTAGAAGGTTTAAAGCAACTCCTGCAGCTATTTACTGTGCAAAAAAAGATGAAAAAATCCTCAAAAATGAGATTGAACTGTGCATTTGTTCGTCGAGGTGTGTTCACACTTCTCTAGCGCGCTCTCCTCTTTTCGTGTTATCTCTCTCACAGCTTATGTGTACGACACTCCGTCTTGCCTGTTGTTTAGCCCATATGTAAGTGTCGTAATGATGCGATTCAAACTATCCGCTTTGCCTGTTGTTTAGCGCAAGTGTAAAAACGGAGTGTCGTAGGGTAGAGAACACTTTCTCTAGTGCGCTCTCCTCTTTTTGTGTTGTCTCTAACAGGCGATGTGTACGACACTCCGCTTTGCCGCTTTTTCCGAAGGCTTATTTCCAACCAAGCCTACCTCCCTTTGATTACAGTACCTCAGCAAGGCAATCGAAGATATGTTCGACTCAGAGGAAGCAGTTTACAAGGAGTTTCTGGGTGATACAACCCCCTCGTGGCGATATCTCCTCCCCGACGCCTCACTATATTTCACAAATTCCAACCCATTTATCGATTTTCCACGTCCAACCATCCAGAAAACCATTCCAATCGGTGGAATTGGTGTGGATCTGGAACCGGTTCAACTCGCCGATGAATGGGACACTATTTTGAATAGGCGAGAAAAAACAATGGTGATCACTTTTGGAAATGTTTTCAAATCAATCGATATGCCGATTGAGTGGCGGGATACGACGCTACGCGTTTGTCAATCTTTCCCGGATGTCACGTTTATTTGGAAGTATGAGACGAATGAGACGGAATGGGCGGAGCATGTTGACAATGTGCATTTTAGCAAGTTGGTTCCGAGGAAAGGATTTTTAGGTGAGACGGAACAAAAATGGGCGGGGCGCGTTTGTGAATTTCGGAAATTTTGCGAAAAAAAAAACAAGCCGCACACTAAAATGGGCGGGGCTTATTCGGAATACTTGTGAATTTTAGAATTTTTCCCCAAAAATCAAGCCGCACACTAAAATGGGCGGGGCTTATTCGGAATACTTGTGAATTTTAGAATTTTTCCCCAAAAATCAAGCCGCACACTAAAATGGGCGGGGCTTATTCGGAATACTTGTGAATTTTAGAATTTTTCCCCAAAAATCAAGCCGCACATTAAAGTTGGCGGAGCTTGTTCGGAATATTTGCGAATTTAGGAATTTTTCCCAAAAAAATCAAGCCGCACACTAAAATGGGCGGAGCTTGTTTCAAATATTTGCAAAATTCTACATTTTTCGAAAAAAAACCAAAAAATTCCCGAAAAAACAAGCCGCACACTGAAATGGGCGGAGCTTGTTCGGAATACTTGCGAATTTCTGAAATTTTCCAAGAAATATCAAAAATTTTCCGAAATAATCAAACCGCAGACAAAAATGGGCGGAGTTTGTTTCAAATTTTTGTGAATTTCAGAATTTTTTCGGAAAAAAAAAACAAGCCGCATTAAAATATGGGCGGAGCTTATTTGGAATATTTGTGAATTTCGGAATTTTTCCAAGAATTATCAAAAACTTTTCGCGCAGTTTTTTGAAAAATTTCCTCTCAAAACCCAAAAATAAACTAACCGCCCACATTTCCAGCCGACAATCGTATAACCGCATTCATGACCGAAGCCGGACTCTCCACCATAAACGATGTGATGTATTCGGGAAAGACGGCGGTGCTCATCCCACTCGTCGGCGATCAAATCCGCAACGCCAACATGTTGTCGCGTCACGGCGGCTCGGTGATTTTCGACAAATTCGATTTGGACAAGTTCCAAGATCTGAAAGCGGCTTTCGACTCGGTGCTCAATGATGAAACCTACCTGACAACGGCCCAGAGAATGAGGGAACTTCTTCGAGATCAGCCGAATAAGCCGAGAGATCAACTCGTGCGTCATGTCGAGTTCGTCGCCAAGCATGGACCATTTCCGAGGATGTCTCCCTACGGTCGACATTTGAACTATTTTCAGCGCACCAGTCTTGACATGTTCTTTTTGTTGTATTTTGTACAAGCGTTTGTTTGTATGCTTATTTTGCATTCCTTGATTTGCAAGTTTTTATTGTAAAAGTATGTGTTTTTTTCGGTGTTTTTGTTGTTGTGAATAATGGTTATAAACTTATTGAAAAGTCTATTTTATTCAACAATTGCACAGCCAGTCTCATCGGTTAGCATTGTATAAATTCGATGTGCCATCACTTCGCCGACTCGCCGATTGTTTTCAGAGACAAGGTTTGCTAGTTCGGTTACGGCTGTTGAGTAGTCTATCTGAAATTAAAACTTAATTTTTTTTAATTTTCAGAAAATTCTAAAATTTTTACGTTTTTTTCAATTTTTGAAGATCAGAGTAGATTGGAAGAAAATGTGGAAAAAATAACTTTTTTCGGGAAAAAGGTGGATCTAACTTTTTCTCCGAAAAATATTCGTAATTATTTTTTTTGGAAATTTTTTTTCTGGAAAATTTGTAACTTTTCCATTTTCAGAAAATTTTCGACAATTTCACCGAAAAAGTTTCGTCAGAAAAAAAGTGTTTAATTTTTTTTTTCAGAAAAGTGCGACCGGAAAAAAAAATTCGGAAATGATCGGAAATTTTGTGATCTTCTAATATCAAGAGTTACACAAAAAAAATGACTTAATAACATGGAAAAACGGAGCTAATATAATTTATGGTATGAAATTAAAGACATGATGAGTGCAAAGAAAAAACAAGATGAAAATCAAGCGAAACAAGAAAAAAAGAAAACAATATTAGAAAACTGAGCAAAAGATAAAGAATGAATGAATAAATGAGCACCGCGCGGTATACAGAGAGACCCCGCCCACTTTTCACACCTGCGCGGTGTGCAAAAAGTGGGCGGGGTCAACAATCTGTGTGTGTCTTCCTGTGCTCATTCATTCATTCATTCTTTATCTTTTTCTTAGTTTTCTAATATTGTTTTTTCTTCTTTTTTTGTCTATAATTTCTGACCATAAATATATATCAGCTCCCTTTTCCAAGTTTTCCCCTATTTTTCTTTTTTTTTTTCATGTAATTCTTGATATAGGTTGTTTTGCTAGAGGTTAAAAATCTATACAGTGACATTTTCGATGGGTCTCGTCACGAAAAGACTAAAAACGTATGTTTTACTGTGATTTTTGATAGATTTTGCCACGTTTTCTCTCAAATTTTCACACTTCACAAACCTTCGAAAACCGCTCAATAGCTTGAATCGGATCGGGAATATGTTTCAAAATAGCTCTCCGCTGCGCATCCGAAATTCTCTCAACCGTCGCCAACATTTTGCTCCACCAATCTTCCACAATATCCGATCGATCTCCCACAGTTATACCCTTTTCGCCATCATACGACACCTTTTTCTCTCGTTCTCCATGCTCTCCTCGTTTTTTCTCGCGTCTCGCGATACTTCTCAAAAACTGTGCGGTGAATAGTGCCAATTGTTCGGCGGTGTCGAGTTGAATGATTTGAGCACGATGCTTTTCGAAGATCTCCATTGAAATGTTGTACAATTTTTTCTTGGGGATTGTCAATTTTCCAAAGCTAACGATCAGCATTAGAGCTCGACCAGATGATTTTTGCTGAAATCGAGTTAATTTTCAGTGCAAAACCGCGACATTTCGAAACCGCATGAAATTCTTCAAAAATTTCGCAGTTTTTTCTCAAAAAAATTGTTTTTTTGCTGTTTGTCAATAAATGTGTGTGCCAACATGTCCCGACATCTCACAGGTTTCAAGAGACAATCTGTTTCCTCTCTACAGCTCTTTCAATGTGTCATTTTCTGGTTTTTTCCTAGTTTTGATTTAGGAAAAAAACAAAGAAAAAACCAGAAAAAGACACATGAGGAAGAGGAAGCAGACTATCTCACGAAACCCGTGAGATGTCGGGACATGTCGGCACACACATTTATTGAAAATGAACGAAAAAAAACATTTTTTTTGAGAAAAAACTGTGAAATTTTTGGAGATTTTCATGCGGTTCCGAAATGTCGCGGTTTCGAAATTTCCCTAAGCCGTGATTACAAACCTCCAAAATAAAATCCATCAATGTATTTGAGTTAATAACATCACTAAGCGTTGCAGAAGGCACAACAATCGAATAAACATCCTGGACTGACTGAAAATTTCACAAAAAGATCAAAACTCAACAAAAGTGTCAATTTCTCACAATGTACTCGAATTTTTCGCTCGTCCCCATGTCATTCTCCCGAATTTCAATGCATTTTCTTCTCCATTCAATTTTCGTGCCAAGATTTTTCTCAAAAATATATTGATTTTCCAGCTTTCTCTCGGTGTATAATTGCGATAATTTGTTTTTAAGATCAGCTGGAATTGATTTTATTTATTTTTTTGCTAAAAAAAATTATGTGAACCTACGAATTATCTCCAAAACCGCGTTTCCAATATGGCAGAATGTGTATTGTTCACATTTTGAGTTGATTGATGAACTGATTTCTCGCTCAATTTTTTTTGTAGCTTTTTCCGCTTCTTTTTTCAGCATTTCCTCGCGTTTTCGATCTCTTTTTTCTTGCTTTTCAACTTTTTCAAGCTCTTTTATTCTCTTTCTCTCCGCCACATCTTCAGAACTAGAAAGTTTTGCTTTTTTCGGAGGTTCTGGCATACATTCAACATCCGAATCAATATCCAACGTCGATGATGTGTTTCTTCTTTTCAAATCGATGAGTTTATCCAATTCATTCATCAGGGAAAACGTCGATGTGCATGGTCTGAACTTATTGTTATTATTACGACTTGATTATCGATTGACTTACTGCTCATTGTTTCCTCCCCCGGTAATTGTAGACTCCTCAATAACAATGCATTCATCGTCAGATAACACAATCTCTTCACAATTCGCCATTTTTGATTTTCCTCCGAAAAAAAATAAAAATAATTTAATCTGACCTAGAAATTCCTAGTCCCCCA
Organism: Caenorhabditis sp. 8 KK-2011; assembly: GCA_963572245.1. Taxonomy (NCBI): domain Eukaryota; kingdom Metazoa; phylum Nematoda; class Chromadorea; order Rhabditida; family Rhabditidae; genus Caenorhabditis; species Caenorhabditis sp. 8 KK-2011. Next base: position 1,222,979 of record OY751546.1, on the reverse strand, counting down.
GCCACGTGATTTTTATTTATTTTTTTCACTTTTTTCATTCACTTTTTTCTAGCCCTACGACGATGGGTGGAGTATTTTCAAAGAAGGACAAGGCTCCGAAAGTTTCTGAACAAGATAATGCTATATTGGTGAGTGAATCTTTGTCTTAAATATTAGCGGTTTCAATTTTACAGGCTCTTAAAACTCAGCGTGATAAAATTAAGCAAATGATCAAAAGGAAGGAGAATTGTATAGAGAAGGAAAGATTGCTAGCTAAAGAATTGTTACGAGAAGGGAAGAAAGAGTTAGTTTTTCTTCAAATTTTAGATTCAATTTCAAAGGTAAAACTGTTTCAGCCGCGCGTTGCTTCTTCTCAAGAAAAAACGATATCAAGAGAATATTATTGATCAAACCCTTTCTCAATTATCAAAGATTGAGCAGATGGTTCAAGACCTCGAATTTTCCGAAATCCAACAACGCGTTGTAGAAGGGTTGAAGCAAGGTAATGACGCGCTCAAAAAGATGAACTCGCTGTTCGATGTCGATGAAATCGACCGAATTATGGAGGAAACCAAAGAAGCTGCTGAATATCAGGAGGAAATTTCGAATATGCTATCTGGCCAGTTGTCTAGCTCCGATGTTAGCGATGTTGAAAAAGAGCTTGAAGAACTTCTAGCCGCCCAAGTTCCTGTTAGCCTTCCCGCGGTTCCAACACACGAGCTACCTGAACCTGAACAAGTTGCTCAGAAAGGTAAGCTCTCAGAATTTCTATAAGCTACTAATTTTTAGTGTTTTCAGAAAAAGCTCAATCAAAGCGCGAAAAAGTCGCATTGGAGGCATAACTTCACTTCTATAAATATATATTTAAAATTTTTGTTTTTTTTATTGCACCCATGAATTTTTCTCAATGACCGATGAAATACAAAAAAAGAGACTATTTGTTGAGCAAACAAAGAGCTGGTATATCGATTTTGTATGGTGGTAAATAGTTGTTACTGAAAAAATACTATAAAAGTGAGAAAAGTTCAGATGGAAAGACGGAAAAGGACAAAAATGAAGGTTGACGAAATGGAAGGTGAGTGAATTTTTTTTTTGTGATTTAAAGCTAGGCTTAAAAATTTCTGAAAACGAAAATTTGAAAATATGAATTTCCTTTAATTTTTTGACATTTTTTCTCAAAAAATTTTGTCATTGTGAAAAATTTGAGAAAACATTTTTGTCTCTGAAAAACCAAAAAAATGGCTAAAAATTTTACGAAAAATTGTAGTTTTTAAGTTTTCATGACGTGACCTACACATTTTTCTTGAAAAATGTCACGGTACTTTTTTCCCTCTCAGGTAAGGTATGATTTTTCGCTTTTTTTTGGTAGTCATTCATAGTGTCAACATTTTTTGAGAAATATTCGTACCCTCTTAGGCCATGTATGATTCTGAACAATTTCCGCTCAACAAATGATGTCAAATTTTAAAGAATCACCGAAATGTCTCGTTTCTCGCCACTAAAACAATGAACCGGTATATGTATATTATTTGTGCTCGTACGTTGCGCGCGCGCTCGTTTCATATGATCTTTATAGTCTCTCCTCCAAAACGTCGCCATAACAGGCGAAAAACAAACAAATATACTGTCATGGCATAGGCGGAAGACGGAAGCTGCCTCATTGGCCACTATTAGATGCAAAAAGTGCTAGATTCATTTTGTTTCTACGTTTTTTTTTTGGTACAAAATAGCCTAGGTAGTTCAACAGGTTAGGTGTTTGAACTGGAGTCAAGAGGTCGAGAGTTCGACTCCTTCCCGGGCAGATTTTTTTTTTCTCAAAGCGCTCTTAAACCCTGTCAGGTATCTTTTGAAAAAAGAAAAATATTTGTTTTCTTTTTTTTTTGCCAAACAACAAAAAGTTATTATTATTATTTTTAAAAATTTTTGGAGCAGCAGCAAAAAATGATAGGAGTAACAGCTGTCAGGTTGACCTGATCATGACGATTCGTTTTTTTTTCGGGGGAAAAAAAAATATGATATTTTTTGCGTCTTGATGAATGAGTTTTTGCTTCACGTGGTTTTTGAAATTTCAACTTTTATATTTTTGACCAAAAAAAATTGCTTGTTTTCAGGTTTTTTTCTGAAAATTTATTTCACAAATATCTCAAACTTTAGCGAGAAATAAACCCCGCCCATTTCTGTCTGCGGCATGTTTTCTGAAACTTTCACAATTTTTTGTAAGGTCACTAACTCAAAAAGGGGCGTGGCCAATGACACTGTTTGCAAGAAAAATAGGCTCCGCCTCAATTTCTGTGCGGCGAGTTTTCAAGATTTTCAGTTATTTTGAAAGTCAACAACATTTCGAACCCTATAATCATCTCGCAAAGGCAACTTCTTCGTGATCTCCTATCTTTTGTTTGTGTACAAAACTCTCCAAAATGCGTGAAACGTATATTGAACGGGAGTCTGTTTCTTGAGAGATACAAATGTCGCCATTTTGCTAATTCTCGAAATACCATAGCTCTATTTTTTTTTCCAAAGATCAGCTCATATATCAAAAACTACTTTTCCCATTCATTCATCAAACGATGCCATTTAATTCATTAGACCCTAACACCTGACTCGTTCAAAAAGTGCTAGACATTTTCTAAATTTCAGCAATTTTCCGGTTATTTCGTATACAAAAATCATTTCAAATTATCAATTTGTTATTTGCATACAAATGAAAATGAAATGTTTACTATTTGGATTAAATGATTTTGTGTCTCCGAAGAAGGACAACCCTTATAATTGCTAAATTTAGTCACTTTAAAACGAGATATTTTTCGTATCTTTGAAATTTATCTTCGCTTTTTGTGTTGTAATATTCAGAAGATTTTAATTTGAATCATCATTTTTCTTTGAAAACCGTATTTTACAGAAATGTACAACGACAAGGCGGATGGTGAAAGAACAACGTTTGAGTCGAGAAATCGCAAAAAACGAATAGCCTATATTGTGGCAATGGTTCTTATGGCGATTGTTTGCTTCTTTTTCAGTAAGTTCAAAAAAACTCACCTTCAATCACGATGCTTCCAACCAAGTAACTGATAGAAATAATAAATCCCTCACGTCAAAAAAAACAAAAAAAATAATTTCAATTCTCCTCGAGAATTACAAACATTTCTCAATAGGGCGAACATTCTTTATTTCAATTTATTTTTGAAAAAAAAATTATTTTTTCCAGTCTGCTTGATTGTCTGGGGAAGTTTCTATCTCTACCGTCACTATGTAACCGATGTCAATGATAAGCGTGAAAACGACGAGTATTTGCGCAAGTTAGTGCGACAGGTGAATGATTCGCCCGATTCGACGTGGAAGGCAAAGTTCAACAAGTTTGGCATCAAAAATCGAAACTATGGTTTCACCTATACACGCAATCAAACAGCTGTGGAAGAGTACGTTGAGCATATTCGCAAGTTCTTCGAATCCGACGCTATGAAACGACATTTAACGTAACTTTTGTCTGAAATTTCTCAAAAACCTGAAATTTTTGCAGTGAAATCGAAAATTTCAATGACAACGATATTCCAAAAGACTTCGACGCCCGTGTCAAATGGCCAAACTGTCCGACAATTAGCAATGTTCCCAATCAAGGTGGTTGTGGAAGTTGCTTCGTAAGTTTTTTCGCCACATCCCTTTAAATAACAGAGTACTGTAGGCGGTAGCAGCTGCGGGTGTTGCGTCAGATCGTGCGTGTATTCATTCGAACGGCACATTTAAATCATTGTTATCTGTTGAAGATATAATTGGATGTTGTCCGGTTTGTGGAAATTGTTATGGTGGTGATCCGTTGAAAGCGTTGACTTATTGGGTTAATCAGGGATTGGTGACAGGTTTGTGCAACTACCGTACTATCCAAAATCAAGTCGGTGAAACGCGCTCTGTTGATAATCTTATCTTTACTCGGTTCAAGAGATTTTCAGAAATTTTTGATATCAGAATCTGATTCTACGCGTCTGAAAATTTTAGAAATTCAACTTTCTGATATTTTGAGAGTTACATTTCTAGAATTTTCAGACGCGTAAAATCAGATTCTGATATCAAAAATTTCTGAAAAGCTCTTCTCAACTAACTATAGATATTATTATCAATAGAGCGCGTTTAACCGATTCGATTTTGAATAATAAAATTCAATTTTTGTAAAAAACTCCGTGCTTTTTTTTGAAAATAAAAATTCGCACTTTTTTCCAGGAGGTCGCGACGGTTGTCGCCCCTACTCATTCGATCTTTCATGCGGTGTTCCCTGCTCTCCGGCCACTTTCAGCGAAGCCGAAGATAAACGAACATGCATGCGAAGATGTCAAAATATCTACTATCAAAATCGATATGAAGAGGACAAACATTTTGGTAATTTTTTCTCTGTTTTCTCAAACAAAAAAACTTTTTTTCTAAATTTTAGCATCATTTGCTTATTCAATGTATCCCCGCTCAATGACCGTATCCGCCGATGGCAAAGAACGTGTCAAAGTTCCGACAGTAGTCGGTCATTTCAATGAGAAAACCGGTAAAACTTTGAACACCACCGAATATCGAAATGTCATCAAAAAGGAGATTTTGTTATACGGCCCGACGACTATGGCTTTCCCTGTTCCTGAAGAGTTTTTGCACTATTCAAGCGGTAAATTTTCTTTTTAACTACATACTTTAAAAGTTATACTCCTATTTCTATTTTTTCTGGTCCCTCATTTTATCTAGCCCTCCCTTCATATTCACACATATTTCCTGTTGACTTTTTCTAGGTCACCATATGTTGTTATTGACTGTTCATAACAACAGGTAGGCCATATTTTATAGATAACATCAAAAGGTGTGAAAAGGTCTAATGAGCCATATGGTGACCTAGAAAAGGATACAGACCGACTACTAGTTACTCTAAAAAATAGAAAACAAAAACTATAGTGAGGGGGAGCTAAACTATTGTTTGGGCTTTGAAACGTATATTTCTCGGGTTTTCGGAAAATCGCTATGTTACGGCATACTTCATACTTGGGAAAAAAAAAATCACGTCCAATTTCGAAAAAAAAACCGAACACAGTACTCATTTAAAGGTACACAGCGTTTTTTCATTGAAAAATTTACTTGTAGCGAAACCTAGCTATCTTTCTCGTGAGTTAGATACGCAGGTTGTGCTACAAGTAAATTTCTCAATGAAAAAAACGTTGTGCTCCTTTAAACGAGTACTGTGTTTGTTTTTTCTTCGAAATTGGGCTCTTTTTTTGTTTTTTCTTGATTTCAGACACCGCATAATATTTTCCAAAAAAAAAATCAATATTTTCTAGGAATTTTCCGACCTCATCCATTAGACGGGTTCGATGAACGTATCGTCTATTGGCATGTTGTCAGATTGATCGGTTGGGGAGAGTCACATGACGGAAAACACTATTGGTTGGCGGTGAACAGTTTTGGTGCACATTGGGGTGATAACGGTGAGCGGTTGTTTTATGTAATGAAAGAGACGCAGAGAAAACTGATTTTCTCTGCGTCTCTATCTCTTTTTTTTTTGCAAAATTTTCCTCTTTCCAGGTCTCTTCAAAATCAACACCGACGATATGGAAAGGTATGGCCTAGAATACGAAACAGCCGTCGTCTAGATCACCTCCCCATTTCATATTGTAAATAAGTGTGCCCTCATTCCACCAACTCTGTCCACCCACATTTTCATAGTCCTTGAAATTGCCATAATTTATATGATTATTATTGTTTTTTTAAACATAGAAAACGAATAACAGATTTGAAAAAACGCTAAAGTTTCACTAAAAACCTAAAACAAACCCTATTTTTTCATACTCGGACTATTTTGAAGGTGCAAGAATCGTGTCTTCAGATTCTGAATTCGTCGATTTTGCTCAATTTGTCGTTTTCTCAGCGCTCTCCAGTAGGCCCAACCATCTTTCTCAGCGTCGAGATCTTCGAACGGTCTCGGCGGTTTCAGATCCATTTCGAATAGCCATTTCGGGTATTCCGAGTTTGGCAGGATTTTCGGGCCCGGTTCATCGCCTAGAAATTTCTTTTTGGCACTATTTTCGATACCCAATGTGAAATTTTGCAATTTTTTCCCGAAAACTTGGAAAAAACACGTGGCCGAGCTTGTTGTTTTTCTAGGCCACGCTTAGTGCAATAGAGCGAGCCACAGTGTGGGCGTGGCCAACACACACACACACACACACACACAAATGATGGAAGTGTACGTGACCCGTGAACTGTCGGTACATAGGAACAACCCAAAAATTTGGGGCGCACAAAGAGAAATGATTTTTGTGTGGATCAATAGAGAACTTTTGTGGAAACATTTTTCTCTGTCGTTTTCTCTGCGTCTCTCTTCACTTTGCAAGCAAAAACAATTTCCTAACCTAGGCCCACTAAATGATGGCAATGTGTGTGTGTGACCCGTGAAGTGTCAGTACATAGAAATAATCCAAAATTTTTGTGTGGATCAATAGAGCACATATTTCTCTATAGTTTTCTCTGCGTCTCTCTACACCAAACTTTTCTGGATCATTTTGCACATCTCCGAATCAATTTCCCCCGTTTTTTTCTCGAAAAAAAACTCTTACCTTGAATATACGCATTTATACAAACATGAGTTGCCAATTTTTCCGCATCTTCATCCACAAACGACTTGTCTACCTGAAAAAAACCAAAACAATTTTTGGCAAAAGTTTTCAAATTTTTTACCTTAACAGCAGCCGCTGCTCCAGCTTTCGGCGGCGAATATTGGCGTCGAATGATGTTTTGTGCAAAAACTGCTCGAAGCATTTTACTGACTACTGTAAAAGTCGGGTTTCTTCAACAACAAAAAATTATTATAAATATATTCAAACACAGAAAGAAACTGTGAAAAGTGGAAAAAAAATTCAAAAAAAAAGTAGAAACTTTATTTGACAAAATGCGATTATTCTTCTAAAATACTGAGTTTTGAGGGTTTTACCCGTTTTGCATTCAACGTGTCAGGTGTGGTTTTTTGAAGTTGTCTCTTCTGATTTCGATTTTCCGTCGAATCATAATTCTGTACATACATTTGTTTGGGAGCCGAACTGGTGGCTGTAACAAATACATTTTTTTTTCCGACTTCAAAATTGAAAAAACTCACATGGAACCAAAACTTCCTGCATCGTTGTGGCTAGTGTTTTTTTCTTGAGCAATGAAGGTTTCTCGATTCTCCGCACTGGTTTTTTGACCTCCACTGTTCCCGCCTCGACTTCTACGTTCAACTTTGTTGATTTGACGATTTTCGCAGCTCTTGCGAATGGATCATTGATTCCAGCCGGTTCGTCTAACATCATCAATTCTTCGGCATTTTCAATGCGGAATTTGAGAATTTGCGCACGTTCGGCTCTTTTCGCTTCGTCTTCTTCGACTTCCTCGTCATCTTCTTCTTGATCGTTGGTTCCGCCTCCAAGAGTTGTCAAATCTGAAATACTCTCGTCCTATTTTTGGGCCGCCTTATGTCAGAAAAAACCTCGAAAAATCGGGCTTTTTGACATTTTTCCAAGTTTTTTTTTGCATTTTTCGTGTAAACCCTATCAAAAAAACTAACCCTCTCCAATCTTGGCATCACTTTCCTCTCTGAGTCTAAACCGAAACTGTCGATTCGTCTCAACACCTCCCAAATCACCATCAGCCAGTAGTCGATCTTGCAACTTCAACAACGCTCTGAAAAATAGCCGAGTTATTGATTTTTTATTGTGTTTTTCAAAGTAGTCGGGCTGTATCCTTATCTAGGTCACCATATGGCTCGTTAGTTTTCACACCTTTTGATGTTATCTATAAAATATGGCTTACCTGTTGTTATGAGCAATCAATAACAACATATGGTGACCTAGAAAAAGTCAACAGGCAATATGTGTGAATAGGAAGGGAAGGCTAGATAGAATAAGGGACCAGAAAAAAAATAGAATCATTCCCATTTTTTGGTAATTTGTTTTAGGAACTGTGAAATGATAAATAATAGGGTTATTCAGTTAATAAAATGTATGTTAAAAAACAGAAAATAAATAAAAAAAGCAAAGCAGTTGATGTCAAAATATGTCGAAAAATTACAGTACTTCACCTATTTTTTGACCGAAAAATTTTCGGAACATGAAAAAGGCCCCCAAAATGGTCGGAAATTCCAAACCCACCTCTGCTCCTTATCATTCTCCTGCTTCATCATCAATCGATGATTCTGTTTTCGAATCGTCTCATTATCCGGCAAATCGTCGGCGTCTCCCTCTTCCGCCTCATAGAAATCATTTTCCGGATCGTCGTCCTCGACATCGCTACCAATATCGTCACCCGATAACGAAGCTTCATCGTCGAAGAAGTTCTTCTTTTTCGATTTTGTCTTGTATTCTTGATACTCGATTCGTTTCAACACAGCCAATTCGTCATCTTCGTCGTCAAAGTTTGGAACTTCTTCTTCTTCTTCCTCCTCTTCTTTTTCAGAGAAATTTTCTTCCTCTTCTTCTTCCTCCACCTGATCTTCCTCCTGCTCAACCTCCGAATCAGAAGAATCATCATTTATCACAACTCTCTTTGTTTCATTTGCAATGATTTCAACATTTTCCTCATTTTCTACTTCTTCTGTAGGTTCTGGCACATTTTCGGTAATCTGTTCGTCTTCGTCATCACTATCAACAAAGTGTCTTTTCTGTGATTTTGGAAGAACTACATCATCATCGTCGTCGTTTTCCTCATTTTCATCAATTGGCGTTGAGTGTTTTGTGGGAGAAATAGTCGCTCTGAAAAAAAATATATGTCTTGGTTTTTTTAAAGGGCGCGCGTGAATAAAACTTTTGTGAGGACTTTCAATTTTTGAAGAATTTCAATAAAAAACGCGTGACACTAACGTGTACTTTTTTTTGATAAAGTAAATATTTAGAAAATTTGTGATATAGGGAGCCGCAATTTTTGCAATTTCGATTTAAGGACTGTTCGCCTCTAAAAAAGATGAAAAAACGAAGAATTGTGTATTTCACAGAATAAAGACACTTTCGAAAGGTTTTTTGACTAATTTTGCGAAAATGGTTCGAGCCTGGGGTTTCACAACTTTATCCCAGATTTTGAAAAAAAGAAACCAAGTTTTGCGAGAATGGTTCGAGCGTAGAGTTTCCCAATTTTATCACAGACTTTGAGAAAATAAACCAAGAAATGGTTTTAAAAAAACAACGAGAGTAGGGAGATCATTTTTCCGGAGAATTGAGTTCTGTTTTCACAGCGTCCTGACTATAAAAAGCAATCGTTTCTGTCGAGGTCATGAGAGCTTTGTTTGATGTTAAAACAATTTTCAGATCAAAAGTTTTTGAATATTCAAAGATCGCCACTAAACGAATACAAAAAAAACCATTTTATTGGAAAAAAACCAATTTGAAAAACAGTATGCTCGAGAAGCGCTCCATTAATGACGACATATGAGGGTAGAATCCATTCAGAGAAATGTTGAATCAATGACGGAAGATATCCCAGTAGAGCCTACACTTCATTTCGTTGTCCAACCTGAAAGTACCACTATTTGACATTGTTTTGACATTGTTGCAAAATTGTCGGATCGCCAAATTTGTATGAAAGAGTGAATGGCCACGTTTTAATCATCATAAAAAGATTCGCGTGAACCATCTTTTTGTTTTTGCAAAATTGTCGGATCGCCAAATTTGTATGAACAAGTGAGTGGTCACGTATTTATTTTATTTATTCGGAAAACGTGAATTCTTTTTTTGCGAAAATTGGCGATCCGACAATTTTGCAAAAAAAATCAGAAAGTCAATAATTCATATTGATAATCTTGGGTTCGTTTTTTTTGCCCTATTAAGATATAACAGACGTGCCCGAAGTTTTCCGGGCCCGCTTTTGCTAATACTTTTCTCTAGAGTATCGAATAGTTCTCAAAAATTCAAAATAACAGTTTCGGGCCGCTCAAAAAACTATCCGTTCTTAAACAAACATAACTCACTTCATAGAACTTCAGAACTTTCCGACTGAAACTTGAAACATCCAAACGCGAGCAAGATGTTGATAGTTTTACGAAAGCACCAAACTTCTGATTCTTCTCCAAACCCAGTTTTTGTACCAAAAAAATGGGATTCGTTCATCATAATAATCCTCAATCACATCTGGAATAAATTACAGTTAGATTATGGTTATTTCATTCGAAAAAGTTCTGAAATAATGTGTAAAAACTCACTTTTACTCAACGACCATCTTTGTCAGCAAATTTCGACTGAATGATCGTTTTTTTTTTCAAGAAATAACACATGTGTCATGACGTCATCACGTTCACGTTTTATTTATAAAGGTTCTTTATTCCACCACAATGTTCTGTTTCACTGTTGACGATGACGCCATGACACGTATGTACGTGATGACGTCATGACACATGTGTTATTTCTTGAAAAAACAACGATCATTCAGTCGAAATTTGCTGACAAAGATGGTCGTTGAGTAAAAGTGAGTTTTTACACATTATTTCAGAACTTTTTCGAATGAAATAACCATAATCTAACTGTAATTTATTCCAGATGTGATTGAGGATTATTATGATGAACGAATCCCATTTTTTTGGTACAAAAACTGGGTTTGGAGAAGAATCAGAAGTTTGGTGCTTTCGTAAAACTATCAACATCTTGCTCGCGTTTGGATGTTTCAAGTTTCAGTCGGAAAGTTCTGAAGTTCTATGAAGTGAGTTATGTTTGTTTAAGAACGGATAGTTTTTTGAGCGGCCCGAAACTGTTATTTTGAATTTTTGAGAACTATTCGATACTCTAGAGAAAAGTATTAGCAAAAGCGGGCCCGGAAACTCCGGGCACGTCTGTTATATCTTAATAGGGCAAAAAAAACGAACCCAAGATTATCAATATGAATTATTGACTTTCTGATTTTTTTTGCAAAATTGTCGGATCGCCAATTTTCGCAAAAAAAGAATTCACGTTTTCCGAATAAATAAAATAAATACGTGACCACTCACTTGTTCATACAAATTTGGCGATCCGACAATTTTGCAAAAACAAAAAGATGGTTCACGCGAATCTTTTTATGATGATTAAAACGTGGCCATTCACTCTTTCATACAAATTTGGCGATCCGACAATTTTGCAACAATGTCAAAACAATGTCAAATAGTGGTACTTTCAGGTTGGACAACGAAATGAAGTGTAGGCTCTACTGGGATATCTTCCGTCATTGATTCAACATTTCTCTGAATGGATTCTACCCTCATATGTCGTCATTAATGGAGCGCTTCTCGAGCATACTGTTTTTCAAATTGGTTTTTTTTCCAATAAAATGGTTTTTTTTTTGTATTCGTTTAGTGGCGATCTTGTACATTTGAATATTCAAAAACTTTTAATCTGAAAATTGTTTTAACATCAAACAAAGCTCTCATGACCTCGACAGAAACGATTGCTTTTTATAGTCAGGACGCTGTGAAAACAGAACTCAATTCTCCGGAAAAATGATCTCCCTACTCTCGTTGTTTTTTTAAAACCATTTCTTGGTTTATTTTCTCAAAGTCTGTGATAAAATTGGGAAACTCTACGCTCGAACCATTCTCGCAAAACTTGGTTTCTTTTTTTCAAAATCTGGGATAAAGTTGTGAAACCCCAGGCTCGAACCATTTTCGCAAAATTAGTCAAAAAACCTTTCGAAAGTGTCTTTATTCTGTGAAATACACAATTCTTCGTTTTTTCATCTTTTTTAGAGGCGAACAGTCCTTAAATCGAAATTGCAAAAATTGCGGCTCCCTATATGTCGTCATTAATGGAGCGCTTCTCGAGCATACTGTTTTTCAAATTGGTTTTTTTCCAATAAAATGGTTTTTTTTGTATTCGTTTAGTGGCGATCTTTGAATATTCAAAAACTTTTGATCTGAAAATTGTTTTAACATCAAACAAAGCTCTCATGACCTCGACAGAAACGATTGCTTTTTATAGTCAGGACGCTGTGAAAACAGAACTCAATTCTCCGGAAAAATGATCTCCCTACTCTCGTTGTTTTTTTAAAACCATTTCTTGGTTTATTTTCTCAAAGTCTGTGATAAAATTGGGAAACTCTACGCTCGAACCATTCTCGCAAAACTTGGTTTCTTTTTTTCAAAATCTGGGATAAAGTTGTGAAACCCCAGGCTCGAACCATTTTCGCAAAATTAGTCAAAAAACCTTTCGAAAGTGTCTTTATTCTGTGAAATACACAATTCTTCGTTTTTTCATCTTTTTTAGAGGCGAACAGTCCTTAAATCGAAATTGCAAAAATTGCGGCTCCCTATATTTTGCCATTTCGGTCTTCTATAATTATACAATTTAATCATGGTTACAAAATATGTATCAACAGTAAGTTCTTGGAGGTGGAAGTAAAAAAAAAGTTAGATTTTAAGTGACGGCACTGAACTTGTTTCAAAACTGACTAATAGAAGTTGCGAATGACGATGGAATTTTATCGATTTTTCGATCAAAGTGGTGGGTATTTTATGGGTCTTCAATTTCTAACCGCAAAAAAGATATGCGCTTTTGAAAAAATCTAATTTCGAACACGTCATAAAAATTGGCTTTGGGGCGTTTCAAAATTAGAACATTTCGAAACCGCATCAAATTACCATAAAAGAAAAATGTTTTTCCTCGCGCGTTCAATAAATGTGTGTACCGACATCCCACGGGATGCGCCACAGTCAAACTAACAATTATTCCTCTTTTTAGTTGAAAAATGGCTTACATTTCTCTATCTTCTGGCTCTGTATTCTTTCCCGTTTCGTCTTCTTCATTGCAACCCGAGTCAACTTTATCGTCAAAATGAGCAGCCTCAAAAACACCCGAACACAATTCCAAAATATCCCCAAAGTCATCATCATTGTTAGAAGCTTTCGCAACCGATGCTTCCATCGCTTCGACGTTCGGCAATTTCAGAATTCCGTTTTGCTCAATGTGCCTGCAAAAGGGAGGATAATGGGGCGTCCAAAATCAGAAAAAATATCGAAATTGATTTTTCTTTGATTTTGGACGCCGCATAAATATTCTATTTTGCTCACCCATCTAATGTCGAAATCGTCGATCCTGGCCCTCGACAAGTTGCGTTGAACATATCATAAGTGAACGAGTCGTTGAGCAAATTGACGCTGATCTCATCATCAGCTGGTATTCTATCAACATCGATCTCGTTTCGCTTGTTAGATTCGTCATCAGCATCATCTTCACTCGATATTTTGTCAGGGTTGTAGTCACTATCTTCTTCACTGTCATAATCATTATTTTTGGTTTTTTCTTTCTTTTTTCTCGTCTTCAAAATTTCTTCCTCCTCCTCCTCCTCTTCTTCACTGTCCGGCTTGAGATGTTTATTATCCATCTCATACATCTCTCTCCGTTTTTGCAACCCTTTCATGCGTTTCACAGCTAGATCCGCTTCAAGTTTCTTCTTCAAAATACTCGAAACAGTTACTAGAAACAATACAAGGTTAAAAATTGAATGAAAACTTGGCAAACTTACAACTCCTCGGTGAATTTGCCGGAATATTGTGAGGAACTAGAAATTCGCCAACTTTTATTGTCGATTTTTTGGTGGTCGGTGTCACTTTGAACGTTTTCTTAAACCATTTTTGCGTTGGGTCATCATCTTCTATTGTCAAATCAATTGTCTTATTAGCTAATGACTTTCCAAGGCACGGCGAAGACGATTTTGGTGAAGTTTCTTGCGCTCTCGCCATTGCCAACGCGATTCGCCGATTAATTCGACGTTCTTTCACTTCGGAATGTTGTTTTTCATTCTCTTTTTCTAACGAGATCAACTGTTCCTAAACAAAAAGCTATTTTCGAATAGTTTGAAAATCCTCTTACTCTAGAATCTGAATTATTCGCTTCAGCTTGAAGAGAAGAGTCGGATATATCATTTTCACAACTTTTCTCAATTTCCATAACCTATTCTGAAAGTATAATGCTGAACTTGTTCTGCTAGACGGGTTCTATTTAAAATTTGCAACAAAAAAAATAAATAAAATTTTCAATTTTTACGAGCGCGGGAGAACGAACATCTCTTCGCTGCGAGACCCAACACCAAACAAACACACATGGTCCTTCCGTTTTTTCACGTTTTGAGCCTGTCGAAAACATGTTTTGGGAAATATTTTGAGTTTTCCAAACTCGCTAGATTATCAGGAGCAAAAAAAGTGCAAAACCTTCATATAAAAATCAAAAATCAACAGAGATCAACAAGAAACCTAACTTCTAAACTTTCCAAAAACAAAAATCTATTAATACCAATATGTTGGCGCTGGTTCTCTCTGATCATTAATTCCCATGCCATTCATAATTTCTTGTTCAAAGCTGACAACTTTTGGTTGATAAGTTCTTTCGAGAACCGCATCGGCGGGTGTGTCTTTTCCCTCAACTTCTGCAAAAAAAAACGTTTTTTGATGAAAACTTGAAAATTTAACAACAAACCGATATAATTTTCTGGTTGAAGGTATTCATACGTGACTTTGGCTTGTGATGGGATCGGAATTTCGTATCCACTTTTTGTTGAAACTCTGATATATTCGTCGCCAGCGGGGTTTAATTGCCATCTGTAAGTAGTCCAGAGTTACACCTCTTAAGGGGTAATTGGCCGGTATGATAATCGAATTCCATATGAAGTTTTGTATTTCTCTCGGACAAGATTTTCAGTTTTTCTCGAACCCTTCTGATCCCTCATTTTCATTTAGCCCTCTCTTCCTATTCACACATATTTCCCTGTTAACTTTTTCTAGGTCACCATATGTTGTTATTGATTGCTCATAACAACAGGTATGCCATATTTTCTCGATAACATCAAAAGGTGTGAAAACTAACGAGCCATATGGTGACCTAGAAAAGACTGCAGCCCGGCTCTATAGCTCTAAAGAATAGACAAAAACATATAGCGAGAGAGCTAGACTCTATTGTTTGGGCCTTGAAACGTATTTTTCCAGGGTTTTCGAAAAAACGGTTATTTGGCCAGACTATCCCAATTTGTGTGAAAAATTTTGCACATTTTTGGCAGAGGTAATTCATGCTTATTTCGTGAAGAATTCACAAAAATAGCTAAAATTCGATTTTGGATAATAACAAAAAAAAAGAAGAAAACCAACTTGGCTAAACACGGCAGATCATCATTCGGATCAACAAGCATGACTTGTTTCTTCAACACCGACAATGGTTGTTCGATCCATCTCAACGTCTTGTCAACTCCCAATCTCTCACTATTCTCCATATCTTCACCAAGTCTCGTATGAAGACCGTCAACAATCACCTACAAATCCCAGTCGAATTTTTGCCTCAATTGTTCAAAAAACCGAACCTCGCTAGTTTCCCTTGAGACCGACATTATCAAGGCTTGTCGTCCTTTGTCTTTTCCAACCATCACTTGAACCATGTCACCGGGGAAAAATGTCCACTCGACGTCTTTCATACGTTTCGAAGAGGGTCGGCGAATTTCGAAATATTTGTTGGAAATTCTGAAATTGAGATTTCAGGGTTGAGCGAAACCTTCTATTTGGAGCTTTTTCTGACACACTTTTAAGAGTACTGTAGTTTTTTGCAAGTTCGAAGAGTAAAAGTACAGTACTCCCTTCTTAGGTTACTGTAGGTCTCCAGTTGTTATTTTTTGCTGACATTAGAGTAACACGTGTCTGGGTCTTTTCACGAAAACTGAAAAACTAACATGTTCTTTTAAATTCTGTTGGATTTTGACCTTTTTTTTGGTCGAAATTCACAGTGACAAATTTTTTGGGAAGCCACGCAAAAACTGGGGCGGAGCCTATTTTTCTTGCAAACACTGACACACTTATTGGTTTCTATCTTCCTCGTTTTTTTCTTTGTTTCTCTGCGCGCTCTCTCTCTCTCTATTGCTCTCTCGCACATACGCTCCAGTTTTCTCTGCGTCTTTTTCACCTCTCCCCACAGACAAAAAAAAAACTCACTGCGACCCAAAATATTCATCCTGTCGTTTGATATATTTCGAAAGTTGTTGCTCTTCCCACGGTCGTTTCTCCGAGTGTATATAATCATCCGGATGCACATAGTATTGTTTAATATCTGGCGCTCCAAATCGATCCGAATACACTTTTCGGGGCACTGTTCGTTTTTCCCGTTCTATATATGCATTCGGCATGTGTCTAGCATAGTCCAGATCGACGAACGGTTTACGTGGCATTCGAAGAGCCCGCGAGACAAGCATCTGAACAGATATTTAACATTGGCTATAACGAAACTTGTGAGATATGAAAACAGAGATTCAAAGAACTCTTATAATATGAATCATCGGAAAAATAAAAAAATCACATTCATTAAAAATTAATACTTGAAAAATCAATAAATATAAATATATACAGAATCCCGTTGAATTATATATCGTATTGTTATTATGAAAATTGTGGCACAGGTTTTTTTTTTCTCTTGGATAAATACATGTTTGGCAGTTTAGCCAAGTCCAACATCCATACACATCATGACAAGAAATCCGACGATACATCCGATTGATGCGAGTTTTCCGTTGCCGTTTCTTTGCGCTTCTGGGATGATGTCATCGACGACGACGTAGATCATGGCACCTGGAGAGAGTTGGGAATTTCACGGAGCACAGTTTTAAAACAAAAAAATGTAAAATTTTCAAGATTTTTTGGCCGAGGGTATCAAATTTTCCAACTAGTTTTTGAAATAATTTCCATGGGTTTTTACAAAAGCAAAAAAAATCAATAAAAACCTCGTTTTTTTCGGACATTTTGAAACCGCATAAAATTCCAACGAAAAAGAGGTAGACAAGTTTGTTTGTCCAACTGTATGGAGCATCCCGTGAGATGTCGGTACACACATTTATAAACATTTTTTCTTGGTTATTCTCCTCTATTTTCTGGGTAATTTCATGCGGTTTCGAAATGTCCTAGTTTCGGAATCGTTTTTTCAAACTTCGCGTACAAAAAAAACTCACCAGCCGCAAACGCCAACGCATAAGGAAGAACGGGTTCCATGAAAATGACAGCCGTTGCGCCAAGCAACGCAGCAATCGGTTCAACCATTCCCGACAATTGTCCATACCAGAACGCTTTGAGTTTCGAATGTCCGAACGCGGCAAGTGGCAACGAGACGGCAAGACCTTCGGGGAAGTTCTGGAGACCAATACCAATGGCAAGATTGAATGCCGACTCGAAGGTGGCCGTCTTGGTTTTGCCAATCGATCCGAAACCGACACCAACTGCCAGACCCTGTAGGAAACTTTCGATATGAATTTTTTCACATAGCAAAATAGGCACTTACCTCTGGAATATTGTGAATAGTAACAGCCAAGATCAACAGTAGAATACGTCTCCAAGATTGACGATACTCATCAGCTCTCGATGGTATCAAATCAGGCCGATTCTCATTCAAACTCTCCGAATCTTTGCTCCGATCTTCGTTGACACTTCTGAAACATCACCAATTTCACAAATCAAAAAGGATATTCAAGTGTTAGTGCGTAGGGTTTTTTTTCTGTGCAGTGTGTGTTAGCATGCTAAATGATTTTACCTTTTATGTTTTCTCTGTCGTATTGTTTTAGTCGTCGTTGTTTCGCTCCTATAGATTTTACACTATATATATATATTTGTATATTCAAACAGATGTTAGAAGAAAGGGTCAGAAAGTTGAGATACTATAGGATAGGATAGATAAAAGTGCGCACACTCACACACATCACAAACCATACAACAGGCTAGAAAAATCGATAAACGAGAGAGCATACCTTGCCAAAGCAGCAACATCCAAATCTTCTCGATCTGCCTGCATCAGGACCATTTCGGTGTCGGATTTTGGGGGAGGAGCAAGGAGCTCGTGAACTCCAACCTCTCCGGTTACACACCTGGAAAAAGCGATGTTTTGTTATGTTGGACAATGAAAGCTTGTTATAACGAGAATATCGATTGAAGTTTTCGGAACCAAGAAATTATACTTTTTACCAAATTTCGATAAAGTATAGATTTTTCGAATATTTTTCACAAAAAACGGCCCAAAACCGCATAAAATTTCAACGAAAAAGAGGTTGTCTTACTGTATGACTCATCCCGTGGGATGTCGGTACATACTTTTTATTAAGAGCGATATTTTCCTGCGGTTTCAAGACCTCCCGCGGCCGTTTTTAATGCATTAAAATTCAAAAGATAAAACCTACGATGGCAATAATGTGTCGGCAAAATGAACAAACGCCGCGCCGACAGCAAATCCGATGGCAACTGGCGCAAACGCCAAACTTCCGTGATCTTGTTCGGCGATTTCAATGGCTGGCGCGAGAAGTGACCAGAATGAGGCGGCGGTCATAACACCGGCGGCGAAACCAAGAGCAACGTCTTGAAAACAAAAGTTAAGGTTATATGTTTTTTTTAACATTTCGAAGCCGCATGAAATTTTTAAAAATTCACAGTTTTTTCTTTTAAAAGCTGTTCGTTGTGTTTTCGAAATGTTCTGGAGCCGATTTTCTGCAGTTTACTCTTCATTTTAAAAGTTGAAAACCTCACCAAGCAGTTTTTTACTCTGATGTCTCATCACAAACACCAAAGACGCTCCAAGCGCCGTAACACCCCATGTGAATGTTGCGGCGAGCAGTGCCTGATATATCGGATTGATACCCCGAATCATGCTGAATAATCGGAAATGAAAATCAATTGCCAACACAAAAAGGGCAAAGTAAACTCACGAAATGTTTCTCTGCAATTTTTCGTCGACGTGTTTGCACACTGCAAAAAATCGAGAGATAAGGGGTTTTTTAAAGAGATATTATCACAGATCATGGACTTTTTTAGGGTAAAAAAGCGACGACAAAGGAGATATTTATATTTTTGAAAAGTATTATTATAGCAACAAGATGATTGAATTGTACACGTAAATGCGGTAAAACTATAACTTATCATACCATTTATTCTTCGATTAACCAATAATTTTCGTTGTCATCGACAAGGAAAATTGACCCCTCTGACTCCATTTGCTCTAAAAGTCGTTTGGTCTCCTCCATCGGAACATTTCCCATTTTTTCGTAAATTCTTGAGGCTGGCACACCAGTTTGCTCAGAATACTCTCGACCTTTCGCAAATCCCATGAAAATTGCATATATCTACAATTAGAAGATTAAATCAAATTTTATCCACAAGAGGGTGTCAGAATTTTTCAATGTTCCTTTAAATTTAGTCGGATTTCTTAACTTTTTTCTGTTCTGGGTCTCGTCACGAAACCTGAAAACCACCATATTCTTCTAAATTTAGTCGGATTTTGTCATTTTTCCGGTTTTTTCGTTTTTAACAATTTTTTCGAGAAATTTCGGATTTTTTTGTGAACAGATATAAAGAAATAATTCAAACCTTGGCTTTGGATCCATTATAGCCAAAATGCCGAGTTGTTGTGGCAATGGTGACATGATCTGATGTTGATGGGCGAGCGTCAAATGAGGGATGTGAAACACTTTCGAGTTTTGACCGTTTCTGTGGTGGCTCATCACTATATTGTTGTTTCAAGACAGGTGCTGGCGGTGCTAACATTCCAACAATCACTGAATTGTTCAGCCGGCCTTCACGAATTTTTTCAATGACATTTTTCTCGAAAAACAATTGGGATACTCGCGCTTCCAATTTGTAAACAGCGTACTCTTTGTCATTATCCATTTCTTGTAGGGAATAAGCCATGAGAACTTTAGAAATGCAAATTTTTACATTTTATCATTGTCTGAGCACTCACTTTTATTATCATCAAACTCTTTCAATTTTCCGATTGCATGAACACGTTGACCTTCACTGACTAAACAATCGATATGCTGGCTGACTGTTTTCTATTAGATTTTTCGAAATTTTTGATAAAATACGAATACAACAAATACCTCGCCATTGTAGACAACGACAGTGAACTTGAATTCGCTGTTCTCCGGATCAACCAAAATGTATTTGCCATTTCCCATATCATCCGCAGCATGTTCCACGATTCCCACAATTTGAACAGTTGTGAACTGATACAATCCCAAATTATAGGTGTCCTCGTTCGAATTCATGTTCTGGACTAATCGTCTTATCGTCACTGGAACTGGTAGTCGATCATGAGCAGCGTTCATTGACACATTTTTCCGTTCGAATGATGAAAATTCACTCCAATCGCCTCCTCCAAAATTTTGAGCCATTTTGTCAATTTCGTTTGTCTGCAAATGTTTTTCTCAAAGTATAGGTGAAAAAGGCGACCTTCAAAAACATTTGTTTACGATAGAAACACTCAAAAAACCTGAATTTTTTCTGAAAACACACCCGTTCTCAGCACGCAATAAGTAGGTGGTATACGGTATACAAATTGTGCAAACACCGCGTTGTCACAATGCACAATACCGTAATTTGGGTCTCACCCCGCTCACTATTTCTTTCCTTAGACCTCTAGTAAAAAACAGGAATAGCCTTTCACCCAGTTCGAAACACGCTGAGTTCAACCATGTAATTAGTTATTTTTTATACGCAGCCGTTTTTCTGAAAATGGTTGCACCGATTTTAGCAAAATAAATAAATGCGCCTTTGATATATTTTTTCTCTCAAAAATCTGATTTTTCATACTATAATTCAGAGATGGTGAAGTACTGCAATCAAACCGTCATAAGAAGAGGAACACAATCATATTTTTGGTTAAATTTTTGGTTAAAATACAAGCGAGAAATAGTGAAAAAAACACATTTTCAGAGTTACTGTATTAAAGGCGCATCGGTTTAATTGTGACGTTGGTTTCGTAACGGAGCTTAACATTTTCGCTAGACCTGTTACAGGTACCAAAAATAACGTTTCACCTAGAACAAGACACGCTGAATTCAGCTGTGCTTTTCGTTTTTCATGTAGTTACGTCATTTCTGAGAAAATGGTTGCACCGTTTTTTCACCATAAAACTACATGCGCCTTTAACTCTTTTTTTTTCCCTGCGTAGTTTCCCATTGATTTAAGCGAGTGTGAAAAAAAAAAAATAAAAAGTGCGGACTAGTTTTCGAATTCGTGGCCTAACATTTGCACGCGCGAGTTCAAAATCTCGGATAACTTTCAGCCTAGAAATTCATGCAAACAGGTGAACTAAAACATGCTTCTCATTGCTTTATAGCATTTCAAAAATTTCCACCGAAAAATGAATTTTCTTCAAAGTGATTTTGATTGGACAACATCGATATTAGTTTCATTTCTTGGATTTATCATAGTTTTAATTATTTTATATTTTATTGGGATGACGATTGTTTTTGCGTTTTACCACTATGTATTCAGAACTAATCGAGAGTAAGATGAATCTGTTAGTTTTGTAAGCCTATTTTATTTTTAATTATTTTTTTTCAGTCGTTAGTTTTTCCTATTACCCACCACTTTTACAAGTATTGTTTATTTATGCAAATAATTTTCTACCTGCTTTTTGTTTGTTTTTTTTATAGCACAAGTTTGGGGGTGAGAAAGTTTTTGTATAAAAAAAAATTGATCAATAATCAGTGTAGCTTGATCCCGACCTCCTAAAGGGAAAAAGGTCACACCTGTTGTTGTTGTTGTTTATGATGTTATTTGTATAACAACAGGTGTGACCTAATAGAGGGATATAATTAGACATTTTTGACACCTCATAAAACTTGAGTTTATGTTTCTTTCAAGAGTTACCGCATTCTAGGTCACATCTGTTGT
Organism: Caenorhabditis sp. 8 KK-2011; assembly: GCA_963572245.1. Taxonomy (NCBI): domain Eukaryota; kingdom Metazoa; phylum Nematoda; class Chromadorea; order Rhabditida; family Rhabditidae; genus Caenorhabditis; species Caenorhabditis sp. 8 KK-2011. The sequence continues at coordinate 1,201,372 of OY751546.1, read as the reverse complement.
TGTTGTTTATGATGTTATCTGTATAACAACAGGTGTGACCTAATTTTTGACACCTCATAAAATTTTGAATACCCCTCCCCCTTTACATATAACCTTTCTGTTACTTACAGTACTGGCGATACATTAATGGGAGTTCTGATTTTTGCCGGTTTATTTTTCTATTGTCTAAACGTGATAGTGATCCCGGTGCAAAATTTATTAATATTTCTACTAGCCATTCAAAGATTCTTACTCTGCTACTTGCCCGCGACAGAGTATTATATAACTCCAAGACAAAGTGTTTTCAAATATATTGTCCGATACTTTTATGCTCTTTCGACGTTGATCTGGTTGATTGTGAAAATCGTGAAATTGAAATGCTTTCAACCATTGCAAAAGTACGGCGAATGCGCCACAGAAATCGATTGATACTACATGGTGAGCATGAGCTCTAGGTGTTTCGGAGAACTTGAACAATTTCAAAAATGAAGCTTTCAGTGCTGGTACGTTGTGACTGATCTAATGGTGATGATCTCCCCCATCTTCTACATTCTCATATTTCTACATGTCCGAAATATCCAAAAATGGCTTCGACGATGAAAACACGTTCAGAAAAATATATTCTTTTTCAAACATTTTAACTATTCTCCGTGAAAATTGTGAGAATTCCAGATTTCAGCAAAGATAACTTAGCCTAAATGTATTACAGCTTGCCGCTCCGATCATTAGTACAGTGCTCTTTATCCATCCTTCTTTAGAGATTTTGGATTTATCTTTAGTAAGGTATTCCGATTTTTTAAAGTAAAACCACTGATTTCAGTTATACGTTTCATTAGTGATTGTTGACATGACCACTACATCAAGTTATCCAAATATCCTATCTACGTTGTAACAAAACAAATTTAGAAACCCTGATTGGAATTCAATTCCGCAAAACACAAACATGGTTGATCATGTGTTGTGGAGCATCAACTGTCAGTGATATCGCACCACAACAACTAGAGGCAGAGTCAAGAACTCGAGTCAGAAATGTAGACAATTGAATGTCAAAGTTCCGAGATATTTTTCAGCGCGAAGTTCATTTGCCTTACTGTAGCAGGTGATTTTTTCTGACAGCTGGAATTTATGTTTCGTAGAAAATATAGTGCTTATATAGACGAAATTCTGAATTTTTTCTCAAACTTTCTCAAAAAATATGTTGATTGTAGATGCTTCGATAGCTTCTCTTGCCAGTTTTTCGGTGATCTCACTTCTTTTTATTTTTATAATCTCTTTGGTGATCATTCTACCAATTTATAAACACGTTTACAAAAAGAACCATGATAGGGACTGTATGGTAGGTATAAAAAGTAATTTTGAAGTTTTCCACCATGTTTTTTTTTTTGGATTTCGGTTTATCCCATCACTGAACATTTTTACAAAACGGTTGTTTTTCTGGCTGGCTTTTTGACAATTGGTATAACAATGTCAGTGTTTCTCTATAAATTTGCGTGAGTTAGATCTACGAAAAAAACAAAAATAGAAAATCTCTACAGCCGCGAAACTACCGGTGTAGCAATATTGATTTCTCTGTACATGCTCTCCGCATACTTTATCACAGGAATCATCACAATGGTGCAGAACTACTTGATATTTGCAATTGGCGTTCAAAGATTTCTCATCTATTTTTTCCCCAAGTACACCCAGATTTTCAGTCCGACAAGTCGTATTTTTTCCAAATCTATCATTTTGTTCTACTGTTTGATAATCTCTGAGAATATTTTTATTCGAGGTTTCAAAGTTTCTTGCTTCACAACTTCAGCTTTTCATAATAGTACGGATGAATATGATGAATATGATGAATGTTCAGATAAATATGATACATATCACATGGTAAAAAACCACCTAATAGTAGATTTTCATCAATTTTTTAGGCGTGTTACTTTGTCTCCGACTTTCTCGTCTTCGTAGCAGCTATTCTATACCTCATCATGATGAGGCATGTGAGAAAACTAAGAAAAACCATGAATCAATCGATAACCACCCTTCCCGAAAGATATCTCCTCTATCAAACAATGCTAATATTTTTCACACGGATGTTAGCCGCACCGTTAGTATTTTATCTCTACATTCTGAATGTTCTGACAACTGATGTGTTTTTTTACATCCTCATGATTACCGACATTTCGACTACCCCGTTTATAATTCAAGCATCGTATCTTGTTTGTAATAAGGAGCAAACAAAACTGTTTTTATGGTCTCAACTGCGAAGTTTTTCTTGGGTTTGCAAGTGTTTTTCGACAAAAAATGCTGTGCCTGACATCAGATTGGATGGTATTGACAATGAAGGAGTGCACACCGAGTATGATTGTTAATCTTCTTTTTTAGTATATAAAGAAGTAATCAATAAATGTTGTAATATGCCATTTTTTCTGTGGGCCCAGGTCATTGAGACATCACAAACTTGCATGTCAACAAAAAAAAGGAAGAAAAAACAAGGGGTCGCTACGCACTCTTCCCTCTCGTGTTGTGTGCGTAGCTGCCCCAATTTATTTTATATACAAATACTTTCAAAACAACAACTATAACATGATTTAAAGTGAATCGCAGATGTTATTAAACAAATTCTGAAACTTTGTCTTGCCGTAAGAAGTTACATGACTCTGTATATCAAAATACATCAACTTATTGTCATCGAAAAACTGGAAAGTTGAATTTGAACTACTTAAAAACTCGTCAAAAACATCTATCATCTGGCATTTTTCACCGCAAAACTCTGCGAGTTCAGAGAATCTTCTGCGACCATCGATGTAGTTGGAAGACTCGATGTATAATTCCTGTCCAATTTTTTTTCAAGTTTTGGATATGGGAAAAACTTACATTTATCATCTTATTGTCATCATAAATCCCATCGATTTTATAATTTGTGTTTATAGACGGGATAGCGTTGAGAATAAATATTTTATTCTTTACATACGGTAAAATTCTGGATAGAACCGTTTTTGCGTGATTCAAAACTTTGAGCTCGTCTGCCAAACAAAACTCAACACATCTGCAAAAATTGGTATAAGAAACCTTTGACAGAATGACGGTACCTTGACACAATAAAATAATAATCTGGTTGAAATTTTTTAACATAGTTCAAATCTTGATCATCAATACCTTTACAAAAACTGAAATGGGTCCCAGACGCCAAGTTTTCACAACCTGAAAAACATGAAATTACAAGAATTTAATTTTTGAACTCACCTGGATGAGAAATGATATGTATCTCATTGGCATTGTGTTCACAGGCAGAATGAATGACATTTGCTAAATTGGCACTATATGAATTGCCAGTTACCAGAAAACGATTCTTTGCGAAATAGTTAACAGGCTGCAAAAACAGGTAAAATAAATAACTTTCTTGAAAAAATAGTTACTTTTAGTTGACATAATCCATACGGAGGTTCCAAATTTTCAAACTTTGAATAGTGACAATTCTCATAGAACAATTCTTGGTGATCACTCAATGCCCAATATCGATTAAGTGTCCGAATTTCGCCTTAAACAAAAAAACAGCTAAATTCCACCATTTTTCTCAAACCTCTGCTCAAATTGCGGTAATCAATATCACGAAAATCGTTATTCAAAAATCTCAGAATTGTCGTCTCATTAATTCCAACCAAACAGGCAGTGAACAAAAGTATGCTTATTGTAAACACCAATTTTTTGTCCAACCTCAAATACCATTTCTCGAAATACTCATAAGAGATGATTGACAAAAATATTGAGACAACAAGGCAAATATGACTCCGAAAAAATACCATGGGACCTAGAAAAATGCAACGATTACAAAGAGGCGGGGCTAATAAGTGTGCCAGTGTTTGCAAGAAGAAATAGGCTCCGCCCATGTTTCTGTGCGAGGTTTTTTCAAAGGATCATTTCTGCGATTTACTTTCGTAACTATTTAGTTGACCTCATTGAATTTTCTACAGAATTGAAATGCAAATATATTCCATTACCCAAAGTTCAAAAAAACAACTTACCCTCGTTGAAAACGCCATAAAAAATTGTATAGGTCGACACATAAACTGGCCAATGTATCAAATAAAGTGAATAGGAAATATCGCCAGAATAAATCAAAAATGAATTGTTCAGCATGTTGGAATTTGAGTTTTTTGAAAAATATATGAGAAAACCGGCAATTATTGTGACAATTGGTCTGGAAAGGGGATTTTTTATTTTTTCGGTGAGTTTTGGAAAAACCTCAGGATGAAGAAAAGGATTTCCATGGGAAAAAGAATTGCCACAACTATGAAAAATGTCAGAATATTCACCAGATCATCGAGTTTTTTCATTGGCAAAATTGAATTCTCATGTGAAAAGTAGACTATGAAACCTGAAAATTATCCTTTGAGAATACTGTGAAAATCATTTTGATTGATACCTATCAAAAATTGCCAAAATCTCGAAACCACGTTGAAAAACGAGTCAACATCCTGAAGTGAATATAAAAACGAGGAAATGGCAATAGCCGGAAATCCAATCTTCTGATGGTCACATAGAACTTGATAAATAATCGGGATGATTAAATAAAACTGAACTTCTGTTGACAAGGACCAAGTGTGGGTAAAGAAATTTGTCGCCATTTTAACCGCATCTCCATAACTCGCAATGTAAACTCGATTCGAGTAAAAAAATATAGATCGTTTTGCCGGAACTATATTGTCTTGTATAAATGATTCTGGGCAGAAAAGGTTTAGACAAATTAGGGCGATGAGAATGACAAAATAATAAAGTGGCAAGATGCGCAGAAATCTTTTCTGGTAGAACAGTAAAATATTATCATTTCTCTTCAACAACATACACATCAAATATCCAGAAAGAACAAAGAATCTGAAATTTAGAGAGGTGATTTTTTAAATTAAAAAAAAATTGACTCACATATCAACGCCCAGATAGCCATTGGGAAAAAAGTTTGGATAAAAATGATACAACAGTACTGAAATTATAGCTATTCCTCGAATCGCCTGTAACTCTTCACGCTTCATTTCTATTTGGTTTTTTTTCGAAGATAAAATCTCGCGGTTATGTGACACAAAAACGGAGTTGCGGATGGAGGAAAAAAGTGAAATCTTATTTGAATGTTTGTTGTTTGGTGAGGTATGACTATGAGGTCAGTTGAATTCATTATCTAATGATTTTCTCTAAGCCTCTTTCCTTGGCAACGCACAAAGATTTAGGCGTGGCTTTTTTTTTGCAAACACTGGCACACTTATTTCCTTCACCCCTTCTTGTTATTGTGGACCATCTGTTTCTCTAATTCTCTTTCCTCTAATGCTCTCTCTTCCTCTTTTTCGTGACATTAATTATAACAAGGCCGATGCTTGGAAAAACGCCAAACCTCGCACAGAAATTTCGGCGTGGCTTGTTTTTTTGCAAAAACTGGCACACTTATTGCCCTTACCTCTTCTTGTTATTGTGGTCCATCTGTTTCTCTAATTCTCTATCCCTCTAATGCTCTCTCTTCCCCCATAAACTCCAAAAAAGCTCCTCAAAAATGTGAATAAATCAATATTCGACACATAAAAGGCGTTATCATTGTTCTTCCCTGCAACGTGTTAGCTAGTAGTAGGACAACAATGAAACTTTTTTGCCTATTTTTTCTAATTCCCTGTGTCGTAGGTTTAACAACAAAATCGAACACCAATGATGATAGTCATGTGAGATTTTTTTTGGTATAACTTTCTGTAAAAAAAATTAGTTTTTCCAGGTAGGTCGAATTTTATCATTTCAATCTGAATCCACGTTAACATGCTTTTTTGAGCCGTTGGAAAGTGAAATGTCATTGACTGTAGCTATGAGGGTTGGTGGTTTTCATCAAATTGTGTTAGGTGAAAGTGTTATACTTTAGCCAACTTTTGAGTCAACTTACCAAATGCAGTTTCGGGTGACATCACCAAGTGGGGAGTGGTCCGATTGGGCTAGTGGGGATGGTGATGCGTTGATGGAGCATAATACAACGGAAAATGGTGAGAGATGAGAGATTTTGAGAAAAAAACTTACATTTTCAAGGCGCCTACGAAATCTGTTTCTACACTCGTCGTCCAATGCGGGTCAACGTTTTCATTCAATTCTACAACCCGGAAAAAGCCAAAAAATCACTCGACTCATTCATCCAAGCCAATCATCTTAGTAAAAGTATCCAAGAATCCATCTCAACAACAACTAATCGAATCTATAAAATCTATTATACACTCAAATTTCAAAATCAGGTAATTATAAAACAATACAATTTCTCAAAATAAAAAAAAATTTAGATGGTTATTCGCGACGAAGCTCTTCAAGTGAAGAATGGTGATTATATAATGCATTACAGCCAGGTTTTTAGTGTATTTGCTATCATCATAGCGCTGTTTCAAGTTTATTTTGTTAGAAAAATGTTTAACGTAGATACCAGTAAAATTAGAATTTGATAAATAATTTTTAACGTGACCTCAATTCTTCTGCAACGTGTTCAGATTTCATTTTTTTTTCATTATTCAAAAAAAATGGCAAGTCAACTACGGGTAATTTTTTTTTTGCTTTTTTTACTACAAAAAAAAACATTTTTGTCAGAAAGGAACATTTCTATACCACAAAGCCGATTGGGATACAAAACAAAAATGTCCTCAAAAAATCTGGTCAGTTGATAATCATGTGATGCTTTGTAAATGGGTTCAATCGGGTCGAAAACCGAAAGAATATCGAGTTACAAATCGGGTGAGTTTTTGCTTTTTTAAAACTATTCGGTAAAACGCGCTCTATTGATAATGTTATATTTTCTGGGCTCAGAAGAGATTTTTAGAAATTTTTGATATCAGAATCTGATTCTACGCTTCTCAAAATATCAGAGTCTTGTTCTAGAATTATTTTTTTCTGAAATGTTTGATATTTGGATATTATCTTTGAATCAAATTCAATGTTACAGTATACCATCTACAATATATATGATCTACAAAATTATACACTTTTGAATCTGTCAATGGATCAATACAAAGAGTCGGTGTTAACCGGGTTTGTTCAATTATAATTTTTTTTTTTGTTTTTGAAAAAAAATATTTATTAATTCAATGAGATCATTTCAAAATTTTACACTGTGGACTAAGAAATGCGCGCGCAAGAGAAAAAATATTTCAAAAAAACAAAAAAAAAGTTAGGAATGAGAACGATTGAACGTTGTTGGAATGGATAGTGATGGTAGAGATTGGCGGCTTGCCAACATTAATTTTCTCTGGAAACAAAACAATATTGGGCAGAGAAATGTGGGCGGAGTCTGTACCTGTTCATGATGTCCCGCTTTGATTTTTTCGATCATAAACGCCACGATTAGAGCCCACGCTTTTCGCACGGTTTCACTTCGACATCTGTGGGATAGAGTGAAAATTTTGTTGGCCACAACAAAAAAGCCTACCTTCGATCACCCCACTCTAGCGTGCAATCAATAATCGTCTCGGCGACAATATTCCATAATTTTCCGTTCAATTCTCCTCTCAACAATCTCGCGTGTACCCGTCCGATTCTCATCAACTCATCGGTCACGTTATCCAGGTTGTCGAGATTCTCAATCACCTGATCGATCAACTCGGCCATCGCCTTACTGTGAGCTTTGATGAAATTGTCGCGATTCGTGAATTTTCCCGGTAATTCGACGGTTTTCATGTGCTCTTTGACCTGCGAACAAAACATTTTTAAGCCTAATCCTAAGGCTTACCGCCAGATTTTTGAAGCATAATCGATGATAAATACTGCAACCGATAACTGTTGGTCCTTTGATTGTGTAGACTTGCCGCCAGAGTGCTCGTACTAAATGAATCTGAGCACACGTTAAAGGTATGAGAGTTGTCGACGTTGTACGGCCACTCATTGTGTGAACAAGCTGGAAATTTTAAAAATTGGTTAAAGACACCGTCAGAAATGGTTATATTGAAAACTTCAACTTTCAAGAAAATTAAACAAATTTTGTCGTCGATTACTGTACCAGTACACACATACTCACGGTATTTGCGGACGACAATTTTGAGGAGAAAGAGTTCAAAAACAGTTGTCGATCGGTATCATTCGCTCTAATTATAACACACGCGACGCAAAAGCCGCGACGCACAAATGTGAGTGCGTCGACAATTTTCTTTTCCCCTCTTTGTCCGGTGGGGCGCGTTTTATCGATTAGCAAACTACACAAGTTGTAAACATATGGCATTCCCAAAAATGAGAGGATGACTATGTGTTGTTATTTATTGATTAGTCTAAATAACAAAACATCTTCCCATTTTTGGGAAGATGCCATATGTTTACAACTTGTGTAGTATGCTAATCGATAAAGCGCGCCCACCGCACAAAGAGGGGAAAAAACGAATTGTCGACGCACTCACATTTGTGCGTCGCGGCTTTTGCGTCGCGTGTGTTATCATTAGAGCGAATGGTATCGATTGACAATTGAAAATATTTCGAATTTCAAACATCGAAAGTTGAGATTTTGATAAACGCGAGAAATTTATGAGGTGTCTCAGAATGTGGAAAAAAAAGTGAAAAAAAAACCGAAATCATCAAATTTTTATAAGGTGATAGAGAATGAATCAGAGATTACTGGGTTCAAAAAAAAAAAGGATTTCTGGTGTTCGAGATTTTTTCAAGATAAGCAACAAAAAAGAGTATTTACCACATTTTAAATCATCTTGTTTTTAGTTCAAAATTTTTTCTCGGCCAATCAAAAATTGATAGTACACCAACCTGAACATTACTCTGTCTTCTCTGAGCAATCACATTTTGCCTCGCTTTTTCGCTCGCCGACATTCTTCGTGTTGACATCGACACTTCGTCGTCAAAACAGAGGACCTGCGAATAACAAGTTTTTGGTGGTTGAATTTTTGAAAAATCGAAAAAAAACGGCGCAGCGGGGGTTCGAACCCAGGTCAGCAAAAAAGATGATAAATTTGAAGACGCGCATCTTCCCGACTGTGCCAAACACGCAGACAAGGGGAAGTGTGTTGTTTGCGTAGAAAAAAGTGTGACTAACCGGTTCGACTTCGGGCACTGTCTCCATTTTCGGCATACTTGATGTCCAATCGATCACCGGGTCTGGCACAATCGATGAGGCTCCTTCAAAAGTCACACGACGTGGCTCGTTGCTCTCGAATGAGATTTGAACCTACGGAGAATAGTTTTTAGAAAAACAACAAAAAAATGCTCACCTCCGGAATATCAAATCGCAGTTGTTTTCTGGCTGTTCGGGGTGTTGCACGAGGAGTTCGTTGGCTGCAGAGAAAAAAAAATGATAATCCTATTATAGAGATTAACCTTTTGGGAGGTCTATTTTTATATTTTTTTTATATTGCGACAAAAAAAAACACTAAAAGTCAAGTAAAAAGAAAAAAATCCCGCCCAACATGTTATCTATCTGTTATCGTCACCTCAAAACAAATTCGAAAAAAAACAAGACGAAAAAAACAACCAACTTTTCGAGTTGAGCTTCGATGTCGGGCGGAGCCACCGGGAACACGTCGGAGTGTCGTTGGAATGATTCGCGTCGCGAGTCGAGCAGATCTTTCACTTGGGGTTCTTCGAAAAAATTCTCGAAGTCTGACAACTTTTTTGAGTTGCTCATTGAGCTGACAATGCTTCCCGTTGAGTAGGATTTTCGTTTGCCATTTTGGATTGCTGGAAAAAACACTTTTATGGTGCTAACCGACAAAAAAAGAGAAGAGAAAAAAACTGAAAAAAATTTTGTCAAAGGATCACACATTTTTCAAACAAGAGAACTCTCGTCACGAATAACCCTATTAATGTGTGCGCCTTTGAATAAACTTACAGTACAACGAATTGTTTTCTTTTTTCTTTTTTTTTTAAACGAACTCACCACTCAAATCGTCGGGCTCTGTCTCGCTCCTCCTGATTAAATTCGACCTCCACTTTCTGATCGTGTTGGTTTTCTTATCCACTATCCATTCCCATATTTTTTGCATTCTCTGAAACAGTAAAAAAAGTTATTTTTTTTCTGAAATAACCTTTTTCCCACCTTGACAACATTGAAAAAGAGAGAAAAAAAGAAAAAAAAAGAAGAGACGACGAAAAAACACACATGTTCATCATGATTGAACTGTTTAGGTACCATGATGGATGGCACAAACTCTTCGAAAAAAAAAGTTTTTTTTCCAAGTATTTTTGGCGCGCGAAAATAACATTTGAATTGCTAATTTGTTAGATGACTGAGAAAAATCATTCTTTTTTTCTGAAAAAAAGGAAAAATAGTATTTGAAAGCAAAAAAAAATACTCATTTGGGTGTGATTCAAGATTTATGAGATTTAATATTGTGTGTTTTTTTTACAAATGGACTTTTTGTGGGCGGGGCTTGGTGACTTGGCGAAATAGTGTTGAGAAATGAGAGTTTTTGAGACAGTTAGGGTTGGCAAAAAAATTCATTTTTTGTCCTGGGATTTATAGTTGTTCATTTGTGGTCTCAGAAATTTTGTCAAAAAATTTGAGGCCGACATTTTTAGATAGCTTAGGGAAAATATTTTTTCAAAACTATTTGGGTCAAAAATCAGACATTTGGCCTAGGAGAAAAAAATGGGCTCCGAACTTTTCCAAGATTTTGACCAGACCTCAAATTGGAAGATACTCCAAAATTTTTTGGGCTAAAAATCCAGGCCCAAAAATTTTCGGCCCGACTAGATAAATAGGTCTGAATCAGCGTGGGACTAGTTATTTTCAGAGCGAACATTTTTTTCTCAACTTTTTTTATGCTATTTTCAGGGCCCAAAATTTTCGGGCTCGAAAATTTTTCGCCATTTTTTTGCGCTGAAAATTTCTCCAGATTCCTCTTCGTTCTCCCAACTCCAAACCCATGTCAAAACACAACATGCAACAATAACAATTAAGAAAAAAACCAACCACATGTCAATTGAAATTAACCTCCTCTCTTCTTCTTTTTGTCCTACAGCGAATATAAATCAAACTTATTCTTCTTCCTCTTCTTCCTTTTCGCTAGGTGTGTGTGTGTGTCAAAAAGCGAGCAAAAAGATGAGGTTGCAGCTGTTATGTTAAATCGATAAACGAAGAGAAAAAGAGACAAGAATCGGGGCCGAGTTTTTGACACCTGTGATGATATTTGAGGACTAGTAACAACTGGCTATCTATTACTTTGTCGACAAAAGTTTGACAGAGAAAACAGAAAATGCGAGACAAAATGCACATAACAACATAATGGCTCTAATTGTCCTAATTGTTTTGATGATAATTTTTTCGCGCACAAATAACGACATCTACAGTAATCACAATTTTTTTCGAAAAATTTTAGCCTGGCCCGAAAATCCCAAAAATCTACAATATCCGTGACAAAAATCTAGATTTTCTAAAAATTTCGAAACTACAGTACCCCTAGCTAAATTGTCCATGAAATCTTGATTTTTCAAACTACAGTAATCTCGGATTTTCATAAAGTTCGAATTTCGAAAATTCTTTTTAAAAAAATTGAGTGAAATATATATCTACAGTACCCCATGACAAAGATCTGGACTTTCTGAAAATTTTGGAACTACAGTAATCTCGGAAATTTGATTTTCAACCGATCCCAAAAATCCCGGAAAGCTACAGTACCCCTAAATAATGAGAATTGGTTTTTCTGAGCTATAGTACTCTGTATGAATTTGACCTTTGGATTTTCCTCATGAAAATTTGAAATTTTTCAACAAAAAAATATTAAAAAAAAAGACGTGACTCTCAAAAACAACCCTTCTTCATTTCTGAATAATCCAATTTTTATATGATGTGAGTTTTGCGATCGCTCCGCTGACACGCAACGCATGTTAAAGATATGTTACAGTGAAAGGATCGCGTATTTTGTGTTACAATATTCATTTCTATTTTTAAACGTTTATCTATTCACAGTGGGATGTGTTCGAAAAGCCGAAAAATCCGCACAGTCATCGAACAGCTCGGTTCGACCCAAGAAATTGGAACAATCACAACAACAACAACAACCACAACCGCCCCAAGTTGCACCTATGGAATCAGTGGAAGCACCAAGAACTCCGGTAGGCTTTGACAAATTTTGAAGAAAAATCCACAAAAAAAAAGTTCGCTCCCGGTGGGAGTCGAACCCGTGACCTCTTGATACCCACTATTTTGAATTCGCACTGCGCTATATGTACATTTCTAGAAGCAGCGATATTTTTTCCAGACTAAAGACGTGAAACCAAGTGTGTCTGACAAAACCGCGCCGCTATCCGTCGAAAAAACTCAACCCGATTCAATAAAATTTCCACCGAGGAAGCAACCATCTTTAGAAAAACAAAAGTTACAACAACAGAAGACTATGAAAGATGTTCATGAGGCTTCGTCGTTTGTGGTGGCTGGTGAGGTATGTTCCTTTGGACGTGGGGGGTACTGTAGATAACGTTTTTTCTTTGTTGCAGAAAACAGGCGACAAGGATGATTTTGATAATTATTTGAATAATCTTGGTGGCAAATGATGTGGATTTGCATTTGTGGTTACTTGAATAAATTTTAAATGATTTTTAGGAACGGCGAAATTTTAATTTTCGAAAATTAACAAACCGACTCAAAGGCGCACACACAAATGTGTGGGCAAACTCTCGAGGCGATGTTAGAGACTGTGCAATTGGGAGAGAGGAGAGGGGCAAACACATTTTTATTTTTTTTTATTTTTCCACGCTTAAATTTTTGAATCTGGCTTAAATTTTGTTTTTCACGACTCAGAGAAAACGCGTCGAGATCGCAGAAAGTTCAAATTGAGCTCGCAGAAAGTTGAAAGCGAATTCAAATGGAGTTCGATTTGAGCTCGCTAAACGCGCAGAGATTTTCGAGTTCAATTCGAACTCGCATTGAACTCGACAAGAATTGAAACTCTTTCAAAGAAAAAACTTCTATACCCATCTGAGGATCGAACTGGCATCTTCCGATCGGAAGATCCGCACGCTCCCGACTACTCCACGCTGACACTTGTTGTCGTTGTTGAGAAAGAAAAAGATATATTGATCAGTCAGAAAATACTTGTCGAGCTCGCTGCGAGTTCAATTCGAGCTCGCACTGATCTTTCTGCGAACTCAAATTTTATCAATTTTTGAGTTCAAATCGAACTCCAAGAAAGGTCGTTTTCAGCGTTGAACTCGCATCGAGCTCGACGCGTTTTCTCTGAGGAGTTTCACATTCAATTTCTTCACTGAAAATCCAGTTTTCATCTTGTTCTCATGATTACTGGTGGGTTATAGTTCAAAAGTACGGATAAATATGAAAAAAATAAGTTCAAAACGTTTATAAAGTTGATAATAAAGTTTATATCAAAACTATTCAACAAGTACATCTTCCCTAATCTCAAAATCATCGAAATTAGAATAGAATTCAGCAGGAAGCTCTTGATACGGATCTCCTTGTTTCCATCCCATCGGGAATCCATCCAAAAACAAAATATTTGGCAAAATTTGACTCATACGGTTGCGATACGTGTAATCGGAGCTAAAGAAAGCTTGGATTAAAGGTCAAATGAGTTGTTTGTAAATACCTGTAGATTGGGTTCATCTCCATTGTCAGTGATTTGAGGTTTTGCAGTTCTCGTAACTTGTACAATTGTTGCCAATCGTTCAACTATAAAAATTCAAGTTTTAAAAATCTGCGATCTTGTTTTCAGAAACCTTATTTTTCCTGATAAGCAGTGTATCTATTCCCATAATCTGATCAACATTCTCAATGTTTTCAATACGATTGTCATTCAAATCCAAACTAGTCATACTTGTCAATCCACCAAACCCGTCAATTTTCGAAATTCCATTCTGTGCCACGCTCAATTTTCTCAAACTAACGAGATTCTCAAGCCCCTCAACTTTGGTGAGCGCATTTCCAGGCAAGCTCAACTCTTCTAATCTCGTCAAACTGTCAAGACCCTCAATTTTTCGAATTTGATTAGCTCCCAAGAACAGTCTTTTCAAACTTGATAACGATTGTAAATTCTCGATTCTCTTGATTCGATTGTCGCCAAGTTCCAAGTATTCCAAGTTTGTCAACTGTAACAAAACAATTTATTCAATGTGTGCACTTGTTCGTCGCTGTGTATGCAACTAAATCGCGCGCAATTGATTGATTTTAAATGTGCTTTTTTCTTTATTTTTCAATTTCAATTTTTCTAGTAAAATGGACACCACAGTCAATTCAATTGGAGAAAAAGATGACGTGGCATGTGTGGAAATGCTGAAAATCGCTGTGGATATTGCAAAAAGCGGCGATTTGTCAACATCATTGACAAAACTCAACGAATGTCTCGAAATCGGTACAACCAATTTCGAACTTCTCACAACAATCTACATGTGGCTGGGCAGACTTTCGAAATCACTCGGACTTCACGAAAAAACGTTCTCATATTGCAAATACGAAGTTCAGTTGCACAAGTAAGTATGAGTACTATTATGAGTACTATTTTTATGAGTATGAGTATTACTATTATTATGAGTATGAGTACTAATTATTCTAGATTGTCTCGAAATATGGCAGCAGCAACCGACGCCTATCTACGATTAGCTGAGATTTCCAAAAAACTCAACAAGAAGGAGCGAGCAAAAAAGTATCTGGAGGAGTTTGTCGAGTATACGATTGAGGAAAATGATTGTGTAAGTTGGTGAAAAATTGGGAAATAACCTAAAATTTTGAAAAAATGGATTTTTATCATACTTTATCAAGAAAAGCAGTTTTTCATTTTTTTTTAAGTGAGTTTTGGCTCTTCGTAAAATTTGCGGCTCCGACCAAGCCGTTGTACAGTAATCCAGGCGGCACAAAGAGTTCAAATTTTATGAGGTGTTAAAAAAATGTATTTAATACTTCTATTAGGTCACCATATGTTGTTGTTGTTGTTGTTGTTATAGATAACATCATCATAAACAACAACAGGTGTGACCTTTTACCTTTTGAGGGGTCGGGATCAAAGGCGGCACAAAGAGAGTTCAAGTTTTATGAGGTGTGAAAAAGGTCTAATTAGGTCACATCTGTTGTTATTCTAGTATTGATAACATCATAAATAACAACAACAGGTGTGACCTTTTCTCCAATGCTTGACCAATTAATTTTTAAGGTTGCATCAACAACGGCTCGCTTAAGTCTTGTCGATTTTCTACTCAATGAGGCGCATTTAGAATCACCGCCGACGCCAAGTCTCTTAGAAGATGCGCAAAAACTTCTCGGGTAATTTTTTGATCTTTAGAAAACTTTTAAAAAATCTGAATTTTTTAGAGATTGCGTTGAATACGCGATTGGAAGTCAACTCTCTCTCGCTCTCCTTCGTCTCAACGCAAAATATTCGGCGATAGCTGAACAGCGAAAATCGTCGGCCATCGAACTATACGAGAAATGTGTCGATGAGCATTTAGAGCGTCGCAATTTCGAGCAAGTTCATAAACTGTACTATGAAATGGCCAAGTTTTGCTATCCGAGCCAGTGTTTGCCACAAATCGATTGTTTGAACAACGCGATTCGTTACTCGAATAAGTGCGGAAATTTAAAGTATGCCATGTTTTACTCGGTGAAACTTGCAAAATGTTTCGAGATCATCGGAAGGTATCAAAATGCCTATCAACTCGGGTTAGATGTGATCAAAGATGTTAAGAATACCAAATTGTTGTATGAATTGACACTGATTATTTGTAAATCATTGATTGGGATGAGAAAATTCGAAAAAGCTGCATATTATTCAGTGTTGGGAAGTCTTAAAGCAATAGAGGTTAGTTTATTTTTTCGATTTTCACTGGTTCAAAATTTTGCTCGTTTTAGCAACAAAATGAAGAGCACCTACAATGCTTTTACGAGGAAATCGATAAATTGATGATTATACTAAAAGGCGAAGAAGTTACAAGTTGTTCGTTGGATTTTTCCGACGAGCCGACGCAAAAAATTGTTGAAGATGAAACAATAATCAACGCCGAGCAAACTACAACTTTCGAAGTTTGGAAAATGACAATAAACGAGATGATTGAAGCGAAAAAGGCGAAAGAGTTGATTAGATTAGCCAAAGAGAAGAGGACGGATGAAAAAGAGATTGACTTTTTCGAATTGATTATGCAATCAAATCAGAATCGTATGGAAGATCAACGATCTGTTCTACCTTCCTTCGCCGTTCGTGAGTTTTTAATGAATTTGAAAAAAAACTCGCTTCTTAGTTTCTGTCGGCGGCGTAGCATGTCCGCGTTGCGGCTCTTATTTCAAAACGACAGAGAGAAGCGACCGCGTCGCAGACACGCAGCGCGTCTCTTTATTTCGATTTAATTTTTTCCACTTTTTTGCGTTGTGAGACCCGATTTTATCATCATTGTTACAGCTCGTGCAGCATCGCGACAATCGAAAACTAGTGAGACGAAGAAAAAAACGTTCAAATTTTTACCAGGACTACGTTTGAATAAGTTGTAAGTTTAATTTTTCTATGAAATCGCGAAAATTCAATAATCAAGCCTGGTGTGTACCGACATCCCACGGGATACGTCATACAGTAAGACGGGATACGTCATACCCCCCTTTTTCCATGGATGCGGTTTCGAAATGTCCGAAATTTTAAATATTAGTTTTTTTCTTGAAGAAGTGATCTGAAATTCGACAAAAAACGATTCAACGCATTGTTGAAGTCAAAATCGAAAAACAAAAGTAAAGTTTCGTTGGAATCGGATCAAGAAAGCACCTTGGACACTGGTAAGCCCTTCCCATTTTCAAAAGAGTAAAAAAAAAAGAAAATCTTCAGAAAATCTTGGTGACTTGGCATCTGTCGACAGTGTATCATTGAATAAAGAGAATATGCAACACACCTAATTTTTTGCTTTTTTTGAATTTTAACTCATCCATTTTTCATTATAATGAGAATCACGCTTGTCAAATAGATTTTTATAACAAACTCTCTCTCTCTCTGTTTCTGTCTCTTTGTCAAATAATAAATTTTAATTGTTTAACTCACCTTTTCTATGCCCTCGATGACCTCGATTTTGTTGTGAACCATGTGCAACTCTTTCAACTTGATCATCGTTTCGAGACCTGAACACGTTTTTAGTTGTAGGTGCCTTGAAATTTGGCGAACCTTCTATTTTCGAAATGCGATTGTAGGAAAGATCGAGAAATTCTAAATTCACCAAATTTTCCATGTTTTCCATTTTCTCGATCTGATTATCGTTAAGATTCAAAAATGTCAATTTTGACAAATTTTGAAAATTATCGATTTTTTTCATCAAATTCCAACGAATTGTTAGTTTTCTGAAAACGATGTGTCATGATCCTTTAAAAACTGTTGATAGATTACTGTAGATTTGGCAATGTTTCAAATTGCCACGCTCGTAAAACTCGTTGACGTGTCAAATCCAACTCAGTTGTTGTGTTGTCTTCGATGTGGTGTGCTGGGGTTACTGTATTTAGTGTTGAGTGGTACTGTACTTACATATAATCTCTTTTTCAATGTTTCCATTTCCTTTATTTGAAATAACCCGTTCGATTTGTAACATTTTTTGAAAAATGTGGGATTTTTGGAAAATGTTGCAAAATCGAAGGGGTCACGTTTTTTACGCGACTTTGAATTATGCTATTCAATATTTTTTTCTGACTCACACGAATGGGATAAATGAAATTTGCATGAGTAAAAAATGTGGCGTGTTGGTCCAGCAGGTTAGGCGTTAAACTAGTAATCAAGATGTCGGGAGTTCGATTCCTCTTAGTGCCAATTTTTTTTGTTTTTCTGGAAATCAAAAATATTTATAAACAAGAAAAAAAATAAAATAGATAGAAACCCGTATGAAACATTGAATTAAAGAGACATGGATCGCAAAAAACAAGAAGGAGAAGATGAATTCAGACAACTTTACTGGGTCTCCACGAAGTTTGAGACGGATTCGTTGTCATTTGCATATAGACGGGTGGTTGAGGTGGCGGAGCGGTGGGCGGTTCGAGAAGTGGGCGAGTTGAGGGTTCGGCGGCGGTGAGGGTGGTTGTATGTTTGACAGGGGCGGTCGAGCACATTCCGCAAAACAGGAATTTCTTCCACGACCCGACGGTTTTTGCCGACATGACCCAGATGAGGCATGAGACGCCGGTGGAGAGACTCGCCCAAATGGCGATCATATAGATTTCGGCTTGCGGTGGCATCGGACGATGACATGCGCCGGTCTGCAACTTGCACTCAACAGTGGCACGAATCCATTGAGCCAAAATCAGAAAGTTGTAGCTCTGACAGACGAGCTCGACGACAGTCGGCAGAATGAAGAGCGCGCAGAATAGGCCCATTTTCAACATGAGTTTTTCGAGTTTCGACGTGTCGGTGCCGCGTTGACGGAAGCTGATGCGTTCGCGACACATGCTCGCGAAACCGCCGATGATGAAGGCGGCGCCGACGACGAGGCAGCATGTTCGCGGAACGATGACGAACCAGAGAAGGGCGAGGCTGTTGAGATTGCCGACTGAGCAGAGGGCGGTTAGTTCGCTGGCGTCGACCTGGAAATTGGGAGAGTTTATTGTTGGATGCGTGGTGAAACGTAGTTGTGCCGGGTTTTTTAAAACAGCGAAAATTTTCAGATTTTTTTCGTCAATTTTTTTGTTGAAAAAAACTTGTTGAAAATTTTTTACTATTTTTGAAACAGGAAAAATTTCAGATGAAAAAAAAATTTTGAAACTTTGTCCGAAATTTCAGCTATTTTTTAAAACAGGAAAAATTTTCAGAAAGTTAAAAAAAAAATTCCATTTTTGGCAAAACGTGACCTCTGAATTTAAGTTTGAAAATTTCAATTTTAGAAAATCATAATTTTGCCCATTTTTTCTCAAAACAAAACTCCTACCTTGTTAAAAATCAGCACAACAATCGTCGCCAACGCCGACAATCCCCACGCCACAAAATGAACATAGCTGCTACACGACTCAATTCCCTCCGGGACCCATTTTCTGCCACCACTCAGGTATCTGTAACAAAAACGGGTTGACTTTCCCAAGAGGACTAGGCTTAGGCTTAGGACATACAGTGTAAAGGAGAACATGAGCCACCAAAGAGCGGCGGCGGTGCTGAAAAAATAATTGAGCAAAAATGACGTCAGACAATAGGCATTGTCAAATGAGCCGATTGACAGGTAGAGGTGTTGTTGTTGTGATGATTGATGGCATGATCGGAGGACTGGTTGAACGAAAATTGGTAGGAGATAGGGGAGACTTGATAGAAATATGCATAGAGACAGGTAGAGCACACATCTGCAAAAAAAAATCGATATTATTTTTGTTTAGCTCGGGAAAATGTACCTTTCCGGAAAGCGAAAACGTTTTCGGTCTATGCTAAATGTTAGAAAGGCGAAGAATGAGATGAGCGAATTGGCGGCAGCGAACCAGATGCTCCAAGCACGTGTTGTTCTCTAAAAAAAGGTCATTTCGTATTGTTGAAGCACAGGGCTTTGTGGCGCAGCCGGGAACAGGCGCGACTAGTAAGCAGGAGGTCATGAGTTCGGTTCCCTATGCCGTCGAAATTTTTTTCTTCCCACCTTATTCTCAGTGTTGAACATAACATTGGCGGTACATCCAAAAGCACAATGACCCTTCGGATCCATCGGATCAATATCAATCAAATCGCTCGGACAACCCGATGGTTTCTGAACACCTGTCGATGGTTTGCGCGCATTTCCAACAATCTCATCGTCAGTGGGTTTCATACAAAGATCCGGTGGATCGGGAAAATTGGCGCAGTTTAGCGGTTCGGGCCAGCCAATCCCGAACTCTTCCAATATCGACACACAATCCTCTTTCACCTAAATGTAAATAGTGTTGGTTCCAGCTGTTTTTTTTTGGTTGTTGTTTGATTGATCCTACACCTGCCCCCTGTCTCATTATTATTTTTATTTACCTAATTGAGCAACAACAGGTGGTAAGCTCTCCGTGTCTCTAATTAGCCAAACACTGACCTTTTCGCAAACACTGCGACAACTTGTGACCGCTTGCGGCATCGCTGTTGGACACATTGGTGCGAATACGGAGCAAATGAAGAAGTGAATATGTGGATGACATTTTGTTTTCATCAACGGTTTGAAGTGTTCCGTGTGGGTTTGAAGCTGAAAATTTGAAAAAAGCGTGAAAAACTGGCTAGAAAACAGTTAGCTCCGCCCACTCGCACAAGATACATGGCGCGCGTGATAACCAGTGAGGTGTCGGTACACGAGATAGAATATCGATTTTTTTGTTTTTTTCCTCATTTTCCCCAAAATTTTTTTGTCGTTGTTGCCCTTCCGAAATCCAATTAGACCACCCATTCTTTCTGTGTGTGTGTTGCAATGCAAATTTCGTTTTCTTCTCGTAAACATAAACATTAAATTAGAAACAGACTTCTTCTTTTTTTTCCCGCGGTCGACAAAAAAATTATTTGAAGCTCCTTTGTATTTGAAAAAAACACATAGAAACGTACTTTTAACGGAACCCTATTGTTGTTATAATAGGACAAACATACATTTTGAGAGAAAAAAAAAGCCCAAAAAATGGGGGAAAACTCCCAAAGTGACGTTTAGTTTTAATGGGATGAGAAAAAGTTGTGCATACATTAGGAGATGGATATTTGAGAGGGGGATGGGGATTTTTTGGGAGGCAGGAATTTTAAGAAAAAAAATTTGGCGCTAAAAATTTTGAAAAATTAATTCGGAAAATTTTGGCGCCAATTTTTTTTTCGGAAAATTTTGGAAATTTTGGCGCCAAAATTTTCCGAATTATTTTTTTTCAAATTTTGGCGCCCAAAAACTTGAAGATTTTTTTATTCAAAAATTTTGGCGCCAAAATTTTGTGAGAAAATATATTTCGAAAATTTTGCGAAAAAAATTTCGAAGATTTTGAGAAATTTTGGGGTCAAAAAGTTTGAGAGAAAAAATTCGGGAAATTTAGACGTGAAAATTTTAAGGATTTTTTTTTCAAAAATTTCGACCCCAAAAATATTTTTTTCCAATTTTTTTGGCACCCCTCAAATCCATTTTTTTCTGGTTCATTGTCTTGTCTTTTTCTCATTTCAAAAAAAAAAACGAAAAAATAGTGTGTGCATTTGAGAGCGACGAGACATTCAGCGAGAAAAATGGGTTTTCTTTGATCTAGACCGCTTCGTCTTTTTTTTTTTTTTTTTTTTTTTGAAAGTTTTTTTTGTACGATTATTATTACCATGAAGATAGTGATCAATCATTTTCTCCCCTTTCTACCGAAAATTGTTGCCAATTTTTTTTGCGGCGAAAAAAATTGCGGAGAAAACAAAACCAGGGGTTTATGTAAATGGCTTACCGAATGTTCTTCATTGTGGAGTATGGTATTTGGAAAATATGTGTAGTTGTAGGGAAGATCTTTGCACAAATCAATATCGATTGGAATACATTTTCCTTTGCTTGTCTGCAAAAAGTTGGGATTTTACTTTTTTTCGAGACCGGCCCGAAATTTTTTGAGAAAATCCGGATTTTTTTGGTGTTTTTTTCAGATTTTGAGACCAGAAAAATCTGATTTTACCTGTTTTTTAAAACAGTAAAAATTTGGCGAAAATCAGAATTTTTGGAAAATTTATAGGCTATTTTTTTCCCGACAAAAAATCTTTGCTCGATTTTCAAATTTCACAAAAAAATAGTTTTTCTTTCCAGATTTAGAGTAAATTTCGATTTTGAGACCAGAAAATTCCGATAAATTCGACAAGATTGTTTTTATGAAAATGGCAGAAAATTTTAGCTGTTTTTAAAACAGTAAAAATTTTAGAAAAAAACTTGTGAAAAAATTCCAAAAATTTTGGCGCCAAAAACTTTTCTCAATTTTTAATAAAAAAACTCTTGATTTTGAGGCCGGCCCCGATAATTTCCCCGAGCCAAAAAAATTGTTGTGAATTTTTTTTCCGAAAATTTTGGGGCCAAAAATGTTTGCCTCATTTTGTATCCCAAATTTTGAGACCGTCCCGAAATTATTATCTCATTTTCCGCCCAAAAAATATTCTTCCTAAAACCATCTGGCTCTTCCGCCTTTTTCTCATTTTTTAGCCATTCCGGAAATTGCATTCTTCTCCTTACCCCCCACTCTACTAAAGGGGTCCATTTTCAAAATTAAAATATTTTCCCCAAAAAAAACTAACCTGATCAAAAATCGTGGCTTCACAAAACGCCAAACATAGAAAAAGTAGAAGAAATTTGAATCGCATTGATTGTAAGTGTCTGAGAAGAGACCTGGAAATGAACATAGTTACGAAGAAAAAAAAGGCGCGAGAAAAAGGGCACAGTAGTCCGCCCAACCAAAAAAAACCACAAAAATGTGTGTTTGCATGAGTGTGTGTGTGTGTTGGACAAGAGAGAGAGAGAGAGCTTAGGCTCCGCCCACTTTTTAGGAGATGGGACAGAAATAGAGAAAAGATGGAGAAGAAGACCTAATGTGTTGATTTATGATTATCTTTATACCTTGTTTCGACATTTTTACAATTTATGATAGGGCAACAGAAGGAGGAGGAGGAGGAGGTTCGGGAAATTTTGGGATAAAAGCAACAATTTTTTGGAGGGAAGAATGATTTAGAAACTTCTAGATATTTTTTGAAACAATAAAAATTTTAAGATTTTAAAATTACCATATTTTTTTGCAAAAATTCGTCTGAAAACTTGAGCAGTTTTTTGAAACAGGAAAAATTTGAGAAAAAAACTGGTCTAGTAATGGACATAGAAAACGTGACATGAATTTTAGCATTTTTTCGAAACGGGAAAAATTTTCAGAAGTTTTGTATTCAAAAAAGTTTTTGATATTTTTTTTTGGGAAAAATTAATTTCTGATTATTTAGGTGACCTACTGAATAAAATGAAAAATCTGAAACTTTTAGATATTTTTTGAAACAGTAAAAATTTTCAGAAATTTTGTTTTTTCAAAAATTTAGACATCATTGTTGTGAGCATTAGGGTGATGATTTTAACTTTTTTTTGAAACAGGAAAAATTTTCAGAAATTTTTTCTGAAAAACGTCATAATTTTTCAAAACATTTGAAACAGTGAAAATTTTTGGAGATTTTTTTTTTCTACGAAACTGGAAATTTTTGAACAGGAAAATTTTCTTCAAAAAATCCAGAATTTCAAAACAAAAAATAAATTAGAAATTATTCAAATGTTTGTTCGTCGTCTTTGTTTCTCCCTTCTCGCCTGATGTGTTGATTTATACCCATTATCTATTTACGAATCGTCAAGGCGGGAAATTTCAAAGAACAATTTATTTATTGAAGTTTAGGTACAATTTTAAGATAACAATGTTTATTCTTAAAGCAACTCTAATGTCGTCAGATCAGGTGTTTGCGGAATTTTCATTTAAAAAAATCAAAAATAAAATAAAAACTGATTGGAGCTAACCAATGTCATTCATTCATTCAATAATTGAACTCTTCTTGGATGAATGCAAAAACACGAAACAGAATATGAATCAGTAGAGTCGCAGACGTCCGAAAGGCAATAAAAAATCGCGGCCGAACGACAACAACATCCAAGGAGACGGAGAGAAAATGAGAATGGCTATAAATTTCGTGGGAGAAAAGGGGAGGGAGCGCAGGGGGCACACTTCGGTCACTTACATATATTAACTAGCTAAGACTGTGTGAATGAGGAAAAAACGCCAAAAAAACCAAGATTATTATCTCTAAATACTTTTTTTATGAGCTATATAAGTTTGGTAAATATGAGGAGAAAGATAAGAAGTTGTGAAGACCCCGCTCATAAAAATCCTATAACATATGGTCAACAGATTGTTGTGTTGAAACTATTGAGGAAATAAATGTTTTCAAATAATTTTAATTGGCGCACACGCACACAAAACACGCCAGTGTTCGTTTCAACGTGTGCGCCTTTTTGGTTTTTTACTTTTATTTTTTTTTTTCATTTCACGGGTCGGCAAAGCGAACCCTTCTTCAGAAGTTGTGTGCGACGGGCGCTCTCGCCGTCTCGCACTCTGACCCACGCGGTTTTTTTTTGTGTGTTTGAAATTAATTTTTTCAACGACGTGAAGAAAAAAGGACTTTTCTCGCTAATGGCGTGTAAACTTTTTCTAAAAATTTGTTTCCAATCAGTTAATACCATGTAGATTCAGAAAAAATAAGTCTCATCACACAAAAATAACTCGGGAGAATTTTCTAAAACAAAAAACGAATTTTTTCGGATTTTTCCATATAAAAGACAAGTTTTCCCGAGTACCTTCTGTAAACTTTTTCTATAAATTTGGTCACTAATGCAAAAAAGCACGTAGATTCAGAAAAAATAGGTCTCGATTCCAGTTTTAGTTTCGGTGACCCTGTTTTTTTCGAAAAACATGTTTTTTTAGTCTATTTTTCAAGAAAATCTCAATTTTCTCGAGTACCTTCTGTAAACTTTTTCTATAACTTCAAGCATGGGTCAAAAATAGGACGTAGATTCAGAAAAAATAGGTCTCCACTCTAGTTTTAGTTTCTGTGACCCTGTTTTTGGCGAAAAACATGTTTTTTTCACGCTATTTTTCGATAAAAGTCGATTTTCTCGTCTATTTTCTGTAAACTTTTTCTATAAATTTGGTCAAACCCTATTTAGACTATACTGAAACGAATGGTATAAGTGTGCACCCGAGTTTAAACTTCTGTGATGCACTTTTCAGCCAAAACTTTCAAGTTCTTTATTGCTAATTGTCCCAGTCAATTCTCACTGAAACTGTTAAAAATGACGAAATTATGTTTTATTAACTCTTTCCACACTAAATTGTTTCATTTAATACCCATCAACACCTTCAAATCACGAAACAAGCTGAAAAACAAAAAAAAAATTTAAATATCCGCCATTTTGACAAAGAGCGTGGCGGGACCCGTTTTGTGCTAAACAACAGACCATGAGATATATCGTTTACAGCCGACCCCACTTTTTATTTTTTTGGGTTCGTTTTGCCGAGCCGTGATTTTCACTTTTCCAAAAAACAAGAAATATAGCTATCTCCTTGAGAAACATTTGATGCAGCTCATTGGTTTTGGAACAAACATGATAATTATTTGAGGAATCCACACCTGTTCAAGGTTAATTTGCCAGAAAATTTCAACTACCAAAAAAAAATTGAAAGTGTAAAAAGATAAATCACTTTGTTGTTGTTGTTGTTTCTCAACACTTTTCTAGTATACAATAAAAATGAAGGAACTAAAAATCTGAAAGTAATAAATTATGTGGGTCTCATTAAATTTCTCTTCCTCTCTTTCTTTTTTTGTTCCAAGAGGATTCTGGAGCTCAAATAGATTGTCATTTTTCAATTTTGATTGCCTTCGGTGCCTCTTTGAAAAAAAAGTCGTACGACACTCCGTTTACACCTTGCGCACAAAAACAAATTCAAATTATTTATTTTTTGGGAAAAAAACATGATTTTTTCAGGTGAGAAATGCAAAAATTAATAAAAGAAGAATGGGTGTTGAATAGACCACTCGGTGCGTTTATCAAAGAAGAGCTTCCCGAAGTGGAAATTTCTGATTCACGAGCCCAAAAGCTAGCAGGACTTTTCGATGAAGGATGTGAAGTGGCCTATGTGGCAAGATATCGACAAGATGTACATAACGGTCTAGAATGTGATAATATTCGAAAAGCATACGAGATCTACAAAGACACACGCGATCTGAACAAAAAAGTGAGCAGCGCAATAAACTCTGTTGTCCCAAAAATCGAAAATCGTGTAGAATTGCGACATGTTCAGGAAATGTTAAAGGTACTTTTTTCCATTTTGAATAAAAATCAACAACAAAAAAATGAAACGAAATTCTAGTCATGTTGTGACGTTGGAGAGGTTACTGAAATCACTAAACTGTATTCAAGTGGAGCGAGAAAGACAAAAACAACAATTGCGAGGGAGTTAGGATATGACAAATATGCGCAAGAAATTCTAGATGGAAAATATGTTGATGTTAAAGGTCTGAGTCATCAAATGAACACAAATATCGAAGAAGTTGAGGAAAATCTAATGATTATGATAGCTGATTGTATCAACAAAATGGAAACAACGATAAATATTGTGAATCAAGTGTAAGTTTTTCCTCATTTGCTGGCGCAAAATCGTTTCTCATATTCGAATTCGTCTGCGGAGACACTTGTAATACATTGAGTTCCGCGCAACAGGCAACATTGTAAATATGAGCATACTCCTAGTGCGAAAATAACTGATAATTGTGCGATAACAACATCAGGTTTCGCTGAAATTTAGAAATGGAAAAAAATAGGGTATTAACGGACTTTGAAAAGAGATCTATGTCACTGGATAGAGTTTTTAACGCTGATCAAGATCCTGTAGCTAACTTTTGCGAAGCTTCAGGCAGAAAGCTGAAAATTGAGCTAAACGTCTGATTTTCAGCTTTCTGTCCATACCTGACCTAACAGGGTACCAGAAAATTATAGTTTTTTTTTTTAAATTTAATTAATAAATTGAAAATTCCGGTAATAATTACTATTATCAAGAAAATTAGTTTTTAATTTTTTTTAAAAGTGAGTTTTGGCTCATCGGAAAATTTGCGGCTCCAACCAAGCCCATTGTACAGTAATCCAGGCGGCACAAAGAAAGTTCAAATGTTATGAGGTGTGAAAAAATTTGTTTAATACCTCAATTAGGTCACCATATGTTGTTGTTATTGTTATAGATAACATCATCATAAACAACAACAGGTGTGACCTTTTACCTTTTGAGGGGTCTGGATCAAAGGCGGCACAAAGAGAGTTCAAATTTTATGAGGTGTGAAAAAGGTCTAATTAGGTCACATCTGTTGTTATTGTAGTATTGATAACATCTTAAATAACAACAACAGGTGTGACCTTTTCTCCAATGCTTGACCAATTATTATTGATCAAAAAAATGTCACATAAGGACAAAAAACGAAAAAATGGAGAAAAATAACTGAAAATTTGAGAGAAAATCGGAAAACTTTATCGGGTGACATCTATCTCTTCTCAAAATCCGTTAGTAGGGAATACTCACCCATTGAATCACAATATGGAATTTCTATAAAATCATCATAATCATTGATAATTGAGGTGTGAGAGATGATAACAATTGAAACAAGAAGCAGACAAATCGCTTGAGCATACTTGTTTTGTTTGTGAAGGATTGTGTTGTAAATCAATTTGAAGACTGTTGTAAATGTGATTAGAACAAGTGATAGTCGGGTAAATTTTATTACTGAAAAAAATATTTTTTTTTTCACAAATATTTTTGCTATATAAGTTGGAAATGTAGAAAAAGACTTCATTTTTTTCCAAAAAAAATTCCAGATATTTTCCTAATTTTTTTTTTTCGAATTTTTTTCCTCAAATTTTTCCTGTTTCAAAAAAGTCTGAAAATCTCAGTTTTCAAAAAAACACCATTGGAAATATCCATTCTTCTACATACCAGTTTTTGTGTCTGAAACATATCTGACCGAAGAGAGAATAAAAATGCCATATTTTTGACTCCGCTATATTCACAGCTCGAAAAAATTTGGGTCTCGCCACGAAAACCTTGAAGTTAAAAAAATCCTTGAAATTTTTGTGATATTTTTTTTTTTGGTCGTTTTTCACAATGACAAAAATATTTTCCCGAATTTTTTTTCGAAAAATTTCGGCCTTACCCGAAGTCATGGAAATGAAAAATTTCAAAAAAAGGTCACGAAAAAATTTTTTTTTTTGAAAATTCTCTTACGATGAGCATCTTGTTCAGAATGAAGACATGTAATTGTGAACAAGCACAAGTTGTGCAACATCTCATTTCCAATCAAAAAAACTCCTGAAAAACACTTTTTTTTCTCAATTTTCCCCAAAAATCTCACCAAAAAGCGATCCATGATAAATGTATCGTAGTAGAAGAGTTTGAAAAACAGAAAAAGTAAAAGTTATCAAAACAGCGGTTCGAAATAATATCTGCGAGGGTAGAATGTGATACATGCTTCGTAGCACTGATGTCATCCATGTTTCTGCTGGTACTATTCTTTGCTAGAAAAAAAATTCGTTTTTCTAGCCAAAAAGGGTAGATTACCCGACAATAATTCCAAAATGAGTTACCGTAGTTGTATCTAGGTTCACCTTTGAGTAAACGAGAAAACCACTCGCCTAACTCGTAATATGTCACATTTCCAAACTCATCAACCGAGTCATAATAAAGAGTTCCATTTGGAAAAGTCTAAAAAACCTTTCAAAGTTTATTTCTTGCGAAAATGTGAAATTTTTGCAAATTTCTAACCTTATAAGTTTTGATGACATGTTGAGTGTGATTCGAATACAAACCATCTTCCAAATAATGCGGTAACGCAGAAAAATACAGTCCAGATACTGTAAGTACTGTAGACACTGTTAAAAACATCCTGCTTAGTCGATAGACATCGAAAATGAAGTAGGAATGCTTGAATTCTTCTTCAGGTGACATCTGGAAGGTGTTCTACACATAGGACAAATAGTTTTCATGAAAAAAAGGAAAAAAGGTCAAGTTTAATGCCGTTCAGGGGATTAGACGGTTTTAACCAAGTTTGGAAAGGGAGAATGTACTTGGAGAGGATTTTTCGGGGGAGAAAAAATATGTACCGACACCTCCCGGGTTACGCCAAATACTATAGCAGATTTTTTTCTTTAGGAAAAAAACGAATAAACATTTAGAAAAATGTCAAAAATTCTAGAGAAATCCATATTTTTCAACTTTTCGTGGCGAGACTTATTTTTTTTATTAAAAAATTTCACTATCTTTTGGACCAGATATGTTACAATTCTAACCCAAAAATCATAGCTAAAAAAATAAAAACAAGATAAAACTTGTTTGCTTACTTTCAAAACATTATGTAAGAAGAAACAATATGAGACGGACACGAAATAAAATTTACGAATCGTATAAAAAGTAAGACATTAGTTTTGCAAAAAAGTGGTATGACAAGTCTTCTAAATCCGTTTAGAAAGTAAGCGAGCGCGAAAAAAAACACATAGCGACAACAAGCAAGTGGATGATCAAATTAAATTTATTCAAAATATGCCCCAGAAAAAACGATTAGGTCAACTCTATCCTTTTTTGTAGTTCGAAACTTCGAGAACCGCTGAACATGACGTTGACAACGACGTTGTCAGCGAAGGCGAAAAAAGCGACGTCGACAAATGACAAAAATCTGGAAGAAGCGAAAAATCGCTACGCCAACTATATCGGCTTCCAAAAACCAGTTCGTTTCATCAACGAAAATCAGATTTTGGCGATCGAACGAGCTGAGGAAATTGGTTTGATAACAGTGAAAATTGAGGTAAACCCAAGTGAGGTCAAACGAATACACCCGTCCAAGAATATTCAAGTGGATCGGAGAATGGTGAATATTTTTCTGAAATCTGCAGATTATTCGATTACCAAACATTTTGTGCCGAAAATCCAGAAGGCTACGAGGTTTGTTTTTGCGAGTTTAGAGAGTTTTTGACGCTGAGAAATATCGAGTTTTGCAAAATCTGACAATGCGATGTTTCTCAGCGTCAAAAACTCTATAAAATCTCCACATTTTTGCGAAAAAATCCAATTTTTCCAGAAAACATCTATCAAACAACGCCCAAAATGCGGCGATTGATTGTTTTGTGAAGAACATCAAACAACTTTTCAGTCAAAACGGTTTGACAGGACGATACGTTTTGGCAATAGATCCCGGATTTTTGACATGTAAATTCGCGTTTCTCAAACCGTCTGGAAATGTTGTGACAACTGCCGAGTTTAAATATCTCAAAAATGGGTTTGAGCGTCCAGCCGATGATTATATTTTGGAGTGTGTTGGATCTACTGATGGCATGGATTTGGCCATTGCGATTGGTAAGGGGTTTTTATCCATATTTTGATTTTTGTCGTTTCAAAGGTATTTACACTGCGATATAGTTAAGAAAAAAGTGTGCAAAATTGCGTAATTTACCGTCTAAACACAGGCGACGCAAAGCCGCGACGCACAAATGTGAGTGCGTCGACAATTTTTCTTCTCCCCTCTTTTTTGTGCGATGGGGCACATTTTATCGATTAGCAAACTACACAAGTTGTAAACATATGGCATCAAACATGACCTTTCCAAAAGTGGGAGCACCATTTGTTATGTAGGATAATCAATCAATAGCAACTCATAGTCATCCTCCCATTTTCGGGAATGCCATATGTTTACAACTCGTGTAGTTTGCTAATCGATAAAACGCGCCCCGCCGCACAAAAAAGAGGGGAAAAGAAAAATTGTCGACGCACTCATATTTGTGCGTCGCGGCTTTTGCGTCGCGTGTGTTATCGATAGAGAGAAATAATTTCCAACATTAAGAGTTTCAAATTTCTCGGAAAAAAATACTTTTTTTGCCCGTTTTTTTTTTACTATGTACCTTTAAAGGCAATGGGAAAGGGAGTTATGAAACACAAAAAATTGTGTCGAAAATCATCTCAAACATGATGCCAGCCCCAATCGATGTGGCGTTTTGTGTTGTTCCGGAAGACGGCGCCTCAAAGTACAGTATCACCGATCTGGCCATTCACGAAATGCCCGACATTAAGCCAACCGAGCGAAGTGCCGTCTCAATAGGTCGACGGCTGCTGGATCCGATGAGTGAGTATGTGAAAATAGAGCCGAAACACCTGGGAAAAGGTATGTATCAACATTCGGTGAACACGAAAAAGTTGGAAAAAGCGCTCGAACTTGTTGTCAAGGAGAAGGTCTCGTTGCGCGGTGTTGATGTGAATTGTGCCAGTGAGCATTTGTTAAGGTATGGCGGCAAGTTCGCTGCGCTCTCGAAAATTTTGAAGTCTTGCAGACAAGTTTGTGGGCTGAACAAACGCACTGCCGCCGGAATTATCGCGCTTCGCGAGAATTTGGGACGAATATCGTCGCGTGAAGAGCTACGCAAGGTTGCTGGCCTTGGACCTGTCTCGTTTGTACAATGTTCCGGGTTTCTGAAAATCGCCAAACCTGTTGGGCCGAAATTTGAGAAAAATGGGAGTAAGAGAAGAAAAGTCGCCAGCGAGTGGAATCCGTTTGATGAGACTGTTGTGCATCCAGATGACTATGAGGTGGCGGAGAGGTGAGAGAATTTGGAAAATGTAGAGACGCAGACAAGGTCTTGTCACGAAGAGCTGGTTTTTCAATCAAAAATACGCAAAAAATCACATTTTCGCGGTGTGATCTTTTTTGAACAAAAAAATGTACTGGCGAAAATCTGAATATTGAAAAAGCTGCTTTTTAAACGTTTTTTTTGAAAAGTTTACTGAAAAATTGAACATATTTTTTGTGCATATTTCTCTCGGACAAGATTTTCAGTTTTTCCCGAAGCCTTTTGGTCACATTCTTTCAGACCTATTTCTTCTGGTCCCTCATTTTTATTTAGCGCTCCCTTCCTATTCACACATATTTCCTTTTGACTTTTTCTAGGTCACCATATGTTGTTATTGATTGCTCATAACAACAGGTATGCCATATTTTATAGATAACATCAAAAGGTGTGAACACTAATGAGCCATATGGTGACCTAGAAAAGGCTACATCCCGGATACTAACATCTCGGAAGAATAGAAAAAACTAAACACAGAAACGTATATATCCCGGGTTTTCGAGAAATCGCTATCTAACGCCATACCTCCGTCAAAGACGTGGAAATCCTTATTTTCAAAATGAGCCCGAAACAATCCGAAAAATTTCTAGAACTTTTTCGTAATTTTTTAATCAGTGGGATTACTGTACTTTGGTGTGTTTTATCAATGATCCCGAGATTTCTAGAGTCATTAAAAAACTCGGTCTGAAAATGGAAGACGTCGAAAATCTGAAAAAAGTGCGACACATCGCCCGAAACTCGTCGCATCAATGGACCGAGGAAGAGAGAAAAATTATTGATTTATTGCTCATCGAAGAGAATCTTATCGCACCTCCAAAACTACAAGTTTGTTCAATTTTTCACTCATTTTTCACACATTATTTTGCCGCCAGAAATCTGTCACGACGATGGTGTCACTTCAAAAAGGTGCGATTGTCAGCGGTGTGGTTCGAAATCAAACAACGTTTGGGGTCTTCGTCGATATTGGGGTGGAAAAAGACGGGTTGGCGCATATTTCAAAGTTCAGGGATCGAATGAATTTGCCTGAAGTTGGAACGAGTTGGCAGTTTCGAATTGTTGACGTGTCTAATATGAAATTGTCGTTAGAACCGGTGTAGAGACTACACTGTAGAATGAAACGTTTTATCCAATATGAGACGTGACCTTGTTTGGTGGGTGGCAAAAAAAAACATAAAACAGGCTAACCTGCAAAAACAGCCTCATTTCTATAAAACAGATTGTATGCAGCAAATAATAACGATTTTATATACATTTATTTTTTATTCAAGTAAGCCTTTTTTTCCTAAACTTTTTGAGTACCAAAGTTTCTTCCAGCGATCCTTTTGCTATGTCGAAAAAAGAAGCAGAAAAGTGGACGAATGTTGAACTCGCCGACTGTTGAGTATGGTAAGAGCGATGAGACGGTGGCGAGTGCGAGCGCTGAAAAATGTCAGACGCCGCAGCAGCCGAAAAAGACGACGTCGGCGGAGAATAAGGCGAGCGCGATTGCTGAAACACCGCCGCCAGGTGCTGGGGGAAGTGCGACGACGAGTCGCGAAAATGTGAAAGCGGAGAAGAAGAGCGCCGAAAAACCGTCGAAGATGACGAAGAGGGAGAAGGAGAAGCTTCAGCCAAGATCTGCTGTTGTCAAATCGAAATTGTGGGTTTGAAATTTGATGAAAAACGCGAAAAAAGTGCATTTTCATGTCGCGGTGTTTGCACAGTTGTGTACCGTACCTCTATTTTTTTAATTTCAAAAATATGAAACGCTTTTTCACAACCTCAAGAATCCAAAAATATCAAAGTTGTCAGATATTTTTGTCCCCCGCGCGGGGAAAAATTATTTTTCTCTTTTTCCTCATGTTCCTTTAACGAAAATGTACTGTATTTAGCCCCGCCCATTTGGTTTCCTAGGCCTTTTTCAACCCTATAATACGTAGAATTCTCATTTTTGACACCTAGAAAAGGACGTGGCTTTCTAAAAATCATAAAAATAATTTCAGAAGACATCAGAAGACAAAAAGTCTCGAACGCCGTCCACATCAAGGCCGCGCCGGCTACGACAAAAGTCTCATAGCGATCCAAGAAGCGGCTCTTCAACGAATATTCGACGAAGGGCGAACGGTCGAAACCGAAGAGCGACGTCTGCCAAAAACCGATAAAAACGTCGAAAAAACGCCCGAGCTCGTCAGAACGCAGACGCAAACCAAAACGTGCGACGAACCGCAACAAAATGAGGCTGAATAAGCGGAAGAAAAAAAAATGAAAATGATTCATTTGTGCTGTTTAATTGAGGCGGCTATCACGTCGACGGCAAAATCGACGTCTTGTTTTGTGATGCACATTGGTGGTTTGATGCGCAGAACGTTGCCGTGAATTCCGCCTTTTGCGATGAGCACGCCGCGATTCTGCAAAAATGAGAAATTGCGGGGCGAAAAATGTTGTTGGAATCAATTAGAAGAAGAGACTAATGAACCAAAAGTTGGCGCGAAATTGGCCGCTAGTTTGAGTCGAAAAAAAATTGTGACGAAGAGCGGAATTGAACTCTTGACCTCTGGACTGCAATTCAAACGCCTAACCGGTTGAACTAAATTTAGAGAAAATTACCTTTGTTTCTTCAAAAATCGCGGCAGTTTTGGCAGCTGCCAACGGCTTCCCGGCTTCATCCACCAATTCGACACCAATCATCAACCCTTTACCACGAACATCACCAATCGCCGACTCGTTCAAACCGTCGAGTTGTCGCAACAAGTAGTCGCCAACGTTCGCGCAATTCTCCTGCAACTTCTCCTCTTCAATCACGTCGAGAACCGCTTTTCCGACAACCGACGCCAACGGATTACCGCCAAATGTGTTGAAGTAGAGCGAACGATTGAACGCGTCGGCGATCGGTTTGGTGGTGACGACGGCGGCGAGCGGAAAACCGTTGCCAATTCCTTTGGCCATTGTAACGATGTCTGGCATGGCTCCTTGCGCTGAATTTAGAAAAAGTTTAGGTTTTTTGAAGAATTTGGGGGTAAACTAACATTCAAAGCCCCAGAAGTGTGAGCCGAGACGGCCGAAACCGGTTTGAACCTCATCGGCGATCGCAAGTCCTCCGCGAGATTGAATCGCTTTGTAAGCACGAGACAAGTAGCTGCAATATAATTGTTAAATATAACGGGCAACCAAAAAACCACGCGGTTACTGTAGATTGAATTTTCAGCAGCAAAAATATCCAGAACAAAAATTTTCGAAAATATGAAAAGTATATTTTTAGGCTTTTTTGACACGTGGAATCAGATGCTGTTATTAAAATACGCTGAAAATCACCTCTAAACCATTTTTCGGAGATACTACTGTACCTCGACAAGATGTGTGCAGACATTTAGACTGACGCGCACTTTTTTTTCTTTTCATTTTTTTTCGTCAAAAAATGTTTTGCAATGTTTCTCGGGTTGAAATCGATTTCAGTTCTTTTTGTGAATAGGATGTTTATCATCTTATTCATCGGTTGAAGACAGACTCTTTTTGTTATCTGTTCCGTTTTGCTGGAAATTGAGAGAAAAATATTGATTTTTTCAGGAAGTTTTGTATAACAAAATGAAGATTTCTACTAGCGGTGAGTGTGAAGATAGGGGTGTTTCAGTAAGTTATTGTTTTTTTTTTACTGAAATCAACTAATATAAACATTTTACAGATAACTGATGAACGAGGTCACCAACAACAAAACAAAGAGAATGAATGGGAATAAGGTATGCTATTTCCACTTTAAAAAAGAGGGGATCATACATGGTCTAATTGAGGAAAAAGTAGAGTTTTTCAGAACAAAAAAAAGAAGAAAGAAAACAATATTAGAAAACTGAGAAAAAGGTAAATAATGAATGAATAAATGAGCACCGCGCGGTATACAGAGTGATCCCGCCCATTTTTAGCACCTGCGCGGCGTGCAAAAAGTGGGCGGAGTCGACAATCTCTGTGTCTTTCTGTGCTCATTTATTCATTCATTATTTACATTTTTCTCAGTTTTCTAGTATTGTTTTCTTTCTTTCTTGTCTCGTTTTTTGAAAATGTTTTTTTTGTTGAAACTTGTGATAGAAGGTCTACCTTATACACGCATTTTTTAAAGAACGTCCCAGTTCACGTTATCCTCATTTTTGTTCGAATTTTGTTTTTTTCTCAAAGTTAAGAGTAAGAACCTTGTGTTTTTGTTGAGTTGAAAAAAATCGTGGTTTTTGATTTTTTTCGTTTTCAAAGTTTTGAAAAACTCACCCTTTTGGATATTGCACAGTGCCACCGGCGCCTTGTATACTCTCAATAATAAAAGCTGCCGGACCGGAAGAATGTGAAAAATCATGTAGAAGTAGCTCATCAAGTTGTTGAATATACTTATCAGCTGCCTCACACCGACCCGCCTCACAATCACACTTTCTCGTCTTGACCTGAATCGGCGAATCGCGACACTTGTCGCCGCCAAAAATTCCGCGATACGGATCGGCGTTCAACGTTTTGAAAATGTTGAAACCGTGCGGAAAAGTCGGCTTCCAATTGCCGAGATTTGTTGCGCCGAGCACCGTCTGCGTCATACCGTGATAACCGTTGCGCGCCGACAACACGTCGAAGCGACCGGTGTAGTTGCGAGCGAGTGCGATCGCCAAATCGTTGGCTTCCGAACCCGAGTTGACTAGGAAGACGACTTTTAGAGGGTCGGGAAATTTGGCGGTTAGTTTTTCGGCATACTCGTAGATGGGGTCGGTGTGGTAGATGGATGTGGTGTGCCACAGTTTTTGGGCTTGTTCGATGAGCGCCGCGTTTATTTTTCTAGAATGAGGAAAGAGGCTTAGGAATAGACTGAGGCTTGAAAATTTTGAAAATAATCGGGCCGGAAAAAGCTCAAAAAATGTTGGCGTCAAAATAATTTTTTTTTTCAAAATTTAAATTTCGCGCGCTGTGGTCTCGTCACGAGCAAATTCAATGATAATGTGTGTGTTCGTGGCGAAAAATATTTTGTTTTTGAAAGTACTGTAGTTTTGCGTATTGTCACGGCCCGAAAAAGCTCCAAAAGTTGTACTTTAATTTGAATTTTTTTTGGCTCGGCCCGAGTTTTTTCTTGAGATTACTGTAGTTTTTAGTCTCATCACAGCCCGAGAAAAAACTCCGGAAAATCAAAAAAAAATCTTGGCTCCTCAAACTTTTTTTTTTGAAATCGGGACTTAGATTTTCGGTCCGGCCCGAATTGTTTTTTTTTTCATTTTTGAAAGTACTGTAGTTTTGCGTATTATCACGGCTCTGAAAAATGGCGGCTCGGAATAACACTCTAAAACTTCTCAAAAAGAAAAAATTGGAATTTTTTGAAATTTTCGGTCCGGCCCGCCTCAAAAAAAAATCAACTCACGGATGACAATGTCCCACCGAAACGGTGACAATTCCACCAATAAAATCCAAATATTTCCGATCATTCTGATCGAACAAAAATTGTCCCTGTCCGCGTTTGATCAGCAGCTGATCTTTGTAATAGGAAACTTGTCCCTTGGGTAAAAGTGGTCGAAGTTGTTGAACACGTTGCATGATTTTTCGAGAAATGAGAGAGCGCGCTGAAACCAAAAACAATAAATGTGTTTTGGTATCATCCAAAAAGTAGCAGAGATGATAAAATAAAACACAGAGAGAGAGAGAGAGAGAGACAAGTGCAGAAAGGTCAATGATTTTTTGGGAAGGGCAGCTGTTGTGAGAGAGAGAGAGAGAGTTGGAGAGACACGTGGTCAATGAGACTGTGTGTAAGATGGGTGCAATTTTTTTCGAGATTTTTGAGAGCACATTTTTGATAGAGAAAAATGGGTCAAAAAAATGAGAGGGAGAGAGACGCAGACGCACAAAAAATAGCATTTGTTGTAATCCGGAAAATGCTTGCATTCCGGAAAAAAATCTGAAATTCTCTTTGCAAAGTATAGCACTTGCCACAGTCTGGAAAATGTCTGCAATTTGATGAAAATTTCAAATTGTCTCTTTGAAGTATAGCTTTTGGCATAACCTGTGAATTGTTTGCAATTTCTAAAAATTGAAATTAGATTCTTGAAGTATAGCTCTTGCCAAAACCGGAAAATGTCTGCAATTTGAAGGAATCTGAAGTTGTTTCTTCAAAATATAGCAATTGGCACAAACCGTAAAATGTTTTCAATTTCCAAAAATCTTCCTTTATACAAGATATAGGCTTTGCTACAACTAGTAAAATGTCTGCAATTTCCGAAAATTTTTAGATTCAAAAGTATAGCACTTCTCATAACCCATAAAGTGTCTGCAATTTCCAAAAATTTCTAGATTCAAAAAATACAGCACTTCTCATAACCCATACATATATCAGATAGATGCCCAGACGCCATTCTGGGTTAGGACCCTCCTCTCCTTGTCGTTTAAAGTGACAGAAAAAATGGAAAAAAAAAGTTTCTAGATCAATTTTTTTCGGTAGAAAATGTTGAGAATTCTTTATGAAAAGAGGTGGAGGAGGGGATGGCTAAAAATAGGGAAAGACCAAAAATTCAGATATGTTTAGAGCTTCGAATTTTTGGTCTCGGAAAAAAATGCGGAAATGAGCCCAGTAAAAAAGTCTCACAAAAAAAGCCACGAAAAATCAGGCCTAAAAATTTGACACAAAAATTTGGGGCCTGGAAAATCGGGACACAAGAAAAAAGAATAAGAAAACGAGACAAGAAAGGAAGAAAAGTGAAGAATGAATGAATGAATGAGCATCGCACGGTATACAGAGAGACTCCGCCCACTTTTACAACCCACGCCGCTTGTAAAAAGGGGCGGAGTCTACAGACAATGTGTGCCTCCATGTGCTCAATCATTCATTCTTTCTTTCTTTGTCTTAGTTTTACAATATTGTTTTCTTTCTTTCTTGTCTTGTTCATTTTTGACCCCTCCCAGAGACTTGATATTTCTAGAAAATCTAAAACTGTCTCCTCCAAGTATAGCCCTTGCGAAAAACCGGAAAATGTCTGCAATGTTTTCACTCTGAAAATGTAATGATGCTCTCTAGGAAGACGTGACATTTCCGTCCTACTCAAATTCTCACTCGCACTAATTATATCGAAGCCGCATGTCGTAAAGCAGCGTCCCCCCACCCCAAAAAGAAAAAATGATGAGATTAGAAATGTGGGCGTGGTCTGACCCGTATTGTTTTGTTTTTTGCTGTCTTTCTCTCTAATCTAAACTCGTAATGGATTCACAAAAGAAATTGGATATTTTTTCACTGGCTCCTCTCCGCTCCCTTCTTCTTCTTCTTCTTCTTTTTGCATTTCGTCGTCGTCGTCTTCATTTATTTCATTTCTAGACTAATGTCAGTGTTTTTTTTTTGCCTCCATTCATTTATTCACTGTTTTTTTGTGTGTGGTTTTCTTTTTTTGTCCCCCCGAAAGAGCTTTTGTGGGATCTTTCTTGGTTGAAAAAAGATGTCATGAATTATTCTGAGCGATGATTTTCTGCTAGATTTTTGTAGCAAAACACATCTCTTAGAAAATGTGCGATGTGGCGCAGCTGGTTGCACGATTGACTAGCGCGCAGAGGGTGTCGGTTCGCTCCCCCTCACAGTCAAATTTTTTTTCTATTTTTTTGTTAGAAAAACAAAAAATTATCAGGTTTTTTTCCTCTGAAAATCCCCCAGGAATTCACTATACATCTCATTATATACTCAAATGAAAGATTTTTCTTGCAAACCAGAATTTAAGCCCAAAACTGGTAATTTTCTCTGTTTTCGAAAAAAAGTGTACTTTTTGATTGGCTAAAGAAATGTGATATTTTTTCTCATTCTATATTCATGTTACGTCAACGGATTAACTGTTTTTTGCAATTGTTCTAATCTGTCAAGTTCCGTGTCCAAAATTTTTAACGCGAAAAAAATTTGTGCTAATTTTTGTCCCACAATTTTGTATGTGATCATTTTCCATGAAAATCGTGTTTTGTATGCGAAAACTCTAATTTTTTCGTCAATTTTTCATACTTTTTGAGAAGAAAATTGGGCCGGGCCGAAAAGTACTATAAGTCTGGAAACTGAGAAATCGGGCCGGCCCGGAATTTTGGTAGAATCTGAAACTTGGCCATTTTTGACCAAACATTCTAGAAATCCAAATGAGAAAAGCCTAAGCCAAATGTCCAAAAGTTCAATTTTCAAAAAATCAAAAACCCCATCTAAAAATAATCAAAACTCCCCCCAGCGGCAATAAACTAAAAGTGCAAGAACAATTTTTTTTGTCTTGTTCTTCACCTTCTCACGAAACATCATCTCGCCCGATTTTTAATCACCAGACAGTGCCCGAGTGTCGTCACACGCGTCGCGTGTGCGTCGCGGCTATTTTTAGAACTCCCCCTAACAACAAACCACATAACAATAAATGTGATTAGCAATTCAGTTATAAATATAACTTTCATTGATTTTTTTTTTTGAAAAAAGGAAAAAAATAGAGAAAAGTACTGTAGTTTTGGTGCTTTTAATTGGTTGACTGCAAGAAGCACAAAATTTGAGCGCGCGCGAAAGAAAAAATTGGAAAATAAAAATAGAGAAGAAGAGCAAAAGAGCCCAAACAAGCCAGTCATTCAACCACACACCTTTCTTCTCATTTTTCGTCGTCTTCTCTTTATTTCTGTGTTTTATTTTTTTCGAAATTCCCCCCCATTTTCAGACCGATGCTCATTGTTATTATGATTAATTCCTATTCTTCTCCTTCTTCCTTCTTTTTTTTTGTGTGCCTTCTTAATTTTCGTCGTTTTTTTTCGTGGAGCATGCAAAATAGCATTCCCTTTTTTTTTGGAAGTCGCGCGCGAAATTTGGGTTTTGTGGATTGGCTGGAATTTTTGAGTCAAGTTTTTTGGGCCGGTTTTCTGGGCTCGATTTTTCGAGCCATCAATTTCTGTGTCAAATTTTTATGTTAGATTCTTAACCTCATTTTTTGGGTTCAAAATTTCTGGCCCCGATATTACGAGCCCTAGTTTTCTAGGCCATTTTCTCAGGCCCAATTTCTAGGCCAATTACTCGAGCCCAACTTTCTGTGTCACAATTTTTTTGGTTAGATTTTTTAGGGGAATTTTTCCGAGCCCATATTTTTTGAACTCACAATTTTAGGCCCGATTTTCTGGGTGCTAATTTTTGGTAACTTTTTTTCACCTCAGCTTTCGGGCTCCGAATTTTTCGCTCAAATTTTCTGTGTCACAGTTTTTATGGTTGGATTTTGGGTCAAACTTTCAGGCCATAATTTCTTTGTTTTTGGGTCAAACTTTCAGGCCATAATTTCTTTGTTTTTGGGTCAAACTTTCAGGCCATAATTTTTTGGTTCGATTTCTTCAGAAAATTTGCGGCTCCGACCAAGCCTGTTGTACAGTAATCCAGACGGCTCAAAGAAAGTTCAAATGTTATGAGGTGTGAAAAAGGTCTAATTAGGTCACATCTGTTGTTGTTGTAGTATTGATAACATCATAAATAACAACAACAGGTGTGACCTTTTCTCCAATGCTTGACCAATTATTTTTGATCAAAAAAATGTCACATAAGGACAAAAAACGAAAAAATGGAGAAAAATAACTGAAAATTTGAGAGAAAATCATATTTTTGAAAATGTCACTGTGAGTTTTTGACCAAAAAAATGTCACGGTACTTTTTCTCCTCTTAGTATGGCTCTTTTTTTTACTCCAAAATTTTTAGCCAATTTTCAAGCTCGATTTTTCGAGCCATCACTTTCTGTTTCAAATTTTTATGTTTGATTTTTCTGTTTCAAATTTTTATGTTTGTCCGAAATTTCTGGCACCCATTTTACGAGCCCTAGTTTTCTAGGCCCAAACTTTAGGCCCGATTTCTAGGCTATTTTCTCGAGCTTTTTTAGTCGAAACTTTTTGACCAGATTTTCTAGGCCATTTTTTTCCTTCAGGTCAAGTTTTACGGGTTCGAATTTCCAAGCTCTAATTTTCTGTGCACAAGTTTCAGGCTCTCATTTTCCCAAGCACCCAAAGTTTGAGCCTCCCGAACGAGACAAGAAAAAAAGTAAGAAAACAATATTAGACAATTGAGCAGAAGGTAAAGACAGGGAGGCACACAGATTGTTGACTCCGCCCCTTTGATGTACTACGCGGCGTGGGTTGTAAAAGTGGGCGGAGTCTCTCTGTATACCGTGCGGTGCTCATTCATTCATTCATTATTCACTTTTCTTCCTTTCTTGTCTCGTTTTCTTATTCTTTTTTCTTGTGTCCCGATATTCCAGACCCCAAATTTCTGTGTCAAACTTTTTGGGCTTATTTTTCGTGGCCTTTTTTTTTGGTGACTTCTTTTCCTGTTCTCATTTCCGCATTTTTTTCTGAGACCAAAAATTCGAAGCTCTAAAAATATCTAATCTGAATTTTTGGTCTTTCCCTATTTTTAGTCATCCCCTCCTCCTCCTCTTTTCATAAAGAATCACGTCGTGAGAAAACCGGGCCACTTTCAAAAAAAATTTCACTTAAACTAACAAAAACAACTATCGATTCATATTAGTGCAAGAAAAAAATGGGGTAGGCACAAAAAACAAAACTTTTTTATTCATTTTTGCCTGAGGTGTAATACTCTTTTTTGTGTGTGTGTGTGTGTGTGTCTAATTGAATTCTTTTTTTTCAGCAGCAGCAGCGGCGAAAGTAGTAGAAAAGAGCGAAAAAGAGAAGTAATGTCAACGCCTATTCGACAAATGAATCGTGCCACATTTCCGCAGCCTGGATGTTTGGCAACTAGTCCGAGCAGTAGTAGCAGTAGTGGTGCAACTGTTGTGCAGCGGTTGAGATCGTCGGTTAGCAGTAATAATAAGGTTGGGTACTTTTTTTTTTTGAGGGGTTGGGAAATTTTTGGATTTTTGGTTTTACGCTCGAAAAATCGAGAAGATTGAAAAACATTTTTGAAACAGTAAATTTTTCAAAAAAAAACTTTTTTTTTCTGGTTTTTTTCCAAGACATACTTACTTTTGAAACAGTAAATTTTTGAAAACAAAAACTTTTTTTGGTCTTTTTCCAAAAATTAAACTCCGGTATCGTTTATCTAAAAAATACTTGATTTATTGAAAAATTTTGAAACAGTAACTTTTTTCAAAATATTTTCAAAAAAATTTTTAAAAAATTTTGGCTCTGAAAAACTGGAAAATGTTTCCTAAATTTCTAGAATTTTCCGACCCTGAAAAACTTTGAAACTTTTTTTCAAAAAAAAAAAAGAAATTTTTCTCATCTCATTCCAGGCTAAGGTTTTGAAACTTTTTTGAAGTTTTCATTTTTTCCCGCCAAAAACCCCAAACTTTTCTGAATTTGGAGTTTTTTTTGGTTTTTCTGCTGACCCAGAAAACCAAAATTATTGATCGAAAAAAAAATTTTTTTTCATTTGGGGTCAAACCTAGGTCTAGTTTTCAAAACCTGAAATCTTGATTTTTTTAAAGTTTCCAGATCAAAAAAAGTTCCAAATTTTTGTGTGAAAAATTATTTCCCGAAATATTTGAGAAATTTAATATCAAAATTCAAAATATAACTTTTTTGTTTAACCACAGTAATCTCTTCAAGCTAACCCACAATTATTCGAGGAAAAAAAAATCACCTGCCACTTTTTTTTCTCCCAAATTTTCTCTCACACAAAAACTTGTTTTTTTTTCAGGATTTTTCAATGGTGCCAAATCGCCCGTCAGTCATCTCGCCAACACTGTCCTCGCCACAAAGTTCAAATGGTTCAACCCCTTTGGAAAAAGAGTTTCACTCTCTCGAATTTCGATTCAAAACTGGACATTGGCGAGTTTTCAGCTCGAAGACGTCGTTTGGAAATAAGGTTTTTTTATTATTTTTCTGAAATTGGCAGAAATGAGTTTGCAGAGTGCTTCGGTTTTGATTTTCGACAAGAAGAATAATGTAAAAGCGCCGCCGAGGATTGGGAGAATGGCCAAATTTGGGTTGACCGATTTGATCAAGTGAGTGAGGCTTAAACTGAGGCTTAGGATGAAAAAATTCGGACCGAAATTTGTTTTAAAAAACCCTTTTTTTTCAAGATTTTCAGCTTATTTTCGATGATTTTTGAGCCAAAAATTTTGACACTTTTTGTAATTTTTCAGGACCAAAATTGTGGGCCCTGAGAAAATTTGGGGCAAAAAAAAATGATTTTCTGGGCCAAACTGGGCTGGGAAAAAAAGTTCTGAAAATTTGTCAGAAAAATTTTGGGTCAGGCCCGGTACAGCTCGGGAAATCCGAGAAAGTTGAAATTTTTCGATATTAAAAGTTTTGGGCCAGAAATTTTTGAACATTTTTTTTTTTTTTTTTTGAAAATACTAGTCCCAGTCTGAAAAAATTTTCGGGTCTGCCAAAAATCATTTTCTCAAAATATTTTGGTCTGAAAAAACATGGCATGGCCCAAATTTTCAGGCCCCGGAAAAAATCATCGAAAGTTTTTGAGCGAAAAAATGATTTTCTGGGCTCAGAAAAAATTCTAAAAATTTTGTCTCAGGCCCGATCCAGCTCAGAAACAACTGGAAAAAACATTTGTTTTTCAATAATTTTTGAGAAATTGGCTCGAAAAATGAAGTTTGACAAATTTGGGTCAAGAAAATCCCAAAAAAACACCAAAAAATCGAGAAATCTGCCAGGAACTAGGCCTAAGCCATAAAATTTTTTTTTGCAGATACGAAGTGAGTCAGCTCAACACATTGGTTCATCCTCGAATCCTTCACATTGAACACGGTCAAGAAGAAACCAAGTAAATTTATTTTTCAAAAAAACACATTTTCAAAATTCAAAAAATTTCAGAGAACACCTCTCCTTTGCGTCCGAGCTCCTAGTCTCCACGTTAGAAGACGTTGTCGCTGACAAAAATGTGGATCGTCTCGAGATTAAACTCGGCGTCTTACAGGTATGCGGCTTTAACCCCTCCCCAAAAAAAAGGCGCGAAAAAATTTTGCAGATAATCGACGGCGTCTCATATCTGCACAACTCGGCCAAAGTGCTACACGGCAATTTGACACCGGACGCGATTTTTGTGACGGCTTCGAAGAGTTGGAAAATTGGCGGTTTCATGTTTGCCGTGGCGGCGAGAGAACCGGTTAGCCATTTTTTTTTGGGGGGAAATATCCGGAAGGAGGTGTAAATAGGCATGAAATATGTTTGACTTTTGGATGTGTGAGAAAGTGGAAAAAATTTTGACTAGGGGAAGCAAAAATTTGGAAAACATTTTTTTTGGGCTCAGAATTTTCCAGGCTCAAAAATCGTTGTAGGCATTTTCGAGCCAAAATTTTCGGGCCTCGGAAATTTAGATCCAAAATTTTTCGGAAATTTTCAAATTCGTGGAACAAAAATTTCCAGGCCCGAAAGTTTGGCTCAAAAATTTTTCGGTCAAAAACTGTCATTTTTCAACCAAAAGTTTGGCCCGAAATTTTCAGGTCAGATTTTTTGGAACAAAAAAAACCGGGCCAAAATTTTTCAGGCCCGAAAATTTGGCTCAGAAATTTTCCAGGCCAAAAAATTATGAATTTTCACTCGACTTTTTCGAGCC
The DNA here is from genome assembly GCA_963572245.1 of Caenorhabditis sp. 8 KK-2011. Lineage (NCBI taxonomy): Eukaryota > Metazoa > Nematoda > Chromadorea > Rhabditida > Rhabditidae > Caenorhabditis > Caenorhabditis sp. 8 KK-2011. Next base: position 1,156,896 of record OY751546.1, on the reverse strand, counting down.
TAAGTTTGGCCCGAAATTTTCAGGTCAAAGTTTGTGGGCCGAAAAAACCTGGCTTTTTTTTCTGAGAAAATTCCGAGCCCAAAAATGGCCCACATTTTTCAGGTTCAAAAAACTTTTGGGGCAACATTTTTGGGTCGAAAATCTGGTCCAAAAATTTTGGAGCGACATTTTCGGGCCAAAAAAACTGGAATTTTTTTATCTTTTTTGAAAATTTGGAGCCTAAAAATTGCACAAAATTTTCAGGTTCAAAAAATTTTCGGTCCAAAAATCTGGCTCAACATTTTTAAATCTATAAAATTTCGGGTCAAAGTTTTTCCGGGCCAAAATTTTTCAGCCATCTCCGACCTATATTCTCAGACCCATTAAAATACATCTCAAAATTTTGCAGAACACCTATCCATGCTTTCCATGGACAAAAAAGTTGCCAGCCTGCCTCCAACCGGATCTCGACTTCCTCGCGCCCGAATACCTCTCACCCTCCCAAAATACAGTAACCTCGGCCGCCGACGTCTTCTCCCTAGGCGTGCTGATCTGTTGGATTTATGCGGGCGGCAAAAAACTCATCGACACTCGGCACAACATCGAAACATATCAAATTGTGTGCGGACAATTGGACGAGGCGTTGAATTGTATCAGCGCCGAGTTGGGCGCCAATCTGAAAGAGTCGATGAGCAAAGTGTTGAGCTTCGAGGTTGATGTTCGACCAACTGTGCAATTATTGACATTGGTGAGCAGCTGGGAAGAGAGGAGAGGAGAAGAAAATTGGATTTGATTCAATTTTCAGATTAAACACTTCGATGACCCTGCATTGTCTGCTCTTCGACAATTGGATGATATTGCACAAGTGAGCGCGAGAGAAAAAAGGGGGAAATTTTGTTTGCAAAAAAAAATCAGGGTTTTTTTTCGGGCCGGTCTGATTTAGAGCTAAGTTCCGACAGACCTCATTATGAGCTTTTTTCAGAATAAAAAAATCGATTTTGAGGTGTTTTTCGGGCCGGCCTGGATTATGACTATTTCTCAAACCGGCTTGAGTTCAGGCAATTTTCGGGGCCGGCCTAAATTTTGACTATTTTCCAAGTCGGCCTGTTTCTTGATTGATTATCGGGCCGGTCCGATATAGGACTATTTTTCGGGCCGGCCTGAATTCCGGCCTATTCATGAATGTTTCCGAATTCGGGGTTTTTTTCCGGACCGACCCGATTTCTGACTATTTTTCGGGCCGGCCCGATTTTTGACTTATTTTCGAACCGACCCAGTTTGGGCTTTTTCTTTTGACATTTTCCGGACCGACCCGATTTCTGACTATTTTTCGAGCCGGCCTGATTTTTGACTTATTTTCGAACCGACCCACTTTGGGCTTTTTCTTTTGACATTTTTCGGGCCGGCCCGATTTTCAAAATTTTTCCGATCTCCAGTATTTTCAGACCGGCCTGAATTTCGGCCTATTTTTAAATAGGTCTGAATCTGGACTTCTTCCAAACCGGCCCAAATTCTGACCATTTTTCAAACAACATCTTTTTTCCAGGTCTTCGACCCATCTCAAAAATCGCACTTCCTCTCGCAAACGCTCTTCACCGCCCTGCCCAACATTGCCGAAACCGTGTGGTTCACCCGAATTCTGCCGCGTTTCAACGAGCAACTCTTCGAATCGCCCGAAATGTATTGCGCGCTCATCAAACCGCTCTTCTTTATGCTCGAACATTGTGAGAGTCACAATATTCACAAGTTGAAAATTTGGATCCGAAAAATTGTCGAGGCCACACTACACAATCGACAGGTATGTCTAAAGAATGGTTATTGATTGCTTAACATGCTATAAAGGTAGAGTGGTAGTGTGTTGAGTTGGTGCGCGGGTGGTGCCAGGTTCAACCCCCGCTCGGTGTGCACTTTTTTTTTGTTGGAAATTTAATTAATTTTTCATCTCTGCAGCTGCGCGCATATATCCTCGAGAATATGTCCGTCCTATTCCGCCGCCTGTCGGATGAATTTGTCGAAGATCGTTGTCTTGACGCGATCATTTTGTCAATGAAATCCGACGACACCTCAATCCAATCGTCGGCAATTCGAGGCATCCCAAATGTGGCCGAATATTTGTCGGTGAGATTCATCATGAAACGATTGATCCCAGCCATCCTGTGCCTGCCGCCATTTTTGCATGAAAATGTGCCGGTGAGTTTGATTTTGAAGATATTTTCTAACATTTTTGGATTTTTTTTCTAGCGTCAACTAGATTTGCTGGCGAGTTTGGCGTCGTTGTCGGATCGATGTGATGCGGCGAATCTGGTGCAGTTGTTGCAGTGTGTGTCGTTGTGCTCGGCGCAACATCCGGTTATAATACATGCGAAGAGTAGTGAGTTTTCGGGCTAGTTTTCTGGGCCGGGCCCGAATTGAGGCTTTGTTTCTAGGCCTCCAATTTCGGGGCCATTTTTCAGACCGGCCCGATTTCAGGCTAGTTTTTTGACCCGGCCTGAATTTGGGTTTTCCAGGGCTCTCACTTTTTTGCCCCTTCTCCGAATCGGCCTAAATCTCCGTTTTTTCTAGGTTCCCCGATTTTTGAGGGTTTTACGAGGTGGTTCAAAATCAGGCTATTTTCCGGGCCGGCCTGACATTTGGGCTAGTTTTCTGGGAGGCCTGAATTTGAAGATTTTTCTAAGCCCCCACAATTTCTAGCTATTTCCGGGCCCGCCTGATTTTTTTTTCAGAAAATTAGGATTTTTCAAAAACCCCTCTCGATTTCAGGAATAGTGCAACGAATCGTAACACGCGACCCGGTTCGCATGCGCGACGCACAACAACTATGCGTCCACCTGCTCAACCCGCTCGTCATCGGTCTCGCGTGCAAAGATCTGAGCAGCGCACACTTCGACGACGTCCTCAGCAGCGTTCGCATCTTGCTCGACATTGTCGAACAACGACGCTACGAGCACGACGATCGACAAATGCAACAGCAACAACATCTCGGCTTGGGACGTTTGGGCAATCGACGCGTCTCGATGTCGTCGACGAATTTGCCGCGCGTCATGATAAGCGCGGCGCGACCGTCGTTCTCGTCCGACTCGCGAAAAATGTCGTTTTTGTCGGCCGACGGTCGCCTCGAGGATCGCGGTGTGAATCGACGCGAGTCGCGCGACTCGCGCGGTTCGCTCGAGTCGGATATGTCGATTCGCATTGGTAATGGGAGTGATGTGTCGGACGACTCGTGCTATTCGAATCATTCGGCGCGAGGTCGCCGACAATCGTGGTTGGATGGTTACGGTCATTCGGTGAGTTTGGAGCAGAACGGATGTTTGGACACGACGAGAAGTGGAGGTGCGACAGGAGAGAAGACGCTGGGAGGAGGGTGAGTTTTTTTGGCTGGTTTTGAAGAGATAGTATAGAGAAGTGAGAGGTTTAGAGAAAAAAACGGTTTTTTTCTCATGTTCCCTCGACGAAAATGTACTGTATTTAGCCACGCCCATTTTTGGTTTCCTAGGCCATATTGATTTTCTTCTAATGTTTCTAGATATTGTAGGTTAAGATAGTATAGTGAAGTAAGAGGTTTAGAGAAAAAAAAACAGTTTTTTCATAGCTAGATAGCATTAAGAAGTGAGAGATTTAGACGCGCCAAAATTTCGAATTTCAAAAAAAAATTCTGGCGCTGAAAAATTTATGAAAAAATGACCATATTTTTGGCGCCAAAACTGAAAATTCGAAATTTCAAACTTTTGGAAAAGCGCCAAAGTTTGAATCATAATTATTGGCGCTAAAATTTGAATTTGGCGCGAAAATTGAGTTTCAAAAATTTTCTGAACTCTAGAAAAATTGGAGTTTTGGAGGCCGAAAAAATCGCAAAATAAAAATTTTTGAACTTGGTGAAGAAATAGTATAGAAAAGTGAGAGGTTTAGAGAAAAACAGGCAACGATTTTTTGCAGTTTCAAACAACGTGTCGCTCGAACATCAGAACGTCGCGCACGCACACGTTCACCCAACCCCGAGTTCGACCCACCCGCTCGTCCCAACTCGTTCACCAATCTCGGCCACAATCTGGTCCTCACCTACCGTAACCTTCTCAACAAAGAGCATTAGAGAAAAAAAGAGAGAAAAAAATCGATATTTCTAATATTTTGTGATAGTAATTGGCGGGATAAATTTTCGTGAAGACTGCGAATTTTGTTGTCGATTCGGATCGAAAAGTGTGGTCATTGTTCGTGTCGTCGGCGTCGTTCGCAGGCGACTGCTCAGCGACGTCGACGGTTTGCGTTTGTCGCTAGGCGGTGCGTCAAGTCGGCCCAAATCGCAGTGAACGTAAATCACGTAGGGTAGAATGGTCGGGTTGACGAGTAGATCGGCGACGTCGGGACGCGATTTCTCGTTCATTTGAAGGAGGCGATGCACGACGTTCTGAACGTCGCGCGACACGTGATCGCCAATTGTGCTCATTGTGCCCTTGGTGATTTTCATCACGATGGATGGGAGGTTTTCGCCGTCGTAGGCGCGTTTTAATTCGAGAAGCTCGTAGAGAACACAGCCCAAGGACCACATGTCCGTTTTTTGATTGTATGGCCGGCCTGGAAAAAAAAAATTTTGAAAATCTCATTTTTCGGGCCGGCCCGAAGATTGGAAAAAAATGTCTTTGAAATTTAGGGAAATTTCGTGACTTTTTTTTCAGAATTTTGACAAAAACTCGGGCCGGCCCCAAAATTTCATTTTGAAAATCTCATTTTCAGAGCCAAAATTTAGATTAAAAAAAAAATAATAATTTTTTTGGCGCCAAACTTCGAAATTCAAAATTTTCAAAAATTTTCAAAATATTTTTTGGCGCCAAAATTTAAAATTTGAATTTTGAAAAAAAATGCGCCAAAATTTAAATTAAAAAATAATAATTTTTTGGCGTCAAAATTCGAATTTTCAAAAAAAATTGGCGCCAAACTTCGAAATTCAAAATTTTCAAAAAATTTTCAAAATATTTTTTGGCGCCAAAATTCGAAATTTTCAAAAAAAAAAAAACGTCAAAATTAAAATTTAAAAAAAATGTAATTTTGGCGCGAAAAATAAAAAATATTTGAAAATATTTTTGGCGCCAAAACTGGAATTTCAAAATTTCAATAAAAAAAAACTTGATAAATTGACCAATAACTAACTGTCTAAGCCTCAGCCTAAGCCTCAAAAAACACCAACCTTCACAAATCTCGGGGCTCAAATAATTGGGCGTTCCAATAACCGTCGACGCGGCACTTTTGGTGCTCAACTCTTTCGAAATTCCAAAATCCGACAGCTGAACAATTGTTTTTCGACGATTCAGCAAAATGTTCTGCGGTTTCAAGTCGCGATGAACAATTTGTTTCGAGTGCATATGATCGAGGGCTATCAGAATTTGTGTGAAATATTCCAAAACTTGTTTTTCCGCAAATTTTTCCGGTCGCTGCTCTTGTATCATACGTTCCATTGTGCCGCCTTCGGCGTATTGCATTACTGGAAGAGAGAGAGTATGGGGAAGTGAGAGGTTTAGAGAAAAATCGTGTTTTTTTTTGTTGAAATTTTCTTACCTAGATTTTGTAGGTTATGTGGTTTTGAAGAGAGAGTATGCGGAAGTGAGAGGTTTAGAGAAAAAACGTTTTTTTTTTTGTTGAAATTTTCTTACCTAGATTTTGTAGGTTATCTGGTTTTGAAGAGACAGTATGGGGGAAGTGAGAGGTTTAGAGAAAAACTATTTTTTTGTTTAGAAATTGAGTATATTTCTCGGCGCCAAAATTTCGAATTTCAAAAAAAAAATTCTGCCGCTGAAAAATTTATGAAAAATGACCCTATTTTTGGCGGCAAAACTGAAAATTCAAAAATTTTCAGAAATTTTAATTTTTTTGGAAAAGCGCCAAAGTTCGAATCAGAATTTTTGGCGCCAAAATTTGAATTTTTAAAAATATTCTGAACTTTATAAAAATGAGAATTTTTGGCGCCAAAATTTCGAAATTCAAAACAAATTTTTTTTTTGAAATTTTTGCCAACATTTGAATTTTTGAATTTGGCGCCAAAAATCAAAATTCAAAATATTTTTGGCGCCAAAATTCAAATTTCAAATTTTACCAAAAAATTCTAGAAGATTTCCAATTCCCCTGTGTTCCTTTAAAAATTCAACACACAAACCATAGCACCTCCCCTCCCGGCAAATGTTTCCATGTCAAGAAAAAAATCTTCCCTCTTTTTTTTGGATTACTCCACAACTCGTGGGCCATTTTTCATTTTGTTTTTCTTTCGACAAAGTCCCATGGGTCTTGAAACGAAAAAAAATAAGAAGAAGAAAAAAACAACAAACCAATCGCCAATTGATTTTCAAAACGAAACGAATCAAAATAACCAATAATCAAGGGATGTTGAACTTTTTGTAATAATTTGACTTCGCCTGAAAATTTAGAAAATTTGAAAAAAATAATTTTTTTTCAAGTTTTTGGGGTTTTTTGAACAAAATAAAATTTCAAGTTTTGGCGCCAAAATTTTTTTTTTGAAATTTGGATTGTGTCTTTTTCAAAAGTTCGAAATTTGGCGCCAATTTTTTTTTAAATTTAATTTTTTGGCGATCGTTTTTTTGAAATTAAGCACATTTTTCGGCGCCAAAACAGAAAATTCAAATTTTTTGAAAAAATGCCAAAACTTTGATTTTTTTTTTGAAAATGAATTTTTGGTGCCAATTTTGTTTTGAAAATGAGCATATTTTTCGGCGCCAAAATTTAAATTTTGAAAAAAAATTCTGGCGCTGAAAAATTTATGAAAAAATGACCATATTTTTGGCGCCAAAACTGAAAATTCAAAAGTTTTCAAAATTTAAACTTTTTGGAAAAATGCCAAAATTTGAATTTTATAAAAAAAATTCTTTGAAAATTCGCCAAAACTTGGATTTTTGAACTTGGCGCCAAAACTTGGATTTTAAAAATGAGTTTTTGGCGCCAAAAAGTTGAATTTTGAAAATGATTTTTTGGCGCCAATTTTTTTTTGAAATTGAGCATATTTTTCGGCGCCAAAACAGAAAATTCAAAAGTTTTCAAAATTCAAATTTTTTGAAAAAATGCCAATATTTGAATTTTATAAAAAAAATTCTTTGAAAATTCGCCAAACTTGGTTTTTTGGATTTTGGCGCCAAAAGTCGAATTTTGAAAATGAGTTTTTAGCGCCAAAAAGTTGAATTTTGAAAATGAATTTTTGGCGCCATTTTTTTATTCGAAAAAAAAATTTTTTTTTTGGAAATTTAGCATATTTTTCGGCGCCAAAACAGAAAATTCAAAAGTTTTCAAAATTCAAATTTTTTGGAAAAATGCCAATATTTGAATTTTATAAAAAAAAATTCTTTGAAAATTCGCCAAAACTTGGATTTTTGGATTTTGGCGCCAAAAGTCGAATTTTGAAAATGAGTTTTTAGCGCCAAAAGTTGAATTTTGAAAATGAATTTTTGGCGCCATTTTTTTATTCGAAAAATAAAAAATTACCGGCGATCGAAGTTTCTTCAGTTTCCGACAAACCATGAATATTGATTAGTTTAACAATAACTTTTCGATTAAAACTTGAATTTCGAGATCGACACAACCAACAAACACCAAATGCACCCCGACCAACAACTCGAACTTGTTCATATTTGTCCATTTTTCAAAAAACGAGGAAAAAAGAGAAAATTTTGGGGACAAAAATCAATTATATTTGAGAGGTTTAAAAAACTAGTTCTAATCAACCGTCCAATATCATCTTCTTTTTTTCGTCTTCTTTTTATTCTTCGTCTTCGGTGATGAGATATTTTTGGGTTTTGGGTATTTCTGGAAAATTTTGAGAATAATTTTGGCGCCAAAAATATTTTCAAAATTTTTTGGAATTCAAGTTTTGAGTTTTGGCGCCAAATTTTTTAATTTCATGTTTTTGAAACCTAGATTTTGACACATTTCTGAAAAATTTGAGTTTTGAGTTTTGGCGCCAAAAATGTTTTTTTTTTTTTTGAATTTTGGATTTTGACGCGTTTTTTTTTTTAATTTTGGCGCCAAAAATTTCATTTTTATTTTTGAAAATTCAAATTTTTGAATTTTGGCGCCAAGAATGCGTTCAAGTAATTTTGAACTTCGAATTTTGGCGCCAAAAAATTTATTTTTATTTTTGAAAATTTTGAATTTTTAAATTTTCGCGCCAAAAACATTTTTGAAAATTTTAAAAATTCGAATTTTGACGCCAAAAAAACATGTTTTTTTTTGAACTATAAATTTTGGCGCATTTTTTTTCAAAATTCAAATTTTAAACTTTGGCGCCAAAATTCATCTTCTGCGACTTCTCATTTAATCTCGCGCGAAAATTTGAAATTCAAATTTTGGCGCATTTTTTCTCTTCTCAATTTTTTTTTGCAAAAAACCCTTCTTTTTCATTTCCCCCAAAAATGATGAATTTTGCATTCTCTCTCTCTCTCTAACTCTCTCACTTCTACATGCTATCTCGTCGGAGCAGACGCCTACAACTTTTGTATCCCTATGTACATTTTTAGCTTTTTTTTTTCATTTTTTTATGTGACGAGAAATGAAAAAAAAAATCCGCAGATTATCTCAATGTTTTAGGAATGATGTGACGATCAAAGTTCAGACATTTTTTTTTTTTTTTTTTTTGCAAAAAAAATTCATAGATATTGCTTGTTTTTCGACGAGCCAAAAAGTTTTTGGCGAAAAAAATTTCTATTTTTAATCGTCTTGAAAAGTCTCATTTTACATGAAAAAAACAACAAAAAAGAAATATGATCCAATTTTCGCGATAGAAGTACTCATAAGGGGATTAGACTTTTTTTTGGTTGAGTTTTTTTTTTTCTGGGAAGAAATGTGCTCTTTGAGGGGTTATTTAGGTTTATGTGTAAAAATTTTTGGCGAGTTTTTTGGGAGAATTCGGGACGGCCTGAAATTCTCAAATTATAAATTTTTTTCTGAGAAAATCCGGGCCGGCCCGACTTTTTTTGGCGAGTTTTTCTGAGAAAATCTGGGCGGCCCGAAAATTTCAGACCAGATTTTTTAGAGAAAATCCAGGCCCAACTTTTTTCTACACTTTTCTCAGAAAACTCGGGCCGGCCCGAAATTCCTAAATTATAATTTTTTTGAAAATATCTGGGCCGGCTCGAAATTTTGAGGACGGAGTTTTTTGAGAAAATTCCGGTCCGACTTTTTTCTACAGTTTTTTATTCAGAAAATCTAGGCCGGCCCGAATTCTTCAGACCAATTTTATGCTGCCAGATTTTTCTCAGAAAATTCGGGCTGGCCCGAAGTTTTCAAACCAGATTTTTTTTTCTCAGAAAACTCAGGCCGGCCCGAATTTTTCGAACCCGATTTTTTTTTTCTCAGAATTTCCAGACCGGCCCGAAATTCCCAAATTATATTTTTTGAGAAATGCCAGGCCGGCCCGAAATCTCCAGACCCAATTTTTTTCTCAGAAAATCCGGACCAGCTCGAAGTTTTCAGACCCAATTTTTTTTCTCAGAATTTCCGGGCCGGCCCGAAACTCCCAAACCAGGCACTTTTTCCCCCATCCAACAAAAAACCTATCCCTGTCTCATTTTTCATATCTCACACATAAATATTCTCCAATTTTCGCATGTAGTTCTCATAAAAAGAAGCTCACACATCTTCTCTCTTTCTCTCGTCGCGCATGACGTCGTCGCCGACGCGACGAGCAGGCGAGTCGGTCGCGTCGCGGCATCGATCCGCCCATTTTCAGGGTTGTTCTCTTTCTCTTTTTCTTTCTGTTTTTTATTGGAAGCAGAAGAATAAGAAGAAGTAAAATAGAAGAAGAAGAAGAAGAAAAATTTTTGTCACGAAAATTTTTCTTCAGAATTAATGCCAAACTTTCAAAATGGACAAGGATATCAGCAGCTCGCATCAAATGCCAATAACGGTTAGTTCCCAGAAAATTTTTCTTCAAAAGTTCAACATTTTTCACACCCCCCCCCCCCCTCTTTTTTTCAAGTCCTACTGTATCTAGGGTACTGTAGATATGATGTCATCTAGAGTACTGTAGTTTAATGAAAACCCAAAAACATGTTGATTAATCATTGGTTAATTGACGTCATCTATTTTGACTCAGAGAAAAAACATGTAAATCCTCTTTTTTTTCTGAAGATGGGTACGGTAGTTTTTTGAATAGCGGTAATTTTTTGGAAAATTTTGGAGCCGGCCCGGAATTTTTGGAAAATATTTTTTGCGCGCGAAAAAAATGTGCTCATTTTGCAAAACGTCATTTCTTTGTTTGCACTAATCAATGAAAAAATGACCTACCGTATACCTTCATTAAAGGAACATGTCATTTTCGAGCCGGCCCGAAATTTTCAGAATTTTTTTTTCGTGAAAACTTTTTTATCCAATTTGCAAAACGTCATTTCTTTGTTTGCACTAACCAATGAAAAAAAATGACATAACTACAGTACACCTTAATTAAAGGAACATGTCAAGCATATGAACATGTGTGGGCGTCCATCTTTCAATCAAAAAAAAAAAAAAAAACAAACATGTATCATCAAAACAACAGCCACAAATCCAATTAAGTCCATCGTTTCCTCTTTTTTGTCGAGCCAATTATTTTTCTCCCTTTTTTTTGTTGGTCAATGATCTCTGCTAGACCTGAAAATGCACTTGCGCAAGGCGAGGGGAAGCGAAAGGGCATGAATGAGTAAGCAGGTGACTTTATGAGCGTGTCTGTAATTAAGATAGGTGTCTACGTCAATTTTGTAGGGGAAAAAACAGCGAAAAACAAAGATATATTAAAGGGACATGTAGGTTTGAAGTGTGTGGGTCTCGTCGCGAAGAGAAGTTTTGTTGTGTTTTTACGAGGTGTTTCGAAAAAAAAATATTTTTATTTTTTTCTATTTTTTCCTAATTTTTTCCTCATTCCAGAATGGTTCTACTTGGGAGTTGGAGGTGTTGTCGGCATGGCGAGTCTCATCTCAATGGCGGTGCTATTAGCGGTGAGAAAGCGGCGACAATATCCATCCCTACTCCTCCCGCAAAAACAAGTGATCGCGGTTCGCGGCGGTTTCGCAAAAGGTCCCGGCGGGTTGAAACAAACGCCGTCGCCGCTTCAATCGCCACTCTCCAATGATTCAACACCCTCCCCAAATGTGCCGTTTCAAACATTGTTGGAAGATCGCACGCGAAAATTGTCGCCGTCCGAGCTACCTTCGGAACGCGGTAGTATTACGTTCACGCTTAGTTATGATCCGGTTAGTTTGTCGCTTCAAATTGGCGTCGTCAATTGTCGTCGTCTTTGCGAAATGGTTGTGTCGCGTGATGGTCAATGTCTTCTCGATCCGTATGTCAAGTTGCAATTGTTGCCAGAGCGTGAGCATCGCGTTAAGACGCGAATTGTTCGCAGCACGACTGATCCGATTTATGATGAGCAGTTTACAATGTATGGGGTGACTAACGAGCAGGTCAACATGTCCACGTTGCACTTTCAGGTATTTTATTACATCAAAAAATAAAAATACGAAAAAGTTTAAAAATCTAGGTCGTCGCGTTCGATCGATACAGTCGCGACACAGTCGTCGGCGAGTGCGTCTATCGTCTCGTCGACGCCGAACTAACAATGCATCCCGAGATGCGCGTCGAACTTCCACTCCTTCCACGCGCGACTGATAGCGTCGCGGCTCGCGGCGAACTTCTCCTCTCGCTGACCTATCAGGCCGCCTTCAACAACATGACGATTGTTGTGTTGAAGGCGAGAGGGTTGAGTCGCAACGACGCCGGCACCTCCGATCCGTACGTAAAGTTGTATTTGCGTAAAGAGTCGGGCGAGCGAATTGTGAAGAAGAAGACGCATGTTCGCAGATCGACGCTGAATCCGGTTTATAATGAATCGTTTGTTTTTGAATTGCCAGAAGATGGATTGGAGAGAAGTGTTATTGATCTACAGGTGAGCTAAACTCTTTTTATTGATTTTTCCAAGAAAATCAATAATTCTAGGTTGTCAACCATGATCGCGTAAATCGCAACGACGTCATCGGACGAGCCCTTCTCAACATGGAAGATTCGCACGTCGTCGAAGTTTTGGAAAACCCCGGAAGACAAGTCGCCCAGTGGCATCATTTGGATTAATCATCCCACCTATTTCCCCCATACACACTTTTATTTACCCCATTTTTCGCTGCTTTACGATCTCTGTCCCTCAATTACCGGTTCTCAGACCCAAACATCACCATCTGAACGAATGATGAACGTGTTTTTTGAGCGAATAAATTCAACATGTTTGTTTGTGTCTTGATTTGAGTTTTGGGTAGCCAATGAGTTTCCAGTATATTTAGATTTTCAAGAAACAACACAAAAAAAATAAAATAAAAAAATAAGAAAAATAAATAGTGTGTGAAAAGAGAGAGCGCAGCTTTGGAAGACAAGCAAACATGCCCTACGGCAACGCGTGGCCTAGAAACCGACAGCGGCAAAATTATTTTCGAATTTTATTTGTTTCCTAATTTTTCTTGTAACTGAAATTTCGTGGCTAAAACTCGCTGTTAACAACATGTTATTACAGGTAGTTTCATCGACAACGATGCTAAACCCATCGTTCTTCTTTCGATGGATAATACTTCTCACAATATGCACCAATTTATCCGAACAATATAGATTAAATGTTCCGCGTGTCCTCTTGCCTTATCATCCAAACATTCCAGTTTATTTTGTGCTAGAAGTGACTCATCCAACTGGTGGATGTTTTAATTGGTAAGTCAGATCTATTTTCTTTTTCCATTGAATTGTTTTCAGGAGATCTACTCGGCCAGATGTTGTGTCGGTGAAGAGTTTATCGAACACGAGTAGTTCAACATGTTCGGATCGTGCTGAAATCCGATCAGTTGTGAAATCCGACGCAATCGGTCTCACCGACACGTCGTCTGTGATTTTTGCGGAAGATCGAGCAAGTGGAACTACTCTGAGTTGCGGTGTAACTGTCGATCAAATTTCAACAATCAGCATTGAAACCACTACCAAGGTTTTGTTTGTCGACGCGGCGCCAGCTAGAATGATCGTCGACGCGTTCAACGCCGAAGGTGATCGTTTCTCAACACTCAGCGAGATATCATTAGAATGGGAACTTTTGTCAACATCCAACTCGGTGGCTCGTAAACCATTGCGAATTGTGCCATTTGAACAGTCAACATACGAAGCACCCGATGAGATTGTCAAATTGGAGAAGAATCGCAAAAGAGGATCGTTGATTTTGATCGAAGGTGTTGGAACAGGACAATCTTCATTGATCGCAAAGTTCAGTGATTCGTACTTAAAGGTTTGATTTTTTGATTCTCGAGAAATTCCCGGTTCTAACCTAGTTTTCAGAATGTTAAAGCGCACAAAGTCGATCTGATTGTTGTGGCAAATCTCCTACTCGTTCCCTCGCAAGATATGTACATCCCAGTTCACTCGATCCTACCATTCCAAGTTTTACTCGTCAAACAGCATGGAACTCAAGGTAAACCAAAAAGTTGGATTTTTGAAAAAAATGAAAATGTTTTAGTTGTCCCAATGCCTTCGGAAAACTACGAATTGACTGTGGATTCTGAGAAGATTATCTCATTTGACCGATCTACAACATCAATTAGAGCTTTGACACGGGGAAATGCTGGAGTTTCGTTGGTTAATTCACGTGAGTTTGTTTTTAGGTCACGTTATATTTTTTACCTTGAGCTCGTTCCCACAATTAGAGATTTTCACGTTTTTTGCCGAGGTATGCGAAAACCCGGGAAATATACGTTTCAAAGCCCAAACAATAGAGTCTAGCTCTCTCTCTCACTATATGTTTTTGTCTATTGTTTAGAGTAACTAGTAGCCGGGCTGTAGTCTTTTCTAGGTCACCATATGGCCCATTAGTTTTCACACCTTTTGATGTTATCTATAAAATATGGCTTACCTGTTGTTATGAGCAATCAATAACAACATATGGTGACCTAGAAAAAGTCAACAGAAAATATGTGTGAATAGGAAGGTAGGGCTAAAGGGACAAGAAAAAATGTGACCAAATGGTTCGGGAAAAAAACTGAAAATCTTGTCCGAGAGAAATACAAAACTTCATGTGGAAGTCGATTATCATCCTGGCCAATTGACCATGGGGGTTTTACTCTGGACTCCCTCGAACAGGGGAGGGGGGTATAATTCTGAGCCCCTGTCTACAGCTATCCCAAGTATGGTACGAAATTAGAGACAAAAAATCTTAAAATAGAGATTATTCACCTGAAACAGATTTTCGATGATTAGGAAATAAAGAAAATTGCATTTAGGAGAGGAGTCGAACCTACTTTAAACGCCTAACCTGTTGAGCCACCATACCTAGTCGAAATTTTCACGACAAAAAATGTGAAGATGGGAAAAAGTACCGTGACAATTTTTTGAGTCAAAAATTCACCGTGTTTTTTTTTTTCGAAAATGTGAAGGTTACGTATACCTGAGCTTAGAAGGGTACCAAAATTTTTGTCACTGTGTAAATGACGATGAGAAAGCAAAGAAAAATGACTGCAAAAACATGAAAAAGTGGCTAAAATGATTAATGTTATGGAATCGAAGACAGGATAAGTGCAAGAACAAAAAAATGAGACCAAAAAGAAAGAAAATAATATTAGAAAACTGAGCAGATGGTAAAGAATGAATGAATGAATGAACACCGCGAGGTATAGACAGAGACCGTTGACCCCGCCCACTTTTTGCACGCCGCGCAGGTGTGCAAAAAGTGGGCGGGTCAACAGTCTCTATCTCGCAGTGCTCATTCATTTATTCATTATTCACCTTTTCCTCAGTTTTCTAATATTGTTTTCTTTCTTTCTTATCTCGTTCTTTCTGATTCTTGTTTTTTTTTTTGTCTTGTCTTCAATATCATACCATGTTTCATATTGGCTCTTTTTCTTGCTCTCCGGCCATTTTTTCTTTACTTTTTCGCTGTCATTCACACGGTAACAAGTTATTGTTGGGAAATTTTGGTTGCCTTTTATATCAGGTATGTGATTTTTCGACTTTTTTCACCTCTATATCTAGCTAAAATGTTTTTTGTTCAGATATCGATGTTGAAACCAAGGCTGGACTTCGACCGCCTTCTACAAACATTCATGTCGTCGATGTTGAAACGATCCAATGGTATGTGACTGGAGATAATTGGATTTTGGAAACTGGCCGACAATATACGTTCAATATCGAGATGTTTGACGAGAATCGTAATTCAATGTTCCTTTCTGATGTGAGTTTTATGTACAAGGGAATGGTGTTGGGTGAAATTATGAGGTCTTATAGATTTTGCGAAACTTATTTTAGAACCGAGATATCGAGATTCTAACTTTTTGAACGTGGTAAAGTATGAAAAATTATGCCAACTTTGGACCATTCTGAGCAAAATCCGAATAATATTATTTGATAAAAAAATCTAAGCCTCACTAATATAGTTTTCTAAATTGTTGATTTTTGCCCAAGTTTTGAAGTAGATGACGACGACATCTTTCTCAGCGTCCAAAACGTTATAAGACCACTAACTTTCATGTGAAAAGAGGAAAAATACCTTTAAAAAATCAATAAAAATATTACAGAACATTGTGTTTGACACGTTATTCGACGAGACGTTATTCAGCATTGATTTCATCTCGAAAAACAAAACATGGATTACGGCAACACCGTTGAAACCGTCAACAACGATTCTATCAACCAAATTCGTTGGCCTCAAAGACACCTCTTCGGGAAAACTGCTCGAACAAGTCCGAAAAATCAGCGGTGAGCAGAAGGTAACACTGGTTGAACCGCTGAAAATCGTGCCATCGGTTGTCTATTTGCCATATGTTGCGGCTAGCAAAAAATCGGCGGAGATTTTGCTGTTGGCGACGGGTGGAAGTGGCGTGCTGAGTTGGGCGATTGAAAATTCGCAAATCGCAAGCGTCGACGCGACGGGTCGAGTTGTCGCCAACAATTTGGGAAGTACAAGCGTTCGCGTGACCGATTTGAGAAATCAGGCACTTACCGCCCAAGCTGAGGTTCATGTGTTGGATGTGAACGATTTGGCGTTTGGTGAAACAGTCAGGGAAACTTTTGTCGGCCAAGATTTGAAACTCAATCTACGCGTGTTCGGACACGGAAATGAGAAGAAAAATGAAATGTCCGATTGTCGACACATTGATTTCGGCGTGGAAGTTGTTGACGCGACAGTGTTGCGACACTCCAAAGATGTTTTGTCGACTTTACCAACGATTGGCACTGGATGTGGAACGATCACACTTCGAGGACTCAAAGCTGGCGATACACGTGTCACAGTATCTGTCGGACCATATAAAGCCACCCTTGATGTGGCGGTTTATAACGCGTTGACAGTGCAGGATGAGGAATTATCGATTGGATTGGAGAGTAATCATTTGGCACAGCTTATCGGTGGACCACGACCATGGCTTCTTGACACGTCGACGTTCTTCAGAACAGGTTAGTTATGAAAATTTGGATCTGGGGGAGTTTTGAAACCGCGAAGTTAAACAGAAAAATCGCGACATTTTGAAGCTGCGACACTTTGAAATCGCGACATTTCGAAATAGCGACGTAATTAAAACGCGACATTTCGAAACTAGGGCATTGGGAAATCGCGACATTCCGAGACCGCGACATTTTGAAATCGCGACACTTTGAAACCGCGACATTTCGCAACCGCAACACTTCGAAACCGCGAAATTTCAAAATTGCGACACTTTGAATTCGCAAAATTTTTAAAAACCGCGACGTTTCGAAACCGCGACATAAAAAAACCACATTTCCATGATAATTTTATGCGGTTTCGAAACGTCCCGGAGCCTAAAATCCTAATTTTTCTCTCTTTCTCCAGAAACTGGTAGCTCAAAAATCGCGATCAACTTCGACGACAACAATGTGATCGTCAAATGCTCGGCCAAGGAGACGAGTGAAACCGTTGTCCTCCAAATTGGAAATGAAGTCTCGTCGACACTCCCCTTCCCACTGAAATCGGAAATTAGCTTGAAAATTTGCTGCACACCGCCGACGCGGTTGGAGATTTTCGAGAAACGTCAGAAACTCGACAAGTGTCCCAATAATATTGTGAGTTTTTTAGGGGAAAAAATGGAGAAAAAAACTGTAAAAGTCAAAAATTTGGAGGAGAAATCATATTTTTTGAAATTTTTTCAGCTTTTTGGGAAAAAATAGGTCACAGTACTATTTACAAGCTATGAAAAACCCGAAAAAATGACTGAAAATGTCGAAAATTTGGAGGAAAAATCATATTTTTTGGAATTTTCGTGACTTTTCTGATGAAAATAGGTCACTTAGCCTTTAAAAAATTCCCGAATATTACGAAAAATCATTTCAGCACACGATAAAATCACGTTCATCCACCAAATTGTTCCTCCGCGGACATGGTGTTTGCCTGGGAAAAATGACGCGTTTACACTCGATCAACGGTATAAAAACGAAATGGACAAGTTCGGACAAGAACATCCTCAAAGTCGGCTCGCCGTCAACTCACGAAGCCGCGGTCTACGCCGAAGTTTCGTCACTTCATCACGGCGTCGCCGCAATTTCGGCCAGTCTGGTGTCGAACTCGAAAACCGACGTCGTCGTCAAATACGAAATGTTGGTTTTCGACGAGATGCGCAGCGAGCCGAATCACATGACACTGTGGAATGAGGCGGTCGCCGAAGGTCGCTTCCAAATCGCCGGCGGTTCCGGCATCTTCACCGTCGAAAATACGCCGAACGCAATGTCGCAGGTGAAGCTCGCGATGAACGGACGAACGTTGAGTGTGTCGCCGAAAAAGGATGGAAGTGTCAACTTGCGAATTGTTGATCAATGTGTCGCCGAGCAGTATGTTGATGTCAATGTGAAGATTGTCGAAATTAAATCGTTGAAAATTGTCGCGCCACAATATGTAGGTTTTTTTGGAACTTTTAAAATCGCAGAAATTCCTTTAAAATTTGAATTTTTCATTGAAAAATTTTTTTTTCCTGCTCATAGAGTGTTGAGAACTGAGAGAGGCAGAGAAATAGAGTATGGATTTTTTTGTATTTTTCACAAATGTGTCAAACTAGAGTTTAGTTAGCTATACAACAATGACTAGAAAGTTTTGTATTTCAGAAAAAAATTATGATAAATATGAAAAATTTAACTAAAAAATTGGATTTTTCAGGTTTAACCTCTTTTGACACATCTAAATTTATGAAAATTTTTGACTTTTTTTTTGGAAAAAAAACGCTTTTTCTCTGGAAAATTCGAAAATTTACAAATATTTCAAATTTTAGAAGTAAAAAAGCACACCTGGTACCAAAATTCACCAAAAAAAAAGCTAAAAATGTCAAAAATTTGAAGAAAAATCATGATTTTTATTATATTTTCGACGTGTCCTAGAGATGCAAGGGCAAAATTAATAGGAGACGTCACGAAAATATGAAAATTACGATTTTTCTTTGAATTTTTGACATTTTTTGGTCGTAAAAAACCAAAATCCAACCAAAAAAATTGCAGGTCGAAATTGGACAAGAAGTCGAAATTGAATGCATCGCACAAGATGACAACGGCAACACCATCAAGAACACCCATCTGCCTCTAAAACAAGCCGTGCTGGATGCGAGCAACAACAACGTGCTGTTGAAACGAAACGACGGATTGACGTGGTCGGCTCGAGCCGATGTCATTGGCACCGTTTCGCTATCAGTGTCGGCGACGACGTCGGCCGGACGACAATTGCATTCGAAGCCGCACACGCTGCAAGTTTTCGCGCCAATCTATTTGCAGCCGAAACGTCTTACGCTCATTCCGGAGTCGTATTTCCAGCTGGAAGTTGTTGGCGGTCCGCAACCGACGCCACCTCTCTCGTTCACTCTCAACACGTCGAGCCTTGTCGAAATTCAGCCGAACGCGTTGATCAAATCGAAAGATTTGGGATGTACGGAGATTGTCGGCACGGTTTTGGTCGGCGATGGACATGTGACGAAAGATTCGGTTGTTGTTCGCGTCGTGTCGCTGGGTGGAATCGGATTGTTCGCGTCGACCCGAAAAGTTGAGGTTGGCGGAAGAATTGATGTACGGTTGAAGGGCATTGTCGCGGGCGCGAATGAGAATGAGGAACCGTTTGCGTTTGGTGGAGCGAGCTATCCGTTTGATGTCGTTTGGACTGTTTCCGACCCGACGATCATCCAAACTGTTCATCCGTTAGGCGCGGAATATTCGGAACCGGAGTTCAATCGTTTTGCTGTTTGGTTTGATGCGACGCGAAGTGGAACAGTTACCATTAAAGCCACGGTTAAACTGCACAAAATGGCCTACAAACACTTTGCCGGATCCGACCGTCAATTTGAGGCGCAGATCGATGTCCATGTTGAAGATTCGATAAGCCTGGTGGCACCGGAAATGAAGTTGAATACCATTAGAATTGCGCCGAATTCACACCTCAAATTGACGACTTCTTGGCCTAATACGCACTTTAGTGTGCCGACGGAATATGCGACGAAATTGTCGGTGACGCAAGAGGGGCTGATTCACACGTTTGGAAAAGAGGGTTCGGCTATCATCACGGCGAAACGAGTTGATTCGTCGGATAATGAGACGGCGATTGTTCCGGTTGCGGTGAGTTTTTTTGGGCTAAAAGCGCGAAATTTCGAAACCGCTGAATTGCAAAACCGCGACATTTCGAAACCGCGATATTTTAAAACTGCGCAATTTTGAAACTGGACATTGCTAAACCGCGACTTTTCGAAATCGCGATTTTTTTTACCGCGACATTTCGAAACTAGGGCATTTCGAAAGTTCGAAGTCGCGAAATTTCGAAACTGCGACGTTTTAAAAACGCGACATTTCGAAATCGCAATTTTTTGAACCGCGACATTTCGATACCGCGACTTTACAAAACTGCGACTTCACGAAACCGTGACTTCACTAAATTACGACTTTTCAAAAGCGTGACATTTCGAAACCGCGACATTTTTAAACTGCGACATTTTGAACTCGCAATTTTTCGAAATCGCGACATTTCGAAACTGCGACTTTACAAAACTGCGACTTCACGAAACCGTGACTTCACTAAATTGCGACTTTTCAAAACCGCGACATTTCGAAATCGCGACATTTCGAAACTGCGAATTTTTGAAACCACGATTCTTTTAAACCGCGACATTTTTAAAAGTATATTTTTGAATTTCAAAAAAACCCCTCTCAATTTTCTAGGTTTCTCGTGTCTACTCGCTCGACGTTGTTCCCACTGCCGAGTTGCGCAACACATTCGGCACCTCACCGCTCTCCCATCTCCCCGTCGGCGCTCAAATTCAGCTAAAAGTCATACCGCGCGACGTTCGCGGACGCGTCTTGAGCTCCACATCAAGCAACATCAACTACCGTCCACACCGTTTCGATTTGACCGACATCATCGCCTCGGACAACAATCATACGCTGACAATCACTCTGAAATCGGCCGGCGACACAGTGCTTCGCATCTGCGACGCGTCCAACGAGTTCATCGCGACGTTCATTCGCATCTCGGCGTCCGAATCGCTTTTGCCGCAAGCTGCGTTCAAATATCACACGGATCTGGTTGTGTCGGATGTGTTTTGTTTGAAATCGGATTTGTTGTCGGACGATGGGTTGAGATGGTCGTCGAAGAGTTCGAATGAGGCGGTGCTGAATTGGTTGGATGGGGTGGCGGGGGTTGTTCAGTTGAGACAGGCTGGCGACACTTTCATCAAACTCGAATCTGGAAAACAGACCATTCACTCGAAGGTGAGCTCTGAAAAAGTTGCGACAAAATAAGCCAAGTTTTTAGATTATTATCAATTCGCCGCAAGCATTACGTTTCACCCCGCGCAGCTCGCAAATTGTCACCAATGAAAAATCGGCAAGATTTGTCTTCCCGGTAATCGCCGCGTCGAATAGCACAACTCTTCGCAAAAACTCGTCGATTTACGGAAATTGTCGCGACGAGCAAGTCGCATCGTTCGCCAACGCGTTTATCCCAATCGCATGTCATGTCGCGTTTGTTCGCGGCGACAACAACAATGAGCGTTATCCGGCGTTGAATTGGTTGACAGCGCATGCGATTTTTGTCGAATCTGTTGGATATGCTTGCGAAGTTCGGCGACTTGAAGCCGGTGTGTCTGGAATTCCGGAAGAGCTCGAACGACAACAATGGAATGTGGAAGTAGTCGCGAAATGGATTGAGAGCGAGCGACGTGTCGTCGCCGACGCGTCGATCAGTGTGCCCTTCCATTTTGCGGTGATTGTCGAGGAGAGCGAAATCGTCCTCTCAAATGTTGTCGACACCAGCGGCGTTTTGTCGATCTGGGCGCCGCGTTACGACGCGAAACACATCGCGGTTCGCGGTTGCGATGGCGACATTATCAGCGTTGCGAAACGTTCGAAATCGGCGACGGCCTCTCCGACAAAATCCAACATCTTCTACGACATCAAACTCAATGTCAAATCGGCTGCGCTGTTTTCGGATCATGCGAAAAAGTGTCACGTAACGGTGGAGAATACGAAAACCGGGCAAGTGGTTCGTGTACCAATATCGATTCAGCTGCTCGATGAGACGGCGAAAAATGTGTACAACGCGTTGGAGACTCGTGGAATGATGGATGTCTTGTTTGTGATGTTCAAACAGAATTCGGGGATTTTTGCGAAAATGTTGTGGACTTGTGCAATCGCTATCATCATTATTATAGGTAAGATTTGTCAACAAGAAAAATGGTGATTTTTGAGTTTTTAGTTGGAATCTACATGAAAATGAATATCAATGAGAAGAGTGGATCATTTGGTGACACTACTATGAACTCGACTGCTCATCAAACATCGATTGCCAGCTCGATGTCATCGACAGCGAATTCATCAAGTTTGTTTTTTTGATTTTTGACGGGGAGGTTTAGAAACCTATCAAATGTGATAAGAGGTTCAAAAATGTCGCGAAAAAAATGGGAATTTTCAGCTATTTTCCTTCATTTTTTTCGTTTTTTGTCCTTATATGACATTTTTTGATCAATAATAATTGGTCAAGCATTGGAGAAAAGGTCACACCTGTTTTTGTGATTTATGATGTTATCAATACTACAATAACAACAGATGTGACCTAATTAGACCTTTTTCACACCTCATAACATTTGAACACTTTCTTTGAGCCGTCTGGATTACTGTACAACAGGCTTGGTCGGAGCCGCAAATTTTCTGAAGAGCCAACCAAAACTTTTTCACCTCTAGTGACAGATATGTGGGTACCAGAATTTCTCAAAATTTTTGCTGTGAAAAGAAATAGGGAAAGATTTTCCAAAAAATTCAGAAGACGTTCAAATTTAAAGGAACATGTGGTTTTCTAGTTTTCGCGGCATGACCTAGGCCTATTTATCCAAAAAATGACATTTTTCGTGGAAAATTTTCCATTTTTTTTTCTGGAAAGGTTATGGGCTTATTCACAAGAAAAAAAAGTAATGGAAAAAAACATAAATTGGAGAAAAATAAGAAAAATAGCTCAAAATTTGAGAAAAAAACATAGTTTTCAAATTTTCGTGGCGTGACCTTTACATTTTTTTTGAAAATGTCGCTGAATTTTTGACCAAAAAATTGTCACGGTACTTTTTCCCCTCTTAGGTCAGGTATGATTCAGATCGTTGGCCTTTTTCGCGAAAAAAACCCAAATCTAAGTCCTTTCAGCATTCTTCCACGACATGCCACCGGTTTTCCGCTCGACCCCGATTGCCGGCTCACCAAATGTCAGCGTCCAAGCGCCGCGCGATCGTGTAAGAGCACATTTGGGATCAGCTGGAGACAGAAAACTTTGGACAACGGATAGAAGGTAAGCCTTAAACCTTAGCCTTCAAAATTTATGGTTTTTTTTATTTCAGATAAACTTGCCTCGCCGTTTTTTCTATATTTTTTTTTCTGAGTTGTGCTAAATTGTTGTTTCACCCAAGTTTGTTTTTTTTTATCTTTGCCTTGTTTTTTTTTGTGAAATTTTTTACCCATTTTTTTAGCTAATTGTTATTCGATCTTTTTTGTACGAGTAATTTTCTCATTTTTTCCGCTCTTCCTTCTTTCCGGTTTGTTTGTTTTTCATGAAATTATTGGAATTTTGCCAAATTTTTAAGATTTTTTTTTTGAGATTTCGTTTTGTTGCGAAATTTGATATTTTGAACTTTTTTTTTTTGGAAAAAAATGGAAAATTTTGAGATGCGATTGAATGCAGAGAAATTTCATGAATTGTTGGATGCTGTGGATGAGGAAAATGTCAAAAATTCGATAATTGAAGTGGGAAATTTTTCGAAGATGACTTTTGATTTTGAACAACTTGAAAAATCAGGTTAGTTTTTTTGAAAAATTGAGAGAAAATAGAATTTTAGCGATTTTTTGCGCTGACAATGATATTGGAGAGAACAAGAAGAATCGGTTCATAAAAAGGATCAAACAATTATTCCCGGAAAATATTATTGGATGTAAAATCATTGAAAATGTATAGTTTGACCTATTTTTCTCTGAAACCCCCCAAAAAAAATGTTTGGGTTGAAGAATGAGATTGTTGTCCTGACGTCGAGAAGTGTTTTGAATGTTGTTGATGCGCTGGATTTTTCGATCAAGACTTCGATTCAGTGTGATTATTATGCGACGTCGTGAGTTTTTTTTCGGAAAAAATGACAAAAAAAAAACTAGAAAAATTGGGTGAAAATGTCAAAAATTTGGAGATTTGGGGTTTTTTTTTCGCAAAAAATCGCGATTTTTTGAAACCGCGAAATTTCGAAAGCGCGAATTTTTGAACTCGCAATTTTCCGAAACAGCGACTTTTTGAAATCGCGAAATTTCGAGAGCGCGACTTTTTGAACTCGCAATTTTCCGAAACCGCGACACTTCAAAACCGCGATTTTTTTGAAATCGCGACTTTTTGAACTCGCAATTTTTCGAAACCGCGACTTATTGAACTCGTAATTTTCCGAAACCGCGACTCTTTAAGACCGCGACGTTTTGAAATCGCGAAATTTCAAAACCGCGACTTTCCGTAATCGCGACCCTTCGAAACCGCAAATTATTCAAATTCGCGACTCTTTGAAATCGCGACACTTTGAAACCGCGACTTTTCTAAATCGCGACTCTTCAAAACCGCGACTTTTTGAACTTGCAATTTTTCGAAACTGCGAAATTTTGAAACCGCACGAAATTTTCATTAAAATACCTAAGAAAAAATGAAAAAAAAGTTTAGTCTTTTTTTCGCTGAAATTTCATGCGGTTTCGAAATGTCTCAAAAATTTTGTCACTGTGAAAAAAAAACAATTTTTATGTAGAGAAAAAACGAGAAAATTTGCCAAAATACGTCCAAATTTAAAGAAAAAACCTCTTATGACAGAAAAAGGAGACAAGAAAAAAGAAAACTGAGCAAAAAGTGAAGAATGAATGAATGAATGAGCACCGCGCGGGATACCAACAGACTCCGCCCCCTTTTGACAACCCACGCCGCATACAAAAAGGGGCGGAGTCAACAATCTGTGTACCTTTCTGTGCTCATTCATTCATTCATTATTTTCTTTTTGCTCAGTTTTCTTTTTTTCTAGCTTTTTTACCTAATCTCTCTTCCAGGCTATGCTCATACATCCACGGTGACTCCCTGAAAACCCTCAAAATCTTCATCGGCAGTGTCGAAGGCGATCTCATCGAGTGGCGACTCAGCGAGGGAAACGCGCCGCGACGTCGTCGCGGTCACAAGGGTATGATTTTTGCGATCGCCGCCGATTCGCGACGCGTTTTTACGATCTCTGACGATCGAACGCTGCGAATGTGGGAGATTGAAGAGGGCGGAGGGCCTGTGAGGTTAGTTATTTCTTGGTTTTTTGAGGAAAAAATCGATAATTGTTTAGCACAGAATATGGCCATACTGCTAGACCTTTTGCGATTTGTGTCGATGAGACTAGTCGCCGAATTTTTACCGGTGGAATTGAACAAACTGTTTTTGTTTGGAAATATGATGACAAATGTGTTGAGCTGGTTAGAAAGATTGTTTTATCGATCGGAACTATTCGGAGTATCGTACAAACTTCGGAAAATAGATTGGTAAGGTTTTTTTTTCAAATTTCGGTCATATCTCTGTTAATTTTGAAGATAGAGCTGAATGGTTAGCAGCATTTGAATCAGCCTAATTTTTTGATCAATAATACATGTTCCTTTAAAGAAAGCCCCGCCCATTTGGCTTTCTAGGGGTTTTTGCAGTTTTGCGGCACAAATTCTACCGAAAAACTGCGCGCTAAAATTGCAATTTTTCAGCTAGTCGGCTCCTATGAAAACGCGCTCGTCCACCTCAACATTGAGCCAATTGAGCCGTCAATCGAGTTGCGTAAAAATGTGCTAAATTTCGGCTACCTCGGCGAAAAATTGGCGATTTTGGATGAAACTGAACACCACCTGACGGTATATCAGAACGAGAACATGTCGCGAATTTTGTTTCGCGCCGAAAATTGTCGCCACATGACGTCGTCGGACGACAATTCACTGGCGGTTTGGAACGAGAGAAGTGTGGTGTTTTTAAACGAGACGAATAGTGAGTTTTTGGCGAGGAAAAACTACGACACTCCGCGGTGCCCCTTGTTTAGCGCATGTGTCGAAGCGGAGTGTCGTAAAATGGGAATTTTAAAAAATTGAAAAATTCGTCGAGGTGTTCATATTTCTCTAACACTCTCACCTTTTCGCGTTGTCTCTCACAGAAGATGTAAACGACACTCCGCTTTGCCCCGTGTTTAGCGCAGGTGTAAAAACGGAGTGTCGTAAAGTGGAAATTTGAAAAACAGTTGAAAAGTTTAGTTCGTCGAGGTGTTTGCACACTTTCTCTAACACTCCCCTTTTTGTGTGGCCTCTCACAGGCGGTGTAAACGACACTCCGCAGTGCCCATTGTTTAGCGCATGTGTCAAAGCGGAGTGTTGTAGGGTGGCTAACCGATGTTGCTTTAAGATTTTCACGAGTAGGTACAGTGTAAAAGCGGAGTGTCGTAAAGTGAAAATTGAAAAATTCGTCGAGGTGTTTATGTTTTCTCTAACACTCTCCCCTTTTTGTGTTGTCCCTCACAGGCGGTGTAAACGACACTCCGCTTTGCCTCTTGTTTAGCGCAGGTGGAAAAGCGGAGTGTCGTAGGGTGGAAATTCAAAAAATTGAAAAAAAAAACCCGGCTCATCACTATTTTTCAATTTTTCCAAATAAAAGTTTGAAATTTCTAAAAAAAAATTCATTTTTCCCAAACTACAGTACTTTTTTTACAGTAATGAGTTTGAAAATGTCGGCAAATGTGATTTCTGTAATCTGCTCGAACAATTATTTTCTGGTTAAATTGGTGGATGGATTTTTGGTGGGTTTTCCTCAATTTTCCAAAAAAAAATATATTTTAATTTTCAGAGATTATATGAACTTGAAAATGCGAAAAATCTCAATTTTCTCATGAAATTTCAACTCGCCAAACCGTCAATCATTCCATCGACATTTTTGGTAATCGAGAATTTTCTGATTTTCGGAACAACTCATGG
Source organism: Caenorhabditis sp. 8 KK-2011 (assembly GCA_963572245.1). NCBI lineage: Eukaryota > Metazoa > Nematoda > Chromadorea > Rhabditida > Rhabditidae > Caenorhabditis > Caenorhabditis sp. 8 KK-2011. The sequence continues at coordinate 1,130,439 of OY751546.1, read as the reverse complement.
AGAATTGTATTATTCGGAGATTGGTGGCAAAACTGTGGAAAGTGTGACAAATCGAAAATTGTCGAAGAAGTTGTTTGGCGACAAAGAAATCGCGAAAATTGAGAAAACTGCGAATCGCTGTTTTTGGGTTTTGGCAAAGTGTGGGACGTGGAGTACGTTCAAAGTCGCGGAAAATGATGTGCAATTTTTGAACTCGCGCAGTTTCTCGGCGAATATGCGCATTTCTTGGCCTTGCTCATTTCTCAGAACGCTAAATCACACCTATATTGTTGGTTTTCACGGAACAACCTTAGTTATTTGGGATGCGATTCGCGGCCAGCCCGCGTTCGAAGTTTGGTGCGGTGGCGGACATCGCGAATGGAAGTTGACGACGAGTTTCGACGCCGACACTGTGCTCAATTTCGACTTCATTCGCAACGGCAGTCTGCGACGACAACGCGTCGATTTGGCGACGATTGAACGTGTCGCGTCGGTGTCGCATTGTGCGACGATTGTCAGTGCGGCCGGGTCGCAGAACTATTTGGCGACGGTTTCGCTGGATGGGATATTGTGCGTTTCGTCGCAGTTTGCGGCGACGTCGGATGGTTGGTTTTTTGTCTTGTCGCGAAAGTTTGAAAAAGTCGCGTTTTTTGTAAATTTTCGGGTCTCGCCGCGAAAAATGGAAAATATCGCGTTTTTTGTAAACTTCTGAGTCTCGTCGCGAAAAGTTGAGAAATTCGCGTTTTTTTCTTGTCGCGAAAATTTGAAAAAGTCGCGTTTTCTGTGAATTTTTGGGTCTCGTCGCGAAAATTTGAAAAAGTCGCGTTTTCAAAATTTTTGGCTTATGCTTAGCCTCCTCATTTTTCAAGAATTTTCTGGGTCTCGTCGCGAAAAGTTTGAAAAATTCGCGTTTTTTTTCGAAATTTTGAAAATTTCCAAAATTTCATGTCTTCAAGATAGGCTCCGCCCACAAAAGTGTGCGGGTTTTGTTAAAATTTTCCCAAAAAAAAAATGATTTTTTTTTCGAATTTCGCTCCACCGCCAAACTGAAATCTTACAGACTACTGTATCAACTTTTCAATGTTCGCCGGCGAAAATCTTCTCTGTACCGACATTCTCGAACTCGACGACAAGATCTACGTCATCACCGGTGGCGGAAAATCGAAATTCTCAATTTGGAAATTTGAAAAATCGGAAAAGTTCGAGGCCAACACATTTTGGCACAGAAGTTGTGCGGAGCGAACCGATGAGGGACGAATTGTGGCGACGAAATTTGTGGTGAAAAATCGCAAAAATCAAAAAATCGACTTTGTTGTTTCGTTCTCGTCCGGTGCTATTGAGTAAGGCTTTTTTTGGTGTTGACATTTTTGGAGATTTTTGGGTTACGCGATTTTTTGAAATCGCAAAATTGAGAAACCGCGATTTTTTGAAACCAAGGTATCGACAAATCGCGAAATTTTCGAGAACGCGAAATTTCAATACCGCGACGTCTCGAACGCGCGACATTTTGAAACCGCGACTTTTCGGGACCGCGACAATTCGAAACTGCGACATTTTTGTACCGCGACACTTCAAAACCGCGACAATTACAAAAGCGCGACGTTTTGAAACCGCGACATTTCGAAACTGCGACACTTCGAATCCAGGGCGCTGAGAAATCGCGACATTCCGAAACCGCGACATTTCGAAACTGCGACATTTCGAAAGCGCGACGTTTTGAAATGGCGACTTTTTGTAACCGCGACATTTCAAAAGCGCGATTTTTCGAAATCGCGACACAAAAAAAAATAGTGATGACCTAGAAACCGACAAACACGGCCGTCTCTTCCTCTTTGCCGGTGAGTGATATATAAACATAATAATGTGAGAGGGAAGACATGTAGCACATGGCCAAGTGGCTAGCGCGTTTGACTCACAATCAAACGATGCTGGTTCGAGGCCGGGTCGGTGCGTTTCACCCCAAGTTAAGACCAGTCGGTCGTCATATTTTTGCATTTTTTTTTCAGAAAATGTGTTTTTCAGAACTTTCACAATATCTGACAACGAAATCCTGCCAATAAACATGATTAGATTGGATGAAAACGTTGGAATTGGTTCGAAAATTGAAGTTCGAGCTGGAATTGATGAGCAAACTTTTGAAATTGTCGTTGGCACAAGTAACAGTTATCTAATAATCTACGAGATTTGCGGAAAAGCCAGCAAAAAAGTTAGAAATTTGGTGAGCGACTTTTGAGCGACCTAATGATCGCAGTATTTCCCTTTCAGCGACTTGATGATCGGAGCGGTGTGACAGCGCTCTTAACGCACGGCGAACAACAAATTGTGTTGGGTTTTGATTCGGGGCGAGTGATAACAGTCGCGACCGATGATGAAGTGCGACAAATTCACTCACATCTTTCGACGGTTGTCGGAATTGTCAGAAATTGCGATCAATTTCATTCGGTTTCGCTGGATTGTGTGATTCAGAGTGGAGACAACAGCGGGTCAACGAGAAAACGGACAAAAATGAACATGCCTGGTGGAATGACCAAAATATCGTGTAATTCGTGTATTGTTGTGGTGGGAGATGGTGTTGAGATGTTTTAATAAAAATATGTTTTTTTTTTCCTATCTTGTAGGGCTTGAAACGGCCTTCAAAATGAGCTATAACACTCTTCTAGTATGGGTCGAAAACCAGGCCAAAATCGGGCCTCAAAGATTTTCAGGCCCGATTTAGGCCTGGTTTTCGAGCCTAACTATGAAAGTGATATAGCTCATTTTGAAGCCCCTTTCAAGCTCTTCAAGACAGGCCTCTTTTTTCAGAAAAAGTCACGTGACCTCACAATTTACCCATCCTTTGTGTTTATTTGTCGATTCATTTTACAAATTTGAAAAATAGAAAAACGTCTTCAAGTTATTTTTTGAAAAATGCAAAAATTTCTGCTGATTATTGAGTTGTTTCTAATTGCAAGAAGCCTAGTAGAGTGTGATGATTATCCGATCAACAATAGATGTGAATGGCCAAATGTGAGATTTTGAAATTTTCAGAGTTTGGCCTGAAAATGGGGACTCAAATATTTTCAGAAAAATTTTCAGGCCCGGTTTTCGGGCCAAACTGAGGGAGTGGTATATCCCATTTTTGAAGCCCTTTTCGAGCAATTCTGAGAGCTTCAAAACGCAAAAACTGAAATGTCTGCGTCTCCTCATTATACACACTCTCTCATTGGTTCCATCTCCACCATGTTGGGACCAGTGAGAGGACAACGAGATAGTGAAGAAGATATAAGGTGGCAGTAAACATGTGAGTGAATAGCGCAGGTGGTTATATGACTAGCTGGTGATTTGGACGTCGCAGGTTCGAGTCCACCAGGTGGTTGACTTCTTTGTTTGAATTTATTTTTAATTAAAATATTGTAAATAAAATTTAAATAAATAGATCAACCACAGGGTGGACTCGATCCTGTCAACCTCCAATTTGTCGACTAACCGCCTGCGCTATGCACTCACATGTTAAACCTACCTTATATCTCCCTCACTATCCCATTGTCATGCAACATGGTACACACAGGACCAGTGAGAGAGTGTGTATAATGAGGAGACGCAGACATTTCAGTTTTTGCGTTTTGAAGCTCTCAGCGTTGCTCCAGGCATAGGCTCGATACCCCTTGTTCGAAATCTCTCGACGTGGCGGATCTAACCAAGTTGGTTTCATCGCCTGAGGCCTTTCCGTTTGAATTTTAAAATGACGATTTCAAGGACCGGGCCGTCTAGGGCCAAAATGAACTAGTGCATTCGAAAGCCCGTGGCCTGTTTAGTTTAGGGTCAAATTTTCAAAGCTCTAGGCCTACCCAGGGCCGAGAAAATTAGGCTTGAAAACTCGAAAATCCCAAAAATCGAGAAAAAGGGCCTTTTTGGACGGTTTTTCATTTTTTTTTAACTTTCAAGCCCGATTTTGGCCCGGTTTTTGGGCCAAACTGGGGGAGTGATATAGCACATCTTGAAGCCCTTTTCAAGCTCTACAAGATAGGCTAATAATATCGGAAAAAATTTTTTTGGCCCGAAAAAAATACCGTACTTTTTTTTTCGGGCCAAAAAAATTTTTCCTAGATTACTAGCCTATCTTGTAGAGCTCGAATTTTCTCGGCCCAGTTTGAACTTTCAGGCCTGAAAACAACCGTACCAGACTAAACAGACTGCGGGCTTTCCAATGGTGTAATTGGTTTTTTACGTCGACGGCCCGTTATCGCGTAAAAAGCCCGATTATGAATCGGGCCGCGGCCTTTTATGCGATAACGGGCCGTCGACGTAAAAAACGAATTACACCATTGGAAAGCCCGCAGTCTGTTTAGTCTGGTACGGTTGTTTTCAGGCCTGAAAGTTCAAACTGGGCCGAGAAAATCAGGCCTGAAATTTAGACAAATTTCTCCAAAAAATCCAACAAAATTTCCCCAAAAAAAATCAGAAAATAAAGTGGAAAATTTTCAACATTTTGCAAAAAATTCAGGCCCGATTTTCTCGGCCCAGTTTGAACTTTCACGCCTGAAAACAACCGTACCAGACTAAACAGACTGCGGGCTTTCCAATGGTGTAATTGGTTTTTTACGTCGACGGCCCGTTATCGCGTAAAAAGCCCGATTATGAATCGGGCCGCGGCCTTTTATGCGATAACGGGCCGTCGACGTAAAAAACGAATTACACCATTGGAAAGCCCGCAGTCTGTTTAGTCTGGTACAGTTGTTTTCAAGGCCGTAGGCCTTAACTGGGCCGAGAAAATCAGGCCTGAAATTTAGACAAATTTCTCCAAAAAATCCAACAAAATTTCCCCAAAAAAAATCAGAAAATAAAGTGGAAAATTTTCAACATTTTGCAAAAAATTCAGGCCCGATTTTCTCGGCCCAGTTTGAACTTTCACGCCTGAAAACAACCGTACCAGACTAAACAGACTGCGGGCTTTCCAATGGTGTAATTGGTTTTTTACGTCGACGGCCCGTTATCGCGTAAAAAGCCCGATTATGAATCGGGCCGCGGCCTTTTATGCGATAACGGGCCGTCGACGTAAAAAACGAATTACACCATTGGAAAGCCCGCAGTCTGTTTAGTCTGGTACAGTTGTTTTCAAGGCCGTAGGCCTTAACTGGGCCGAGAAAATCAGGCCTGAAATTTAGACAAATTTCTCCAAAAAATCCAACAAAATTTCCCCAAAAAAAATCAGAAAATAAAGTGGAAAATTTTCAACATTTTGCAAAAAATTCAGGCCCGATTTTCTCGGCCCAGTTTGAACTTTCACGCCTGAAAACAACCGTACCAGACTAAACAGACTGCGGGCTTTCCAATGGTGTAATTGGTTTTTTACGTCGACGGCCCGTTATCGCGTAAAAAGCCCGATTATGAATCGGGCCGCGGCCTTTTATGCGATAACGGGCCGTCGACGTAAAAAACGAATTACACCATTGGAAAGCCCACAGTCTGTTTAGTCTGGTACAGTTGTTTTCAAGGCCGTAGGCCTTAACTGGGCCGAGAAAATCAGGCCTGAAATTTAGACAAATTTCTCCAAAAAATCCAACAAAATTTCCCCAAAAAAAATCAGAAAATAAAGTGGAAAATTTTCAACATTTTGCAAAAAATTCAGGCCCGATTTTCTCGGCCCAGTTTGAACTTTCACGCCTGAAAACAACCGTACCAGACTAAACAGACTGCGGGCTTTCCAATGGTGTAATTGGTTTTTTACGTCGACGGCCCGTTATCGCGTAAAAAGCCCGATTATGAATCGGGCCGCGGCCTTTTATGCGATAACGGGCCGTCGACGTAAAAAACGAATTACACCATTGGAAAGCCCGCAGTCTGTTTAGTCTGGTACGGTTGTTTTCAGGCCTGAAAGTTCAAACTGGGCCGAGAAAATCGGGCCTGAATTTTTTGCAAAATGTTGAAAATTTTCCACTTTATTTTCTGATTTTTTTTGGGGAAATTTTGTTGGATTTTTTGGAGAAATTTGTCTAAATTTCAGGCCTGATTTTCTCGGCCCAGTTTGAACTTTCAGGCCTGAAAACAACCGTACCAGACTAAACAGACTGCGGGCTTTCCAATGGTGTAATTCGTTTTTTACGTCGACGGCCCGTTATCGCATAAAAGGCCGCGGCCCGATTCATAATCGGGCTTTTTACGCGATAACGGGCCGTCGACGTAAAAAACCAATTACACCATTGGAAAGCCCGCAGTCTGTTTAGTCTGGTACGGTTGTTTTCAGGCCTGAAAGTTCAAACTGGGCCGAGAAAATTCGAGCTCTACAAGATAGGCTAGTAATCTAGGAAAAATTTTTTTGGCCCGAAAAAAAAAGTACGGTATTTTTTTCGGGCCAAAAAAATTTTTTCCGATATTATTAGCCTATCTTGTAGAGCTTGAAAAGGGCTTCAAGATGTGCTATATCACTCCCCCAGTTTGGCCCAAAAACCGGGCCAAAATCGGGCTTGAAAGTTAAAAAAAAATGAAAAACCGTCCAAAAAGGCCCTTTTTCTCGATTTTTGGGATTTTCGAGTTTTCAAGCCTAATTTTCTCGGCCCTGGGTAGGCCTAGAGCTTTGAAAATTTGACCCTAAACTAAACAGGCCACGGGCTTTCGAATGCACTAGTTCATTTTGGCCCTAGACGGCCCGGTCCTTGAAATCGTCATTTTAAAATTCAAACGGAAAGGCCTCAGGCGATGAAACCAACTTGGTTAGATCCGCCACGTCGAGAGATTTCGAACAAGGGGTATCGAGCCTATGCCTGGAGCAACGCTGAGAGCTTCAAAACGCAAAAACTGAAATGTCTGCGTCTCCTCATTATACACACTCTCTCACTGGTCCTGTGTGTACCATGTTGCATGACAATGGGATAGTGAGGGAGATATAAGGTAGGTTTAACATGTGAGTGCATAGCGCAGGCGGTTAGTCGACAAATTGGAGGTTGACAGGATCGAGTCCACCCTGTGGTTGATCTATTTATTTAAATTTTATTTACAATATTTTAATTAAAAATAAATTCAAACAAAGAAGTCAACCACCTGGTGGACTCGAACCTGCGACGTCCAAATCACCAGCTAGTCATATAACCACCTGCGCTATTCACTCACATGTTTACTGCCACCTTATATCTTCTTCACTATCCCGTTGTCCTCTCACTGGTCCCAACATGGTGGAGATGGGATCAGTGAGAGGACAACGGGATAGTGAAGAAGATATGCTTCTGTGTTCAGGACTGTTATCTAACCATGAAGCTCACCGACTCTTGTGACATTCAAAGTGCCACCGTTCAAACCGCAAACATCAGCCGGCTGTCAGAAAAAATGATCAGAGAAATGGATCGAATCGCGACAAAACTTCACTGTTTTGGATTTCCCAAAGAATTCATGATTCGCTGCTATAGTCGATGCTATAACGGCCCGATTGATGCCGATTTTTTGAGAGAAAATCTTGCGATTTACAAAACTTTGAATAGATCTGAGAGCTTTAGAATTGGTGATTTTGGATACGGTACAGTGAAGAAGGAAAATAAGAGGGATGAATATACATTTTGGAATAATTGTGTCTTCAACAAATTTGAAAGTAAGTCCGTTATAATCTAGAGGTCAAGGGTTCGATTCCTCAGCTATGCCATTTTTTTTAGACTCTACTGGAAAATCGATAATTTCAACATCTGGAAAATCTGTAAAACTCGATTTAACTTGCGATTCAAACTCGATTTATTGTCTTTTCACCATCAAATTCACAGAAAAATCAATAATTTCAATTGAATCACAAAAACAATCGATAATTTTCGATAACTTTGAGGTTTTTCCCCCATTTTTTAAAAAGTTCCTTTAATTTTTTAATGTTAGTTCTACAATCGAAACGTGCATAGTTGTCGAATTTACGAGACCAGTGTCGAGTGTATTTGTGCGGTTCAAAACCATCGCTGTCAATCGCTGGATCATTTGATTGAATCGATCTATCTTCTTGGCAGAGATCCAAACATGCGCGGGAACTATCAGGAGAGTGTCGGGACAAATCGCACAGAATACGATATGAATGTCACCAATGTTCTAGAGAAAATTCAACAGTTTCGGATGGGTGAGTTTTTAAAAAAAAGTTTGCGCGGCGGGGAGTCGAACACCGCACCTCTTGACTACAAGTCTCTTGCCTAACCAGCTGAACTAGCTAGCTCATGAGAGAAAGGGGAGAGAAATCCAATGATAAACTTGCAGCGTACCCAAGGAATATTGACGGATCAGTCAATTTGGATTGCCCAAGCTCGTCGCGTTCTTCTTGCATGGGTTACTGTAGCCAGAGCTTCGCAATTGGGCAAAATTGCGATACATTGATTAGATCACCTCGTCCCCGACAATTCATCGCAGCTCACCGTTTCATAGATGTTGAAAAAAGTGGAAGTATTGCAGTGGAGTTTGAAATCGATAATTTGAAATCGTTAAACCTCATAGTTTATTGTCGAATGGGTTGTTTCAACGACGACGCAACGCTTGCGTCAATAATGGATTTATTGAATCGACAAAACTCTGAGATTCTGTTCGATACGAAAATCCAAAAAGAAGACAAGTTGAAACATGTGGCTTGCGCTTATCAAAGTTTTCGAAGCCATCTATTCAATCGTATGTACAACATGTTGTCGTCACAAAAATTGCGAAGGTTTCGAGATGTTCACAAGACTGACAGATCTATTTCACTGATCATTGGCAGTTTGCAAACCGTTCTATTCCTCGGATTTCTCATTTTTATAATAGTTTCTGGAACAATTTCACATTTTATCAATCAACTCAAAAAACCAGCGCCCCTTACATTGAGTGTCATCAAGAAAACTGTGATTGGTAAAAATCTCTCTAGATTCTAAATAATTTTTCGCACTCTTTTCAGCGCGTCGTGCGGCGAGCTCTGCGGGCAAGTCTGCCGAGCGAACAGGTGATGTTTATGATTGTGTGACGAGAACGGCAAGTGTCAATAATACCGATTTGGCCAGTGTGCTTGACGACGCGAAAAGCAGAGACTGAAAAATTGATAAAACTTTAGCCTCTCCGGAAACCCCGGTGAAGCAAGGATCCAAAAATTACCAGTTTAACACTTCCTCGTGAAAGGTCAAAACACCAAAGTTACCTTGGTTTACTGGGATAAATCCAACAAACACATCGTGCCTTCCCTACTTATACATTTGTGTGTCGCGACAATTAAACGGGTTACAGCTAGCGCTATGAAGAGCAAAGTTTTTTTTCATTTTTCAAGATTTTTCACCGGATTTTGGCCGGTTTTTTGAATTTCTATTAGGCTATTTTGTAGAGCTTGAAACGGGCTTCAAAATGAGCTATATCACTCACCTGAAAAAGCGTGAAAAATGAACCAAATCGGGCGATAAACATGTTATTTTCCAAAAATGATGTGTGCAATAGAGCGAACATTCTCCTCTGTCAATTTTTATTTTATTTTTTTTTGTTTTTCATGATTTTTTCTTTTTTTCTCTGTTTTCCGAAGAAAAACACATGTTTTTTCTCAAAACAAAAGTTTTAACAAATCACAAAATAATACACGTCGTACTTTTCGGCGGTGTATCCGTCTCAAACAACTTGTTATACGTGACTTTTGGCTTTCCGCCAGTTTGTTGTTGATATTCGGGCGGTGGTTCGGATCGTCGCAAAAATGCCTGTTTTGCCTGCAATTCTTGGAGCCGTGATTCCAAGTCGGACATTTGTATTCGATGACCTTCGAAAGTTGTGTCTTGTTGGGCGATTTTTTCTTTGAGAATATCGATTTCACGCAATAATGCACTTTCGGTGGTTCGACCAAGATCTCTGGAATGTTAAATTTTTAGAAAATTCGACCATTTTTTGAGGTCACTAAATTTTAAGCCAAAAAATTGCCCTCTCCAGGTTTTTTTATCTGAAGTTTGGACACACGACAAAAAAGGGCGGGGTTTAGTTTAACCACTCTGCACTCTCTCCTTCCCGCATACTCTTTAGTTTTCTCTGCGTCTCTAACCCCTCTTACACTGTCTTATTGATCGATGCATCAAAGCGAACTCTTCTTTTCGACGCCTCTAGCGGTATAACCTCGGCCTTTTCGAACTCTTCTCTCAACCAAGTTCTCGTCTCATCAGCCACTGTAGTTGGCACACTTCCAGATCTCGTTCTCTCCGATGCCAACGCCGATGGCAAGCGTTTACCTTCTTGCGAGTCAACGGCGACTAAAACTATCCGCCCCGCCGCAGCTAGGCCACTCAGCCTGATGCCTTTATCACCACGCTCATCTTGTAGTCGAAGTATTAGCGAGGGTATCGGCACCAGGTTCGCGTCAAAACTGTCGCAATGCGCGGCCCGTTTCATCATTAGCATACGATTTGTCATTGTGTCGTCGAGCGATTCGTCGAACAACGCCTCTTTGCTGTCTTTTCGACCCCAGAAGAAGAGCTCTTGTTCGGTGGTGGTGGCCAGTGTGAAGCCGTCGCCACATATTACTCGCTGTAAGAAACAAAACGCAAAAATCAAGTTTTTTTTGGATGAAAAGTTCCGAAATTTCCGATCCCAAAAATTCCAACTCACCGTACACGCATGATGCAACAGCGACTTGACCGGTTTCACCGCTCGCACAGCCATTTTCTGACTATTCCCATGTCCCAGCTCACAATTCTCATTGCGCCCAAACAACATAACTTGTCCGCTCTCCAAAATCACACCAGTATGATAATTGCCAATCGAAAAATCGATAACTCTCTCGGGAAATCCTTGCAAAAGTGTCGGCTTGTTAACCAACTCCCCGTTCTCTTTCCGCTCTTTCGCAAAGAATCCCAAACGTTGTGCGAGGTTCAGCTTGTTCTGTTTGTTACTACCCATGGCGAATAGATTTCCATCGTCGCTCATCAAAATCGTCGCATCTCTACTCGCCTTGCCGCCCATTATCTTCTTAGGAATCTGCAGTTTTGTCGGATTGAAAACATGCTCCTTTGACATCGCGCCAAGACCCAATTGACCGTATTGATTACTTCCCCAACCGTAACAATCGCCACTCTCCAAAACCGCAATAACGTGCTCGTAGCCGCACACAATTTCTCGCACATTTTCCCGCAGCAAGTGTTCGACTAGCACCGGCTTCGTTGCGTCTGTTGCGTCACGTCCTACGCCAAGATATTTTGCCATGCCGATCGTCAAAATTGTTCCGCGATCACATCGAATTACGGTGAAGTTGACACCGCAATGAACACTTTCGATGTCGCGCTCTTTGAGATTTTCAATGAGTTGAGGGGTTCCGAGTCGAGATCGATTTTCGAATCCAAGCTGGCCGTACGAATTATCACCACAACCGAACACTTCGTTGTCATTGGTAAGAATAACGTAGTGTGTCTCGCTGACAGTTATCTGAAAATTGCGAAACTGTGCCGCAAAACTGCAAAAACCAAACCCCGCCCCTTCACTCCAATTACCTGTTTGATGCTTATTCTCGACGGCAAATTCGACACCGAACTCAGCGATATCGTCGATGTGTGCAGCTCATACAACGTTGACAACGTGGCCGAACTTCTCATCGACCCCGAAGTGTGTCGATGCCTAGTTTCCGAAGGTCTCAACATTTTCAGCGCTTGCGCCGCGTTCGGCCGATTCGTCGGATCCAACTGCAACAGCTCCCTGATAACCATCTTGATCTCAGTTGAATACGCCGATTTGACAGGGGTATATGTGCACGTCATAATGTTGTTGACAAGCGCCGGAAGATTGTCACCTTCGAACGCTTTTTTCAAACAACACATCTCGTATAGTATACAGCCTAACGCCCACATGTCACTCTTCTCGTTGTACGACACTCCGGAGCACATTTCCGGACTGATGTAGTATGGTGTCCCAACAACAGTCTTCGCACCTTGTGCCATCGTCTCAGTGCCCATGATTTTCGAAATTCCAAAATCGCCAATTTTCACAAACGCGTCTTTTGTCAAAAAAACATTTGCTGTCTTCAAATCTCGATGCAACACACTATTATCATGTAAATACGCCACTGCTGAAAGCATCTGAATCATAATATCAATTATCGCCTCCTCTTCAAGCAGATTTTGTGTTCGTGCCAATAGTTGTGCCAGTGTTCCGCCGTCGGCGTATTCCATCTCGATCATTAAAACACCTTCCTCTTCGAATGAGTCGTAATAGGCGATAATGTTGGGGTGCTCGATGCGAGAGAGCAGGGAGACCTTTTGAGAGAAAAAAAGAAAAATAAAGTTTGTTTTTTTGCTCAGTGTAGTTCTCACCTCGTTGAGTGCCAAACGTCGTTGTGAGCTGTCTAGTTCGTACATGTTGATCTCTTTGATAATGACGAGTGAGCTGTCCTCTCGACGACGATAGAGCACAGCTGAGCCGAATGCGCCTATAAGATTTTTGATATTTTATGGGCTCATTCACCTGATTTTTGTGAAAAAGTATGTCGAAAAATGTCGAGAAAAAGGGAGTTTCTCGACATTTTTCGACATTAGGTGAATATTTTTTTACATTATTTTTTCTCTTGTGAATAAGCCCAAAAAATCAGAGAACAAATAAAAAAAACATATGAAATAGTAAAACACCTGACTGAGAATGATGAATTATATTCAAAAAAGAAAGAGACAAAGTGCCAAAAATAAGCCCCGCCCAAATCTCTGTGCGAGGTTTTGCAAACAATGTTGGAAGTGAAATATAATATATTCTATAATATATATGCGATGTTTACGACACTCCGCTTTGCCCTTTGTTTAACAAAAGTGTGCAAGCGGAGTGTCGTAAAGTGATAAGTGAGAAAAAGAGAAAAGAGACAAAAAAACAACTAGAGAGTACGCAAGAGAAAGAGAGCGCAGAGAAGCGAACTGTTTTTAGGATAAAAGGGCCAAGATGTGCCAGTGTTTGCAAGAACAATAGGCAGTAAACTAGTTAACGAGTGTGTGAAAAGGAGAGAGCGCAGAGAAAACAAACCCCGCCCACTTTTCTCACCTTTCCCAACAGTTCTTATCCTCTCATATCGACACTGTGCCGACGTTGCTCGCGAATTCATATTGGGAATCATTTTCTCATTATTATCAATATAAATTTCGACGATTCGTCTGAAAAAATGAATAAATGAAGAATAAAGAAGACTTTGTTGGTTGCCAAGGATTTCTTGGTCAAACTTACTTGTTATGCGGCGCTAAGTCGGACGACAAAAATCGGCTGACTAATCGAACAGACACCTAAATATAGTATAGTTTGAGGGGAAGTTAGAAAAATGGGGGTTTCACAGGAAAAAACAATGAAAAATCTCAATTTTTCAAGGTTTTTCGACATATTTTTACATAAAAATCAGGTGAATAACCATTTTTTTTCTTGTGAATATCAAAAAATCCCAACCTTTTTCTTGCTAATACTCTGAATGGCTAAACATAATTGAGCGGGTTCCTGAATCGGTGTTGTGAGCAGAAAATCGATGAAAGCACCCTCAATGAGCACATCGTTGATGAGCCATTTGAAGAATTCATAAATTTGACCATTCTTGTTGGTCAGTGTTGATTTTGTAATCTCCTGAAATTAGAAAAAAAATCAGTTTTTGTGAAGACGGCGTAAAAAACAAAAAAGAGGAAAAAAAAAACAAATTGTGAGTTAGATACGCAGGTTGTGCTACAATGAAAAACGTTGTGTACCTTTAAATGAGTACTGTGTTTGATTTTTTTTCTTTTTTTTTAAATGAGCTTTTAAAACTTACCATCTCTTCTTTATCCAACAATTTGATCAAGTTTTGCCTATTTTGCAAGTTCAACCCAAGATTTCGAACTTTTTCCACCTCATACTCATCGAATCTTCGGCGCAGTTCTTCATACTCACAACACATCTCATATTGTAGATTGATTGCATTTTCCGATAGGACCAGATCAAGACTAGCCGAATCGGAATTTGACAAAATAACGGTGCTCATAAAGGCAAAATTAGGTATAAAAAGAATATAACACCACCACACCGATAAGAATTAGGTTGTTGTTTTATATATTTTTTGTTGGTCACCTTGACAACCTAACACAACTTAATGAATGGTGTACTATTGAGAAGTCATTCATTCGAAGAAAAGAGAAGTACCCATAGATGAAAAATAATTAGGTGAAAAATGCGGGAAAAAATAAAGCTGGCACGACGAAAAAAAAGTTTTTCAAAAAATCTAGAAAGTCTCAAAACGATGTGAGAACGACGGTCCTTCTCGATCGCGATTCGCCTCCGAACAACCTTCGGAGATTTTCTCGTTCAGTTGATTCGGACCACAACTGAACACACCGATCTCTTCCTGATCATCGTGTCGATTGGCGATCCATCGGAAGATTGATTTGAAGTCGGGACGACCGAAATGATTTTGAGCGTGGAGGCCGGTGAACATTGAGACGCCCGAGTTGGTTCCGCGGAAGTGTTGTTCGCAAATGTACTGAAAATTACAGGTGGTGCTTACGACACTCCGCTTTGCCCTTTGTTTAGAAAAGGCAAAAGTGTAAGAGCGGAGTGTCGTAAGGTTTTTTGCAATACTTTTTCACCTTACGACACTCTGATTTTACACGTTTGTTAAACATGGGGCAAAGCGGAGTATCGTAAACACCGGACTTGAGAAAAACTCCAAAAAAATTTTTGTGTTGTCTCTCAAAGGCGATGTTTACGACACTCCGCTTTGCCCCCTGTTTAACAAAAGTGTAAAAGCGGAGTGTCGTAAAATGAAGAATTATGTTGAGAATTGTTTGTGTTTCTAAAAGAGAAAAAGTTTAAGCGTCAAAATGCAAAAAAAAAATTTTAATTTTGACGCCAATTTTTTACGTTGATAAATGCTCCTTCAAAGCAGCTCGTGAATGGCAAAAATGTACACTCTCCTCTTTTTGTGTTGTCTCTCAAAAGCGATGTTTACGACACTCCGCTTTGCCCCTTGTTTAGCAAAAGTGTGAGAGCGGAGTGTCGTAAAGTGGAGAATTAAATTGAAAAATGTTTGTGTTATGTTCACTATCAGAAATGAAATTGTTCACAATTTTCAATACAATTCTCCACCTTACGACACTCCGCTTTTACACTTTTGTTAAACACGGGGCAAAGCGGAGTGTCGTAAGGTGATTTTTTTTTGCAAATTTGTTGAAATACAAGTATTTTCGCTTTGCTCCATATTTTTTGTGTCGTCTCTTACAGGGGGTGTTAACGACACTCCGCCTTGCCCCTTGTTTAGCAAAAAGTGTAAAAGCGGAGTGTCGTAACGTTTGAAAAAATCTAAAAATGTAGGTTTACGGAAAGTTTCAAATAGAAATTCTGTGAAATAAAAATACTCACCAACATCGTAGTTCGAAGATCGAACTTGTTGAACACCTGCGTCACAAAAATATGCGTCTCCACAATCCCTTTCCGATCCTGCTTTTCGACCTCTTTCAACACATCAACAAACCACTCATAATTCTTGTGACTCGGACAAACCCATAGGAAGTAGACTTTCTCGCATCGAACACGATTGAACGAATCTTGCGATGTCAGTTGTACCAGATCGTTAAGCGTTGACGCATAGGGCGTCACTCCAATACCACCACCAACCATCACAGCTACCCTGAAGTTCATCCACTCTTGATTACCATCACCGTACGGTCCTTTGAGTTGAACTAGGGGGTAGGGCGAGTTGAACGTTTGCGCGCGGATGATTTCACTGCGCAGTTTCCACGTCCACGGTCCAACCGCCTTGATGTACAGCTTGACGGTTCGATCTTGTGGCGATGAGGCGATCGAGAAGGCGTGCGACTCGTTGAACGAGCAAGATATGGCTGGCGATGAGATCGTCACCCATTGTCCCGATTTATAGATGAACGATCTGGGTCGGCGGAATTCGATGAATATGATATCAGAGGGTAGGATTTCGGCGTTGACTATGTCCAGTTTTTTGTAATAGGCCATTAGACCAATAATACGATCCAAGACGAACAAAATCACCGGGCCAAGAACATAGTAGCCGAATTTAGGACTCTGGAAATAACAACTTCTAGTTGATCTAGATAGATGTTTCATCAAACTCACATCTAACAATTTCGGAAGTCCATGCAAAATCGTCAACGCATAAAACGCAATGTTCAACAAGTGCGTCAGACGGAACGCATGATAAGCTCGTCGAATAAAACATGGCAACGCGAACACATAAATAATGCACATAACAGCGACTAGAGCTAAACCTGTTAAACCGGTAATTGTGTTGAAAAACCAATAGCGAATCGATGGCAAGAAATTGGATCTAAAAAATTGTTTTTTTCTATTATTTTTTGAGATTTTCAACTCACCCAAAGACCGCTTCTTGAAACAAACAAGTTAGACCCTCTTGACTTTGTGTGCCAACATGATAGAAATTTACACAATGTCCAACTGTGTGGACTGTCGCCCAAAACGCGGCGGTTAACGCGATTATTTTGTGAAACCCGATCGCCGAGTCGAACGGTATGAATTGAGAGATTACCGTTTCGCGAAGAATTGTTATGAGATTACGGCAAACTGTGATGAGCACAAGAGCCATGTCGAATGAGAGAGCACCGGCTGCTCCGCGAGTTATCGCAATACCGGCACCCATGACGCGACGAAGATCGCGATGCTCTGTCATGTAGCGATAATCTGCAAAAAAAAATTGATCATCTTAAAGCAACACATGTAGCTATTACCTGCGCAAAGCATAGTCACACAAAAATATATTTACTATTATTATGGAAAAATAAAAAAATGAGAAAATGCCATAAACTGACAGAAACATTAGAACGATAGAGAGAGATAGAGACTTGACCACGCCCCTTTTTATTAGCCCCGCCCCTTTTTCTCTATATCGTCCGTTTATCGCAAACATGGCACTTTCACACCTTTTCTCTCTCTCTTTCTCTCCTTTTTGTTTTGTTTCTATTTTTTGTGTGGCGTACGACACTCCGCCTTGCCCCTTGTTTAGCAAAAGTGGCAAAGCGGAGTGTCGTAATGTTTTGCAAATTTGTTGAAATATAAATATTCTTGCATTATTCTTTTTTCCCGTTTTGAGTTCTTCTAACAAAAAATTTACGACACTCCGCTTTGCCCCTTGTTTAACAAAATAGGCAAAGCGGAGTGTCGTAGGGTGATTTTTTGCTGGATTTTTTTGCAAATTTGTGTTGAAATAAAAGTATTCTCTCATTGCTCTATTTTTTGTTGTTTCTCACAAGCTTAGTACGACACTCCGCTTTGCCCTCTGTTTAACAAAAGTGGCAAAGCGAAGTGTCGTAGGGTGATTTTTTTCTGGAATTCTTTTCTTTTCTTGCAAATTTTCTGAAATATAAATATTCTTTCATTATTCTCTCTCTTTTCATTTTTTTTAACAACGGGTATACGACACTCCGCTCTGCCCCTTGTTTAACAAAAGTGGCAAAGCGGAGTGTCGTAAGGTGAGAACTTGTATTTTTGTTTTTTGTGAAAAAAAAATGTGTGATGTATTTTTGTGTTATTCTCTCTTCTTTTTATGTTCTCTCTAAAAAGGGGTGTACGACACTCCGCCTTGCCCGCTGTTTAGCAAAATAGGCAAAGCGGAGTGTCGTAGGGTGACTTGTTTTGCGAATATGTTGGAATAAAATTATTTTTCATTGTTTCTCACAAGTGGTGTACGACACTCCTTGCCCCTTGTTTAGCAAAAAAAGGAAGAGCGGAGTGTCGTAGGGTGAAATTTTTTCCCAAACTCACGCCAAAATCGTTCCAAGAACAACATAATATTGGCCGAGAAGAATAGCACAAGAATAAATACATGTTGTCGATAGGTCTCCAAAAACGCCGTCACATTTCTCCAAAAAGTCTTTGGCACACTAATATCGATGGTAGCTCTTTCAACAACAGCAAACGAGTTCAACGACGCTCTATCGGAATTGGGTTGATTCCGATTCACCGGGAATCCAACCGGTCGTCGATCATCGCTAAATTTGGCAAAGATCAGCTCAAAGTCGCGCTCGGTCAGATATTCGGTTTTTTGTTTAACACCCGCGTTGAAAATCACCGAATTGATGAGATGATCCTCTTTGGCTTGATCGATAGCGATTCCCGCTTTTTTGTTGAGCGATCGAATTAGATCGGCGAAATCTTGGCGAGCAACACGACCCGTTCCCTCGGTGTCGCACATTTCGAAAATGTGCCGAAATTTCTGATGTTGTGTACCTTTAATAAACGATTTGAGCGCTTGGAAGAATTCGCGGAAGGTTAATGAGTCGTCATTTTGTTTCGCTGTCATTGCAAAAAGTCGCTTCACAAATACATCATTTTCTCTCATCCCCATAGCAGAAGCCAGCTCTTCTCGTGTAATCGTCTCTTTATACATCTCATCATCCTCATTGATCATAGATGTTCCATCGGTTAGATCATTTTTGTTGAACGCTCTAGCATAGGCTTCTCGGAAAAAATGATCTAGCTCATCTTGCCGTCGTTCCTTGGTCACCGCGTGTTCGAGAATGATGTCATTTTCTTCGGCTTTCGCGGAAATTTGAGCGTTGACACTTCGAACTGCGATGGTGATATGTTCCAGGAATTGTGATAAATCATAATCCGAGTGTAGTCGAAACACAATATGGTTATTTCGCTTTTGCGACAAAAGCACAAACGGTCCGTGCATCTTACTGGCTTGCGGAATCGAATGAATCACCTCAATCCGTTGACCTTCCTCGAATCGCAGCTTACGCAAAATCCCGCCGCGCGGTTTGAGCAGACTGAGCGTGGCGTTTTCGATCTCGACACGAACCTGACGGATGTACTCCTCTTGCAACCATTCTAAGGCGTTGACACTGTAGACGTCGGCTTTTGGTGAGGTTTCGGAGGGGAAGAGGGTGGTGAGATTGTCGCAGGCTGGATGATGGCCGATTCGGATTCGACGATTGACGAGGAAACGACCGATTCCGAAACAGACTGGAAAATTGAGATGTTTTTTTTTCACTGCGTATAAAACAGGCTTTGGTGGAATCGGAAATTTATGAAATCTGGAATTTTCGGAACATTTTCGGAACTTTTTTCAGGCGAGATTTTTGCCGAATTATTTTCGAATCTTTTCGGTAAAAAATTTCGGAAAAAAAGTTGGAACATTTTTTTTTCGGATTTATTTTTTTCAAAAATTTTCCCGAAAATATTCTTTGATAAAAAAATGGTTAAATTCTTTTAAAAAGTTTTCCGACTTTTTTTTCCGAAAAATTTTTTCGAAACTTTTCCGGAAATTTTCCCTAAATTTTTTTTTATTTTTTTTCTGACGAGAATTTTTTTCGGTAAAAAAATATTCGGAAAAAAAGTCAGACTAAACATTTCGGCTCAGGGACATTTCTGAACCGCGACATTTCGAAACCGCCTGAAATTCCAGGAGGGTGAAACATCTGTTTGTCTTACTACTGTACGTCGTATCCCGTTGGATGTCGGTACACACACTTGTTGAGAAGGGGAAGAAAACATTAAAAAATTGCTCGAAAAAATCATAATTTTTTCCAACTTTTTTTTGAGAAAAAAAAGTTATTTTTTTATTTGAAAAACAGGAAAAAATACAAAATTTTTTCGAGAAAAAACTGCGAAATTTTTTAAAAAAATTTCTTGCGGTTTCGAAATGTCCCGGAGCCAGCTGTGAAGAGAAAACAGGCTTTCTCCCGAAACCCGTGAGATGTCGCGACATGTCGATTTGTTGATTTTTTCGAAATTTCGCGGTCTCAGGACCAACATTTTCGATCAAAACTCACTTAAAGGCACACAACACAACCCGATCAATGTGAAAACATAAGTTGTATCATTATCCGTCCAATAGGTTGATTGCATAAACGGTACACATGGTTCCAAATTCGTGTTGTTCACCTGAAAAGGTTGTGGACATGGATCGCCGGGTTTGAAGAAGAACACATCTTTCTGCAACATAGTTTCATCGATATCTGTTGTCGCCTTGATGACATCGCGAAGTGTCCAGTTGCGAATCTGCTCAATTTCGCGATTGTTGAAAATACCGTTGAGACGATTCTCAAACCAGAATCGATCGCCATCGCGAATTCGTTGAAATTGATCCTTGATGATGGCGATGAACAGTTCGCCTGGTCCATTTTCACCGCCCTCAATCATACCGCCAACATAGGCGTCGAGCGCATCGATATTTCCCGAGTAATATTCTTTGAGCTTCTCGATTTTGTCGCGATGATCACGATAGAACTCCGCGTTGATACTCTCCCAGGTTTTCGGTTCAAGCCGGAACGTTCTCCGCAAAACATTGTAGGGTGGCAGTCCGTTGTCGCGACCTCTCATGATCGACGACGCAACAACATCCAGTCTCGAAAAATGCATCGGTCCAAAGATATAATCTCGCAGATCTTCCACAACAATATTATCATCTCGCTCAGCGATTTGCGACGCCATACCAAGAACAATCTCATCAACACTATACTCCCTCACAATATCCTGCGCGTTCCACCAATTCTGGCACAATCGCAACGCCGGATAGCCACCAACCTCCGTCCGAAATTCGCAACGCTTTCCGCGTTTTCGCAACAACATTGCGGGCGGCACAATCGAATGCGGGAAGCGGAACGCGGCGGCGGAGAAGGCGTGCGAAATGCCAGGCGGAACGTGCGGCATGTATTTTGTATAGGCGTCGAGTTGAACGCCGCCAAGCAGGGCCGGGACGAAATCATAGGCGATGATTTTTTGAAGAGACGCGATGACAAATCGACGAGCCGCTTGGAAGATTTGCTCATCGGTCCAATCGATGTGCTCCAGACTTATCCGATCGGCTTGGATGTTGTGCCATCGGAAGAGTATCAAGCCAAACGAGAGTAATCCAGGATTTTCGTTCACTCTCGAATCACCGAGCACTGAAAATAGCAAATAACTAGGTCACCATATGTTTTGTTACTCATATATATCAACATAACTAACAACAGGTGTGCATGTTTTTTCTTTTGTGAGGTCAGTCACATTATTGATTAGCAGTTTTCTTTTTTTGCCCATTTTTAGGCTCCGCCCACTCTTGGTCTATTGTGAAAATTCATGGTTTTTTTGGCCAAAAACACGACTCAAAAGAGACGCAGAGAAAAATACAAACTTCAAAAGGTCACGTTTGTATTAATTTCACTTTTTTTTCTTTTTTTGAACAAGGAAAATATCAGAAAACTGACATTTTTCGGGAAATGAACTCTGATTTCTCTGCGTCTCTATTAAAGGGCGTCATAAAAGGCCGTGAAAAGTCTAATGAATCAGTAGAGCACGTTTGCACAACAAGCAGGCAAACGCGCTCTATTGATTCATTAAAATTTGAGCCTATGAATTTTGTTACTAGTTACTATGGCGCATATGAAAAAAACAATACAAAAAAAATGTATTTTCTAAGCACAAAAAAGTGAAAGTGGGCGGGTTTTAAATTTTGCAGTTTTGCGGCACACAGTTTTTTTAGGTTGAATAAAAAAAATAACAAAATATGTGTGGCCTAGAAAACCAACAGTTTCTAGGTCACACAATTTATTTATTTTTTTTTGCAAAAAAAAAAAAGAAAAAACTCTATTTTTTCGGGTTTTAGTTTTTGCAGTTTTGCGGCACACAATTTGACGAAGAAAACAAATAGAACATTCAATTATGGTGAAAAAACTGTGCCCTACAATTGCAAATAAAGTGTATTTTTACGCAAATCCACCCAAAACTCACTAAAAAGTCGATCAGGACTCATCAATCGATGAATTTGCGGCGGCGCCGGATTATTCAGCGGAATATGCGGATTGTTCAACGGCGGATATCCGGGCACCCCTTCGGCAAGTCTGCCCTTCTTAAACGATCGCAACGAGGCGACCCACGGCTCTGCGGTACCGTAGATAAACGATCCGTCAAGCCACGCGGTCCGCTCGTTGATTTGTTCGCGCGGCGAGTTCAACGCGTTGCCCGTCTCTTTGTCGTATTTCGCGCGGGTGAATGGGATTTCGGTTTTGTCTTCGCAGAATTTGTCAAAGACCGCGTCACATTTTGGCACTGGAATTCGCAGGGTTTCCAGGGGGCACGACACTCCGTTCGATTGCATTATTTCATACGCAACGACTTGACCTGCAAGATAGTTTTTTTATTTCAAAAATTGTAAATAACTTGATGAAAAAGTTCCGGGACATTTCGAAACCGCGACATTTCGAAGTCGCGACATTTCGAAACCGCATGAAATTTAAAAAAAATCGCAGTTTTTTCTCAAAAAAAAAAAAGTATTTTTCCTGTTTTTCAATAAATGTGTGTGCCGACATGTCGCGACATCTCACGGGTTTTGGGAAACAGTCTGTTGTTTTTTCTTCGCAGCTCATCTTTGAATGTGTCATTATACAGACTGTCTCACAAAACCCGTGAGATGTCGCGACACACAAATTTATTGAAAAACAGGGAAAAAAACACCTGTTTTTCTCGAAAAAAACCAAAAAAACTCACTGAAAAACGCCAACAAAGTGGTGACATTGCGCGAATTCGGAATTCCCGATTCTCCCTTGAACAGGAGATCCGACAACGCTCTTGCTGACGGCAACGAGCTGTTCACCGAATACACACCATCCTGATAGTTCGAAGGCGCGTCACGATGCAGTCGACTTCCCGCCGAACCCCATTTACTGTTGGCGAGATTGTTGTACCAGCCGTCGTACTTTTGAAATTCCTCGTTTTGATGAATGCCTACAGAGAAATTTGGATGATCATCTGCGCTCTATTGAACACACTATAAATGACGCAACATTGCACATTTTTTCCTGATTATCAAAAATGGGGGCAGTTGTGCCGGAAACAAAAATGTACGCATCAATATTTGTTTTTGTCATTCAGCTACTGTGTTTATTTTTAGAGAAGAATAGCGAAAGCGATATTGGGAGGAAAAAGTGCGCGAAAACGTGCAAAATCGAATTTTGTTTCAAGGCTTAGGCTGAGCACAGTGTGTATTTTAAAATCTTTCAAAAATTGCCATTGCAGACTTTTGTGGCTACAGTACCCCAAATTAAATACTTTGGTAAGGCTATTTTTTCCCAAAAAAAAATCGAAAATAAAGAGAAAAAAGTGTGCGGCACTGTTGCACATAGTTTTTGAACGCGATGAAAATTTTCCATAGTTTTGTCGATAGTTTTGTATTCATGATGTGAAGAGTTGAATCGCTCAAAAACCACCGCACATAAATCCAGGTGCACCTTTTTTGTTGCAAACACTGGCACACTTATTTATTGGCCCCGCCCCTTTTTGCTATTGATTGTGGTGCCAATATTATGAGGGCAAAAAAAGGCGACTGAAAAAAATTAAATATTCAAAAAATAAAAACCGGTTACTGTAACAAAAATTTCTTAACTTTTCGTGTCCTGCCGCGAATACACACAAAAAGACAAAGTTTTTTCCTGGCTCCGGGACATTTCGCAGCCAGACGTTTCGCAGCCGAGACATTTCGCAGCCGGACATTTCGCAGCCGGACATTTCGCAGCCAGACATTTCGCAGCCAGACATTTCGCAGCCGGACGTTTCGCAGCCGCATTAACTTTTGAAAAAAAAGGTGTTGAATTTTTTGGTTTTTTGGTTTTTCAGGTATGGCGAACAGGTTTTCGGGTATGGCGAACAACGTGGTGATGTTTGTTTTGCACCAAAATGAAGGCGCACCTAAGTTTTCACGTATTTTACGTGAAAAATCGATTGATGCGGATTTTGTTGAATTTTTGAGACAAGAGATATTTTGCTATGGCGAACAACGTGGTGATGTTTGTTTTGCACCAAAATTGTTAAAATTGCACGGAGAACAACATTTTTCGAAATGCAGAAAAAGAACGCCGCAGGAGCTCCGTTGACAGGAATTCCATTTCTCAAAGCCATTCGTGCGGCGAAAAAATACGTCTAAATCTTTGTTTCTGTTTTTTTTTTTACTTTTTTTTTGTTTTCGAAATGTGCTTGTTTCAACTTTTTAAAATAATTTTTTCAAAAATGTGTTGTTTTGGTGCAAAACAAACATCACCACGTTGTTCGCCATAGCAAAATATCTCTTGTCTCAAAAATTCAACAAAATCCGCATCAATCGATTTTTCACGTAAAATACGTGAAAACTTAGGTGCGCCTTCATTTTGGTGCAAAACAAACATCACCACGTTGTTCGCCATACCCGAAAACCTGTTCGCCATACCTGAAAAACCAAAAAACCAAAAAATTCAACACCTTTTTTTTCAAAAGTTAATGCGGCTGCGAAATGTCTGGCTGCGAAATGTCTGGCTGCGAAATGTCCGGCTGCGAAATGTCCGGCTGCGAAATGTCCGGCTGCGAAATGTCTCGGCTGCGAAACGTCTGGCTGCGAAATGTCCCGGAGCCTTTTTCCTACAGTAGTTTTTTTTTCAAAATTTGAATTTTTTTGTTCCTATACCTGTTCGTGAAAATAACAAAAAAAGAAAAATCCAATGAAAATTTCAAAGGCGCATAGATTTTCCCGGGTTCATCATTTTTTCCAACTTTTTTTTGAGAATTCGGCAAATTTTGATTTTGTTATTTTTTTTATTGTCACGAAATTTTCAAAACTACAGTACTACTAACTAAAAAAATGACCCCAAACTCACCCAACCCGCTGGTCACCAAAAGCGTCACCAACAAAAATTGGCGCATTTTCGGCGCGCCTCTCTCTCGAAAAAATCTACAAAAAAAGTTGCTGTTAAAATGACCGTTTCAATTTCCAAAAAAGAAAAACAATCATCCAAAGAAATGAAAAATCAACAATAACACACAATAATAGAAAGAAGAAGAAGAAGAAGAATGGCGAAAAAAAATGAAATGAAATGCGCGAAATAAGCGGGTGAGATAGTGTGCGCAAGGAGGAGAGTGGGTCAGAGAAAAAAATGAAGAAGACTGTCTTGTTTTTTTCTTGAATCATCCAATGAATGAATGGAAATGAACAAAAAATGGGAAAATAGCAACTTTTTGAGAAAACACAAAAAATGAGTGGGAAATAAAAACGGTAGGAGTTAAGTAAAGACAAATAGCAAACAGTTTGGTGGGTCGAAAATGGTATTTGTGGAATTTTGCGAAAAAATTGTTGGAAAACATTTTTTCGGCGAAAAATTCCGATATTTTGGCTTTCGGACATTTCGAAACCGCGAAAATTAAAAATCGCGAGTTTTCGAAACCGCGACATTTTGAAACCGCGAAAATTAAAAATCGCGAGTTTTCGAAACCGCGACATTTCAAAACCGCGACATTTCGAAACCAGACATTTCGAAACAAGACATTTCGAAACCACCCTTTCCTAACCGCGACATTTCCAAATCGCGACATTTCAAAACCGCGAAATTAAAAAATCGCGAAATTTCAAAACCGCGACATTTCGAAAGCGCGACATTCCGAAATCGCGACATTTCGAAACTGCGACATTCCGAAATCGCGACATTTCGAAACTGCGACATTTCGAAACCGCATGAAGTTTTTGTTCAAAAAATTGGAAAAAATTGAAAAAAAGTTTTTTGTGTAGTTTACCACAGTGATAAGCAAAAAATAAGTGAAAAATTGAATTTTTTTCAAATTTCAGATCTATTTTTTGTTCAAAAACCAAAAAAATCGAGAAATCTTCAAAAATCCCACATAAAAACCACAAAAAAATAAATAATTTATGTTATTTATTATAAATCGATAATTGGAGAGAGGTCTGTTATTTTTGCGCTAAGAGTGCGCAATAAAATTCGTCTTGGTGAATGAATGAATGAATGAAGAACAAACTGTTGTAATAGTATATTATTGATTGATCTATTTAGCTACTGTTCTATTAGAATTTGACAAGAAAAACAATGATTTTTCACAGATTACTGTACTTTTTCCCGCGGAAAACTTCAAATTTCACTAAGATAGAGCGAATTTATCAAAAGAAAATTTTTTTCGCGAACCCAAGTTCAATGCAATTCAGACACAAAAAGTATGAATAGACAAAAAACTGGTTGTTTTCTTGTATAAATCAAACTATACCAGTTTCCATGATAACTTTATTATTATTTTCATAATAATAATAAGACGATGGAAAGTAATACGAGGTCATCAAACTATTTTTTTTTCGAAAAAACATCAAAATTTTAAACCTCAAACAAACTGTACAACATTTTTCTCAAATATTTATTTTTTTTGCCTTCGCCGGGGCAGGGCCTGATAAGTAAGTAATAGTTCCTTCCGTCAACAAGACATTTTCTTGTTGAAAAAAAACGCACACAAAAATTAGAAAAAATTAACCTAGAGAGGGGTACGGCGACGATAAAATCAGTTATTACCTTGAAAACGGTCAAATCATGTGTTGACACAAACAACTGGAGGTGTTTAGAGGAAGTCAAATTTTTCACTAACTCTCTCATTTCGACATGCTCTCTCGTCGTTTTTCGAGAATACACGAAGTTCCAGAAGGGGCTTATTCACAAGAAAAAAAAATAATTTTAAAAAACACAAAAAGTTTATTCACCTAATGTCAAAAAATGTCGAGAAACTCTTTTTTTCGACATTTTTCAACATACTTTTACACACAAATTAGGTGAATACGCCCATTATCATTAGAGCGCGTTTGTTCTCTCTAAATTTATGAAAAAAAATTTTCGAGAGTCCTTGTGTGTGTGGTTTATGCCTGCGTCTCTCTCTCTCTCTCTCTCTCTCGACGTGAAAACTCTCATCGATTCCCAAAATGCCGTGACAATCGAGAAATCTCTTTATTCAAAAAAACATGGCGAAAATGCCCAAAACAAAAACGACGCTCAACCTTTTAGCCGCGAAATTGCACATATGTCCATCACAAACACATTCAGTTCCTTCCATTTCGTCCCAAAGTATCGCTTTTCGACAACCAATTATCGAATCGGATGGCACACACAATCTCTGTTCGCGTATCAAACCGCCTGCAAACGTTGGAATGCGCTGAGACAGGCGGTGTGTACGACGCTCCGTTTTGCCCTTTGTTTAACAAAACTGTCAAAGCGGAGTGTCGTAGGGTGACTAGCGTTGCTTCAAATCTTTCCGATTTTTCCGACAGAAAATTTCCGACCAATTTTTTCGGAAAATTTCCGTCGGAAAAAATGAAAAAAAAATTTCCTACTGAATTTTCCGGAAAAAATTTCCTGGTGTGTACGACACTACGCTTTGCCCTTTGTTTACCAAAAGTGTCAAAGCGGAGTGTCGTTAGCTCCATTTCTAATTGACAAAAACTCACTAGAAGTCGGCGCAAATCTTCTCGAACATTTCGCACCAACACAAACATTTCCATCAAATTCACAATATCCCGAAAACGAGTCACACAAATGACATTGATTACAGATTATGGGAACAACTAGGAACGTTGAGAATATAACAAAAAATAATAGTTTTCGAAACATTCCGAGTCACGAACTATTTTATTATTATTATTATTTATTATATGAATATCTTCAACACGAAAAAAGAGAGAAGTCATACTAAGTAAACATTTATACCTAACAACAAAGGGGGAGGGGGAAAAAGGGGGAGGTTATTATATTAGAGGTTACCATAATTTGGTCAACAAGTGTGCGAAAATCATAGGCCAAGTGTTCAGTAGGAAATAGACAATGCCAACGATTATGAGGATGATGAGAATGTAGGCGAGAATTTGTGCTCCATAATAGTGCCAGAAAAATCGGAGGCAAGGTCCGACGCGGGAACATATCCAGAAATCGGAGAGCATTTTTCGATGCGGTTTTTCGAGGTAGGGACTCTGAAAATAGGTTGCTCTCCAGGGCTAAACTCATGTGTCGAATAGGCTTACATGATTTGGCTCAGAACGTTTTTTTCCGACTGGATCTTGTTCAGCTTCGGCGATTGGTAAAAGTGCAATATCCATCTCAACCAGTCCCATAATCCATTTTTGATGCTCATCAACGTCATCGTCTTTTTTCTTAATCTCCTCCTACAAAACATGATTCGTGCTCTACTGAAACTCCAAAAAAAAACAACAACAACAACAAACCGGATGCGGATACTTCTCATTCAACATCGGCCACCATCCATTCAAATTTCGCGATTCGAACAAGTTGATCGCCTCGGCAACATCGTCGGGTGGCGAGTATTTGACCGGTTTCGGAAACGGTTTTCGTTTAATCTTCCGAACTCCGCACAAACATTTCGTCTCGATACAGAATCGTCCGATTCCGACGAGGCACGAACAGCAGCGAGGGCATTTGCAGCACCTTTTTCGAGAACTACTATTGCGTGAGTAGACTCCGATGTCTGATGGTGAACCAACACCTTCTGAAAACAAGTCGTCTACATATTTTGATATTATTATCAAATTGAAAACAAATGGCAAAAAATTCGCAAAGAAAATCATGTTTTCAAGCGCGTCGCGTGTCTTTTTTTCTCTGCCGTCTCTTATAAACCGCACGCAACGCGGCGCAGCGCATCTAAAAACATAATTTTCTCAGTGAAAATTGTTCCCATCTCTTTTTTTTCGATTTATTGTTTGCCATTTATTTTCAATTTGATAATAGTTTGAAATGAAAAAAGTTAACTTGACACAAAAATTGTGAAAAATGGCAAATAGAAAAACCTTGACCCTTTAATGTGTGAAAAATTGTGAAAAAAAAACCTTTTTTGAAAATATAACATGAAAAAAATTTACTTTGTGAAAAAAAAACACTATGTGAAATGTGAAGTACAATTGTGCAATCTGAGAACGGCGAAAAAATTTACCAAGAAAATTATGTATTTTTCTCTGTCGTCTCTTATAAAACACCAAAAAAAAACGGACCAAAAACAATTTGGAAAATCTCCAAAGACGACTGAGAGCACATCGCAAGGTGTTTAGGCCCCGCTCCTTTCTGATCGTGTTGTCTCTTACAGACGGGGTGTACGACACTCCGCTTTGCCCTTTGTTTAGCGCAAGTGTAAAAGCGGAGTTTCGTAATGATGGAATTCAACTTTTCGCTTTGCCTCTTGTTTAGCCCAGGTGTAAAAGCGGAGTGTCGTAAAAGTTTTTGTGTTATGCTCTTTCCTAACTCGTGCATTTATTCATCAAGGTTTTCAAACCTTTTCTTGCGCACTCTCCTATTTTTCCGTTGTCTCTCACATGCGGGGTGTACGACACTCCGCTTTGCCTCTTGTTTAGCCCAGGTGTAAAAGCGGAGTGTCGTAATGCTTCTTTAAAACTCGTGAATTTGTTCGTCGAGGTTTTCACCTTTTTTCATGAAGCGCAAGTGTAAAAGTGTCGTAAGTTGAAAATTCAAAAACTAAAAACATTTTCTCTACTTTTGGGGTTTATTTTTTAGAGAAGAAACCCCTGATAAAAAATGAACTAACCCATAAAGCACAACAAATCCAATTCCATTTCGCCAAGCAACACATCCTTCTTAAACTTGTTCTTATCCCACAACTCAACAATCAATATCGGATCGACCAGCTCCTCAACGGGTTTTCGGAACAGACGCGTCTTCGTATAGGCCACCACCTTCTTCTCCCAAACATTATAGTCAAAGTCCAACAAGAATCGCCAATTGAATTCGGCTTTACCGTCGAGCACACGGAAATGGGTGTCGGTTTTCTGACCTTTTCGCATTCCGTTCACATACACCTTGACATACAAATCCGACGTGGGTTCGGTGAAACTTCGTTTAATGGGTATTGCGCCAAAGACGCTCATGACCGACACGCGAAGTTGATATTTGGCTGGTTTTCGTGGCGTAATGTTGAAGGGCGCTGGTATGGGACCGAGTTCAACGGGGAAAATGTCGACAAACATTCTCAACGCGCCCTTGAGCACACGTCCGCCCTTGTCCGAATACAACGACCTGGTCTCAACGTGTTCGGGCACCAGATTGATTTGTCGTAAAACGAACAGAGCGATTGTTTCCAGGGGTGTTCCGATGATTGCTCGCCGATTGGTGTTTCGCAAATCTGGCACATTTGGCGTTTTTTCTATCTCGGGTTTCGGTTTTTCGACAACTTTTTTCGTTTTGCGTTCTCGCTCTTTTTTCGATTTCTCAATTTCGAGTTCGAGCTCTTCGGCGGATTTTTTGTTGGGTGGCTCATTTTCGTCGTCCGAATCTTTTCCAGCCGATTCTCGTTGTGCGCCAATCATTGTTTGTTCTTCTCTGAATCGAAACATTTTTTTTTCGAATTTAAAATACAGTAGTTTTGAGATTCTAAATGTTACCAAAGGCTTTTACAAGTAAAAAAATGGAGTAGAAATTAAAATTTTTTTCTAGAAAACACGTAACATGCCGATTTTTCGAAATTTGATTTTTTTTTTGACGCCAAAAATTGTTTACCCTCATAATAGGTCTAGCCTGCTCATTCCCCAAAAATGGGAAAAGGTCACACCTCTTGTTATTTATAATAATGTTATCTTTACTATAACAACAACAACATATGGTGACCTTTTCGCACATCATAAAAAAAATCCAATCATCTTTGTGTCGCCCGGGTTACTGTATTTGCATTTTTGAAAACTTGGAAAACGTGCGAAAAAATTGCAATTTTTATGGCAATCATACATCAAATTTTCAGAAATATCAAACATTTTTTGGGGTCACCAACTTCTAAACCAAAAAATGCATGCTGTCCGGTTTTTTTTTCTAAAAATTTCTCATTTCAAAATCATTTCAAACTT
Source organism: Caenorhabditis sp. 8 KK-2011 (assembly GCA_963572245.1). NCBI lineage: Eukaryota > Metazoa > Nematoda > Chromadorea > Rhabditida > Rhabditidae > Caenorhabditis > Caenorhabditis sp. 8 KK-2011. The sequence goes on along the minus strand of OY751546.1, from coordinate 1,099,934 downwards.
TAGCGTGAAATAAGTCCCGCCCATTTTTGTCTGCGGCATGTCTGCGGCATTTGTCTGCGGCACTAATTTTCGGGCATTTTTCCTAAAATTTTCACAATTTTTGGTAAAAAATTTGAAAAAACGTGAAAAATTTTGCATTTTTCTGGCGTCATCCACAAAGACAAACATTTTTCCGAGTTCAAAACCCACCTCTCAATCATCTCAACAACCTCACTCCACCAAAACGTCACACCATACACCATCAATCCCACCTCCACCTCATTCTTCGCATTTTTGCGCTCCAACAACTTCGGCGCCGGCAACATCATTCGAATACAATAGGCTTTGAGAATTTCCATCGGTGTCAACTGATCACGCCACTGCATCTCACCTTGAACCGTGTATTGTGAGCTGAGTCCGCTGGTGGCTCGCCATTTGGTGAGTAGTCGATTTTCGAGATCAATTGTCGTCGAACCAATCTCCTTGTCGGCTAGGAAAGTGCATTTATCCTTGATGGATATCGTCAAATCTTTCTCCAACGGTATCGTAATGTTCATCTCGATAAGCTCGCCGTAAATCGGATCGCAATTCTCCGACTTATAATTCTTCTTCATATTGCTCTTGACCTTACCACACCGTGCAGTGACGTACGAGTCAACTCGCCCGTTCTTCGAATTCGACGTCAGACCCTTCGCCTCAATCACATACACTCGAACCAGACATTTGACTGGTCCGAGAAAATCGACAGACGGGTTCATTGTGTTGATCGGCTGATCTTTGCGAAGTTTTGTGATGAGGAGACGACATTTCAGCTCGCCAGCTTTCTCCTTCTCTTCGGGGTCGTCGAAATCGCTTTTTGCATTTTTCACAAATGTCATAGTGTCCAAAAAATCGCCAAAGTTATTGTAGCCGTTCATCTCTTCCAGACAACGATTGAACACTTTCAAATATTCCATCCCCGATCTGAAAAAAAACAAATTTCTATTTTTTTTAAACACAAATCTGTCATAAGAGGTGGATTCTGAATCAGGCCAAAACATGAAAAACGTGTCTGAATCGGACCAGAGTCAGAAAATCGGAAAAAAAAAACTCACTCCGGATAACCTGGCGATCGATGAAACTGCGACATCGAGGCATAGTAACGACTCCACCAATCAAGTGGCACCAATTGATCCTTCCCCAACACCGCCCGTCTCTTCATATTCATCAGTTTTTGGTGTTCCTCTTCGATCGCCTCGTTGAACAGTTCAAAGTTCTCCTCGTCTCGTCGTTTCGTCAGATCTTCTTTTCGAATAATGTGCGATACATATTTATGAAGATCCGAGATGAGAAGAGTTCCGACAAGCGGTCGTCGTCGAAACGCTCGCGCGTCGTACAAATTCACAACGAATGGCGGTGAAAGTTCGAGCGCTGACGGCAACGCGACTTCAGCGAACGAGATCATCGGTTCGGGGAAATTCGGATTTTTTCGCACGTCCTTGATGGGATCCAACGAGAATTCTTGATCGCCAATCGTCAAGTCGACGAATGGTCGATGGACCGAGAGAAGTTGATGTTTTCGAAGATTTCGTACACCCCAGCAAAGGAATTGAACGTGATATTTGTCAAATTGTGGGCGGAGCTCGGGTGGAATTTCGAGACGATCTCTGCAAAACATTTTTTTGGTTTTGCGACATTTCGAAACCGCACAAAATTGTGCTCAACTTTGTGATGCATCCCGCGAGATGTCGTTTATTGATTGTTTTTTTCCGCTTTTTGATAATTTTTAAAAATCAATTTTCAGAAAATTCTAACATTTTTGGTGTCACTAACTTTTGAACCAAAAAATTGCATGTTTTCAGGTTTTTTTTTTGAAAATTTCAATTTTTATTGACAAATTCCTCATTTCACAAATATTTTTCAAACTTTATCGTGAAATAAGCCCCGCCCATTTTTGTCTGCGGCATGTATTTTTGCCAAAATTTTACTTTTGAGAAAAAACTCTCCAGAAAGATTAACGCGTCCTTTTTATGATGAGAAAAATGTGTGACTCATATCCCGCGAGATGTCGGTACACACACAATTATTGATTTTTTCACTCACGAAAAAAAGAAAAAAAAACTCACTTATAGTTGAATTTTCCTTGTGGTTCTAACGGTAAACAATCCTTGTTGTCAGTCAATTCGAAAAGTTCAAAACACGCCAACACAGCTCCTCTGAAAACAAGAAAAACCTTTTTTGCCCCTAGAAAAACCACAAACCTAGTTTTTCCCTTGGGAAACCTCAACGGATACCAAAGCGGATTGGCACGCGAATCAGTGTTGGAACAAATGACAGTGGGCGGAGTTTGAAAAATGCCCAAATTCACTTCCGAACTGCCATTTGGCGACTCGCCAACAACCTCAACCAGCACAACAGGCGGATTGTGCATAATTTCCCGAGTTCCACCAGCAATCAGGACCGATTTGAACATGACCGTCTCATTCCAAATCGGATTTTGCGAATTGTCAACGAGCAACGTTTGTTGACAATGATTGGCGAATGTGATGCGAACGAATGCGCGCGCCGAATTTTTGACAATCGGCATCAAATCTTTCGCCCACATTATATAGCAGCGAAGTTGCCATTTTGCTGTGACAAGTTGATATTCGTAGAGACGATATTCGATTTGTTCATCATCGTTGTTGGCGGCGGCGGCGTCTTTTTCAACTTCGATAATGTAGCGACGACGACGAACTGTGTCGCGTGTGTCGCAATCATCGTGGAATGGACCACTACGTTTCACCGAATACTCCCAATTTGTGTCTTCTGGAAAACAGCGATTTCAGACAGTAATAGGCTTATTCACATGAAAAATGTCGAAAAACTCCCATTTTTTCGAAGTTTCTCGACATTTTTTGTATAAACAAAAATTTTAGGAAATTTTCCCCCCTCAAAAAATCACTCACCCAACGACTCCTGATACGCTTTGAAATCCTCGTGCTCTTTTCGATACGACTCCAATTTTCGCGATCGTTTCACACATCGTCGCCGATATTTGTGATGCGGTTTGACTTCGCGATCCACAGTCACACCGTCGCCAAAGAACACGCCGTTCGTCGTGTAGACCCAGCCGTTTTTGTCGCCATTGTTGCGCAATTTGTCCGCCATCCATTTCGACATTTCCCAACCTTGCATCGGTTTTTTCATGTCCGCCTCGGAGACTTGATAGCCATAGTAGTCGGTGAATTGATAGGCCGTCCATCTGTCAATAAACATTATTTCTCACTTGTTCTTATGGGGTATGTCAGTTAACAAAATGTATGTTGACAAATTGAAAAAAGGAATACAGCAAGAACTCAAAGTTAAACCCCCCCTAGTAGGTTCACCCTTTATCAAAAAAAGAACAAAGAGAAAAAAACGATCAAAGTGAACGACACAAGAAAAAACAATATTGTGAAACTAAGAAAACTGAGGAAAAAAAGGAAGAATGAATGAATGAATGATTGAGCACAGAGAGGCACACATTGGCTGTCGACTCCGCCCCTTTTTGCATGCACGCGGCGTGGGTTGTAAAAAGGGGCGGAGTCGACGGTCTGTGTCTATACCGCGTGGTGCTCATTCATTCTCAGTTTTCTAATATAAAACATTTTCGATTTGTGCAATTGCGCGTCAAATTAGTGTGTTGCAAACAACTAAAATGACGCGAAACTGCACATTTTTTTGTTTTTTGATAAAAATTGTCTAAATGAAAAAAACGAAAAAAGTAAAATAACTTACTCTCCATTTTCTCCTCGTTTTTGCACCTCATACGCCTTGTCGTGCATCGTTTGTCTACCACAATTCGACATCCACATATCGTGCGTGTTCATCACCAACCATTGTCCCTTTAATAATAATAACATGATTTTCCGCAGATTTTTAGCATTTTCAATAAAATTAAAAAAAAACCAGCTCACCACACTTTTCCACGCCTCATTCGGTGTCGGCACTGTCGCCGAGTCTTGCCAATTTCCAGTCACAAACAGCTTCGTGTCACTTCTCGGCTTCCACGCCAACGTCAACGATCTCGTCTGCACCTCGTACATATCCATAAAGTAGCGAATTTCGGCCGGCTCGACGTGCTCCTTCCACTTTTCCGCGTTCTCCGTTCGCCCGAACCACATGGTGGCGTGAAGGACGGCGACGAATTCCTCTTTTCGATTTTTCTGATCAAACAGCGTGGGCCATTGAATGTTGATGGCTCGTCGGCGACCGCACCATTCGCCGCTGCGCACCTCGTTGTCCGATTGATACACTTCGGAGATGGGCACTTTTGCGAAACCGATGAGTTTGCCGAATGAGAGCATTTTGATGACGATGGGTGGGAGCGAGATTTGCACATCGTCGGCCATCTCTTTCGCCAAGTTTCTCATTCGAAGCATCATTCGGAGGAGTTTTGAGTCAACCTGAATTTTCAGAATTTTTTTTTCAATTTTTTCGGGCCGAAATGGGAGAATGACAAAAATTTTTCGAGAAATCCCGAACATACCTCATCTTCAGAATAATCCACATCAAACACTTCACCAGTCAACATCTCCTTCAGTTTGACAATTTGTCGTCGTCTCGCCTGCAACCAACACGTGTCCAAATTGTTTCGTCTCGAAAATTTGACATTTTCCAAAAACCTCGCTCCCGCCTCAATCATTTGTTGCAAATTGTCAATCGTCTCACAGCCCAACGAGGCGACATGATCCAACGATGCTCCGTTTCCGGTGCGCAACACTTCCCAAATCATTCGATCCAACATGTTCGACATTTTCATCAGCGAATTCGACAGCTCGACACGATAGTCGACGTTCTCGAAATAGCACTTGACTTGCGTCATTGTTCGCAGGTTTCCCCATGGCATTGCGAAATATTTGCATCCGTCCCAGTTGGGCATTGCGGCAACTGTTGAGCTGGAGCAGAAGCGATTGTCGAGATCGAAACTGCCGAATGGACCGATTGAGATGAGGATTTGAATGGCGTCCGAGGCGAATAATGGGTTGATCATGTTGAGGGCCGACATTGAGCAAAATGTGGTGTAACGGCGGACAGATTTCTGGAAATTAGAGTTGCTTAAAGGAGGGGGGTAAGGAAAAAGGAAAAAAGAGCACCCAAAGTATAGCAGAAAATGACTAGGAAAAAAGTTACAACTCGTCAAAGTCTGACGAAATCGAAAAAAAAAACAAAAAGAAAAAACGATTAAAGTGAGCGAGACAAAAAAAAACACAATATTGTAAAACTAAGAAAAAAGAAAGAAAGAATGAATGAATGAATGATTGAGCACAAAGAGGCATACACACATTGGCTGTCGACCCCGCCCCTTTTTAGCATGCACGCGGCGTGGGTTGTAAAAGTGGGCGGAGTCGACGGTCTGTGTCTATACCGCGTGGTGCTCATTCATTCATTCTTCACTTTTTTCTCAGTTTTCTAATATAGTTGTCTTTCTTTCTTGTCTCGTTTGTTCTGACTCTGTTTTCTTCTCATTTCCATTTCTCTCATCAGTCAAAAGTTATACCCAATTATGGTTTTCTCCATTCTTTTTTATCAAAAATATAACATTTCTCAACATTTTCTACCTAAAAAATTGATCTAGACTTTTTTTTGGCATTTTGAAAACTTGAAAATAAATTTTTTTTTTTTGTAAAAATAACAAAGAACTTGAAGTTTATACTTTTCCTCAAGATTTTTGGGAGAATTTTTTGAACTCAAACATTTCGATTTAAACTTTATCGAGAGCCCACGAAAATTTCAAAAATGGGAACTCATTTCTTCAATGTTTAGTTTCCATTTATCGTTATTATAACATAGCGAAACTACAAACCCTATTTTCTAGTTTTACACAGTGCCTCGTTGTCTGCCCATCCTTTCTATGTAAAAAAAAAGGTCCCTGCCAAAAAAAGACGCCGCGTGGGTCAGAGAAGGAGAGAGATGGCGTCTATCTCTCTATCATTGACACCTCTTCCGGTGACCATTCATTCATCTTTTTATTATTGGTTTGTTTTTTGCTCTTATCCCTTTCTTCTCTCTCGCTCTCTTCTTTTTGTATACTCTATCTTTTTATTAGAGATAGGCGGGGTCGAACATCAATGTGTCTTCTTATGCTCATTTATTCTTATTATTACTTCTTTTTTTTATGTTTATTCATTTCTATCGTTCTGATTAACTTCTTCTAATGTTTCATTATTATTCTTGTTTATTCTTACTTTCTAGATTAAATTTCTTTTACCAATATTTTTTTGGATTTTTGTTTTACTTTTTGTTATTTTTTTGAATTTCAGGTAATTCGAATTTGGACCATGATTAAACGACGACAACGAATGCCAATATCAAGCCGAGGCAACCAACGTGGCGGTTGCTCTAGACGCGTTAAAAACCACCTCGGATCGTTTCAATAGCTGATCAGTCTATTGACGTTGGTTAGTAATGTTCATTCTAATGGTGAACCAAGTGCTAGGCGGCCCGTTCGCGTGCCGTTTTACAGCCCGCTCGCGGGTTGTTCATAGCCTATCAGTCTAATCAATTGTTCAATAGAAATGTTCGTGCTACTATTGCGAACCAAGTGCTAGACGATCCCCCGCAAGCCGCTAGACGGAAGCGGGCCATGAATTGGGTTGATCGGTTTAGTGCCTCGCCTTCTTACTATCTACTCACTCGTTGAGTAGTAATGTACAGTCGATGATACGCTCTCGTACTGAACCAAGTGCTAAACGGAGAGCCTTATTTCTCCGTTTCTAGGGAAGGGGGGCCCTGGCCCGCAGGCTCAGACGACCTTTCTGAGGTTGTTGCTCACGCCAAACCCAAGGACGATCTCGCATGGGCGGGGTCGGACTTTTCGGGGTTTTTTTCGAATGACTTGTCATTCTATCAACTTGCTGCTGGTGCTGCTGCTGCTGACATCTATCAACCTGCTGATGCTGCTGCTGCTGACATCGATTCAATGCGTGCTTCTTCTGTCTCATATGGTTTTTCTCTTTTCCACTCATAATATTCATGTTTTCAGGTCGATTCAACAATGCGTTTTGCCGTTTTTTGGTGCCAATTCGAGCAAAGGGTCAGTATCAATTCACTAACCTCCCACAATAGGACGGATCGGGCGATGTCTTATGACATCAGGAAAGACGAACCCACGACTTGGTGAGTTTTAACAAATTCTAAATCTCATCAATCATCTTTTTTTCCAGGTTCAATTGCTTGATTACAATACATTCAATTGTGCCTCGTCCAACCAAGCAAAACAGGTAACTTATTAGTAAATGCCTCCAATGTTTCTTGGTATTAATTAAAATACCATATTTCAATGCTGCGTTAACATATCAATTGATATGTTAACGTATAATCAAAACCTATCAAATAGTTGTTCAAAACTATTTGGTACCCACTTTCGGACTGACTTCACAAAGCCCAGTGCAACCATCTTTGTTGCACACACGAGCTGTCAACAAAGATGATTTCACTGGGGAACCCGGATCCTTTGCAGAAGGTGGCCCCGGGGTGAAGGGGAAGCTGTGATGAGGAAAGAGAGTGGGATATTCTCAGACTATTTTCTTGAATTATGCATTCACTAATAAGTTATCCGAATAGTTTGGGGGTGAGATCCGTGGTGAATGAGAGATGACGCCAGTCACTGTCAAATGGTGACTGGTGGATGGGTGGGCTCGCTGAGCAACGAAGGACGAAGAAGGTTGGTTTGCAAAAATATTCTAGATGATTACGAAATGACGTTTTTTTCAGAAGATCAACAAATTGGACAAGAAGATCAGACAACAGCATCTGACAACAACATCTGACAACGACATCGAACAACATCATTGGTCATACAGTTAGTTTATTAATTTTGTTTGACAGGTATTCTAGATCTGGAACGAGCAGTGCCAAAGAAAACAACATGGTTCGACAACATTGGGTTCGTTTTGAAATATTCTAGGTGATAACAAATAAAAATCATCTTCAGACGACAACACGGCGACAATCTAGACAAAGGATCAACTACATCGATCCGAATGGAAATGGTACGACAATCGACTATGAATATGTGGAGATGGGTGAACAATGGAAACGGATCGACGTCAACGACAACTCAGATGGAACAACAACATTTATCGATGTGGAGAGATATCGAAGGACTACAACGACACAAATCAATAATGAGATATATGGACAACAACACTAATCAATATTAAAAAGGATGGACGACGACAACACTTCTCAATATGTAATTGGATCGACGACGACAAAACTAATCAATAATAAGACGGATGGACGACAACTAATCAATATTGGAATGGAAGAACTACAAGGACACGAATCAAATAACGACAACTAAGAAAAAAAAATTTGCCAAGCCATGGAACAACGAACATCAATTTGGAACCAATTAGGAACAAGAGCCGAGGAGGATCGATTGACAGATTAGTTTAAAAAAGTGGAAATTAAGAGCAAAAAAGGCGCGCAGATTTTTTCTATTTTTCCAATTTTATTTTTAATTTTTTAAATGTTGTGTTGTTTTTTTTTTGCCTAGATCACCTTGGACAACGGCGATTGGAGAGGTATAGTTTGAGGAAAGTTTAAAAACTAATCTTAATTTTTTTTAAAGAAAGTGATATGGATCGTATGTGGTGATGGCAGAAGCAGCTTTTTCTCATTTTCCAGTTTTTTCTACTTCTTAGGTTTATCTGTTTTCTCTAGAGAGCTCTCTTTCTTAGTTTTACGTTTTACCTAGGTTTCCATCTATCAGAACGTTCCGTCGTTCTCTAGTTTTGTTCTCATTATTTCCACCCGTCTACGATCTGAATCCGGAGACCTGTCTCAAGCTCAATAGGGGTTTTGGAGAAGGTGATGGGTTCGGATCCCCCTGACTAGCGTCCGCGATGGAGTGGGAGGGGGCCTTGTCAAAAGGTTGGCCTCACCGTGGCGACAAGGTGGTAGGAGCAGAAGGTGCCCAGAAACGCCGGTAACTTCTGCTCTGAGCCAACAACCGTAGTTAAGCCGCCCCTCTCAAAATGGTAAGTGTAGGGGTTGAGAGAGAAAACTGGAAAAATGAGAAAAAGCATACTTCCTCATCACTGCGAGAAAGGTTGGTTTTTTTTGTTGTTAGAAAATCACAAAATTTCCAGAATCTACTAGCGACAACGACCAGACTACATGGCACAAGGACTTTAATTTTTCTGCTTTTTTTGTTGTTGTATGAATTGTTCGAAAATTATGAAAATGAAGAACCCATTTCTTACCATAAAACTTTCAGCCTCCTTTATCGACGAATGATCAAGGAAGAGACGTTGTGACACCGATTCATCCATATACTCCACACAATCGATTGACAAGAAGAGTCGTGACACAAATCGGCAACCATCTTCTTGGCGAGCTGTTGAACCTGCGAGCAAGTTAATTGACAAATTACAGTACTTTTTTTCTAGATAGTATCCAAAATCGAATGGGTAACATGCGCTCTATTGATAATTTTTTACTCGAATCAGAAGACTTTCTGATGTTTCGAGAAACTTTTCAGACGCGTAGAATCAGTTTCTGATATCAAAAATTTCCCAAAATCTCTTCTGAACTGAGTAAAGATGCCATTATCAATAGAGCGCATGTTACCCATTCGATTTTGGACATTTATTAATTGTAATTATACCTTTAACAAACCAATTAAACCTTGTGCTTCTTTCACAATCAAACAAATTCAGATACGCAGGTCCAAACGTTGGCAAAAATCCCTCCTCCCCTGGCTCATAAATTCTCTTCATCGGAATGACAGCCTTCCCCACACATTGGGCCTTCTTTTTACCCTTTTTCGACATCAAACTAATCGATATTTGTGAGATAACACTCGGCCATTGGATTGGAAGATAAACTTCCTGATCGAAAATGATGTCAGCGAAATTTTGCTTCGAATCAATGTTGGCGACTTCGAGCGTCGTTTCTGCTTTTTCGTTACCACATTGTACGAGAAGATAGAATTTTTGAGATTTTTTTGACTTTTTTTCGGCTGCCAATTTTCGAAGCATCATTTCGATGCTGAATAGGCGGATCTGGAAAAAAGTGTATTTTTTCCAGATAATTGAGATGCCTAAAAGGAGAAAAAGTACCGTGACATTTCCTAGAAAAATATGATTTTCTCTCAAATTTTCAGCTATTTTTCTCTATTTTTTTTTTTGTTTTTTGTCCTTAGCTGACATTTTTTGATCAAAAATAATTGGTCAAGCATTGGAGAAAAGGTCACACCTGTTGTTGTTGTTTATGGTTATCAATACTACAATAACAACAGATGTGACCTAATTAGACCTTTTTCACACCTCATAAAACTTGAGCATTCTATGTGCCGCCTTTGATCCCTTCCCCTCAAAAGGGAAAAGGTCACACCTGTTGTTGTTTATGATGATGTTATCTATAACAATAACAACAACAACAACAACAACAACATATGGAGGTATTAAACCTAATGGAGGTATTGGAGGAGTTTAATACCTAATGGAGGTATTAAACTCCTGTTAGGTCAGGTATAAAACATTTTCTGAAAATTTTTTAACTACCTTCAAAGTATAATCACTTAAATGAGCACCACTCCAAATTTCCTCAGTTCCATCGTCATCAATCATTTGTGGCGGTGTTTCGTCCATTCGATATACACAAATGGAAATCTTCAAAAATCCGCAATTTTCGCGAGCGTAATCATCATTCTCCTCTTCTCCGCCGTCGTCCGAATCGATTCCCAATGCCACCCATTTCGAAATCACCGATTTGTTCGTCAAATGTATCACCTCAGAAAGATGACAAGAGAAATCGCCGATCGACTGTTCGCCCGTCAATTTTGGTCGTGCCAATTTTATTGTCAACTGATTGTCGGCCAATTTTTCGAGGCTTTGTTTTTTGGTGGTAAAAAGAATATTTTGTCGCCATTTTGGGATGACATGAGTGACTGTTCGAGTCATTTTCGATTTGCCGTCAAGAATCACACGAACTCGCGACGAACCGCCTGTATCAATGTCTTTTGCTTCGATGATTCTAACAAGAACATTCCAAATTGCAGGTTTACTTGTGTCAACGAATCGTGTCTTGCCAAAATTGCGGTCTTTGTGCATTCTCATCTCATCGTCTGAGTCGTCGTCTTGTGAACGATGACTCCTGCCGGTTTGTTGAGAGGGGGAGGATGTGTCTTTTGATTCGACAGACGATTTTGATGGGCTTTTTGATGTGGAGACATGTTTTGATGCTGAAGAAGAGCCCGATGAAGAGGCGTGAGCATCAGATGATGAATCGTGTTTTGTTTTTCGTTGATCATGATCAACATCCTGTAATATAAACTATTCTTTTATCATACATCAAAAATAGGCGGGGTCAATGAAAAAATAGGCTCCGCTGTCTGTGAGGCTCTTGATTTTGCTAGCATGATCTAGAAAAATTGGCTTTAGATTCAAAAACACACTGAAATTGAAAGAAATTTTTTGGGCGCCCAAAATAAGAAAATAAAAATTTCAAACTTTTCATTGGTTTTCTCTTCCGCGGCCACTCAAAAAGTTCGGCCGCACATGCGGACACTTGAAAAATATTATAAATTAGCCAAAAGCCATTGTTTCAGATGAACAGAATAAAAACACTATGATGATTTAACACAGAAAATTACACCACAAAAATATTTTTTCTAAATTTCAGTATGCAGTTGCTCACCGGTTCACTTGACGAGCTCCCCAAACTTCGACGCATTCGTTTTTTAGCTTTTTTGAATTTCTCTTTGATTTGCATCTCGAAATTTGTGCTGAATGAAGGGATATTATTTTTTTTTTTGGAAATCCAAAATTCCACATTTCACGTCACGTTTTATTATTAAATAACAATGAAAGGTCAACAATAAAATAACAAAAAAAACAACTACATTGGTTTGAAATTTCTGGATTGTTTGAGTTGGGCGATTCGTTTTTTGTCGTCTTCGAACTTTTTGAGCAAATCTTGAGCTTCTGAAAAAATAGAAATTTTTGGTGTCTCATCAATGTGGACTTACTTTGTTGCTTATCCTTTTTAGCTTGGAAAGTGTAAAATGCCAAGTCTAATTTTCTCTTCTTTGGATTTCCTAGTCCACCAATTAGAGGAACCTCTTCTCTTTTCAGTTTGACCGCCTTTGCTGCTTTTTTATTTCTGGTCACTGTAATCCATCCATCCTCATCCGGCTCAGAATACTTTCTCTTTGCTTCTCTTCTAGCATCAGCCAACTCCTGATCATATCGTTCAATATATGTTTCAGCCATTTCCTCAATTTGCTCCTCAGACGGGAAAAGTCGACGATATAAAGATGTTGCGTCTTTGAGAACACTGGGAAATTCAATTTGGACGAAATCCGAGGCCACATAAGGTCCAACACTCTGACATTTTTGAAGAATTTCGTCAACTGAATCAGGCTTCACAAAAGTGATTGAGATTGTTATTTGACCATTTGTGAGAGAACTATCTACAGCACTACTTCTTTGAACAAATGAATCTTCTACCTCGCAGCTTTGACTGATTTTTTTGATGAATGCCAACACGACTTCCTCAAAAATCAGGATTTTTTTTTTAAATAAATGAAAAACTCACTTCTCCTAGAAACGCTGGAACATTGGTCACAATAATACCATTGTCTTTCGATATATCTCTTTTGAGAAACAAATTACGTTCAGCGTTGAACTTTTCGCTAACACTGTACTTCAAAACGCGTAACGCATCTGGGTCGATTTTCTCTTCAACCAGTTTTCTTTTCAAAGATTGTTTCTTTTTTGCCATTTCTGAAAATAAAAATTTTTGCTGCAAAAAGAATTGAAAAAATAAATTATTTTGGGGTATACGGTAAGCGTTTTGCGGACTTGGTGTATGCAGAATTGAATACCGTAATTTATTTTTCAATTTTTTAATTTTCGATTTCCTGCTTTTCCATTTGAGTTTTTCGCTGTTTCTTGTTGTTTTACTTTTAATTTTGCTTCTAAAAAGACGAAAAGTTAGGTAGATTTACATATACAGAGCACCAATGTCGTTCTAATTACAAATAGTTCGAGAAATCGATCAATTTCCAAATATCTACTTTCAAAAGTATCACATTTCATCATAAAACACCTTGTTTTAGGGCGGACAAACAAGAGAGTTGACGCTGACAAAAGAGGAATGTTCGCTCTATTGAACCAGTAAAAATTCCCGGAAATAAAAAGTATTCGCCGTGAGACCTGTTTATTTTGTCTGCAACTCTCACGTTACATTTCTATTTTTTTTTTCTTTCATTTCTGCGTCTACCTCTCTCATTTGTCCCTCCTATAAGGGGACTAAAACAAGGTGAAAAGTGGAATATTATGTAGAATATTAAAGTAGGTGTTCAGTGAGCGTTTGAAACAAAATTTTTTCTGTTATCAGAACTGAATTTTTCACAGTGTATTCTTGAATTTCAATGTTTTCGCACACAGGTTTGTGGATTTGGTTCAAACCAAAGGAATATAATATATACCCATCAAAAGATTTATTTAAATGTACAGCGCAATATTATTTTTATACAATCACTGAGGTAGTTTGTCGAAGAACTTTCTGTAAAACTCGGTCTTTTCATTTTTTGTCATCCTTGATTTCGCCGAAGCCGCAGTTCCGAACGTCGGTGGCGCTCTTCGTCTATCAGAATACGGCCAATCCGGTTTCACATCATCACTATCGATTTTTCTGAAATCGAACGGGGACACCGGGTTGAACGCACTTCCATGAGCATAAGCGTAGGGTGATGTTCCTTGTTCGACAGCTCCTGAGAGTGGGAACCTAACACCAGCACCATTTTCACCAAGGGGCAATGGAAAATCTATTCCACCAATGAAGAAGGAATCGTCACCCTGTTCAACTTCCACTCCTACTCCAGCGTGGTGAACAAATGGGTTACAATATGGGGGTTTACATTTGATAGGTTCGTAACCGTAAGGAACTCGGCCGACAATAACTTCCTTAGCTTTCTCTGAAAATATCAGTTTAGCCGTATCTTGAAACTGATGAGAAACTTACTTCTAGCTTCTCTGAATGCTGGATTTTGCCCAAGAAGTGCCAAAGTTTCAGGCTTGATGTTCAAATGATTAGTCGGTCTTATTTGATAACCAACTTTTGCGTCCACATTAATATGACCAAAATAGAGATTTGAATCAACATCAAAATTTCCCCAACCAGGGATCGGAACAACCAAATCGCCAGCCAAACTCTAAATTTTTCTCTATTTTCACAGTTCTCAATTTTGTTAAATAACTTACAACTTTATTAGCTGGATTAATCTCTACTCCAGTGTTGAATTGATCAGTAAAAGGGAATAATGGAAAGTTGTCCGCTGTGACCAACGCAGGAAACATAGCCTGTGGTCCTTTGACCGGTATAACAAGCGGCTCATCGCCCCCATATTGTTGAGCATTGCCTAACTCACAAAGTCCAAGAAAAATAATCAGCAGTAAAAGTATCATGTGTGTTCGAAAAAAGAAAGTGATTAAAATCTCGATAAATCGTCTCTTTGTTTCAAAAAAAAAACGAGATTGTGATAGGAAGAAGAAGAAAGATAAAAGGTTTATTATCACGAACCCGTATTTCCAGGAGGAAAGATAACAAGGTTCAAATATTAATTGGGTCTTATTAGTGTGAAGAAAGTTGACGTCGAATAGTATCTTCTTCATCGCGTTTTTTAGATTTGAAGCCTGAAAATAGGAACATAGTTTTTTTTTGCCATTTCTTATACCTGGTGGCTCAACAGGTCCCATTCCATGTCCATACGTGATAACCAACGGGTCAGTTCCAACATTGACAGCTCCACTGATCGGGAAACGAACACCCACACCTGACGGAGCAAGAGGGATGGGGAAATCGAAACCTCCGTCGAATAGATAATCATCTCCCGGCTCAATATCCAAACCGAGTCCCAAGTTATGAACAAATGGGTTACACATGGGAGGACGACATCTAACGGGGACGAAATTACCAGGCAGAACGGCCACCGGTATTGATGGAACGTTTTCTGAAAAGGAAAATATTTTACGCTAATAAATCGCGTGATAAATCCTACCTCGCGACTGTTGAAACGTTCCATCTCTAGCCAACGCGGCAATCGTGTCACCAGAAATACCAAGAACATTAGTCGGCGCGTTCAAACTTCCGAAACCGACGCGAGTATTCGGGCGACCCACTTTCACTCCTCCCTTATAATCCCACATTCCCCAGCCCATGAGGGGAACGTTGAGATTTCCATCAACTGTGACACGTGTACCCGGATTCACGTCCAATCCGTTGCTGAATTGACTGTGAAATGGGAAAAGAGGTGTTAGTGACGATGCGTCGCGGCCAGGATTCGGCTGAAATATATGGAAGGCTTAGCATTCTTGGAAAGTTTTGAACTAACCTGATAGAACGGTGGTAGATTATAATCCTCAGCTCTTGGTTTGAATGGCGCCGGATTTGGTGGATAAGCCTGCCTCTTAACGCGATAAAAATTCGATTGCGCATAAGATAATGCCACTATCACAGTGACCAGCAACAATGGTTTTGCCAAAATCATTGCTTTTGCGCAATGATTCCGAATCTCATCATCGTTTTATGGTGAAATTTTGATGTAACAACCTGTTCTCCGTGTTTCGAGAGAAGAACTGGATAGTGATCAGCAGGGTGAATTTTGAGGATAACGGATGTTATCATGTTTTGCGTAATACTTATTGCGCTTACGAAATTTGATCGAGAAACGTATCCCGGTGAAAACAGAAAATTCCACGGAGCACATTTCAAAACACTAAAAATATACAGCAATTTTTCAAGATTTTTTTCGTGAAAAATCACAAAGGACATTCTGAAAACATACTTATGCGATGTGCAACGTGACCTTGTTTTTTCCAAAAAAATGTGCAACATTTTTTATTGATTTTTCACGTTTTTCAATAGAAAAAGTTGCTAATTTTTTTTGGAAAAAACAAGGTCACGTTGCACATAATTGTGGAAAAGAGCTCAAAGTTATACCTATCAAGAGTTACACGAAAAAAATAATGAAGAAAACTGACTAAAAAGCATGCAAAAAAGGACAACAATATTTATGGTCCCAAAATGAAGACAACTTAGATGATGAGTGCAAAAACAAGCAGAAGAAAAAAACGACACAAGAAAAAAACAATATTAGAAAACTGAGAAGAAAGGTAAAGAATGAATGAATGAATGAGCACCTGGCGGTATAGAGAGAGACCGTTGACCCCGCCCCTTTTATGCACGCTGCAGGTGTGGAAGGTGTGAAAAGTGGGCGGGGTCAACGGTCTCTCTCTATACCTCACAGTGCCTATTCATTTATTCATTATTCACCTTTTGCTCAGTTTTCTTTCTTTCTTGTCTTGTTCTTTTTCTTCTTGTTTTTTTTTTGTTTAACACTCTTCATGTCTTCAATTTCTGACCATAAATCCATATTAGCTCCCTTTTCTAAGCTTTTAGTCTTTTGATAGAGGGTAAAACTTTGAGGTCTTTATCCCAAATATGATATAAGACCATAAGGAGCCCCTATTTTTGACCGCCCGAAAAACAAAAAATTCCACCTCTCAGAAAAATTGTTTTTTTTTTCATCATTTTTTGCCTCCTCTTCTCTTTTCCGCTCATCCTACCAATATGTCATTTTCTTCTCCAATATTATGCAATCTTACTCAAGAAAGATTACCCTCTTATGTTTGCTTCATTTCTCTTCAAAATTTCCATTTTTTTCCTCATTCTGCAATTTTTTCAGGGTAAAAATGGTTACTACACGACAACTTGTACTACAAGGTGATTCAAAATCAGCTCCATATGCGACTATTTTGGCTCTGGCTGCTGGCGGTCACTCAATCGAAAAATCGATCGTTTTGAAAGAAGGAGTTCAATTGACTCTGAATTTGTGAGTGTTTTGGGATATATATCAAAATATTGGTTTTTTTATCTATAGGGATGGTGAGAAAATCACCAATGACGTCACAATTGCTCGAACAATTGCTCAAAGTTCGAAAAATGCCTATGAATTGCTCGGCAAAGAGTTCGCCGACTTTGCGAAAATTGATGAGATCTTGAACATTTGCGAAAATATTGCGGCGAAATCGATTTCTCCTGAAACACTTCTCTCTGTTGATCCACTAGCCGGACCACTTAACTTGGCGGATATTGCAATTTTTTCGATCGCCCATAATCATGAGAAATTGAAAAATAAGCTCGGTGGAGTCATTGAGAAAGTATTGGGAGACGCAAGATTGGCTGCTGCTCACAATGTTGTTGGAATCTATAAGGTGGCTGTTGCGAAATCACAGGTAAGATTTTTTCCTCTGAAGCTTCCTAGGGCCGTATTTTTGAGTCTCAAAAATTATTTCTATATTATTGTTCATACCTGGCTTAAGAGGAGTAAAAGTACCGTGACATTTTCTAAAAAAATATGATTTTCTATCAAATTTTCACCAATTTTTCTCCATTTTTTCGTTCTTTGTCCTTATGTCACATTTTTTGATCAATAATAATTAGTCAAGCATTGGAGAAAAGGTCACACCTGTTGTTGTTATTTATGATGTTATCCATACTACAATAACAACAGATGTGACCTAATTAGACCTGTTCACACCTCATAAAATTTACTTTGTTTGTGCCGCCTGGATTACTGTACAACAGGCTTGGTCGGAGCCCATACCTGTCCTAAGAGGGGAAAAAGCACCGTGTCATTTTTTTTGGTCGAAAATTCACAGCGACATTTTCAAGAAAAATCACAAATTTTGAGCTATTTTTTCTGTTTTTCGGGTAGCTATTCACAATGAAAAAAAACTTTCCTCCCAAGGTTTGCACAGTGACAAAATTTTTGAGAAATTTTGGTACCCTCTTAGGTCAGGTGTGTCGGGATATTATCAAGAAATGTTTTTCAGGCAGAAAAACCAGCCAAGGAGAAGAAAAAAGATGAAGGAAAGTTTGTCGATCTACCAGGAGCCGAAAAAGGAAAAGTTGTTGTTCGTTTCCCACCGGAAGCATCTGGCTATCTTCACATTGGACACGCCAAAGCCGCGCTCCTCAATCAATACTATCAACAAGAATTTGATGGTCAACTCATTATGCGGTTCGACGATACAAACCCGGCTAAGGAAAATGCTCATTTCGAACACGTCATCAAAGAAGATCTGAAATTGTTGAACATCATTCCCGATCGTTGGACCCACTCATCCGATCATTTCGAGCTTCTCCTCGAAATGTGCGAAAAATTATTGAAAGAAGAGAAGGCCTACGTTGACGACACCGACACGGAGACGATGCGAAATGAGCGAGAAGCTCGACAAGATAGTAAGAATCGCAACAATTCGGCGGAGAAAAATCTGAAATTGTGGAACGAGATGAAAGAGGGAACAGCGAAGGGGTTGACGTGTTGTGTGCGCATCAAAATTGATATGAAATCGAATAATGGAGCGATGAGAGATCCGACGATTTATCGGTGCAAACCGGAAGAACATGTGAGAACTGGGCTGAAATATAAGTGAGTTTTTGAAAATCAGAAAAAAAATTTGGCATCAAAATTGCAAATTTCACGTGTATTTTTTTCATACATCATATCGTCCGCATTTTGATGCGGGGGGTCACTAACTTTAAAAAATAAATTTTCAGAAAAATGCGAAAATTTTCTGGGTTCACTAACTTTTAAACAAAAACATTTTGAATTTTTTCAAGTTTTTTCGGATTTTTTTTCTGAAAATTTCGAGTTTCATTGAAAAAATCCTTATTTCACAAATTTTTTGAAATTTGAGCGTGAAAACTTTTGTCTGAAGCATGTAAGGTCACTAACTTCCCAAACTTTTTTTCTGAAATTTTCACAATTTTTGGTAGGGTCACTAACTTTCCGGAAATAGTAAAGCGCCCTTTTATGATGTATGATTTTTTTAAATTTATTCACGCGGCAAAATTTTCAATAAAAATCCATCAAACTTCAGAGTTTATCCAACATACGACTTCACGTGCCCCATTGTCGACAGTATCGAAGGTGTAACCCATGCATTGAGAACTACTGAATATCATGATCGGTAAGATTTTTCACTTCAAAAAAAACTCTACATTTTTCACCAAAATTTCAGTGACGATCAATATTACTTCATCTGTGATGCTCTCGGTCTTCGCCGCCCTTACATTTGGGAATATGCTCGTTTGAACATGACAAACACTGTGATGAGCAAACGTAAATTGACGTGGTTTGTTGATGAGTCGCACGTCGAAGGATGGGATGATCCGCGTCTGCCGACAGTTCGAGGAGTTATGCGAAGAGGTCTGACGGTCGAAGGGTTGAAACAGTTCATTGTTGCGCAAGGAGGTTCGAGAAGTGTTGTGATGATGGAATGGGATAAGATTTGGGCGTTCAACAAAAAGGTTGGAATTTTATTGAATATTTATTTCGTAATGTTTCGCTGATGAAAAGTGGTCCAGACCTTGTATAACCTACTAGTTCCACTTTTTGGAAAAGGAAAAGTGGTCCAGACCTTGTATTTCCACTTTTTAGAACTGGAAAAGTGGTCCAGACTTTGTATTTCCACTTTTTAAAAAAGGAAAAGTGGTCCGGACTTTGTATAACCTACTAAGTTCCACTTTTTCGAAGATGTAAAATCTATAAGATCACTTGATTTCATCCTAAAACTCTTGGAAACTTATAGATTTTTATCAACAACAAAACAACGTTTTTCAGGTTATCGATCCAGTTGCTCCAAGATACACGGCTTTGGACACGTCATCTCCGTTAGTGACCGTTGAGCTCACTGACAATGTCAATGACGAAGTTGCCAGCGTCGCACTTCACCCGAAAAACGCTGATATCGGCAACAAAAACATTCACCGTGGCAAACAGATTCTTCTCGAGCAAGTTGATGCGACCGCGTTGAAAGAAGGAGAAATTGTGACGTTTGTCAATTGGGGAAATCTGAAAATCAATAAAATCACCAAGAAAGGAAGTGTGATCCACGGCATCAGTGCAACCCTTCAATTGGAAAATAAGGATTATAAGAAAACCACCAAAGTTACCTGGATTGGTCAAACAAAGAGTGGTGCTACTATTCCGGTTGTAACTGCTGATTATGATCATATCATCAGTAAGGCGATTGTTGGAAAAGACGAAGATTGGAAACAATTTATCAACTACGATTCGGTGGTATGAATTGAGCTATAAAATTCATGTTTGAAAGTTTTTACTTTTCAGAAATACACACAAATGGTTGGTGAGCCAGCCATTCGAAACTTGAGAAAAGGAGAGATTATTCAAATCCAACGGAAAGGCTTCTATATTGTCGATCAGGCGTACAACCCGAAAAGTGAATTGAGTGGTGTTGAGACGCCACTTTTGCTTGTCGCTATTCCGGATGGTCATTCTACTGTGTCGGCGGCAACGAAAGACGCGCCGAAAACAACAACGGCTGCTGGTGGTGAGTTGTGAATTATTCTGTCATTTAGAAATCACGACAATTTTTTTTGAAAAATGTATTTTTAGGTTATTTCACAAGTCTAAAGTTCACGTGTTAAATATAAATGTGTAAATTTCAAACCTCATTTTGAAATTTAGGATCGTCGTCTGCTAATCAAGCTCTCGACATTTACAATGCGATTGATGCGCAAGGTCTCGTTGTCAGAAATCTGAAGGCTAAAGATGCAAAATCTCAAGAAACAAAAGATGCGATTGCTAAGCTCCTCGAATTGAAGAAACAATATAAGGAGGTGACTGGAAGCGATCACAAGCCAGGAAATCCACCAGCCGCCGCGGCTCCGGTTGCGGCCCAAGCCTCATCGTCGAACTCGGCATTGGATATTTACAATGCGATTGACGCGCAAGGAATCTTGGTTAGAGAGCTGAAATCGAAGGATGCGAAATCGCAAGCAACGAAAGATGCGATCGCTAAACTTCTCGAGTTGAAAAAACAATATAAAGAGGTGACTGGTAGCGATCATAAACCAGGAAACCCGCCAGCTGGAGCTGCTCCTCCAGTTGCATCCCCAGCTCCATCTTCAAATTCAGCGTTAGATGTTTACAACGCGATTGATGCTCAAGGAATCTTGGTTAGAGAATTGAAATCGAAGGATGCGAAATCGCAAGCAACGAAGGACGCGATTGCAAAACTGCTCGAGTTGAAAAAACAATATAAGGTATTTTTTGGATTTTTCACACAAAATATCTTTAAATGCTTTGTGCTGTCCATACATCAGATAGATACCCAGACGCCCTTCTGGTTTAGGGAGAGCAAGAAGAAAACAGAGTCAGAACAAACGCGACATGAAAGAAAGACAACTATATTAGAAAACTGAGAAAAAAGTGAAGAACGAATGAATGAATGAATGAGCACCACGCGGTATACCAACAGACCGTCGACTCCGCCCCTTTTTACAACCCACGCCGCTTGCAAAAAGGGGCGGAGTCGACAGCCAATGTGTGCCTCTCTGTGCTCAACCATTCATTCATTCATTCATTCATTCTTTCTTTTTCTTAGTTTTACAATATTGCTTTCTTTCTTTCTTGTCTCGTTCACTTTGATCGTTTTTTTTCTTTTTATTCTTCTTTTTTTTGATAGAGGGTGTAACCGCGTGGCACAGATTAAATGTTGAATGATATTTTCACGTGTTTGCAGAACTTCAATACACACTTTTTACAGGAGCTGACAGGAAGCGATCACAAGCCAGGAAATCCACCAGCAGCCGCTGCTCCAGTCTCAACTCAAGCTCCCTCATCAAATTCGGCGTTGGATATTTACAATGCGATTGATGCGCAAGGAACCTTGGTCCGAGAGTTGAAATCGAAGGATGCGAAATCGCAAGCAACGAAGGATGCGATTGCCAAACTTCTCGAATTGAAGAAACAGTATAAGGAAGTGACTGGAAGCGATCACAAGCCAGGAAACCCGCCAGCTGGAGCTGCTCCTCCGGTTTCGGCTCAAGCTCCTGCGTCAAATTCAGCGTTAGATGTTTACAACGCAATTGATGCTCAAGGAAATTTGGTCAGAGAGTTGAAATCGAAGGATGCCAAATCGCAAGCAACGAAAGATGCCATTGCCAAGCTTCTCGAGTTGAAAAAACAGTATAAGGTAAATATTTTTTTTTCGTGGAACTTCGACTTTTAAAGTTAGACATTTTTGTAAGTAAATTTCCGGAAAAAGTTCCAACAGAGAAAATTCCGAAAAATTCTCGTTAAAATGTTTCAAAAAATTGACGTTTTCGGTCCCACCCAAGCCTGATTACTATGTTCCTATAAAAATTACTTTCCCAGGAATTGACTGGAACTGATCACAAGCCAGGAAATCCACCAGCAACCGCTGCTCCAGTTTCGGCTCAAGCTCCCGCATCAAATTCGGCGCTGGATATTTACAACGCGATTGATGCGCAAGGAACCTTGGTTCGCGAGTTGAAATCGAAAGATGCGAAGTCGCAAGCCGCGAAAGATGCGATCGCTAAACTTCTCGCGCTCAAAAAGCAATATAAAGAAGTGACCGGAAGCGATCACAAGCCGGGAAATCCACCAAAGTAGAATAATATTTTTGTTTTCTGTTTCTAGATTTTATAAATATCTAAATTGTTAATTAACAAAACCCCTTGCTCTCAAAACGTTTTGATCGTTTCTAGTCATACCTTGAAGAATATTGTCTATGCGATTTTTTTTTTGAAAAACAATCTTTTTGCAGATCGATGTTGTTATGAGTAGGCTTGTCAATTTAGTAGTTCTTTTTTCGATTCTCGTGCAAAATGTTGAATGCGATGGAATTGTTGATGAAGTTTTTCGACAAATTCGCATACAAGAAGGAACCGCGTGTTATCGACTGTTGAATGGTACAAATCAATACGGGTGTCATGGTGAGTTGGGTTTTTGAAAAATTGTTTTCCAAAAAAAAATTTTCCAGCATCAAATGCCAATCAAAATGGAATACTTGTACAAATCAATAATGAAAAAGAGCTTGAAAATTTGAAATCATGTTATCGAAATGTATATGAAAAATATAATGGAAAGTTCTGGGTGATGTTGCCTGTTGAGCTTATAAAAAGGTGAGTAGAATTTTCAACAAAAACAACAAATCGGGTTTTTTCTAGAAACACTATTTCACTACTGAAATCGTCGAATTGTACGTCTGGCCTAGTGTTGTATAATGAGAAAAAGAGGAGTTTGGGCGATTCGATTGAGGTTTCGCATGATGCAGAGTGTCCGAATCGAGTAACAGGTGAGGAGAGCATTTTTGAGAGAAAAATTGTGAGATTTGACATCATTTTCCAAAAATTGACAAAGTTTGATTGAAAAAGAGAGCGCATTACTATTTCTGGAAAGTTAGTGACCCTACAAAAAATTCTGAAAATTGTACATGCCGCACACAAAAATGGGCGGGGCTTATTTCACGCTAAAGTTTGAAATAAGAAATTTCTCAATAAAATTCGACATTTTCAGCAAAAAAAAAATCCGAAAAAAAACCTGAAAAAATGCAAAATTTAGTGGCACCAAAAAATGTTAGAATTTTCTGAAAATTTATTTCAAAAAGTTAGCCCAGCATCAAAAAGTCATTATTTAGCTCTGAAATTGAAGACAGCATTCAATGATGGGTGCAAGGACGGAGAAAAAACAAAACGAACGAGACTAGAATATTAGAAAACTGAGCAAAAAGTGAAGAATGAATGAATGAATGAACACCGCGCGATAGCAGCAACAGACTCCGCCCCTTTTTACAACCCACGCCGTGTGCAAAAAGTGGGCGGGGTCGACAATCTTTGTGATTTCCTGTGCCCATTCATTTATTCATTCTTCACCATCTGCTCAGTTTTCTAATATTGTTTTCATTCTGTCTTCTCTCGTTTGTTTTTATCTTCATTGTTTTGTTTTTTTGTTCTTGCACCTTTTCTCCTCTATTTTTTACACGCATCGGGATATGAAGTTTCCCACAGTCTTGGACCTTTTTTCGTTTAAAAGTTAGTATGATGAAAAATATCACGTTTTTTTTCAGATTTCTACAAAAACCCTGAAAATGTGAACTCGAAAGCGGCCGTTTACCCAGACAGTGTGCGAAATATCGATTGGAATTTGCAAATGATTTACATCAAAAATAGCACAGAGCTAGAGGTCTTGAGAAAAGTGAGTCATTTTTTTTTCGAAAAAATTATATACAATTTCTCTCTTTTTCTCTAGTGTATATCACTTTTCAACGAGCCTGATAGTTTTGGAAAAGTTTCCTATCCTTATTGTGGAATGTCGTTCAAATTGTCGAATTCGGCGGCTGGTAATTCGGACATTTGCTATCGACGAGGACTTGATGAGACGAAATTGTTGAAGATTAGTTTTGATACCAAGTGAGTTTTTTTTTCTGATTTTTAGAGTTCGAAAATACAAAAAAATCGCAATATTTTTCATTTTTCCGGGCGGTTTGAGTATAAAAAATACATTTTTCAAGAAAAATTCAGAAATCGCCCCACGAAAACTTGAAAAACTGTAATTTTTCTTGTTTTTTGATTTTTTAAAAACAATTTTTGGCTATAAAAAATGTGTCTGGGTCTCGTCACGAAAACTGAGAGACTATGACTTTCCTTTAAATTGGAAAAACAGGAAATTTTGGAACTTTCCAGCCAAAAATTTTCGAAAAACTTCCGAATATTTTCGGAAATTTCCGGTTTCACAGTGTCAAAAAATTTCAAGCTCAAACATTTTCAGCCCTTCTGCACCTCCTTGTGTTCCACTCATTGGCCACAACATTTTCGGCTGGCCTGTTGGTCGGAAAAGTACAGCCAACCTGACTGAAGAGCCGAAATATATGGTTCTAGCCGCTCGGGTTAGTTTGGTTTCCAAACTTGAACATTTTCAAAATACCAAAAAATTTTCAGATGGATAGTTTCGGACTTATCCCAGAAGTATCACCAGGAGAAATCTCGGTGCTAACCTCACTGATCGCTATGATCTCAGCTGCTCGAGCCATCGGAGAAAGTTCGGACAAATGGGAAAGAGCTTGTCAACAATCGAACAAGTATCTAATGTTCGCCGCGTTCAACGGCGAAAGTTTTGATTATATTGGAAGTAGTGCGGCGGTTCACAAAATGTTGCTTGGCCAATTTCCATTACCCGCTTTCGATTTTCCGCAACTGAGAAATATCATGTTGAAACAAATTGAATATATTGTCGAAGTTCAACAAATTGGAACGAGCGCCAATCGAAAGTTGTACGCGCTTGTTGATAATCAGCGATATTTGAAGAAGCGACGAGAACTGGATGGGATTTTCAGAAGAGTTCAAGAGAGTTTGAAAGATGATGGCTTCACTATCAAATTGAGGAATGGCGGTGTAACACCGCCGTCTAGTTGGCACTCGTTTGCGAAATTTGATGAAAATGTGCAGAGTTTTGTTATTGCGCCGTTCGAGGAGAAATATGAGTATGGGTGAGTTTTTTTTTTTTTGTAAAAAATGCTTCAGAAATTTTGAAATTTGGTGACCCAAAAAAATCGTCAAAATTCCCGGAAAAAAAACATGCCGCAGATAGAAATAGGCGGAGTTTGATTTCCTTGAAAAAAATTGAGAAAAAACCATGCCGCAGACAAAAATAGGCGGAGCTTTAAATGCTAGAAGTTTTTTCAACAAAAAATCATGACGCAGACAAAAATGGGCGGAGCTTAAATTGCTTTTAAAAAAATTGAGAAAAAATCACGCCGCCGACAAAAAGGGGCGGAGCTTGACTTGTTTCTAAAAAATCCGAGAAATTCATATCACAGACAAAAATAGGTGGAATTTTTTTTCAAAAAAAAAAAAAAACCATGCCGCAGACAAAAATGGGCGGAGCTTCTGTATCTTTTTTCTTTAAAATATTTGAGAAGGTCACGTATACCTAGCCTAAGATAACCATTTTACATTTTTTTCTTGAACCCTCATTCAATGAAAATAAAAAAATTAAATTTATAAAATATTAGGAAAGAAAACATAACAAATACAGAAAAAAAAATGAGTTCAATCATCATCGGAATCTTCATCTTCTTCTCCGACAGTCAAACTGATATGATTTGAAAATATATTAGCATAAGACAAACCGGCCCTAACCCCTTTTTTGTTATGAATAATGGTTCTCTTCATATAATCCTCTCGTTCCAAACATCCGAAAACATCAAAAACACTGTCGACATCGACCTCGACAATATCGACCCATCTCCAACAACAACTTCTGAACGATTCACGAATCTCTCCGTTTTGCCACAAGCGGATGAAATTGATTATGTCGGTGGCTGTCATTCTACCAATATTCATATTGATTCTTGCCGCTGATAGTTGCAAGAATTGTTTGTAGTCAAGATTCCCGCGTAAGAGAGATAATTTGTTTGTGGTGTAGGCCTGAAATTTTCGTAGGAAAAAAGCCCTGAAAATTAGAAGAAGAGGAAGAAAAACTCACAATTTGTTCGTCTCCATCACACCACGTATGACAGAAAAGTTGCAAAGGACGCGAGATTTTGTCATAAATATATGGCATATCTGTTTTCACGAAGATTAACAGTTCCTCAAGTCTTCGGAAAGTTCGCACATTTTCCAAATTCAGTTGGAGCCCAACTTTGAAGAGGTTACCTCTGAAGGTTAGTCTCCGAACTGATTTTTGGTGTGTGCTCAAAAGTTTTTCGAACTTTGTTTTTGCTTGTTGGACAAGATCCACGTCCGGATCGAATACTGTTCTCCATAGTTCATCACGGTGTTTACTGAAAAATTCCAAAATCAAAAAAAAAACATGAAAATAGAGAAAAATCACGTCCAATTTCGAAAAAAAACAAACACAGTACTCATTTAAAGGAACATACCGTTTTTTCATTGAAAAATTTATTTGTAGCACAACCTGCGTATCTAACTCACAGAAAAAATAGCGAGTTAGATACGCAGGTTGTGCTAAAAGTAGATTTTCTCAATGAAAAAACGCTGTGTTCCTTTAAATGAGTACTGTGTTTTTTTTTCGAAATTTGACGTGATTCTTCTCTTTTTTTGTTGTTTTTTTTTCAAAAAATTTTAAGTAATTTAAACTCCGCCCATTTTTGTCTGCGGCATGGTTTAAAAAATTGTTTTCTTGATTTTGGATCCCGCATAAATCCGGGAAAAGCTCCCAAAACCCCGAATAACTCACTATCTCATATATTTCTCACTGTCCCTTCCGATATATTCCATTTCACATCTATTCTCATCACCCGCATCAAACCCGATAACAATTTTCAAATAATTTCTCTCACACGCGTCGAATTCTAGACGCTTTATAAATTCCGGCGATTCTTTAACCTCTTCGTTACAACTCGAAGAGCATCTTGCAAGTCGGCTTCTGAAGGGAAAAATGTTTATGAGACGGAATTTTCAAAAATTCGAAAAATACCGTACCTTTCAACAGTTCCCATTTTATCGATAATCCTGCTTCTCAATTCCAAAGGTGCCCCGAAGAAAACACCATAGTTCTGAATACAAAAAAAAAGTTGAAAATTATCTAAAAATAAATATAAAACTCACCTCGAATGTCATGTTTGTTAGTAGAATGAGTATATAACGAATAAAAAACCAAATAATAATGTTTTTTGGAAAAGTTAGCACAAGGGGGCGGGAAGGGGTGTTTGGGAAGTCAACTAGCGTCGTCCATGAGAATTAGCGGATTTTATGGGCATGGTGAGAATGTCTTACTGTAGTTGTCAAAAATGTGGGAAAATAAAGGTAGTATCAACAGAAAAATGTG
Source organism: Caenorhabditis sp. 8 KK-2011 (assembly GCA_963572245.1). Lineage (NCBI taxonomy): Eukaryota > Metazoa > Nematoda > Chromadorea > Rhabditida > Rhabditidae > Caenorhabditis > Caenorhabditis sp. 8 KK-2011. The sequence continues at coordinate 1,072,315 of OY751546.1, read as the reverse complement.
TGAAAATGTCTAAAATTTGTAAGAAAATCATAATTTTTGAGAAAAAAATGAATCAAAAAAATGTCTGAAAATGTCAAAAATGCGAAAAACAAAAACAGTTAGTATCAGAAAAAAATTTAAATTTTTAACCAAAAAAATTTGAAAAACCCAAATAATTTTGTCACTGTGACAAACTTGAGAAAAAAACTGAAAAACGACAAAAAAAATCGTAAAATTTCAAAAATCTGAAGGAAAATCATATTTTTGAATTTTTCGAAACGTGAACTCTAATTTTTTATTTAAAAAAATGTCACGGTATTTTTCTTCGGTCTAGTGTGAAAAAAAATCGGAGTTTTCGAAAAAAGAAAACTTTTTTGAAAAAACTAATAAAAAACCGCTTTTTTCATAGCTTTCGGCATTTTTTTGGTGAAAAAATCAAAAAATTAGAAAAAAAAATTGCTTCCAGACACACTTTAAAAAAAAGTTTAGACCATTTTTAAAAACTAGGCCAAAAAAAATCATTTTTTCCAGAAGATACAACTCAATGCTCGATCAAAATTCATGGACAAAAACTGACGAGACAAAAGTTCGTTCGGAAATTGTGGCAGCATCGAATTCGATCATCTCGGCTGCCGCCGAGTTTGTCGGACTGGAAAATGCGACAAAAGTTGACGAGAAACTTGTCGGAATTCTGTTTGAATGTCTGGTTAAGTCGGAGTATTGGCTTGAATGTGATTTTTTGAAAAAGTTGAATGGCGATCGATTGGATATTTATAGTGGTGGGTTGAAGGGGAAAATTAATTTTATTTTTTTTTGGAAAAAAGTGGTTTTCAAAAATAAATTTTCAGAAAATTTGAAGGTTTTTTGGGGTCACTAACTTTTAGACTAAAAAATTCGAAAAATGCAATTTTTCGGCCCAAAAATGTTCGAATTTTTTTGAAAATTGATTTCTAATAGTTGGTGGCCTCCCGCATAGAATATGAAAAAAAAATGCTGAATTTCCAGACGCCTACTCAATGACAGACAAGTCGACATACATCAGTGTGGCCAGCGAAAACCCTCTACGCTACATTCTTCACTGGTTGTACATTTTTGCGCTTGGCAGCGATCGTGACACCCTAAACGTCAAGGATCAGAATAGTTGTATGCATTTGTCGGAAAATCAGGCGGTTTATAGTTACGATTGGCAACCGAATCCGTTTACCGGCAATTTTAGTTGTCTACGGTCGTCAACGCAATATACACGACTGCAATCGCCGGCTTTTGAGATTGAAGGTGAGAGATTTGACGATTGAGAGAGACGCAGACATACATGACCTAAGAGGAGAAAAAGTACCGTGGCATTTTCTAGAAAAATATGATTTTCTCGCAAATTTTCAGCTATGGGACATTTTTTTGATCAAAAATAATTGGTCAAGCATTGGAGAAAAGGTCACACCTGTTGTTGTTATTTATGATGTTATCAATACTACAATAACAACAGATGTGACCTAATTAGACCTTTTTCACACCTCATAAAATTTGAGCATTCTATGTGCCGCCTTTGATCCCTTCCCCTCAAAAGGGAAAAGGTCACACCTGTTGTTGTTTATGTTGATGTTATCTATAACAACAACAACAACAACAACATATGGTGACCTAATTGAGGTATTAAACACATTTTTCCACACCTCATAAAATTTGAACTCTCTTTGAGCCGCCTGGATTACTGTACAACAGGCTTGGTCGGAGCAGCAAATTTTGCGAAGAGCCAAAACTCACTTTGAAAAAAATGAAAAACTGCTTTTCTTGATAAAAGTATGAATTTTTCACGACCCTTTTTTTTGCAAGTCGAGCCAGACGCCGGGAAGAAAAGATAAAAGGCTAGAGAACGAGAGGTCGCGGCGAGATATTTTGATAAACGCTGTGGCGCCAAATTTTATAAAGATTCTATCGCGACGAACACTCCTACTCTGCCTTCATAAAATTTGGCGCCACAGCGTTTATCAAAATATCTCGCCACGACCTCTCGTTCTCTAGCCTTTTATCTTTTCTACCCCTCGTCTGGCGCGACTTGCAATTTTCTGTTGTTCTAAAGGGTCGTGTTTTACCGTAATTTTCAATTGATTAATTCAATTAAAATGAAAACTATGATTTTCTGCGGTTTCGAAATGTCCCGGAGCCTTCACAAAAATATGTTTTCTCTGCGTCTCTTCTATACGACGCCCCAGAAAAAAAACCAAAACAAACAGAAATTTTTTTCCAGGTTACTCTATAAAAACGAATCGAACATTCTCAACATGGACCGAATCGTTGTATACAATCGAGTCGGCTAGGCTTTTCATTATGGAAGATTCATCGTTTGACTATACGATGCTATTATTATCGATTGCTGTCTCAATTTTTACGATTTTTGCGATTGGTGAGTTTTGGAACTTTTTCTGTTTTCTTTTGAAAAATTAATCCTGGCGATTTTAAACAAAAAATGTTTTCAATTTTTTCTAGCTCATCACTTTGGTTTTTTAAAACTTTGGACTCTAAATTACAGTAACTACAGTAACCCTCATTTTTGAATTTCTGAAATGTTAAAATAGAAACTCCGCCCATTTTTGTCAGCTGGATGGTTTTTTTGTCCTGGAAAATACCGAAAAATTTCGAATTTCAAAAGAGAAACTCCGCCCATTTTTAGTCTGGCATGTTTTTTTGAAGAAAAAATTTGGTTTTTTTTTTTGAAAAATAATTCCTGAATATTTCAATATTCCAGAGAGAAACTCCGCCCATTCTTGTATGCGGCATGGTTTTTTTCCTGAAAAATTCATAAATATTTCAAAATTCAAACAAGCTCCGCCCACTTTTGCATGCGGCATGAAATGTCCTATTTTCAGGTCGTTGCAATGAATCAACATTTATCGTCGACGAAGGTGACCAACTTGCCGAATCCGGTGAACCGCTGTGAACATTTCTCACTCTAAATATCTTTCAACAAAAAAAAATGATCTCCATATCTCAATTATTTATTCGTATCCTTTTTTATAAATTCTCAACTCTCTTTTTATCAGCTCTTCATAATTGTATATGGTTCTCTGGACCTTGTTTATTTGAGTTGACATGGTTTTTTGTAGGCAAATTTTGAATTTCAGGAATGGGTGATAAGCTGAAAAGTGAAAGAAGAATCTGTTACGAAGGTCGAGACAAATACGTGGCGTGCATTGAGAAGTTTTTGGATCAGGGAAAAAGTGAGAAAGAGGTTGGTTGGAAAGGTTACTGTAGTTTTTTATTTTGTTTGAAAAAAACCGAAGAAATTCCCAAAAAAACGCTAAAATTTCAAAATCGTGTCAAGACCCAGAATTTTTCCCTTCCAGGCCAACAATTCGTGTAGAGCGGAGAAAAGGGAATTCGACAACAGTTGTCCAGCATCGTGGGTCACGCATTTTATGCGAAAACATCAGTTTGAAAGGTTTGCGACGTTTCGAAACCGCATGAGAAAATCGATCAATGTATGTACCGACATCTCACGGGATACGGCACACAGTGAGAATGAGAATCATGTGGTTTCGAAGGTTACAGTACTCCATCTATCTATTTTTTGACGCGTCGTAAAACAATGAACGTCTCATCGTGACGAGACCCAAACTCTTGATTTTTTCTCGTTTTTCAACCAAAAACGATGTTTTTGAATGAAATTTTCTGATTTTTCAAGGAAAAAAATTCGATTTTCAGATACAAAAAAACATTGTCCGAGCAAGGTGTCAATATTGTCGACAAACAAAATGCGACTTCTTCAGATTAGCCATTCTTTGTATCAAGTTTCTCAACATTTTCTGTCTACTAAAAAAGTGGGAATTTTCCGAATTTTGGAATTTCCAAATTGGAAAGGGTTATTTTTCAGGCTTTTGCCTTTTCAACAGGCTTCGATTTTTTGCTCAAATCCAATGCTCCGCTTCCCGAATCGATCAGCGCTTGGAAGATGATTCAAGAAGTTTTAAGGTTTTAGCTAGTCAAATAAATAGTTTTCTCATTTTTCTCAAAATTTCAGGCAAAACGCGTACGAAAACCAGGTGGTACGTGAGAATTGTTGGCGAATCATCGATTCGCCGAAAAACGTGATCAGCGAAAAAGATTTGATGCACACGACGATCTACCTGGCCACACTGTTTTTTCGGTCAAATGAGAATCGAGAAAAAATCAATAAAATGTTGGGCACGTTGCCAGAGTGTCGGACGCCGCTATTCAGGAATGAAGTGAACTTGTTTCGGAGGTTGATGGATTTTGAGGAGAAGGATGTTTCTGTCAATATTGACACGTCACTTTTTAAGGTAAAATTTTTGAATAACTTTGTTGGTTTTGGAGGTGGAGCCTATTGCTTTGTGCCATTCGATTCAGCGTCATTTTCTGAACAAAAAAAAGAAGTTGGTGCAAACACCGTGACGCGAAAATGCACAAAAACCGTTTTTTTCTGAAAAAAAGCTCAATTTCGCTGTTATTCCCCGCTGCGCAGAAATTAGGGCGGAGCCTGTTTTTCCCCTTGCAAGCTGGCTCCGCCCCTTTTTGAATAAAGTTTGTTGCCAATAATATTTTTTGTTTTGTGGGCGGAGCCTGACTTGGCAAATTTCCAAGCGTAGAAATTGTGTTTTTTGCATTTTCCGACATAGTTTTGTGGGCGGAGCCTGAGTTGGCAAATTCCCAAGCGTAGAAATTGTGTTTTTTGCATTTTCCGACATAGTTTTGTGGGCGGAGCCTGACTTGGCCATTTTCCAAGCGTAGAAATTGCGTTTTTTGCATTTTCCGACATAGTTTTGTGGGCGGAGCCTGAGTTGGCAAATTTCCAAGCGTAGAAATTGCGTTTTTTTGCATTTTCCGACATAGTTTTGTGGGCAGAGCCAGAGTTGGCGAATTCCCAAGCGTAGAAATTGTGTTTTTTGCATTTTCCGACATAGTTTTGTGGGCGGAGCCTGACTTGGCAAATTTCCAAGCCTAGAAATTGCGGTTTTGCATTTTCCGACATAGTTTTGTGGGCGGAGCCAGACTTGGCAATTTTCCAACTTGCAATTTGGCATTTTTCGACATAGTTTTGTAGGCGGAGCCTCACTTGGCAAATTTCCAAGCCTATAAATTGCGCTTTTGCATTTTCCCACATAGTTTTGTGGGCGGAGTCTAATTTTCTAATTTTCAGGGAGAATTGATTGATCTCGACGCACGAAAACAGTTGGAATTAGCAGATTGGCAAAAATTCAAAGAAATTGTCGAAAAATATGGAAACACTTTCATTGATTTGTACGATTATAGTGACGAAATTAGTGGAAAATTTGGAAAAGTTGAAAAATCGGAGATTTTCAAACTCTACATGGAGATGGAAAAAAGCAAGAATGTTTTTTCATTGAATTTGGAACAATTTCAAAAACTCAGAAAAGCTTTGAAACCTTGGGATGTTAGAATTAAACGGTATGCAGGAAAAGATAAAGGAGAAAAAATGGAATATGTTGAAGAAGAGGATTTGAAAAAGTTGATAACAAGAATCGAAACCTTCGCCAAGGATAAAAATGAAGGTTTGTTTTCACAAAAATTGCATTTTTTCATGATTTTTCAGGTTTTCTGAAAAACGAGGAGCTCGAAAAAACGAGAAAACGTGTTGACGAGCTGAAAAAAAAGTTTTCTGAAACTGCCAATATTGTTGTGGTTGATGCGTTGAACTTTGGCAATGGTAAAAATGTTAATGATTGGAAGAAGCTCAGAGAACAGTTTGACAATATTGTCTTCGCGACTCGTCAGCCGAAGAACAAAGAGGATTGGGTGAAGATGCAGAAGAAGTATGAGGGAAATGTGATATTTTGTGATAGATTGTGGGTTTTTTGCGTTTTTAGAGAGTTTTGGGGGGTTTTTTCGCGTAAAATTTATAGTGGAAAGGTCGAGGGTTCGATTCCTCTTGGGTGCAATTTTGCAAATTAATGTTTGAGCAGACCTGACCTAACAGGGTACCAAAAAAATGGAGAAAATTAGCTGAAAATTTCAAAAATTAAAAAAAAACATTTAAAAAATCGCTAAACTAAGGGCACTACTATACTAGCGTAAACGCGGAATGTCGTTTACATTATATTTTTTCAACAAAAAAAGTGTTTAAATAATTTTCTTGTTTGGGGATGGATTTTTCACTGTGAATTTTCTGAAATTTAAAGGAACATCTCATTTTCATGAAAAAGAGACACTAGTATCGACCGCGAAGCGTGTCCGCGCCGCGGCTCTCATTTCAAAAAGACATAGAGAAACGTGGAGAGGGAAAAGAAGAAAAGACCGCGTCGCAGACACGCAGCGCGCCACTTTTTTGATTTCCCATTTTTCTCCAGATCTCAAGACGACATGATAGTTCTACAAATCGCATGGGAGTTTGGTCGAGAGTGTCGTGTTATTACCAACGACAAATATCGAGATCATCGCAACAGCTTGTGCGGAAACGACGAAGAACTTCGGCGAATCTGGGACGAGTGGCAAATCGATATGATCTATCGACATGACGCGGGAACATCTGAGGTTAGTTGGGGGTTTTTTGGGGAAAAAATTCTGGAAAATGATGCTTTTTAGTTTTCTAGGCCATGTTGGTTTTCTAGGCCATATTGAAACCAATTTTTAGCCACTTCGAAATTTCAACATTCGAATTTTTGAAAAATCGCCAAATTGTTGGATCGTCCCGGTTATACCTGAAAATTCTCCGAGAAAACGAGATATCGTCAGATGGGAGTTGAAAGTTTGATAAGTTTTCTTCTCTTTTTTTTGTTATAAAAAATTCAGGAAAATTTTGAGGTATTCAAAAATGTTGAAAAATGTTCTCTGAATATCTCATTTTCAAGTTATGTTTCTTTGGTCAGAAGAGACGCAGAGAAAGCAGATTTTTTTGTTGTTTTTCTCTGCGTCTCTCTCTCTCTCTCCATTTCTAGACGAAAAATATTTTTTGAAAATTTTTCCATTAAAAAAAAACGTGACATCTCGACCTAAAAATGCCTGCTACTCTCTGCGTCTCTCTCTCTCTCTGCGTCTCTCTCTCTCTCTGCGTCTCTCTCTCTCTCTGCGTCTCCATCTCTCAAGACAAAAACAATAATTATTTTTTCTAATTTTTAATATTTTCATTTTGAAAAAAAAAATTACCGTGAAAATAATATTAACGTGACCTTTCGAACTGAAAGTTTCTCTGCGTCTCTCTCTCTGTCTCTCTCTCTCAATCTCTCTAGACAAACCAAAAAAAAATTCTGAACATTTTTCCCATAAAAAAACGTGACGTCTCGACCTAAAAATGTCTGCTTCTCTCTGTGTCTCTTTCTTTCTCTCTCTCTCTCTCTCTCTCTCTCTCTCTCTCTCTCTCTCTCTCTCTGTATCTTATTCTCTCTAGACAAACCAAAAAATGTTTTCTGAGAATTTTTCCATTAATAAAAACTTCTAGTTTTCTCTGCGTCTCTCTCTCTCTCTCTCTCTCTCTCTTTCTGTCTCTATAAAATAAAAAAATATCAGAAAAAAAGTGAAGTATTAATGAATGAATGAGCACCACGCGGTATACCAACAGACCGTTGACTCCGCCCCTTTTTACAACCCACGCCGCTTGCAAGAAGGGGCGGAGTCTACAGCAAATGTGTGCCTCTCTGTGCTCATTCATTTATCCATTCATTCTTCCTTTTTTGTCTCGTTCACTTTGATCGTTTTTTCTTCTTTTTTTTTTTTGATTTTCCACTTTTTGACGTGAAATTTTCTTGTTTTCTCTGCGTCTCTCTCTCTCTCTCTCTCTCCCTAATAAATTAACAATAAGTTTCAAGAAAAAAACAAAAAATCCAAACCACATTTTCTCATAATAAACATTTAGTTGGCCCCCGACACTTCCAGATGTTTTGAATCTAAACACTCCCGCCTTTTCTGTTTTTTCCCCCTCTCCGCGATCATTTGTTGGAATCTATACGAAATCCGGATTTCCAGACATTTTTTATAGTCTCGAAGCAGCAACTCTATCCAGTTTGCCATTTATATCTCGATCTTTCTCATCTTTTTGTCTTCATGATATTTTCGTGTAGAATATATAGATATATATATATATATATGCTATCTGCTAAACTGGTCTTTTTTTGGCGCCCCCCTCCTCCTCCTCCTCAATAACATTTGGTATGTGTGTTTTTTTTCGGAAATCCCCTTGGTTGGTTTAATTTGATGATCTGACTACTTATTTTTCTTCTTCTTCTTCTTCTTCATTTTTTTTTGTTTTGTTAACTTTCTCATCAAGTTTTTTAAAGGAACCAGGAAAAAAAAAGGAAAAAATGCGCATTTTTAAAGCAACAGCCCCACTATACTAGCGTAAACGCGGAATGTTGTTTGGAATTTTTCAGTTTTTGTCAAATTTGAATTGTGTGCCGCAAAAATGCAAGCCCCGCCCACCTTTTTTCTAGATAATTTCAAAAACAAGAATTTTTGCGCCTTTGAAAATGTTCATTTTTTTTGACAAAATTTGGGGTTAAACTTTTTTCTCATCGTTTTTCGGTTTTGGCCTTTCCGAAGCATCTTTTTTGAACGCGTCTGCAAAAAAAAATAATTTTTTAGAAAAATTGTGCAAACACCGTTTGTGGGGTACAGTAACCCGTGAAACGTTTTTTTTAGAACAAAATTTTGCCACAGCTGGGAATCGAACAAGCGCCTTGCTAAAAAGAGGGCATTACTATGTTAGCGTAAATGCGGAGTGTCGTTTAGAAAGAACTTTTTAATGGATTTTGCGGATTTTGCAATCTTAGCGTGTCTGAAATTGAAAAAAATTGTGCAAACACCGTTTGTTGGGTACAGTAACCTTTGAAAAATTTGTTTTTTCGAGAACTTTTGGGGTTTTTTGAAACGCCTAAAATATTAGAAAAATTTTTTTTTTCGAAGTTTTAAAGCAACAGTCCCCTTATACTAGCGTAAACGCGGAATGTCGTTTAGATTTTTTTTTCAAATGAAATTATGTGCCGCAAAACAGCAAGCCCCGCCCACTTTCTTACTTTTTTGTTGAAAAAATCTCATTTTTTTTTTTTGGAAAACTCAAATTCCTCAAAAAATTTCATTTTTTCTCTAAGTCTCTCATTTTCACTCACTTCTTCTCTTCAACGCCACGTCAGGATGTTCGGGTTTTTTCTCATTTTTCCCCCTTTTTTTCTCTTCGACAAGTTCTGAAATGTCAAAAATTCACTTTTCTGGCAAAAAAAAGTTGAAAAAACTCACGTTTCACAGTTTTTGTCTCGATCAACGTTGCGAGAAGTGAAAAAATGATGAGAAAAACTGAAAATTTCGAAAATAACATATTTTCTTGATGAAAAATTGGATTTTCGACACTTTTTAAACCAAAAAATTTCACATAGTAAAATTTCGGAATTTTTTGTATTCCCGGGAAAATGAAAATGAAAACTACAGTAATCCTCCGGAAAATTGTCAACTTTACAAAACTAGACAGAAGTAATTTGTGTCTGTCGCTAATTTTTACAATTTTCAGAACAGTTTTTTTGCATTATTATTATTACACCTTATTTTTTTTTGGGAAACACAACATTTCCTGTTTTAAAGGGCGGTCAAACCATACACAGACACGGCAAAAAAATCGAAAGTTTCAATGTCAAAAGTGCGACGAAGGCTGATTTCTTGCCATTTTTTTGTGTTTTTTGTGCCAAAAAAAAAGAAAACGCCCTGGTGCGGAGTCGAACCCAGCTCTGTTAGATCTGAAGGCGCCGCGCTAACCAGTTGAGCTGTGCGAGCAGATGAGGAGGGGTGTGTTGTTTGCAAGGAAATAAAAGGCGGTTTTCCTTTTTTTTGTGTCAGTAGATCACTTGTGGAAATGAAAATCGAGATTCCTCTTAAACACACTTCAAATCATCTTCTTTTTTGAAAATCATAGAAATACCAGTTTATCAAAAAAAAAACAAAAAATGATCCTTTTTTTCAGCCCTAACTTTACACAAATTCTTGTCTTATCTTAAACAGTTTTGTTACCTTTTTTCGAAAAGTGACAAAATAGCATTTCAGCCATTGATGATATGATACTTTTGGTGATCACTTTTCTCATATTATCGATTTTTTGTGATGCGGATAAAACGTGAGTTTTTTTTTCATATTTTTTGGCGCCAAATATTTTATTTTTTTTGGTTTCAGAAAATTCCAAGTGATCCGAGCTCACGCGGGCAACGTTGCGCAACTTCATGCGCTACGCGATATTCATCTCGACACACAGCATGAGGTGGATTTTTGGCTGACACCCAAAAAAGTTGGCCATCGTGCCGATATAATGGTTGATGAGGAGCAAATGATGTGGATGAGAGATTTGTTGACGGCGAGAAATATCACTTTTGATGTGATTATTGATGATGTTGAGAGGTGAGCAAGCGGTGTACCTGGTTAGCTGTTTGACTAGTAGTCGAGGGGTCAGGGGTTCGACACCCTGCGGGGCAATTTTTTTTTTTTTTTGGATATTTTAGTCAAAAATTGATCAATAATTGATCGTTTGACTTGTAGTCGAGAGGTCAAGAGTTCAATTCCTCACCCCGGCAACTTTTTTTTGTTTTTTTTTTGGATTTTTAGTCGAAAAATTGGTAGAACCATGTAACATGCAAATTTTTCGAGAAAATTTTTAAAAAATTCAATTTTTTTCGCGCCAAGACCCGAGAAAAATCATTTTTTCAAAAAAATCTAGGTAAATTTCCCGAAGAAACATTAAAAATGTGCACATGCAGAGAGAGAGAGAGACGCAGAGACAGAAAGTGGTTAGCTATTTGACTTGTAGTTGAGGGGTCAGGGGTTCGACACCGCGTGAAAGCGAAACTTTTTTTTTTTGAAAAATATAGAATTCTAGGTGTACCCGGTTAGATTTTTGACTTTTAGTCGAGGGGTCAGGGGTTCGACACCGCGTGGAGGCGAAATTTTTTTTTTTTTTTTTTTTTTTTTGAAAAAAACATTTTTCCAGATTAATAGTTGATCGAGAGCACCGTAATTCCAACCGACTTTCTCATTTATTGCTAAACCGTCGGCTTCGAAACGAGGGTGGAAATCGGGCGCGCTTCAATTTTGGTGAATATCAATCTTATCAAACCATACTTGACTGGCTGAAAGACATCGAGTCAAAATATCCGGACCGCGCAAAAGTCTTTACAATTGGTGAAACATCGGAGGGTCGACCTATTAGTGGGCTGAAAATCGGGAAGGATGTTCAACGCGTCGACAAGAGGATATTCTGGATTGACGGCGGCATACATGCGAGAGAATGGGCGGCGGTTCACACAGTACTCTATTTTATCGAGCGACTAATCGCAGACTATGACGACGACGCGACGATTCGCGACGCCGTCAATAATCTGAACTTTTACCTGATCCCCGTCGCCAATCCCGACGGCTACGAATACTCGCGCAGCGACGTGTCGCCAATGATTCGCCTGTGGCGAAAAAATCGCGCCGGCGTCGTCTGTAAAAAAGATCGCTGGTATCGCGATCGTTGTTGCGGTGGCGTCGATTTGAATCGCAATTTTGATTGGTATTTCGGCGAGGTTGGGTCGAGTCGCGACAAGTGTTCGGAGATTTATCAGGGTGCGGCGGCGTTTAGCGAGCGGGAGAGTCGCGCGATTCGCGATATGATTTATTCGGATGAGATGCGCGGGAAGGTTGATGGTTTTGTTAGTTTGCACACGTATTCGCAGATGTGGATTCATCCGTTTAGTCATCAGCGGAAAACTGTGCCAGAGGATATTGCGGATATTGTGAGTTTCTCGTTTTTTCAAAAAAAAAAAAAAAAAATGACCCGCTCCGGCTTCGAACCCGCATCACCACACCTTGAAGTCGCGCGACTAACCACCTGCGCTATACTAGCAGATGAGGAAGCGTGTGTTGTTTGCATTTAAAAATTGAGGTTTTTTGCAGGAACGAGTTGGGCGTGCTGCAGTGTCGGCGCTGGAAAATACCTATGGCACAAAGTACAAGTTTGGCACTGGGTCTGATATTTTATGTGAGTATGGCCTAGAAAACCAGGGCTAAATACAGTACATTTTCATTAAAGGAACATGAGAAAAATCATACTTTTCGCTTTTAAAATGCCAAAAAAGGCCCAAAAAGCCCAAAATCTCACCCTCGACTTGAAATTTTGTCGCAGATCCTTCATCTGGCGGTTCTGACGATTGGGCAAAAGGCAAAGTCGGCGCAAAATACGTCTATCTCCTCGAGTTACGCCCCGGCGAAGAGGTTTGGGACGGTTTCATTCTCGATCAACGTCAGCTGCTGCCAACGGCCAAGGAGACGTGGAACGGTATCAAGGTGGTGATTAAGGCGGTGACAGATCGGGCCGGCCCGATTCAGGCTCCGGTCCAGGCCCGGCCCCCAGTTCAGGCTCCCACAACAACTACAACTTCAACAAGTAAGCCTAAGCCTCAGTCTAAGCCTCACCCTAAGCCTCTTTTTCACGCATGCATTTTTTTGTTTGTCTCTTTTCTTAAGGCGCTCCTCCCACTTCTACAGTAACCCAAACAACAACTACAGTAACCCCGCCACCAACAACAACTACAGTAACCCATCTAGACGCTTTCTATAAGTTTGGCAAGCGACGCTTCAAATTTGTGTCGATTCGCACGTTTTTGCCGACAACGCCACGCCCACAAATCGCTGCCGCACCTCCTTCGCCTGTTACAGTACCCGCTTTTGCACCTACAGTACGCTTTTTGAATGAGAATGAGGAGGCGGAGGAAGAGGATAAAGAGGTTGTTGTTGTTGAAGGTGCGCGACGAATCAGTGCGACATTTTCGGGCGGTGGAAATGGGTCGAGAACAATGGCGGGAAGATTGGTGAGCAGCATTGAAATTGGCGCAAAAAAGGGGGTATTTAAATTGAATCACTGCTAGCAAAAAATGTGGCGCGGTAGTTCAACAGGTTAGATGTTTGAATACGACTCGAGAGGTCGAGAGTTCGACTCCTCACCCGGTCGAATTTTTTTTTGTTTTTTTAGGAAGTTGAAAAATTGACTCCGCCCACTCAAAACAGTGAAATGTCGGTACATTTTTTAAAGGCGCATAGATTCTTTCGCGGTAAGAGATATTTATCATTGGTTTCCCCGAATAAACATTAAAAATTGTGCACATTTATCATTGAAAAAAATGTTTTTTTTTTGTTTTGAAAACCAAAGAACGTTTAGGAATCGCGTAGACCATCGACGACAACGACACAACAAATTCTACAACGAACCGGAAATTCGAAAAATGGTTGGCCTTGATGCTTTTTAGAGCATATTTTATTGATTTTTTTGCTAACAAAAATAGTTTCAGAAAAATGAGAAAAAAACCCGAAATTTTTCTAGGAATTTCGGCGACACGCGCGCGTTGCGCCGATCGAAGTGCGTGGTGTTCTGCTTGGCTCGCCGCCAATCGAAATGTTTGCCAAATTTCGTCGATTTATATGCGGCAAGATTGCGCGAGAACGTGTCGGTTCTGCTAGGCTTTTGAGATTTTGAGATTTTTCGGGTATTCACATTCAGTAAAATTTAATAAGTTTCTTGTTTTTTCTTTCTTTGTTGTTTATAGATTTAATAAATTCTTTTGCATTGAAATTTTCAGAAAAATTGTCAGGTTTTGAATAGCTCATCTTGTAGAGCTCGACGAGCTGATCAAAATGTGCTGAGAATTCTGAAAAAAAAAATTTCAAAAATTTTCAGACCCGATTTTGGCCCGGTTTTTGGACCATACCGGGGATGTGATGTAGCACATCTTGAAGCTCTTTTCAAGCTCTACAAGATAAGCTAATAATCTCGGAAAAAGGTTTTTTTTTTGCTCGAAAAAAAATGCACCGAAAAAGCGTCTACGATTGGCTTCAACACTGACGCGTTTGAAATTTTTGTTGGCGCATTTCGTAAAGCACAAAAAGACAAAAAGTAGAGTTTTTTCACTTTTTGGCCAAAATTAATTTCCAAAAAATCTATTTTTTGTTTTCCAAATGCGCCAACAAAAATTTCAAACGCGTCAGTGTTGAAGCCAGTCGTAGACGCTTTTTCGGTGCATTTTTTTTCGAGCAAAAAAAACTTTTTTCGAGATTATTAGCTTATCTTGTAGAGCTTGAAAAGAGCTTCAAGATGTGCTACATCACATCCCCGGTATGGTCCAAAAACCGGGCCAAAACCGGGCCTGAAAGTTTAAAAAAAATGAAAAATCGACCATTTTTCTCGATTTTTTGGAATTTTCGAGTTTTCAGGCCTAATTTTCTCGGCCCAGGGTGGGCCTAGGGCTTTGAAAATTTGACTCTAGACTAAACAGGCCACGGGCTTTCGAATGAACTTATTCATTCCGGCCCTGGACGGCCCGGTCCTTGAAATCGTCATTTTAAAATCCGAACGGAAAGGCCTCAGGCGATGAAACCAACTTGGTTAGATCCGCCACGTCGAGAGATTTCGAACAAGGGGTATCGAGCCTATGCCTGGAGCAACGCTGAGAGCTTCAAAACGCAAAAACTGAAATGTCTGCGTCTCTTTATTATACACACTCTCTCACTGATCCCATCTCCACCATGTTGGGACCAGTGAGAGGACAACGGGATAGTGAAGAAGATATAAGGTGGCAGTAAACATGTGAGTGAATAGCGCAGGTGGTTAGATGACTAGCTGGTGATTTGGACGTCGCAGGTTCGAGTCCACCAGGTGGTTGACTTCTTTGTTTGAATTTATTTTTAATTAAAATATTGTAAATAAAATTTAAATAAATAGATCAACCACCGGGTGGACTCGATCCTGTGAACCTCCAATTTGTCGACTAACCGCCTGCGCTATGCACTCACATGTTAAATTGTCTAAATTTCAGGCCCGATTTTCTCGGCCCAGTTTGAACTTTCAGGCCTGAAAACAACCGTACCAGACTAAACAGACTGCGGGCTTTCCAATGGTGTAATTGGTTTTTTACGTCGACGGCCCGTTATCGCGTAAAAAGCCCGATTATGAATCGGGCCGCGGCCTTTTATGCGATAACGGGCCGTCGACGTAAAAAACGAATTACACCATTGGAAAGCCCGCAGTCTGTTTAGTCTGGTACGGTTGTTTTCAGGCCTGAAAGTTCAAACTGGGCCGAGAAAATCAGGCCTGAAATTTAGACAAATTTCTCCAAAAAATCCAACAAAATTTTCCCAAAAAAAATCAGAAAATAAAGTGGAAAATTTTCAACATTTTGCAAAAAATTCAGGCCCGATTTTCTCGGCCCAGTTTGAACTTTCAGGCCTGAAAACAACCGTACCAGACTAAACAGACTGCGGGCTTTCCAATGGTGTAATTCGTTTTTTACGTCGACGGCCCGTTATCGCATAAAAGGCCGCGGCCCGATTCATAATCGGGCTTTTTACGCGATAACGGGCCGTCGACGTAAAAAACCAATTACACCATTGGAAAGCCCGCAGTCTGTTTAGTCTGGTACAGTTGTTTTCAGGCCTGAAAGTTCAAACTGGGCCGAGAAAATCGGGCCTGAATTTTTTGCAAAATGTTGAAAATTTTCCACTTTATTTTCTGATTTTTTTTGGGAAAATTTTGTTGGATTTTTTGGAGAAATTTGTCTAAATTTCAGGCCTGATTTTCTCGGCCCAGTTTGAACTTTCAGGCCTGAAAACAACTGTACCAGACTAAACAGACTGCGGGCTTTCCAATGGTGTAATTCGTTTTTTACGTCGACGGCCCGTTATCGCATAAAAGGCCGCGGCCCGATTCATAATCGGGCTTTTTACGCGATAACGGGCCGTCGACGTAAAAAACCAATTACACCATTGGAAAGCCCGCAGTCTGTTTAGTCTGGTACGGTTGTTTTCAGGCCTGAAAGTTCAAACTGGGCCGAGAAAATCGGGCCTGAATTTTTTGCAAAATGTTGAAAATTTTCCACTTTATTTTCTGATTTTTTTTGGGAAAATTTTGTTGGATTTTTTGGAGAAATTTGTCTAAATTTCAGGCCTGATTTTCTCGGCCCAGTTAAGGCCTACGGCCTTGAAAACAACTGTACCAGACTAAACAGACTGCGGGCTTTCCAATGGTGTCATTCGTTTTTTACGTCGACGGCCCGTTATCGCATAAAAGGCCGCGGCCCGATTCATAATCGGGCTTTTTACGCGATAACGGGCCGTCGACGTAAAAAACCAATTACACCATTGGAAAGCCCGCAGTCTGTTTAGTCTGGTACGGTTGTTTTCAGGCCTGAAAGTTCAAACTGGGCCGAGAAAATCGGGCCTGAATTTTTTGCAAAATGTTGAAAATTTTCCACTTTATTTTCTGATTTTTTTTGGGAAAATTTTGTTGGATTTTTTGGAGAAATTTGTCTAAATTTCAGGCCTGATTTTCTCGGCCCAGTTAAGGCCTACGGCCTTGAAAACAACTGTACCAGACTAAACAGACTGCGGGCTTTCCAATGGTGTAATTCGTTTTTTACGTCGACGGCCCGTTATCGCATAAAAGGCCGCGGCCCGATTCATAATCGGGCTTTTTACGCGATAACGGGCCGTCGACGTAAAAAACCAATTACACCATTGGAAAGCCCGCAGTCTGTTTAGTCTGGTACGGTTGTTTTCAGGCCTGAAAGTTCAAACTGGGCCGAGAAAATCGGGCCTGAATTTTTTGCAAAATGTTGAAAATTTTCCACTTTATTTTCTGATTTTTTTTGGGAAAATTTTGTTGGATTTTTTGGAGAAATTTGTCTAAATTTCAGGCCTGATTTTCTCGGCCCAGTTAAGGCCTACGGCCTTGAAAACAACTGTACCAGACTAAACAGACTGCGGGCTTTCCAATGGTGTAATTCGTTTTTTACGTCGACGGCCCGTTATCGCATAAAAGGCCGCGGCCCGATTCATAATCGGGCTTTTTACGCGATAACGGGCCGTCGACGTAAAAAACCAATTACACCATTGGAAAGCCCGCAGTCTGTTTAGTCTGGTACGGTTGTTTTCAGGCCTGAAAGTTCAAACTGGGCCGAGAAAATTCGAGCTCTACAAGATAGGCTAGTAATCTAGGAAAAATTTTTTTGGCCCGAAAAAAAAAGTACGGTATTTTTTTCGGGCCAAAAAAATTTTTTCCGATATTATTAGCCTATCTTGTAGAGCTTGAAAAGGGCTTCAAGATGTGCTATATCACTCCCCCAGTTTGGCCCAAAAACCGGGCCAAAATCGGGCTTGAAAGTTAAAAAAAAATGAAAAACCGTCCAAAAAGGCCCTTTTTCTCGATTTTTGGGATTTTCGAGTTTTCAAGCCTAATTTTCTCGGCCCTGGGTAGGCCTAGAGCTTTGAAAATTTGACCCTAAACTAAACAGGCCACGGGCTTTCGAATGCACTAGTTCATTTTGGCCCTAGACGGCCCGGTCCTTGAAATCGTCATTTTAAAATTCAAACGGAAAGGCCTCAGGCGATGAAACCAACTTGGTTAGATCCGCCACGTCGAGAGATTTCGAACAAGGGGTATCGAGCCTATGCCTGGAGCAACGCTGAGAGCTTCAAAACGCAAAAACTGAAATGTCTGCGTCTCCTCATTATACACACTCTCTCACTGGTCCTGTGTGTACCATGTTGCATGACAATGGGATAGTGAGGGAGATATAAGGTAGGTTTAACATGTGAGTGCATAGCGCAGGCGGTTAGTCGACAAATTGGAGGTTGACAGGATCGAGTCCACCCTGTGGTTGATCTATTTATTTAAATTTTATTTACAATATTTTAATTAAAAATAAATTCAAACAAAGAAGTCAACCACCTGGTGGACTCGAACCTGCGACGTCCAAATCACCAGCTAGTCATCTAACCACCTGCGCTATTCACTCACATGTTTACTGCTACCTTATATCTCCCTCACTATCCCATTGTCATGCAACATGGTACACACAGGACCAGTGAGAGAGTGTGTATAATGAGGAGACGCAGACATTTCAGTTTTTGCGTTTTGAAGCTCTCAGCGTTGCTCCAGGCATAGGCTCGATACCCCTTGTTCGAAATCTCTCGACGTGGCGGATCTAACCAAGTTGGTTTCATCGCCTGAGGCCTTTCCGTTTGAATTTTAAAATGACGATTTCAAGGACCGGGCCGTCTAGGGCCCAAATGAACTAGTGCATTCGAAAGCCCGTGGCCTGTTTAGTCTAGAGTCAAATTTTCAAAGCCCTAGGCCTACCCAGGGCCGAGAAAATTAGGCTTGAAAACTCGAAAATCGCAAAAAATCGAGAAAAAAGGCCGGTTTTTCATTTTTTTTAAACTTTCAGGCCCGATTTTGGCCCGGTTTTTGGGTCAAGCTGGGGGAGTGATATAGCACATTTTGAAGCCCTTTTGAAGCTCTACAAGATAGGCTATTCAAATCCAAAAAAAAAAATTTAATTTTGGGCCCGAAAATTTTTTATCGATTTTTCAGGCTTTGAGGATTTTTGTCAATTCTTCAGGCTTAGCCTATCTTGTAGAGCTCGACGAGCTGATCAAAATGTGCTTTACGACACCTCCAGAAAACCCCAAAAATTCGGCCAAATCTTGTCTCAAAGATTTTCGGGCCCGAAAAAATATCGAAATTTCACATAAATCTCTTCAGGCGCCAGACAAAAACACATGTTACAAATCAAAAATATGCACAAAACTCATATATCCAATTAATTTTTGATGATTATTTGGATAAGCATAGCTGTTGTATACATTGTCCATTTCTTCTCCTTCTTCTCCTTTCATTTTTTCGTTCCCCCGTGCCTCTTTCGGGTGAGATAGTGTGGTGAACGCGGAGTGTCGAGATGGTCAGATATTACACTGTTTGGATATCGGAGAGCTGCTCCCAGAAACATATACACACACACAACCAGTCCCGACTCTATGCCTTTTCTCGTTTTTTCCTCACTTTTTCTTTCCTGACTATTTTTTTCGCTTTCTGAACTTTTTACTGTTTCAAAATAATTATTTTTAATTAAATTTTTAAGTAGAAAAAATAAAAACTTTTGCCCCAAAGAGGAATCGAACCCCCGACCCCTTGACTGCTAGGCAAACGCGCAACCATTGCACCAGCTCGCTACATTTTTTCATTGTGTTAATTTCCCTTAAATATTCACTAGTGAGAGATTTTTTTGCAGAAATACAGTTAGCTAAACAATGGATGTAATTAGTGCGACCAATGATTTGATGCCTTTATTGCCAGGTTAGTTCATTTTCCGCTTAATTTTCCTTCATCTTCGCAAATATTTGACCAGCCACAAAGGCGAACAACACTTGAGAAAAATTAAATCTCGCTTTACAAAATTTTTTCGAAAAAAAAGTAAATTGTCAGCTGTTTGACCCAAAAAACAAAAACAACAACATTTTCAGAAGTTCAAGACGCACTAAGCGGCGAGTTCGACGGCGTCGAGTGCAGCATGAGCGGCGGTGTTGTGCTCACACAGCATCCGTTTCAAATGCCGTTCACGCATCTCGGTCGACAGGTCACGTTTGTGCCCGACACGTCATGTCTCGAAGAGTTCGATGGGGCGCAGTTGCATCGCATTCCGTTGGGCGCAAAATCGGCGGTTTTTACTGACGGACAGGCGGGGTGTTGTTTGGAGTTGGTTCTGGGCGCTGGGAAGGATTGGAAGACTCCGCTGACCGAGTTGTTTACCAGGGTTTATCCGATGAAATGGGCGTTTTTTGTTGTCGAGTTGGAACAGGTTAGTTTTTGAATTAAAAAACAAAAAAAAAATGAAAAAAAACAAAAAAAATTTTGACACCAAGGGGTGTCGAACCCCCGACCTCCTGCCTCTAGATTTATCACGCAACCTGCTGCGCCACAACACCACATTTTCACCTGCCACAAATTTAGTTTAAATACTCACAATCTTCCGATTTTCAGGGCCAAGCCTCATACCACGTGCTCTCCTCATCTCACGGTCTCATCAGCTCACAAAAACGCGAAGACACCCCAGATTCAACTGAACAATCCTCAATGGTCTCTTCACCAACCGCCTCGGTCACTGATTCATCAAATTTCTCATTGTGGATAGTGCCGGTCACCAAGATATTCGCAATTCCCGCCCCCAAAAAAGTCAAAGTTGTAAGAAAAATCATTAAGAAACGAACACCGAATGGCGATACAACAGAGGTGACCGAAGTGACGACAAACGGTGAGAAAAAACTGGTGAGAGTTGTCAAGAAAAAAGTGGCGCCAGAGAAGGAGAAAGAGAAGGAGATCTCACCGATTAACGATGTGCCGAGAGCGGAATTCGCCAAAGTCTCCTCAAACGACTCGATGAAAACCATCCTAAACGGGTCGTCTCCCGAAATCTCCGCAGGTCCATCTTCCAACGATATCATCCCACGTGCTGATAGCACTAGCTGCTCGGACAGCTCGGCGTCGGAGCTTCGTAAAAAGTTGACCGAGAAAATTATCGAGCAAAAGTTCGTCGTCAACGGTGAACAACGAAGTGTCAACGGCTCTGCTTCCTCTCGTTTAACAATGCGAACATCGAGTAGAAGTAGTATGACACCGGATCGACGTCTAGATCCAATCTTTGAAGATGTTCCCAAGAACAGTGTGACCACTGTCAGAACACCTGGAATTACAAGAAGCTCAGCGACACCGCCAGCGGTTAGTTTTTATTGACTTTTATCGATCGATTCAAAAAAAAACAGAAAGAAAGAAATAAACACGCTCTCTCACTGTCTGCGTCTCTCTTCATAGCGCTAGCTATAACCCGTTTAATTGTCGCGACACACAAATGTATAAGTAGGGAAGACTCGTGGTGATTGTTGGATTTATCCCAGTAAACCAAGGTAATTTGGTGTTTTGACCTTTTGAAAGAAAGTGTTGAACTGGTAATTTTTGAATACATGCTTCACCGGGGTATCCGGAGAGGCCAAAAATCTCAACTTTTGAAAAATCTTGGTTTCCCGGAAACTTTTAGGAGGAAAAAATCCTGAATTATATATCCAACCAAAACTGAAATTTTTCCTGAAGCATAAAAAAATGAATAAAGCTACAGTAACCCATAGGTATCCGATGAGGTCAAAAATCTCCAAATTGCATATTTCACCTACTTTTTTGTGCGAAAAAACCCCAAAACTGAAATTTTTCCTGCAAATTGGATAAGAACTACAGTAACCCATTGCTCAACCAACCTTCACTGTTTTATATTTTTTGAAAAACTGACAAAATGAGAAGAATCTCACGTCGAGGTGAAGATTTTGTGGAAAAATTGAATTTTAACTTTCGAAAATTTTGCGACTACAGTATTTCAATAACCTACAGTAATTCAAAAACCTTTTTCAAAACAAAAAAAAAATTCCGCGTGCGTGGGGTTCGAACCCGAGTCAACAAAACGCACTCTAACTTTGAAAGCGCGCGCCTAACCACCTGCACCACACTAGCCGACACAACTAGACATGAAGTTTGCCTAGAAAAAGTTGCTTTTTCCAGCAACAACAACCAGCCTGCCGGGTCTCCCACCCATCAGCCCCTTCAATCCCCGTGGTCGCCCTCCAAGTTGTCCTTCAAAACAGTTTCTCCTACGAACAACTCGGCCAACTTCGCGAAGTTCATCCACACTGGGACGAGATATGCGGACAACTACTCAACAGTGGATATTATAAATTGTTGGAGAGGTGAGTTTGTGTAAGAAATTGATACTTTTCTTCAACAAGAGAAAAAGTGCATTTTTTGCTCTTTTTCAGATCCGACAAACTTTTGATGGCGCTGCAACGAAAAGTTGTCGTCGAGTCGGCGTTGCACTATGCGACTAGTGTTTTGACCAATATTCAGGTTCATATTCTGAACCCCGTTGATATTATGCGAGCGGTGATTGACGAAGGTGTTTGCTGTTTTCCGTATGGAATTATTTTGGACAAAACATTTTTGTTGTTGGATCGAGTTGAGGCAATGTTGAATGGGTGTTATGAGGAGACGGTGAATTGGGAGGGTGTTGCGAAATATTCGAAAAGAGCTGCTTCTCATTATCGATCGACTCTTGAGCGAATTATGGAGGAGAGGTGGGCTCTTTTTTTTTCATAAAATAAAAAAGATACAGTACCCCCTTTTCAAGGAACACGCTGTTTTGTCCGTTTTTTCTTGAGAAAAAGCGTCCAATTTCAAAAAAAAAAACACAGTACCCATTCAAAGGAACACAACGTGATACATAATGAAACGGCGCATTAGGCACTCGGGTTAGCCAGACCAAAAAATTGTCAAAATTTGGAAAAAAAAAGATAGTTGCTGCACAGCCCGGGAATCGAACCCGACTCGTTTTATTGTGAGTCAAACGCGCTAACCACTAGGCTGTGTGCTACATGTCTTCCCTTTCACCATTATTATGTTTATATATCCCACACAGACAGACGAAGAGAGAGAGAGAGAGAGAGAGAGCGATGGCCGAGTTTGTCGGTTTCTAGGTCATCACTCTTTTTTCGTGACAAAAAATTGGATTAAAAATAAAATTTTTAAAGTTAGTGACCCCTTTTTTGTTGAAAAAAGTAAATTTTCAATAAAAAACAGGGTGTTCCTTTAAAATGGGTACTGTATTTCGAATTTTGACGCGATTTTTCCCCCGATTTTCAACAATAAACCAATTTTCAGAATGGGCGAAAACCTGCGACTCAAAGCGGCTCAGCGAATCATTCGCCTCGAATCATTCGTCGTCGACGCACAAGTCGCAAAACTCGAAAAAGAATCATCAAAGGTGGGAAAAAACAACCCCTTTCAAATTTCAACCCTATTTTCAGACAAAAGATGATATTCGTTGGGAAATGGATCAATTACATCAGAAGAATTCGGCGTTGAAACGCGAAAATCGCGAATTAAAAACGTCGCAAATGCGACTCGAAGCTCGCGTCGAGACCCTCGAAAACAAATTCAAAACATTGGCCAGGCTTTTGAGTTAAATTAGAAATTTTTTTTTTGTTTTTTTCAAAATTACGGGTTTCGTATGTATGTAGGTTAGAAATTAATGTATAATAATATATTTTTAAATATAAATAAATAAAATCTGAAATTTTATCACAAGGTGGGTAGAAAAGAGTAGTTGACTTTAGATTTTCGTTGCTCGGGGGAATGATACTTTAGGTAAAATTATAAGTGACAAAAAAGATGAGAAAAACGTGGCAAATCGATTTTTCACCAGGCAATGGGTGTCTTGTTCAAATCATTCGAGTAGATGCACGCAAAATTTGGTGAAATTTCATTTTCAAAATCGGATGGAGTTGAAGCCGGTTCAACAAAGTTGTCTAGAACAAAACATTCAGAAACTATGTGCCGCAAAATTGCAGAAAACCCCGCCCATATTTCCATTGCTTTTACCATTTTTGTTTATATAAAAAATGTCTCCTCACCATGAGAAATCGGTATCGGCTCGCTCACGGCGCCAAACTGCGCACCATCGCCGTTCATCTGCGAAGTTGCGTACGGATCGATGAAGAATGGCGGCACGACGTTTGAAGGTTGCGGCGGTTGCGGCGGCGGAGGTGCGGCGAAGAATTGAGCGTCTACAAAAAGCACATTTTTTCCAATTATTTTTCGAGAGCACCCCTCGACTCTCATTCACACATATTATGCAAGGAGAGGGATAATCTTTTGAGGATTTGACTTCTTAGCGAATTTTCTGGTGTCGAGCTCTGTTTTGGTACACCTGCCTTGGAGATGATGATTAAAATTGCGCAATGAGGAGGAACAGCTAATCGCGCTAATATTTTTGGCAGAAAGGGGAAGAAAATTCGTGGATTATGAACATCGCGCTCAAAAAAATATTTCTTATTACTATTTTGAGAAAAATCTTGATGACACATTGAAAAAACGTCTAAAATTGAATCAGAGAAAAAAACCTGCACATCTAAGTGTATTCAAAAATAGAGTATTTACATTTTTTGAATTTTTCAAACTGCCGGGTAGTTAGATATGCAATTTGGCAATTCGCCAACTTGATTTTTTCGCGATTTTTTAAATTAAAAATTTTCATTTCACGACACTCCGCTCAGACACCTGCGCTAAACAAGGGGCAAAGCGGAGTGTCGTATACACCAAAAACCAGAGAAACTTTTCAGAGCCGCTTCATTTTCATGTGCGACGCGTTTGCGTTGCGGCTTTTGTTCGAGGGGCGTAAAACATTTTACATTTCCACCCTACGACACTCCGTTTAGAAATCTGCACTAAACAAGGGGCAAAGCGGAGTGTCGTTTATCGTACACACAAAAAACAGAGTATATTTAGAGCCGCGTTTGCGTCGCGGCTTTTGTTGACGTAACACGTTTTACATTTACACACTACGACACTACGCTTAAACACATGTGCTAAACAAGAGGCAACGCGGAGTTTCGTATACACAAAACCCAGAGAAACTTTTTAGATCCGGTTTATTTTCATGCGTAGCATGTTTTTGTCGCGGATTTCGTGTCAAATTTTCACCCTACGACACTCCGTTTTGATACATGTGCTAAACAAGGAGCAAAGCGGAGTGTCGTACACACAAAAAAAACAGAGAAACTTTTTAGAGCCGCGGTTTTTGTTCGGTGGAGCGTGTTTACATTTTCATCATACGACACTCCGCTTAGACACCTGCGCTAAACAAGGGGCAAAGTGTAAACACCTCGATGAAAAACTGCACAATTGAGAAAAGCAATTTTTTTCAAAACTGCGAAACACCAAACTCGACGAGCAAAATTTTCAACTATTTTTCCGCCTACAGTACCCCAAAACTAACCAGTCGGAAACATGTCAACAACAATATCATCTCTCCGTTGTCGCCGCGATTGCCGATATCCGCCGAATCTCATCTGTTTCATTCGTCGCTCCTTACTTCTGCGATTTTGAAACCATACCTGCAAATTTATATATATATTTTTTTTTCAGGTCCCCCTCTCATTTTTTTCATTTCCTCTTGAATTCCTTGTTATTCATTGAAGAGAAGGCTATCGCGCACATCCTACCGTATACCCTCCTCCTCTTTTTCTCTCTTCTTCTCCTCGTTTTTTTTTCTCCCCCCTCCCTATTTACACCCGGATTACGGTAATTGAATTTCGTCGTCGTCGAGGAATAGAGAAAAAGAGAAAGAAAATTGCTTTTTCGCTGCGAAAAATACCTGTATAACACGCATGTTGAGACCGGTCTCCTGGGCGAGTTGCTCGCGAATGTGTCGCGTCGGTTTGGGTGTGGCGGCGAACGCGTTTTTTAGCGTTTCGAGTTGTTTGGCTTTGATTGTGGTTCGTGGACCGCGACGTTTCGCCGAGTTTGAGTCGTCTGAATTGTTGTCTTTGCCCATCATATCGCCGTCCATCTCATCGACTTGGAACTGCAAAAATAAAAATAAAAAATTTCCGACCGCATCGGGGTTCGAACCCGCGTCAACAAACTGGAAGGCAGACGCCTTACCACCTACACCAAACACGCTCACACGGTTTCATTTGTGATTTGCGCTTATAAAACAAGCAGAATTTTCGTTCTTTTTTAGCGGATTCTAGACATTTTCAGAAAAATCAAAACTCACATCGTCACAAATCGTCTCTTCCTCAATATCCGAATTGCAATCCGATCCATTCGACACTGTAAACATTGTTTTTCTCATTTCTTTTGTACATCATGAAAAGACGAGATTATCCTTTATTGGTGACAGATGCTGTCTCTAAATACAACACACACCCCGACTATCATCATCATCATAAAACTCCTGAACGGAAGGGGGGGGGGGGGGGGATTAGTGGGAGCCGGGTGTGCACGCACCCCAAACAACAAAAGGAAAAGGAAATTAAAAATAGTTGGCGCATATGGCAATGTTTACACATTTACAACCACCTATCAGCGGGTTTTTCGAGGCGAAAGGAATAGCAAAAAAATATTCAGAAAATCAGGTCTCGCAGCGAAGTAGATTGAAATTTTGGCAACAAATATTTCGAGAACAAGGCTTTTTGATATTTTTCAAAAATCTTCAAGTAAAGATTATCAATAGAGCGCGTTTTACCGATTCGATTTTGGATAATAGCAAAACTTTGTGTGTTACTTGAAATGAATATATTATCAAAATCAAACTGGTGAAACGCGCTCTATTGATAATGTTATCTTTACTCGGTTCAGAAGAGATTTTCAGAAGTTCTTGATATCAGAATCTGACTCTACGGCTCTCAAAATATCAGAAAATCTTGTTTTCGGAATATTTATGGCTGAAATTTCAAACTACATGAAATTTTTCTATTTTTTAAATTTAGTTATGGAAAATGTGTAGGTTCACAGTTTAAAGGCGCATGGATTTTAATCGATTTTTTCAAAACACCAAACTCACATGGACGATGAGACGACGATCCCGGTGTTGATGGTGTTTTGGTGGCGGTTTGAAAATCTGTCTGACACACAAATCGATTACCTTCGAGAATGTAGAGCTGCAACAATTGTACAATAGTCTCTGGGGAGTTTGCGAGAAATACGAGTAATCCAATTATAAAGTATAATAGGTTTGCCCCCCTCTTCTCTTGTATTTATAAACATCGGATGATTATGACAGCCGGTGCTCTCTTGGGATAGATGTCTAGGTTCAACATAATGCGCAAAAAAATAAAAAAAAAAATTTTGGCGCGCTCTGGAATTGAACTTGCGGACAAAATATCAGAGATCTAGCGCACAACCACTGCGCCATGCGAACGTTTTTGGGATAGATGAAAATTGCCGTTATTTAATGAGGATAATGAAAAAAATGTCGCATCCTCAGTTGAATTGTTTGGGTCTCGACACGATGAGACTTTTCTTGATGAAAAATAGTCCAGGTACTGTAATTTTCCGTCATTTTTCGACATATTTGTGTTATTTTAACATATTTTTTCAACCAAAAATCATACTCAAAGTGATTTTTCATGTTTAGCGGTTGAAAATTTGAAAAAACCCAGAATTTGTGTTAACCGCGAGCAATTAATTGAACAAAAAGGAAGATATTTAAAAACTCATCCAACCGAAATGGTTGAATGACACGAGAGTGAGTGAGAAGGGGGGCGCAGGTGCATTTGACACATTTTGTGATATTTTTGAAGCCTCCCCTTTTTTGACAGCTTCTTCTTCTTCTTTTTCTACTCGTGGCTTTTTCGAACAACAAAAACAAACCTGATCGCCTGTGTCGAGAAGTCGTTGACACACAGAGCACTGAAAACAGCGAATGTGGAAGACTTTGTCGCGAGCTCGTCGCACTAGATCTTCTTTTTCTAGGTTCCCGTCACAACCCGCACATCGTTGACCGTATCGTCTGTAAAATTCGATTGATTTTGATTTAAAAAAAGAGAAAAAATATTTCTTGCATTGTGGTTCGAACCCAGGCAGCAAAACTAGCCCAAGATTTGTAGTCTAACACCTTCCCGACTAGGCCAAACAGGCAGGCCCTTATCTATGTCGATTTTCATTGATTTTAACTGTTGTTATTTACAAAAACAATGTTTTTCCTCATTACTTTTGTTATTACTAATCACGGAGTTCTGCTCGTGAGAAAATTCTCACCAAGGCCTCCTCGAAAAACAACAAACCTTGAAAAATCGGTTTTGCACAAAATCAGCCCGTCGCGACTGAAACACGTCATCGACATCGGCGCCAAACAGTCGGAGCATCGAAGACACGTTTGATGCCAACACTTGCCCATGACGGTGAATACATATCTGAAAAACGCACACAAAATTTTCATGGTAAAAATGTGAAATATTGTTAACATGTTTATGATAGCAGAGTGTGGTGAGATGGTGTAACTGGGTAGGCGTATGGTTTATGAATATGAGACCTAGGTTCGATTCTTGGCTGACGCAGGGTTTTTTTTCTAAATTTTGTTACCAGAACTGATTTATCTACCAACGAAAATTGAGGAGAGAGTACGAAAAAGTGAGAGACTTACGTGTTTTTTCTATTTTTTAAATTGATAATAAAATAGAAAAAGTTAAAAACTTGTCCGTGAGAACTACACAACAACGTCTCCAAGACTAAAAAAATATCAGGCAACTAAAAAAAATGCCGAAAACTCTCAAATAATCAAACCCCAATCATTTTTTCAATTAAAAACGCACCTGTCTAAAATCGGTTGAGCACACGCGGCGCATTCGCTCATTTCTGAAATGTGGGCGTGGCCAACTAGCGCTGCCACCAACCTCAACATCGCGCGCACACACACAGCCCAGGGTATACGGTAGATGGGGGAGGAGGCAAAGCGAGAGAGCGAGGAGACGCAGAGAAACGGAAATTAGTTTAGAAAAAGGAAGGAGGGCGAATGCTGGAAAACATATATACATATGGGGAGGTATGTGATATTGATTAGTACAGTAATTTGAGTTAAGCCTAAGTGACCCTCGCAATTTTTCTGACATGAGTATCTCGAAGCGATTGATGTCCTTGGAAAAAGTTTTTTTTTCCAATTACGTCAAAAAAACATAAGACAACTAATAGGAAAATGTTTGACCGTTATTTATGGGTGTGGTTTGGTGGGAGACTTTCAAAACAAATTGGATTATTAGAAAAATCTTGTTTTGCTCGTCTACTTTGTAAGCGTTGAATTTTTGAAGAAAAAAACGGCCCAAAATGATTCTTCTGCGTGCGCTGTGCTGCGCATAAGAGACGACAGAGATAAAAAGCCACGTAAAACGTTTCAAAACATAATTCACAGTGTTTCAAGATGATTTTAACCAGGAACAAGAGAAAAAACAGATAAAAAAACTTTAAAAAAAAAAGAAAAGAAAAAATCATTATCAAAGGGACATGTTTGAATAAGAAAACTCTCGTCGCGAACAACCATATTCATGCATGCGCCTTTGAGAAAAACTACTGTAGATGTTTTTTTTTTTTTTAGGGGAAAAAGTAAAGATAAAATGAATGAGTATATTTTTCAATGCGCAGAATTTTGTCAACTTTGTTGTTTTTCTTAGGCGGTTGCGTACGACACTCCGCTTTGCCACTTTTGTTAAACACAGGGCAAAAGCGGAGTGTCGTAGGGTGAAAACTTTTTTAAAAACACGTGGAGCTCATTTTTTTCTTGGTCATGCTCCATTGAATAGCTCCATTCACACAGTGACTCATATCACCCTCAAAGTTATCATAATAGGTGTCAAAAAATTGTTATAAGAACCTATGAATCATCTCTCAACTTTTTTTTTATGGGAAAAAAACGAACCGAAAACAAATACATATATGTCCTTCTTCTTCTTCCTGCCCAGGCTCTCATTTATCATGTTCTGTGTTTTCATATGCCGACAGTGTTTTTTTTTTGTCTTTTTTGCTTGCTTAAGCGCTTCCCATCCAACCAAAAAAAAAAACGGCTGGTTTGTTGCCTAATTTGCATTTGTGATCGATGGTGTAACCGCAAGGAGACGAAAAAAACAAGGAAAAAATAGGGAAAAAGGGTCAAAAGGGGTTCATAATACGTTTCACAACAAGAAGAGAACAATAACAACGAGATCGTTTACAATTTCGGCTTTTTGGCGTCAGGTTCATCGTTTGCTGCGTCAATTTTCTTCTTGCGGAACCCAAAAACCAGATACATACAGATCGCTTCCCATTCGGATTTTGAGATTGTGCCCAGTGTTTTGGGGAGGGTTTCTGATTCGATGTTTTTCACATATTCATCGGCTTCGGAATATTCGTTTTCTCCTTTTGTTACTAGCTTTTCGGAAGGATACGTTTCGAGACCCTGCAAAAAATTAAGAAAAATTATATCGACTTTTTTTTTGGTCTTGCCACGAAAACTTAGAAACTTTAATTTTTCAAAATTTTGATTTTCTTTTCCCTCTCCACTTTTCTCTTAGTCCTTTCGAAACGAGAGCCGCGTCGCGGCCACGCAACGCGGTCGACGATATAAATTTTGCGAAAAAAAAAACTGCAAAACGAAAACTGCAAAACTACAATGTCCCTTTAAATTCAGATGTTTTTTGACTTTTTTTAAATTGTTTTCAATGACAATTTTTTTTTGGTCATATCTGGCCTAAGAGGGTACCAAAATTCCTTTAAAAAAAATTTGGCCACTGAAAATTTTGGGAAAAATCATATTTTCCAAATTTTCGTTGCGAGACCATTTTTTTTTCGAAAATTTTCACTATGATTTTCTAACAAAAAAAAAATTTCAGTTCAAAATTTTTCAAGAAAATGATGAAAATTGTTTTTTTTCATAACAACTCTATTTCTCTACCGTCTCTCATCTTTCTATACTATTTTCTTTGCTACAAAATTGTTCACCTTCATTTTTTCGAGCAGAAATTTACCCGACGATTTGCACTGCTCCACATACTCGGCGAAATTTCGAACAAACAACAATTCCATATCGAGCTCTTCCAACAAACTGAAAATATATTTTCATGTTAAGCCTCAAAACCTCAATACTCACTGTTTTAACAACGGAAAATATGCCAAAAATTCGGGACAATTGACTTGGGAATCGAGAGAAAAATGGAATTTGGCGCCAAAAAGTGGCGTTTTGCCAGACTCGAGTTCGGCAATATTGTCGTAGCGAATTTTGCACACCTCGTTGGCGAATTCGCCGTTTTCTCCATTGCGCACCGCCCAGCTGAAAAGCAAAAATCCAACATCAGAAAAAAATTGAACAAAAAAAATGTCGCGATTTCGAAGTGTCGCGGTTTCTAGATTTTGAAGTTTCGCGGTTTTGAAATGTCGCGTTTTCTGAATTTTGCGGTTTCAAAATGTCGCGGTTTCGAAATGTCGCGATTCCGAAATGTCGCGATTTCGAAGTGTCGCGGTTTTGGAATTTCGCGATTTTGAAGAGTCGCGGTTTCGAAATGTCGCAGTTACTGGATTCGGCGAGTTTAAAACGTCGCGGTTTCAGAATGTCGCGATTGCGAAGTGTCGCTATTTCGAAGTGTCGCGGTTTCGAAATGTCGCGATTTCTAGATTTGGCGGTTTCTAAATTTTACGGTTTTTTTTAAACTTTTTTGGCGATACTCTTAAAAATGACTTACACAATTCGATCGGCATCCGGAAGTGTTCCAACAAACACCCCTCCTGGTCTCAACGATCCCACCGCATTCTTCAGAAACTGTCTAGCCGACTGCTCATCAACAAACGAATAATGAAGAGCGAATTGGCAACTCGTCAAATCGAACGGCGTCTTGTCGGCGATCAACTCGGCCAGATCGCTTTTCGTGCAATCCGACACGATGAATTGCGCGTCGAACAAGTTGTGTCGATAGTTTCTCATTTTTTCGTGCCGATCTTTTGCCTGCTCAATCGATACCTCGGCCACGTCGGCCATCACCACATTCTTCACTCTGGCAATATCCCACTTTCTCAAATCACCCCCTTTTCCACACGCTATATCCAAAACTCTTGGTCGAGTGATTCCAGAAGCAGATAGAATTTGCACAGCTTCGTCTAAACAACGCTTTATTGTTGTTTTTAGGCTTGAAATTTTCAAAAACTCACTAATAAGTTGTGATTTTATCCAATTATTCATATTTCGCATGTAGAAAATTCTGCTCTCTTTTCGATCATCGATTCCGGTTTGTTTCACATTGTTATAATGCTCGGCAACTTCTTCAGCGCTCATTTCTAGCGAGATTCTGAACAGAGAAAAATTTCAAAAAACAAAAAAATGTCCGAGAGAACTCCACAAAAAAAGGACGCGTGGCCTAACAACCGACTAGTCCCCAGAATAATTTAATTTTTCTTCAAAAAAATAAATATTTCCCACGGTTTATTACACGTGTATGCCACGTGGAGTGTCGCATAAAGTTAAATAATTTATTCTGCGCGTCAATAAACGTTCATACATTCATATCTCGCCCAAAGTTGCGAAGTTTCAAAAAATCTACAGAGTTTCCCATGTTTTCAAACACAAGAGAAAAGAGAAAAAACCATGAAACAGGGATAAAAATAAAAGGAGATCTTTCGTGGACAAATGGTAACATTCGATATTCATGCCACATCGGTCGCCTCGAACATGTAGGGATGTTGAATTTTCAACGTTTGCAATATCGTTCGACACGTCGGCACCGTGGCCACCATATTCACCACAGTTCGGAATGTGTCCAACGCTTTTCGAAGCAATTGATGCGGCGGATTTCGTTGACTGATAGCTTCCTGAAAAACCCATCAAAGCTTGAAATTCAAAACTTGGCCAATTTTTCGTACATGAATCATTTTGAAGAAATGCGTTCTAAACTCATTCATCCCTCCTCGCATTCCAACCGGAATGTAGGGTAATATTTCCTCCAAACAATTTTTGAGCATAACTATACGCAACGCAACATCACTATCCATTCCGGACACTTTCATCGCTTCCGAAAATACCAAATCTTCCATATATGTTTTGAGACGTTGCTAAAAAAAACATTTTTTTTGAATTTTCACACTGCGCGTCACTCACAGTCTCACTATTCTGCCGTTCACGCTGCTGCAACTCGAGCATCATACGTTCGGCGGTGAATCCGCTCACTCCGCCAAAACCGGCGAATCGTGGCGCGGCCGGCGGCGGTCGTCGATCCATCTCGTAGTCGTTCCACGCGTCTTTCATCTCCTCTTCGGTCAGTTTCTCCTCTTCCTGATTGGCGAACAGGGTGTCGTGTTCAAAGTAGTCGACGACGGCCGCGCGATTCGAGTGAAGAACGTCGGCGAGCAGGCGATCTTTCGGCGGCGCGAACACCATTTCGATTTCGTCGTCGGCTTCTTCGCCCTCTTTTTTCAATTCTACCGGGTTGAATCTGAGAAAAATTGGAGTTTTTCAAGATATTTCTCATTTTTCCAACTTTTCCCAAAATTTCAATGTGGAAAAACTTCTAAATTCCATCTTACGCCAGGTATGACGTGGCCGAACTATGTTTTCTAGGCCATACGAATAATTTTTTCTTCCACGCTCAGTTGTTTGCAATTGTAGCGCACACTTTTTTCGCTAAAATTAATTGTTTGCATTGTTTTCTTCCTCAAACTGTGCGCGACAAAACTGCAAGACCCGCCCACTTTCCTTTTTTTTCAAAAATACGTTTTCGAAAAAAATTTTGTATTTTTTTTCGTATGTGCGTTCACAGTGAAAAAATTGTGCATTTACATTCTCTGTCTCTGACGCTCTCCTCTTTTCGCATTGTCTCTCACATGCGATGTGTACGACACTCCGCTGTGCCCCTTGTTTAACGCAATAGGCAAAGCGGAGTGTCGTAAACACGTGGCCGAACTAGTTTTTTTTCTAGGCCATGTGAATAATTTTCAATTTTTTCTTACACCAAAAAAACCCCTTCAAAATAAAACATACTGATAAAGTTCTTGCAAATCATGTCCATCATAATGCCTCTGAATCTGCGCCTCATCCACAACTCTCATCGACGTCGATTCTTTGGTAACCTGTCGTTTATAGATCCGCTCCTCCATTGTTCCCTGCGCAATAAATCGATAAATATACACGGGCTTCGTTTGTCCGAATCGATAGACTCTGAACAACGACTGTGTGTCGTGCGACGGATTCCAGCACGCGTCAAAAATCACGACACGGTTGGCCGACACCATATTGGTGCCCAGCGATCCGGCACGCGTTGAGATCAGCATAAGACGCGCACGATGATTGTCCATGTCGTTGAAATGGGTCTGAACGGCGTCTCGTTTGCCGGCCTGGACACTGCCGTCGATCGTTAGATAGTCTTGTCCTTCGAGCCATGACCATGATTCGCCTTCGGCGTTCAGAGCTTCGTGACCGTCTTCGAACCATTGACCAGTTCCGGCCAAAAATTCGAGCATTCGACGGATAAGAGCCAACGATTCCAAGGATTGCGAGAAGACAAGTCTGAAAATCGAGACAATTTCAGGGAGAATTTTTTTGGCCAAAAATTCACCGTGACACTCTCAAGAAAAATGTTGAGGTCTCGCTACGAAAATTTGAAAACTATCATTTTCCTTCAAATTTTTGATATTTTTTTGCCATAATTTTGTCACAATATAACGCCAGGCGCAGACAAAAATGGGCGGAGCTTATTTCGTTCTCAAAATTCGGAATATTCTAGGATTTTTTCCTGGAAAAAAACCATGCCGCATTCAAAAATGGGCGGAGTCAGGTTTTTTCTAAAAATCAAATTTTTTGTGAATTCAAGATACTGTAATGCGCTAAGAAAATTCTGGGAAAAACCAGAAAAATCGAATATTTCCGATTTTTCACAAAAGAAAATTGAAAAAAATTTCTTTTTTTTTCGGGAAAAAAACCTTTCGAAAATGAGCAGAGTCAGGGTTCTTTCTGAAAATCAAAAGTTTCAAAAAAAAAAAAACTCACAACTTATCACCAATCTCCTCACACTTTTTAATAATCGCACATAACAAATTCAACTTGTTACTCAATTCGTATTTACATTGATCCTCCTCGCTGACCAGCCCCATCTTCGCAAACCATCCACTATATTCGGGCGGTGTTTCGGTGTCGCGCTCGATTTCCGGCTCATCGCCAGCCAGCCGCCGCGACTGTCTGAATCCGTTCATCAGAATTTTCATCGCCGTATCCTCTCCTTCATCATCATTTTCATCTTCTTCGTCATCTTCAGAATCCGAATTAATTCTCCTCTTTTTTGTATTTCCACCTTTTTTGATTGATGTTGATGGTTTCTTCTTCTTATTCTTTTTCTTATCATCCTCCGAATCACTAAAACAAAAAACTTTTCCTAATTTTTCCCTGAAAAACACGTACCTTGCCAGAAACTCGCTATCTGTCGAAAAACCGCTGTTCACCGATTCAGGCTCACTTTCATCATCAATAAAATTTGCTTCTTCCTCTTCTTCATCACGCAAAAGTCTCTACAAGCAACAAAAAAAAACCCCGTGAGATGTCGGTACACACATGGCTTACCTCTCTTTCCAATCGCTGCTCATGAAGGACCAATTGATAGGGATGTGTCCAGATTCGCGACAAAACATGATAGTCGGGAAGAAGACGTTTCGACAAACCCTCACCGGCCACCACGTTCTCCAAAAATGCGCGATACAATTTGCATTGCGAATCGGTGAGCCGCACGTTCAGCACATATTCTTGTTTTGGCGGAATTGCTTCGGTTAGAACGCGGTAGTCTTTTCGCTGAAAGTTGCTTTTTTTTTCAATTGGATTTTTTCTGCTCACATACTTGAGATAATTGTGGACAAGAGCTCAAAGTTAAACCCCCCCTAGTAGGTCCAACCTCTATAAAAAATAACAAAAAGAAAAAAGAGTCAGAACGAACGCGAAAAGAAAGAAGGACAACTATATTAGAAAACTGAGAAAAAAGTGAAGAATGAAGGAATGAATGAGCACAGAGAGGCACACATTGGCTGTCGACTCCGCCCCTTTTTGCATGCACGCGGCGTGGGTTGTAAAAAGGGGCGGAGTCGACGGTCTGTGTCTATACCGCGTGGTGCTCATTCATTCATTCATTTTTCTCTTCTTTCTCAGTTTTCTAATATGTTGTCTTTCTTTCTTTTCGCGTTTGTTCTGACTCTTGTTTCTTCTTTCTCTCCCTCTCCCATTAGTCAAAAGTTATACCCCATGTGGTTATTTGGCCAGGCTATCCCAAGTATGTCTGCTCATACTTTTTTCTAAAATTTTGACAGAATTTTTTCTCCGAAACTTTTATAAAATTTTTAAAAGAATTTTTCCACAAAAAAGTTTTCAGAATTTTTTTTTGATGAAATTTTTTTTCCGAAAATTTTAACATAATTTTTTTTGAGAAAATTTTTCATAAAAAGTTTTTTGAATTTTTTTGGAGAAATTTTTTCCTCAAAAAAAATTTCAGAATTTTTTTCTGTCGACACTTTTTCTGAAAATTTTGACAAATTTTTTTAGACAAAAACATTTTTTTGAAAATGTTGAATAGTTTTTTTTTTCTGACGAGCTCTTTTCTTCCAGCAAAAATTCAAAAAAGTTATAATTTCACATTTTTTCTGACAAAAATCTCCAATTTTTCATGATTTTTTTAACGAAAAAAAAACCTTTTCGATTCCACCCATAGCTCCAAAAACTTGGAAATCCTCATTTTCAGAATTTCCCCCGTGATTTTTCACACAAAGTTGGTCCTAATCCCCCAAGATGTCAAAAGTACTCACATCAACACATTTTTTGAGATGCTCATAGAGCACATGACATCTTCGTTTCATAAATTGCACCTCAGCTGTCGATGCATCCTTGGTTCTTCCGCGATTAATAATATTCACAAATCGATTGGCAAACTCGGCCTTGGTTCCAAGCAATCCAGGCTTCACAAAATTCACCATACAATGATCTACAAAACTTTTCCTGCTTCATATTTTAAAGGAACATTCCCAAAGCCTTACATTCCATCAAATTATTCTGCAACGGTGTACCGGTCAGACAAATGCGCCGTTTCGTTCGAATCTTAACCATCGTTTTCGACAACGCCGATTCATCATTTTTCAACTTGTGCGCCTCATCACAAACAACCAGATCCGGCCCAGGATTTTGGAGATAGTGTCGAAAATCTTGTTGAGCTTTCAAAAATTTTCGATTTTTCTTTGCTTTCTGAAAAAAAAACAAATGAGAGCATGCTTTTTTAAAATAGGATTTTTACCGATTTTTTCTTCTTCGCATCTTCTTCCGCTGTCAAAATTCGGAACATGTCGTATCCGATGATCATAACACTTGGAGCTGAAAAAA
Organism: Caenorhabditis sp. 8 KK-2011; assembly: GCA_963572245.1. Classification (NCBI taxonomy): domain Eukaryota; kingdom Metazoa; phylum Nematoda; class Chromadorea; order Rhabditida; family Rhabditidae; genus Caenorhabditis; species Caenorhabditis sp. 8 KK-2011. The sequence goes on along the minus strand of OY751546.1, from coordinate 1,035,854 downwards.
GTGAGGGGTTTTTTCGTCGTGGAGCAGAAAAAACTCACTTTCAGAGGAATGCCAGTTTTTTAACGCTAGGCGACGATCTTCGATAGTTTTTGCTGAATCCAATTCCGTGACCTACAAAAAAACTGTTTTATTATCAACGTGAAAAAAATTGGGGTCAAAATTGGAATTTTTCAATTTTTCTTTGGGAATTTAATTTTTCATTTTGACGCCAAAGTATTTTATGCCAGTTTTTGCATGAAAAAATAGGCTCCGCCCTAATTTTTGTGCGCCTATTTGCAATCAATGACATTATGCGGCGTCCAAAAGCAAAAAAAAAAGAAGAAAAATCGTGTTCAATTGCAAACAACAAAAAGCACCGTACCCTTTCAAAGGGACACAACGTTTTCGCAGCGAACAAAAAAAAATAGTGCAGAGAACGAGGAGAGCGTAGTGAGTTAGTTTTTTGTTTGAGATTTTTTGATGTTCCTTCAAATGCCTTTGGTAGTTTTTTCTTCGCAATTGGACGCCGCATTAGGCTCCGCCCACTTTATTTGCAACAATAGCGCAGTTTTTTCTCACTAGAATTAAGTTTTTTGTTTGTTTTCTACGTCAAACTGTGTGCCGCAAAACTGCAGAATTTTCTCGATAAGGTCTCGCAACGACTCGAACATTTTTTTTTTACTTTTTTTGAAAAACACCTAATTTTTTTCCCATTTTTTCTAGAAAAACCAAAAAAAACTCACATCAACAGTATCCAACTCCTCATCATTATCAGAAAGCCATTTCAAAAACTCCTTGAACCAATTGATAATCACATTTTTGGGCACAACAACAAGCACACGTTTGCATTTCTCGCCAACTTTCGGATGCATCATAACCGTGTGCAAAAACGAAATAACTTGAAGCGTCTTTCCCAAACCCATACAATGCGCCAATATTCCACCACTCCCCTCGGTATCCAGTCGTTCGATTGACTCGAACGCACAATCGTACATGAATTGAATACCTTGCGCTTGATGCGGTTTCAGAATGCGCACAATTGACGGATGAACAGCGACCGGTTCCGGGTCGTCGCTCTTGTTGTCCGGATCGATTACGACACTTTTCAGCTTGCGTTGTGATGACGTGCCGATCAATGCTTCGGTCAAATCGAGACCTTCTTCGAGTTCGATGCCATTGAATTCTCGTTGTTTTTGTTCCAATCGTTTTCGTCGTTCTTTTTCGGCTTTTTCGGCATCGACAGTAGTCTGGGCCAAACTATCATCATCGATGAGACCTCGTTTCTTCTTCTTTTTCTCTTCTTCTATTGGCTTTATCACAGCGGACTGCAAAAACAAAGGTTGACAAGGGAATAGTGTCCGCGAAATTTCGAAACCGCATGAAATTCTAACCAAAAGGATCTTACTGTATGGTTTTTCTTGAATATTTTATGCGGTTTCGAAATGTCGCGGTTTATCGACTAAAAATACAATAAAAAAAGTACCAGAATCTATCAAAGTTTAAAGGAACATGATAGTTTTTCAGTTTTCGTGACAAGACCTAGACATATTTATCAAAAATGACAACTTTTGTCCACACTTGGGATAATTGTGGACAAGATTAAAATTATACCCCCTAATAGGTCAACCTATATCAAGAGTTACACGAAAAAACAAAGAAAAATGGCTAAAAAGCATGGAAAAAGAGGATCAACATGATTGGTAAGAGATTGAAGACAACCGTACGGCTCGATGATAAGTGCAAGGGCAAAAAGCAACAAGAAAAAAGAATCAGAGCGAACAAGACAATAAAGAAAAAAAACAATATTAGAAAACTAAGAAAAAGGTGAAGAATGAATAAATGAATGAGCATCGCGAGGTATAGACACAGACCGTTGACTCCGCCCACTTTTACAACCCACGCCGCATGCAAAAAAGGGGCGGGGTCGACAGTCAATGCCTCTCTGTGCTCAATCATTCATTCATTCTTCTTCTTTTTCTTAGTTTTCTAATATTGTTTTCTTGTCTTGTTCTTTTTCTTGGTTTTGTTGTCCTTGTACTTATCATCGAAGTTGTCTTCAATTTTTGATCATAAATCATATTTTCCCCTTTTCCATGCTTTCTAGGGGGTATAACTTTGAGCTCTTGTTCATAATTATCCCAAGTATGATGAAAAAAGAGAAAAAATATTTTTGAATGTCAACCAAAAAAAAACGCAAAAAGTAGTTTTCCAATTTTCGTGGCGAGACCCAGGCACATTTATTGAAAATGTTTCAGCGTGTCAGAATCCTAATACCGTATTTCACTAGAAAAAAAAAGCTCACCCTTGGTCTACCCCTTGTTCCATTTTTCGTTCTAGTTGGCAATTTGATAGAGTCATCACTATCACTCCCATTTGCCGATCTAATCGAAGGAATATCATCTTCACTATCATCGCTGATTTTCTTAACCTCCTCGATTTTCGCCCGCGTTTTTCTTATCGGCATTACTTCGGGCTCTGAGTCGGTGTCTGATAAAACAACAGGTTGAACTTTTTTGACACTTCGTCTTGCTCGTGTTTTGATTGGCAAATCGTCTTCGGAAATTATTTCTGGTTCCGAATCTTCTTCTTCTTCTTCCTCTGATTCTTCATCGTCTTCAGAATCACTGTTCTTTTTCTGCGCTTTTTTCTTCGAAGCATTTTTTTGACTTGAATCAGCTTTTCTTTTACGTTGCGTCTTTTTTTCAGTTCTTCCTTCGCGCTGAAAAAATACAGATTAATAATTTTCTCACAAAATCTCAAACCTCTCGTTTTTCTCTCAACTTCTCGGCTCTTTTCAGTTTTCTCTCTTCTTCAATTTGAGCCTGAAGTTGACGATCTTCATCCTCGATCACCGCAATTCTAAAAACTCCATTTTCAAACAAAAAAAACTTTGAAAAAAAAACTCACGCATCATCATCTGATTCATTACTACTACTGGACATCTGTAAACTACTAAATATTTATTCAAGTCAAAGAAAAAAAAATAATAACAAAATTTTTAAAGATATAGGACGCGCAGAATCAGATGAACAGAGCAAAAAGTGAAGAAATAGTGTGAGATAGGTGGAGGGTGCAGAGAAAAACAGTCGGGCGAAATAGTGTACCAAACTCGGAGGGTACATGACAGTTGAGGAAGGAAGATATGGGGTATTCAAAAGTATAAGGTAATAAATTTCAAAATTGAACTTGGAATGTTTTTGAACTCAAACGTCTAAATATATGAAAAAGTTTTGATTTTTTTTTAATTTCCAAGGAATATTATTGTATGAGTTATGGGAAATTTGGAATTTTGAGAAAAATCGATAAAAACAATGCCAATTTTATAAAATCAACAGATCACACGATTTTGTAGAAATAAATACATCTAAATTCAAGGAAAAATGACAAAAAGCTAGAAAAAAAAGAAATTTTTGAACGTGTTTTCGTTCGCCCCAGAAAAATAGTATACTGTAAACAAAATGCGGACTTGGTGTTTACACACTGCTTACCGTACCCTCGTTGAAAATAAATTTTTATTCCATTTTTTGCCAAATTTCTCACGTCAATTTTCGACAATTTTCACATTCCAAATTGCAGATGATTCGCCGAGAAAATCGTCTTCGTCGGGAGTATATTTTCCGCAAGAATCTAGAAGAAAAACAAAAATCGCTCGAAGAAAAACGAGGGAAAATCCGCGATGCGTTGGAAAACAACACGTAAGTTGTTTCTAGCCTTATTTTGAAAGCGCTAATTCATTATAGCAAAATCGATTATCATTTGCGTAAAGAGGCGATCGATTTGGCGAAAGGAGCCGATTGGGGTGGTCAGGTGAACGAGATCGACGACGAATATCGATGGGCTGGTGCGCAAGACCCGAAAATCGTCATCACAACTAGTCGCGATCCATCAAGTCGTTTGAAAATGTTTTCCAAAGAGATGCGATTGGTTTTTCCCAACAGTCAACGAATCAACCGTGGTCATTATGATGTTAAACAACTTGTTCAAGCATGTCGAGCTCAAGATGTAGGCTATCTTTTTTTTTAGTTTTAAAAAAAGCTAATTTCTTTGCAGACCACTGATCTCATCGTTTTGACAGAGACAAGAGGTCAACCAGATGGTTTGATTGTTTGTCATTTGCCTTTTGGGCCAACCGCTTTTTTCTCCATGGCCAATGTTGTTATGCGACATGATATTCCAAATTGTGGCACGATGAGTGAACAATATCCACATCTAATTTTCAACAAATTAGACAGCAAACTAGGCCATCGGGTAAGCTAACATTCTAACAAGGGAACTTCGCGAGGTCAATCTTTTGGAATTTTTTCATATTTTGGTAGGTGATAGATATTAGTGAGAAAAGTGTGTTCCCAAATTTCTAAGTCTCACAACTCGCTAGAAAAAGAGTTATAGCGTTTTAAAGTGCATTTCCCTTTATAAAAACAAGAAGGTAGTGGTACAAACAAACACACAAGTGAACATCTTTTTTCACGTTGAAAAAAAAAACGAATGTGTGTGGCAGTAGTGTGTATTGGTAATGGGTTTATGCCTTTCAAGCACTGTAACTTTTTTTCTAGCGAGTTGTGAGACCTAGAAATTTGGGAACACACTTCTCTCACCAATATCTATCACCTACCAAAATATAAAAAAAATCCAAAAGATTGACCTCGCGAAGTTCCCTTGTAAGACACCTTGTCACACTGAAATCGTTTTTTCATGTTCACAAGAATTTTGAAAACTTCAACTTTCGATGTATGTGGCTCAAAGAACCAAAAGTGTTTGAAAGAAAAAACAAAACAATGTTTTGTCGTGGGTTACTGTACCCGCACATACACACAAACGGTGTTTGCGGACGAAAATCTCCGGGAGAGTGAATTCAAAAACAGTATTTTTCGATTTTTCAAAAAGTACTTTGTAAGATCGAAAAAAAAAGAAAAAACTGTTTTTGAATTCATTCTCCGGAAGATTGTCGTCCGCAAACACCGTTTGTGTGTGTGCGGGTACAGTAACCCACGACAAAAATTGTTGTTTTTCCTTCCAAACCTTTTTGGTTTTTTGAACCCCACACATCGAAATTTGAAGTTTTCAATATTAAGATTTTTATGAACATGAAAAACCCATTTTTCCAAAAATTTCTCTAAAATTTTCAGTTCACCTCAATTCTCAAACATCTTTTCCCAGTCCCAAAATCCGACTCAAAACGAGTCATGACATTTGCCAACACGGACGATTATATCTCCTATAGACATCATATTTATAAAGTTGACGAGGGTGGCGAAGTTGAACTCACGGAAGTTGGTCCAAGATTCGAGCTGAAACGTAAGTTTGCCTGGGAAAAAAACATTCAAAAAAAAATGAGGAAAAAAATTTAGCCTATCAAATCAAACTTGGAACTCTTGAAAATTTGGCGGCCGCCGAAGACGAATGGGTCCTTCGAACTTACACAAATACAGCGAGAAAACGACAATTTTTGAGTATTTCAAGAGATGACGAGGATGAGTAAAGGTGGACTATTTTTTGTTTTGATTGTTAAATTGTTAATTTCTTGTTTTTTCTTTGTTATGAAAATTTCTCACGTGACATCAAAAAACGTGGAAGATCACAATCAAAAAATATATGAGGGTGACCAGTCTCATAGCTCTCAGTTTTATATCGATTAGTAGTTGAATAATCTCCAAATTCTGAACTATTTTCACAGCTATATCAATATAGGCATGCTTGAGGATTCAGCGCGCTTATGCAAAGATTCAAAGAAAGGTTTGCCAAAAAAATCGATTTTTTCGTCAAACTTTTTTTTTAGGCAATTCAAACGTTCTGAATTGGATGAAGTCATCAAAATAACTGAAATCTAGTTAGCTTTACCTGCGAGCTGAAAATAATAAAAAATATTTTATTCTGAAAGTCAGTAGTAAACCGTTTTGTTATTAGTGGTATTTTTCGAATTGGCAAACGCCATTCGCCTCAACTCCAAATCGGGCCTCCGTCGATTCATCGGACCTCTGGCCCGATTTTTCGTCGGATACCGTAGCAAACAGAAAACTGGCGGCGCGTCAAGATCCAACGCATATTCCTCTACGGATTGCGACGATTTTTGCGACAACATTGCGCCGTTGTTCTCGTCGGAAGACGATAAATCTTCCGACGATGCGACTGGTGCCAATGGTGGCAGTTCTTGGAGAAGCCGCTCTTTTTGTTTGCCAAGAAACTCGAGTTGCTCCTCGAACAACTGTTTGGCTGTTCCAATATTCTTGGTTGTCTCGCTGTTTCGCCGATGTTCTTCGATTTTCCGCAAATTTGCCGACACTTTCTGACTGGCGTCTTCCAATTCAACAATGTTGTTGATCGTCGCCTTGTATTGCTTCAATTTCTCTTCGATCAACGTTTGCACACAACCCGTTTGTCGCGCTACGTCGATAAGTTGCTCTTGCGCGTGCGCAACGTCTTGTCGACGCAAAACGCACGGGCCAAAGATGACGGCCAGGTTACTGCATCCCATTTTGTTGACCGCCTCTTGATCGGCCACACGAGCCAAATGGTACATTAGACGATCGAGAACTGCGCGATTTGGTTTGGGTAGAAGTTCAATCATCACTGATAAACATCGAACTCTTTCACCAATATCTTTCACTTCTGAAAAACAAAAATATTCGACCAGAATACACTTTTTTAGACATTATTTTATTATTTTTAGAAAATGTAGTGTCAATCGATAGCACTCGCTCTAATGATAAAACGCAACGCAAAGCCGCGACGCACAAATGTGAGTGCGTCGACAATTTTTCTCTCCCCCCTCTTTTTTGTGCGATGGGGCGCGTTTTATCGATTAGCAAACTATACAAGTTGTAAACATATAGCATTCACCACAATGAGAGGACGTCGCACCTTTTGTCATCATTTATTGATTACCCGATATAACAAAAGGTGCTCACATTTTTGGGAAGGTGCCATATGTTTACAACTTGTGTAGTTTGCTAATCGATAAAATGCGCCTCATCGCACAAAGAGAGAGAGAGGGGAAAAGAAAAATTGTCGACGAACTCACATTTTTGCGTCGCGTGTGTTATCATTAGAGCGCGTGTTACCTATTCGATTTTGGATAATAATGAAATTTCAAACTACAGTAACCTCGTGGCACCGAATTTTGGATAATATCCTAAAAAAAAAGAAGTGTCCAAATTCAAAACACAAAAAGTGCAAAATCTCAAAGGTACATCAATATTTCTCCAGAAACTTGTAGAACGAACAACCTTGATGCTCGTATGACTCCACATTTTTAGAAGTGTTCCTTTAAATAATTACGGTATTTTGTCATTTTTTTTGTTTTTGAAAATGAAAACTTTTTATTGATTTTTGACGCGGCGTGAAGCAAAAAAAACCAAATACCGTAACTATTCAAAGGATCGATTTTTCTCGAGAAGCATGGATGCGCCTTTAAATGGCTTACTAACCTGACACATTCAAAAAATTCTCATACAAATCAAAAATTATGAGCGGTTCGCTCATCTCTCTGAAAAACGATTTGACAAGCGTGGTGAGCACGTGAACACCAATATCCTCAAGATTTATAGCTTCAGCATCAGGCAGCGTCGATTCGATGACTTTCCGAATCGATCGAACCTGCGGCAGAGAGCCACTTTTCCGATAGACACCTTCAACAAAAAGCGCTCGTGTTTCAATAGCAAAAAATAAGCGATCAAGCAGCAGTGGCACCGATGTTTCGTTATCAACAATCGAATTAAGGCAAGCGCCAAAGAACCGTCCACCGGGGCTCTCAAAAAATAGTATTTTTTCTGGTTTTTGAGCTCATCTCTCTTACCTGCGGGTCGATACGTTTACCTTGCATTTGACACGGGTGTGTGACCTTTGGCTGACACTTTTTATGACACGAAATACGGCACGCAACACAAATGTATAGTTTCTCATGATGCCAGATCAACTGATTACAAACTTCGCAATACGTCGGAACGTGTACAACGTCGGCGTGGAATCGATGACCACAATGGATCTGAAAATCAATATTTAGGCTAAAATAGGGTGTCCAAAAGCAAAAAAAATTTTTTTTTTGCTTTTGGACAGATTTCTTGTTAACGTTTGACTTGATCCAACACAAAACTAAGGAAAACAACAAAAAACCGAGGTAAATGAACAGAAAGAGAACAAAGGTATCGTTGAAAAACTCAAAAGACACACTAGACTCTAGTTACCGTCGTCACTGTTCCATCAGATTTTCGGCGTTTTCTACCAACTTTCTGAACAAGAGAAAATGGCAAGAATCTTAACTAGACTTATTTCAAAAAAAAACTAACCTTTATCATCGACGATTTCTCTTTTCCTCGCTTCTTTTTCGATTGTTGTTGCATGAATTCGTTGAGAAATCCACGAAACGCGTTGACACCCAGAGTGGTTGGAAATGACACCGTTTCTTCTTTGCACGTTTTCGTCAGCACACCTTCGAACATTGTTATCATATCGCGATATTTTAGAACTGAACCTTCGGCCTGTAACAAGAATCATTTTTGAGGACTTCCACGTGACACAATTTCAAAACGCAACGAGGTTCATTTTGTGAAAATAAGGATTTCCACGTTTTTTTCCAGGGTAAGGATAGAAAAAAACACGCGAAAATGGGCGGAGCTTGTTTATTTTCAAAAATTGTGAATTTAGGGGTTTTTTTGTTGAAAATAAGGATTTTCACGTTTTTGGTCGAGGTATGCCGAAAGATAGCGATTTTCCGAAAACCCGGAAAATATACGTTTCAAAGCCCAAACAATAGAGTCTAGCTCTCTCTTACTATATTTTTTTCTATTTTTTTTTTTGAGTTACTAGTTTTTTTTGAGTTACGTAGTCGGGCTGTAGCCTTTTCTAGGTCACCATATGGCTCATTAGACCTTTTCACACCTTTAGATGTTATCTATAAATATGGCATACCTGTTGTTATGAGCAATCAATAACAACATATGGTGACCTAGAAAAAGTCAACAGGAAATATGTGTGAATAGGAAGGGAGGGCTAAATGAAAATGAAGGATCAGAAAAGGGTTCGGGAAAAACTGAAAATCTTGATAACTTCTGAAGGAGGGGGACCTCGTTAGGGGGTATAACTCTGAGCCCCTGTCCACACCTATCCAAAGTATGCCCCAGAAATCAAAAGTTCTCGCTTTCCCTTGTCTTACCGTCAAAACTGCTTCATATCCAAGAAGTTCCATGTGAAAAGCTCGTAATGATTTCTTGAACACCGCATCTACTACAGTATCTCTGAAAAAAGACAAAACTACAGTAACCTGACAAGATTTCCAAAGACAAAAAACCAACCTCTTATTAGTGTTGACCGATGACAAATTGGTGGTTTTGTTGAAAATGAAGACACTAAACTGTCTGAGATCATCCGTCGACTCGACAACCATATTTCCCGGATCGGTTTGTTGTTTCGTTTTGGTTAGACTGAACTTGCCGCTGGTTGTTGTTGTTGTCGGAATCGGCGAGGAGGATTGTCGTTTGTTGTGCGACATCAAATCCCAAGGCCGCTTTGGTGAGTGTAGTCGGGTTGGTGAGCGAACAGGTGATGTTGGCGAGCATGGAATTGAGGAGGAGAATGCGGCACATTCTTTGTGAAGACACATCTTGCACCCTGGAGAAATTTAGTTTTGAGCCGGATATTATAGGGGCAAAAAAGTGGACACAAACTGGTCCCGTAGCGAACACACACAAAATGTCACTGCCGCGAACTTTTTGTTACAGTAACTTGTTTTTATTTTTTAAATTACTTTTTTGCTGATAATACCTAAATTTCTCAAAAAATTTTGTCACTGTGAAAAAAAAGAACAAAAAAATGGTTGAAATTTGAAAAAAAATCATAGTTTTTTGAAAAAAATTTCGTGGCGCATAAAAGGTAAGTACCGTGAGAAAATTTCACCAAATTTTTGACTAAATTTCACTGTGATATTTTTGATAAATTTATTTTTTCAAAAAACGAAAGAAAATAGTTGAATTTTGAAAAAAAGTTTTTTTTTTAAATTTTTGTGGCGTGACCTTTCTTGAAAAATGCCCAAAAAAAATAAATTCAAAAATAGTTTTTTCTTCTTTTCCCTCTACAAATTCCTCTTCAAAAAAATGGAGAACTCACTCTGACACTTGTGTGCCTGCGAGATGAAACCCGTAAGATGTCGGTTGCACAGCGCACAAATCTCCTGTCGATGTAGTCGCGACATTTTGAACGAATGCTGCTCTTTGGAAATGAGAAACGTATCCGGTGCCAGCTCCTGACTATAAGTGCTCGGACCGGCGCACGGCTCATCGGCAAAATCCTCAACTTTGCGACCGAACAACGCCTTCAGATTGTTTTTCGCCTTCTGGAATCCCATTTTCGACGTGCCGCCGCCCGTCTTCTTTTTCGAGCTCGTCGGACTCAGTGTGAACGAATCGTCGTTGCGCGACATTGAAAAGTTGTTCGATTCGGTGCTGTTGGCTCGTCGCAACATTTTCAGTTTTGTTGTCGACGCTGTCGGCGCGAGTGATTGTCGTCGAGGATGCGATAAATCGGCACCTTCGATTAGTTTCAGTTTGGTGTCTTCTAGAATGAATGTGGCATCAACATCAACTTGATCATCGCTGGAAAAAAATCATTAAAACTTCTAAAATTTTCTGGTGTTTTTTCGGCTTTGCGACATTTCGAAACCACATGAAAAACTTAAAGGTGGACTGCGAGATAATTGAGTGTTTCGTCTATAATATAGTTTGTGTGCCCCTGAAAAATGATGCGAAAACCAAAAAAACGCAAAAAATTTGATACAGTGCCAGGCAAAAAACAAACACAAGCAATTCCGCCTTTCCGTCTTCACGACCATGTGCGCTCTATCGAACCATTATAAATTCAAAAAAGTACACACATTTTCGAAGAATTTCACTACACTATAAATGACGCAACATTGCACACCGTCTTTCTCAGATATATCGCAGTCCACCTTTAACGAAAAGATAGAAGAGACGTTTGTTTGTCTTACTGTATGGCGCATCCCGTGAGATGTCGGTACAAACATTTATTGATTTTTTCTTGGATATTTTTCAAATTGATTTTAATGATAATTTTGTGCGGTTTCAAAACGCGAACCGAAATCGGAAATTTTCGAATTTTTTTCCAGAATTTTTCGTGTTCCGAAAATTTTTTCGCTAAATCGGAAAACGCAATTTTCCTTTTTTGTTAACTGCGAAAAATTCCAAAAAAAATTAAGGAAAAAAACAGAAAAAAAGTACCAAAACTAGTTCGCCTTTGCCAAAATTCGTCCCAATTTAAAGGAACATGGTAGTTTTAAAATTTTCGTGACGAGACCTTTTTTTTTCGCAAAAAAAGCCTGGAATCTTTTTTCTCCGATTTTTTTCGGTCCCGCCCAAGTTTCAAAATTTTTTCTCAATCCAACTCACTCCTGAAAAGCATCCGAAATATCATCATCCTCATCATCATCATCATCCAACCCATTCTGCGTCGACTTATCACTACTATCCGACTCATCTTCCGAATCGGCAAACTGTGCCAACGTGGCCGGATCGTTCAAATCAAACGTCGTCAACTTCACCGCCTGCACTTTTTTCACCGTAAAACTCGTCTTTTTTTTCTTCTCCTCTTGCGGCGCTAATTTTAGCCGCTCTTTCTTGCCTCGATAAGCACTTTGGATCGCAATGATACAATTTCGAAGTCGCTGATATTTTCGTTGATCTCGATACTTTTTCCAGTTCGACTGAATTGTTTGCGCGGCCAATGCTTTTCGTCTCACCTCATTTCTCGCTATCGATCCTCTAATAAGTGCTTGTATTCGAATAATTCCCTCTTTCATTCTCAAATATCGTTTCCTAGCCAACTGCGTTCTGAACCATCTCTGCAGCGTGTCAATATGCTGCATAATCGTTCGATGCAAATGATCATCAAGGATAAGTTTCTCAGCGTCTCTCATAAATATCTTACTCGTTCCAAACTGAATATTTTCGCTGTGACCTCTCAGAAACTCTTTCACATCCTCCACACTACTCTCTCTTCCATTCCGCAGCAATATTCGATATTGTTGGATGAAGCTGTGATATTCAATTCGGACAGAATAGCCGGCGCGTCGAATGCGAACAGTTTCCAACATTCCCGTATACCTCAATTGTCGCAAAATGATATTGTCATCAAAGTGATTCGCTATCTTATCATTGTTACTCTTTATGCAACGAATAAAGTAGGGTGTCGCGTTGCCGAGCGTTGCCATTAATCGTGTTAACGAGTATTCAAACTGTTTGGACACGGATGACGGCTTTTTCGCAAGTCGTCGCGCTCCAATCGCCTCTTTCAGAATCTGCAGCGACTTCAGCAGACTCATCTTATCATCCTGTTTCGCCGCCGGTGTTCGTCGCGCTTGATTGCGAATCGTGTTGAACATACTGGTGTCGCAAAAGTCGGGAACTTCACAACGCAATTCACCGCGTAGAAACGCGCCGAGTGCCGAATCGCTGCCTCTTCTCGGCGAAATCGCCGCACCGCTTGACGACACTTGCAAATGGCCCGCAGATTCGCTTCGTTGTAGACGTCGAGCGGATTGTTTGAACGCGCTCATCGCGCGAAAAACACTTCGCAACACGTTCCATCGATGAACGGCGACCGGATCGATGCCGAGCAACGTTTTCATCACCGAACTGCGGCTCGATTTCAGCGCGTTCAACACGTCTTGTCGCATCAGATCCTTGTTCTTCTCGCGGAAGCCGGTGATTTGATATTTGACTTTTCCCGCGTAGTGAGCAATGATGAATGCGGGCTCTTTTTTCTGCGGAGTCTCGTAGTAATCGTTGGTTTTGAGGAATTGATTGAGCTTGGCGAGCATCGAATCGTCCGTTCCATTGTTTATATTGCTCTCTTCATCGATGAGACGAAGAACACCGTAAGGTTTACTCTGAAAAACATATTTTTTCAGTATTTTTTCTTGTGAATAAGCCATACCTGGCCTGAAAAATGTATAGATCACCACGAAAATTTAAAAAACATGTTCTTTTCTAAAATTTTCAGCTATTTTTTTTTTAGAAAAATAGGATTCAATTCAGAAAAAAGAAATAAGTAGAGGCTGAGAAGATGGCAAAAAAATAATGAATGAATGGAACACCATAGAGGTGTCAATTTTTGGACAAGCTCCGCCCATTTTGTCTCTACCTCGAATATTGGACGATTTTTTAATTTTCGTGGCGTGACCTAAAAATTTTCTTGAAAATGTCACTGTCATTTCGATCAAAAAAATCATGGTACTTTTCCCCTTTTAAGCCTTTTTTTTGCTGACAAAATCAACTTCTCACTCACCTGAAACAATTGAACACACTCGGTATTATCGGTATACTCAATATTCGTCCAAGTAATCCCTTCTTTCAAATATTCCTCTTGCTCAAATTGAAAAATGTGTTGATTGAAATACGACTGCAATTTCTCATTGGCATAATTGATACACAACTGTTCGAAACTATTCCATTGCGCGCCAACGTCTTCAAATCCAAAAATATCCAGAATACCAATGTAATATCCTCTTCCAGCAGCCGAATCTTTTTTCAATAGGGCTTGATTGATACGAAGAACAATGTAGTGAAACAGCGAATTGTAAATGCATTTGGCCATTGCGTCTCGGGTGTTGGTGGCCTCTGAGACGCTGTAGCGAAGAACAACAGTTTCGTTTTTCATAACATGCCGTTTCATTGTCAATGCCTGTGTTAGGGTTTCGGTTTTGATGTGTAATAGCTTCGCGACAAGATCAACAACTTCCTCATTCTCGATATATCCACTCTCATCGCTATGATAACCATGTCGCTTGATATATGCAATGTTACCAAGGAGCAGAACAGCAGAAATGATGCCAAAAATAGTTTGTTGAGTTTTCGCGCAAAATCCGACGGATGACATGGCGTGTCGAAGACGTTCAAATTCATTTTTCTCGTTCACACCTTCTGGGGCGAAGGGTTCATTCTAAAAAAAACTTTTTTTTTTTTGTTAAAAACCCAAAAACCCTACCTGATTGAGATATTTGTAATCCTGTGGAGAGAGTAGATAATATTTCTCCTTCTCCGCGTTATCAGCACCTTCTAGCAGATAATAAAACACATGATAGTTTCGTTCACCCTTTGCTTGAAATATGATGCGCGACTTTTCGAGCAAATAAATCTCGACATTTGCTCCTGACACCATGCCATTTTCGCGATAGTTGATTTTGATAAATTTGCCGAATCGACTGCTATTGTTGTTGGTCAATGTGACAGCGTTACCAAAAGCCTGGAAATTATTGAAAAATTGAGCAAACAAAAAAATACCGTACTCACTGAACGGCCAAAATATCCTCAAAAATTTGTTACTGTGGGAATGACGACGAAAAAACAAAGAAAAATGGTTGAAAAGCATGGAAAAGGGGGGAATATGATTTATGGTCTAAAATTGGAGACTTCGATGATCGGTGCAAAGAAAAAAAACAAGAAGAAAAAGAGAGAGAAGAAAGTAAGGAAACAATATTAGAAAACTAAGAAAATGTGAATAATGAATAAATGAATGAACACTGCGAGGTATAGAGAGAGAGAGAGAGACCGTTGACCCCGCCCACTTTTCCACACCTTGCACACCTGCGGCGTGCAAAAAGTGGGCGGGGTCAACGGTCTCTATCTATATCGTGCGGTGTCAACCTATTCATTCATTATTCACATTTTCCTTAGCTTTCTTTTATTGTTTTCTTACTTTCCTTTCTCTCTTTTTTTCTTGTTTTTTTTTGTCTTTGCACTGATCTTTGTCTTCAATTTCGGACCATATAACATATTAGCCCCTTTTTCATGTTTTTCAGCCATTTTTCTTTGTTTTTCCCAGTCATAGTGAAAACATTTTTGGGAAATTTTGGCGTCGAAAACTTGTGATGTTCCTTTAAATTCCTACTGTATTTTTGTATTTTGTTTGTTTCTGTCCAAACTCTCACCTCTAATACCGGACCAGCAGAAAGAAGTGTCTGTTCAGTACTACATCCAGTCGAACCTTTTTGTGATAACGATATCAGATGGGACATGAGATGATTGGTCGATTCGGTTTTACCCGATCCACTTTCCCCGCTTATCACCACACATTGATTCTCTCTTATTCGAAGCATACTGTAGATATTATATTAACCAAAAAAAAAAACTTGAGAGAAAAAAAAACAAACTTGTGGTAACAGACATCGGCGATGGCAAAAATGTGAGGAGGAAGAGCACCGAGGCGACGACTTTGAAAATAGAGGCGAGCATACTTTGGGTTGTAGATTGGAAAGAAACTTGAAAAAAAAAGGTTTTAAAAAACGAAAAATTGAAAATTAACTTACCAAAACGGGTTAACTGCGACTAAAATCGGTCCAATATATGTGTAAATATGACCATTGTTGAACCGTTCCCTCAAATTGTCCAACAATGTCTGTTCCGTCAACTCGGGCAACATGCACAAATCCGCATACTCTCGATCTTGTGGTTGTGCCAGGAATTTGGTGAGAAACGCGTCGATACTTGACGCAACTTCGGCCGAACCGTAACGAGTTCCACCGGTTGCGGCGCGATATCCGCGATGACGGAAGACGAATCGGTTTTTGGGCGTTTGCGAGTCGACAACCGGCATTCTTGACCAGATGGCTTGAACTGATACGGGATATTCGCCCGAATCCAAACGACGCTCTTTGTAGGTTTGACCGTCTGGTGTGCCCATCATTTCGAAGAGGTCGAAATCTTGGACAGATTGACCTTCGAGCTCTGGAAAATATGAGTTTGATGGAATTTTGTACCGTGACAAAAAATTCCGAAGTTTTTTTCACAGTGACATTTTTTCTCAAAAATATCGTATTTTCAGAGGAAAAATTCATAATTTTTGTTTTTTTTTTCACATTGACAAAAAATTTCAAAAATTCTTGGCATCCTGAAAAAAATGAGGAAATATTTTTGTATCTGAAAAGAGGAAAAATTTAAAAGAATTTTTTTTTCAAAAATCCTAAATTCCTACAGTAATCCAGGCGGCATAGAGAGAGTTCAACTTTTATGATGTGTGAAAAAATGTGTTTAATACCTCAATTAGGTCACCATATGTTGTTGTTGTTATAGATAACATCATCATAAACAACAACAGGTGTGACCTTTTCCCTTTTGAGGGGTATGGATCAAAGGCGGCACAAAGAGAGTTCAAATTTTATGAGGTGTGAAAAAGGTCTAATTAGGTCACATCTGTTGTTATTGTAGTATTGATAACATCATAAATAACAACAACAGGTGTGACCTTTTCTCCAATGCTTGACCGATTTGAATAAAAAATGAGTAACACACCGTTTCTCTTAGCTAGAACCTTCTCGATCAACTCTTCAGTCGTACATCTTTTATGAACCACAATCTTCATCTTGTCATTCTCACAATCCGGATTGAAACTGTGCATATAAACAGTGACAGTATGTGCATGAACTTCATCAGTTGCTGTTATGGTATGAGCTCGACGTGGAAAGCAACCCGTTGCTCCAGATGAAATCGAATCAAATGACATGTTTTTTTTTTGAAATTCAATTATTATTCAAATTTTCGTCGGGGTGGTTGGTGAAACGACGAACGTTGAATGACATTCGATGTCTGTCAAAAAACCAGGTTGAAAAGGTTCTCAAACTATAGCGTTGTTTCAAAATCAATCCTAATGAGAACGATTAATTTGAAAACCAGAAAAAAAAACAAAAATGAGTCTGAGAATTGTTTTCTTCTTCTTCTTCTTTTTTTTTCATAAACCAACACATGCTCTTTATTGATCGATCTCATCTCGAAGCGGAGGAAGAGAAAATATTTATGAAAAAATGGAAAAAAAAAGAAATTTTGTTTAAAACGAGAGCCCCCAGGGATATCTTCTCACGATAGCGAAAATGATAATAACGATTTTCAATATAAAATATATATATATATTATTTGTATTGCACAAACACACTCAGAGAAGTGCGCAATCAATCGGCGCCTCTCATTCAATTAGAGATTTTTTTGAAAAAAAACCGAGAAAGACTGACACAAAATACTGAAAATGCTTAGAATCTGGAATTTGTATATTTTTAAAATATACAAATTTTTCGTAAGTTCACCAAAAAACTAACGTTCAGATTTTGAGCTTGAAATGACAAAAATTTTCTCACCTGGTGTTGCCCATTTTCTGTCAATACCGAGAAACCCACTTCATCGTTTATAATTTCCTGATTCTTTCATTTTTCAGCAACATTTTCACACCGAAAAGCCTTTTTCGTGTCGTTTCTCGAAAATCGTCTGGAACTTCGAAAATCTCTGAAAATAACATGAATATTATAAATATAAAAGCGACTATTTGTTAATACTCACCAGTTTTCCTCGATAACACATGTTTTACGCCAAAAATAGGTGTTCGAAACAGAAAAAACAAAAAATAAATAAAATAAAAACTAAAGGCGCACACATGTTTTCCCGCCTCGGGTCTCGCAGTTTTTCTCTGCGTCTCGCTTGAACACACACTCTTTTCTTGGAAACGAAAAAAAATTAATTGATTAATTTTTTTATTATTAATTTTTCATGATAATCTTGAATTTTTGTTTCAGTTGAAGATTAAAATTTGTGGCAAAACCCGAGAAATTATTTGAGAAAAAACGTGAACGTGAGCTGTGACAAAAAATGTAACAAATTGTTCAGTTTGTATTTATTTTCTCGACGGAATTGAGAAAAAAATGTCCAATGTTCCAAAGGTGAAAAAAGGTCAGTGAAAACCAGGAAAAATGAAACATTACTGTTTCAATTTACAGTAAAGCAAATAATAAAAAAGAAGCAATCAACCACATCGATCAACGTGGTGTGCAAACCACCCGCCACTCATCCGCCACGCATCAAAAGCAATCCCAAAATAATCGTATCACCCGAATCATCGCGAACCGGTAATGGTCCGGCAAATGTGACATTGAAAGGAAGTAGTGGAACACCGCGACATAAAAGAGAAGTCGAAGAGTCGAGTGCCGCACTGACCGTACCGTTCAAGGCGGCAATTTTGGGACAGGCGGGATTGAAAATACCCAGTTCACAAGAACATTCGGATCAACCTGTTGCGTTAGGGAAACGAAGATCGATGGATCGGGTGGCGATGAAAACGGCGGCGGCCAAAAAACATGAAGATTCTGATGATAGGTCTGATGATAACGTGAGTTTGGCGGTTTTTGGGAAGTAGAAAGTATCGAGAAATCCGATTTGATTTCAGGCAAAAGTCCGACGCGCAGATGTTGCGCAAAAATGGGCAGATTCAATCGTCTCCGCCGGCATAAACGGTCTCAAAGCCGAATTCAAACAGTGTAAAAATACAGTACCCCCGGAAGAATGCGTGATATTCAGCAAAAATACGACCAAAAATCGATATCCGAATATTCAGTGCGTCGATAAGACTCGTTTCACATTGCCCGACGATGACGCATTTTATATTCACGCGAATCGCATCAAAATATGTCCGAAATCCGATCGATTCATTTGCACACAGGCGCCACTGGCAACAACGATTGAGGATTTTTGGAAAATGGTGGCGGCCAGTGTTAGTTTCACGTCAAAATGTCAGAAAATCTCAATTTTTTATTTTCAGGAGACTTGTTGTATAGTGATGTTGTGTGCATTTTTTGAAGACGGTACTCAAAAATGTGCAAAATATTTTCCGTGAGTTTTATTTTGTCCCAATTGTCAATCGATAGCACTCGCTCTAATGATAACACGCAACGCAAAGCCGCGACGCACAAATGTGAGTGCGTCGACAATTTTTATTTTCCCCTCTCTCTCTCTTTGTGCGATGAGGCGCATTTTATCGATTAGCAAACTACACAAGTTGTGAACATATGGCACCTTCCCAAAAATGAGAGCACCTTTTGTTATGTTGGATAATCAATAAATGATGACAAAAGGTGCGACATCTTCCCATTTTAGAGAATGCCATATGTTTACAACTTGTGTAGTTTGCTAATCGATAAAATGCGCCCCACCGCAAAAAAAAGGAGGGAAATAAAAATTGTCGACGCACTCACATTTGTGCGTCGCGGCTTTTGCGTCGCGTGTGTTATCATTAGAGCGAGAGGTACCGAGCGACAAAGTTTTGTATTGACAACAATCAGCCAAAAATGTGTAAAAAATTGAAGGGAAGCCGGTCAGACTTTGGAGTTGACCCAATTTCGAATAGTCAACGAATCGACGATCGATTTTCAAGCTGATTCGAAAGATAAAATTCAACAAAGTCAGCTGAAAATAATTTGGAAGGCACACAACAACAAAGAGTTTCGAATAGCGCACTATTTGTGGACAAACTGGCCGGATCATGGAATGCCGGAGAGATTCGACACAATACTTGCTCTATTGGCCAATATTCGGAAAGAAGTGTTAGTTGTTACAAGTGAAAAGTTGAGTTTGATTTTTTTCAAAATTTCGCTACAGTAAGCCAATCGTTGTTCATTGCTCGGCGGGTGTTGGTCGAACGGGAACTTTTGTGCTTGTCGAATCGTTGATCATGTCAATGACGTATCCCAAGAAGCTCAACATTAAAGACGCGTTCCCGCGACTTCGCGCAGAACGCGCGAAATCAGTTCAAACCCTACCACAATACGTGTTTGCTATCCGTTGCGCGTTGGAATACGCAACGTCGAAATTTGCGTTGAAACGAAACGCCGTCGAATGGGACAAGTTCAACGAGGAGTACAACAAATTTATGACGAAAAAACGCAAAAAGACAGACGGAAAACAACTTCGACGCAAAGTATCGTCGGCGTCGTGTGACATTGATGACGATGAGAAGGAGGCGCCAGCACCGCAAGGCGCTGGTGAGCCGGCTGCGCAGGCTGCTCAACAACAATCACCGCAAGAGGTGACTGCTCCGGCGCCGGAAGAGATGAACACTGCGAAACCGGGCGATGTCACTCATCTCACGTAGTTTTTTTTTTTACTTTTCTTATAATAAGAAGTCATGAAAATTATTTTCACAGCTAAAAAACTATCAATTTCGACGCTTTTCTCTAGTCATTCATACCTGACCTAACAGGGTACCAGAAAAATTCTCCAAATTTTGTCACTGTGAAAATCTTGAGAGTTCTGGCTCTTCGGGAAATTTCCGGCTCCGACCAAGCCTGTTGTACAGTAATCCAGGCGGCACAAAGAAAGTTCAAATTTTATGAGGTGTTAAAAAATGTGTTTAATACCTCTATTAGGTCACCATATGTTGTTGTTGTTGTTTTTGTTGTTGTTGTTGTTATAGATAACATCATCATAAACAACAACAGGTGTGACCTTTTCGAGGGACAATGGCGTCCAAAAATTGACACCTCTCTTCTCTCTTCCGGTGGTCATTTATTCATTTATTTATTTCTTTTCTTTTTTTTTCTTTTTTCTCAAGTTCTTTTCTTCTCATTTCTCTATGATGTTTGTGCACATTATTGTTTTCGGGCAGCTACGTTATGCCCGTTTTTCGAACCTTACGTGAACACATTTTTTGAATTGAAATGTGCCAAAAAATAATTAAAATTCATAATCTTTTCGCAATTGTGTGTTCTGAAGCGTACAAAAAATTAGCATATAAATAAATGTTCTCATATTTCATTTAATCGCTGACCGACATCCAATCAGACCAGAATTCATCTTTGATTCGTGTCACAAATGTCATCTGAAAAAATCAATAGAGAAGCGAAAATTTTCGTGGCGTGACCTTAAAATATTTCTTGAAAATGTCACGCTACTTTTTTCCCCTCTTAGGTCAAGTAGGATGACGTGAACCCACCAAATTAGGAACTCTCTCCTTGAGAAATTGTTTGATTCTTGCCTCGTTGACCAATGGTGTGTATTTGAATTGAGCCAACACGGCGAACGCCTTACAATCGAGCCATGTTGGCTCTTTCACGTTGAAGAAATACTTGTTGGAACTGAGCATTGCGGCGAGCGCTTCGAGCATTGCCTCAGTTCGTGAAGTGACCTCTTTTTGAGCGTTTTTGCCACTCAACCCATAACCACGAACGCGGTGAAGTGTCTGAAACAGAAGTTTTTCGAAGTTAGGGTTCAAAGTGAACAGATGAACCTTTTTCTGCATTCTCGGCACAATCAGGTTACGCCAAAAATAAAGATGCAATTTTCCGAAGTCTTCGAGAATTTTGCGATCATCGCGCAGCCATGAATAATCGTGTGCTCTTGAGTAGGCCAACATCCATGTCAGCTCGTCTAGAAGAGCGCTGAATGCCAATGCTTGAGCTCGTTCGATTGGGTTCAGACCGCTGTCTATTGACTAGAAAAAGATAAGTACAGTACACTTTAGTTAAAGGGAGGAACATAAATAGAATGTTCATTTAATTAGGAAAATGTATTTTCCTCGCAGCTCTCAAGTAGAAAGCCTGATTTTTTTGCAGCCCTGACATGAGATTACTGTAGTTCAGATTTTTGACGCCAAAAAAAAATACATTTTAGGGTCCTTTTAGGATATCACTACAAAAGTTTTTCCCTTGAAACAGTACCTTCCCAAATTTTTGTAATAAATAGTCAATTCCTTCCATAACATTACTAAAACTGTAATTATCTGTTGTTATAATCGGATACAAGTGCTCTCTTGGTAGAACATTCCAGATGGAGCATTGCGCAGTCTGTGGGGTAATAAAAATGAGATAACTAACGAACTCATACACTCACATCATATGGTATGTTTTTCGATCGTAAAACTGTTTCCAAAAACAAGCAAGTTGGTGAATAATAGGGAACTATGGCCGTTTTAGGAAGAGACGTTATAAGGGCAACACGCCGCGTCATGAAAAAGTCAACTGATTTCTTTCTTATGGGAGTAAAGCAATATCAAATTTCAGTTTAATTTATGCGTATATACAACTTGAAAACCAACAAACAATAACGTTTTATCCAAAAGGACAGTATGAACAACAAAAACAAAATTAGACCATTCTTCGGAGAAGGTTGTTGATTTGATCTTCTCTGTTTCCGAAGTCTCCTCCCTCAACGAAGTGGTTGGTCTTCTTTGTCCATCCACCAGTTGGGTTGTTAAGCTTGAAGGGCCAGAGGAAGTTGGAGGCCTCCTTGAAGTGTGGTCCGACGGTGGCGATTTCGTGAACAAGATCTTCAGCACAGATGATGTTGAATTTTCCTGCAAATTACAAATGGAAATCATGAACAGGAAACTGATTAAGTTCAGGATGTTATAAATAAAATTATTCTTACCGAGGCTCTTCTCGATGATGGTGTTGTCAGTGATTGGAATACGGCTTCCGTCAACTTTAGCGTATCCGCGCTTGTAAACAAGATCGTGGATCGATTTGTTGTTTGGGTATCCCCAGGCAACGTATGGCTCGACAATACGGAGGAGTGGAAGGGTGGCCTTGTTCAATTTGACGAAAACTCCGTTGTTGATTTGACGAAGACGGAGAAGTTGGAGGGCCTAAAATGTTTATTTAGAAAACTCTCAATTTTTGAACCACACTAAAAATTACGTCACTACGTAATTTTTCACGTGATGAACAAGGGGAAAAACTAACCTTTCTTGGTTTTGGGTGAATTTGGTTAATACCACGAATTCTGATAACGAAAGCAACCTTGTGTTCTTCTGGAACGTAGAAGTCTCCTTTCGCTTCAGCTTCACGCTTGAGTCTCAAAGTTTCCTTTTGGGCGTTTCTGTATTCTTGAACGTATTTCTCAGCGCGCTTGAAGATCTGAGATCTCTTTTCCTTGTTTTGCTGAAAAAAACACAATTAAGGTTTCAGAAAAAAAAACAAAAAATTCTGAAACTGATCCGTTTTTTTTTGTTATCATGTTATTGAGCTGCATTCTAAAAACATTTGCACCTCACCCAAAAACAGGATTTTCACTATTGCTCTTTATGACGGCTGGCATCGAATAATAAGAAATCGATTTCCAGTGCTTTTTGAAAGAGCTTACTCAAGACTTTTGAAATTTTGTAAACAAGAACTTACAGCGACAAGCTTGATGTTGTTTTGAGCGGCTTTGGCGCGAGCATCGGCTCTCTGCTTTCTGCGCTTGAGAACGGTTTCTGGAACCTGTGGGACAACTTTCTTTCTGAAAGAAAAATTATTTCGATGTGAACTAATACTTTAATTAATATAACTTACGCTGGAGCCATGTCAGGCGTGTGGATTACCTGAAAAAAATATTTGAGAATTTTAAAAATAAGACGTTGGAAAAAACACGAAAAGTCAAACAATACCACATTTTGACAAATTTTTTACGTTGTGAATTACAATTTTCAGTCAAAAAACGGGCATACTTCCTTTAAAAATCAAAAAAAGAAAGGAAAAAATTCGTTAGGCCGTTGAAAAAAAAAGAAAATATAACGATTAAAGGGAGACAGGAGTGGTACGGTGTGTGTTTGAGGCGCTGCAAGACTCCATAAGCTGTGCGACGCGGTTGTGCGGAGCGTGTGTGCCCAGTGAATTGACGTGGATGCGAACACTTTTTTTGCTTGTTTTCCCTCAAAGTTTGACATGATTTTGGGTTTTTGGAAGTTGATGAACCATTGATATACCTTTTGCATTAGTTTATGAGTTGTATGTGATGGCGTCACGAATTATAAGTTCCAAACGCCTGATTTTTCAATCGAAATACGTTACTTTTTTTTTCGAAATTTTCGGTAAATATGATTTTATGTAATTCATGAGCATTCTTTTTCATTCCAAAATATTTATCTACAGATGTCGTTGTAAATGAATACATATTCATTCGACATTCACTAAACATCCGTTATTTATCGATTTGAAGTCTTGTCAGCTGACATTTTGCCACATGAAAGAGAATTGATAAAGATTTTAAAAGTGTCACGTTCACGTACAATTTTTCATTTCTTGAATTCAGTTATGACTTTGCAAGATGACTACAGTAAATAATATATAGTTGATAGCGTTTATAGATTGTTTATAAATTTAGTCATATCGAATTTCGCAATAATTTGAATATACATAAACGATATTTTTGGGAATCACACATTTCATTTTGTCCTTTTTCAAAAATAATTGCGTTATCATTGGTTAATCATTGATTCATCATTGTTTTTTTTCGTTGATTCATGTTATATTTAACAATTGATTGTTTGTTCCGTTTCAAATTTTACGCCATTGTCATTCCGAACGAAACATTTTTCAGAGTTTTGCCATGGGCTCTCGCGACGATGAATACGACTACTTGTTCAAGGTCGTCCTGATCGGAGACTCGGGTGTTGGAAAATCGAACCTTCTATCACGTTTTACTAGGAACGAATTCAACTTGGAGTCCAAGTCGACTATTGGCGTCGAGTTTGCTACAAGAAGTATTCAAGTTGAAGGCAAAACGGTGAAAGCTCAAATTTGGGATACCGCTGGACAAGAACGTTATCGGGCTATTACCTCGGCATACTATCGTGGTGCTGTTGGAGCTCTATTGGTATACGATATTGGTATGTTTTATTGTGTTTTTCCCCCACTAAAAATTGAGGGTTCATGTAACTTTTGTTTTAGCTAAACACGTAACCTACGAGAATGTCGAACGATGGTTGAAAGAGTTACGCGACCATGCAGACCAGAATATCGTCATTATGCTTGTTGGAAACAAGAGTGATTTGAGACATTTAAGAGCTGTTCCGACTGATGAAGCGAAAATTTATGCAGAGAAAAATCAACTTTCTTTCATAGGTGAGTATTTTCAAAAATTATATAATTATCTTCCATGGGGATTATTTTTAAAATTAATTTTTCAATGTTACAGAGACATCTGCCCTCGACAGCACCAACGTTGAAGCAGCGTTCACCAACATCTTGACAGAAATCTACAAATCAGTTTCGAACAAACACGTTGGCTCAGACAGACAAGGTTATGGAGGAGGTAGCGGGACAATTATCCCAACACCGCCCACCGAGCCACCAAAGAAACAATGTTGCAATTCCTAAACGAGTCGTTTCAAAATGCCTTCCTCATTGTGTTTTATTCACTGTTTTTCATCAACTTATCGTGGTAAATATTCGTTCCCTTGTTCCATACGTGAAAAATTGTGATTTATGTTCATTTTTCAAAATAGCCGTTGGCCCATAATTTCAAATATAAATGTGCACTTTTTGTGATGAGTATTTTTATTCCCTCAATCCCCCCGCAAAGCAATGATGTTATTATTATGCCCGTTTTTCGTCGGATTTTCTCTTTTTTTTTTTACAACGATTAACTCACCGTATATGAACCCGCCCGATTTCCGTATTGTTTTATTTTAATTTATTAGAGCATATATCTTTGCGACAAATGAATAAATATGTATTTACAGAAATAATGTATTTTGAAAAATGTGAATATTTCATAGGGCATTATGTCCCTTACTATGAATTATCAGTAATTTCAGGCAAACTTGTACAAAAAAACCCAAGATTTATTCTTGAGACAACGCAAAGTTCAACTCACTGGCGTCCTTTCTCCTTTTCTGTTTGAATATCTTCTGGTGTGTGTGTGTGTTTGTCGGTGTCAGAGATGCAGAGAAAGGGTGCGACTCTCCTCTCAACACACACACACTCACATCGTGCAGTGTCTCGTCATGGCGTCTACGGACTTTCTCTCTTTTCCTCTCCCGCTTTTTTTTCGTCGTCTTTTCGTTTCCTCTAAAAGGAGGACGGAAATACTAACTTACTTGTCCTACATGTTTGGCGGGAATTCAAATGTTTGTTTTTTTTTCTTTTTTTTCGCTGTTTGTTTTTTTTTCGGTTGGGTAAGTGAATATTGAATGAAAAGAAGCAGTTTTTGGGTGATATCAGTTGAAAGAAGGAATTTTAGTAAAAAGTTGATATGAAATAGTTTCCGAAGAAATCTCGAATGAGAATTTGAGTTGTTGTAATGGATTTTCGATATGATGTTGATTTTTCTGATAATATGTAGAAAAAGAATATGATGAAAATAACCTAGTAATGTCACGAAAGATGACAAAATAAAGGAAACTCTTTCAAAAATTATACATTTGTGTTAGTGAACTCCTGTATTTTACCTATATTTCGAAATAATTCCATGAAGTTGGATCCTTTCTCACTTTTTGACGCGAGGATGTTTTCTTCAATGTAACAAAGAAAAATTCCTATGATGAGTTTCGTAGTTTTAAACCAATTCCCATCAAAGGGGGATGGGAGCTCAAAATCTCGAGAGAATGTGAACAGGAAAAATTTCACAACTGTAGAATTTGGGAGAAGACAACGATAGGTTCAAGTTGATGTCAAAGAAGATGGAGTTTATCCGGTAGTCTCAAACTTGGTCCCAATCAGGGCTGGTCGGCATTGAAATTTTGAGAATGCCGACTTTTCTTCGGCATTCATGTCGAAAAATTCACACATCGGTACCAGAGTTGCGCGGAAGTGCTTTTTTGAAATTCCGGAAGTTGGAAGTAAACTTAATTTCACGGAAGTCGGAAGCCGGAAACTTTAAAGTCTGGAAGACGGAAAGTGGAAGCTCAAACTTTGACTTCATTTCACTATCAAAAACAGTACTCTTTTCGCAAAACTCCATGGAAAAGTGCTTTTTCTTACAAACATGTAACGTACATTTTTTTTCATACTGCCAAAATTCGGTTTCTATTTTGCTGAAAATTAACTTCCGGAATAATTTGGCCGGGAACAAAAATTCCCGAATGTCGAAAGTGCCGAAAAGCCCGGAATTCGAAATTATGCGCAAACTCTGATAGGTACCACGAGCCCTAATGATAATATCATGCAGGAATGAGATTGTATCCTGAAGGCCCGACCCGAAAATCACGAACCAACCGGGCCTTTCCGTTTTCCGATCGGCCAAAAAAAGCCCGGCCATTGCTAGCCGATATAATCGTGCATCCGGCGGTCCTAACATAAGAGAGACCGAATCTCACTCCTGATAATCCATGTACTATGTTCAAAAAAATTTTCTGGGTATCTTATGTCAGCATCTGATTCTACGTGTCTAAAAAGTCAGAAAATTTACTTGTCACACTTTTGAAGAATTTTTTTTTATATTTCCGCTGCTGAAATCTCAATCTACAGTCACAATTGTAAGTCGGACCAGACTTTCTTGATTAGGCAAAAAATAGAAACCCTGGCCCGGCCCGACCCGACCCATAAACTTCGCGCAGGACGAAGTTCATGAGCCGAAACTTATTATCAACCAGGAACCGGTACGGGAAATTTCCAACCCAATTTTTTTCGAAGAGTTTTTGCCAAAAAAATTTTCGGGAGAGAATTCAGTTCAGTTCCACCCAAGCCAGGCAGATTATAATTTGGACCTGTGCCCGATGAAAAGTTAAACAGTGGAATATAGTATTGCAGACCAGGATTGAGCGGAACCGGAACCGGAAATTTCCGACTATTTTCAGGAATTTTTCCTGGCGGAATAATTTCCGAATTTATTTTCGAAACTTCCGATGATTTTTCGGAAAAAACGAGAAAAAACGGATCTATGATGTTATCTTTACTGTTTCGTTTTGAGCAATAGTTCCTAGAAAGTTATAATTTCAGATCCTCTCTAACTGAATACTAAAAAGTAATAAATTAATCAATATTCTTACAAATTTTCTCTATTTCTCATAATTTTGGGGTTAGTCTGAAAGTTCTGAAATTTCCGGTTTTTCCAAAAAATAAAGTCGGAATAAAAGCCGGAACCATTTTTTTCCGAGTAATTTTTTCGGAACTAACATAAACTTCGGTTCCGAATGTTCCGAACAGTCGGTTCCGCCCAATCCTGTTGCAGACGTAGTCCTTTTTTCGCCCATTAAAAAAAAAACTCGGACCCAGAAAAATTTTTAAATGTCCAATTCGCAGAGGAAAATGTATGTTTTTGATATTTAAGTAGCGAGCAATAGCTATAGCTACTTTTCCAAAGTTTCGGGCGCGTTGCGACAAATTTTTTGAGAAATACTATTTAACATACTCGGGATAATTGTGAACAGTGGATCAAAGTTATTCCCGATTTTTTCAAAATCACCTGTAACCTGGCTTGATCGGAAATTCCAACTTTTTTTTGGAAAATCTTTCGACTTTAAAAGTCGGAAAAAAATCTCGTCAGAAAAACTGCCGTAGAAAAGTCGGCATGAGAAATTTCAAAAAAGCACTTCCGCGCAACTCTGGTACCGATGTGTGAATTTTTCGACATGAATGCCGAAGAAAAGTCGGCATTCTCAAAATTTCAATGCCGACCAGCCCTGATTGGGACCAAGTTTGAGACTACCGGATAAACTCCATCTTCTTTGACATCAACTTGAACCTATCGTTGTCTTCTCCCAAATTCTACAGTTGTGAAATTTTTCCTGTTCACATTCTCTCGAGATTTTGAGCTCCCATCCCCCTTTGATGGGAATTGGTTTAAAACTACGAAACTCATCATAGGAATTTTTCTTTGTTACATTGAAGAAAACATCCTCGCGTCAAAAAGTGAGAAAGGATCCAACTTCATGGAATTATTTCGAAATATAGGTAAAATACAGGAGTTCACTAACACAAATGTATAATTTTTGAAAGAGTTTCCTTTATTTTGTCATCTTTCGTGACATTACTAGGTTATTTTCATCATATTCTTTTTCTACATATTATCAGAAAAATCAACATCATATCGAAAATCCATTACAACAACTCAAATTCTCATTCGAGATTTCTTCGGAAACTATTTCATATCAACTTTTTACTAAAATTCCTTCTTTCAACTGATATCACTCAAAAACTGCTTCTTTTCATTCAATATTCACTTACCCAACCGAAAAAAAACAAACAGCGAAAAAAAAGAAAAAAAAACAAACATTTGAATTCCCGCCAAACATGTAGGACAAGTAAGTTAGTATTTCCGTCCTCCTCCTCTAAAAACTCACAATGTGAAGTTTTGCGTGGTAGTGTATGAAGAAATTTGAATTTTTACAGATTTCCATCAACTCAAATGTCACCAACCAAAAATAAAGCAGCGAGAGATAAAGTGGAAAACGAAACAGAGGTTGGTTATTTTTTACACTAATTTTATTGAAAAAAAAGAAAAAAATTGACATTGGAATTGAATTTTTAAAAGTTTTATTTGCAAAACATACCTGGTCATTGCAAATATTTTGAAATCATAATTTTTCGCTGTGAATGACGATCAAAAATCAGAAAAAAAAACATCACTTCTCCAATTTTAGCCTGATGATTCGAATTCTGCGACACAATCACAATCTTCGTCAAGTCGACCAAAGCGGAATGCAAGAAAAAACGTTTTATACGATAACGCAGATTACGAAGTGACTCTTCCCGGAGTGAAAATCGAGGAAATCGATCAAGGTCACGTCGAAAATGCCGAAACAGTCAGTTCTTCACAAACAGCACCAGAAAAAAGGAGAGGAAGAGCAGCGGCGGCTGAAAATCGTCCGGCGAAGAAACGAAAAATGCCAGAAACACAGACGTTTGAAGAAATGACTGAGCAGATTGTTGTTGAAGAAGAAGTTGAAATAGAGTCTTCGCAAAAATTGGAAGCGATAGATAATTTGAAACAAGATGTTGAGACGTTCCAAGAAGTTGGTGCTAATGAGGAATACATCATTGAGGACTCGTTGCAGTTAGGAGCAGAAACTGAGGTGCCTCATACATTGGAACCACAATCAGGACAACATGATGAGCGACAACAAATCAATATAACACATGAATATGATGATCCAGATGGTGAGTTTTTACATGGGGGGGGGGGGGGGGGTTCATTTTCTAGTTCTCAAAAAATTGAAACTGACAATGTCGAAGATTTGATAAAATCATATTTTTTCTAAAAAAAAAAAAGAAATAAAAATACCCGGTTGGAGTTGAATTTCAACTGTTAAATAAATTTATGAAAAACTAATCTTAAAAAACGAGAAGAAAAAGAACTGTAGAAAAAAGAGAGAAGACGCTGAAAAATAACTCAAGAGAGAAATAAATGAAAAAAAGGAGTAAATAAAAAATGATGAATAAATGAACACCAGAAGAGGTGTACAATCATAGGACGCCGTTCTCCCTCCTTGTCTGACCCACGCGGTGACTTTATTGATGATAGAGTGTAAGAACGAGGAGAGACAGAGAAACAGAGAAATGAGGAACAGGGACTGTTTAGTTTTGCATGGGCAGTGATCACCAGACAACGAGGTACTGGTGTATTTGTGTTTTGCGCAAGTGTGTCAAACTAGAATTTAGTTTAGCTACACAGCAATAAGAACGATAACTAGGAAATGAAATGTTGAACAAAGAACGATATAAAAATCTAAATTCAAAGATATCTCAAATTTTAGAGAAAAAACCCAATTTTTCAGGTCCCGGTCGTCTTGATTTAATGCAGACGGAAGAAATCTCTTTCGCCGACGAAGAAGAATATATGGAACGTCCAATACCGGAACTCGAAGTTCACATGCCAGTATCGGCAAAGAAACGTGGTCGACCACCAAGAGACGAGTTCGCCCGATCGCCAGTCGAAAAACCGAAAAAAGAGAAACGCGAAAAGGTTCGATCTATGCGAATGACCGGCGAGCGAGTCGTCAGCAAAGCGATGGCCAATCGCGTCAATCAGTTTCATCTGAAATTGTTTGAAGAAGAAATCGAAATGACTGAATTGGGTGATTGCTATGCGACAGTGATAAGTGGATGTTTGGCGTATTTGTTGAGGAAAGAGAGAATTATTGATTTGCTGACGAATCCAGATGAGATTGATCTAATGTTAGTTACATTTTTTTGAAGAAAAAGTTAGAATTAAAAAATTTTTTTCAGCCGAGAAGGTGGATGGATGCTCAACAGACCGCCTCGCTTACCACCTCTCACTTCAACAAAAGCTTGCTACGCGTTCTATGTGGACGGAACAAAATTGGCGTCCATCAAAGACATATCCAACGACGACCTCAAACCGTGGAGCTCAACAGATGCTCCGATCGGCGAGCCCGTCATCAAACCCAACGTTCGTCGACACCCGGTCGCGCGAGTCAACAATCGCCTAATGCCAGTCAAAGGCGATCCGCGACTCGCCGAACTTCATCTCACCGAGTATAGCGCGTGGCTTCCGCGATTGTTGCGACTTCGCAAAAAGATTTTCTATCTGTCGCGAGAAGGTCAAATATATGGAAATGTTCTGATTTTGTACGACTACACATGTGCTGGCGATCCGCCGTCGATTATCAATTTACCGCATGGAAACGACTTTTTACGACCGATGGCACAACAAGAAGCGTTGGAATACAACAACTCGACGGTGAACGTTGGCGATGCTGACAATCCGTTCGAGGATGATATTGTGCAAGGACATCGAGGTGGAACGTTTTTGCGTGTGAAGCAGTCGAAACTTGGATGGGTTCATAACAAGAAACTACTTCTCAAGTATCTGATCAACGACCCAACATTGCTGTAAGTTGTTAGAAAGTAGATTTTCTCTCATAATGAGAGTCTCATTTCACCATGTTTTCAGTGACAACACTCCGGCTCTAAATCGACGAGTACCGTTTTTACCGCCATTCATCGAAACATCGGGAGTGTTCGTCTATTTTGTGCCGGCCTCATTTGTTGCCAATCAAATTCACCACGTTGGAGATGGCCTCTCACCATGGACTGTGAATCGTGAGTTTTTTTAATTTGCAAAAAAAAAATCTCTGAAAGTCCGTATTTTCAGCGCTCAACGACGCAGCCGCTCCACGTGTTCGTTCAACGCGACGCGGTTTGACGCAAGACGAAAACGGCGTCTTCATAACCACCAAAGAGCAATGGCAATTGACAGGCCTTTGTCTCGTCGAAACGCTGTCGATTCTCGCAAGATGTCCGCGCCTGCGTAAACGTGTGCTCTACGTTCAACGCAACAATTTGATCGTGATGGGCAACGTGTGCTACATTTACGAATATGTTCGCGACGGGCCGTTTCCGTCGTTGATTCGCGCGACGAACCCGAAACACGTGACGATTGGACGACAATTGGCGGCGATTAGCGGTGGATCGGCGGCCGACGAGGCAAGTGGATCGCGAAGTCAAGAAAATTGGATGAACATCTCGAAAATCAAAGCAGATGGAATGCCGGAAGACGAGCAGTTTATAGATGTTGAAGAGATGGAAGTTGTTGAAGAAGAAGTCATCGGTGACATGATGCATCACGAGATCAGTGATCAACAAGTTCTGAATCACGAAGATCATGAGCATCATCAATCGTCGATGAGCACTGTTCAAGTTCAGGAAGATTTCGAAGAAGTCAGTGAAGATGTTTTGAACAATGGATGGGATCCTGAATTTGACGATGATCCGATTTTACAACAGGATAATCCTGACCCGGTGAGAATTTTGTTCATGTTTTTCCCCTCAAATTTATGCAATGTTTCATTATAGTATTTTGAAATGCCGAGACTTTTGGAGACTGGTCATATTTATCTAACTGTTCGACATAAACGAATTGCGTCGACGTTTGACTGTGTTCTAGAGTGGATAGCGAATACGAACGTTGTGTGAGTCAGTTTTCTGTCAAAAGAAACAAAATTCTGGTTGGATGGAATTTTCTTCCCAAATTCTCAAAAATCCCGAAGTTGCACATGTACAGTAATCCAAGTGTCATAAAGAGAGCTCAAAATTTTATGAGGTGTGAAACAAATGTGTTTTATACCTCAATTAGGTCACCATATGGTGTTGTTGTTGTTGTTGTTATAGATAACATCATCATAAACAACAACAGGTGTGACCTTTTCCCTTTTGAGGGGTATGGATCAAAGGCGGCACAAAGAGAGTTCAAACTTTATGAGGTGTGAAAAAGGTCTAATTAGGTCACATCTGTTGTTATTGTAGTATTAATAACATCATAAATAACAACAACAGGTGTGGTATTTTTTCTTCTCTTAGTCCAGGTATTCTTGAGGAGCTCCGCTCATTGCGAACCAGTTTTTTTTGAAGCAAAGTTTTGATTTTTCAGCGAAGAACGCGGACTATTGAATTATTCAAAACCCGGACACCCTCCAATTGTTCGAAATGCAAGATGTTATGCGTTTTTCGTCGCCGGTACCGCAATATTTCCGCATGACATTAATCGAGACGATTTCTCACCATGGTCACATAATGGAACTCGTGAGTTTTTTTTTTTCCCCAACCACATTACCTCATCAAACTCGTTTTTTGTTTAGCTGAAAATCCGACTTGTTATCGTACCAAAGTTCGTAAGGTTGGAGTGATTTGCGACGATGATGGTGCACAGTTTCAAATCAAGGACATTGATTATAAGGCGTGTCCGTTTCATCTTGTTTTCCTGTACAGTATCAATCCGCGCGATCCGAGACTTCGTAAAAAGATCTACTATATGATGGAGACCGAATCGAAATTGGTTGTCAGTCATGCGTTGATCTTCTATGATTATAACGTTGAAGGACCGTTGCCGCGATTGCACGGAGGATATTTGAAACGATTCACCAGAAAGACGAACAAACGACAGGTATATTGATTTTTCTAGAAACATGCCCCTTTTCTCCTCTTCGGTTAGGGTGAGAGAAACAGAGAAAACTAGATATTGTGTGAGAAAGAGAGAGTGCAGAGAAGATAATAGAAATAATAGAAAAAGAGGAAATGGCAAAATTTTTCAGAATCTTCAAATTCACGATGTTGATAATGATGTTTCGGACATCAGCGAATCGGAAAAAGAATGTCCCTTCCAACTTCCGGCCATTGTCGCCGACGATGGAACAATGTGTCTACAATTGTTAGATATCGAATTTTGGAATGATCGAAATCGTCAACTTCATTTTCTTGTCAACAAGCCGAATTTGCTGTGAGTTGTTTTTTTCTTCGTAAATCTTTACACATGATTTTTTTTTTGATCAGTGAAAGTTTGGGAGTTCTCAACTCTCGTGTACCGGCTCTGCCACCTTCGACATCCGGCAAAGCCGCATTCGTCTTCTTCGTCGACGGGCTCGAAGTGGACTCGAGAAATCTGACGACCGACGGTCTCGTTCCGTGGTCGGAGAACTCGTCGACTAGCTCGTTGACCGGCGCCGCGTGTAAACGACCGAAATCAGCAAAAACGCCGTTGGCGCTGAATCGAGAGAATCAGTTGCGTGTTTGGAAAACGCCGCCAGGTGGAGGAAGATCGGGCGAAGGTATCGAATATCAACTTCATAGTTATCACGCGACACTGCCTCGATGTCCGAGACTGAAGAAGAAGGTACTGTAGTTTTTTCTGCTCTCGAAATAAAAAAAAATAAATGAGTTTCAGGTGGCGTATGTTCTTAAAAATGGACAACAAATTGGTCATTCGATGATTATGTACTGGTTCACTGAATCGGGCGAAGTTCCGATTCCGATCAATCTGAACACGTTGACACCGGAAGTGTCTGTTCAACGATTACCGATGAGTATACGCGAAGAGGCGAGCCGTCTGTTGCAAAGTTTGACGCCGTCCGAAGTGTCGAAAATCATCAGCGAACGACACGGAATGCAAGTCTCGTCGAAAACGTTGTACTATTTGAGAAGGAGAGATATGTTGGCGTTGAACACACAACAAGATCAACAGGCGAGCTCTTCCGCTGCACAACAACAACAACAGTATGGTGATATAAAGACTGAATATATGGATCATCAAATGGTTGAGCAAGAATGGCATCAGGATGAGTTGATTCAGCAAGGTTCGGTGTCACAGGAAGAGAAGAATGGCGAAATGTTGCAACACGTCGTCGACGAGGATTCGATCCAAGTCGGACACACTGAAGAAGTCCTACAACAGGCTGAAAGTTCGGCTCGATTCCACGGATCGACGAGACGTAACACGACACTTGGCGATCATTTGAACATGATGCACGGTGTTGTGTCGAATCGTGGTGGTCCAGGTTCGTCGGCGTTTTTGACGTCGAAGCCGATGGCGACGGGAATGGTGAGAGGTGCGCAGCGATCGGATGCGATTTGGCGAATTACGAAGAGCTCGTTTGGAACGTCGAACGATAACGACACGTTTGATATGTTGTGGAAGATGATGTTGGAGAAGAATGAGCAGAGATTGTTGCACAATGTTCATCAGGTTAGATTTTTGTAAAGGTCTTTTATCTCAGTTTTTTCGAATCTTGAGCGCGTGAATTAAAAGGATACCAAAATTTTCTTGCAAAAAAGTTGCCACTGTAAAATGATAAGGCAAAAATGCTGAAAGTTTGAAGAAAAAAGTTGTTTTTTTTTGTTTTCAAATTTTCACATGTCCCCGAGATGCACATGTACAGTAATTAAGGCGACACAGATACAACTCAAAAATTTATGAGGTGTGAAAAAATGTGCTTAATACCTCAATTAGGTCACCATATGTTGTTGTTGTTGTTGTTGTTGTTGTTGTTGTTATAGATAACATCATCATAAACAACAACAGGTGTGACCTTTTCCACTAATTGCTGACCAACTTTTTTGTAGAGAAAATTACGTCACCTTTTCTTACAGACATTTGGTATTGAAATAATTGCGGACTCTATTAGCGGTGAAGAGGAAATGATTCAGTTGGAAAATGGTGAAA
Source organism: Caenorhabditis sp. 8 KK-2011 (assembly GCA_963572245.1). Classification (NCBI taxonomy): domain Eukaryota; kingdom Metazoa; phylum Nematoda; class Chromadorea; order Rhabditida; family Rhabditidae; genus Caenorhabditis; species Caenorhabditis sp. 8 KK-2011. The sequence continues at coordinate 1,000,464 of OY751546.1, read as the reverse complement.
TTGTGGAAAATGTTGTTCTTGACACCAGCGAAACGAACAAAACGAGAGAATACATGGAAGAAGAGGTGATTGAGGAAGAGGTTGTCATACAGAAAGAAGATGATCAAGAGCAACAGCAGCAACAGCAACAACAACACCATCAGGAACAAGAAGTTGAGCAGCACGAAGAAGGTAACATTTTTCATTAAATATCAACAAACTAAAAGTAGTTTGGTTGTAGAAGTAATTGAACAATTGATTGTCGAAGAAGTTGTCGATGATCATCATCATTTGTTGGATGAACAAATTGTGACAGAAGAAGTTGAACTGATTCAAAATCAAGATGAAGAAGAAGATCGACAATAGTTCACACATTTGTATTAAAAGTATTAACTATATACATTTCTGAATAATTATAAACTTTGTTATTTTGTTGTTGGTAAGCAATTTTTTTTTCGCTGTCTCATAAAAATAAAAATACACGTAAAAATGGTTGTTATTTATTGTTGTTATCATCATCGTTACAAGTATTTCCGCGTTTTTCAGGTTCTTTAATTTGCTTTCGCAAAATTTCGGCAGTCTCCTCTTCATATTCGCGGATTTCCTCGATTGTCATGTCGAACCAGTTGTCTAGCAGTAAGTAGGCGTCCCTGGATGAGTTTTTTTGGTAAAAAACTTTTTTTTTGAGAAAAATGAGAATTTGTTACCTGTGAAAAAGACCGAAAACTCGGGGATATTGTTTGTGAACAGTTTTTTCGACGAGATTTTGAAAACCGGTCCATTTGAAGTGGACAGAAACTAATTTGTAGGCGCACATTATCTGCAAGTTATTTTTTTTTGTTTCAAAAATACTTTTAGTTTGAAAGCTTCGTCAGTTTCGTTAAACGAGGGCCAAAGCGGAGTGTCGTACAAGCTCCTGTGAGAGATAACTCAAAAAGAGGAGAGCGCGCGAGAGAAATGTGTGAACACCGCGACGAACAAATGCACACATTGTGGAATTTTTCTTTTTGTTTTTTTTAAAAGTTTTTTTTTCTCAAAATCGCAGAACTGCGTGTATTTCTCATGATTAGACAAAATCTTGGTAAGTTGGTCTAACTAAACCGAAGAAATATAAGTGGAAAATGAGAGAAATAAAGAAAAGGTCACGGAGTTTTTTATTTTTAGATTTTTTTCTCAAAAAATTCTACGCGCAATTTTTCTCCCCCACCTACCGGGCTGGTTTCTTCTATCCAGTTCTCGTCTAACGGTCCACGCGTGGCTTTTTCAGATTGAAAACTCTAAAAATGTTCTTTCTTTTTTGGGTAATACCCTAGTTCATCACTCACCAATGCATCCAACTCATCATCGCTAGTCGATTTTCCTAATTGTTTCGCATCACAAATGTCAATATTGATTATTTCTCGATTTTTTGGACCGTTTAGGGGCTTAATTTTGGCGCATTTTTAAGAGAGGGGGAAAATCTATGAAAACTCACATTTTCGGAAGACCCGTTATCTGGCAAATGAATGGTTTCGATGACTTGTCGAAAGTTTTCTTTCATATAACCAGGGTTCTGAGGAAAAATTTTGAAAATGAGAAATTAAAAAATGTTCTCACTGTTAGAATTGTTTTACAATATGGATAGGCGTTCCAACTTTCTTCGTGAATTTCGAATGCGGCTGGTGGTAAAATCTGAAACTACCTTTTTATGCACCGGAGAGGTGTCGAACCCCAGATCGGTTGACTATAATTCAAACGCCTAACCTGTTGAACTACCCTGCCACATTTTACCGTGTGAAAATAACGACTCTGGGACATTTCGAAACCGCATGAAATTTTTGAAAAATTTCGCAGTTTTTTTCACAAAAAAAGGTTTTTTTCGTCGTTTTTCAATAAATGTATGTGCCGACATCTCACGGGTTTCGGGACAGTCTGTCATTTCTTTACAGCTCATCTTTAAATGTGTCATTCTCTGGGTTTTTCTAGTTTTTATTTTTTAAAAGATGATCTGTAAAGAGGTAACAGACTGTCTCCCGAAACCCGTGAGATGTCGGCACAAACATTTATTGAAAAAATGACGAAAAAAACCATTTTTTTGTGGAAAAAACAGCGAGATTTTTCAAAAAATTTCATGCGGTTTCGAAATGTCGCGGAGCCAAAAAACCCACCTTTTGAAGTACCCAAGGAGCTTTGGATCGTAATCGATAAATTTTGTAAGTATAAATTCCAGTCAAAGTTTTGCCCTTCAACAAATTATCGCTAGTAAAATCCTCTTGTTTCAAAAACTGCAAAATTCCCGTTCACATAATTATTCAAATAATTTTCAGACCTCAACACCCTCTCCACCGCCCGTCTCATTTCGACTACACGACGAGATGGCATACAATTGACCGCGATGAAATTCGTCTACAGAAAGTGGCAAAGGAATACGGTATTCCTGGAATTTTGGGTGATGCGCCTTTAAATTCGAGAAAAAGGGAAAAGGTAAGCTCACTTTAATTAGCATATGTGTCACGTGGGATGGATGAGTGGGCTGAAAAATTAAAAATTAATCATTTTTAGATTTTGGAAAATTCGGAAATGGTACGTTTTGAAACGTGTCACGTTTCTACGTTGACTATTTTTTGGGGAGAATTTTTTTCGTTGACTATTTTTTGGGAAATGTGCCTGGGTCTCGTCACGAAAACCAAAAAACTGACATGGCCCTTTAAAGATGGTCGGATTTTGTCACAAAAAAACCAAAAACAATATTTTTTGCAACGGTGAATGTAGAGAAAAACGGGAAAATGAGCCAAAATATGGCTGAATTTGAAAAAAAAAACATTTATCCAAAAAATTCTTGTGAAAAGGATGAAATTTCAGAAAAAACTCGAAATTTGTCGTCTTTTTGGGCAGCAAAAAACTTGTTTAGAATGAAGGCAATCGAGGGGATAAGATCAACAGATTTCCGAATAAGATTTCCCACGAAAAATCTCCATTTTTCAGATAATCAATAACGAAGAAAAATACTCAAATTACACGAAAAATGTAGAAATTCGTTGGGGAGATGGAAGAAAGGAATGCGCGTTTCAAGTCAGCGAGGATAGATTATTCCAATTCGGAATGGTAAGCAGGTGGAGAATTAGAGAAAGAAGGAGAAAAAATGACCAGATGTGTGAGGAGGGAAACAAAAACAGTTTGAGGGTAACAAAATGATGAATGTTTTGTTGAGAACAAAAAAAATAGTGACGTGGATAGAGGATTACTGTAGTTTGGAGTCAAGGCGCATTAAAAATGGAAATTTTATTTTTCAAATTGTATTTGTTTCCAGACAAAATCAGTGGATGTGATCGATTTGACAGATGTTGGTCGGGAAACATGTGAAATATTTTTGCAAATTTTGAAAAATAGAGAATTTTCGGGAAAAATGACATTGAGCAATGTTGCCGAGCTCGCCAATATTGCGAAAACGCTGAATTTGCGAGCGCTCAAAAAACCTATAGAAAAATCGTTGATTGAGTCGGAAGAGGTGTCAAATCGATGTATACTTGACAAATTGTGTATTGCTCAACATTTTGAAATGAGCGCCGCTATTGATCGAGTGAGTTTTTTCCCCTCAAAAACTACATTAACCCAAAAATTATGAGATCGGCCCGAAAAAATGTTTCTCTTGAAAACTACAGTAATCCAAGAATTTTGAGATAGGCCCGAAAAAATGTTTTCCTCAAAAACTACAGTAATCCGAAAATTTCCGGTTCGGCCCGAAAAAATGTTTTCCTCAAAAACTACAGTAATCCGAAAATTTCCGGTTCGGCCCGAAAAAATGTTTTTCTCAAAATCTACAGTAAGCCAAAAGTTTTGAAATTGGCCCGAAAAAATTGTTTTTCTTGAGAACTACAGTAATCCAAATATTTTGAGATCGGCCCGACAAAATGAGATTTTTCTCCAGATTTTTGTCGGAAAAAAAATTGAAAAAAATAAAAAGGTTTTAAAAATAGAAACATTGAGAAGAACGTTACTTTCATTTTGTGTTTACATTTCTGAGTCATTTTGTAGCCTGGACAAAGTACACTTGTTGTTTTTATTTTTGTACAGGTATTAAAATGTTGTGTGTAAAAAAATGTCGAAAAAAATCGAAAATTTTTCAGCTAGGCTCAAAATATGCTGAAACACTAGATTTGGAAACAATTATGGATTACTCAAACAATCTTAGTGTTTTGAAAATTGTTCACTGCTGGTATTTTGAGAAAATTCTTTTTAAATCGCGAAAAAAATATGATTTTCAGGCTGAATAATCTTCATAATTTCGAAGATGAACCAGAAAATACAGTAATCGGAAATACAGTACCACCGCAAATAATTGAACAGCCACAAAGAAATGGAACTTGGAACATGGGCAAGATTAAGAGCACAATGCAGATGGTGAATCAAAAAGTCAGAAGAATAGAATGGAAAAAACTCATGAGAAAATGAAAAAAAAATCTCTTCCGTTGCGGGGAATCGAACCCCGGCCTTATGGGTGAGAGCCATAAATCCTAACCACTAGACCACAACGGAGATGAAATTGCAAGCGCTCATACCTATTGACATTCACCCCTCGTTTCTCTGTTTTGTTTGTTGAACAAGGCGCTCTCTTTCTCTCTTTTCCTCCCGCTCAGAAACGGCCGTTTTCATGGCACACGAAAATATGTTTAGTGAGAATGGCTAGGAAAAATGTGTCCTCGGTAGTATAGTGGTGAGTATCCGCGTCTGTCACATGCGAGACCCGGGTTCAATTCCCGGCCGGGGAGAATTTTTTTGCATTTTTTTTTTTTTTGGAAATTTTCACGCTTCTTGTTCATTTCTCAATTTTGCAATGGAACTAAATAACGAATATCAAGAAATAGACAATATTGTATCATTCAGTTTTAATCACGAGTTTTTGATTTGTCCACGTTTTCGGCCGACTAGAACTAAGTTTTGCACAATTTATGAAGCATCGATGATTGAATGGTAAGTTGCATGCAAATCAGGCTTAGGCGGAACTTTTGGAACCGAAATTATTTTCCGAAAAAAATGGTCTCGACTTTTTTTCCGAATATTTTTTTAGCCTGGCTAAATGACCAAATGTGGTATAACTTTTGACTAATGGGAGAGGGGGAGCAAAAAGAAAAAAGAGTCAGAACGAAAGCGACAAGAAAGAAAGACAACAATATTAGAAAACTGAGAAAAAGGTGAAGAATGAATGAATGAATGAGCACCACGCGGTATAGACACAGACCGTCGACTCCGCCCCTTTTTACAACCCACGCCGCTTGTAAAAAGAGGCGGAGTCTACAGCCAATGTGTGCCTCTCTGTGTGCTCATCCATTCATTCATTCATTCGTCGTCTTTTTCTTAGTTTTACAATATTTTCTTTTTTCTTTTTTTTTTTTGATAGTGTGGAACTTTTAAGGAGGGGTTCCGACTTTTTTCCAACATTTTTTTTCGGAAAAACCAGAAACTTCGGAACTTTTCAGGTACACTTCCAAACCCCTGAAATGTCAGAAATTTTCGTCAGAAAATATAATAATTTATCTATTTTTTGGTATTTCGTTTTAGAAACTTTGAAATTTTCGCTGGAAACTTAAAAAAAATTGCAGTTTTTTCGATTTACCGAAAAGTTTTCCGGAAATTTCCGGTTTAGGTTCCGCGCAAGCCTGACACAAACGTTGCTTGCACAAGACGTTCGACGTGAGAATAAGTTCAAAAATAGTTTTTTTCGTACCTCACTAGGTGTCAAAAAAGTGAAAAACACCCAAAAATCACCAACCCTGATAGTTTTTTTGATTTTTGTTTCCAGGGAAGTGACCATCGACAGACAACGCGCGATTCGCCGGAATCCTCGTCTTCCACTCGAACAAATGATGGAATATCAAATTCGTCTACTAGAAATGGGACGACGTGATGTGTGCCCGCCGATAAATCGAATACTTCTTCGTCTTGTTGTGTTCAACGAGACCAAAGTACTGTGCCGCTCACAAGTTTATCGATTTCATCAATTTACCCCGCCCGCCATCAATGGTGATTCACGACAACGCCCGAAATATATTACCGACGGGTCGTGTGGGTTCGCCAAATTTCTGACGGATCTATTCGATGATCCAATGTACATTGGGAAGAGGGTGGAACTGGAGATTATGGTGGAATATCAAAAGCAGGAAATGATATCGAAGAACTATGTAACACCCCCGAATCTTGTTGAAAATGTGCCAATTGAGCTGGATTATTCATTCGACTCGCTAGTCAACACGTCAAGACATGATTTCAAAATTCGAACCAACTCACGAACACAATTCAAACCGATCAATAAAGAGGTTCTTTGTATAGCGAGTGATTATTTTCGTGAGATGATCACTGAAAATATGGATGAGATTGTGGCGGAGGTGGAGCATTTGGAAACAATTGACACTGTGCTGACTTTCTTGATAACTGGAAAATATCGAGCGGTTGAGAAAATGACATCGGTGTTGGCTAATGAGATGATTGTGCTTTGTAATTTGTGGAAGTGTTGTGATTTGAGAATGTTTCGAAATGCTGTTGAACGACATTGTTATGAGGAATTGATGACGGTTGGTAAAATAGAAAATGTGTTTTATTAGAAGAACCAGGCATCATCATGAAAAACGAAACATACCATTAAATTCAGCAAGTCCTCTCCTAAGGAAAACCCTATTTCACAACCTCTAAAATCCAAGAACAACGAAGTTATCCGGTTTTTTTGTCATATTTTCAGAAAAAATACGGTTTCTGTGCATTTTCATGTCACGGTGTTTGCACAGTTTCCTGTTTTTCAATTTTTTTCCAACTTCTTCAAACTTCCTCAGAACTATTACGATTTGGGATTCGTCGTACAAATGTCGATAATGTCGCAAGATCGACAACTTTCGAATCTTCTCAACGCGTGTATTTCCTGTATTGTCAACACACATCTCACGCAATTCTTCGAGGATTATATTCGAAAAGTACTTTTTTTCAAATACAACAGTGTTCTATCACAAATTTCTTGTTTTTTAGAATCACCCACTGAAAGAGAAACTCGTTGCACGAGTTGGATCTCGTTGTTCTGTTGTCACCAGCCTCAAACAGTCGTATTTTTTGAGTTATCGAGTTCGAAGATTTATGCGATATCAGCCGATTTATGCCGACGAATGAGACTTTTGAGAATAAAAAAAATTAACGTGAACTTTTTTTTTTTTGGAAAATCCTAAGACAAAATGTCAGTTTAGTATAATCAATAAATAGAAAATGGTCAAGGTAGGATAATCTTTGGGGGGAGTACTGTAGACCAACGTATACGGTAATTTCAGATAAACGAAAACAACATCACAGAAATGATAGCGAACGGTGCGGAGAATATGAAAAAACTGGAGGAGCGACAATTTGCGCGCCCCGAAAAATCGCTGGTTCTCATACCGTTTTTCGACGAGTTGAGCGACGAACTGGACAGTCATCTGACATATCTGATCAATGGAATGGTCACAATGACACTTGTTCAGAATCACATTGAAGGTGGCGAATATTTCATTCAATTCTGTTTGTATCTCAATGATTTTGGGTTGAGAATGTCGCCGAAGGTGGTTTTTGATTTGACGCGGTTTTTTGTTGAACAAATGACGATTGAGAATCAGAAGAGTGATTTTATCGTGCCTTGTGCCAAGGTGATAAATGAGATGTATAGGTGAGTTCTCTGGCGCGCTCTCTTCTTTTTGCGTTGTCTCTAACTTTGATTTCAGCCTCTGCCGAATCGGTCAATACGATCACAATGATCTCGTCATAGACTGGCAACCGCTCTACGAACTATGCATGCGTGTCGAGCGCAAAAAAGTGCGCGACGTCTCGCTGTCGCAACTCACCGCCACAATCTCGAATCTATCGCAGTTTTTCGCCGTCGACGAACAACCCAAAATCTGGTCACGACTTCAAGAGCATCTCACCTACGACACGACGGCCACAAAACTCTTCATCGATCTCACCATGTTTCTGACGGTCGAAGGAATGTCGTCAGAAGAGCATCGTCGATCGGGATGTTTGTTGTGGTTCGACACACTTTGGGATCTTTATGTCAACATTGAGATGAACAACACCGACGCGTTTCTACTTGTTTACAAGTTTAAGGATATTGTCAAAATTGTGCCGGATGTTATTGATTGGCGACCGTTTTACGATGTGATTTTCACCCGAGTCACAAGATCGTTTGCCATTCCGACGAATAAATCGGTGATTGGCGATTTGGCTGATTCGATTTGTGTCAACAGCTATGCCTACTTTTTAGCTTATTCTATTGGTGGACCAACGTGGTGAGTTGTATTTCGGAACCGCATGACCCTACACATTTTTCCTTGAAAAATGTCACGCTATTTTTTTCCCTCTTACGTCAGGTATGCATGTTTTTCGTTACTGTATTTAGTGTTGTCAGCGTTGTGTTATGCAAATTACATGAAACGTCTCCGGGACATTTCGAAACCGCATAAAATTTTTGAGAAATTTTGCAGTTTTTTTTCACAAAAAAAAAGTGTTTTTCGCCATTTTTGAATGTTTGTGCCGACATGTCGCGACATCTCACGGGTTTTTTTTTAAATGAAAAAACATGCGAAATCAAAATTTCCCGAAGACGTTGAATGTAATTTGCAAAACACAACGCTGACAACACTAGATACAGTAATGAAAAACATGCATACCTGACCTAAGAGGGAAAAAAAGTACCGTGACATTTTTCAAGAAAAATGTGTAGGTCACGTCACGAAAACTTAAAAACTATATTTCCGTGAAATTTTTAGTTATTTTTTTTTTACTTTTTTTGGTTTTTTGAACTCAAAAAAAAAAAAGAAAAAACATTTTCCAACAATTTATACAACAAAAAAAATAGCAGAAAAATTAAAGTCCTTGTGCCATGTAGTCTGGTTGTTGTCGCTAGTAGATTCTGGAAATTTTGTGATTTTCTAACAACAAAAAACAACCAACCTTTCTCGCAGTGATGAGGAAGCATGCTTTTTCTCATTTTTCCAGTTTTCTCTCTTAACCCCTACACTTACCATATTGAGAGGGGCAGCTTAACTACGGTTATTGGCTCAGAGCAGAAGTTACCGGCGTTTAAGGGCACCTTCTGCTCCTACCACCTTGTCGCCACGGTGAGGCCAACCTTTTGACAAGGCCCCCTCCCACTCCATCGCGGACGCCAGTCAGGGGGATCCGAACCCATCACCTTCTCCGAAACCCCTAATGGGTTTGAGACAGGTCTCCGGATTCAGATCGTAGACGGGTAGAAATAATAATGAAAACAAAACTAGAGAACGACGGAACGTTCTGATAAACGAAAACCTAGGTTAAACGAAAAACTCTGTAGAGACGAGATGAATTGAAGAACTAAAACTAGATTAAGCTAAAAGTTAGAGAAAACTGGAAAATGAGAAAAAGCTGCTTCTGCCATCACCACATACGATCCATATCACCTTCTTAAAAAAAATTAGAGATTAGTTTTTAAACTTTCCTAAAACTATACCTCTCCAATCGCCGTTGTCCAAGATGATCTAAGCAAAAAAACAACAAAATAAGAACATCGAACATTGAAAAATTAAAAAAATAAAACGGAAAAAATAGGAAAAATCTGACTCTGCGCGCCTTTTTTTGCTCTAAATTTCCTCCTGCCTTGAGATATTCCCTTTAAACTAATCTGTCTATCGATCCTCCTCGGCTGTTGTTCCCAATTGTTTTCGAGTTGATAATTGTCGTCCTCTCCATGGTTTGGCAAATTGTTAATGTCCACGATGGAATAGATCTGAAAAAAAATTGGAGAAATTTGGAGAATTTCTCCGTTTCAAACCAACCTTTCTGATCCATTGAGTAGAACACTTCAGCTCGATATGCAAGTTCATCTCCATATTGATTAGTGTTGTCGTCGTTGATCCAATTCCATTTCCAGCTTGATAATTGTAGTTGATCCATCTGAGTTGTCGTTATTTGATTAGTGTCCTTGTAGTCCTTCCATTTCATTATTGATTAGTTGTCGTCCATCTTCGTCGTCCGTCTTAATATTGATTAGTGTTGTCGTCGTCGTCCATTCATTTTCATATTGATTAGTTTCGTTGTAGTCCACCAAATTCCATCTCGATTATCTTTGTTGTCGTCGATTCAAATCCATTTCCATGATGATTAGTGTCGTTGTAGTCCATCCATTTTTCATATTGATTAGTCGTCGTCCATCCTTTTTAATATTGATTAGTGTCGTTGTAGTCCTCCTATTTCCATGATGATTGTCGTCGTCGTCCATCCATTTTCATGATGCTTTTTGTTGTCGTCCATCCAATTCCATCTCGATTATCTTAGTTGTCGTTGATTCCTCTCCACATCGATAAATGTTGTTGTTCCATCGGAGTTGTCGTTGTCGTCGATCCGTTTCCATCTCCATTGTTGACCCATCTCCACATATTCATAGTCAATTGTCGTACCATTTCCATTCGGGTCGATGTAGTTGATCGTTTGTCCAGACTGTCCAATGATGTCGTCGTGTTGTCGTCTGAAGATGATTGTTATTTGTTATCACCTAGAATATTTCCAAAACGAACCCAATGTTGTCGAACGATGTTGTTTTCTTTGGCACTCCTCGTTCCAGATCTAGAATACCTGTCAAACAAAATGAATAAACTAACTGTATAACCAATGTTGTTGTCGCATTGTGTTGTCCGATGTCGTCGTCAGATGCTGTTGTCTGATCTTCTTGTCCAATTTGTTGATCTTCTGGAAAAAACGTCATTTCGTAATTATCTAGAATATTTTTTGCAAACCAACCTTCTTCGTCCTTCGTTGCTCAGCGAGCCCACCCATCCACCAGTCACCAATTGACAGTGACTGGCGTCATCTTCACCACGGATCTTACCCCCAAACAATCCGGATAACTTATTAGTAAATGCATAATTCAAGAAAATAGTCTGAAAATCCCACTCGCTTTCCTCATCACAGCTTCCCCTTCACCCCGGGGCCACCTTTTGCAAAGGATCCGGGTTCCCCAGTGAAATCATCGTCGTTGACAGCTCGTGTGTGCAACAAAGATGGTTGCACTGGGCTCTGTGAAGTCGGTCCAGAAGTGGGGATCGAATAGTTTTGAACAACTATTTGATAGGTTTTGATTATACGTTAACATATCAATTAATATGTCAACGCGGCATTGAATAATGGTATTTTAATTAATACCGAAAAGTAAGTGCATTTACTAATAAGTTACCTGTTTTGTTTGGTTGGACGAGGCACAATTGAATGTAATGTGATCAAGCAATTGAACCTGGAAAAAAGGATAATTGAAGAGATTTAGAATTTGTTAAAACTCACCAAGTCGTGGGTTTGTCTTTTTTGATGTCATAAGACATTGCCCGATCCGCCCGATTGTAGGAGGTTAGTGAATTGGAACTGACCCTTTGCTCGCATTGGCACCAAAAAACGGCAAAACGCATTGTTGATCGACCTGAAAACAGAATTATTATTAGTGGAAAAGAGGAAAACCGTATGAGACAGAAGAAGCACGCATTGAATTGATGTCAGCAGCAGCAGCAGCACGCATTGTTACGATGTCAGCAGCAGCAGCACCAGCAGCAGCGGGTTGATAGTTGTCAGCAGCAGCAGCCGCAGCAAGTTGATAGAATGACAAGTCATTCGAATAGACCCCGGAAAGTCCGATCCCGCCCATGCGAGATCGTCCTTGGGTTCGGCGTTAGCAACAACCTCAGAAAGGTCGTCTGAGCCTGCGGGCCAGGGCCACCCTTCCCTAGAAACGGAGAAATAAGGCTCTCCGTTTAGCACTTGGTTCAGTACGAGAGCGTATCATCGACTGTACATTACTACTCAACGAGTGAGTAGATAGTAAGAAGGCGAGGCACTAAACCGATCAACCCAGTCAATGGCCCGCTTCCGTCTAGCGGCTTGCGGGGGATCGTCTAGCACTTGGTTCGCAATAGTAGCACGAACATTTCTATTGAACAATTGATTAGACTGATAGGCTATAAACAGCCCGCAAGCGGGCTGTAAAACGTAAAAACGTCTAGCACTTGGTTCACCATTAGAGTGAACATTACTAACCAACATCAATAGACTGATCGGCTATTGAAACGATCCGAGGTGGTTTTTAAACGCGTCTAGAGCAACCGCCACGTTGGTTGCCTCGGCTTGATATTGGCATTCGTTGTCGTTGTTGAATCATTGTCCAAATTCGAATTACCTGAAATTCAAAAAAATAACAAAAAGTAAAACAAAAATCCAAAAAAATATTGGTAAAAGAATCTAGAAAGTAAGAATAAACAAGAATAATAATGAAACATTAGAAGAAGTTAATCAGAACGATATAAATGAATAAACATAAAAAGAAGAAGTAATAATAAGAATAAATGAGCATAAGAAGACACATTGAATTTCGACCCCGCCTATATCTTATAAAGCGATAAAGTATACAAAAGGAAGAGAGCGAGAGAGAAAAAGAGGATATAACAGCAAAAAACTAACCAATAATAAAAAGATGAATGAATGGTCACCGGAAGAGGTGTTTATGATAGTGACGATATCCCTCTCCTTCTCTGACCAACGCGGCGTCTTTTTTTTGGGAGGGACAAGAAATGATAATTAGACAACGAGGCACTGTTGTTTCCGGTTGTCTTGGACTTGTTTGACTCAAACTAGAAAGTAATTTTTGTAGTTTCGCTATGTTAGAATAACGATAAATAGAAATTATGAGGGTCTTAAAAAATGAACATATCCAAAAAAAAAGTCTGGATCAATTTTTGAAGTAAAATATGTTGAGAAATGCTATGTTTTTGAGAGAAAAAAATAGGAAGAAAAAAAATTAATGAAAAAAAATCATACCTGGGATAGCCTGGCCAAATGACCAAATATGGTATAACTTTTGACTAATAGGAGAGAGGGAGCAAGAAGAAAAAAGAGTCAGAACAAACGCGACAAAAAAGAAATACAACTATATTAGAAAACTGAGAAAAAAGTGAAGAATGAATGAATGAATGAGCACCACGCGGTATAGACACAGACCGTCGACTCCGCCCCTTTTTACAACCCACGCCGCTTGTAAAAAGGGGCGGAGTCGACAGCCAATGTGTACCTCTCTGTGCTCATTCATTCATTCCTTCTTCGTCTTTTTCTTGTTCACTTTGATCGTTTTTTCTTTTTGTTCTTTTTTTTTATTTTGATGGAGCGTGGACCTATAACGATATTATATATTCTGACTTTTTTTGGTCAAAAATTCACAGTGACATTTCTAAGAAAAAATTATGGGTCAAGCCGCGAAAAATTGAAAACTATGATTTTCTCTCAAATTTTGAAGAATTTTACGCTGTTTTTTCTGTTATTTGGTCGTTATTCACAATGACAAAAATATTTCCGAGATTTTTTTCAACATGGAGAGTACAGTAATCAAAAACAAAGTAGAATGTTAATTTTTTGAGGAAACATTGAAAAAATTAGCGTAAAAATGTAAATTCTTTGAAATTGAAATGTTTTCAACCTTTTTGAGCTTCCGAAAAAATTCCAACAATTTCCAGTTCAATGAAGCACTTTGAGCAAACGGTGAAATGTGTCGAGTTCAATGTGCATCCATCAAACACTGGCGAACACGTCAGCCAAATCATGTCGTTCATCAAAACGTTCATCTCCGCCTTCACCAATCGCCTCCGAAACGAACGCATCAGCGAGCATCGCCGAAAAGTGTCGCGTGCGCACTATTTGCGCGACGACGAGATTGACGCCGTCGCCCGACTGCTCAGCGGACCCGTCTTCAAACTGTTGTTTTGTGACGACACGTCGTACACGTCGTTTTCGACCATTATTCACGATTTGAGCGCGTTGAATGTGAATTTGATTGGAGGCAAATTGTTGGATCAGTTAGTTTTTGTTTTGTGAATTTTCAATTTTTGATTTTTTTCAGTCTTTATTCGGCAATTTTTGCGCACAGTGAACCGGAGAGATTTTCGACGACGATGGATAGTACAATCAATATTATTTTCCAGGTAAGAACAAATTTGAGGCTACCAAAAAACCGGAAAAAAAGTGATTAAATTTGAAAGGAACATGGTAGTTTTTCAGTTTTCCAGTATCAATGTCCAAAACATTATTAGCAATAAAAAAGCTGAGCATAAACGAGACAAATGAATGACTATCAGAAAGGGGCAGAGCAAAAAAATAATAAATATGTGCAGTATTTGCAAAACTTAAATAGGCTCCGCCCACTCCACCAGAAACAACAGTGCCTCGTTGTCTGACTATCATTCCTATGTAAAAATAAACGGTCCCTCCCAAAAAAAGACGCCGCGTGGGTCAGAGAAGGAGAGGGATAGCGTCTCTATCTCTCATGGGCACCTCTTCCGGTGACCATTCATTCATCTTTTTATTATTGGTTGGTTTTTTGCTCTTATATCCCCTTTTTCTCTCTCGCTCTCTTCCTTTTGTATACTCTATCTTGTTATAAGACATAGGCGGGGTCGAAGATCAATGTGTCTTCTTATGCTCATTTATTCTTATTATTACTTCTTTTTTTATATTTATATAAACCTAACTGTCACGAGGTGAATTAAGTTAAGTATAAATTAAGTTTGGTCAGATTTTGACACTTTGTTCCAGTTTTTTTGTAGATATTCACAGTGACGAAAAGTTCTTCTTTTATTTGGCGTCAAAATTATTGACTTTTTCATTTTTCTTCAAAAAATGACCATTTTTTGAAATTTTTTTCTTTTCTCTGCTTTACGACAAGTTTTTTAACCCTTATAATACCTTCTTGTGGATATCTAAATTCTCTCTAAATTGAAAAACTTCAGATAATGCGTTCATCAATCGACGATCTCAATCGTAAACCATCCACTCCCATACCCAATCACTGGATCATCCGTCTCGAAGAAGAACGAAAATCGTGGTCAACATATCGTGAGGGAAGTGAATTCGAACACGCCGCCACTCATCAATTCTCCTCAATCCGCCATCACACGATCTATTTGATGGAGATTTATGTCAACTCGATCGACGTCAACGATGTCGGACGAGCCGAAGCGTCGCTGAAAACGTTGTCGCTGATATTTCTCTCGATTCCCGTCATGGATTTCTCGGCGGCGCTGAATCAGCCGTATGCGGCGAAAATGTCGCAGGATGATCGGATGCTTTGCGAGTTGTCGAAACGTGTGCCGATCATTGTCGAAGAGACGTTTGAGAAGATTTTGAAGGCGATTGGACATTTGGCAGTTTGTGCGGCCAAGGATTCGACAAGTAATATTGGAACGATGAACGATGTGGTGAGCAAGGATGGAAATGAGGAGAGATTGCTCAAAACGTCGATTACTCAATGCGTCGAAGCGATCTTCACACATTCGGATCAAACGTTGACACAGGTAAGGTGGGGAAAAAGCTGGAAATTTCGGACAATTTTCGGAAATTTTTTGCGTCGGAAAAATTTGCAGAAATTATTCGACCGCCTTTTCGAATTTGTGTCAACAATCGAATTTGAAAGTTTTGCCGCCACCGATCTCCTCGCCGGTCTGATGAGTTCTTGCCTTTGGGTGTCGAACAAGGCGTGGAAAAAGTTTGCCGACTTTATTCTACAAAAATTGCGTCTCGTCATCACACCAGAAGTGGCAAAGGCCAAAGAGGCCCCCTCGACCGTGTTGTACTATGCGGTGCTTGCGTCGGCGGTGTTTTGTGTTCGCGCCAAAACGATCGTCGAACACGAGGCGTTGTTGTGCGACATTGCCGCAATCCTGTGGAGTTGCCAATGTTTGACGGCGTACGCGATTGCCGTCAACGGACTCGTCGAATCGTTGGCGCTGCTGACGCGACTCGCGCTTCATCCCGACGACGAGTTGACGCAACGCCTGCGCTCGCCACTCACGCAATGGAATCCGATTGACGAGTGGACGCGATGCTATCGCAACGAGGACGCACGCATCCGATACTACACGCCGTCGCGCGTCGAAATGGAGTGTGCGCAACGAATCGCCAACCGTTTTGTGTTTCCCGCAATCGATCAGTTGGAGAAGAGATTGGAGCGCGACGAGATGCGCAAGATGATTGCGATGGCGTCGGCGACGATACGATGTTTACGCGATTGTTTGAAACCGCCTGAGAGTCCCATCGTCAACTCGAAAATTATTGTCGAATGTGTGCCTGATGTGACGAGCTGGTTGGGAGATTGTGAGAAGGTTCAGTGGGGTTAGTTTGTTTATGTTTTGACTCGAAAAAGTTTGGGTTTTTGGGTAGAAAAAAAAAGAGAAAAAATTGCACCGGAGAGGAGTCGAACCCTTGACCTCTCGACTCTAAAACCTGGCCAAAATTGTCCCTTTTTTTCAGAATTCAAAACCCCAAGCGGCGGAAATGTGATGGAATTGGTGCTGGATAAATTGGAAATGCTCATGAAACGAACCGATATAAATGATCCGCAAATTCTCGAAATTGTTGCGCTCACCTGTATCGCTCTCGTCGAACAGTACACGACGAAAAAGGCAAAGTACAACGCGTATGCGAAACATTGCGTCGAAGTGTATTGGAATTTGGACGTTCCGCTGTTCAGCGAGAATAATGCGGTTTTTGAGAAGATGCAGTTTCTTGCGCTGAAAAATGTGACGGTAGGGGAATTTCTTCTCTTTTTTTCAACCTCGTAATATTTATATTTACAGATGATTGAAAAATATTCGACAAGATGCCCGAGACGAGTGACAGAATACCAATTGCGTGTCATCAAATGTTTGGTGCGTCTGGCGATGAACGACTATGATGCGGTTCGAATTGCGGCGAGCACCGGACTCGTCCTTCTCGCCAACACCATATTCTTTTGTCGCGAATTCTTGTTGGACGAACTCGTCGAAGTGATCACCGACCCGGTGGTTGCCAATGAAAAACGGTTGCGCGGCGCCCTGACGGCAATAATTGCACTCAACTGGGCGGAAACGGAAAATCCCTACATTCGTAGTATTGTCTGGGAGGCGATGCTCAAAATGAAGGTGATTGATGAGCCGAAAATTCGCAGTCTTTTTGACACGTTTGTCGAGAGTATTGCGACGTGTGGAAGTCGTGGAAGATTTATGAGAATTGAGGAGTGTGTGGTGAGTTTTGGGGGGCTTTTTTTTTGCCAGAAATCTATGAAAAAAGCGTCCGAAATTTTGTCACTGTGGGAAATTTTTTTGAGAGAAAATCATATTTTTCTAGAAAATGTCACTGTGAGTTTTCGTCCAAAAAAAGTCACGGTACTTTTTCTCTTCTTAGCCCAGGTATGAACCTACTCAGTTCCCCAGTTTCCACTTTTTAGATGATGAAAAGCCCACCAAATTTTTAGCCAAATTACAGTACACCCCAACAAAAGTTTCCGCAATTGCCGCCGAATTATTGTCACTGTCCAATTTGGAAGTTTGGAAGCCATATCTCACTGCGGACGGTATTCAAAACCAACGCAAACATTTTGTGCAATATAAAAAGGGTTGTGTCGAGATTCGAAACAACATGATTGAGACGATTCTCAAAAACTATATCGGCAACTCTGCGCTTCATCACACTCGCGACAAACTCGCTCGCACCATCGTCTATCGGTGTCAACGCGAAATTGCGAATCTGCCGACAATGCGATTGATGTTGTCGCAGTTGACGCACGACGAGGAGGAGATGCGCGACGAGGCGGGCGCCGAACTCGCCAACTATCTCTTTCGGAATCGTCGCAAACTTGCCGACGTGGATTTTGTTGCGCCGGTGTTGTTGGGGAGCGGCGCAACAGCAGCGAAAAACGTCTACGGTATTCGCAACGATAACATGTGTTTGGTGTACGATTCGGCAACGTTGCCAAACACCGAAGAGAAATGGAATCGACACGTGTTTTTTGGCAAACAAATTGCGAGTTTTCGATGGCCGCGCGTTGTCAAAGTGAATCGACAAATTGGAGTGTTTTTGGAGACGGATGTCGAGATGAACGAGGTCGAAAAGGAGATTGTTGGATGGTTTGAGAATGAGGAGAATGTTGAGAAGTGGATTGCGATGCGATTGAAGGTTATGGACGATTTTACGCGGCTCAATGAGAATAACATTAAAACTATCAGGGTTGGTGGTTTTTGGGGGTTTTTCATAATTTTGACACCTAGTGAGGTACGAAAAAAAAGGACAAAAAAAACTATTTTTGAATTTATTCTCACGACGAACGTCTTGTTTTCCGAAATTTTGGAACTTTTTTAAGACGGAACTTTTTTCGGATTTTTTTTTCTGGTAAATCGGAAAAACGCAAATATGATTTTCATTTCACCTTTTTTATTTCCAGCGAAAAATTCAACAAAGTTTTCATTTCACAGTTCTTAAAACGAAGTACCAAAAAATCGATAAATTATTCTATATTTTCTGACAAAAATGTCTAACTTTTCACGATTCTGGAGTCCAAATTTTGGACGTTTGGCTGAAAAGTTCTGAAATTTCCGGTTTTTTCCGAAAAATAATGTCGGAAAAATGTCGGAACCCCTCATCAAAAGTTCCTCTAAATATCAAAAAAAAAAGAGCAAAAAGAAAAGATTGTAAAACTAAGAAAAAGACGAAGAATGAGATAATGAATGAATGAATGAGCACACAGAGAGGCACACATTGGCTGTCGACTCCGCCCCTTTTTACAAGCGGCGTGGGTTGTAAAAAGGGGCGGAGTCGACGGTCTGTGTCTATACCGCGTGGTGCTCATTCATTCATTCATTCTTCACTTCTTTTCTTAGTTTTCTAATATTGTTGTCTTTCTTTCTGACTCTTTTCTCTTCTTGCTCCCCCTCTCCAATCAGTGTGTGTATGTGCAGGTACAGTACACCTCAAATTGTTATTTTATATTTTTCAATGATGTTTTTCAGAATCTTCTTCGAAACTATCCATCAAGTAAGAAGACGGTTGAAGTGATGCGAAATGTTTTTGCAAAATTGTT
This sequence comes from Caenorhabditis sp. 8 KK-2011, assembly GCA_963572245.1. Classification (NCBI taxonomy): domain Eukaryota; kingdom Metazoa; phylum Nematoda; class Chromadorea; order Rhabditida; family Rhabditidae; genus Caenorhabditis; species Caenorhabditis sp. 8 KK-2011. Next base: position 981,602 of record OY751546.1, on the reverse strand, counting down.
GGCATCGAAAAAGGTGAGTTTTTTTCTCTTTCTCTCTCAAACAAACCAACCCGATTTTCAAGAAAGAGCATCAATCGCTAGCCGCTGAGCTCTTCGCCGGAATCGCTCTCGGCATTCGCCATCGCCCGTTCCGTGAACTCGACGAATTTTGGAGATGGGCGGCGCCGACAGTCGACGAATTTCTCGATCGAATGAACGCCGAATCGAAAGATGAGTGGCGAGAGGCGATCGACAAAATATTGGACGACGATTTCGATCAGCGACGAAATTGGTGGTTTGTCGAGCAGATGGTGGAGGGAGCCAAGAAGGAGAACATTGAAGAGTGGAAGCAGGCATTGTGAGTTATTCAAAAGAGACGCAGAGAAATTAGATTATTTTTTGAAAGGGTCACGTTTTTTTGCCAGTTTTGAAAATTTTGAAAAAAAAAACACAAGTTTTAGTCTTTGCAGTTTTGCCGCACAAAGTTTGAGGAAGAAAACAATGCAAACATTTAATTTTATCCAAAAAAAACTGTGCGCTAAAATTGCAAATAAAGTGGGTGGCGCCTAATTAATTGCAAAAATCCGCACAGAAATTTGGGAACCTATTTTTTCTTGCAATCACTGGCACACATTTGTTTTTTGTTTTTATCTGCGTCTCTCATTCGATTGAAAGAACCTGTAGCAACCCAGAAACGCTAAATTTTTGTTGTTGTTTTCAGCCGCCTCGATATCGCAAGAACAAGTTGTTGGCGTAACGTCGAAATTGTCAACAGAGTGTGCGATATTGCGTGGAAAAAGATGCGCATCGCCGTCACCGATATTCTTCGAACAGGAATCGCGACCACGCTCAAAACGGTGTCATTTCTCAAAGAGACGCAGAGAAACAACACATTTGACGGGATTGACAAGCGTTTTCACATCGAATCAACGGATGTTTGGATCGATAGGTTCAATAAGAATGTGAGTGACAAATTAAAATGATTTTTAAAAATTTGGTCTTATTTTCAGATAACTCTTCTTGGAACGAAAACGTTGAAAAAAGTTGGAGACACATCTCGCAAACGAGCTCACTCGGCGACGTCGAAAAGTTCTGACGATACTCCGCCGTCGAAGCGCAAACGAGGCGCGTCGCACTGTGCGCCACCGCAGCAGGAGGAGGAAACGCTGAGCCAAATTGAATCGAAAAAATCGGTGCTCTTCTTTCGCACACTTCTCGAATACCTCCAACAATACTATGGTGTCTGCTCGCAATGCTGGACACCCGGCATCATCTCGCTTCTACCGCGACTCTTTGAGTTCTCCAACGAAAGCGACTATGAGATATCGGAGGACAAGGATATCGACATTATACAGACGTGCTCGCAACTCATTCACGCGAACATGTCGCAGCTGTGGGTGCCCGAACAGTTGGCCGACTCGATTGTTGCGACGATTTGCGACGCGTACGCGACAAGTGCGGCGACGTGGCGTGTGCGATTGACGATTGTCAAGTTTATTCAGATTCTTGTCTACTCGAATATGTTTGTTTTGAGAAAACGCGAGCGGAAGGAGCCGATTCAGAAGATGTTGTTTGAAGCGATTGGAGATGTGTCGGTGAGAATTTTTGTCTTTTTTTTTGTTGAGAAAAATATTGTAGGAAAAACCCTCTAAAATCCAATTTTTTGCGAGAGTTTTTAGAAAAAAATACGGTTTCTGTGCATTTTCATGACACGGTGTTTACGGTACCTCTCGCTCAAATGATAGCACACGCGACGCACAAATGTGAGTGCGTCGACAATTTTCCTCTCCCCCTCTTTTTTGTGCGATGGGGCGCGTTTTATCGATTAGCCAACTACACAAGTTGTAAACATATGGCATTCTCCAAAAAAAGTAGGATGTCGCACCTTTTTTTATGTGAAAAATCAATCAATAACGAAAGATGCTCGCATTTTTTGGAAGGTCATGTTTGATGCCATATGTTTACAACTTGTGTAGTTAGTTTGCTAATCGATAAAACGCGCCCCACCGCACAAAGAAGGGAAAGGGGGGAGAGGAAAATTGTCGACGCACTCACATTTGTGCGTCGCGGCTTTTGCGTTGCATGTTTTATTATCATTAGAGCGCATGAAAAATACGTGGCCGAGCTAGTTGTTTTTCTAGGCCACGAAAATGAGGGTTTCTCTTCCACGCTAAGTGCAGTGCGGCTCATGAAAGTTTTGCTGTCATGCTCCACGTCTTTTCTCTAGTATCTTGTTTGTTCTGAAAAACGCGTGGCCGAGCTAGTTGTTTTTCTAGGCCACGCTCAATAGAGCGCATCAAATTTTTTTGGAAAATTTCTGTCTATTCAGATTGATGTTCGAACCGAGGCTTCGAAATGTTTGTCACTTTTTATTCACTGCGATTATGTTGTGATTCCAGATGAGACAATTGTAAGGAACAATTTTAGCATTCTCCCAGAAACGCAGTTTTTTTCGCAGAACCAACTGAGTCAATTGATGAATGACAAAAACGCACAAGCACATACTCGGCACGGAGCTGCGCTAACGCTTAGCGCACTCATCACCGCCTTCCCGTTCTCATTGCCAAGGGCTATCATCAAACCGCTGGAAATTTTGAGTGTTGCCAATTCGAAACTGGCAATCGTACAGAATACGATTAAAAGTGCTCTTCGCGAATTTCGAAAACAGCACAAGGATGAGTGGAAAAATGTGGAACGTGTGTTGGGCAAGAATATGATTTTCGAAATTGAGAATGCGATTGTTCCCAACTATTATTCTTGAATGATTCGAAATTTACATGAGATTCATTTCATATTATCGTTTCATAATCCAAGGCACTTAATAACTTATCAAAATAGTTTTGAGGGTAGCGTGTGTGTGTGTTTTTTGGTTGATCACATTACAAAGAAGAGATAATCACCGTAGCATCATTGCTGTTTACATTATTTGCTGACTTGGCGGCTAGAAATCCATGAGGATTGCGGCGTTTGACGATTTTTCGGATTTCAATTTTTTCGAGAGCGAAAATTTGGATTCTTCTGAAAAAAGAAATGAGATTTTTAAAGGCGCAGTCGGAAGTTTTGAAACTAACTTGATGGATGAAAATGACGCCGGCCGACATAGTGAATGAATTCGAAGAGTGATTCGCGATCCTTTGCAGAGACTTCGAATAATTTTACTGGAAAATTATTGATTTTTTTGAGCTGAGCGATGAGATGTTACCTTTCTCACGAGCCGCCCAACTGTGTGCAAACGCACTGTCCACAGTGGTTTGTCGATCTCGCATATTGGCGAGAACCACAATCGGAACCTCTTTTTTATCCTTGCCAAACTGTCGGTCGATCCATTTTTTGAGTAAATCCATACGATTGAACGACTCGTAGTCGGCCGATGAGTAGACGAGAACGAACGCGTCTGCGACCTGGACATAGGCTTTTTTGAGCTCGACAGCGCCGTAATTTGAAATGCCGGCTGTGTCGTGGAGCACGAGGGTTTCACGTGCTTTGTCGGGCTCTTCGAGCATCACTTGATAGGTGTCCTCGATGGTTGGTTCGTAAGGCTGGAGGAATTAAAAAAATGGCTGGAGGAATTAAAAAAATGCCTGGAGAGGGATTTTTTTCAAAAATAATTTGAAAAAAATCCCTCTCCAGGCATTTTTTTCAAATTATAGGCGTCTGAAGTTATAGAAAATAGCTTCACATTTTCAACAAAAAAAATCTGAAACTTTTTGAGAAATTTTGGTACCTTTTCAAATTACCTTATTTAAACCTTTTCAAATTACCTTATTTGTAATATCTTCCACGCACGCAACTTGACGTAAAATGGCAGTTTTTCCAACTTTTTTTGCTCCAACTACGATGACTCTCATCGCTCGACCCATTCGCCGGCCTAATAAATATTGCGTTTTTTTTTTTTTTTGAAAATTTACGAGACTCACTTTTTGCCGGTTTGATAGAATCTGATCGTTGAGTTCTCCCTGAGAATGATTCGGCGAATTCGAATTCGATTCCTTCGCTGAATTGATCTTCAAGTGGAACTTCGTTTGACAAATAATCTTTGGCTAAAAGTTGATTTTTTTTGAGGTTTTTGAGGAATTTTTTGGAAAACTATTTGAAATACCATTATCCTCATCTATACTCCATTTTGGTCGCCAGTTTGTTCGTTTTGTTTCTAATGCTAACGCCGAAATTCGTCGCGATGCGAGAAGTTTTTCAGGTTTCGATTTGAGTTTCAGAGAAACTGTTTGACGTAATTTTGACATTCTAGTAACAAGAGAAAATGATCGAAAATGTTTTTAGACACGACGAACAACAATAAAACGAATTTCTATATTTTTGAAAAATGAAAAATGCAGAAAACTATTAGGCATAATGTAAACATTTCTCAAAATAGTGATAAGAAGTTTCAATTTTATAGTAGTTGAAAAGATAAAGATCTTTTCTCCCTGAATTTTTTGTTGTCTTGAAAAATTGGTATACCTTCAAAAATAGATGATCGTCGTCTTGCCGGTTTGGTAGCGTCGAGAAAAGTTGCGGCAAGCGAAAATCGACGTCCTGTTGTCTTGTGAGCTGTGTTCAATGACGATGGTGTTGATTTAGCTTCAGGTTTTGTGGTGCGATGATTTCCACTTCCGCCAAGAGAAAATTTCCTTTTAGGTTTTTCTGGAAAATTGAAATTTGAACAATAACCAAAGAAAACAATAGATTTTTTTGTTTTTCTCACCCATGTTCGTACGCAAAATGTATATCGAGCTAGAATCATAAAGTTTCAATGTAAAAGTTTGATTATTTTTTGAATAACAATAGAGGCGGGCCCCCCACTCTTTTGTATGTTTATATCATCGATATTGCCATTATTATTATTTATAAACTTTGACACTCTATACATTTTGCGTTTCACAGGCACCGCGGGGAGAGAAACAACAAAAATGGGAAAAATAAAAATATATGCGCGTCATGTTTGTTGTTTGATGTGCGTTGAGAAGTGAATGGTGTGTGCACACTTGGTAAAGTCGGGTGGAATTTTTTGTGTTTTTTTTTTTCGCATGCAAAATTCGGGATTTTTGGTGAGTTTTTGGGGATTTTCAAAGTGTTTATTCGAAAAAATAGAAAAATTTCTCATATTTTGAGCTTTCGAAACCCCAAAGTGATGAACAAAAGTGCATAATTTTACGTAATCACTATTTTTCTGCGTACATTCCAGTTTTATTATCAAACTAGGTGTTTGATGTCAACAATTGGTTCAAGGACAGTGCTGTTCTGAATTTTCCTATCATTTACACTTCTCTAGTGGAACGTTTTTGTTTTTATTTCAAAATAACGAAAAAAACTTCTATTTTGTGTGACCTAGCTTCCAGTTTCATCGTAAATGGTAGAATATTCTGACTTTCACGCAAATTTAAAGGAATTTTTAAACATTGTTCTCGTGAACTTCCACAATTTTAATATTTCCTCGAAATTTTCAACTTTTTAATTCCTCACATTGAATAGCCTCATAAAAACCAAGAGAAGTGATCATCCCACCTCGCCAAAAATGTCTTCTAGCAGTCAATATCATAGGCGGTTGAAGTACACAGATCAAACAATGCAATATTTATCGTTGATAAGATAATCGACGTTGCCATTTTCTCCTATAATTTCTACACATTTTTTGTTGTTTTTTCCTTTCAGTAATATATAATGAGCCTTCTTTGCCGCGCAATTCCAACAATTTGTCTTCGCCAAGTCGCAGTTCGTTTTGCATCGTCGGCTGGTCGAAAATATACGAAAAAACACGAATGGGTTGTTGTGGAGAATGGTGTAGGAACTGTTGGAATCACCGATTTTGCTACAGTAAGTTTCGGAGTTGTTTCAACAAGAAAATATGGATTTTTGTAGGAACAATTGGGTGATATTGTTTATGTTGAATTGCCGGATGAGGGAACCGAAATTGAAAGAGGTGATTCGACGGGAGCGGTAGAGAGTGTCAAGGTAATTATTATATTTTCCGAAAAACCAGAAAATTTGATAGTGAAAAATACATTTTCGAGGTGTACTGTACCCAGGAAAAGTGTGTTTGCACAATACTTTTGTCATGAGAACTCACAAATTACTTTTTTCACATACCTGGCGTAAGAGTTTGACAATAAAACGCGCTAACCACTTGGCTATGTGCTACATGTTATCCTACTCATAGTATTATTGTTATTTATCACACCCTGGCAAAAAGAGATAGATAGAGAGAGAGAGACGGCCGTGTTTGTCGGTTTCTAGGTCATCACTCTTTTTTGTTGTTGTTGAAAACCATATGGCTTAAGAGTGTGTAGATGTTTTGCCACTGAAAATACAATATTCAAGACAAAAAAGACTTATTTTCCTAACTTTCTCTGAAATGGCACTGTGAAAAAATCTCTGAATTTTTTGTCACGCTACAAAATTCCATCTTACGTCAGGTATGTTGAAAACCGAAAAAAACTGACTCAAAGACGCAAAAACTAGCTTAAACCATTAGAATTACATTATAAAATACGCAACATTGCACATCTTCAGTCCGCAAAAATGCGGTACGGTGTCTCCAAAAAATTTCCTCAAATTTTAATGAAAAACATAGTTTCGCTAGAGCGCACATGTAGCAACAATGAGTTTAACTTCGCAAATTCCTAGTTTCCTCACATTAATTGTCAATTTCCAGGCGGCTTCCGATATTTACGCTCCAGTATCCGGAACGGTGACAGAGAAAAATGTGAAACTAGAAGACGAGTCAGGTTTGATCAACAAATCTCCTCTCGACAAAGGTTTGTTTGCACTTTTAATCCGAAAATAATGAGAAACCCATTTTTGTTTTACAGGCTGGCTATACAAACTCAAACTGAAGTCCGAATCTGAATTGGCCGAGCTTCTCGATGAAAAACAATACAACGAGTTCAAAGAAAACGAGGAGGCAGCGCATTGACAATGTGCAAACGATGTGTACAAAACTGGTAATTTTTATTAGAGAAATTTTGAGAGAAAAAAAGCATCTTGAGGTTAGAAAATGTTATATAATAAATAAGAAAAAAGAAGTTTCAATGAAAAATTGACAGGGAAAATTATAGATTTTTCGAGGAGATCACAGATTTTGAGGCGTTTTAAAAGGGTGATGTTGTGGAGATTTAGACGAGAGGGGGGAATTTGTTGATTCCCTTCAACCCGTCCACAAACCCGTTTCGCATGTGAACTGTTGTGTAGAGAGCCAACGTTCGCCAAACCTTGAAATATTTCGTTTTTTGAGAAAAGTCCGGAAAAACTCACATAAACCGCATCTTTTTTCTGTGCCTCATCCAAATCCGGCATTTTAGTCATTCGATGTTCTAGCGCAAATTCCATGGCGTCCTAAATAATAATTTTTTGAAAAAATTTGTTTATTTTTGGGTGAACAAACCTGGAAAATATCCCAATACTCATGTTTGAATCCTCGATCAGCGAATTTGCAGTGTTTTTGACCGACGAGATAGAGAAACGATTCGGTTCGTTCCATGTGATAGATGTTTTTTACCACTTGGGCGATTGTCTAGAAAAAATATTGATTTTTGTTGAGTAGAAAAAAAGAAGAAGAAAGAATTATTGCACCGGAGAGGGGGAGGCGAACCTTTGACCTCTTGACTATAATTCAAACGCTTAACCTGTTAAACTAAAAAAGGTTTTTTTGCCCAGTTGGAACAAAATTTTTGTTTGGCAATGTGCGATTTGGCCCTTTTTCGTGCTTTTAAATCATTCATAGCAATTTTCCTAAAACCTGGGAAATATACGTTTCAAGGCCCAAACTATAGACTCTATAGCCCCCCCCCCCCCTTACCATAGTTTTTTTTTTCTATTTTTTAGAGTTACTAGTAGCCGGGCTGTAGTCTTTTCTAGGTCACCATATGGCTCTTTAGACCTTTTCACACCTTTTGATGTTATCTATAAAATATGGCATACCTGTTGTTATGAGTAATCAATAACAACATGGTGACCTAGAAAAAGTCAACAGAAAATATGTGTGAGTAGGAAGCGAGGGCTAAATGGAATGAGGGACCAGGAGAAATAGGTCTGAAAAATGTGACAAAGGGTTCGGTGAAAATCTTGTCCGAGAGAAATACAAAACTTTTTTGAAGTAGGGGGGGCCTTGTTAGGGGCTATAAAAATGTGCAACGTGACCATATTTTTTTTTGGAAAAATTTGCAACATTTTTCATTTTTAATTATTTTTCACGTTTTTTCAATAGAAAATGTTGCGATTTTGGGAAAAAATAAGGTCAAATTTTTACAAAAATCAATAAATCACACCAACCTGTACGAATTTCAACGCCTGTGATCGGAATTCTTTCGATTCTTTCCATTCATCATTCTGATATTTTAACACGAATGGAAACAATTGTTTACATTTCGGATTGTGATCGAAAATGTAGCAATAGATAGCGGAACCTAGTTCGTATAACGCGTCAAATTCGTCTGACCATGTGCGGCGAATTAGTTCCTTGAAAATTCAATATTTTTGTTTAGTTTTGAGAAAAACTAACTTTTTCATAAACATTTGGCTCCCATTTTTCGATGTTTCCAGTGAATAATTGCTGAAAAAAGTTATTTTTGTTGTAAAAAAAAATATTCCCACGTACTTTTGAATTCTGGGTACTGTAGTTGATATCGTTTGAATCACTCATTCTTCTTGTTCCATTAACCTGGAAGAATGTTGATTTTTTTTTCGCCCAAATTTTTGAACCCCTCTATGACAACAACAGAGAAAAAAATGTGAGCAGGAAGGAAAAAGGCGAAGAAAAAAAGGAGAAGCATTGCCTTTGGGGGCCTTTTCAAAGCCGAGAGAATGTGTTGAAATGAGAGACGCAGATAGGGAAGAGAGAAAAAATGTCGAACCAAACATTTTTTCTATCTTCAAACGAAGAAGAAAAAATGGAAAAGAGGAGAATGCGATAAGTATGCTCTAATGATAATTGACGTTTTTTTGTTGGTTTTTCAAACTAACCCGATTTTTTCGATTCACTTGAGGTGTGCTGAACGCGGCTCCTTTCTCCGAAACGCTGAAAATTTTTGGGTTGGCCACAAAAAATTGGGAATTCAATAAAAAATATAATTTTTGGCTAGAAGAAATTGGATTTGATTAGGGGTGAATATCAAAAATCTCAGGTTGTAAACATATTTATTGGTTGTTTTTCATGTGACATGGTAGTTCAACAGGGTAGGCGTTTGAATTATAGTCGAGAGGTCGAGGGTTCGACTCCTCTTTGGTGCAAATTTTTTAAATATATATTTGAGACCTAGGCCAAATAGAAAAATTTTGGAAAAAATTTTAAGCCTTACCTCCCCGTAGACATGGATCGTTGATGAAAAAATGTTTTAGCACGAATTCTCAACATTTTTCTTTCCGTTTTTTTTTTTTGAGAAGAAAAATCGCAGATTTCTTCCCGATTGAGACTAAATCGAAAGTGCTCTGGCCGGAAAAATTAATTTGCTCGAGCTAAATTTTTTGCGATAAGCTCCGCCCGCAAAATTTCAATGATTTTTTCATTTTCGAAAATCGGGAGACTCTTTGTGAAAGTAGAAATCAAAAATTCTCATAGGTTTGGGGATTTTTCAAATTTTTGAAATTGATTTTTGAAAAAAATATATTTTCAAAAATTGTAGTTTTTCTGTCCAGCGGAAGTTGTGAACTTCCTAATTGATGTATATATGACGGATTTTTTCTCAAAGTAAACATTTTCGAAGAAAAAAGTGAAAATTTCGCTAGTATAAATAATTTACATGAAATAATTGGATTTTTTGTCTTGAGTAAATATAATATAAATTTCCAATTTCTTTTTTTTTCGTGGAAAAAAAAGAAATCTCTAAAGGGAATTCGTATCTTTTGAAAAACGGGTTGAAAAAATGTTGAACATATCAGGTAGCATGGTCGATTTTTTTTTGGCGGGGGAAAAACAACGAGTTATCTCTCTTGGGAGAATGCCAAGAAATCTTTGTTTTGTTTTTGTGTTTGGGTTTGGATATATATTTTTTGCGAGGGGTTTTAGCTTTTTCACCGATGGTCTTAACGACACTCCGCTTTGCCTCTTGTTTAGCGCAGGTGGCAAAGCGGAGTGTCGTAGGTGGAAGTATGTTTTATTACCTTGTTTGAGGTGAAGGAGAGGATAAAAATGAGAAGACGTTGGTGACCAACTGACGAGCTGCTGATGGCATTTTAGATAGTGAAGGCATTGAGCAGCGCCTGAAAATGATGAAAATTTCAAATTGAGAAGTTTTGCAAATAGTACTGGCCGCTGAATAAACTGAAAAATGTAAGAAGAAAACATTCTCCCAAAGTACAATGGGAAATCCTCTTCGTTTTTCTATTCAATGTTTTTTCCGAGGATTTTCGCTGATTTTCAGAGAAAAAACTTGGGGGCTCTTTTTAAATGTGCCAGGTCCTGGGAAAAAAAAAGTTGAAATATTCATGAGTTTTCAAAAAAAAAAAAACGAAAACTATGAATTTGCATTTTCTTCAAAAGAGGCTTGAGGATTTTCCCTCAGGAGGAGAAAAACAACATTTAGATGACAATAAAGTTTTTTTTTGGGTGACCCAAGTTTTTTCGAAAAGCTTGAGAAGGTTATGAAGAAAAAAGGTTTTGAAATAGTAGTAGTCATGAGAATTTTTAATTGGATGTTGAATTATAATTATACTTATGATGTGGATGATGATGAACTCTTGGTTTTGAAATATAATATTTTGTTTGACTTTGAAGAGGAGTATGTGCGCTCTATCGAAAAGATTATCGATTTTTTACACTTAATCTTTAAAAAAAAAGAGAAAAATCGCGTCAAAATTCGACGGACAGTACCCATTTAAAGGAAAACAACGTTTTTTCATTGAAAAATTTACCTTTAGCACAACCTGCTCAAAAAAAAACCAGAAAAGTGGTGAGCAGGCCATGCTTAAAGTAAATTTTTCAATGAAAACACGTTGTGTTCCTTTAAATGGGTACTGTATTTGTTTTTTTTTTTGTAGAACCTCACCTGAACGGGTTGTCCATTTTTGAAAAAAATATTTCCAAAAAGAGAAAAAGTTGAAGGAAAACCTAATAGGCTTAAGAATGAGCGCCACAATTTTTTTTTATAATTCTGACACATTTTTTTTTGCTGTTGATTACTTTTTTGTGAGAGCAAGAAAAAAGTAATTTCGTAAATGGATACGTTTTTCAAATTTGACCTTTTTGGTATTTAAATGTATTTTTTTGCGCTAGAAATATTTGATTAGATCTAAATACGTAACAATATTGGATTAGTAGGGTATTGAAAAGAAAGAAAAAAAAGAGATTATGGCTGGTGAACCTGGAAAAAGTGAAAATTAGCAAAATTATTCTCGCAGAACCTTTCTCAGGAAGCACAAAAAAGGAGAACTTTAAGAAATCTTTCAACTTTTTACACCAGCAGAGAAAAAAAACATGTTTCCTTTTCTAGCCAAAATTGTTGAAGCGTTGACAAAAAAGTTGATTCAATTTTCAATTTTTTTTCGACGACGAAACTTTTGCTGAAGAGAAAACGGATGAAAACCAACAAAAGACTTGTGGGTGGTAAGAAAATTAAAATTTTCAGACCGCTCGCAGTCTTTTTTTAGATGAGGCACGCTTTTGTGGGCGTGGCCTGAGAATAGTAATCGACACTCACATCATTTCCACTCCCAAATTCAAATTTTCGAACAAAAAACTGCTTGTCCCTTCGACGTTTCCATTGATCCCATGATTTTCGTCCGAGCTCACATTTTCGGTCATTTTTCAGACGACTAAAAATTTCAAGATTTCTCTTATTTTTAGCGAGAAAAAAACGGAAATTCAATTAAAGTCTGAAATATACACTGAACAAATAATTAGTACTCCTTTTTGGTTGGCAGGAAAAGGAGAAATGTGTAAATATGACGGATTATTGAGTAAATTTTTTCGAGAGCTTTTTTTTGTTGGAAAAATGACATAATTCGACATCATAAAATGAGGAGGGGAAAAATGTCAAAAAAGAGTTTTTTTAGTTTTTTTTTTGAAAACTGAAGCCACATTCAGAAAAATGTGCCTGATGTTAAAAAATGAACTGAAGGAGCTTAAAAATCGACAATTTTATGATGTCAATCTTGAAGTGACATTTTCTAGAAAAATATGATTTTTCTCTATTTTGTTCGTTTTTGCCCTTATGTGACATTTATTGATCGATAATAATTGGCCAAGAATTGGAGAAAAGGTTTTCCAAAGAGCCAAAACTTGCTTTGAAAAAGAATGAAAAACTGCTTTTCTTGATAAAAATATGAATTTTTTCCGTAATTTTTGAAATATTCGGCTAAGTGCTCCGTTTTTTTGGGTTATACACAGTGACAAAATTTTAAAGATTTTTTTGGTACCCTGTTAGGTCAGGTATGCGTATGATTGTGACAAAAAAATTCGATTGTAGATCTTGAAGAAACTACGACACTCCGCTGTGCCACTTGTTTAACGCAAGAAGCATAGCGGAGTGTCGTAATGTGAAAAAAGTCTGCCAATAAAAAAATGAAAAATTTTTCCAAGTTTTTTTTTTGAAAATGAAATATGTCGTGGACAAAATGAGCACTCAACCAACCAACGAAAAAAAACACAAATAATGACTAGTAGTAGTAGAAACTCCAAAAATGAGCACAACAAAAAGGTTCTTTTTTTTTTGCCTTCAACTGAGGTTTCTCATCTCCTCACTCTCTCACTTTTCCACACTATTTCTCTCTAATTTATTCCCCGTTTTTCCACTTTATTTCTCGTCGTCAATTCAATTTGTGCTCTCTGTTTTTCTCCTGGAAAAGTTTCTACGAACAACAAAAAGACACCTTTTCTTTCAAGAACTTACCTTGTTGATGGAATTTGATGGAAAATAGAGAAACCTCGGCTCCACGTGACAACCAAAAATTGCCTATATTTTTTGAGAATATCAAATTGAAGCCAATTATGAGAAAAAGGCAGACAAAAAAAATTCGAAAATTCAAAGATCGACACATTTTGCAAGAAAAAATGGGAGAACAATGAGAAAAAAACTTGAAGACATCGATAATTAATTCCGAGCACGAACTTTTTTTTGTTTCGTTGGAAAATTGAAATGAAAAAAAATGTTGTATGGAAAAAGTTTTTGGTTTGCACTTTTAGAGTGTGAAAAAATGTGAAAAGTTATGCGGATTTTAAAGGCGCAGAGCACACCCGACAAGGACATCCACGTTTTTTTTTGTTTTTGAGATTTCACCTGACTTGAGAGAAAAAAGGGGCAATTTTTCAAGAAAAAATGTATAGGTCTCGTCACGAAAATTTGAAAGCTATAATTTTCCTTCAAATTTTTGATATTTTGAGTAATTTCTCTCCCAGTCAGCTTTGTCAATAGAGCGCATAAGCTCAACTCTTTCACTCTTGATGGCAAATAGCCGCACAGAAATTTGGGCGGAGCCTATTTTTTCTTGCAAACACTGTCACACATTTATTCGCCCCGCATCTTTTTGATATTGTGGTCCATTCAACTGTTCCGTGTAAAGTTTATTATAGAGTCAAAAGTTGGCGTCAAAATATTGTCAATCCGGTCAGATCATCCAACGGAAAAAGTGATCTACCACAAAAATGCGATGAAAGAGCATGTCAAAATGAGAGATTCAGACGGTAGATCAATTTCTCGTTGGATGATCTGGCTGGATTGACAATAGAAATTAAACTCGCGCGCCTTACGGTCTCGTCGCGAAAACATTGAATTTTTTGTGTGTTCGTGACGAGACCATAAGGCGCGTGAGTTTTTTATTTGAAAACAGTGTTCTGTTTCGACGCCATTTTTTAATCTCAATAATAACTAAACTAGACACGGAGCAGTTGGACCACGATATCAAAAAGGGGCGGGGCCAATAAATGTGTGCCAGTGTTTGCAGGAAAAATAGGCTGCGGCTGTATTTTTGTAGACTCACCCTCCACAACAGCAGAACAACTTTCTCAGTGAACTTCGATGAATCATCTGCAAGTTTTTTTTTTTTTTGAAAAAAAGATGAGAAAAATTTCAAGACCAGCCTGAAACATCAGATAAGAAGAAGGAAACGAGAAAAAATGCTGTGAAAAAAAATGCGAGCAGAAAAACCTGCGAAAATGAAAGATCGTCCTGTCATCCTATTGGGAATTTTTCTGCAAATTTGGAAAGCCGAAAAAAAACGGCGAGAGAAAACTCATGACTGATTGATGAGAAGTTAAAGTTACACGTTGGAGACAGAATTTTTGTCCAAAATCAGGAAAAAGAGAAAAAAACGAGCACAGTACCCATTTAAAGAAACATAACGTTTTTTCATTGGCAAAATTCACTTGTAGAACAATCTGTTCAATAAAAATACAGGAAAAAATGGTGAGCAGGTTGTGCTAAAAGTAAATCTTGCGATGGAAAAACGTTGTGTTCCTTTAAATGGGTACTGTAGTTGTTTATTTTTCTTGATTTTGGACGTCTCATTTGAAAAAGCGTATTCGATTTACTAGATGGGAACTTGGGCGAGAAAAAAATGTGCGATCTGGCATGTTGAGCAATGTTGACTCAGGTTAGTCAGGTTCGATTCCGGTTGAAGAAAAACATTTTTTTTTTCAAATTTTCACTTCTTTTTTTTCAAAATAAATATAATCAAAATCAAATTATTTTTGAATCAAATCTGCGCGAAAAAATTACTTCAACACCTGCATTATTTATTCCAAAAATGAAGAAAAAAAAGTAGTATAAAGCAATTTGGCAGTCGTCTAGATATAATAATACATTAGCTCAAATATGTAATTTTGGAAAGTAGGCAATCAAAAATCTCCGAACCTTTCTCTTTTTTTCTCTAAACAAAATGAATTCCTAATAAAAATTCGGGCAGTGAGACTCACTGTGAGAACAAACAGACTCCGCCCACTTTCTCAAACGCATTCAAAATAATAATTAGGACACATCAACTAGAAATGAAGGAAACATTTTGGAGGAAATGATTACTGTAGATTGGCGAATGAAAATTCCTAGAAAAGAAGAAGCTGCAAACTTTTGTTAATCAAAAAAAAAAGACTCACTCTCTGACAAATCTAATTATTTCACCCGTGTCTCAATCGAACTTTGTTCACTGAAATTTTTTTTTTGAAAAAGTTGGTCTGAAAGTGGTGAAAAGATAGAGAAACTTGAGATTTTTTGTAGTTTAAAAATATCAAATTTCACCCCGAAAAAAATGAAAACTCGAAGAAATCATCAACAAGAAAAAGAGAATTAAGTTGTTGTTTCAATTTGAATTGGGTTTTGAGAAAAGGGAAGAGAATGGATCAATTAGGTTTGTTTGTGGAATTCGACGTTTTTTACTACGGTAATTTATGGGAAATTCTTGGTAAACTAGACTCCAAAGTTTCTCAATTTGTGCATTTGTGCGTCAACTACTGTAGCTGGAACAATTGAAATGACGGGTAGTTGCACACTTCGATTTTTTTGCAAAAAAAAACAAAAATTTCCAGAAAAATAATAAAACGTGACACCCTGTTTTTACACGTGAAAATCCACACCTACAATGTCATTTTACATCAACATTCCCATTTTTTTGAAAACGACAAAATCGGGAAAATGGAATCGTTTACGATAGAATGCGTTGAAATAGTAATGGAAATGTATCGCGAGTATCGAAGCTCGTCGCAACTTCGATCCACGGTCCTAAGCGTCATACTAAATATGATGCTAACGCTGACGATTTGGATTGGGGTGTATGGAATGGAGAAGAATACACGGATGGGGGAAATGTATTTTCTTGGATCGACGGCCAATCATACGACTGGCAATCAGTTTGTTGATGGGATGGTGAGAAGAGAATAGAGATTGGTCATACCTGTCACAAGAGGGCACCAAAAATTCTGATTTTTTTCAGTGAAAGTAGAGAAAAGTGGAAAAATGAGGCAAAATACGTCTAAATTTAAAGAAAACGATAAATTTCTCAAAAAATTTCACTGAAATTTTGTCAAAAATTTTGTCACTGTACTTTTCTACCTCTTGTTGACAGGTATGAGATCGGTCGAAAGTTGAAATTAATTCCGAGGAGCACAATTTTTAGGGCACAAGAATTTTTTTATGGGGCAATTATCAACATGAAAATAAACAGCAAAAAGTAAATCGGAAAACAAGAGAAAAATATAAGAGACGGTAGAGAAAATTTTGAAATCACACTAAAATTAATTAGTTGCTGGCTACTGTAGCCACAAAAGTACGCAATAACGATTTTCGGAATTCTTGGTAGACCGTGGGATGAAACAAAAAAAAAACGAGAAGAAAAGAAAACAATATTAGAAAACTAAGAAAAAGATAAAGAATGGATGAATGAATGAACACCACGAGGTATAGAGATGAACCGTTGGCCCCGCCCATTTTTTGCACACCTGCGGTGTGCAAAAAGTGGGCGGAGTCAACGGTCTGTGTCTCTCAGTTTTCTTTTTTCTTCTTCTTGTTTTTTTGTTTCATCCCATGGTCTACCAAGAATTCCGAAAATCGTTATTGCAACTCTCAGGCCCAACTCATCCTAGCAAATTCTCGTCCCTAGTTTTATCTATTTTTTTTTTCCTTATTTCTGCCTTTTCACTTCCGTCCCAAGTTCTTTTATTATTATTCTTATTCTTCCTTCTTCTCAAATTAAAGGCGAAAAGTTTTCCCTTATAT
Organism: Caenorhabditis sp. 8 KK-2011; assembly: GCA_963572245.1. Classification (NCBI taxonomy): domain Eukaryota; kingdom Metazoa; phylum Nematoda; class Chromadorea; order Rhabditida; family Rhabditidae; genus Caenorhabditis; species Caenorhabditis sp. 8 KK-2011. The sequence goes on along the minus strand of OY751546.1, from coordinate 964,992 downwards.
TGGTTTTTTTTCTGTTTCCTGTGAATCAATTACTTTTTCAAACGTTAGCCTTTCCGGCAACGTAGATAAGTTATTATATTGCGTACTTTTGTGGGTACAGTAACCAACAACTAATTTTAAAAAATCTTGAACATTTTTGTGTCTTTAAAGTTGTGCTCCGTAGAATTAAACGAAAAACCTTGATTTTTTCAGGTCAATGGATTTGGAACAATTCTCGTTCTCGGAATTGTCTCGTTCATCATGTTGGCATTTGCTCTTTTCGATTTTCAACGAGTTGTCAAAGCGTGGCTCACGACCAGTTGTTTGTTGATCTTATATGGAGTTTCTGGATATACCGCCTAGTGAGTAAAAAAAAAAATTCCCCGTGGGGAGTCGAACCCCTGACCTCTTGACTATTAGTCAAACGCCTAACCTGCTGAACTAGCTTGTTTTCAGTGATTTCTTCGAGAGACACGTTGACATTTCCACCGAGTTTGGATTCTATCTCACCGCCTTCTTCGTGCCATTGTTCTCGATCATTTATGGCAGTTTTGGAATTGTCGCCTTCTTCAGCAACTCGTCAATTCGGCTCCATCAATTTTATGTGATTTCCAATTGTTCGCTAATCGCCGTGTTTTATTTGAGAGTCTTCCCCGGTGATACGGCGTGGTTTGTTCTATGGACAGTAGTGTTTTGGGGTGAGTTTTTCTTGACAAAACTATGATAAAAAAGTGGAAAAATTTCAGACTTTTTCGCCGTTCTCGCACCAATGGGACCGTTGAAAAAGGTTCAAGAGAAGGCTGAAGACTATAGCAACAATGTGTTGAAGTTGCTGATGTTTAGCGCCGAGGAAAAACGTGAAACATCGGGAGCCGATAAGATGAAGACGGGTGTCAAAGAGCTGATTGAGATGTACTCGAAAAGTGAGAAACAGGATCGAGAGTTTGTTGAGAATGTGAGTTTTGATGTATTTATCACATGTTTCGTGAGAAAAAGAAGGTCAAATTTTTTTCGTGCACCAGGAGAACACTTGTTTACAATTTTTGTTGGTTTCTTGATGCTTGATTTGTGGGCGGAGCCTAGACTAGATTTTTTTGAAATTCAGATTCTTCAACGACACAAGGAATTGGAAACTGAGAGCAAACAGGGTTCGTTTTTTTGGCTTGAAGATAACTTGTCACTCAGAAAAAAAAAATTTCGTGGGTTACTGTACCCGGTTACACAGAGAAATGGTGTTTGCACAAAATGTTGGTCGTGAGAATTGATTTTTTTCTTTTTGGAATCGAAAATTGGGAAAAATATGGATTTTTCTTGACTTTAGAAATAATTTTGAAAGTTTAAAACCTGGTTACTAGAAAAAAGTGAAGGGAAATTTGAATTCATACCTGTCACAAGAAGTGCCAAAAATTTTGTCACTGAAAATAAACACAGCCAAAATCCGACCAATTTTAAAAAGGCATGTTTGTTTTTCAGTTTTCGTGACGAGACCCAGGCATGTTTATCACCTCACACATTGAAATTTGAGATTTTGATTTCCTGAGTGACAATGTTCCTTTAATTTTTCCCAAATCAAATAAATTTCAGATGACAATGAAAATGAGCAATCGGATGAGGAGGAAGAAAGTCAGTCGTCCGATCAAGAATCATCGCACGCCGAACATGCATGTTCATCTTCATCAGATTATGATCAAGAAGAGTTCAACAAGCCGGCACAGAGTCGCGATTTCACAATGGACGAACTATTCACAAATGAGGCGGACGTTGTGCACAACAAGACACCAATTCAATCGATTGTAATGGAACAGTATCGAGAGGAGAAGAGAAGTGGGAATGATTTGAAGACGGCGAAATTTGCCGAGAAGCTGATTGAGTTGGCGGGAGATGAGGCGGATAATCAGGAGGAGGAGGAGGCGGCGAAGACGTTGTTGGAGGAGGTGATCAAGGCGATTGAGGGGCATGGGAAGAATGAGAAGGAGGATTACTTGGAAAGCGATTCAGAAGAAGAAGAAGAAGAAGAAGAATCTAAGACAGATGATATATCTTACACCGCTGCCGATGCGCTGAATGACGGCGAATCGGTTCGCCTGGGCTTTGGTGACTTTGTCTTCTATAGTTTGTTGATTGGACAAGCCGCAACTAGTGGAAGCGTCATTTCGACATTTGCCGCTGGTGTTGGTGTTGTGTTGGGGCTGATTGCCACGCTTACCGTCTTGGCTAGTGGTGAGTCTTTGTTTTTCTTTGAAATTAGATTTTGCTCAAATCCAATTTAGCTGAACATACCACTCCGGCTCTTCCGATGTCGGTGATTCTTGGATCATTTGCCTATTTCTATTCGCAAGTATTTTCGGGGCTTTTTGAGATTTATTTCGATTTACAATAATAATAATGTTTTGAATTTCCACGCTTTTCTTGCTCCGTGGTGTTTGCGGACTCTTTGGTTTGTCGCGCACACTAGGCATTTTATCGCACGCGCAGTTGTTTTTTTTTATTTCTCGCAAAAGTTTTATGGATGTTTCTGTTGTTGTTCCTGTTAAAAACGGTGCGAAATATCTGAGCGAAACACTAGACGCAATTTTGAAACAATCAGCGATTGGGAAAGGCTTGAAAATTGAGGTGAAATTCAGTTTCATTGATTTTGAAACAATCGGAGTGTTGTAGGTATGTATTTTTGATGATGGAAGTGAAGATGAAACCTATGAAATTTGCCAAAGGTATGCGGACAGTTCGCCAATTCCGATAAGAGTTGAACGAGGTGAAACGTCGGGAGGTGTTGGATTTGCCAAAAATCAGGCGATTTTACAATCGAGTGGGAAGTATTTGTGCTTCAACGATGCTGATGATATAAGCGGTGTTGAGCGAATTGCAAAGCAGTTTGAATTGGCCGAAAATCTTGGCAATGATTTCGTCTTCATTGGATGCAATTTCAATAGACTGCCGGAAATGTCAACGAGAAGATATACGAGGTGGGCGAATTCGATGCAGACCATCGAACAGATTCGAAATCAAGTATACACATCACACGGTCCAACAATCGTCGCGCCAACATGGTTTGTCTCGCGAAAACTGCTCGATTTTGTTGGCAAGTTTCGTGAAAGAAAGACGGGATTTCCTGAAGACCTAGAGATGTTCTATCGTTGTCTGGATGTTGCGAATTGCGAGTTTGCAAAAGTTCCTGAACCTTTGGTGACATATCGATATCATGTGGAGAGTGCGAGTTTTGGTGTGGATGAGAAGACGATTTGGGATTTGAGGTTTTTGAGACTTCGCCAAAGATATTTGCAAAAATGGGATGCTTTCACAATTTGGAGTGTTGGAAAACAAGGAAAAAGGTTTTTCAAGTAGGCCAAAACCCTAATTTGCAAATTGTATAACCTGAATTTTGCTTAAGATGTCTAAACGAGGAGGAAAAATCAAAAGTTGTGGGATTTTGTGATGTAGATGAGGCGAAAATCAAAAGAGGGATGCATGAACAGTTTGACGAGACGACACGCAAAATAACACATCGAATACCGATCTTGCATATCAGGTGATTTCAGAGAAGTTGAGATTCTCGAAAAAGCTGAAAATTGCAGAGATGCGGTGCCTCCTTTAGTGGTTTGTGTCAAGTTGGATTTAACTGGTGGAGATTTGGAAAATATGATAATTGAACATGGTTGGGAAGAGGAGAAAGATTTGGTTTACTTTGGGTGAACTTGAAATTTGATAACATTTGAATATTGTTTATTGAAAAAAATGTTTATCAAAATTGAATCAACTCTTTTCTTTTTTTTCTCGCTCGTTTCTGCTGCCCGGCCTCTTTTTTCATTTTTCTCTAACTTCTCTCGTCTCTCTCTTCTTGGTCGATTTTCTATTTCTTTTTTTTTTACTTTTTATTTCCGTTTTGCCTAATGGATTTTTCCAGCTTTTATTGGAGGTTAATGAAAGTTTTTTGCAGAGATGGTTTTCCAGCCGATTCATGAGGATGAACAGAAATTTGTCGATTTTGCGACGGAGCTTGTTAGAAAAGCGGGAACGGTTGGTTGGAGATCAATTTCAACTAAACAAAAAAAGAGTTTTTTTTTCAGCTGGTAAGACATGCTTTCGAACAAACTGAGAGCAAAGTTGACACGAAATTGTCGGACACTGATTTGGTCACCGAAACAGATCAGGCTGTTGAGAAATTGCTCATCGACGGGCTGTCGAAAGAATTTCCGGAGCATCGATTTATTGGAGAGGAATCGGTGGCGGGTGGTGCGAAAATCGAATGGACCGATGCGCCGACATGGATTATTGATCCGATTGATGGGACGACCAATTTTGTGCACAGGTGATTTAGTTGCAATTTTGGAGAAAAATTTGATTTTCAATGTTTTTATTGTTAGTCATATTTGTCAGAAGATGACGACTAAAAAGGTGAAACAAACGTGCCCCAAAAATCGTAGTTTTAAAGGAACATGGTAGTTTTTCAGTCATACTGGGGATAGCTGTGGACAGGAGCTCAGAGTTATACACCCTAACAATGCTCCCCTCCTTCTAAAAAGTTTTGTATTTCTCTCGGACAAGATTTTTGGTTTTTCCCGAACCCTTTTCAGACCTATTTCTTTCTCATTTTATTTAGCCTCCCTTCCTATTCACACATATTTCCTGTGGACTTTTTCTAGGTCACCATATGTGCTATAGAGTCTATAGTTTGGGCCTTGAAACGTATATTTCCCAGGTTTTAGGAAAATTGCTATGAATGATTTAAAAGCACGAAAAAGGGCCAAATCGCACATTGCCAAACAAAACTTTTGTTCCAACTGGGAAAACTCAAAAACGACTACGTAACTCAAAAAAAACTAGTAACTCAAAAAAAAAATAGAAAAAAATATAGTAAGAGGGAGCTAGACTCTATTGTTTGGCCTTGAAACGTATATTTCCCGGGTTTTTGGAAAATCGCTAATTTGCGATCCATATTTGTCGAGAAGAAAAATTTCAGTGATTTTTTTCATGGAAAAAAACGCCACGAAAATTTGAAAAATTATGATCTTGTTATTTGTTTTTCTGGATGACACGTGGATTTTTTTCGAATCTGTGTAATTTTCTGAACATGAGCATGAACAAAGTTTGGTATTTTCACACTTAAATAACTCTGTTCATTTTGAAGATAGAGCCAATTGCTAAGCACCATTCGAATCAGCGTAATTTTTTTTTGCAAAAATTTTCAAAAATTTATTTTTAGAATTCCAATGATTGCGATTTGCGTCGGACTGGCTATCAAAAAACGACTACGAGCTGGAATTGTGTACAATCCTATCACTCGCGAACTCTACTCGGCGCAAGTCGGAAAAGGCGCGTTCAAAAACGGCTTCCCGATCAGAGCGTCGAAAAATGAGTGTAAGTTGAATGCCAGCATGACATCCCCACCCAAGCACGTTTGAAGCACTCAAAAAAGCGCTACTGTGCCAATCGCTCGGTCTACACAATCGCGTCTATTTCGGCGATTCGTGGTTGGATGTGGCGCAGGCGAACATGAGAAATGAGGCGTTGGCCGGTGTGCGTGGGTATGTTCATTTTTTGAGAGGGGGTAGAAATTGATTTTTTTTTTTTTTTTCAAAAAATGAAGAGCTCTGAACCGAGTATGAACACACTTTACGCGCACACTGGTTGCTTTTTTTCTAGCCTTTTTTGCTCTGAATTTTATCCATTTCACCAAGTGTATTTCAGCCATTGCGAAAAGTGTGTTGATACTCCAATTGGGTTCGAATCGTGAGCCTGTTATGCAAAACTCGTTTGTTGAATCGTATAAAAGTGTGATGTTTGAGAAAAATTGTCATGGGTTGGTTGTTTTTTCGTAGAAAATTGTGAGAAAATCATTGAAAATAGGGTTTTTCTGCTGAAAATCCGAAAAAAAATTGGAAATTTGGAGTACTGTAACTTGGAAAAAGTCGAAATCAGGAGACGCGTTGCGTGTCTGCAACGCGGTCTCGTTTTCTCTGTGTCATTTTGAAATGCGGGAGAGCCGCGTCGCGGACACGCTCCGCAGCTGACCTTTTTTTTAGGTTCATTTTTTCCGCCTGAAAAAAATCGATTTTTTTAGTTAGAAATTGGTGAAACCCTAAAACTTTTTGGGAAATTTTATTTTTCACTGCCAAGGACCGCCAAAAAGCGAAAAATTTCTAGAAAATTTTCTGAAAATTACCAAAAAATCATAGTTTTTTCGACCCAAAAAAAGTACGCGTTTTTTTCTTCTTCCAGCCATCGATCATTCGGCTCAGCCGCCATCAACATGGTAATGGTCGCACAAGGAAGTTGCGACGGTTACGTCGAGTACGGCATTCACGCATGGGATGTCGCCGCACCGGCCGTGATTGTTCTCGAAGCCGGCGGAACTGTGACGGATCCGACTGGCGGCGCGTTCAATGTGATGTCGCGAAAAGTTCTTGCCGCAAGCACGCCGGCTCTGGCCAAAGATCTTTCCGCTATTTTGACACATGTGACTTTTGAACCAGAAGCGTGATTTCTTTTTTTGCTAGTCATGACTAAAAAATGTATTTTATTTTTTAACATTCCAGTCGATAGTACATAATCTTGTTTATTATATTAATAAATTCACCAATTTTTATTGATTTTTGAGAAATGTTACGTGTTCTATATAGCCACGAAACGTATCTATCCATTTTTTTTGTCATTTTTTAATTTGAGGAAAAATAGAAATTGCAGACAAAAATGGCATTGGCTGAAGAGGAGGTCCATATGATTATAAAACAGGTTAGCGAGTTTTCAAAAAATTTAGAAATTCAATCAAAAAAGTATTCTGAAGGTCCTCGACGAGACGGTCGGTCCAAATGCGACATATACGCCAAAAGACAGTGTACAATGGAATCAGAAGGCTGTTGAGAACATTACTAAGAAACTTGTCGCATCTGGGAAGCCGTTTAAATATGTTGGTGAGTTGGATTTTTTGTTGAAGAAACCACCAAAAATAAAAATATTTAGAAAAAATCGATTTTTTTCAAGACAAGCGGCTAAAAAAAAATTTTTTGTTGTATTCTAGAATCCTTTGCTTTGTAAGCTTTTTGAAAAACAGGTGGCCGAACTAGTTGTTTTTCGAGGCCACATGAATAATTTTCTCTTCCACGCGCAGTGCAATAGAGCGCGGGTGACCGATTGGTGAATGACTAATACCTGAGCTAAAAGAGGGGGAAGAAAAAATATAGGTCTCACCACGAAAACTTGAAATTCTCTGTTTTTCGTTCATTTTTGGTCATATTTCGCTACTTTTAAAAAATTTCGAATATTTTTCAACTTTTAAAACCAAAAAAATTGCATTTTTTCTTAAATTTTCGATATTTATTGAGAAATTCCTCATTTCAAAAAAATATTTCAAGTTTCTAGCGGGAAAAAAGCCCCGCCCATTTTTGTCTGCGGCATGTAGGGACACTAACTTTCCAGTATGGTCTCGCCACGAAAACTTGAAACCTATAATTTTTCTCAAATTTTCGATTTTTCAGTCACATCCTCATTTTTGCAAACATCAAATGGATCAGGATTGAATGTTAGCACAATCTCCTATTGGAACAAACTAACAGACAGTGAGTTTTCTGCGGGAAATTAGGATTTCTGAGAAAAAAAATGCAACAAAAACCCATGTTTTCTCAGTGTCTTACATGTATCGTTGGGAGACAAAAACAATGTTGGCAATCGTCTACGTTTTTGCCGTAGCTATCTGATTCTTCTTTGCCTTTTCTCTTGGTTCTTCCACCCAAAATTTGATATATATTGCTTGTCGTCCCAATTTGTTTTGTGTTTTATCCATTCTAGATCCTATCGTATCGTATCGTCGGAAAAATTAATGATTCTATTAGCTCAAAAACCCTCATATTACTCAAAAACAATTTTTTTTTTTGCTGAATTTTTTCAAACACACCGGGTTACCAACAACCTTTTTTCTGATTTTTTATCTGGTTTTTCGACTATGTAGAATGAAAAATGATTACTCATCCCTGTGAGTTCAAAACCTTTCTAGTAGGATTCTATTTGCACAGTATCTGTCCCCTCCCCATCCCATCCTGGTAGAATAATAATAGTGCAAAACCGCTCTCCTCCAAAATAAACGGCAAATATTTGGGAGGGTTGTGAAAAAAAAAAGAGAATAGGAGGAAAAAACCAAACTTTTTTCGTTTTTTGTTGCTGCTGGAGGGCACCGTGCCGGTCTGTGCGAAATGTACTTTTATCAAAAGCGACGAGAAAAAAAAAGTGAAATTTTCATTCAGGGATAGGTTCAGTTGTTATCAGTGTGTGCACACAATTTTTGATCAGCACTTTTTTGAAGGTCAATGGAACAGTCTCTGAGAAAAACTAGGAAAAAACAAAAAAAATTGGAAAAATGTGCATTTTAAACGACACTCCGCTTTGCCCCTTGTTTAGCGGCAGTGTCAAAGCGGAGTGTCGTAAAGCTGAAAATTCAAATAATGAGAATTTTGTACGACACTCCGCTTTGCCCCTTGTTTAACACAAGTGTCCAAACGGAGTGTCGTAAGGCTGAAAATTCAAATTAATGTGTGCATTTTTTCCTCACAACAGAATTTTCTGGTGTCTCTCTCATTCGGTGTGTACGACACTCCGGTTTGCCCTTTGTTTAGCGCATATGTCAAAGCGGAGTGTCGTCACGCGGAAAATTGAATAATTCATTTGTTTTTTACAACACTCCGAATTGCCCCTTGTTTAGCGCTCAGTGTCAGAGCGGAGTGTCGTAGGAAACCTTTTTTTCCCGGCATTTATCCATTATTTTTAGTGTATCAAATATGAAAATAGTGGATTTTCTTGATTCACACACAAAGTATATATAGCACATGCACAACCCGTCTTTTGTCCGTTGCTCTATTGATGAACTGTTTTTTGTCCACAGTAACATTTTGAAATAGGATATGCAAATTACAGTACTCTCAAAAATACAGTAGGCAACAAAAAATCGAACATGCCCTTTTCCTCAGTTTTCAAACCATCCTGACATTGCGGAAAAAAAAAACTTTGTTTGATTTTGTCCATTCATCCAGCAGCAACAGAGAGTTTGTTGGTTTGGTACCAGGTTGTTCCGATTATTTGGATTTCGAAAAAAAAAACTTTTCTTTTTTTTTGGGGAGGTTGTTGCAGGTTACGCAAACTGTTTGTTGAACAAATAGAGGGGTTCGGCGAGGCGCGACGCGAAGGAAATGGTCATTTGGAAAAGAAGCCAGGAAAAAAAATTATAATAATAGATCAACAACAAAGTTATGGGAGGTCCGTGGATTTTTGGAGAGAGAGAGAGGGGGAAAAGAGGAAATAATTGCATGGTTCTTTAAGCGAAGCGTGGTGTAGTGGTTCAGCTATGAAATAGGAATCAGAGGGTGGAAGGTTCGACCCCAGGCTGTGGCGAATTTTTTTTTTTTTTTGGAATTTTAGTTTTTGGTAGTACTGTAGCTGCTCCAAATTTCAACTTTTCTCGATTTTTTCATTCGCCCGCTCCATAAATAGATGGCCAGCTAGTCAAATAAAAAACTTTTTTTCAAGCTTGGTTTTTTGTTGGTTGTCACTTGTTCCAGTTAGTACCAGCATAGTTGTGTTATCATGTTTTTTTTTGAAACATTTTCTAGGACCTGATATTTTTGAAGATAAGAGAATTGCTGGGTGTGCAATTTTCTGGATAGATGCACTTTTTTATTTTTTCAATTTTTTCCTCGTTTTTTTTTCAATTTTCAATTTTTTGCGGGTTACTGTAGTTTGCACAAGACAAAATGACCCGAATGTTTTTGCTGCATCATCATCACAAGCAAAAAGTAAACAGGAAGTGAAACTCGCGCGCGCGCGCCCCGGTTCAGAGACCTTCCCCCCATTTTTCTCCATTTTTTTTTCTCATCTCGGAAAACTTGTGTAAATATACAGTGTTTGGGAGTACCAGTTGGTCTCCACCCCTGGAAAAAAAATTGAAAAGAGATTTTTCGTGTGTGTGTGCCATTTTTTCGCGCAACACAAAGTTTCTAGACGATGTTGAATTGCGAGAATTTGCTCGCCTCACTAGCTCAGCTCGACATGTCGACGCTAATGTTTTCGGCGAGTGTTGCGGCGACGCCGGCGACACCGACCGGCGACACGTGTCGCCGAAAACGGCGACGCGGCGAAGTCGCCAATCCGTCGAACACGTTGGACGCGTTGGTCGCCAAAAAAGCCGACGAACAACCGTTTGAGAAGAGATATTTGAGCGAACATGAAGCGATTGAAGGGCCGGATGATGAGATTGAGATGAAGGTACTGTAGTTTTGGGGAAAAATGTCAAAAAATGTTGAGAAATCTTGAAAATGGGGAATTTCTCGACATTTTTTGACAAAAAATGTTTAAAAAACCATAAAAATACCTATTTTTTGTGTTAAAAAATGTCGAAAAATGGTAGTTTCTCGACATTTTTTGACATATTTTTTATTGTTTTTTAAACCTTTTTTTTTGAGAAAAAAAATGTTGAGAAAATCCACTTTTTTCGACATTTTTTTTACACACAAAATATATATTTTCATTGTTTTTTAAACCTTTTTTTTTAATGTCGAGAAACTTCACAAAAATGTTTAAAAAACAATAAAAAATACCTGACATTTTTTCAAAAAAAAAAAAAAACCAAAACTTTTTTCCAGCGCATGGAACTCGACCCAGACGTCTCGACGAGAACTTGTTCAACGTGCGGATATCAGGGAAAATGGGTGTCGGAGATGATTCGACACAAGCGAGTGCACACCAGCGAGCGACCGTTCAAATGTCGCTACTGTTCGCGGACGAGTAAGTGGAAGGCGGACCTGATTCGGCATGTCGCAAAGACTCATGGGATTCGTGTTGTGTCGAAGTATAGTCGATCGAAGGTTTTTGATGGTTGTGGTGTGACGCCGTTGAGCAGTCCGACGGAGAGTGTGAGTTTTTTTGAAGAAAAAAATTTGCGCGCTTGGGGTTCGAACCCGTGGTCTCTCGATTTGAACGCGCGGGCTTAACCAGATGAGCTAGACAAGCAGACAAGGTGATGTGTGTTGTTAACGGTTATAAATCTTGCATTCTTCTCTCGCTGGAAACATAGAGACACACAAAGAATAGCGCCTCCCCGTCCTGTCAAATGTCGGGCATAGCAAAGACTTTTTGTTGCAGATTTCCGAAAAACCGTCACCACGTCAACAATGCGTCTATCGCTGCCAACTGTGCTCGTTTGAAGACGAACGCATCTCGGTGCTCACACAACACATTGGCACAATTCACGCAACATCGCCGTGCGTCTGCCGTTGCGGCGCGCGTTTCGACGACATTCAACATGCGCTAAATCATCCGACGGGCGGCGCCGCAACAAACTGCGAAATGATGTTCAACATTGTGCCGACGTACGAAAAACCGTCGCCGTTGTCGCCGTGTCATTCGGAAGTGTCGTTGGACAGCGGGATTAATGTGATGATGTCGGAGACGGAAGAAGAAGGTGTTGCGAACGTTGCGAATGTTGTCGCGGCCGCGACACCTGTCGCGCCCGCCCTTCCACTTTTGCAATCGCCCCTCTTCTCACTCTACCTGGCATTGCTACAATCTACAGTACCCCCGACGTCTACAGTAATCTGTTCATCAACATCATCGTCAGAGGAGAATATTGTTGTTGATGTTTAATTAATTAATTTATTTTTATTATCTTTAATATTTTTGAATCAGGTCACTTCTTTTTATTTGTTTTTTTGCAAAATTGAATCTCCATTATACGCGGGGTTCGCTTTAATAAATTGTTTTTTTTTATTTCCCGCTTTTTCAGGCTTTAAAACTTGAAAACTTGCAAAAAATTGAATTTTCTATGAAAAACTAGGTCCCCCTTGTTTTTTTTTTCGCCGAATGGTAAGTATTTCTATGAGAAATGAGGCATTGTTCAATGTGACAGGCATGGCAAAGTGGTTAGCGTGTTTGACTTTGAGTCAAGAGGTCCCGGGTTCGATCCCCGGTGTGAGAACATTTTCTTAGTTTGGATTTTGAATTAAAAAGAAAAAACTTTGGACTTTGGTGAAATTTGAGGATGAAACTCGGGGTGAAGCTTGAAATTTCAGATGAAGCTTGAAATTTCAGATGAAGCTTGAAATTTCAGATGAAGCTTGAAATTTCAGATGAAGCTTGAAATTTCAGATGAAGCTTGAAATTTCAGATGAAGCTTGAAATTTCAGATGAAGCTTGGAGATGAAGCTGGAGGATGAAGCTTGAAATTTGAAAATTTAATTGAGGGTGAAGCTTGATGTGAAGCTCGAAGGAGAAGCTCAAAATTTTGAAGATGAAGCTCAAATTTCGAAGAAAAACTCGATTTTTTTGAAAAACTTCCACACTTTTTCTGAAAAGTGGGCGGAGTCAACCAATCACAGGCAAAGGTCAAAAGTAGGCGGAGCCTACGAAAATATCGTGAAACTCCGCCCCTTTGTGGGCGGAGCCTATTTTAAGGGGGTCCCGAAACTCCGCCCACTGACACGCCCCCTTTTTGGCCAAAAAAGGGTGTTTTTGGGGGCGCGGTCAAAATTTCAAAAGGGGCGGAGTCAGCCAATGAGAGACGAACAAAAAGTGGGCGGAGTCAACCAATCACAGACAAAGGTCAAAAGTGGGCGGAGCCTACGAAAATATCGCGAAACTCCGCCCCTTTGTGGGCGGAGCCTATTTTAAGGGGGTCCCGAAACTCCAATCAGAAACATGGGCGGAGTCATAAACTAGGTCAACTGTGGGCGGAGTCAGAAATGGGCGGATCCTCGGCTCGTCTGTGAGTGACTGACTCCGCCCATTTTGAAATTTTGACCACGCCCCAAAAAACACCCATTTTTGGCCAAAAAAGGGGCGTGTCAGTGGGCGGAGTTTCGGGACCCCCTTAAAATAGGCTCCGCCCACAAAGGGGCGGAGTTTCGCGATATTTTCGTAGGCTCCGCCCACTTTTGACCTTTGTCTGTGATTGGTTGACTCCGCCCACTTTTTGTTCGTCTCTCATTGGCTGACTCCGCCCCTTTTGAAATTTTGACCGCGCCCCCAAAAACACCCTTTTTTGGCCAAAAAGGGGGCGTGTCAGTGGGCGGAGTTTCGGGACCCCCTTAAAATAGGCTCCGCCCACAAAGGGGCGGAGTTTCACGATATTTTCGTAGGCTCCGCCTACTTTTGACCTTTGCCTGTGATTGGTTGACTCCGCCCACTTTTCAGAAAAAGTGTGGAAGTTTTTCAAAAAAATCGAGTTTTTCTTCGAAATTTGAGCTTCATCTTCGAAATTTTGAGCTTCTCCTTCGAGCTTCACATCAAGCTTCACCCTCAATTAAATTTTCAAATTTCAAGCTTCATCCTCCAGCTTCATCTCCAAGCTTCATCTGAAATTGCAAGTTTCATCTGAAATTGCAAGCTTCATCTGAAATTTCAAGCTTCATCTGAAATTGCAAGCTTCACCCCCGAGTTTCATCCTCAAATTTCACCAAGTCCAAAGGTTTTTTTTAATTCAAAATCCAAACAAAGAAAATGTTCTCACACCGGGGATCGAACCCGGGACCTCTTGATTCAAAGTCAAACACGCTAACCACTCTGCCATGCCTGCCACATTGAACAATGCCTCGTTTCTCATAGAAATACTTACCATGTGGCGAAAAAAAAACGAAGGGTGGCCTACTTTTTCGTCGAAGATTCGAATTTTTCACAAGTTTTTCGACTTTTTTGGTTATTTTGGCGCATTTTTTGTAGGTTTAGAACTGACGTGAAAAATAAACAAAAAAAAAGTTTTTTATCAACAAAACATGTTATTAATATTATTATTAGTGATGGATTTGTGACATGATATCATTTGAGGTATAAAGATCTGATCGAATTCAGTGAAAAGCTTCTTGTCCTTCGCATTCAGACGTAGGGAGAATTGTGTTCCTGAAAAAACCAAGGATCGTAGTTCAGCCGGTAAGTCGTTGGAATTGTAATCAAGAGGTCAAGGGTTCGACTCCTCGCCGGGGCAATTTTTCTATTTTTTTTTTGCTTACATGTTTCGTGCTCTCCATCAACGCTGACCGCGATTCAGTTCGCTCATCTAATTGTTCCATCAAATCTTGAATATCGTTTATCTCCTCAATAATTTCCGTTTTTCGCTCATCCAATGTTTCACGACTACCACCAGCCGTTCGAATGCCAAACATTTTTGCGCGGTGCGACGTTTTTCGTTGAAATTTCGGGAATTTTCTCATTTTTGGCGGCGCCTCAATTTCACCATAATGCAGCTTGACCAATCGACTATTCTTCACACGCTTCTTCTTCGTTTTCGGTTTTTTCACAATTTTCTTGTTCGACGTCGAAGCGTCGGTTGTCGTCGATGTCAGATCTCGAAGTTCGTTGCCGAAAACATCAATGCTCTGACCTTGTTCAGCCGCTTTTGTCATGTTGGCCAACATCCAATCCAACGCGTGTAGCGTGTCCAGCGAAATTTCAGCGGGCAGTGTTTTCGGGATGGCAACTTCGCCATCATGTAGCGCCATTTTAAACGGTTTGCGTGTTGTTGTTGTCAAAAAATCTTCGGCTTCAAAAAACGACACTTCTTCCGGCAGAATTGCTTCAGGCTCGCTGCAAAGAAAAACCATTATTTTCTCAAAAAAAAAAAAATGACACCAGCGGGGTTCGATCCCGCAAGACCACAGATTTGCAAGCGCGCGACTACCCGCCTACACCAAACACGCAGATGAGATTCTGTGTGTTGTTAGCATTGATAAAACATTACCTGGGCGTTGTCGATGGCACTGGAGGTGGTTCAATCGCCGGTGTTACCAGCTCAACCTTCTCATCAATGTCAATATTTGCTGGTAGGCGGGGTGTGACCCGTGTAGGTTCACGGTATACTGTAGTTGTGGTTGGTGCAGGTGTTGTTGTTGTTGTGGTTGGTGCTGGGGTTACTGTAGTTGTGGTTACTGTAGTTGTAGTTGGTTCAGGTGTAGTAGTGGTACTTGTCGTCGTTGTTGGATCAACCAAATCGTCAACATTGCCAAAAACATCATTTCGAAAATCTTTTCCCGAAAATCGCGGACCGTCCATGTTGAAAATTGCGTCCGGATCGAATGGTGGCTCAGTTGTTGTTGTTGTTATCTAAAATTTTTTTTTCCTCAGATTTGCCAGAGACGCAGAGAAAAATCTAATTTCTCTGCGTCTCTTTTAGTCTCACCTTAGTTTTTCGCACCAGTTTGCCTTCTCCTCGATTCTTGGCCGCTTTCACTTCAGATTCACCGTCTCTCCCCAAAAACGGGATGAATTGCACGTTTTGTTTGTCACCTGTGATGTCTGTTGCGTCCTACAAAAAACAAAAAAAAATTTCGACGCGCATGGGGTTCGAACTCAGGTGCTAAAACTTTGAACACGCGCGTCTCTCTAACCAGCTGCGCTAGACAGGCAGATAGAAACCATTGTGTTGTTTGCAAAGAAGAACTCACCCGAAAATCCTCTGCCAACAGCTTAATCGGCTCCGTCGCCGCACTCTTCACCGCAAACGCTTTTGGATGTGCGCCAAACATTTTCTCCGGTGTCGCACCGGGCGCACCGGTCTCATCGTTTTGTGGTCGACTCAGCAGTTCGTGTGACACCAAATTTGGCGGTGCTATCCGCGTGAGAAGCCGCTGTTTCTCATGTTCTGGAAGACGACTCAACTTCTCGTCAATCGACTCGTCTGGATACAGTTGTTTCAGCGCTTCGATTCTGGAAAAGAACATTTTTGGTGGTTTATTGTGAGAAAAGAAATGAAAGTGTGCAAACACCGTGACATGAAACTGCACACAAACCGAATTTTTCTTTTTTTTTCTGGAAAAAAACGCAGAAACTCCGTTTTTTCTGTATTTTGTAGGTTTTAAAATAGAATTTTCTCTTGAAAAAGACATGCTGAACCTAATTCTATGGAAATTTTAATTTATAAAACAAGTTTCCGACTTTTTAAAACTTCAAAAATAAAAAAAACAGTTATTCTGCATTTTCCCGTCACAGTGTTTGCACATCTTGCGTACCGTATACCTGCGTTGTTCAAACAGGTATGGACAAAAAATTGAATAAAACCGGTGTACGGTATGTAACTGTGCAAACACCGTGACATGAAACTGCACAGAACCCGAATTTTTTAGTTTTTTTTTTGGAAAAAACGCAGAAACTTCGCTTAAAAAATCAATTTTTCTGCATTTTCACGTCACAGTGTTTGCACATTTCGCGTACCGTACACCTAAAAAAAAAATAAAAAACCAACCTATCCTCCTGCCACGGGTCAACAATATCATAATCATTGTTCGCCGCAACCTCTCCACTATCTCTCGGAACTCCTCGAATCGGACTTGTCGACATGTCGCACGGCTCAGTCTCCTGATTCGGTCCCAAACATCGGAAACCGCGGACCGTGTTACAGGCGCGTACGCGAATTCGCCGCGCGTCTGCGCAAAACGACCACGCCGACCAGGCGGCCCAAACTGATGCGTACACTGAAAATGGGCAATTTTCTGGGTGGATGGGGGTAACAGGCCGTACTCATCTGCGCATTGTCTGGAAGAAGGTTGGTTCGCGGTGTGGCGAAACCGTTGAACTGGTTGAGTCGACCTGTTGGCGCCCAGGAGGGTCTGGTAGTCACTTCGACGTCGTGAAGTTGTGCGGCTGAAAAAAAAAGAAAATTTTGTGCGGCAGTGCGGCGTCAAACCCTTGACCTCTAGATTATAAGTCGAACATCTAACCTGTTGAACTACCATGCTATTTCTTCCGATTTTCGCATTTTTCTCGAAAAAAAAAGTTTTTTTTGCTGTTTCTCAATAAATTAGTGTGCCGACATGTCGCGACATCTCACGGGTTTTCTCTTCACAGCTCATATTCAAAAGTGTCAATTTCTGGTTAAAAAAAAACTTTTTTTTAGGTTTTAACACACCACAGACCGCACAAATTGTTCAATTCAATTTGGTGTTAAAATTGACATAAATTTTGTGTGAAAATGAATTTTTTTAAAAACTTTTTTCCCCAGAGAATGACACATTTAAAAATGAGCTGTGAAGAGTACCCGTGAGATGTCGGCACACACATTTATTGAAAAATAGTGAAAAAACACATTTTTTTCGATAAAAAACTGCGAATTTTTTTAAAAAGAAATTTTAGAGGTTTCTTCACGTTTTAAATCTCAACTAAGTATTTGAATGAGAAAAACGTGATTTTTATGTGTCGAGAAATGTTGAAAAAAAGACATTTCGATGAAAATTTTTATGTTTACCAAAACATTTTTTAGCCTAAGACTAAGCCTCCAAAAAAACAAAACAAAAAAACTCACAAGTCCCCGAAAAAAAAGTGAATAAAAGTGCAATTTCGATGATCATGTACGTTGTTGTCCGATAATTTATCAGAAATATCAAGATATATAATCGAAATCGAATGTTGCTGCTGCTGCTTCTTCTTCTCAGGTCAGTTATCTATCGGCCACAACAAATTGGGTCACTTCTCCTTTCTCGCGCAATACCTAAATGAAAGCGACTATCGGGGGGGGAAAGCAAGAGATGGGCGTTGATGATGAGACAAAACATTTTTGTAACAAAAAAAAACTCACTAGATGAATTATTTGGTGGATCTGCTGTTTTTTTTTCCTGAAGGTACCGCCTAGGTGAGACGAAACACACACACAACAACAACAAAACATCAATCAAACAACTATACACCATGTGGGGGTATAGCTCAGTGGTAGAGCGCTCCCTTAGCATGGGAGAGGGCTGGGGTTCAATTCCCCATACCTCCAAGAAATTTTTTTTTTTTTTTTTTTTTGGAAAAAATGTGTTTATTGCTCTTTTTTTGCTCTCTCTTCGCTCTCTTGGTCCTCATCATCTCCATTGATCTCAAAATCTTCCAAAGTGTCTAAATTGGCATCGTCTGATTCGAAAACTTTGTCCAAGTCGCTTAATTCTTCAACATCTCTCTCTTGCTCCTCTTCATTTTCGACTTGAAGAGTGCTCCAAGGATAATACATAGAAGGTCGGCGAGTTTCTGAGAAAAACGGGCGGTTTTAGGGGGTTTTTTTAGACCAAAAAAACCTGAAACTTCGATAGCTTTTTTGAGCTCTAGTGTAACTTTGTTCTCCTTCGGCAACAAATCGGCGACAAGTTTCAACATTTTTGGTGTGCTCATCGGCACTATTTTGCAACGATCTTCGAGTTCTTGCTGTTGTTTCACTTTTTCTTTGTCGTTGTCGGTTTTCTTGTCGTTTTTCAGCATTTGACTGGAACAAATTTGGATGATTTTGAAATGACACGGAGGTTGTTGCACGCGTTGCGTGTCTGCGTCGCGGTCTTGGGATATTCTTCGTTTTTTGGATTTTTTTCAGAAAAATTTTGGATTTTTTCGCAAAAATTGGTCAAAAATTTTTTTGTTGAAAAATTTAGGAAAACCTGGAAATTTGGAAAAATTGAAATTTGACTTTTGAAAATCAGAATTTTAATTTTTCTTGTTTTTTTTCAATTTGAAAAAAATAACATATTTATTTTTCAGAATTTTTTTTTTGAAAAAAATAATCGAAAAAATCTGGAAATTGTGATATTTTTTTGGAAAATTTCCATCGGAGAAAAAAATTTTGAAAAAAATCAGAAAAAAATTTTCTGGGGAAAAACCGGAAGAAACTCAAAAAATTTATAATTTTGAATTAGAAAATCAGAAGTTCAATTTTTCTTGTTTTTTTTTTTTGAAAAAAAATTTCCGGTAAATTTTCGAATTAAAAAATGTTTTAGAAAAAGGAGAAAAAAATCTGGAAATTGTGATTTTTTTGGAAAATTTCCGTCAAAAAAAATTGGAAAAAAAAATTTGAAAAAAATTTTCCTGAAAAAATCTGTCAGAATTTTGTTTTCTCGAAAACTCGAAAATGCTGATTTTTTAAAAGATTTTTTTTCGGAAAATTTTCGAATTTCAAAATGGTTTTTAAAAAATGAAAAAAAGGAGGTTTTCTGTCGGAGAAAAAAATTGGATAAAAAAATCAGAAAAAATTTTCGTGAAAATCTTTCAGAATTTTTTTTTTACCAAAAATTAATCAGAAAATCAGTTTTTTTTTTGAGAGAAGTTTCAATTTTCGGAAAAATCAGTTGAAAAAAACTCACGCCGCCTTCTTCTTCAACAAGGCCTGCGCCTGCGGATAATACCGTATCACATCGTTCAGATCCTCTTTGGCCAACACGAAAAGTGTCGCGTAGCCTTTGGCGCGAATCGACGCCGTTCGCCGATTGTTGCCGCCAATCGCCAGCAGGCTAATCTCGCCAAACACACCGCCCTGCTTCATTTCGGCGAATATGATTTCGTTGTGCTCGCCGCCGACCACTTGCAAAACGCCTTGATTGATGATGTACATTTCTTTGCCGACGTCACCTTTTTTACAAATCAGATCGCCTGGCAAAAAAATGACGGGACGCAATTTGAGAACAAGATCGCGCAACAGCGCACGGTCGCAATCCTGAAAAATTACACATCTTTTTATCGACTTTTTCCTATTTTCCATACCTGAAAAAGTTGAACTTTACTCAACGTGGTATAATGCACCGACAACGCCAAATCGGTCTGCAATTTCAGCGGCAGCTTCTCAATCAACTTTTTCTCGTCCAACGTTTTCTGTTGTCGCCACGTGAAGATGAACCAGTCGCGTACGCGATTCGTCAAATCGCGACTCAGCCCCAAGTTGTGACATTCGCTGAGGGCCATGTCCATTTTGCGTTGAAATTCTTCTTTGTTGCGATTCGCGTTCGAGACAATGTCGCGAATTTGACCGAGAAGCAAGGCGAACACGAAAACGCCCATCATCCAGGAACACGTCATGTAGATGTATCTGCAATTTTTTTTTTTTTTGAAGAAAAGTTTCGTGGGCGGAACTGAAACCGGAAATTTTTGACCATTTTTGGAATTTTTTCATGTATTTTCATTTGCAGCGAAAAATTTTAAATAAAGTTGGCGTCAAAATAGAAATTCCCCGCTTTAACAAAAAGCGCGGCAAGAAACTATATGGTATCTAGTGTACCGACATCTCACTGGTTACATAGCGCGGCATATCTCACATTTGAGTGGGCGGAGCTAATCAATTTTGCGGCGTCCAAAAGCAAAGAAAAATGATAAAAATCGTGTCAAATTGGAAACAACAAAAAACACCGTACCCTTTTGAAGGGACACAGAGGATTTGCAGCGAAAAAAAATAGCGCAGAGAACGAGGAGAGCGTAGTGAGTTAGACAGTTTTTGTTTCAGATAAGTTTTTTGCTCGTTTTTTTTTTGCAACCCCAATACTAAATGTGGTAAACTCACTCAATAACATTCGTCGGCGCCGGATTATTCCCCGTCGATGTCGCCACAGCAGCGGTAAAATAAAAACATCGGATGTATGCGTTGCCCTGGTTGTTGTACACCCATTTGTTCAGGTACCATTTACCATTCTCGTGATAGGCGATTTGTCCAAAAGCCTGCATCGCCGACAACTTGTAGTAAACACAACTGTTACAATGGATGATATAGATCATGTAGGATAAAGTTCTTGTGATTCGAATCGCATAAGGATTGGAAACCGAGTTGTCCAACATGTCGAATAACAGCCAAAACGAGCCAATTTTGAAGACCCGGTTGATTCGCCAAATTGGCATTTTGCCAAATAACAAATATGCGAAATCCGTCGGTAGAATACTAAGAATATCCAGTTTGAAAGTGCGTGTCAGCAAATAATGCTTCATAGTTTCTCGCTGATTTTTCACCTGTATTCCTCCTCTCGTAAATCTCAAGCGCGGTTTGATGAAGATCATGTCAATGAGATAGATAGCATCGCAAAAATAATCCGCCGCAAACCAATACACCCAATTGTCAGCGGTTTGATAGGGATAACTGCTGCGCAGCGGCACGCAGAACGCGTTGTAGAGAAAGCATGCGGTGACAATTGACAGCCACGTCATGTAGAGACGACCGTATGGGTGGAACGTTTCTTTGAGACGGAATTTGGAGAAGATTCTTTTGATGAGAGATGAGGAAGTTGTTGCGGCATCGCCGCTTGGTGAGTCGGCACGTTTTTGCAAACCGATTAGCGACATCAAACTGGGACGATGTTCGGTTTTTGGGATTGTTGATGCCATTGAGACTGAGTCCTCTGGTGTTTCTTTGATGAGATCTTCTCGAACTGCCGATGTTCGACGATGCACCTAAAAAAACATAAATTATATACGAAAAAATAAGGCGCCACCCACTTTATTTGCAATTGTAGCGCACAGTTTTTTCGCTAAAATTAAATTTTGTCATTATTCTCTTCCTCAAACTGTGTGCGGCAAAACTAAAACCCGAAAAAATAGAGTTTTTCCTTTTTTTTTCGAAAAAAAAATAATAAAAATTATGTGACCTAGAAAATCACTGTTGGTTTTCTAGGCCACAGACATTTTTGAGTTGTTTGGCCTAAAAAATTATTTTTTAACAGTTTCAAGGGGTTAAAATTGATTTTTTTTTGATTTTAGCAAATTATTTAGGCATTTGTTTCATGCGAAAATTTCAAAATTTGGTTTTTTGTTCAATTTTTTAGTTTTGAAGGGTAAAATTGGCGGAAATTGAAAAATTTTTCAAAAAAACTTCGTTTTTTGGAAGAAACTTTCAATTTCGACGCCAAGCTTTTTTTGAACTTTAAATTTTTATGAGAAGAAATTTGAAAAATTTACTTTTTTCAATTTTTGAGTGAGAAAAATATATTTTTTTAGTTTTAAAGGGCAAAATTTGGAAAATTTCCTTCATAATCTACTATTTACTATAATAGACATAGAAAAATTTGGGGGAAATTGAAAAGAATCAAAAAATCGACATTTTCGTGGTTTTTAGAATAAATTTGGAACTTTTGAAGTCAAATTTTTCGAAATTTTCCAAGTTTACAGCAAAATAAGATAAAAATAGTGCCCTTTTTCTATTTTTTCAATTCAAAACTCCCCAATTTTCTCAAAACCCAGATGATTTCAGCCATATCTGCTATTATAAATGTAAAAAAAAGTTGGCGTCAAAATAAAAAATTGGATTTTTGTGACGAAAAAAGTTTTTTATTTCGACGCCAACTTTTTTTACGTCTATAATAGCAAATTAGCTCACCTCCTTTGCCAAACTATGTAATCGTTCCTTCATAATAAACGACAATTGCGATTGAACATCATCATCAACCGATCTTGTCGTCGATGTCAATCCATGCGATGAGGTGTTCAATCTCTCCACATCGTCAACATCCATCAAACCATCGATATCAATTCGAACGTCATCTTCAACTTCATCGATTTTGATCACAACTTCACTTGGACGTTCAACTCGTTTTGGTGGTGCATTCGACGGTCCTGGTGTGCTGAAAAAGATCAAGTTTTTTGTTTTTTTTTTTTTGAATTTTCAACTTACAGCTTGAAACTGTCTTCACTTCTCGGCGATTTCCATTCCGATTCGTCCAATTGTTGAGGTTTACTGACTTTCTGAAACGGGTTGCGACTTGTTTTTTGAGACAAAACAGTGTATTTTGGATCAAAATGTTTTCGCGCATTTTTTCCACACCTGGATGTGGCATAAACCAAAGTTATTAGGGCAAAAAACTACAATGCGGCGTGGTTTTTTGTTCTGTCTTGGCTCTAGACCACGCCCACTTTTTGCAAAAATGCGGCGTGGTTTTTTGTTTTGTCTCATCTCTAGACCACGCCCACTTTTTGCGAAAATGCAATCATGGCTGCGTTTTTTCTCGATTTATTATAAATAGAAAAACAAAAAAAAAATTGGCGGCTGAAACAAAAACAAAATTTGAAAAAAATGGTCTCGCCACGATTTTTTATCACAGTAACTTTTTTTTTTAATTTGAAATTATTTTTTTTCGGTCGACAATTTTTTTGCCCTCGTAATAAATCGGGGAAAAACGCTTCGCATTTTTGCAAAAAAAAAGTGGGCGTGGCCTAGAAATAAGACAAAACAAAAAACCACGCCGCATTTTTTGCAAAAACAAATTCGCGTTGTCTAAAGATGAGACGAGGAAAAAAACCACGCCGCAGTTTTGCAAAAAATGAGCGTGGCCTAGAAACAAGGCAGAACAAAAAACCACGCCGCATTTATGCAAAAAATGAGTGTGGCCTAAAGATGAGACGAGGCAAAAAACCACGCCGCACTTTTTTAGGCGTCCAAAATTTTTATTCTAAAAACAGCAATGTTGTTAGTCTCTAGGCCACGCCCACTTTTTGCAAAAATGCGGCGTGGCCTAGAACCTAACAATATTTTTTGTTTTTTTTTTTTTTTGTTAAAAATTTAGGACGCCTCAAAAATTGTTTTTTTTTTGTTGAAAAAACAAACCCCATCAACAATATCCGACAATCTTCGCCAATTATTTTTGGCGGTAAATCGAATCTTCCTTTTTTTGAAATTCTCCGCTTCACCATCATCATTATCATTCATTTTCAAAACCAAAACAAAATCAATATTTTTGCCTCGGCTTTCAGAGAAAAAAAAAAGAAGTAATACCTATTATTACTAGGTTTTCATGGTGATATATGATAATAGGATGCTCTAACTCTCTAACTTTTTTCGTATTCAAAGAGAAAAAGATTTTTTGAAAAAACGCGAACCTGCCGATCGACAACGCGAAAACGTCGCTTTTTCATCTCTTTCGCGAATCGCGTCGATTTTTGCGATTTTTTGACAAGTATATCGAAGGAATTTTGAGGCGACACAAGTCGCTGTTGATCATCCGACATTGCTGGCTGAAAAATTTTGAGGCTTAGGCTGAGGCTTAACCAAAAACCATTTAAAAACACCCAAAAAAACCTCAAAACCAAAAAAAAAATCGATGCTGATACTAAAGTTATCATCATTTTAGCGGATATTTATAATTCAGGAGCTAGAGAGTGTGTGAAACGAGGATGTTTAGAGAAACGAGAGGGGAAGACTTATTTGAATTATGTTTGATGAAAGATGCCGAAAAAGAGAGGGGAAGGGAGACGAAATTTCAGATTATACACTTATTTCGAAGAGGATTTTTCATGTTCTTGCAGAAATTTTTCTGGGGCTCGATATCTTTTTTGTCTGATCTTTGTATCGTGTTAAATGCAAAAGTTTGTTTTATCAAATTGAAAAATTGTTTGATTTTCAGATTAATTTGTTCCACTTACCTTTCACTTTTTCGGACCCAATTTTTGTGGAGTTTCTTACTGTAGTTTCTGAATTTCAGAAAAATTAGCCTTTCTCAATTGTCCAAGTTGACCTGAATTTTTTCTGAAATTTTTTTCTGAAGTTTCTGAAATTCAAAAAACCCATTTTTCTCCAGTTTTCTTACTGTAGTTTCTGAAATTCTGAAAAATTAGTTTTTTTTCCGGGCCGGCCCAATTTTTTCTGAAATTTTTTTCTGAAGTTTCTGAAATTCAAAAAACCCATTTTTCTCCAGTTTTCTTACTGTAGTTTCTGAAATTCTGAAAAATTAGTTTTTTTCCGGGCCGGCCCAATTTTTTCTGAAATTTCCTACTGTAGTTTTTTGAATTTTATACTGTAGTTTCTGAAATTCAAAAAACCCATTTTTCTCCAGTTTTCTTACTGTAGTTTCTAAAATTCTGAAAAATTCGATTTTTTCCGGGCCGGTCCGAGTTTTTCTGAATTTTCTGAATACTGTAGTTTTTAAAATTCTCGAAAAATTATTTTTTTTTCCAATTTTCCAACTTTTTTCTTACTGTAGGTTATTCAGAAAGTTTTTTTTTTAAAATTCGGGACCTAAAGAACTTTTTTGAAATTAAAAAAAACTAATTGTTTAAAAAAATTTCTTACTGTAGTTTCTGAAATTCAGAGAAAAAAGATGTTTTTTCAAAAATTCTTACTGTAGTTTTCTTGAATTTCAGAGAAACTAGTTTTTTTTTTCAATTTTCCGGGTCGGTCCGATTTTTACTACCGTAGTTTTTGAATTTCAGAAAAAAAAAGTTTTTTTTTCAAAAAGGTCAGAAATTTCCTACTGTAGTTTGTGAAATTCTGAAAATTTGATTTTTTCTCTGAATTGTATACTGTAGTTTCTGAAATTCTTGAAAAACTAGTTTTTTCTCAATTTTTGAACTCGGAATTTTCTTACTGTAGGTTCTTCAGAAAACTAAAAAAAAAAACAAATTTTTCCAAAACTTCTTACTGTACTTTAAAAAATCCTCACCAGCTCGAAAATTTCTTATTGTCTCCCACGAAAATTAATAAAATTCTTTGGTCTGTGGGAATTTATCTATATATCTTTCTCTCTCTCTCGTTCTCAAAAAAAAAAAAAAAAAAGTTTAACTACCAAGACGACGGAAAAAAGAAGTTTTATTTGCACTTTTCTGCGAAGAACAGCAGCAGCACAAAACGACGAAGAAAGTTTGTAAATACTCTTGTATTTTTGCTTTCTTCTCCACAAATACCCCGTTTTCGAAAAATACGAGAAAATGATTGTTGTTTTCGCATTTTTCACTCTCTTCTCAGTGTGTGTGCTCACTGATTAAATGTTATGTTCAAGATCAAGCTTTGTCTATTTATACATTTTGTAATTTTTCGTTTTTTTCAGTTTGTTTGTCCATTTCAAGAGCCAACCCATTCGTCATTCTGTTTTTTTCGCGCCAAAAAAAATTTTTTTTTTTTTTGAAGTATTCTCGTTCGATAAGGTTCACTGCCTTTTATAAGGTTACTAGGAAGAGACGCAGAGAAATCAGATTTTTTTTCATTTTCCAAAAAATATAAATTTTGAAAAAAAACGTGACTTTTCGAACTGAAAATTTGTTGTTTTTTTGTGCTACTACAGTAGTTTTATTTTATTCCACAGTACTCTTTTTTGTGTTTCTGCTCTCCCGCATTTCTAAAAGCTACAGTACTCTTTTTTTTATTTACAAAATTGTTTTTTTCAACTTACAGTACTCTTTTCTCGTTGAAACTACAGTACTATTTTTTTCTCGAATTTCTACAGTACTCATTTTTGTGTGTTAGTACTGATTTTTGAAAGCTACAGTACTCTTTTTTTGATCTATAGATTCTAGAAAACTTATTTTTAAAGCTACAGTACTTTTTTTCGACCTTCAATATCGTTTTTTTCGATCTACAGTACTCTTTTTCCTTGAAGCTACAGTACTATTTTTCTCGAATTTCTAAAGTACTAATTTTTGAAAGCTACAGTACTCTTTTTTTCTCAAAATTCTACGGCACTCTTTTTTCCTTGAAACTACAGTACTTTTTTTGAAGCTACAGTAATCTTGTTTTCCTAATCTACAGTACCTTTTTCATCATTTTCATTTATAGAAACCTAAATTTCAGAAACTACAGTACCCCTAACTCTGAAAATCAACCAAACACCAATTTTTTTCTTCAAAATTTTCAAAAAATATTCTCAAGCCGTCACATATGTTTCCAATTAGATACTACAACCCCTCCAACAACAAGAAAGAAGAATAATCTCGTCTATCTCTCTACACTCTCTCAATTCTCCACACTCTCTCGCTCGTTCATTTGTCTGAAAACCGAACAATAATATTGCTTTAATTTCAGTCACTTCATCGATATAATGTTCAATTCGCGGCGAGTTGTTGGACGTGAGTTTTTCCGAGATTTCGGTCCGGGCCCGGGCTCAAAAATGGGGCGAATTTTCTGCTCTCCCCGCAAAGCGGAAAAAAGTAGGGGCGTGCTTATTTTTGCATGAAATAATTTGTAACTTCCGATAGGCGTACACACCTTCAGCTTTTTTTTCTCTCTCGATGAAAAATGTGTTTTCTTGAGAATTTGGAATTTGTGATAATGTTTTTTTTTTGGCGCCAAAAATTTCCCATATTTTTCTGATTTCTCCCACATTTTCTAGATACAATGTGCACTTTTTTTTGTTCATTTTTTCGGCCCAACAAAGTATGAAAAATCAATAATTTCATACAAATCTCCGCCCTAATCCGCTCAGCTCTCAAAAAATTATTATTATAGTCAAGATAAGAGAGAAAAAACACCGGATATTTAATCAAATTCGCTTCTCTCTCATTTTTCGTTGTTGTTGTTTTGCAATTTATCGATTTTCAGCTACACACTTTTTTTTTGGACATGTAAAAATGATGCACACGTCATCAATAACACGAACACTTTATCATAACTCGAATGTCAATTTAGGACCGCCTTTAATACGTGAGAAAAAATAGAGAGAAAAACATTTTTTTTTGGAGGGGACCCGTTTTCTCGGATGCGGATTTGTCTAAGACGCATGCTTTTTTCAGAAGAGGAACAAACTAAATTTCGTGTACAGGAGGAGGTCGTCGGTGTCACTTTGACCAGGTAAGAATATTTTTTGACTCGAAAAAAAAATCCAAAAATACACGTAAAATTCGGGCGCCAAAATTTCTTACGCTTATAGTACTGTAGTTTATGATTTCCAAAATTTTTTTTTGTTTACGTGAAATTTTCGCTAATTTTTAGCTGCTTAAAATTCCGGTTTTTTCGTGACGAGACCATTTTGGCGCGAAAATTCTTGATTTGAAATGAATTCAAACAAAAAATTTCGCGCGAACTTTGGTTTTTTCGTGACGAGACCATTTTTGAGCGATTTTTGCACCAAAAATTATTTTTCTCTGTTTTTTGTTTTTGAGCCCATCATAGTTCAACAGGTTAGGCGTTTAAATTATAGTCAAAAGGTCGAGGGTTCGAATCCTCCCCGATGTAATTTGAAAAAAATAAATTTTTTTTTGAAATTTTCGTGACCATTTCTCTAAATCTCTCATTTCTTCACTTTTTTTTCATTTTCAAAAAAAAAAGAAAAAAAATCTCAAAAATATAATTTTCCCGAAAAATTCTATGTAAATTTTGGTTATTTTTGAGCTTAGGTTTTTCAGTTTAAAAAAATATAAATTTTTTTTTTCATTTTTTCAGAATTTCTTACTGTAGTTTCTGAAATTTTGAAAAAAGAGAAGTTTTGTTTTATTTTTCGGATTTCTTACTGTAGTTTCTTTAAATTTTTCGGGCCGGCCCAAATTTTTCTGAATTTTCTTACTGTAGTTTATGAAATTAAAATTTTTTTTAAATTTCGGGCCGAATTCTTACTGTAGTTATTGAAAATTTGAAAAAAAGTTTTTTTTTTCAATTTTCGGCTCGAATTTTCTTACTGTAATTTCTAAAACTCGAAAATTTTTCAATTTTTCTCCCAAAATTACCTAAATTGAAAAACTCTGACTTCTCTGCGTCTCAACCTTAAAACAACCTAAAAATCTACCAAAAAAACGACAAGAGTATTTCAAAATGAGAGATTTAGACAGTATTTCCAAAATTTTCCCAATTTTCCAGAACCGAACTAGCCCTGGTGCTAACCCTCTACATATCAGCCGTCATTATTCTAGTTATTCTATTCGAGATGCTCAAACCATCAATCAGCGCACACTTAATGGGACCAGAAAAATGAGGACAAAAAAAAGTGACACTTTTTGAGACATATCCTTCTGCCGGGTTTTTTTCTTCTTCTAGCACATAACAGCAACTTGTGCCTTTTTCGCAAAAAATCAATAAATATTCTCACCTTTTCGAAGTTTTCTGAACTTTTCTCGGGATTCATTAGAAAATATCACAAAATTTACTGATCTCTACCCTCTTCTCGATCTTCTGCCTCCTCCTGAAGTTGTCTCAACATTTCTTCTCCATCAATCACAACCTGTTCGGGTAAGTCACGAGCCATCATATTACGAAATCTTTCGATTATATCGCCAACATTGCGGTTGACAGCGTCGCCCAAGTTTTCCGCCTGAAACCAGACTTTTTTCAGATTTTTTTGCGAATATTTTTCAGTCGGGAAGTAGTAAAAATTAATCCTCTTAGTTGAGCAAAAAAAAAAGTTTTGTGAACAACAAAAATGGCTGTGGAAAAATTTGTATTGTCTGGATTAGGCGGATTTTTTTTGGGTTCGAAAATTTTCGAAAAACAGAAAAAAAGTTTCACTGTGAAGCATTTTTGTTTTTCGAAGAGTTTCCGATATTTTTTTTGAAAAATTTTGTGGGAAAAAATTCCGACCTTTTTTTTCGGAAAAATGACTTGGAAACAAACTTTTTTCGGATTTTTTTTTTTGGAAAAAAAAACGTTAAAAAAATTTCCACAAAATTTTGGGAAAAAATTCCGTTATAAATTAAAAAAAAATTTTTTTTCACAAAATTTCGGTCCAAAAATTTCGAAAAAACAGTTCTTCAAAAAAAAAAAAAAAACTAACCGGATTATAGTTCGGATATAACGAATGAATGAATCCAGCCAAAAACGAGCTATCATTGCCTCGTGTCACATGATCCTCTCTTTGATATCTGGCTCTTCCTCTCGGCGGTGGAATCGGATCGGTCAGCGAGTTCGATTCACTGTATCCGAGAAGGCATGACAGTCGATTAATGTTCGGAGAGATGCCGACGAACAGTCGCAGTCTTCTGCAAAATTTGGAATTATACCTTTTGTGACCAGAAAAACAAGAATCGAAAGAAACGAGACAAGAAAGAAAACAATATAGGAAAAATAAGAAAAAAGTGAATAATGAATGAATGAATGAGCACCGCGAGGTATACAAAGAGACTACGCCCCTTTTTACAACCCACGACGCGTACAAAAAGGGGCGGGGCTAACGGTCTATACCTCGCTGTTCTCATTCATTCAGTCATTCTTCACCTTTTTCACAGTTTTCTAATATATTTTTTCTTTTTTCTCGTTTCGTCCCTGCACTTGCACTGATTATCGAATAATACAAAAACTTCAAAATTGATTATCTAACGACACTCCGCTCTGCCCTTAGTTTAGCAGCGCGTAAACTACACTCCGCTTTGTCCTCAGTTTAGCAGCTCGTTAACGACACTCCGCTCTAGCCTTAGTCTAGCAGCGCTTTAACGACACTCCGCTATGTCCTTCACATACGAAAAAATAATACAAACACCGTCACTGCGCAGATTAGGCGCCACCCACTTTGTTTGCAATTGTAGCGCACAGTTTTTTCGCTAAAATTAAACTTTTGCATTGTTTTCTTCCTCAAACTGTGTGCGGCAAAACTGCAAAACCTCTTTTTTTCGAAAATACGTGGTGACGGTTTTTTTTTTCATTTTTTTTGTATCAGTTTTTCGTATGTGTCCTTAGTTTAGCAGAGCCTTAACAACACTCCGCTCTGCCCTTAGTATAGCAGCGCGTTAACAACACTCCGCTCTGCCCTTAGTATAGCAGCGCGTTAACAACACTCCACTCTGTCCTTAGTTTAGCATTGCGTTAACAACACTCCGCTCTGCCCTTAGTTTAGCATTGCGTTAACAACACTCCGCTCTGCCACTTGTTTAGCAGCCCGTTAAACAAGGGGCAAAGCGGAGTGTCGTAAAAACCGCCCCAAATTTCACAAATTTTGCGTACCTTTCTCTCCAAATTCTGAACACATCCTTCGGTCCATTCGCAACACGTCTCGTAACCGTCTCCAACCATTCCAAAACCTCTGGAACTTTCCACAACTCAGCCGATTGTTTCACATAGATCTTCGTCAACTGCTTGTAACCTTCCGGTTCACGATTGGCGGCAAAACTCGACAAAAACTCGTGATTCATGATCAGCGAATCGGGATGAATTTGAAGTTCGTCCAAAATATCATTGACAACGGATGGGAAGTGACGAATGGCCATGGCCAACGCGTCGGCAGCTCCCTCTTTTTGAATCGCAGTTTTTGCCAAATTGAACTTTGCCAACGCCAAAGAATACACCATATTCGGCAAAAACATCAGATTTTTCCACTCGTGAGCTGATTCGTAGAACTGAACGAACCACGCATTTTGACGAGCCTTGATGGCGAGAGTGTCCATAATAATCATCATTGCCAACGGATCACCTGAAATTTTAAAAAATTGAAAAAAAAAAAAACTTTTCTTTCCAAAACTCACGCCGCGGATCCAATTTGAAAATAAATTTCGCCGTGTTCAGCGCTGTTTCGAAACATCGTTTATTAGCCGCATTCAACATATGACGATGGAGGAGAAGAAAAAATGCACGATTTTCATATTCCAAGTAGTTCACACGATGTTTCCAAGAGAATGGCTGAAAAAAAACGCAAAAAATTAGATTTTTAGCGTTTAAAAATTCAAAAAAAAAAAAAATTCAAGTTTTCGTGACGAGACTCAGGCACAATTTTGACATTTCACCAGGGATGGGCATCATGGCTTTTCAAAATAGAAATTTTCAAAAATTTTCTTCATTCATGACCAAAGTAAGAGCATACTCGATTTGGTGGGTCATACCTGTCACATGAAGGTACCAAAAAATTTTGTCACTGTGAAAAAAAATCAAAAATAATATTTGTTTGTTACTGTGAAGGTGGGGAAAACAAGGTCTGGACCACTTTTCATCATCTAAGAACTAAAACTGACCAAAGGACAGAAAAAGTTTTTTTTCATCAAAAAATTTGGTCAACAACTAGTGTAGCTTGATCGCGACCCCTCATAAATGGGTGAAAGGTCACACCTGTTGTTTATTTTATTGATGTTATCTATAATATAGTGCACATCATAAAATATGCTTTTTTTTCTGTGCCGCCTGGATTACTGTACAATTTTCTGGAAACACTAGATGGTCGAAAACTCACAGTGACATTTTCTAGGAAAATATGATTTTCTCTCAAATTTTGAAAAATGTTAAGCTATTTTTTATGTTATTTGATCGGTATTCATAATAACAAAAATATTCGTCCGAAATTTTCAGTGCATTTTGATGCGGGGGGTCACTAACTTTTGAAGAACGATTTTCAGAAATTTCGGTTTTTTTTCGGCGTCACTAACTTTTAAACGAAAAAAATTGAGTTTTTTTTCAGGATTTTTCGGATTTTTTCTCTGAAAATTTCGAAATTTATTGAGAAATTCTATATTTCACAAATTTTTCAAATTTTAGCTCGAAAATTTTTTGTCTGTGGCATGTAGGGTCACTAACTTTTGAAAATTTTCTCCTGAAAGTTTCACAATTTTTGGTCCGGTCACTAACCTTCCAGAAAAAGTAACGAGCCCTTTTATGATGTATGTTTCAGTGACAAAATTTTTGAGAAATTTTGGTTCTCATGATTTAAAAACTCCAATTAAAAAAAAAAAAAAACTAACCTGAAACTGCGAAGCAAACATCTGTTCACAATGATAAATTCCCCTCTCAACACTATCCGCCGCCTGCGTAACATCCTCCTGCATTCGATACATGTTCGCCAGCATGATCAACGAGTTCAAATGATACCACGAGTCGTGCAGAATCTCCTCAACGATTCCAATATTCATCGAATCTTCGGCCAACCAGTACATTCGCTCCAATCCTTCGTATCGCGAATTGTGCACAAATTTGAACCATTTCACATCGTTCTCATTTTGGTCGTGAACCATTGTCAGGCCGATACTCTTCAACGGCGGCCAACTCGTCTTCATTTTCACAATTCGTCCCGATGGTTTGAATTTCGAATTTCGCGCATTTGACGCGCCACTCGTCGAGCCGGCACCCGAAAATGCTTTTCCCAACAACTTTTTCAACTCGGCCGATGGGTCGAACATTTTCGGATCGATTTTCATCAGATGTTCAAGTGCCGGGATGTCGATATTCTCCGAATCGCCAAACATGTTTTCCGGAACATCACCTTTTTTGCCAGTGTTTTTCGTTTTTTCAGCCTTGTTCAGTTTCATCATTTTGTCGAGAAGTTGCTCGTCTGTCAGATTTTCGTCTTCTTTCTCGACTTTTTTCTTCTTGTTCCGCTTCTTTTTGTTTTTTTTCTCGGTTTTCACAACTTCTGGTGTTTCAACTTCTTCCACTTCATCGTTATCTTCATTTTCTTCATCTGAAAAAATTGAATTACGACGATTTTTGGTATTTTTATTACCTGGCCTAAGAGGATACCAGAATTTCCCCAAAAAAACTTGTCACTGTGTGAATGACGACGAAAAAACAAAGAAAAATGGCTAAAAAGCATGGAAAAGAATGGTCAGAAATTGAAGACAACTTCGATGATGAGTGAAAGAACAAAACCAAACAAGAATCAAAACAAGAGAAACAAGAAAGAAAGAAAGAAAACTAAGAAAAAGGTGAATAATGAATGAATGAATGAACACTGCGAGGTATACAAAGAGACCACGCCCACTTTTACAACCCACGCCGCTTGTAAAAAGGGGCGGAGTCTACAGCCAATGTGTGCCTCTCTGTTCTCATTCATTCATTCATTCTTCGTCTTTTTGCTTAGTTTTCTAATATTGTTTTATTTCTTTCTTGTCTCGTTCTTTTTGATTCTTGTTTTTTGGTATTTTATCCTTGCATCATCATCGAATGGTACGGTTTTCTTCAACCCCTAAAACACATCAGCCCCTGTTCCAAGTCATTTTTCTTTGTATTTTCGTCGTCATTCACACATTGACAATTTTTTCTTGGTAAATTTTGGTACCCTCTTAGGTCAGATATATGATTTTCATTTTTTTTGATAAATGTCACTGTGAATTTTTTGCCCGAAAAATTGGCACGGCACTTTTACACCTCTTGTGACATGCAAGTATCAAAATTTTCTATTCACAAAGCGTTAAAAAATCAATAGAAAATGTTGCCATTTTCTTTTGATTTTTCAAAAAACTTTTTTTCCAATGTCAAATTTTGCAAATTTTTCGGAAAAAATATGGTCATATTTCAGTTTTTTTTTTGCACATCGAAAAAATCATTTTTTTTTCAAATTTGATTTCAAACGTAGAAAAAATGCCAAAAAAACATTACAATTTGACTTTTTTCCCTACAAAACTTAAAACACTTTTTATTGCTTTTTTGAATAGAAAATTTTGCGAATAAACTTATTGAGAAAATAAAGTCAAACTTCAGTTTTTTGCCGATCTCACCTATCTTTATTGGGTTTTCACAAAGTAGTCTTTTTTCAAAAGTAGAAAAAATTGCAAAAAACTGAACCTTGACCTTTTTTTGAAAAAAAACGTGAAAAATTGAAAATCCAAAAGAAAAATTTGCAAGATTTTTTATTGATTTTTTTCACGTTTTTTTGAATAGAAAATTTTGCAAATAAACTTATTGAGAAAATAAAGTCAAACTTCAGTTTTTTGCCGATCTCACCTATCTTTATTGAGTTTTCTCTACTTTTCCCCATTCCACTCACCAAAAAAAGCAAATCGATTCGCAGGTCCTTTCCGAACCGGTTCAACCTTTTCCTCATCTTGTTCCGCTTCAACATTTCTCGCCAATTCTTCAAGTTCAGCTAGTCTTTTGATCTGACTTTTTGACATTTCTAAAACGCTGAATTTATTTATAACTTATTTTTTTTGTCAATTTCACAAATATCAAGCTGTTACAAAAACAGGTAATCAAAAACGGGGAGAAAACCAAAAAAAAAAGGAAAAATACTTTATGACTAGTTGACACTCTAAAATAAAATTTAAAAAAAGTTCCCTATCACGTCGACAAGCTGGTTTTACTCTTATTATTGTCCAAAATTTTCTCGGGCATCCATTCCGGTTTTTCAGTGCGCACAACTTTTCCTGCTACCGTTAGTTTTTTATTAAAAGCTGAAAGTTGTAGAATTCCAAGACTATTCTCTGTGCCACTCGATATAATTCTCCCCACTTTATTCATCTTCTCGTCTACAATATCAGCACCATGTTCAATGGGTGCGTCGAGATTTCTAAACGTCAGAATTCGCCGGCGAATCACGCCGGTATGCGCGGTTCTCGCCGTCAATTCTTGTCCAATATAACATCCTTTGTCCAACGAGACCATGTTCAGAAAATCGCCATTCGCCTGAAACGGCAATAGGCCTTCCAGCTCATCAGCTCCTTCTGCGATTCCACATTTTCTTCTCAACATGTTGTACTTCTCAATATCGCTAGGTCCATCTATTTTATTTGCGAATACACGTGACCCGAATTTCGAGAATCGTGGGTCATTAAATGTTTCATTTTCTGACTCGACAAACCCGATCGACTCCGAAGATTGCTCGATTTCCACCTTTTTACGGAGTCGAAACCTGGTGATTTCGTTGATCAAAACCTCTTTGTTTCGATTCGAACACTCGAGAAATATATCATCTGTTCCTCGATTCCATAATAGAACATCTTCAATTATTCGTCCTTTTGTGTTGAGCAAAAATGCAGCGATACCACTAGTCGATTTTAATTTGCTGGAATAAAAATCATTTCAAGCGACATAGCTAAATTTTTAGGTGTCTAAGATTTCGAAAAATTTTGGTGATATTTAGGTGAATAAAATTAATTTTTTTAAAACTTTTACAGAAAATTATAGTTTTTTTTAATTGAAAATTACGGTAAAAATTCACTTTTATCAAGAAAAGCAGTTTTTCATTTTTTTAAAGTGAGTTTTGGCTCTTCGGAAAATTTGCGGCTCCGACCAAGCCTGTTGTACAGTAATCCAGGCGGCACAAAGAGAGTTCAAAATTTTATGAGGTGTTAAAAAATGTGTTTAATACCTCAATTAGGTCACCATATGTTGTTGTTGTTGTTGTTGTTATAGATAACATCATCATAAACAACAACAGGTGTGACCTTTTCCCTTTTGATGGGTCGGGATCAAAGGCGGCACAAAGAGAGTTCAAATTTTATGAAGTGTGAAAAGGACTAATTAGGTCACATCTGTTGTTATTCTAGTATTGATAAAATCATAAATAACAACAACAGGTGTCACCTTTTCTCCAATGCTCGGTCAATTATTTTCGATCAAAAAAATGTCACGGTACTTTTTCTCCTCTTAGGCCAGGTATTTTTATGAACCTAATTTATACGTGACCTAGAGAAAATACGTGACATTTTTGAAGGAAAAAAATATAGGCCACGCCACGAAAACTTAAAAACTATGAATTTGCAATACAATGCGGGCGATTTGATAAAATCATTCTTCTTTTCTATAAAAATCCAACGCAAAATTTAAAGGCGCATAGATTTTCCCGCGTTGGTCTCGCCATGACTCGCATTTTTTTGAGAAATATTTGAATTTTATTAAATCCCTCGTTTTGGAAATTTTTTTTCATTTTTTCTAGATGAATAATTCCATGAAATTTTTTGATTTTTCTTCAAAAATAAAAAAAACCCACTTCACATCATTTGTGATCAATCCCTGCAAAAAACTACTCGTATCCGGTCCATGAAGCCTCAGCAAAACCCGATGTGCCAATTTAATCATCTCTGAAAATAAAAAAAATAAATGATGTAACAGACTGCAGAATTTATCAATACGTTTCAGCTCACGGCAACATGTTCGCTCTAGCGAACAGCGCGTGGGAATTTAAATTTATTTATTTGTTTGTTTGTGTCCAAAGTTGTTTTTTTTTCGTTCAAACTCTTGTTTCTAATGATGTTCGTCGATGTTTGGGATGAAAAGAAATCTTACAAGTGAGAATAGAGTACAGTACGATTTTGAGCCTATACACGACGATAGAATATGGTTCCAGCTGCATTTTTTTCGAAATAATGTGGAAATTTTTGTGATATTATGAGGTGATAACACTTTTGATCAGCGTGTTGATACGTAATGATTGTGTGATACGTGATTTGATTGTGGACAAGAGAAATCTAGATCGTGATATTTTATGTTAACGACTTCGTATGAGAAGTTTGACAAGCGAAAGGCTTCGTGAACAAGGAAGTTGAACAATGAATTCAGTGAAGTCTGGTCTGTCAGGAAGAATACTCCAGAGGTGTTTAAGAGGGTTTCGAAATAGAACTTTTACAGCAACAGACTTTCTGTAAACATTTGTAATGAAAAATCCCTATGGCGAGTCTGAATCGAGAGTGACTGTGTGAAGATTGTGAGAAGAGGAGGTTCTTCTTTTGTTAGTCCTATAAGACTTCGTGGTTTCCTGGCTTTTTAAATACTTTTATGGCTCTCAGACCATGTATGAATTCGAAAATACAACCAGGCTTGGTCGGAACTTCCCACTTTCCGGTTTTTTCAACATTTTTCGGAGATTCTCTGGACATTTTTGTGGGAAATATCACAGAAGAATTTTCAGGAATCAGGGTTTTCCAAGAATTTCGCCGGAAACCATAGTCGTGCGGGTTTCCGACTCCCGGAAAAATTAAATCTTATTCCATCTTTCGAATTCCGAATAAAGATGCTACTAACAATAAAAAGAGACCAGCTCCAGTGTTTTGCGATGTTGCACTATGAACAAGCTAGGGCGGAACCGAACCGTCGGAACCGAATTTTTTCCCGGAAAAGTTAGATTGAAAAAAAAATGGTCTCGACATTTTGCCGACATATTTTTCGGAAACCTCAGAACTTTTCATGTAAACGTCCAAAATCGTGAAAAGTTAGAGATTTTTGTCAGAATATCGCAACACTTTTCTGTTTTTGGTATTCAGTTTCAGAAGCTGTGAAATGCATTTTTTTTTGAATTTTCTGCTGGAAATGAAAAAGTAAAATGAAAATCATGATTGCGTTTTTTTCTGATTTACCGATTCGGAAAAAATTCACAACAAATTTTTCAGAAAACAAATTCGCCAGAAAGAAGTTTCACTAAATTTTTTTCATAAAATCCGTAGGAAAAAAGTTCCGAAAATGGTTTTTAAAAAAATTTCCGAAAAACGAAAGTTTCAGAATTCCGGAAACTTCCTGTCTCGGCTCCGCCCAAGACTGACTTTGAAATTCAGCAGGGCTTTCGTTTTGGGCCGGGCGGGTTGAGCCCCACCCCCCAACTCCCAGACTCAAAAAAATATTTTTGATCTATCATCCTATTTTTCAGTGACCACAAATTCACTCTTCCAATGGTCAACTTTTCTCGGATTGAAAATAGTTTTTTCCGAAAAAATCGGTAGGAAAAAAACCGGAAATTCGGAATTTCGGAAAAATGGAAATTTGAATTTGGAAAATCAGGCCTCCCATTTCACTCGACAACCGATCGATGTGGAAAGTATGAAAAAAGTAAATTATGATGAATAAATCGAATGACCAGGTCCAAAATCTCACTCAAATCTCAGTTTCAAAACATGCGGGCTGGCCCGGGCCCCTCAAACGACCCAAACGGCACACATGATTTCTAAACTTCTAAATACAACAATGAAGCTTCATCCGTGTTAACATCACACTGTTAGAAAATAAATAATCCGTCTTTTTTTAGATTCAGTTGGTGCTTTGAAAAATTTCTGCCTAAACCCCGAATTTGACATTCGGAAAAAAATGGTTCCGACTTTTTTCCGACATCATTTTTCGGAAAAACCGGAAATTTCGGAACTTTTCAGACTCACATCCAGAATCGTGAAAAATAGGAAGATTTTGTCAGAATAGGAAATATTTGTTCACTTTTTTTGGTATTCAGTTAGAGAAGATTTAAAATTATATTTTTCTAGGAACTCTTGTTGAAAACGAAACAATAAAGTGAACATGGTGAAAGGTGAATTCATGTTATCTAACCACAAAGATTATAAGTTCGCTGATGTGAGAAATGCTGAATACGGGTTGGATAGTTTGCAGTTAAGAAGAAAAATCTTGGATAAAAAGTTTCTAAGTAAAGTTAATCACAATAAAATCGATTTGTGCACAGATAACCTGTTTGAACTAGTTACCAATTCTGTCACGAGAAGTAAATTTATTTATCGCTACCCACTTCCTAAGTCTAACATTAGAAGAAATTTTTTCGTACACAGAGCCTGTTCACTATGATTAATGAAATTAATACATCTGTTATCTCATACACTCGCGCTAACATATCTCGGGTTAACTTATTAAGCTCTGTAATTTTTGTATTTTTCTGATTATACTTGTTTTTTTGTTCTTTTGTTGTATTGTGTTCTTTGTATTCTTTTTCACGTTGTATTCCAACGTATTCAATAAATAAAAATAAAAATAATAAAAATAAACATCATAGATGCGTTTTTTTCCGATTTTCCGAAACATTTTCGGAAAAAATTTATCTTGATTCGACACAGACAATTTGGAATGGATCCATAAAGTACAACACTCAAAAATGGACCCAAAAAAGAACAACTAACGGATCCATATCCTCAAAAATCATAGAAAACGATACTTTTCGGATTCATTACGAATCCATTTTTCACTTTTGTACTTTATGGATCCATCTCAAATTGTCTGTGTCTTCAGGCTTGTTATCCAAGATCCTCAAACTAAAAGCGAACGGAGAACAACCTCTTTTTTCAGACTCGCCATAGGGATTTTTCATTACAAATGTTCACAGAAAGTCTGTTGCTGTAAAAGTTCTATTTCGAAACCCTCTTAAACACCTCTGGAGTTTTCTTCCTGACAGACCAGACTTCACTGAATTCATTGTTCAACTTCCTTGTTCACGAAGCCTTTCGCTTGTCAAACTTCTCATACGAAGTCGTTAACATAAAATATCACGATCTAGATTTCTCTTGTCCACAATCAAATCACGTATCACACAATCATTACGTATCAACACGCTGATCAAAAGTGTTATCACCTCATAATATCACAAAAATTTCCACATTATTTCGAAAAAAATGCAGCTGGAACCATATTCTATCGTCGTGTATAGGCTCAAAATCGTACTGTACTCTATTCTCACTTGTAAGATTTCTTTTCATCCCAAACATCGACGAACATCATTAGAAACAAGAGTTTGAACGAAAAAAAAACAACTTTGGACACAAACAAACAAATAAATAAATTTAAATTCCCACGCGCTGTTCGCTAGAGCGAACATGTTGCCGTGAGCTGAAACGTATTGATAAATTCTGCAGTCTTGATGTAACTTCAGAATGGAAGAGAAAACCCTTTTTCTAGGCCACGCATAATCGAGTGGGAAGAGATAAGTTTTTTGAAACAAACAATTTAAAAAATCAATCAAAAAAAAACTAAGAGCGGATAAAGAATATTTATTTTTCTGAAGAATAATAGAAGTTGATTGGTACACGACAAATCGATGAATGATGATCGATGCGGGTTTTTCCGATAACCTTGCAATAGCGGCATTCTTTGTTCTGACAGCTTACATGATTGTCAAGTTGTCCGCAACAACGAAAACATCGGTTTTGATTACGTAAAACTTCCTTCCTCTGACATGAATCGCTCACAATCGGACATTCATCAGAAAAATGACCAAAACGACAATAAATACATTTGTGTCTCGACGAAACTTGAATTTTAAACGCGGCTTCGTTTGTTCGCGGATCAGTAGTGATAAAACGTGTTGGGCAATTGCGAAATCCATCGTTTGGAATGTCAAAACTCTCATTTTCCAGCGGAGTTGAACATCGAGGACGCTTCAAACTTGGAGGTGATCCTATTTGTTGTACTTCTCTCCAACTCGCTTCTCCTACATTTATTGGGGTTTTTTGAAGAGCAAGTTTTTTCTCAACCTCCAAATCCATTCTCAACGCTTTCAACTCGCTGTTAATTTGTTCAACAATTTCGGCTTGTTTTTTGTATTCAACAGTCGCTTCGAAATGTCGAATTTGTACTTGCGAAACCAATTCGATGATTTGATCCATTTTCGACAAGCTTGATTGTTCGATTTCTTTTCTGATACGATCTTCACTTTCCTGAATTTTACGTTTTATTTCGTTTTCGAAGACTTGTAGGTAGTGTCGGATGTTGTGATCGATTCGATATGAATCGACATGTTCTTCGAAATTGTGTCGATTTGAAATGCTCATTTTCTGTAAAATTCCACGATTATTTTGAGAAAAAAAACTTTGAAAATTCACAAGCCACGCCCACTTGTTAGAGAGAAAAAAATCGCTCGTTTCCCGCACCGAAACTCACATCTTACCTAACGCTACAGTAGTTATGTGCAACTGTCACGTGTGCTCCGTTCGTACTTCAGTTTGATCAAAAATTAAAATGAATTTTCCAAAAAAAAAACATTTGTTGTGCATTTTCACGTCACGGTGTACGCACATTTTGCATACCGTACCTTTTTTAATTATAACTTTTCCGCATTTTCGAAAATAATTTTCTTCTTTCTTCTTCGAGCTGGTTATATTTACAGAAAATGGCACAAAGTGAAGAAATTATCACAAATTTTTTGAGTCAAATGGATGCACAAAAAGAGACTCTTCTCAGCGAAATACAGTTCAGCGAGACGTTGCGTGAAAACGAATTAAACTATTCGAACGCGTTCAAACAGAAATTGGCAGAGTCCCAAAAGAAGTTCAAATCTGATAGGATTTCCATGGAGAAAACTTTCAAGCAGTTGAATCTTGAAAATGAAAAGTAGGTTCTGTAAATGATTAAAATCAAGCAAAAATATGTTTTAGATTCAAGAAAAACAAACAAATATGCGAAAACGAATTGGAAACGTTAACACGAAAACATATTACGCAACTCAGTGATCAAGAAACGGTTTGCGTTGAGAAGCCAATAGGAAATTTGTTGGAATCTGTGATGACTTCGATGAATAATTTGGTAATGCGCGTTTATATAATTTTTGTTCAAAACTCTATGGTATTTCAGTCTGTTAAATCGATGGATACACAACTGTTCGACATCAGTACCAACCTCAAAGTTCTAAACGATGAAAGTAAGTTGTTCAATGTCAGAAAAAAACAACACGTATGATTTTTCAGAGACAACCCGCTCGAAAAACTTAGAAAACCACAATGCCGTGATCAAAAATTTGGAAACCGAGTTGAAATCGAGTTACGATGTTGCCTACGCCGAACGAAACGTTTTAAAATTCTCAATGAGCCATCAAACCAGCACCGTTCGTCGAGACTATCAAAAGATTCGACTACAAGAAGAGAGTCTCAAGGCGAAACTCGGCTCATAGCCGACATCCTTCAAATCTTGTACAATATTTCTTCGTTGTAAAATAATAAGATTCAGATGTTTGTATTAATCCCTATTGTCAGCTCTCTTCCAACGTGTCCAATCGACGCGCTCGCCGCGGAAACAATTGTTCGCGTTCTTCCGATATCGATCGATTTCTCGATGCTCTTCGCTTCTTAGTCGGCGTAGTTGAGCTACTTCTTCTCTGTTGTTGCTGTTGTTTTTGATTTTGTTGCTTATTATTGTGCTGATTCTTTCTCTTCGCCTCATTTTTCTTCTTGTGATGACTATTCGCTTTATGTTCCCCACCACTCTTCCGGCCATGATGATGATGATGTCGCTCATTCGGCGATGGAGATTTCATCAAATCCATGTTATGCTCAATTATATCCATATCCGGTGGTTTTGGATTAATATATCGATCATTGATGATTATCAAAGATCTGAACTTTTTTTATTTTCACGAAAAGGTCCATAAAAATACCTGTAGGTTTGCAACAAGATAATGAGCATATTTTTGAAGAAGAAGAATATCATTGTATACGTGACCAAATTGTGAACAGTCATCAAATAAAGTCGCGTCTAAACCAAAACTACTCTTTTTTCGACAAATAAATGCTCACCAGAAGAAACGGCACATCTTGCAGCACATTCGCCAAAACAATCGCCCAAATGTCGACATCATAAAACGCTTTGAAACAACTTCGCGGTCTGTGCCGCGCAAAAAACTGCTCATAATCATTGGTGATGGCGACACGCATTTTTCTCGCCCGACTAACTGTCAGCACAAATGGAAACTGGAAGAGGCTGAGCTGAAAATTTCACATTTAGACGACAAAGTCTATCATAGAGAGTTTCACCGTCCACGCTGTCAAAACAATCGTCTGAACTCGGGTGTTGGAATAGACGACTTTTTCCTTGAAGACGTCGAAAAATTCAACGATATCGGATGATATTGCCAGGTAGGCGAGAAGAATTTGCGACAATTGCTCGCGTGAAATGTCGCCTTTTGGTAGAAGCCATCTTCCCACGATCAGGTTGACCAATAGTAGTTGTTCGAGGAGTTGAAGGCGCAGTTCGCCAATGTCGGCGGCTAGAATTTTTGTCGTATTTTTTGAAATAATTATTTTGCCACGTTTCTATGCGGACACCCACTTCATTTTTGCAATTCTAGCGCACAGTTTTTTTCCTCAAACTGTGTGCGACAAAACTGCAAACTCACTTTCACTCTTAAAAATACGTGATGACGCTTTTCTTTCTTTTCGTATGCGCTCACTGCGCCTGGAAGAGAAATTTTTTTCATGGCCTAGAAAAAAAACTAGCCCGGCCACGATTTTTTAGAATGCTAAAATTAGACAATTTTGCTACGGACATCTGGCGGGGTATGCAAGCCGCTATACTTTGTCAGCGTGTCTGCGTCTCCAATAAAGAAGACCTCTCTCACCCGTTAGTTTTCTCTGTGTCTCTTGAGAGAACCTTTCACAAGAGATATTAGAGAAACAGTCAAAACTATTGAGTGAGATTAGAGACGCAGACATTACTCACACACAAAGTATAGCTTTCTAAAGAAAGCAAACTCGCTCTAATGATAATCTAGCTTTCTTGTGAGAAAATGAAAATCTTACACAAAGTTCCACCATGATTTTCGTTGCGCCACGCACAAATCTTCGTCTCAAGCAGCCAAATTGGCGGCGCCGTTGCGACAATGTACAGAAAAACGCTTGAGCAAAACCTGCAACATTTTTTTTTTTCAATTTTTTGCGTTTTTCTGGTTTCCCCACCATTTTCTTTCATCGCCGGCTCGCATAATGATCGCATAGCCGCCTTCGAAGACAATCAGAAGCGAGAGCAACGCAAATCCCCAGACACTTTCTCTGGAAACGGGGAAAAAAAACATGAAACATGGGTTGAGCAAAAAACGGTCAAACACCAAATGCACTTTTTTCTTCTTTTTTTTTCAAGAAAATAACCCACCTTTCAGCGATGAGAACAGTTTGACGAATTGTCACCAGGGAGTGAATTATGAAGAGAGCACGAGCGAAGATGGCTCTGGAAATTGTATTTTTAGCTAATTAGAATAGTGTAGTTTTCATTTGTTATCCAGAATCAAATGCGCTCTATTGATAATGTTATTTTTACACGGTTAAGAATCGATTTTCAATATCAGAATCTGATTCTACACGTGTGAAAATTCCACATTTTCAGACTTTTCAGACGTGTAGAATCAGATTCTGATATCAAAAATTTCTGAAAATCTTTTCTGAACCGAGTAATTATCAATAGAGCGCGTGTTACCGATTCGATATTTTTTCTGGATCAATTTTTTTTTTTTAGAAAAATCCAACTATTGTGAGGCGCCCTAAACCAGGGAAAAACAAGCACAGCGCCCTTTTAAAGGTACATGACGCTTTTTCATTGAGAAATTCATTTTTAGCACAACCTGCGTATCTAACTCACCATTTTTTCCCGTTTTTTTGTTGAAATAAATGGTTGGTTAGATACGCAGGTTGTGCTACAAGCAATTCTTTTAATGAAAAAAGTTATGTTCCTTTAATTGGGTACTGTTTTTTTTTCGCGATTTTGGACGCCGCATTTTTCACGTAAAAATTTGGGGGTTTTTTCAAATTTCTTCTAAAAATAAACGTAAAATATTTTTTTCCTCATTTTCTAATTTAATTTTCCATTTTCCAAAAACATTTTTAGGTACAAAAAAACCTTACCTCGAACACGAAATCAACACCTGTGTCGCATTGACACTATTCGGCCGATGATGCTGATGATGATGATGATTCGACCTCGAAGTAGTTGTTGTTGTCGTGTTCACAACCATCTCCATGTTGTCACAATAA
This sequence comes from Caenorhabditis sp. 8 KK-2011, assembly GCA_963572245.1. Classification (NCBI taxonomy): domain Eukaryota; kingdom Metazoa; phylum Nematoda; class Chromadorea; order Rhabditida; family Rhabditidae; genus Caenorhabditis; species Caenorhabditis sp. 8 KK-2011. Next base: position 920,520 of record OY751546.1, on the reverse strand, counting down.
TCGTTGTTTTGTGTGGTGTAAAACGTCGAGCCATCTCCATCCATTTTCACCAACCAAATCCCACCGGATCTGTTCTTTCTCTCCTTCTTTTTTTTCTGTCTTTCAAGGAGATAAGACACTTCTCGAGGAACAGAAAAAAAATGGCGAATAAAAAACTGAAAGAGGTTTATATACACATAAATAAGTACATACATTTTTCGCCCCGCCCAATTGGGTCAGTACGGCGAGTTCATGCCGAGTTTTGTGTCGAAATCGAATTTTGTGCGACGTTGTTCGCGTGTGAATTGGCGAATTCGTCGCAGTTTGATGAGCTCGTTGAGCAGGACGATGATGATGAGCCAAATGAGTAGAACGGCCGACGGAATCGGCGGGAACAGTTTGGAAATGTGGGCGGTGCGAACAAGAGAATATGTCAGCTGAAAATTAATTTTTTTTTTTTTGAGTGCGGCATGGTTTTTTGGAAAAGTTATCAATAATTTTAAATTTTAGAAATAAAACAAGCTCCGCCCATTTTCAAATGCGGCATGGTTTTTGGCAAAAAATAAAACAAGCTCCGCCCATTTTCAAGTGCGGCATGGTTTTTTTTTTTGAAAAATTCCTAAATTAAGGAATTTCAAAATAACACAAACTCCGCCCATTTTCAAGTGAGGCATGTTTTTTTTGTTGGAAGAATTCCTGACTCTACAAACTTTAGAAATTAAACAAGCTCCGCCCATTTTCGAGTGCGGCATGGTTTTTTTGTTGGAGAAATTCCTAAATTCAGAAAATTTCGATTTTTGCGGTTCAAAAAAACGCCAAAAAAGTTCTCGTGGGTTACTGTACCCAACCTTCTCAAAAATCGATTTTTTCGCTCGCCCCACCAAATCACATACCTGACTTCCCAAACACACCACAACCGCCGCCAACCACGTCCAACACTTCAACGGGTTCGACGTAACAATCGTGCGTAGTCCATAGACAAACGACGACGACAGGACGCAAAGACACGCAGTGAAGTGAAAACCCAACAAATGTCGTATCGACTCTTCCGATCCTTGTTGTTGGCCAGGAATGCAGAAGTTGACAAGATCACAATCCAACAGCACGAACAACACGTTTAGGTATACTGTAGTTGGTAGGAATTGCATGAGAAATGTGGTGATCAATTTGATTTTCTCGGCTTTTGACATTTCTTCACTGTTCTTCGGCGCTATTCGAATAATATTGGATCTTGGCTCAAAATCGGTGAATATACTGCCAATGAACAGAATGGGAATATGAATCAGTGTTGACAGCAAAACTTGACACTGCGTAAAGATGATTGGGATGAAGAAGTAGATTGATGCGAGTAGTGTGAGGCTGAGAAATGTCGATGAGTAGAGCAGAAAAATGAACGAATGTCGGAACGACAACATTCGATGACGACAACAATTGATCAGATCGGGTAGGCGAAGAAGGTTGCGATGACTTAGTCGGAAATCGGTGGCCAGCGCGAGCAGTTGGCTGGATATCTCGTTGACGTTGCTCACCTCGTTTTGTGTTGGATTCAGACGACACGTTGACTCTTCGACGTCGTCGATGCAGATTGAAATGTTGGATTTGGAGAAGAGTTGCGAGTTGTTGACGTTTCGCGATGAGCCGATCGCCAGGACGACTTCGCCGTTTTCCTGAAAACAAAAAAATGATAAGAGGTGTAATTTTGGCTTCGCGACATTCCGAAACCGCATGAATTTCCGGAATATCGCGATTCGGAAATGTCGCGGTTTCAAAATTCGCGGTTCCGGAATGTCGCGAATTTGAAATTTCGCGGTTTCGAATTGTCGCGGTTCCAAAAAGTCGTGGTTTCGAAATATCGCGGTTCCAGAAATCGCGATTTTGGAATGTCGCGCTTTCAAAAATTTGTGGTTTCAAAATGTCGCGGCTTCAAAGTGTGACGGTTTCAAAATGTCGCGATTTCGGAATGTCGCGAATTCGAAATGTCGCAATTTCGAAATGTCGCGCTTTTAAAATTTATAGGTCACGTCACGAAAAACTGAAAACTATGGTTTTTTTTTTACAAAATTTTGACATTTTCAGATTTTTTTTCAGATTTTTCTCACAAGGACAAATATATTTTCTTCAAATTTTTCAGTGACAAATTTTTTTTCAAACTGTACACGTGGATCTATTACAATTTACAATGTCTCTTCAACGAAAATGTACCGTATTTAGCCCCGCCCATTTGGTTTCCTAGGCCATACTGGTTCTCTTCCAATTTGAAAATGAAAAAAAAAACCTCTCTCACCTGCAAAATTTCCAGCATCTCCTCCACAGCGGGTGTCGTCGAATCGGTGAACAATCCAACCAACAACGGCACATTATCAACCGCCTCCAAATGTGGCCGAACATTGCCAACACCCGTCGGTAGGCGGGCAATGTTCGGTATAGGTCCGACGTTGTTCGCCGCCGTCAGGCTCATTTTACGCGACGTCGGTGATCCGCTATTCCGAAGCAGCTTCGATTCACAATCCAACGTGTCGAGATGCGCTTCGCTGAGCGCGAAACGTTTCCAGAACCTGGGTCGACTCGGCGTCTGTTTCGCCACAAATTGTTCCATATTGATTTCGACACGTTTCGATTGAATCTCCTCGTCGGCAAGGCTTATATGACAATTCCATCCGGCTTCGATGCCCAGTTTCTCGGCAAAAACACGACTTCGCAACTCGTTCTCCTTGGAAAAATAGACGGGTCGAACACACAACGCGTCGAGTTTGTCGATGACGCTAACCGCGTGCGGAATCGCCTCATAATGAAGAACGACCAGACCGCATAGGATGTGTCCGCTGAAACATTCGTCGATGATCTCGTCCGATGTTGTCAGTGTTGACCAGTTGATCGATTCGTCACTTCGGTGTCGTGGCAGAGCCTGACCGATGATTTGTCGATTGTTTTCGTGGTTTAGGGGAATTTCGACGAATTTTCCGTTTATTGATGGGTCGAGTTTTGAGAATATTGGTCGATACGAAATTGCCAAACAATGTCTGCAAAAAAAAAATGGAAAAATCTTTTTTTGCGGTTGAAAAAAACTGTGCATTTGTTCGCCTCGGTGTTCACACTTTCTCTGCCACTCTCTTCTTTTTTCTATAGTCTCTCACACGCAGTGTACGACACTCCGCTTTGCCCCCTGTTTAACACAAATGTCAAAGCGGAGTGTCGTAGGGGTTTAAATTTCGAAACTTTAACTCAAAAAAATTGTGCATTTGTTCGTCTTGGTTTTCACACATTCTCTGCCACTCTCCTCCTTTTCTATTCTCTCTCTCTCAGAAGGTTTGTACGACACTCCACTTTGCCCTCAGTTTAACACAAGTGTCAAAGCGGAGTGTCGTGAAAAAACTCACCCAGTCATCGAATTTCGCTGATAAAAATCCTTGACCGACGCGATCATTCGTTTCGTCAGCGGCACAACTCGTTGACCATTCCATAAATGAGTGCAAGCATCGACGACAATGTTGGCGGTTCCCTGACAAGACAGGTGCGAATGAAGATGGTCCGACATTTTGTGGACGGTGCAAAACGCCATTTCCAGTGGTGTACGATGTTTGTTTAGACTGGAAAAGTTTGGTTTTTTTGGAAATTATGAGTGTGCAATATTGCGTCATTTATAGTGTAGTGAAATTCTTGGAAAATGTTTGTTTTTTTTTTAATTTCCAATGGTTCAATAGAGCGCACATGATCCTAATTCTTGGCACTTACCCAGGTAACGGCGCTTCCCCCGGTTGTCGCTTATATATCCCGATTATCGTCGGAGGCTGATGTGTGAAATTGTCGACAGACCGTTCGCCAAACCCCATAAGAAGCGGAAGTTGACACATACATCGACGATTCGCCGTTGCGATTGTTCGCGGAACAGTCGACGCGATTACCGATAGATGATCGAGAAATTTGTGAAATTGTTCGTTGTGTTGACACGAGTTGAGCAGAATATTGTGTCCAATGGGTAGTAGATGCGGGGCGAACCTAAAAAACAAAAAAAAAATCGATTTTTTGGTCTAGAAACTTCTCACCTTTGCCACGCTGGATCGTCAATCGATAAATTCCACATTGCAGGGTTTTGTGAATCTTGCTCTGATGACAAATTGACCACTTCAAAGTGACAATCATCCTCATTTGTGGCAAATACGAGTTTTTCAATTGACGGATGTTGCGCCGACAAGACACCCTTCTTATCGACAAACGACGCTCCGGTAATACTCGACAACACCGACACCAGATCTTTCGACGATTCAAAACATTCCGTAACATCAAGTCGCTTCGCAATCAATCGATTATTCCACAATTTCACGTGATGCAAAATGAGTGGAAGTTGAATTGTTAGCAGCGGCAGGACGATGAGCGACGGGATGGCGATGGCGAATCGCGTCGCGAACAATGTGTCGTCGTCGCGATGCGAATAGGCGAATCGAATCGTTGTGCCAATGATGGCGAGTGTTGCGACAAGTGGGATTAGGAATCGCTCGAATATCTTGTGAATTATGAATTGGAGTTGATAGTCGAATTGGAGAGGCGATTCTTCGGCGGATAGTGTTGTTGTTAGATGTGATTGAATGGGATAGGAAGTTACGCGAGCCTGTAAAATAGCGCTTTTTGTCCTTATGTGACATTTTTTGATCAATAATAATTGGCCAAGCATTGGAGAAAAGGTCACACCTGTTGTTGTTATTTATGATGTTATCAATACTACAATAACAACAGATGTGACCTAATTAGTCCTTTTTCACACCTCATAAAAAGAACTTTCTTTGTGCCGCCTGGATACTGTACAACAGGCTTGGTCGGAGCCGCAAATTTGGCGAAGAGCCAAAACTCACTTTAAAGATAAATGAAAAACTGCTTTTCTCGATAAAAGTACGAATTTTTACCGTAATTTTCAATTTATTAATTCAACTTAAAAAAAATGATTTTCTGTAGAATTTTTGAAATTTTCAGCTAATTTGCTCCGTTTTTTTTTCAGTGACAAAATTTTAAGGGTTTTTTTGGTACCCTGTTAGGTCAGGTATGACCTATTGTCGAAAAATGTCGAGAAACTCCCATTTTTTCGAGATTTCTCGACATTTTTCGACATATTTCTACACAAAAATCAGGTGAATAACCAGTTTTTGTTTTTTTTTTTAACATTATTTTTTCTTGTAAATAAGCCAGCTGAAAACCCAAAAAAAACTGGATTTTTTTTGACAAAAATTCCTCCTTTTCCATGGTTTTGGGTGTGTGCCAAAAAAGGTTAAGGTTTTTCCGAAAATACATGTCATAACAGGGTACCATAATTTCGTCACTATGAATGAGGACTAAAAAGAATCAAAAAATGGCTAAAAATTTGAGAGAGAATCATGGTTTTAAAATTTTCGTGGCGTGACCTTCAACTTTAGACCAAAAAAAAATGTCACGGTACTTTTTTTCCATCTTAGGTCAGGTATAAATCATGTAAAACTCACATAAATCGGTTCCAACGGTTCGACAACATTCGTATTCTCATCCCTCTTCACCGTCCACTCAATTCGCTCGCCCTCCATCAAAACGCGTCCATCAAACGTCTCACATTGACACGGCGCCATTTGACCGGGTCGAAAAACGATCACATCACCCTGCACCAGCAGAATACGCGGCACTTCGACGCATCGTCCGTCGCGAAAACACGCCTGCCAAATGGTGACGTCGTCGGTGACCGGTTCGAGACTTGTGTGATAGATGTAGTGCTGCCGTGGCGTTTGCTGCAGCTTGTCGATGGTTTCGAACGCGTTTCGATATTTGAGTTGAAACATGTTGGCGCGAACGCGATTTTGCCAGATTTCGAGAAGAATAGTGTAGATGAGAAGGAGGATGTAGATGATTATTGAGGACATTGTCAAGTAACCATCTCTGCAATAAGAACATTTCAAAGATAAGCGCGTTTATAAGACAAAAAAAAACAAGAAGAAAAAACCAAAGAGACAAGAAAGAAAGAAAACAAGAAAAAGTGAAGAATGAATGAATAAATGAGCACCGCATGGTATAGACACAGACCGTTGACTCCGCCCCTTTTTACAACCCACGCCGCTTGTAAAAAGGGGCGGAGTCTACAGCCAATGTCTCCCTGTGTTTATTCATTCATTCATTCGTTCATCTTTTTCTCAGTTTTCTTTCTTTCTTGTCTCCTTCGTTTTTCTTGTTTTTTGTTTCTTTTTGCGCACTTTTGAGGCTAGAGTACCCAACATTTGGAACACTTTTGCACATGATTTTGTGTTTTTCATATCATAGAAATAATCTTCATAGAAATTCCACGCCAACAGTTCGGCTAATCTGTATTTTTCCATACCTGACGTAAGAGATTTCTAAATATTTTTGTCACTGTGGAAAAACGTGAGAATAAGAAATTTGTCACTCAAATTTCTGATAAAGTGTCTTATTTTCATGAAAAATCGCATGCCTCTCTAAAAATGTCTCTAGTAAAAAATTCCATCTTACGTAAATTATCTACGTAAACGTAAATAATGTTACGTACAAAATTGTATTTTTCTCAAGAAACTATCTCCAAAAATAAAGGACAAAAAAGTGTGCGCAATTGTTGCACACAGTTCCTCCACCTCTTCGAGTGTGCAGGGTATTTTTTTCCTTCCTTTATAAAACGCAGAAAAAAAAACAGAAAATTGTGCATTTTTGCGTCACTGTGCACTTTTGCGTCGTTTCGTGTGCCATGAACCTTTGAAGGTACTTACAAAAACAAAAAATAACTCACATATCCGACGAGCCAACGATCAGAAAAACCAGACATAGCCGAATATAGATGAATGTTCGTGAGCAGAAAAACCGTGAAAATGTTCGAATTTTGTTAGGAGCATCGGGTTTGAGCTTACTGCAACGAAAAAAAAAAAACTTTTTTGCTTTTTATGCAATAAAAACCGAAAATTTTCCACAAATCACAACAAAAAACCAACTTGACAACATTGATACTATACCATTCGGCGATTGTCGTTTTGGCCTCGTCGAACAATTTCTCAAACGCTCGATCGCTAGTCAATCCCAACTCTTGTTCCTGGTTATTAGGTGGTGAATTCATGATAAGTGCATATTTCAATTCTAACACAGCTCTTCCATGTGAGACCAACAGAAAAGTGTTGTGTACCTTTAAAGGTTTTTTTTTGATTCAGAAATGAAATTGAATAACCTTGAAAATAAAATGAAAAAAAATATCCAAGCTATTGGCAACAGAGCACAAATGTGCAACTGTCTCGCATCTTTGCGTCTCTCATGTTGACACGTTGTTTATCCTTGTGTTCTTTGAATCACCCTCAATGGGGAGGAATTACTACAGTACTCTCATTATTTCCAGATACAGTAACCACATTTTTTTCACCTGTGAGTCATTCAAACTATTTTTTGGCGGCGAAAAAAAAAAGAAAAAACAACAGCTGTTTTTGATATTGTTGTTTGTTCTGACAAGAAACAAAAAATAAAAGAGAGAGAAGAAGAAGTTGTCTCAAAAGTTCTATTCGAAAAATCATGTTACGACAATTATTGATCTTATCGCTACTTATTGGATGCATCTATTCATTAACCTGTTATAATGTGAGTGGTCCAAAAAGGCCGATCATTTTTCAGAGAAATGACAAATTTTCAGAATTTCTCTTTTTGAAGGAAAAAAATTAACGTGACCTTTCGAATTTCACAATTTTCTAGGCTTCTTCAAGCTATTGTCAATTCAAATCTCTCATTTTGACATACTATTTCGTGTTTATGACAAAAATAGTATGTCAAAATTTGAGATTTAGACAGAAAATCGGTTAGAAATTTTTCAGGGGTAAATTTTCTGAAAAATTCACAAAATTTACTCCGAAAAAAAATATCTAATCGATTTTCTCGATGATCCTCTGTCTATACCTCTCATTTTGACATGCTATTTCATCGATTTTCCATGGCAGATCACTTTGATTGTCTGGATCCGCCATAAAAAATCAATGAAATATTATGTCAAAATGAGAGATTTAGACAGTATCAGTCTCAAATTCTACAGGGCATGAAAATGCTTGCAATGCAAAGCGTCGGCGAAACCACCGAAGAATGCCCCAGCTCTTCCTACTGTTATAACATGTCAACATCAGCCATGGTGATGTTGAACGTCGTCAAAGCCGGATGTTCAACATGGCGATGTATGTTGGCCAAAGACACGTGCATCTTCACCACATTTCAAGCGATTCCCGTCAGCTTGTGTTGTTGTAGCTATGATCGGTGTAACGTTGGCGGTAATCCGGTTTATTCATCAAAGTAGGTTGTCTCAGAGCCCCAGAAATTAAACCCTGTTTTTTTCTCAAGCCCTCAACAAATCACTGGTGGTAATAATAACTATAATAATAATAATGGTGGAAACACTGGCGGTGGAAGTTGGGGCGATGCCGGTCAAACGAACAACAATGGTTGGGGTAACAACAAGTAAGTTTGGAACGAGCCCCGGTTGGCCGGATAGTCGCATTTTTGCAGCGATTACAATCAACAATACAACTACGGTCAGCAGAATGCTGAGAGACCGGGAAGTGGTGGAGAGGAAGTGATGTGAGTGGACAGAAGGCTTGGGCGGAACCGAAACCCGAAATTCCGGAATTTTTGGCCATTTTCGGAACTTTTTCGGATATTTTTTAATGAAAAGGGGCAGGTACCACGCAGCTCTGCCGCAGTTTTGAGCCGATGGCAAAACTGTCTGCGGCAGAACTGCGTGTCCTGTCAAACTACCCTGCCCTTTTTTTCGCGTAAAAATTTGATCTCAAATTTTCGAAAAATAGGATAAGTTGAAATTTTGAATTTTAAATTTTTGGCGCCAAATTTCCCTAATCTAAAATCGCGAGTTGGGCTCATCACAATTTTTCAGGACCCGTCAAACAGTCGGAAAAGCCGATTCGGCTCCGCCCGCAAAAAACGGTCCAACTCAAATGACCCAGAAACAACTCGAGGAGATGTTCAAAAAATCGATTGACGATAAGGGAGATGGTAGGATTGATTCTTTTAACATACCTTGGTCAAAAATGTGAGATTTTTTTCACACAAAAAATGCTGAAAAGTTCCACGTTTTGACCAAAGTATGCTTTCAAAACCCCCCAAAAAACCCACCATTCCAGAAATCCAACTAGAAGGCGACTTCAAGAAAGTTGACAAAAACTATAAACTTCAAAGTGCTCAGCCAAAGAAGCCTTCTTCTTCTTCAACTTCCCCATCTGTCGGAAAGGAAATCGTTGTTTGATGTAAATCAATTGATTCATATACATATAAATATTTTCAAACAGTAGTGTGTCCAAATGTTTTGACACATCGTTTATTATTGGTCGCATCTGATGTTGAATAGGCTAGTAGAAGTTGTGTTGGATGCCAGGCGACGGCGTATGTTTCACCTTGATTCTTGATTTCATGACATCTGAAGTGTTCATTTTTCTAAAATTCAATTTTCCTATGTGCTCACCGCTTCCCATCTGGCACATAGGCGATATCAATCGACGGATCTTCACTTCCCGATGCTAACAACAACCCGTTACACGAAAATGAAACGGTCCGAATGTTATAGTCGTGCCGAGGAATGACTCGTTCACAAATCAGCTCGTCCAGATTCCATATTGAACACGAGGCGTCGGACGCGCCGACGGCCAGACGTCGCCCATCTTTTGACACCGACAACGCGAGACAGTCGACTTGTTGTGAGTGTGCTTGAATTGTTGCCGCGTGGTCGAGATTTCCTGATGTGAAACTGAAAAAAATTCCAGACTATTAGATCAATTTGAAAATAAATGGCAAAAATTAAATAAAATTTGAGAGCCGCGAAGAAAATTCGCAAAGAAAATTATGTTTTCAGACGCGTCGCGTGTGTCTTTTAGAAACCGCACGCAACGCGGCGCAGCGCGTCTAAAAACATAATTTTTTTCATTTATTTTCAATTTGATAATAACAGACATGAAGAAATTTGCCAATTGAGAGAGGAGAGAGACGCAGAGAAAAACAAATCAAGTAAAAAACCAATATTAGAAAACTAAGCAAAGGGTGAATAATGAATGAATGAATAAACACCGCATGGTATAGACACAGACCGTTGACTCCGCCCCTTTTTATAACCCACGCCGCGTATAAAAAGTGGGCGGGGTCAACAACCAATGCCTCTTTCTGTGTTTATTCATTCACTCATGTTTTTTTATAACTATTATCTCTTTTTTTTAATCCCAAGTATGTGAAAAAATGAGATTTCTCTATTTTGGAGGTTTTTCTTTTCAACTCACTTCAAAATTTCAACTTTACCATAACTGCTTGCAACTAGTAGATGATTTGACAACGGATGGAATAAGAATTCATGTGTCATTTGTTTCATTTCAAAAGTCTGCAATAATTTTGAGATAATTTCGAATTCTACCAATTTGAACTAACGTTAACAACTTCAAAATTGCGAATATCGACAACATTGAGTCGACTATCCCGATCGCCGAACACAAAATACGAATCACACGGCGACCATTTGACAAAAATGTTGCCAACCTTGTTGGCGATCCGATGCGTCGGTTTGCTCTGCCGAATGTCCCACACGCACACGTTTCGATCGGAGCTCGCCGACGCGCAAAGATACGGCGATTTTTCGCTGCACGACACTTGTTCGACGGAGGCGTTGTGACTTGAGCCGACCCACGAGAAGCGAAGTCGTCCGCCGTCGACGTCGGCCACACTCACTTTTTTGTCGTTTGAACCGCACACAAGTTTGGTGCCGTCGAGGTTGAAGCAGATTGATTGAATTTGTTTGACCTGAAATAGGGGCTTATTGTCACACTATTTATGACTTACATTCATATCGGTTGATCTTATCCTCCTATACTTCTCGAAATATGCAATCGCCTCATTGGAATTGTGCATTCGAGCCACTCGCCTTTCTCGAGACGTCATCTAAAATCACAATTTTCTCTGGAAAACTCCACATTTTCAAATAACTTTCAATGGTAAAAAACCACTGATATAAGGTCAAAAAAAAAATGGGAAAAAATTTATTGGAAAGTTGAAGACAACGCCTTGGCAATTTGCATTTCAGTCTCAGTTGTTGGGCAATTCAATTTTTTCAATGCCACCGATGAAAATCTTGCGAGATTTTCAGCCTCTTCCGGACACGCCATCACAAAATCCGTCAAATTTTCCAGCGCAAATTGTGCGACCTGTGGATTCGAGTTGAGCATTGCTAATCGATACGAGTCGACGAGCAGTTTGTTGTTCTGCAAAATGAGTTAAGCACACGATTTTCCAATCAATAACTCACTGTTCTATTCGCAGCAAGTATATGAAACGCACATTTATACGCCAATTTCCTGACTTGCGTGTTATGATCAGCTAAAAGCGCAGAGATAAACTTTGGCGCTTTCGAAAAATTCGCCGGATGATTCTTCAAATGCGACTCAATCTTTCGCAAAATGTCCACTTTTTCCTTCTCATCGCAATTCGCCGAATTTTCATAGTCGGCAATGATTTTCGATACCATATCAATGTCACTGAAACACTTGCAAGTTAGGCTATTTGAATACGATGGGAAGAAATGTCAACTTACATTCCATATCCCTCATTTTGGCCATATCTCGAGAACGAAGGACGGTCATCTCGATCACCCATTTTTTAACAAAAATATATATTTATTTTTCAAATTCTGAAATGTGTAATATTGCGTCGCAGTGTTTGCATACGCAAGAAAAAGAAAGAGACAAATATATAGGAGAAATGATAACAAACAATATCTTCTTCAAAAATAAACATTGAATTAAACATGGCCGAATGGTCTAGTGGTATGATTCTCGCTTTGGGTGCGAGAGGTCCCGGGTTCAATCCCCGGTTCGGCCCATTTTTTTATTTTTTCATTATTTACACACATATTCAAAATTATTTGACATCGGGTTTCGCCTGTTCTCCCGATGACGTAGATGCCGAAGCTTCAGCCAATTCCTCTTGCTCCTCACACAAACGATGTCGTTTGCGAAGATAAAACTGCCATTGAAGAACCAGCTGATCTTCAACATATTTTGCGCTAGGTCCTAAACTCGAAAACTTCACTTATTCAAAATGATCATTCTGAAACTACCGTATGCCATCGCTTCGCGAAATTGAGCACTTTGAAGAGCTTCAAGAATGTGTAAACATTGCGGGAATTTGATGCACCTTGAAAACATGACAGCAATGTTTTGTATCGAAAAAGGAACCCTACAGTAATCCAGGTGTCACAAAGAGAACTAAAAATTTTATGAGGTAAGAAAAAAAGTGTTTAATACCTCAATTAGGTCACCATATGTTGTTGTTGTTGTTGTTGTTATAGATAACATCATCATAAACAACAACAACAGGTGTGACCTTTCCCCTTTTGAAGGGTCGGGATCAAAGGCGGCACAAAGAAAGTGTTCAAATTTTATGAGGTGTGAAAGAGGTCTAATTAGGTCACATCTGTTGTTATTGTAGTATTGATAACATCATAAATAACAACAACAGGTGTGACCTTTTCTCCAATGCTTGGCCAATTATTTTTGATCAAAAAAATGTCACATAAGGACAAAACCGAAAAAAATAGAGAAAAATAGCTGAAAATTTTAGAGAAAATCTTATTTTTCTAGAAAATGTCACGGTACTTTTTCTCCTCTTAGGCCAGGTATGTCTAGAACTGTTCCGATCTACCGGATTTTTTGCAGTTTCGCCCAAGCTCGAACTTTCAAAACAAAAAAATTCCAGGAAAAACCACTCACCTCGCATATTCCGGCCTTTTCCAATACAACAGATACTTGAGATAATTTACAAAATATTCCTCTTTGAAATAACCCCGTTGTGCTAGAACTGAAATGAAAATATTTTATTTGAACTGTGATAGACCCTTAGTAGAAAAGGGAAATTTTTTCTAGAAAAATTCAAGGCTTTTTTCTCTGTTTGGTCTTGCCACGATTTTCATTTCACTCACAGTTCAAATAATTGGGATTAGCCAACGCTTGCACAAATTCCAACTCCATTTCAAATCGTCGTTTTTCTTCTTCCATTGTTTCTGGAAAAAAAATCTAATAATTAATTGACAAAAAAAAAGCAAAAAAAAGTATCTAGAGAGTTATAACAACTCATTTTCCTCCAAAAAAAATAATTTTTAAGATAAAATTCATTGAGAGATCAACATCTACATATATTACAATTTCAATAAAACCAAATTATTACCCCTAGCTTCGATAAAATTACACATTTGAAGACATTTCTTCTGGATCCTCATCTTCTTCGAGGAACGAATTATTTTGACAATCTCCGATTTCAATTTCATATTGCACTTCTTCTGGTGCTTCTTGTCCATCGGGTACATTTCCAGAACGCATTGTTTTCATATAAAGCTCGTCAACGGACTCTTCCTGACATCGTTTGATAACAATTTCCAAAATCTGCAAAATTTCAAATTAAAAAAAAATAGATACAGCATAAAATAGATAAAGCCCTAAATGTTTTGTATCGAAAAAGGAAGGGAAAAAGGCTAAAAAATTTCAAATAATGTTTTTTTTTTCAAAAATCCTAAATCCCTACAGTAATCCAGGCGGCATAAAGAGAGTTCAACTTTTATGATGTGTGAAACAAATGTGTTTAATACCTCAATTAGGTCACCATATGTTGTTGTTGTTGTTGTTGTCGATAACATCATCATAAACAACAACAGGTGTGACCTTTTCCCTTTTGAAGGGTCGGGATCAAACTACACTGATTTTTGACCAATTTTTTCCTTAAAAAACTGACAGGTATGCAGTGATTGCAAGAAAAAATAGGCTACGCTCTAAATTCTGTGTGCGGCTTTTTAGTTCCGATAAAAATTCATTTTGAAAAAAAAAACCGGGAATTTTCCGTAAAAACGTCCAAACTCATGAAAAAGTAGACATTTTTGTCAAAAAAATTTCCGGTTTCAAACTGTCCCGAAGCTATTCAGAGAGCCCAAATTTTTTTTTGTGTTAAAAATCAGGGGGGACATTTTGAAAAAAAGGATCTCTACGTTTTTGGCCCACACATTTTCCCCCAAAAAACCCAAGACCCCACCTCATCCATCGAATCAGCCACTCGTTTCCGTCCAACCATTTGCAAATCAGTCGGATTCACCAAATCGGCAGTCTCAATAACAATTCCATTATCCAGAATTGTCTGCAAATCTTCCGCCACATTTCGGCTCAACGGTTTGTCATTGTCAAACGTCGGCAATTCTTCTTCCTCGGTCGATCTTTCTTCAACAAGCAACGCGTTTTGCAAACGTTGCTCGTTTTGTTGAACCGACTCTATGGCAATTTTCAATCGATATGGTTCGAGAAGAATTGCTCGCATTCGAGCCTAAAATTGCATCATTTTTCGGGCTCTACAAGAAAACAACTCACCGCAAACAAATGATATTGAGACGACTCTTTGACCTCCTCCGACAGTTGAATATTCAACCGTGTTTCTCGACTCATCTCCTTCTCTCGTTCACTTTCGTCAAAAACGCTCTGCTCCTCAACACCAACATCAATCGGATAGAAGCATTGAACAGCGATTCGGCTCAACCCGCTTCTCGCTCTTTCCACAATTTCCAACATTCGAAGACTCGTCGTACTCGGCGCCAATGTTGTTTTTACCGGAACCATCGAATCGAGTTTCTCTTTCGTATGATTCGCTACATCTAGACTTCTCTCGTTCAACATCTGAAATATCATCATTTTTTGATAAATCTCTAGGTCTCGTCACGAAATCTTTAGGCCTAAGCCTGGCACCCTCTTCAACTCACCGATTGGACAAACGCCGCAGCATTTTTGTGAGCACTGTACTGAAAACTCGTCCAGAATGTTTTACCCCAGATTAGCGAATCGTGTCGGCGTACAACCATACACAACGCCTCGACCAAGCTCATCTGACGTTCGATCTGAAAAAAAAGAGATAAAAAAAGAGAAAACAATACTGGAAAACTGAGAAAAACTGAAGAATGAATGAATGAATGAATATCGCGCGGTATAGAGAGATAGAGAGACCGTCGCCCCGCCCCTTTTTCGCACTCACACGGAGTGCAAAAAGTGGGCGGAGTCGCCAATCTATGTGCCTTCCTGTGCTCATTCATTCAGTCTTCGTCTTTTTCTCAGTTCTTTAATATTGTTTTCTTTTTTTCTTGTCTCGTTTTATTCTTTTTTTCGTTTTGTCCATCATAAATCATACACATTGTCTAAACAGTGGAACTGGGAAGGTTTTCAAGGTCTGGACCACTTCCGATTCTAAAAAGTGGAAATACAAGGTCTGGACCACTTTTCCGATTCTAAAAAGTGGAAATACAAGGTCTGGACCACTTTTCCCGTGGCCATCATAAAATATCAGAACCACAGCCTAAGAGGAGAAAAAGTACCGTGACATTTTTTGGTCGAAAAGTCACAGTCACATTTTTTTTTAGAAAAATATGATTTTCCCGCAAATTTTCAGCTATTTTTTCGTTTTTTGTCCTTATTCACAGTGACAAAAATATTTTCAACTATTTCAAAACCCCCCTCACCTCTGGAATATCCGCGCTGAAAACCGTCATAATACTATTATCCTGTTTGAAATTCGACACCGGTCTAACCCTTCCTCCACCATACTCAAAGTGTGCTTTCCAATTTTTCGCAGTCCTCAACATTTGATTATTCTTATTCTGCTGAACCATGTATCGAACGTCAACATCGGTGATGCTCAACATTTTTAGCACCTCGTTCGATCTGATCTCAACATCTTGTCCAGATCGATGCTTCTCGCAAATCTCCTGCAAATTGCGCTCAATGACGGGCCAATTCGGCGATTCGCGAAACTTTTTATAGCGTCCCGTCACACTTTGCACACCATTGTTGACACGTTTCAACAACTCGTCCGGTGTTTCCAACAAACATTGTTGATCGAATTCCGACATACTTTCAAACGCTTTCGACAATTTTGCATTCGCCGTCGGCTCGCTCGCCGCGACCTCATCCGATTGATCATCGCGTCGCGCCGATTCCATCGCCTCCACAGCGTTACAAACACCCGCGACCATTTTGAGCTTGGCGGCGATCAGTTGAATATAGCGTTTTCGCAATTGTCGCGGTGTTTTTTGCGGCAAAAGTGTGCAACATTTCGCCCAATTCCCTTTGCCAAACAATTTCACAGCGTACAACAATTGTTCGTCTTCGGCCAACGTGAATCGCTCGCAAACATGCACCGGCTTGTTCAGCACATTTGCCCATCTCTCGCGACATTGCGCCTCGTTTCGCCCCGGCACCGCGTCCGACACTTTTGCCCAATCTTTCGCGCCAATTCGGCTCACAGCACTGATCAGCAGCTGAATTTGAACACATTTTTTTGGGCGTCAAAAAAAATTGGCTCACCATATCTTCCTGATCTGTCCAACGTCCATGTTTGATACTAGCGTCCAAACTATGGGTATATCTGGTTCGAACCTGCAGACGAGTTCGACCCGGCATGAACTGCGCAACCTTGTCCCACGAGATATTCCCATTCACTGTCGCCATTTTGGTCAATGCAATCAGCTTCTTGTCCTCGTCACTTGTCCATTCTCTGCAAATTATGAAAATATGTTTATGGGATGACAAAAAACCTTTTAAAAATTCATTTTTTTCAAAATTTAAAGGGAGGGGGGGGGGGGGGGGGGGGTTGCACGAACATACATATCATAACCACCAGGACGGGTTTTTTGTTAGGACCCCCCCCCCCCAGCAATTTTTCAGCTGTTAGCACCCCCCCCCCCCCCCCCCCCCCTATCCTTACAAATAAAAAAAAATTTGTCCATTTTTTTCAAAAAAAAAAAAAATTTTTTTGTTGGTGCTACCCGGATGCGAACTTACAATCTTCGCTATAGCCTCCACCGCGCAGCCTATCTTCTTAACCACTACACCACATGGGACACATCTACATATCCTTACTTTCTCAATAAGAGAAGCCTAGAAATGAAGGCCCCTTATTTGTTACAACAAAGTCAAGTGTACAGTATAAAGGATACATAACCGCCGCTTTTTGATCTAGCTTTAGATCTTATTTTTGCTTGTTTTCTTAGTCCTTTCCGAGTCAACTATAGTTTATTTCAAAAAAGAGGAATGTTTTGATAAAAGATATCCATATCTTACAATATGGTCTTTGTTCACTTTCACAAAAATATTAATTTTTGATTTTTTTTTGCGTTATCAGGATAGAACTTGGAAAAATCTTTTTTTTTTTTGCCTCCTGCCACCTAAAAACATTCTGGTTAACAAAAAAAATCAAATTAAAGCCTTTTGAAAATTTCGAAAATTTTTTCAATTTTGCCAGTTTTTGAGGTGAAAAAAAATTACGTTCCCGGGGTATGTTTAGGTTAGAAAAAATTTTTGCTCGACAAAAAACCTCCCTGAACACAATGCCGTCGAAAAATTTTAAATTGGACCTCAACTTTCGCGGTGGGACCCCCCCCCCCCCTTTTTATGCCCAAAATTGGGCATGAAAAGGGGGGGGGGTCCCACCGCAATAATTTTACTCGGATTCAGAATCTTTCGACGCAGTTTTGTTAAGGGAGGTTTTTTGTCGAGCAGAAATTTTTTTTTACTCAATCTGACAACTTTCATATATTTTTTTTCGACGTTGAAAACAGACAAAATCAAATTTTTTTTCAAAATTTGAGGGGGGGGTCCCACCGTCCGAGTATTGGTTTTACACCGGATTTTTTTGTCTTACATTGTCAAGGAAGGTTTTTCACCGGGGGGAAATTTTTTTTAACCCAATCCAACACCTGGAACAAGTTTTTTTTTTTCAAATTTGAAAATTCATTGAAAAAAAACAAGATAAACACACCGGCGTCCACTCCTCTCAGAAAGGGAGAGGAAGCTGCACATATTTGAAGTTCTCTCCCTTTTTCTCATATCCCTTGTGGTGTAGTGGATAAGAGCCTAGCGCGTGGATCTATGAGGTCCAAGTTCGAGGCCGGCTGGAGGGCTGAACTTGAACAGTGAGGGAGAATTTGGGGGTGAAAGAGGTGAGATGGTGAGAAATTTTTCCAACAAAAAAAAAAGATCAACATTTTTTTTTAAAGAGTTAGGACCCCCCCTTCTTTCGAAAAGTTAGGACCCCCCGCCTGACAAAGGGGACCTATGATATCTATGTGCACGAATCAGTCAGTTGTTTTTAAAATAAAGAACACTTAAAATATAGTACAAGGAATATCGGAGAAAGTATCATTTTTTCAACAAAAAAAGTTGGTCACTAATTAGTGTAGCTTGATCGCGACCCCTCAAAAATGAGAAAAAGGTCACACCTGTTGTTAATTATGGTGATGTTATTAATATTAGCAACAACAACAACAACAACATATGGTGACCTTTTCACACATCATAAAATGTGAATGTTTTGTGCCCATATTTGGGATAGCCTGGCCAAATGACCACGTGAGAGAGTGAGAGCAAGAAGAAAAGAGTAAGAAAGAATGTGACAAAAAAGAAATAAAACTATATTAGAAAACTGAGAAAAAAGAGAATAATGAATGAATAAATGAGCACCGCGCGGTATAGACACAGACCTTTGACTCCGCCCCTTTTTACAACCCACACCGCTTGTAAAAATGGGCGGAGTCTACAGCCAATGTGTCTCCCTATGCTCCTTCATTCATTCATTCTTCGTCTTTTTCTCAGTTTTACAATATTGTTTTCTTTCTTTATTGTCTCGTTCACTTTTTTCTTTTTTTTTTGATAGAGGGTGAACCTACTAGGAGGGTTTTTCCTGAACTTCATGCTTCTAACGGTGTTTCTATTCATTTTTGTTATCTTAATTTTCAAAACAATATCCCGCGATCCTAAAATCGGTATTTTCCGTGAATTTTCCAGAAAAAAAAATGTTTTCTCAAAGAAAAAAACCTCACTTTGTTTGTGACGCAACTTCCGATTTGTACTTTTCCAAGCATTGAAAAGCGCTTCGATTGGTGTCCAATTGAAGCGCCAACATTGACCACGACACGAATTTCGGGCTCTCTCGCAAATCTCGCAATTTCTCAACCTCCTCATTCGTCCACGCCGCTTTATTCCACTTCGGACTCAGCTCATTCAACCATTTCGCGCGAATCGCCCATTCCGTCCGCGTTCCTTTCATCGTCACATTGGCGATCTCATTCCATGGAAGGCTAGTGTAATCAGTGGTCGGCAAGAGAACTTCCTCTTCTTTCCGATTTTTTTCATATTCGATTTTTCGCATCACCTCTTCTAGATCCATCGTCCATTTGTATCGTTCACATTGCGTTGTTGTTGCGTCGACCGACTTCAACTTTGACGTAAGAATGTCACGTTTTGAGATCATTGACTGTAACGAAATGTTGATCAACGCGTCTTTGATTCCACTGCGAAGCGTTTTTATTTCAGCCGGCGTCCATTTTTTGTCCTCCTTCATCAGTGGATCAAACCATTTGCTATCCAACTTTTGTCTTGCTTCAGAGTTCAATGGTGCGCACTGCAAAAAGTGTTTTTTTTCGAAATTAACAAAACGAAACTACTAACCAATCCATTTTCATCTTTAAAATATGGCGGCATGTACAAGTTCACCGGAACCTTCTTTTTCGAAATATCAACAGTTCTCAATCTTCGTTGTTCCTCGCGAAGATATCTCTAAAAATCAAACATTTTGGTCATGTATTTTAGAAATTCCGCTAACCTGTTTCTCCCTATTCTCCCGTATTTTATCATTAACCGTTGCGATTGCATTGTCAATCACATCTCGATATGCCTCGTTGAAAGCAATCAATTGTTCGATCGTTTCACACGGAAGTTCTTCTATTTCTTGAACGGAAGATGAACTTGCCTCATCCATTCTAACTACCTAAACAAGTGAGAATTGTTAACAGCGAACGAAAAAAAAACAACAAAAAAAAATAAAACGCTTGAAAAAATATCTTCCATTGTTGGGTTTCTAGTCCACGGCCATTTTAAAATAACTACTATTTTTGAAGTCGGCTTAAAAGCAGGCTCTTTTCAAGGTTTTTAGTTGTACTTGTTCGGAAAAAATCGGTGAATCGAATGGTGAAAAGGGCTTTGCATTATTTACAAAAGGAACAAAGTTATGGGCATTCGAAAAGACCAAAAAAGCAAAAGTACATAAACGCCGAATCATTATTAACAATACCTAACTAACAGAACAGTTGTAAGGACGCTGAAACCAAAAATGGGCGGGGCCAATAAGTGTGTGCCAGTGTTTGCAAGAGAGAATAGGCTCCGCCCTAATTTCTGTGCGGCTTGTTGTTCCAGTCCACCCACCGGGCTCTATAAAATTTAGTGCTTATGCTTCGTAATTTTTCCAAATGTTTCATATTCCAAGAAAAAAGATCCCTACCCATTCAACTATACAATTTCGCCTTTCAAAATATACGAAACATTACCATAGCTACACATTTCAGGACCATCCATTAAATATGCAACCGTCGCCAAGGTGCACTTCTTTCACATTTTTCTCATTTTCCTCCTCTGAAAAATGCCGCAATATCGTGGAAGTGTAAGCTTTTTTTTTCAATTCTTCTCAACTAAATATTTTTGATTTAGCGTGAAGTTATATCGATACACGTGGGACAAGCCGGTGTGCAGATCGGAAATGCGTGCTGGGAGTTGTTTTGTCTAGAGCACGGAATTCAACCAGGTAAGGTGTTAGCACAAGACGTTCGTCGTGAGACATTAAACCTATTTCAGACGGATATCACGTTCAAGACGACTCATACGACGAAGAAACCGAGACACTAAACACATTTTTCACCGAAACCGCCGGCGGCAAATACGTTCCACGATGCTTATTCGTCGATCTCGAACCAACTGTCGTTGACGAAGTTCGCACCGGCACCTATCGAAGTCTCTTCCATCCCGAACAACTGTTGTCGGGGAAGGAGGACGCTGCGAATTGCTACGCTCGCGGTCGATATACAATTGGTCGCGAAATGATAGATGTGGTGATGGATCGTGTCAAAAGACTAGCTGAGAATTGCAACGGTCTTCAAGGTTTCGTCATTTTTCATTCGTTCGGCGGTGGAACAGGTTCGGGATTTCTCTCCCTTCTAATGGAACGACTTTCAACCGAGTATGGAAAGAAGCCGAAACTCGAATTCGCCATTTACCCCGCGCCACAGGTGTCGACATCAATGGTCGAACCGTACAACTCGATTCTGATGACTCATACAACTCTGGAGCACTCCGATTGCACTTTTATGGTCGACAACGAGGCGATCTACGATATTTGTCGTCGCAATCTCGATCTGGCACGCCCAACATACACCAATCTGAATCGCCTCGTCGCGCAAATCATCTCATCAATCACCGCCTCGTTGCGTTTCGAAGGTGCTCTCAACGTGGATCTCACCGAATTTCAAACTAATCTAGTTCCCTATCCGCGAATACACTTCCCACTTGTCACCTATGCTCCCCTAGTGTCTGCCGAGAGAGCAACACACGAACAAAACACTGTGGCCGACATGACACACGCCTGTTTTGAACCAGGTTATCAGATGGTCAAGTGTGACCCGAGGCGGGGTAAATACATGGCTGTATGTTTATTGTATCGCGGAGACGTTGTGCCGAAGGATATTAATTCGGCGATCGCTGCTGTGAAAACGAAACGAACTGTTCAGTTTGTAGAATGGTACATTGATTCAAAAAATACGCATTAATTTGAAATTCTATTGTAGGTGTCCAACAGGTTTCAAAGTCGGCATAAACTACCAGCCACCAACAGTTGTGCCGGGCGGTGATTTAGGAAAACAAACACGAAGCGTCTGCATGATCAGTAATACAACCGCGATTGCCGAAGCATGGGCAAGACTTGATCATAAATTCGATCTAATGTATTCTAAGCGCGCATTCGTTCATTGGTACGTCGGCGAAGGTGAGTAAAAAACGGAAAAAAAAATAAAAAATAAAATAAATAAAAAAGTTGTGCATTTTCCCGCCACAGTGTTTGCACATTTCACCGAGTACCGTATACCTAAAATAACCTGAAATTATATTTTTCAAGGAATGGAAGAAGGTGAATTCTCCGAAGCTCGCGAAGACATGGCCGCGCTGGAAAAGGATTATGAAGAAATCGGTGAAGACGAGCTACCCGATGATATTGACGATCAATCATATCGCGGGAAAAGCGCTGCGTCAAGATATTAGAATTTTTAAATTGACAACATACTTTTTTCTTTCTTCTTGTTTCCAATACCCGGCACATAATGAAATATACAGTATAAAGATGAGGGGGTGTTAGTTAGAACTTCGACGCGATGATTGAGATCCGATTTGTGGAAGATACGAACTTTTTGTTGAGGCGCTGTGCATTGAAACCTGATTCGGTTCCATCTGAAAACCGAATCAAGTTTTGAGCAGAGCCCTATTTTTGATTTTGGTTACCTGATAGGTGGGTCGTTTCGGAAAAATGAACACAAATTTCGTTTCTGGCGAATTTGCTGTCGCAACAGGCGTATTGCGAACTCCTTGTATTGGATTCGACATAACCCTGAACTTCTTTTTTTTTCTCACATGTATCTAAAACGCTCTTGGCCCATGTGTTAGGGAATTTGTCACGAAGTAAAAAGTTAGCAATAAAAGTGTGCCAGTGTTTGCAAGAAAAAAAAGGCTGCCCTAATTTCCGTGCGAGGTTTTGCCAATACACTGTGAAATCCTAGGAAGAGACGCAGATAGAAAAATACTCCGAAGGAACTACACATTTTTTTCTTCATATTTCTCTATTTCTCTCTCTCTCTCTCTCTTGTTTCGTGAAGAGCACTAATGAAAAAACAATGATGTAGTTCTCTCGGAGTATATCTGCGTATCCCTTAATTTCACAGTATATTTAAAAAACAATGACAAAACCTCGCCCAGAAATTGGGGGCGGAGCCTTTTTTGCAGACACTGGCACACTTTTATTTATGACTTTTTACGACGTGTCAAAACTCTAATGCGGCGTCCAAATTCGACAAAAAAACACAATACCCATTTAAAGGAACACAACGTTTTTTCATTGAAAAATTAATTAACTATTTTTTCAAAAAATTTCACAAAAAAACGGGAAAAGGGTGAGCAGGTTGTGCTAAATACAAGTGAATTTTTCAATGACAAAAAAGTTGTGTACCTTTAAATGAGTACTGTTTTTCTTGATTTTGGAGGCCATACATCACCTCTAAAGTATAATTTTGTCATAAATAACTTGGAAAATTCACCTCCTAGCCGACGGTTTTGTGACAATCGTCGAAGTTGGTGACACCGGAATTGTTGTGATCACATTTTCCGTGTCCGACTTCACCACTCGAATTGTCGTCTTCTTCGGCGGACGTTCGGATTTTTCGACATCGTCCATAATCCGTCGACAACACCAACACTCTCCAAAAAAGCGGCGCACGTTTTTCGAGTACTGAAATGAATTATTTTTCTTTTTTTTTCGAAATGGAAAAGTGACAAACCCACCAAAAACAACAATATCATTGTGGCAATCAAGAGTGCGGCGAAAATCAGTGCCACAATTAAAAAGTCCACCAAAAACTCGTCCATGATTTTTTTTCGGTGAGCGAGAGAGAAAAACAACTGCCAAACCGATCAGTCTTTTATGCATTTTCGCACCTCGAGGTTTACCAGATTTCCATACATTAACCACGTTGTGTCTCTCAATTTTCCCTGTTTTTCTTTTAAATTCACGTGTTCGCAAATCAAGGTTCGCAGAAGGTCACAAAAATATCATCATATTTATAAAGAAAAGTTATTCACAGAAGGTTAAGATGTGAGTTTTCGTTTTTGCTTGAAAATAGATTAGATTAGATATAATTTCTACCAGTAAAAAAGTGCTTACACCTTTGAAAATTTCAGTAAGCGAAGAAAAAAGCTCAACAATTTTTACAAACATCGAAAAGCGGTGCGACCCGCCCGCCTATTTTGCGAGATAAATAGTGAGTCCGATGATGAAAATGAGAATGACTAGAAAGCACAAAAGGAGCATTTTCTTTTGCCGCGCTTTCTGATTGTAATAGACCGCCTGTTGCACATTTTGTGCACCTTGTTCGACGTGAATTTGAGCGTGTTCAACGTTCGCCTCAATCGAGTCAACCATATCTCCTTGCTCGTGAACTATTTTTGCGAGTTCGGCAAAAATCTGAAACTGGGTCTCACAACGAAAATAGTACGGTTATTTCCACATTTTTTTGCTTTTTCAATAAGAAAAAACAAACAACCCACCGCATTGACATCCCCAATATCCTGCTCCAACTGCTCCAAATGTTGTTTTCTCTCCTTAATCTCCTGCAAATTAATACCCTGTTGTCGTTGAATTTGCTGCTGCATCTGATGTTGTTGTTGACCTCCGCCGCCGAACACATTATCATCCTCCTGTTGTTCGACCGTCTCCTGAACCTGCCGCATGCCGGCCTTCTCGGTTTTCGCCGCTTTTCGTTGCGTCGCCTGCAGCCGATTCAACACGCCAATGTACTCGTTTTGCAGACGTTCTCGATGAACTTTCAGGTTTCGCTGAAAATAGGAAATGTGTGAGAATTATTGAGAGAGTTCTTACATTTGAATTCGACATCTCCACCAGTTTTTTCATCAAACTATTCGTTTCTTTCGACAAATCTTGTGCTTGTTGAGCCTTCTCGTTGAACAGATTTCTCTGTTTTTCACCGGCATCACTGCTATCCGACAGACGTGATATGAACGAGTCCAATTGTTGTACTGAAAATTTTTTGGCATTTTTTTAAAACCGATTTTTTATGGGTTTTTCAGAAAAAAAATTTCATAAAAAAATTTGCTCGAGCGCGGAGTCGAACCCCCGACCTCTCAATTTTCACAGGCAAATTCCTGGACACATGTGGCAGGTGTGCGGCAGCGATGTTTTGCTGGCAGACGTCAGGCATGTATGTCGCATCGATGCCGCAGCTCTGGACCCGATTCCGGCATTCATGCAGCAGGCCTACGGCAGGGATGCCGGAATTGGTCCAGAACTGCGGCATCGATGCGACATACATGCCTGACGTCTGCCAGCAAAACATCGCTGCCGCACACCTGCCACATGTGTCCAGGAATTTGCCTGTGTTAATTCAAACGCCTAACCTGTTAAACCACCATGTCACATTTTTCTACGTGTGAAAAAAGGAATGACGTGATTTCAAAAAACCAACCTTGCTGATTCAAATTCTGAATATTGACCTGAATTTGGCTGATCGTCTCATTTCCCAAATCTCGATTGAAATCCATTCTCTTCTGCAAATACTCCTCGAACTGAAATAAAACAAATATTTAGTTGAGAATTGAAAATCGATAAAAATGACACAAAAAAAGAGGCTAGGGAGAGGTTTTTGTCTTCTTCTTCTTCGTGCATAGGCGAAATTCGCTCTATTGACAAAAAGTGGAGAAAAGTATAATGGAATGGAAAAATAAACATGTTTAGTGAAAATACACAATTTTGTGTAAACAATAAAAATTCCTAAACAGTCGACCCACCTTTTCATCAAAAACCATTTTTTTTTGTTTTTTGAAAATGAAAGGTTCGAAAAAAACAAGTCACGTTAAATAAATAACAAAAATATTGAAAAGTATAGAAACTTTCACGTTTTTTTCCAAAATTCAAAAAAAAAACCAAAAATATTTACTTTCAAACACACAGAAAAAAAACGGTTAAAAAAAGGAGATTAAATTCCGAAAACTTACAGCGATTTTTTTTTGTTGTTGTTGACCCTAAAACAATACAGTAACCCGATAAATAAAATTGGGGAGAAGAGAGGTTGAGTATCGTTATGAGCTGTAGAAAATAATTGTGGGGCGGTTTTTTTTTGGCAATTTGTTGTCATTCTCCTTCATGACTGACTTGTCGTTCGATCATTGCGGCCATGTCTTCGAACTCGTCTTCGTCGTCGCTGTCTCCGTTCATTTCTTCGTCTTGGTCGTCTTCGTCATCGTCTTGGTCGTCTTCAATTTCTTCTGGTTCATTGTGAACCGCAGCATCGTGACCATGCTGAAGATTGAGAATTCTATCGAAATTTGATTTTTGGACGATTTTTAAAGACTTTGGTTTATTTTCATGGCAAAAATCTTGTGCAAACACCATTTGTGTGTGTCTGGGTACAGTGCACCTCGAAAACATACCTGACCTAAGAGAAGAAAATGTACCGTGACATTTTTTGATCAATAATAATTGGCCAAGCATTGGAGAAAAGGTCACACCTGTTGTTGTTATTTATGATGTTATCAATACTACAATAACAACAGATGTGACCTAATTAGACCTTTTTCACACCTCATAAAATTTGAACTTTGTTTGTGCCGCCTTTGATCCCGACCCCTCAAAAGGGAAAAGGTCACACCTGTTGTTGTTTATGATGATTTTATCTATAGAGCAACAACAACAACACACGCCTGGATTACTGTACAACAGGCTTGGTCGGAGCCTCAAATTTTCAGAAAAGCTAAAACTCACTTTAAAACTAACATGTCCCTTTAACATTTCTCGTTTTCCCGCTTTTTTCTGGTGAAAACAAACTAACCGCATCATCCACATCATATATCTCCTCATCATCACCATTATCACCTGCAATTCTTCCCGCCTTTTTCGACTTTGACAACAATTTCGCATAGGACATCGGAGCCTCGTTGGTCTCATCACCATCCTTCTCTTCATCATCCTAAAAATGTTTCCCTGTTGTTGATTTTCTCTCGTTGACTCACACTTTCCCATTCCTCTTCCGGTGCATGTTTTCGTTTGCGACTTGGAGTGTCTGCCTGATCATCTGCACTATTTTTCGTCAGCTCTCCATCTTGACTATTTTCATTACTTGCCGTTGGACTTCCTTTCTCACTTTCTTCCTCATCGTTATCATCATCGTCGTCATCATCTCCAAGAATCTCATCAACCTTAATATTTTTGAAAATATTTGTAGAAAAAACTATTTGCCTTAAAATTTTTAACTTTTTTTTTTTGATTTACGTTTTTTGTCATAATTTAGAGGACTTCCCAGTTTCATTTCTCCATCGAAAAAATCTCTTTCAGATGAGACCAAAAGAAAAGTGTAGTGTACCTTTAAAATTGTTCCTGTACAGTACTATTCAAAATTTTTGTACTTACATTCTCAAGAGCTTCTTGAACTGTAAATTTTTAAAGAATTCGAACATTTTTTTAATCAAAAAATTACACGTTTTCAGATTTTTTTTTTCCGAAAATTTCAATTTTTATTGAGAAAATCCTCATTTCCCAAATATTTAAAACTTTGGCGTGAAATAAGCCCCGCCCATTTTTGTCTGCGGCATGTAGGGTCACTAACTTTCCAGAAAGAGTAATGCGCCCTTTTTTTGATGTATAGGCTAAAAATTTCTTGGCGTGACCTAGATTTTTTCTAGGCCAGGTAAATTATCTACCAAAAAAAAACCCACCTCATGATTCATATCAGCCAGTGTCGTCTTCCCAATCGTGCTCATATTAGCCAAATCATTAACGAACTTACTTCCCAACGGCTTTCCCGACGGCGGAGTCGATTCTTTGGTCAACTCAAAAAGTTTCTCATCCGCTTTAACCCATTTCTCAACACACGCAAAAATCCATTGAATCGTCACCACATATTTGCCGGCTCTCAGAGCTTGATGAACTTTGCTCGTTCCCCATCTCGCCGCGACGACGTGCGTCGTCTCATCGGTCACCGCGTCGACGATTGTGGCGCCAAATTGAACGCATAGCCGATAGATGTCGGTCTTCTCGACCTTCTCGTTCATCGGCACAATTCCCGACAGCACAATCACACTTCCATCGAGAACCCGTCGCCGTTGATCGTTGAGAATTTGTTTGACATCGATCAACGGCGCGTCGTTTGATCGCATATCGTGCAATTCGTAATACTTGTCATGAATGTTGGTGAGAACTCGTTCGATTTCTTCGAGAACTTGATCTTTTGAATTTTCCGCGTCTTCGACAGCTGTCGATGGTATTGATTGCTCTTTCGACCCGCGCGGCGCGTTGATGTCACCAATCTCTTTGAAAAATCGATATGGTTTGACCTGAATGAGCGCTTCGGAATATTGCCAAACATCGGCACGATCATCAATGATAACGACCAGATTGTCACCGCACGGGAAAAGCGCCTGAAACATTGGAATATTTTAGTTGACTCTACAACCCTCACCTTAAGATTCCTCGTCTTGTGCTGCGCCGAAAACAACTCATCCCTCGACAAAATTCGCTGCCCAAACAGTCTTGCGTCGGGATCCAAAATCTGCGCAATCCGATGCGCATACTGTCGTTGGCCGTACGTCACAATATGCATCTCGTACATTGTCGTCATCTTGTTCAGAAACTCCATGGTGTGCGGTCGCAGTTTTGTTGTGTAGGTGCCGTTGCCGATGGTGTATTTGGTGACGTCGGCATGTTTTGCGGGATCGATGGTGAATGGAAGATTCGAGGTGTGAATGACGGTTTGATCGAGATCGACGAGAAGGACCAGTTTACGATTCGCTAGCAGGTTCGTCTCATCGGCCGATCCGATCTCTTTGGCCAGCTGGAAATCAGTTTTACTTATAGGTTTATTTACAAGAAAAATAATTTTAAAAAACCAAAACTGATTTGTGTGAAAAAATATGTCGAGAAACCTTGAAAAAAGAATTTCTCGACATTTTTCCACATATTTTCACACACAAATTAGGTGAAAAAAAGGGTGAAAAGAATAAAAAATAAATTAAAGACTACCGTACCATTCGATGATGAGTAGAAGGGCGAAAAGAAACGAGAGAAAAAGAACTAGACAAGAAAGAAAGAAAACTAAGCAGAAGATGAATAATGAAAGAATGAATGGACACAGGGAGGCACACAGACACACAGTCGACTCCGCCCCCTTTTTACAAGCGGCGTGGGTTGTAAAAAGGGGCGGGGTCAACAGCCAATGTGTCTCCCTGTGCGCATTCATTCATTTATTCATTCACTCACTTTTTGTTCAGTTTTCTTTCTTTCTTGTCTCCTTCGTTTTTTCTTCTCGATTTTTTTTTATTTTGTCCTTGCCCTCATAACCTAATGGTTAGGTTGTTTTCTCTTCTTCATTCAGAGTGACTAAATTATTAGTGAAATTTTGGTTATCTCTTAGGCTAGGTATGGTTCAGAATACTGTAATTTTCGGATTTTTTTAACTGAAACCTTAAAGAAACCCCAACTTTTTTTTGTAAAGATTTTCCCTTTGGAACATTCTGATTTTTCTTAAAGTTAGCGTGACCCCCGCACTAAAACGAGGGGTGTTTTTGAATTTGAATGAAAAAAAAACAGTTTCGCTAGAGCGAAATTGTAGCTCCCTTATTTCTGTATTAAAAATTCCAATTTTTTCGATTTTTTCTGACTGTCACAGAAAACATAGTTTCGCTAGAGCGCAAGTGCATTGAAAAAATTACCGAATCCGAAATAATCAATTCAGGAACATGATGAATCATTGAAACATTCGCAGTCGTTTGTTCCTTTCGCTGTCCAACTCGACCACCTTTCCTGAAAACAAACAAAACTATTTCGACGTTTTTTTCACTTTTCCCTACTCTCTCAAATCTCTGCCACACGTCGCGCACATATCCTTGATAACAATCGCATGTGTACAATCCTCAATTGACGCGATTTTCTGGCCAAGTTCAAGAACAGCTCCGCGTTGAACACTTCTCACATAGTTGACAACACCTTCAACGGGTGCGCGAATCTTTTCAACACTTCCATCCGGTTTTTTGTATTCCATGAGAACGGCGTCTTTCAGGACAAACGATCCTTCCGACGCTTTTTTCGCCGCCGCTTTACATCCCTCGATTGTCTCGTCGAAACACACTTCCATTTTATGGAAACTTCGACAATTTCTTCTTGCTTTCTGTCTGTCCAGAATAATAAATATGTCAATAATAAAATCCTGAAAATCAGATAAAATTAACGGCTCGAAAAACCATTCAATCCACGCTTGTTTTTTTCCGTATCAACATATATTTATTACACGAATTGAGAAAACCAAAACTATTAAAAAAGGGATGGGTAGAAGAATCAATACCGGATAACATGAAACTTAATAAATAAACAAAAAACAATGGGTACAACTATTCGAAGAAAAACAAAAAAATTATTCTAACGAAATTTGATCAAATATTCACAGATTAAACGTAATTTTCGTGTTTTTCAGTTTCATACCAGCACTTTCTTCGGCTCCAAATTCCGAGCTTGTTCGTGATTTTTTAGAGGACTTCTAAATAGGAAAAACTTAAGGTTGGTTTTGAGGGAAAAAGTCAAACCTTTTTCTCATCACCACTGCTCCCATTAGCACTTTCCAAGTCAGCTCCAGGTTTTCTCGTCAAACGATCAGCCAGGCGATCTTTTTTCTCGGAACTTTTCTGAAAAAAATCGACATTTTTCATATTTTTTTTGCCTTGAGTTTGAAAAATCCCAAAACCCACCTCTTTCTTCTCCTCCTCTACCTTCTTGACTTCTTTTTCTTTTGACGACAATCCCTTTTTGGCACTTGTCAACATAAATGAAACTGGTTTTCTAGAAGGATCCGACAGTCTATCTCGCTTTTCCTCTTTCTCATTATCTCGTTCTTTCTTCTTCCTTCTCTCATCATCCTCACTTTCCTCCTCCTCTCGCTTCTTTTTCTCCGAATCATCTCTATGTCGTTCTTTCCTTCTTTTACGATCCTCCTCACTTTCATCTCGTTTTCGTCTATCACTTCTCTTTCTTTTCTCATCATCCTCGTCGCGATGCTTCTTTTTCTCATCACTTCCTCGGCTTTTTTCCTTTTCTTTCTTTTCATCCTTTTTCTTTTCTTCGCTTCTCTTTTTTCTTTCTTCTCTTTCTTCACTCTTCCTTTTCTTCTCCTCACTTCTTCGCACTTTGTGTCGAGGAACCTGAATTTCTTCAGAGTTTTCATAATTTTTTTGAAAAAATTAACTTACATCACTATCCTCTTCAACTGCATCCTCCTTTCTCTCCCGTTTTCGTTTTCTTCTATCTTTTTCCTTTTCATCATCCTCCTCTTTTTCATCCTTTTCTTTCTCTTTCTTCGACTTTTTCTCTTTATGTTTCTTATGCTTCTTTTTCTCCTCTCCATCCGCATCTTCATCATCCTTTCTTTTACTTTTCTTATTTTTCTTGTGTTTCTTATGCTTCTTATCTTTCTTCTTCGACGAGCTGCGTTCTTCCCGATCTTTTTCAACCGAATCTTCCTTCTCATTCTCTTTCACAACACTTCTCGAGTCGCTATCTGAGTTCGCCTGAGACGACTGAGACTCTCTGAAATAAAAAAAAACACGGTAAATTTTAGCCGCCGAAAATTACAAAATACTCACGTTTCTTCAACTCTCTTCGGTGATGAAACCTCCATTTTCTCTTCAATCGGTTCATCCTTGACCTCAGGTTCACTAGTCTCAGTCTCCACTTCGGTTGTCTTTTTGTGATCATCTTCATTTTTCTCGCTGATAACATCAGAAGCTGTAGTTTTCTGAAAATTATAATTGTAAGTTTCTCGCATACTTGGGATAATTGCGGACAGGTTAAACCCCCCTAGTAGGTCCAGCCTCTATCAAAAAAAAAAGAAGATAAAGAAAAAACTATCAAAGTGAACGAGACAAGAAAAAAAGAAAAAGACGAGAATGAATGAATGATTGATTGAGCACAGAGAGGCACACATTGGCTGTCGACTCCGCCCCTTTTTGCATACACGCGGCGTGGGTTGTAAAAAGGGGCGGAGTCGACGGTATGTGTCTATACCTCGCGATTCTCATTCATTCATTCATTCATTCTTCTCTTTTTTCTCAGTTTCTTATATTGTTGTCTTTCGTTTTTGTCGCGTTCGTTCTGACTCTCTTTTTTCTTCTTGCTCCCCTCTCCCATTAGTCAAAAGTTACCCCCATGTGGTCATTTGACCAGGCTATCTCAAGTATGAGGACTGGACGATAAAAATCAGCCAAAAACTTGGATTTTTTTGTTTTCAAAATGACTTTTGTTATTTTTTACTCCAAAACAAAATTGAAAAAATTTGTGCTATCTGAATTACTGTATTTGTCAGTACTTTTTGACTATAACCCACCAAATCGAGTATGCTCTTTCGTTTCCACTTACTTTTGTCATGAAAAAACAAAATTTTTTTTTTTAATTTTTTACTTTGAAAAACCATGTTGTGCTCAAAAAGCCCAGTATTTTCCAATACTTTTTTTTCTGTGGAAAATCACAGAGAACATTTTGAAAATAAAAATGTCTCCTTTTTTTGCCAGGTATTTAAATTTAGGTCTCATTTTATAAAATCAGAATAATTTTCAAAATACCAACCTCTTCCAAATCTTCTTCCTCCTCTTCTTCAAACTGCTCCTGCTTCTCTTCTTCATTATCATCAGTTTCTTGAGCAGTCTCCTCTTGGGCCGACGATTCACCAGGCTTCTCTTCATCATCCCCACCATCATCCAATCCAACATTCGAAGTGTCCACTTTCATTTTTTCGTATTCAGCCAACGCACCATCTATAGCAGCCTCATCATCCTCCTCTTTCTTCTCCTTCTTCGAATCTTCCACCTCAACCACCACCTCATCCTCCTCTTTTCTTCTCGACGATGAAGCTCTCTTCCCTTCTCGATCCTCTCGCGATTTTCTAGAACTTCTCACTTTCATATCTTTACTGCGTGAACTCTTGTCGCTTCGTCGACCGCTTCGCTTTCTACTATCTTTTCGCGACTCCTTGTGTCGTCGTTCGTCTTCTTCCGAATTATCCGAATCATCACTATCACTTGTCGATGATTTTCGACTTCTTCGGTCTCTCTCGCGCTCTCTTCGTTTCGCACGCTCTTTCTCCTTTTCGCGTTCTCTTTCGCGATTACGATCTCGTTCACGTTCTCGATCCCGATCCCGATGATGATCTCGTCGCGAATCGTGCCGACTGTCTTTATTTCTCAAAAACGCATCCCAATCAATTCCAGGTCGCGAAGACGAGGAGGACGGTTGGAACCCAGCATGCGAGTACATTGGAATTTGACTTGTCATACTGAAAAATTAATTTTTGTTTTTAAAATAAATCTATTTTTTCGAAAAACATACGCATAGCCCATCATATGAGCTGGTTGTGCCATCATTCCCGGTATTCCAGGCTGCATTTGACTGTAGGTTGGCATCTGCAAACCAGGCACACCTATCGAATCGGCGATTGTTGGTCGAAGCGATGGAGGCGGAAGACTTGTGTCCAACGGTATGTTGATGGTTTGCGACACTTGCGGTGTTGCGGCAGGTTGCGCAACTCCCGGTGGCGCAAGTGCCGCTTCCGATTGCGATGCGACAACAGGGACGGCGGCAACGGGAACAGCCGCAGCCGGAACAGCGACAACCGGAACAATCGCGGCTGGCGACATCTGAGCCGTCTGTTTTGGCTGTAACCCAATTCGAATTCGAATCTGTTCTTGTTGTTGCGGTGCCGCGGACGCAGAAGATACAAGCGTCGGCGTTTCGATCACATTATGTCCACCGTTTTTCAACAACCATTGTTCGACCGTATCACGTAAACTCTTGTTTCGAACAATCGCTTCGAGATTCAACTCTTTATTGTCGCAATCTAAACTCGGACATTCGGCCACTTCGGATTCCAGCAATTTTTGATTAATACATTCGCTGCAGAACGAGCTTCCACAACAAGAGGTAATTACTGCTTCCTGAAACGATGAATTTTTGAAGTTTTTGGGTAAAGTTAAGTTACCTTTATAAGATGAGAACATAGCGGGCAGAGAAGTGAAGACGGTGGTTTTTCATACGCTGGTGAGCCGGATCCATCTTCTGTCTGAAAATAGTTATTTTTTCTAAAGATTTCGAAAATTTCAAGAGTTAGCTTTTACAAACACAACTTCTGGAATAACAAAAAACCTGAAAAAAACTAAAACTCGCTAGGTCTCGAAAAACAAATTATACCTTTCTAGTTTGCGCTTGTCGCGCTAGATAATGCATTTTATGTATAACATATTTTCCACTCGGATGTAGCATTGCAGCCGGATCATCTGGCGTCGTCTCTATCAATTCCTGCGATGGTATTCCAGTTGTTCGTTTCGTACTTTGCTGAAATTGCCCCCTGTTGTCCAAATGGTCAAACTTACACCTTGGGTCAGCCGGTAAAGGGTAAGAAGAACAATAACAAATAGAAACAATTATTCAGTTTTGATTTTAGGTTTATCTGTATAGCATCGACAAGAAACATCGATTTTCACAAAACAATTCAACGATTTAAAATGCTCATTCGTCAACGTGTTTTCGTGCGAAAACACGTGTAACGTATTGCAAATCAACCGTTTATAAAGTATTATTATAACAAATAAATCAAACCGCAGTTCAAAAAAGCTGTTTACCATTGGACAGTTCTTGTACCAATGACCGGGTTGATAACATCGATTGCACGTATACGTTGGCGGTGGTGGTCCAGACATAATTCCTCCAGTCTTTTTTCGAAAACTATAAGAATGAAGATATATTTTTTAATTTTGACAAGGTTTACTCACTTTGATGGATCGTAAGCTCTTGTGGACACATCTTTGATATGATTCAACCTCTCATTTTCATCCATTTTCTCGTAATCGGCCTATAAAAAAGATTTTTTGAAAAAATACAGGATTTTCGACTTTTACATTGGTCGCCAGTTTGCACATTTTTCGCGCAACGCATAGAAAAGGCAACTTTCAACTCACCGAAGACATTTGAGCTGCAAAATCTGACGGCGACGCAGTTGCATCTTGCGTTATCATGCCGCTATTCACACCACTTCTGAAACAAAAAACATTGCTCTGAGAACTTGGGAGAAAAAGGTTAAACTCACTGTACTTTCTGAACTTTCGCTGCTTCAACTCTGGGAACTCTTTGGAGAATAATTGAAGAGTTCCTCGGCACCATTTCATCATCACTATACTTCTTTTCGGTGTATGCATTCTGAAAATTGTCATTTTGTGAAGGGTTTTACTATATTGTTACTAACCTGTAGTAGAAGATTGAACATATCAATCCGAATACCTTCTTTCGCACATATTTCTCTGACCAGATCTTCTGCTCTAATACTCAATCCATCCAACTGCAATGTCTTGTAATCGATTGTTGATCGAAACTTGTAATGAATCGACATTTAACCAACCAAATTGAAGAATCTGAAAGAATACTAACGTATTTTCTAGAAACAACACCTAAAATTTGCATCACGAGGGCGAAACAAAACAACAAACAATCAAAAAAATTCGAAACAATAATGCCGCGTCATTGATTGGTTGCACACACCGTCACGCACAACTACACACATGGCAATGGCGGCAAGCCACGAATTTTCAAATTCTACAGTATCCCACATGTTGTGAGCTTAGGGAAAGGAAGGAAAAAAAAGCGTTGTAAACAAAACAAATTCAAAGTAATTAGTCGTCACATCTGTTTGAAATTTATTTTCGAGGCGCGTTTTTTTTCGTTCAAGTTTCAAACCTACGCGTTCTGTGCAAACATTGTCAAATCTCGAGGATTTTTGTTCTCATAAAAAATTCTTTTTTTTATCTATCGATCTCTGTTCCATTTTTTGTTGCAGATACACAACATTTGATGGGAATATTTCGAATCATTCGAAATCGACCGCCCAGTGTATTGACACTAACGGTAACGATTTTGAGTGGTAAGTTAGGTGACATTTTTCGAGAATAACTTGTTTTTTTGTTGCAGAGCGAGGAGAACCTCCAAAATTCGTTGGATTCGGGAAAAGTGGCGCGAAAAGAAGGCGAAGTAGGTTTTAGGGTACCAAAAAACGGAGCAAATTAGCTGAAATTTTCAAAAATTACAGAAAATCATAGTTTTTTTTTAAATTGAAAATTACCGTAAAAATTCATACCTTTCAAGAAAGACAGTTTTTCATTTTTTTCAAAGTGAAATTTGGCTCTTCGGAAAATTTGCGGCTCCGACCAAGCCTGTTGTACAGTAATCCAGGCGACACAAAGAAAGTTCAAATTTCATGAGGTGTGAAAAAATGTGTTTAATACCTCTATTAGGTCACCATATGTTGTTGTTGTTGTTGTTGTTGTCGATAACATCATCATAAACAACAACAGGTGTGACCTTTTCCCTTTTGAAGGGTCGGGATCAAAGGCGGCACAAACAAAGTTCAAATTTTATGAGGTGTGAAAAGGACTAATTAGGTCACATCTGTTGTTATTGTAGTATTGATAACATCATAAATAATAACAACAGGTGTGACCTTTTCTCCTATGCTTGACCAAAAAATGTCACATAAGGACAAAAACGAAAAAATAGAGAAAATCATATTTTTCTAGAAAATGTCACAGTACTTTTTCTCCTCTCAGGCCAGGTATGGCCGGAGAGAAAACTTCTAAAAATCAGGATTTTAGGTGTATTTTTGGAGAAATTTAAATTTTCAAGCCAATTTTTTAAAAATTTCCATGTTTCGTTTCAAAAATAGTTCAAGATTCGCTGAGAAAAAGTCTAGTGGCTACATGTGTGCTCTAGCGAACAGTGTGGTTCCATTAATTTTTTCTAATTGTAAATGTTCTTCTCAAAACGGTCTGCAAAAGTGCGCCACGGTGTTTACGAAAAATATTTGGAAAAAATTAATGGAACCACACTGTTTGCTAGAGCGCACATAACCCGGACTGTCTCGTTTGTAATTTTCTGAAAACAAGAAAGTGTGAATTTTTGCGTCTTTTGTAGTGCCAATTAAATTTCAACGCCAAAAAAGGTGCACTAAAAACGAAATTTTGCAGCGCGACACAAAAAAATCGAATTCAAAGAATCATCGCTGAACGTCTATATCGAAATGGAGAAACAAAACGTGGGCGAATTTGTTTGGGATCAACAATGCACACGAATCGATGCACTGATAGCTCCGATCGTTGAACTGGATCGAACAACAACTCCAGAAATACCTGTAGAAATTGACATTATTTGAGAACACATTTTTATAATAAATATTTTTCGTTCATTCAGTCTTCTCACGTGACCTCTTATTTTTTCTCAAATAATCCACGTCATCAAATTTGGCCTAATTCTCTGTGTGTTTTTCTGAAACAACTCAAACAAGTGTCATTTATTGAAACACGTATTTTTGGAAAATCACCATTTTTTCTAAAAATCATCAACATCTTCAAGAGATCAAAAAATATAACACAGTGTAGGGATCAATAATCATCATGTCACTATCATCAAGAAACTCGTCAGCAAATGATAATCCGGCCAGAAAACGACCAAACAGTGAGGGTAGATTGACTAGAGTCTAGTTTATCGAGAAAATTTCAGCTGGTTTATCGGCTTGCGAATCGTCCAGAGGTCTTTCGAAAAAGGGATTTCTTTCCAAAATGGGGAGTGTTTCATCGGGTCAGCTCTCACTGAAAGGACTATCGACGAGAAAGAATAATAGTATACGTTAGTCGAGACTCTACGTCAAACACCTAACTGCTTGACCTTGTAGGAAAACGTCTGCGCGGGAAACAGCCAAGATCCGAACAGCCACGATCCGAAAACCCAGAAAACAGTATGAACAATGATCCGGCGAAAGAGGCGCCAGCAAAAGAAGCGCCAGCAAAAAACGACAAACGAAAGGGTCCGCTCAAAATCGATTCATTTTTCGACAACGATAATTTGAAATATCAAGTGTTGAGATTGATCCGAAATCCCGGACCAAATGCAGAATACATTGTGCGGGAAGGCGAGGCGGAAAAGTTGTTGAGATTGAGCCCAAAAGGAAAGGGAAAATTGAAATATGCGGCACAGATTATCAAAAAACAATTGGAATCCAATGTTGGGAATGAGAAGGCTTTCATGTTGGAAGTTATTGAAGTTGGATGTAATTTGAAGTATGATGTGAGTTTCGATCGGTACCACTCACAAAAGCCGCGACGCACAAATTTGAGTGCGTCGACAATTTTTCTTTCCCCCCCCCCCCTCTCTCTTTGTGCGGCGGGGCGCATTTTATCGATTAGCAAACTACACAAGTTGTAAACATATGGCATTCCCAAAAATGGGAGCATCTTTTGTTATGTAGGATAATCAATCAATAACAAAAGATGCTCCCATTTTTGGGAATGCCATATGTTTACAACTTGTATAGTTTGCTAATCGATAAAATGCGCATCGCCGCACAAAAAAGAGGGGAAAAGAAAATTGTCGCATTGTGCGTCGCGGCTTTGCGTCGCGTGTGTTATCATCAGAGCATACCCGATCTAGAAATGAGAAACAGCGAAAAAATGACTGAAAATTGCGAAAATTTGAGTGAAAATTATAGTTTTTGTGTGAAAAAACACAGAAAATAAGTGAAAACGTGCCAAATTACAGTACCTGATTACATCGGCCTACGGTATACAACTCTACGAAGTTTACCGCTCTTTGGACAGACAATTTACTCGCGACTGTGTGATGAACATCGCCTATCAAACTCTCGAAAGCATCAAAGCCCTTCACACAGCCGGTTTCATCAACCGCAACATTAAACCGTCCACCTTCTCTATCGGCTGCAACACCAAAGA
This sequence comes from Caenorhabditis sp. 8 KK-2011, assembly GCA_963572245.1. Classification (NCBI taxonomy): domain Eukaryota; kingdom Metazoa; phylum Nematoda; class Chromadorea; order Rhabditida; family Rhabditidae; genus Caenorhabditis; species Caenorhabditis sp. 8 KK-2011. The sequence goes on along the minus strand of OY751546.1, from coordinate 882,088 downwards.
CGCACAAATCTGCATGACCGACTTTCGCATCACTCGCCGTCACTTTGACGACGCCGGCAAACCGCGAGCCGCACGACAACACGTCAATTACATTGGCACGTGTCGTTTTGCGAGTATGGCGGCGATGCGCGAACAGGATCAGTCGCGACGCGACGACATCGAATCGTGGTTGTACATGATTTACGATTTGTACGATGGCGGGCAGGGATTGTCGTGGAAGGGGAAGAGTGGGAGTTCGATGAAGAAGGAGGTTTTGGCGGCAAAGGAGAGGTTTTGGGCGCACGCCGAACCGACGGTTTATACCAATGTGCCGGAGGCTTTTAAGAAAATTGTTGACATCATTTTTGCAATGGTTTATGAAACCGCACCCGATTATATGTTAGTTACAATTTGAACTATCGAATTTTCGGCTACGCGACATTTCGAAATCGCGACATTTCGAAACCGCGGCATTTCGAAATCGCGCCATTTCGAAACCGCGACATTTCAAAATCGCGACCTTTCGAAACCGCGACATTTCGAAACCGCGACATTTCTAAACCGCGTCATTTCGAAATCGCGACATTTCGAAACCGCGTCATTTCGAAATCGCGACCTTTCGAAACCGCGACATTTCGAAACCGCGTCATTTCGAAACCGCATGAAATTTTTGCTAAAAAGTTTTTTTCGTTGTGTTTTGTTTTCAATGAACGTATGTACCGACATCTCGCGGGTTTAGCGATATATTTTCTTTCCTTTTTTTTGCTCACAGAAAAAAAAAACAAATTTTAATGTGAGCAATAAATAAATGAAAAAGAGTATCGCTAAACCCGCGAGATGTCGGTACATACGTTTGTTGAACAAAACTAACGTTTTTTTTGAGAAAATTGTGGAATTTTTAAAAAATTTCATGTCGTTTTTCAGGAAAATATTCGACCAACTCGACGAAATTTGCTCGGCCAACCGTCTAGATCGAACAATTTGCGACTGGACGGGCAAATTCAACACGCACGCGTCGTCGCAAAACGCGATCGAAGACGCCGCGAATCGAACCAACGACAACATTTGTTCGGGCGTCGACGATTTCGAATTGGCGCCGCTGAAAAAGGCGCCAGCCGTGCGACCGCCGCGAAAAATGATGAACGCCAACGACACTATTCGAAACGGCAAATTTGTGTGGAAAGTTGTCAATGTTTTGGGATCGGGTGGATTTGGTGATGTCTATCGTGTCTATAACGAGATGGACAGAAAGAAAAAGGTGATTTTTTCCCATTCCCAGCGAAAAAAAAACACAAAATTCCTCTAGAATTACGCATTAAAAACCGAAAGTGAAGATGGAAAAAAAGTGATGCTTCGCCTCAAAGTCGAAATGCAAGTAATGATGGCGATTCAAGAGGATCGACGAAATTTGCCGAAAAAGCCGACAGATTCTGTCAACCGACATTTTGTCGAATTTGTCGATCGCGGCAAAGCCGATGAGCTTAAATGCAAATTCATTGTGATGAGCATTGTTGGTCCATCATTGGATGATGTTCGCAAAAAGTATCGCGTCGACTTGAGCGCGAAATCTACACCGTTTAACATTGCGTGTCAAACATTGGAGGCGGTTCGCGATATTCATACAATCGGTTTCCTTCATCGCGATATTAAACCGGCCAACTTTGCCGTCGGCATTGACAAAGAAGAATCGCTGATCTACATGCTCGACTTTGGTATTTGTCGAATGTTCATCGATCCCAAGACCAAGGTATTGCGAGCTCCGCGAAAAAAGGTGAAATTTCTCGGCACTTTGCGTTTCGCCTCGCGAGCCTGCATGAAATGCGTCGATCAGGGACGCAAAGACGATTTGGAATGTTGGCTATACATGATTTTCGATTTAATGGATCCCGAAGACGGTATTCCGTGGAAAAGCATTTGTGATCGCGACAAAATTATCGCCGCCAAAATGGCATTTTTTCAACTTAAGTGTGAGTTGATTTTTCGCTCAAAAAAAAGCTCACACATTGTGAGTTTTTTTCAGTGAGCACTGTCTATGAAAATATAACTCGTCAAATGAAAACACTTGTCAAATACATTGACTCACTCGAATATCAATCGCTACCCGACTACGCCTATATCGATTCACGTCTTCAACTCATCGCCGAACATGTCGGACATCCTCTAACAACCAAAAAGAAACCAGAATGGTGCGGGAAGTTGAGAAAAGAGGACCTGGAACGAATCAAACGATTGGAAGAGCATAGCGCATCGCATAGTAATAAGACGAGCGGTACTAATGATTCGGATTGATTTGACTACTTGATCGACACAAAATGTGTCATTACTTGGTTTGAAATTGAATGAAATTGTTGTTTTTTACTTTGAAAAATCTTTTAGGACGAAAAAAATGAAAATAAATTTTATGTGTGTGGTTTTGCGTCATTTCGTTTGTTTGGAAGACGCACAAATGCACAAACCAAAAAAGTTTGAGGTCTAAATAGTTTTGGAAAAACAAATAAAAATATAGATGGCCTAGAATAAATAACAGTCGGCAGCTAGGCCACGTTGAATTTTTATACTATTTTTAATTGTCTAAATTTGAAAAACACCTACAGTCTTCCCATCTCTCCAAATCTTCCCATATTGCTAGACGAGTGTCAATCAATCACACCCTAACCAACCATAAAACTTGGCACATTTACAACTTTTAAAAGGTGTGAAAGTATGGCACACCGAAAAAGGGACTGTTATAGATAGGTCATATAAACTGAAACATGTCAATCAATCACACTTCAAAGTCGGTGGAAATATGATTTGACACCCAACTCACACGTCGATTCGAATCGAGCTGTGAACCGGAACGATACTTGAGATAGGGAAAATGTGTGAAATTTGGCGAATTTTGGATCGACCGGGAAAATTAGAAACATCTTTTCATTTTTCGCTGTCAAAAATATCAAAAACAATATTTTTGTCAATGTGAATGTAGAGAAAAACTTGACGGAAAGGAAAAATTTACCTGAAAATGTGAATTTTTGAAGTTTTGTCAAGGTACTTTCCCACCTCTTGTGACAGGAATGTCAGCGGGGCTAGCAAAAGTATGGTCAAAAAGTTGCGGGGCAGATTCTTGGCCACAATCTCACTTTTGGACAAATACCAGAAAAAAGTTGAGAGCAAGATCGATAAAAACTAAAAATATATTGAAAATTGGAAATGACAGGATTTCAAAATCCACATATTTGTCAGAAAAAAGGTCACGAAACTTATTTTGAAAAATGTCATCTTTTTTTGAAATTTTTTTTTGGGCTTAAAAACTTACCTGCGAGGAACATGAGAACCCTACCTCTACAAAAACCGTGGAAAATCCTCATTTTCAAAATGTCCTCTGCGAAATTTTACACAGAAAAGTTTGAAATATTTCGCATTGTCCGAAAAAATTCAAAATGTCAATTTTGCAAACGTCCATATTTCTCCAAAATTTTGACGTTTTCCCGTTTTTCCTTCTAATTTTAGTATCCTCGTGCCTTAGATATATAGTATGTTTTTCCCATATTGCTCAATCTTCCCATTTTTCTTCCCATATTGCTAGACGAGTGTCAATCAATAACACCCTAAAAAACCACAAACGTTGGCACATTTACAACGTTCAAAAGGTGTCAAAGTATGGCACCGAAAAGTGGGCGGGGCATAGGGGTGAAAAAGTGGGCGGGGCATACAGTGCCGGATGGGATATATAAGAAGACGTCAGCAATGTATTTTATCATTCGATCAGAGCTACGCTTTGTTTTAGTTTCTACTGTAACTTAACTTCTTATTTTCAGATAATAATGTCAATTCACTACAAATTTCGATCATCAATCGAGCGGAAGACACTTCAACTGGACGCTTTGTCAATTCGAGCCGATGATTTGGTCACAAGAATTTGCAAATTCGAAAAAATCCGAGAAGACTTGTTCACCCTGTTGTTGTCCAACGAGTACACTGCTGAGAAGTATATCGACGACATGCCAATCGCCAGAAATTCTTCAATCATTGTTCAACGAGCACCACGTGACAATTCAGTTAAAGTGCAAAAAGTACAGTAAGTTCATTTTATCTTGACTTAGGCTTATAGACTATTTCAATTATATTTTTTCTTGCAGAAATGGTGTAAATAGCGGGATGATCAGCGACGAATCAACTTCATCTCTATCACCATCTCAAAGTCCACCAATCGATTTCGAAAATATGGATGAAGATGAGCGATTGACCTACATTAAGGAGATTTCAACAAAAGCCTACGATCCATCAAAGTAAGTTTTTTCCTCAATTTTAGGAATAAATGCATTATTCTCATTTTTTTCAGCTATAAAAAAATCACCAAAACCTCCAAGACATCCCTCCCACCATTGACCTACATTTGCAATCGATGCTATCAACCAGGACATTGGATCAAAGACTGTCCGTTGGCTCATACCAAGCGAACAACCGGTATTCCAATGGCCGAGCTCATCGAGACAACAGCCGATGATCCGCAAGCAATGTTGCATTCAAGCGGGAAGTTTGTTGTTCGTAAGATGCATCAAATTGCCAGACAAACGAAGACGAAGAAGAGCGAAGATGGTTCATCATCTCCAGGATCTGACATTCAACCACCTTCATGTCTCATCTGTCCATTGTGTGATAATTTGATCAAGGTAAGCGCAATTTCTCAAAAAATTGAAGAAAAATCATAGCTTTTGAAAGAAAAAATCAAAAACAGTACCCATTTAAAGGAACACAACGTTTTTGTCATTGAAAAATTTACTTGTAGCACAACCTGCGTATCTAACTCTTTAGAACATTCTTTTCAAATTAATATTGAGTTAGATACACAGGTTGTGACAAAAACGTTGTGCACCTTTAAATGAGTACTGTTTTTGTTTTTTCTTGATTTTAGACTCCAAATCTCTCAACTTTTCTATTCTATATTTTTACAGGAAGCCGTCATCACCTCATGTTGTGGAAATTCCTACTGCGATGCGTGTATCAACGAAAAACTATTGCAAATCGATCAAGATGATATAAAATGCCCAGGAACTGGTTGTCAAAACAAATCGCTTACCCTAAAATCAGTTGTGCCCAACAAAAACATCCGGCAAAATGTGGAACAATGGCTGATGGGTGAATCAATAATCGACGACGTGCCAACAAAAAAGCCCGAACTTATTCGTATAGCGATTCAACCATCACCACCATCACAACCGGAACAAGTTGTCACACCGCCTGCAATTTCTCCAGTTCCTGTTCAATTTGATCCAACTCAACCGCCACCATCGTTTGGTAATTATCAACAAAATCAACAAATCGCAACTGTCTACAATCAAGTTCCGCTCATGGCTATTCAACCAATCTACTACTCTCAATATCAACAAATCCTGCCACAACAATTCAATTGGGACGAATATTTGAGAAATAAGTCTCGATCTTCTGCATCATCATCATCTTCTTCTTCTTCAACAACATCGCGCCATCGAGATCATCACGATAGAAGAGATCGCAAAAGAAGAGACGAAGAGAGACAGAGACATAGCTATAAAAGTTCGAGAAGTTCGAGAAGCAGTCATCACAAATCATCACGAGATGAACCATATAGAAGAAGAGAGTACAGACATAAGGTATGTTACTTTTAACTCTATTTTCATTCAAATTTTCTATTTTCTTGCTTTTCAGAGATCAGAGCGACGAAGTGACTATGCGGAAAGTGAAGAAGAACGCCGAATGGATGCATACTAATATAATTGTGATAATATTACTAACTTAATTTATAATATTTTACTAATTTTCATCATTTTGCCGATCTTATTTTTACTTAACTTATTATGTATTTGATTATTGTACTTTTTTTTGCGTTCAATAAATGTATAAAAACTAAAAATCCTTGTTTTTTTTTCCTTTTTTGATTCTAAAATTTAGGAAATCACAAGTGTTTTCACAATTTTGAAGCTCAATTTTCCAAGAAAAATTCCAAACCTTGTCAAAACTCGAACAATTTCCAGCCAACTTCGAAATGAGATCGATCGACTTTCTGAAAACAATGTTTTTTGAAATTTTCAGGTTTTATCAACATTTTACTCGAAAATTGAATATGTTTTTTTTTATTGAAGGGACATGGCTTGAGATTAATTTTCTTTTTTTTTTTTGAAATCAAGTTTTTTCTGAAAAACTACAAAAAATGTCAGCCTTTTTTCATAAATAGCACAAATATTTTTCCCATATTTTTCATGCTCCAATTTTTCTTCTTGTTCTCATGATTACTGTAATTTTAAATTATCTTTGTTGCCTAGTCAAACTATGATTTCCTGCATCTCGGTCCCTGTAAAAAAACAGTCCCATATCCTTTTTTTCACTGTCACTCTCTTTTATCATCAATAAAGACGCCGCGTGGGTGAGGCACGTTGAGGATGGCGTCCAAAATCAACACCTCTCTTCCTATCCTCATTTCTCATTATTCTTGTTTTGTTCATATCGTTTGTATTCTTTTTCTTCTCTGCGTCTCTCTTCCTTTTTCACTTTGCTCAGAACAAGGGGTGGTGTTGTGGATCAATGTCTCTGGTTGTCTGGTTTTCCCTGTACCTCACTTTTATCAAAAAAGACGCTAAAAATCGAGGACGGCGTCCAAAATCAACACCTCTCTTTCTATCCTCATTCCTCATTATTCTTGTTTTTTTGTTTATATCTTCTTTTCTCTGCGTCTCTCTTCCTTTTTCACTTTGCTCAAAAAAGGATGGTGTTGTGGATCGATATGTCTGGCTATCTTGGTCTCTGTTTTCTCTATCCCTCACTTTTATCAAAAAAGACGCTAAAAATCGAGGACGGAAATCAGTACCTCTCTCTTCCTATCTTCATTCCTCATTATTCTTGTTTTTTGTTTATATCGTTTTTATAAGTATCTTCTCTTCTCTGCGTCTCTCTTCCTTTCTCGCAGAAAAAGGGGTGGGCTCGTCTATCAATATGTTCATTTAACATTCTTTCTTTTGTTGTTGTATCTATCATTTTTAGTCCAACACTAACTTTTTTGTGTTTCAGGTGAATATAATTTCACTTTCGAGCAACGGGTCAGCTCTGCCACACTTGCCTACGACATGAAGGACGGATTGGGCAAGATGACATTAATGGCATCAAGAAAGAGGAACCCATGACTTGGTGAGTTCTTTATTTGCTCTAGGCCCCTAAATAATTTAGTTGTTCTCAGGTTCAATTGGTTATTGTCAATCAATTGATATCCGGTCCAACCAGACTTCCGGGGCCAGTTTTCAATGAATGCACCTGGTATTAAATTCAAAATACCTTCTCAGCAGTGTTGTCACATTACCCAATGTGGCAACACTTCGGTGTCAATAGTTGTCTCATAACTATTGGCACACCCACTTTTCTGACCGACTCACAGAACTCAATGAAACCCAGACTTGGTTGCGCACCGGAGTTGGCAACGGAGTCTTGGCTTCATTGGGGTCATCTTGTCTTTTGCTGGTGGCCGCCGGGGAGAAGATGACACTGTCAGGAGGAAAGAGAGTGGTCAAAATTAACCCTTCTTTTTGTGAATAGTCAAAAAATTCCAAAATATTTTGCATTCATTGAAAAGTGGTCTAGGTTGTTTGGGGGTCAGATCCGATGTGTGAAGCAGAGATGACACCATGAATCTGGCAGGTTGGTTTGAAACAGGGATAAATTTAGGCGAAAAATTTGGTGCACAACGTTTTCGAAAAAAACCTAGAAATTTCGATTTGACTTCGGTCAGACTTTTTTCTGCGTCTCTCTTCTCTCTTCCCGAGTCTGTCAAAAAAGACGTCACTTTAGTCAGAAAAAGGGATGGTCTCGTCGATCAATCAATTTATTCATTTATTCACTCTTCTTTCTCTGCGTCTCATTCCCTCTCAACTCCACACATGAAACTTTTGTGTTTCAGGTCAACAAAATATTCGTTTTTCGAGCAAAGGGTCAGCTCTGCTACACTTGCCTACAACATAAAGGACGGATTGGGCCAAATAACATCAAGAAAGAGGAACCCATGACTTGGTGAGTTCTTTATTTTCTCTAGGCCCCTGAATAATTTTGTTGTTCTCAGGTTCAATTGGTTATTGTCAATCAATTGATACCCGGTCCAACCAGACTTCCCGGGCCATTTTTCAATGAATGCACCTGGTATTAAATTTAAAATACCTTCTAAGCAGTGTTGTCACATTACTCAATGTGTCAACACTTTCGGTGTCAATAGTTGTCTCATAACTATTCGACGCACCCACTTTTCTGACCGAATCACAGAACTCAGTGAAACCCAGACTTGGTTGCGCACCGGAGTTGGCAACGGAGTCTTGGCTTCATTGGGGTCATCTTGTCTTTTGCTGGTGGCCGCCGGGGAGAAGATGACACTGTCAGGAGGAAAGGGAGTGGTCAAAATTTAAACTTCTTTTTGTGAATAGTCAAAAGTCATTTTCAAACATTTTTGCATTCATTGAAAAGTGGTATAGGTTGTTTGGTTGTAAAATCCGGTGATCAGCAGACTGGTGGATGGGTGGGCTCCAATCGATCTTTATGCATCAGCAAGGTTAGTTTGAAACACAAGAAAAAACCAATAATATGCTTATTTATTTCAGACTGGTCTTTTCGTGGAATTTTGCGAAGGAACAATTATCAATATGGAAATGGGTCAACGACAGTTATCACTTTGCCAACAAAACAGATAAACTTGCGAAGTATCGATTGTCAGGATTCTAAATATCTAGATTTTTTCAGAAATCGATTAGGACCCTGCGGAACATTAAAATGGAGGTGGATCAATGACAAGGTTAGTTTGAAACATGGTTAGTTCGGATGAAATGAACTATTATGTGGGGCTGATTTGCTTATCACAACTAATTTGATAATTACTTACAGGTGAAGTTGACAATGGATCGATGGAAATCATCAATGGATCGACGACGGTTAACAATCTGGAATGGACAACAAATCGATGACACTTTAAATATGGATGTGGATCAACGACGACGACGACGACGAGGACTACGAGTTTAGAGATGGATCATGAAGTGGACAATAGATCGACGACGACGAGAAGGACTACAAATCTGGAATTTGATCATGGAGTGAACAATGAATCGACGACAATAATTAATATGGATATGGATCGACGACGACGACGACGAGGACTACGAGGACTACGAATCTGAAGATGAATGATTAAGTGGACAATGGATCGACGACGACGACGGGAAGGACTACAAAGAACAATTAATCGAGGACAATAATTAATATGGATGTGGATCGACGACGCTTACGAAACTAGAAATGGAACGAGGACAACGACGACGACGAGGAGGACTACGGATCTAGTGATGAATGATGAAGTGAACAATGGATGGACGACGACGACAAGGACTACAAATCTGGAATTTGATCATGGAGTGAACAATGGATCGACGAAAGTTATCGATATGGAGATGGATGGACGACGACGACGAGGACTACAAATTTCGAGATGGATCATCGATATGGAGATGGATAAACGGCATCATCAATTTTATCGGCAAGGTTAGTTTGAAACTGGGCTCATCATACCTCAGTCAAAATGTGAAATTCCACAATTTCATAACCACAAAATGAACGATTATCAGAAATTTCGGTATTATTTCGGGGTCACTAACTCTTGAACGAAGTTAACTTAAGTTCATTTTTTCAATCTCGACATTTTTCCCCATATAACAAAAAACTTTCTCTGCGTCTCACTCCCTCTTAACTCGACACATAAAACTTTTGTGTTTCAGGTCAACAAACATTCGTTTTTCGAGCAACGGGTCAGCTCTGCTACACTTGCCTACAACATAAAGGACGGATTGGGCAAGATGGCATTAATGGCATCAAGAAAGAGGAACCCATGACTTGGTGAGTTTTTCATTTGCTCTAGGCCCCTAAATAATTTAGTTGTTCTCAGGTTCAATTGGTTATTGTCAATCGATTGATACCCGGTCCAACCAGACTTCCCGGGTCATTTTTCAATAAATGCACCAGGTATTCAATTCGAAATACCTTCTCAGCAGTGTTGTCACATTACTCAATGTTTCAACACTTTCCGTGTCAATAGTTGTCTCAAAACTATTGGCACACCCATTTTTCGGACCGACTTACAGAACTCAGTGAGACCCAGCCTTGGTTGCGCACCGGAGTTGGCAACGGAGTCTTGGCTTCACTGGGGTCATCTTGTCTTTTGCTGGTGGCCGCCGGGGAGAAGATGACACTGTCAGGAGGAAAGAGAGTGGTCAAAATTTAACCTCCTTTTTGTGAATAGTCAAAAAAACTTATTTTCAAAAATTTTTGCATTTATTGAAAGTGGTCTAGGTTGTTTGGGGGTAAAATCCGATGTGTGAAGCAGAGACTGATGGATGGGTGGGCTTCATTCGATCTTTATGGATCAGCAAGGTTAGTTTGAAACTCAAGAAAAAACCAATAATATGCTTATTTATTTCAGACTGGTCTTTTCGTGGAATTTTGCGAAGGAACAATTATCAATCTGGAAATGGGTCAACGACAGTTATCACTTTGCCAACGAAACATATAAACTTGCGAAGTATCGATTGTCAGGATTCCAAAATTCTAGATTTTTTCAGAAATCGATTGGGACCCTGCGCAACATTGAAATGGAGGTTGATCAACGACAAGGTTAGTTTGAAACAGGGTTGATTCGGATGAAATGAACTATTATGTGGGGCTGATTTGAATACCACAACTTATTCGATAATTACTTACAGGTGGAGTTGACAATGGATCGATGACACTTTCAATATGGATGTGGATCGACGACGACGACGAGGACTACGAGGACTACAAATCTGAAGATGAATAATCACGTGGACAATGAATCGACAAAAGTTATCGATATTGACGGCCGAGATATGGATATGGAATTGGATCAACGACGACGACGAGGACTACGAATCTGGAGATGAATAATGAAGTGGACAATGGATCGACGACGACGACAAGGACTACATATCTGGAAATTGATCATGGAGTGAACAATGAATCGACGACAATAATTAATATGGATATGGATCGACGACGACGACGACGACGAGGACTACGAAGATGAATGATTAAGTGGACAAAGGATCGACGACGACGGGAAGGATTACAAAGAACAATTAATCGAGGACAATAATTGATATAAGGTAGATGGACGACGCTTACGACGGATTTTTATTGGATTTTTTTTTCGTGGACTATTTTTTATATCGTTTTTTTCTTCTCGTATTTTTTCTCTTGTATTTTTTTTGTTGTATTTTTGCCTTTTTTGCACTCACTCACTCACGCACTCACTCACTCACGCACTCACTCACTCACTCACTCACGCACTCACTCACTCACTCACTCACGCACTCACGCACTCACTCACTTCGCACTACTGATCAGAGCCGCCACCAACGGTTCAGATCCCCTTTTCCGGAGCTCCAACGATGATGGGAGGGGGCCTTGTCAAAAGGTTGGCCGCACCGTGGCGACAAGGTGGTAGGAGCAGGATCGTTTAGTTTGTATGTGTATTTGTAAACCTGCTCCGAGCTAACAACCGTAGTAAGAAGCCCCTCTCAATGTGTGGTAAGTTGTAGTTGAGAGAAAAATATTTTTGGACTTTTAAAGATTATTGAACTTTTTTTTTTGCTATTTTTGGACTTAAATATTCTTTAAGAGGGTGTTTTTCTGCCTATTATTTGACTTTTTAATTTTGAAACTATTCTTTTTTCAATATAGTCAAGTCTGTGTCGTCCTCATGAGGAGCTCAAAGCCCGTGTCATTTTGAAAAGAGTTTTAAATTACCGAATCATTTGTAAATCCATCTCCAAATAACAACCATCATTATTATCAACTTGATCGAAATGTTTGATACCAGGACCATTCTGATCGAAACATCTTCATTCTAAAAATGACTTGATTTTTTGAAAAAAACTTTTAGTACAATACTCACCTTTCTTGCAGCTATTTTTCTTGCTCCAGCTCATCACCCAAATGTTTTGTCAGTGCAGCATGTTCTTCGTTGGATTATTTCTTCTTTGGACGTTTCATTATCACAATTTTGCACTCCAGCTGGAAAAGAAAAACAATTTCATTGTTTAACAGTAAGTTAAAGGTGCATTTAAAAAATTATGAAGGTCTCACAACGCACAAACAAATTTTCCTTTCGCGCCTTTGATTTCCAATTACGATCGCCAAACAATTTATTTTTTTTTAGTACACGTTTCAATTACACACGACTGACGTGTTTTAATAAATGCTTGACGCATTTGATGTGCAAAATTGCTCAGATTAAAAAACATGTTTTCTCTCATTTTTTTTTTCTTTCCGCGTTCTTCTTATTCTATCAATCAGTGTTTCAGACAAAACATGTCCATCGAACTTCCGATCGACAACATCAATGTTAGCGCTGAAGCACCAGAAAAAAGAGCTCCAGGAAATCTAGGAAATGCATGCAACTTCAAGACAAATGTCGCCAAAGTCACTCTCAACCCAAAATTGGCAATTTATAAATATGACGTTGAAATCAATTTGGTTTTTGATGGAAAAAATGAGAAGGAGGTCAAAAAATCGGTTACTAAGGGACCAAACAACGACTGTCTTGCACAATCCAGATCAAAATTGGCGAACAAAGTTTTGAAACTTACGTTCAACAAAAATTTGGCCAAGTATAAGAAGATCGATTTGTTCTATGATTCGCGTGCCAGTTTGTATTCTACGATTCAAATCAATGACTTCGTGAGTTTTCGCTGTTTTAGATTTTAATTGCAACAATAAGACTTTCAGGTTGATAACATTGACGTGAAACAACTCCAACCAATAAATGATGGTTGTAAATATGTGGAAGTGAAAATCAGCCGAGTTGCTGATTCACATCAAGTCACTTCTGATGACACCAAATTAACGGTGAATCCGGTTTTTGGTAAAGCTGATGTCACACTTCTTGAAGCGTTGAACACGATGATTTCGCAATCTTTGAGCAATAAGGAGAATTTGATTACATATAAAGGAAGTCACTTTTTGCTCTACCCGGATTCGGTCGGTTTCCAAGCCAGAGATCTTCCACCTCTTCCCGGCGGTCAATATACTGGTGTCGGAATTTCGGAAACCGTCAAAACGCTCGAAGGTGACAAGCAGGGAAGCGCTCAACTCCACTGTGTTATCGATTTGAAGAAAACCGCGTTTCACTCGGATTATCAGCCACTTATGCAGAAGATGGAAGAGCTTTTGTGCTCTCGAAATGAGCGGTTGAACAAATCCACAAGTGCCATGAATCCAGCTGGACGATATCTGAAAGAAAAATTGAAAGGTTGGTTTTTTTTTGGTTCGTTATTTAAATCAAAATTATTTTTAGGCTTGGCTGTTCGTCTTAACTATGGCCCAAATAAGGATAAACTAGACAACGCAAAATGGTTCATCATCGGAGGATTTGGAGCATCACCTGCTGAAAGTAAAATGACTATGAAGGACGGCAAAAAAGTGTCGATTGCGCAATACTTCAAAAATCGATACAACATCACGCTCAAGTATCCAGACTTCTTCACAATTTATGACAAAAACAAGCGCGATTGCTTGTTCCCTCCAGAGTTGCTTGTGGTTGGCGAAAATCAACGTGCCACAACACAACAATTGACGAAGAAGGGTCAAGAAGAGTTGGTGAAAATCAGCGCGATTCCTCCGAAAATTCGAACCGAGCAAACGAGCAAAGTCGCCAAATATGTTGGCATCGATGGAAACAACAAAGAGATGGAGCGTGTCGGCATCAACGTCGAAAAGAGCCAACTGACAGTCACTGGACGAGTCTTACCGACGCCGATCATTTCGGCCACCGGTGGAAACGTAAACGTGGTCAACAATTGTAATTGGAAGCTGCAAAAATACAAGAAATGCGCAAAACTTCCAACCTGGTCTGTCTACTCAATCGATTCTGGTATTGATATCAAAATGTTCGTCGATCATATTCGTCGCCGAATTATGTCCAGTGGAATGGGTTGGAGTGATCCGAAGATTGTGAACATTGCCAACAATCAAAGATATAATGTTGAAGAAATTCTCACTTCTGAGAAAAAAGTCAACACCAAATTTGTTTTCTTCGTTGTCAGAGATACGCTCAATCTTCATCGTGAGTTTCTTTTTTTTGCTCATTTTTTTAATATCCAAAAAAACACTTCAGAAAACATCAAATTGTTGGAGCAAAAACATGACATTTTGACGCAAGAAGTTCGTGCGACTACCGCAAGAAAAGTCGTTGAACGTGGTCAAGTCCAAACTGTTGAGAATATTGTACATAAAATGAACTTGAAACTTGGAGGTGTGAATTGGGAAGTTGCTGGCTATAATGTGTCAAAGCCTGGCGTTGTCACCGACTATTTACACCCGAAATACGCTCGTTTGATTTTCGGATTCGAATCGTCAAGAGCAATCGGTGATAACCTGGTAGCAGTTGGATATTCAGCCAACGCCACCGAAAATCCACAAAATTTCATTGGAAATTATAAATTTGTACAGAATCACAAAGACGTGAGTTTGAATATTCCTTTTTTAAAGGGAAAAAATATTCACTTTTTCAGACATATGGCCAAGTTTTGAAAGTTGCCATTCAGGAGATGGTCAAAAAGTTTAGAGAACGACGCAACGTTACTCCAGCCCACTTATACTTTTACTTCAATGGTGTATCTGAAGGCCAATTGGGATTGGTTGCTAATAACTATGTAGATAGAATCACAAAAGCGTGTCTTGAGTTGAATGCGAAATTCCAGCCGGAAGTCACACTTATGTGTGTTTCAAAATCTCCTGCTGAAAGGCTTACAAACGAGGTAAATTGTTAGAGAAACTAATTGACAATATTCTGAACTGTTTTCAGAAAATCGTGGGTGTGAAAGCTGCCGAGCAAAACATTGCTCCGGGAAGTTGTGTTGACACCAAAATCGTCAGCCCGGTCATCAACGAGTTCTTCTTGAACGCTCACTCGGCGTTTCAAGGTACGGCCAGAACTCCAAAGTTTTCCTTGGTCTACGAAACAAAAGCGCAAGACATGAACACTCACGAAGGAATGGCACATCAATTGTGCTTTTTGCACGGAATTGTGTCGTCGACAACATCGTTGCCAGCGCCAATCATTGTTGCTGATCGTTGCGCGAAACGTGGAGCGTCCAATTATCAAACATCGGGACGCTCGGACAGTCAGTCGACGGTTTCTGGCAGCACGGTTAGCCAAAGCTATTTCGATGAGATTAACGAGCAATTGACATACACCGGAAAATCACTTTTCAACCAAAGATTCAATGCCTAAGGGTTTTTTTGTTTTTCAACGTTTTATCATTTTTATTGTCCATTCAAATCAATAACATGTGCCCATTTAACTTTCGAAAAAATTGATTAAATTTTGTCGAGCTTATCTCATAGTTTGGTGGTGCGCGTGTTATTGATTGATGAATGACTGGTATATAGTTCATAAAAAATGAACATTTTTCCAAAAAAAAAAAAAAAAAACTCAAAATCTAAGCTGTGCGCGAAAACATTTCATTGGCATAAGTCTCTTTCTGTTTTTGCCTAATCATCACCCGAACCCGACTCGTCATCACTACTACTATCCGACCCACCAAATGACTCCTTTTTGGGTATCGCCTTCAACTTGCCCAACCATTCGACCTTCGACACACCGATCGTGTGGCCAACGTGTTCGGAAACTTTCATAATCTGATTCCAAATGTATTGATAATCGGGTATTGATTGGTACTCGAGCGAGTCGATGTAGGTGACCAATGTCTTCATTTTTGATGAGATGCTCTCGTAAACAACGTCCACTTCAAACAAAAACAAATTATTTGAATTTCGAAGAAAAGCTCACATTTCAATTTGAAAAACAGCACCTTCGCCGTTAGAATTTTGTCGCGATCTCTCAGCTTGGCCCACGGAATACCGTCCTGATCGTCAATCAAATCGAAAATCATGTACAACCAACACTCCAAATCATCTTTTCGTCCCTGATCTTCGCACTTCATACACGCTCGCGACGCGAAACGCACCGTTCCCAAAAATTTGACCTTGTTACGCGGCGCGCGATGCTGCTTCGTCGTCGGGTCGACAAAACTGCGACAAATGCCAAAGTCGAGCATGTAGACGATGGGTTCGTCGTCGCCGAGACCGACGGCGAAATTCGCCGGTTTGATGTCGCGATGAAGAAAGTTGAGCGTGTGAAGGTCGCGAATCGCCTCGAGCGTTTGTTGCGCGAGCACGTAGGGCGTCGATTTGTGCGACAAGTCGACGCGATACTTTTTGCGAATGTCGTCGAGCGAGGGGCCGACGATTGTCATCACAATGAATTTGAATTTCAGCTCGTCCGATTTGCCGCGATCAATCATTTCGACAAAATGTTTGCACGGGTTTACAACTTTTTGTTTTCGCACCTCACTGATCGCCATCAAAACCTAATAAAAATCACAGGTATATAGTTCAACCGGTTAGGTGTTTGACTTCTAGTCAAAAGGTCAAGGGTTCGACCCCACCCAGGCGCAATTTCTAGAACCCACCTGCATCTCAACTTTGAGTCGAAGCATAACCTTTTTGCCCTCCTCACTCTCCGTCTTCAGCGCATAATTCTTCTTGCGTTTGTCGCTCTCATTGTACACCTTGTAGACGTCGCCAAACCCGCCCGAACCGAGCAACGAGATGACGGTCCAAACGTTGCGACCATTTTTGATCGAATCGTGGCCGACCAACACTTTTCGCGCCGGTTTTTTGTCCTTCGCCTCTTTTTTGCCGCCATGTCTGCAAAAACGCGATTTTTTGCTCCACTCACCCGGGAAAAGAAAATACTCACTCAAAATCATCAAAACCCGAGCACATATTATCGACGGATAGATTTTCAGCCTGATCGATTGCCGTCTCGGCCGCCTGCGGTGTCAATTTTTGTAGCCAATCACAAATCTTCGTGTCATACTCCTTGGTTTTCGCATATTCCTCAATCACCTCTCTCAACGCCTTATAGTCGGGTTCCGTCTCATATTTCCACGAGTGAATGAGATCGACCATTTTCTTGAAATCCTCGGGCACTTTGCGGTAAGCCTGCGGCACTTTGTGCGCCTTGAACTCCTCCTTCACCTTGATGCAACGCGGTTTGGGCAGATACTTCCAGTGAAGTCCACACTCGTGATCCCAAAGATCGTAGATCATGTAGAGCCACGATTCGAGATCGTCTTTTCGTCCCTGATCGCGATCGAGAAGAGCGGAGAGACACGCGTATCGCAACGTGCCCAGATAGCGACATCGTTGACGCGGTTCGCGCGGCTTTTGTGTCGCGTCGTCGAGGTGTTTGCGAGTGATGCGAAAGTCGGACATGTAGATGAGGTGTTCGGTGGAGCCGTAGCCGACGCTGAACGTCGCCGGTTTGATGTTGCGATTGACAAAGCCGGCCGTGTGGAGGGCTTTGATGGCGTCGAGCGTTTGGAATGCGACATTCATTACGCATTCGGGTGTCATGTTTTTGCCCAACGCTTTGCCGACTTCGAACAGGTTCAGATGATGCGAATTAACCACAAGGAACTGAAAAGAAAAATGTTGTTGTTTTTCTTTCGAACTTCAGATAGTTTTACGAATTTTCAAAAGTGAGTTGTCATCAAGTTTTTTAGATGAAGTTTTGGCTCCGAGAAATTTCAAAACCGCGGCATTTCGAAATCGCGAATTTTCGGAATCGCGAATTGTCGAAATTGCGACATTTCAAAACCGACATTTCAAAACCGACATTTCGGAATCGCGATTTTCCGAAGTCGCGTCTTTTCGAAGTCGCGATTTTTCCAAAGCGCGGCATTTCAAAAACGCGAAGTTTCTAAACCACGAAATTTCGAAACCGCGATTTTTCGGAGTCGCGATTTTTCGGAATCGCGATTTTTCGGAATCGCAACATTTCTGAACCGCATGAAATTATCCAAGAAAACCTGTTTTTCCTCGCGCTCTCAAAAAAAAAATGTGTGTACCGACATCCCACGGGTTGTGTGATACAGTAAGACGAACAAGCGTTTATTCCTCTTTCTCGTTGGAATTTAGTGTTTCTATTCGAAATTTCGCGATTTCAAAAAGTTTCTCATTTTGTCCTTCTACGCACAACTCACATTAGTCTTCTTCTTCATATAAACACCATACTCAACCAGCTCAAGCAAAAAGTTTCGAATCCCATCCTCCCCCTCCGCCGGCACTTCCTTCTTCAAAATCTCGCTGGTAAACTTGAGCTTCCTCTTCTTGGCCGGCTCCAATCGCATCACCCGATCGCGTTCACCCTCTTTGACAAAATATTCCGCGTACGGTCCGGCATTTCGGATCAACGATACAATCTTATAGTTCTGCTGGCCCTCGATAACTGTGCCAATTTTCAGCGGTCCTTTTCGTTTCGGCTTCGATTTCGCCTGCTTTTTCCGATCCGACGCGTCAGCGCTGCCCTTTGTCACTGTCTGTTTTGTCGAGACGCCAAGTTTGTCGGGCTTCTCTTTTGATTTGACTACTGTAACAAAGTTCTAGATTATTTTTCCGATATAAAACTCACTTCGCGATGACATTTTTGTTAGTTTATCCAATCAAATTTGCCAATAATAAATATTTTCTGTCGACTACTTCACATCAATTCTATTTTCTAAAATGCCTGTCACTGCCAAAATTTCTCTGTTTTATGCGTCATTTTTGCTATCTGATCTTTTTTTGACAACGAAAAATGTCACGATTTTTATAGGAAATTAACAATGATTATTCAACAAAAACAATAACGAAAAGTGAGATTCTGGAATTTTTTCTGTTTCAAAAATTTTTACGCGGCCAAATCTCCATAATAGGCAGTGATAGTTTTGATTTTCGAGTTCAACGAGGATTGCTCAATTTCACATCGGCCATCGATTCTCGTCGACAACTCGACCAACTGGCTAACCTTTGTGGTGCGCGGCAAAAAATACGCGATATTTTTGGTCAGACGTCGCGACGCGTCGAAAATCTCGATTCCGTCGGGACAGCAGCCGGTGGCCAGATCGAATTCGTCGGCGTTCAAATACGACGGACCACCCCATGGGGGGCTGAGAAAGACGGCGTCGATTTTTGGCGCAGATTTCGTGTCGTCGGCCCACGTGGCGGCGACGTGGAAAAAATCGGCGCAGATGAACGAGATGTAGTCTTCGACGCCGTAGACGCGAGCGTTGTGTCGCGCGCATTTCAGACGTGTTGGATCGAGGTCTATCGCGATTACTGTAAAAAAAAAATCGAGTTTTTTTTGTTGCAAAATTTTTCTGATGAAAAAAAAATCAAATTTTTAGGGCTCACTAATTTTAGAACAAAAAATTTGAAATTTTCGATTTTCAGAAGGACAACAAGCTCCGCCCATTTTCAGTGCGGCATGGTTTTTTGTCGAAATTTTTCAAAATTTGAGAAGTAAAACAAGTTCCGCCCATTTTTCAGTGCGGCATGATTTTTTTCTCGAAAAACCACGAAAATTTCTCGATTTTCAGAAATAAACCGCGCTCCGCCCATTTTTGAGTGCGGCATGGTTTTTTTTTGTTGAAATTTTCTGAATCTCCAAAATTTTCAAAATCTTGAAGTATCCTGGCTCCGCCCATTTTCGAGTGCGGCATGGTTTTTTGTTGAAATTTTCTAAATCCACAAAATTTTAGAAGTGCGGCATGATTTTTCTCTCCCAAAAGTGTACAAATATTTTTAAAATTTTAGAAATGGAGCAAGCTCCGCCCATTTTTCTCCAAAATTCCCTCACTCAAAAAAACACTCACCATACGCTCCCTTCAACGCAAACTGTATCGCATTGCCACCAACTCCGGTAAACGCATCCACAACAATATTGACGCCGTTGCGCACAACCCGATCCGCAATATGTTGCGCAATCCGTTCCGGTGTCACCGAGAACCAACCCTCACGATCCATAATAATCCCTTCGTCAATCCGCGAAAACAACCGTTTTCGCTGATTGAAATATTTCTTGATTTCCGGATCGTTTCTGTAGAGATCGCCGGCGTTGGCGGCGACAAGATGTGGCTCTTTCGCCGGATCGAAATCGAAATTGACCTCTTTTTCCGTTTTTTCATCGATTTCCAGTGTTGTTGATGGTTGTTCTTCGCCAGATGACACTTCTTTTGTGTAATTGTGTTGTGGTCTAGCATAACTTTCATCGATAGAGTACACCAAATCATCAAACACACTTTCTTGTTGATTTCCGATTTTTTTATTTTCTTCAAGTGGCAATGAGTTTTCCGAATAACCAGGTATGAAGCCAAGATTTTCTACCTGAAAAACTTTTACGCGTTTTCAAAAGTACTCGAACTACCATGCCACATTTTTGGCTGTTTTTGACCAACCTTTTTGATGAAACTTTTAGTTCTCCGTACGACCATTTCAAAGCGATATTTCTCAAAATCCATCTTGGTCAACTTCAAAACTTGTTCACTATGATTCTCAAAAAGCATCTCATACGTCGCCTCCGGATTCTGCTCACTATACACTTTCGTCACATTCCGATACCTCTCATCTTCCAACAATTCCACGTGTTGATCAATCAAATAAATCGGATGCGCCTCATCAATCTGCCGCTGCAACGTCTTCCGATTCTCCTCATTCATCGCGTCTCGGAAATCGTTCAACCACGTCGAATAGATCAGAAATGTGCTGGCAACGTTCCAATAGTCGTCAAAGTTCTCGTAGATCGCCTCGCTCTTTCTCTTTCGATTCTTTTTGTTTTTGTGATAACTTTTTCGAGGAGATCGGAATGATTGGATGCATTCGAAGGCGATGTCTTGACTTGTCGACTCGTCTGTTGATTTTAAACTCATTTCTTCGACGGTGCTTTGAACTTGTTCGATTGTCGGTTCTTCTGTTTCTTTCGGTTCTCGACTAGCCGCAATAAGTTCAAAATCTCTGAAAAAAATAGGTTTTTTGTGAATTGTATCATTTTGACAAGGTTTTTTTCTTGAAATTTAGCCTTATTTTTCTGCTTTTTTGGTGAAATTATTTTTCTGCAATATACTAACCGGCGTAAACGCGGAGCGTCGTTGTAAAAACTTGAAAATAGTGCTTTTCTGTCCTAGTTTTCAGCAAAAACTTCAAAAAAACTCACTTGATAAAAGCCCTTGTCAATTCCACCGTACAATGCACTTTCTGCTGATCTTTTGTGATAAACGTCGCTTCAAATTGTCCAATAATAGCCCAAGGAAACGAATACTCTTCTGCAGTCTCCTCTTCCAGTTCCATTTAACACAATCCAAAAAAATTCGAAAATATTCCAATCGATATTTCTTGGCCTAGAAAACCAACAGAATTCTAGGCCAATTTTCCCTGAAACATGTGATATAAAAAGCGGCTTTGAAAACGCTTTGATTTTAAAAAACAACAAAATGGAATTTTTAAAACATAAAAAACCGTAAACATTTTTTTTTTGTTTCGTTAAAAATTTTTTGGGAGGATTAAACTATGAACATAGAGAAACATTTGAAAGAAAAATGCGGGGTAAAATAAAGGGTAGCGAAATGACAAAAATACATTAATATTATTACAAAAAAAGGTAGAGTATGTTTAAAAAATCAGACAACTGTGGCCTTTTTATAGGCGGCAAGCAACTTTTGATGAATTTTCTGAAAATATTTTCCTAAATACTTACAAGATCTAGGCTAGAATTCTTACCTCAGCATTTTGGAATGTGATTATTTTTCCTTCACTTGACCCAATTCCAAGGAATCCCTTCTTTTTCTCCTGAGAAAAATAAAAAATGAGAATTTTCCCCCAAAAGTTAGAAAATCAAACCTTTAACAAAATTTTGACACCGTTATTGATAAACTCGGGCTCTTTGATCTTCAAATATTCAGTACTCCAATCGGTGCTCCATACACCCATCACATCGGTTCGTTTACTCAAAATTAATCGTCGATCGGTGACGAGAAGGACAATCTTGTCATTGATCGATGCGAATGTGATGAATTCATCGGTTTCGGCAATTTCACCACGGTCAGTGTCCTGGAAAAAACGACGTTTTTGAGATTTCGTAAATGGGGAAAACCTACTTTTTGGATCAATTATTTTTCACGTTTTTTTAAAGGAAAATGTTGCGAATTTTTTAGAGAGAATAAGGTCAATTGCATTTCAGACCAAATTTGAATTTCTAGGCCAGATTTTTGTCTTAACTTTTGAAATTTGGATTTCTAGGCCAGATTTTTGCTCTATTTCAAAAAATTCAGGTTTCTAGGTCAGATTTTTGACATTGTTCAGAAAATTTGGATTTCTAGGCCAGATTTTTGTCCTAACTTTTAAAATTTGGATTTCTAGGCCAGATTTTTGCTCTATCTCAAAAAATTTGGATTTCTAGGCCATATTTTTTCCCCTAAATCTTGAAATTTGAACTAAGCCTACCTTGAAAACTTTGAATCCATACGCATCGTTGCTCGAATAGGGTTTGACAATCTTGTCGGCTCTCAGCACTCTCGGCGGTCTCAACGGTCCCGCTTCTCGATTAGTTCCAGCCACCGCTCTCACCGAATTCAACGTTCCCGACGCAAAATCAACAACTCCCGAAACTGGCCGAGTCACCACACCAATCAGTCCTTTTCCGACACCCTTCACAAATCCAATACCTCCTTCCTGTTTCGCTCCTTCGATGGGTTTGGTGACGACGCCCGTCAACCCGCCAACCACGCCCATTCCCAAACCTTTGAATCCTCGCGCCATACCCTCGCTGAACGTTTGCGGTTTACGATTCAGATCCTCTTGTCGCTTCTTCATATAGTCGTCGTCGAATGTCAACGCGGCGACACCTTTTCCAACGGTTCCCGTGATGCGGCCAACCGCTCCGGCCGCACCGCCAACAGCATGTCCAAACATCGATTGAACGCCAAGCGCAACACCGGCCGCAAATTCTTCCGGTCCTTGAATTGCACCTTGGAACGGTTGGTAGAACAAATCTTCGACTCCGGCCGACAAATCGCGAACCAGACCGAAGGGGTTTCCAATAATATCCAAACCAAGAACAAGAACATACAACTGTTTGATAAACTGCTTGGCATAATGCGACACAATTTCGGCGTTCAACTGGTCAGGACTGTAGAAAACGCATTTTCGCTCGAAATACGCCAATTTGAACACAACATCTTGTAGCTCGGTCAAAGTGACACCAACCGATCGCAACAGCACATTGATCATTTCGGATTGAATTGGCATTGAGGCGCCGCTTGACGCGGCATCGCCCGACGTTCCACCTTGCGAGAAGGAGAGATGCATCATGATTGGCGAAATGTGCAAATCGTTGTAGAAGCTTTTGGGGCGCAATGATTTGTATTGGCGGGCGGTTTCGGATAGTGGAACGTGGCACACTTTCAAATCTTCATCGAACATTTCTTTCTGTAATTTATTGGAAAATGAAAAATTTGAAAACTTTTTATTTTTCTCTCGGGACATTTCGAAACCGCACAGAATTCTTACTGTATGGCGCATCCCGTGGGTTGTCGGTACACACATTTTTTGAATATTTTCATGCGGTTTCGAAACGTCTTGAAGCCATATTTTCCCAACCAAAACTCACTCCATACGGTTTTCTCGGAACCTCTCCGGATATCAACAACAACAACGCGTTTATCAATCCCTGATCAACTTGCACCGCGAATTCTTGAATCAACACGTGCGAATATTCAATTTCAACGATTGACGAAAATTCTGGCTGCTTTTGAAGCAGCGACAATTCCATGAACGGTTTTGGCGCTGAAAATGGGGTTTTGAAAAAATCTGAGACTATCGAAACTCACTATTATCAACAATAACACTCTTCGGTGGTGGAACCACAGACAAAACTCGCGGGAAAACACACGCATCGAGCTGAAAGGGGTGAGATTTGAAAAATTAGAGGGGGAAATGGCAAAAATACCTGATTATCAATTTGAATATGATTGATTTTGGCGTGAAGACGAGTTCTCTGCGCACTTTTTCCGTAGCTCGCCCATAATCCTTGCTCGAAAATGCGTCGAAGTTTGACTTCTTTTCCTTTCTTCTTCTTCAAGATCATTCGATTGATGTTCACTTCATATGTGTCAAGAGTCTGAAATTTACACTTTTATAAAAATAGAGATTATGAGTGGAAGGACAAACCAAGAAGAAAAAGAGTCAAAACTAACGAAAGGAAGAAAGAAAACAATATTAGAAAAAGAAAATAATGAATAAATGAATGAGCACCGCGAGGTATACATAGAGACCGTTGACCCCGCCCCTTTTTGCACGCAGGTGCGCAAAAGGGGCGGGGTCAATGGTCTGTTGCTATACCGCCAGGTGTTCATTTATTCATTCATTATTCACTTTTTTTGCTCAGTTTTCTATCATTGTTTTCTTTTTTCTTGTCTCGTTAGTTTTGACTATTTTTTCTTGTTTTTTTGCTTGTCATAAAAGACAAAAAAAGGACCATGAAATGTTTCGATAAATATTTGGGTTTCGTCACGAAAACTTGATTTTCCGCCTTTTTTGTCGTCAAAAACTCTGACAAAATTTTATGGGAATTTTTAGCACCCTCTTAGACTATTTTTGCGTTTTTTGGTATAACTTTCTGCACCCACCTCATACGAATCCGACGGTGAACCATTCGCATTCTGATATTTCTCCTCCAACGCTTGCATATATTTCACAGCCAACGGTTTGAATCGTCCCTTCTTCACCTCCTCCTCCCACAAAATATCCGACGACGAGATGGCCATATAGATGATCTCACGTCCGACGATATTATCAACAACCGACAAGCCAAAACCTTGAAGACTAACTTCGGCCTGCATGTCGACACTGTCCGTCTCCCATGATCCGTAGGCGTTTTTGGCGACATCCACATCTGGCGTGAACAGAATACAACGTTGTCGTCCGATCAGGAAGTTCGAGTAGTAGTTGAAGCGTCGGACACTTTTGTCCGCTTGCAGATCTCCGTAGTGATTCTGATCGAGCTTGTCGACATGATGCCAATCTCCAACGTCCAATTCGAACAACTTCTCATCAACAACACTAGACCATGTGAAATGCGCAAATTCGTTGGGTTTCAAAGTTGTCTTCTTGTGGCCTTTTTGTCCAAATTTCACAGGAATCTGGGAGAATATTTTTGAGGTTACATCGCTTTTTGAAGCGCTTTCCTACCTGCAAGTTATTCATGACCTGCACCGGACACATTCCAGGTGTAAACGGTGTCAAATGAATTGCCACAGACGATTCGCCGGTGGAAACCGACACTTCCACACCAATATTATCACCATCCATATGACAAAGTGTCTCGAAATTCTCGGTAATCGGGAAAATCAACGATTCCTCCTTCTCCTCCTTATACCGGACGCACATCAACTTTCTCTTCTTTCTCTCAACCGGCCAAACTCCAACACACTAGAAATCAAATCTATTTCTGACAAAAATCGGAAAAATTCTCACCGTCTCACTCGGAACATCAACCCACTCCGATTGGCCTTCTTCGCGAATTTCCATCGGATATTTACCGAGATTTGATACCAAATAGAATGGTTGGAATGTGACAATTTTCGTCAAACCAGATTGGCAGAGTTTGATATCAACAGTGAGCTGAAAAATTGGAACTAGGGGTTAGTTTTCCGGGGCATTTTGACCTACATCAAAATCATGTTTCGTTCCTTTGCAAGTGATTCGGGCCGCATTTCCTACAGTGTCTAATGGGAACTCTTCCGACCAGTCAGATTCTTCTTCAACTTTCACACGTGCCTGAAAATCATATATCATATCGGTATATCATATTATTATCATATTTTTTTATCATATTTTAGAAAATTCCAACATTTTTTGGGGTACTAACATTTAACCAAAAAAATGCATCTTTTTTTAGATTTTCAGGTTTTTTTCAAACGAAAACTTATATTTTTATTGATACATTCCTCATTTCACAAATATTTCAAATTTTAGCGTGAAATAGGCCCACGAAACTGAGAAACTACTGTTTTCCTTCAAATTTTGGCCCCGTTTTCCCAATTTAAAAAACCAACCTTCTTCTTTTTCGCCAAATCTGTCGCGGGGAACGGCAAAATAATCGGATTATCATCAATTCGATGAAGAACAGCGGCATCGTTCTGAATTTCAAAACGTTAATTTTTTCAAAAAATTTACATTTTAGTCATGCCAGAGGTGAGATTTGATTCATTTCAAGTATCACAAAATCCTAAAAATGATCCAAACCTCATTCCGCAGTCATGCTTAGTAGAAGAGAAACGAAGAACAGCAAAAAATCGAGAGAAACAAAAAAAACTGAACGAGTCCGACGCACCTCTTCCGTTGAGACGAGCGACTTCTTTCCACAAGGTACACAACCGCGCGCAGTATTCGTCAACATATTTCCGCTGCTCTCCTATTTTTAAGAATGATCATTGGGCTGTTTATTCTTACAAATTATTAGAAGGTCCCAAGCTTTCAAGAAGAATATTGTTCCCCAGCATTTCAAGCGAAAGCCAAAAAAAACTTACAACATGTCTCAAAATTTTCGAAGTGTTGTTCACAAGCCAGAACGGTGCGTACAAGTACACTTTTTGTGTGCCATATTCACTTGTCCAATGAAGACCAAGAAGCTGGAAATAAGAAGAAAATTTTTTCAACAAAAAAAAAACAAGGTTCATACCAATTCATCCGATCCAGATTCCGTATTCAACGCGACAACCTCCAAATCCTTCTTCTCATCCGGAATCGGCATATCGAGCACAAACTTCTCGCCGAGATGCTCAACCGACAACTTGACTGTACTTCCCGTCACCACATTCAACAGTGTCGATGTGCCCGCTTCGAGAATCTTCTCTTCGGGTTGAACAAGTTGAATGTTCATGGGTAGAATGTTGTGGAATTCGAGCGGTGGGTAGAGATGAACGTGGTAGATGCTCGTGTAGTTGTCGGCTCCGTCGAGCACTTTTTCCTCGTGAACAACACTGTCAATGTAGATTCCTTTGAACGTTCCGTCGTTCGAATCGGCGTCACATCGAACCGCTTGGCGTTTGTTGTGTTCGAAACCGTGCCAACAGAGTGATTCGAAGGAAACTTCATATCTAAAAAAAAGTGGTTTTAGGGGGGAAAAATTTTGAATTTCTGGACGAGAAAATTTTTTTTTTTTGTAATTTACGACATTTCGAAACTGCAACCTTACATGGCCATCCCGTGAGATGTCGGTACACACAATTTTTTTCCAGAAATGTAACAAGATATTTTCAGATCATGCCACGAAAATATGAAAACCTTGATTTTCCTTAAAATTTTTGATATTTTCAGCCATTTTTGGCCGTCATTCACGTTTTGAAATTTTTTCAAAAATCAACTCACTGATCTTCAACCGGTTTCAAGAATATATCACCAGACGGCGAGAAGAGCAACGGCACCGCCAACGGAATCGTCTCGTTCGAGTCGACAGTTCCGAACAGGTCGAGTGTCGTGTCGCGTTTCGAGTACAGCTCGACGGCGTACGACAAATGATTGGTGACTTTGACGTGCGAGTTGAGTGTGACGAGTCGTCGATTGTTTTCGATCGTCGTTTCGGCCACCATCAACCATTTGTGACCACCGTCGCTGACTTTTGGCAAATGAATGATGCGTTTTTCGGCTCGTCCGATTTTCGTTTCGCGTACAGTTCCGGCCAGCTCGAATTTCAGCTCACCTGTCACTTCTTCTTGCTCAATAGCCAGACGTTGATTCTAAAAAAAAAACAAAATTTTTAACAAAGTAAACCTTGGGGATAATTATTTACCTCATTGTGTTGAATCGAGTCATTCTTCAGATACACATCAACAAACGCTCCGTGTGTCGCATCAACCGGCTCGCCGTTTTCGCTGACCTTCACCGAATCCGTATCCAACACTTTGACCGCGATTCCCGACTCGTTCAACACGACGAATGGCGAAATTCCGGGCAGGTGACGCGTTTGAGTGGGCGTGATTTTTTTCGCCGCACTCGCAAATACTTCGGACAGTTTGTTGAGAAGAGTGAGAAGAGACTTGGTGACAGTAACGTTGAGCATTTTGTCGGCATCGATTTTTACCTGAAAATTGTTTCTTGTTGATAATTGTGGACAAAAACTCAAAGTTAAACCCCCCTAGTAGGTCCACCCTCTAAAAAAAGAAGAACAAAAAGAAAAAAAACGATCAAGGTGAACGAGACAAGAAAGAAAGAAAACAATATTAGAAAACTAAGAAAAAGGTAAAGAATGAATAAATGAATGAACACCGCGAGATAGAGACTGTTGGCCCCGCCCCTTTTGCGCACCTGCGTGCAAAAAGGCGCGGAGTCGACGGTCTGTTGGTATACCGCGTGGTGCTCATTCATTCATTCTTTCTTCGTCTTTTTCTTAGTTTTACAATATTTTTGTCTTGCTTTCTGACTCTTTTTCTTCTTGCTCCCCCTCTCCAATTAGTCAAAAGTTATACCACATGTTTTTTTGCCAGGCTATCCCAAAAAATCTAGATTTTCCATATTTCCAAACCAACCTCAGTCAACGGCGAATTGTCATTCGAATCTTGTTTGTTTCTCGACTTCATCGTCATCGTCAACTTCCATCGTTCAAACTCGCCACTCTCATTTTCAACCGGCTCAATAATCGGCTCCCAAACACTAACCGCCTCGTTGTAATAGGACATTTGAAGTGAAACATCGGAAGAGACTCGCATCGCCGACGACCAATCATGTGCCTCAGCGTTGATCAGCATATCCATAAAGATCAGTGGAACTGGAATCGCACCGGTTCCAGCTTCAAGTGTAAATGTGAATCGTTCAAAGTCAACCTTGGCCGTTTCTTTGCCAATCATCGATTCGGTGACCGTTCGAGTAGCACTCTCACTTCCCTCTTCTTCATCGATAGCTTCTTGTGCGACTGGCGCTGAGAAAAACCAGTATTTGCGATGATCAATTGGTTTCGCATCGAAATAGTTTGGCCATTTTTTCAACTTGAAAACTTTGAGTGACTTCGACTCCGCCTCAACGGCACTGCTTTTGGCAAACTCTGCCGAAACCGCCGACAAGAGGCGAATAATCGACGGCGACATTTTCACATCCATCGCTCCCATCTTCAAAACCGCATCCGTTGTCTTCTTCTCGGTGTTCATGTTGACGATGGCCTGAATTGTCACCGGCGACAACACCTCGTACGTCACCTCATTTCGCCGACTCATTTCGTAGAATGAGCTGAAAATCGCCAGATTTTCAACAGCCAAATTCATTTTCGTGTCCTTCGTCTCCTCGTTGGGATGTGAGGCGGCGGTGACGTTGAACGAGAGGATTAGGGCTTGTGTGGATTCAGGATGCATCGAATCTTCGACCAGAATCACTTCAACTCCATGCATATCGCAATCGATTGCGATAGTTCCGGCCGGTTGTGGAGGCCCGCTCGATGTTGCACCTTCGGTTTTGACCGCGGCAGTTTTTGTAGCTGAAAAATGGTTAAGGTTCTCAAAAAGCCAAAAAAAAAAAAAAAACAAAAACCCTACCTGGTAGCGCAACAGCTTCCTTCTCCAATTGCTCCTCCGATGGTGGTACCGCAAAGAACCGCGTCAAACAACCCAAAAACTCGGGACAAAGACAAATGAAGAAGGCGGTCATTTTGAGTCGAATTTGTTTGTTGGCTTCGGCGTCCTGATTGAAATTCATATCCAAAAATCGATCATCTTTCGATCCTTTCTTATCCATCAATTTTGATATTTTCGTCTTTCCCTTTCGCTCATCATCCATCGTGAACGCGTCCAACGACATGGCGAATACAATCGCATTGTCTTCGGCAATCTTTCCCGACATTTTAACGTTGTTCAATCGAAGTGCGGCGAATGCGTGATTCTCGTTGCGCACACCGTTCTCCGCCTCGCCCTCATACAACACCGCCGCAATTTTGTCCAAAACAAACTGGAACACAATTCTCGTGTGCGGTTTCTCAATCACCGGCGGTCCTGCATTCGCCTCACGATCTTTCTTCTCCTTCTCTTTTGGCGAGTGTGCCGTGACCACTGTGGCCGAATCGGACGCGATAGCTTGTTGTGGAGGTGGTGGTGGTGGTGTGACAGCCAAATCTTGGCCTTCAGCCAAGTTTCCAGAGAGGGTTTGCATTATGGTTTTGTAGTCAACATCCGACATTTCCGCTTCGATTGAGTTGAGATGTGCGTCGACAACTATTTCGGGAACTTGTTTGACAACGGAGAATGTCAAATTTCTGTTTTTTGAAAAAATATTATGGAATTTTCTTGTTGAAATGTTACCTCTGAAGAGCAAGTGAAAACGATAGTGGTTTGAGGATCAAACAAGTTGAACCGACCGCCGAAACATCTTCATTCATTATTCCCCTGAAAATTATAGATTTTTGAAATCATACATCATAAAAGGGCGCATTGATAATTCCATTCCACATGAAGTTTTGTATTTCTCTCGGACAAGATTTCCAGTTTTTTCCCGAACCCTTTGGTCACATTTTTTTCAATCCTATTTCTTCTGGTCCATCTCTTCCTATTCACACATATTTCCTGTTGACTAAGGTAATCTAGGTCACCATATGTTGTTATTGACTGCTCATAACAACAGGTATGCCATATTTTATAGATAACATCTAAAGGTGTGAACACTAATGAGCCATATGGTGACCTAGAAAAGACTACAGCCCGGCTACTAGTAACTATATTTAAAAAAAAAAAAACTATAGTAAGGGGGAGTTTTCAACCTGAAAAACTCACATTCCAAACGTGATATCCGTCATCTTGATATCCATTCGATCAAGAACCGCTTTCGGATGTTGCGCATCACCTCGAATCTCATTCTTCACCGCCAATCTACCCAGATGCAATACGATCACATCGCGACTCGTCGACAATCGCGGAACAACAATGAACGGCGCTTCGAGAAGAACATCCAACTGAATTCGCGGCGGCGATTGCTCCATTATTTGTTTGACGTTTTGCGCAGCTTCTGCGGCTTTTTCCGCAGCTGCCGCCTGAGCGGCTTGCGCTGCACGAACCGCCTCGTTTTGGAACGGCGCAATCCAGGCCATCAATCGAGCCAGCCACAGATTCAGGAAGACGAATCGCATTTGTGCCAACTTCATTTTGACGACCATATCGACATCGGAAGATTTCATCAATTTACGTTGCTCGTCAGTTCTTTGATGTTGAACAAAATCGAATCGAAGCATATCTTCATTACCGGTCACCGACAAAAGTTTTCTGACAAAAATGATTTTGAAATGGCGCAGAAAAAAGAAATCTTACCGATAAACAGCGTCTGGCGTGCAATCTTCCATCGAAATCGCTTGTAGAGTGGCAACAACTTCCATGGCTTTCTCAGTCATTTTGACATTCGCATTAATCTACAAAAGATGGTTTTGGCCATAAAAGTGGTAACTTTGAAAAATAAAACTTACATGTTCAATAGCCAATTTGGTCTCGAGTTGTTTTTCGGTTCCAATCAACAATCCCAAACTTCCAAACTTCGCCTTGATTCGTTGTTTAATGTTTCTCGACGTATCCTCCTCCTTCTCAGCCGCCTCCAACTTCGACACAGTCTTCTTTCGCGCACGCTTCTCATTCTTCGACGTCGTCGCCAACGAGGCAACCGACAGCACACTTTCACTCAACTTCTTGCTCAACTTTCTCGCCGCCTCTTCGACCTTCTCCTCTTTTGGCGTATCTTTTTGCAATTCGTTCAGCTGCGCTTGGAGATCTTCGCCGAATCGCTTCAACTCCAAAACGCCTTCTTGATGCAATGAGACACTGAGACGGGTGAAGTTGAAATCGATCGCCTGTTCGGTCAACGCGTATTCGGTGGCGAAAAATGGAGATTCGGGATTGGCTTGCACGAATTTCAACGTCATCAATGCACCTTCTTGCTCGTCGTTGTCGATGAGATAGAGATGTTGTCGTCGGGAGTCGAGAGATTTGAATTCCGGCATGGAGACACGGATCGAACCGAGCTGCAAGTTTCAAATTGGATTTCAGAAAGCACAAAATTTTTCAAAAAAAAGGATGGGAAAGGGAGATTTTAACTTTGAAAAAACTGCTCTTTAAAAGACAAAAAAACATAGAAAAAAGGCCAATATGATTTATAGTAAGAAATCGTAGGCAACCGTACCATTCAATAATCAGTGTAAGGACTAAGAAATAATTTATAAAGAAAAACAGAAAAAAAAGAACAAGACAACCCAAGACAAGAATGAAAGAAAACAGTAATAGATAAGTATGCAAAAGGTGAATAATGAATGAATAAATGAGCACAGGAAGGAGACACAAAGATTGTTGGCCCCGCCCCTTTTTTGCACGCAGGTGCGCAAAAGGGGCGGGGTCAATGGTCTGTTGCTATATCGCCAGGTGTTCATTTATTCATATTGTTGTCTTTCTTTCTTGTCTCGTTAGTTTTTTCTTGTTTTTTTTTTTGTTATTTTCTTGCACTCATCATGGAATGGGTACTACAAATCATATTGGCCCTTTTTCCTTGGTTTTTCCACGTAACCCTAGAAAAAAAAACCAACCTCTGCAGTCACAACCATATCAAAAGTTCTCATTTGCAATTTGCACGCCATTTTCAAAATCGACACATCACAAAACACCAAATCCTCTCGATAAACCACAACTCCGATCTGATTCAATCGCAAATCGAGCTCAATTTGAACTTGTTGCTCGCTCGTCTTCTTCTTCTCCTTATTCTCCTCCTCCTTCTGTGTCACATCCTCCTCGATTTCCTCCACCTCCATAATGGTTCTCATTTTGGCGCGATCCTTAATCTTGGCCACCGGCACAACTTCCAACTCTTTTTCGGCTTCCGTTTTCTCATCGGGTTTTGGTGTTGGGATTGAGAGTCCGAGCTTCATCAATCCGATCAGTCTAGTGTCCGAGATACCGATAACAATATCCGGAAGATCTCCGATTACGCGCATTTTCGCCAATCTCAAATCGTCAATTGAACTTTTGTGAATTTGAATATCCAGCCCAGTCGGTTTGAGAACGTGTAGCGGTGATTCTTTTTCGAACACACATTTTTCAGCGCTCTCCACATTTTCGGCAAACGCAATAACCACATTGCTCAATTTCACATGGAATCGATCATAGGCTTTTTCCATCAATGCACCCAATTTATCCTTTCCTTCGGTGGACTGAAAACAAAAAAATAATCTCCAAATCATTTTTTTCAGAAAAAAAACTTACAACAGTCGATGTGTCAATAGTGACAACTGACAACAATCCCATATCAGCGAGAAGCGTCGGTTTTTGCGCATTGTACGTTCCACCTTCCGAAATGTAGACACGAGCTGGTTGAATTTGAACGTCTAGTACCAATTTGGATCGATGCTCGACAGCATGCGCCAATCCGGTCACCGATCGCGCTTTCACCTCTTCGTATCGCGACATTGCCAACGCTGTCAACTGATTGAGTCGAACCGATTCGGGCGGTTTGAAAACATCGATGGCGTTGTTGATGGCGGGCGCTTGATATTTCACATTGATCGGAGCGATTGCCAACTTTACCAATTGATCATAGTCGCCTTTGAGTGGATTTGTGTCGAGTAGGAACGACATCCACGGAATTGAGGGGTCGCGAACGCGTATCACTTCAGTTCCACATCCATCCATACGGAGTTGTTGAACAGATGATTCAACGCTGAATAGTTAGGATGACATTGACAAAAATGAAGTAAACGAGACAAAAAAGAAAGAAAACAATATTGTAAAACTAAGAAAAAGACAAAGAATGAATGAATGATTGAGCACAGAGAGGCACACATTGGCTGTCGACTCCGCCCCTGTTTGCATGCACGCGGCGTGAGTTGTAAAAAGGGGCGGAGTCGAGGGTCTGTGTCTATACCGCGTGGTGCTCATTCATTCATTCATTCTTCACTTCTTTCTCAGTTTTCTAATATAGTTATCTTTCTTTCTTGTCGCATTCGTTCTGACTCTCTTTTTTCTTGCTCTCGCTCTCCCATCAGTGAAAAGTGAAACATCGCCATAATTAGCAAAATGTGCAACCTTTTCCCATTTTTGAGAGGTCTCGATCAAGCTACACTAAATGATGACCAACTTTTTTGTTGTAAAAAACGACACGGTACTTTTGTCCGTTCTTCGGGAAAGTATAACTTTCATACCTGCCCTAATAACAAGGTCTGGACCACTTTTCCAGTTCAAAAAAGTGTAAATACAAGGTCTGGACCACTTTTCCGATTCTAAAAAGTGGAAATACAAGGTCTGGACCATCGCGACCCCTCATAAATGAGAAAAAAGGTCACACCTGTTGTTAATTGATGTTATCTATAATATAGTGCCCATCATAAAATATGTTTTTCTTTCTGTGCCCCCTGGATTATTGTACAAAACTTACTGCATAGCTCCGGCACTTGGACGTTGCTCCACATTTGCTTTGATTTGGAGCAATTGCATCGAGACAGCTCCGTCGACAACGATCGCCACTTGACCCAATTTGAATTCAAACTTATTCTCGACAAATTCTTTCGGATAGTTTGTTGGTGGAATGTTTTCCTGTAAAAATTTGCGTTTTTCAATTGTCTGTAACCCGCCTTCCCTACCTGATAATCAATCGCCTCGAAAAGTTTGGCCTTCTCCTCCTGTGTCATAGCGGCTTGGAATTGTGATCCAATATCTTTGCCATCCTTGTTCTTAGCTCCACCTGGTGGCGGAGCGGCGGCCGCTCCTCCGCCACCTCCAAACCAACTTTTACCCCACGCAACCCATCCTTGCGGTTTGTCTTCTTGTCGCGTGAGTCCTTGTCGATCGATATCGAGTTCGGCCTGTTGTCGAGCCACGTTCACATTGAACACGTCCAACGTCTTCTCGGCCTCTTTGATCACTTTTTCGACGTCGGCTCCCGGACTCGCTTCCGTCTGATTTTTCACCCACGCCTCCTGATATTTTCGCACCAACTCGCGATGCTTGCGCATTCGTTCCCACGACCAATTGTGACGTCGTCTTCGCACCTTTTCCTCGAGAATTGAGGTGTATGCAAACTTCCACCATGTTTTGTAGTGACCCTGATATTCGTTGAGATTCGGACGATATTTCAAGTATTGACTGGCCGCGTTGAAACGCTCTTGCGCTTCGAGAAACAGCAAAATATCCTGATATTGGAATTTGCCGATGGCTAGGGCTAACGCTTGCATATCCACGCCAAGATCGATTTTCGGAATAGTCCAATTGCTTCCATCCGTTTCCGGTTTTTGGTTCAATTTCAGTTTGGCTTCCATTTGAATCGGCTCGAGAACTGGAAAAAATTATGTTTTTGTCGAAATCAAGAACAGTACAAGAGGTAGAAAGTGGCATTTTTCAAAAAAGTGAAGGTCTCAGACCTAAGAGGGTACCAAAATTTGTTACTGTGTGAATGACGGAGAAAAAACAAAGAAAAATGGCTCAAAAGTATGAGAAAGGGATTAATATGATTTATGATAAAACATTGAAGACAACCGTACCATTAGATGATGATTGCAAAGACAAAAAACAAGAATCGAAACAAACGAGCAAAGAGAGAAAGAAAACAATATTAGAAAAATGAGCAAAAGGTGAAGAATGA
Source organism: Caenorhabditis sp. 8 KK-2011 (assembly GCA_963572245.1). Lineage (NCBI taxonomy): Eukaryota > Metazoa > Nematoda > Chromadorea > Rhabditida > Rhabditidae > Caenorhabditis > Caenorhabditis sp. 8 KK-2011. The sequence continues at coordinate 846,589 of OY751546.1, read as the reverse complement.
ATGAATGAATGCATGCATACAGAAAAACACATTGACTGTCGACTCCACCCACTTGGGTTGTACGCGGCGTGGGTTGTAAAAATGGGCGGAGTCAACAGTCTGTTGCTATACCGCCAGGTGTTCATTCATTCATTCATTCTTTACCGTTTGCTTAGTTTTCTAATATTGTTTTCTTCTTTTTTTTGTGTCGTTCGTTTTTTTGTTGTTGCTTTTTTTCGTTTTATTTTTGGGAAATTTTGGTACTCTCTTAGGTCGATTACTCAAATTTTCGCCCCTCTAAAAACTCACTATACTTATAACCAATCGGTCGATTCTTTCCATTATGAATTGTTTCCTGAAGCTTCTTTCGGATTTTCTCCTTGTCTGTATAATCCGAAATGAATTCAGTTCCTGAATTCCAATAAACTGCCAAATTTTGCAGCGACACCAATTTGTAGATAACCTTGACAACGTCTTTATGAATAGTTTCTTTCCAGTTCTCATCTGTTGTTTTGAAATCGAGTTTTTCGAGAGTTATTCCCATCGCAAACGGACGATGACGATTCGTGTATTTGTCTTCGAATCTCACATGAATGTTCGAAACAGAAACCTTAATAGATCGAATTAGCAACAATATCTTTTTTCAATTTAGTAAAACCTGCAAATTCTTGATGATCTGTGTCACCATTTTCTCGGCGAAAGTGTCCGCTTGTGGATCTTTCGGCTTTCTTCGCTCCTTTCTCGCTTCTTCGAGTCTTGCCAATGTTTTCTGCTTGATTTCTTGCAAATTTTTCATCGCCTTCTCCTCGTTGTAAACAACTCCCTTGTTTGGAACAACAATGAGATTGAGACCGTCGATGGTGGCGATGACTGGTTCATTGTAAAGATTTTTCCATGGGATCTTTAGAACCAGAGAAGAGAGATAACCGTATTTGAGCTTGATTGGAAGATCAAAGTCATCAAGAGCAGTCTCCTTCACTTGTAAATTGTCAAGTTTGACATCACCTGAGAAGAACATTTCATTTTTTTTGTTAAAGGTTAGTTTTGAGATAGCACCAGTTAGTTTTATAAATTTCTGATTCGTGGCTGAAACGGCACAAAAAGTAAAAATTTATGTTTGTTTTTGTTTGACAAAATTTTGAGCGTTGGAAATTTTGGCGACGAAATGAAAAATTGGCATTTCATGTGTATTTTCAGAAGAAATTAGAAAAAATTTCAACTTCGACGCTAATTTTTTTTCGTTGATAATAAAACCATGATTTTCTTTTAAATTTTCGATTTTTAGCTAGTATTTTTGGTCGTGCAGTGATAAAAATATGTTTCCAAGTTTCTCACAGTGACAAAAAGTTGTGAGAAATTCTGGCATCATTTTAGCCCATACCTGACCTAACAGGGTACCAGAAAAATCCTTAAAATTTTGTCACTGTGCAAATCTTGAGAAAATATTTTTGTCACTGTGTATGACAACTAAAAAAAACGGAGCAAATTAGCTGAAAATATCAAAAATTCCACAGAAAATCAGTTTTTTTTTAAATTGAAAATTCCGGTAAAAATTCATACTTTCATCGAGAAAAGTAGTTTTTCATTTTTTTTTAAGTGAGTTTTTGCTCTTCGGAAAATTTGCGGCTCCGACCAAGTACAGTAATCCAGGCGACACAAAGAATATTCAAATTTCATGAGGTGTGAAAAAATGTGTTTAATACCTCTATTAGGTCACCATATGTTGTTGTTGTTGTTGTTATAAATAACATCATCATAAACAACAACAGGTGTGACCTTTTCCCTTTTGAGGAGTCCGGATCAAAGGCGGCACAATGAGAGTTCAAATTTTATGAGGTGTGAAAAAGGTCTAATTAGGTCACATCTGTTGTTATTGTAGTATTGATAACATCATAAATAACAACAACAGGTGTGACCTTTTCTCCAATGCTTGACCAATTATTATTGATCAAAAAATGTCACGGTACTTTTTCTCCTCTTGGGTCAGGTATGTTTTAGGCAACACTTGAAATTTTCACAAAACAAACTAACCTCCCCAGATGCCAATATTCAATTGAGAAGAGTCCAAATTATCGACAAAATCGCCTAGAAATCTATTCAACAGATCAGCAACCAATGATTCAAATACCATGTCTGAAATAATGAAAAAAAAAATAAGTTTGAGTGTTCAAACAACATCAATGACTAAGCGTGGCAATAAAAAATTTGGAGAACAAATGTTTGCGGTTCAACAACCTTTATCGATTTCTCCATATTTAACGATTGAATTGAGAAGAATCGTGAGAATAGGCAAATTTGATTCGATCGGAACACATATTAAATTCAGAACAAAAGAAATTGATATTGGGTGGGAATTTGTTGAATTTTCTTGTGTCAAAGTTTCGTAACGACTTCAGGAAAATATTATTTTTCGAAAATTGCCAATTGAAAACATTTGATAAGCATAAACATATAATCATACGATGTTTTGAAAACATTTTGAATGAAACATAACATCTGTATATTTTCGGAAATTGGTCTTTTTTTGCTGAAGGCTAGGTTTTCACTTTGGTTTTAAAAGAACAAAACCAAGTTTTTTATGAACTAATTCTATTCAAAACAAATATCCAAACCATTTGTAATGTAAACAAGGAGTATATTTCCAAAAATATAAATTCACTTTTTTTTTCGCCAGCGAAAAAACCTTCAAAACAACACAATTTCCAGCCGACATACAGCTCGAATAGTCAATACAAAGTGGAATGAGGCGGCGATGCTAGTAAACAACAAAAAGTATACATTCTCTGACTGAAAAAACAACAGAAAAACAAGATATGATCGAGTTATCACACTCAAAAATGTTAATTTACTCGAAAAAAATAGGCAGAGCAATTTATATTCATGAGAAAATCGCAACATATTCCTAAAAAACAACAAAACATTGTTTTTGTTGGTTTGACAAATTCAAATGTTTGTGGGCGCCAGGCAGAGACGCAGCGGAGACACTGAGAGACACAGAGAAATGTGTAGTTGTTGTTTACTCCATTCGGCTGGCCAAATGAATGTTAGTGCCTATTTTTCAGCTTTCAAGAGAAATATTATTTATAAGATTGGCTATGAATTTTATGGAAGTTTGAAATGACCCCTACGTTATCATAACTCACCGAAAAGTGTCAATTTGTTAAAACTAAATAATAAAGAAGCGCTATGGGAAAACAATCTGGATAAAGTTCACGTTCCAACATTTTGAAAACCGAAAAAATCAATTTCTGTTTATTTCATTGAATTAAACATGAAGGTCACTTCTGAAAAGTCGATTTCTCTACAAAAAGGTAACATAAATGTTTGAAAATAAACAATTGAGTGATCAAGAACAACAGATGTTCAAATCATTTTCTGCTAGAAAAAATATCTGTCATTTATGAGAGATTGTTTGCTTCGCCACCAAAAAACATGTGGCAACTATTTTTCGGAAATCCCTCTATCATAGTATTTTGAAATGAGTTGATAAGTCAATTTTAACCCTACAAAAAAAACAAGAAACAAGCATTTTGGGTTGAAAACTTGGTTTTTTCCAAAAAAAAAACTGGAAAAAAAATAAAAATTCGAAAAACAATTTCTCTGCACACACCGCAACGCAAAATCACACACATTACATTCGGCGGAAGTTCAAACTTTCCTTTTTTCCTCGTTTTTTCCCTCGAGCAATTTTTTGCTCACCATCATCATCATTTTTACTTTTTGCTCAACAATGCGTGGATCCGTTTCTAAGCACTAAAATGTGCGTCTCCTCCCCATTTGTTCTTCATTTGTACACCAAGTTTTTTTTTTGTTCTTTCGACTAGTCGTTCGCTATGAGCGACGAGAAACCCGTTGAAAAATGTATTTGCCAAATTTGCCAGTGTGGGTAAGTTAGGATTTGTATTTAGTTCTAGGTGATTTTTTCTGAATTTTTGAGACGTCACAAATGTGATCACGTTGATGCTGATTTCGGAATTGGTGATGGAATTGAAGAGAATCAGACGGAATATGGAAAGCAGTTTCCGGCCAAACAAGCGCCAAGGTACAAAACATCCCGAAATTCCTGATTGTTTTGCCTATTTTCGCAGAGAAAAATCTTTCCGTTCACTTCACGACAATATCAACAACTCGGGCGGCGATTTTGACGCCACAACAATATCTCGCCAGGATTACGGTGCCAAAAGTGTGGCGCGAAATCAACCGTTCAAATTTGTCACTTCTTCAAATCTCGACGCATCGGGAGCCGAGTTCTACGGCAACACAACAAACAAGTCGGATTTTCAAGGAAGATTGGCTTCGCGTCAAGCTTTGGCCAAGCCGAATCAGACAACAATTGCGAATAGTGGAGATTTTGATGGTGTGACAACGATGAGAAATGATTATGGCCTATTGGCGAATGTGAGAACTTTTTGGTCAAACTTTTTGAAAACACATCACTCAGTATTTTTCATTTTCGAATAATTGAATTGAAATTTTCACGTGGGAGAGTGTGACGTGGTAGTTAAAAAGGTTAGGCGTCTGAAATAGAGTCAAGAGGTCGGGGGTTCGATCCCTCTTCGGTGCAATTTTTTTTTCTAGTCAACAAAACACAAGCTAAAGGCTCAACATTATCTGATATTAAAGACAATCACAAAAAAAACAAAGAGCAAAACGAAAGAAACAAGAAAGAAGAGAACAATATTAGAAAACTGAGCATAAGGTGAATAATAAATGAATGAATGAACACCTGGCGGTATAGCAATAGACAGTTGACCCCGCCCACTTTTATTACCCACGCCGCTTGTAAAAAGTGGGCGGAGTCGACAATCTATGTGTCTTTCTGTATGCATGCATTCATTCATTCATTCTTTACCGTTTGCTTAGTTTTCTAATATTGTTTTCTTTTTTTCTTGTCTCGTTCGTTTTGATTCCTGTTCTGTTTCGTTCTTGAACTCACGAAATCGTTGGTTTTTTCGGGTAAGTAATGAAAAAAGATTTCGCGTTTTCAGACTTCCTAATTAACTTTTGAAAATCAGGTTTTTGAAAGTTATACTCCCTCCTTCTTTCCCAAAAGTCAAATATGTTTAGGCCCCAAGAAATGGTATAATCAAAGCGCCGAGTGATAGTCAAATATTCTCCGGACCTTTCCAATCAACAACAACAAATCGAGCAGACTACGAACCAAAGCAGGCAGATCGAAACGCTCCATTTCGAGGCGCCAACGAGGCGCAAATATTTTCCGGACCGTTCCAATCAACAACAACAAATCGAGCGGATTACGACAAGAAGGAGCAAGTTAGCCGACCTCAAATTGTGGCCAGATATGATTCACAAATAATGCCAAACTCACCATTCCAAGCACAATCGACAAATCACTCGGATTTTGTTCAAAAACAGGGAGAGCGACAATCAAGACATCGACCAAGATCCAACAATATTTTGAGTGGTAATGAGAAGTTTAGTGGGCAGACTATCATGCAAGGAGACTATCAGCAAAAACCACACGTTCGGTAGGCTAGAATAACAATTAACCACTTTACATTTTTTTAGTATTGTAAATGTCAAACCGGCCGCTCCAGAAGACACAATTCACTCACCATTCGATGCCAACACAACCTATCAAGACGGTTTTCAACCAAAAAATGGTAATGACAAATCTAACTGAACTTTAAAATTCGAAACTTTCTAGTTGAAAAACCGCAAGTTCAAAGGATCAAAGATGAAATGAGCGGAATTGGAAATAGTGGAGAATTCTACGGACAATCGACACAAAAAATCGATTTCACCGAAAAACATGTCGATGAAATTTGTCCGGCGGAGAAAGTTTTGTCGAGGAGGTATGATTTCAAAAAAACCGTACCCTTTCAAAGAGACACAACGAATTTGAAGCGGGCAAAAATTCAATGTGCTCTTGTTACAGAGATCGTTCCTTCGAATTCAAACGTAACGTGAATGGCCATCGATTCTACGAGCAAAAAGTGACACACGGTCAATACCAACCAAACCGTCTTGTACCAGTTTCCTAATACTTCCTCTTTCTTACATTATTTTTCCCCGTGCATTTTTCAACAATACAATACTTGTTTATTTGTTTTTCTTCACTTCCGACATGATTACACGTGTTGTGTTATTCTCAATTTATTGATAAGAGTTTGAAAAAGAGGTGAGAAAAAGTTATAGAAAAAAAAAACTACTCTTTTTATTTCAACGTAAATATTTGCCGTTATGATGATCCTGTCAAGTGTTGGAGGCGGAGAGATCATTTTGAGGTTCGAAAAGTTTTCTCAATTTCATTTTCTAAATTTTTGAGTTCACTTTTTTTTTCAAAATTTCTCTCCGCCTCCCATTTGGTTTAGCGTCATGTACCGACAATTCACTTGTTGTGCATGAGCTATATACTGTGTGACAAATTAGGTTTTTATGAGTTTTTTGATTCTCTTTTTTTAAAAACAAAATCTACTTCTGGTTCAAAAATTCTTGGCCAAGTTCAATAAAAACATTTCGAAAAAATTCCAACGCCCTCTCAAAAAACAAACAACTCCTCGGTTCAAAGTTTTTTTTCGGCGCCTGCCTGCGCGAGAGCAACGAGAATCAAGAAATGGGCGGGGCTTCCTCTCATAACTACTATTACTTCTTATTCTTCATTGCTATCTATCTAACATGTGTTGCGCGCGTATTCACGAGACCGGTTCTTCTTTTTCTTCTTCTTCTTCTACCCCAAAAATTTCTTCTTTTTCTTCTATTCGTATTCTCAATTTCGTCTTGTGTCTTTACGCCTAGTTTTCCTCAATTTTGCCATTATTAATAAGTCATTTTTTAATTATTTTTCTCCGAACAGTTCCATTTTTGTTTGATATTAAAAGAAAAACGTCATTTTTGTTCTCTCAAAAAACTTTTTTTTTCTAATTTTAAGTTTTTGTAGCATAAAATGGGCGCGTTAGGCAATAGTGCATACGGTGCAAAGGGACGTATTATTCGATACTCTTTCATTATTTCGGCATTGGTTTCTGTGGTAAGTTATTTGATATTTGACATTCTTTTGATATGATCAAACTGGTTTCTTCGTCATCATCATAACAATAAAATGGTTATTATATTCATTTCAGACAAATTTCTTTAATCAAGAAACATTACACCCATTGGGCATACAGTAAGCAATCTGTGCTTTTTCACGCCACGGTGTTTGCACAGTTACCTGCATACCGTGCACCATTCTCATGTCAAATTTCTTCTCTCAAAACTAATTTTCAGCTGTTTTCAATAAGTTGTATTTGTTATGGTATTTGGTTACTGGCCCGACGTTCTCAATACGCTGAACTTGTCTCTCCCTCATTATACACTGATGTTGGTCGTATTTTAGTCATAATTTCCATATTCTCCATTATCAACTATGCGATTTGTGGCTACGCTATATTTCGCGAAAAGCGATGTGTTGTCACGTCGGTGAGTGCAAAATCGCAAAAAATATCCCCTTCAACTTGCCTTTTACAGTGCGCTGTCGCGTCGTTGGTAATTGCGGTAATGCTGGTGATTGGCGGTATGATTGGTTTGAATTTCCGTTTTCAACTCGCCAACTACACTCCGCTCAACTTGAAAATGCTCACATCGTTGCGCGAACTCTATGGAACACATGATATGGATGGTATCACAGAGGCGTGGGATCATTTACAATCAAATGTGAGTTATTGTGTCAGTGTTCGCAAGAAAAAATAGGCTCCGCCTCAATTTCTATGCGAGGATTTGTAACTTATATAAAACAAATTATTGCAGTTCAAATGTTGTGGTGTTAACGGAACCGAAGATGCGTCAATTTGGCGAACCTCCAAATGGTACATGCATCAAAAAGCGCCAAAAAATCTGCTGCCAGAATCATGGTAAGCTTCAAACATACATACTTATATTCGATATTTGTTTTTTTTTAGTTGTTTACCTTCGGAATTGTCGCGTTGTCGATCGAATCCATTCGACAACACAACAAATCCCTCCTATTTCACGCAAACATGCTACGAACCCCTGTTCAATGATTTACTCTATGTGATGAATGTTGCGTCGTGGCTGTGTATTGTCAACGCGTTCGTTCAGATACTTCCAACAATTTCAAGTTGTTGGTATTCTCGACTCATTCGAAAATAGGCAACCTGTTTCATTATTCAATGATTAATTTACGGGCTTCTGTAATTCGCTTTTAAAATTTTGCTTTATATTCACAAAATTCATGTGTGTTTTCTTGATGACCTTAATTGTTGAAATTGTTGTATTTTGCGTCGGGTACGAATAAAATCCTTCATTCTACCAACTAGAAAGAAAAAAGTGAAACATTATTTTGAAAAGTATCATATTAGTCATGAGGGGGGCAGTTTCTTGACAACAAGAAAGAAGAACATTGTTCTCAAATTTTCTTCTTCCGGTCAATATATGTACACGTAGAACAACACTTTTGACGAACCTCTATCGAATCACAACTGTAAAATTGTGAGGGTTAAATTCAGGTGTGTAAACAATAGGTGCCAAAAAACTGTCAAGTGATCAAAAGTCAACAGAAAGTTATGTATACTGTATAAACTTGACGGTGATGTTTGGTATTTGTGATTCTCTTAGTTTTTTTTTGAGAAAAAAACAACTCACGAGTGAAAAAGCTTGATGATATCGCAGAATCGTGATTGGTCCTGGCACGAATCGTCTGCAAAAATGTTCCAGTTTTCTTCTAGTTTTTAATTTTGAGAAAAAGGAAGATTTTTGGTAGACTAACTGTTTTGACAAGGACTGTAACATTTCAAATTCATGATTTTCGTTTTCAACTTCATTTTGAATGTTTGAGTACTTGTCAACTATTACACTATTATCGTGCAAGATTCTTAGGGGCTACATACTCAAATCGGAAGACTCTGAATCCTGCAAAAAATATACCTGTCACACATTAATCCGTAGTTTTAAAACTTTTAGTTTTGAATGATCTCAAAATTTCCAACAAACCTTTTTGAAAAAGCGCACTGGGTGTTGGCATACACGGCGGAAGTGGTTCATCGGCTACGCAGGCTCTTGCCGAATGCGGTCGTCGCATTTGTTCGCAATTTCTGCCGGCCGGTCGACCAGACGACATCCAGACGCAAGACAACAGGCGTAGTTGTACACCGCCCGTTCCGCATTCGGAACTACACGATCCCCATTGCGATGTTCGCCATTCGGCTTTACAGTTTTCTGTGTGAAACGAGGTTAATTGTCGAAAAATGGCAAAAACTTACGATTCGAGCAATCCATCACACTGGCCGGGCGGTCGTTGATGTCACAGAATTGAAGATCAACACCAGTTCCATTTGTATAACGACACGTGATGTTTCGACGTTTCTGAGCGAGCATGCTCGAAACACATCTTTGTGATGAACACTTCAAAAATCAATAAATGAAAAATATTCTGTTCACTTCGTCCTTACCTCCGACCATTGCGACGCTTCCCATCGCGGACAATCTTCTCTATGACACGGTCTTGTGATCGCGGGTCTTTGAACAGCGAGCGCCTCACAAATCGCATTGTCCACATCACGCGATTCGCCATGATAATCGACTTTACATCCAATGTGTCGCGACTGAAAGCCGCCGCGATTACAGTACTTTTGAACACACTCCGACCATTTTCCGACATCCCAACGTGTGACGACATCGTTGCCGAATTTGCGAAGCGACTCGCGAGCGATCACATCGTTTGGCGACGCGAGCAACGACTCGATGAGCGTTTTATTGGGCGAAATGTCGCGAGTTGTTGCGACTGATGGGGCAGGCATAAGACCACTCGCCGGAAAATCGCGATACTTGAAGTTTAGAGTGACGTTGCCTTGAAGTTTGTCGGTGAAACATTCGTAGACGCCGGCGTCTTCCATTCGCGCGTGGAAAAGTCGCAAGTTTCCATTGCCGGACACTTTGATGTGCGCATCGTTGCGAATTCGTTTGCCATTCTTCTTCCAATAGATTCGCTTTTTATCAAACTTTTTGGCCGGACATTTTATTTTGATGCTAGTTCCCTGATACAATGTTGCAACTCCACCAATGCCAAGTGTCAATTTCTTCTGCTCGACATTTTGCTCGAAAACGCGATTCGAAAGAAGTTCCGGACGCGAACACGATCCAAAACTGCACATTTCAACGGTTTGCGGTTTTTGCGTCGAGTCGCAGTCCGCTTCAGGACGACGATTTGATTTTCCGCGAGAGTCGCGCATCTCGCACCAAACTTGGCGACGTCGTTCGCCAGAGTCGCACGATTTCGAACATTCCGTCCATTGGGCTGTCTGAAAAATTCGATTTTATTTCGACAAAAAAATTTGCGTAGAAAAACTTACCACCCAGGTTGCTGGACACGCCACAGCATTACAAGGTTCTTGTTCGATCGGTTTTTTCAGATGACATCGTTCGTCTCTCAGAATAATATGCGCATCGGCTCCCTCTGACTTGCTCACCGTCTGCGCACACTTCACACTTCGTTTCGCCACTCCTCCGCCACAAGACGTGGAACATTCGGAAAACTTGCCGACTAGCCAGAACGGCGGGCAAGCGTGTTGATTGCAGGCTCGCGATTTTTCGGGCGGGCGACGTCTCGCGTCACACTGCGACCATTGTACCGACTTGCCGCTGGAAACGTGAACACATTTCAGTGCGGCTTTTTGTTTTCCGCCGAGACACGACGCGCTGCACTGTGTCCAATCGCCGTAACGCCATTGATGCGGAGCTTCGTCTTCGGTGAGTTTGGCGTCTTCTTGAAGCGGGCAACTTTTGACTTCACACGATTCGAATAGTTTTGGTTGTTGTTGTCCTAGAAATTTTTTCGGTTAAATGCGAAGACTATGATATCACTTTTTTCTCCTTCGTTCAATTACAGTAGTACCACAGTTTTTTCACGTACGCACAATAACTGACTGAATAGTCCACAAGGGGGCGGGGCCAATATTTGCAAGTGTTGCAAGAAAAAATAGGCTCCGCCCCAATTTCTGTGCGTGGTTTTAGCAATGATATGTGAAATACACGTACGCCAGAAAGTTCACAACATGTGTATGAATAAGTTTCACAATAATAATTATATTCCTCTTCACCTGACTCATCACTATCACTCTCATCATTGTTGCGACCTTGAAAATGTTACAATTCTCATGTTTTTTGTTCCAAGAAATTTGATTTTGACTACGAGAAATTAGCTTTCCCATCTATTCAAATCATCATCATCATCATTATTCTCTAAAATAAACTTGTTCAATTATTCTCGAATTGTTTTACGCTTGCTCGGCCCTATTATTCTTCTTCTTCTTCTTACTACTACTATTACTAGCTATTTTCGCATTCTTCTAAAATTGGTACCTTGACACTCTGACATTGGCAGTTTGATGGGCGCCGATGAGATTGGATTGACGGCGACACATTCGAGCTGACGAGACATTACACCGGTGCCGCATGTTGATGAACAACTACTCCACTCGCCAGCCACTAATCTGGAATAAAAATTAGTTTTTTCACCCGGATTTCCAATTTCCAAGTCATTCTACCTTGGTGTTTGCCAATCATTACTGTCGATCGATCCAAACGTATTTCCATCCAAATATGCGCGATCATTCCAATCGATACTGTAAAAGATCGTATCAGTTCTCCGTTTTTGTTTCAAGGGACCCTCTGTTAACAAAAAAGAGGCGAAACAAATATTTTTGCTCCTTTTTCGCGTAATCCGCTTCTTTTTCTTTTTTCGCAAAAAAAATGACAAATGAGTGTATGTATGCTTCATCTTTTCCTCCTTTTTTCGTAGTTTTATAAGGAGGAAAAAGACAAAAGGCCGAAAAACAATCGAGGTTAATCTTTGAGTACTAAAACAAGAGTTTTTGATTTTTTTTCGTTACTTTTGAAAAAATTTTGGGGTTAATCCCGGGTTGACGGGTAAACTGGTACCTTTAAATAACTAAGTAAAATCGAAAATTAAATTTGATGTCAAAAGTGAAATTTGATTAAATAACCTCCCGCTCTGAGATCTAATTATAACATTATGCAAAGTATTCGTTAGACCTCTATTCATCATATTTCATTTGCCCTTTTCTTTAAAAAAAGGCTGAGAAGAAGAAAGTTCCGGAAGAAAATTTCGAAAACTATTTTAAAATTCTTGAAATTATTCTCCTCCATATAGTTCCGGTCTTTATGAAAATAGAAGATGACCATTTAAATGGGCCGTTCGAGCGTAAACAATAATTGTTCCACGTAAGAGTTTCAAAAGAGATAACAACAGATTACATAACACCAAACAACTAACCGAAAAAACGGTTCCTTTGGGAAATGCGCCATTTTTTGTTGTTGATAAAAAGGACGAGATAAGGAACGAGAGGGTTTATTTATAGGTCTATTGAAAGTGCGCAGATTCTTGTACATTATTTTTGAGAAAAATAAATAAAGATGTGAAACCATTTTTCAGAAAAATAGTAGTGTACATTATTTTTTTATACCAGATTTTTGGCAGTTCGGATTCACGTTTTTTGTAACTTGAAAATCATCAAGAAAAAATAGACAAAGTAAAACTTTTTAAATACCGACGTGACCATTTTCTGAAAAATTCAAAATTATTGTTCATTTTCAGAAAACGTCGTTTTGAAATTTCTTCCTTTTTGAAAAAATTAACGTGACCTTTCTCTGCGTCTCTTTTGGGGGACGTCATTTAAAACCCGCCAAAGAAAACAATAAGACATTCGTGGGACTCAAAAAAAAACTCACAATCCTCTCACATTTCCAACCAAAACCAAAACGAGCGCGACAATTTGATTCATTTTAATATTATCATGAAAAAATGACCGAGACACACACACACACAAAAACTTTATTATTTGGCTGTCTTCTTGTGTTTCAGATGAGCCAGTTAGGAGGGCGGAGTCTCCCGCTCTTGAGAGAGCAAAAATGGGAATATAAATGGGCGTGTGTGTGTGCTCGCGCAGTATGAGAAAATATTTTGAAGTGGTGGAAGGAGAAGAAAGGAGGGGTGAGGAGCACATCAATTTGTCACCAAATGAGAAGAAAAATCAGCCACCAAAACAACATATGTACTTATTGTTTTTCGGGAATGAAAAGTGTGGGGGGAAGGTTTTTTAATTGACCTTTTCACTCTTGAGATATGCATTTGCAATAACACTGGGAATTCTTCATAGATTCACAATAATTTTCTGATCCAGGATGCTGAAAATTTCGGGAGCCAATCCAATTACATCTACCGTATAACTAGGCCGTGGCGTTTGAAAAAAGCTTTGTTCGTGAAACATTTTCATGGAGTCCCCTAGGCATATACACTATCAATAACTCTTTTTTGTTCTTCCTTTTTTGAGGGAAAAAAATCTTTTTCTTTTTTGTTGAGTAAAAATGTAGGGCACAATTTTTTTTGTTTTTTTCTCCCCCGAAATTTAATGAAAACTCAAACTAACCTATTCGGTACGTTGACACTACACGGCGATCCGGCGTAACAAGTTGTCTCTCCTCTCGGTCTTGACGATTCGTCGCAATCTGATCCGCCAACACATGCGATGTGTCTTCGTCGAATTCCTTGTCCACACGACGCACTACATCTCGACCATTTTCCGGTTTCCCATTTTCCACACGATGTTGAGATACAATTCTCTTCTGATGACTGAAAGTATAAAAAAGTAGGAAGAGAAAAAAGTTATGGAGAAAACAAGAAAGAAAGACAACTATATTAGAAAACTGAGAAAAAAGTGAAGAATGAATAAATGAATGAGCATCGGGAGGTATAGACACAGACCGTCGACTCCGCCCCTTTTTACAACCCACGCCGCTTGTAAAAAGGGGCGGAGTCTACAGCCAATGTGCCTTTCTGTGCTCAATCGTTCATCTATTCATTCTTCGTCTTCTTCTTAATTTTCCAGTATGTTTTTCTTTTTTCTTGTACATTCAAAAGTTAGTTGTCTCTTCCTTTTTTTTTGTCGTCGAGGTGTTTACACATTCTCTGGCGCGCTCTCTTCTTTTTCTGTTGACTCTCGCAAGCGGGTTTTACGACACTCCGTTTTGCCCCTTGTTTAACGCAAACGGAGTGTCGTAAGATTTATGAGAATATAAATTGAAGTATTTCTGCGCGTATATTGATTATTTTTGTGTTCCACAATTTCAACGTGTCATCAATTTTTGTGTTTTACAAGGAATATTTACGTACTCACCGGTCTTGTGTAATTCTCACAAAAAGAATCTGGCACATGTACAGTGATGTTCAGCGCATTCTGAACACAATAAACCTCTCTTCGTCGAGTTCCAGCACCACAATAAGGAACACATTCGGTCCAATCGGCTGTCATCCATCTGCAAAGTTTTTTGTGATTAGAGAAAGCTTTGCGAGGAAAAAAACGGGTCATGCAAACCAAATGTGTGTTAGAAGAACTATTCAGATGTGTTTGTTAAATAAAAGCAAAGTGAGTGAATTTCGATGCAAAAGGCACCAGAAAAAAGATAATGTCACACAGAAAAGTTAGTAATCATTCATCCCATGAACGGGCACACACTCTTACCATAGAAGTCAAAATAGAAAGAGGAAAATAGAAACAAGAAAATCTTACCGGCATCTGGAAAACGAGTTTTAGTATAACAAAAAGCTTTGAACACACACTCCGCGCTGGTTACTTTTATTCCTACCTTGACGGGCAAATGAGCATTGGACATGGTCGCGATTCAACTGACGGTCGCGGTTTATCCGCGCAGAGTCGTTCGGGTACGACGCGATGCGTTGCCGCGTTGACGCAAACAACAATTGGTTGAGATGTGGAGGATTGCGATGAGGCGCTGTTCCAGTCGATTATTTCGTTGCAATTTGAGGCGCACGGAGTGTATTCTTCTGAAAACGTAGAAAATTTGAGAGTCGTTAAAAAATTATGTTTTCAGAAGCGTCGCGTGTCTTTGTTTTTTACATTATTTTTTTGTGAATAAATTCATCATAAATTGCAAGTTTTTGAATAACTCACCAGAAACCTTCCACACAAACTTTCCATTCTCGCACGTATCCCCTCTCCCGCCGCAAACACCGCACGCATCAAAGCGAAACGACGAGCCGACCATTCCGTCGCATCCGACGACCTGACAAACTCCGCGACTGCAAACCGCGCGACTCGTCGCCGCCTGACACGCGGTTCCGTCATCGACGCGCCAAAGGAAATTCGCGCGTGTTCCACGTGATCGACAAACAACTTCGCACTGCAAAATAAAAATCGATTGTAGAAATAGGCGAAAGATCAGAGCCAACCTGTTGCCTGGAGACGATTTCCTCTCCTCCGCAAATTGTATCGCGAGCCAAACGCGATTTTGTCTCACAATCTTTTTGTGCGCAAACTCGAAATCTCACTGGCTCTCCGGAACATTTTGATGTTAAACAACGACGTAGTTGTTTCGAAATTCCACCACCACACTGCAAAAAATAACAAATTATTGACACCTTAAAAATGTTGCCTGATAAGTTACCGTTTTCGAACACGGACTCCATTGTGACCATCCGGCCCATGTCAATGCTTCAGATATGCCGAAAACCTGCAAAAATTGAATTTAGAAAATGTTGAAATACCATGTCACATTTTTAATGTGAAAGTTTCATTCTAAATATTTGAAGGAGAAATTAAAACTCACCAAAAACAATATAATCAGGTGCTTCTCCCTCATTTCTTCTCACATTTCTGCTCTTCTTGAATCTCTTCTTCCTTCTGTTTCGCTATTCTTTTTTGTTCAACAAATCGGAAAATAATTGGATTTCAAGCGAACGACAATATTTAATTGCAAAGTACAAATCTAGATTGACACGAAAAGTGTGGGGTACTGTAGTTCAGTTTTCAAGACAAGAAGACGGCGAGGAGAAAAAGTGCAAAAGGGTGGCTCTTTTCAGTCAAAACGACAAAAAACGTGTCGAACAACAATAGGATTTTAAAATAGTCAAAAAAAAAAGAGGGAGGAATAAGTTTTATGAACTTGAAAGACGACGAAAAAAAACGGAAACAAAGAAAAAACAAGAAGCCTGGGTTGCCCAAAATTGATGGCGGATGCATGAAAAATGAGAGGTAATTATTTCGAAAATAAAAAATCGACTATTTTTTGAATTCGAGTAAATACGACTACTGTAGTTCACATTTTTCGTATTTTCCTATCAGTTACAGTAGTTTTCGGATTTGAAAGTTCAGATAAGAGACTAAAACAAACCAAAGTTTTTCGTTTTTGTTGGGTTATTCGTCTAAAACAACAATAATAATGCGGTCCAAACGGCAAATTTGGGAGCACACACACACACAAATTTGCACACATTTTCTTATTCACCGAGATTTCTCGCCTCCTAACAAAAAAAAACATCGCTTCTTCTTCTTCTTTTACTTCTGGTTGCTGATAGAGAGCGGAAGAGCAGCAAAAAATTCGGGGCAAAACGAATATAAAAAAGCGAACTAGTCGAGAAAAAATACACTGGACTGGAAGGAGCAATCGGGGAAAAAAGTTATGAATAGGGAGAGGTCCCAAGAGGTCCACCAACCACACAAAAAAAAAGACAAAGACACTGCTTTTCCCTCTTTTTTTTATGTTTTAAGCGGAAAAAATTGTTGTTTGTACGAAAAAAGACACCAAAGTATCAAAAAAAATATAGAGCACGGATTAAAGACACCCTATCACTCAGAAATAGTTTTTTCGAGTTCATAAAAATCTCAAAATTGAAAACTTCAAATTTCGATGTGTTTGGTTCGAAAAACCAAAAATGTTTGAAAGAAAAAACAAAAAAAAATTTGCCGTGGGTTACTGTACCCGCACACACACACAAACGGTGTTTGCGGCCGCCAATCTTCCTGAGAACGAATTCAAAAACAGTTTTTTCTTTTTTTTTCGACCTCACAAAGTACTTTTTTCACTTTTTGATTTTCACACATCGAAAGTTGAAGTCTTCAATATTGAGATTCTGATAAACACGAGAAATTAATTTCTGAGTGACAAGGAGTCTTTAATGACGGGGTTTTGAGTGGTACTATTAAACGCTCGACGAACAATCCTTCCTTTTTTGAGAAAAAACTGGTTTCGGAAGAAAAACAAGAAATCGTGTTGTTTGTTGCTCTTGTCATTAGATCCATTCAAAAATGTTTTTGACTGCGAAAAAAACACAAAAATAAAACTATAACACAAAAAAAAATTTTAAAAATTAAACAAACTCTACATGAAATATTATGATACACGAGAAAGTTGAAAAATGACAGTGAAATCATTTTCCCCGCTTTGCTGGGCGACCGCGACCACGACCAGCACGTTTTTTCGGTGCGGTTGTCTGTTTTGGCACAGCCGGTCTTTTTTTAGCGCTGAAATTTTGAGATAAAAACATCATTTTTTTAGTACCCCTAAATCCCTCTAGGTTAGGAAAAAAAATTATGGAGAAAACCATACTTGGGAGCCTGGCCGAATGACCACATGGGGTATAACTTTTCACTAATGGGAGAGGGGTGCAAGAAGAAAAAAGAGTCAGGACAAACGCGTCAAAAAAAGAAAGACAGCAATACTAGAAAACTGAGAAAAAAAGTGAATAATGAATGAATGAATGACCACCACGCGGTATAGACACAGACCGTCGACTCCGCCCCTTTTTACAACCCACACCGCGTGCAAAAAGGGGCGGGGCCAACGGTCTCTATCTATACCTCGCGGTGTTCATTCATTTATTCATTCATTCCTCGTCTTTTCTTAGTTTTACAATATTGTTTTCTTTCTTTATTGTTTCGTTCACTTTGACCGTTTTTTTCTTTTTGTTTCTACTAGGAGGATTCCACAATTATCTCAAGTATTGGGAAAACATCACATTACCTCCCAAAATCAATTTTTCATCAAAAATTGAAAAGTTGTTCCTTCCTTTCATTTTGCCCGTGGTTAGGACCCCCCTCCCAGAGGTCTGTCCCCTACCTGATGTATGATGTTAGTTACCCTACATTCCGCAGTTAAAAATAGGCGTTGTTTGTTTTGCTTCTAAAATTTGAAATATTTGTAAATTGATTGTTAGAAATTTTTTCAACAAAAAAAACTATGCCACGTTCAAAATTGCTAGGTTTATTTCTGAAAACCAAGATTTTTGTTATTTTAGAATACTAAAAAGTTCTTTCCTTTTTTGAAAACTATCATGTGCGCGTTATAAAGATTGCAAAACTCACGGTAAAATAAGTGGGGTGCTTGTTAGAATAGGAGCTGTTTTTTCAAATTGTTCGAAAGGATCAATTGAAACGTGAGAAGGTCCTCGTTGTGTGGCAGCAGTCTAAAATCATATTAGAACATACAATACTTTTCAATGTTTTTCAAAATACCTTTCGAGGAGTTGAAAAGTCTTCTCTCATTGTACGATGCTCAGTCTCATTCAAAACCACGGTCGTATTTTCTTCTTCTTCTTTTTCTGAAGCATACTGTCTATTGACAGACAATGTTTTCTTGTTTCTCGGTTTTCCAAATGCAATTAATCCGCCAAACTTTGATTCAAGCTTTAATTTTGCATCCTCTAATTGCTCCTTCTCATAATCTCGTTTTTCCAGTGTCTCTGTTAGTTTTGAAACTTCTTTCTCGACCGCTTTTAGAGACGCAAAATCACCATGCAGAGATTTCTCGCGCAAGCTTTTTGTTGAATTTCGCTCGTTTTCAAGTACTTGACGGAGATTTGATTTCAATTCATCTCTCTTCTCATTTATTTTATTCTCCTTGATTTTCAGTAATTCCTTGATTTTTAACTGTTTGATGAGATTGGTGAGCTGCTCTTCACTCCTTTTAATTTCCAAATCCATGGTTTCTGACAGTTTTTGAGTTTCGCTCAATTTTCCTCCCAACAATGCAAATTTGCTAGTAAGATTTTCAGATTCGAGTTTAATTTGTGCTGAAGAAGCATCGGCAGTTTCCTGAAATGTTTCAATATGCAATATAGATTTATTTTTTTTATAAATAATCTGACCTTAAGAACTTTCAATTTACCAAAT
Organism: Caenorhabditis sp. 8 KK-2011; assembly: GCA_963572245.1. Taxonomy (NCBI): domain Eukaryota; kingdom Metazoa; phylum Nematoda; class Chromadorea; order Rhabditida; family Rhabditidae; genus Caenorhabditis; species Caenorhabditis sp. 8 KK-2011. The sequence goes on along the minus strand of OY751546.1, from coordinate 827,666 downwards.
TCCTCGTCGAAACTTGAATCGTCATTTAGTTTCGCTTCGGAAAACTCAATTTGCACGAGCGCTGCGTTTTTCTCCGCGATTTCTTCATTGCACGCGCTATGCTCTTCTTCTAATCCGACCAACTCAACTTTCAACGAATTATCTTCATCTAATAATGCTTTATTATCTGTCGATTTATCGATTACTTCTTTTTGTACAGCTTGAAGGCTTTCACGGCTTGCTTTAAACTTGGCATAGTTTTTAGAATTTTCTTCTAGGTGCAACTTCAAAACATCTTTTTCACTGAAAAACGTTCCAAATACATTTGACGGATCATACTTGCTCCTTTTCTTGGCTACGCGTTCGGTTGCCGATTCCAAAAATTGGTTGAAATTTTTGAAAGTACTCGAACACGTGTCAATTTCTTCATCATCTATGACGAGATCATCGGCGTCTGGCAGATTCACCATACTTTCTGAATAAATTATCACTAACAGTTTTTAAATATTGTCAATAAACTTACGTTTCACTTCCTCGAACCTAGAAATTTCATCGTTGAACTCATCCTTCACATCTCGCAGAGAGTGACGAATAACAGTGACTCTGAATTCAGAAAATAGAAAGTAAGTTTTTTGTAAGATTCACCACCTCTTGTCTTCCTTTTTGACATCCATTATGATTTTTTGTTCCTCATTCATTTTCGCTTTACGCTTTTGAAGGTCGTCAGCGCGTTTCTTGTCATTAGCAGCGATTTTTTCGAGCAGAGCGGATTGTAATTTCTTCTTTTCATCACCATCCGTTGTTTCATTTGCAACCAGCAGTTTGTAGAAGTTGTCCATATTCTGAAATGAGGATTGTTGCACCTTTTTATTTGAGGCATATTCAATTATTTCTTTTGCGTGCAAAAAAAAAAATTTCGAAAAATTTTTAAAAATAAAAATAAATATTTAAAGGTTTATCTGTCGTACTGTAACATCGTTTCAAGACCTGATGTGTTTTTCTGCTTATGCGTCTTTCTTTAAACCTGCACTCCATGTTTGCCACGTTGTTTCACTAATTGAATTAAGCTGTTTTATCAACAACAAATTAGAAATTTTCCCTTAATCATTGTTTCACATTTCATGTCATCTAAAATCGAGACTTATTTGACGATTTGTTTTCAAAGTTTTCATCGTTCCACCTCCTGGCCTAGAAACCCAAACACGCGTACTTGAAAATGCTCGGCCAGTTCGATTTTTCTTTTTTTTTTGTTCGATCGCGATTGTTTCGAAATGTTTTTTTTCGTCATTTCCAAATTTTTTTGTGATTTCATATAAAACTAGTTCTTAGATTTAGAATGTATGTACCGGAACACATAACAGCCACCGGTGATGAGCTCCGATACAACAACTCGAATCAAAATAACAAGCGAACATCAGTTCGTCTTTCACTCATCGAACAAATGGAGGTTCCCGATAGAATCACAATCACCGGAGGTGATACGTATGGAAGAATCACCGAAGATTATCAACGAGGTGTCAATTTTCCAACCGAGTTGAACGACGCGCTGAAAGATGTTCCAAATGTGCTAACCGTCGCTGACACTATCTATCCGGAACCACAAGATCATCAAAAAATATCCGAAACCGCTCGAACTGACAATTCGATAGTTGTTGATGAAGATCCATTGAGAGAGCTGAAAACGTTGCGACGACAAATGACTCGAATCAACGCTCGCGTTTTTTATCTCGAAGAGCAAAATAAGAGACGAAAAAATCGAGAAAACATGATGTTTCTCGCTATTCTAGGCGTTGCTATAACCACAATCTGGTCAATCTTCAAAAATTAAACTATTTTTCTCTCCCAATAGTTTTCTAAAACTCACCTATTGAATGTCATTGTCGGGTCTTCTTTTTTTCCCTCGTAATCGCGTTTCGTTTGTATTTATTTTTGTAGAATGAAATAAAATATTTTTTCAGCTATGGAAATCGGCGATTCTTCAACAAACGAGCGACACGTTCAACTGACATTCTTCAGTAATGAAAAGGAGCTGGCCGACTTGCCAGAAGTGGTATTCGATGTGCCAACAACTGCGGAATGTGATGATCTCAATTTGTTGATCAACAAAACAATCGAAACTACAAATGGTAAATTTTCCCCCCTTTTTGCAAAAAATCAATATTTTTGTGTCATCAGATATTTGGAAAGAGCGACGCTTCGAATTTCTTGTCGGCGAAACATTTTTGCGCACAAGTTTAGCCGAGTTTATCGAAGAATTTGAAATCGAAACAGAAACTGTGCTCAAAGTAGAATGTGTCATTGGAGTGGAAGCACCAAAACCTCTTCATGATATTCAGGCGCCTGATTGGGTCTCATCTGTTCAAATCAGCAATAATTTGTAAGTTCAAGCCTTTTTTATTATCAACTTAGATTCAAGTAACAAACTTTCAGCATTTTTTCAACAACTTATGGGGGAGACATTGTGATTGCTGATCGAAAAGGAAATGAAACTAAATTGGCAGTCAATGCGGCTAACAGAATCCTCAAATGTTCTGCGATTGTCAAAAAACCCACCAAAAACGAGTTGAACGGGACGAAGCTGTTGGTCGGAAGTGAGAGTCAGTTGCTAACATTGTATTCAATCGAGAAGGGAGTTCTCACGGAAAATGTAAGGTTTTTTGACATTTTATTGAGAATCAAGTGGTTTTTAGCTAATCTTCCGTGGTCATGAACGAGCTGTTGAATGTGTTGCTGTGAGTTCAGACGCAACTCGTGCGATTTCCGGATCGGTTGATCAAAATATCAAAGTATGGAATCTAGATGGTTAGTTCTCAATAAACTTTTTCAACAAAAAAAATGTTTCCAGAAAATGACGAAACTACAAACTATGAAAAACAAGACGGCGAGGAGACAAAAACCAAGAAACGAAGAAAAGACGTGATCACCAAAGTACCGATGGTGACGATTGGTGGACATCGCGATAAGGTGTCCGACATTCAATGGTGCCCCTGGAAATCATCGCATGCGTTCTCGACGTCTTGGGATCATTCGGTTGTTGAGTGGGATCTGGAATTGGGTGAGGTTTTTATTCATTTTTTTGTTGAAGTGTCCTTGAAATTTCCAAAATTCTTGGCCTTCTGAAAAAAAATGAGAAAACATGTTCAAAAAAATGTTTTTCTCCAAAAATCCTAAACCCCTACAGTACTCCAGGCGGCATAAAAAGAGTTCAACTCTTATGATGTGTTAAAAATGTCCAATTATATGAAATCTAGGTCACCATATGTTGTTGTTGTTGTTGTTGTTGTTGTCCATAACATCATCAATAACAACAGGTGTGCACTCTTCCCATTTGGAGGGTCGGGGTCAAACTACACTGATTCTTGACCAAAAAAATCGAAAAAACAAAGAAAGATGACTGAAACTTTCAAAACTTGAAAAAAAATAGTTTCTGAATAGGTCTGGTATGATTAGCTCACCTAACTCAAGAAGTATTTCAGCCGGAGAAGTTGCTCGAACAAAAGGCCCGAAATCCTTCACAAGTCTCGATTTGAACTTGTCAACCGGATATATGATCACAAGTTGCACTGATGCGGTTCCAAGATTATATGATCCAAAATCCAGAGGTAATGATATTTTTTTTTTTCACATCTTTGACACAGTTTTTTCAGACGGAACACTCATCAAAAACTCATTCATCGGCCATCAGACAGGATGGGTTGAAAGTGTCAAATGGAACCCGAACGATTCGAATCAATTTGTCAGTGTGTCGACGGACAAAACAGCCAAAATGTGGGATATTCGATCGTCGAGAAGTTCACTTTTCGATATTCACGGACACGAGGATCGTGTTCTGTGTGTGGCTTGGAATGAAAATTTGATTGCGTCTGGATCAGCTGATTGTACAATCAAAGTTTTTGAGACTCGATAATTGTTTAGATTTGTTTTTTATTGTTTTTGTTGAATTTTTGTTACTTTTAAAAAATCTGTTTTTGTTTTTTCATTCCTTCTCGATGATGTGTTAGTAGTTTGAAAACTATTTGAATATCTGGATTTTCCAAAAAAAAAAAAATTGTGCTAATCTCATTTTTATAGACTTGGAAACCGAAACAAGCAACAAATCAAAATGGGAAAAGGATTTCAAAATTTCATGTCCAAAAAGGACTTCCATCCGTCCGCCTTCCATAACCTGAAAATGGTGTGGGAGGCGAGACAAAAGAAGTCGTTGGAAGATAAACGACAAGAGGAGCTTCGAGTGATGTATGAAAAAGAGCAGGAAATTCTGAACAACAAGTTAGTTTTGATATTTTTCGTCAGCTTAAAAAATCAATAAAAATTGTAGAGCACTTCTCGGAGATGAGAAAGCAAAAATGGGATTGTCGTTCATGTATGATGCGCCGGCTGGAATGGCGAAACGAGAAGAGCCGAAAGAGGAGCCAAAGTTTGAATGGCAGCGAAAGTATCAAGCGCCCAGAGAGGATTGGGCCAAAGGGAATGAGGAGATTCAGGATCAACCGTTTGGTATTCAGGTTCGAAATGTGAGATGTTGTAAATGCCACAAATGGGGTCACGTGAACACGGATCGAGAATGTGCATTGTTTGGAAAATCTGGAAACTATGAAGATGAAGGATGTGAGTTTGACAGATATTCACAATTTTCTCCTCAACAAGCACTTTTTTTGCAGATGCCAACAATCCGTCAGATTTGATCAAAGTGCTTCGAAAACAGCGAGCCGAAGGGACTTCGTCGTCGAGTTCAAAAAGAATGGAGAGAAAGAGAAAAGAAGGTGATGATGAAGTGGGAGAACAAGAAGAAGAAGACGAATGGGTTGATCATCAACAATTGGCTGATGATATGAAGGAGGAGCACGGTATTGTGCTCAAAAACAATGTCCTAGCCGGAATGAAACAGGATCAGCAGTTGAGTATGATGAAACAAGAGAAAAGTGAGGAACAGCAAATGATTGAGTTTTTCAACACAATGTCGGATAAGGAGAAAAGGAAATTGATGAAGAAATTGGTGAGCGGAGAAAGTTTGGAGGATGCGATGAGCAAGAAAAAAGATAAGAAGAAGAAGGATAAGAAAAAGAAGGATAAAAAGAGTAAAAAGTCGAAAAGGAAACACGAGGAGGATAGTGAGGATGAATGGGAGGAGAAGCGGAGACGTGTCAAGCGTGAAGTTGAAAGTTCGCCGGATGAGCGAGGTAGAAGTACGAGGAGAAGATCGGTGAAGAGGGAAATTGATTCGGATGAGGAGTCGAGATCGAGATCGCCGGTTAGAAAAGAACGATCGCCGAGAAGAAGGTGAGATTTGAAACGGAAAATTTCCTATCATTTTCCAAACATTTTTTCGATTGGTACCACTCGCTCTAATGATAACACACGCGACGCACAAATATGAGTGCGTCGACAATTTTTCTTTTCCCCTCTCTCTCTTTGTCCGACGGGGCGCATTTTATCGATTAGCAAACTACACAAGTTGTAAACATATGGCCCAAAAATGGGAGCACCTGTTGTTATGTAGGATAATCAATCAATAACAAAAGGTGCTCCCATTTTTGGGAAGGTTATGTTTGATGCCATATGTTTACAACTTGTGTAGTTTGCTAATCGATAAAATGCGCCTCATCGCACAAAGAGGGGAAAAGAAAAATTCACATTTGTGCGTCGCGGCCTTTGCGTCGCGTGTGTTATTATTAGAGCGAGTGGTACCGATTGACAATTGAATAATAGCCCTTTCTGAACCAGAACAAACAGTTTAGAAAACAATCCAATTCCAGATCGCGTACGCCACCAAGACGTCATGTTTCAAGATCCAGATCACCTGTCAAAGACAGAAGCAGAAAACGAAGAGACTCAAGATCGCCAGTCAGAAGTTCAAGAAAACGACACGACTCGGAATCCGATTCCTCAAGATCACCGCCATCGCCGAAAAACGCGAGAAGACGTCACGATTCGTCCGACGCATCTAGATCACCTGTGAAATCGAGAAGAAGAAATAGAAGTTGATTTCTAATAAGTTGTAATAATCATCTCCTACTGACTGTATAAACCACACACGTTTATTTTGTCTACAAAATATTCTTCCACTTGTCTCCCACCTTAATTCTGGCCGGTGTATAATTGGGGCACTCGATTTGCAATTTAACAAGTTTCTTGTTGTCCTCGCTGATGTTGATCTCAACATCAATATCCAAAACGACGCCGTTCATTGAGACAATCGGCGACACTTTGATGTTGTCAGTTAGGATTTTGTAATCGGTTCGTTTTCTCAGCGATGTTTCCACGTCGATTTCCGAATCGCCTTTTCGCAGTTCGCCGTGCAACGATGCCAACGAACGACATTCGATTTGCCGGCGATCCGCCGGTTTTTCGCCATTCTTCGTGTCAGCTGACGATCGAGTTGGCGAAATGGACAGAGGCTTTGGAGCTTGTTTCTTTCGACTCGAACTTTCACGATTTTTGACACTGGAGACGGATTGGTTTGGACGAACAAATTCAATTTCGCAACGACTTCCAGCTTTTGGAAGATTTAGGAGAAGCTGAAAAATTCCGATTTATTAAAAAAAAAGGTGTACGGTACGCAAAGTGTGCAAACACCATGACGCGAAAACGCACAATAACTGATTTTTTTTCTTTTCGAAAATTTTCTGTGAAGTTTGTGAAAGTCGCCAAAACTCGTGCGTTGTTGAGTTTATTGTTTTCTAATTTGAAGCTTCTCCTAGAAAGTACCACGCTGATTTTAATAGTATACTTCACTTTGCATAGTTTCATCGTTTTTGCACAGTTTTTTTTTGTTTTAATATTTTTTATTTCCGTTTCCTAGTTTTTGCAAAACTTTTGTGTTTGTGTTGTTAAATGGGTGCTTTGTTCAAGTTTCAAAACCAATGTTCGGTACATTAAACGAAACAGTTAAATGAACCACCATATCAAAAAGGGGCGGGGCCACTAAATTGTTGCAAGAAAAAATAAGCTCCGCCCTAACTTACGTACGTTTATTAATTTTTGTGTTGGTTTAATCAATACATTACCTGTTCAACTTGTTCGATTGATCTCAAAGTCATATCATTCAAATAATCAATTGCTGATCTCGCATCACACATTTTGCAAAAAATAGAACCAGAAACAGATGTTCTTGACTAGTTAGAAATCAGAAATAAAACAACATCATTTATTAATTAGACAATAGGGTTACGTGATAAAAATATTTAACAAAAAACAATTAGAATTGTTTAGAAGACGTGCTTTCTGTGGTCTCTGACTTTTTCGAGCTAGTTGTTGGCGGCTTCGTAGTGGCTTTGTTGAAAAACGGAAAAAGTCGAGTAGAATTTTCAGCAAACGGTGAGCTAGTGGTGTTGATCGGGAAGAAGGCTGAAAATATTGACGCTCTTCTCTTTTTGTGTTATCTCTTACAGGTGGTGTGTACGACATGCCGCTTTGTCACTTGTTTAGCGCAAGTGTCAAAGCGGAGTGTCGTAAATCGAAAACTCACCAGGCCCAACAGAACTACTCTTTCCACCGAGATCCTTCTCATTCGGCTCTCTCATTGATACAATAGGATCGGAAACCTTTTTCTCTACAATTGATGGCGCATCTCGTGGCGATTTCGGAATTTTCGCCATACTTCTTCTCTTTTTCATCGGTTTCGGAGTTCCGGCTCTTTTTGTTGGTGTTGAAGTGGCGGTTGTTGTTGATGGTGTAGTCATAACACTTGTCGATGGATTTGTTGTTGGCGCTGTCGTGTCACCACTGGTCGATGTTAGCGGAACAGTGGGTTGTGACATTTGCGACGCGTTCATGATACCCGACACTTTTCCATTGTTCTCATAATAGTTCATACTTCCATAGTCTTCGAACAGATCGCTGTTAGAGCGTTGTTTTTTGGGCGCGGAGGATGGTGGTGGTGCGATGATCGGGGCGAGTTGTGGAATGACGGGTGGAGGTGGGTAGAGGGAATCGTCGATTGTTTGGCACGCCACATCTTGTACGGCTTGTTTTAGAACTGCAATAATTGTTGTTTTAAAGAGATGCAATTTTTTTACCTGGCATAGTTTTAACAACATCCGGATCACTTTGCATGCTCTTAACAACATCATGGAACGAAATTGTGTGTTTAGATTGATATTTAGGTAGTTTCATCGATCCCTGTTTCGAATCATTTCCTTTGTTTTCATCAATTTTGACAACTTTAACAATTTCTTTGGAATTTTTCGGTTTGACATTGTCATTGTTATTCTCGTTGCCATCAGTAATGACCCGGGCAATTTGACAAATGTGCTGATTTTTGCGACAAATGCATTCTTGTCGAAAATCGCCGGCTCCAATCTCCTCTTTTTTCATGTCAATTTGTGCTCGTTTTCGATTCTCATCGTCTCGATAATATCGATTTATCATATCTTCGATCTTTTGATTCAAACGTCTTTTATAGACCCATCGAACGAAAAGGCATGCGTACATGCAAACGGCGAACAAAAATATGGAGAAGATGAAAAACATGACTTGAATCCAGAATAGATCAACTCTCAGAAATTTGTCTGAAACGACACGGGGTCGTGAGAACAACATTTGGGTTTCTAGGCCACTCACGTGTCTCTTCATTAATATTGTTGTTATTATTAGTGTTAATGTTTGTCGATGAATTGGATGCGGTGGCCATTATGTATTGATTTTATATTCTTATTGAGTTTTTGATTCAAAAAAGATTTAGAAATAATCATTAAATTAGACAGACCCCTGTCAACAATCTAGGTCACGTTTTAAAAATTAAAATTTATTCAATTTGATGTTCAAAGTGGAAACGTGAAAATATCTTGATTTCACAAGAGACTTTGAACGCAAGAGATCAATAACATCAACATAAATTGCAACTACAAATCGAGAAAACCGGACCAATCAAGTCCTATAATCCATCTAGCGAATCGATCCCACAAACCAGTGGTGTTGGGGTATTGCCTCGCTTCCGGATCAGCCGCCAAAACGGGAATACCCGATTCGGGCGACTCTTTCGCCTCGATGAAACAATTCTTCAACACCGCGGTTTTTGTTCTCCCTTTGATTGTTTGAATACGCAGTCGCATGTTGGCTTCAGGGAAGCTGACACGGAACGATTCATCCGACACGACGCCAGGTTCGGTTTGTGGAAATTTGTCGGTGGCTAGGTAGTAGGTAGCGTCTTCATTGACGACGAGGATGTTGAGAGTTTTTTGGGTGTGAAGAGTTTTGCCGAATTGTTCGCTGAGTTGAAGCGCTTCGACGACGAAGTTCACCTGGAAACAACGCTAATTTGATATCCGACGACACTCCGCGTTGACGCTTGCGTTAAAAAAGGGGCAAAACGGAGTGTAGGGGGTGGGCGGAGCCTATTTATGTTTTGCAAACACTGGAACATTTAGGCTCCGCCCCCTTCTGGTATTGTGGTCCATTCAACTGTTCCGCTCAAGTTTAGTTATAATGTTTTGGACATTGGTAATAAAAAAACGTTCAAAAATCTGTGAACACCTCGACGAAAAAATGCACCATAAAATCACCTTAATTTTCAGCAATTTATCCTGCGCAGTATGCTTCAAATCGCTAACATCGCCAACAGCCAACGAAACCATCAAATTCATCAGCAAAATAACAGTGATAATCTCAAACGCCAACACCAAAATGCTCGGAATCCATTGATTCGTGTCGAGAATATCATTGGCATCCACTTCTCCGATCATCATTGTCGATGTTTTGGTGACAGCCTGAAGAATGACGAGCATTTTGTGGACCATTGTCATGTTGACAGTGTCTTGATCAAGAGTCGACCATGGTTTGATGCCAGTGTCGCGCATGATTAGATGGAAGGCGAATGAGAACGCGATGAGGGTTGGAATCCAGATTGTGGCGATCTGAATGAAGGTTGGTTTTGTTTTTTTTTGGGGAGGGTTGAAATACTTACATGTCCAAAACTTCTCAAAATCCTAGTCATCATGAAAATATAAATTCCGAAAGGCGATTTTCTCAAAATATACAAAAAGTTAGCCCAGGCTGAGATGATAGCGATGATTGGCAAGAAAAACACAACAATGTTCTGAAACCTAGTTCATTTTTTTTAATGAAAAATAAGAAACTAACCTTAACCTCCTGATGATAATCATCATATTTGAAAATTGTTGGAAGCCAAACATAGGCCAAAGTGGCCAGATATGTTAAAATGTTGAATGTGAATGCGACGATAAACCAGAATGATATCGAATGACTGATTCGGGCTTTGATGGTCCCTTTCAGAATCTGAAATCATAGATTTTTTGTTTGTTTTCATATTTTTTAACCTACCAGAAATAGGCCAAAAACCGCGACAAATATAGTAACCAGCCAATCTTTTGCGGGAGTTCGCGCAAAAATGTGCCACGATAAAACGAGCAAAAATGAGAAGAATGCTGAAAGCCACACCTTACAACACTCCGCTTTGCCCCTTGTTTAACGCAAGTGTCAAAGCGGAGTGTCGTACACACCGCCTGTAAGAGAGACAATGCAAAAAGAGCTAGAGAGAAAATGCATAGTTTTTTACAACCTTACCTATGATATGGAGCAAATAGAAAAGTGAGCAATCGATAAGTTTCTGATTGAGATAATTCAATATATAAGGATGTCGAATAATACCCCATTTGTTGGCAGTTTTCTGAAATTTTCATTTTTTTTTTGAAATTTCAAAAAGTTAAGTCTTACCAGTTTTCGTAGCTCTCTCCAGTTTATTGATTCAACGCCAGAAATGTCGCTGAAACAATTTTTTGTTTGATTTCACGAAAAAAATAAACTCACGTTGAATAATCGAAGAAAAATGTTGTCGAATCCTCATCTTCATTTCTTCTCAATCTAGAATGTTGATTACAATACTCTAAAGTGATCATATCCTTCGGATTTCTACTTTTCGCTTTTATAAAAGCGCTGGATTCAGCATCCTCCATTTTTCCTGGAAAAAGGCCAATTTTTTAATCAGTGAGAAGAGTAATCGATAAATAAAAAATAAGCAGCGTTGTTGACTCATGAATATTACAAAAACTTTTTTGTTGTTGGTGGACAAAGAAGTAGAGCGGTTATGCGTTATTTCGAAATTTTTTGATATTTGCAATTTTTCAAGGCAATACTGTAGTGCGGCGGAGCGTGTTTTCACATTGAAATGTTTTTCTATAACAAAAATCGATAAAAACGATTTTTTTCATCTTTCGTATCAATTTCAAGTGAGAATAGGAGTCAACAAAAAAGCGGCGATTTTTCAAGTGTTTCGGAAATTGCAAACCCCAAAAATAATGTATCTTGTTTACCGCAAAAACTAGTAAAGTTAGATAAAAGCAATTAGGCACCGGAAATGAGAATGTTGATGTCTTCAGTGTAGTTCTTTTGAACAACACTAGAATAATCAGAAAAGAAGAGAAAAGACATAAAATCAGCGGGAGATGATCGGATTTCGTTGCGAATATCTCGGATTACGAGGAAATATTTTTGGTGGACATTTAAATATCGGAAAAAGGAGTTTTTTTTCGGGTCGGTGGTGGAAAAAAGTATTATGGAGAGGCTCAAATAGATTACTTTGGGGTGAATGAGAGAGAAGAGGATTAGAGAAATATTGTTATGCTGTCCATCATTAAATTGACCATAAAATTATTATTGATGTGGGGAAAACATTGGAATATAATTTTTTGAAATAGAAATTTTGAAAAAATCGAAGAAGGGAGGAAAGTATGCTCTAGCGCACACGTTTTCCAAATTTCTTTTTGTTTTTTTCTATGTAAAAAAGTGATTTTATGTGTTGTTTCGCGCACTCACTTTGGAATAATTAAAAAATAGAAAAAAGAAGAGGAAAATATGCATTTTTAAGAGGAGCTCTGCTCCTATTTTGAATGCATGAAGGGTTTCGCAAAAATAAATAGGATGAGACAAGGGATGAGTGTGGATTTAACTAGTGTGTGAAGCTTTTTCTAGAAGGAAGATTAGTTTTTGCTATACTTTGGAAAAAATTCCAAAAACAAGAAAAGAGGAGAAAGGAGAAGAAATAAACGTTTGCACAAAATGTGTCCTAATTTGTGTATGTGCTGGGCAAAAACAAATTACAAAGTTTTTCGTTTAAAAAAGAACAAAAAACGAAAATATGCGCGAAATTTCTTCTCATTCTCCACATTCTCCACCCAAAACATCTGCTGGACATGTGTTTTTTGTGAGGAATAAAAATGAAAAAAAAGCGCAAAATGAAAATGAAAAAATAGACGACTGGTATATTATTTCGCCTCTATTTGTTTATTATTCATGAAATAGTCGTGTAAGGGGTGCAATTCGCTCGATTGATCACTCATACAATGCAAAAAAATGCGAGTATTTAATTGAGTGGGTTAGAGAGGCGTATCGATTCGTGTACTTTCAAAAAGTTTCGAAATTTTTCACCGAAAATGATCACTGACAACTCAAAGACCTTATCACTCACAATGAAAATTGTCAGAAATGAAAAAAAAATGAAACACATTTGGAAAAAAAGCATTCTAAAAAAACTCAAGGGTTACTGTACATACATCGTTTGCACAAGAGAGAAAAATTAATTTAAAAATAGTTGTTTTAACCTCACACATCGGAAGTTAAAGTCTTCAGAATAAAATTGAAATTCTGCCAGATAATATCTTCTCGATGTTATCCAACTCATTTTCAATGGTTGACTGATTTTCGACGATGAAAGTTATTTCTGATCGCCGCCGGATGTTAAAAAATAAATCCAACAAAAAGTTTAAGAAATGAGTCAAAACAAATAAGTTCTTCCACTGGTCCATCATAATTGATTTTTTAAGTTTTTTTCAAAGGATTTCAGTATTTTCACAGTGCATAAGTCCAATAAGTTCAGTCCAACAAAAAAGCTCAACTACTTACAATCATATTCATCGAGAGGGGCTGCTTAACTACGGTTGTTAGCTCGGAGCAGGTTTACACTCACACACAAATAGATCCTGCTCCTACCACCTTGTCGCCACGGTGCGGCCAACCTTTTGACAAGGCCCCCTCCCATATCCGGGTCTGGAAAAGGGGACCTGAACTTTGAATCATTCTCAACTTCCGGCCGCTGAGAAATCATCTCAGCTCTGATCAGTAACATCAATACGTCAAGGTGCAAAAGTCTAAAAATAGGTGCAAAATACGAGTGCAAAAAATAAGAGAAAAAAGTCCAATAAGTGCAAAAATAAGTCCAACAAGTTCAATAAATGCAAAAATAAGTCCAATAAGTTCGAAAATAAGTCCAATAAGTACGACAAAAGTCCAATAAATGCAAAAATAAGTCCAATAAGTACGAAAATAAGTCCAATAAGTCCAATAAATGCAAAAAAAATCCAATAAGTACGAAAATAAGTCCAATAAGTACGAAAAAGTCCAATAAATGCAAAAATAAGTCCAATAAGTACGAAAATAAGTCCAATAAGTACGAAAAAGTCCAATAAATGCAAAAAATAAGTCCAATAAGTTCGAAAATAAGTCCAATAAATGCAAAAAAAAATAAGTCCAATAAGTACGAAAATAAGTCCAATAAATGCAAAAAAAAAAATCAATAAATGCAAAAAGTCCAATAAGTACGAAAATAAGTCAAATAAGTGCAAAAAGTCTTCACTTATCATATTGATGATAGTCGTTGTCGTTGATTCATATCCAGTTCAATATACATATTTTAGTTGATCCATCTCCACATCGATTCATGTTGTTGACCCATTCAGAAGGTCCGCCTGAGTTGTCGTTGTCGTTGATTCATGATAATTGCTGTTGTTGTTGTTTCATCCCCAGCTCGATAGGTATATTTGTCGTTGATCCATCTCTACATCAATAAATGTTGATAATCCATCTGATTTTCGATGTCGTTGATCATATTCATGATAATTGTTGTCGATCCATCTCCATATTGATTAGTGTCGTTGTCATTGATCCATTGTTGTCGTCGTCGTCGATCCATTTCCATTTCGATCATCTTAGTTGTCGTTGATTCCTCTCCACATCGATAAATGTCTAATGTGATCTAGGCAACATGAAATAATTGAAAAAAAAACAAAAAGAAAAATAGGAAAAATCTGACTCTGCGCGCCTTTTTTGCTCTAAATTTCCCCTTATCTTGAGATCTTCTCTTTAAACTAATCTGTCAATCGATCCTCCTCGGCTCTTGTTCCCAATTGATTTCAAATTGATGATCGTCGTTGAGAAATCTCGTAGTCCTCTCCATGGCTTGGCGAAATGTTAATGTCCATGATAGAATAGATCTGGAAAAAAAAGAATTTTGACAATTTCTCCTTTTCAAACCAACCTTTCTGATCCATTGAGTAAAACACTCCAGCTCGATATCCAAGTGCATCCCCATATTGAGAAGTGTTGTCGTCGTTCCAAATCCATCTCCACGATGTCCTTGTAGTCCATCCAATTTCATCTCGATTATCTTTGTTGTCGTTGTTCCAAATCCATCTCGATTGTCTTAGTTGTCGTCTTCCATCCATTTCCATATTGATTAGTTGTCGTCCATATATCTCAATATTGATTAGTATTGTCGTCGTCGTCCATTTATTTTCATATTGATTGTAGTCCATCCATCTCGATTATCTTTGTTGTCGTTGATTCCTCTCCACATCGATAATTGTTGTTGATCCATCTGAGTTGTCGTCGATCCATTCCCATCTCCACATATTCATAGTCGTTGTCGCTTTTTCAATTGTCGTACCATTTCGATTCGGGTCGATGTAGTTGATCCTTTGTCCATCTGGAATAGTTGTCAAACAAAATGAATAAACTGAAACTGTGTAACCAACGTTTTTGGCGCATTGTGTTGACAGATGCTGTTGTCAGGTGTTGCTATCCGAAGTTGTAGTCCGATTGTCATCTGAAAACTTTCTTTTGTAATCGTCTGGAATATTTCCAAAACGAACCGAAAGTTGTCGAACCATGTTGTTTTCTTTGACGCTGCTCGCTCCAGATCTAGAATACCTGTCAAATAAAATGAATAAACTAACTGTATAACCAATGTTGTTGTCGCATTGTGTTGTCCGATGTCGTTGTCAGATGCTGTTGTCTGGTGTTGTTGATCGATGTTGTAGTCCGATTGTCATCTGACAACTTTCTTTTGTAATCATCTAGAATATTTTGCAAACCAACCGTCTTCGTCCTTCGTTGCTCAGCGAGCCCACCCATCCACCAGTCACCAATTGACAGTGACTGGCGTCATCTCTAGTTCACCACGGATCTTACCCCCAAACAAGCCTGACAACTTATTAGTAAATGCACAATTATAAAAAAATGATTTTGAAATTTTGATGTTGATCAGAAAGTTTATAGTCCGAGAATCCCACTCTCTTTCCTCATCACAGCTTCCCCTTCTCCCCGGGGCCACCTTCTGCAAAGGATCCGGGTCCCCCAGTGAAATTATCTTTGTTGACAGCTCGAGTGTGCAACAAAGATGATTTCAGTGGGCTCTGTGAAGTCAGTCCAAAAGTGGGTACCAAATAGTTTTGAACAACTATTTGATAGTTTTTGATTATACGTTAACATATCAATTAATATGTCAACGCGGCATTGAAATATGGTATTTTAATTAACACCAAGAAGCATTGGGTGCATTTACTAATAACTTACCTGACTTGATTGGTTGGACGAGGCACAATTGAATGCAAAGTGATCAAGCAATTGAACCTGGAAAAAAGGATCATTGAAGAGATTTAGAATTTTTTGAAACTCACCAAGTCGTGGGTTTGTCTTTTCTGATGTCATATGACATCGCCCGATCCGCCCTATTGTGGGAGGTTAGTGAATTGATACTGACCCTTTGCTCGAATTGGCACCAAAAAACGGCAAAACGCATTGTTGAATCGACCTGAAAACATGAATATTATGAGTGGAAAAGAGAAAAACCATATGAGACAGAAGAAGCACGCATTGAATCGATGTCAGCAGCAGCAGCATCAGCAGGTTGATAGATGTCAGCAGCAGCAGCACCAGCAGCAAGTTGATAGAATGACAAGTCATTCGAAAAAAACCCCGAAAAGTCCGACCCCGCCCATGCGAGATCGTCCTTGGGTTTGGCGTTAGCAACAACCTCAGAAAGGTCGTCTGAGCCTGCGGGCCAGGGCCCCCCTTCCCTAGAAACGGAGAAATAAGGCTCTCCGTTTAGCACTTGGTTCAGTACGAGAGCGTATCATCGACTGTACATTACTACTCAACGAGTGAGTAGATAGTAAGAAGGCGAGGCACTAAACCGATCAACCCAATCAATGGCCCGCTTCCGTCTAGCGGCTTGCGGGGGATCGTCTAGCACTTGGTTCGCAATAAGAGCACGAACATTTCTATTGAACAATTGATTAGACTGATAGGCTATAAACAGCCCGCAAGCGGGCTGTAAAACGGCCCGCGAACGGGCCGTCTAGCACTTGGTTCACCATTAGAGTGAACTATACTAACCAACGTCAATAGACTGATCGGCTATTGAAACGATCCGAGGTGGTTTTTAAATGCGTCTAGAGCAACCGCCACGTTGGTTGCCTCGGCTTGATATTGGCAATCGGTCTTCCATCTTATCGAGCGAATTACCTGGAATAAATAAAATGACTGAAATTAAAACAAGACCTATACAAAAATATTAGTAGAAGAAATGTAATCTAGAAAGTAAGAATAAACAAAACAGAAGTTTCAGAAGAAAAAAGAATAATAATGCAACATTAGAATATGTGTAATCAAAACGATATAAATGAATAATAAAAAAGAAGTAATAATAAGAATGGATAAATGCATGAGCATAAGAAGACACATTGATCTTCGATCCCGCCTATCTCTCATAAAAAGATAGAGTATACAAAAAGAGGAGAGCGAGAGAGAAAAAAGGGATAAGAACAAAAAAACAAACGAATAAAAAAAATATGAATGAATGGTCACCGGAAGAGGTGCCCATGAGAGATAGAGACGCTATCCCTCTCCTTCTCTGACCCACGCGGCGTCTTTTTTTGTAGGGACCGTTTATTTTTACATAGGAATGATAGTCAGACAACGAGGCACTGTTGTTTCTGGTGGAGTGGGCGGAGCCTGTTTATGTTTTGCAAATACTGCACATATTTATTAGCTCTGCCCCTTTCTGATAGTCATTCATTTGTCTCGTTTATGCTCATCTTTTTTTTCTTGCTAATAATATTTTGGACATTGATACTGGAATTTTCCTGATTTTGAAAATTGTTTGAGCAACGATAAAGATGTTTTTGAAATTTCTCCCAGAAAAAATTCATGTTTCATTTATTCATTATGATAACACTTTTATCTTTATGTATTTCTCTTGCCGACGAGCTCGCACTACTTATTCATAATAATAATAATTTTTCTTTTCGGTCATTTCAAGATTGTGTCAATACAATAAACGAGGAGCTCAGCTCAACCGTGTTTTCTTGTCGTCGGTTTTTGTTTGAACAAGGATCAAGGCTGATTAGATTATTATTATTATTTTCTTTCAAGGAGGTCATGAACCGCAACGCGTACGCGACGCACATCATTTACAGTAATTACAACAATAGAAATGACATACTAAAAAATATGAAAAGCTGGTAAGCGAGATTTGAAAATCTCAGATTTCTACTAGTCGGAAGGCTTTAAGTTCGGTTCCCCATCCCGTTGGATTTTTTTCCTCAGATTTTTTTTAGCTCTCAAAAACATTGCTGTATCTGGTTTCAATGTTTTTACTATCATTCTCTTATCACTTAGACAAGCTGTGCTCTCTCTGTCTCTCTGTTGAATCACCACCACACACAAAAACAAACAATCGTCTTCCAACCCAACACAACACAATTTGCATACCGTCTTATTCTTCTTCTTCTTCTTTTCCATTTTTGCCTTCTCATCTTTTTTTCGTAATAAAATGGTATTGTATTGTTGAGCCCAACAATTTTTCATTTTTGACCAGTTTCTTGTTTAAAAAATTCGTCATTTTGAAGAAAATTAACGTGGCCTAGAACACCGTGCAAAGTACAGTACTTTTTTTTATTAAAAGAGCATTCTGGAACAAAAATTCCTTCTCACGTTAAAAAAAAGAAAAAATTCCTCTTGACTGTACTTCAAACGCCTAACCTGTTGAGCTACCACGTCAATTTTTTTGTTGTTGAAAATATCAAGCTTTTTTTACTCATACCTCGTTCCGTCCAACTTGGCTCTTTTCTGTTGTTCTCATCTTCCATCCTCTTATATTTACCTTTTGTTCCTCATTTCTGTTTACTTTTCCATGATTCATGGTCATGAGAACATTTATATTTTTACTTATTCCAACAACAAAAAACCGCACAAAAAAGTTAATCACTTCTATCATCGGTGAAAATAGTTGTCGTCTCCAAAAGTCCGAAAAAATTGATCTGATCTAGTTCCAAGTTTCTGGAAGATTTTTTCATTGGCAAGTACTGTAATTCGTCGTCTTACTCGATTTCATATTTTCTCAACGATAGCTTTAATTGATTTTCGAGTTCGCGTCGTTTTTTTATCAATGGAGCGCGGATGAGATAGAATATCAGGAGGAATAGAATCGCTAAACATGTGATAATAAGAGGTCGTGAAACTGAGATAAATGTCTGAAAAAAGCAATGTTTTCGTGTTAATGAAGATCCATGTACCTTGAAAAATAATGTTTGATGATCGCTCATTTTTTGATTTTGAAAATGTTTCAATTTTTTGGCACACGTTCCAAAAATGTTCGCGTCGTTTTGTCTTTTTCTCTTCTGTTAACCTGTTTTGTTTGCTCAAAACAAACAAATAAGAGTCTCCGGTGCACTCTGACATTGCTTCTTTCTTTTCCCAAACATTTTATAATATTATTATTATTTTTATTAGTATTTTTGTTATTTCATTTCCTTGATATTTGCATTTTTTGTCTTGGTTTGAAACAAGGTGGTCGATAGAGCGAGTTTGCCTATGTTTCGAAACCGCATGAAATTCCGGCTCACTGTGTGTGTTGCACATCCCGTGGGATGTCGGTACACAACTTTATACTAGATCTGTTGGAGTTTTAGGTACAGGTTCTATAGCTAAAACTGTTAGAGTTTTAGCTATAGACGAACGTATAGATCTGAAATACATCTGACAGATCTAATATTCTCTCTAATTTCCCCCGTCCCACTCTCTACACGCTTCTTCTGACTCATCACACAGTTTTTATCACATTTTTTGCGTCTCTTCCCCGTTTTTGTCGCCCTTCTATACAGTTATATGTATTCAAGAATGATTCAATATCGTAATGTTATTGATTTTCTGTTGTTGGTCATGCATTTTTTGCGAGCTTCTTGACACAAAGATAATTTTTTTTTGGTTATTTTTAGAATAATACATTTCTTATCAAAAATCGATTGTTTTTTTTTTTCCAGGACATTATGGAGATCAGGATTCGACACATTGCATTTCTTGTCATTATATTCACATTTTGTAAGTTTTATATTTTTCGCGAAATAAAAAACAACAAAAATTCTAGGCCATGTTGTCGATTCACAAGGTCTCAATGATCCAATCACACAGTATATCGAAGGACGATTAGGGAATCGTCGAATTTTCTGGTGTCCCAGTGGTTATGGTTATTTGGCATTTTGCCCACAGCCAACCGATTGGGACAATTATAATTGGTGTTGTACATGGCCGTATTTGGGATCGTGGAAACCGTCGTGTTGTCAGTTTGCCATTCCGACCGGTGCGATGGTTGCCGTTATTTTAGCCGCTATTGTTTTATTGATAGGTAAGAGGTTTTTTTATTCAATATGGCGAATAGTGGGATTTTTCAAAAAAAAAAAAGAAAAAAATTGCGCCCGAGAGGAATCGAACCCCCGACCTCTCGACTCTATTTCAAACACCTAACCTGTTGTACCATTTTTTCCAGTCCTGATCGCTCTCTCGTGTTGGTGTTGTTATTGTTGTCCGCTGTACAAGCAGCTCTACGAATTCGACGACGAATGAATCTTTTAATTTTTCTCATTTTCCCCGTTCTCCGCAAATTCATCAACTTTCTGCCATGATTCCTCACTTATAATCGTCTTCATTATTTATTATTCAGGCCACGCCCATTTTTCTATGCCTTCTTCCAAATTTTTCCCTTCCCTATAGACCTGAACCTGATGATCGGTTGTGTGTATTTATTCGAACTGTGATATCTGATCTGATTTTGTTGTTGTTCAGTTTGATTTCTTGTAGGACCAAATTGAATGTGCTCAATGTTTGAACTAAACAAATTTTTGATTTTTCAAATGGTGTGTTGGTGAGTTTAACGGATCAAAACATGTTAAAACGAAGAAAAATATTTACGTAATTTACAGAAAAATTAACAGGTTCACTTTGCAAAATGGTCTTCTTCCCGAAATTTTCGAAAAAAATCCATAAAAATCGATCAATAAATGGTTTGTATCAAAGGCGCAGTGTTGTTTTTTCTTTCAGGTCTCGACGCGCGCGCGCGTACGCGAACCGCGAAAAATCAATTTTGTTTTTTTTTCTGGATGCTGTCATCATTTTCACCCAAAAAACGCCTTTTTTTTTCATTTTCCGGACTATTTTCAGCTTCGGGAGAATGAAAACCAAATTATCGATATTGCTATTAGTCCTGGTTTCGATATTAGAAGCTTCGAAATGCCCAGATGTTCCTGAAAAATGTGGATGCACAGTGAGTTTTTTCCCAGCTCGCTTTATTTTTCAGAGAAATTTTTTGTAGATAAACAAAGGCTTGATAATAGTGACATGTGATGGTGTCGAAATTCCGACAATTGTGCAGGTTTGATTTCTGAAATATTGGAAAAAAAAACAACTTGTTAAAAATCTCAGAGTCTTGGCACGCAAACAATTGACGAATTGCATATTGCTCATTCAAATGACAGTGAAATAGAATCTCTTCCTTTTAATGGTCTTCGCACTCTCAGTATCGTTAATTCGAGCGTTGAAACAATCTCGTCAAATGCGTGGAGTCGTTTAGAAAAATCAATCGAACATATAAATTTGAGTGGAAATCGTTTGAAAAGTGTGCCATTGTTCGGATCTCTCAAATCGCTTCTCTCCTTGAACTTGAATGATAATCAGGTACATTTTAAAAGTTTTTAATTGTTGCAGAGTTAGAAATTCAGATAAATTCCGTGCCAAAGAATGTATTTTCATCATTATCCGCGTTGGCGCAACTTCGAGCTGAGAGAAATGTCATCACAGATTTTCCAAGGTAATGATCAAATAAAATTGGGGGATTTTAAAGTTTTGTAGCAATTCATTCGCCTCGATGAAGAATTCATTATTTCTACTTGATCTTAGCGACAACTCACTGACCAAAATTCCATCGGAAATTCTCGAAAATTGCACAAAATTGACCTATTTGGATTTGTCGTCCAATAATATTTCCGAAATTGGCAATGGCTCGTTGACCAATTTGGTATCGTTGAAAGAGTTGCGACTTCATAGCAACGCACTGCGAAGAATAGATCCGACCGCGTTTTTCAACGTCTCGAATTTGGAGTATTTGTATTTGCAAGATAACATTTTGACGAGTTTGGATGGAGGACAATTGAAGGAGTTTGCAAAGTTGGAGATGTTGGATGTTAGAAATAACACTTTGTATACAGTGAGTTGAAAAAACTAATACTTAGGCTGAGGGGGGGGGGGGGGGGGGAGAGGGCAGTTATATGAAATCTAGGTCACCATATGTTGTTGTTGATAAATAACATCATCAATAACAACAGGTGTGTCTCTTCCCATTTGGAGGGTCGGGGTCAAACTACACCAATTATTGATCATTTTTTTGTTGAAAAAATGGCATTGTACTTTGGCCAGGTTAGATTGTTTGAGATGGCATTTTCACGTGAAGAATGGGACGTTGTAATTCAACAGGTTGGGCGTTTGAAATAGAGTAAAGATGTCGAGGGTTCGATTCCTCTCTGGTGTACCGATTTTTTTCTTTTTTACTCAATAAAAACAAGGATTTTTCTGGGTAATGCGCCCTTTTATTATGTATGATTTCCAGCTTCCCTACCTCAAAGACTTGACAAATTTGAAACAAATCAAGGCGGACAGCAATTTGATCACCAAGCTGGAGAGTTTCGCATTCTCCAACAATCCTAATCTCCAGTTGATCAGTTTGCAGGTAAACAGCATTTCTTAATTTTCAAAAAAGTTTAAACTCGCAGAACAATAAAATTAATGACATTTCGAGAACATCATTCGGTTCGTTGAACCAATTGGTTGTTTTGCTTCTTGGAAACAATTCGATTTCTAGTATCGGTAAGATATCTGGTTGAAAAATTACGAAAAATATTGTATTACCAGATAGCGGTGTACTTGATGGTTTGATAAATTTGCAACAACTCAGTGTTCGCAACAACTCTTTGACCAGTATTGCAACTGCCTCTTTTGCTAGTCTACAACAATTGACAACGCTAGATTTGGGTTATAACAAGATCAAGGATATTGGAGAGGTAGGAGATTTTTGCTGTTTGAAAATGTGGTTTTTTCTGCCAGGCCTCTTTTGAGAAGTTGACAAAACTTTTCTGGCTCGATTTATCGAACAATCGGCTAATGGGTATCGCAAAAAATGTATTCACCAAGAAAATTTCCAATATTCTCTTGGATGGAAATGATTTGATATGCGATGAATCGTTCAATGATTTTCTCGCCTATCTGGTGACCAACCAGATTCGAACTTGTCTTCCGTATCAAGCCGAAATCAGATGTAGCGGTCCGGAAAAATACAAGGGAGTTTTGTTGAAAGATTTGATGATCCGAAAGGCGAACGAGACGATCAGCGAGGGTACTCGATTGATGGGCTTGAATCAGAAATCGGATAATCAACACTCGATTTTGTCGTCGTTTATACCAAAATTGCCGTCGTTTGATAGTTTGGGATCGAATGTGGCCGCCAATCCGCTTCCATTTGTTCATACAATCACACAGGTAAGTATTCTTTTGATTTTTGATAAAAAATCTGCTCTCAAAGTCGATTTTGTATAAGAGGGTGCCGAAAAAAAACTGCAAACGATGTACAGTAACCCATGCGTCATAAAGAGAGTTCAACTTTTATGATGTGTGAAAAGGGTCTAATCTAGGTCACCATATGTTGTTGTTGTTTTTGTTGTTGTTGTTGATAACATCGTCAATAACAACAGGTGTGCCTCTTCCCATTTTGAGGGTCGGGGTCAAACTACAGTAATTGATGAGCAACTTTTTTGCAATTATTGAAAACAAGTTTTTTGACTTCAGGCTGTTCCCGCTCTGCGTTCAATTCCGGGTCTCGGCGGTGCTGGTTCAGCTGACTCGAGTGCGGCTCCAGTTCCGAATAAACATTTGAACAGGGCCATCGAAGACTTCACCGGTCCTTTGGTTCGTTTTGCGACCGGTGGGCAACCCGTCGCAACCGATATCGAACAATTGATCCGGTCGATTCCGAACATGGTGGTGAATGTTCCAGGGTTCGGTGATGTCGATATCAGTCAGGTGAGTAGTGTCATTTTGAGATTGTGAAAAATCTGACGATTTTTTTAAAGTTGGATCCGGGTATGATGAAATATATATTGAATGGCGGGCAAATTCCGGGAATCGATAAGGAAACACTGGACAAAATTGTGAAACAATCGATGGTAAATATGTATGAGGCTGCGGCCGCTAATCTTGCTGGAAAACCAATGGAGAATCAGGAAAAGATATTGTTGCCGCTGGACAAATTGCCGTCGGAAATGGTTTCACGAGTGATGTCGGGTAAACCGCTTCCCGGTCTCGACGCTGATCAAACACGAACCATCATGGAGTACTACTCACAACAATTGCCAACGTTGGGAGGTATTCCGGCGATGAGTAATGAAACTGTGCTCTCTGCCAACACTTCTTCTGGCAGTGTGCCAAGTGGCAGCGAAGGAGGAGGAGGAGGATTCAACCCGGCAATGTTCAACATTTTGAAAATGCTTCCACCTGGTTACAATTTGAACAAGATTCCTAAAGAAGTCATCATGGCGGTTACACGTGGCGAAGTGCCGGATATGAGTTTGTTGCCGCAGGATTTGTTGGATCATTTCAAATCGAATCCCAATGCGATGACGTCAATCTTTGCTGACGCAAAAGAGGTAAACTTGATGATTAGGAAAATGAGATTATTTCGTTTTGTTTTTAGAAAAATGTATCAATGGAGGATATTTTGAAAAAGTTGCCGGTTTTTGAACGACCGGAAGGGTCGACTTTTGCGCCGTATGATATTAATTCTTTGACCAATGAGATGGTGTTGAAGAAAGAGAAAGAGGAACGACACAAAAAGATCAGGTAGTTTTTTTTTTGAGGAAAAAAGTATACTGTATTTAGCCCCGCCCATTTGACGCCATATTGGTTCTTTTACACCTTCTAATACGTATTTCAGAATAATCACCATAATTGTTCTGGGATTCGTTGGCGCGCTCACCTTCATCGCTCTCATCTTCTTTGTTTGTTACATCAAAAATCAGCGAAAAAAATTGGCTTCCCGCAAAAGTTTGATTTGTCAAGCCGAATCGCCCGACGCCATCGATCGATCGGTGATTCTTTCGGGCAGCGCATCGATAATTGTTCAACAACAAGCCAGCATCAAACATCGATCTCCGCCGGCGAACGCTGCGTCATCGCCGTCATCGTCAACGCTACGACCCGTCGCATCACTTCGAACTCGAATTCCACCGTTGACACCGGCCTATATAAAAAGCACAACAATGGACAACAACACATTGGAGAGTACGATAGGACGCCCGCAATTGAGCTCGACACTTCTCGACACACCAAAAGCGCCAATTAATGTAAGTAGAAATAATCGCAAGTAGTAGAATATTTATTTATATTGCTTTTTCCTTTTTTTTCGCCTAACCACCCCACTTTGTACATATACTTTGATCGCTCACCAAATTGCTCGTTTTTTTCTCATTCCTGTGTCATAAATTTATTGAAAATTTGGGATATTTATTTATTTATTTATTTACCCAACAGGTTTTTAACCTTGTACGCAATACTGGTGTGTTTTTATTTTGCTGTGCATGCAACAAGGCCAGATTTGTGAAGTGTTCGTGTTTGCTCGTATTATTACTATACATGTGTTTATTTATTTATTTATTCAATTCTTCTTAATACAAAATAAATAGAGGAAAATGTGAGCGAGAAGTGTCCATTTTAACAGTTTCTATTTAGCTTTTTCAAATTGCTCAAAAATGACAAACTTTATTCAAATTCAGTGATTCTAATCTTTTCCTTTTCGCCATTGTGCTCATCACATTTTATCTCTGCACTCTCCTCGTTTCACACAATGTCTAATGTGTCTGGTGCACATCAAATGGAATTAGTGGCAGATCGCCAGATATGTAAAGGGCACACACCAGAAGTTTTGGTTAGACTTGTCAGTCAAGTTTTGTGAGGTGGAAACTAATTCTTTGCTTTTTTAGTCACGTTATTCATTAGCAAGGTAGTTCAGCAGGTTAGGTGATTGATTTATAGTTGAGAGGTCAAGGGTTCGATTCCCCGCCCGTGCGAACTTTTTTTGTTTTTTTTTTCCACTGCGGACAATGTTTTGTATAGTTGACCGATTATTGAAAATATTATTATTATAATGAGAGGAAGGGAGTGGTAGTTTCGATTTAATAATTGTTGAGGACAAAATGAATGTAAATTCGAAATTTCACTTTTTACTCCTCCTACTTTCACTTCAACGCTGTTTCCTGTTGTTTGATTATCATGTCCCTTTGAAAAATGTCGAGAAAGTCAAATTACTTGTTGTAATTAGGGGTTAATTATAGTGTAGTACATATGCTCATCTATTTTATAAATCATCCTATTTTTTTGGTTTGGTGTCAGATGGGTGTCTTATTATCGTAATTATTGGTTTTTCTAACAAGTATCATTATTTTTGAGCTAGTTTGAGGGAAAATGTGCAATTTTTCATGTAGGCACACAGATTTATTGAAAAAACAGCAAAAAGAAACGCCCTGTAAACGACACTCCGCCTTGCCCCTTGTTTAGCGCAAATGTAAAAGCGGAGTGTCGTAAAATTGAGAGAGAGACGCAGAGAAAAATCTTCTTTGCGTTGTAGTGTTTAGTTGATTAGAAACTTGATTTCATCAAATTTTTGAAGCATGAAGAAGAGCACACGCAAAATTCAATTATTTGGCCAACCCCGCACTATGGAAATTAGGATTGCATAACGAACGTGATGTGGAAGTGAATTAGGAGGAAATGAGGACATTTTATTGTTGAGTGAGAAATTAAATTTTGTGCAAGGTCTGTGAGTTTTTTTTTTTTTTGTGAGAAAATGCTCTGAGCTCCGAAAAATATTACGTTTATTATTGTCGGGAAGCACAGTTTTAGGGTGAACCTTATCATTATTTACAACTATTTTTGTGCATTCTGCGAGTGATATGAAACACAATAAATAGAAAATGAAATGATTTTTGTTGTGTGTTTAATAATAGATACATATATGTTTAATGTCATCTGCTTATTTCGCTTTAAATGGCAGATGTTGTTGCATTTCTTTGCCTTCTTCAATTATTTTATTGCATGTTCTTTTCTTCTTCTTCTTCTTTTCATTCTTGTTTTCCACTTTTTTTATTCTTGCCCTTCTTACGATTATTATTTTTTCCCCGCATTTTCCTCTTTTATTAGGCTTTTTCGCTCTATTGATAAGGGGATTTTTAACACTGCATTTCAACACAATGTGGTGTAGTGGTTCAGCTACCAATTATAAATCGGGGGTCGAGGGTTCGAACCCCGTGTGGGACGTTTTTCTTTTTTTTCTTTTTTTTTCACCGCCAAGAAAAATTGCCGGAAACTGGTGTTAAAAGCTTCTTCTTCTTCGTCTTTTCTAAGATGAATGTTGTTCGTGTTGTTTTTTTTTTCGCTTCATTGACTTTTTTTTAGAACTCTTTCACTATTTTTGGGAGTTTTTTGACCATTTTCCAAAGATATGTAAAACAACAAGAAGAAAAAAAATGTTTTATTATTCTTTCGGCGCCGCACACATTTCTGAATAATTCACATTTTGCACTTTTTGCTAAAACAAAACACTTTCCATCTTCTCCCCAACATCATCAAACAAAAGAAAGACGAGAAAAAGACCATAAATTGGTGTGAGATTCTTCTCGAGGGGGCGGGATCCATTAATTAGGGAGAAAGGGGGTCCTTTATATGCACTATGAGTCGTTTCTGTACTTTTACCTCATCATTTGTATCATGCACTTTTTCTAATTGTAAAGTGAATAATCTAAAAAAAAAATCTGCGCTGGAGAGGAATTGAACCCGTGACCTGTCGAGTTGAAGTAAAACGCCTAACCTGTTAAGCTACCACATCTCACGTTGGTTAGCGTGAAAATTGTATTTCAAATAGAACGCAATTTCCTTCTTTTTTTTCTTCACACTAAAAACTATTTCCTCTCCCTTTTTTCGTGTCAAAAACTCTGCAATCAACTTTACTTATATTATTCTAGCAGCTTTTTTCTCTTTCTCTTTTCATGTGTGTAGTTCTCGTGGAGGATAGAATGAAAAAAAAGAAGATCATGAGGCTTAGGCTTGTTATTTTGCACTTTTTCAAACAAGTTTATATCTATATATATGTTTTTAGAAGAAAATGAAAAACAAGTTTTGTACTTTTTTGTTGGAGAAAATATCAATTTCCTTACCAATTTCCCTACAGTTTTCATGCGAAAAAAAACACCACAATTTCTGTTGTTTTTGTACAAAAATAATCGTTTTGTTGTTTTGTTTACGACCTTTTTTTCGCCAAAAAAAAACGACGAAAACTTTTTTCTCTCTACGTCTCTCGTAGCTTCACACACTATTCGGTTGTTGTTTACCGGGAGAGAGAGAGAGAGAGAGAGAGGACTGGTCATCTGGAAAAAGACAAAAAAAAACATGATGAGAAGGAGAAATTGTATTTTTTTGTGTCTCGTCAATTTCGAATCTCAAAATTTCGCGTTTTTTAGATATGGCTGATGGTGTTGGCGGCGGCGGTGATGCGGCACTTCTACCGCAGTCTAGCACACAGAATGCGGAGGTTTGTTGGTTTTTTGGGATTTTTGAAAAACTGAAAATTTTGCAGCCAATCGAAAAGGAACCGTTGATCGATGAGGATGAGAAGGAGGATCGCGATGCGTTGAAGACGTATTGGAAGGGATGCGAATTTTTGCAAGCGTCCAATTTGTGCTCGTCGAAATGTGAGAGACGCAGAGAAAAATCAAATTTTTCGAGATTTGCAAAAATCCGAACTTTTAATATTTCCGAAAATTAGAAAAAAAAATAAATAGGCTCCGCCCACAAAAGTGTGCATTTTCCAGTATCGCTTCAATCGACATCATCAATGTGTCGAATATGTCACACCTCAACGTCGACCCGATCCAATCCGCTCATATCACCGTGCCGATGTTCGGGAACTCTTCTCTATGTGCACAAAGCGTGTGTTGTTGTGAGTCAAAAAAAAAGAAAAATAATTCGCCCCGAAGGGAGTCGAACCCTGGACCTCTTGACTATAATTCAAACACCTTACCTGTTGGACTACCACGCCACATTTCCAAGTTTTCAGCGATGGCTTGAAATGTCGACGCGTAAAATGGTGCCAGCGCCGCGTTGCGAACTGTGCGGCTACGATTATCGACGAGCCAACATATTTCAAATAAGATCTATCCATTTTCCGCATATCGATCGAAATTCGTGTATTCTCAATTTGTTGTTCTTGTTATCGATTTGTATTATGGTTCTGTGTGGTTATATTACAATCAAGTTTATTCAGGAGAATGCGATAATGAAGAGAAAGTGGGTTGGAAACCATAGTGTCAAAAAAAAAAAAACAAAAAAAAAATTACGCAGTGGGGCTTCGAACCCGGGTCAGCAAAACTGCCACAAGATTCATAGGCGGACGCCTAACCTGTTACGCCAACTATAACTTTTCAGAGGCTTCCCGCTCGCTGGCCAAACTTCAACATATTCCTGGAAACGTCGAACGTATTTCAATGGTGTCGCCGATTTGTCAACAGCGGAAATTGATGGGTTCGCCTAAATAGTTTCTCTTTTTTCTACAGTAATCCAGTAATACTTACAGTACCACTTTCCACATCAGACCGCCTGTTTCATCGCTGTTCGATTTTAAAGTGATTTCATGCGCTTCGATGTTTCTGGCAGCTTTCATTGTTGCCCTCTTCACACAATACAGGTTGGACCGATGTGTTTTTGAAAAAAATGAAAAAAATTTTTTTTTGAAGAGCAGAGTCAACAATTTTTCGATGCATCTTCCGGTTTTTTGTGATCAATCATAATTGGATGATAAAAAACTATGAGTTGAAGTGAGCAAATTCTTCATGTTCCTTTAAAAATTGCTTTTTTTTCTCAGAAATGACCCCGAAATGGCGCTTCGTCGATCCGCGCAACCGTCAACATCGCAAATTTGTCGAAATATTTGAGTCTTTCTCTTGCTGTCAACATTCCCTTTTCCCCCTGTTCAACGGGTTCACCTACCTCCTTGTAAAGATATAATTGTATTACTGTCATTATTAATAATAATAAGAAAAAAACGCCGAGTTTTGGTTCACATCACAACAAAAACATCGAATTTCTCTCGTTTTTCATTATTTTTGAGGAAATTCTGAAGTTTTGTGTATGTGAAACAGATATCGGAAGGAAAAAAGAAGTTAACCACAGTATGTTTTGTTTAAAGGGAGGAACACAAATGTTTGTGTTCCCCGCAGCGAAATGTGTTGGTTTACCGCCAAGTTTTATTTTCTTGTTTCAAATTTTTGAAAAAATAGGACGCGCGGCCGTGGCCGTGTCTGTTGCTAGGCCATCACTTTTTTATTTTCTTTTTTTTTCGTCGACTTTGCAAAGTTTGTTCAAAGCGGAGTTTCTCGTGTTTTTTTTTGTTTCTCGCATAGTTTTCTCATGTGAAAGTAATAGTGCTTTATAATATTATCTTGATTAGTAGTGAATTGCTGTTAAAAATGATGAAATTTACAGAATTCTTCGAATATAGAAAAAAAATGCGCTGGCAAGAGTATTCCGCTGGGTTCAACAACTTTGATGCAATGTTTGGAGTTCTGGTTATCTGAGAAGCGGTTAGAAATGTGAGTTTTTGTTTTACTTCACGATAATTGACAAATTGTTCAAAAACGAGTTGATAATTTTTTCCGCTTGGAGTTTGGAAGAAAAAAAACTCAAAAAAGTTCCCTTGCAAAAAATGTACGAATAAAAACGTGAACTTGATAATTTTACCTTTTTTAAAAAACAAACGAACGTAAAAATAACATAAACTTGACCTTTCCTGTTTTTCTCTGCGTCCCTCCCCCCCCCTCTCTCTCTCTATTGACAAATTTTGGCTCATTAACCATGGTTTTAATCAATTTTTTTCAAACACACAGAGTTTCAATCTTAGAAACCAAAAAAATAATAATTTCAGAAAATATACAAGAAATGATGAATTACTTACCATTCAAAAACCTGAAATTTTAATAAAGAGAAAAGTTATAAATATCACATTCAACAAAGTCAGAAAAAATAACGATAATAAAAAATGCATTTGATTTGAAAAATAAACAAAAATAACTTTATCTCAAAAAAAAATAATGAGAGAAGAAAAAATTTTTCAAGAAAACCAGCAAACTGTTCATACTAAGAAGGTACAAAAATTTTATCACTAAAATCTTAAAAAAAATATTTTTGTCGTTGTAGATGAAAAAATTTGAAGGAAAATCATAGTTTTTAAATTTTCGTGGCGTGACCTTCACATTTTCCTTGAAAAATGTCACTATGAATTTTCGATCAAAAAATTATCACGTAAATTTATATAAAATTATTGAACTGTCTGAGAATAAAAATATCAAAATGAGAAATCTTCTAATAAATTTTAAATTATGTCAAATTCAGAAAATTTTGTTTTTTTTCACCATTTTTCAAAAAACTTCCGGTTAAAAATACATACAGAAATAAAACAAACAATTCACTTACCATTCGAAGAAAACTCTAAATTTCAAAGACAAAAAATGCAAAAAAAAAAAATATCAACACAGTACTTTATATCAAAAAATACAAAAAATAAATCGCAAAAATGGATAAAAAATGTTCTTCGAACCGGAAAAAAACTACAAAATCATCTAAAAATCAGCATTTTGAGAAAAAGGCTTAGCCAAGAAAAAGAAGCGGATAAAAACAATCTATCAAGGTTACTAGAATGAGAAGTTCAGAAAATTTCAAGATTTTTGGTAGCGATTTTTTTTGTGTCTAGTTTTTTGTATTTATGAAACAGCAGAAAATTTCAGTGTCAAAAAGAGAAAAAAAGAAAAATCTCGGCAAGAAAAAAACGAAAAAGAATAAGAAAAAAATGATTAGAAAAAGAATCTCGGAGGCGGCATTTCGGGTGCCTTATTTTTAAAACCATTGTTATTAAAGTTTGAAATATGATTGACATTATTACCGTACTGTTTGCGAATATTAGTAGGATGAGAAGGAATATTTGCCTCGGCGTGTTTTTGTTGTTGCGAGACGGGCGGTGCTTGAATGCCCAACGCCGAGAATAGTGTGCTCTGAACATTTTGCGACGACACTCCGTTGTTGACGCTAGTTGTGGGAGGAGGGGGGCAAGTTGATGGGAGGGTTGGAGGCGGATAATTTGGAGCTGATGATGATGATTGCATCCATTTGGGAATTACTGTAATTATCTAGTTGGTGAGACGCAGAGAAATCAGAAAATTGAAAATGTCCAACGCACGGATAGGAAGGCGGAGCCTATTTTTTGCTTGCTTGCAAACACTGTCACACTTTTTGGCCACGCTAATGACTGCATTGTTTGTCTCTGCGTCTCTCTCTCTCTCTCTCTCTCTCTCTCTTGATTGGCAAAGTTAGGCCCCGCCCCTTTTGCATTCCTCGCATTGTTTGTTTGCAATTGTGGGGCACAGTTTTTTTTTGAAAAAATAGAATACGTGGTAAATTTTTGGCGTCAAAACACTACAAAAGACGCAAAAATGCACACAATAATCTCGTTTTTTGGCATTTACTCTCTGCGTCTCTGTCTCTCTCGGTTGGGAAATTTAGGCGCCTAGGCTCCGCCCATCGTTGTTTGTTTGCAATTGTAGGGCACAGTTTTTAGGTTTTCTTCATCGAACTGTGTTTTGTTTTTTGAGAAAAAGTGACTTTTTGGGGTAGGCCGCGAAGCGTGTCCGCGACGCGGCTCTCATTTATCGAAAAGATCGAGAAAAACGTGGAGAGAGTAAAGAAAACGAGACCGCTTCGCGCACACGCAACGCATAGCATGTTATCCACAACAAACCTCTAACTGTTGGCAATTGTTCGGGTTGTGGTGGCACAACATCGACAATTGATTTGAGCTCAACTCTTGGCTTCATCACAAATTGTTGTTGTTGTTGTTGTTGAGGCAATGGTGGTGGCGGGCACATCATCGTCGTCGTCGTTGGCGGTGGAATGTTGATAGGCGGCGGTGGCATATGCATCATATTATGTCCGATGGGTGGCGGTGGCATCGACATTGGCGGCAACATTGGGGCTAGTGGTAGTGGTGGCGGTGGCATCGACATCATCATCATCGATGGGGGTGGGGGTTGAGTGACAACGGGAAGAATCGTTGGTGGGACGGGCGGTGCGGTCAAAACGGGGAATGGCGGTGGAAGTGGGAGCGGTTGTTGGTTGGTGTATGGTGGGAAGGAGTCGGATTCGGTGAGTGTCGCGTCGGACACCAGTTCCATTTGATCGGAGAGACTACACCTGTAAACAAAATTTGCAGTTCGCAAAAAGAAGAAAAAAAAGCGTCGCTTACATCATTGCGCCACGCTTCGGCGATGCGCTACGCGCTCTTTTCGCCGCCATCGATGTCAACGCTGCGCGAAACGTCTCCAACACCTCCAACTTGTTGCAACCGTTATTGTTGTCGATGGCGCGATTCAACGCGTCGCCGCAAATCATTTCGACTTGCGCCAAACTTGCGCCAGTCACCTGTGCCATGTGCACCATCAACTGATAGCGTTCCTCGTGTTGGACGATCAAGTGTTGCGGTAGAGGTTGCGGTGGCGGTGGAGGGGGCGGAGTCGATGGTCCTGGTGAGCCCGGCGGTGTTTGTGGACCTTTTTTGACGACGACGACAACTGGTTTTTCTTCTTCGTACTCTTCTTCGGGTGGTGTGCGAGGTCCGCGACGTTGCGGCGGAGGTTGTGGCGCCTCGCTGCGTCCGTAGACTCCGTCGCGTTGCGCGCGAGCTCTCGGCGAATCGTCGTTATTGTCGCGCATCCGTGCGTATCCCAAAGTTGTGTAGCTCTCCATACGACCGAGCAGCATTTTATAGCCCAATAGTTTGTCCACCATCTCGTCGTGTTCGAGAAACTCCTTGCCGATTTTCTTCGCCAACGCATCGTCGTGCGTCAACGACTTCAAATTCGACGCGGTCAACTCGAAACAAAACGCATCGTGCGCTTGCGCAGATGATTCGTGCGAAGTCGCACGAAACGCCTCTTGCGCCGCCTTACGAATCGCGTACTTTTCGCGTTTCTCTCGTTGCTGACTTTCGATTTCGTGCCAAATTCGATCGACAAGATCCTGACCTTTTGGCATAACCTCTTTTTTCGGCGAACTTTTCTTCCGCGATTTTGCCGCTTGCGTTGGCGGTGTTGCGCCGCTGCTCAGTTTTCGTTTCGTTCCATTTGAAGGGCCAGCAACGTCAGATGACCTAAAAAAAGAGGATTTTTTTTGAGAAAATTCTGAAAAAAAAACTCACGAGCATGTTGTCGGCTCAACTTGCGAGTTTGGCGTATTTTCCGCTCCACCCAATCCGCTTCTAATTAGTTTGGTGCGATTTTTCGAAATGGCTTTATCATCCATACCTTAAAGGGACATTAGATTTAATTTTTTCTTCACACGAAAAGATATAACTTGGTATAGAGACCAGTAACTTCAACAAAAAAAGGTGAGAAAAATATAAAAACTTTCATTGATAGTAATTTTGGGTGAGAACACATCCTAGAGTTTCCTAGGCATGAGGATATAGTGATAATATTATTTACATAGAGTGCAATAAAAGATACGAGATCCAGGCAGTTATTAAAATATATAAATATAAAACAAGAATAGTATTCCTAGGAAAAAAAAGGCACATTAATATATTTACGATGAAAGAGACATGCAATGTTTGAAATTATGAAAAAAAAAATGATGTCGAGAAACTTTTTTCTCACAAAAATGAGGTTTTTATGGGTGAAATATGGCAAAAGTTCTGACATTTTTGGAATCAGCGTGAAATTCTGATCAATACGAGTATAAACATGACCTAGTTTTGAAAAATATTCAATTTTTTAGGTCTCGACACGAAAACAGCCTCAAAAATATTCAAATTTCATGAAATTTGGATAATTTTAAGTATAAGAATACCAGATTTCAAGCTGTGTTCATAGTTTTCGTGTCGAGACCCAAAAAATTCAAAATTTTTCAAAACTAGGTCATTTTTATACTCGTTTTGATCAGAATTTCACGTTTTTTCTTGTGAATAAGCCCATTTTTTGAGATCTAGCCCTTAATTTGAACATTACGAGGGGTTAGAGAATTTTTCGACTAGGGTAAAAGAGGTCCCGATCGCATTAACGATGGATCTTTCTGCTGCTGCTGTTGTTGTTGTTGTAAATGTTGTCCGATTGTAGATGGTGGAAGGACAATCGGTGCGTGTTGTTGTTGCGACGACGCCGACGCAGCGGGATTCGTCGAACCCTTACGCGACACTTTTTCACCGCCATTCGCACCGTTTCCGCTGCCTCTTGCGCGTCGTTCTTTTTCTTTTGACGCGTTGTCGACTTTGAGAGCCTGCGGGGGGAAAAAAGGAAAATTCCTTGAAAGATACAAAAACTCACGTGTTGCACAAACTGTTGAATTTCTCGTTCGACCTCTTCACTTTGCTCCTCCGATTTTCCTGCGGCATTTGCGCTGCCGCCACCACCACTCGCGCCACCTGCGACACGTTTCGAAAAACTTGTGCCCGCACCGCGTTGTTGTCGCGGTTTGTTGCGTCGCGCGATTGGTTGACTGGCGATGTTTGCGGAATTCGCTGCGCCCAGCGGAGAAATGTGTTCGGATGTTGGGTAGGGTTGCGCCGAGATGGGCATCGAATCGTCGTAGGCGCCGTTGCGCCACATGGCAATTTGCTGACCGATTTTTTGCGCGCAAAATTCTTCGTTGAGAATCATTTCTGAAAAAAAACCACGCCGCATAGAAAAATGGGCGGAGCCAGAAACATTTCTGAAAAACTCACGATCATAATATTCCAGCGTCTTCTCGCCGATCACCCCATGCTCGCGCATTTTTTGCTCCTCTTGCGCACACGACGCCTCCATATTCGCGACACGTTGCGTCAACGTTTTGTGTAGCGCAACAATCTGCTTGGATCCCGACAACAATTCGGACACCTCGTTGACGTTGGCCATGTCGAGTTCGTTGAGACGATCGCGTAGATTGACGACACCTTTGCCGAGCGCATCGCTGATTTGCGCGCTGACCGTCTGAATACTGTCGTTGAGCTCGCCGTTGCGATGACGTTCGGCGTCGATGTCTTTGAGAAGCGACGCGATCAGATCGGGATCGGCCACCTGTGCCTTGTTGATGATGTTCTTGAATTCGAGATAGGTGCTGACGACGAACTGATAGAGCGGATCGGTTGGCGGAATCATGAACGTGTGACGTTGATCGGCAGCCAAGTCAAGCGCAGTCGGCACGTTGCTCGTTGCCGGAATCAGTTGCGGTGGTGGCAGCGGTGGAGGAGCTGGTGTCACTGTTGGTGGTTGCGGTTGAACCATGTGAGGTTGCGGTTGCGTAAGTTGTTGCGGTACTGGCGGCACCACTTTCGGCGCGACAACAGCTGCTTTCGGCGGTTGTTGCGGCGGTTGATGAATTGCGACGCACACCTGCAAAAGGGCATACAGCTGGGTTTTGTGAAACACACAACAAAAAAAGCGCGTTTTATTTTTCGGGGCCCCCTCAGAAACATCAAATTAAATCCGAAAATGAGAAAAAATGTGTGTGTGTGTGTGTGTGCGGCGAAATATAATGGATGAAAGGGGCAAGGGGAGGAAGAAGAAGAAGACGGTGTGACTCCGCCCCACAATCGATGTGTGTGCAACCGAAGAAACACGGCAAGCCGCAAGAAAAAAACACAAGAATGATGATTTTTTGATGTGTACAGAACACGAGAATTTTTTTTGGAACTTTTGAGAAGAAAGGGTGAGATATGGGCCGGCCGGAAAAAAATTTTCTAGAGAAAACAAGAGTTTAGAAATGGTTACTACAATTTTTTTGGAAAATCTGGAATTTTCCGGTCCGAGATTTTTGGGCCGAGTTTTTCTGGCCCAATATTTTCGGGCCGAATTTTTTTCCTAGTCTGAGATTTACGGGCCGGCCTTTCTTTCTAGTCCGAAAATCTCGGACCGAGTTTTTTTTTTTCTGATCTAAAATTTTCGGGCCGGTTTTTTTCTAATCCGAGATTTTCGGGCCGGCCTTTTTTCAGATCTAAAACTTCCGGACCAACCTCTTTTTCTAGTCCAAGATTTTCGAGTTTTTTTTTGAGAACTTTTTTGAAAATTCGAGAAATGACTCATTTCTGAAAACCAACAATTTCGAAATCTCTTCTCTCCTTTTTTTGTGTTCTTCGTAAATACAAAAAAAAACATTTTTTATTTTTTGAGTGCATGTCATAAATCTATAGCAGTTAGAGACAGAGAAAAAACATTTTCTTCTAGGAAATATTCTCAACAAAAACGTTATTCTTCGATTTTTTTTGGTTTGTAAAAACTGAAACTTTTTGTTTCAGAAATTTCGAGATAACAAAAAAAAAAGAAAAAAACTCACAAGTTCCCCTCTCGCCAGCTCATCATGCACCGGGTGTCGTTGTTGTGTCAACGTGACAGTTTTCTCGTGCATCTGATTGAGCACATTCATTGTGTCAGCTGCAAAAAAAGCGAATTTCTGAACAGTTCTCAAAATCGCATCGATATAAATATATATTTCTGTCTCTCTCTCTCTCTCTATCTCAAAAAATTTTCCATCTTCAACTGTTTTTTTTTGGTGTGTCTCGCTGTTTCAAATCGGATTGTGTACACATAATGACGAGATTCTAGACGGTTAGACATGGCCACAAAAATAGTGAATGGCAGCATATAGAAAAGCTTGGATTTTTTGACGGGGTTTTGGCCCGGGTTACTGTACAATTTTTGCAAAATTCTTACCATCAATTTTAACCGACGGTTCATTGGCAATTGGTCTCAACGGTGTTGCTGACGCTATTTTCTTTGTTGTTGTTGGTGTTGTCGTCACCGGGTTTGGCGGTGGATGAGGTATTGAAATCGCAGCTTTTGGTGATTTCATCACCTGCGGCGGTGAGTTCAACGGCGTTGTTTTGGCTGGTTTCGGGGTCTTCTCCTTTTTCACCTTCTTCTCCGACGCGTCCTTCTCTTTTTTCTCCTTCTTCGCCTTTTTCGTCGATGGTGTGTACTCGGCGTCGGTGTATTTTGGAGAAGGTGCGGGTTCGGGCTGAAATTGTCAAGGCGGAGTGTCGTTGGGTGCTAAGTTCAAGCGCTCACCTTTTTCTCATCGCTATATCCGCCAACTTGCGCCTTCCACATTCGTCTCGTCGTTCGCCCATAGAATTTGTCATCATCATATTCGTCTTTAACCTCAATTTTTTCATTTTGAACAATTGTCTCGGGTGCCGGACGTTTTGAGGCTACTTTTTGATCCTTTTCTTTTTCCTCCTTTGGTGTTGAGCATTCCTATAAAAAAGGCACGTCACGAAAACTACGATTTTTCGCTTTTTTTTGTCGTCAAAAAAGTTGTCCACGTAAAACGCCCTGGCATGTTTGTTTGCAACTGCGGCACACTATTTTTTTCATTGAAATGTTCCGGTCACGCCCCTTTTTTCCCCTTTTTTTTTCAAAATTACGTGACTCCTAGGCTAGTTATTGAGATTGATATCAGATATATTTCCGATTCACTCACCATTTTAACAGACGACGACGTCGAACTATCACTAGATCCCTCTTTATCCTTCCGCTTCGGATCTTTCTCCTTGATCTGCGAACTTTCGCGACTCGACGATGACGATTTCCCATTCTTCCGACTCACTTTTTGCTCATAATACTTGAACACCTGGAATTTTCCAACTTTTTTTCTTTTTAATTCCGAGAAATCTTACCTTGGTGTTATTGACCGTGTGCAACCAGAATTTCACAACATTCGCCGTCCATGAAACACCATTAGTCACCGATTTCATAGGTCTCATGTCTAATATTGACGATACATCTGAAATCTTCAAATTTTTCAAGGAAAAAGTCAATATATGCATGCTAAAAAAGGAAAGAAGCGGGTGTATGCGACTACGAAGGTGTTGTTTGGGCTTGGGACATTTTTCTTTTTCGAAGAAAAAGTCTAGGTAAATATGTCGGCCGCCCAAACAACACCAGCAATTTTTTCTCCTATTTTTTGTGAACATATAATCTAGTTAGTTCTACAAGAAGAAAAAGGACAGATAAACGTGCCTGTTTGGGCTTCCGTTGGGCTGCCGGCGTTTGCTAGAAAAAAAAGGAAATTCTAGAAACTATAACTAAAAATGGAAATTTTTCGGGAACTTTCTCACCTCGAACATGACGATCGTTGATTCCTCGTTTGAGATCGCCAAATCTACAATACCACAGATTTTTTGGGAAAATAGGGATTATGGAAAACTTACGCTTTGGTGGTAACAATTCGCACGCCATCATTTAGTTCTGACAATAATTTATCCTTGATTTCGAACAATAAATCGGGGCTAAACACATAGTTGTTGATGAAAATCACCGTCGCCTCTTTGGTGATCAATTCGCGAAACTTTTTGTCGAGAAAATCGCCGGTGAACAGTTCGAACGGCGAACAAGCTTTGCCGAAGTGTCCCATCAATTTTTTGAAGTAGTGTTGAAGGTCTTGCGCATGACTCGCCGGCAATTGTGACAACTCGATGCCGACGGCTTTTTTGATTTTGGTAAACGCGGCGGTGAACACGACAAGGTGTCCAACACCGCTGCCTAAATCGACGAACACATCGTCGGGGCCGAGTTGAAGCTCGTTGAGAATGCTTGTCATTTGTTCGAGATTTGTTTCGCCGTACGTTTCACTTGAGAATGATTTGTAATGACTGTTCAAACTTGATGGACTCGATACAGCGCTGAAAATAGGTTTTCATCGCGTACACTAAACAACACCGCACACTAATAGAGGCGGAGAAAGTGTGTGCAACAGTGACGCACACTTTTTTCTCTTTATTTTCAAGTGTTTCTTGAGAAAAAATCGCTTTACCAAAGTATTTATGTGAAATTTTCGAAATTTTTCATGAAAAATCATTTGTGAATGACTTCTTCACACTATAAATACAAAATCATCAACAAAACAGTCGAAAATTTTGAAATTCCGCCGAAATTAATTTATTTATGGGTACGCAGAAATTAGGGCGGAGCCTATTTTTTTCTTGCAAACACTGGTATTTTTCAATTTCAATCAAAAATCAACTAACCACTCATAAGCCCAATTGGTAATTTGTGCTGCAATTGGTTGCGTACACGTCGGCAACGCCCAGTCGCCTAACAACCGCCGATTCTCAACAGCATCCCAAATCTTGTTATACATTTTTGCTCCTTTATTATAGCAACCGATCATTTCGCTGATCTTCTCGATATCGGTCTCCTTGATTTTTTCCCATTCCTTCGGCAACGCTGACGTTATTTGCGGTATTTTTGAGGCGTAGACTGATTTGATTATTCGTAGAATGACACCATAGAGAAAGTTTTGATTTGTTGATATGGAAACTTTGAGTGTTGAACTTTTGTAGATTACTGGCTTCTGCAAGAATACGAATTTGAAGTTTAGTTTTTTTTTTCACACAGACTCACAACTTTCACATTTATATAGTCGCTGGATTTTGATGTTGATGATGATGTGGACGGCTGTGAGTTAGTTATAGGTGGATTAGATGTTGTACCATCCATGCTGAAAAAGTATGTTTTTTTGAACGAATAAGAATAGTACGACAAAAAATGTAACGAAAAATTGAATTTTTTTAACTTTAGACTCCAAATTTTTTCAGTGTGTGTAATTGTGCGTCAAACTACTGTCTTGCAAACAACAGAAATAACGAGAAGTCACACACAAAGAATTTATTTTTATTTTTTTTTTTTGCGTTTTTTCACTGAAATGTTATTTCTTACGTTTTTGCAATGTCCAAAGCTCAAAAAACAAGAAAAATAGCTCACACTGAAAGAGACGAAAAATTTCGAGTTGGCGCAGAGCCAACCTGCACATCTAACTACCCGCCAATTCGAAAAGATTAAATTGCAATGAAAAATAATTGTTTTTGAGTTTTGCAGGTTTTTTGTTGTTTTTTTTTAAGCTTTGGACATTGATACTTGGGATAATTGTGGACAAGAGCTCAAAGTTAAACCTCCCTAGTAGGTCCACCCTCTATCAAAAAAAAAGAAGAACAAAAAGAAAAAACGATCAAAGTGAACGGGACAAGAAAGAAAGAAAACAATATTGTAAAACTAAGAGAAAG
Organism: Caenorhabditis sp. 8 KK-2011; assembly: GCA_963572245.1. Classification (NCBI taxonomy): domain Eukaryota; kingdom Metazoa; phylum Nematoda; class Chromadorea; order Rhabditida; family Rhabditidae; genus Caenorhabditis; species Caenorhabditis sp. 8 KK-2011. Next base: position 787,168 of record OY751546.1, on the reverse strand, counting down.
ACGAAGAACGAATGAATGAATGAATGAGCACAGAGAGGTACACATTGGCTGTCGACTCCGCCCCTTTTTACAAGCGGCGTGGGTTGTAAAAGTGGGCGGGGTCAACAGTCTGTATCTATACCGCGTGGTGCTCATTCATTCATTCATTATTCACTTTTTCTTAGTTTTCTAATATAGTTTTCTTTCTTTCTGACTCTTTTTTCTTCTTGCTCCCCCTCTCCATTAGTCAAAAGTTATACCCCTAGTGGTCATTTGGCTAGGCTATCCCAAGTATACGTTGTATTCATAACTGAAATATTTGCGTTTTATTATGGACCTATTCATGACAATGAAAAATTGAACTAAAAAATAAAATTGCCAATGCCCCGCAATTTGATAAAACTTTTTAAAGAAAAATATTAATATAAACTTCTTTTAAAGGAGCATGGATTTTCCTGCGTTGGTCTCGTCACGTTTTGGCAAATTTATTTATTTTTCAATTGTCGTTACTGAATGGTTCATTACTGAAGGATTTTTCTTCGGTTTTCTACTATCAACGTTGATTGCAAACAGCCGCACAGGAAATTTGAGCGGAGCCTTTTTTTTACACCTTGGCGGCACAGATTTATTGCCCTTTCTTGATATTATAGTCCAGTCTATGATGTGTATTTTTGAATCTCAAAGTTTCCGCACATTTTTCTAGATCTGACACAGTTTTTTGGATGTAGCATGAACCGAAAAATCATAATTTTAAAACGAGAAAATCAGAGAAAAGGTCACGAAAATTATTTTTTCCTACAAGGAAAAGTTTTCAAAATTTTGGAGAGTTGAAAAAATTCTAGCTTTTGATATTTAAAACTTGAAAAATATGTATTTGATGAGATTTTCAGCAATATATTTTAACGAAAATTCGGAAAACCCGGAAAAATTGAAACAAGAGAAATTCAAACTTGAGAAATGAGAGAAACAAATGAGAAAAATTTAGCTTTTTGAAAAATACGAAAAAAAAGAGAAAAATTTCAACTTCTCAAAAGAAAAAAAACACAAATTGCAATAATTAAAAAATATTTAATGGACCAAAAAATATGCAAACATCAAATATTTATAAAAATCGATAATTTCAAATAAGCCAACAATTAAAATAATAAACGACCAATTAAATTTTGCAAAAAATTATATTTTAAAAATTACAAAAATAAGACAATTTTCAAGAACAAGATTGCAATCAAGAAATGTGAAAAAAAAACATTATTTGTTGGAAAAAAAAATAGTGAATTTTTCAGAAAAAAAAAAACGTTTTTAAAGCAAAAAATCTTGTTGAAAAATTAATTCTAAATTTTTCTATACAATTACAATTTTGATACTCAAATTAAAAAACTACCTCAGTCAAGTTCGGAGAAGCAAGAAAAAATGGCGTGTGGGAGGAATCAATAAACTCGTACAGTAGAGCGAACAAAACACATGGTGCAGCTTTGCGTCGTCGTGTTTGCACAACTAGACAATAGTTTTTTTGGTTTTCTAGGCCAGCTTGTTTTTTTCTGATTTTTTGTTTGAAAGAACTTATTGCATTGTGTTTTTCAGATGTCCTCATTCCGCAAAAATGTTCATGTACCAACTGCAAATGTGCTGAAAGATTATAAGAAGTCATATCTCTGGGAAGAGCAATTGCAAGGTGAGCGAAAATTCAAAAAAAAAAAAATATTTTGCACACAAAGAATTCCAGATATTGAAACAAATGGGTTCAAAAAATATGCGTGTGTTCCTGTTGAGGCGATGAGTTTGAATTTGATTCAAAATTTCTCGGATGTTGTACGAGTTGGCGTCAGTTTTGAAATCCGAGTACCCGACTACGACGAGAACACGGAAGGTGTTGAAGTTCGATGGTTTGCCAAAGTTCTCAACGTTTGCGGCTATCGTGTGTTGGCCAGATACGTTGGCACGGAATCGCAAGAAAACGACGATTTTTGGGTGAATATTTTGAGTAATGATATTTATTGTATTGGCGATGCTCTGTCGAAAGATCCCGAGATGAGCAAGTTCGCCTATGCACCGCCGATAAAATTGAATTTGAAGAACGAGGATAATATCGAAAATTATATTCGAAACACTCTTGATGAGCTGAAAGACAGTTTAGCGTTGTCAAAAGCCTATAATAAATGTAAGAAAAATCTTTTTGCCAGTAGATTTGAAATCGGTGGACGACTTGAACTACTCAATTACAATGATTCGCGTCAATTACGACCCGCGCGGATTCAAAACATTTGTGGACGACGTCTGAATGTTCTTGTTACTAAACAAGATTATGATGGTGAATGGTCGGAACGGGATGAAGATCGACAATTGAATAATAAAGGCGCCGAATATTGGATAGATCAAGAGAGTTTTTTCATATTCCCTGTTGGATGGGCGGTGATGAATGGTTATGAGATCAACGCCAAAAAGGAATATAAAATTCATACTGAACGGATAGCACAACAATTGAAAAATGGTGAAACTCCGAGTTACTCTTCGATTGATGTCACACCGGATCAATTTGATAGAATGAAATTTTCATCAGAGGTAAGTTGTTTTTTATTAAAAAAAAAATCGGAAAGTTGTGTTTAAATGAAAAATTACCCAACATTCAGTAAAAATCTCATTAGACCCTCCTCGGAAAAGCCTAGGAAAAAAGTAACAAGCCCTCAAAGTTGGTCCGAATAGTATTTTTACGTGTAACTTACGATTCAGACCAACTTTGAGGGCTTGTAACTTTTTCCCCAGGCTTTTCCGAGGAGGGTCTAATGAGATTTTTTACTGAATGTTGGGTAATTTTTCATTTAAACACAACTTATCCCTCAGAACTTCTCAAAAATCAAAGTTGGTCAAAAGTTGGAGCTCATAGACCCGCTGGCTCAACAATTCCAGGATCTCAAAGTCGCCAGTGTGTTGAAAATTCTGAACTCGGTAAGGAACATCCAACAAAAAAATATACGCATAAAGTTCCCAATTTTTTTCTAGGAAGGCTACATTGTCGTTGGTATGGATGGACCGGACGCTGAAGAGGATAGTGTGCCACTATTTGTTCTGTCGCCGTTTATATTCCCGGTTGGATATGCAAGGCAGAATGGGTTGAAGCTAGTGCCGCCGTCAGATTATTCGCAGAATAAATTTGATTGGGAAAGTTATATGGTTGAGAAAAAGGCGGAGCCGATGCCAGTCGAATTGTTTAAACCGACGCCGAGTGAAGAGAGAATGAAGAGTTTTAAGGTTTGTGAAAATTTTGAATTTTTTGGTAAAGTTTGAGCTCAGAAAAATGGTCAGCGATATTTTGAAATCGCAGGAAGATCATACTTGGGATAATTGTGGACGAGAGCTCAAAGCTACATAAAAAAAGAAAAAAAATGACTCAAAGGTATGGAAAAGGGCCAATATGTTTATGATCTGGAATTGAAGACTACCGTACCATTCGATGATGATGCAAGGATAAAATAACAAAGAACAAGAATCAAAAAGAACGAGACAAAAAAGAAAGAAAACAATATTAGAAAACTGAGCAAAAAGTGAATAATAAATGAATGAATGAGCACAGGGAGACACATAGATTGTTGACCACGCCCCCTTTTTTGCAAGCGGCGTGGGTTGTAAAAAGGGGCGGAGTCAACGCTCTCCTTGTATACCGCGCAGTGCTCATTCATTCGTTCATTATTCACCTTTTGCTCAGTTTTCTGTTATTTTTTTTTCTTTCTCGTCGCCTTCGTTTTGATTATTGTTTTTTGTTTTTTTATCCTTGCACCATCATCAAATGGTACGCTTCTCTTCAATTTCAGATGATATCATCTTGGCCCCTTTTCCATGTTTTGTAGTCTTTTGAAGAGCAGCTTTTTCAAAGTTAAACCCAAACAACGTGTCTGGGTCTCGTCACGAAAACTGAAAAATTACTGACCAAAAAACAATAAAGTTGAATGAAAATCATAGTTGTTAAATTTTCGTGGCGTGACCTATACTTTTTTTTGAAAAATTTCTGAATTTTCGGCATAAAAATTTCAAGGAAATTTTTACACGCTCAGTTATGGTGAATTCCTAACAATATAATCCGCAAAATTTAAGGTTGGCGCAAAACTCGAAGCCGCCGACATGTGCGAAAATCAACTAATTTGTCCTGCGTCGATAAAAGACATTCACGGCCGGATTTTGAATGTCAATTTCGATGGTTGGGCGTCGGATTATGATGAATTATATGATATTGAGTGAGTTTTACATTTCAACATCATCATTTATTCGAGGTTTTTGACAGTTCGCACGATATTTTCCCAGCCGGATGGTGTGAAATTCACGGATATGTTCTGCAAGAACCTTCAACATGACATGTCAAACGTTTTTTATCTTTGTTTTTTTCTGCTTTGTAAATTCTTATCATTGGTCTCATCATAAAAAGTTACTTTTTTCGCCCTTTTTTCACTGTTTTTTTTTTCGATAATAAGAGGTTTTATCCTTTTAAAGTTTACCTAAATTTTCCTCAAATCCAAGCTATTTTTTTTTGTACAGAAATGGCAACTGAAGACAAATTCGAATCAGTTCTATCGACAAGGTACTGTAAGACTAGTCCTTTAGTGCGCATTTTGAGTGAAACTAATAAGGTAATGATATCCACACATAAAAATTGAGAAATTTCCGGATAATTTCAGGCAACATTATGGCGCCAATTGTGGATCTGGTTGGCGGAATCGGAGAAAGAACTCGGGTTGAAACAGGTGACACAGGAGGCGATTGATGAGATGAAGAAGCAGAGAGATGTGTTTGATTGGCAGTTTATTCGAGCGGAAGAGAGGAAATTGAAACATGATGTTATGGCGCATAATCATGCGTTTGGAAAGGTAAGAGTTGGGGGAAATTGAAGAATTAGTGAACGACGGAAAGTTGGAAAAATAAGAAATACACGAAAAAATCAAGATAAATAGAAGGAAAACAGAAGCTGAAAGAGACAATGATCATTGGCCCCGTCCCCTTTAAATAGACAACAAAAATCAGAGTTTTCTAACCCAAAAAAAAAATGATACCAGACTTTTGGTCACAACGAAAAACTAATCCTAGAAAAAGTAGTGAATTTCTCAACCGGCGCGATTAGAGAGTGTTAAGAACGAGGAGAGACAGAGAAGTGAGAGACAGGGACTGTGAAATTTTGCAGGCACAACGATACACAGACAACAATATTAGAAAACTGAGAAAAAGTGAAGAATGAATGAATAAATGAGCACCACGAGGTATAGACACAGACCGTAGACTCCGCCCCTTTTTACAACCCACGCCGCGTGCATGCAAAAAGGGGCGGAGTCAACAGCCAATGTGTGCCTCTCTATGCTCATTCATTCATTCATTCATTATTCGTCTTTTTCTTAGTTTTACAACATTGTTTTCTTTCTTTCTTGTCTCGTTAACTTTGGTTTTTGTTCTCATTTTTTGGAAAGTGGACCTACTCTCATTGAATTTCTGATTTCAGCTATGTCCCATCGCCGCCGGCATCATCCATCTTGGTGCAACGTCTTGCTTCGTTCAAGACAATGCTGATCTGATCGCCTATCGAGATTCGATTGATCATATTTTGAAACGTTTCGCCACTGTTATCGATCGATTGGCCACGTTTTCGTTGAACAATAAAGATGTGAGTGTTGCGGTTTAAGTTCATTTTCCAAACAGAAGCCGCGTCGCAGACACGCTCCGCCGTCAACAACACTTTTTTTTTCAAATTTCAGGTTGTGACAGTTGGTCGAACTCATTACCAAACCGCCTCACTTGTCACCGTTGGCAAACGTGGCGTTTTGTGGGCTCAGGAATTGTTGATGGCGTTCCAATCGTTGGCCGAGTTTCGCGATCGTATGCGATTCCGCGGAATTAAAGGTGCAACCGGCACGCAAGACTCGTTCCTAACATTGTTTTCGAACGACGAAGCGAAGGTTGAACAACTCGACGAGCTTGTCACTCAGAAAGCTGGTTTTGCGCGAAGATTTGTGATCACTGGCCAGACGTATTCTCGTCAACAAGATGCTCAACTCATATTCTCGCTGTCGCTGTTGGGAGCGGCGGCGAAGAAGGTTTGCACCGATATTCGGGTTTTGCAAGCGTTCGGCGAACTTCTCGAACCATTCGAGAAGGATCAAATCGGCTCATCGGCAATGCCCTACAAAAAGAACCCGATGAAAAGTGAACGTTGTTGCTCGTTGGCGAGAAAACTCATCAACGCGCCACAAGAAGCGTTGACAATCCTGGCCGATCAGGGACTCGAACGAACGCTCGACGATTCGGCCGGTCGACGAATTCTGATCCCCGACACCCTTCTGACCGCCGAAGCCTTGCTGACAACACTTCAGAACATTTTCGAAGGTCTCACCGTGCAGACGGCGAATGTTGCCAAAATTGTTGATGATGAAATCGCGTTTCTCGGACTCGAAAAAGCGATGATGATGTTGACCGAAGAGGGTGTTGATCGACAGAAAGCGCATCATGTGATTCGGGAGGCGGCGTTGTCGGCGAAAGCGTTGAAGGATAGCACTGGAGCGCGGATTGATATTCGACAAACGATGGCTGATCCGTTCTTTGACTCGGTGAGCGGGGGGGGGGGGGTTTGTCATTTTTTGGCGTCAAAAATACACCTGATTTTCCTTTTCTGAGAGCCAAATTCCGGCTAGAAGCTAAATTTTTCAGCAATTTTTTGTCACTGTAAAGAACGGCCGAAAAACTAAGAAAATGTCTTTTATATTTTCGTGACGTGACCCTAATTTTTCAGGTTCGTATTCGTGTCGTTTCACTTGTTGAAAAACCGATCAACTTCACTGGAAGATGTTCTTCTCAGACTGTGAGTTTTGTTGAAAATGAAGTTCGCCCAACAATTTCCAAATATTTGGACACATCGGCTGCCAAGGTTCAATTAGATGTTTAAAACCTGTTTTTGTTGTTGTTCCCCGGTTTTTTTTTCCGAAATTGCACAATTTTCTAACAGTAAATGTTGTAGATTTACTAGAGAATTCTCTTGTCTGAAAAAGAAAGTTTTGATCTTCAAAATGTATCTTATCTCATTGTTTGTTGTCTCTAATATTTAAAATATTCAGATTTTTGTGGATGTTAAATCGCGACGAAGTACCGTATCAATCTTGTTTTTGCGAAGAGAACATTTACAAATTTTTGGAAATTTTGAAAAACGACAATTTTTATGCAGTCTTCATCTCGAATGACCACCAACAAGTCCCGTTGTGGAAGCAAAAATCTGGCAGGTATGTTAATTTTACGACACTCCGCTTGGACACTTGCGCTAAACAAGAGGCAGGGTGGAGTGTCGTACACATTGAAAAATCGATTTTTTTTTTGAGTCACTAAAAAGTTCCAAATTTCAGAAATGTTACCTAAAATTCAATTTCAACTTTCTAAAAAAAAAAGGCCGGTCTGGAAAGTAGGATTTTCCAAAAAGTGAATTCTTAGAAAAAAAAAATTTCTGAAACTCAGATTCTAAAAAGTTGCCTCAGAAAAAGTCTGAAAAACAAAATTCTTTACGGGCCGGTCTGGAAAATGGGATTTTTGAAAACCTAGAAACATGAATAAAAAATTGATACCAATAAAAAACACAAAAAAAAACAATATTAGAAAACTAACAAAAAGGTAAAGAATGAATGAGCACCGCGCGGTATACAGAGAGACCCCGCCCATTTTTAGCACCTGCGTGGCGTGCAAAAAAGTGGGCGGGGCTAACGGTCTATACCTCGCTGTTTTCATTCATTCATTCATTATTCGCCTTTTCTTAGTTTTCTTTCTTTCTTGTCTTGTTCGTTTTTTTTCTTGCGTCTCAATAAAATTCTTCCAGAGACTACGTGATTTGGGATTATCATGTGATTGCTGTCGGCGAAAAACGAGTATATGATTTGGACACTATTCTCGATTGGCCACAAGATTTCGACACCTATTTCCACCAAACTATGAATAACGAAAATATTGATCTGCCTGAAGAGTACCGTCGGAAATTCCGCGTCATTCCTTCGCCAATCTACCTCGACACATTTTCATCGGACAGATCGCACATGAGAAATCCCGACGGTTCTTGGAAATCGCCACCACCTAGCTGGCCATGTATCAACCTGGAGAAAACATCAACTTTGGCCGATTTTATTGATATGCGGAATGTGGTGGAGAAAACAATGCTATTTGATGAACAACAATTTTATGATTTTGTTATGAATTGATTTTTATTAACTGGTGGGTTATTAGATTTTTAATATTTCCTTATTGTCCCATTCTCTCCCATGGATCGAAATCAGCTCCATCTCTTTGTTTTCTGAAAAATAGTAGTGTCAAATTTCTCAAAAACCACCTCTCTCTCTAGGCTATCTCTTACCCGGTATACAATTTTTGTGGTGTGAGCCTAACACTAACTGCTGATTTTTGTGCTCTAGTTGTTGGCAAAATTCGCGCGGTTCCGTCGAACGCGATCAATTTCGGCTTGCGATCTCCAACATGTCGTTTCGCAGAGCTTTTCGCAATTTTCGGAAGCCCCGCGAGTTTTTTCGATTTTCCCTCGCTTCTCAATAAATCGTCGAGCAAATTGTCCAACTCGATTTCCTCAGGGATTTTTGTTTTTTGAACCGATTTTTTGGGCTCGGCGATTTTGTTCGGTCTAATGTTGGCAATGTAGTCGCTGGCGCCTCCGGTTGTTGAGATTTTTGGTAGTGGAGGGGCCTGGTTTAAAGCAACAGTAAAGAAAAGAGACCTGTGCAAACACCGTGACGTGAAAATGCACAGAAAAAAAGTATTTTTTCTAAAGAAAAAAAATTTCCCGACTTTATAAGCACTAGACTCCAATATTTTTCAATTTCTGCATTTGTGCGTAAACTATTGTGTTTCAAACAACTCAAATTACGCGAAACCACACATTTCGCATTTTTTGTGCATTTTCGCGTCATGGTGTTTTTTGCACATAATGAAAAACTCACAATATTCTTTTTCGGCGCGCGCTCCTCAACCGACGAATATTTCTCAAACGACGATGGAATTTCAGATTTCTTCAGAATTTTCAAAGAACTATCCGCTTTCTTCACCGCAATCGGAACGGCAAACTGTTGTCCGATGGGTTTGATGCGATTCAAATAGATGACTCCATCATCCGGCAAATCTCGAACCTTGCCCCTCATGAATTGTTGATTCGGGTAAATTGAACTGGGATGAAGTTCGGGATTGGTTGGAAACATGTAGACGAGCGGTTCGGCAACGACTAGAGGTATTACGACGAATAGAAGGGAGAGAGATGACATGGTCACCTGCGATGCTAACAATACGCAACACAAAATGATGCTTATGATGATGAAATGATGAAGGGAAAACAATGGAAATGGATATCTCGAAACGAGACTTCTTATCATTGAAAAAGTCGACAAAAAACAAGTATTTTCCCGTACGATTCATTCAATCATGCAATAAAGGATATCAGAAAATCTAAAAAATCAATTAGCAAACACAAATTCCATGGTTACACGGAAGACCGAAGCATGTTTCATCGTGATTGTCGCCAGTGCATTGTTGAACATTGCAGAACTTGGTGAACGCGTCGGTGATTGTCAAATTGTTATGAGCATAGGCACCGAAGCAATCGCAGGTTGAGGTGATGTTGTTGCATGCGCCGCTGAAGCCACCGCAACCGCTGTCGTCTTGACATCTGGAGATTATTGATTTTTTTGGGATTTTAATGAGGAAGAGAAACTTACGGCCATCCATAGACGCATGAGTTACAATCACAAGTGCCGACTAATCCACCAATACATGTACCATTTCCACAATCTTCGTTGCTATAGCAAGTTGACGAATATGTACATGTTGGAGTGGGTGTGGTGTCATTTCCACTGCCAGTTTGGTTTTGAGAGAGTTCCAAAGAGTATAAAGCGTTGTCGAGGACGGTCTTTGAGTTGGTTGAAACGATGGTCGAATAAATTCCCAAAGTTTGGGCGTTGGCCGAAAGTGTTGTCAACTAATGAAAGCGTTGGAAAATTATCGATTTTTTTAGACATACCTGGGCGATCAATGCATTTGCCTCTTGGATTAGAATTTGAGCCTCTTGTTGGACTTTGATTGCATACTCGTTGAGTGTTTGCAATTGTTCAATTGTCAGTTGGGTGACTTCAACAATTTCGCCGGATCCTTCACCACTACCCGATCCTTCTCCTGAGCCGGAAGATTCGATTTCTTCAGTTGTTACATCAATCGAAAATCCTAAAACTTTCTCAAATATTGTTGATAATAATGTTGACAACTTACCTGAGCAAAACAATAGAGCTAGCAAGAAAACGGCGCGCATTTTTGAAAAGTGAGAATAGTTTCAGCATTTTCAGAAAGAAACGAAAAATTGTGAAAATCCAGCGCTCGCGCGTTTCGTTATAAAATATTTCTCTTTTTGTACTGATCCTTTAAATGTACTGTAGCACTTTGTCAACTGTGTTTATTTCTCATTTTAATTTTTTTTTTTTTTTTTGAAAAAGCTTGCTGTTTTTTGTTGATGAAATGTGAGTAGAATAGATTCGGTTCAGGCATACATCATGAAAGAGCGCATTACTCTTTATGGGAAGTTAGCGACCTTACCAAAAATTGCTAAATTTTGAAGTATTTGTGAAATAAGGAACTTCTCAATAAAAATCGATAATTTCCAGAAAAAAATCCGGGAAAAAAGTCCTGAAAAAGTACAATTTTTTGATTAGAAAGTCGAATTTTCAAAAAGCTGCCGATACGATGTATAGGTTCACGTTTTTAACTTATTTTGAATTTCATAATGGTATTTTTCGAATTTTGTATTTTTGCAGAGGATTGGATTTGAGTTGTGAGTTGTTTCGTGACATTACTATATTGAGTTGTTTTTGGATGGTTTTGTAATGATTAGTTCCTTCTTTCTTCCACATTCTCTTCTTCGTTTCTTCTCCCCCCAAAGCTATTCCCTTCTTTCTCTGTTTTTTGCTTTCCTTTCCACTCAATGACCTCAAAGTCGCCTCTTATCTTCTGTCGTCAGTTTCTCTCTGCCTCTCTCTACATGTGTAAGTATATATGTATGTGCGTTTCCAAACGGACGCCTGGGGTTTCTTTAGCTTCTTTACTTGCTGACTAGTTGTATTCATCGGCTGAATGGATGTGCGATGGAAGATCGCAGTAATTCCAGCGTAGTCCAGCGTCGTCTCCAAAGTTCTTGATTTTTTGAATAAACTGTAGATTGACCTTTTTTGCACCTGTTGTTGAGAAGTCAGAGTAAGATGAGTCAATATATTGTGTGAAGCCAACAAGTTCCGTCTCCCTTTCTCTCTTCTTTTTATTTCTCAACATTCGCCGAGGTTTTGTAGCGAGTTATTGACAGACTGTTTTTATTGATCACACACATACACAGTATATGACTGAATATAACCGGCCGATGATAAGAAGTCGTATCTATGTGTGTATGTGTGTTTCTGTCGATAGAAGAACGGGTGAAAGTACGAACAGTAACTTACTGACGTGGAAGTCAGATACTTTGAAATAATCGCTGACAGTTTTCTGGAGGGGAATCCTTAAAGATCTTATAAACCTTATCAAGGTTTTGAATTTTAGCTAGTAGAAAAGTACTTTTACGGTAGGCCCTGGATGTCGTTTTGTGCTTTTTCGAGAGGCAAAAAGTATACTTCGCCAAGTCATATTTTCCTTGTTCTTTCATCTCCAGGTGTCAAAAAAGTGAAAACGTGAGCCCAAAACGAGATATCGGCCAAACGGCCCAGCCCGAAACGTCATCCCTGGTGAGGCCTATACTGTAAGAATGTCTTAGGTGATCAGGCTTGGACCTGAATTTCAAAATTTGAAGAATCTCAAATTTCAATTCTGAAATTCTTCACAGTTCCCCATTGTCGTACTCGTGGTTCTGTTATTGTTCGGATTCCCTCCGTCGGTTGGTGTCGTTGACTGGTTGACTCTTTTCACAAATCTTTGAAGGGGGATGACTGCTGTTGGACGACTTGCTTTGTCCATTCATTCTCTCTCAGTGTTTAATCGATGAGAAGAGAGTGTCTAGCCCCGCGACATCTTTCTCTGTGTGTGTGAGTGAGTGAGTGTGTGTGTGTGTGTGTGTATAATGTCTGCGTGCGTGTGTGTGTATGTTTAAACAGCGAGTGAGTGAGCGATGATGATGATGATGACGATGATGAGAGAAAACTCAGAGAAAGGTTTTTTTCTTCCGCTTGTTAAAGTGGGCTCATTCTGGGAGCTTCTATTCCACTCGTTGTACCACGGCCCGGGCTTTTCCCTTTACCGCTTGATTGCACGTCTCCCCCCCCTTCTATTCATCCATTCAGTTTGTCTATGTGTCTCTGTGTGACCGCCATCATAGTGTGAGTGTGTGTGGAAGGAGTGGAGAGGGGGGGGGGGGGGGGGAGGGAGAGAAGAGTTCACATGGCGTCCTTTTTCTTTCCTCTTCTTTCTCACTCCACACACACACAAATACACAGCCCATTCCATTCCATTCACTACTTTATGTGAACAACGCTGTTCCCAGTCAACCGTGTTCATTCTGAATTTTCGAAAAACCTCTTACAATCTGATGACAGTCCCTTCCCAACAGTACTCTGAAATGGGCGGGGCTTGGCGTATTTTGTTTTTCGAAGACAGCTGTCAGCAATTTTTTGATGCGTTTTGGATTCAAATAAAGAACTAAGGATTTCCACGTTTTTCGCCGAAGCTTATCTACGCTTATTTTTGACGTGAACTCATCTTTTTCTAAAAAAAAATTTCGACGTAAATAACCAAAACGTTTCCATTTCCAGATATGGAGTCGAAACCAACTGGTCGGCTCAATAAAATAAGTGACAACAGGTTAGTCTATTTTCGAGTCAACATTTTTCCATCTTTTTTTGTTCCAGAAATGATCAACCATCCAGTTCGAATGGTTCGTCGTCTTCAACGTTTCGAGTCAGGCAGAAAGTTGAAGTTGTGGAAAATGAGGAGCCGAAACCGCTGATTATAGTGAGTACTTTTTTTTTAATTGACATTTTTCTGGTCCGGGGTTTTATATAAGTTTTTGAGACCGGCCCGAATATTGATTTTTTGAGCTTATTCACAAGAAAAAAGAGGCAAAATAGACATTTTTAAGCCTTTTTAGACCAAAATTTCGTTTTTCAGAATCCACAAGTCCCAATCGTACTAGAAGCAGACAACGAAGCCGAACTACGTCAAAACCGTCAAATACAATTTCTCGCAAAACAAATAGAAGCCGTAAAATCGTCAAACACATTGGAACTCGACGGAGTGAAAGGTCAAATCGGTATGGTGCTCCAAATGCTCACGCAAAAAAATGGTGTCGAATCGACACCGTCCGTATCGACTAGTCCAGCTCAATCCGTCTCCTCACCGCTACCATCAATCGATGTCGACGAGATGACCGACGAGCAAATCATGGAGCAAAAGAGAATGCTCGAAGCGATATTGGCGAAACGAAAACAGACGCGAAAATCACAAATGACCGACGAAGATTTGTTTGTGGCGAGAGTTGTTGAGGGCAGTTTCCAAGGTGCAAAAATTACGGTGAAAGCGGAGCCGACGAAACGGAAGGCGTCAAACGAGCCCGCAATGTCGATGCCCTCGATAAAATCGCCGAAAATCATCAGCGATAATGCGGCGTTTGGCGCGATGAGCGGCGGAGCCGAACCCATGGTCAATGTGCAATGTTCGACGTGTTTGTTGAATTTCAAGAAAATCTCGCATTTACTCAATCATCGATTGGAGACGCATGGAAAAGAAGTCATGTTGCAGTGTGGAAAGTGTTTGATGAAATTCAATACGCGTGTTGAGATACAGCGACATTTGTATATGGTGAGTGAGAAAATGTCAAAAATTTGAAGGAAAATCATAGTTTTCAATAAATTTGTGTGCCGACATCTCACAGGATGCGCCATACAGTAATTTGGTGAAGGTTTTTCGAAAATTTCAAAAAAAAATTTGAAGGAAAATTAAAGTTTTTTGTTAATTTTCGTAGGCTTTTTCAATAAATTTGTGTGCCGACATCTCGCGGGTTGCGCCATACAGTAAGACAAACAAACTTTTATTCCTTATTTTCTTTTTTTTCCGAAAAAGATAGAAAATATGTTTTTTTCCAGGAATACGCAGTCTTCGATTGTAAAAAGTGTTCGGCATGTTTCCCGAACTCGAATCAACTCCACCTTCATGAACAGACTTGTAAAGCACGACCACCTCAACCACCAGCCGCCCAACCAAAACCAATAACGGGCAAGTTGGAGTGTAATCTTTGCTCGATCGGTTTTGACAATGTTGACGATCTGCTCACACATCGACAAGTTTTTCACGGAATGAAAATCATGCTGAAATGTCCCAAATGTAACCTGGACTTTTTGTCGAAACCGGTCATGAAACGACATTTGAATGTGGAATTTATGATGTATCCTTGTAAGAATTGTGGATCTTGTCTTGAGTCGGAAGAGGATTTGATTGATCACGAAACGCTTTGTTTGCTGGAAAATGAGATGGTTCCGATTGTGTTGGATAATGAGGAATCGATGAACAGCGATGGGGATATGATGTCGAATCCGCTGTTCTTGTTGTCGAAAATTGGCGAAGGATTTCTTGACTCGACACCATCCAACAACGCCACATCGGCTCTTCAATTGGCGATGAATTCGTTGAAACGAAAAGCGACGTTTGAGGCCGAAACGACGACGACGCCGCCGGCCATCAAGCAATGTTCCGAGTGTCAACGCATCGTGCCAACAATCAACGATTTGTTGAATCATCGAGAGGCCGAGCATGGAACGCAGACGATGTTGGTGTGCGGAAAGTGTGGAGAGATGTTTGAGACGAGAGAGGAGGTCGAACGACATTTGAATATTGTTGGTTTTTGTGTTTTTTTTTTTCCAAATGTTTTTTGAATATTTTATTAGAACTATGCGGCGTCCAAAATCTAAAAAAAAGGTTTCAAATTTCAAAAACGATAAATTACCAAGTACCGTAATTATTCAAAGGAACACAACGCTATTGTAGTGAAAAGGGTGGCTTCCAAAAGTAAATTTTTTGAGAACCCCCTTTATCAAAAGTTCCACTCTCTCTCAAAAAATAAAAAAAGAAAAAAGACCAAAGTGAACGAGACAAGAAAAAAAGAAAAAGACAAAGAATGAATGAGCACAGAGAGGCACACATTGGCTGTCGACTCCGCCCCTTTTTACAAGCGGCGTGGGTTGTAAAAGTGGGCGGAGTCGAGGGTCTGTGTCTATACCTCGCAGTGCTCATTCATTCATTCATTCTTTACTTTTTCTCAGTTTTCTAATATTGTTGTCTTTCTTTCTTTTCGCGTTTGTTCTTTCTTCCCCTCTCCCATTAGTCTTTTTCAAATATGTGTTTTTTTGCTTTCTAGATAACTAGTCTCGCAATAAAATTATATCACGATTTCAGGAATATCGTGTATTTGCATGCGTCGGTTGTGGACTCCAAACGCCGTCGGAAATGTCGCTGAAAACTCACGAGAAAATGTGCATTTCGAAACGAAACGGTCGAACGATATCGTGTTGGACGTGCAATGACGGTGTGAAATTCTCGTCGGTCACCGATTTGATGGGACACCGTCTCACAAAACACGGCAAAGATGCGACAAGAGAGTGCGGCTATTGCGACAAGAAGTTCGAGACGCGAAACGGTATTCATCAACACCTGACAACTGTCGAGTACGAGTGCTTCAAATGCGACCGTTGCGCACGATTGATGTTGACGCAGGGAAAACTCGACGAACATCTTCAAGAGTGTACGAAGGTGGCGATGAAGCAGCGAGCGAGAACAATCGACCCGGGATTCAAATGTTCAAAGTGTGAACATTCGACAATGCTGCCCGAAGTGTTGGAGATGCACGAGCCAAAGTGTCGTGGTCGAAACATCATTCCGATTCAGTGTAACAAGTGCGCCACGATCTTCGATTCGGTCAAAGCATTGTTGACGCATCGGAAAGATACGCACGGCGAAGACGCAATGATGGAGTGCGGAATATGCGGCCGAGTGTGTAGTCGACGAGACGCGATTCAACTTCATCTCAACATTGAGTATCGTGTGTTCACCTGCTTGCGTTGCGACAAGCCGTATCAAACGTTGGCGCAAGTTTTTGATCATGAAAAAGTTTGCAACGGCGGTCAATATCATCGACAACATCAGCAGAACGATGATTCGATGTTGGCCAACACGGCCGCCCTGATCAGCTGTCCGAAGTGTTTGCGACAGAGTAGTTCGCAAGACATCATCGACGAACATTTGAAGTCGTGCATCGGCGATTCGGATTGGATGCCACACCTGGAGTGCAACCTATGCGAGGAGCCATTCCAAGTGCTCAACGATTTGCTCACTCATCGACAAAAAGTGCACGGAACTGCCACAATGTACACGTGTTTCAAATGCCCCAAACAATTTGAGAGTCGCAAAGGTATCTACGGTCATTTGACACTGGAACTCGGCCTATTGCCGTGTTTGAAATGCTTGCGCAACTTCTCATCAGTTACAATCCTCACTAATCACGAACGCATATGCGGTGGGATTAATGGGGGATATATTGAGAGAGGTGGCGGACAGAGTGCGAATCGGCAAACAGCGGCGTCGCGCCTTATTCATCAGTGTGGAAAGTGTGGAAATCGAAGTGGATCGCAGTTCATTATCGAGGAACACGAGAAGGATTGCAACGGTGAAGGTGGACAGCTCGATATCACGTGCTCGCTCTGCTTTGACACATTCAACACGGTCAGCGATCTACAACAACATCGTGGACGGATTCATGGAGAGGAGACGGTTCTGCAGTGTGGCGTGTGCAATAAGGTGTTCGAATCGAAGCACGGCATCAGCGCTCATCTCACCATGGAATACAATTTGATACCGTGTTTGAAGTGTGGCAAACCGCAGGGTGGAGCACCGCAATTGTTGGAGCATGAGAAGAATTGTGCGAAGAATGTGAGTTTTTTTTTTTTTTGAAATTTCATGTTGTAAATACTTTGAAAACTGTCAAAAAGTACTGTCAGCTCACCACAAGAAAACCGCTAGAAAACCGGTAGAAAACCAGTTGAAAACCCTTATTCGAGTAATGCAAATTTTTCAGATTGTGTGTCACGGTGGCCGAGTGGTCTAAGGCGTGAGTCTTATGTACTCATTGGTTAACACCATCGCGGGTTCGAATCCCGTCCGTGACAGAGCACACTTTTTTTTCTTTTTTTTTTGTTTGTTCTTGATTTTTGTGGCTCTGTGGTAGTGAGAAACATTCAAAAAATAAACTTTTTTGAACGTTCACCACGATGCCCATAAAAAGAACAAAAATCAAGAACAAACAAACAAAAAAAAAGAAAAAAAAGTGTGCTCTGTCACGGACGGGATTCGAACCCGCGATGGTGTTAACCAATGAGCACATAAGACTCACGCCTTAGACCACTCGGCCACCGTGACACACAATCTGAAAAATGTGCATTACTCGAATAAGGGTTTTCAACTGGTTTTCTACCGGTTTTCTATCGGTTTTTCTTGTGATGAGCTGAACGTAACCGATTGGTTGCGAACTCCATTTTTTACGGTTATAAATAATCTAAAAAATTTGCAATTTTTGTAAAAAAAAAGAGGTGAACATTGGGAAAGACAGCGAAAAATTGAACTGAAAACTGGACTTTTTCAAAAATTAATATTTATAGATCAACAATGCCATGAATTGTTCGAAATGTAATCGTCTGTCGTTCAACAAAGAAGTTCTCGATCCACACGAGGCGAAGTGCGACGGAACAGTTCCGAAATGTGAAAAATCAATACAATGCGCCATCTGTGATGAGGTGTTCACAAATGTCAACAGTCTACTCACGCATCTAATGCGTACGCACAGCGAAGAAGCCATGCTGACGTGCGGAATTTGTGGTCGTCAATTCGAATCGAAAAACGGCATCTGGGGTCATCTGAATTCGGAGTACGAGATATTTCCGTGCCTAAAGTGCGGCAAATTCCAAAACTCGTCGAGTCGACTCGCCGAACACGAACGTTTCTGTATCAGCGGCAGCGGTGGGCCGGAAAGAAGTGGTGGCGGCGGAAACGGTGGCGGAAATGCGGGCATGAGCGGTCTGGATATGGAAAGAGCCGCGTTGCAATGTACGAAATGTATGAAAACGACGTATTTGACGACGTTTAGTCGAGCCACGTTTGCTGTTCATGAAGCATCGTGTACGGGCGGAGAGCCGCATGATCCGACAGGTCGCAAAAATATTATGGTATGTTGTGAAGGCTCGGCGACATTTCGAAATGTCCCGAAGCCGTTTTTTGTACAAGTCCCCAATTATCGATTTTTACAGTGTTTGGTTTGTAACGAAGCCTACTTCTCGGTTGGAGATCTTGTCACACATCGTCAACGAAATCACGGAGAGGCGAGCGGTCTCGAATGTCATTTCTGCGGTCGACACTTCGAATCACGTTCCGGTATCGTCGGACATCTCAGCGTCGAATACGAACTCTATCCGTGTAGCAAGTGCGGTAAACATCAGTCGAGCAACAGTCGTCGCAATGATCACGAGAAGAATTGCAACGAGGATACGATGCAGGCGGTGGCGTTGTCGCAATGTTCAAAGTGTCAAAAGTATGGGCATCGACGAGATGAGGTGGCGAAACACGAGGAGCTGTGTGGAACGCTAGACAGCGCGGAAAACGAGAAGGAGATTGCGTGTATTCATTGTGAAGACAAATTCCTGAATGTGCCCAGTTTGGTTGGACACAATCAGACGAATCATGGCGACGATGCGATGTTGACGTGTAACGTGTGTGGACGGAAGTTTGACACGCGGCAAGGTGTCCTGATGCACTTGCTTCTCGAATATTCCAACTACACGTGCTCAAAGTGTGGAAAACCGCAAATCAATGCCAACAAGTTGCAGGAGCACGAAAATCAGTGCGCATTCCTACGCACGTTGACATGCTCGCAATGCGATGTTGTCACGTTTGCCGATGGGCTTTTCGAAAAACACGTGTGCGCTGAGAAGGAGACGAACAAGGTGGTTTGTTCTCTCTGTGATGAGCTGAAATTCGTAACGATCAATGACTATTTGATACATCGCAACCAGGTGCATGGCGGTGAGGCGGCAATGTTGCGCTGCTCATTTTGCACAAAGAAATTCACGTCAAAGTCGGGAATTAGTTGGCATTATACGCTGGAATTTGCGCTCTATCCCTGTAAGAAGTGTTCGAAATCGTGTCGCAATGAACAAACGCAAATCGAGCATGAGATGAAGTGCAACGGTGCGCCGTTGGATGGCAATGATTCGTACCGGAAAACCGATCAGATTCTTCAAACTTGCACGAAATGTGGGCTGAAAACGTTCACCGCAAATGTTTTCAATCAACACGAGACCAGTTGTAATGGTAGCATTGAGAAGACGATTGAGGTGAATAGTTTTTTCGCCACCGTTTTTTCAATGTTTCCCCTGATTTTCAGTGTATTTTGTGTGCCGACGAGAAATTTATGACGGTCAACGATTTTTTGACGCATCGACAAAATGTGCATGGAGATGAGGCGGCGTTGAAGTGTCAGTTTTGTGATCGTAGATTTGGTTCGAAAAATGGTGTCACTGGACATATGGCTTGTGTGAGTTTTTTTTTCTTTTTCCTTTTTCCCCCGTAAAAAATTGATTACTCAAAAGGTCGAAAATAAATAGTTAGTCTATATAGGTCACAATATGTTGTTGTTGTTGTTGTTGTTGTTTTTATGGCTCAAATTATATGACCCCTTCACACCTTAGATATGACATATGGCACACCTGTTGATGATAACATCATAAATAACAGAAAGTGTCACTTTCTCCCTTTTATGGGTCGCGGTCGAGCAGCTAATAAAAAAACAAATACTACGGTACTTTTTCAGTTCTTCTAAAAAACACCTCTATCCATGATTTTTTGACAAAATTGACCATCAGAAAACCGGTAGAAAACCAGTTGAAAACCCTTATTTGAGTAATGCACATTTTTCAGATTGTGTGTCACGGTGGCCGAGTGGTCTAAGGCGTGAGTCTTATGTACTCATTGGTTAACACCATCGCGGGTTCGAATCCCGTCCGTGACAGAGCACACTTTTTTTCTTTTTTTTTTTGTTTGTTCTTTTTTGTGGCTCAGCAGTGGTGAGAAACATTCAAAAAATAATTTTTTTTTTGAACGTTCACTAAATAAGGGTTTTCAACTGGGTTTCTACCGGTTTTCTAGCGGTGAAAAACTCCACTTATTCCCGGTTTAGAATCTGAAAAATAATATCTCCTCATTTTCAGGAATTTGGGTTTATGGAATGCTCGAAATGCAATCTTCATCATTATTCGAATGCTAGACTTGAAGAACACGTAAAAGGATGCAATGTGGTTTTCCAAAAATCAGCGGTAAGTGGTTTTTCTTTCGTTTTTTTTTTAATTTTCGAAATCAATTTCCATTTTTCTCTCCAGACTTCATGCAAAAAATGTGGAAAACACAGCTATATCGATGCAACATTGAAGGCGCACGAAGCCAACTGCTCAGACAATGATACGATATTCAAATGTGGCAAATGCTCGTTCGAGTTGGTTTCTGTGCAAGACCTTCTTCAACACAAACTCGAAGAGCACGGCGAAAACGAGATGTTGGAGTGTGGAATATGCGCGAAAAAGTTTGCGTCGCGAACTGGCATCTTTTGGCACTATAACAAGGAGTATAAGGTGTTTCGGTGCAAAAAGTGCGGAAAACCACAGTCGAGTGCCAATTTGTTGACGGATCATGAGAAGAATTGTGGAAATACAAAAGTCGAGAAGGAGGATACGGTAAGAAACAATTTTTTTGGGGGAAAAAAAGAAAATTTTGTTGATTTGGGGTCGAGAATCTTACTGTAGATGGGATTTTTAGCCTTTTGAGTGCTGTAGAAAAATTGCGATACAGAATTATCGATTTTTCGGCCAAAAATTTTCTTTAAATTTTTTTTAATTGAATTAATAAATTGAAAATTACGGTAAAAATTCGTACTTTTTATCAAGAAAAACAGTTTTTCATGTTTTTTTAAAAGTGAGTTTTGACTCTTTGGAAAATTTGCGGCTCCGACCAAGCCTGTTGTACAGTAATCCAGGCGGCACAAACTCAAAATTTTATAAGGTGTGAAAAAAATGTGTGTTAAGACCTCTATTAGGTCACCATATGGTGTTGTTGTTATACATCATCACAAACAACAACAGGTGTGACCTTTTCCCTTTTGAGGTGTCGGGATCAAAGGCGGCACAAAGAATGTTCAAATTTTATGAGGTGTGAAAGAGGTCTAATTAGGTCACATCTGTTGTTGTTGTAGTATTGATAGAATCATAAATAATAACAACAGGTGTGACCTTTTCTCCAATGCTTGACCAATTATTTACGACCAAAAAAATGACATGGTACTTTTTCCCTTCTTAGGCCAAGTATGCGCCTAGACTTATATTGCCGGGCTTTTTTCTGCTCTTTAAAAAATGGCACAAAACCCCGTTTTTGTTTCTAGAAAACAATGGAACAGTACATAATGAATTGCCCGTCGTGTGGAATTGCGTCCTACTACAAAACCCTCATGGATATTCACAAAGAGGAGTGCGACGGCGCCAGCCCCGTGCTGACAGAGGGCGGCAAACAAATTCAATGCGCAACTTGCGACGAGAAATATCTAACAGTCAACGATTTGGTTCATCATCGCGGCAAACAACACGGCGACGCGGCCCAATTGGAGTGTTGCGTTTGTGCGAAAAAGTACGAATCGAAAACGGGCATCATTCAACACTATATGCACGAGTTTCACATGTATCCTTGCCGCATTTGTAAAGCGACGATGGCGTCGAAAAAACGACGAATCGAACATGAGAAGGGGTGTAAAAATGAGGAGGTGAAGGAGAAGGAGAAGATGGTGAGTTCAAAATTAGCAGACTGTGTGGAAAATTTAGGCTTTTTTTGTTTTTTTCAGTTGCCCGAAATGATTAGTTGCTCAAAATGCTCGAAATCGACATTTTTGCAATCTCTCATGGATGAACATGTGAAGGAATGTGGTGAGGAAGAAGAAGCAGATGACACAACAATAGACGAATCGACGATGGACTCGACTATCTCGTCAACATCGCAAACATCCCCACCGGAAATCAAATGCACACTATGCCCGTGCGCATGTCTGTCCGCCAACGATTTGCTCAATCATCGCAACAAAGAGCACGGCGAACAGGCAATGTTGACGTGTGTTGTGTGCGAAAAAGTGTACGAATCGCGTACCGGCATCATGCGACACTACAATATTGAATTTCAACAATTTGGCTGTAAAACGTGTCTGAAAATGTTCTCGCACACGTCGAGTCTGAAGCGACACGCGAAATTGTGTGCGAAGGCGAATGGTGGTTTGGTGGCGACGGCGACGACGCCGGGCAAAGAAGCTACGGTAGGTTGGAAAATGAAGTTAGAATTCTTTTTTTGACATTTTTCACTAAAATTTTTGGCCAAAAAATACCGAAAAATGTCAAAAAATGACTGAAAATGTCGAAAATTTGGAGGAAATTAATAGGTTTTTAATTTTCGCAATTTTCTCTGAAAAACGGAAAAAAGTACTGTAGTATTTGTTTTTTAATTAGCTGCTTGACCGCGACCTATAAAAGGGAAAAGGTCACACCTGTTGTTATTTGTGATGTTATCATCAACAGGTGTGCCATATGTCATATCCAATTAGAGAGCTGTAAAATCTAGGTCATGTACTTTGATCAATAACAATAACAACAACAACAACACCTGGCGTAAGATAGATTGTTCTAAATACCGCGACAAGAAAAAAGTTTTTTGTTGCAGACACCTACACAATGTTCAACATGTTCGAAATGGGCTCTTGCCGCCAACACGATTCGCGAGCACACCCCATACTGCGGTGAGCCGATCGACGGCAAACCTCTCGTCTGCACACTTTGCGACACCGAATGGCTCATCGCCTACGAGCTACTCACCCATCGCAAAGAGCAACACGGCGCCGCCGCAATGACGCAATGTTGCCGATGTGAGAAACGATTCGAGAATCGTGATCAGATGCTGAAACACGTCTACACGTGCTACGAACTGTTCAAATGTGTCTATTGTGCAAAAGTGATGCAGAGTCGGTCGAAGTTGGCGTTGCATTTGGAGCGTTGCGCACCGCCGCCACCGCCGCCGGTTTCGAGGCGAGAAGCGCAGAAATCGGCGAGATTGGCGGCGGCGCAAGCCGCAGCAGCCGCAGCGGCTGAAGCGGAAGACGTTGATGAAGAAGATGTGGATGGTGTAAAAGAGGAGGAAGAGGAGGAGGAGACAATTGTCGAACGAGAATGTGAAAAGTGTCAACTGATAAGTTTGGACGCGCAACTCTTAGCTGAACACGAAACCCAATGCACCGGACCGAACGATTGGCACGATGATGACAATCGAACGATCACGTGTACGCAGTGCGATAAGAAATTCTTGACGGTACCCGATTTGTTGAATCATCACCGAAATGAGCATGGCGAGACGTTGAGCGATTGTCATTTCTGTGGTAAACGTATCGATTCGCAACCGGGAATTTTGGCGCATTTTAATATTGTGAGTTTTTGGAGAGAGAGAGAGAGAGAGAGAGAGAGAGAGAGAGAGAGAAATTTCACTAAAAACAAAAGTACTGTAGTTTTGTTTTTCAGTTTTAGCGCCAAAATTGTAAACTTTTGATTTTTTAATGCCTCTTTAAAATGTTTTGGAAGTTTTAAAAAAAAACCTCTAGTTTTCGTGTGTACCGACATCCCACGGGAAGACAAAATTTTGCAAAAAAACGTTCATTTTCACAGGAATATAAACTGTACGAGTGCACGAAATGTGATCGAGCGTGTGCGTCGAAAAAGCGGCGAGATATTCATGAATTGTCGTGTAATGTGAAAAAGGCGTTGAACAATCGACCCAAAGAGGATGTGAGTTTTTTGCGAAAACTGGGGCTAATTTCACGAAAAGTCCGATATTTTCAGCCACTTTTGTCGAATGATGACGGTTCTTACACGTGCGTCAAATGTGATCGACGATCGTACAGTGCTAAAAGTTTGAAAGAGCATCGAGCTGAATGTTTGGGAGCCGGGAAGTATGAGGGAGCCAAGATTGAATGTAGAACTTGTGAGACAAAGTTCTTGTCGGTCGACGATCTCCTTCAACATCGACAAAAAGTTCATGGAGTCGAGGAGATGTTGAAGTGTACAAAGTGTGGAAAAAAGTCGGCGGACCGAAATGCGATTTTTTGCCACATGGTGATGGAGTATCGTCTCTATGAATGTAGCAAATGCGAGCGATGCTTCGAGAATTCGATAAAACTCGATGATCACAAAAACAAATGTCAGAAAGTGTTGATGGCGATGAGAGGCGATGACGACATCGTCGTTGTTGCGCCGCCGCCGAAACAACTCTTGGGCGATGCATATGTTAGTTGTGTGAAGTGTGGAAGATCGACGACGAACTCGACGACGTTGAAAGATCATACGGAGTTGTGTAGAGGAGAGAAGGAGGTGGTGGTGAAGGTTGATGTGAGTTTTGCTTTTTTGTTTACCTTGAATTGAAAATTTCGCGCGATTATGGGTAAGCGGGAAAAAGTGGATTTCGCAATACAATAATACCTGGCGTAAGAGGGAAAAAAAAAACAAAGAATATGAATTTTTCCTCTAAAAATACAACATTTATAAAAAAATGTATTATTTTTCTAACTTTTCCCAAAATATCAATGTGAAAAACTTTGGAATTTTTTGTCAAGGTACAAAAAATTCCATCTTACGCCAGGTGTTGTTGTTGTTTTTGATCAAAGTACATGACCTAGATTTTACAGCTCTCTAATTGGATATGACATATGGCACACCTGTTGATGATAACACCATAAACAACAAAAAGTGTGACCTTTTCCCTTTTATGGGTCGCGGTCGAGCAGCTAATTAAAAAACAAATACTACAGTACTTTTTTTTCAGTTTTTCGGGCAGGTATTTGTAATATGAGTAATGCATGCTCTTTTTACATGTTTTTTCGACAAAATTCTTTCAATAAAAGTTGTGTAAAAACTTGAAATTGACAGTCTCCGGGCAAGAAGAAACTTAGCTGATCAGAAATTGTGTATATCCAAAAATTATGAGCTAATATAGGTAATTTATCAAATTCACAAAATAAATCCTAGATTATTCAAAACCCGGAAAAATTAATTTCGCAACCGATAGGTTACGTTCTTTTTCACCATCAGAAAACCGGTAGAAAACCGGTAGAAAACTAGTTGAAAACCCTTATTTGAGTAATGCACATTTTTCAGATTGTGTGTCACGGTGGCCGAGTGGTCTAAGGCGTGAGTCTTATGTACTCATTGGTTAACACCATCGCGGGTTCGAATCCCGTCCGTGACAGATGACACTTTTTTCCTTTTTTTTGTTTGTTTTTGATTTTTGTTCTTTTTATGGGCATCGTGGTGAACGTTCAAAAAAATATTTTTTTGAATGTTTCTTACGATGCCTATAAAAAGAACAAAAAAGAAATTATTACACATACCTGACCGAAAAACGGAAAAAGTACCGTAGTATTTGTTTTTTAATTAGCTGCTCGACCGCGACCTATAAAAGGGAAAAGGTCACACCTGTTGTTATTTATGATGTTATCATCAACAGGTGTGCCATATGTCATATCCAATTAGAGAGCTGTAAAATATAGGGGTCATGTACGTTGAGCAAAAAAAAAAAACAACAACAACATGTTGTGACCTAGATGTCAAGAGAGAGAGGAACATTAAAGAAAACATTTTTTTTCTTCCAGTGCTGGGATTGCAATGCAAAGTTCATCTCAGTGCACGATTTGGTTCGTCATCGTTCCGACGCTCATCCCGACAAAATTCTCAGTTGTAAATTTTGTACACGAAGCTTCAACTCGAAATCGAGTATTCTTGGACACTTGGTTTGTGTGAGTTTGAATTTCCATCACATTTGTTGATCAATCTGATTTTTTTGCAGGAATTCCAAGTGTTTAAATGTGGCACATGTGAGAAAACTTTCGACTGTCAAAAACGACTTGATCTTCATTACCCAAAATGCTCCTGAAATTGTATTTTGATGTTTTTTTTGTCTGTTAAATATCTTCTCATGTTACCGGTATTTTTGTTGTTGAGATTTTTTTTTGTGCGATTTTTTGGAATAACTTTATTAATTTACAACCAATCTAAATGTGTCAAATTATTGTAACTTTTACCAATCGATATCTCAACTTGTGGTAATTTTGTGTAGAAATTTGCGAGAAAAGTGGAAGGATGTGTAGAGCGAAGGCGTAGCTCCTGGAAAAGTTAGATTTTTTTGGAAATTTTTTGTTTATACCTTTAATATACAAAAATATGCGGCTGGTTGAAAATCGAGATACATTTTATGCGCTACCAAATGCACGGATTTTCTTAATCTTGGCAAATCGCCAACACCAAATACACAACTTCCCGCTTTCATCTTCCCCGCGCAATTCGAATACCAAACTTGATAACGAGAAATATAATATTTTCCAGAAAACGACGAATTTTTCGCGCGATTCGCCATGAACTCGTTGGCATCAATCGCGCCGGAAATGTTGAATGTGGCGCGGTTGCCGAGCAATGTTGCCCAAAACGATTCGTCGGCAATGTTGGTTGGTCGAAGGAATTCGAGAAGACGGCGAGGAATGTCGGATGAGATCAGCGACATTGCGGTTTGGCGGGGGATTAGTGAGGAGAGAGACGATTTGAAGAGTGGAAGCGGTGAGGAGGAGAGCTGTGAGTTTTTTGATATTTGAAAAGTAGTGAAAACCGGAAAAATTGAGAAAAAACAAAAAAAAATTGGTTTTTGGAGTACTGTAGGGCACAACTGTGTTTGCACACAGTTTTAATTTTTGAACCTCACACTTCATGAGGCCAATAAGAAAAAAAAAACAAAAAAATTGGTTTTTTGGGTACTGTAGGGTCACAACGGTGTTTGCACACATTATGAATTTTTGAACCTCGAACTTTGTGGTGTCAATCACAAAAAAAGGTTTTTGGGGTACTGTAGGGCACAACGGTGTTCACACAAGATTTTCATGATGATAGGGAGGAATTTGAAATTTGTTTTTTTGCTCCAAATTTTTTAAACTTCCGAACTCTCATAATCGGTGTGTAAAACCGCCCGTAAAAATGCACACATTTGCCCTTACAGTACTCCTAAAAACTTTTTTTTTCGAAAGATAAAACATCGACAACTTTTTTGTTTTTTTTTTTCTCAACTCATGAGTTAACTCACGTTCTGACCCCTCAACCGATCATTTTGATAACGCGCCACCTCGAAATTCGGAGCACCGCGCATCGCCTTAAAAATCCGAACCATTTCCAAATTCGTCTTTAAAGGAACATCAACACCGGACAAATATTGAAAATATTGCCAATCGTTTTGTAGATTCGACAAAAACGACATACAATCGTACACCGATTCGATGATTTCGAAACCGCCCCATTCGACGACGGGCCGTTCGATGGGATAGACATTGGGCCAGCATTTTCGGAGAGATTTGATGATTATGCGAAAGTTTTTCTCGGCGTTTTTTGGGTACGCAATACAGTAGACGTTTTGAGGTTGGAAAAAGGCGGAGAGCATGAAGAGAAACTGGAATATTCTCTTTTTATATACTTAAAACCAGGGGTAAAGTTTGCAAACCTGAGCTATATCTTTGTATGCTAGAATTCCATAGGCTAATGGATACATCTCTTCTTCTAGAGATAAAGGAATTGCAGGAAATTTGAATAACTCGTGAACTTTTTCACATTTGTTATAAGACTTCAATATTTCTTCTTCGATTTTTTTGCTGTTAAATGTGAAATTTTCATTGTCACACTCAACCTGCAATTCATCCAACAAATCAGGGGTTTCATAGGCTTTTGAAGTTATTTCAATATTATTTGATGAATAGGAAAATGAATAATATGCAATAATAAATAATGAAAATAAAATTGGAAGTTGAATAACTTTGTTTTTACTTGATAACATATAAATATATTGAGCACAGTTGCTTTAAAAATTGTCGACTTGAATTGATAAGAAATGGGGGGAAAAATGAGAGTACACGTTTCAAAAATGATTCTGATGTTTTCATGTTTTTTTGTTTTCTATTTAATGTTAAACATGTCATCGTAACAACGAAACAATTTTCTACATATAGTTTCAAACCGAAAAACTTAACTATCCATACGAGACCTGTACGCGATGTGTGTGTTCCTTGAACGCAGTCTACTGTCACTGTTTTTTATTCATTTTTATTAAAATTTCAATAAAAGTTTTTTGATGATTTCTGACGATTGTGCGTCGACGTCGAAAGATTCGGAGGTTGGTTTAGAGTTTTGAAAGGTGTTGGATTCATGGAGAGTTGTTTTAGAGTGGCGAATCTTTGGAAAACTTGAGTTTCGACTTGAAAACAATAGAGCCACTGGAAAAAGTTTGCTGGATTCATGAGAAGAATCGAGGAATAGTTTATAATCCAATACTAAAAAAGTATGTTTTAAAAGAGTTGCCATTCTACGAAATGGATTCGTATGTGAGTTAAAGACAAAGTTTGCTATTTATTCATGATTTTTTCATAGGAGGAAAATCGAAAGTTTCTGGATGAGTTGAATGCAAATCTTGAAAAACCGAAAATTGACAAACCGGCGGAAGAATTGGTTGAAGTACCAATAGAGAAAAAGAAAGAGAAAACAGTGGGGTCTTCGGAGAGCAGTTTTTGGAAAAAGCGAGGAGGCGAACCAGTAATTGATGCCGAGGTATGGAATGGTTTTTCTCATAAGAAGATTTTTGGAGAAAGAATATAACAATATTAGAAAACTGAGCATAAGGTAAAGAATGAATGAATGAACACCTGGCGGTATAGCAACATACTGTTGACCCCGCCCACTTTTACAACCCACGCCGCTTGTAAAAGGGGCGGAGTCGACAGCCAATGTCTGCCTCTCTGTGCTCATTCATTCATTCATTTATTCATTCTTCATCGTTCGCTCAGTTTTCTAATATTGCTCTCTTTTTTCTTGTTTCTTTCTTGCACTCGTCAACGGTAAGTTTTTCTTCAGTTTTAGACCTTAAATCATATTAGCCCCAGTCTAGTCATTTATCGTTGGTTTTTCGGGTAATTTCGGGTAACTTTCCCCTCTTCAAAATCTTTTCATCCCAAAAGTTCCTCTTTTTTCAGTGTTCCATGTGCAAATTGAAATTCACCACCATCCGGACTCTACTAGATCATCGACTACAAGCTCATTCCGAAGCAGAAATGCTAACCTGCTCATTTTGTGGATTGCAGCATGGAAAACGAACGCATATCAGTCAACACCTCTACTTGGTAAGTTTCTTGAAACCTTATTGTCAATAGAGCGAACTTGACCTTTTCTAAAAACTTATCTACCACGTGATCAATAATTTTGTGTAATTTCAAAAAAAAAATCATTTTCTGTTAAAATGACGCAACAATTACAGGAGTATCAAGTGTACAAATGCGAAAAATGCTCGAAAAGTTTTCGGAACAATCACCACCTCACAACGCATCGATGCGGCCCGTTGCTGCGCGACCCAAACTATGTGGCGCGAAAAAAGAAGGAGCCAAAATACCATTGCGAGAATTGCTCGAGAGACTTTGTTTATCAGGGAACGTTCCAGAGACATCAAGTGAATTGTACAGAGATTGTGAATAAGGTATGGTTTGGGAAGTTTTTGGGAAATCAGGGTGAATTTTTTTTCAAAAATAGGCTTGGGTCTTGTCACGAAAACTGAAAATTACCATGTTCCTTTAAATTCGGGGGATTATGAGCTTTTTTGATCGTCATCCCACCCTTTTTTTGCAATTGCAGCGCACAGTTTTTTTACTGGAATTTAATTTTTCCTTGGTTTTCTTCATCAAAATGTGTGCCGCAAAATTGCAAAATCTAAAACACGCCCACTCTCACTTTTTTGCAATTTTTTTCCTAGGCTTTTTGGATGGGGGTCCAATGAGAAATTGTATTACTTTTGGGTGCTATTACTTTTTAACACAACTACATTTTTCAAAATTCTGTTTTTTTTCCAGAAATTTCCTCTCTACGTGTCATCTGATACATTATTGGACCATGATTACATTCAACAACCGAAATGTAAAAAATGCAAAATACTGTTTCAATCGGTTGGTTTTCTCAATGAACACTGTCGAAAAGTCCATGTAGCTGGCGGATTTGTAAGTTTTTTATGGGGTTTTATGGGAAAAACTTGACGTTTTCTAACTTTCAGAAATGTCCCAAGTGTTTCACGACGTATATGAATAGAAAATGGTTTTCTTTGCATGTTGAAAGTTGTTCTGGCGGAGGAATTAAGGTGATTTTTGCTTTTTTTTTGTTGAAAAAACCGAAAAAAAACAGAAATGGTGCGGTAAAAAAGCCGCTATATATCCTATGAGGGTAGACAGGTGTTAAAAACATATTGACAATAAAAGTGGGCGGAGTCAACGAGGGGTGTATCGATAGTAGGCAAAAAGACGCCATATGTGAGCATTTTTTTCTACACCTAGATGCATCTTATACTTTTCTTTTATTATTGCCTTTTTACTCATTTTTGACTTTTTCTGCTTTTTTGACACATAGGCAAAAACGTGTGCTTTTTCACACGAAAAAAAAGACGTGAACATGGTCGTCCGCGCTGCGTGTCTGCGACGCGGTCGCCTTTTCTTTTCCCTCTCCACTTTTCTCTCTGTCTTTTCGAAATGTTTTCAAAATTTAATTTTTGCCATCTAATTTTTTTTTCGCCAAATTTTCTCAAAAACTTGAAAATCTTATTATTTTTGTCTTATTCTTTCAATTTTCTTTTTTTTTCAGCCACCATTTCATGAGAATGATCCACCCGAACCAATTATCGTCGACGACGCTCAATTCGAATTCGATATACCTATGGATATGCCCATCGATGATGATTTTTATTGCGATGATCACCAGCCTCAGCCAAGAAATCGTACTCGAAAATTGATTGAAGAGGTACGTTTCAAAAAAAAACAACATGATAGCCAAAAAAAATGTTGGTCTTGTAGATGAGAGGTCATCTGTAATCCTCCTCCAATTGTTGAACACACATTTTTACTGCATAATATAAGACATAAAATAATTTCATGTAAGGTTGGGAATTTTCTTCTGGGTAGGATTGTTTTGGCACAGTTTTGTGGGGAAAATTTTGAATCCTATCTTTTTGATGAGATATCGAAATGCTCAATATTTTTGCACTAACGTACTTGACAGAGATATTTTCCTCAATCTTATCATTTTTTTTTCAAGACACAAAAAACTGGGAGAGCAAACATAATGTATTTACATAGAACGAGGCTGACAAAAGATGAATGACAACTTTTTTATTTATATCTTGAATTTGAAATACAGAACACACCGTGTTGGAGAGTGGGAGGGTCTAGATGGGTAGGAGGGGGTCGATCGCGAGTAATTGTGGGTTCGGGCATGATTTTAAGAGCGAAATTTTTCGGATAGATGACCAATGTGTGGGTAGGTCAACCATCTTGAAATCTCTCCAAGGTCATGCAGAAAAGTCGCGGATCGAAACGGAGAAAAAACTATATATGAGAAGTTTGTGGGAGGGCAGCAGAGTGGACGGGGAGTGGAGACAAATCGAAAGTTTTGGGGACAGGGGAAAATCAGGGGGGAGGGGGGAATTACTTGGCGGTGGCCGAACGGACGACTTGTCCGCGCATACGGACAAGCGAATTTTCGGCGACCTCTGCGCGCTCTTCGGCATTCTCGAGAGCGAGTTGGATCTGTCGGAATTTGGACAGATTCTGTGTGGCTACCTCTTCCTGGAAACGATTTTTGAACGGTTTTTGCGGGAGGTCTGGGGTTTCTGGTAACTTACGGCTTCTTCGATTTGTCTCTTTTGCACACGGATCTTTTGTTGAAGTTTCTCGACCATCTCCTGAAGTCGGTCGAACGCCTTCTTGTCCTCCTCAACCTGGAATTGGAGTTCACGTCCGCGTCGTTCTTGTTTGGTGAATCCTTTGACGGCCTCTTGATGTCGTCGCGTCTCGTTTTGCAGCTCGTGCTCAACGATGCGCACACGTTCCTCGACCTTGGACAAGGCTTTGGCGCCGAATTGAATCATGGCACGTTCGGCGTCGTCGATTTTGGCTTGCAATTCTTTCGATGTCAACTCGAGAGCCTTGCGTTGACGATCGACGTGAGCTGCGTGCTCTTGCTCTTGACGCACTTCCTCGGCGAGACGATCGGCGTCGGCGGCTGCTTTTCGGGCGCGCTCTTCCGATGCCTTCAACTCGTTGAGGTATTCTTCCAATTCGTTCTGTAACAATAGGTGGTTTTTGAGATTTTTCGACTTTTTTGAATTTCGGCTAAACCTCGCACAGAATTTCTGGGCGGAGCACACTTACTCTGGCAATTTGAACCTCGTTCTCGACCTTTCTCTTCATCGCCGACAACGCGGCGTTGTTTCCGATGAGTTCGGTGTTGGCCGACTTGAGCTCGGCTTGCTCGATCTCCAATTGTTTCTTGTTCTTCTCCGAAGCGTCGATGCGATGGGCCAAGTCTTCCGACTCGGACAACGCGACGGCCAAACGTTTCTC
Source organism: Caenorhabditis sp. 8 KK-2011 (assembly GCA_963572245.1). Classification (NCBI taxonomy): domain Eukaryota; kingdom Metazoa; phylum Nematoda; class Chromadorea; order Rhabditida; family Rhabditidae; genus Caenorhabditis; species Caenorhabditis sp. 8 KK-2011. The sequence goes on along the minus strand of OY751546.1, from coordinate 754,605 downwards.
GGCGGCGAGATAGTTTTCGCGAATCTCTTCGCGTCGTCGTTGCTCGTCGTCGACTTGTCCTTGCAACTCTTTGACCTGGTCGAAGAGCTTCTTCAGGTTCTTTTGCGCGTCAACGTTGGCCTTGTTGGCGTGATCCAAAGCGATTTCCAATTGATTGATGTCGGTCTCCAACTTCTTTTTGGCGCGAGCAAGTTCGGCTTTGCTCTTGGCCTCGGTTTCCAGTGAGGCTTGGATGGATTCGAGAGCGCGTTGATGGTTCTTGCGGGTGTTTTCGAATTCCTCCTCTTTCTCTTGAATACGCTTCTCGATTTCCGAACGGATTTGTTGGACTTCGATTTGAAGACGGAGAACCTTGCTCTCTTCGGCTTCGAGTGCCGCTTCGGCCTCGTCCAAAGCGTGTTGAAGTTCGTCCTTTTCTTGTTCGAGACGACGGACAGCCTTGTGAATGTCCTGGTAGGTGCGACCACCTTGACCGATTTGCTCGTTGATGTCGCGAATCTCTTGCGAGTAGCCCTTGTTTTCGCGACGCAACGTCTCGATTTGCTCGGACAAGTTGTCCATCGACGAACGGAGTTTGAACACTTCGGTCGATGTGTTGCGACTGTCGCGAGTTGTCGCGTCAATCTCCTTCTGAATGTCGTCGACCTTGCGCTTCCAGTCGTCAACAATCTTGTCGAACGCACGTTGTTTCTTCTCGAGCGAGGCGATGACGGTGAGATGACGATCAACGTCCGATCGAGCGTCTTCGGTCTCGGCCAACAGTTTGCCCTTGGATTTTTCCAGCGAGATCACCTTGTTCTGCGCGGCCGACAAAGCTTCTTGCAAGTCCATCATTCGGTTCATCTGCTTGCGCTTCAACTCTTCTAGTTCTTCCGAGCCGACCAATCCTTCGCCCTCGTAACGCGCCTTCCATTGCGAAATTTCCGAATTGATGCGCGACAATTGGCGTTGAATGTCGTCTTTGCCGTTGATTTGCTCTTCGAGCAACTCGTGACACTGATCGAGTTCGTGCTCCAAATTCTTGCACGCCGCGTGGAATTCTTGACGCTCGTGCAACTCATCCTCGGCCGCCTTCTTCGCCTCAATCATCTGCGACGAGAATGCGGTCTTGGCGCGATTGATGGTGGCAAGATGGATTTCGAGCTCTTCGACTTGACGGACAAGATCCGAGTTGTCGTTGGAGAGACGTCCCTTGGTTGAGGTGAACTCGGCGATTTGGCGAGATTGCTCATCGACCTTTTGTTGAAGTTCAGAAACTTGAATCTCGTACTGCTTGGCGAGACGTTCTTGTTCGACACGTGCTTTGGTCTCCTGATCGACTTGAGCGTTGATATCATCGAGCTCCTTTTGAAGAAGACCACGCTCCTTGTCAACCTTCGCCTTATTCTTCTGAAGAGCGTCCAAAGTGTTGGTAAGATCAGCGATTTGATCGTTGTTCTTACGACGGATCAATGCCATTTGATCTTCGTTGGCCATGTTCTTCTCATCAAGATCTCTTCGCGATTTGATAATCTCGGAATCTTTCTTCTTGTTGTTCTCGAGTTGAAGTTCAAGATTCTTGTTCTGCTCATCAAGTCGCTCGTTGAGTTCATCAAGCTCTCGTTGAAGTTCAGCGCGAGCGCGATCAGCCTTCGATCTGGATTGTCGCTCGTGCTCCAACTCGTCTTCGATCTCAATGATGCGTTGAGCGTTTTCTTTCGAGCTGCGGAGCAGACGGTTGGCTAACGCTTGTTCGTCTTCGATGCGAACGCCGAGCGCATGAATGTCGGCCTCCTTCTTTTTCAACGAACCATCAGCGTCTTGCTTGATCGCGGTCAATTCGTCGATCGTCTCTTGCGCGCCCTTCAACTCGCCCTCGACCTTTCGCTTCGCCTTCTCGGTCTCGGTGCGAATTCGCTTCTCGCGTTCAACAGCCTCCTCCATCTCGTCGAGCGTTTGCTCCAACTTTGTGCGAAGACGCGCTGCTTGCGCCTGTTTCGCCTCCTCCGCTTGTAAATCGTCGATGAGGTTGCGGTTGTTTTCTTCCAAAAGTTTCTTCTCCTGGAAAAACTTCATTTTTGGGCTCGGAAAAGATTGAGACTCACCTTGTTGACTTTGCCGATTGTCTCGTCTTGAGCGTTCATCTCGTCTTGAAGCGAGCGGATTTGATTTTCCTTCGCGGCCTTCTCTTCCAAAGATTTTGACAAGTTTCCGTCGACAGATTCAATCGATTTCTTCAAGTTTTCAACTTCTTGCTGAGCCTTTCTACGCTGTTTCTCCAAATCGGCGTTTCTCTCCTCGTGCTCCGACAAACGATCGTTGGCATCATTCAACCCTTTCTCGACTTCCTGTCTGGCGTTGTTCAATCTCGTCAACTTCTCCTCAATCGCCGCCGAACCACCCTGAGTGAGTTCCAATTGTTCCAAGAGTTTCGAGCGCTCTCCGGACAACTTGTTGTAGGATTCTTCTTGCGCTTTTCGCTCGGCTTCGAGCTTCTTCGCCTCGGCTTCGAGCACCTTTTGCTCCTCGTTCATCTTCGACATCTCCTCGGCCATCTTACCGCACTTCAATTGTGGACGAAGTTTGCCGAACAACAAGAACCAGTCCCATGTTCGCAACACGCACCACGAACGAATGTTGCGTTGAAGCACGACGTACGAGTGAAGTTGCTTCTTTCTCGCCTCGGCGTCAACGGCGGCAATGTTCCAGCGAATCGCCGACTGGAATCCGGTGATGATTTGGTTCAACGTCTCGTCGCGCAAGTCTTCAATGTGCGCAACGACGCCGGCCTTGAAGAACACCTTGGTGTGACCGATACGGAATTGCTCCTCGCTCAATCGTTTCTTATTGACGAGCGATTGCAAAATGGCGGCGGCGGCGGTTTTCGGATCCGACGACGATTTCGCCTCCTTGGCGGCGAGAATCGCGTAACGTTGAACGAAATCGGGATGAAGAGTACGGTTGGGGAAACCTTTGCGACAAATACGAATTCCTTCGAGCACACCGTTACATGTCAATTGATTGAGAACCAATGAGGCGTCGATCATTCCCGATTGTTTTTTCTCGTTGGGAATGATACAACGGATGAAGTGAGGATGGGTTTTGTGAAGCATTGTCATCAATTTGTTCAACGACTCTCTGTACATCATTGAGACGGTCATGAACGATCCAGATTTTCCTCCTTTACGTCCACCTCCGGCTGAAAAATGAGATTTTCCAATTTTTCTAGCCCATTTTCGTGTCTTGGTTCCTACTTTGCCCCTTGTTTAACGAGGGTGTAAAGGCGGAGTGTCGTTCTGTTCAACTTTGGAAAAATTAGTAATTAGATTTTGAAAAAAGAAAAATCTAGCGCTTTGTAGTTCTCTCGGAGTTCACTATCAGTTTCGATAATTTGCAAGGAATCTACGACACTCCGCTTTGCCCCTTGTTTAACACAAGTGTAAAAGCGGAGTGTCGTTCTGGCTTTTCGTTGAAAGTGGTTTGAAAGTAACCTGTCTACTGTCGGTGAACAGAAATAAGGACTCCTATTTTTTCAGGTGACCATTTTGTAGTTCTCTCGGAGTTTATTTTTCTCAGCGTCTCTCTCAATTTCCAGAATTTGCAAGGAATCTACGACACTCCGATTTGCCCCTAGTTTAACGAATATTTAAAAGCGGAGTGTCGTAAGGTGAAAATTTGAAAAAAAAAAAGGGTTCTGTTTTAACTTCCAAACTACAGTACCTTTAGCGGCGGCGGCGGCCTCCTCTTGAGTGGTGTAGTCTTGCCAGATTTCGACCAACAAAGCGTTCTGCTTCGACGCCTTCATGACAGTGACAACGGTGTCGTTGAGAGGGTCCTTGTTCTTCTCCAACCAGTTCATCACGTTGTAACGAACGGTTCCGGCGTAATGCCGCATGGCGAAATGCGCCTCTCCTTGCTTGCCCTTTGGCGGTTTTGGCTTCTCGAAGTTTGGATGTTTGCCAAGATGTTGATCGACGAGTTTTTGCGCCAACGTCATATCGGTGGCTTTCGGCACAATGCACTCTTCGTCGAGCATTGAGATGATACCGAGCGGTTTTTCGATGAGCTCGATACAGGCTTGCAAGTCGAGACCGAAATCGATGAACGTCCATTGGATGCCTTCGCGAGCGTATTCTTCTTGTTCCAAAACGAACATGTGGTGATTGAAGAATTGTTGGAGTTTCTCGTTGACAAAGTTGATCCACAATTGTTCGAATGAGTTGAACTGGAAGTTATGGGTCAGTCTAACATGTTTTGAGAGAAACTTACATCGAAGATTTCGAAACCGGCGATATCTAACACTCCAATAAAGTAGTCACGATCGATTCCTTTTTGATCCAAAGTCAAATTACACTTCTTAACCAAAAAGTTGAAAACGCGCGAGTAAAGACCTTTGGCCATGGCGCCGATGGCCCAGTTGACCTGTTCGACGTTCTGTCCCTTGGACACCCATTCGGTTCCGACTTTGACTCGTGGCGAGACCAACGCCTTCAAGAATTGATCGGAATCAATTCCGAACATGGCGCACGCATTCTTCGCATCTGTCTCACCATCCGGTTCGGCTTGCTCTTCACGTGGACGTTGTTTGAACTTCATGTTACCCATGTGCATATGACCCGACATGAGTTTGTAGCAATCCATCTTCTCGCTAGGCGAGAAGTTGAGAATGTCGAACGCCTCGTCGGTCAGCTGAAACTCTTCGGTATCGTTGATGCCGTCGATGGTCAACTCGGCTTGCGCGACAAACCAATATTCGGAGATTGGTTTGTCGAGGTTCAGCTGAGCGCGAAGTTCGGGACGGTAGTCGGAGAAGATTTGGTAGAAAATGTGGTAGCAACGCTCGCCGGGCGCTTGACGGATGACACGCGATTTTTCGAGAAGATCTAGAAGATTCTTAGTTTGTGGAGAGTTAGGTTTGTCGCTACTCACAATGTTCAATATCGCAAGACGCCAAAGTTCCGTGCTTGTTGAAGTGAATTCGGATGAATTTACCGAATCGAGACGAGTTGTTGTTACGCACAGTCTTTGCGTTACCGAACGCTTCGAGCACCGGGTTGGTTTGCACAATTTGATCTTCCAACGTAACCTGCTTCTCGTCGCCACCCGCCGCCGCACCACTGTTACCCTTTTGCGACGCACCAACCGTCGCAAAATAGCAGATGACCTTCTTGGTATTCTCGGTCTTACCGGCTCCCGATTCACCGGTGATCAACATTGATTGATTCTCGTGATCTTGCAACATGTTACGATAGGCCTGATCGGAGACGGCGAACAAGTGCGGCGGCATTTCGGTACGTCGTTTGCCCATGAACATACGGGCCACCGAATCGGTGTAGATTGGCAGACGTTTGTAGGGATTGATGACGACGCAGAAGAGTCCGGAGTAGGTCTGGAATTTTGGATGGATTGGGGGTTTTCCCGGATTTTTGAACTTGGAAAATTTCAGATTTTTTCTGGAAATTTTCTGAACTCAAAATCTTCTCGGATTTTTCTCATAAATAGTTTTCCGTCAGAAAATTTTCGATTTTCTGAATTCGGAAATTTTTTTGAACTTGGAATCTTTTCCGCCCGAAATTTCCGGATTTTTTCCCGCCTGAAAATTTCCGATTTTTGAACTTGGGAAAATTTTTTGAAATAAAATTAGGGAAAATTTCCAACTGAATTTCTCGGAAAAAGTAAGTTCTGAAAAAGTTATGATTTTTTTGGGCCTGGAAATTTTTGATTTTTGAAAAATTTTCGTCGAAAAAAAAAATCTGGAAGTTCCCAGAACTCCAGAAATTTTTCGTTTCCACGAAATCCTGATCCTTACTCATGCCTACTGTATCGCTCAAACATTTCGATCTACAGTACAGTACAGTACATTTCACACTTTTTCCAAATCCCATTCCGGCGAGAGTTGCACCCCCGCACTTGACGAAGAGCAACCACTTGAGAAACAGATAGACTTGGGTACACACCGTCAAAATGATAACGTTTTTTCCCCTATCTCTCGGGGAGGCCTATCTGCCATCTGTTTACTCATGGATTGGCAGAATCGCCGGGAAAAAACTCAAACTCACATAGATGAGCATGGCGGCGTAACGGGCGCGCAAGTTGTACAAAACGGAGGCGTCGTTGAGGAACGTCAAATTGGACATGTCTTCGGCTTTTTCGAATTTTGGTGGATTCATCTCTTGGACGAGATCTTTTTTGAGTGTCACATCTTTGCCGCCGGCGGTGACGATGAGCGTGTCGGCTTTCGGTCCGGGTCCTTTGATCTCACCGGCCAGGTAGCCCTCTTCGGCGTCCGGAATCCACACATTTTTCTTGGAATCGTAGGGGCGCGATTGATCCTGGAAATTTTTGAACTTTTTCGTTCGCGTCGCGGTCTGCGGAGCGGTTTATCCGGGATGATCCGCGTCGCAGACACGCAACGCGGCTGATTTTTCGCACAAAAATTTTTGAACTTGTGGAACTTCAAATTTTGTTGTTAAAGGAACCTTGTCACTCAGAAATGTGTGGTCAAAGCCAAAAAAAAAACTATGTGCAAACACCGTTTGGCAGAGTGTGCGGGTACAGTAACCCAAGAAAAAAGAGTCAAAAATTGGCAAAAAGTAGCTTACCTCAAGGATTTGCTCGCGACTTCTCTTCAAATATTGCCATCCAGGATCTTTTTCGTGTTCGAAAGACATCTCGAATTAGAAAAAAACGAAAATCAGGAAAAAAGAGAGATACTAAAAGGAAGTAGTGATGATAAAGTTGCCTACTACTGCTGCTGCTGCTGTTTCTGCTCACAGCTCCACACAAACTGTGATGAGACAAAGATAATAGTTTGGCACACACACACGCGCACGCACAAAACGCACCGCCCGCGGGGGCGGAGCCACTATCTCGCGCACAGAGAGGAGGAGGAGGAGTACTGTAGGATGAAGAGAGAGAAAGAGAGATGAACTTGTTGAAGGATAGATATATTTGAAGCCGCGATTTTTGGAGTAGTTTTTGGGAGAAGGAGAAGGAGGATGATGATTTTTGAGCTCTTTTTGATGGAGAAAAAAATGGAATTTTTTGGGCTCGGAAAAACTTGGAGTCAGGGTTGAAAAGAGGAAAATAGTCGGGCCGAAAAAAAAATTTGAAAAAATTGGGCCCGAAAAAAAATTGAGAAAAAAATTTGGCCCAAAAAAAAAAACAATTTTGAGAAAAGTCGGCTCGGAAAAAATCGGGAAAATTCGGCCCAAAAATCTGAAAGTTTGGAAAAGTTCGGGCCAAAAAAAGAGAAAATTCGGCCTGAAAAAACAATTTGAGAAAACTCGGCCCGGAAAAAAAATTGGAAAAATTCGGCCCGAAATTTTTTAACACTTCGGCGCGCAAAAAAGTTGAGAAAATTCGGCCCGAAAATTTTTCTGAAAAACTTCGGCCCGCAAAAAAATTTCGAAAAAAGTCGGTCCGAAAATTTGCAAAATTTGAGAAAAGTTTTAAAAAAATTCAGAAAGTTCGGCCTGGAACATAATTTGAGAAAGTTCGGCTCGGAAAAAATTGAGAAAACTCGGCCCAGGAAAATAATCGGCCCGAAAATTTGCAAAGTTAAAAGTTGATGAATTTTTTGTCATTTTGACGCATTTCTCCCAAAAATATTTTTCCAACGCCAAAATTTTCACGCAAATATTCTTCACGGCTCTCTCAAATTTTACCTAAATCTTTTTGTTCCCGAAAATTGTCTCTCTCTCTCTCTCTTCCTCTCATTGGATATTTCCGAGAATTTTAAGAGAGGAGAGCGATTTGTGTGTGTGTGTGTGTGCTCTTTTTTCTGCGCACACGGGCGCCCCCACTTTCGGGAACTGAGGATATATCGAAGAAGAAGAAAGAGGTAATATTTGCGCAACAATTTTAGTGTGTGTGTTTCTTTTTTTGCTGGCGAAAAATGAGATTTTCTAATCGGAGAGGGGGGATTTTTGACAAAGAGAAGAAAGAAAAAAGTGGAATTTTCTTTATTTTATTACCCGAATTTATACATTAAACATCTGAAACGTGACGAATTCCAATTTTTCTGGGCTGTTCGGATTGTTTGGGGAACAAATTTTGAATTAATGGTTGTTGTTGTTGTCTTGAATGACTGGAAGAACGGGCTCCACGAGTTGATGGTTTTCGGAGGGTGTGTTGAATGGCGCCGAGTGCTTGAATCGCCTGAAAGTCATTTGAAAATTACGACACTCCGCGTTGACACCTGTTTTAGTGTTGAAAATGCCAAATTTTGACGTTTTTTGGGTGAAAATTTCGAAAAATAGGACTCTACGACACTCCGCTTTGACACCTTTGCTAAACTCGGGGCATAGCGGAGTGTCGTACACACTGTATGTGAGAGAGAATAGAAAAAGAAGAGAGTTTTAGAGAAGTTCTTGCTAATTGGAGTGCAGTAGTACGACACTCCGTTTGGACACTTGTGCTAAACTCGGGGCATAGCGGAGTGTCGATTTTTGAAATGGAAATTCCGAAAAAAAACGTCACTACGACAATCCGCGTTGACATTTTTGCTAAACTAGGGGCACAGCGGAGTGTCGTCTACGCCAAGTGTGAGAGACAAGACAAAAGGAGAGTGTTAGAGAACGTGGGAACACCTTGAAACCGAATGGTTTGGACCCTACGACACTCCGCGTTGACACTTCTGCTAAACTAGGGGCAAAACGGAGTGTCGTACACAACCTTGGATTTTTTGCAACCAACCATTTCAGTATTTTTTGGCAATGTTCGCTGATTACTGCCAACAAATGAATGAACAGTCAACTGATTCGCATCCTCGACCTCTTTGTCCAAATGCAAATAGACGGTCTTTTTGCGACTCGACGATGTTGGCGACGTCGTCGCCGTCGCCGACAACGCGGCGACCTCTTCACTCTGTTCGCACGCGACGGCGAGAATCGCGTCGAGGTCGCGTAGCACGTCGCGCAGCTTTTCGGGCGTACACTCGAATTGTTCGGCAATGATGCAGACGAGCTCGCGAACTGTCATCATGTTGCCGCCGAACCAGATTTCGGCGTCGCCCGAGTTTGACAATTTTCGGCCGATGTTGTGAATCCAGAGAACGATTGATTGAAGGGTGCCGAAGAATGTGGAGAGTATGCCAATTCCTGAAAAGTTGGGGTGAGTTTTTTCGCGACATTTCGAAACCGCGACATTTTTTTTTTGAGGAAAAAACTCGAACCTGTGCTCAAAAACATGATATAAACAATTGTCTGATAAAGCGTAGTTGGCTCCAGAAAAATGTCGCCGAAACCGATTGTTGAGATCGAGATGAAACTAAAGTACAAAGCCGAGATGAATGACAAATTCTTGTCGCCGAACGAGAAAAGACAGGCGCCCAGAAGACTGTGCGAGACGAGCAACAACAAGGAGATTGGCCAAGGTAGGTCTTTGCGCGGTTTTGCCTGCAAAATCGGAAATACAGTACTCTCGCTTTGAAGGAACATGGTGGAAAAATTGAAAATTTTGGAAAAACTTGGCCCGGAGAAATTTTTGAGAAAAACTTGGCCCGAAAATCAAAAATACAGTACCCCGTTTAAAGGAACATAGCGGAAAAATTCAGAAAAAACTTTCAACTTTCGATTTATGTGGTTCAAAAAACCAAAAATTAAAAAAAAAAAATTTGTCGTGGGTTACTGTACCCGTACACAAACACAAATGGTGTTTGCGGACGACAATCTTCCGGAAAATGAATTCACAAAAGTGTGTCTTTAAAGGAACATGGCGGGAAAAGTGCTCACCTTGACATAAATGCTCTGATGAACGATATTATATACATCGACAAGGATTAGGCTATTCGTGGCGATTGTGGTGAACAACAGCGGAATTCCAATAACACAGTATAACATACAAATGAGTTTGCCGTGAAACGAACCGGGTGAAATGTCGCCGTAACCGATTGTGGCGATTGTGGTGAATGAGAAGAGAACGAGTTCGTAGTAGGTTCGATCCATTGTGTTTTGATCATTCATAGTTTTGAACATATGACCGCCGAAAATGATGAAGATGAGGAGAGCGAGATTCAAACTGATGATTGGGTACGAGGCGGTTAGCAGCTGAAAACTTTATCAATGCAATTAGAAGAAGAAATCAATGTGCAGCGATGTCCGAGTGGTTAAGGAGATAGACTTGAAATCTATTGGGCATTGCCCGCGTAGGTTCGAACCCTGCTCGCTGCGAACTTTTTTTTTTTTTTTTGTTTTTTCAGATCCCTACCTCAACACCAAGATTCTTTTTGGAACAACATCGATCTTGCTGAAAATTGGTTCGCCATACTCGATAGGGACGGTGTAGCCAGACGGGTGCCGAGGGTTTCTCGCTGGTTTTTGGAGATGTTTCGAGAATTGGCACGGTTAAAGTCAACGAATCATCCATCGGACATAACGAAAAAAAGAAGAAGATGAAATTGGAAAAATGAAATCAAAAACACCTGAAAAATGTATGAATCAATCAACACAGCGAGAAAGAGGGCAGACAAAGGACACGAGAAATGAAGCGTTGATTTTTTTTCGAAATAAAAAGAGAAAAAAATGTATTTTTTCTGATTTTTTTGTTTTGCTGCTGTTGACACAAAAAAAATGAAAACTGGTTACATTTAGAACATTTGCGATTTTATAGGTTCACATAAAATGGGATGGGAAGGCGAAGTTTTATGGAATACGGTTGATAACGGAACAAAAAAAACGACTATTTGATTTTTCACACGACAAAAAATATATATAAAAAGTTAATCGAATCACACAGAAATTGTTAATGGTAGGCGAAATTGAAAACAAAATTTTTTGAACAGAAAAAATGATGGAAAAAGCACTTCGCCGTTTTTTTTTTTGGAACACATGGTAAGCATTTCTATGAGAAATAATCACTATACTATCGTGGCAGCCATGGCGGAGTGGTTAGTGTGTTTGGCTTTGGGTCAAGAGGGGACGAGATCGCTTCCAGGCTGGGGCAACTTTTTTTATTTTTTATTCGACATTTTTTTTCAGGATTTGAAAAAACAAGATAGGCTAATATACTCCGGATAATATTAGCCTATCTTGTAGAACTCGAAAAGGGCTTCAATATGTGCTATATCACTCCCCTAGTATGGCCCAAAACCGGGCCAAAATCGGGCCTGAAAGATAAAAAAAAATCTTTCAGGCCCGATTTGGCCCGGTTTTCGGGTCATACTAGGGGAGTGATATAGCACATTTTGAAGCCCTTTTCAAGCTCTACAAGATAAGCTAATAATCTCACAAAAAGTTTTTTTTTGCTCAAAAAAAATGCACCGAAAAAGCGTCTACGACTGGCTTCAACACTGACGCGTTTGAAATTTTTGTTGGCGCATTTCGTAAAGAACAAAGAGACAAAAAGTAGAGTTTTTTTCATTTTTTGGCCAAAATTTATTCCCAAAAAATCTCTTTTTTGTTTTCCAAATGCGTCAACAAAAATTTCAAAAGCGTCAGTGTTGAAGCCAGTCGTAGACGCTTTTTCGGTGCATTTTTTTTCGGGCAAAAAAAAACTATTTCCGAGATTATTAGCTTATCTTGTAGAGCTCGAAAAGAGCTTCAAAATGTGCTATATCACTCCCCTGAAAAAGCCCGAAAATCGGGCCAAATCGGGCCTGAAAGTTTTAAAAAAAAATTGAAAAAACGGCCTTTTTTCTCGATTTTTGGGATTTTCGAGTTTTCAGACCTAATTTTCTCGGCCTTGGGTAGGCCTAGAGCTCTGAAAATTTGACCCTAGACTAAACAGGCCACGGGCTTTCGAATGCACTAGTTCATTTGGGCCCTAGACGGCCCGGTCCTTGAAATCGTCATTTTAAAATTTGAACGGAAAGGCCTCAGGCGATGAAACCAACTTGGTTAGATCCGCCACGTCGAGAGAATTCGAACAAGGGGTATCGAGCCTATGCCTGGAGCAACGCTGAGAGCTTCAAAACGCAAAAACTGAAATGTCTGCGTCTCTTCATTATACACACTCTCTCACTGCTCCCATCTCCACCATGTTGTATGACAACGAGATAGTGAAGGAGATATAGGGTAGAATAAACATGTGAGTGCGTAGCGCAGGCGGTTAGGTGACAAGTTGGAGGTTTGAGAGTTCTGGCAGGATCGAGTCCACCTGGTGGTGGAAATTTAGACAAATTTCTCCAAAAAATCCAACAAAATTTTCCCAAAAAAAATCAGAAAATAAAGTGGAAAATTTTCAACATTTTGCAAAAAATTCAGGCCTGATTTTCTCGGCCCAGTTAAGGCCTACGGCCTTGAAAACAACCGTACCAGACTAAACAGACTGCGGGCTTTCCAATGGTGTAATTGGTTTTTTACGTCGACGGCCCGTTATCGCGTAAAAAGCCCGATTATGAATCGGGCCGCGGCCTTTTATGCGATAACGGGCCGTCGACGTAAAAAACCAATTACACCATTGGAAAGCCCGCAGTCTGTTTAGTCTGGTACGGTTGTTTTCAGGCCTGAAAGTTCAAACTGGGCCGAGAAAATCGGGCCTGAAATTTAGACAAATTTCTCCAAAAAATCCAACAAAATTTCCCCAAAAAAAAACAGAAAATAAAGTGGAAAATTTTCAACATTTTGCAAAAAATTCAGGCCTGATTTTCTCGGCCCAGTTAAGGCCTACGGCCTTGAAAACAACCGTACCAGACTAAACAGACTGCGGGCTTTCCAATGGTGTAATTGGTTTTTTACGTCGACGGCCCGTTATCGCGTAAAAAGCCCGATTATGAATCGGGCCGCGGCCTTTTATGCGATAACGGGCCGTCGACGTAAAAAACCAATTACACCATTGGAAAGCCCGCAGTCTGTTTAGTCTGGTACGGTTGTTTTCAGGCCTGAAAGTTCAAACTGGGCCGAGAAAATCGGGCCTGAAATTTAGACAAATTTCTCCAAAAAATCCAACAAAATTTCCCCAAAAAAAAACAGAAAATAAAGTGGAAAATTTTCAACATTTTGCAAAAAATTCAGGCCCGATTTTCTCGGCCCAGTTTGAACTTTCAGGCCTGAAAACAACCGTACCAGACTAAACAGACTGCGGGCTTTCCAATGGTGTAATTGGTTTTTTACGTCGACGGCCCGTTATCGCGTAAAAAGCCCGATTATGAATCGGGCCGCGGCCTTTTATGCGATAACGGGCCGTCGACGTAAAAAACCAATTACACCATTGGAAAGCCCGCAGTCTGTTTAGTCTGGTACGGTTGTTTTCAGGCCTGAAAGTTCAAACTGGGCCGAGAAAATCGGGCCTGAAATTTAGACAAATTTCTCCAAAAAATCCAACAAAATTTCCCCAAAAAAAAACAGAAAATAAAGTGGAAAATTTTCAACATTTTGCAAAAAATTCAGGCCCGATTTTCTCGGCCCAGTTTGAACTTTCAGGCCTGAAAACAACCGTACCAGACTAAACAGACTGCGGGCTTTCCAATGGTGTAATTGGTTTTTTACGTCGACGGCCCGTTATCGCGTAAAAAGCCCGATTATGAATCGGGCCGCGGCCTTTTATGCGATAACGGGCCGTCGACGTAAAAAACCAATTACACCATTGGAAAGCCCGCAGTCTGTTTAGTCTGGTACGGTTGTTTTCAGGCCTGAAAGTTCAAACTGGGCCGAGAAAATCGGGCCTGAAATTTAGACAAATTTCTCCAAAAAATCCAACAAAATTTCCCCAAAAAAAAACAGAAAATAAAGTGGAAAATTTTCAACATTTTGCAAAAAATTCAGGCCCGATTTTCTCGGCCCAGTTTGAACTTTCAGGCCTGAAAACAACCGTACCAGACTAAACAGACTGCGGGCTTTCCAATGGTGTAATTGGTTTTTTACGTCGACGGCCCGTTATCGCGTAAAAAGCCCGATTATGAATCGGGCCGCGGCCTTTTATGCGATAACGGGCCGTCGACGTAAAAAACCAATTACACCATTGGAAAGCCCGCAGTCTGTTTAGTCTGGTACGGTTGTTTTCAGGCCTGAAAGTTCAAACTGGGCCGAGAAAATCGGGCCTGAAATTTAGACAAATTTCTCCAAAAAATCCAACAAAATTTCCCCAAAAAAAAACAGAAAATAAAGTGGAAAATTTTCAACATTTTGCAAAAAATTCAGGCCCGATTTTCTCGGCCCAGTTTGAACTTTCAGGCCTGAAAACAACCGTACCAGACTAAACAGACTGCGGGCTTTCCAATGGTGTAATTGGTTTTTTACGTCGACGGCCCGTTATCGCGTAAAAAGCCCGATTATGAATCGGGCCGCGGCCTTTTATGCGATAACGGGCCGTCGACGTAAAAAACCAATTACACCATTGGAAAGCCCGCAGTCTGTTTAGTCTGGTACGGTTGTTTTCAGGCCTGAAAGTTCAAACTGGGCCGAGAAAATCGGGCCTGAAATTTAGACAAATTTCTCCAAAAAATCCAACAAAATTTCCCCAAAAAAAAACAGAAAATAAAGTGGAAAATTTTCAACATTTTGCAAAAAATTCAGGCCCGATTTTCTCGGCCCAGTTTGAACTTTCAGGCCTGAAAACAACCGTACCAGACTAAACAGACTGCGGGCTTTCCAATGGTGTAATTGGTTTTTTACGTCGACGGCCCGTTATCGCGTAAAAAGCCCGATTATGAATCGGGCCGCGGCCTTTTATGCGATAACGGGCCGTCGACGTAAAAAACCAATTACACCATTGGAAAGCCCGCAGTCTGTTTAGTCTGGTACGGTTGTTTTCAGGCCTGAAAGTTCAAACTGGGCCGAGAAAATCGGGCCTGAAATTTAGACAAATTTCTCCAAAAAATCCAACAAAATTTCCCCAAAAAAAACAGAAAATAAAGTGGAAAATTTTCAACATTTTGCAAAAAATTCAGGCCCGATTTTCTCGGCCCAGTTTGAACTTTCAGGCCTGAAAACAACCGTACCAGACTAAACAGACTGCGGGCTTTCCAATGGTGTAATTGGTTTTTTACGTCGACGGCCCGTTATCGCGTAAAAAGCCCGATTATGAATCGGGCCGCGGCCTTTTATGCGATAACGGGCCGTCGACGTAAAAAACCAATTACACCATTGGAAAGCCCGCAGTCTGTTTAGTCTGGTACGGTTGTTTTCAGGCCTGAAAGTTCAAACTGGGCCGAGAAAATCAGGCCTGAAATTTAGACAAATTTCTCCAAAAAATCCAACAAAATTTCCGTAAAAAAAATCAGAAAATAAAGTGGAAAATTTTCAACATTTTGCAAAAAATTCAGGCCCGATTTTCTCGGCCCAGTTTGAACTTTCAGGCCTGAAAACAACCGTACCAGACTAAACAGACTGCGGGCTTTCCAATGGTGTAATTGGTTTTTTACGTCGACGGCCCGTTATCGCGTAAAAAGCCCGATTATGAATCGGGCCGCGGCCTTTTATGCGATAACGGGCCGTCGACGTAAAAAACGAATTACACCATTGGAAAGCCCGCAGTCTGTTTAGTCTGGTACAGTTGTTTTCAAGGCCGTAGGCCTTAACTGGGCCGAGAAAATCAGGCCTGAAATTTAGACAAATTTCTCCAAAAAATCCAACAAAATTTCCGTAAAAAAAATCAGAAAATAAAGTGGAAAATTTTCAACATTTTGCAAAAAATTCAGGCCCGATTTTCTCGGCCCAGTTTGAACTTTCAGGCCTGAAAACAACCGTACCAGACTAAACAGACTGCGGGCTTTCCAATGGTGTAATTGGTTTTTTACGTCGACGGCCCGTTATCGCGTAAAAAGCCCGATTATGAATCGGGCCGCGGCCTTTTATGCGATAACGGGCCGTCGACGTAAAAAACGAATTACACCATTGGAAAGCCCGCAGTCTGTTTAGTCTGGTACAGTTGTTTTCAAGGCCGTAGGCCTTAACTGGGCCGAGAAAATCAGGCCTGAAATTTAGACAAATTTCTCCAAAAAATCCAACAAAATTTCCGTAAAAAAAATCAGAAAATAAAGTGGAAAATTTTCAACATTTTGCAAAAAATTCAGGCCCGATTTTCTCGGCCCAGTTTGAACTTTCAGGCCTGAAAACAACCGTACCAGACTAAACAGACTGCGGGCTTTCCAATGGTGTAATTGGTTTTTTACGTCGACGGCCCGTTATCGCGTAAAAAGCCCGATTATGAATCGGGCCGCGGCCTTTTATGCGATAACGGGCCGTCGACGTAAAAAACGAATTACACCATTGGAAAGCCCGCAGTCTGTTTAGTCTGGTACGGTTGTTTTCAGGCCTGAAAGTTCAAACTGGGCCGAGAAAATCAGGCCTGAAATTTAGACAAATTTCTCCAAAAAATCCAACAAAATTTCCGTAAAAAAAATCAGAAAATAAAGTGGAAAATTTTCAACATTTTGCAAAAAATTCAGGCCCGATTTTCTCGGCCCAGTTTGAACTTTCAGGCCTGAAAACAACCGTACCAGACTAAACAGACTGCGGGCTTTCCAATGGTGTAATTGGTTTTTTACGTCGACGGCCCGTTATCGCGTAAAAAGCCCGATTATGAATCGGGCCGCGGCCTTTTATGCGATAACGGGCCGTCGACGTAAAAAACCAATTACACCATTGGAAAGCCCGCAGTCTGTTTAGTCTGGTACGGTTGTTTTCAGGCCTGAAAGTTCAAACTGGGCCGAGAAAATCAGGCCTGAAATTTAGACAAATTTCTCCAAAAAATCCAACAAAATTTCCGTAAAAAAAATCAGAAAATAAAGTGGAAAATTTTCAACATTTTGCAAAAAATTCAGGCCCGATTTTCTCGGCCCAGTTTGAACTTTCAGGCCTGAAAACAACCGTACCAGACTAAACAGACTGCGGGCTTTCCAATGGTGTAATTGGTTTTTTACGTCGACGGCCCGTTATCGCGTAAAAAGCCCGATTATGAATCGGGCCGCGGCCTTTTATGCGATAACGGGCCGTCGACGTAAAAAACCAATTACACCATTGGAAAGCCCGCAGTCTGTTTAGTCTGGTACGGTTGTTTTCAGGCCTGAAAGTTCAAACTGGGCCGAGAAAATCAGGCCTGAAATTTAGACAAATTTCTCCAAAAAATCCAACAAAATTTCCGTAAAAAAAATCAGAAAATAAAGTGGAAAATTTTCAACATTTTGCAAAAAATTCAGGCCCGATTTTCTCGGCCCAGTTTGAACTTTCAGGCCTGAAAACAACCGTACCAGACTAAACAGACTGCGGGCTTTCCAATGGTGTAATTGGTTTTTTACGTCGACGGCCCGTTATCGCGTAAAAAGCCCGATTATGAATCGGGCCGCGGCCTTTTATGCGATAACGGGCCGTCGACGTAAAAAACGAATTACACCATTGGAAAGCCCGCAGTCTGTTTAGTCTGGTACGGTTGTTTTCAGGCCTGAAAGTTCAAACTGGGCCGAGAAAATCAGGCCTGAAATTTAGACAAATTTCTCCAAAAAATCCAACAAAATTTCCGTAAAAAAAATCAGAAAATAAAGTGGAAAATTTTCAACATTTTGCAAAAAATTCAGGCCCGATTTTCTCGGCCCAGTTTGAACTTTCAGGCCTGAAAACAACCGTACCAGACTAAACAGACTGCGGGCTTTCCAATGGTGTAATTGGTTTTTTACGTCGACGGCCCGTTATCGCGTAAAAAGCCCGATTATGAATCGGGCCGCGGCCTTTTATGCGATAACGGGCCGTCGACGTAAAAAACGAATTACACCATTGGAAAGCCCGCAGTCTGTTTAGTCTGGTACGGTTGTTTTCAGGCCTGAAAGTTCAAACTGGGCCGAGAAAATCGGGCCTGAATTTTTTGCAAAATGTTGAAAATTTTCCACTTTATTTTCTGATTTTTTTTACGGAAATTTTGTTGGATTTTTTGGAGAAATTTGTCTAAATTTCAGGCCCGATTTTCTCGGCCCAGTTTGAACTTTCAGGCCTGAAAACAACTGTACCAGACTAAACAGACTGCGGGCTTTCCAATGGTGTAATTCGTTTTTTACGTCGACGGCCCGTTATCGCATAAAAGGCCGCGGCCCGATTCATAATCGGGCTTTTTACGCGATAACGGGCCGTCGACGTAAAAAACCAATTACACCATTGGAAAGCCCGCAGTCTGTTTAGTCTGGTACGGTTGTTTTCAGGCCTGAAAGTTCAAACTGGGCCGAGAAAATCGGGCCTGAATTTTTTGCAAAATGTTGAAAATTTTCCACTTTATTTTCTGATTTTTTTTGGGGAAATTTTGTTGGATTTTTTGGAGAAATTTGTCTAAATTTCAGGCCTGATTTTCTCGGCCCAGTTTGAACTTTCAGGCCTGAAAACAACCGTACCAGACCGGTCCTGTGTGTATCATGTTGCATGACAACGGGATAGTGAGGGAGATATAAGGTACAGGTTAACAAGTGAGTGCATAGCGCAGGCGGTTAGATGACAAGTTGGTGATGAGAGTTCTGGCAAGATCGATTCCACCCTGTGTCAACCACGTTTTTTTCGGGTAAAGTGTTTTTTTTTTAATTTTCGGGTCAAAAAGTATTTTTTTTCCTGAAAAAGCCCGAAAATCGGGCCCTGAAAATTTTCTGAAAAAAAGTACATTTCGCAAAAGTGTGGTGAAAAGAAAAGGGCATTGTTGCTCTATTGACAATTAAAAAAAAAAAAGTTTTTTCGTTTGAAATTAGGCTGTAAATAGGGATGGTAAAACAAGGAAAATTGTTTTTTGTTTGAGGGGAAAAAGGTTAATCAAATCAAACAAAAACTTGTAAAAGGTAGGGAAAATAATAGAAAACATTGATTTTGAAAACAAAACCAAATTTTTCTCCCGGAAAACCGTTAAAAATAGAATTGATAAAAATGAACAAAAAAAACGATTATCTTGCGCGACAAATTGATGATAATTGAAATGACCAATCAACTAGTTTTCTTCTCACCGAAACAAAAAAAAGTTTGCAAAAAAAAAGAAAAAAAAAGAAAAAAAAAGTGTTGAAATTGAAAAAGAGAAACATTTTTTCATCGCATCCGAATCATGTCGAGAAACACACTTCTTATCATTCTTGTCGCGCATCTCGCTTCAAGTTGTTGGCTGAAAAAGAAAAAAAATTGGGCGGAAAATCGATAAAATAGCAACATTTTGAAATTTCGCAAAATTTTTAAGGTTTAAAAATGGTCAGAAAACTACACATTTTTCTCAAAATTTTAACTTGGATTATTTTCAAAAAACTTACAGAAAAAGTTTACAGAAAATTGGGATTTTCTTGGAAAATAGACTGAAAAAACACGTTTTTCGGTGAAAATGGGGCATTTTTCTGAATATACGTCTTTTTTTTGACCTATGACCAAATTTTCAGAAAAAAATTCCAGACAATACTCGAAAAAATCGATTCTTAATGAAAAAAACATATTTTTTATAAAAAACGTGGTATTTTTTTCTGAATCTACGTCTTTTTTTTTGACCTATGACCAAATTTATAGAAAAAATTTCAACAAAATACTCGAGAAAATCGATTTTTATGGAAAAAAAACGTGAAAAACGTGGTATTTTTCTGAATCTACGTCTTTTTTTGACCTATGACCAAATTTATTTACAGAAAATCGATTTTTATCGGAAAAAAACCGCTCCCCCACCTGCTCATACACGTATTACACGATTTTCTGCAATTTTCGGGCATCCACTTATTTTTGCCACATTCACCACGTCGCGCCCAGCTGGAACAGTCGGAATGATAATCGGCGCATGCTGAAAATCACATTTTTTCTCAAAACTTTTGTGTTTTTACACGCGTCGCGTATGCGTTGCGTGCGTCTTAAAAATGCTTACGTCCATATTGATACGGTGGCCGACACGCACCACAACTGACTTTACATTGACACATCATGTAGGTGGGATTTGCCTGACACTGTCCACGTTTCGCCCAAATCGGGCAACACTGATCCTCGTTGAAGCACATTGGCGAATCGCATTTCGTCGGCGACGCTGCTACCGCGACAGTTGGCGGCGGTGTCGCGGCTAAAAAATCGCTGCGATTTCTAAAAAAAAAAAACAACGCGAAAAAAAACTCACGCGGCATCGCGAAATTCTCGGCGGCACCGGCACCGGCACCGCCGCACGTCGCCGCACGCGTTCTTCCGCATTTCGCGCAAGACTTGCGACAATTCTCCGACATCCAGAGCGGATTTTTTGTGCATTCGCCGGCGCGCGACCACGTCGCACAATTCGTGTGACGATCCGAACATTCTGCGAGAGTGGGAACATTTTTCTTGAAGGAAAAATAGGGGTACTGTACTTACCTGTGTTGAGATCATAGTTGGGTGTGCATTGACGACATGACGCCTTACACCAAACGTTCATATAGATCGGATTTGCGTTGCATTCTCCTCTCGCCGCCCATGGTCCACAGCATTCGTTTTCATTGAAGCAAGAGGTCTGGAAATAACTTTGTTTTCAAAAAAAAAAAAAAAAAAAATTTGCCGCGCTCGGGGTTCGAACCGGAGTCCCCCACACCACAAGGCAAAGACCTAACCACCTACACCACCTTGTTGGCGCTTATCAACCTACCTGCACAGTGATGACAGGTTTCGTCGGTTGAATCGTCGGCGGCGGTGTGACGGTTTGAGCACCGGCGACACATTTTCCCGCCTGACACGTTCCTTGATAGCACGCCGGTTCGCCGGCGGTGAAACTGGCACAATTGCCACCGGGTCGCATACGTGCCGCGCAACGCGCGGCACCGTGTGAACGATCGCAGAAGAGATAGCTGGAAATTTGGAGGGTTTCGAGAAAAAAAAGGATTTTTTTCAATTTTTTGTTGAAATTTTGTAGAGAATTTCGAGGGCTTCAAAATGAGGTATATTTCATGGCGAAAAACTGTCAAAAAACGTTGAAAATTTGAAAAATACGCCTCATACGACACTCCGCTTTGACTTGTGTTAAACTAGGGGCACAGCGGAGTGTCGTACCGGTTTTTTGCGAAAATGTGCATTTTTGCGTCGTTTGTAGTGTCAAAATTCACAAAATTTTGTCAATTTATAGTGAAAACTGTTAAAATAGGAATTTTTCAGTGGAAAAAACCAAATTTTCTCAAAAAACCCTCAATTTTTGAC
Organism: Caenorhabditis sp. 8 KK-2011; assembly: GCA_963572245.1. NCBI lineage: Eukaryota > Metazoa > Nematoda > Chromadorea > Rhabditida > Rhabditidae > Caenorhabditis > Caenorhabditis sp. 8 KK-2011. The sequence goes on along the minus strand of OY751546.1, from coordinate 733,609 downwards.
GCAAAAATTCCATACGTAACTTACGGCGATCCACAATCAGGTCCAGAACTACACGACGGTCTCGGTGCGTACGAGTACAAATTATCCGTATACATATTGCTCAACCCATCCGCATTTCGCATCGGCGTAAACGGTCGCATGAACGCGCCGCGAAAATGATGTTCACTACTGCACAGTCGATTGTCGGCCGGGTAGACAGTCTCACGTTGCGCGCGCGTCTGCCGTCCAACACGATACAACTCCCACAGGTGATCGACGAACGAGTGATGCAACCAAAAGACCGGATCATTTGCGGCGGTTTGCGTCTCAAACATATCTCCGCCCACATAAATGTGCGGATTCCCGTGCGTATATTCGGGAACCAAGAAGTTCGGCTGAAACGGGCAGCCTCGTTGTGGCGCTGAGAACGAGAGCACCTGCGTGATATCGTTTTGATTCATCATGAATTGAATCTCATCTTCTGAATAGAGCTTTCCCTGCTTGCCAACCGCCCGTGTTATCGTTGGCTTGTTCTCAATTGTTGGCCAACTACGAAACGGTCCAGATTGCACACTTCCCGACGGTGTTGACTCGCCCATAAATTCGTTTGACCACATTATCGAATCTTTTGAATCGGGTAGATTCTGATCGAGCGTCGAATCCCAGTAGGGTAGATGTAGGCTTGGATCGACTTGCCGAATCATAAACTCCATTCGTTTTGTGAATTCTCGATGCCATGGCAAAAACGCTGGTCCCGAGTGCGCTGCGCCACTTTCAGCGTATTGTGCGTGTACACGAGCAAGACGATCGTATTCTCCGCTGGAAGATTGACCAGATTTAGGCTTGTTTGGGCGGTTTTTCTTGAAAAAAGTTTTGAAACACAAATTTTTGCGAAAAAAAAGAAAATAAATTTCTTGTGTGCAGTTTTGCGTCACAGTGTGTGACGCACAAATGCACAGTTTGAAAAAGTTTTGGGTCTAGGATTTTTTTTTCTTTTTTCTTAAAGTTTTCTCATGGGTTAGCAAGAAGTTTTAGCTGAATAAAACACATACTTTTGCTTTAATGTCCTGAACGCTGTATGAAGTCGTTGTCGTTCATCATCAGTCAACATTCGATATTCTTTTCTCACCGATTTTCCAAAACTTCTTCCCTGCACTTGACAATTACTTCCACCAGTTCCTGAAACAAACTCTAATTTTATGTGGTTTTTATGGATTTTTTCACCAACCTCTAAAAAAGACGCAGAGACACGCAATATCCATGCATTGAAAAACATTGCTTGCAATTGGCGAGAATTCCGCAGCCATCGCTTTGCCCATAATTCCAGGCGTCTTGACATCAGCTGACAATGTGGGAGTTGTCTTAAAAATCACATTTTTTCCAGAAATAAAAAAAAACCAAAAAAATTTGCATCAGCCCGATGCGGGGCTCGAACCCGCGACAGCCAGATTAAGAGTCTGGTGCTCTACCGACTGAGCTAACCGGGCACACATGAACAACGCTGCCTATTGCCCTTATATTCTTACTCTCGCTCTCTCGTCCCAACGTTTGATTTGACCGCAAACGATTTTCATGGCAGCTGTTGGCGCTCGATTACAATCAAGTTGACCTTGTATAACATGGCATGCTATAACGAACAGCAACAATATTAGCATTTCACTTCTGTTTCGCGCCAAAAAATGACGAAAATAAGAAATTTCAACGTTTTTTTTAAACAATTTAAGACAAAACAACCTGTTTTTATCAACAATCAAAAAAAAATTGAATTTATTAAATTTGTTTCAAAAAACAACAATGATTATCAAACTACAATCATTTTTTGAGAATTCCGAAAAATTGTCGACACGTTGGATGTGATTTTCGATGTTTTTCCAGTATTATTTGCGATCGAAATGATTCGTTGCAAGTTTGGCACACAAATTTTCGCGATTCCTGGAATTCAAAAATTCAAAATTTCCACTACGACACTCCGCTTTGACACCTGCGCTAAACCAGGGGCAAAGCGGTGTGTCGTACACACCGTCTGCGAAAGACAACACAAAAAGAGGAGAGTGTTAGAGAATGTGAGAACACCGCGACGAACAAATGCACAATTTTTTCAACCGAGAGAAAAAGTACTCAAGTTGAAACTTCGAAAATGCGCCCCTACGACACTCCGTTTTGACACTTGCGCTAAACCAGGGGCAAAGCGGAGTGTCGTAAACACCAAAAAATTGGATTTTTCTCAGATTTCATTTTTTTTAATTTTCACAACAAAAAAAAAGAAATTGTGTGCATTTTTGCGTCGTTTTTAGTGTCCAAATTACCGTAGTCAAAATCCACTATTTTTTTTTTCTAAAAATTTTTTTTTTACTTTTTGAAAAAATTGTGTGCATTTTTGCGTCGTTTATAGTGTCACCAAGTTTTGGCGCCAAAAACATATTTTCAAAAAATCTAGTCTACCTTGTTATGATGATCATTCAATTGTCGATGATTCAAAAATTCCAAATCACACAATCCACATTGAAATTTTGTTTTTTGATGAGTTTCCCATCGATGTTCATCGATCTCCTCTTGATCAACACTTTGAAATTGACACTGAACACACTAAAAAATTCAAAATTGTGTACATTTTTGCGTCGTTTGTAATGTCAATTTAAATTTCAATAAAAAATACAGAACTACTCGTAAAATAGATGAATTACCGTAGTCAAAATTCACAAAACTTTTGGATTTTCTGACTTTTTTTCTGAGAAAAAAAAACAAAAATTGTGTATTTTTGCGTCGTTTGAAGTGTAAAAATTACCGCAGTCGAAATTCACTTGACTTTCTCGATTTTTTTTCTAATATTTCTTTCCCCAAAAAATTCAGGCCCTTCTTACCTCGATGATGACATCAGTCTTCTCCTCCTCAACACCTTCACAATTGACTTTGTGGACAAAAAGATCGGCGGCCGATTCGAATTGCGTTGAACACTTTTCACACTGCTCCGAAGTTTGTTCACCGCTTATCAATTTTTCGATCAGTGCTTGCATGGTTGATGTATTTCTGATTGACTCATCTTCAACTTCTTCAACGATGAAGTCTTCTTCTTCTTCTTCCTCCTTTGACAAATCGTCATTAATTCCATATTCCTTGAAAAAATAATTTTTTTTCCACTTTTTTGTGCAAAACCCTAACCTCCATCAAATGTTGCCGCACATCGGCACGTTTCGCAAACCGCTCTCCACAAATTCCACACGTCAACATTGTCATATCACCATGCTCCTCTTTGCGATGCGCCAACAAACTGTCAACACTCGCCGGTGTCTCACCACACTCTGAACATTGTATGAGATTCTGGTCGACGTCCACTTTTAGGCTCTCTTTGTACGATTGACAATGCGATGATTGTTGATGTTTGATGAGCAGATATTTTTCGCCAACATGTTTTCCGCACACTTCGCAATTGTACAGCTCGTATTCGATGTTGAGATGGCGAAGAATTCCGGTTCGCGAGTTGAACGCTTTGCCACATATTCCACATTTTAACATGGCCGCTTTGCCGTGTTGTGATAATATATGCGATAATAATTGAGGAATATTACTAAAGTCCGTACTGTTGCATGTGTAACACTGGAAAAAAGTACTTTTTCAAAGGGACACAACTGTTTTGTACCGGAAGTCTTTTTTGGTCCGCTAAAATTCTTATAATAGACGTTAAAAAAAGTTGGCGTCAAAAAAGAAAATTTTTCAAATCGAAAAAACTCGCGCGAAATTTATGATTTTTGAAAAAAAATATTTCGACGCCAACGTTCATTTTGAACACGAAAACAACAAAAACTTTTTTTTTTTTTTGTTTTTCATCATACGACACTCCGCTTCTACATTTACGCTAAACAAGGGGCAGTGCGGAGTGTCGTTTACGCTAAACAAGGGGCAGTGCGGAGTGTCGTTTACATTCTTCAAACAATCTCCCGCGTTTTTTGATTCTAGACGCCGCTTGGAAAACAGAAAAAATCAATGAATTTGCCGTCAGAGATTACAGTACTTTCCGACGCGTCGTAAAACTAAGATTACTCATCGTGACGAGACCCGAACTTCGAAAAAAATTGTTTGTTTTTCTGCGTTTTTGGAGTAAAAATTGTGTATTTACTTGATTTTTTCAAACTTCTTCACTCACCTTCAAAATCATAGCAACTGGCGAGGTTGATGACGTCGACGAGCAACATTTCGATTCGTGTTGAGTTAGTCGATATTTGTCGCGTAAAGACCTTCCACACACATTGCATTGATAGCATTTGTATTCCTGAAACAAGGTCTTTTTTAAAAGCTGTCACAAGAGGTGAAAAAGTATCAGGACAATTTTCAAAACAAAGTGAAGGTACACCTGACCTAAGAGGGTACCAAAATTTCCCAAAAAAATTGTGAAAAAAAAGAAAAGCATGAAAAGGGGCTAAAAAACAAGAACAAAAAACAAGACAAGAAAAAGAAAACTAACCAAAAAGTGAAGAATGAATGAATAAATGAATGAGCACAAGAAGGTACATAGATAGTCGACTCCGCCCCTTTTTGTATGCGGCGTGGGTTGTAAAAAGGGGCGTGGTCTCTTTGTATACCGCGCAGTGTTCATACATTCATTCATTCACCCTTTTCTTAGTTTTCTAATATTGTTTTCTTTTTTGTCTCGTTTTTTGTCTCGTTTTTTGACCATTTTAGCTCCTTTTTCATGTTTTTCAGTAATTTTCTTTGTTTTTTCGTCGTGACAAAAATTTTTCGGGAAATTTTGATACTCTTAGGCCATGTATGTGCTTGGCCAATTTGATGTATATAAACCTAATCTCCTGTCTCTAAATCTCTCATTTTCCTCTGCTCTTTTCTCGACCAGAAATTGGAACAAAAAAAGTTGGTCATCATTTAGTGTAGCTTGATCGCGACCCCTCATAAATAGGAAAAAGGTCACACCTGTTGTTAATTGATGTTATCTATAATATAGTGCTCATCATAAAACATGCCCATCATAAAATATGCATTTTTTTTTGTGCCCCTTGGATTACTGTACATTTTTTGGGTTTTTGAGAATTTGAACGTTTAGCCTATTTTTCTCAATATTTTGAACACTAAATTATTGATTTTTTTGTGGAAAAAATTTAAAAATTTGCCTGCTTCAATTTTTTTGGAAAATTTTTTGAATAGTGGGTGAGAAATTTTCCTGACAAACATTCAGTGATAGTTTCGAAAAATTTGTCTGGGTCTCGTCTCGAAAACTAGCATGTTCCTTTAAATTTAGACCTTTTTTATTGTTTTTCACAGGTAGAATTTGTTTTGAAAAATTTTTGTACTTTTTTTCGGCGTCCAAAATCGAAAAAAATGTGTGTCCAAATTCAAAAAAGAAATACTGTCGGTGTTTAAAGGAACATGAGTATTTCTCAAACAAATTTACTTTTTGAAGAATTTTTCAGTGTGATAGCGTTGTGTTCCTTTGAATAACTACGGTATTCGTCCAGTTTTTTGTTTTTTTTTTAATTCTTTTTTCTCATTTTAGATATATAAAAAACTGACCAAATTCAAATGTCGATGTATACCTCCTCGCTTCGTGAAAATCTGACCGCACAGTCCGCACGTTAACATTACGCTCTCTCCATGTTCCGCAAGCCGATGCGTCAACAACTCGGCGACCGTCGTAAACTCATCATCACACTGCGAACACTTCATGGTCATTCGTTTCGCCGTCGAACTAATCGGACATTTCGCGCTGCTCGTATGAAAATCGAAGAGCGCTTTGGTTTTGAAGCAACTCTCGCAACGCGGACATTTGTAGGCGCTGAGTTCGACGACGAGATGATTGTAGAGTTTGGCCTTTTTGTCGAATTTCTCGCCACAATTTGTGCACTCGAGCATGATGGCGTGACTGTGCGCTAGTTCGCGATGGTGGAGAAGATCGTAGATGTAGTCGAAGTGTTCGTCGCAAACTGAGCACTGCGAAGAGAAAAGTTTAGGTGACTTTTAAAGAATTTTCTGACATTTTCAGCTTATTTTTTAGTATTTTCTCAAAATTTCAATTTTTCGTCATTTTTTTTGAGAATTTCTGAAATTTTCATTTTTTTTTCTAAAATTCTAAATAACTTTTGTGGAACACAAAAAAATTTGAAATGTCCAAAATTTTCAATTTTTAAAAGTATTTTTTTGAGAAGTTTCGGAAATTTTCATTTTTTTTTTAAATTTAAAAAAAAAAATTCAAGTTGATCGTGGCGAGACCAATATTTTTTTAATTTATTGAAATTTTATTTACTTTTTTTTTCATTTTTTGTTCAAATTTTCAGCTTTTTTCTAATTAAAAAAATGTAAGCTGATCCGAGAGCTCAATTTTTTCAATGTTTTTTCTCAAACTTCTTCTGCAAAAAAACCCACCGTAACATCAACAATCGGTTCACCCTTCGTGATAATTTCATGAAGTTGTTCCGGCGTGAACTTGTTTTTTCTCATCGGTTTTTCCTTGATATAAGGTTGCTTGGTATGCGCCTGTTCTTTCAACTGTTGTCGCCATTCCTGAATTTTTTGCTCTACCCGCTGATTCGACAATAGTTCTCGTTTTCCTATTTTTCTCGGTGGCCCACCTTCTTTATCGCTGAATTTACGGCTCATCTGCAAAGAAAAACAAAACCAAAAATTGATTTCTGAAAAAAAAGAAAAAAAAATGGCCGCATGTCTTTCTTTCGTTGCATTCGGCGAGAGACTACGAGACGCAGAGAATAACACAGCGACGACAAACAAGAGAGGGCAGAGATAAAAAGTACCCTCCTTTCAAGTGTACATTTCTTGCTAGCTAGGCTAGATGAAAAAAAAAAACAAAAAAATCAAATAGGTATGTTCCTTTAAACATTTATAACGCCAACACTATCGTTGTCTCGAACAGAAGTTGTTTCGTGTTTCTCAATTTCTATTGTTTTTTGCTCGTCGCCCTTGAAGCATCGTAACAGTAGCCAAACAATCAGCTGTGAGAAACAGCAAAAAATGAGAAATATTAGTGTGCAGAGAATGAGCATTGGAAGAAGTACTGAAACAAATTCTGTCAAGTTAAATACAAAAAAATCGCCAAACTCACACTGTCCCGAACCCCCTTCCCATGCCTCATACTCCGCATTCGACACATCCACATAGCTTATGTTATACTCATCGAAATGTGTTAAAATCGTCGAATTTTTCAACGGAATTTCAATGATTGATTTGATAAATACTAGTTTGGTTAGTGTCATTGGTTAGTAATAAAAAGTGTCAATTTTTTTTTCTTTTTCTCACGCGAAAAATGACTGTTTCAGCATAGAATTTAAAAAAATGCAATAAAAGGTGCATTGTTTACATTTTTGTCGGCGTGTTTCTAGGCGACCCTAAGGTCCTGAAGGATGGCGTTGAAAATGGAAAAAAAAAAAACAAAAATACATTTCTTGTGTGTAGTTTCACGTCAATTTAACTGTTCGATACAGTAGTTTGACGCACAAATGCACAAACAAAAAAAGTTTTGGGTCTGGTAACCTAATTTCTTAAATAGTATAATTACGTGTGAAATTCAACAGCGTACATTATCAAGAAAAGTAGAACAAAATAGAAAACTTTATACTCCTCATGTGCAATATTTATCCAGGTGGCCATTGCAATTGGCGACCTCCCAAAACATGTAAATGAATGTGAAAAACAGACTGCGCACCATTTTTTCCATTGTTCACCACGACGCGATAACCATCGGCGAGTTCGAGTTTAGCCGCGACTTTTGACGCCGTCAACATCAGTTTGCCGAGCAACGCCGAATCGCTGTCGACAGCGTTTTCGAGCATGTCAATTCGACGTTTTGGGATCACCAAAAAGTGAACTGGCGCTTGTGGCGAAACATCGTGGAAGGCGAGAACCTGAAATGATTGACGTTTTCAAATTTTCTCTAAAAATACGTTCAGGTCTTGCGACGACTAGGAAAAATCATAAATTTAGACAAAAAAAAACCAACCTCTTCATCCTCGAAAATAATTTTCGCCGGAATTTCTTTCCTCAAAATCTTCCCAAAAATCGTGTCATTCGCCTGCACATCGCGCTGAACTGCCGCAATTTGTGCCTTCTCAACTTCGCCCATTCCAACAGTTGCGAAACTTCTGAAAACAACCGCGGGAATACGTCGAAACGACGACACCAACATTATTCTTTCAAAACAATTGAAGGATGAAGGAAAAAAGAAGAAAATAGTGAAAAGAGAAGAGATAAGGCCAACAGGTTAGAAAACCTTGGTATCAAAAATATTCGAAGACAAAAATCGCGGAAAACATCTTTATATTATTCAAAATATTATGTCAAAAATTGATAATATTGGGGGTACTTTTTTAGTTACAAAAAAGGCGGGGTCAGTAAATGTGTGCCATTGTTTGCAAGAAAAAATAGGCTCCGCCTCAATTTCTGTGCGGCTGTTTGCTAACAATGTTGGCGCACAAAAACTGAGACGGACCCTTTTTCTTGCAAACACTGGCACACATTCATTGGCCCCGCCCGTTTTTGATATTCAACTTTCAAATTATTTTCTCTCCCCCAAAATTTCAAATTTTTCACATCGTTTTGTGTTAATTCAAAGTGTTAGAACAATGGGATAAGACCTGGAAAAAATATTAAATAAAAACTAAAAATTCACAAGTCAACTCACAAAATCACTCTTCGGAAATAATTCCATCTGATAAAATGGGCAACGTGAACTTCTTGCCGCCTTCTTTTTTAGTAGTACATATTACTTCGGTTTTCAGTCCAATTTGAAGACAATAATTGCCAATCGGTTTTTTGAGGGTCGCCCAAGTTCTGAAACATCATTCACGTTTTTCCAACAACAAAAAAAACTTACTCAATAACAAACGGCGCGGTAAACGAGGAACTCAAAAACTCGCGCAACCGCTTACACGGTATCGTCACACGCCATCCGTCGACAGTTTTGATGATATAGAAATGTCGTCCGGCGATTGACTTGATTTCAGCCGGGTCAAAATACGGTGTCACCGTGTGAATTTTCGACAAATCCGCCGCCACTCTAATCTCCATTATCCCGCCAAAACTGGTGATCATGTTGCGAAACGCGACAATGTCCTGCGCGGCACGACTAGCGCTTTTCGTCGCGAATTGTTCGGTGACGACGTGTGAGAACGGAATATGTGACAATGACCAATCATCACTGCGTTTTCTACGTTTACTGATTCGAAACAGACCAAAGTCTCCGACTTTTGGTAATTGTTCTAATCTGAAAAAGTGTACATTAGTGTTGAAATATTTTCTGGTCCTAAAACTTACGGGCCAGGCCGGGCTTTTTTTTGTTCTTTTTAGAACAACTATACTTTCCCAAATTCCCAATTTTTTTCAAAAAAAAAAAAAAAAAAAAAAGTTTGTCAACAATAAGTGTAGCTTGATAGCGACCCCTCAAAAATAGGAAAAAAGGTCACACCTGTTGTTATTTGATGTTGTTTATAATATAGTGCCCATCATAAAATCAATATTAGCAACAACAACAACAACAACAGATGGTGACCTTTTTACACATCATAAAATGTTTTGTGCACATACTTTGGATAGTCTGGCCAAATTACCATATGTGGTATAAATTTTGACTAATGGGAGACGTCAGAAAAAAGGCCCGAATAAACCCCTTTCTGCAAAGTTAGTGATTTCGCAGACAAAAATGGGCGGGGCTTATTTTACGCTAAAGGAATTTCTCAATTTAAAAGTTAGTGACTCTTAAAAATGTTCGAAGTTTCTGAAAATTTATTTTAAAAACTTAGTGACCCCAACAAACTAACCCTCTACATTGATCAAAAATCAACAACGCATTGTTGATCATCGGCTGTTTTGTGGTTTCGGGCTCTTTCACAAATACAACCGCATAGTTTTCTGTTTTATATACAATAACACCGATCGCTTTGATATCTTCGAGATTATCCAATCCCGCTTCTTGCAACCACCTTCTCCTCTCTTTTCCATAATTTTCTTCTCGTTTAGTTAGTCCTGTTGTGCCTTCGATGCACTTTAAATCGCAATCATCCAAATCTCCAAAATTGGCTATATTAGAGGGGCCAGCTTGTTCAACAGAGATTTTCGTTCTCCTCACAGACTCGCGAATGTCTTTTGTAGAACAACCAGGAGAGGAGGAGGAAGAACAAGAAGAAGAAGACGATGCTAAAGGCGAGCTGTCTAAACTCGCCGGTTTTCTTATCACTTCTTTTCTCTGAACTGGCAGTTCTTCTCGATATTTGCTTTGATATTTAGTCAAAATTGATGAAAGTGTAGTTTGGTCCAAAAACGACACATTGTACGGCACACAAGGATTGACCAACTCATCACAATACAATTGATCATCGTGTACTCGCAACAAAATCCAGCCGACTAAACTGGCTTGCAACTCGAAAATATACGTTTTTCCCGGCTGAAATCGATACGTTGTGATTTTCTCATTCTTGAGAATGTGTATCGGGTCGACCTCGTAGCATTCGAAGCGTAACCCGTGTTTTCGATCATCTACAACTTCCACTTTTACAGAAAACTGAAATGGTTTTTTTTTTTCTGTTGATTGGCTTTCATGAAATACCTACCACAACTTCACCGAAAGCGAAATTACATTTGAGTGGAAAATATCTTGCGTGTATGAATACCCGTGGAGGAACCGTATTGTCGAAATTGTCGAACCCGTCACAATTATCCGTGTTCAGCACTTGGTGCCAATCTAAGCCTTCGTATTTTTCAATGAGACTGAAAAAAATAGATTGATTTTGGAATATTTGGAAATTTTTCGGCATTTAAAGGAACATCAAAAAATTTCAAGCAAAAACTCTCACTATTTATTTTGTCTGCTGCGAAATCGTTGTCCCTTTAAAAGGGTACGGTGCTTTTTTTTGGTTTGCAGACGATTTTTCTCCTTTTTTTTTTGAATTCACTAAATTTTCGAGTTTTTTTTTGCAAAAAAATAACCATGCTCCGCCCATTTTCAAATGCGGCATGGTTTTTTCCGTTTTTTTTTGTTAGAAAAATTCCTATGTTGAGATAAATTCTAAAACTTCGAAATAAAACAAGCTCCGCCCACTTTTCTGTGCGGCATTTAAAAATCGATTTTTTTAAACAGTTCGAATACGAAAAATTTCTTTAAAATCTCGTTTTTTTTCGAGTTTTTTCACTAAAATAAATTTTTCGCAAAATTAAAAATGTTTACCTTAACCATCTTCCTGGACTGACGAGGTCAACGTTTTCATCAATTCTCAACAAATTGTTGAAATTCGACGAATACATCAAAAAATGACCGGTATCATGGCAAATCCCAATAACATATCCAGAGACCTACAAAAATCAAAATTTTTGTGGATTTTTTTGCAAACTGCTCACCTCTCGTCGACTGGAATCGCTCATATACTGAAAATAATTTAGAAATGATGATTTTAAGAATAATAATTTGAAAAAAAAATATTTTTTCACGTAGTTAAACGTTTTTGAAAACGAAAAAGATAACGCAAGCTGAGATTCTTTAGTAAAGTGCAAACATAACAAAATATTATCATCTTATTTTTTCTGCGCGGCGGCAGCAGCGGTGGCATAAGATTTTTGCATTCCCATAATCTTCTCACGTTGGCCATTGGTTTTGCTGCTGCAATCGTTCAAGCTTCCTTCGACTCGTTTACTGAAAAATAGTTTTATCAAAAAAAATAAAAATAGTCACTTACATTTCAGCTTCAATAAAATCTAATCGTTTCTCAACAGTTGATTTCGCCTCTTCCAAATCTTGGCCAACCAAAACGGCGCCGATCAACTTGAAAACTTTCGCATCGTCTCCAAGAAGTTGTAATTCCTTCAAAAAAATTTTTTTTAAAGCTAAAAATTCTGAAAAACCCACCGCTTTCACATTTTTGCTCTCCGACAGCTTCATCTCTAATTCTTGTCGATTATTCATGTACTTCTCACGATCTAGAAAATATTATTTGGTGTTTCATTAATTTTCCATTTGACAAACCTTTTTCGAGAGTTTTCAATTTGTTAACTTCTTCTTCGAATTGAGCCTGAATGTCTGCCATGTTTAATTTCTGAAAATCATCAATTTTAATGATTTTAACAGCATTTCAAAGTCAAAAACTTCCAGAAAATTTGAAATTGAAAAAAAAAAATTTAAAGACGTCAGCCTGCACAAAAATTGCGCCAGTCTTCGGAAGCATGGCGCATAAGTAGTAGAAAAGGAGGGAATTTGAAAAACACTTTTCAATCCTCGTTCACTTTGTTAGATAACCATCTAAAATGAGGGTGAGATATGATCCAATTTTCGCATCGCGCTTCTCTCCTCATTTTCATCTCAAAAAATGTTACCTCGAATAATACCTTGGTTCATTTCGGTGATTTTTGTATTCTCTTTTTTGCTATTTGTTTCAGCGCTGATCCTTCATTTCGTGTAAGTTGAATTATTTTCAAGGCGTCTCAAACTCTAGCTTTTTGCAGTAACACAGAAGAAGATTTCGATGACAATAGTAATCTATACACATCGGCTCCGTACGATGTTCACATTTTTTCCGCCTATTTCTACAACTCATCAAAGAGTCTGGGCGATTCGGCGATTGCAATTCTGATGACTGCCGATTTCGAAGTTTTGGAACAGGTTCAACGTTTGGAACTTTTAGCAATCACTTCTTCCGATGAGCGAGCTGTTGTAAATGCCGAATTGGAAAGAGTTACCCCGCATGACGCGTGTAAATGGATAACAATTCTTTGCAAAACACAACTTTTACCTGATTTATCGCAACTTTTAGTGTCTCTTGGCAATGAGCATACATCGGTTAGTTTTCATTCCTTGACAATATGACATGGTAGTCCAACAGGTTAGACGTTTGAATTATAGTCGAGAGGTCAATGGTTCGATTCCTCGCCCATGCAATTTTTTTTGCATTTTTTTTAAATTTTAGATACCATTCGAAGTGGTGTCCACTTCACCAATCCCTGTTGTCATGTGCATCTCCCCATTGTTCGCATCGGAAAATTGGCAAAATCTTCTTCTCGCTCTTCATGTTTATAAACGGTAAAGTTTTAATTTTTTGAAACTGACTCAACTTCGAAAAAACTCCAGATTCGGCGCTCATATGCATCTCTACATTCGAAGCATTGTCTCACCAATGTTAGAAATTCTAAAAACCTACGAAACCGAGGGCTATGTCTCGCTGAAAGCCTGGAATCGTATAAACTTGTTGAATCGACACATCGAAGATTTCAATCCGAATCTGAATGTCGAGTTCAGAAGTCAGGCGGCGTCACAAACCGATTGTCTTCTCAAATATAAAGAGGCGTCGGAGTTTATTGCGTTTATCGATTTGGATGATTTGCTGATTCCACGACTTGCCAATAGTTATTTGGCCGAGTTCAAATTTCTCGCTGCTGAACATCCATCAGTTTCCTATTTTCAGTACAATAAGGAGAATACGAGGACGAAAGCGTGTGAGCAAAAAATTCACATATTTTCTAAAGAAGCAGAGCTATCTAGGTGGGCGTGGCCTAAGCACGGCCTTTTATGACGTCCTTCAAAAGAGACGCAGAGAAATCAGATTTTTGCACTTCGGGGTCACGTGAATATTTCATTATTTAATGTTCACGTTTTTTTTGTAACGAGAAACAACATTCTTCAGATAAACGAGCAAACTTCTACACCCCCGAAAATATGCTCCGATCAATCGAATTTCAACAAACCCGTGAGACTGGTAAAATGATAGTTCAACCATCGAAACTGAATTCCACGTGGATTCATTGGCCTTTCAAACCTGCCGAATTCTATAAAGTTCCCTCAACGATTAATTCGATTACACATTTGAAAACTATCGAAATGATTGATGGAATGGGTTCGGATCATGAAACAGCGCCAAAATATGGGATTCCCGATTCCGAGCAACCCCTAATTCAGGAGAAGGATATAAAAAACATTGAAATGGATTATAGCAGGTGGGTCTGTCTCAAACTCATCCTCAAAAATAGGAAGATTCCTTCAGAATGAGTTGGAAATCGTCAATTCGTCGACATCTTCGAAGTCTTCCGACCGAGATGAAATATTCGAAACTTGTTGGACAATGCTACAAAGAGACGTTTTACAAGTATCACGACTCGCACAGCGAATCAATTATGCTTTGCCCAGGTCCAGAAAGATGTGAGATCAATTCGCGGAAACTTGAAATACCCTGCTGGAACAGTGTTGGCGAGTATCATTCAACTCGTGATGGTAAACTAATCAATGTTCATTTTGTGCAAAATGTCGATTTCAAGTTGTCCGAAACTTGTGAAATCTAGACATTCATTCTGACCAGTTTAGGCATTCCGTAATAAAGTAAAAGCGATGAATCGTGCAATCGTGTGGTGAACACTCGCTGACTTCCAATTGCAGGAATCAACCAGAAAAGGGATTCGGTTGTTTCTCTTTCATCTTGCGAAGAATTGTCCGAATAGATGTAGGCCCCGAGATTACCGTTTCGAATTAGTTGCGCATCTTCAACCGTTTTCTGCAAGATTTGTGTATATTTTTGGGGGTTAAAAACTTTTTTGGGAATTTTTCGTCACCTCATTTACATAATTTGCAAATTTCGAGCGAAGTAAAAAAAGTTTGAATCAATATCGTTATCATGAACGTAAACAATTAGTGTTGATATTGAAATTTTTCTCAAATCTCTTACAAAAATACACATAAAATTCCGATTATTGTTTTTTTTTTCAAATTTCCGACATTACGACACTCCGCTATTACACTTGCGCTGCAAGTCTTGCGTTAAACAAAAGGCAAAGCGGAGTGTCGTACACACAGTCAATGAGAGACCACACGAAAAGAGGAGAGTGTTAGAGAAATGTGTGAACACCTCGTCGTATTTTCGAAAAAAAAAATGAAAGTGGGCGGGTTTGCAGTTTTGCCGCACACAGTTTGAAGAAGAAAACAATGCGAAAATTGGATTTTAGCAAAAAAGCATGCGCTAGAATTGCAAATAATGTCCCTTTAAATGGTTACGGTGTTTTTTTTTCTGTCAGAAAATTCCCCAAACTTTCAAAACCCCACGAACCTTGAACGTTGACGTCGAAATCTGCTCCTCAACACCACTATAAACATACGCGCCAATCGTTCCTTTCCTGATGAAATGTGTATCCGGTGAATTTGGAGCGAGTCGCGTCAAACTTGTCACATCCAATTGAGCATTTCTCGGCGCCTTCTTCGGATATGCTCGTTTTCGAATTCTCGAAAAATCAAATTTCTCCACCAAAAACCATCCATACGATGTGAGATATGCCTATGAAGACGGACAAAACTGCGAAAAAAACACATGTCGAAAAAAACATACCAATTTCGGAAATTCGACTTGCTCCGGAATATACCAAACACTGTCCGATTTGAGAGCCACTTCAAAATCGGTTTTTGCCAACGCCACAACTGCATGCACAATTTGAATACCCAGTGGGGTGTCGATCGAATGAACCGCCTGCAAAATGAAAAAAAATGAAGAAAAAACCGGAAACTAGACCTCACCTGAATTTCAATATATTTCGTGTCATTCAGTTGAACAATAAGAAAAGGTTCCGTAAACTGGAAGCATAATGACAAAATATATAAAACCAACATTTTGAGAATGTGCAAAAATGTGACAACAGCTGTCTATTAAATAATATATTTTCTGTTGAAACATCAACCAGAAAAAAGGAGGACATTGGGGGTTTTAAATTCGAGAAATACTTAGGATAGCCTGGCCAAATGACCAATTTCAAAAAAACCTGATTTTCAGAATTTAGTTAAGTAGTCTGAAAACGCGAAATCCTTTTTATTACACCCTAGTTACCCGAAAACCCAACGATAAATGACTAAAATTTTGAGTGCAAGAACAAAACAAAACAGCAATCAAAACGAAGGCGACAAGAAAAAAGAAAACAATATTAGAAAACTGAGGAAAAAGTGAAGAGTGAATGAATGAATGAGCACAGGAAGGAAGGCATACAGATTGTCGACTCCGCCCCTTTTTACAAGCGGCGTGGGTTGTAAAAGTGGGCGGGGTCAACCGTCTGTGTCTATACCTCGCAGTGTTCATTCATTCATTCATTCATTCTTCACCTTTTGCTCAGTTCTATTTCTTTCTTGTTTCGTTTCTTTTTGCTGATTTTTTTGCTTTGTCCTTGCTCTCATCATGGTAGGGCTATCAGATCATATTTTTCTAACCTACTAGAGGGTATAACTTTGAGCTCTTGTGCACAATTATCCCAAGTGTGTTTTGAAAATAAATTTTCAGAAAATTCGAACATTTTTTTAGGTCACTAACACAAAAATTGCACTTTTTCAAGTTTTTCGGATTTTTTTTTCTGAAAATTTCGATTTTTATTGAGAAATTACCCATTTCCCAAATATTTCAAACTTTAGCGTGAAACAAGCCCCGCCCATTTTTGTCTGCGGCATGTAGTGTCACTAACTTTTCTGAAGGAGTAATGCGTCATTTCATGATGTATGATCACAACCAACAAAACCCTTCATTCGAAGTTCACAACTCCTGACTGCTGGAAATCCCCTCAACAACATTTCTCATATGCGTCAAACAAATATAGTGTGGCGCCGGATGCTGAAAAACATTTTCAAAGAAAATCCACCCTAAAACATTTGTCCACTTCCTAAAAATGTTCGGATTCGTTGGCACTGCGCTCATATTTTGCACATCGTTTGGAACTCCGCAATAACGGCACTAAACATTATTTTGCTTTCCCTCTTTTTTTCTTTGAAAACTCACATATTTTATATGAGGGTTAGTGTCAATTATTTCCGATTTCCAAGTTGTTTTGATGTCCGCTTCATATTCTAAAATTTCCGGTTGTTCCTGTTTGACCGGTGAATTGATCACCTGCAAAATTGAAATTGTATCTCAGCCGGATTGAGAAACTAACCTCTGATAAAATTTGAACTTCCTCATTTTCTCGTTTTTTCTCAACCGATTTTTCAAGATTTTCAACATGATCACGACAAATAAAGTTGTTCTTGTAGTCTTTGATTTTCTCGGCAAAAACCGGCCCCAAAAATTCGATCCATTTGAACAACTTTTTCGGACGTTTCGGAACCATTGTCATTTCTCGATTCGGTCGACGAATCGAGCAAAATCGGCAAGCAACGAGACGCGGAGAAGGTGTTCGGAGCGATGTTGATGCTTCCAAAACTTCCGACATTTTTTGTCAACTATCTGAAGATTTGGGGCGGTTTTTTTTCAAGAGAAAATATTCCGAAATATTTGAAAATCTCGGTGAGATTACGAGAAAAGATTGAAATTCAAAGAAAATTCAACAATTTATAACAAGATGTGCAAATAAACTTTACAAATTTTCCTTCTCAAAATCGATTGAAAACAAATCAGTTTTTCTGATTCTGGCTTTCTGTAAAAAACAGATTTTTTCCACGATTTTTTTCTGATATCAAAAACTCACCGATGGTTGGTTGGTCACCAAGTTCAATGTGTGATGTCGACAGACATATTTCGGTTCTTTATTTTCGACTTCACCCAATTTCAAAATCGTTTCCCACGGCGACTTTTTTGTGACTCTTTTCATGGTGGTTACATCGGAAATTAATCCACAAAACTGGCACGTTTTTATATTCTCTTGAGGTTCTTGCTCTGCCGAAATTTCGTCTGCCAATTTTTTTCCGGTAAACTTTTCGACTTGGTCAACTTCTGCCACTGTAACAGGGTCATTCTGTAAAAAAAGGGGGTTTTGTTTTTATTTTTTCATGGAATTTTCAGTCATACCTGGCACAGTGACATTTTCTAGAAAAATGTAAAGGTCACGCCACAAAAATTTAAAAACTATGTTTTTCTCTCAAATTTTGAGCTATTTTTCCGCATTTTGGTCGTTTTTTCAGAATGACAAAAATGTTTTCCCAAGATTTTCACAGTGACAAAATTTTGGTATCCTTTTAGGCCAGGTCTTTTTCAGTAAAAACTATTTAAAAAAAGGTTCAAAAAACACTCACATTTCCCATTTCCTCATATTTTTTATCGATTTCCGCATCACCAATCGGCAACTCATAGCGCACCTTTCTCTTATCGGCAAAATGTTGCAAACAAACGGCGCTGCTTCGGAAATTTTTCAAATTCTCAAAAAAGTGTCTGCCCAAAATTTGCGACCATCGGAAGACTGTTTTTCGATTTCTCGGCACCGTCGTCATTTCCAGCGGAGGACGTGCAATTCCACAAT
The DNA here is from genome assembly GCA_963572245.1 of Caenorhabditis sp. 8 KK-2011. Taxonomy (NCBI): domain Eukaryota; kingdom Metazoa; phylum Nematoda; class Chromadorea; order Rhabditida; family Rhabditidae; genus Caenorhabditis; species Caenorhabditis sp. 8 KK-2011. The sequence continues at coordinate 715,447 of OY751546.1, read as the reverse complement.
AACGACAAGTCCATCTCTGAGACTCGTTTTTTACGATGTGCAAAGTAAGAAAAAAGGCAGAAATCTGCGCAGATCGTGCAAAGTTTTTCTTTTTTGTCCGTTTTTTCTTACTTTGCACATCGCAAAAACAATCAATACCTGTGTATACCTTTTCTGCTCTCTCACCATCCTGAAACAAATCATACAATTATTATTATTTCGATAATACTTTTTGTTGAAAATATCAAAATCGTAACACTTGACGATTAATAATTATGAAAAACCGATAATATACAGTAACATATTATTATTAATAATTGAAAATGACAAATTGAGAAAAGGGGGAGATCAATAAAGAAACATGTAAAATTAACAAAATGAGCCCTATACATACTCTAATAGTAATCAAGTGGTTCTTCAGTTTTGATTCTGAGAATTTTGTAGGTCTGAAAAACCACTATTTGTGTGCAAAATCTTCAATCAAAAAAACTGACCTTTTTATCATAGAAAAATCCGAAAAATTCCATATTTGACAAATGAATTGGGTCGAGTTTGACGAGCTGGTTTCGAAGAGATTGAGTTCTTACAGCTAATGCGGTCTTGTTTGCTCTCGGTGCTTTAGATTGTTTAGGTTCTTCAACATCTTTTGGTTCGGTCTTTACTTTCTGGAAAATTAGAATTCTGTGCGGATAATATGATGTATATCTGCAAGTATAAAAAAAATGAATTTTTCAGGTTTTTCACGTGACCTACTCATAAAATATGGTACCTTTTTTTTTTTTTAGAAAAATTGAAAACCTCAAAATTATTATTTTTCAGCTAATTTTGATTTGATTTTTTAAGTTGAAACATACATCAGATAGTGGAAAAAGTAAAAAGTTTCTGGATAAGTTTTTAAAGGTAGAATATGTTGAGAAATGCTATATTTTTGAGAAAAAAGTAGGAAGAAAACCATACTTGGGATAGCCTGGCCAAATGACCACATGAGGTATAAATTTTGACCAATGGGAGAGGGGAGTAAGAAGAAAGTCATAACGAAAGCGAAAAGAAAGAAAGACAACTACATTAGAAAACTAAGAAAAAAGTGAAGAATGAATGAATGAATGAGCACCACGCGGTATACCAACAGATGGTATACCGTCGACTCCGCCCCTTTTTACAACCCACGCCGCTTGTAAAAAGGGGCGGAGTCGACAGCCTATATGTCTCCCTGTGCCCATTCATTCATTTATTATTCACTTAGTTCTCAGTTTTCTAATATAGTTGTCTTTCTTTCTGACTTTTTTGTCTTCTTACTCTCCCTCTCCCATTAGTCAAAAGTTACATTCTTTGTCTTTTTCTTAATTTCACAAAACAGCACATTACCTGCCAAAATCAATTATTTATCAAAAATTTAAAAGTTAGTTGTCCCTTCCCTTCATTTTGCCCAAGGTTAGGAAATTTAAAGGTCACGCCACGAAAATTTACCATTTTTTTGGTAAAATTTTCATAGTGACAACAACTTTTGTCATTATCTTAGGCCAGGTATGACATTCAATTCTAGCAACAAAACTAGCTCCCTTTTTGTCAAAAAAAAAACCTTCAAAACTCTTGGCAAATCATGTTTCCTTCTCGAAGTGACACCGGCTGGCAAATCGAAATGTGACAAACAAACATATCTCGATGCACGATTTTTGAGATTGTTCGCAAACTTCTTTCCCAAAATCGCGATCCATTTCGCCAAAATCTGCTCGTTTTCCGTCACTCTTGTCATCAGAGTTTGCTCTTTTTTCTCGTCGCAAAACGTGCAAACTCGTTCTCTGACATATTCCCGTGGACCAGGTTCCTTTTTAACTTTCTTCAACGGATATCCAGGTTCTTGTTTCACCTTTCTGAACGCATACGCAGGTTCTTGTTTGATTTTTCTTATCGGGAGTTCTTCAACTTCCTTTTTGACTCTTCTTAATGGAACATCAACTTCTTTTTTCACCTTTTTCATTGGAACAAGGACAGGAACATCGGTGGCTCTTCTGATCGGCAAATCGGTGGCTTTTCGGAATTTGCGATTATTTGGCAAATCGAAATGAGTGAGACAAATGAAACTGCGGAAATTCGATCGATTTTTAACGTTCTCACAAAATGTGGCACCCAAAATCTTTGCCCATTCGGCGAACAATTCTTGTTTTCTAGGAACTCTCGTCATATCTTTTTCGTTTTTCGACGTATCACAATATGTGCAAGTTCTACGGACGTAATGGGCATTTCTAATTCTCTGTATTTCTTCCTCATCTTCTTCTTCTCCCTCTACTTCCACTTCTTGTTCCACATCAAAGTGCCCCAAATTTGGAATATCCTCAGCTTCTTCGTATTCAAAATCTGGCTCTTTTTTCAAAACTGGCATTTGAAACTGGAAAATCAGTGAGTATTCTTTATTGTTGAAGATGAAACAACTCACCTTATCCGTGTTATCAATTGGCGTATCAATTTGCATTTTCACAGGTAAATCGTGAATTTTTCTTCTCGTACCAGCTGGAATATTGAAATGAACCATGCAAATGAAGCTTCTTTGATAGCCCTTGAGATTCTTCTTGAATTCCGGTCCCAAAATATCGATCCATTTTGCCAGAATATCCGCTCTCTGTGGAACCGACGACATCTGTTTTTGATCGCACTTCTTCAAACAATAACGACACGTTGTTGGATACCTTTTCTTGACAGGTTTCGGTTTGTAAACCCTTTTTTGGTTTACCTAAACGGGTTTTTTGAATCTTTCCTCAATTTAAAATCAATCACAAACCTTGACTTTATCAATTTTCACCTTTCTTCCTCTCTTTTTCACCGACTCTGATGGTGATTCAAAATGTTTTAAGCACACGTAATTTGCATCATTTTTAAGATTATTCTTGAAACGTTCACCCAGCATGTTAACCCAATTCGTCATTATTTTCTTATTACTCGGCACTTTCATCATGAATTTCACTTGAACGCGTTTTTCACAACATCGACACTGAAAATTCGTGTAATTGACAAACCACTGGGTGAAACCAACCTCAAGGATGTCGTCCTCCGACATTTTATTGCCAAATCTGTGTTTTGTGACTTACAAAAGCTGAAAATCTTCGAAAAATTATGAAAAATAAAAAAATATTATTTCAAAGTGTTTACACACCACACAACATAATTACCCTGCATAGTGCACACTTTTTATAAAGCTACAGTACATTAAATGAGATTTTTCTGGAATTTTAATAATTCTTTCGCAACAAAACGAATTATTTAGAAAAAAGAGAAAATGTTAAAAATTCGATAAAGCTTTATGTACATTCATTAATAAGTGAAGGGTATTTCAAACCAATGTATTAACTTCGACAGCAGATCGAAAAGGCAGCGGAATTGGCAACGCATTTTTCTCGCGTAACCCATTTGGCATCAAATCGAAATGATCCAAACAAATTCGCGAGCTCGGCGAACGACAATTCTGCCAAAATTGTCTGCCCAATTTTTCGACCCACGCTTTTCGTTGTTGTCCAACAGCGGGGACGGTGATGAGGTGTGTGACGAGTTTCCATTCACCACAATAGACACAACGACGATTCGGGATCTTTAAAAAAACGCGAAATCTCAAAACTTTTTCAAGGTTCAACTCACACTTGTTGTTTTCACCGAAACTGACTCATCCGAATAATCATATTTCTTCAAAAAACAAAACTTCTTTTCCAACAAAAAAGAAAACAAAAAACTTACCAACGAATCAAAAGGCAACGGAATTGGTAGGCTGAATTGAATGCGTTTTCCATTGATTTTGGATCGTTTGAAATGCGACAAACAGATCGACTCTTTGTCGTGACAGTCCTCTTTTCTCAAATCGAAATCTTCGCCCAGCTCATCTTTCCACTCTTCAAACTCTTTCGGACAGCTCGGAACTCGCACCATTTTCTCACTGGTTCTCGCTTCTTTACAATAACAACATACAATTTCCGAGTCGGCTAGTCTTGGACGTTTCGTGAAATGAAGTTGTTCTTCGTACTGAACAAATGTCTAAATCAATATTGGTGCCACTCGCTCTAATGAAAAGACACGCGTCGCAAAAGCCGCGACGCACAACTATTATCTCTTTTCTTCTCTTTTTCTTCACAAACAGTTTTGTGTTCTCATTAGAGCGAGTAGTATCAATTCAATCAATAACAGAGTGTGAAGAAGTCACCATATGTTGTTTTTTTTGTTGTTAATAACATCATCAACAACAAAAGGTGTGACCTTTTCCACTTTGAGGGATCAATTTTCGCCAATAATAAAGAAAGAGGGAACATTCTACAGTAAGCTAGACAATACGAACACAGAAAATTTGTATATTATCCGAAATTCAATCACGCGGTTACTGTAGATTGAAATTTCAAAATTTCAGCCACAAATATTTTGAGAGGTACACTTTTCAGACGCCTAGAATCAGATTTTGATATCAAAAATTTCTGAAAAGATAACATTGTCAATAGAGCGCGTGTTACCGATTAGATTTTGGATAATGTCTCACCTCGATTTTCTTCACAACAAAATTCAATTTCGGAACAGCCTCCAATAAAATCATCTCCGAATCATACAAATTCAAATCCTCCACCCCAACAACCTCATTTTCCGGCGTCGAATTAGGCACCAAATATTGCTCCTCAACCTGTTGCTCATCTTCAAAACGCGCCATCATTCCAGCTTCAACATTGGCGAATGGAAACGGTGTTGGCACCAATTTCTCCGCCGTCCAACTTCCATCTCGCTGAATCATGCCGAAATGCGACATGCAAATAAAACCATCATTTCTTCGTCGAACATAATTTTTGAACATGCTGCCCAGAATTTCTTGCCATTTTTCACACTCTTCTGGCACTTTGATTGTGAGACGTTGTTGTTGCGGAAGTCCACAGTAACAGCACATTTTCTCTGGATATTCTTCCGGTTTTTTCGGTGAAATCTTCTCGAATCGTCGCCTCAGATACGGTGTTTTCGGGATGATTTGCGGTTCTTCGGGTTTCTCTTCGAGATGGTCGACACAAATGCGTTCGAGACCGAATTGTCGCGAGTTGACGAGAAATTCGCGTCCCAATTTTTTGACCCATTTACTCAGACTGATGATTGCTTTTGGGATTTGAATTGATCGTGTTTTGTGCACTTGTTCGCCACATTTGGCACACTCGAAAATTGTTTGAATTACCTGAGAATTTCAAATTTTTCCCAAAAAATCCTGAGACTATTTCATACCCGGTATGATCATCGAATCCCACATGAAGTTTTGTACTTCTCTCGGACAAGATTTTCTGTTTTTCCCCAACCCTCATCAGTCCTATCCCTTCTGGTCCCTCATTTTATTTAGCCCTCCCTTCCTATTCACACATATTTCCTGTTGACTTAATCTAGGTCACATATGTTGTTGTTATTGATTGCTCATAACAACAAGTATGCCATATTTTATAGATAACATCAAAAGGTGTGAACACTAATGAGCCATATGGTGACCTAGAAAAGGCTACAGCCCGACTACGAGTGACTCTAAACAAACAAACAAAAAAACTATAGTAAGGGGGAACTAGACTATTGTTTGGGCCTTGAAACGTATACTTCCCGGGTTTTCGGAAAATCGTTATATATATATATATATATCACAAGTATGTTGTCACTGTGAATGTAGAGAAAAATGGGAAAATGAGCCAAAATACATCTAAAAATGTCAATTTGGCACTCTACTTTTCTACCTCTTGTGACAGGTTTGAATTTCAAAAACTTAACAGAGAAAAGTTTTATAATACGAAGTTAGTGACCCCCTCAAAAAAAATCTCACCGGTTTCTCCTCCAACCTCTTCTTCATCAGCGCCTCTCTCTTCAACTTTGCCTCCAACTGAAATCTCTCCTGCGCCTCATCAAACTCCACCGGCACACCATCCTTCTCGCTACAAAACGGCAACGGAATCGGCAACGCCGTGCGTTTTCGCTTGCCACTTTTCAGATATTTGAAGTGCGACATGCACACAAACGGATCGGCGTACAGTTTGATGTTTTCGCCAAACTCATCGCCAAGAATTCGAATCCATTCTTGACGCTTCGCCGTTCCTGGCGACGGTACCATCGTCATCGTTTCACGAAACCGACGAGTCGAACAATAGCAACATGTCACCAGAAATGTTCGTGATTGAACTGATCGCATTTTCCAGTTTGCTGCAAAATTCAAATTCAAAACCTCTAAAAAATCACAATTATCAAGATATTCATGCGTCTCAACGCGTTGAAAATTTAGTTTTACGTTAGAAAAACAACAAAAATATTTATAAAACTATACATGCGTTAAAATTTTTAGCCTAGAAATTCAAAAAATGCCGAAATGCGTTAGACAAACAAACGAAGGACCTGTCGAATTGCGATAATTCGTTTCGAATTCTTTTCCAAGTAAACGAATCCATTCTTGAAGTTTTTCATCATTCTCGGGTGTTTTTTCCATGAGTTTTTGAAGGCATCGTTTTCCACAATATATACATGTTGAAAATGGCTGAAATTATTGTTACTTTATGGGCATACTAAGGTTTTAATTTGTTAAGGGTTTAGTTCTTTTTTTTTTTGAAGCAAAACTTTTTGGCCATTTTTTGAGGTTTTTCAACAATATTTTCAGAAGGAAACTTTGCCGCTTAAAATTTTGACAAGTTTTTTACCATGATTTTTTGCCTTAATTTCTGAATCTCCCAAATCTTTGTTCCCTTCCATTTTTTATTCTTGTTGCATAGTCCAACTACAATTTTTTGTGTACATGTTTTTTTTTTCTGTCTGCCCATCTTGGTCCCTTTAACAACTATGAGAGTACACCATTCCTATCTCTCCCAAAAAAGACGCCGCATGGGTGAGACAAGGCGTCCTCCCTCTTCCTGTCCTCCTTTATCATTTATTTATTGTTCACATTGTTTTGTTTTTTATCCCTCTACCTTCTCTGCGTCTCTTTTCTGTCGAAAGACGCTGCTCGGATAGAGACTCCTCTTTTGGCTTTGTTTTTGTTGTTGTTTCTTCTTATGTTTATCTTCTCATATTTATATTGCATTTTTTATTTTGTGCACCTTTCCGGTGTTGTTCTTTTTTGTTCATTTTTCTATTTTCTATTAGTAATATACCTTTTCTTTTCTTCTCATGTTTATTTCGATAACTTTTTGTTTCCTTTTTCTTTTAATATACGTGTTCTACTTTTTTCACGTGTTTTTTTAGAATTCTTTTTCAATTATCTTTCTTGTTGCAGGTCTCATTACTGCCGAAATTTGGGGAATCCGATGCTGAGCAAAGTGGTGGCTCAGCAACAAAGGTCCAATTTTGACACCATGTGGAATTGTAAGTTGTTTTTTCACCATTTTCTCCAAATAATTTTTTTCTTTCAGTATCATCGTTTATCTGGTTATTCCTAGGCAATTTGATTAATTACGATTGCCAATATCAAGACGGAGGCGCACTAAAGGAGCTGTGTGTCGCAGAAGTCAACCACCACTTCCTATCCCACAACCCACCACATGTCACATGTCGTGGAGAAGGCTGTACTATATAAGATCGAGCTTGGCTCTCTTGGTGCAGCAGCGTGATAATAGACTGCCTTGGGGGCAGGTCTATGAAGTGCTCTGGAATTGCTCAAATAGGCTGAGCTGAATGGAGTAGGTGATTGACGCCGAGCCCTAAAGTTCGATGTTCACAGAGGAGTGACATCGGACTTTTCGGGGTTTTATTATTTCTACACTATATAGCCTCCCCAGGCGATGCCCAGACTACGAAAGGAAGCAGTAGTCGCAGAATGGTTCCTCATCGTACGCTCCTACTTCGGTAGGACGTACTTTGGGTAGTGCTCATTTCGACTAAGGCTCTGCCGAAGTGGTGGCTTAGCTACTGATGTCGAACCCCCTTTGCACTTTCAGGGGTGCCAACCCATTTTATATGCTTGCTGCTTCTTTTTTAAGGTTAGTTGAGTCATCTCCTTTTTCATTAACAATATTTTTGTTTTCAGGTCAACAACAATGGTCGAACAATGGTGCAACAATTTTGGTGTGATGCAAACAATCAGAAAGTTTCAGGAAAGGTACGTTTTTTTTTTCGAATTTTTTTAACAACCTTTTTTGTGGATTTTTTTAAATCAAAAGTTTAAAGTAACAAATAAAAAAAAACAAAAAAAATAAAAATCGTCAATGTAAGCAAAGCTTTATCTAGATTTTTCTCTGCATCTAATGACACTTTGGTTTCCAGGTCAAAAACAACAAAAAACTTTGGTTTTCAGCTCAACACCAACAAAGGTACTTTTTTTTTCTCCACATTTTTCAACATCCAGTAAACTTTTTTGGTAAAACGAAATTCTATTTTTGTTGTTTTCAGGTCAACAACAACATTTATTTCGAGCAATGGGTCAGTGCTCGACTTCACACTCCTTCATCAACATAGGACGGACGGGCGAGATGTCATTTGTGACATTCGGCAAGACATACCCATGATTTGGTGAGTTTTCAAATCAATTTAGACCTCTTAATTATTCGATTTTTCCAGGTTCATCTAGTTGATACAATCCTATTTGGCCAAATCCAACCAAACGGCAAGGGTGATGATCAGTGAGTTGAAAAAAAGACCTTCAGAATGTGTTAACATATCACTCGATGTGTTAACACATTTCTTCATCGCAGAGCCTAGTGAAATTTACTCGGGTCGCAGCGAGCTAGGTTTCACTGGGGAACTCGTCTCCTTTGTATATAGGTGGCCACCGGGGAGATGAGGAAACTGTGGGTGAAGAAAAATTCGCGGGTCGCCCTAATTGATCAGTAGCCTAGGGCTGTTTTGGGGGTAAGTCCGGTGTGGCGTCGAGATGACGCCAGTCATTTCACAACATGACCGGTGGATGGGTGGGCTCGGCGAGCAACAATTAGCGAAGAAGGTTGGTTTTGAAATTTGATCTAGATGATGACAAAATGACCGTTTTTTAGAAGATCGACGAATCGGACAACGCAATGGAACGACAAGATCTGTCGACAACAATGAACAGAACGTTGGTTTGAGAAAGTTTTAACGACAACAAGTGAAAATGTTTTAGGCGACAACACTGGACGACATCAGAGGATGAAACTGAATGACGACATCGGATAAGAAAATCAGGTTAGCTTTGGGAATGTTCAAGACAACATTAGGAGAAAGTTTTTCAGGCGACGACGTCGAAGGACAAGATCGGAGGCATCAAAGGACGAGGCTGGAGGACGACAAAATTGGAGGATCAGATCAGAGAACGACGACAACATTGGACGACATTGGACAACGACGACATCGAATGACTAGATCAGAGGACGACGACGACAACATTAGAGGACGACATCGGAACGAGGACGACATTGGACAACGACGACATCGAATGACTAGATCAGAGGACGACGACAACATCAGTAAACGACAACATTAGAGGACGACATCGGAACGAGGACGACATTGGACAACGACGACATCGAATGACTAGATCAGAGGACGACGACAACATCAGTAAACGACAACATTAGAGGACGACATCGGAACGAGGACGACATTGGACAACGACGACATCGAATGACTAGATCAGAGGACGACGACAACATCAGTAAACGACAAAAACATTGGACGACATCGTAACGAGGACGACATCGGAACGAGGACGACATTGGACAACGACGACATCGAATGACTAGATCAGAGGACGACGACAACATCAGTAAACGACAAAAACATTGGACGACATCGTAACGAGGACGACATCGGAACGAGGACGACATTGGACAACGACGACATCGAAAGACTTTATCAGCGAACGACAACAACATCGCAGAAAAATAGTGGAGAAATCGACGAAGACGACATCTGACAATATTGGAGCAGTTACAACATCGATTAGTTTGGAACAAGGTTAGTTTCGGACGTTGATTCAAAAAACATTGTGATTATTTCAGGTGTGCTCGTCTCGTGGATGTCGGAATTCGCCAATCAGCAAAGAGGACTCGCCGAGAAATCAATGATCGACATCAGGAAACAGAGCTTAGTTTATTTATTTTTTCCAACAGATACATATTGTGGGTAAGTCATGGAGCGACCTTTTTTTATGTTTTTCTTTATTCATTTTTCTGTTTTTTTTTTAAATTTTTTAAGATCTTCAAATCTTCTTCGACGGATTTCAGGCGAGTTTTTTTTTTCAAATTTTAAACATAAATATATAAAAAATATGGGATGGGTTGGAGGGCTTTAGGCGCGCGTTTTTCTAGATTCACAGGCTGGACAACAAATCGGACGACAAATGGAGCGACTTTTTGTGTCTTTATGTTTTGTCTCTATCTGTCTGTCCATCTCTCTCTCTCTGTATGTTTGTCCCTCTCTCTCTCTCTCTCTCTCACTCCCGCACTCACTCCCGCACTCACTCACTCACTCACTCACTCACTCACTCACTCACTCACTCCCGCACTCACTCACTCACTCACTCACTCACTCACTCACTCACTCACTCACTCACTCACTCACTTACTCCCGCACTCACTCACTCACTCACTCACTCACTCACTCACTCACTCACTCACTCACTCACTCACTCACTTACTCACGCACTCACTCACTCACTCACTCACTCACTCACTCACTCACTCACTCACTCACTCACTCACTCACTCACCTCACTCACTTCGCACTACTGATCAGAGCCGTTTCACCCAGCGGTTCAGGTCCCCTTTTTCCGGGACTCCGGTTTTGGGAGGGGGCCTTGTCAAAAGGTTGGCCTCACCGCGGCGACAAGGTGGTAGGAGCAGGTTCTCTCTATGTTTGTATGTTTGTGTTTCTGAACCTGCTCCGAGCTAACAACCGTAGTAAAAAGCCCCTCTCGATATGGTAAGTTGTAGTTAAGCAAAAAAAAGAAAAGCATGCGCACCGCGAAAAAAACCGAAAAGAAAAATTTGTACCAAATATACAAAAATTTTAATCACGAAAATGTCTTGCAGAACTACATCATCTACGAAATTCGATCAAGAGAGGACGTTTTAAATTTTTATTATTTTTTTATTGTGATAAATTTTTTTTCTCGATTTACTCCATTTTTTCTAGTTATTGCTCTGTAGATAAGATAATTTCTAGTTTGACACCTTTGTGCAAAACACACTCTCATTGTCTGGTTATCACTGTCCCTGCAAAATACAACAGTCCCCGGCCCTCATTTCTCTTCCTCTCTTTGTCTCGTTGTTAAAGACACCGCGTGGGTTAGACAAGGTGAGGAGGAGGATCTCTTCCTGTCTTTATTTATCACTACTTTTCTTCTCTGTGTCTCTCGAAAAAAGGGGTGGGCTGGTCCATCAATTTTGTTGTATTTATTATTCTGCATATTTTCTTAAAACGTTTAGTGGCAATCCCCCCCCCCCCCCTCAAAATAAACACTTACCAATGTTCCCAATCTTCCTCTCCGACATGTCCATTCATCCGACGCTGCTTCTTTATTAATTCCATTCGCCACTGGAACCGCGGTCCATTTCCAACCTCTCGGTTTATCACCCTCCTCAAAATGTGCCAAACAAATGAACGGGCACGAATACATTTGATAATTATGTTTGAATTCCATGCCAAGTATTTCCGCCCATTTTTCGACAATTTCTTGGTTTTTTGGCACTCTGGTCATTTGTTTGATGGGGCATAGAACTTTACAATAAACACAGAGACGGCGATCCTGAAAAATTGGGGAAAATTTTGAAATTTTTGAGAAAAAATACCTCTTTTTTGGTGTCTAAATTTTCTGATTCTTGCTTGACACCTACTGAATCGTAGACTTCTGCCTAGAAAAAATAATTTTTAGTTTTTTTCCAAATGTTTATCAACCCACCTTGACTGTGTTTCTCACCATTTCGGAAACGGGTGAAAATTCCCATTTTCTCAGAATTGTAGGCTTCTGGAAAAAACTTTCTATCAAGAAGCTACCAAACTTAAGAAGAAGAATAACGTGAAATTTTTTCCTGTCAAAAAATCACAGATAATTTCCGAAGATAAAGTTAGAGGTCACGCTACGAAAATTTTTAAAAATTATGTTTTTTCCCCTCTTACCTGATCAAAATCTTCACACTCTTCTTTAATTTGTTTTCTGATCGAAGTTATTTCATCACCACTCTGGAAATTGAAAAAAAAAAGTTTTTTTTTTCAATAAAAATATGTTCCACTTACCATTAAAACAAATGGTTCCACTAACTCAACTTTTATACTATTCTGAAAATCCAAAAATTCAACTTTTGTGTTTTTTTTAAACAACTCACTCCATTATTAACTTCGCTGATTTTAAAGGGACATGGCAAGAAGCCCTCCACTATCTGACCTTTTTCATCAAGCTTGAAATGATTTTTACATATTAAATACGGCCAGAAAACTGGAGATTGTACATTTTTCTCAAATTCCACTCCCAAATGCTTTTTCCACATTTCAAGAATCTGCAAATTGTTTGGAATATTGACCAATTGCTCGATTTGATATTGAGTGCACTGACAATAACAACATCGGAATTGTTGGTAGTTCTGCAGGCAAAACTTTGTTCCGGAAAAATCAGGAATTTTTACCTGTTCAAAATTTGGAGCTTGGACAACAACTGAAATTTTACGAGTGACAGGGTTTATCTGAATTTTTAATTTTTTTTTCAAATTTGAAAAAATGCTGAACTTGTATATACCTGAAGTGGTGGCAAGTTCGGACCAGGTGTTGGAAACTCTATCCGAATCTGTTTCTGAACATCCTCTTCCATTTTCCACAAAACTCTCGGTCGTTTTCTCGTTGGAAATACCTCGTCGTTGCATCGTTTTCGGGTTGTCCATGAATTTTCGTTTTCATCGGGAGGTGGTGAATAGGACGTTCCAGGTTGATCACCAATCGATACTCGAGAATCTCTCAATTTTGCCTAGAAAAAACAATGTGAAAAGGTACAATGAATAAACCAACAAAAAAAATTCGATCAATTTCTCACTACACAATACCCTAGGAGCGTTGATGTTTGTTTGCCTGCTCGTCTCTCTATTTCACAAACTATCTCGTTTTGTGTGTTTGATTCTTTTTTTTTCTCTTTTATTTATTATTCGACAAAAAAAGTTGTTTTTCAAAAAAATAAACAAAAACAATTTCAAACAACCTAAGTATACTTACTTCATAAATTTCAATATCCATCAAGTTTTTATTGCGATATGGTAAAACTCGTGGAACTGTTGAATGGTCAATATTTTCGAAATGATTCAGGCAAATCATTGGTGAATCATGAGTCCTTGATCGAAACGTATATTCGGTTCCAAGTACATTTTGCCATCTCAGTTGAACTTCCTCTATTGATGGGATTTTTATCAAAAACTTCAGATTTTTCAACTCTCCGCAATATACACAAGCTTGTATTGCCATCTGAAAAAAGTTTCGTAGGTTGGAAGTTTCTTAAAACAAGGTTTTCAGCGAAAAAACCGCACGTTTCGGAAACAAAAAAAAACAAAAAAAAATGTTTGCGCGTAAAATAAAATGCCGATTGTGCGCCAGTGTTTGCAGACTATTCGAAATCTACAGTACTCAAAAATGCAAAAAAATTTATTTTCACAGAAAAAAAAATGAAGAACTGGCGCTAAATATCATCCCTGGCAATAAGAAAAATATACTTTCGGCAAGACAAAAAAAGTGACACAAAAATCAACAAAACAACAACAATCATCATCATTATCATAAATGACTTTCATTCATTCGTTGCACAACACTACCATGATTCAAAGGCACAGGTAGAAGATCGAACGGTTTGACGCGAACAAATTTGCGGTTGAAATGACTGCGACAAATGCGCGGGTGTTTTTGGGAGATTGTGCGCATGTAGAAATCGATTCCGAGAATCTCAGTCCATTTTGATAGATACAGCGGGTCTTTTGGCACAAATGTTGATTCGGTCAACTTTTTCAACTCTCCACAATACGTACATTTTCGAGCATTTCCAGTCAGCTGAAAATTCGAATTTTTCCCATTTTTCCAATAAAAAAACGCCAACCTTCTGATTAGCAGAATCTTCTTCAATTTCGGGTTTGTTCGTCGCTACAGGTAAAACGTGTCTGGGTCGAATCGCCCCAAATTTCACATCAAAATGACTTCGACAAATTCGCGGTTTTGTATGAGACATTGATTTCTCATAAAACTCGATGCCCAGAATACGAGTCCATTCTGTTAAATAGGTTGGATCTTTTGTCACAGCGGTCATATTCGATAAAATATCCATTTGACCACAATAACAACATTTGGCCCGTTCGTTCAACAATCGATTGGTCAAGCGGATCGATATCGATTCAGATGGTTCGTGTTTGATTTGTTTTTTCCGGAAAAAACGTTGCTGGAAAAGGAAACATTTTACAGAAAAAAATGTGTGTTATTACCTTATTTTGATGAGATGTTGAGGGTGGAAAATCAAACTCTGATTTGATTTGTTGATTGGAGAGAAGAAATTCCTGTATTAAATTTGGCTCGAATACCAACTTCTCAATATTCATCTGCAAAAAATTGATTTTTTGTTTTGTTTCTTAAAACTATTTCCTCTCGCGCATTTTTTCAGCAGAGGAGAGAGAAGATATTCAGACTGAGCAGAAAAATTTACAAGATCACTCCCAAAAAGAAGTCACTAAAAACACGTAAAAAAGACAAATTTCAAGAAGAAATATATAAGAAATATAGAAAAAAGAAAAGATTCACATGTTCGCTAGCAAACATTTTTCTCTGGCCCTTTTTTCGTCACCCTCCTCTTTTTAAACACTTACTCTTCGTTCTCTTCCCTCTCTAATACTCCCAATATTCACTACACATTGTGAAAATAAAACAGAATAGATGCATTTTCTTCTTCTTCTTCTTCTTCTTCTTCTTTTCCATCTTCTTCTTCTTCTTCTTCTTCTTCCTCTTTTCCTTCTTCTTTTTAGTTAATATTCTAGAAAATACAAAAAAAAAGTGCTGGGGACTTTACTGCGCTTCAAAAAAATATAAAAATGTCCGGGTTTTTGAGAATTTTTTTTTGAAAAACACAAATTCATGGAAATCGGAATCACAAGGAAAATAAAATTGGAAAATATGGGAATAAAAAGCATACCATGATTCAACAACCGAGTTTTGGATGGAATACACTGCAAACAGATCTGAAAAAATTAATTAACAAAAAAAGTGAACGTGGAAAATTCTAAATTTACGTAAAAATCTTATTCTAATTTTTCAAAAGTCTTGAAATTACGATTTTCAATGACTTTTTGTCTGAAAAAAATTGGATCACGTTTGCGCGTAAAATTAAATGCAGCTTGTGTGATGTGTTTGCACGGATCCTGACGGCTACAGTAACACACTTCGCTTCAATTTTTTTGTTGGTAAAACTGCAGAGGTTGTTTTTCAGATAAAGAAAGAAACAGAAAAAAACAGTCAAACTTGGACGCGTCCTTTTTGCGTGTATTAAAAAAAATAAAAATTCAATTTTGATGCCATTGTTTTTTTTTTCTTTTTTTTTACTTTTATAATTTTTTTCTCGTTTTCAATTATATTTTCCATAAAAACGCTTGAAATATTCAATGCTTGTTACATTGACCCCTTACAATTATCATTGCGCATAACCATATGCCAATCCGACCGCATTGCGTCCTTTTCCCCAAAATAGTGTGGCAAATAGAGAGGGGCAGAGAAATAGTATATTGCACCAGAACACGCCTAATCTCTCATTCATTAATTTTTTTTGTGGTCAAAAAATGGTGGAGGTGAGTTTTCCAGCAAAAATTGTCGATCAATAAAATACGCGTTTTCAGAGTTACCCAAATTATCTTCTACTTCCCCAGGAAATTCGAGCAATGATAATTAATCGTATGAAAGTTCAGGAGAGGTAACTTGAAAATATTTCAATTAATATATTTATTGATTTTTTTTTTGAAGATGTCGATTTTCGGGATGTTCAAAACAGTCAAACAAAGAAGCGTTAAAATCAAAAAACTACATTTACTCCATCGAATTTTTAGTTTCATCTCCAAAATTTGTAGAAATCAGTGTCAAGTTCAACGAAAAATTCGATTCTACTAGGCAAGGATATCAACTATATTTCGAAATTACGGCGGAAGGAAGAAAAACAATGAGATAGTATGTTTTTTCGAAAAAAATATTTTTCAAAATCTAATTTCCAGCCAGATCAATAGTTTTCAAAGCTGTTGGACCAAAAGGCTGAAGAAAAATACAAATTTATTGAATTATGCGTTGGAAAAATTCAGAAATCTGTTGAAAATACATCAAAACACTATTAAAAAGCTAGTTATTACCGACGGGAGAAGATTTGTCGGACCAACAGATTTCGAAATTTCAAGCTTTGGAAATCTCCGACACCTCGAAGTCACATTTCAATGTGACATTCTCAAACTACTCGAAAAGGTGCGGAAGCCATTGACACATTTGAGACTTTATGGAGAGGAGAATGAGGTGAACAATTGTTTAGGCGAGCTTCAAAAAGTTCGCCACACTGTATGTGTGCCGAAAATGTCGCTAGCGATTGAGGAAATCAAAAAGCTACGCGCCATTTACGTCACATTCGACATCGGAACAATTAGCGAGTTGGAAGTTTTCCAACTCATCGACACGTGGAGACGTGCGCCAAAAAATGAGCGAGTCTCGAAACAGTGGATTTGGGAATTGCACGGTTCCAACTTCAATGTTCAAGAATTGCTAAGGCTTTTAACCCGAAAGAACATCAGGTTAGTTTTTTTTGTTGTTAACCGTATTTCGAGATTTCTCCTCAAATTCCAGAGAAGATCTTGTCTGCGTTCGCCACACCATCGATCGCGACAGAAAAGCAATGATCTACCACAATCAGCGATTGATGATCGTCGATACAGACGAGGGAAACACCTGGGTAGAATCTGACGACGAATATTCTTGAAATTATCCTGTTGATGAATAAAGTTGCAATAATTTATCATCATCGAAAAAAAAGAAGGGAAAACAGAATTCATATTCACAAGAAGGTGTCCCGTGGGCAATTTGAGAAGAGAAAAAAAAAGAAACTAAATTCGAAATTTGGCAGCTGCCGCCGAATTTGTTGGCGGCGGCACATTTTGGCCGGGTTTGCGGGGAAACGACGGCAATTGATAGTATTGTTGGGCGGAAGATGTGTCATACAAACCGGCCGAGTCAAGAGATTGCCTACTACCCGCTGAAAACCATTTCTCTTCAGGAATCCATCCCTCCCAAAAAAAAATAGCGAAACAAACCCATAGATCCATTCATTCTCTGCTCGGCGACTGACGGAGCTGTCGGTGTGGCCGCCGTTATTTGCGATGATCGCCGAGCCGGTGGAGGTGGTCGCGAGGCGGATGCTGAACAATGTTTTTGTTGATGCAAAAAAAGGATAACTCACTAGTTCTCATTCTGACACCGCTCGGTTGTTGTTGCTGTTGTTGTACCATTCCGATGGAATGTATAGATACTCGCTTTGCCTGATCCATAGCTGGAAAATCACATTTTTTGAGAGAGCGAAAAACCAAACAATAGTGTGGTATATTTTGTGATTTTTTCAAAGTTTCTCAAAAAAAATTTGAGGAAATATTTTTGTCACTGTAAATAAATGACACAAAAAACGGAAAAAATAAGGGAAAGAAAACGCTAAAATGGTACAGTAATCCAGAAATTTTATGATGTGCTAAAAGGGCCCCTCTTGTTGTTGACAACATCAACAGGTGTGACCTTTTCCCTTTTTGGAAAGTCAACCAATTATTGATTTTTTGAGAAAAAAACATTGTGACATTTGCTCATAGTAAAAACGGCCCTGACCTAAAAAACTCACCATGAACATTTTGTGCATAATCTCCTCCTCCTGCTCCCACATGCGATGCTCTCCGATTAATCTGACTCGTCGTGTCGTTGTGCGTATAGTATTTTTCCGACGAATTGCTATTGTTCAACGCACAATAATTCTCCAAATCACTGCCGAGCTGGTCGATTTCTTTACACGCTTCAGATATTAGTAGCGCACTTGTCGATGCGACCGAACTGCCAGACGACGCGACAACAACAGCGTTGCCAGAGAGTGGTGACGTGGTCGGGTATACTGTAGGTGTGGCGCCGATGCAAGAGGTGGGAGCCTGAGAATGGACAGCGTTGAAAACTCACAAAAAGAAAAAAAAACTCACAAACGAATCAAAATTCAAATTCTGTGGCCGCTGAACAGATTGTCGTGCATTGATAACCTGCTGATAAGCCGGCGGCGCTCGATACATTTCGGTGATTGTGTTCGATGATGAATTCGCTGTGAGACCATTGCCAATCATATTCAGACACATTGACGATCCGTCGGTTGGTGACGACATTGAGAACTGACACACACATTTTTTGTTGTTGTGAGAACTTTTCGGGGAAAAAGAAAAAAAAAACCCGAACTCACCTGTCCAATACTCTTCTCACTGTTGCGCCGTTGTAGCGGCGGTTTCGAGAATCGTGTCGACGATGAGGTGATGATCGAACTCGCCGATGATCCACCACCACCACCTTGTGTCACCGCGCCGCCACCTCTCATACTCATCACCGAATACGTGTCACCGTCATTTGATCTTCCGGCACCATCAATACTACTAGACCATTTCTGACCAGCTTGGGATAGACATTGTTTCCATGCCGTGTCGGGACCCTGTGCAACATCGGCCACTATTGAGGCGACCAATTGATCCGTGTCGACGTGTTTGACAGTGTTGTCGAGTGATTCGACGACTTGTCGCAAATGCGAACCGTCGTCTAACATGTTCATTTGGGCATTCTGGAAATCGAGAAGTTTGGCCATGAAAAAATAAATAGAAAGTTTGATTTGGAGAAAAAAAATTAACAAAAATTGTGGGCCATCATTTAGTGTAGCTTGATTGCGACCCCTCAAAAATGGGAAAAAGGTCACACCTGTTGTTAATTGATGTTATCTATAGTATAGTGCCCATCATAAAATCAATATTAGCAGCAACAACAACAACAACAACAACAACAACAACAACAACAGATGGTGACCTTTTCACACCTCATAAAATGTGAATGTTTTTGTGAGAGCAAGAAGAAAAAAATACAACTATATTAGAAAACTGAGAAAAAAGTGAATAATAAATGAATGATAGAGCACAGGAAGACACATAGATTGTCGACTCCGCCCCTTTTTATAACCCACGCCGCTTGTAAAAAGGGGCGGAGTCTACAGCCAATGCCTCTCTGTGCTCAATCATTCATTCATTCTTCGTCTTTTTTTTAGTTTTACAATATTGTTTTTTATTTCTTGTCTCGTTCACTTTGATCGTTTTTTCTTTTTTTTAAATCTTTTTTTTTATATAGAGTAGAACGATTTAACTTTCAGTTCTTACCCACAATTTCAGTTTTCGTGGCGAGACCCAGAAATAATTTAAAAATGTCACGGTTTTTTAACCTCAAGATCATTATTCGACATCAAAAGTTTAAAAAAAAAACCTAGAAATTGTAATTTTTAGTGCCTAAGTTTCTCCATTTGATCAACAAAAAAAAACTCACCAAAACAGGCAACAAAGTATTGATAAAAAACGCAAACTGTTTCCTCTGTTCCACCAACACTTTTGTGCAAATATCGCGTTGCTCGTTCATCACCGTCACATCGGGTCGTTGCTGCTTTCGCGCTCGCACCTTTTTCACATGTTTCGTCGCCATTTTGTCCAATTCGACGCATCGCGACTTCCAATACGTTCCGCGTTGTTGTAGGCCGAGAGCGAACTCGTCGGTCAGCGCGTCGGCCCACGATCGCATTCGATTTTCGATCGATCGCTGTTTTATACATACACGTGTTATACATGCGCCGACGTCGCGAGATGCGCCTGCAAACTTTTTCAGCTAATTTTTTTTCGAAAAATTTTAGAACAAACCTTTCAAATTGTTAGCATGATCAGAAACACTCTGCATCGCTTCCACAAATCCAGCCATACATTGTGCAGTAGCCTTCAACTGTGCTCCCAACTTGACAGCTTTCTGACTAATCTGTTCCCATCCGGGATACGTTTGCTTCATGTCATGCACTACGCTCTGATATATTGTTGTTAGTAGGTTAAATTCGGCATCGGGATCCATGCTGCAAAAACAAAAAACATCTAGACTTTGGGCTGAAGGGAAAAAGATGAAAAACGCGATAATTTTCTTCAGAAATTTATGCAAATCGAACTTTTTATTTTTTTTTCGCGGAAAAATATTCTCACAACCAAAAAAAGAACAAAGAAAATGTATACTTTTTAATCTTTTGTGCAAGCAGGAAAGAACGCCTTCTAAAAAAACAGATTATCACTGAGCAGTGGAATGGAAAATAAACAATTTTCGTCACAAAAAAAGTTCAAATTTCTACAATGCATAGAAAAAATTCATATCTCTGGCTGGTAAGCCAACCAAAAAATTCTATTTACACAACAATGGAGGCAAACAAAGCCTAAACATAAAAACATTGCATTTTTTTTGTGTAAAAAAAATCTGGCATACTGCCAATTGATAGGGAGAGCAGGTACTTCACACTTGACAAGTGTTTTACTCTTCTCAAGGAACCGGAAATTTGCAATGCACAGATGTAGTTTTTGCAATTGTACACGGTGCACGGAAAAATGGGCGGAGCTTGCTATTTCAAACCACTTTTGTTGGTTGAAAATAACTACTAAATGAATAAATAAACAAACTATTTTCTTTCTTCCACTAAAAAAGCAAAAAACAACAAAAAAGAAGGAAATTTGGATTAAAAACAAAAAAGAAACAAAGAAATTTTTTGCGTTTTTTTCCTCTTCTACTTTTCGAGTCAAAAAAATGTATCTTTTCATTCGGGACCTCGATTAGACACAGTTCAATGGCTCGGAGAAGAAGAGAAGGAAAAAAAAAGGAATTGGGTTTTTTTTTCAACTTTGAAGGATGTTCCTTGAAAGTTTAACAATTTTATAGGGCGAACCTGATTATTGTCGTAAAAAGGAGGTTTCTCGACATTTTTCGACATCAGTTTTTTGTTTTTTCTCTTGTGAAAACTAAAAAAAACAATACTGAGGTAAAAAAAAGAACAAAAACGGCCACTTCTTCCACATTTATACGAACACGACGAGGACAAATCACGAAAAAAATACTAGTGTCCAAAAAAAGGCGCGACATTTCTCGTATATGCACGCGCGCCAGAAAAAAAAAGCTGAGCGGAGAAACGAAGATGTCACATAACTTGTTCTTTTCGCCTTGTTGTGACGCCTTCAAGAATTCGGCTAATTTTGCACACACATGAAAATTGTATAGAGGGGTGTGAAAAAGTGCATGTGAAGTATACTACTTGGTAGACGAAAATCACTTAAAAATTCGAATTTCTATTGTCTTTTTATGATGCTCTCCATCTTTTTTCTTGCCGATTCACATCAAATAAAATATCGAATAAAATATCCGGTTCAAAACGGATTATTTATGGGGAAACGTCAAGGTTATGAGAATTGAGGCGAGAAAAATTCAGCTAGGCCAAGTAAAAGCATAGTCATAATATGAAAAAGGAACACCACTTGTCAATATGAATAATAATTATATATTCAAAAAACAAATAATTATCACATTTTCAATCAATCAAAACCACCTTTTTATATATATTTGGAAATAAATATATATCGAAAAATGAATACTAATGAGGGGAATAAACAAACAAAACTTTTACGGTCTTGTTTGACATTCAATTTTCAATCGAAAAGTCCAAAAACAAAACAAAAAAACGCGTTGGCAGCTGTTCGTTTATTCCAATATTCTGCTCGTCTTCTTCTCCTTCTCGTATAAAAGCATAAAAAAAATAATAATAATAAGGAAAAAGAGGGCGGCGAAGCACAAAAAACGAGAGGTAATGTTTTTTTCGCACGAAAATTTTCACCTGGGGTAAGCGCAGGACAGATGTGTTGAAAAAAGCATCTATAAATCACGACAAGCAAAAAAGTGAACAATTGTTCAAAGTTTTCTTGTTTCAAATTTAATTTATTTGATGGAACAAAGGACATTGTTACGTTATATTATTATACAATTAATTTGTATTGTTGACGAAAGAAAAAATCCATTCCTGGAGAGAAGAAGAAGAAATGACAACGGGGTGTCGGAGTAATTTATTAGTATTTTTTCAAAATTTTAGGATTGGATTTGAAAAAAAAAAACGACGATTAAGCAGATGTGATTGAAGGTCAGAACATTTTTGGTGTCGAAGGTGGTGGAAAACAAGGTCAGAATGAATGAGAGGAGTAATTATAAATAAACAAAAGAGGAGGGACATCCAATCTCATGTAACATTTTCGAACAGATGTCTCGTTTCACCTTTGGGTTTGCATAATCTCCAGATTTAACTCTTTTCAGTCTTTTAATTTTGAAGAAAGCGTACTTTTAAAGCACATGTGTAAAGGCAAAAAACAAGAAAAAGCACCTATTGGCAAATATCCAATGTTTAAATTCCCTCTCTCTGCCTGTTCGTGGCGAGACCCATTACTCCGTCCTCTCGCGTTTCAAAAAATAATTTTCTTTTTCTTCTAATATAACTTTGCGAGACAAATTTCTGCATAGTTTTGATCGTTCTTGTTTTATTTTTATTTTAGAATTGAAAAACAAGATGCTATTTTCAGGCTTCGTCTACGTTCAATTCGTCGCGAAGCGGATAAAACATGAGAGAGAAGGTTTGTTTTGCAAAAAGAAGAAAATCAATATTACCTGTAACTTCTATCTAGTTGCCAAACTTTCTTATTTTTGTCTTCGATGATGGGAACAGTTCGAAATTTGGAGCAACCTCTTAAAAAACCATTATTTTAGATTCTTTCAAATAAAACTCACGTTTTTCAGTGGCGGAAGAAGCGCATGCGTCGGCTGAAGCGCAAGAGAAGAGCTGCAAAGAAGTAGAATAATCGTAATTCAACAATATCGTTCTATCTCAAACTTCAAGTCTATTCAAATGGTCAAGGATTGGCGAACTCTTATCGACGACACTATTTTCTTTCTCATTTTAATGTTGAAATAAATTTTTGAAATAAAACCTTTGTTTTTTCTTTTGCCAAAAGGTCAGGTTTTTAATCAGACGTGTTCTCTGATCAAAATTGCTGATAAGTATAAACTGATTTTGTTTTGAGTATTACAGGAAAGTTATTTTTATTCTCATTTCATCGCAAATCACTGAAATTATGGATTTAAAGATCTTAACGCTGTTAGGATGCCAAATACAAAACTGTCTTTTTGTTGAAAAACATAGGAAATTAGAGGTATCTGCACCGAAATGAAATAATAAGCTCGCGCAAACTTTTTAAATTACTTAAAACCAATGTATTCACCCTCGCGCATACAATAATTACCTCAATTTCTCTTCGAAAATCACTGCTTGTTGAGAAAGAAAAAAATTTTCGAAAAAAAAATTCGAAAAAACCCTCGTAAATCGACAATGGCACACAGCCATCATTATTTGAATCGCCGCCGTCCGCGTTTTCGTTGCGAGACACAAGACCCAATTGTTTGGGTTTTCTCGCTGGCCTAAAAATGTTCGTGTTCTGTTGTGCTTTCGACTCGCTATGTTCTGTCACTTCTCTTTGTTTCTCTCGTTTTCGCTTGTTTTTACGTTTCAGTATAATATTCTTGAATTTTCAGGCTTCGTTTACGTTCGTCGTCGCGAAGCAGATCAAACATGAGAGAGAAGGTATGTTTTTTTTGAATTGAAAGAAAATTCAGTTAATTATTCAAACCATAATATTGAGTTGTGGGAAAAATCATTGATTAATTTTTTTTACAGTGGCGTAAGAAGCGTATGCGTCGTCTGAAGCGCAAGAGGAGAGCCGCAAAGAAGTAAACAACACGCTCAACAACGTCGTTCAATTTTTTCGCTAGCCGCTGCTGCAGATCTTCAAAAATCTCCAACAACTTCTATCGTCTGCAATTGCTCGACATCATTGTTATTCAAATGCCTCTTGTTTCAATGAAAGTTTGTTATTTTAGTGATTTGAGTTCGAGGAAAATGCATAGAATCTTCATTATCACAATCATAATATTTTAACAGTTTGATCATAGTAAAGTTGATGCGGCATTGAAGGCCCATCAACAAACAGCGGGAAAGAGTTGTCCGCGATGCACCGATATTTTCCGCCCTGATCTTCCGATAATGGATAAAGTATAAGATTATTTCCGTCGTACTGGGTGTTGTTGCCAAGCGCTGAAAACTTCCTTTTACTGGGGTTGGTAAGAATCTAACTCACCCAGTGGTTCTCCATCTTTTTCCCATCTGACCATTGGCTCGGGGTTCGAAAACACAGGACATTCCAGTGTCAATGTTTCACCCTGAAGTCCTCGTCGATCTGGTCCAACAACATGAGGTGGTCTAGCATCTTTGATCTCATTTACTTTTAAAGTTTTTGGGAAGTTCAGAATCGGAGGCACTAAAAATCAATTGAACTTCCAAAAATTTTTGAAAAATAGACTCACAATAAATAATCAAGTTTCCACTATGAATTTCTTTATCCAACGTTCTAACTTCACATCGATATTTACCAACAACAGCGAATGAAACATTCTGACCAATTTCGAGATACACTTTTCCTTGATTCACCTCGCCAACAAAAACCTTTCCATTCTCAAGTTTCGTAAATTCTCCATACTCAACTTCCATGTGCTCACCAATCTTTTGAGCACCACACCACAAATTGGGAATATTAGCTTTGAGCTCATTCGGATGCGGAAAACTGATGTGTGCATGAGGGACAGCAACAACCGCCAAGTTGCCAACAACAGTCACCTCCGACAAACAAATCAATGGCAAGAGAGAGATCAATAAGACGACTGTAAAAAACAACATTTTAATGATGATGATAGGAAGAAAAAAAACCAACCTAAATTGTTCATGTCGACCAGGCCAAGAAAAATGGAGACTTTTGTTCAACAAATGTTCATTTCTTCTTTGTGTGCCTCCTCAGTCTTCACATCAGGACCTCGTTGTAATATTATGTGCCCTTTTCAGATGAGAAGTGACATGTGGTTTTTTTTCTCGGGTTCAAATTTTTGATGAAAATGAAAAAAAAAAGTTGCATCCTTGAGGAATTGATCCAGCATCGCTTGACTCTAAACGCACGTGGGTAACCGACTGAACTAATCGCGCTCTTTTAAAACAATATGGAAAAACCTTTATAAAAACCCGTCAAACTTCCAAATTCATATATTGTTGATTATTATTATTATTATTCTTCATAACTTGATTCTTATTATTATGACGTAACGATTGTCCACGTGGCGGTTTTAATGACAAACAAAGTGGTCGTTCTTCAAAGTTACAAGCGGATGCACTTCTTTTCCGCATTCTCTCAGATCCTTGAGTTCTGTAAAGATTTTTCGTTTCTACAGTACTCTGAAGTTACTGTAAAAAAACCTGCTGATGTTAGCCGAACAAGATAGATGACGATCAGAGGCGGTGGATTTTGAACAAGCGGCCAAAAGGCGCAATTCTTTGCGAATGTCGAAAGAAAAATAGCCGTATAAATAGGGCGAAATTGCCGAATTTGAATAGGCAAAGGCGTAGAATATTTTGCGGATCTCGCTTGGAATTCTGCAACAAAATTTTTTTTTGAGTTTTTTTTGGCGCCAAAATAACTGACAATGAATTCATTTTCAGAAAATGCAAAAACATTGCGATTGAGTAGGGTGTCCAGCAGAAAATGAACGCCAAAACGATGACAAATGTCATTCTGGAAAAAAGTTGGATTTTTTTCTAGTCTCAATGTTTTTGTCAAACTTTAAAGTTCGGGATTTGGCGCGTTCTAGGTTGTTTTGACCATTTCTTCGGAGCAACATTTCGGATGATTTTTCGGCTGGAAGAAAAAAAAATTGATTTTGGGGTACTGTAGTTTTTGTGAAAAAAGGTAAGTTTATTTATGAGGAAAAATGTTTTTGGTTTTCCCAAAAAAATTTCGGGTTACTGTAGTTTTGAGAAAAAATGGGACCGGTAACTTTTTCAGCTGAAAAAGTGAAAAAATTTAAAGGGGTTACTGTTGAAACTTTTTCGGTCTGAAAATTTTTTTTTTAACTATCCCAATTTGTTTTGTAGATTAACTCACATTCTTTCTCATTTTTAGTCTTTTTGGAAATTTTCCAAAGAATCAATGAATAGCAAACTACTGTAACAAACAGAGGGATGAAGTAAACTTCCGCCATATTCAAAATCGAAAAAATGAAGACAATCTGGAATTTTCGGAAATCTCAGAAAATCAGACAATTTCTTTTGCTCACATCGTTAGACACCTCATTGACCAGGTTGCGCGATACACATTGGGTAAAGTAGCTGAAACATGGATGAGAAGCGAGGCGGAAAAGGAAGATCTGCAAAAAATTGTATTATCAAATTGAAAATAAATGGCAAAGCAAGGAAAATTTTTTTTCTAATGTTTGCCATTTATATTGAACCAGACTCCAAACTTTTTTGATTTGTGTATTTGTGCGTCACTTACTGTGTTTCGAACAACTAAAGTGACGAGAAACTACACACATGAAATTTGTTTTTGTTTTTTTTTGCGTTTTTTTTTCTTTCATGTTATTTCATGAAATAATTTTTTTTTGATAATACGTATTATTAATACCTGTGGAGTTGAGGCTAGGAATGAGAGGGTCCATGCGATGAAAACCATTTTTTGCACACTTTTCCGCGCTCTCATTGCGTAGAGAGGGAAGAAAATTGAGTAGAATCGATCGAGGGTTATACAGATTAATACGTTCATCGATAGTGTGACGCTGAACGCGTCGAAGAATTTGCAAAGTTTGCACATCTGAGAAAAACTTGGAATTTTTCAGAAAATCGTGGAAAAACTCACAAAATTGCCGGCAAACCATCCAACCCAATAATGTATGACAATTTCTTTTGGTATAACAATCATTGTGACTATAAGGTGAGCAATGTTCATGTGAAGAAGGAGCGAATGAACACGACGAACTTTGACCATTTGATTTCTACAAAAAAAAATTGAGGTCTTATAAGCGCAAACAGCACAAGCTTCAAGTGTACTCGTGTGGCGCAGGCGGTAGGGTGCGCGTCTACAAAGTTGGAAGCTGTTTTGTTGACCTGGGTTCGAACCCCACTGCATGCGCGCGTTTTTTTCAAATTACCTGCATAAGATGAGAAACATTGTGAAACACAGGCAAAGTTCTGGACAGCTGCCGCACCTCTGCCGTAGCGATGCCAGCAACAAAACTGCGGCATCGATGCGTGGTACCTGCCTGACGTATACCGTTCACGGTCTGGTATTAGTGCGGCAGGAGTGCGGCAGGCATTCTAAGTGAAGATTGTGCTTCACCTCTCGGATCCTTCTCTAGCTGGGTTGCGATCTAGTAAATGCTTTCTGCGTAAAAAAGGAAACTTGTCAACAACAAATTTTTTCATAACATAACAACAAAAACAAAACAATTAAAAATTTGATAAAAAATGGCGAATTCACTCGCTTGAATTTCCTTCTTCAGCCTTCTCCAAAGCGTCGAGCATCTCGCTCTTCATGCTATCGAGATTTCGATCACCATATTTTGATTTGTAGAACTGACGATATTTGTTTCTGAAATTTTTTTTCAAAAAAAAAAAATTATCTAAGCATAGGTGTAACTTACAAATAGTTCGTTGTCTTACTTCGGATTACGTCGATGGTTCTGTTCATCTGCGCATGTTTTTGTTGATCATTTTCAAAATCGATATCACACCCATTCATAATAACATCTGAAAATATCACGTTCTAATTGGAACTTTCAAAAAGTGAACAGAAAACTTTAACGAACTGTCTTCATTCTGGGTTGGAATTCTTCGAGTTTTCTTTCCGGAAAAGAAGAAACTTTGAACAGAAAGAAATTATTGTTTGCGCAACGAAATTTCTGACTATTTCGGCAAAAACTCGGAACATTCCGAAAAAGTCTTGTTGTTCTTGATGAAAGAAAAGTTATCGAAAAATAAGACTGTGGGTTTCGCCTAAAAACTAAAGAAAATTTGGCGGTAAAGTTTTTATTGTTGTACAATAAACCTGGTAGAACAGTAAAACTTTTATCTGTTGTACTAGTTGTGAATTTTGTTTTCATAATTCTCTACAAATATTTTTTTTTTAAATTGAACCGAAAAAACGTACCTCCGTTTGTGATGAGAAAATCTTCGGACAACGGCACCATTGTTGCCTTTTCCGTTTTTTTCGGCGGTGGCGTGTATGTGCAGGCGAACTTGTCGATGACAACCATCTTGAAAAAAATAGCTAACATTAATGAAACACTGAAACAAACATACGTGGTCAAGAATGCGTGCCATGGTCTCGCGAACTACAGTATCGTAGCAAACCGACGTGAAAGTGTTTTCTTTCACAAAAATATCTGCGAACTTAATTTTAACTCCGGACGGAGTTTCAAAAACAGCATCTTTGTGTTTATCTAACAGTTTGAAGCGGAAATATGTCTGAAAAAAAAAACTATATCAGATTTGAACTCATCACTCACCAATTCAACACCAGTAGTTTCATCAGTTTTTGGCAAATCTTCCAGCTTATTGTTTTTCTTAATAATGCAGAGTAATTTTGTTTCATTCAATTTATCACTCACTATTCTACATTTCAATGCTTCTAAAAGATACAAATCACGCAAGCTTTGGTTTTCTTTCACTTCATCCGCCAACAACAGAAACTCATCCTCGTTCCACTTTTTGGTTAACTTCATTTTCGCAAAATTGGTCTGAAATTTTTAAAGATTTTAGGCTTTGGAATTATGGCTATTGATCTGAACCGTAAAAAACCCCTTTGTGTAAGAAGGAATTTTGGACCATATCAACAATTCAGAAGTTTTTTCACATTGACATTTTTTCGAGAATCAGAAAAACAAAACAAGTTTATCATAAATATTGTATTTTCAGACATACCTGACCCAAGAGGGTACCAAAATTTCTCAAAAATTTTGCCACTGTGCAAATCTTGGGAAAAAATTTTCTTCATTGTGCATAATGACCAAAAAACCCGAGAAAGAGAAAAATGGCCTTAAATTTCTGATTTTTCTTGAAAATGTCACTGTGAATTTTCGACCAAAAAAAATGACACGGTGCTTTTTCCCGTCTTAGGCCAGGTATGTTTTCAGAGGATTTATATTTTTCGTTTTTTTCACATTGACAAAAAAATTCAAAAAATTTTAACAAACACCCCCCGATTATCCTCTTTTTCTACGATCAAAATGTTTGCCCAACTGCCCGTAGGTTATCATAAAGTCACTGTAAATGAGTGGGTGAAAAATTCTTGTTTAGATCAAATCCTTATATTTAAATGAAACTTACTTCGATTTTGTCCAAACCGAAACAACAGTCGTTGCTCTCGTCCCAATAAACTCGTCTTGCTACTTCGAAAATGTTAGATTTTCCTTTGTTTTTTAATGGTTGAGCGTTTTTTCTGGTTTGATCATTTGAGCCACCATTTTCGCTTTCCGTATTTGTCAACGGATCAACCATATCATTTTCAGTATTCTGTAAGATTTTTGTCTCAACCCATACCTCAACCAAACGTGGAATTTAACTGAGAGCAATTTCAAAATATAAAGTTTCTACGTGGAATGGAATTCAATCCAGACAACAGAAAATTTTTCGAGATTTTTCATCTGGAAAATCACAGAAGACATTTTGAAAATGTTCATACCTCGGCCAAAAACGTGAAAATCCTCATTTTCAGAATGTCCCTAGTGATTTTTCACAGAAAACTTTTTGAAAAATATTGTGATATCTGAATTATTGTATGAACTTTGTGTTCTGAATATGTGCCGCGTGGAATTCCACGTTTTCCGAATATTCCACGTCTTTGGTCGAGGTAAGCGCATCTTTGATTTTCATTTTATTTCTTCATTTCCAGAAAAATTTTAAAAAATTATCGTTTCTGAAACATAAATAAAGAACGAAAAAATGTCGGAATCTTTGGTATTAAAAAATTCTTGACATTTTTTTGAAAGATCGGAATGTTGCTTTGTAATTATTAATGGGCTTGTTCACAAGAAAAAATGTTAAAAAATGATAAAATAACACAAAAAATTCAATTTTTTTCAATATTTTGTTTTTTTTTTATTATATTTTAACATATTTTTTTTCAACTGAATAACCCCATAAAAAACACAAACAGTTTATTCACCTAATGTCGAAAAATGTCGAAAAATCCCCCTTTTTTCGAGGTTTCTCGACATAATTTTATACACAAATGAGGTGAATAATTTTCCGGTTTTTCCGACTTTTAAACTCGGAAATTTCTTCCGACGGAAATTTTCCGACTTTTGAATTCGGAAATTTTTTCCGTCGTAAAATTTCCGAAAAAAAGTCGGAATTTCCGAAAAACAAACTCTTTTGTCAAGAAAAAAGTGAAGCCTGATTTTCCAAATTTAAATTTCCATTTTTCCGATTTTTTTTCCGAATTTCCGGTTTTTTTTTCGAATAATTTTGGGAAAATTTCCATCGGAAAAAAAATTCCGAATTTTAAAGTCGGAAAATTTCCGACTAAATTTTTCGGAAAAACTAAGTCGGTAAAAAATTTACGAGGGGTCATTTCCGACCAAGCCTGCTGTGGACGCCGAAACTACCTACTAACATTAAAGATCAAGAAAAAAATTGAGTAACAAAAGTGAACTCTTTAGAAACAATTATACTCCGGTCAAATGGTGTTGACAAAATTTTTCCAACAGACACCTGATTTCCAAAAATGTCAGTGTGAGAAAAAAAAATTCAGAACTTTTTGTTGAATTTTGACAAATTGTAAAATAATATAATTTTTGATACACGAACTGAACTCTGTTAATTTTCAAAGCAAAACAACTCACGTGACAAAACATGTCTTGTTGTACTTTCTTCTTCGTCGCTTTGGGAACATTCATCATCATCATCTTCTTCTTCATCATTGTTATCATCATCTTCTTCTTCCTCTTCTTCTTCTTCTTCCTCTTCTCCTTCTACTTCTTCTTCATGATGGTCCTCGAAATCCATTTCACCCAGATCATTTGCGTGTTGTTCTGAAAAAGAACGTTCAAAGAAAATGCGTTCAAAGAAAATGTTGTATAAATACCTTCGGATGTATCACTTTCATCATTGGTTGCTGCGCGTGGTCGTTTTCTTCCTGAAAAATAAGTATTTGTCGAGGTTGACTTGTGTAAACTACCAAAGATAACTTTAAATGTTTTGATACAGAAGTCTTAGTTCATAATGTGATCTAAGTTCAATCACTCACCTAGATTTTTGAATCCAGTCACAAGGTTGCTGAACCTCCCCATTTTCTTTTTTGTACAGCAGTGTCTCCCTGAACGATGACGGAGTTATTCACAAAAAAAAATAATGCAAAAAACCAATAAAAATGCGAGAAACCCCCTTTGTTTCGAGATTTCTCGACATTTTTACACAGAAAACCAGTGAATAACTCATTCTTGTTCTATTTTTACATTATTTTTTTAAAAGAATAACCTATTTAAGTTATAAAACGCCAAACAAACGGAAAACACACAAAAACTTTCGAAAAACGTCTTGAGAGAGAACAAACTCCGCAAACACAAATGCAGACAACGTAACCTACAGTAGTCATGACTTTTTATTCTGTTTCAAACGTTTGAACCTTTTTGAGAGAACTAAGTATGTGGAAAGTTAGAGAGAGAGAACACTATACTATATAACAGGCTTGGTCGAAAATGACCCTTCGGAAATTTTTTTCCGACTAACAATTAATTTTTTTCCGAAAATTATTCGGAAAAAAACCGGAAGTTCGGAAATTCGGAAAATGGAAATTTGAGTTTCGAAAATGAGGTGTAACATTTCTCTCGTCAAAAAAGGCCGATCGAGTGGAAAAGTATGAAAAAAAAAAAAACATTATGATCACCTGGGCCTGCTATATAATATTATTGTTATGTATTTCGGACCATTTAATAGAGTTGCGCTCGCCCCTCATTGTTTTCACGTTTTTTCAATTCTAAAAATGTTCTACCTCAGACTTTCCACCTCACAGTAGGTATTTGATGGGTTTCCAAACTTTTGACAACTTTTCGGTGCTACGTCAAATTAATTATTGTGATTTTTTTCTGACCATCTCTTTTTCAAGTTGTGTTTCTTCGGTTCAAGCTCAGCCAAAAATGTGGACATTGTTGTTTTTAGAATGCCCCTTCCCCGTGATTTTTCACACAAAACTTTTTCAAAAATTTTGTGCTGTCTGAATTACTGTATGAATATTGTGTTTTTGAATTGTTCCACGTGAAATTCCAAGTTTTCGCCGAGGAATGTACGCAGGGCTGTCGTTCTGGGTCTCACCTTGGAAAATTGAGCTTCTCCGATGTTAGAAAGAAAGCCTTCAAAAAAAACTGGGTTTTTTTCAATTCACATATTTCTGGATTTTTAAACGAAAAAAAACAGGGTCAAAACATGTGACTCAAATGTTGCGGGAAGGTTGCAGCTCTCATGGATTTTCTCTTTCAAAATTAATTTCGCCTGAATTCTCGATTTTTACGGAATATATTTTCAGTATTATCTTTGTAAATATTAACAACTCTTCGGCATCCTCCGATTTGACCGAACTTTGTTTTATTTTTGCTTCAATAAATTTTCAAATTCTCACCCAAAAACTCATCATGAAGAATGGAAACTATACGAAAGTCATTTAAATTAGAAAAGAAGTATAATATTACAACTCTAGTAGCAAATTCCTCAAACTTCGTGATTATTTGGTGGTAGACCTGCGGCAGATCAACGGCATGTGTATAGAGAAAAACGTTGCATAGCTGCGGCAGGTCTACCGAAATATTTTTTAGAACTGCCGCATCGCTGCCGCAGGCCTGCCAGTGATGACATAGCTGCTGCACTGCTGCGGCAGCTATCCAGAACTTTGCCTGTGAATTGCCGATGAACGATATGACGAATAGAATGACAAAAAGAAGCGCCAACTTGGGCGAACCTTCTGTGCTTGGTTTAGGTTGTAGACGACAATCCAGAGATGTGTTCATCTGCAAAAAGTTTTGGGAAAATTTAAAATTTTCTTTTTTCGAAAAAAAAAAGCTTTTTTCGGGTGGAACGAAAAAAGACAAATGTTCAACAATTCCCAAAAGCACACTTTTCCTCAGATGATACTCGACAAAATGACCGATTATGTATGAGCTAGGAAAGAAAAAAACGAAAAAATTTTTTTGCGCAACAAAAATCTTTGGGTGTAACTGACATGTTTCCGGTTTTGTGAAGTAAGGTCAAAGTTTTTTGGTTTGCACATTTTTTTCAATCTCAAAAAAAAAAAAATGAAAAATGACCCAATTTATTTAGAAAGCGTCGCCGGTTCAATTATTCAAATTGGAAGGACACCATGAAAAAACGCGCATAGTTTTGTGGGCGGAGTCGGAGCGCGAAAATTTGGGAGTTCAAAAATTGTTGTTTTTTTTTCTTGAATGATTTACGACGTTGCAATAAAAGTAACATTTTCCGTTTTTTTGGGAGAAGATTTATGGAAAAAGAGGGTTTTTGGAGAAAATAAACATTTTTTCTTTGAGTCAAGAAAAAATTATGATGATGATGATGATAAGACAAAAAATAGGTTGTCAGGGTGATTTGAGAGGGTTTTTTGATTATTATTATTATTTTTATGATTAGGCACTTCTTCATTTTTTGGCGGGAAAGTTTGAATTTTAGATGTTTGGCGGGAAAATTTGAATTCTAAATTTTGGCGGGAAAATTTGAATTCTAGGTTTTTTGTGGGAAAATTTGAACTCGGCATTTTTTTAAATTTTGAACCAAACATTTTTGGCGCGAAAATTTGAACTAGGAATTTTTTAAATTTTGAACTTGAATTTTTTGACGCAAAATTTGAACTCTAGATTTTTGGCGCGAAAATTTTGAATCAAACATTTTTGGCGCCCAAAGTTGAACCAAACATTTTTGGCGCGAAAATTCGAACTCTAGATTTTTGGCGCGAAAATTTAAAATCTGGATTTTTGGCGCCCTAATTTACACTCAGAAATTTTTTTTGGTTTTTCAAAAATCTAGAGTTTTCAAGAACTCAAAAAAAATTTGGCACGAAACTATAATTTTGGAAAAAATATAAAACAAGATTTTTCCGCCATCTGAAAACAAGAAAACGACTGGCTGGAAAAAAGGGAGAAATGTATTAATTGAATTACTCGTGG
The DNA here is from genome assembly GCA_963572245.1 of Caenorhabditis sp. 8 KK-2011. Lineage (NCBI taxonomy): Eukaryota > Metazoa > Nematoda > Chromadorea > Rhabditida > Rhabditidae > Caenorhabditis > Caenorhabditis sp. 8 KK-2011. Next base: position 681,352 of record OY751546.1, on the reverse strand, counting down.
AAGAAGAATAATGAGAGCAACGAATTGAATTATTCGGCGCGTGGCGGAAATTGAACAAAAACACACGCTGACGCATATTTTGTGCTGACACATTTGTCCACGCACACACAAAAAAACAGGCCAATTAAATGACACTTTTCTTAGCTTGTGTGTGTGTGTGTGTGTGTGTGTGTGTGTCACGAAAAAGTACAGCACAAATTAGAGGGGGCGCATTTTTTTCTGTCGTATCAAAAATCGACACCTTTTATCTTCACATCTCTCTAATTAGTCGATGAAATACGATGCCAATTAGACCCTGTTTGTTCCCCTTTTACGAAAATTTCAAGTTTCCAAATATTCCAAAGGGTTGTGTGAAACGTTGATAAGCAATCAATTGATAACGCAGTTTTTCATTTTCCTGTTTCAACACTTCTTTTAGACTGAATTTATAAACTTTATAAAGTTCTCTTTTAAAATGGCTGGGGGACGAGTCGGCGTCTAGGCCAGCGGTTTTTTCTGTTGTTTTTTTCTTTTTTTTTTCGTTCGTCACCGCTGTTTTTTCAGCAATGTTACTCGACTACGAATATCTCACAGGGAAGCAGTTGAAAGGTTTTGACAATTACAAATATAATTGTATCGACAACTCGCCTCTAAGTATCTATGTCTCACATCCATTCTGGAATAGGGTGGTTCAGGTAAACTTGTTTTTTTAAATGAATTTTCCCCAGAAAAAGTAATAATTTTGCAGTTCTATCCGCTCACATGGGTTCCTAACATTATAACCCTGTCTGGTTGGGGGTTTGTGATGGGCGCGTTCATTGTCGAATCTTTTTTGGACTATGACATTTCACGAAACTCGGATGGCACGGAAAACCCGATTCCTGGCTGGTTCTGGTTGCTAGCGGCAGTTTGCACATTTCTAGGACACACTCTAGATGGAACCGATGGAAAACAGTCGAGAAGAATTGGCGCCGGTGGACCAACTGGGGAATTGTGTTGGTTTTTTTTTGAGTGTTGAACAGGAAATTTCCAAAAAAGATAATATAATTTTTCAAAGAAAAACGCCGGTTTGATAAGACGAATAAACAGTTGTTGGTGTTGAAAAAACGGAAAAGTGTCAAAAAACGAGCAGAAATTCTATACCCAAAAAATATGAAAAATTTATAAGTAATATTTTTTTTGGTATTGTGCTCGGGGGACTAGATCAATTTTTTAGTCAAAAAAAAATTGAGGCCAAATTTTTCGCAGAATGATTGATCTCCAGATTTATTTTGTGATTTTTTTAACTCGGTAAAATCCAAGTTTTACATTCTAAAAATTATTTCAAAATTCCAAAATTTTTCGCTACTTTCATGGAAGATAAAAGTGTTAAGTTGGGTAAAATTTGAAATTCTTAGAGTTTTGGAAATCAAAAAATCGGGATTTCAATCATTTTGCAAAAAAAAACAGACACATGGAGATAGCCTGACTACAGGAAGTATAACTCAAAAAAATGTTTTTCAAAATTTTGCTGTTTAAAAAAATGTACACAAAAATGTTGTTGTTTTCTGGTGCCTAATTGCATAAACTTAAAGGAACATTGTTGTTTTGAAAGTTTTCGGGTATACCTGGCCTAGGAAAATACCAAAATTAGAAAAAAATTCTCTTATATTCTAAAAACTCTTCAGAAATTCCCAAATTTTTCAGAAAAGTTTTTAGAATGTAAAAATGTGAATTTAGGTGAAATTTGGAATTTTAAGATCTAAAAACACAGTTTTCCCTAGTTTTTTCACTTGAAAACAAAGAAAATTGACTGAAAAGCATGAAAAAGGGTCAATATAATTTATGATGATCAGAAATTAAAGACAACTTCGATGAAGAGGGCAAGGACAGAAGAACAATAAAAACAAGATACAAAACGAGCAAGACAAGAAAAAAAAGAAAACTGAGAAAAAGGTGAAGAGTGAATGAATGAATGAATGCATAGAGGGAGACACATTGATCATCGACTCCGCCCCTTTTTGCATGCACGCGGCGTTGGTTGTAAAAGTGGGCGTGGTCAACAGTGTGTTGCTACCTCGCGGTGTTCATTCATTCATTCATTCATTCTTTATTCACTTTTTGCTCAGTTTTCTTTTTTTCTTGTCTCGCTCGTTTTGTATCTTGTTTTTTGTCGTTTTTCTGTCCTCATCATGGAAGTTGTCTTCAATTTCTGATCATAATAAATTATATTGGCCCTTTTCCATGATTTTCAGTTATTTTTTTTTGTTTTTAAAGTAAAAAATCAAGAGAAAATCGTGTTTTTTTATTTTAAAAATCCAAATTTCACATAAATTCACTTTTATACATTCTAAAAACCTTATGAAACTTTTCAGATTTGAAAAATTTGGGAATTTCTAGAAAAAACCAATTTTTTGCAGTTGATCATGGTCTCGATTCCTGGTCAACCGTGCCATTCACCATCACAATTTTCTCAATCTTCGGCCGCGGTGTCTACAGTATCTCCTGTCTCGAACTCCTCCTCGTCCTCATCTCAACACAAATCGTATTTTTCGCCACTCACTGGGAAAAATACAACACTGGCGTCATGTTTTTGTCATGGGCATATGATTTGAGTCAATATGTGAGTTTTATGCGCCTTTAAAATATTACTAAAGTTTGGTTGTTTTGCAGGGTTTGGTGATTGTTTACCTGTGGACATATTTTGTTGGTTATCAGTGGTTTCATTTCATGCTTCCGGGAGGATTTGCCAATTTTGCGTGGGCTTTTCAAATGGGTTTTTATGGTGAGTGAAAGCGTGACAAGACCCAGAAATATTCTCTGGTTTCAGGTTGTTGTGCTCTTTCACTGGTTGCATCGGCTTATAATATTTCGGTGGCTGACAAATTGAAACAGGTATTTTTTAGTTTTAAAAATGCTCAAAATTGGTATGATCCTTTAAAATCCTACTCTAATTAATCTTCTAGGAAGTTTTTTCTTGAAAACGCAAGAATTTCAAAAAATGGTTTTTCACATTTTTCAGTGCATGATCCTTTAAAATTCTACTGTAGGTTATTTTTACGCAAAAATTGAAAAATTTAGAAAAAAATAACATTTTTCAAGAATTTCTCTCACACGCTGTGTGTACGACACTCCGCTCTGCCCCTTGTTTAACACAAGTGTAAAAGCGGAGTGTCGTAAGGTGGAAATTTAAATTAAAAGGTATGATAAAGTTTTACTGTTCGTTCTGCAGCGAAGAGTACGCGTTTATCTGTGGGGAGATGGGAAAAAGACACAAAGAAAATAAAAGAGTATGTGTAAAAAGGAGAGTGCAGAGAAACAAATGGAAAAAAAGGAGGATGTGAGATAGAGCGCGTATCCCTTGCTGCTGAACGAACAGTATGAAGGCAAAAAAATTGACGAGAGTGTACGACACTCCGCTCTGCCTCTTGTTTAACGCAAGTGTAAAGGCGGAGTGTCGTAAGGTGAAAAATTAAATTGAAAAGTAATTGCTTTTTTTTTTTTGAAAAATGTCTTGGTCTCGTCACGAAAACTAAGATGTTCCTTGCTGCAATGTCCAAAGCTGGAAAAACCAAAAAAAAATTCGAGTTGGCGCAGAGCCAAACTGCATATATAACCACCCGCCAATTCGAAAAATTGTTGTCCCTTTAAATTTCGATTACCATTTTTCAGCCAACATTCCTGGCCGGATTCCGTCCAGCTTGGCCAGTTTTGGCGCTCTTCGGCTCGTCAATCTATTGGGGAATCCAATCGCCGACCTCTGTCCTCGACACGGATCCACGTTGCTTTTTCTTCTGCATGGGCACGGTTTTCAGCAATATTGCGGTATTATCGCGCGTTGTTTTTTAAAGGGACATGTCATTTTTTGTAGTGTCGCCTGATTATCGCTCAAATGGCCAACACGACGTGTGAAGTGTTCAATTTGGCGCTGGCTGTTTTTGTGGCGGCGATTGGTTGGTTTTTTTTTGAAGATTATTTTTTTTAGGTGAAAAATGTCGTTTTTCTAGCCACCTCATTCTATTTGCCCAGTTTTGAACTGTCAATTCTACGCCTGTCAACAGTTATCATCACATTGATACATGTACATTATGGAGTTTGTGTGGTATGATTTTTTTCGCACATTTTTCGCCAAAAAAATTTATTATTCACTCAAAAAAGAAAAATGCATAATGTTTTGCGCCGAAACTACAGTAATCCTTGTTTGTTTTTTTTTGCAGGTTCGTCAACTTTGTCGACACTTCAAAATTCAGGCGTTGAGTGTTGCCTACCTTCAAAAGCGTGGTGCGACGACGATGAAAAAATGAGTGTTACAGTAACCACCCCAAAGATTTTACTGGTTTTTCTTCTTGTTGCCATGAAATTTTTTTTCGCTGGGGCCAGAAAAAAAGTGCCCCCCCCCCCCCTCTCTAATAAAGTTCCCATAATAAATCGCATTTTCCAAAAAAAGGCAAAAAAAAATCATTTTTCCTTTTTGGAACCGCCAAAAGAACATACACAAGAGTGCATAAATCTTCTTAGAAAAAAAAAGAACAACGAGAAAAAAATGGGGGATTACTGTAGTTTCTAGTTTGTTTCTGAGAAAAACGAAAAATTGGTCCCAAAAAACAGGAAACGGGCGTTGTTTACATATTAAATGTATATATATATATTTCTTTTTTCCAGGCTCGAGAAAAATTGAATTATTTTGTCTTAAAATGAATGGGTCGGCGAACAAAATAGAGTGGCGGAAAATCCCATTTTTTCGTTTTTGCTGAATGCTCTTTTGATGGAGGGCAGGAGATTAGGATCATTTTTTGGGGGGTCTTAGGCTCCGCCCACTTTTAGTTATTCACACTTTTGGAGAACACAACAATAGAGACAACGAGAATTTTTTTTACAAATTTTACTATTTTTTGGAAGTCAGAATTTTTTGAGAAAAATAGTAATTTTTCTCTATTTCTGTCAATTTCACTTTCTATCTCTTTTAGTTAGGCTCCGCCCACAAAAGTGCGCGTCACTCCAAAATGTCAAAAGATACTAATACTTTTTTTCTCTAAATCTCTCATTTTCACTTTCTATCTCTTTTAGTTAGGCTCCGCCCAAAAAAGTGCGCGTCACTCCAAAAACTCAAGAGATACAATCATTTCTCTCTAAATCTCTCATTTTCACTTTCTATCTCTTAGTTAAGCTCCACCCACAAAAATATAGCTCCCCTGAAAATTGTGCGGCCGAGATTTCGACTTGAGAAATTTCTAGGCCAGCTTTTTTTCTCTGCGTCTCTTCGCTAAGGATTTCCATATATTTGCCACCACCAAAAATCCATCATTTTCCAGCCATGCAAAAAAAAGAAGTGTCGAATAATGTGCCCGAAATAATGACATACTTTTATGTTAGTCATGACGTTTTGTGATGCTCTTTTCTGCTAAAATAACGCGTTGAAAAATGTGGCGTTGTAGTTTAGCGGGTTACGCTTTAGAATTATAGTCGAGAGGTCGAGAGTTCGATTCCGCTCTAGGCAATTTTTTTAAAATTTTTTTTTACCTGTGATGAACGTCAAAAAGCCAAAAAACTAAGCTATGTTTCGTGTCGCCTACAGTACCCCTATTTTATGTCAGCGAAAAACACAACGATTATTTGTCCCATGGGTCTTATGTGGAATCAAAAGTTGTTTTTTTTTCGGGAAGAGGGTTTAATTTCCTTTTTTCTCTCCCGCAAAAATTGTTGAAAAATAAACGTTTTTTTTCTGTTGGAAATTGAGTTTTCTCACTTTCAATTTTTTTGGCTCCGCGTATTTTTTTTCGGACAAAAAAAATTGTTATAACTACAGTATTGAGTTCCCCCCGTCGGCTGAGAAAAAACAAATTTCAGAAAAATATGATATTTCATCCATCATATTTTCCCTCACTTTTTTTTTTGTTTTTCCAAAAAAAAAACAAATAAAAATGAATTTTTTCCTGCAATTTTTCGTCTCAAAACGCCCATTCCGAAAAAAAGTTTCGATTTTTGGATTCTTATTTCGTCTCGAAACTTTTAATTAAAAACTACTACTTTTTTCGCTTTTTGCACCTGTTTTCAAAAAAAAAAAAATTTCAAATCTAATTAAAAATCTGTTGCGCAAACAAAAGCAAAGTCGAGGGCGAAAACGAGTACAATTTATTTCAATTTTCAGCCGTTTCGGCTCCGCCCACAAACACCGCCCACTTTTGCTCTTTTTTCCGTGAAAAAAAATAGAACAGAATGGATACGACAAACGAGACGACAACAATGACAGATGATGATAGTTTGGCAGCTGAAATACTGCGACAACAATTCGCTATATTAAAACAAAAAGTCGCGGAGGAAGGTGAGTGATATCAATTTGTTCGGCTTGTCGAGAGGAACATAGAAAACTAAGTGGTGTTTTCCGTAACCCTTTCCGTGTTGTTGAAAATAGAGAGAAAGGAAAACCATTTAAAGGCGCTTTTTGTTATTCGCTCGGTCTCATCACGTCGAGATTTTTGTGTAGTTCTCTCGGAACTGAATATTTTTATTTTAAAAAATTGTTTTTTAAACCAGCTTTCCAGTGTTTTGCGCGTGAAAAAAAATGTTTTTTTATATTCAGGACAATGGAACACAGTGTCAAGAAGGTTTGGATTATGTTATATCGTTTTGGGAATCCTGGCGATTATTGTAAATATCATCATATTCATATCAATAATTTTGCGAAGAAGGAAAACGTTTTCGCAAGTGTTTTACATCATCATTCTGAATTTCACAATCATAGACACTATTAAAGGTTTGTGAGCATCAAATTGTTTTGTTTTTTCTTAGCCGGTTTTTGGTCTTCAATGAAACAGCGAATAAGAAAAAAAAACAACTTTGGAAAACAAACAGACAATGTTTGGAGGCGATTGACAAGATAATTTGAGATTTTAAATCTCGGAAATTGCCTAAATAGATTTTTTTTGTCAATTGAAAATTGAGACATCTTCTTCTTCTTCTTGTCAAAAAATTTGTGTTGAAAATGAAAAATATTTTAAATTTTAAATAACATTGTCGCCCCAAAACTTTTGCCACCCCACTAATTTTCCTTTTTTCGCCGAAAAGTTCTTTAGTACATTCATGGGTGAAAGGTCAAAGTTGGCAAAAATAACAGGAAGCCTCCTAACAATAGTGGAAGATAACTCCCCAACATGAAAAAAAACAACAAAAAAATTTGTTTTTGACACAGGAATCTCATCAATACTTTTCGCTCTAAAACACATAACATCGAACATGTCAATGGAGTCGACATCGTGGCAGGTGATCGTCGATCAATACAGTGGAGTTTTGATGCGTTTCACAAATCTGACAACAATAATGAATGTGTTGTTGATAACGATGAATGAGTTTTTGTTCATTTGTTATCCATTGAGATATTCGACAATTGTGACGAGAAAACGGGTCCTAATGGCCATCTTGTTCAGCTGGTTATTGTCGGCGTTTTTGACGATTTTGAACATGTTGACAAGTGTCAGGCATCGCAGTATTATGATTGATACAGAATGTGAGATCAGTGGTTAGTTTGCTCAAAAATTTTGAAAAATCGAAAAAAATAGGTTTTTCAAAAAACAAACTTTTTTAAGAAACCGTAGTTAAAGGAACATGATAGTTTCAAATCACGAAAATTGGATATTTAAAGGAACACGACAAAACCTTCAAAATTGTTGGCAGTAGTATTGTCATGCTCCTTTGAATATTTACAGTAATTTATCTCTATATTTTTGTGATTTTCAACCTGTGGTGTTCCTTTAACTACGGTTTTTTTGGTAATTTAAATTTTAAAAATTATTGGATATTTAAAGGAGCACGACAATTCCTCAAACTTTCCCCAAAAATTTGAATTTTTTCAGAAATGAAAAGTTGTATACGCCTCCAAGAAACTGGATCATTAGCACATTTCTTTGTTTTTCATCTCTCGTTAGTTGCTTTTTGCCTAATCTGCCTGGCAATCACCGCTGGATGTTATGTTATACTTTTCAGGTAGTTTTTGAAATCTTCCCATATCTGACCTAACAGGGTACCAAAAAAATTCTTAAAATTTTGTCACTGTGTATAGTGAGTTTTGGTTCTTCGGAAAATTTGCGGCTCCGACCAAGCCTGTTGTACAGTAATCCAGGCGGCACAAAGAAAGTTCAAATTTTATGAGGTGTGAAAAAATGTGTTTAATACCTCTATTAGGTCACCATATGTTGTTGTTGTTGTTTTTGTTGTTGTTGTTATAGATAACATCATCATAAACATTACCTTTTTGTGTTACCATTTCCCTTTTGAGGGGTCGGGATCAAAGGCGGCACAAAGAGAGTTCAAATTTTATGAGATGTGAAAAAGGTCTAATTAGGTCACATCTGTTGTTTGTGTAGTATTGATAACATCATAAATAACAACAACAGGTGTGACCTTTTTTCCAATGCTTCTAGAAAATGTCATGGTTCTCCTTCTCTTCTTAGGCCACTTATGAATCTTCCCCAAAAAAAACTATTCTATTTTATTAGTCAGACGATCAAAAAACTTGAAATTATTATTATTATTATTACATTATATAATAATTATATGTATTGGTTTACAAAAGTATTATGTTTCCGAAAAAAAGTGCGCTTTTTTCCCCTTGTGACATAAATGAAGGTGACTAATAGGGGGAGCCATTTCGAGAAGATTTCAATGATCAACCAAAAAAAAATGGGGCATAGTGTAAAACGCAACAACAACAACAACAAAAATCGAATAAAAAAGTGCAATTGGGTTAATATTCTGTTTTTTTTTGTCGGCGCGCAGAAAGGAAGGAAAAGTGTCGTGTGTTTTTTTTGTTGGGAGACAACAAGATTTTTGTATAGCTCGATTTTTTGGCAAAAAAAAAACAAAAAAGGTTTGCAGATTAATCAGTAAATTGATGAAAAAAGATGCAAAATATCAAGCTGAAGTGGATTTTTTGAAAAAAGAGGAGAAATCCGCCCAAACCAAATCAATAGCACGTCGTCGAAAATATGTTCTAATGATCGGAAGTGTCATCGTTGTCTACTCGATCTATCTGCTAACCTATGCGGTTATCCAAGCCATTCATTTGATAAACATCAAGAGTCGAAATCCGTCGAATTTGATGATTTTTCTCAAGTTCATCTGCTATTTGTTCATCTCAACACATTCACTTTTACAACCGTTTTGTTTTATGCGAATGAAAGAGTTTCGAATGATCTTGAAAAGGTTGACAAATCACTTTTTTTGATATTTCTAATCTTGATTTTTTACAGAACCATGTGTGGATGTGTTAAACGCGACAATCAATATCTCACCGATTTCAGAAGATCGTCTTATAAACCAACAGAAATATAAGTACAAACGACACTCCGCTAAATTACGCATGAATTTCTTTTTTTTTTTTTTTTTTTTGGTTTTTTCGTTTTTCCAAAAAAAAGGTTTTGAAACATGTTTGGAAATGAGATGAAGTTGATGTACGAGACTAAATTTGCAATATATTGTGGCAGATTATGCGCATTGTCGATATCTTCATCTCATATTGCTGGAAAAGTGGGTTTTTTTTGCTCTGGAAAAAATATTGATTTTTAGACTATTTCCAGGTTGTTGTAACTTCTGCGTCGGATGTGTCAATTTTGCTGCATGGACAGATGGATGGTGAAGAATTTAAACGATTTGGTGAGCGTCTCAAGGCTATGTTGAATGTTAGAACGAAAGATTCGAGTATTATTGGAATACGTATTGAAAATGTTAGTGAAGCTTTTCAATTGATTTTGGATGGTTATGAAGGTGTTGAACAGTTGAAAATACCATTAACACCGGCAAAAACTGAAGAATTGAATGATTATTTGATGAAATGTTATGTCAAGCAAAAAGTAGGTAAAGTTCTGTTGTTGAATAAAAAAAAAAGAAAAAATGCTTAGCTACAAAATCAATCGAATCTTGTGAAACTTGAAAGTATGTCAAAGCAATTGCAATCAAAGGAATATGAGTTAGAAAATGTTGGTTTTCCAAAAAGAAAATATTCAAAAAATAAAGTTTTTTCAGTTAAAAGTTCGATGTGAATTTCAAAACAAGGAAATTCAACTGCTCCGTCAATTAAATAGTTCTGATTCTAAAAACAATAGAAAAAGGCGAAGAGAAGATGAAGAAGAAGAAGAAGTGACTAGCATTGACAACGATGAAGAGGATGATGATGAAGAGGAGGAGGAGTTCAAAAATGTTGGAAAAATCCAATCTTCCCTAGAAAAATATGATTTTTGCAGGTGCCATTGCTTAGATTACTCCAAACACCGTCGGGGAAGTTGGTTTTTGAGGGAAATGAAGCGTCGGAAGATAATGGAAAAGAACCGTCAACATCGAAAACCAACAATGATGAGGCGACAACAAGTGTTCCGGATTTGATGAAAAAGTTGGGGGTTATTGTGAGAGGTAGGCTATTTTAAGAGTTTTGTCGTCAGCGTTGCGTGTCTGTGTAGCGGTCTTTAAGAGATGAGAGCCGCGTCGCGGATACGCAACGCGACACTAATTGATGAGAAAAACGGACGTTTTGAAACCGCATGAAATTCCAAGGAAGAGGAGGAAGAAACCTTTTTTTGGCTTAGTGTATGACGCATCCCGTGGGATGTCGGTACACAAATTTATTGAGAGTGTAAAGAAAAACATTTTTTTTTCTTGGATAATTTCATGGCCTAAAAGGGTACCAAAATTTCTCAAAAAAAAAATGTTTCTTAGGAAAGTTTTTTTGTCACGAATAACCAAAAAAAACGAAAAAAAAAAAGCTGAAAATTCGAGAAAATCATATTTTTTAAATTTTTACTGGCGTGACCTCTACATTTTTCTTGAAAATTTCACTGAATTTTCGACATTTTTGGGGTCACTACTTTACCGTGGCATAAGCCCCGCCCGTTTTTGTCTGCGGCATGTAGAGTCACTAACTTTTGAAAAATTTTTTCATGAAATTTTCAGAATTTTTTGTAGGGTTACCATACCTGACCTAACAGGGTACCAAAAAAAATTCTTAAAATTTTGTCACTGTGAAAATCTTGCAGTTTTTCATTTTTTAAAAGTGAGTTTCGGCTTTTCGGAAAATTTGCGGCTCCGTCCAAGCTTGTTGTACAGTAATCTAGGCGGCACAAAGAATGTTCAAATTTTTTGAGGTGTGAGAAATATGTGTTTAATACCTCAATTAGGTCACCATATGGTGTTGTTGTTGTTATAGATAACATCATCATAAATAACAACAACAGGTGTGACCTTTTTCCTTTTGAGGTGTCGGGATCAAAGGCGGCACAAAGAGAGTTCAAATTTTATGAGGTGTGAAAAAGGTCTAATTAGGTCACATCTGTTGTTTGTGTAGTATTGATAACATCATAAATACAACAACAGGTGTGACCTTTTTTCCAATGCTTCTAGAAAATGTCACTGTGAGTTTTCGACCAAAAAATGTCACGGTACTGTTTCTCCTCTTAGGCCAGGTATGAGGGTTACCAACTTTCCAGAAAGAGTAGTGCGCCCTTTTTTGATGTGTGCATACGTTTTTCTTGAAAAATTTCACTGTAATTTTTTCCCTGACAAAATTTCACTAAATTCCAGCTCCCGAAGGCACCTCCAATCTACAAATCGCCAAAACTCCAAGCGCCGAAACCGGTCAACTCTCAAAATCGCCAAAAAAAGAGATGGTCGTCGGCGTCGTTCAATACGTCATCTGCCAACTATGTCCCGAAGACGAGCAAAAACACACGGATATCGAGCAAATGGAGGCGCATCTCATGGACAAACATGTTGATAAGGAGAAGGCACAGTGTGCAGCATGCCCGAGCGATCAATTTCAGCCCAATAATATTGTTCAGCACATGAAAATACATACAAATAGGTCAGATTTGTTTTTTTTTTGAGACAAAACTTGACAAAAACTACAGTAATCTTTCAGTGTCTACGCTTGTCAGCATTGTGGAAAACGAGGAAGGAAGAATTATCTGAGGTCGCATATTAGGACACATACTGGAGAACGGCCGTATAGTGTGGGTGATTTTTTACTCGAAATTTGATATAACAAGATTTTGAAACGTATTTTAAACAGGTTTTGGCGCTAGAAATAGTTTTTGAAGTACGACACTCCGCTCTGCCAACAGCGCGTTAAAAAAGAGACGGAGCGGAGTGTCGTTTTTTTGTCAGATTGTTTGAAGAATTCAGCTTAAGTCTCCCAAAATTAGGAAAATTTTCACCTTACAACACTCCGCTTTTACACTTGCGCTAAACAAGGGGCAAAGCAGAGTGTCGTATACACCGACTGCGAGAGAGAAAGAGAGATAACACAAAACGAGGAGAGCGTTAGAGAATGTTTGAACACACCGAGTTTTGAAAGCTTTGAATTCTCACCTTACGACACTCCGCTCTTACACTTGCGCTAAACAGGGGGCAAAGCGAAGTGTCGTTTACATTGACTATGATTTTTTTTCTAGAAAAATCCACTGCAAGTTTTAAAGGCGCATAGATTGACAATTTTAATTTTTGATTCAATTAAAAAAATTGTCACGTCCATTATTTTTGCAGTGCGACACATGTAGTAAATCATTCACCGACTCGTCAACACTTCGCCGTCATCGACTTGTTCATACTGGCGAGAAAAAATATCAATGTCCGGTTTGTGGACGAGCAATAGCCCGTAAAGACAACGTCAAAGTTCATATCAGAAGTCACGGAATTCAAATTTAATTTTATTATTTTTGATAAAAAATCTATATTTTTTTTCACCGATTTTTTGCATGTTTTCTTTGCTTGCTCATGCACGTAGTATCTGATTTTTTGTTGTTGCACAAATTTAAACAAAAACACTGTTTTCAGATGGTCGAGGTGAATGAGATGTTGGATGAGATATTGTGAGATTTTCCAAGTTTTTCACAAAAAAAATAATTTTTTGAAGAAAACTGCAAGAAGAGCTGGTGAAAGGATTGGGAGGGTCGAATGAGAAGCTGGAGAAGAAGTTTGAGAATTTGTTGGAGTTTGTGAGTGAAGGGTTTTTTGAGCCGAAAATTTACGACCTCCCAAAAGGAGAAAGGTCATACACATGTTGTTGTTGTTGTTGATGTTAATCAGCAACATATGGATACAAGTCCACAGCGAAAAAAAGAAACAAATTGTCTCATTGTGTGGTGTATGCACAGTGTCGATTTACGGGGGGACTCCGCCCACTTGCAAACCGTCGCACATCTTTTTTGCAGACTGTTCGCAGTTTATTACGTTTTTTGTTTGTTGTTTTCAAAGAAAAAAAGAGGAAAAAACAGTGCCTCGGTGTGCAAAAAAAGGGCGGAGTCTATATTTTCGTGCCGCGGGTTAAAAACTCGGCCACGTCCGCAATGACATTTTATTGTACAATTTGTTTCTTTTTTTTCGCTGTGCAAGTCCTTTTCACACCTCATGAAATGTGGAGCTGACCTAGTTAGCAGAGAGGTTGCGCGGAGGCATGTTGTTGTTGAAGATGTTTATCAGCAACATATGGTGACCTAAGCCCTTTTCACACCTCATAAAATTTGGAGCTGAATCTAGTTTTTATTCCAGAAAATATGATTTTTTTGTTGTGGTTTGAAAAAAATTCGGGAATTTTTCAGCACAAAATGAAAGATTTATCCAGAAACTCCATGAATTTTTGAATAAAAAATCGCTGTTTCAAATTTTTGTGACCTCAATTGTTTGAGATTTTTTCCAGAAAAAAACTAGCTTCGAAAATAGACCATTTTCCAACCGAAATCATGAATTTAATGTTTTGGGGAACTAGAAATCACAATTTTTTGAATGAAAAATATAATTTTTTCATACTTAAGATAATTGTGAACAAGAGCTCAAAGTTATTTTTTTCAAAAACTGAGCACAACCGTATTATCAAAAATCGAATCGGTAAAACGCGCTCCATTGATAATGTTATCTTTACTCGGTTCAAAAGAAATTTTTAATATCAAAATCTGATTCTACGCGTCTTCAAAGTCTAGAAATGTACGGCACGTTGACTGTCGACTCCGCCCCCTTTTTCTACGCGGCGTTGGTTAGAAAAAGGGGCGGGGTCTCTTTGTATACCTCGCAGTGTTCGTTCATTCATTCATTCTTCACTTTTTGCTCAGTTTTCTTTCTTTCTTGTTTCGTCTCGTTCGTTTTGATCCTTTTTTTTTTACCTAATTCTCAACACTTCCTGACCAACCACCATAGAACCCCGGATTCATCTCCAAAATCGAATTTTTCCGCCCGAAAATTTCAATTTTCTCAAGTTTTTGTGCTATAAAAATATGTAAATTCAATTGAACTTTTTCTTCTTTTTCTCATTCTTCACAAAGTTCTTTTTTTTGTTATTGGAATTTTTTAAAAAGTCAGCTGAAAGTACTATCAAATTGCGTATAATCCGTTTTTCATTTCTTTTTCTTTTTTGTTTCAAGAAAGTATCTAGTTACAATTGTATAGAAAAATTGACTTTTGCCAACTGAAAAGGTCCTAAATTAGATTTTTTCCTTTTTTTACGACAATTTTTTTCGGAAAAATTCGGTTTTTGATATTTATACAATGTGACATTTAGTATGAATGGTTCCTATTTCTGGATGATTTATTATTCACATGAATTTTTAGGAGTTTGATGAGTTTTCCTCCCGCACACACTCACACACACACATTACTCATTGTTTAATTAGTGTCAAAAAATGTGTCAAAGAAATCTCTCGCCCCATTTTTTTTGTCTGTTTTGTTGCCACACAGAAGAGAAAAATATTTAGAAGACGACGAAATAAGTACTCATTTCCTTGCAGACAAATCGAGCCTATGCATATATTTCAATTGTGAAGACAATTTCGAACGATGTCATTGAGATTTGTGAACGGACTGAGAGATTGAAGAAACGGATTCAGCAATTTGAGTGGGTTTTTTCTTTCTTGTAAACCTTGAAAACCAATTTTTTGTGAAATATAACCTGGGTCTCGTCGCGAAAACTCAAAACTATCATTTTTTAGGTTACAAAAAGTTTCTCAAAATCTTCTCAGATCCACTTTTTTTGATCATAAAAAGTGGTCCAGACCACTCTCCTCTTGAAAATCTACAGTAAAGTCAGAAAAAAAAATCGAACATGTGTTCAAAAACTTGCTCGAAATCATAAATTTCTTGTTGCTCATTTCTCATTTTATCGGTCCGCGAAAAAAAGCAAAAAAAAACAAAAAGATGACAATTTTTCAACACTCTATTATTTTGTTCGGTCTGACAAGCAACTGTTTTTTCCGCTCCGATTGAAGAGAGCTAACAACAATTTGAACAATTTGTGCGAGCAAAACCTAATTTTGGCTCAGTTTCAAATTACGTTTTTTTCTGCGTTGTTCGCTATTTTTTGTTTTGTTTTTGGGTCTTGACGCGAAAAAATTTATGGAAAAAAATAGTGCTAAGCCCCGCCCACTTTACTGAGTTCTTGAAACTCTTGAAATCTTGCTGTGAACGTTTTAGAGTAAAATTAGCTCCTCCCACTTTAGGGGTTATTGACTTTTCTGAAAATCTGAATATTCCTAATTTTTAAGCCAAAAATAAGCCCCGCTCATTTTTTAAAACTTTTCCGAACTTTCTCCCAAAAGCCAAAAAATCATAAACTTTCTGAGTAGATTAGGCTCCGCCCACTTTACCGCCCTCATTTTTCTTGTTTTTTTTTTTTTGAAAACAAAACGAGCCAATTATATTGAGCACATATACATATATATTTTTTGCTCGACCAATTTTATTTTTGGCGGTTTTTTTTTCCCCTAAAAATATGTTTTATGGGGTGAGAAAGTACCCGTTTTTTTTTCTCTCACATATTACTTTTTTTCATTTTCTGGAAATTGTTTTTTTTTCGCTTCTCGTCTCTATTCTTCTTATTTTCTTCTAGTCGTCGGGATAATCTTGATCGGATTTTGTTGCTGCTCGGAAAATGCGAGAAAATCTAGTTTTTTCTTTCAGAGAGTGTCTCATTTTTTGTCTGATTTTTGGGAATTTGAAAAATTCATTTTTTTTTCTCAGATTGTTTGAAGAATTCAGTCTAAGCCTAAGCCTCTCAAAATTACTGAAAATTAGGAAAATTTCGAATTTTCACTTTACGACACTCCGTTTTTACACTTGCGCTAAACAAGGGGCAAAGCGTAGTGTCGTTTACACCATTTTGAGAGACGATACAAAAAAGGAGAGTGTTAGAGAATTTGTGAGCACATCGAGTTTTGAAAAATTTGAATTTTTTACCTTACGACACTCCGATTTTACACTTGCGCTAAACAGGGGGCAAAGCGGAGTGTCGTTTACACTGCGTTTGAGAGACGATAGAAAATGAGGAGAGTGCTAGAGAATGTGTGAACACATCGAGTTTTGAAAAATTTGAATTTTCACTTTACGACACTCCAATATTACACTTCCACTAAACAGGGGGCAAAGCGGAGTGTCGTGTACACCGCTTCAAATATTTTTTTTTTCAACCAAAAAATATACTAAGAAGTTCAATATTTTCAAGTTTTTCAAAACTTTCAAAATAACTGCCTTTGACTACTGTAGTTTCTCTCAATGGAGCGTGTTTGACACAATAAACACTATCATTTTCATCTTCTTATTCTTCCACTTTGTTCGTTTTTTTTTCTGTTGGCACATTTGATGAAATTGAGCGCACAAAACCATGAAATTAAGCGTCTTTGTTTATTTTTGGCGAGAGAAGAAGAAGAAAAAAATTGTATTTTTATTAAGTTTTTGGAGAAATATATATATGTTTTGGGGGGTTTTTTGAAATTCTGCTCACGAAATTTCCACTTTTTCCACTTTTTTCAGATCCTCATCGTCTGGTCAACAATAAACCATGCCATTTTCATATCAAATAGTAGTTCTAGTCATCATTTTTGTCAATTTTTTGGAGGCGGCAGCGAAATCTGGTGTGTTATGTATGCAATGTGGTGGTGAAAAGTATGAGGGAAATGTCAGTTTGACGCGGAATCAGTGTTGTGAATCGAAGCCGGTTTGGTGTACGGAGGGAGAGGTTGGTGGTTTGATTTTTGTCCGAGAGAAATACAAAAATTCCAAGATTTTCAAAAAAATCGAGTTCAAAGGCTCAAAAATTCATGATTTTGTTTAGAATTTTGTGAAAACTCTAAAAACAATTGAAGAAAAATCAAATATTTTCTGAAATCTTGTCCGAGAGAAGTACAAAATTTCCAAGATTTTTGTTAAAATCGAGTTCAGAGTTTTCTGAAGATGCTGAAAATTCAAAAATTGACCATTTCATATGGTCATAAAAGCTTGTCCGAGAGAAGTACAAAACTTTGAAATTAATTTGAAAATTAGGTTTCCACGTGAAAAAGTACATAATCTCGTTCAGAATTTTGTGGAGATTTTGAACATTTTTGAAATCTTGTCCGAGAGAAGTACACCGATTCGTATTCCTCAATCCGATTTTTCCAATATTTTTTCGGAAGTTATTTTTTTCTCTGGCGGAAATTAATTTCCGGGTTTTTTTTTCCCAATTTTTTTCCCTGAAAAAAATTCTAACCGTTTCGTTTTTCGAAAAAATGACTTTTTTCAAATTTTCAAAAAATGCAAAAAGAGTACAGTAATCCAGGCGGCACAAAGAAATTTTTATGAGGTGTTAGAGAGGTGTGGAAAAGGTCACCATATGTTGTTGTTGCTAATATTGATAACATCTTCAATAACAACAGGTGTGACCCATTTCCTTTTAGGAGGGTCTATTTTCGCCGACTTTTTTTTTGTCATTTTTTTTTCCGTTTTTTTGAACTTCTCAAACTTTTTGAAAATTGATTTTTCTCTTGGGAAAATACATTATTTTGTTAAGAATGTCATACCTAAAAAAATGTGACAGACAGATTTTTCTCATTTTGAACGACGACCAAAAAAAACGTAAAAACTACATTTTAAAAAGTATAAAAATCTTGGCTCGGGTCCGAAAAATACAGTACTTTTTCTAATGGCTAATCCCCTCAGATCTGCCTACGCGCCTGGGTCTTCTCACCATACGGCAAATTCTTTCTCTCCGGTTGTCATCCGGACGAGAACGGTCTGTCCGGTTGCCAATTTCACCACTTGCCACACAACTCGACAGTCAATCGATGCATTTGTCGAGACGACGAGTGTCAAAATTCGTTTCCCGGCGATTGTATGACACGAGAACTCGCCAAACTCACAACCACACAGGTATGAAAACCCTTGGGAAATTATTTTCACCATGAAACGTTAGACATTTTTTGCCGGAATATACAATTATTCATCTATTTTGTGCTATTGAGATGGCCTAGAAAACCAAATGGACGGGGCTAAATACAGTACATTTTCATTGAAGGAGCATGAGAAAAAAAATTGATAATTTCCCATAAAAAAGAGGTCACGCCACGAATTTTATCGTTTTTCATTTTCTATTTTTTTCGTACTGACAATTTTTCGTTTTAGAACTGTGAAAAAGTTCGAAAAAAGTAAAAACTACCAAAAATTTTGGTACAAAAAACCGGAAAAACAGAAAAATTAACCCGAAATTTGTGAGAAATATACTTTTTTTGAATTTTTGACCGGAAAAATGACCCCTCTTAGGCCAGGTATGTCCAAAAAACCCAATTTTTTCTCTGCAGAAAACGCCGGCGACAACAAAAAAGCCGAGTTTGAATCGTGGTCGACATCATCATAGTCATCATAATCATGTGAATTCGACGAAGTTGCCACCGATTTTTGCAGCTCTCCTACTCGTTTTTGTCTGGTTTCTCTAAACACTCCTATCTCTAGTCATCATCATCGAAAATTATTTATTTTTATGTGTTTTTTGGGGTACGAAAAAGTTGGAGGATTTTTGAGGGCCAAATGGGCCGGCCCAAAACTTGAGAACTTGAAATTTTTCAAAAATCAAAAATTTCCAATTTTTTCGTACTCAAATTTTTTGTTTTTTTTCTCGGACTCTATTTTTCTACGTGTATTTTATTTTTTTTGTCGCAAAAAAAGTAATACTCTTTTTCTCTGGTCTCTCTTTCTCTAGAGAGACCACCATGTTGTTGTTGTTTGAAGTTTGGTAGAGCAAGTGCGCTCCATTGACAATATTTATTTTCATTTTTCAATTACAATGATTTCCCAGTCATTGGCTATTCCGTTGAATTTGATGTTGTCCCAGTCGGGTGGTAATCTGATCTCTGGACATTTTACCGTCACTTCGGTCACTTTTAGAGTGTTGAGCCTTGAGTTCTGAAAAAAAAGCAAAATTTTTTGCAATTTTGCAATTTTGCCGCATGGTTTTTGTACATTTTTGGGGTTTAGGCCACGCCCACTTTTTGCAAAAATGCGGCGTTGTTCATGACGAAATAAAAATTTTAAGAATGCCGCATGGTTTATTGGGAATTTCTATTATATTTTGGGATTTAGGCCACGCCCACTTTTCGCAAAAATGCGGCAGGATTTTCCTTCAACCTACATAAACAGTATCGAACTTGATCTCAGTATACTTTCCAAAATCATAAGGATAATACAAAACAATGAAAAGTTGGCAAGTTTCCAAACACTTGAAACTACTGTAGATCAACAAATGTCCAGTCCATGGCAGTTTTTGAATATTGAAATGGCGCAAAGTGCTCTGTCCCTTTAAACCGCGGCAAATTTTGAGTTTCGAATCTTCTAGAAGGGTTTTGTTCAAGGAGATGAACTTGGAAGCGCTTTGAATTGTTTCATTAACTCTGGAAGAAATTTGATGGCAAAAAAATATTTTTTGAAAATTTTGAACTTACGAAGCTCTGAATTTTAATAGTAGGTTTTTTGAGGCTCTGTTTAGAAAGACATCATTGCTCAGGTATTGATGAGAAATGAAAATTTTCGAAATTTTCCATTCCTCCCCAACAAACTTGGCTTCAATCTCAAAATTCCAGGCTTCCACGATTTTTTCGAACTTGAAAAATGCCTTTGTCTCAAAAACCATATGATCTTTGTCCTCGATTTTGAAGTGACACATTTTTTTCGCGATTTTTTGAAGTTGATAGATATTTTGAAAGTTTTTCAGGAAATCGACGAACATTATCGAATCGTAGTAGAAGAGATAGTTGGTGTCGATGAAGCCGATGAAATTGCTGGTGAAATGTTGGTAGGAGAAGATGGAAGTTAGGCTGGAACCAAAAATGAAGTCAGTTTTTTAGCGCAGAAAATTTGGGGCGGGAAAATTAATTTTGAAAAAACGAGCGGGCGGAGCCTGAAGTTTTCGCCAATTTTTTTATCACTAAAAATTTCTGATAAACCGCGCCGCAAATTGCGAAAATGGGCGTGGCCTAGATTTCTCAAATTTTGCAAAAAAATCCTGCCGTAGAATTGCAAAAGTGGGCGGAGTCTGTTATTTCTTGAATTGTCCAAAAAATAATTTTGCCAAAATTTTGTTTCCGATAAACCGCGCCGCACATTGCGAAAATGGGCGTGGTCTAAATTCTTCAAATTTTGCAAAAAAACATCCTTAAAAACCCTGCGGTAGAATTGCAAAAGTGGGTGGAGGTTGTTATTTCTTGATTTGTCCAAACAAAAATGGCTTAAAAATAATTTTGCCAAAATTTTGTCTCTGAACAACCGAGCCGCACATTGCAAAAGTAGGCGTGGTCTAGAAAATATTTTGAGAAGAAATTCAAAGTGTGAAAAAAAGCATGCGACAACTTGCAAAAGTGGGCGTGGCCTAGAGAAGAAACAAAATAAGAAGCCACGCCGCATTTCTGCAAAAAGTGGGCGTGGCCTAGAACCCAACTTACTTGTCGCATATTTTCCGCGCAAAATCTTGTCCAGAATTTTCGGGAACTTCCAAAATTTGCGGAATCCACGCCGTCTCCTCATACCGCAAAACTGACAACTTATGAGTTTTGACAAAAATTTTTGTAATCTCAAAATTTTTCCGATTCGTCGCCAAAACGTCGATCGTGATACGATATTCGTAGGCTACCGTATAGTTCATCAAACTTGTCAGTTTGATCAGAAAATTTGATTCGAGGGGATTGATTTTTTGCTCATCTTGACTGGAAATATTGTCAATTTCCACGTTCGAGATTCGTTTTCTTTGCATTAGTATGAAATAGAGGTATTGATCTGGAAAACAAAAAAAAGTTCTGCCCCCGACCGGAATCGAACCCATGACTAACTCGAGTCAACGTTGCTCAATGTGCCAGATCGGCAATCTTACCGTAATTCATCTCCACCGTCTGATGATGCGGTTGAAATGCGACAAAATCGCGCTGTCTCAAAAGTTTTGCGAAATTCGAATAAGTTCGCGCGAATTTCGCCACATCCACTTCGCGAATTAAAACTTCGGCGAGCGTTTTTCTAATTTGTCGCCGAAATTTTTCAATGTCTTGACAAAAAATCAGAGAAGAAAAAAGGAGAAAAATCAGAATTTTTAGCATTTTTTTTTGGAGAATGACACTTGTTGTTGTTGGGGACTGTTGTATGTGAGAGAGAGAGAGAGAGAGAGAGAGAGAGAGAGAGAGAGAGAGAGAGAGAGAGAGAGAGTCATAAAAGGTGTGAAAAGGGGGCGGGGCCTAATTGTGAGGAGTCTCTATACCTAAGAATTGGCATTATTTGGTCATTTGAGTATGTTTTTTTTGTGAGTTTTGATATTTTTCCAGTTTTCTTAGCATTTCTGGTATTTTCATGTCATTTTTCTGAATGTGTGGTAATTTTTTGACATTTCTTTACCTTTTACTGCAATTTTTTGTCATTTTTTCCCTTTTTTCTGACATTTTTCGGCATTTCTGGTAATTTTCTGGCATTTCTCAGCATTCCTAGTAGTTTCTTGACTTTTTTGTGAGTTTAGTAAACATTCTTGAACATTTCACGTCTTTTTTTTTGACATATCTTCACGTTTCTCTACAATTCTGGTAATTTCTTGACATTTTTGTGAGTTTAGAAAATATTTTCAAACATTTCACGTTCTTTTTTTAACTTTTCTACATATTTTTTTTGACCTTTTTCGGTATTTCGTGAATTTTTAACGGTATCTAAACATTTATCAGCATTTCTGGTAATTTATTGACATTTTTGTGTTTAGAAAAGATTTTGAACCATTTCACGTCATTTCTTAAACATTTTTTTCATAAAATTTCTCAGAATTTCTACTAATTTCTTGACCTTTTTAAACATTTCTGGACGAAGCTTTTCAAAAAATTTATTTTTCTAACAAAAAATTGTTAGCTATTCCCGGAAATTGTTGTGTTAGGCGAGCTCTGTAAATATTGGGAATTTATTTTTTGTTGCAAAATTGGCAGAAAATCACCTCTGTTGTAGTGGACTTTGACGCGGCCGCTTCATATGCTCCGTAGCCGAAATATTGGACAGCTTCGCAGAAATAATAGCTTTCCTCCTTGTGACACGTTTCAGAGCTTCTACTACGTATCTCGAGACAATCGCAAAATATGTCATCACAAAATTTCTTGCCCAATTGACTGTCGTAACATTGATCGTGACCAATACAACAACTATTGATCTCATCTGATAGAAAAATTGGAATTTTTTCAAAATTTTTGAAAATACCTCTCAATTCTGGGCAATATTTCTTGATCATTCCTTCGCTTGACGATTTGGTGATATTGTCAGTTCCACATTGCCACGTTGCGTTTATGAGTACTGTAATTCATGGGGGATTTTCGGGCCGGCCCGAAAATAAATACCTGGTGGAAGATTGATAGTTTTGGGATCTGAAATCGGAAAAATTTGAGGCTCTCCGAATTGATTGCACGATTGTACAACATCGCGAATGTTGTAGATGTCGAATTTATAGTCCTGAAATTATTTTCGAGAAAAAATTGGGAAAACCGGAAATTTCAGAACTTTCCAGGCCCGAAAATGATAAAAATCCCGGGCCGAGTGAAAACTACAGTAACCTTTGTCGATTAAAAACCAAGCCAGTTAAAAACCAGTCCGGCCCGAAAATTCAAAAAAATCGCGGCCCGATTAAAAACTACAGTAACCCATGTCAGAGAAAAACCAGGCCGGCCCGAAAATTCAAAAAAGAAATCCCAGTCCCGAAACTACAGTAACCCTAGCCTAGTTTTTTTTTGCCTTTTTTCTCAAACCGCTCACATATTCAGCATAGAAATGAAAATCGGTTTGCTTCACCGTCTCCTCATTCGTCGTGTAGGTGTAGCGAAGTTGAAATTTGATGTGTGGCTCGTATTTTTTATCCGTGCCCAAGATTTTGATGTCAATTGTTGGTGGTTTCACACTACTCATGTTTGATGCTTTGAAAATGTCGAGTTTTAGGTTGGAGAAATCTGGAAAATTTCCTTTTCACGCGAAATTTAGATTAAAAACGTGACCCTTACGTGGTTTTTTTGTGAAAAAAAAAAACATTTTTTTTTGCCCAAGTAGAAGATTTTTTGTCATTTTCGTATTTTCTAATTATTCTAAATGGTCAGGGCTCCAAAATTTATCGATCCGGAGATAAATACAGTAAGATTGTTGGAATTATGTAGTTTTTCACTGGTTCTAAGCCTCAGCCTAAGTCTCACTTTTTGTCGATTTAGCGCCAAAATTTGACCGCACATAAATGTGGGCGGAGCCTTACCACTTGTATAAAGTTTTGTGCACGTTCGAAAAATGCGCATATTTTTCGTCAGCTCTTCATCCATGATAATCTCATTCCCCGGCGCCTGAAAAATTCGAACGAATCTGCAAAAAATCACCAAAATTCTACAGTACTCTGTAGCTCTTTAAAGGAACACAACGTTTTTTTTTCATGGAAAAAACGCGTTGTGTTCCTTTAAAAATGAGTGCTTACTCTAATTTCGTGGCGTTGGTCAACTCGTAAATTGGTCGATTCTCGAAAATTGTCAACGGGCGAATATATGTTCCGACGATTTTCCAATTTCTAAATGCAGTTTTGTCGTGGTAGGCCTCGATTTGAAACTCCCAGATGTCTTGGGTGTTTTCGGGCAGGTAGAGAAAGCAGCGACGCATACGGTAGACGAAGTGATCGGCGTCTTTGATGATGTATTTATCGTCGTAACATGTCTGCAAACTTATTGAGGCTTAGGTTGAGGCTTAGAAAAATGTGTGTGCCTTTAGTTTTTTTCTAGTTTGTTCATGCCAAAATCAGGATGAAAAATCTTCATAATAGCAAGTTTAAAGACACCTTCTTACTCAGAAATGTTTTGTATTTCTCTCGGACAAAATTGTCAGTTTTTTCCCGAACCTTTTGGTCTGGTCCCTCTTTTTTTCTGGTCCCTCATTTCCTATCCACACATATTTCCTGTTGACTTTTCTAGGTCACCATATGTTGTTGTTATTGATTGCTCATAACAAGAGGTATGCCATATTTTATAGATAACATCTAAAGGTGTGAACACTAACGAGCCATATGGTGACCTAGAAAAGGTGACAACTCGGCTACTAGTCACTCTAAAATAGACAAAAAATTAGTAAGGGGACTATTGTTTGGGCCTTGAAACGTATATTTCCCGGGTTTTCGGGCAATCGCTATAAATGATTTAAAAGCTTGAAAAAGGGTCATTTGGCCAGGAGGCTATCCCAAGTATGAATAACCCAAAATTTTTTTTATCGAAAAAATTTTTGTCGAAAAAAGTTTGTCACTCAAAAAAGGAAAAATTCCGATTTTCAATATGTGAAATTCAAAAATGAGAAAATGACCAATTTTTGAACTTTTTCTTGGAATTTTTAAGAACCTGAGAACTCAAGCAGCTCCGCGCCACAAAAATTAATTTAACACACAAAATTTGAAATTCACGCGTACAAACATAAATGTGTGTCAACACCGCCTGAAAAAAATGGCCGCAAACACCATTTGTGTGTGTGTAGAGGTACAGTAACCCATGACAAAAAAAATTAGTTTTTTTCGAACATTTTTGGTTTTTCAAAATTGATTTTTTTTTCAAAAAAAAAAAAAAACAATGCCGCATTCAAAAGGGGGGCGGAGCTTCTAAATTCACAAAAATCTAGCCTAAACTCACCGTATCATTAAGAAGTTGATAACGTTGATTAAAAATTTTCATAAATTTTGCCATCTCCAAGATATTGTACGTTTCAGTGAACATTGGATCGGTCTCAATGACAGCTTGGAAAAAAGTGATGGTGTCGATTTGATCGAATTTCAAATATTGGTCAAAACTGGAAGGTTAGTTGGGTTTTCTTGCGGATCTGAAAAATCTCACCTGTTCTCGAGATATTCTGTAACATTATCAGCTGATAGGTTTTGATCGTTAGGTCTTCCATCAGATGTTTGATCTGAGCTTATTCGAATTTCTCGAATCGTCCATACATCGGACAGCTTGTCCATGTCGACACGGATTTTTTGAAACGTTTCCACATTCATTATATCGGTGATGTTGTACTCGATATTGATGATTAGGCTAGGCGTTGTTGAGATGATGGAAAATTTGGGAGCCTGGAATTTTTCCAAAATTTTTCAATGTTTTCCGAGAGAAGTACACAACTTTTGCTCGAAAAAATGCATAATTTTGTTCAGAATTTCGGAAAATTTGAAAAAATCCAATTTTTTTTTGAAAATAGAAGAAAAATTAAAAATCTTATCCGAGAGAAGTACAAAACTCTAACCTATACAATTTTTTTCGAAGATTTTTTTGAAAGTTCTAGAAATTTGAAAACCTCCAAAAATTTTATTGGAAAATTGAAGAAAAATTGAGAATCTTGTCCGAGAGAAGTACAAAAATCGAACTTTTTTTGAAAATTAGTTTTCCTTGTAGAAAAAATTAACCTTTATTCTTAGAATTTGCTAAAAATTCTAAAAATTTGAAATTTTCCAGAAATTGAAGAAAAACTAAACATTTTCTGAAATCTTGTCCGAGAGAAATACACAACTCTGCTCTTCACCGTTTTGTTTGGAATTTCATGGAATTTCTAAAAAATTTAAAATGTTCCTTCTGAAAGTGGAGAAAAATTGAAATTCTTGTGAAGTCTTGTCCGAGAGAAGTACAAAACTCGAACTTTTTTGAGAATCAACATTTGCTTCGAAAAAATGTATAATTTTGTTCAGAATTTTTCGGAGATTATGAACGTTTCTCGGAAAATTAAGAAAAATAGGAACTTTAAAAAAATCTTGTCCGAGAGAAGTACAAAAATCGAATATTATGAGGCACAGAAACACAAAAAAATAAATAAAGCCAATATTTTCCGTATGCCATAGACATAAACATCTGCTCACCTAGGCCACGCCCCTTTCTAGCCACGCCCTTTTTTCTCTCTATCCTCACTATTTATTATTATTTGTCATTAATACAGTTTTCTCTTCTTTTTCTTCTTCTCTTTTTTCATTAGGTAATTCTGTAATCTTGTCCGAGAGAAGTACAAAACTTGATTTTTTTTTTGAAAATTAGTATTTTGAGCAGAATTTTGTGGAAATATTTCTTCTTTTTTAAGCCTAAGCCTTACCTGCTCCCCATTTGGCCATTGTCCAAATAGATGATATGTCCTTTGCCTTGTCATAAAGTTGATAAAATCGTCTGGAATTTTTGGTTTTTTTTTTTTGTTGAGAAAGTTGGTCTTACCACGACTCATTTCTTCGTCATCAACAGTTGCGTAGAGTCGAGGTCTTAGCATTTTTTCGAACATTTTTTCCGATTCCACACTGTGGTTCAGGAATGATTGGTTGTAGAGCCTTTAAACAAGTTTTCAGAAAGTTTTTTTTTGATTTTGAAAAACTCACAAATTTGTGATATAACTAGCCTGTTGGATGTATTCATTTTCAAAACTGAGACAAATTGTTGAGATTGGAAAAATTGTAGAAAAAAATGTGAAAAACATTTTGTGAAAGTTTTTGAGATTGCGATGTTATGTAGCAATGAGGGTTATGACGTCTAGACATTGTTAGTTTTGGGAAAATTTGAAGAAAACTATATTTTTTCAAATTTCTGGTAATTTCTTGACATTTCGAGCATTTTTTGGTATTTTGAAACATTTTTCGTCATTTCGAAACACATTTTCTAGCATTTCTGGTATTTTCTTGGCGTTTTCAACTTTTGAAAGACATTTCCGAACATTTCATGTAATTTTTCGTCATTTTGAGAATTTTTGGTGATTTTTCAAACATTTCTTAACATTTCTCATCATTGTTATTGATTTCTGGTAGTTTCCTGTCATTTTCAGCGCTCAGAAAAGAATTTTTAACATTCCACGTAATTTTTTGACATTTTTTCACCTTTTCTGACATTTTTCGGCATTTCTCAGAGTTTCTGGTAATTTCTTGACATTTCTAAACACTTCTTCACATTTCACGTCATTTCTCAACATTTTTTAGCGCAGAAAAAAACATTTTCAAACATTTCACGTCGTTTTTTTTTTGACATTCTTGTAATTTTTCGACATTTTCGGTATTTTTCTGACATTTCTGGCGCTCAGAAAAGAATTTTTCAACATTTCACGTCATTTTTGACATTTCTAAACACTTCTCGACATTTTCAGTATTCTTCGTCATTTCTCAACATTTTTTAGCGCAGAAAAAATCATTTTCAAACATTTCACGTCGTTTTTTGTTGCCATTTCTGGTAATTTCTCGACATTTCTCAACCAAAAAAAAACTCTTGAAAAATTGTTTTCATTCATTAAAATCGTAAATGTTATTATAAATCCATTCAAAAACTCCCGGCGTCTTTTTACTCGGTTCGTGTTGACATTCCGACGTATTACAGTAGAATGGACATCCAACATGAATATCGGTATAATTGTAGGTATCATATTTGTTGTTCTGAAAACGAGCAAAAATTGTGATGCAAACATTTCGCGGGTTTTGCCAAATACTCACATATGCCAAATTAAATGTGAGGTTCATTGATTTGTTTGGCGAATGATAGAATTGCATGTTCATGTAGGGTCTCGACTGGAAGTGTACTGTAGTTTTGGTGTTGTAATGATAGGGAATTTTGGAGCCGAGAGATTGGGCGCAAATTGAAACATTCTGTCCCAAAGTGTCGATGACACTTTTTTGAAACATGCGAGAAGTTAGATGTTCCAACATCTCGTTCAGCGAACGCTGTCGAATTGTGTTGAAATCGCGGTGATGTGTGGTGATGAAAATTTTGGAAATTTGCCAAACCGCCAAGCTTGCGTGATAGAAACGTTGAACCTTGAAAACCCATGATTCAATATCGCCCGAGGCTTGATGTGTGAACAGACGGTAGAACTGAATGACGAGATGATTGGATTCATTGACTAGGCTTGACGTTGTGTAGAAACCGGTTGCCTTGTAACGTTTGTCGAAGAGGGAGAGATATGTGAGGAATTCATCTGCAAATTTTGGTGAGGCTTAGAGTGAGGCTTAGCATAGATGAGCCGCTTTTTATTTAAAACAAATTCTTTTAGCTAAAAAAAATTCTGATTTTTTTAAATTGAAAAATATCCCAAATTTTGACGTGAAATGAGCCCCGCCCATTTTTGTCTGCGGCATGTATTTATAGAGTCACTAACTTTCCAGAAAGAGTAGTATGAGGCTTAGGCCGCTTACCTGAATTGTAGGTCTCGTTGAAATTTGTATCGATCTGGGCGTAAAAATCTGGAGATAGCGGGAAATCGCACAATTTTTCCATGTCGCAAGGTGTTGAGAAGCTTGAAAAATGGATTTTCTTTTTTTGTTGGTGAAAATGTTGTCCGAGAGAAGTACAAAACTTTGAAGTTTTTTCCCCGAAAAAATTGACATTTTTGTTCAGAAATTTTTGGAGATTCTAGAAGTTTTGAAATTTCCAAATTTTTAAGAAATCTGGAGAAAAATTCTAAATGAATGGAAATCTAGTCCGAGAGAAGTACAAAAATCGATATTTTTGGAAATTTTAGTTTTTTCCACGAAAAATAGACATTTTTGTTCACAAGTTTTTGGAGGTTATAGAAATTTTGAATTTTCTAGAATTTTTTTGGAAATTGGAGAAAATTTCTGGAAATCTTCTCCGAGAGAAGTACAAAAGTCGATATTTTCGGAAATTTTAGTTTTTTCCGCGAAAAAATACATCATTTTGATCAGAATTTTTTTTGGAGATTCTAGAAATTTCAAATTTTTATGAAAACTGGAGAAACATTCTACATCTCTAGTCCGAGAGAAGTACAAAAATCGATTTTTTGAGGCACAGAAACACAAAAAAATAAATAAAGCCAATACTTTCTGTATGCCATAGACATAAACATCTGCTCACCTAGGCCACGCCCCTTTTTCTCTGTATCCTCATTGATTATTGTCATTATTCATTACCACAGCCTTCTTACTTTTCTATTCTTTTTCTTCTTTTTCTTTTTTTTGTTAGGTAATTCTGTAATCTTGTCCGAGAGAAGTACAAAACTCTGAATTTTCGGCATGTTTTTGATATTTTTTCTCGTGGAAAAATACACCATTTTGAGCAGAATTTTGTGGAGATGTTTAATTTACAAAAAATAGCTCCCACCTAAACTTTCCAGTAGAATTTTGTTCCCGAACCATTTGCGCATCCCAATTAGACACTGGCGCGTGCTCGAAAATATAAAACTCGAAAATTTTCAAACCCTCTCTCTGATATCTCAATCGATAGACAATTGTCAAATTTTGTGTGTAGTTCATGTGATGCGTCGTTTCGAGAACCAACGAATTGTTGGAGAACTCTTCATACGTTTCGATTTTCGACAAAATTGCGCCGCGTTGAAATTGTTTGGCTCGAAGAGCAAGCGCGAATTGAAAATGGGCCGTGTCGTGGGTTTTTTGGGAATTTGTCAATATTTCCGTGTCCAAAAGTTGGCCGAGTTTATCGACGTTTTCCAAAATGTGCAGACGTCTCAGGCAAAGGTGGGCGACTGTGAGGCGGCGCCGCTAGCAAATTTTCAGGCGGCGCCGCCGGCGTCCCCGCGGCGGCGTCGCCGCCTGTGAAAATTTGCACTGGCGATTGATGGCGGCGCAGCCTCATTTGGCGGCGGCGGTAGGCGACAACTAGCAGCGATCAGAATTTCGACAGGCGGCGCTTGGCTGCGCCGCCTAATTCTGGGGCGACAAAAGGCGGCGGTGGGCGTTGAGTAAGAAATGATGAGGCAGTCGAAGGCGGCGTTCGGCGACAAGAACAGTAATACTCGGCGGCATGCGGCGGTAATAGGCGACGGATAGCTTTGTTTTTTAGGTACTAGGAAAATTATCCACATTATGAAAAGAACCCCTCCGTGTTTAATGACTTATCAATTTGCCCAATAGAGAAACAAAGTTTGAAAAAAGAATTTATGACATATCAAAACAATTAAAAAACCGTTTCATTCGAAATTCTCGCATCTCCTCTGTGTTGAACTGCTTCCATCTTACCGCAAACTGTTGTAATTTTGGCGGAGGTTGTTTCGAATGCTGAAATTAATGAAGTTGATAGAAAAAGTCCGAAAAATGTGCCCAAAAAATTTATGCGGCCCCAAACAACAAAACTCAACTATAGCCAGACTCTAAAATTGCAAGGAACAATGCGATTTTTGAGCTGTGACCGTTTCAGATAAACTTGTTCAAAACCGGTCCCGGTCCCGATTTCTTCAATTTTTTCTCTGGACTAGGGTGTTTTGACTTGGGGTGTTTGTTTTTATGAGTGAACTAAATCAATTCGAAAATCCAAAAGAACAATTTACATATGCCCGAAAAACTAACTTACCATTCGTTGTATCTTTCAGCGATCCCATCTTTCACTGTGATCCTTGACGTATCCAGTTCTCTATAAAAAATAGGGATAATTATTAGTATGTATACCAAATATTAATTTTAAATCAAATGTGCAAAGCATCTTTTCAGAAATTACTGATACACAAATTTTGTTGTATAATTTGTTTTTATAATTTTTTAGATTTTTTTACTTATCTCGCAAAATTTTCAGTCTGTTAGATCGATTTTCAAAAGAAGTTTTACGATAAACGTTTGTACTTTTTTGTAATCCATTCAGCCGCTATTTACTGTATTATAGGGGCAAAAAAATGACCACTGGGAAAAAATTTAAACAGGTTACTGTAACAAAAAGTTCGCGGCAGTGACTTTCTGTGTTTGTTCGCTACGAGACCAATGTATCTCGCCGCGAATACACACAAAAAGGCAAAGAGTTTTTTTCTAAAGTAATTCTTTTCAAAATTTGAATTTATATTTCTTTTCAGTCGCCAAATTTTTTTCTTTCTTTAATAGAGTGACTATAAAAATGTTCATCTTATAGAATTTGTTTTTTTTTAATTGGAATTTTTAGTTTCCAGTCATAGTTATAACTGAAATTGGAGAGGGTCTTATGCTGCGTCCAAAATCAAAAAAAAAGTGGAAAAGTGTGTCCAATTTCAAAAACAAAAAATACCGAAATCCCATAATTATTCAAAGGAACACAACGCTATTGTATTGAAAAAGGTGGGATCATATGAGCTAGACATCAAGCATCTTCTATAAGTAATTTTTTTTTGAGAAATATTGATGTACCTTTGAGATTCCGAATTTTTTGTTTTTTGATTTTGGACACACATTTTTCTTTTTTTTTCGATTTTGGACGCCCCATTATGGACAGGTTCTTTGGGAAAAAAAATTTAAATGAAATAGTCAATATGAAAAGTTAACTCACCCAGCCGATCCATATTTTCTTCTCGAGTCCTGACGTTTTCCAAACAATCCTCTCGAAAATATCCTTATCAATAACTCATTCCAAATAAACCAATTCGAAGTATTCCCAATTTTTGTGTAATAACAATATCTTCAACCTTGCTGATTCCCGGTTTTCGAACTGCAGTAACTGCTCTAGATTTATTCATTGTTAGACTAAATAGAACAAATAGAAAAAAACTTACACTGTTATCGACTTCAAGGTAACCATTATCTTCAACAGAGTCGAGAACTGCGTACTCTTCATCGAATACAAAACTTCTCCATTTGTATGCAGATTTCTGGCGGCACCCATCATATTTTTCTTTTATTCATTATTGATGGTCGCTTAAAATCAGTTCACCAATAATTTTTCTGAAAAGTGTGATTGAAAGAAAACGGTCTTCCAAACTCACCCTTCCAAAACTCAACAGTTCAAGAAGCACACTTTACACGTTTGATGCTTGTTGCCAACTTTTTATCATCTGCAAAGCGCCAAACTGCTGCTGAAATAGGAAAAACAAATTTTTCGAAAAAAAAAGAAAATGAAAAATCCCAAAAACATCTGCAAATTCATGTCGTTCTGTATGCAGAATGGCGGCACCGCCGACAACCGCCGATTCTCAAATCATTGAACAACTTCGGCGACAGTGAGGCGGCGCCGCTTTTTCATTGGCGGCGCTGCCTCACAGCCGCCATTTTTGGCGGCGGCGCCTCACAGCCGCCCGACTTTGCCTGAGGTGGCAAGAGTGTGTCGAAGAGTTGATAGAATTTGCGGAAAAACCTGCGCTCCTTGGCACAGCCTCGAACATAATGATCTTGCTCGCAGATTTTTCCGAATTTTGACATTTTTTCAGAACACGTGATTGTTAGATTTTTGACATAGATCTCGTTTAGAAATTGATCCTGGAAAAATTGTTTTTTGTTTGAAAATTTCGATTTTTTATTGACCATATTTAGCGCAAAACCAGCCCCGCCCATTTTTGTCTGCGGCATGTAGGGTCACTAATTTTTGAACATTTTTTTTTTCTGAAATTTTCATAATTTTTGGTAGGGAAAATGAATTTTCGATAAAATCCAACATTTTTTGGGATCACTAGGTTTTAGACCAAAAAATTGAATTTTTTCGGATTTTTTTTTTTTGAAAATTTCGAGTTTTATCGAAATTTTCACAAATATTTCAAGTTTTAGCGTGAAATAAGCCACGCCCATTTTTGTCTGCGAGAATAAATTTTTGAACAAATTTTAACATTTTTTGGGTCACTAAATTTCCGACCAAAAAAATTGAATTTTCTCGGAATTTTTCGGATTCTTTTTTTTTTTGAAAATTTTGATTTTGAACATTTTTTCTGAAATTCTCACAATTTCAGCGCAAAATAAGCCCCGCCCATTTTTGTCTGCGACATGTACGGTACCAAAAAATTGCATTTTTCTGGATTTTTCGGATTTTTTTTTTGTTTGAAAATTTTGATTTTTATTGAGAAATTCCTACCTTTCGGACATTTTCTCCTGAAGTTTTCACAATTTTCAATAGGGTCACTAACTTTTCTTCAAAAAAGTTGATTTTTTAAAGATTTTTGTTGACCCACATATTCGAGCCCGAAAAGATAGGGAATTTCGGTGACAGTGCCATTTTTGTGCATGGTTTCGATATGACCTTCGATCCCGTTTTCAAATGACCAATACTCGACGGGTTTGTGTTTTAGTTGACGAGAAAGAAAATTGAAATTTACGGCGTCTGAAAATTTTTCCAAAAATTTTTTCAAATTTTTCCTCGAAATCATTTTTTACCTCGAAAATCCTTGATAGTGTCGCAAAGCTCCCAACTTTCTAGACGATGTATTAGGATTGTGTTGAATTTTTCGTTTTGATTGGATTTGATGACTCGAGAAAGCCTGAAACTTGTCCGAGAGAAGTACAAAGTTTTGAAAATTATATTTTTCATAGAAAAAATATATCATTTTGACCGGAATTTTATGAAGAATCTGAGAATTTGCAAATTTCCAAAGTTTCTTGAAAATTGGAAAAAAATCAAACATTTTGGGAAAACTTGTCCGAGAGAAGTACAAAACTCTAAATTTTTGAAAGGTGATTTTTTGCTCGCAAAAATATATCATTTTGACCGGAATTTTATGAAGAATCTGAGAATTTGAAAATTTCCAAAGTTTCTTGAAAATTGGAGAAAAATTGAAAATTTTTGTGAAATATTGTCCGAGAGAAGTACAAAATTTTGAAATTTTTGGAAATTAATTTTTCACAGAAAAAATATACTTCAGAATTTTGTAGAGATTCAAAAAAATTTGAAAATTTCCAAAACTTCACGGAAACTGAAGAAAAAATGAAACATTTTCTGAGAACTTGTCCGAGAGAAGTACAAAATTTTTAAATTTTTGAAAGTTGATTTTTTGGTCAAAAAATATACCATTTTGTTCATAATTTTTTGGAGATTATGAAAATTTGAAAATTTCCAAAGTTTCTTGAAAATTGGAGACAAATTAAACATTTACGAAATCTTGTCCGAGAGAAGTACAAAACAAAAAACGATTTTTTTGAGGCAAGTTTTTTGGAAAAGTAAAGTATCCGCCTGTGAGCACAAAAACACAAGAAAATGAATAAGGCCAATATTTTCCGTATGCCATAGAGTCCTAAACATCTGCTCACCTAGGCCACGCCCCTTTCTAGCCACGCCCCTTTTCTCTCTATCCTCACTATTTATTATTATTTGTCATTAATACAGTTTTCTCTTCTTTTTCTTCTTCTCTTTTTTCATTAGGTAATTCTGTAATCTTGTCCGAGAGAAGTACAAAACTCGATTTTTTTTCTCATTTTTTGTTAACTCACTCATTTTCAATTTCATACTTCAACTTGTGAAGATCACGGTCTGGTGGGTTAGGAAATTCAAATAATAATGGGTTTCTCATGAATATTCTTAATATTTTCCAAGTTTTTTCCTGAAAAAAATTAATTTCAAATTACCCAAAAAGTTCCCAACTCACATGAACAATTTCTATCTGAAAATCGAATTTGTCTGTATAGTCATATGTCCAAAAATGCATTTCGATCGATAATCGAAACACCATATGATCTTGACTTTTTGTGATCACTACCAAATTGGTGTCATATTTTTTTTTGGCCGGATCTGTTTTGTTGTACTGTATGTCGTATTGTTGTTGAGTCGAGAATTGACGATTGAAAACTTTTAGGTAGTTGAGAAAGTCTGGAAGTTTTTCTTTGCTAGGAAAAACGCGGAAAAATTGAGCCTAATTTTTGGTTTTGGGCTCGATTTTTAAGGCCCAATTCAGAAAAAATCTGAAAAAGTCTGTAAAAATCAGGCCAGATTTTGTAGGCATGTTTTTTTTCGGGTCTTGTATTTTTACCAGTCCGAGTTTTAGGCCAGTTTTTATGAAAAAAAAACCTAATTTTTTTTGGGCATGGTTTTCGGCCCTCAATTTTAAGCCCAAAATTCCAAAAAAGTCTGTGAAAATTCTGATTTCTAGGCCTAAAGTTTGTGAAAATCGGGCCTGGCTCAAATTTTAAGAATTTCGGGCCCGACTCAGAACAATTTCAGAAAAAATCGAAAAAAAAATTGGCCTTATTTCTGTACCGGTCCGATTGAGCGGGCCCGATCCAGAAAAATTGTGAAAAAATCGGGCCTGGCCCGAATTTTTGTAATTTTCTGAAGTTTGGAGCCGAATTTTCAGAAAAAAATCGGACCACAAAATTTTTTCACAGCTCCGATTTAGTAGGTCTGATTTTCAGGCCCGGCTAAGAAAAATTTCAGAAAAATCCGAAGTTTGGTTTTCGGGCCCGATCTAGCTAGGCCTAAGTTTTGATCAAATTCAGTAGGCCTGATTTTCGGGCCCGATTTCTGATGAAAAATCGGGCCTGGCCTAGTTTTTCTGTCTGCCTCACCTGAACGATTATAAATTCCATCCAAATTCGTATCAATAATCCCACTAAAATTGTCGCTGAACATATTTTCATATTTCTCAATCTCACGAAAAGGTATACTGTAAAAAAAACTTTGAAAAAAATCTGAAATTCTCCTAACATTTCACTGATTTTCTTCGCAAAATCTTCAACTTTTTCCGATATTTTTAGTTTTTTCCTCGAAATCCATGTATCATGAACACTGTTCCCCTGCGAAAGCCTAGCCGAACAACCATTTTTGATAGAGATTCTTGTGATTTTGAAATTTTCGAAATCTATTTGATAGTTGATTGTTGTTGTGAAACTCATTGGACTTGCGAGTTTTTGTTGAATTGTGAATGAAGTTTCTTGAGAATCTAGGATTTTCGAAGCCAAAAGTTTGGTGTATCTTTTGCGCTCCAGCGCTAAACGAAACACGAATTGAGTATAGTTGATGTTTTCATTATTCCAGAAAACTTTTGAATAATCACAAAGATCCGCTGTAAATTGGCTGATATTTACGAAATTCTCCAATTTTTGGATATTTTTATGACTTGATGAAATTGCCTGCTCATCAAAAATCGCCTTCACATTATCCAATAGGTTGTAAAATTGCCAAGCGTTGGTGAAATAGATTGGAAAAAAATAGAGAAATCTCCACATTGAACATGATTTTGATGGGAAATTTTGGCTTTTAAAGGCACAGCGATATTTTTTTTCGTAGACATATTAAAACGTTTTTTTCACACGCGAATGTTTTTTTGAAATTTATGTAGTTTTGACTTTTTTTTCGAAAAAACCGGAAATTTTGGAAGTTTTCAGCCAATTCAGGCCCGATTTTTTTCAGGCACGATTTTTAGGCCTGATTTTTAGGCCCCATTTTCAGGCCCGATTTTTTTCAGGTACGATTTTTAGGCCTGATTTTCAGACCCGATTTTCAGGCCCGATTTTTTGACTCGATTTTTTTCAGGCCCGATTTTCAGGTCCGGTTCTAGGCCCGATTTTCATGCCTGATTTTTAGGCCCGATTTTTTTCAGGCCCGATTTTCAGGTCTGATTTTCAGGTCTGCTTTTTAGGCCCGATTTTTTTCAGACCTGATTTTCAGGCCCCATTTTCAGACCTTATTTCTCAAGCCCAGTTTTAAATCGATTTTTTTCCGATTTTCTGAAAATTTTTGAAAAATTTTTTCGGAAAATGGTCGGAAATTCCGGAATTTCGAAAATTTCGAAAGTCACTGGCCTAAAGCCTAATTTGGATATTTTGAAAAAACAAAGAATATGCTCCGCCCACAAAATTGTGCGCTCTTCTTCATTCTCACAAATCATTCGCATACCACAATTGACATTTAGTTTCACACAAAAATGTTGTTTTGATTCGTTCACATTGTTGATCACATGACTTGGGACAGTCGAAATGAGCACTGTCGTAAATGTAGTAGTCATATTTTTTGACCTGAAAAAAACGAGCAAATTTACTCCGAGAGAAGTACACCGCACACTCACGTATCTTAGGTTGAACACAACTTCAGCGTATTGATCGGAAAGGTGTTTGAAAGAAAATATGATTTGAGGCTTGGGAAAAATGTGGATTTTTGTGCGAAGCCAATCGGAGATTGTGAAATTTGAGGCGATCATTTGGGGACACGCGGTGATTTTTTGGTAATCTTTGACCAGCATCGAATTTAGACCTTGGGTTGAGATGCTACGTTTAAGAGTTTTCATCAAATCGTAGGCCGAGCGTTGTTTGACTATGTATAAAGTTGTGGGTTGTAACATGAAGAGGTGTGTAATTTGCCAATGTTTAGAGAGCCAGCGAATTTCGACGACGAAATTCCATGGTTGAGATGAGTTGAAAGTGACTTGATAGTTGAGGATTTGATGTGTTTTTCCGGCAAGTTTGACTGAATGGTCTAGACTGGTTTGAGAGCCGTGACGAAGTTCGAAACGGGTGATGTATTGGAGGAATGTTTCTGAAAAGAGTGGTGTCTAGGGAAAATCGGGCCGAAATTTTCACGAAAAAAACAATTAGCTCAAAACTTTCTGTAAAAAAATTTGGGATCTTTTTTTTTTTTTTTTTTTTTTTGAGAAAAAATTCGGCCCCAAATTTTCTGGTCAAAAAACCTGGGCCAAAGTTTTTCTAGGACAATTTGGTAAAAAAAAATCCTAGCCCAAATTTTCTGGAGAAAAGTATCGGGACCAAAATTTTCACGAAAAAAAACCGGTCCTAATTTATTCAGCCCAAAATTTTGACAAACAAAATTTCGGCCCGAAACTTTTTGGGCGAAAATCGGGCCAAATTTTTTTTAGAAAAACTTGCTCGAAATTTTCTGAAAAAAAATCGGGGCGAAAAGTTTTTGGTTTAAAAAAACCTGAAATCGATTTTTTTCTGAAATTTCGGCCCCAAATTTTCTGGATGAAAAAAATCGGGCCAAAACTTTTATGGTTTAAAAAATCTGGAATCGAATTTTTTTTTGAATGGGCTCAAAATTATTCGGAAAATATCGAGGCCAAAATTTTTTTGGCAAAAATCGATTTTTTTTTTTTTTTTTTTTTTTTAAATTGGCCCTAAATTTTCACGAACAAAAACTTGACCCAAAATTTTTTTGAAAAAAATCGAGGCTAAAATTTGGTTCTGAAAATATCAAAACTACAGTAACCCAAACCAACAAAACAAAATTTTCTCCAAAAATAACTGATGAGAGAAGGGCGGCATACTTGGGATGATTGTGGCCAAGAGCTCAAAGTTAAACCCCTCTAGTATTTCCACTGTCTATCAAAAAAAGAAAAAAAGAAAAAGACGAAGAATGAATGAATGAGCATAAGGAGGCACATTGGCTGTTGTCGACTCCGCCCCTTTTTACAAGCGGCGTGGGTTGTAAAAAGGGGCGGAGTCAACGGTCTGTGTCTATACCATGCGGTGTGTATTCATTCATTCATTCATTCTTCGTCTTTTTCTTAGTTTTCTAATATTTTTTTTATTTTCTTTCTTGCTCTTTTTTCTTCTTCTCTCTCCACCTCTTCTATTAGTCAAACCCCATTTGATCATTTGGCCAGGCTACTATTTTGTTTTTCTCAAAAATTCACCTTTATCATAGACAACATCAAGATTGGTGTCAATCAACGCTGTGAAATTTCGATGAAACGTTTTGCCATCCAAAAAATTTCGACCATAATTCACATGAGATATCATCTCTGTCACATTTTCTGACGCAACACTTGACCTCAGTTCTAGCTCCAAAATTGTCATGTTGTATATTTTGAGAACACCCAGCTCATCGAATTTCGCCGCAAACTCGTATTTCACCAATTGTGTATAACTCATTAGACTTGTCTGATTTAGCGTGATAGAGTTTGGTGAGAATTCGAAATTTGAAATTGTTTGATTCACAATTTTGTAGTTTTGCCATTTTTTGGCGCGAAAAGCGAATTTTTCGATGAAATTACCTGAATTTTGAGAAATGAGAAAAAAAAGGGAATTTAGAGAAAAAATACCTTTCTCGAAGGTTTTTTGGTTCAGAATTGGGTTGGCTTCTAGGAGGTTTTTGAAAATGTCAAGATTTTGGATAAATTGAGTAGTTGAAGTGGCAGAAAGGCTGGAAAATTTTCATTTTTGGACATTTTTCTAATGGGGTTAATCAGTTGAAAAAAATATGTTTAAAAATGTTAAAAAAATGATAAAATAACACAAAATATTGAATTTTTTGTGTTATTTTATCATTTTTTAACATATTTTTTTTTCAACTGAATAACCCCATAAGCTCACCATTTCAAAAGGTGTTGACGCAACTTGTCGAAAAATCTGTCACTTTTCGGGCAACCTATCAAATAGTTTTGTGAGCTCTCACAATTTTTGCCACGTTTCACCAAATTTTTATTCCACGAAACTTCCTCTTGAGCCGGATATTTTTGGGCGCATGGAATTGTGAAATTTTGGATAAAATATTGATCGAAATACGCATCGTAGGCTAGGTAGAAGGAGGTGGCCACCATTTGCATAACAAAATTGATCTCGAAAAATATTTGAACTTCCAACTTTGCTGGATCACCTTGGGTTATTGTTGATGTTGTGTAGAAGAAATCCTGCGATTGAAAAAAATGTTTTTTTTTTGGAATTTTCTTGGCCTTGCGCTTACCCCGAGAGTGGCCTCGCTTCTGTTGAAAAATTTGAGACTTGTCATGTTATTTTGAGATGGCAAAAAAAGTGGACAAATTTCGAGGTTTTCCAGTCTTCCCAACAATTTTTCGTCGAAACGAATGTCTTGGGTAAAACTCATGATGCGGTGAAGCCTGCAAAACATTTTTTGGGGCCTGAAAACTTTTTCGGGCCGGCCTGAGACTTACTCTTTCTCAATTTCGGAGGCCAACTCCATCGCGGCACGTTCTCTGATTTGATCCAATGTTGAGAAAATTGTGGGTTTCATGAAAATTTGATGAATTTTCCATTGATTTTTGGGATTCTGAAAATTTCTGAACTTTTTTCGGGCCGGTCTGAAAACTGGTTTTTTGAAAAATCTTCATTTTTTGAGCATGATGTTCCTTTAAATTGCAATAATTTTGTGTCAAAAAGTTCAGGACTTTTAGAAAAATAAAATTTTTGCGAAGTTTTTTTCGGGCCGGTCTGAAACGTTTTTTAAAAACTGAAATTTTTTCAAAATTTTGTGTGTCAAAAAATGTTGAAATTTTAGAAAAAAAAATTCAAAATTTTTTCGGGCCGGCCTGAAAATTGGTTTTTTTAAAAATCTACATTTTTTTAGCATGATGTTCCTTTAAATTGCAAAAATTTTGTGTCAAAAAGTTCAGGACTTTTAGAAAAATAAAATTTTTGCGAAGTTTTTTTCTCTGTAAACTTGTTTTGAAAACAGAATTTTTTTCAAAATTTTCAAGCCTAAAAATTCTGAGTTTTAGAAAAATTAAATTTTTTGAAAAAAAAACTTTCGGGCCGGTCTGAAACTTGTTTTTTTTTATTTTATGAGCATAATGTTCCTTTAAGTTACAAAAATGTTTATTTGGAAATATAAATTTTTTGGAATTTTTCGGGCCGGCCTGAAACGTTTTTTGAAAACTGAAATTTTTTCAAAATTTTTATATAGATTTCTGAAAAAAAAATGAAAAAAAAAAGATTTTTTTCCTACTTTTTTCGAAGTGTTTTTTTCGGGCCGGTCTGAAAATTGTTTCATATTTTTAGAAAATAAAAAATCACCATCCCGAAATTTTCAAAAAAAAAAAAATGAAAAATATATTTTTTTTCTCACCAAAAATAGTTCAATTTGAAAGTTCCAATTTTCCAAATTTTGATATTTCATAAGAATCGTTATCGAAAATACAATATGATCATTTGTTCGTTTCAAGAACCTGATCTGCGGCCCCTGATAATTGTAGGGGATCAAATTTTCTTCATCATTCTGGAAAAATTTGCGAAAATTCATCTTTTTTTAAAGGCGCACGCACGTTTTTCTCCTTAACTTGATATCGTTGATTAAACCGTTTCATATAGTCAAGAAATTCTGAATTTTTTTGTTGTGTACTTCTCTCGGAGTTGTTATATAACATACCTGTCTTATTGTACACAATTATATGGCTAGTGTCAATGAGCGCTGAGAAATTGGCAGCGAAAATGTTTTCAGCGGAAAAAAATGGAATTGTCAAATTTCTCACAAACTCCTCATCTTCCTCGTTGTGTAGTTCTCTCGGAGTATCGCATGAAATATCGATTGATATTATTTTCAAGTTTCGAAATTCTATTTGATATTTGAAAATTGTTGAAAAACTCATAAAACTCTCAAGTTTTTGCTCGAACAAGACAATATTTCGATTTTTTGGGAAAATTTTTGAGCTCAGAGAAAAATTTTTATATCTTCTCCTCTCCATTTCATAGTTGAACAGAAAAGAATCTGAAAAAATTTGGTTTTTTTTCAGATTACTGTAGTTTTCGGTTCATACTGTAGTTGGTTATTTCCACATCACACAGATTTCCCGAAAAATGAGAGGTGTTTACCAAATTTTCCAACTCGTTGATTTCATTTTGATCAAAACTGAAGATTTTTGAGTTTTTTTTTCCGCTGGAAAAAAAAACTCACATTTTCCTGATCTTATTGACAAAGTCCCAATAGCCTAGTGTTGTTGGGAAAAATAGGAGAAAAATGAAAATGTTCAACATTTTTGGAAAAGTGAAGATGTTAGATGAGAAAAATTGAATTTTGTTTTCTAGACACATTAAATGTTGGAAAATTTTCTCGTGTAGTTCTCTCGGAGAAGCTTAGAAAAAAGTTTATTTCAAAACAAACAAAAAAAAATTGGTCGCCTATCAATTCTCGTCCACCAACTCGACAGTGTCCACATTTTTTTTCGCCTTTTTTGGGTCGACACAAAAATGGGCGAAATTATCTTCTTCGAGTTGTCTTCTGGCCTGGAAGTCGGTAATTTTTGAGGAAAAATCAATTTTTTTGAGCTTACATCTCTTATCAAACGTTTGACAGCTTCCTGATCCATTTTTGAATGGCGACCTTCACTGAAAAATCGATTTTGAGAGGAAAAAAAAATTAATTGGGCGTTTTTTGGAGCCGTGCCAAGAATATATATGGCCTAGGTTTTTGGAAAAGTTAGGTCATTTTGAATTTTGTTAGCCTAGAAGTTCAAAAAGTTAGACAGCCTTTTGAAAATATGGCCTAGGTATTTGAAAAGTTAGGCCATTTAGACTCCAAAAAAAGGTCTGATCTTGTTGCACTATGAAAAAAAGAATAAAACAAGATTAAAAAGCGAACAGCTTGTTGCCTAGGTAACTAACAAATATATATTTTTGTTCCGAAAAATACCAAAAAAGCAAAATGTTAGAGCAACAGAGAAAACGAATCATTTTAGGGTGCGAAATCGAGAGAGTGCGGTGATGTGAGAGACGACAGACGACGAGTGTGCACTTTTGGCATGGCATGTTGGTTGAGGCGGGGAAAAAAATTCGAAAAAAAAAAACAAAAAATATATTGATGGAATGGGAATTGAGAATACAACTTTATTTGATTCTAAAACGGAAATCCGATAACATAACCTGGTCTAGGACCGGATTTTCTGGAAATTACGTCAAGCGCCTTACTTATATCGCCGGGTTTAGTAGTCGCCGGACAGTTGAACTCGATGTCTTGCATAACGAATCTGTCCAATGTTTTGTTCTACAACAAGAAAAAAACCAGTACTTTAAAGGCACATAACTGGCACTAACATAATGTGTGTTGATACGCAATTTGACAGTCTTCAAATTTGTTTTTTGATTTTCACCATAGACGAATTTGTAGATAGAGTCCATTAGGCTACAATCCATGTCAGCGACGCGTGAAGCTTTGATCTTGAAAATTATTTTTGTTGCACAATGAAATCTAGAAAGAATGGACTTACTGGGTGGATTTTAACATTGTGGAAGACGATACTTTTTTGCTTGAGAAAATTTTTTGTTAAATCTTTGTCATTTTTGATTTTCTGAAATTCACATTCTTCATTGACATGATATGTGTCGTTGTTGTTGCGTAAATTTTTCATCCTGAATAAATTTTGTTTTTTGTTGAAAAAAAAAGGAAAACTCACCATTTGGCGTTTTGATGCAAAAACGAGGTCATTGCATAGATTTTTCTTCGCATAAAATCATTGTTTTCTGGAAGAATTTGAATCTTGTTGACCTCCCATTTCTCGCCGTTTTTGGAGTCGAAAAAAATGATGAAATTCCATAA
The DNA here is from genome assembly GCA_963572245.1 of Caenorhabditis sp. 8 KK-2011. Classification (NCBI taxonomy): domain Eukaryota; kingdom Metazoa; phylum Nematoda; class Chromadorea; order Rhabditida; family Rhabditidae; genus Caenorhabditis; species Caenorhabditis sp. 8 KK-2011. The sequence goes on along the minus strand of OY751546.1, from coordinate 638,264 downwards.
CTCGGTGAGATTTTTGTTGAATTTTTGATCGAAAAATATGGATAACCTGTAGATCATCTGCTGTCCATCCAGCTTGATTGATTTATAACCGGATTTTGTGTTGTTAAACTCTTTCAGATCGAAACGAGGGATGTAGCGTGATTGAAACTCTTTGATATATTCCGTGTAGAGCGCTGAAAGAATGATATTTTGTCAGATTTTTATAAGTTATATGACTCACATAATGTTAGATTTAAATCCTCGGAATCGGAGACTGTTTCAGCGTGAAAATCCTTTGAAAAATGGTTGGGAATTGTGTCGAAAAACAGGGTTTTTTTGACATTTTCAATGAAATCTAGAACACCTGTTTGCCCGTCTAGAATCGCGTTGGAAATTTGGAGCAATGAACAAACCAACAGACCTGTAAACAACATTTAGACTGAGCTGAAGGCTTTTCGTGGAAATTTCTAATTTTTGGCTAGACATCATAAACATTTCTTGGCTTTTTTTATTGAAAAATTTATTTTTTAAACTCTCAGGAGTTATTCACAAGAAAAAATTGAAAAAAATATAAATGACTTACCTTTTAACCAATACACGAACCAATTTTCCAAGTCGTTTTTTGGGTCAGAGACGAAAAAAAAAACGAAAAAAAAGAAAAAATAGACCGCCTTTATGGTGTGTGTGTGTAATTGTTCGTCAATTAGAGTGTTTGCGTCGTCAGTGATTTGAAATTTTTAATTTTCTTTTTTTCCTCCCTGCTTTCTGGGCAAAAGCCAAAAAAAAACGAAAAAAAGAAAAAAATAGACCGCCTTTATTGTATATGTGTGCAATTGTTCGTCATTTAGAGTGTTTGCGTCGTCGGTGATTTGAAATTTTTAATTTTCTTTTTTTCTCGGCTTTAACGTGGTTTTTTTGAGGTTTTGAAGCTGAAATATAAAATGATTCATTCAGGAACAAATGTATTTTAAGTATTTTTACCATCTCCAAGTTTTTATTTCACGATTTTTCGACTTTTTGCATCGTTTTTATGTGAAAAAGTGATTTTTTTCTCTGCGTCAGTGCTTTATTCTATAAAAAGTGTCACATTGTAGAAACAATTGTTGCAATTTTTGTCCTTCCTCTGATCATTGCCGCTTTTCGTTTCGTTGGAAACATTAGTCTTCGAAGAGTTTTTGTTGTTAGCAAAAATATTAATAGATTCACAACACCCTGAATTTTATAATTTTCAATTTTTTCAGAAACAACAATCTACCTTGTTCAAATTCATGAGATACATTGTGTTGGAGTTGATGAACGGCCAAAAAAGTGTGATCAAGTCTGGAACTGTGAACAGAAGAAATGTGCTGCCGGTGATCATTGCAACGGTTTTCGTCATTTCTTTGAGGCGATGTGAGTTGATTGAAATGTGTGTCTGCAACAAAAAAAAGAATAGCCAGAGCTAGAAGTTCTTGGCTTACCAAATATATTTTAATAAAAATTGGGAGGTAGATAAATATACATAGAATTGTGCAAACTATCCGAATTGCTCGAAAACGGACATACCAGTCAAGGGTTATTGCTTGATTTAGAAGACAATTCATTGTCAACTGGAAAAAAAGCTGGTTGATCGGAAATTTTTTGAAGAAAATTTGGGAAAATCGGAAATTTGAATTTCAAAAACGTGGAAATTCTGCAGAAAAAGGTGATTTTTCACAAAAAAATATTGAAAAGTAGAAATTTTATGTTTTTTAACTGTGCCGCGTGAAATTTCACGTTTTGGCCGAAGATAATAAACTTATGATAATATACTTTTTTGACAACAAAGTTTTTTTTTTCCCAAAAATTTTGGAAAACCCGGAAATTCCTTAATTTCCGATTAAAAAACTAACATTATGTAAAGTTCGATTTTCATAAGACGCCATTGCTGATGGAATCCATAATGCGATGAAAATTAGATAGGGTAAAAACATGATACAATAGGAGTATTCGATTTGTAGTTTGATATAAGTGACAGGCCAAAAAACGCAGATAAATCGATCGATAGCTGTTGAGAGGAGTTGAATGCCGGCCATAATTGTGACAAGGATAAATAGTTGATTATGAATTTGTGTGAAACAATCGAACATTGTGACCAGCGGGAAATCTGAAAACCCTTAGTTTTTAAGCGTAAACAACACTCTTGAGACCGTCGGCTTGTTTGGTGTAGGCGGTAGGGTGCGCGCGTATAGAGTGTGAGGAGCTGGGTTCGAACTCCACGCGGGGTGAATTTTTTTTTTTTTTTTTGCAAAAACTCACAATCATAGCTCAGAACAACAATTAGACGATAAACACCTGCGCTGAAATAGGTGGCACCGAAGAAAATGTCGAAAATTAGGCAGGATCCGATCACGACAAATCTGCAGAAAAAATTTTTTAGACAATGTTTGTTTTTTTCTGAATTAACTCTTTTTGTGATCGGAGATTGTGATTGCTGAAAAGTCGAATTGACAGAAATAAATTGATGACTAGCACGAAAAATCCTTCAAAAATGTAGAAAAATAGGGTTATTTTGTCGTAACTTGCTGTGGTTTTTGTTGAAAATTCGACCATGTGTTAGGCAACGTGGAAAAAATGCTGACGAAGGCAAAAAAAATGTTACTAATCACTTTCTCACAACAATTTGCTATTTGATCCTTTTGGTATACATACTCTAGTTTTTTTCTCCTGTTTCTAATGAAAAAAATACGCAAAAAACATTTTTTGGTCTATTTTTGGTGTTCTTGGAAAGTGACTAACATGAAGTTGTAGGGGAAAATAAAACTTGTAAAAACTAAAGGTTTTTTGTAGAAAAATCAATGTTTTTTTCCAGAAATCTTCCAAATCGTAATGCTTGTGAACAGTCAATCAATTGGTTCGACGGAAATTAATTGAAAATTCGATGTTTTTGACTTTTTTACTCTTGTTTCGCTGTATATAAAACGTTTATCAATGATTTTAAAGCCTTCCTATATAGCACATCTTGTACAGCTCGAAAAACCCTTCAAAATCAGCTATTACACCACCAGAACAATCTCCAAAAACTTGTGAAAAAATCGCATGAAAAAAGTAGATCCCCCTTCATTTTTTTCGCCACATGGTAAGTATTTCTATGAGAAATGAGGCATGTTTCAATGTGACAGGCATGGTCGAGTGGTTAGCGTGTTTGACTTTGAATCAAGAGGTCCCGGGTTCGATCCCCGGTGTGAGAGCATTTTCTTTGGTTGAATTTTGAATTAAATTTGAACTTTGGTGAATTTTGAAGATGAAACTCGAGGTGAAGCTTGAAATTTAAGATGAAGCTGGAAGATGAAGCTTGAAATTTGAAAATTAAAATTAGGATAAAGCTTGAGATGAAGCTCAAAGTTTGAAGGAGAAGCTCAGTTTGAAGGAGAAGCTCAAAATTCGAAGGAGAAGCTCAAAATTCGAAGGAGAAGCTCAAAATTCGAAGGAAAAGCTCAAAATTAGGAGGAAAAGCTCGATTTTTTTGAAAACTTTCTAAATTACGGTAGAAAATGGGCGGAGTCAACCAATCACAGCCAAGGGTCAAAAGTGGGCGGAGCCTGCGAAAATATCACGAAACCCCGCCCCTTTGTGGGCGGAGCCTATTTTAAGGGGGTCCCGAAACTCCGCCCACTGACACGCCCCTTTTTTGGCCAAAAATGGGTGTTTTTGGGGGCGCGGTCAAAATTTCAAAAGGGGCGGAGTCAGCCAACGAGAGACGAGCAAAAAGTGGGCGGAGCCAACCAATCACAGCGAAAGGTCAAAGGTGGGCGGAGCATGTGAAAATATCGCGAAACTCCGCCCCTTTGTGGGCGGAGCCTATTTTAAGGGGGTCCCGAAACTCCGCCCACTGACACGCCCCTTTTTTGGCCAAAAAAGGGTGTTTTTTGGGGCGTGGTCAAAATTTCAAAAGGGGCGGAGTTAGCCACTCACAGACGAGCCAAAACTCCGCCCATTTCTGACTCCGCCCACAAATGACCTAGTTTTTGACTCCGCCCATGTTTCTGATTGGCTGACTCCGCCCCTTTTGACATTTTGACCACGCCCCAAAAAACACCCATTTTTGGCCGAAAAAGGGGCGTGTCAGTGGGCGGAGTTTCGGGACCCCCTTAAAATAGGCTCCGCCCACAAAGGGGCGGAGTTTCGCGATATTTTCGTAGACTCCGCCCACTTTTGACCTTTTCATGTGATTGGCTGACTCCGCCCACTTTTTGCTCTTCTCTCATTGGTTGACTCCGCCCCTTTTGAAATTTTGACCGCGCCCCCAAAAACACCCATTTTTGGCCAAAAAGGGGGCGTGTCAGTGGGCGGAGTTTCGGGACCCCCTTAAAATAGGCTCCGCCCACAAAGGGGCGGAGTTTCGTGATATTTTCGCAGACTCCGCCCACTTTTGACCCGGGTCTGTGATTGGTTGACTCCGCCCACTTTCTACAGTAATCTTGAAAATTTTCAAAAAAAATCGAGCTTTTCCTCCTAATTTTGAGCTTTTCCTCCTAATTTTGAGCTTTTCCTTCGAATTTTGAGCTTCTCCTTCGAATTTTGAGCTTCACCTTCAAATTGAGCTTCTCCTTCAAACTTTGAGCTTCATCTCAAGCTTCATCCCAATTTTAATTTTCAAATTTCAAGCTTCATCTTCCAGCTTCATCTCCAAGCTTAATCTTAAATTTCAACCTTCACCTCGAGTTTCATCTTCAAAATTCACCAAAGTCCAAAGTTAATTCAAAATCTAACAAAGAAAATGTTCTCACACCGGGACTCGAACCGGGGACCTCTTGATTCAAAGTCAAACACGCTAACCACTCTGCCATGCCTGCCACATTGAACAATGCCTCGTTTCTCATAGAAATACTTACTATGTGGCGAAAAAAAAATGAAGGGGGACCTACTTTTTTCATGCGATTTTTTCACAAGTTTTTGGGGGTTGTTATAGCGCATTTTGAAGGGTTTTTCAAGCTCTACAAAGTGTGCTATATAGGAAATTTTTATTTCTAGCGAAAAAAAAGTTCAACTTCAAAAACTTTATTTCAACGTGTTCATACATGACTGATTTTGCCGCAAAATCCCGAATTCGTTTTGAATATTCGGTCTTTTTTGCTCAAAATATCCAACATGATTGGGGTCGCAAAGATTGTCGGAATACAAATGTGATAGTCTTCAATTGTGTACTTGTCAGTTTGGCGGTTCTGGAATTAGAAATGTGAAAAAAAGAATGGTGGCTGGGAAACTCACATAATCTGCATGCAACCAAATATTCACAAATTCCTGTCGACTGTAATAGAAGGTGAGTTCAAAATTCGCTCTTGGACGCCATGTCAAAATGTCGACAACGATTCGAGCCTAAATTTTTACATTTTTTCTTTCTTTAAACAATGTGCGGCAAAACTGCAAATACTAAAATTTCTCGAAAATACATTTTTCCGTGTGTGATTTCTCAAACTTTCAAGATTTTCCACCAAAAACTGCTCACCTCTTCATTATCGCCTAGAAATTCGCGAAGATTTTCCACAATTTCCGAACATCCAATTGTTTTTCTCCGCATTTTCTGATTCGTCAGAACAAGAGCCAACTTCAAATCGATCAGAAATTCAAGAGATCTCAAAAATTCAGTTGGCGCTGTGATATGTATCTGGGTAATCAACCATGTTTTATTACCGTCAGAGTTCTGAACCACTTTTTTTCTTTTTCTCTCTCTCTCCAGGTCAACTCACAAAAACCGCTTCCATCTGAAACTGCCACGTTTCATTGACACCATTCGCGTAGCGAACAACACGTCGCGTTTGAAACACAAAATGATCGCTGACACTGCTAATCGCCGCGATTTTGGCTGGCGATATTCGCGTTTGCGACGCGTAGCGTCGCGCGAATCTTGTCATTATTACCTGGATGCGATCTGCAGAAAAAAAAACCTTGACGTGCAACTTGTTGAACAACTTACCAAATGAAATATAATGATTGAAGTGATAGCTAATGTTATTACCAAGAGTGTAGGTGCATTCAGGATGGAAGAGATCGTAGTTCAAAGTTAGTTCACGATCCGGTTCAACATCCAGAAACGGTAGCCTAAACTTTGCAAATTTCCTAAGCCGCAAAAACAACAAAAAACTCACACCGCGCTTACATTTTCAGCAAACGCCCATCTCTTCCCCTCCTCCTCCTCCCCATCATCATCGCCCTCTTTATCTCTAATCCTCCACAAATCAATAATATTTCGCTGTTTGATGTGCATCGAATGCAAACACGCTCCAATCGCCACAACATCCACCAACATCCATTCGTTTTTCGCGTTTTCGATGGCGATCAATTTGAAACTTTCGATGACCAAAAAATGCATCGGATTGATGAGCGCAAACGAGACATCGAAGCGAAATTGTTGGAAAGTTGCATTTTTGAAGTCTGCGCGGATTTCGGCACCCTGAAAATAGGTTTTTCTATTTTTTCTAGACTCCTCTGGGAAGGGGGTGTTCTCACCGCATCGGAGATGTCTACTTTGCCACGTGTTCGATTGAGATAGTCGAGAAAAGGTTCTGGAAAAAAAAAGAAAAAAATATTTCGAAATTCCGCAAGCACTTTATTTGACGCGCAATTGTACACATTTCTATTTTTGCTGTTTTCAGCTGTTTTTCCTGGAATTTCGTCACTTTTTCGAGATTGTCAAACGTTCTGGTGATGCTAGAGGAAAGGAGAAGCTTTTAAAACCAAACATTTCGACAAAACTTCAACAAAAACTTATAGAATTCGAAAAAAAACAAAAATCAATTTTCTCTTCCCTCCCTCTTGTGCAATGGAGCGCGTTTTCTCACCATAATGCATTCGTTCACAAAAAACCTCAACAGCCAACAATGGACTTGACAATTTTCGCAATTCCTCGAAACTTTTCTGCCATTCCACATTTTGCTCGGTCGACTGATTAATCAACCTCAAAAAATCAATTTTTTTGTTGTTGAAAATTTCAAATTTCACTCACAATTTCGCCACTTTTTCAGCAAACGCCAATTGTTGTCCTTCACGATTCAAACAACACCCAAATTTCAGCAAAAATAAAATGTTAAAAATTTTCCAAACCATCTGTACAAAATGTCGTCAAAAAAAGTGTAATGTTTTTTTTTTTTTTTGGAGAAACATTTAATTGGATTTGTGGTGGAACTGTCTTTTTTTTGTAATTTTTTCTTTAACAATTTTGTGAATATTTAAACATTATATTGATTATTTCGAAGTCGTACATTTTATCATTCTAAAAAAACAAATTATGTTTTTAAAACTGCTCCAAACTCACATATTTCGCAAAAATACAAAAATCAATAAACTCCCAAGTCATCGAAGGAAACAGCTTGACATTGAAAAGAACCCCATCCTTCCCCCAGCTCAAAATATCTTTTTTCGTCGCTCCTCCTCGATTTTTCAGATTTTCCAAAACTTTCGAAATTGGTTTCAACGATTGTTTCATGTGGACAAGACCATTTCCGGTGGAAATAAAAATTTCCAAATCAATCAAGAACGAAAGAGCCATCCCAAACTCTTCAGGAACTTGAATTTTCATCCTGTTCACCAGGAAAGTTTTGGAATTTTTACTCTGCAAAAAACATTTTGAAAGTTGAAGAAACATTGCCTAGCGGCAAAAGTTTCGTAACATTTTTTGGTCGAAAATTCAGAGGGACATTTTCATGAAAAATGTAAAGGTCACGCCACGAAAATTTGAATTTTTTCTGTTTTCCGTTTTTTGGTCGTTTCTCACAATGAAAAAAAAACTTCCCAAGATTTTCACAGTCATACATAATGAGCCTAACGCGCTAACCGCCTGGCCATGTTGCTACATGTTGTCTCACTCACAAAGTCATTCTCATATATCACAGCTAGACAAAAAAAAAGAGAGAGAGAGAGAGAGAGAGCGACGGCAGTGTTTGTCGGTTTCTAGGTCATCACTTTTTGTTGTTGTTAAAAACAGAAAAAAAAACTTGATGAACCTGGTGTCAAAATGAAAAATGCTATACTAGGTTGTGTCACAAGTTCGCTGTGTACCTTTAAATGAGTACTGTACTTGTTTTTTTTTCCTCAATTCTGCACACAAATTTGCTCACCGCTTCCACATCAAATCTCCACGAATCTTTCGGATCATACGGATACAAAACATCCCTCTGCACACTAAACTTGACCACATCGTTCACATCATCCTCCGACAACACCTTTATCACCGGCTCTTTTTCGATTCTCTCCGCAATGCGCCGCCCATACAAATCCATGAATCTCAAAATTCTGCGATTCGTATAATTTCTTCCAATAATGTCTCCGAAATTTTCTTCTTCGATGAAAATTCGACATTTTCCAGAGAGCAGAGTTTCCTCGATCAATGGAATGCTAAAAACAAAATTTGCTCTAAATTTTCCCTGTCAAACAATTACCACTGTCCAAAATATGGTGCAAATTGCCATCCTTCAAATGGCGCTGGCAATTTGTCAGCGTTGGCAAAAACGGCAAAAATCATCCAAAAAATCGGCATTTTTTCCAGACACATTTCTGACAATTCAGAGCTTTTAAAGCAGCGGAAATTTTGTTTTGATGATCAAATTAGGAAGAAAAATCAATAAAACATGTCTAGAAAATCGTCTGGAATAAATTCACAACTATCCGCATCGATCCAATCGTAGTCAAGAGTTTCCGATCCATATTGTTTTACCGACACCGCTTTGTCGTCAGTGTTCAACAAATCGCGCAACCAATCAAGTTTACGGGCGATTCGTTGCAAACAAAATTGAACGCCTTGAAAGTCGTCGAGAATACAGTCGCGATGAATCATTTCAATCTGCAAAAAAAAAAATAAATTTTGCCGCACCCGGAATCGAACCCAACCCTGTTAAATTTGAAGCCACGCGCTTTACCGCTACACCAAACAGGCACACAATTTGAGAGATGCTAATCGCGCTAACAAAAAATCACCTCATCCACAACAACTTGGCGCGACGCCAACAATTTCGAATACCCAAAAACCAACGTGTCAACATTGCCGAGATAACACTGAAGAAACACCTTCTCCGCCGCCTGGTCTTTCCACTTCCGATCTCGCGATTCTCTAACCCATTTGATTTCGACATTTTTGTCGTCTGCAAAAAATCTCAGATTTTTTGAGAGGTTCTAGTTTATCACAACAACAACAACCTCGCGTTTTTGCATCAATTTCGGCTGACGAGAAGACGGTAGACTTGCCAAATTCGATGCGATGAACGGTTTTTCGGCGAAGTCCGCTTCGAAGAATTTTCAGATTTCGAGACGACGCCATGAATTCGGCATCATCGGTGAAGGTTTTCTCCATTTTCAAGCATCTATGAGAATGTTTACAATCTCTGGAAGAAAAAACCAATTTTTTTTTAAATATAAAAATTCCTGGCTGGTGTGGAACACGGGTTTTCCATAAATTTGAAGAGAGAGAGAGAAAATGCGCTCTAATGATAATCATTTTCAATAAAATGAGAAAAATCATGTTCAATCGAAAACGACAAAAAAAAAACACCCTACCCTTTCAAAGGGACACAACGATTTTGCAAACCAAATAGTGCAGAGAACGAGGAGAGCGTAGAGAGTTAGACATTTTTCCATGTTCCTTTAAATTCCTTCCGTAATTTTTTTCGCTTTTGGAGGCCGCAAAAATCTCCTGTTCATTTGTTCATCGAGGTGTTCACACATTCTCTAACGCTCTCCTCGTTTTGTGTTATCTCTCTCTCTCTCTATCTTGCTCTTTTTCTCTCACACAGTCGGTGTTTGCCTCTTGTTCAACAAGCTGCTAAACAAGTGGCAGAGCAGAGTGTCGTTGTTTGAACTCGAGATTTCGATAATTTACTGTTTTTAGCGCCAAAACCTGTCTAAAATACGTTTCAAAAATTAGAAAAAAATAACTCACCTCGACGTATCAATCCGACTCGTATAACACATAAAAATCACACCCTTCCTTCTAACCGCACGAAACCGCAACTCTGGCAAATAGCCGAGCCTCGAGAGAAGTCCTCGATTACAAATAATGTCTGCCGCAATCCGCTTTTTCAGCACTCTCTCATCCGTGTCCATCATCTCGATAAACTTCAAAATCGACTCCATCTTCTCGCCAGCTCCATCATCCGTATATTTTTCATCGCGTCGAATATTGAAATCGAAAATTTGTTCGGGTTCCAAATATTTCGTCGAGTTCATCTCCTCGGGCATTAGATCTTCCCTCAACGTTGGTGCTTTGATATTCATCTTCACATTGAACCTATAATCCAAAATTAGGTTTAAAAAAAAGAAAAAATTCTCACACAGTTCTCTTCCCATGGGCAACTAATCGAGCATCAGATTGATAACATCCAACATACTCGAATTTGAGCGGTTCTTCTAATTTCTCCATTTTTTTGTTGTTGTTAAAAACTGAGAAAAAAGCTACACACACTTTGATCTCAACGAGAGCTATAAGAGCAACAGAAAAAAATGAAATTACACTGTGCTCGGGAGGAAGAAGAGATCCATTGTCATGCCCCACACGAGAGACGCAGACACATGGTCCCATGTGACACTTTTATCATCTATCTCTCGTGTGTGTCATCCTCATTCTTTGGTCATGCGGCCACCAACATCGGTCGTATGTTATTATACTTCTAACTAATAAAGATCTAACATGAAGTATAGTTGGTTATGATGTGGAAAATGGGATGTTCGAGGCCGATAGCTGGGAGGCTATCGTGTGCCCCGACACCATAGAAAAAGTGCATGCGACCTTTTTTCTAGTATTTTTAACAAATGTTTTCATTGCGAAAAATTAGAAAAATTTTTTGAGAAATGAATTCGGAACAAAATCCAAACAATCATCATCGTGGATGTATTTGTAGTTGAACCCGTCATTGGTTGTTTTTTCAACCATCACAGCTGTGTCGTTCTCTTCCAAAATACGTCTCAGGTCAGACAAATGATTGAAAAGATTCTGTTTTGCATTTTCAACTGCCGAAAAGTTACGAACATTAGCATTTCGATGAATCAACTCGATCTGGAATTTGCTATTTTTCAGGTTGACACAAAAATCTTTGAAAATATTTTTTGTCCCTGTTTATGACAACTAAAAAAAACAAAGAAAATTAGCTGAAAATTTCAAAAATTTTACAGAAAATGATTTTTCTTTCTGAAAATCGTAGTTTTTTCAATTGAAAATTACGGTAAAAATGGAAACTTTTTTTAAAAGTGAGTTTTGGCTATTCGGAAAACTCCGGCTCCGACCAAATCTGTCGTACAGTAATCCAGGCGGCACAAAGAACGTTCAAATTGTGAGAAAAATGTGTTTGATACCTCTATTAGCACAGGCAGATGGGAGCTTGCTGGTAACCAGCTATAGTCGGTAATCAGTTGGTTTTCCAACATAGAAAGATGGGTACTTGCTGGTAACCTGCTTATAGCAGGTTACCAGTTGGTTATGCAAGCTAGTTACTAGCTAACTACGTACTATAGTTAGTAACTAGCTTGGAAAACTAACTGATTACCGACTATAGCTGGTTACCAGCAAGCTCCCATCTGCCTGTGAGGTGACCATATGTTGTTGTTGTTGTTGTTATAGATAACATCATCATAAACAACAACAGGTGTGACCTTTTCCCTTTTGAGGGGTCGGGATCAAAGGCGGCACAAAGAGAGTCCAAATTTTATGAGGTGTGAAAAAGGTCCAATTAGGTCACATCTGTTGTTATTTTTATTTATGATAGACATCATAAATAACAACAACAGGTGTGACCTTTTCTCCAATGCTTGATCAATTATTATTGATCAATAAAATGTTACATAAGGACAAAAAACGGAAAAAATGGAGCTGAGAAATTGAGAGAAAATCATATTTTTCTAGAAAATTTCACTGTGAGTTTTCGACCAAAACTGTCGCCAGAATGGTTATTTCGTTCATTAAGTTCCTGACACGACAAAAATTAATATTTTCTGTGTGAAACTGCTAGAATACCAGAAAAATGCATATTCAAAAATCTGGAAATTTCGATTTGAGACCAATTCGCTGTCTCAGACATTCTAATTCAATTTCAAAACCCAACCAACCTCGTCGATCTCGACATGTTCGTGCCGTTGACCCTTCAAAAATCCAGTCAGAATGTATTCAATATTCGAAAAATAACATTGAAGATATTCTTTCATGTTTGACTTTTTTTTTCGCTGCTCCACAAGATCATCTCGATTTTTTTTCGTAAACTTCAGCTCAATAATGTGTCCCGCATCATCTTGACAATCCACTTCGGCTGACGACAAAACCGAAAATCCCGGAAAATCGATTTTGTTCACGATTTTTGTGCGAATCCCGGTTCGCACAATTCTCAAGTTTTTCGTTTTCTCCTAAATACAAAAAAAATTAATGTCGAGAAACACCAATTTCTCGACATATTTTTACACAAGAATAAGATGAATAACCTATTTTTGATTTTTTTTTTCAAAGAGATCCAGAGAAAAACAAGAAATTTGCAGTTGGAAAGGTCACTTTTATATTATTTTCACGTTCGTTCTTTAAAAAAAAAGGAAAATTTCTTTATTTTTCGGGAAATGAACTCATTGTGACCCCAAACCGCAAAAATCTGATTTCTCTGCGTCTCCTTTCGAGGACGTCATAAAAAGCCGTGAATCGATGTTACCATATAGTATGGATCGTCTGTCATCAATTTTTCGAACTTCATCGACATGTGCGAGTTCCAATCTTCGCTTCTCATCGACGCGCGAGAATTCCAAGCCTGACCGCACATAAAAATAACGTTGTTTCTTCTAACAGCCCGAAATTTTTTCTTGTTCATTGCGATGCCAACGAGAAGACCTCTGTTACAAACAATATCACATCCAATTCTCTGTAAACAAAGGGAAAACGTGGAAAATCACTTTTTATTTACCCATACCTCTCTAAGAACTCTTTCATTCGAATCCATTTTCTCGATAAACTGCAAAATAGTCTCCATTTTCTCGCCATCACCATCATCAACATAACGCTCGTTTGTTTTCACTGTCAAATCTAAACGATCATCAAAATCCAATTTTTTCAGCGGATTTCGCGGTTCAGGAACCAAATGCTTGCGAAGAACAGGGCATTCAACACCCATGTCGATCCTCGAACTGAAAAATTTCATTTTTTTTTTCATTTTGTAAATAAAAATATTTCAAAACTCACATGTTGTTACTTCTAATCGATCGATAACACCCAATTTGATCGAATTTGATGTTCATTTTCTAGAAAAATGGAAAAAAATTGATAACGAAAACGCTCTTTTATGCGGAATACACATTGCTCATAATAAAACCCCCTAATTCTCTCGCCTCTCATTTTTTGCACACTATTTTTTTGTTTTTTTTTCACCAAAAACCTCGAAAACTTGGTGAAAAAAAACAAAAAAAAAATAGTGTGCGAATTTAAGAGAGTCATTGGAGTAGGATGAGGACATCTGTAAACTAAAATTCCATGATTTTAACTGAAAACCGCAGTATTCTGTTGAAAAACGGCATTTGAATTTTAGGAAAACAAAAAATAAAACACACTTCAAAGGAACATGTAGTTTTGAGTTCACGGGTCTCGTAACGATGAGTCATTTTCTATGTTTTTGACGACGAAAAATAGCAGGAGTACTGTAATTTTCTACATATTTCGACGTCAACTGCATTAATTGCTATAAAAAACAGGCGTTCCAACAAAAAGGTGTAGTGTACCTTTGAATTTCTTCACTACAGTACCCAAAAATGTGTTTCCCCCCCCCCCCCCCCCCCCCAATTTTTCTGTCGTCCTTCCCGCATAAAACACAAAAGAAAAGCGGCATTTATGTCTAGTCACACCTTCCACTGATAAGCATTGAATAATCAAAAAAACTGAAAAATCTAGACCGATTAATAATCTGAAAAAAAATGGGAAGAAATGATAATGTTGCCATTTTATCTCATTTTCCAGAATTTTTGTCAGTTTTCTAGAATTTGTGGAAATTTTTGATCGAATCATTGTTTTTTTTCCTCCCCAGACACAACAAACACGACCAAGACCACCCATCAAGTTTTCATTAAGTACATTCTTCCCCCCGTTGATTAGGTTAATCCTGTTATCAAGTTTGAAATGTCTCAAGAGCCAGCAAAAAAACAGCGCGCGCTGAAAACACTATAAAATCTATTCTTCCATTAGTCATCATTCAAATTTCCTTGGTTTTTGTCTTGTCTTATACCTCTAATAGGGTCTAATTACAAAAGGTTAATGACTTTTTGATTGTCATTTTGCCGCTTATTTCAGAGAATGATAGACCGTCTAGTGTTCTGTTTGGCCATTTTGACCGCTTCAAAATGTGAGATTCGCGAGAAAAAAAGCGAGATGGAAATGAAGAAATTGTTGGGCGACGATGTTCTGCAGGTTGGTGGAGATAAATATTTTTTGGGGGGATTTCTCCAAAAAAAAGTGATAAAATTTTTGTGACCGGTTCAGAAACTTTTCCAGAACAAAATAACTTTTTTTTTCCAAGAAAAAATTTGTCAATTTAGATTACTGTAACTTTCTAGATCCATAACAAAAGTAGGAGACACCAAACTCAAACTATTTTTCGAAAAAAAAAATCAAAATTTGGTTTTTTGAAAAATTGGTGATCTCAAAACGTTATGGGGTTATTCAGTTGAAAAAAAATATGTTAAAAAATGATTAAAGGGGCTTTTGATCACAGTTTCAATCCAGTAAACACATTTATTCGACAAAAAAAGATCTGTAAATTTATAAAAATGTATTGATATACAGATTTCAAATAATTTAACAATATCTACATAAAAAACTATCCTTGAAGACTTTAACTGAGCCGCCTGCATTCGTCCTTTTCAAAAAGCATTTGATAAATGGCATGATTTACTTTGGGGGAAATGTCGTTAATATAATTGTAGATGATATAATCAACTGTTTTTCTGTCTATTTTGCCTCCTAGGTTGACCGAAAGAATTTCTTGAAATTTACGTTTAAAAATAGTGCGAATAGTAGGAAAGCGCTTGTCCAAGAACGCGATAACGGGAGGAAAATTTTTTTCAAAAAAGTACTCGCTATCGAGACTTCTATCTTTGCTGCGCTGCCTCAAATCAAAGTATTCCTCCATGGTCAAGGCGGATGTTAGCTCGTCTGCACTCGGCTTCCTATAGTTTGTCCAGGGTCCTGGAGGAGCAAGTCCGAGAGCAGCGCGCATTTCCGTAGACGCAATTATATCGGCCGCTTCGGTGATCAAATGATGATTAAAACACCGCACGTTCAAGTGTCTTATTAAATTGCCTGACAGTTGCTCCTGCTCTAGAGGTGTGATGCAGGAAGCGGCAATCTTGGTCAGCTCGTCGTCAATGACGAAGAGTAGAGGAGGTGATGTGGACGGCGGCTCATGCGCGGAGGAGAAGTTGGCTGATGTTGCTGCAGATATAGAAATGGAAGTAGCGATTCTATCTTTTAAAAAAAATTTAGGCACTTGTTAAGACCAAAATCTAGACATTTTTATTTGTTACAAGCATACCTGCATGTATAATGCTCCAAATACAGAGACAGATGATGAGTATAGTTAACATTCCTTCGGCTGGAAATATGTAGCGTACTTCAATGCATTCACGTATGAGAAGTACGTGTAAATAGTGCAGCGAAACAAATACGAACCAAGATTGACAAAAGTGATAAATGAAGATTTGAGAGGAAATATGAACAATTTTTGTAATAGTCGCTTCTAATATAAGAATATAATATGTGTGGTTATTATGAAACAACCACCAGATTGAAGTAAAAGAAGGAAGAGAGATGCCACCATTCGATCGACCTATTTCTCTCTCACCCAATTCTAGACGGAAAGTGAAAGTCTGACACACTAAACACGCTCGGATAGAGACAATTAGACTACTTCAATGGAACATTATCCTCTTTAAAAATGATTTGTTAATTTTAACGATATCAATCGCTCATGAAACATATGAGATTAAAACTGATACTCAACAAAATTTAAATTAAAGATAACACAACTTTTTGAAAATCACAAGTTTCAAGCATTTTCAAAACTAGAAGGCAGTAATAGCCACAATTATGTGTACCAAAATCTTGTATTTGAAATGTTGAGCATTCAATTATATTATCTTCTTTACCATTATTTTTGAGATATTTGATAACTTCATGAGGTGGATCTAATCCAAAGGAATCGAAGTAATAACTTTTATTTTTTATTTTTGAATAACAAACCCAGTGAGTACCCTTATTATTACTTGAGTCAAGATTCACAATTCCGACTTCCTGGGAAAGTATTTCATCTGGGAGAGCGTCTCTCATGAAAACACCGCGGAAATGTTTTATTTTCAACTCCTTTACGAGCTCTTCGAGATCAAGATTTGTCAATGGCTTCATATCTGTTCGGAGATTAATATTCTTCATTTATAACACCAAAAATATTCGAAAAACGTTGGAAAATTAAAAATGGGCAAAATGGTCTAAAGGCATTTTGACCTAAAAATGACAATTTTCGAAAATGACGCATTTTCTGGTAATTAAGACACAAAATGGAGTTGTAAATGTTCCAAAATGATCGAAAACAGCAGAAAATCAAGTTTGGGCAAAAAGCTGTCCCAGCGTCAACCTTTTATATACTACTATAGACCGTCTAGTGTTCTGTTTGGCCATTTTTACCGCTTCAAAATGTGAGATTCGCGAGAAAAAAAGCGAGATGGAAATGAAGAAATTGTTGGGCGACGATGTTCTGCAGGTTGGTGGAAATTAACATTTTTTGGGGAGATTTTTCCACCAAAAAAAGTGAAAACATTTTTGTGACCGGTTTAGAAACTTTTCCAGAACAAAATAACTTTTTTTTTCCAAGAAAAAACTTGTGAATTTAGAATACTGTAACTTTCTAGATCCATAACAAAAGTAGGAGACACCAAACTAAAACTATTTTTCGAAAAAAAATCAAAATTTGTTTTTTTGAAAAATTGGTGACCTCAAAACGTTATGGGGTTATTCAGTTGAAAAAAAAATATGTTAAAAAATGATTTTAAAAAACACAAAATATAGAATTTTTGTGTTATTTTATCATTTTTTAACATTTTTTTTTTCAACTGCTAAACCCCCAAATGTTTCAAAAAGTTCGCAGAAAAAAGCACAGCGCCTAATTACGTAAACTCAAAGGGACATAGGGTTTTCTAGAGGGTTTCAGGTATCAAAATTTAGGAAAAATTGTCAAAAACAAGAAAAAATGACTGAAAAGCATGGCCAAGGGATAAGGAATAAAAGAACGAAGACAAGAAAAAAGAAAACAATATTAGAAAACTAAGAAGAAGTGAATAATGAATAAATGAATGAGCACAAGAAGACAGACAGACACAAAGACTGTAGACTCCGCCCACTTTTTGCACATAGGTGTTAGGTGTGCAAAGTGGGCGGGGTCTCTCTGTACACCTCGCGCTGTGCTCATTCTTTCATTCATTATTCTCTTCTTCTTCTTCTTAGTTTTCTAATATTGCTTTCTTTCTTTTTTGATTCTTGTTTTTTGTACTTTTCCGTGTACTCTTGATATAATGGACCTATTATAGACGTGAAAAAAGACGTTTTTTCAAATTATAAATTTCGCGCTCAACGATCTCGTCACGCACAAAAATCTAATGAAAATGGCGCTTTTTTGTTGACGTCAACTTTTTTACGTCTATAATATTGTCAATCCGGTCAGATCATCCAACGGGAAAAGTGATCGGCCACAAAAAGTCGATGAAAGATCATTTCAAAATGAGAGATTCAGACGGTAGATCATTTTCTCGTTGGATGATCTGGCTGGATTGACAATATCAGGGGCTATAACTTCGAACTCTTGTCCACAATTATCCCAAAAATCGCTGCCGCACCTCTGCCGCAGCTATTTTTGGAATATTCACTAGAAATAAATACAAAAACAACGCCAAATTTTCTACAGATCAACACCACTCAAGAATCAATGTCACAACTAACCGACCACTGGCTGGATCAGGCATTTTCCGCGCTCATCGCCACCGCCGCGCACAACAAACTCGCCACAGTTTCACACATCGAACGGCGACTCCACGAATCATGCATCCAATCGATCAAGACTCTCAAAGAGCACGCGAAATGTGTCAGCGATTTGCTTGACGCGTCTCGCGCAAATCATCAAAAACTTCGTGGCAGCACGAAAATGATTGAGAAAATGCGCGAAACCGACGAGAACTCTGGCTGGATTGGCGCGTTTCGAATCCGCAAGAAGCGCCAAACTCGAATTGTTTCAAAACCATCGTACACGCTGAAATCACCAAAAGATATCTCGCCATTTACCATGGTTGCGAAACAAATCACCAAAACTGTCAGAGCTATGAAGAACAAGAAAGAGGATAGGAACTGGCGACAAATTATGGTTGATGTTCGAAAAACTGGTGACGTTATCGAAAATCGCAAGAAGATCAAGCAAATGTTGGGGAAAAGTGTCAAGAGTCGAAGTAGACCAGAACGCTACAACGAGAAAAGGCCTCTAGCGGTTAGTTTGAGCATTTTTCTAAGAAAAGAGGGAACTTTTCCAGCACGACGATATTGAAGAAGACTACGACACTCCACCCCCAACACCTCGTCTAAACACCGACGAACTATTTCAACGTCTCCAAGATCATCCAGAAGATTTGCTCAACGACAACGCTGCCGACACTTTCAATCTAACCGATGCGAATAAACAAGATGTGCTACGTATCAAGTTAATAAGAGAAGGTTAGATTTTCAACAGAGCTTTTGGCAAAAATTCGAAATTCCAGCTGTTAAATTGGGCCTAAAAGTTAGTGGTCAAAATACGACAGATTTCGATAAGAAAAGTTTGAGATTTGCATCACCGCGATTTTTCGCCATCACACCAGAAGAGCACAAAAAAGACAATGATACGGTAGGTCCAACGGAAAAAACGGGGGGAAGAGAAAAATATTTTCGTGGCCTAGGAAAGAGGCTAGCTCGGCCACGTGTTTTTCGAATTATTCTAGCTTTTAAAAAAACAATAAACACCATAAAGGAACACAACGATTTCGCAAAAGAAATAGTGCAGAGAACGAGGAGAGTTTAGAGAGTTTGGGTAATTTTTTTTTCGCGAATTTTCAGAATTTTAACATCCCCAGAAAAATAACTAACCATTATTCTGAGGCTACCAATGCTTCCAGTCTCATTTTCTCAAAAAGTTGACCGTCTTTTCGAAATTTCCAAGTTACTGCCAGGTTGGATGTCATCTTCTGAAAAATGCCACTATGAATAATTGTAGGAAAATGTTTTGAGAAATAGTTTTTCGATTTTTCCAAAAAAAAATTTCCCTGAAAAAAACGCGTCAGTGAGTCTCAACTAAGCGTCTTTTTTAAACCACAAGAACGGCTCCGAGACATTTCGAAACCGCGACATTTCGAAACCCCATGAAACATTCAAAACATTTCGCTGTTTTTCAATAAATATGTATACCGACATGTCGCGACATCTCACGGGTTTCTAGAGACAGTCTGTTTTTTTCTCTTTACAACTCATCTTTAAAGACAAATTTAAAAATGATTGTAAAGAGAAAAAAAAACAGACCGTCACTCGAAACCCGTGAGATGTCGCGACATATCGGTACACACATTTATTGAAAACCGGCAAAAAACCATTTTTTCGAGAGACTGCAAAACTTTCAAAAATTTCATGCGGTTTCGAAATGTCGCGATTTCAAAATGTCGCGATTTCAAAACGTCGCGTTTTCGAAACGTCGCGGATCCCAAAACCCCCCTTCTCTAGATCAACGTGCTATCCCCATCCCTCTTCTCACTTCACGACGAGGGAACCGACGATGAGCGAAAAATGGCGTTGTCAAACCTGCTACCCGACCTTCCCCGCTCAGGCGGCGAAAAGGACGCCTGGATGGACATGTTGACCGAGTTAACCGGTGTCGCCGACTCTGTCGACGACGCGGCCACCAAAATCGCCCAAACCTCGGAAGGAATTCTGATGAATTCAAAGGGCAACGACATTCCGGTGTCCAAGGAGAATGTGACGCGAATTTATGGCGAGGATAGTTATCGAAAAATGAAAGTTATGGAAAAACTAAACGGCATGTATACTAATGAGCAACTCGAGCAGTTTAATTCAACAGGTTTTGCAATAATGACAGAGAAACAACAACATCTAATGTATGGGAAAGGAGCACCTTATGAGAGTCGACAAACTATTGAGGCGGCTAGGAATTTGACAATGACCAAGGCCAAAAAGGCATTGCATATGGTAATTTTTGAAAAAATAATTTTAAAAAACTAGATTTTTTGGAGAAAAATTAGCCCCCCAAAAATTCAGTCGGGAATTTTTTTTACGCCGAAAAATTTCCGAAAAACAATTTTTCAAAAAAATGAAAGCTGAGTTTCTTGATTAACGTGAGATTTTGAGGCGTGTTATTCGATTTTTTTCTAAATCATAATGCTTTTTTTTCATTTTTTTATTCTCGATCGGCTTTTTTTTGTGACGCCTTTCAAAATTCAAATTTTTCCGCAAACTTTCGTCGGAAAACAAAACTTCACAAACTTTTAAACGAAAAAAAAATTAATTTTTTTCAGTATTTTTTTTTGAAAATGTCGAATTTTTTTGACAAATTCTTAACTTTCAAATTTTAGCACAAAACAAGCCCCGCCCATTTTTGTCTGCGGCACGTTTTTTTCTGAAATTTTCACACTTTTTGGTAAGGCCCCCTTTTATAATGTAATGATTTCAGACAATCAAAGGAATATCAGACGGAAGTGTGAAATTCGAAAAACGTCAAAACGACATTCTAATGTCACCGGTAAGCCTTAGTCCTCCCCAAAATACCCTCAAAACCAACTCACCCGCCTTCTCCAGATCATCAATTCGGTAATCGTCGGTCAACCGGCACTCGCCTCCCAACCCATCATTCTCTCGCCAGTCGTCATGACTCCCCTCATCCTGTCACCATCGGTCTACGGCGCCGTCATTCTATCGCCATGGGTATTCGTTCCGGTCATTTTGGGTCCTCGTATTCTAGCGCCGATCATCGTCTCGCCCGCCATCTTCTCGCCAATCATCCTCTCGCCGCTCGTCCTCGATCCAATCATTCTTGTGCCGGGTATTGCCAATCCGCTCGTGTTGACACCGTTCCTTCTCACCCCGTTCATCCTCTCACCGCAAGTCATGACACCACTCATTTTGTCGCCGTTCGCACTTTCGCCATTTATCCTGACGCCAACCGCATTGTCGCCAGTCATCTTGTCGCCGTTCGTTTTGTCGCCGAGTGTTTTGTCGCCAGCGTTCGTCACCGCGGTGGTTTTGTCGCCATACGCCTTGTCGCCCAGTGTTTTGTCGCCGCCAACAATGATCAGTGTTTTTGCATCGCCCAGCATTTTGTCATAGATCATTTTTGAAATTTTTTAAAGGGAGGGAGGGCAAAGTTTTTTTTTCTACAGTAATTTTTTTTCAAAACTTTAATTTTTTTTTCTGTTTTTATAATATACAAAAAGGCCAACATTTCTAGGTCTCACCACGAAAACTATGATTATCTTAAATTTTTTGATAAATTTAGCCCCCCCCCCCCTCCCTTCAAAACTAACTTATTTTTTCGAAATTTTTTCTAACTTTATCAAAAAAGGGGCGTGGTTTCAAAATGCAACTCCCGCACACTTTTTTTCCCTCGCAATATTCTTCTCATTTTTCTCACTTGTCAGGCTACAATAAACCAGCCCCCCTCCCCTCTCCATTTGTGTCAACTTTTGAGCCAATAAAAAATTTGCTAATATTTATTTTAGACGTGTGAAGAATGAATAAATCGTTGTTTTTGATCTACACGCCCGCGCGTGACCTCAGAAAAAGGCAACTTTCTGATTGTCAAGGGAAGCGAGAGAAAAAACCAGTTTTTCGTTTTTCTTACACAACCATTTTCAACTATTTTATCACTATTTTACCTATTTTTCAAGCGTTTTTTTTCTTGCAGACATGGTCTCGCCACTTCACCTACTTCTAACTTTCCCAATCCTAACTCTCTCAATAAACCGGCCTAAAATTGTGAAACTTCCTACTTCTACCACTACTTCTACTACACCCTCAACTACAACAATCAAACTTCCACCAGGTATCGCACCCATTTCAGCCCGGCCCCAAAAAAATCCCCATAATTACAGTACTCCTAAATGCCACGTGGGAATGTGGAACCGACGAGTTCACCAAATCGATAAGCGAAGGTGAAGTCATGGCAAAATGCCCAAAATTGAGAGATCAATTCAATAGCTGCTGCTATGCTCACGATCAATGTTACGACAATCAATCGGGCCAGAAATTTTGTGACGACACATTTTGCGCGTGTCTCGAAAAACGTAGCCGTAGCTCTAAACTGTGTCACGACGAGTCTAGCCCGATTTTCTGCAGTCTTGTCCGATCTTTCGGCGACGGCGCATATGAAGCGTCCGCGCCCAACGCCACAACAACAGACGAGGTGATTTTTTCTGCTAATTTTGCCTAAACAACAAATAAAAATAATTTTCAGGGTCTCATTGAAACCGACGATTATGATTATGAATCAAATGTCACAAAAAACACTACTACTGTAAAACTATTCAGCTAAAAAAACCAAAATTTAGGTATTTATACTTTTTTGTCTAGTTCTTGTCATAAAAATTGTTTCTTCATCATGAAATAAATATGAAAATAATCTACAGTACCCCGTATAGTGTCAAAAGGATAATATTATTAATGTTTTTTTTTCTGTGCTCTCTAAATCGACGTAACGGTCAACGACGATTTTGACCGAAGATTGAGAAACTTTCGAGTTTCGTTGAAAATGAAAACACTCGAAGTTATTGTTGTCAAAAATATGAGATCTGTAAAAACATTCAATTTTCCCCGTTTTTTCCTCCTTTTGTTACCAAAAATTGAAAGAGCCTCAGTTTGAAATATGTGTTGAAGTGGGCTCCAATAGATCACCAGCAGTTGGCAAATCAACGATCCCGACACGGCCAGGCAGAACATTCCATTTCGACGCACCCCAATTTGCCAGATCATTTTACGCGAACTCCGACAACTCAACGCGTTCCACATGTCGAACAACACAAAACAGGTGAATGTCATTGTCGTGTCGCGTGGCGTAACTTTGTTGTCAGCCGACATCTAAAAAAACAAAAACAAAAAAACTAGGTCCTGGCCGGGATCGAACCGGCGGCCTTCTGCGTGTAAAGCAGACGTGATAACCACTACACCACAGGACCAGACGAGAAGAGTGGCCGCATTTCGTCAAGACAAGACAAGGCACGAGGGGGCAGAAAATGAGACGCGAGACACACAGACAGACAAAACAAACACAGCAACTAACCTCTTTGTAGAAGACGCTCAATGTTCCGACAACAATAATCGCCGCCGATGCGAGTATATCGATTATCAGCTTTTTCGTCAACATTGGCTGTTTTGTGTTTCGCGGTTTTTGTCGAATTATGTCGTCGTCGACCGGCTCGACACCTAATGACTGGGCCGGTGGGCCGTCCATGATGATGTTGATCCAGAGAATTTGCATGGCGTTGAGCGGATTTTCGAATTGAAAGATTGTCGAGGCGGCGATGAGAGAGAGAGCGGCTACACTTCTGAAAAACACGGGCATTTTTTCGGGCTGAGATTTGGGCCCGGCCTTTTTTGAAAGACAAGAAAAATGGTCTTTTTTGACCCTTTTTTTTTGAGATAAATTTCGAATCGGGCTCATTTTTTCAATATTTTTGGAGAATTAGACCAAAAAATAGAAAAACTATTTTCTGGTCCGATTTTTTGACCCGATTTCGAAAAAAAATAGGATCGTCTATTTTTTATATAGTTTTTTTTTTGTGAAAAAATTTTTCCGGTCCGATTTTTTTGGCCCGACTCGACAAAAAGAACATCCCAGACCCAATTTTTGAAAAAATTCTGAAAAAAAAACCAGGGCCGGCCAGCCTATTTTTCACCTAGAAATTCAGAGAAAAAATTTCCGGTCCGATTTTTTGGCCCGATGTCGACAAAAAAAACCACGCCGGTTAGGATTTTTTGATCTGGGCCTATTTTTGGCAAAAAAACTCCGATTTTCGGCCTCAATTTTTCTCAAAACCCACGTCGAAAGTTGAAATCGCACAAAATTGGTAATATTATGATAGATCGCTTTGCCCTCCTCAATCGCCGCTGTCATTGTCGAAAAATCGTCATCACACAATATCATGTCGGCCGCCTCTTTACACACATCCGTTCCGCACAATCCCATCGCCACACCAATATCGGCTTTTTTCAACGCAACCGCATCATTGACACCGTCGCCGGTCATTGCGACAATCTCGCCGATCGCCTGCAGCGCTTTGACGATTTTCAGCTTGTGACGCGGCGATGCGCGGTAGAATACGGTGACTTGGCGAATGATCAGTTCGAGATCGTGATCGGACATCTGATCGACTTGCTGGCCCGACAAACAACTGTCGCTTGATGATGATAGTATACCAAGTGATTGTCCTGGAATTTTCTTGGGTCACTAGCTTTTAAATTTTTTCGATTTTGAGCTCGTACCCACAATTATCTCAAGTATGTCGTGAGATAGCAATTTTCCGGAAACCCGGGAAATATACGTTTCAAGGCCCTATCAATAGTCTTATTTCCCCTTACTATAGTTTTTTTGTTTGTTTAGAGTCACTAGTAGCCGGGCTGTCTCCTTTTCTAGGTCACCATATGGCTCTTTAGTGTTCACACCTTTAGATGTTATCTATAAAATATGGCATATCTGTTGTTATGAGCAACCAATAACAACAACATATGGTGACCTAGATTAAGTCAACAGGAAATATGTGTGAGTAGGAAGAGAGGGATAAATAAAATTAGGGACTAGAAGGGATAGGTCTGAAGAGTGTTGGGGAAAAACTGAAAATCTTGTCCGAGAGAAATACAAAATCCTTTTCACAATTTTTGTGAATATCACTAACTTTCCAGAAAGAGTAACGTGCACTTTTCTGCTGCCCACAAATCATGAGACCCTGGTTCAAGCCCCACACGCGTCAATAATGTTTTTTTTTTTTTTTAATTTCCCACTCACCTATACTCTGCGCGGTTTCCTGCGCATCTCCCGTTATCAACTTGATATCAACCCCACTGGCTTTAACAATCGCAATCGCTTCGGCTGCTCCAGGTCTCGGCGGATCCAACATTCCAATCATCCCCAAAAACATCATCGATTGCATGCTTTCACCTCTGGCCACGCCCAACACTCTCAATCCTTCCAGTCCCAATTTTCTCGAGTGTTCCATGATCGCCTGCTTCGAATATTGATCCATTTGCCGTCGCGAGTTGTCAGCACCGGCGTAATAACTTGTACACTGTTCAACGACTCGATCAACCGCCCCTTTGATAAAGTAGACAGTCTGCTTGTTTTGATCCTCAACTTGCACACCCATCCACTTAGTATCTGACGAGAAGGGCATCTCGCGAACTCGCGAATATTGTTGGCGACACGATTCCAAGTGCGACTTTCTTGCGAGCACAACAATCGCACCTTCCGTCGGTTGCCCAATCAATTTGTCGCCTTCGATAGTCGCATTGTTGCACACAAGCCCCGCCTCGATGATTCGCGCAAATTCCGGATGACTAAATTGTGCGACACGTTGACCGCCGGTCTCGACAACTCCACCATCTGTCGAATATCCCAAACCGGTGACGCTGGCGAGTTTTCCATCAGCTGTGACAATGCGCGTGGCAGTCATCTCGTTCTTGGTCAACGTTCCAGTCTTATCCGAGCAGATCACTGTCACACAACCCAACGTTTCGACAGCCGGCATTTTTTTCACCACCGCTCGACGCTTCGCCATTCTCATCACACCGATTGCCAACGTCACCGCAACGACAATCGGAAGACCTTCCGGAATCGCAGCCACCGCCAAACTCACACCAATCGTAAACATATCAACAACATTTCTCTCCTGAATGAGACCGATCAAAAAAATCACACCAATCACACCGAACGAGTAGAACGACAATTGTTTGCCGAGTTCGTCCATCGATTTTTGTAGCGGCGTTTTCGGCGACTCTTCGCCCATCATCATTTTGACGACTTCGCCGAACTGCGAATTCGCCGCCGTCGATATGACGATTCCTTTGCCACGTCCGCCGCACACCAGTGTTCCCATGAAACCGATGCACGTCATGTGCTCGATGTCGTCTTTTGATGTGATTTTGGCCGAGCGCGTCTCTTTGTGTTTTGGCTCGGTTTCGCCGGTCAGCGAACTTTCGTCGACTTGGAGGGAGAAACTTTCGACAATTCGAATATCGCTCGGGATACGATCGCCTGGAAAACATTGGGAAAATTCTTAGAAAAAGGTCTCGCCACGAAACATTAAAAATTACGATTTTCCTTCAGTTTTTTTTGTAAACATGGGAAAAATATAGAAAAAAGTACCCGCGCAATTCAAAAACAATTTTTTTCATCAAATTCAAATATTTTCGAATTGGCGGGTAGTTAGATGTGCAGGTTGGCTCTGCGCCAACTCTCCCGTTTTTTTTTTCATTTTTTGAGCACTTTTTTTCGATTTTCAGAAAATCCAGGAGGTCGAAAAATGACCCTGCCAACATTTTTTGTCTTGAAATTTTTGTTGCGAAAAAAGGGAACTAAAAGACATCTATGTTCTTTTAAATTTTTTGAAACAGAACAAACTCTAAGCCTCAGCCGAAGCCTCACAAAAAAAAAACTCACCAGTATTCAACAAAATCACATCACCCGGCACCAGTTCTCTCGCCAACATTGTCGCCTCACGCGAATCTCTCAAAACGTGACACATCGGTGGCACCAACTTCGTCAACTGTTCCAACGTCTTCTCCGATCGATACTCTTGCACAAATCCGACCGTCACCACAATAATCACCGCCACCGTAATACTAATCGCATCGTCGTACTGTTTCATGAATATCGACACTGTCGCCGAGGCCAATAGCAGCAGAATGAGCGGATTTTGAAATTGCTCGAGATACTTTTTGTAGATTGGCTCCGGCTCGCCGACATCGAACTCGTTGTAGCCGTGATATTGTCGACGACGCGATGATTCGGCTGTGCTCAGACCTTCGTCAATGTTGGTTCGAAGCATGTGAGCGCAAGGCTGAAAATTCGATTTTTTTTCTTGTTAGCGGTATGGTTCAACTCACAATACACTCATAAGCCGCCGCATTTTCCGCCGTCAATGTTTCAATCATAATATCCTGATCCTTATTTTTCACTATTTTTCTATCCGCGCCGCCAAAAACCAGAGGAGTTTCTTGCTGAAAATAGAGTTTTAGAATTGGTTTCAGTGCTTATTCACAAGAAAAAAAAACAATAAAAAACAACAAACAGTTTATTCACCTTATATCGAAAAATCTGGTGAATAACCAATTTTTGTTTTTTTATTGTTTTTTTTTAACATTAAAGGGTCAAAACAAATGCGACAAAAAAGGAAGACAACTAAATAAGAAAACTAAGAATAAAGTGAAGAATGAATGAAAGAATGAGCATATGAAGGTATATAGACTGTCGACTCCGCCCACTTTTTGTACGCGGCGTGGGTTAGAGACTGTCTAACCAACACCGCGTGCAAAAAGTGGGCGGAGTCAACAGTCTATGTGTCTCCCTGTGCTCTATCATTCATTTATTATTCATCGTTTGCTCAGTTTTCTGATATTGTTTTTTTCTTGTCTCGCTCGTTTTGATTCGTTTTTTTTTGGTTCGTACTTGCATTTATCATCGAATTTATGTATCACCGGTTGTGTTCAACTTTAGATCATAATTTTTATTTCACGTTTTATATTCTATTTTTATAGATCATAAAACGTGAAACTCCACGTGGCACAATTTGAAAACACTAGAAAGATACACAATTTTTCAAAATTTTTTTGAGGAAAATTCACAGAGCACATTTTGAAAATAATTTTCTCAATTTTTTTCGCTGAAAAAGCTGGAAATAATTATTTTCCTTGTCGGCATTCTTTTCAGCGTGAAAAATAGAACTTTTTGAGTGCAAAAACTTCTGAAAATATTCATTTTCAACATGAAAAATAGAGCTTTCTGAGCTCAAAACTTTTGAAAATGCTCCAAAATTTTCTGAGGTTGTAAAAAACTTTCTAGACTCGACTTTCGTGCTGAAAACGTTGAGAATATTTGTTTTCCACGTCACCATCATTTATAGCGTGAAAAATAGAGCATTTTGAGCCAAAAAACATCTAAAAATCCTAATTTTTCGTGCCAAAAAATCTTACATTCGTTGTCACTTGATTTCCCTGTACTCGAAAAATGGCAGCCGTCGCTTTAGGCGCTTCTTTATTCTCCACCTGTAAAAATATCATATTTTCACGAGTTTTTTCCCAGGCCGGCCCGAAAACCCCTCCAACCTCATGATGACTATTACTTTGACCATTCATTCCCAATTTTTCTTTCACTTCGTGCTAAAATGAACAATTTTTTTCAAAAACCAAGAAAAAATAACATAAAGAAGCCAACAAAATGCAAATATGAATGTTTTGTTGTGATGATTATGAGAATGACGAAAAAAAACTGAAAATTTGCTCGAATTTTTTTCTAGCTATTGCGCGATTAAAAGAAACATTCAGGATGTCAAAAGTCGCGCAAAAGCAAATTAGAAAAAAAAGGAGAAGGAGGAAAAAAAAAGAAAAGCAAGAGGCCCCTAATCTATTCAAATTACATTCGGATGTGTGAATAAGAAACAAGAAGTAAGCTAGGAGCAAAAAAAAAATATATATATATTCTGTTATAATCAAAAATGCAGTTTTTAATTTGTCAGATTTCAAGTAAAGCCTAATCTTTTAGAACTATAAATCGCATTTTTCTAAAATCCCAAAAGTCCAAAACTTCTAAATAATGAAAAAAAATTCCCACCAATTATATTTTCGTACCAAAAAATAATTGAGCAAAAAAAAGTTAGAGGAAAATAGAAAAAAAAGTGCACAACAGCTGAAAAATAATAAAATTTCTTATTCTCATATTAATCGAAATTGACAGAGTCTGTGAGCGGCAAAAAAAAATAGATGATTTTTGAAAAGCTACATTTCAATGAATTTTAAATGGCTGGTGTTTTCAGTGGCAACAGCAAAAAGAAAAAAAACTATATTCATATTAGCATATTAATTATTTTTGTCTGAAAGGGGATTAAAAATCGAGGCGGGTTGAAAACAACAAAATTTTTTGGCTGCTTTTCTTTTCTTTTGGCTCGGGGCGCAGATTTTATCACTTTTTTGTTGCCCAATTTTTATGGGGTGTAAAAAATTGGTGCGCAATTTGCAAAAGTTTAATTACCACAAAGTTTCAAATCTCAGGACTACTGTACTTCCAATTTTCCATAAAAATTACGAAAAAAAAGTCATAATTTTGTTCTCTTCTATTGCTACCTTTTCCGGTTGGTTAAATTCAAAAAAAAAGAAGGAAACAAGACTAAAAGCATTTTTTTTACATCCTGTCCTTTGACACAAAAAATGTCAAAGTCTCAAATGTCCTGAAATGAAAATGCACTTTTTGAGTGATGAAAAAAACTAAAATTTCTATTTTTCCCTCCAAAAACTCACTTAAAAACAGAATTTCAAAATTGAAAAATAGATTTAAAAGCATTTTTTTCATTAAACGCCCTAATTTAAAGGTACACGTCTAAATAATTGAAGATTTTTGAAATTGATCATTTTCGCAGATAACAAAACTAGTTTTCCCTCCGAAAATAACTC
Organism: Caenorhabditis sp. 8 KK-2011; assembly: GCA_963572245.1. Taxonomy (NCBI): domain Eukaryota; kingdom Metazoa; phylum Nematoda; class Chromadorea; order Rhabditida; family Rhabditidae; genus Caenorhabditis; species Caenorhabditis sp. 8 KK-2011. The sequence goes on along the minus strand of OY751546.1, from coordinate 608,596 downwards.
ACCAATAACCTCCTCCTCTTCCGCGCTCAAAGCTGAAAAATCAAAATTTAGTTTCAAAAAATTTTCACAACAACATAAAAAATTACATACCGGTTCAAACGGCAGAGCAAAAAAAAATAAAAAGAAAAATTTTTGGTTTAGAAAATTCATGAGATCCAAAAAACAATGAGGTTATTAAAAATATTCCAATTAATCGGTCCAAAGTCGAAGAAGAGCGTCTTCACCAAATGTCGCAATCAAATTCTGATGAGGATGATGAGAAAGTCCAATTGGTAATCGTTCCGAGACCTGGGAGAATAAATAATAAACATATTTGCTCAGTTTCTCTCTCTCTCTCTCTCTCTCTAACTGTCTACGTATCTTGGATACATGCCAACAACACGTGGATGTATACAATTAAAAATGTTGCAGAACATTTTCAGGGAGCTAGAAAAAATATTTTAAAATCAAATTCCAAGGAAAAAAAAACAGTGGTGAACAATGTAGATACCCGATTTCATCTAATCTCAAAAATAAATCGACAGACAAGTTTTGGGGGAAAAATCTCAAACTTTATGGATTCAGATCGTAAAACAGCTTGTAAATCAAAAAAAAAAAAGAAGTATTTTCTGAATTTTGCACTCTTATCAGTTTGAAGAGCGTTTACATGTTGTGTTTCGAAAAAAAGAGCATAGCTAAACTTTTAACTCCGGAATTTTCACGATTTTTTTGAGTTTTTCAGAGTTAAAAAAAAACCAGACCACTTTTCATCATCTAAAAAGTGGATCTGAGTGGGTTATACAAGATTTTTGCCGAGGTATGATTTTGGACGCCTCATTGAAAAAATCAAAAAAAAAAAAAACTAACCGGCAGTGTAGTTTCCAACGACGCCGACAACACCAAAAAACAATACATCACCCCGTCCTCGGCCAACGCATACGCCCATTCACCGCGCGGCGACAAAATACAACTGACAAAATCACCCTTTTCACGTTTACCCGAACTCATTGTTCGAACGACCTGACCGGAAATGTTGACAACGTAGAGCGTGTTCGTTCGATTACACACCACCATTTGCGGTGGATCGGATTTGGGGATTGGGAGGACGTTGTAGATTGGCGCGTCGCCAGCGCCAGCGACGCGGAATGTTGATAGACATTCGCCGGTTTTGCCGTGCCACACGCGAATCGTTCCATCAGCCGAACAAGAAATCTGAGAATATTGACTTTTTTAGTAATTGACCTGAGAGCAAACATTATAAAAGAGCGCATTACTCTTTCTGTAAAGCTAGCATTCTAAAATTCCAGGTATGATTCAAATCTAAAACAAAAAAAAAACTCACAATCTGATTTCCCTCATCTGTATATCTAACATCCGTAATATATGAAGTATGTCCTTTCATCTCCTTCAAACATTTTCCACTTTTCATTCCATGTACTCTATAAAAACAAAACTAATTGTTGACCTAGTTAAAATGGTTTTTTTCTGGGGGGAAACGTGTTTTTTTCGAACCCTAAATATGAGAAAAAACATGTGTAGATTGATCGCGACCCCTCAAAAAAGGTGTGTTAACAATATTAGCAACAACAACAACAACAACAACAACATATGGTGACTTTTTCACACATCATAAAATGTGAATGTTTTGTGCCCATACTTGGGATAGCTTGGCCAAATGATCACATGAAGGTATAACTTTTGACTTATGGCAAAGGGGAAGGGAGACTTTAAAAGAACGCTGCACTTTGAAAAACTGAGAAATATGGGAAAGGGGTCAATATTGACGACAAGCGTACCATTTGATGATGGTGCAAGAACAAAAGGACGAAAAAAACGAGACAAAAAAAGAAAGAAAACAATATCAGAAAACTAAGAAAAGAGTGAATATTAAATGAAAATGATAGAGCACAGGGAGACACATAGACTGTCGACTCCGCCCCTTTTTGCACGACGCGGCGTGGGTTGTAAAAGTGGGCGGAGTCAACAGTCTATGTGTCTCGTTGTGCTCATTCATTTATTTATTATTCACCTTTTGCTCAGTTTTCTAATATTGTTTTCTTTATTTTCCTGTCTAGTTCGTTCTGAATCTTGTTTTTTTTTGTTCTTTCTTTACACTTTTTATCGAATGGTACGGTAGTTTCCAATTTCATATCCACTTTTCCATACTTTTCTTTTTTTTCTTTGTGTAATTCTATATAGAGAGGGTATAACTTTGAGCGCTTTGTCCACAATTATATGTACGAACCTCACAACGTGATCATTACCACCAGATAAAACGTGTGAACTATCGCGCGACAATCGAACAGCGCAAACACCTTTAGCATGAGCGCGATCAAAACGTCTGAGACAATCGCCGCTTTCGATTTTCCACACTTTGATTTTGCCGTCAGCACATCCGGATACCAACATTTCTGAGTCTCTGCTGAATGCCAAACATCGGACAGCGTCGTCCATCATCATTAAATTGTCTTGCGCCTTTAAAACAAGGATATTTTTATGATTTCAATTTAGAAACAAAAATATTGTACATCTAAATTTAAAGGAGCATGGTGATTTTTCCCGAGACCCAGACATTTTCATGAAAAAGTTAGTGATGGTCTCGTCACGAAAATTGAAAAACCACCAATTTAGATGTATTTTGGCTTATTTTTCTCCTTCTCGCCATTTTTTTGCTCTCCAGTGACCAAATCCAATTTTTTCAACTTTCGAAAAATCGTGCTCACCTGATATTTCAAATCTTTCCTCAATTTACCATTCATATAATTCCAAACTTCAATGAAACCATCTTTAGAGCCAGAAACCAAATAATTTCCATCAGGCGAAAAAATCGCCGACTCTGGATAACTTTCTGAAATCAACCCGTAAAATAAAACTAGAAAATTGGCCAAAATCTTACTCGTCGAAAATTTGATATGTCTAGCCATCTGCGTCGGATAACGTTCCTCAACCTGCTCTTTTTGTGCCGCTTTTCCGCGGAACAAATCGATCGCCGTGCCCGGTGGTAATAGTCCCTGATTTAGTTGCCATTTCAACGATTGTCCCAGTAATGACAATAGGCGAGATGGTGGCACAACATGCACTTCTGATGAGAGAGCTTGCGCAATTGCGGAGCGTCGTTTCTCTTTAGAGATATCACCAAACACTTCAGAACTATCGAAATAAGGTCGATTGATCAGATTTTCGAGGCGAGTAAATCTTTCCGGATCCATTTGCTTTAGCAGAATCATCGGATCAGTTTGCCGCGAAACCAGCCGAGCTGTGGCAAGTTCTCTCAACTCAACTAACTCGATAATTATCTAAAAAACCACGATTTTCACAAAAAAACATCCCAAAACAAAAGAAAAACAAACATGCTCATATAAATCAATCAACTTCTTCGCCGGCAGCTTCAGCGGTTGAATGGTTTTCAGCACATTATCCCAGTGTCCTTGCGTAATTTCATTGCTAAACGAGTCGATGCTGTCCACCGTGTTCAGTGTCACGTTCGTCTCCTCTTGTAAAACCTGCAGTGTTCGCAACAGATTCGATTCTTTTAAATATTGCTCGATTAACCGAATCACACTGTAATATATAGCTAGTTTGATGTTTAACAATTTACAATTTTATAACTCACTCAGCCGACTCGATTTCAATCGCCGTTGCCATTTTTGTGCGAAAAATGCGGATTCAAAAAAAAATTTTTTTTAGAAATGCGTCAGCAACGCTTTACACAAAACGCGTCAGTGTTCGAAGCTTTGGCGCAAATTTCGTTTTTTTCTGGATTTTTTTATAAATTTGCGATCCTCCCTCGGCGCTCTATAAAAATCAATTATTCTATAAAAACCATGGTCACCGAATAATTTATCGGCGTTGTTAACCACACACTTTTTCAGAATTCATAAGTTTTTCAAGCGAAAAACAACATTAGTCATTTCAAAAAAAAGATATATATATATTGCACTTTGATGATCACTCAACCAAGTTTTACATCTAAAAACAGAGTCAACGTCAATTTTTATTTCACACGAGAACCGGTAAACATTGATTTTCTTATTAGTCGGGAGAAGAAGCAAGATCTATCTGGGTAAACATTTGACAACTCTTATCTTTCGTAGCCCCAATCATCGGAATATCGACCCTGCAAGAAATTATTTGGCATGTTCCTTTGAATTTTTTCTCTAAAAACAACAAAAAAAGGTAGAAAACTCACTATTGAGTCAAATGCACGTTTGTCAAACGAGCTGTAGCTTCCCTAAAAAAATAATTTTCATATTTTTTTGCTCAAAATCTTCCCAAACTTACCAAACTATCGAAAGCTCGTTTTTTCATCATATCACTGAACGACGAACTTCCCAATGTGTCAAAAGCCCTCTTATCGAATCCCGAACCTCCCAATCTGTCAAAAGCTCGTTTTTCGAATCCATGACTTCCCTAGAACAAAAAAATTTCAAATTTTTCGAATATTTTTTTAGTTAGCCTACCAGAGTATCAAATGCACGTTTATCAAAGTTGTCAAAACCACCAGAGCTGCCCTGAAAAATCAATTTTTCTTTCCAATTTTCAACTTTTTAGCTCAAACCCTACCAATGAATCGAACGCGCGTTTGCTAAAGTTGTCGAAAGCTGACCCCTGAAAAAATCGAGAAAAAAATATCAAAAATTTAGAGCAAAAACTTGCCAAGGTATCAAAAGCTCGTTTGTTTGTGAAGAAAATTTGACCAACAGGTCTCAATCGTATCGCTGATCCATCACAAAGTGCGACAATCTGAGAAAAAAAAAACATTATTTCTCCCAGGCCGAGGTACTGTACTTTTCCCAATTTTTAGAAAATTTTCCGTGTAAGACATTTTTTCTCTAAATTTTGGTTCAAGTCTAATCTCCAGGAAAATCCGATAGTTTGGTTTACTGTAGTTTTAGTTCTCTCCGATTTCTTGGCAACCCGGGGTACTGTACTTTTCAAATTTTTCTCAGAAAAATTTCAAGCCTCATCGCGAGAAAATTCGATAGTTCTGGGGTACTTCTGGGTTACTGTACTTTTCTGAAATTTGGCCCTAAGACAGTACTGTAGTTTTAGTCTTATTCTGGACTTTGAATTTCATAAAATTTTTCAGTTTCTCCCCAAAACCCCAAGGCCCCCAATCTTTAGTTATAATGACTTGGCTCATTTCGGGCCGGCCCGAAAAACAGAAAAACTAGACCCACAATTTTTAAGCCGCGAAAACCTCCCCGAATTCTCAAAAATGTCAATTTCTCGTTGATTTTCATTAAGTCGAAAAGTTTCTCTCCCCTACCCGAAAAAGAAAACACAAATTTGTTTCTTTTTTTTTCGATTACGTAAAAAGGGAAACTTTTACGAAATTGAATTTGTTTTTTTTTCTTTTTCGTAAAAAAAATAGAAATAAAAATCCATGCATAATCCCCATGGATTTTTTTGTTTCCCTACACCAGCCAACAACCACTAATTAATTCTTGTTGTTTTTTGTCCCTTCTCATTGTTCCTCCCGTCCGCCCGTTCACTGGTCCTTTAGCTAACCATTTTTTCTCGATCACAACAACAACAACAAAATGAAAAAAGGACCCCTTTGGGAAATGTGTCAAAACCAATTTCCCATATGCAACTGTGACAAAAAAAACTCAGCTTATATTAAATAAAGTTTTTTTTTTCACTTTTTTTTTCTTGCAAGAAATATCCTCTAGATCGGAAATCGTGGCCTTGCAGATAAAAATCTGAAACTTTGAATAATTCATAAATTTTGTGGAACAACAAGCAGCGAATCTCCGTGCGAAAAATCGACAATAATACATTTCTCGGGTGTTTTTCTAGTTTTTGTGTTTGGTGGGTTCTCAGAAAAACCGGCCACAATTTCAGCGAATTTTTCGAGTGATCTGTCTGGATCGACCGTGAGAAAATGGGTCATTCTATGGCTCTGAGAATTTTTGAGCCCGGAGTACTGTACTTTTCAGAAAATTTCGGGCCGGTTTTTTTTTCATAAAAAGGAATTTTTGGGCCGGACTGAAAAATATCTTGAGATTTAATACTGTAGTTACAAAAAAATGGAATTTTTTTCTGACAAAAGAATACCGTAATTTCTGAATTTTTGTGAAATTTTTTTCGGGTCGAACTTAAAAATTTCTATTTTCCAGAAAAAAACATAAAAAATTCGGGCGGTTTTTTTGCTCAAAAAAAAATACCGTAATTTCTGAATTATTTCTCGGGCCGGACTGAAAAATATCTGAAGGTTTAGTACTGTAATTTGCGCAAATTTCGGGCCAGGCCCTGCAATTTTTCCCCAGACTTATACCAATCATTTTGCAAAGAAAAAAATCACCCGAAAAAAACAATATTTTAATGAGATTTTTTCCCATTTTTCTCACAGAACAAAAAACCTCGATTTTTCCTCCCCCCAAAAAATAGAGAAAAACTAACCAAAATCAGTAGACCAACAACAGATTTCATTTTTTTTTTTAGCGTCCGAGAAAAAACTGGAATATTCGCAGAAAATGAGCCTGAAAAGTGGGCGGAGCGGAGCGTCCCGAGAGCAAAAAAAAGAAGAAGAAGAAGAAAAAAGTGGGCGGAGTCTGGCTCTCCACAATTGGATTCGTTATTATTTTTTTTTTTCGTGTGGTGAGAGAAAGAGCTCGTGATAATTGGCCAAAAAGTTCGAACAACACCGGCCAGGAAGAAAAACATGTTGAAATTGTAATTTTTTCAAAAAGGTTTTTCTTCTCTCGTTGGCACCGGAAAAATGTGGAATTAATTATGAAATGTTGTTGAATAGGTCAGAATTTTCGAGAAAAAAACGTCTGGATGGAAAAGGGGGATATCTCTGAATCTCTCGTTCTTCAATGCTATTTCGTCGGGTTAGGTCAAAAGACGATTTTTTTTGGACTGGGAAATCTGAGAGCCCAGTCTTAAAAAACCGAGAACAAATTGGAAAATCGAGGAAAATTATGAAGAAAATTTAGGAGAAAAAAGTGTCTAAATCTCTCATTTGAACATGTTCTCTCGTCGAGGTGAATTTTACTCCAAAAAGTGAGCAAAATATTTTGGTGACAATCAAAAAACTAAGAAAAATTACCGAAAATTCTCAAAATTTGAAAAAAAAATTAGTTTATAAAAATTTCGTGGCATAATGAAAAATACAAAAGGTCACTGTGAATTTTTGGCCAAAAAATGTCGAAAAAATAAAAAATAATATGAAGAAATTTTAGGCCAAAAAAGTGTCTAAATCTCTCACTTTGACATGTTCTCTCGTCAGATCATGGAATATTTTTTATCTCAAAAATACTGATTTTTCAGGATTTCGAACCAAAAAGTTCTCCCAACTTTTTTTCGTCAAATTTTCCATTTTTACAGTATTCAAGGCCTAGAAAAAACTCCAAAACCATAAAATTTCTCCATTTTTCTCCCCACTTCAATCCAAACAATTTCATGTGCACTTTTATATAAGTAACCCAAGTTCCATTTTGTTTTTTTTTCAATTGAATTCGAGTCATAAAACAGTTTTATCTCTTTAAAAGTACTCATTTTTATTTGCATATAAATGCCTTTTTTCTCCTTTTCCCATCTACTTTTACTCAATTTTCCAATTTCAGCGATAAAAATCAGGGAATAATAAACATGCGGCGGGGGAAAAATAATTGAATTCATTGTTTTTGCTTTTAAAAATCACACAAGGAGGAGTACTGTAGTTTAGTTTCCCGTCTATTTGGCCTACAATTAAAATGTCAACCAACCTAAAAGTCCACCAATTTCCGCCATTTTTTCTTCCATGATTCGATAATCTACGCATTTTTTTACCAGAAAAAAATGGGCACAACAAAAAGGAGAAAAAACTAATCCAGTGATCCCTGGAGAAACAAAAAACGAGGTTTTTGGGTCCGTCAAAAAATATTTTTCTTTGTTGATAAAGTGCATTTTTGTGGGGGTGTGATTTCAGCTGAAAAAAGTCTAAAAAACCACCAATTTTTTTTTGTTTTTCGCGCCTCATTAAATTTCTCCTATCTTGTCAACTGACTAATCACACGTTTTCGTTTTCAAAATAGAAAATCCACCCACAAAAACCAACACTTTACACGTCATTCAACAATTCTCCCGAGACCTTTTTTTCATTTTTAGCCCTTTTTGAGACACGCACAAAAACTAGCCTCATTATTTGTTGGTTAGTCATCGTCGGGCCAATAAAAAAAAAGTTTTTCGATTTTTTTCAGGACACAAAAAAGGGGAAATTGTATGAGATTTTCAACTACAAAAAAATGTTTTTCTCGAAAATATTCTTTTCAGAAAAAAAAACGAAAGTATTATGGTCGGGTGGTTTTTCTGAAAACGTATAATTTTGTGAAAATCGGCGAGGAACTGAAAAATTTCAAATTTGTCACCGAAAATTGAAGGAACATGGTATTTTTCCGTTTTCGTGACAAGACCTAGACAATTTTCAAGGCAAAATATTGCTCATTGTTGCTCAACCCTTTGAACAAAATATACTGTACTTAGCCACGCCGCTTTGGTTTTCTAGGCCATATAAGTTCTCTTCCAATTGTACGAAAAATGCAAGTTTTTCAAAAATGAAGAAAAAACCCATTAAAAAGGTCAAAAAATTTGGTAATTAGCATTTCTCAGAAAGTTTTTTTTCTAGAAAACAACAAAAAACACTAACTGTCAATATGCTTCGGCACACAAAGTATAGCATCTGGCATTCCCGTTTGTTGTCCGTCACATCTCCAAATTCAAGGAGGTAAGGTCGCTCTAATGATAATCTTCTGAAAAAATACAAAATTTAAAAATATCCAAATAGCTGGAAAAAGGTAACTTTGTGGAATTAACCAGAAATCAAAATTTCACAAAAGAAAAAACAAATTTCAAAAATTTATCCATAACAAAACTACTTCCTAAAAATCCTAAGCCTATTGCGATGATCTCCAATTATCAGACAAAAAATTTTTCCAGCTCTTCACCTCAAAATTGTAACCTTGTTCAGTGATTTCGTATGAAACAACCTGAATAAACAGTCGATTTTTTTTCTGACGCAACAAAAATAAATCGAACCTCAGTTCGTTCAACTTGTGCCAACGCCGAATTTTCAGCATATGCATTTTTCCACACTTCGACGACATCATTTTCGTTAACATTGTAGGCTTTTTTCGTGTGAACATCTTCGTTGACTCGAACTTTTCCTTGTAGAATTAGTTTGAGAACTTCGCTACAAATAAATTAGGGAAAAAATGGATAACCGTAACCATTTAAAGCGACATAACGAATTCGCATTGAAAAAAAAATGAGAGAAATTTTGATGTTCCTTTAAATGCTTTCGGGACTATTTTAAAGGGTTCCGGGACATTTTGAAAGGTCATGAAATTTCAACAAAAACATACCTGTCACAAAAAGGTACCAAAAAATCAACAAAATTTTGTCAGTGTGAGAAAAAACATTATTGTTGAAATTTCATGAGGTTTCAAAATGTCCCGGGACGCTTTAAAATAGTCCCAAAAAATTTTAATGTTTTTTTTTCGGTTTTTCAGAGAAAATTTTTCTTGTGACAGTTATGAACAAAAAGGAGGACGAAACGTGTGTTTGTTTTACAGTATGACACATCCCGTGGGATGTCGGTACACACATTTATTAAGAGCGCTCTTTCTAAACGCCCCGAAGTCTTTGACAATTTTCCGAGAAAAAAAACTCACCTACTACTCTGACCAGTGGCCCGATTCACAAAAGTATCCAATCGCCGACTTCCCGCTCGCAAAGTTTTCAATTTATAATCTTTCGGAAGTCTGAAAATCATCAATATTTCAGAGACCACAAAAATCAACCCACCCATCATCATCCAAATCTGCGGCGATTTTCTTCGTCGTCGATTTTCCCGCCTTCTTCTCTTTCAGCAAAAGTTTACAAGTCGAGAAAAATCGGGCATTTCTTATCATTTTCATCCTATATTTTTCTATTGAGAGAAAAATTGAAAAAGTTAAAAAAAATACTTTTAGGTGTTCTAACCTTAGATATTTCAAAAAGTTTTTTTTTGTAAATTTTCAATGTTTATTCTGGTATATAACTAACCAGTGAATTATCATCAAGATATTTTTTCATAAAAAGATTGATTTTCATTTTCTCCTCAATCTCTTGTAAATCGTCAAAAACAACCCGGAATTTTCCATTCTTCCCGAATGCTCCTTCAATTCTCCCAATTTTTCCACGAGGTTCAGTGAGGATTTGCATATTTTTAAAGATATCTAAATTAGTTTCAGGTTTGAACATTCCTCCACAAATTGTGGTGTGGGCATTCTTCTCTAGTCGATCAATAAATCCCTGAAATCCAAAAAAATCCATTTTTTTAAATCAAATTTTCTTGAAAAAACCTACACTTCTCTGTTTTCTAGTGAACCTTCTCAATTTTTCGGTTTTCTCCATTGTTTTTTGAATAAATCCACGAAATGCGAAACGACAACCTTTACCGGTTTGATCTAATCTCGAAGCGATCAGAAATGAAAATTCCGAATTTACAAAAATCGGCTTTTCGAAATTGAGCCATACCATGCAGGGTGGTCTCATTGAATCGAGCTGAAACATAAAAAAACGTCATTTTTTCCTTCTTTTTTTTCTTAAATTCATCACAATAACATTTTTTCATATTATAAGATTGTTTTTGATGAATTTCATGCCAAGTAAAACCTTGTTTTTATATTATGCGATTTGAAAAAAAAAATTAAAAACGTTTGGCAAAGCCTGAGTTTTGGACGTTTTTATTGTTGTTGTTTTTTTTTTCAGCACAGCAAAAACAAGAAGAAACCCGATGACAGAAGGGGGTATAACTTTTGACTCATGGCTCGTATCCTTTTCTAGGTCACCCATCCAAAAACCCGGGAAACATACGTTTCAAGTCCCAAACAATGGTCTAGTTCCCCCTTACTATATTTTTTCCCTTTATTTTTTTAGAGTTGCTAGTAGTCGGGCTGTCTCCTTTTCTAGGTCACCATATGGCTCATTAGTTTTCACACCTTTAGATGTTATCTATAAAACATGGCATACATGTTGTTATGAGCAAACAATAACAACAACATATGGTGACCTAGATTACCTTAGTCAACAGGAAATATGTGTGAATAGGAAGGGAGGGCTAAATGAAATGAGGGACCAGAAGGGATAGGTCTGAATAGGGTTGGGGGAAAACTGAAAGTGAAACATCCCGATTTTCTGAATATGCTCTGGAATTTTCCACACAAAACTGATAAAGATTTTCTGTGCTGTCTGAATTATGTGAAACTCGGCGTTTTCGAAATGTTCCACGTGGAATTCCATAAAATCGTAAATTTTCTACCAAAGTCACTGTATTTTTTCCCCTCCAACTACGACTCACCTGCTCAAACTCCTCGCCAAACCTTCTCAAAAACTGACACTCTGCCATCACCGTCTCAAACCCGATCGAAATATGCATCTTTGTCTTTGACGTCAAACTGGCACGAAAGAATTGAATCGGTTCAATTTCACACAAACACTGACCGATCGCTTTCAAATAACCCGGTTTGGCGATGAACGCGCGCGAAAATCGCGTTGGATCGAAATTCGCGACAAGAATCGCGGCTCGTTCGCCAGCCTCGATTCGCGGTGTCGCCACTTTCCACGTTTCAATCGTCTTGACTTTTCGTGTCTCTTGCAGATTTGCGAATTCGATCTCCTCTCCGATTTGCAGCGTTCCTTGCGTCACTGTACCGGTGAGCACTGTTCCTTTGCCTTTGATCGAAAAACAATGATCGACAGCCATCAAAAATGGATTTTCCAGTTTTCGCCGGGGTTTGAACAATTTTTCCTTCATCACACTTTTCAGATTCTCCATATATTCTTGCTTGAAAGACTCCTCAGCCAACGACATCTCCACAATTGGTGTATCTTCAGCTATGCCCATGATTTTCAATCCTTTTCGAATATTCTTCCGGATTTTGTCAATTTCATTCGCATAGCTGTCCAGCAAATCAATCTTGTTCAAAACCACGATAACGTTCCGCGCACAAAAAACTTTGCACAACAATAAATGTTCGGCAGTTTGAGCTTGAATTCCATGACGAGCATCGATAATCTAGATTTTTCAAAGTTTCTGGGGGGGGGGGGGGGGGGGGGGAAAGAAAAAAAACTCACAACAATCGCCATATCAAACACCGAGCTTGCGGCTAAAACAGCCCGAATCAACGCAGCATGTCCCGGACAGTCTACAAGCGCCAAATTTGTCTCGTTTATTCGGACAGATGAGAATCTGCAAAACATCTGAGATAAAAACGTTTAGAGTGAATGGAAAAAGGAAAAAAGTTTCTGGATCAATTTTTTGGTAGAATATGTTGATAAATGCTATACTTTTGAGAAAAAAGTAGGAAGAGAAAAAATTATGAAGAAAACCATACTTGGCTAAATGACTACATGGGGTATAACTTTTAAATAATGGGAGAGGTGGAGCAAGAAGAAAAAACAACTATATTAGTAAACTGAGAAAAAAGTGAAGAATGAATGAATGAATGAATGAGCACAGGGAGACACATAGACTGTAGACTCCGCCCACTTTTTGCACACGCGGCGTGGGTTAGAAAAAGGGGCGGAGTCGACAATCTATGTGCCTTCCTGTGTACTCATTCATTCTTCACTTATCTTTCTCTTGTTATTTTTTCTCCTCTTGTTAGGCCAGGTATGATGAAAAACTTGTCCACAAATAACTCACCCCAAATCCAACGTGTTTCTTCTTCCACCACCATCCGCATGTTTGTCGAACGCTGAAGTTGAAGCCAATTCAGCGAGGCGTTTTGTAAACGTTGTTTTTCCACTATCAACATGTCCTAGAATTCCAACATTCAATGATCCCATTCATGAAAAATATATACTTTTTTAAATTGACTTTGATGTGTCAACATTTTCAATACTGACGTTTTTCATGAAATTTTCGAAAAAACAAAATCGAACAAATTTCAGGGGTTTTTCTATTGTTTTCAAGTCAGCTTTCAACTTGCAAACATGTGGGAGCTATCCGCGCTGCGTTTCTGCGGAGCGGTTTCTTTAACTCTTCAGAAGAAAGAGCCGCGTCGCGCACACGCAACGCGGCAAGTTGACAATACATGCCTATAAAAAATATTCATCAATCAATATATTATATTTTACAGGTTAGAATTTCAACCATGAATAATTTGAAAAAAAATAATCATAATAATGAGCCAGCAATATTTTATCGACAAGAAACAAAAAAAAAACGGCGAGAGGAGAAAATAAAACCATCAAAAAAATAAAGATACAATAAATACATAAGGATAGTAATTCATGCTTGAACAATAACTCACAAAAATACTCGTATCACAAGTCAACCAACCAAACAAAAATCAAATCAAATCACCGGTGCCAAAAAATCAAACAACATTGCGTGTCTCGAGCTTCTTCTTAAACACCCATTCGCCATCCTTTTCCGTCGTTTCGAAAAGTGTCGGCCACCATTTCTCATCATTTTCGAGTCGTTCTTTCGCCTCTTTACGCTGTCTCTGTTCGATGAAACGTTTCGACGTTGTCGCAATTTGAATGCGATTCCTCAACAGAGCAGCTGTAACATGGCGCCATAATCTGCAACATTTTTCGATGCGATCTGATAGAGATTATCTGAAGATAGATACCGTCTACTTTCCCGTTTGCCTTGTTGCATCACTGCAACACATTCCTTCTTCACTTCGGGTTTCGATTTGACATCGATAAACGTGTATTCGTCACCATTTTGTGGTTTTGCATACATCACACCGTTCCATTCGCCTCTAATTGTGAGAATCGGCTTCTTTTGCCCCTCTCTGAAAAATGGGATAAAATTGGTTTTATTTTCTCCTATTTTTGCATTGTCTCTCACCGGCGGTGTTTACGACACTCCGCGTTGCCTCTTGTTTAACACAGGTGGCACAGCGGCGGAGTGTCGTAAGGAAGAACTATGACTTTTAATTTTTAAATATTGACGGTTCCAATGAGCAAAAAACTAACAAGAAATTTTTGTGCATTTGTTCGTCAAAGTGTTCACACATTTTCTAGCGCATTCTCCTTTTTTTGCATTGTCTCTCACCGCCAATGTTTACGACACTCCGCGTTGCCTCTTGTTTAACACAGGTGGCTAGGCGGAGTGTCGTAGGGTGAAAAAAAACCAGCAAAACTCACTTATAAACAGCTCCCTGAATACGATGCGGTTTTCCGCCGAAAAACGGTTTCGTCAAAAACTCCACGTCGGCATGATAACCCGTCTGTTCGCACGCCACCTTCACTTTTCCGCCCAACTCAACCCACGGTGTGCTCATGATCGATCGACCGTAACCGCTGGGAAATGTGAACGTGTACTGTTCGTTGTCAAAGTTCTGAAGGGTGAGGACACCTTCGCCAATGTTGGCGACACCAATCGATAGGCCGAGGAACGAGGATTTTGTGTAGATGTGCGCGTTGAACGATATTCCTTTGGCGGGAAGTTCGGCGTAGAATGCGGAAATTGGCGGGTGATGACTGACCTACAAGAATAAAAATAATAGAAATCTCCATTTCTTGACAAAATACCTGTTCGGCAACAAACGTCAATTGATTCTGATCCGAACCCGGCCATGGACCACTTTCCGTCTTTTTGCCACTCGGCGCCAAGTTCGGCACAGTGTAGCGACATTTGAACGATTCGCCGAGTATTGGATTGTACGGCTTTTTGGCCACTCCACTTTTTCGAGCCGCGTAGAACGCGTTCAAATAATAGCGGACAACGGCGCTGAAATTATTTATCTTTGCTTTTTGAGCTAGTTTCCACAATTTTAGAGATTTCTCCGTTTTCGGCCGAAGTATGCCTTAAAATAGCGATTTTCCGAAAACCCGGGAAATATACGTTTCAGGGCCCAAACAATAGTCTAGTTCCCCCTTACTATAGTTTTTTTGTTTGTTTGTTTAGAGTGACTAGTAGCCGGGTTGTCTCCTTTTCTAGGTCACCATATGGCTCGTTAGTGTTCACACCTTTAGATGTTATCTATAAAATATGGCATACCTGTTGTTATGAGCAAACAATAACAACAACATATGGTGACCTAGATTCAGTCAACAGGAAATATGTGTGAATAGGAAGGGAGGGCTAAATAAAATGAGGGACCAGAAGGGATAGGACTGATGAGGGTTGGGGAAAAACAGAAAATCTTGTCCGAGAGAAGTACAAAACTTCATGTGGGATTTTATTATTTCTCAATTTTAAATATCACTTTTCCCAGGTGGAAAAACCACTAACATCATTCGTTTTTCCGGCGAATCGATACCATTTGTCGCCACAAACAAATCAGGATGAGCAAAAAAGTCGGCATACATTTCGAGAAGTGATCGACGTTCAAGAATGAATGTCGGCAATGTCACCTTGGTCAAATCCATTCCAACACTAACCTGAAAATGGGGTGGAAGTTGGCTATGGTCTCGCTGGGAAAACTACAGTACCTGGCTCAACAAATGCATTAGAACAGATCCATGTTCTTGTTGAACATTTCCAATATCATGCTCTTCGGCGTTGTTGTAAATTTCGTCAAAATCTTCATGCGAGTCTCCAAAATCAAAATCTTCTTCTTCCTGGAAAACAGGTCTTGTCACGAAAACTTTAAAGAAAACACTTACCGTACTCATAATTTTGGTTTTCAAATCTTTCTCAGTTTCCGCCTCTTTTTCGTCGCTCTCAATTCGATCCAAATCAATTAATTCTTCGTCGGCGTCGTAGAATTCTTCCTCGTCGCTGCTGAAAAAAATTCTTTATTGTTTTTTTTTCTCAAAATTGAATTTGGTGCAAAACTTGCACTTTTCGGGGCCAAATTTTGCGGCGAGAAAAAAAATTGAAAAAAAGAGCAAACCTTGCATACGATTCGGCTCTCGTCGGTTTTAAATGATCCAAGTGTTGTACTCCGGACAGAACCTGCGTTGAAGGCGATGATGAAGAAGCCGATTTCAAACTCGATGTCGATGTGGCCGTTTCAACCGATTTCGCAACTTCTCCCGATGTAGGCTGCACACGTTTTTTGGTTAGACACATTTTTTTTTGGTTGAGAACAATACAAAAATTAAAGAAATGAGAAATGAATCTACCTTTTTTAAAAACACTGAATATTCAAAAATGGTCAGTTTGTTTTTTTTTCGAGGCACAAAAAAAACTGTGTTGGAAAGTTCACGTCGAAAATATGAAAAAAGAAAACAAAAAATCAATTTTTTTTTCCTGTTTTATTATTCTTTTCTCTCTTATCAATTTGATAGCGAAAATTTTTCGATTCCAAAACAACTGTTTTTCATAAAAATATTGTTTTTTTTATTTATCAATTTGCAAAAAGTGGCATACTTCACGGAGTCCGCGTTGCGTGTCTGCGGAGCGGTATTTTGAATTGAGATCCGCGTCGCGGACACGCAACGCGTGAAAACATCGCCACGAACATACCTAATTTTGGTGTGTTCGCGGCGAGACCGCGCGAATTTGAAACTATTTTTCTGTTCAGTCGCCAATAATTTTTCGGTATATAATAAAAACCAAAAAAACCCTGTTTTCGTTGTCGATTTTTGTATCCTCCAAATTTTGGAGTCTAAAAAATCGCCCTATTTACACACGAAAAAATCAGAGAAGCACAAAAAGAAGGCAAATATTGGGGTGAAGAAGAGAGGGGAAATTGGCCAACAGCGAGAAAAAAAGGAATGAATTAGAAAAAAAGTTTCTTACCTTTTCACCAAGATCCGGATGTGTGAAAATTAACTTTTCAGTCGTCGAGTTGGGATCAAGTCGAGTTTGAACCATCTGAACAGAAAATTATACGAAAAAGGATAAAAATGTTGAATTTTTGGAGAAAAAAACGCATAAAATTTATGGCTATGCCCTTTTTATCCAAAAACTTTGTTGTTCATGTTTCGATGAAAAAAAAAACAAATATAATCGGATTTCATCGAAATAAAACTAGAGAAAAATTTACCTGCAAATAGATGATCGAATGTTTGACAGTGTTAATCAAATTGTTACTCGACGCAATCAACGCATCCACGATTTTCTTTTCATCCGAACTTTTGTGTTGTTCCAATTCTTTGACTTGTTCAACGAGATTTTTCAGAAATTCGTTAGCCTCTTCGGTTTGTTGTCGAAAATGTTGAACGACTGCGGCCGAGTTGACGGTTTTGTTGCTGTTGTAGCCGTTTGAGGCGCGGATTGCGTTTTCCAGATTTCGAACCCATTGATTACGTTCTCGTAGATCACGACCCTTTAAAGAATATTTAGTTATTCGTCAGTTTTCTAATTTTCGTGACGAGACCCAGGAACATTTGAGTGATATGACCTAGTTACCGACAAACACGGCCGTCCATCTCTTTCTCTCCTTTTTTTGCCAGGTGATATATAAACATAAGAATGTGAGAGGAAAGACATGTAGCATATAGCCAAGTGGTAAGCGCGTTTGATTGACAAACGAGGCGGTCGGGTTCGATACCCGGCCGGTGCGAAACTTTCACCTAAAGCCAAGACCAGTTTCGGCTTTTTTTTGGCGAAAAAAAATCAATGTTTCAATAAGTTTTGAAATACGATTCTTTCGGATCTCTATGAGAAACTGAATTTTTTAGTTTAATTTTCATATGCTAAAATAATATTTTTCAATTTTGTCACACTCATACGCCAGATATGGAAAATTGGAGTTTTTGAGAAAATTTTTCGAATATATTAATATTACGAAATATTTTTTATGAGAAAAAAATGTTACCTGCATGTGAAAAGTTTTTCCATCAACTGTTATTGTGAAAAGTGAATTATTTTCGCCATCAATCCCAACTAGTGCTCCATTCAACCGGATTTGTCCTACAATTCAAACTTTTTTTCATTTTCAGCGATTTCTAGCCAAAAAAAACCTCGTTGCTGTCCTTTGGCCATTTTTTCACGTGAAGTATAATATAACAATGTATCATTTTCCAACTTGAACCAACGATATTGCCAACCATGCACCATGTTGGTCCATTTCGAAAGAGGACCTTCCATTGTTGACCTATTTAAATGAGAACAATAAAATCGACACGTTTCAAAACACGAACAGGAAGAAGAAGAAGAAGAAGAAGAAGAAGGAAAGAGAAAAGAACATACATTCGGCGAGAAATGCAAAAAAAATGAGGGAAGGCGCCGCGGCGACGAAAAAACGCCAGTAGAGGGGCACGGCTGACATATATGAGTTTTGCGCATTTTTTATTTGTTGATTATCGCAATTGTAAAGGATTAGAAGGTTGGATTTGTCATTAAATTGTGGAAAATGTAAATTTCAGTAGAAAAAAAAAGAAAAAATCAATAGTCTACACAGTAACTTTTTAAAGGTACAGCTCTAACTTCGCACAGGTCCCAAGACGCTGCAAACAATAATTAATTATTTTCCCATGTTTCAACGATCACTTTTATTTTCAAACCGTTCAATAACAACTAGCACGTATACACACTTCTATCTTTTCCCCTTTTTTTTGCCATGAGGCAGAATTTGTTGTTGTGTGTTGTGTTTGAGTTATTTTCCCCTTTTCTCTTCTTTCAACATACTAGCAAGAAAACGCATGATTTTCAAAGATAAACAATTGATTTTCAGCGTTTTTCAACTCTCAAACTCATCCAATTTTTGCTCGCCACAAATTTGTGAGTTTTTTGTTCAGTTTCAAAAAAAAATAGAATGGCGTGAAAAACGTGTCATTCCTCATTTTTGTTCATTTATGTGATGTTACAATTATTGGTCTTTTTTCACGAAGAAATGTGAGTTGCATGAACAATAAAAGATCAAACCGTTATTTGTTTTCATTCTTTATTTACTAACCACGTGGCTAGCAAGATTTTCGTTTTACTTCAAAAAAAAATAAACCTTGAAAATGTTAGACTAACACACTTTCTGTTGATAATAATGATAAAAGAAATCAATTATTTTTGTTTTTGTCCTGTGAACCTACTTTTTTGTTGTTGGCGTTGTCCGGAGTCATTTTTTTTTCTAGATATTTGCACTTAATTTTTGACATATTTCAGTATGCGAGCAGCTAAACTATTTTCCGGAGCACGGAGAAGTATTGCATTGTCAGCCATGTCTAGTGGAAAGACGTTGAATGTCTCAAACATCAATCCAAATGTCATCACAATGCAATACGCGGTTCGTGGACCAATTGTGATTCGAGCCGTCGAGCTGGAAAAAGAACTCGCCGCCGGTGCACAAAAACCATTTCCAAATGTGATCAAGGCCAATATCGGTGATGCTCATGCAATGGGTCAAAAGCCAATCACCTATATTCGACAATTGCTCTCATGTATTGCGAATCCATCGCTGATGGAAAGCGATAAGACAATTCCCACCGATGTTGTTGAAAACGCCAAGGCGTTCCTCGGCAGTTGTGGCGGTCATTCAGCCGGTGCCTATAGTCAAAGTACAGGTGTCGAGATTGTTCGCAAACATGTTGCCGACTACATTTCACGCCGTGACGGCGGCATCGCCTCAAACTCCGAAGACATTTGTCTATCGGGCGGTGCTTCCGAGTCAATTCGAAATGTTCTAAAAATGTTTATCAACAAGAATAGCTCGAAAAAAGTCGGCGTGATGATCCCCATCCCACAATACCCGCTCTACTCTGCAACGATTGAAGAATTCGGGTTAGGTCAAGTCGGCTACTTTTTGAATGAGTCATCTAACTGGTCATTGGATGAAGCCGAGTTGGAGAGAAGCTTAAAGGAACACTCCGAACAATATGATATTCGAGTGTTGTGTGTTATCAACCCGGGTAATCCAACCGGACAAGTTTTGTCGCGTGACAACATCGAGACAATTGTTCGATTCGCTCAAAAACACAAACTCTTCTTGTTGGCTGATGAGGTTTATCAGGATAATGTTTATGCGCAAGGATCGCAATTCCATTCGTTCAAGAAGGTTGTCAGCGAAATGGGCGAGCCTTATAATAAGTGAGTGGTTTTTTGAAACATTCGTAACATGCGAAACCTTCTAGAAACCTCTAGAAATCTTCAATAATTCGTGTGGCCGAAGTTTTCCTAGGCCACGACCATATTTCCTTCTCCTCCCCCCCCTTGTGCGATAGAGCGCGTTTCACCTAATCTCTCATTCTTCAGAATCGAATTGGCCTCATTCCACTCAGTATCAAAAGGCTACATGGGTGAATGCGGAATGCGTGGCGGCTACGTCGAATTCCTAAACCTCGACTCCGAAGTCTACACACTATTCAAAAAGATGATCTCAGCCAAGCTCTGTTCAACAGTTCTCGGACAGGCTGTCATCGAGGCGGTCGTCAATCCGCCGAAACAAGGACAACCCTCATATGAATTGTGGAAGAAGGAGAGAGACGCGGTGTTGGCGTCGTTGAAGGAGCGCGCAACACTTGTCGAAAAAGCGTACAGTAGTATTGAGGGAATTAGTTGTAATCCAGTGCAAGGAGCAATGTATGCATTCCCATCGGTTCAAATTCCAGCTAAAGCTGTGGAAAAGGCCAGAGTGAGTTTTTCTAACAAAAATTCCCAATGTGACAATGTCACCTTTTGTTTGACCTTTCTCTGTTTTATTACAAAAGTGTGAAATCAACACATCTTGGGGTAACTTCCCAAAAATCTGTCTATTTT
Source organism: Caenorhabditis sp. 8 KK-2011 (assembly GCA_963572245.1). Classification (NCBI taxonomy): domain Eukaryota; kingdom Metazoa; phylum Nematoda; class Chromadorea; order Rhabditida; family Rhabditidae; genus Caenorhabditis; species Caenorhabditis sp. 8 KK-2011. The sequence goes on along the minus strand of OY751546.1, from coordinate 588,045 downwards.
TCCAGTCACTCAACCAAGAACCCGACTTTTTCTACGCCATGCGACTTTTGGAAACAACCGGAATTTGCATCGTGCCTGGAAGTGGATTTGGACAAAAAGACGGAACATATCATTTCAGGTAAATATTATTTTTTTTGCCTTTCCCAATACTATTGTTATGATTATGACATAATCAAAAGCCCTACGCAACTTGGTCTCCCCTTCAAAAATATACTTTTTTTGTTCCTGCAACAGTAATTATATTGTTACGTCATAGTGTGTTGACCGAGCAAACAGGTCTTGTTTTGGCAGAGTGGCGGTAGATTTTTTTTGGCTATTGATTTATGGGTGTCGAGAGAAAAATGGGAGCAGAAGGTGTTAGGTGTTGGCAGACATTATGGAAGGTGTGTAAGAATTTTAGCTAGAGTCAACATTGAGTGTTATAGTACCTTATCTTATTTTGAAAATAGAGAAAAATCTAGAATTTTCGTTTTGAAAATTGAGCAAAGCTCTGAAAATTGGAAAATAATCGCAATTTTCTGATCCAAAAAACTTAAAAGTACAGTATTTCTTTCAAAAAAATGATGATTCTCAGCAATTTTGAAAGGTGAGGTTATAATTATGTGAAAAATAATTTTCGATTTTTTTCTCGTGGCTTCTTAACCTATAATTTGATATTGAGTATAATTTAGACTTTTCCCAGAATTCATAATTTTCAAAAAAAAAAACTTTTAGAAAATTAGGATTTTTGGCGTTGGCAAAAAAATTTCGCTGAATCAGGTTGATTTTCAGCGTGTCAAGAATCGCAAAATCACAATGTTTATCTATTCTACTAGGCCTGTTAAGAACAAAAACAAGTTACTTTTTTTATTTCAAAAAAAAATTGAGCTTGGATTTCAAACAACCCCAAAAAACCGGGATTTTTAAAATAATATTTTTCATATTTACAGAACCACAATCTTGCCACAACCGGATTTGTTCAAAGACATGTTGGCCAGATTCACAAAATTCCAAAATGATTTCCTCGCCGAATACAAATAAACAAGTTCTCATCGCTTTTTAGTGTCCAATTAGGGTATATTTCTATTCATAAATTGTAAAATTCTTGCCTTTAAACAAAATGAATAAAGATTTGCAGTATCTGTCGACTTTTCCCCCCTTCTTTGTCTTCCCAATTATATTATTGTGCACAAAGTTGTCACCCTGAATTGACCTACAGTACCTGCCTGGTTGATTGGGTCAGTGACGCCTCTTTTTCGCGCGTTCTTTCTCTCCCCTTTTCTTGTGGCTCATTTCTTCCTGGTTGCATAATCACAACATGACCGAGCGCAATTTTTTTCTTTTTTTTTTTTTTTGCTTGAATTTATTTAGAGGTTTTTTCTTTGATTGTCATGATTTTTTTCTTCAAAACTTTGAGTATTAGAATAGAAAGATGAAATCGCATTTTTTCAAAAATTTTTAAAGTCGAGAAAAAGTTTTTCTGAAAATGAATCTTTCACGTTTTTCCTAGACATTTTTCTAACTTATTTTTTTCAGTGTATCTTTTGGAAAAAAAATCAGAATTTTCGAAATTTTTTGAGGGTGTTAAAAATGGATAGTTTTACTTCGGAAATTTTAGAACTTTTGAATTCAAAAAAATTTGTTGATCACCTGATTTGTGAGAAAGTCTAAAACCGAGGTTTTTCGAAATTTTTCAACACCAAGTGAATTTTTTTCTTGTTTTTTAACATTTTTTTTTAAATCATGTGAACTACCATATAAGTCAACCAAAAACTCATAAACTTTAGTTTTTATCTTTTTTCAATACTCATATGGACTTTTTTTTCTGGAAAACCCGCAAAAACTTTCTGTTTCGAAAAACAACAAAGTTCACTCAACAACAAAAAAACAGTTCTGTTTTGGCACATTCAGAAAAACATGTCAGCGTTCTTATCGAAATCACATCTGTTAGCACTTTTTCTGCCCAACAACAAAACATCTGGCCAAAATTGGTGCATAATTATTTTATAAACTGTTTGATCTACACTCTGACCGCGATGTTTATCGATTTTCCAATTAAAAACTTTTCATTTTTCATTTCATTTTTCTCCTTTTCAGAGAGATGCAGGCATCCTCTTCATCTACATCTACAAAGCCTGATCAACAACAGCAACCACAACAGATTGCCGCATTAACAACCCAAACACAAACCCCACTAACACACTTACCCGGCTTCGGACTACAACGACAATTGCCAACCAACTCAGCACCCTATCAGCTATTCCAACCGTATCATAATGGATATTTTCCGCCTGTCGAAGTCGCTTTTCCACAACAACACCAACAACAACAACTTTCCGCCATGTATTTTCATCAGCAAATGGCTGCGGCTGCCGCATGGATGCCACCTCCTGCACAATTGGCGGCACAACCACAGCAACAAGTTGTAGCTAAAACAAATAATGATGAAAGGTTGGTGAAGAAAAAAAAAACAAAAATTTTTGAAATTACCCCGCGCTTGTGTGCTGTGCATACACCGCGACGAGGAATTGCACAGAATATTAAATTATTTTTTTTGTTTCAGCAGAGACTCTGGAAATGAATCAGGTATTTTGTCGTCGACACCGTCAACGCCTTCTTCATCTCGAGCGTCTTCTTTCGCCCAAAAATCGTATGCTATTAACAATTTGTTGTCGTCATCTTCCACCTCTTCCGAATCATCTTCAGATGATAATGATAATAATATCAAAAAAGAGAATATTGTAAGTGATTTTTCCCCAGGGAACATTAGTTTATGAATTTTTTTCCAGGATCCAAAAATGCCATTGACAGACACCCCCAAATTGGGAAAATGGCGAGTCGCTCAACCGCCGCCACCAATTTTTCATCCAGGATTCGCCGGACCATTTGTCCCCCATCCTTTCATGACCAACGCAACCAACCTATCCTCGCGTGAAATGTGCGTAGTGTGCGGCGACAATTCGAGCGGTTATCATTACGGTGTGATGAGTTGTGAGGGATGTAAAGGATTTTTTCGACGCACCGTTCAGAAACAAATGAAATATCGTTGCCACAAATCGGCGCAATGTGTGATTAATCGCGTGTCGCGCAATCGTTGTCAAGCGTGTCGTTTCGATAAATGCGTGGCGACTGGAATGAACAAGGAACAGGTGCGAACGAATGAGAAGAAACCGCGCGACGCGACAATCGCACCGGTGCTCGACGCGCCGATGCCGAAGAATGTCGAAGTGACCGATGTGGATCGTATTCAACAAATCGAATCGGCTTATTTGCGCGCCGACGAGAAAATGATTAGCGAAGAGATGGCTAATCAGCGTGTTCAAACTTTCGCCACCGCAGTTTTTCCGCAAGGCGCTGAGATAATCAAACAACATGTGGAGAAGGCTATGGTTAGTTTTTCTATCATTGATAAAAAACAATTATTGTGCATCTTCACGTCACGGTGTTTGCACATTTTGCATACCGTATACCTAAACTTATTTTTTTTGCAGTTTCTCCGCGCAGCCTTCACATTGGACGGTGTTAATTATCTACACAACGAGGACAACAAAAAATACATGGAGATTATTCACAAAATCCGCTTCGACGTTCGCAACACTGTGCTGAAAAACGAGGAAATCGCAATGTTGACCGCAGTTTTGTTGGCAAAATTGAGAAGCGACGCAAAAATCGAGGAAACCATCACAAAATCGCTCCGAACCTACTATGAGATTCGACAAAATGTCGAGTTGAGTGTTGTCGACAAACTTATCAGCAAGCTCAATTATTTGTCGAAAATTTGAACATTTTTTTGTTTTTTTTTCTTCTTGTTCTTGTTTCCGGCTCCCTTTTAATGCAGGTATAAGTTTTTACATAATAAAGATGCATTTTTCCAACAAAAAAAACCTTTTTATTTTCCCATCAATTGTCGTGCACGTTGCTCGGCCGCTTTTGCAATACTCGACTTTTTCTTCGCCTCACAACGCGATTTGTACGCATTCTTCTGCTCCCAACTCAACGCCTCCCACTGCGCGGCGATTCGTTGGCTCAGTTGACCAAACGAGTTGTGCGGCGAGTGACGTTTCTCAATCGCTTGACGTTCGCGGAAAAATAGAGCGTACGCGGATGTTGACCTGAAATACGTCTTGAATACTGTTATAAGGGAATTTAGTGCTTACCGACTAGTTTTTGGCTTCTTTTCCGAATCATTGGCTACAAAAAACGTTGGTTGCAATTGTCGCCAATCGGAGAAACTTCCATTTCCAGAAGGTATTCCATAACACGAGAAATCATCATCTTTCCACATTATAATATTTTCTTGCCTAGAAAAAACATCAAAATTATTCAAACCCCTCGGACTGACGTACAGAAATCAGCAAGATGTCAATCGATAGATCGGTTATTTTCATCGTCATTGAGGCAACTGATTTCAAAAAGCCTGCGGAGGTCTATCTTTTCACTACCCGACACCACACTGGTTATAGCGTGCGCTATGTTTTGTGTATGTTTCGGCTCCGCCCACTTTTTTTTAATTGAAAAAAGGGGGAAATTAACTTTTGTGGGTAAAAAAATACGGCGAAAAAAATGAAAGCAAAAAGAAAATATAAGAAAAAAGAAATGACAATGCTGCCAAGCAAAATTAGAACACGACTCCGCCTCATATTATTCTCCCTTTAATTAACATATTAGTTGCGCAATAGGGCGCGCATGCTTCTTTCACAGATTATCCTCTTTTCAACAACAACATATGTTTTCTTTTGTAATATTTAATAGTCACTTCGTTCTGTCTTGGACTTACCACAAAAACGCGAGAAAAAAAAGAATAAAAATATTTTGCAAACCTTGTTATACTTGAAGATCTCCTCGGCCGAGCTTGGAATTTGTACAAATTCGTCTCTCCAAATCATACGGCCATGATTTTTCAGAAGCTTCCATCAAGTTCAATGAGTTGCGGATATCTCGACAGCAATTTTGGTCAAAATCGAAATTTCTGAAAAAAAAAACATCACATTTATTCTGAAGATTCCGAAAGATTTCTTCAATTTTTTCCGAACTTTTTAAAATCAAAATTTCAAAAATATTCGAAGTACTCACTTTTCGCACTTACTTTACCTAGAAATGTTTGTTTTTGGTTAGTAATTCAGTTCAAAAATGTATGGTCACGCGATTTACTTTTTGTTTTTTGGTTGTCATTCGATCTGACCTGAAAGTCCAAAAATTTCAGAAAGATCACAAAAATGTAATTCAAAGCTTTGTGCGCAACAATTTTCTCTACGTCTCTAGTGAAAAACAAAAAACTTCTCAATCACCCACCATAACGCAAAAGTAGTTGAATACTGTAGTTCTCTTCATCCTGAAATTAATTCTGAAAACCGGGATTTTTCAAGATTCTAGGTATGTTTTTCTTGAAAATTAACACAGATTTTAGAAGAAAAGACATAGACAAATAATTTTAATAAAAAGGACTACAACAATAACAGGTCAAAGTAACAGGTAACAAGACAAAACAATCAACAACTATCTCAATCATATCCACTTTCTGTAATCCATCGATTGATTTTCGAAAATGTTTCCGACTCTTTGAGATGCATGTGCCAGAAAACGCGCATTCCCTGAAACACACGAAATAGCATTGAGAAACGAGAGACTTAGCTAATCTCACCTCTGACAACAATTCGAATTTTTCCCGCTTCTCCGCATTTGTCAACGGTTCAAACACCCGTCTCAGCACACTTTCCGGCGATTTCGACATGAGCAAAAACATTTTTTTGAGCAACGCTGTTAGCGATGGCCAACGTGTCGCCCATTCGATGCTCTGGAAAATGGGTCATACCTGGCCTAATTTTCAGCTATTTTTCTCTATTTTTTTTCGTTTTTTGTCCTTATTCAGAGTGACAAAATTTTAAGGATTTTTGGTACTCCGTTAGGTCAGGTATGGGTCAAAGTCTGGACCACTTTTCCAGTTCTAAAAAGTGGAAATACAAGTCCCGGACCACTTTTCATTTCCCAGAAAATGGATCTGAGTGGGTTACAAAAATGTTCTCTCAATATTTTCACAGTGACACAATTTTAAGGATTTTTTGGTGCCCTGTTACGTTTTTCTGCTGGTTTTATTCCCCAACCAACCTTGAGTACAGTAATCGGCATAACTTCGTTGGCAATCAGGGAATGCAATAAATGTGCCAAGCTTGTTCGCTGATTCGGTTTCAACGAATCACATTCACGAAGTCGATCCCAGAGCGCGTATTGAAGAGTTATCTGCAATGTAGAAATTTGTGCAAGTGATTGAGAAATGTATATTTTTGGGAAAAAAATAAGGAAGAGAAACAATTATGAAAAAAAAACCATACTTGGCCAAAACATGGGATATAACTTTTGACTAATGGGAGAGCAAGAAGAAAAAAGTCAGAATGAACACGAAAAGAAAGAAATACAATTATATTAGAAAACTTAGAGAAAAGAGAAGAATGAATGAATGAGCACACAGGAAGACACATTGACTGTCGACTCCGCCCCTTTTTACAACCAACGCCGAATGCAAAAAGGGGCGGAGTCGACAGCCAATGTGTCTATCTGTGCTCAATCATTCATTCATTCATTCTTCATCTTTTTCTTAGTTTTACAATATTGTTTTTATTTTTTCTTTTTGTTCTTCTTTTTTTGAGGGCGGACCATACTTGTCACAAGAGGTGGAAAAGTACCGTGACAGAATTTCACTAAATTTCTGACCAAGTTTCACAGTGCTCTCATATCCAGAAAAAACCGCTTCGCGGACACGCAACGCGTAAAACTCACCACAAATCGTTTGTTGAATTCACAAAACCGTTGCAAAATCGCAGCGTAGAACGGGTTGAAACTTTTCTCCTTCAACATCATCAACACCAAAACATGCACCAGCTCTCGTTCCTTTTCCCCTTTCAACGACATTTTCACCAATCTCTCAAATGCCTCATCTTCGTCTTCAGCGGTTGCTGGAAAAAAAGAAAAAACCTTTTTTTTTTTGAAAAAAAAACATACCAACAGTACAGAAAACATTTCTCCGAATTTCCGAATTCATTCCCGCTTTTCTGGCCAGCTCAACAACTTCGGGCGCAAAATTTCCAGCTTGTTTCGAATTCGACAAATTTGCCGACGACAACAATCCATAACCTCCTTGTTCGGGTAGACGAAAAGCTGATCCGACAACCCACCTGGAGTAAGAACGAAGAAATTATTGGGTGAGAAAAATGGGAAAAACTAACCATCTTCCTCTCTCTTCGGCGTGCAATAAATCATTCAACGACATTCCCAACTCTTTTGTATCGCTTGACGCTTTTTTCTCTGAAAAAATCCTTTTTTGTGGTAGAAAATTCATAGCTACGCAATCGCGGAGTGTCGTTGTTCCCCTTTCTTTCTCACATCCCATAGTTCAAACAAAAAAACTCACTTTTCGACAATCCCTGCAACACCTTAACCTGATGGTCAACCACACTAAAATCAATACTTGTGGGCATCGATTTTTTCAACGATTCAACTTGTTCAAGTAGAAATTTGGCTCTAGGTAGTGAAGAGATCGGCTTTTTCGAGAATTCGCTGGAAATCGTCTCAACTTTCTCAACAACTTGTGGCCAGCAAGTCTTTTTCAGTGATTTGTAGGCGTCTGAAACTTTGAAATTGTGGAAAATCATGGGGAAAATGAAAACTAACAAGAGATGAGTAGATAGACAGATTGGATGTTGGAAAGTGTCAAATTCATCGCAAATTTGTCAATCAACTCAACTAGTATACTTGGTTGAATAATCTGCAAAAAATCAATATTTCGCATGGGTTTCATATCAACTTTGTTTACCCGAAAAACAACAGTCAGTGCCACAAAAACAACCCGATTCTCAACCGATTTATCATCGGCAAACTTCTCCTCGTCTTCTTCTCCGGCCAATTTCACCATCTCGCACAGAAACACTTCGACAAAATGAGCGGCTGAAAATTTCCGAGGAAAAACTATTTTAGTCAACAAGTCTGTCAAAAACTCACAAATCTCGTTGCTAATCTGTGTGTGGCACATTGAAATAAGCGCAGCGTAGGTTGTAAGAAGCGAATCCTGAACACGGAATGTTGAAGAGAGCACACGAGACAAGATTTTGCAAAGAGAACTTTTGACATCTGCAAAAATCAACTATCATTTCTAGTCAAAATACATGGGTCTTGTCGCAAAAACTCACCATTCTTCGAGCTAGCCAACCACAGCTCCTGAATCGCTTGTTGCGATTTGACCAACGTCGCATCAGACAATCGATTAATAATTCCAGTCACACTTCGATCAACTTTCGCTTTCTGCTCAGCCGTGCTCGTCGACTGTTCGTCAAGTTGTTCGAGCTTCTTTTTTGCCGCCGCCGGATCGAATTCAATCAATCTTCCCGTCTCCTTATTGATCTTTCTTCCATAAATATCTTCAGATTCTTCTATTTTTTCCTGTTCTTGTTCATTTTCTCCTTCTTCCTCCTCCTCGTCTTCATCCTCTTCCTCATCATACATTTCTTCTTCATCTTCATCTTCAATTTCAGATCCTTCTGATAAATCTACTTCTTCTGTCTCATTTTCATCATCCTCCTCATCTTCATTTTCTTCGTCGTCATTCTCTTCTTCCTCGAAGTTTTGCTCATTTTCCATCAATGACTTCCGCTTTTCAAAGTCACAAAAATCAAGAAGCACTGAAAATTATTTTTATTTTTGGTCTAAATTGATAAAGAAAAGAAAAAACGCTACTCATACTTGGCTCAAAAGAAAAGGGAGTATAACTTGGAAAAAGCTGCTTTTTAAAAGACTGCAAAATATGGAAAAGGGCCCAAAGATCTGAAATTGAAGACAAACGTACCATTTCATGATGGTACAAGGACAAAAGAACAAAAAAAACAAAAATCAAAACGAACGAGACGAGAAAGAAAGAAAACAATATTAGAAAACTGAGCAAAGAGTGAAGAATGAATGAATGAATGAATGAGTGAGCACAGAGAGACACATAGACTGTAGACTCCGCCCACTTCTTGTGCGCGGCATGGGTTGTAAAAATGGGCGGAGTCAACAATCTTTGTGTCTTCATGTGCTCATTCATTCATTTATTATTTACCTTTTGCTCAGTTTTCTTTATTTCTTGTCTCGTTCTTTTTTGTTCTTTCTTTACACTTATTTTTGAATGGTACGGTAGTCTTCCATTTTATATTATAAACATATTTGCCCCTTTTCCATATTTTTCAGTCATTTTTCTTTCTTTTTTTTTGTGTAACTTTTGATAGAGGGGGCATAACTTGTCCACAATTATCCCAAGTATGGCAAGAAATTCGTGAAGATCAATTTTTGCAAGAAAACTCACTATCTAGCCCATCACTTTTCATAGCTTGCGGAACTTTCACACATCCATCCTTATCTTTTTTCTTGTCCTGCAACAAAAAACTATTCTTTCGAAAACATTTTTCTCAAAAAAACGTACAGACAATCCCAACAAAACACCATACTTGCGAATGGCGGCATCGTCCTCCTCTACACCTTCCTGATTCATTTGCCGCTGTCTTTTAACCCTCTTCACATCCTCCAAATATTGTTCATATGTCAAATCTTCATCGCTATCCGTGCCACTTTCATCCCCATACTTTCTTTTGCCTTTGTGAACACTCACTTCAACCATTCCTCCGTTTCTACGAGTATTTTTTGATGTTTCAGCTTCCTAAAATGAGTTTCTAGTTTGTTTTAGAATCAGTTTTTCAAGGAAAAACTACCAATTCATCGTCATACTCATCACTATTCAACCCATCCTCTTCAGAATCCGAATCTTTTTCAGCCATTTGTTGTTTGGCAGCTTCTCTCTTCTCAAACCGCTTTGTTTCTCTCTGCCTTTTTCGCTTATTTTTCTTCTTGTCCTCTTTTGTCAATCTCATTTCTTGCCGCATAACCTGTTCGATCTGCAATTTTTTTGTTGTTGGAAAAACATTGTCTCGAAACATTTCCTACCGGCTTTCTTTCAGCAAACGCTTTCGCTTGAATCTTCTTCAACTTTTTCGCATTTTTCCTTTCTTCTTTTCTAGAAACCATGGTTTCTGAAAAAAAAATAAAAGTTTTGCGAAAAAAAAGAAAAAAAAATTGAAGATAGCGCACACGGAGTGTCGTTTGAGAACAAAAAATTTCAAATTTTGGACTTCAAAGGAAATTCATTAGGAAGAAAACGAGATTCGGGCCGGGAGCTTTCCGGTGTTGGAAAAGCTTCCGGTCCGAAGCCCTCTGCCCACAAAACTGTGCGGGCCGGAAAAAAAACGGAAAAATTCTACGTCGTCGATTCAGACTTGAGACAGCTCTGCGACAAAGAATACTCTTTCAAGGTTTCTCTATCTCGCAGGTCCTGCCACGTTCTGCGGGAATAACTGCGCAAAATGCGGCACTTTTGCGTAGATGCGCTTCGAAACGACGCATTAAATGCGGCATTTTCTGCACGACTATCTGGCAAATGCCGCATTCTGTGTGCAAGTGAACTGTGAAAAAGTTGGCAGCCTTGAAAAGTCGGAAAATCTCAACTATAGATCATTTTTCAAATCCCCCCTTCATTTTGCCAACCTAATCCATCCCAAATCAACCAACATTTCATCAGATGACCTCAATGATAAAAGCCAAAAAGGTCCCATTATAATTCTGTTTTTTTTCTTCTTCTCAAGTTTCCATCGTATCCCCACAAATCCAGTTCCCCCATCCCACTTCCTATTCTTGGCGATAATTAGAATGACCAAAAATCCAGTTTTCCAACACTAGCCAAACTGCAAAATGGGATCAGTCGAGAGTTGGACGCAATCGGAGAGAATGCAGGCGAAAAAGTTACAGCGCGACGAAGAAGAAGGAGGAGGAGTAAACGAGAAGATATGAACGGCGACGGAGAATGAGAATGGTCAGTTGAAGGACATTGTCTCACTCAAAGATATACGTCTGCTTATTATTCTTCTTCTTCGCCTTGTTATTATTTTTATTAGATTTGGAGAATACTTGTAATTTTTCAACCATTATTCTTTCTCAGGGGTGAACTTCTCGGAGAGAATGCCAGTCCTACCATAAATGAGCCCGGCTCGAAACGTCCCAATTATCACTCCTATATGGAGAAAAAACTCCAGGTTGAAATTTATACCAAAATTTAAACCATTATTTTTTTCGAGAACTAGAACTTTCCACAAAATTCCCTCTGACGGTTTTAGTAATCTCTCCAAGCTCTTTCCAATGAAAGTAGTTGCACTCCCAAATTTTCCACATATAATAAACGTTTTTTTTTGTGTAACATGTGTCTTCGCCAGATGTAAAGGTCAGCCAGCCTCTGCTCTTCTTTCTTCGTTTTTAGTAAACATTTTCCTTTTCCTTACACATTTATTACGTTTTTGTTTTATAGAAATGAGATTCTTGCTTCTCACACTTGTCACAGTTCTCGCCTACGTTGCCGCGGAGGAGCAAAAACTGAGCTGGAAAGACGAAGACGGTTTGGAAATCAAAATCATCCGCCCAATCAAGGAGGAGAAATGTAAGATCAAATCACAAGACGGCGATGTTTTGGATCAATGGTACAAACTGACTGATAAGGATGGAAAAGAGATCGGATCAAACTTCAACAAAAAACCATACACTTTCACTCTCGGTAAAGGACAAGTCATTCCCGGTATGGAGCGAGCGATGAGCGGAATGTGCAAGGGAGAGAAGAGAAAGGTCGTCATCCCAGGAAACCTTGGATTCGGAGCAAAGGGCAGAGATCGCGACAACATTGGAGAGGATCAAACCCTTTACTACACCGTTCAACTCGTCGACATTTTCCGCGCTGTTCCCGGAGAGAAATGGACCACCGAGGAAGGAATTGTCATCGAACAAACTCACACAATCCCAGCGGAAGAGTGTAAGAAATCCAAAACAGGCGATACTATTCACCAGCAATACGTTTTGCACTTGGAAGATGGAACTTTTGTCGATTCATCTTTCTCGAGAAACGCCCCATTCATCTTCAAACTCAACAACAATGTGAGTAATTCAAAAATGTTTTTGAAAAAAGTCAAATTCGCAATCTTTTTCAGGAAGTTATCAAGGGAATGGATATCGCAATGACTGGAATGTGTGAGGGTGAACGAAGAAACGTCGTTATTCCATCAGACTTTGGATATGGTGACAATGGAAGAGCACCAGCAATTCCAGGAAAAGCTCGACTCTACTTCGACATCACTTTGGAAAAACTCATCCAACGCGATGAATTGTAAATAATTTCAAAACTTTACACGGTATTTAATCACTCGAAAAAAAGACGGGGACCTATAAATTAACTTGAAAAGTGCTCTTTCGCAAAATTTGTGATTTTTAACGTTTGTTGTTGTTATTTGTTGATAATAATAAATTGCATCTCACATTATATCACAGATTCATCAGAAACACTATACAGAACTAAGACGAACACGTGGAATGCTAGTAACAACTATATCAAAAAGGGGCGGAGCCAATAAACGTGTGAAGCGTTTACAGAAGAAAAAAGGCTCCACCCTAATTTCTATGTTACTTTTTGCAATCATTGCTGACCAGTAGCAAAATACACAAAAAACCATTTCAAATAAAAATTTCGAAAAAAAAAAGAAAAAAAATGATTATTGCTACAGTACTTGTTTATTCAAGGCGCAACAAATTTTCAGAAATATCTCACATCGCTCTCCGATTTGTGTACTTCTCCAGGACGAAACTCATTTTTATTTTCGAAATTACATTTGTTTCTCAAATTTTCCAGGAAAAGCGGGTTTTGTAAAAAAATCGTTCCGAACAACACTCCACCTGCGCTTGTTTTAACAAGCTTTTTTTTATTTTTTTTCGAAACAGCTATTTTTCAAGGAAAAAATGGGAAAACACGAAAAAGGAACACCCAAAGATGTGGCAAATCGAGTCAAATCGAAAGGACTTCAAAAATTGAAATGGTAAGCGTTCAAAAATACAAAAAATGCATTGTATAGCTCATTTCAGGTTCTGTCAAATGTGTCAGAAACAATGCCGTGATGCCAATGGCTTCAAATGCCATTTAACATCAGAAACTCATCAGCGACAATTATTGCTGTTCGCCGAAAACTCGAATTCTTATCTCAAACAATTCAGCAGTGATTTCGAGAAAAATTTTATGCTCGTAAGTTTTTTTTCTTTCTTTTTTTTGAGGGTGGAAAACTTTTGAAATTCTAGTTGCTTCGAACCTCATATGGAACAAAGCGTGTTCGAGCAAATGAAGTTTACAATGTTTACATCAAAGATAAAGGCCATGTCCATATGAACTCGACAGTTTGGCACTCATTGACCGGTTTTGTACAATATCTCGGCTCTTCCGGAAAGTGCAAAATCGATCAAGGAGAGAAAGGATGGTACATCCAATATATCGACCAGGAAGCGGTTGTTAAAAAAGAGGAAGAGCAAAGAAAAGCAAAACAGGAGAAAGATGATGAGGAAAGACATATGCAAATTATGGAGAACATGGTTATAAGAGGTCTTGAAAACGACGACGGCAAAATTCATCAACCAACCGAACTACTACGAACCGATGAAAAAATCAGTATTGATCTTCAACTCAACAAAAAACCAACAATCGAGGAGCTCAATCGACCATCCACTTCATCGATTTCAGTTTTCGATAAAATAAAAGTGAAAAAGGAGGAGAAACCAAGTGAAAAACCGCGTCGAAAAAGAAGTCGCAGTCCGGCAACGGAGCGATCAAGCAAAAAATCAGCGTTGGATGAAATTCGAGAAATGGAAGAGCGTAAGAAAGAGAAGAAAAATCGTAAGGATCATTGGTTGCATGCCGGAATCATCGTTAAAGTGATCACCAAATCATTGGGCAACAACTATTATAAGTCAAAGGGGGTTGTGAAGAAGTTGGTGGATGATTATTCAGCACAGGTTAAACTTGACGATGGGACAATTGTCAAGTTGGATCAGGAACATGTCGAAACTGTTATTCCGTCAATCGGTCGTTTAATGTTAATTGTCAATGGAGCGTATCGAGGATCTCAGGCGGTAAATTTCAATTTATATGAAAAGTTTTAATTTTTCTTACAGACCCTAGAAAGTATCGACGAAAAAAAGTTCAGCCTAAACCTCAAAATATCATCAGGCCCGCTCCAAGGACGCCGAATAGACGTTCCTTACGAAGACGCAAGTAAACTGGCTTAAAAATCGTTTAATGAAATAAAAAAACAAATGAATAAAAGTATTTTTCTGAATCAATCCGAGTATGCAAAATGTCCAAATGATCGAACAAGCTCACAGAAAAGCGGAGTTGAAACATTATGACACGGTTGAGAGGGACGACTTTGCTTCTAAACAGGCAGAAAAAAATGAGGGCGTGGTTTGGGGAGAGAGATAGAGACAGAGAGAGAGAGAGAGAAAACATACCTCAAGACAATCACAAAATATATCATCACAATTTTTCTGACCCAACTTATTCCTATAGCAATCATCATGATGATAACAACAAGTATTTATGGGATCTGGAAAGTGTGGTTATTTGAGTAGAGCAAGAAAGAGATTTAGGTCATTTTTGAACGTTTTTTTTTTCAAATATTGTTGGCAGAGTTGGTCGGTAACCAAAATCGAAAAAAAAATCCGAAAAGTCATTTCCGACCAAGCCTAATTGTTAGTACAAGAAAATTAGAAAAAAAAATAATAAAAAAATACGTGAAAATTCGCGTGACCTACATTAGCATTGTGGCTTCGTGGAACAAGACACGTGGAATTTAAACCATTCATCCCATGTTCCTTCAACACAGAGTATACTGTATTAAGCCACGCCCATTTGGTTCCCTAGGCCTGGGACTAACTTACCTCTCAAGGCCGGACAGTTCGTAAGTATCTCATCTTGACTCAACGATTTGGTAAAATCATCAGTTCCACATTCCCAAGTTGCATTTCTCAACACTGCAAAAATCCACTTATTTTCCACTACCAACAAACAGAGACACAGAAATGTAGGCGGAGCCTAGCGCACATCAATTGGCACCGCCCATTTTAGTGTGCCCGCTCACCTTCAAAATCATCCATCCCAATCGAGCGAATCAAATACTCATAGCAAGTTATAACAACAATTCGAACCCTTTGATAATACGTCTTTGTCATGTTTTCACCATCATCATTCTGATCTAATTGAACTTCTCTCAAAATGATGAAAACAGTGATGATGACCAATGTCAAAATACCTACAGTAATGAAAAAACCAGGTTTCTGTAATTTTTCCCTGTTGGTTAATTTTTGATGCGGAGCATCGCTTACACTTCCCATATTTCGTCGATTCAAAATTTAAAGAATGACCAATATTTCTAAAATTTCACTAAAAAACATTTTTTTTGGAAACGTGAAAATTTGCCAAAATTTTTTTTTAGTTTTTTTGAGAAAAAAAATAAAACAGAAATATCTATATATCAATATCACAGTGTTGCATGTAGTCTGGCTATTGAGACAACAAAAATGAGGACAGTTTGAAGGAATCCAAAGAGCATGCAAATGATCGGCGAGACGCTCTGCAATACGATTTTCAAGCCGCGCCCATTTTTCTATGCCGCGCGGCGAAAAAACCCCTTTTTTTACCCTATCTGAAGATGACATTGCATAGGCCATTATCATTGATGTTGGTGCTCCAAATACTATAGGCATCAGGAATGTTGTGACTAGAAAAAACTAGAAAAAATGATCTGAAAAATATTTGAAAAACTTACAGATGAAGGGAAGAATCACAAAACAAATGTAGGGATGTTTTCGAAGAGTGAAAACGGAGATGAGCGACGAGCAGAGACCGTACAACTGCAAACATTTTTGGGTTTAGGAAAAGGCCGAAAATCATTATAGGTCTTTTTAGAAATCTCAGAAATTCGACGGAAAAAATGAGGTTGACCTACTTGGGAACTCTAAAAAATCGATAAATTTTAGAAAACATCGTCTCCCTTTTTGGCTCCGCCCATTTCTGCCTTTCTTATTGTAAATATTATTTTTTGGCGCCCAAATTCCCACTCACCAAAAAAGGAATAGCCATCCAAATAAAAATGCTCAACGCAATCTCTGACCATGATGACATTTGATCTCCATAGAGAAGTAATATTCCACCAATTGTAAAGTTACTTCTGCAAAAAAATCATGATTTCTTTGTTTTTTTCAATAGTATCTAACCCATTTTGTGACATTTCTGTTTTGAAAATGAATAAAAATACAATTTTGACGTCGTTTAATTATTTTTACGATCAAAAAAATCGATTTTCTTATATTTCTAGAAAAAAACTCACGTTTTGTTAAGACTTCCCTCCTCAAAAAGTGAAATAAGAATAGGTTTTTCATCCGAAAAATTGCTCATTTTTATCGATTAATCATACTATTTGTTATTAGTTAGGTTATTAGAAGAATCTGCAAAAAAAAAAACAAGGATTATCTAAATATGTACAACAATTTACAACAATAAATATATATTCAAAAGTATCAAAACTTTTGTATCTTTTTAAAAGTCTTTGAAAAAACCATCAATTCATTCCGAATAATGCTTAATAAAACATGAACAATATAAAATATACAAAAAACTAGCAAAAAATATGAGAAGACCTGTAGAGCGGGGTACTGTAGGGTAGGAAATGGAAAACACTTACGATGAGGATAGATGAATAAGGAAGGAGGTTGAAAAAGCGTCAGAGATGAATCGTTTCGAAACATCGTCGAACCAGTTGGCAGGGGAACCGAGGTCAGCAATTGCAGTGTCTGGAAAAAAGGGCGTGGCCTAGAAAACCCTCATTTACAGAAAAAAAAGCAACATACCAACAGACACATGAGTAGGACTAGAGCACAATTGCTCAAAATTCGTTTTCCCCATCAACAATTGATATTTGACGTGTCGCAGGCCCGACGTAGCACATCCGTACATCAACAGATGAACACGTGAAGGTGGCAATATTGCGGGAACCGATTCGACGCAAACGAAATGCGTCGTTGAAATCGACGCCGGTCGGGCGCGTAGCCAACTTTCGACATCTTCGTTGATCTCCGACGAGAGTAGACAGACAATCTGCGAAGGGAAAATTTGCGGTGACAAACCGCGCAAGAGCTTACCGCTGAATCCGGCAACAATTTGATGTTATCAACAACTTGAACATTTTCAAACTCCTCACCCGGATATTTTCCAAACAAGTGGCAATTAAAACTGAAACAAAACGGCCGGTTTTCTCCGGGGTTTTCTTTTTTTGAATGAAAATACCTTCTCTTATCGAGATGTGTTAGAATACGACGTATGAATCTGACTGAATTCTTGGCCGATGCAATTAGAACAATCGAACCATTGTTGTCGCCAAATCTGTGAACATTTTTGGAATATTTTGAAAATGGTCTTGAAACGAAATAATTTAGATATGGAATCTTACGCCAGGTATCATTACAAACATCATAATTGGGATAGCCTGGCCAAATGACCACAGGGGGTATAATTTTTGATCGATGGGAGAGGTTGGTTTCGATCTTTTTTCTTGTTCCGACTTTTCACTCATCAATAGTACATTTGTCTTTAATTTTAGATCATGATTCATATTTAGCCCTTTTTCGTGAATAGAGTCTAGTTCCCCCTTTCTATAGTTTTTTTGTTTGTTTGTTTGTTTAGAGTGACTAGTAGCCGGGTTGTCTCCTTTTCTAGGTCACCATATGGCACATTAGTGTTAACACCTTTAGATGTTATCTATAAAATATGGCATACCTGTTGTTATGAGCAACCAATAACAACAACATATGGTGACCTAGATTAAGTCCACAGGAAATATTTGTGAATAGGAAGGGAGGGAAAAGAGGGACCAAAAGTTTCGGGATAAAAACTGAAAATCTTGTCCGAGAGAAATACAAAACTTTATGTGGAATTCGATGACCATAACGGCCGCTTGATCATAGGAGGTGTTACTTTTCAACAGAACCAACTCACCTTATCTGTATATCACAAATCCATTGAAAAAGTCGATCAGCAGTGATCGTATCATACACCGTCTCACCCATCACATTCGAGCACTCTTTCAAAAAATCACGTTTCTGCTCAGCCGACACTGCCGGAATCGGCTGACCATTTTTCGACTTCTCATAACTGATCGAGCTCAGAGAGAATTTTGTTCGCTGCTTGATCGGCGACACGTCTTTGATGGGCGACACATCGCTAGACCACGTCGATTTGACACTTGTCCATGAGATGACGCGATCCTCATCCTCAACAATATTCTCATAGTGAGCAAAGTTTTTCGAGCACTTCAACTTTTCCACATTCTCATAGTAGTCGTCGTCGGCGTCGTGTTGTTGCTCTTTTTCGAACAGCTTCAAATTGCCGTCGAAATCGAAATCTGTGTCGAGATCGAAATCGATTGGCGCGTCGAGATTGTTGCGCTGCTTATGGCGATGACCTTTGTAGTGGTTGAGCGCGTCGAGAAGCGGTATTCCCGACGGTCCCTGCTTCTTGTTACATCCACTTTTCGCACCTTTCGTAACACTTTCCAAATGTGTCGGATGCGGAACTTGCGGTTCAAACGACTTGAAGAGAGGTGTCGCCGATATATCAACTTTTTCCGGCAGTTTTTTCGACGCTGCCGCTTTGTGCGCTTCAAATAGCCGATCAACAGCAGAAGGTTGTTCTGAAAATCATATTTTTTTTCTGCGAGAAACTTTCCTTTGAGAATCTCACTTTTTTTGGGCGAGTTTCGAGTTTTCTCAGAGGTTGTAGGTAAATTCGAAGAAGCTTGATTTGGCGGCGCTTTAAGAACTTTGAGCGTATGGATTTCTGTCGCAGACAATGTTACGCACTTCCCCAATGGGAGACCTTCTCTGGAACAAATTTTTTCTTTTTTTTTTTTCAAACTTTCTCATCTAAACTAACCTGAAAGCATTGGCAATGGTAATATTCTTCGTTTTCCCATCAACCGCTGTCAATTTTCCTTGATACAAACTTTGATCATTGCAATAAACCGATATAAGACTTCCAATGTGTCGATCTTCCATCTAACAAAAAAAAATTCTCTGAATTTGTTTCCCTTCAAAGTCTCAAATATTAAAAATGGTTGAAAACCAATTTTCGCGAGAAACATCAAACATTTTAAATAAATATATATTTTTGGTGTAAAATACGGAGATCAAAAATTGGTTAGGCGATAAAATCGAGTGGTCGGTTGAATCCTCCTTTTCGGTTCATGTATTGACGATAGCGACGCGGTTTTTTGATGTTAACACAACCATCCACGTTGTCTTCGACCTGCTTATTCTTGGTCGTTTCAAAACCACCAAATCCCATCGCTTTCATCATATCTTCTTCACTTTGTTGCAAATCTTCGAGCGCAATTTCTTCTGCGAAAAAATGAAGTTTTTTGGAAATACGCTTTGATTATTTCAGTTCTCATCAGACATGTTTCTAGGCCCTGCTATCAGTTAGGAGTTCACCACGAACAATCTGTTCAGTTTTTCGGAAAAAACTCATCTGTCTCGAAGAGATACCGACGGTTTTGCGGAGTTAGCAATTCAGAAAACCTGGCAAACTGGTTCAGAGGCCGCTAAGAGCCGGCCCTGGAACATGTCTGGTTCTTATTCAAAGTAGCAAAAATTTTCCTTTTTCAGAATGTCAAATTTTTCTGTCTTTTCAGGCAGTTTGTTTTGGCCTTAGCTTGTTTTCAAGCCTGGTCTTCTCTATTTGGTCCCCTATTTTTTTCCCACTATTTCTTACGTTTGATTTCTAGGTCACTATGTTGTTATTGATTGACAGGTGTGATTTTTCC
Source organism: Caenorhabditis sp. 8 KK-2011 (assembly GCA_963572245.1). NCBI lineage: Eukaryota > Metazoa > Nematoda > Chromadorea > Rhabditida > Rhabditidae > Caenorhabditis > Caenorhabditis sp. 8 KK-2011. The sequence goes on along the minus strand of OY751546.1, from coordinate 568,318 downwards.
TTTTTCTCGTCTTCCACTTTTTTCTTGCTCTCCCTTCCCATACACACGCATTTACTATTGATTTCTAGGTCATCATTTTTTGTTGTTTTTGTTGTTGATAACATCTAAAACAACAACATATGGTGACCTAGAAATCACTAATAAATGTGCGTGCATGGGAAGGGAGAGCAAGAAAAAAGTGGAAGACGAGAAAAGGGAAAAAATCACACCTGTTAATCAATAACAACATATAGCGATCTAGAAGTCGATAGTAAATTCTAGCAAAAAAAATGAGGGACCAAATAAAGAAGACCAGGGGTTAGAATATTGATTGAAAGGCTTTTGAGATTTGAAACAAGCCGGAATCTTAAATCAAGTGTGAAGTTTAGGTATTTTGCAAGGCTCAAAGTAAATGAGACCATAATATAGGGCCAGAATAAGGCCAAAACCGTGTGGGCCTTCTCAGACTAAAAAATTACCAGAATTTGCAATTCATGACGTGACCCAGGTGCGAAATTCGGTAATTTTTAAAGCTTGAAGTCATTTTTTTTTAAATTTCGACGCCAAGCAACTCACGATTCTGTTTCGGATACTTTTTCTTCTCCCCCGAGCTTGACGACGCCTTCTCTTTATTCTTCTTACTCGACTGTTGTTGCTGTGATTCACTTTTTCTTGGACTTCGACTTCTCTCTCGATGATGATGATATCGTTCACGCGGACTACGACTTCGGCTGCTGCGTCGTTCACGATCGCGATCACGTCGCTCGCGCTCGCGACTCACACTGCGTCGTCGACGATCGCGACTGCGACTTCGCTCTTTGCGCGCGCTTCTCTCAACTGATCGTGATCGCCGGCGACGTTCTTTACTTCTGCTGCGACTTCTAGCCATTCTGCAAAAAAATTTCTTAGAACGTCTCGTGTTAGAGACTCTGAGATATATAAGTGTATAAAACACATTTTGGAGAAAAAAAATAGCGAAAAATCTGAATAACTCTTAAAAATTTAACAACAATTAAACAGTAACAACAAAAAACATATTTAACAATCTATTCCTTTTTCTTCTTCTTCACAATTCTCGGTTTTTTCTTCGAAACCGCCGCAATTTTGTGTCGTTTCGGCGCTCGTTTCAACAACTCTTTCCGCTTATCCCTCGACACTTTCTTCATTTCCAGCAAATATTCAGGAACATCAAAACCAGACTGTTTAATGACCATTGCGATATTTTTAATGTATTGAACATCCAGGTCGGTGAAATATGTGACAGCGTGGCCAGAATTTCCAGCTCGTCCCGTTCTGCCGATTCGATGAATATAGCTGACGATGGAGATGGGAAGATCGTAGTTGATCACAAGTCCAACATCACTCAAATCCAGACCTCTGCCGAGTAATTCGGTGCAGACAAGCACCCAAATTTCACCATTTCGAAACCGCCGCATCGTTTCATCACGCTAAACATCGTAATTAATTGTCCATCCTTCAAAAAATAAAAATACCTCCTTATCACTTTTATCACTATTAATCGAGTCAACTTTCAACGTTCCATCAATTGCAGACAACAATTTGACAAGTTGCGCGGCTCGCTCTTTACTTTGCACAAAAACCAGAGCAGGCGGTTTGAATTGGGTTTTGAGGAGAAGCTTGATCGCCGTCTTTTTGCCATCTTCAGTTCCACAATATTTTAGCTCTTGTTTGACACTGGTGTTCGATGAATTTCGTTCTCCAACACACACCATGCCAATGTTATCAATGTTTTCTTTGCACCTAGGAAGAATAGGGGTTTATGGGTAGGTAAACTTCGAGGGGAGAAAAATTCTGGCTTTATTTTTCTAATCCAAAAAACCCCGGCCAAAATCTCACCATTTCTCGACTTCCTGCGAAAACGTGGCACTGAAAAACGCGACTCGCGTACATTTCGCATCACACGCCTTATAAATCGCGGCCAACTGATTTCGAAAACATTTCTCATTTCCTTCAACAACTTCGAAAAGTCGATCACTCTCATCAACGACCAACCATCTCAACGCGTCCGTCTTCAATTTTTCGAGATGGAAAACAATTCGATTTGGGGTGGAGACAAGGATTTCAGCTGGAAACTTCTTTGTTTTGGTTTTTTAAATTAGATAGAAAGTTTACCATTTTCAAACGACTCTTCACCGCTAAAATGGCAACATTTGATTTTTCCAGCCGAATATTTTGAAAATTCGACAAATGTTTGAGTTGCTAATTCACGTGTCGGTTCAAGAATTATGGCTAGCAGTTTGTTGTTGTTGGAAGAGGAATCAGATTGTGATTTCAATTTCAGAATTTCGTCGATAACCGGAATTGCAAACGCAAGTGTTTTTCCAGATCCTGTGAATTATACATTTTTGAAAATACTTTTATATACTTATCAGTGACACGAATTGAGCCGGCTTTGAAGTAAACCCCAAGGGTCACGTCATGAAAACAATAAAATATGAAATTTCTTCAATTTCCTCTCTTCATTTATAATTAAAAATTTCCTTGTTTTTTCACAATTACAAATATTGGTATTTTTTAGTTTGGGCCTTATTCTCATGGTCTCAATGACTTCACTCTCTTGTAGTCTAATATTCCGGCTTGTTTCAAATCCCAAATTCCTGTCAATCAATAGTCTAACCACTGGTCTTCTTTTTTTGGTCCCTAATTTTTTTGCTAGCATTTACTATCGACTTCTAGGTCCCTATATGCTGTTATTGATTAACAGGTGTTACCTTTTCCTTTTTCTGGTCTTCCACTTTTTTTCTTGCTCTCCCTTCTCACACGCGCACATTTATTAGTGATTTCTAGGTCACCATCTGTTGTTGTTGTTGTTTGTTTTAGATGTTATCAACAACAAAAACAACAACAAATGATGACCTAGAAATCAATAGTAAATGTGTGTGTATGGGAAGGGAGAGCAAGAAAAAAGTGGAAGACGAGAAAAAGGAAAAGGTCACACCTGTTAATGTTGCTATTATATTATTGATTTCTAGGTCACTATTTGTTGTTGTTTTTGTTTTTGATTACATCTAAAACAACAACAGATGGTGACCAAATAAATAGTAAATGTGTGTTTGTGTATGAGAAAGGAGAGCTAGAAAAAGGGATACCAATCAATAACAATGTAGTGACCTAGAAATCAAAAGTAAAAAATGTTAGCAAAAAAATGAGGGACCAAATAAAGAAGACCAGTGATTGGGACTTGAAAACAAACCTTAGGCTTTGAAACAAACTCGATGGTCCTTCCCTAACCAGAACTGTTTTTGAAAAAAAAACTAACCAGTCGGAGCGCTTGACAACACATTTCTCCTCTTCAACATCAACGGAATGGATTGCATCTGAATCGGCGATGGCTGCCGAATTTTCTGCTCTTTCAACATCTCAACAATAGTCTCATCGATTCCCGAATCTTCAAACCTCAACAAAACATCGGGAATATGTTCTCCCCACGTGAAAATGCGATTGGCTCGTCTAACATCTTCCAGCAACTTTCTCAATTTTTTCTCGACCTCACCAATGGTTTCTTCTTCTTCTCGATCGTCGCCTTCCTCGTCTTCTGATTCATATCCTCGCTTCCTTGACAAAATTTCAATTTTGCCACCAGTCTTCTTTTTCTTCTGTTTCGTCGCGAGTGTTTTTGTCTGGATTACTGTAGTACCTATCATTTTTTCGCGAAGTTCATCGTATTTTTTGAGCGTTTCGTCGGTGATTTTCGACAATTCTTGTTTTCCCAGCACTTCTGATGGCTTCTTTTTCGATTTCACTGTTTTGACGCCGAATGAGAGCTTTCGGAAAAGAGATGACATCTGCAAAACATTTTTGAGGTTGAGAATAAAACAAATAAAATATGATAACTGTTTAGAAAAACAGATTTTCTCCAATCAACAAAAAATGGTGAAAAGGGAAATTTTAATAGCAACAAATAATAACAATAATAGTAATTTTAAGCGTCTGAAAATTGCAGTGAACTATGCGTATTTTCAGCAACGACAAGATCATTTGAGGTGAGAATCTTTTCAATAATTTCCGTCGCCATTTCATCGGCAACTTTTGCCACCGCCGTTTTGGCACATTGATCGCCGGTGAGTTGACGGGTGGCGAGGCGAATGTCGCCGGCGATCAGATCGAATTGTTGAGACCAGCCTTCGAGTTTACGAGTGTTTTGGATGAGCGACAAGTTGACAGATTCCAACGCTTTCGTGAGACCTTTCACATTGCCCTCGGCGCCGAAACTGGATTTCAGTTTTTTCAAACTTCTCGACATTGAATTAGCATAGCATAGTTTTGCTGGTTGTTCGTCGAACTCGATTTCAGTTGCAGCCTCGTTCAATCGCGGTGTGGATGAGAGAAAACTTTCGATCAGCGCATTCACTGCCAATTCTTCGGCATCAACACAATATTGTGAAAATCTGAAAATTTTCCCATTTTTAGCCAGTTTTTTACTCTGTACATCGCATAATCTTTGGATAAAATTGTAAACATCAAAACTCACGTATGTGACAACACAACAAATCGATCAATAACAATATCAACCTTCGATGCAAACTTCTTCACATGCCATCTTAGCAAACAACTCGAAATGGCTGTTTTCAACATCTGCTCTCCTGTCATATGATGAGGTGTCTGAAAAAAAAACTTGAATTTTTCCTAGAATTCCTCCTGGGAAGATCTTGCTTACCAATCCCAGCGCATTTTTCAATGCTAATAATCTCTGATTAAATGCCTCATTATCCAACGGTTCTTGTGAGCTGAAAAAAAAACGGGTTTGAAGTACGCAAAAAATTTCTACCTCTTTTTCGATCCATCCTTCTCTTCAACATCTGACATTTTGACAGCTTGTCTTTTTCTCGCCGTCGATGCTTTTACATAACTTCCCCCCGACTTTATCCTGTCCGCATTCGCATTGATTCCACGACCCATTTCATGGATTTTCTGCATTAACGATTCACTATATTCACATCCGAGAATTGTGACATTGATAAAAAGTTGTGACAGGCATTGTAATTGAATTCTACAATAATATTTCATTAGAATTTCGAGATAAAAAAGACTAACTTTGAATAATCATCATAGTGCGCCATCATGAAGGCTTTTCTCAACTCCCAAGCTTCATCTGATTCCCATAACTTCTTTTCCGATTCAATATCTTCTTCTTTTCCCATCCTTTTCTCTGAAACAACCAATTTTCTCTGAAATTTCTTCTTTTTGCAAATATTTCAGAGCTCAAAAACTCATTATTCTTTTCAAAATCATTGATAAGTTAACAAAAACAAGAATTTTATTAGGTTGAATCATTTGCGAGAATAACAACAAGTGCGATGAAGCCGATAAAAAGTGTGGGGAGAATAAAGATGAGACCGTAACGTTGTGCCAAGAATAGATAAATAATTGAGAACATGACAAAGAAATTGGCGAAGACCTGAATAACTACTGATTTTTGGGGAATAATTGGATGAAAACATACCCGAAGTTTGAGCAAAGGAGGTGTTCGTTTGATTTTTGGTGAATAGAGAGGAGCGACCGCGTTTGGGTTGAGATTTGGGAATGGTGGATACATCACAGCTCGAGAAACATTGCCGAGTACTGGAATATCAATAATAGAGCTCCTCTTCATACCTGTGACATGATCCCCTTCCAAGAAAAAACTTACAATTCTGACTATTATAATTATCGGCCAACATACGAATACCTGGCAAAGTGTTGGATTTCTCTGCCAAATACGTCAAAAACAACACCATCAACGCCGATTCATTCTCCGTCGGCAGCGAATAAGCACCACGTCGAGCATACAATGAATGATCGAACTTGCGTTCGTTGTTCAACACCTGTTGTTTTCCTTTCGATGTCAGAATCATCGAATTCGTTTTGTGGTCGATAAAGTGATCGGGGACAAGGTGCGAGGATCTCGGCGTTTCCGGGACATTGTTCACATCCTCATTCATTAATCGAATAGTCGAATCTCGAAACGGCGCGATTCCGCCTTTTTCCAACAATTTGGTGCCCAAAAACTGATCACAATCCATTAGCATCGATTCGATTTCTTTCACAATTTTTTCCGATTCCTCGGATTTTTGAGACAGTGACGATCCAAAAATAGTGTTGATGAAGCTCGAATTTTCCTTAAAAAAATTTATTTTCTCGTTTTTCTTTATTTCAAAAAAAACCTTACCATTTGCTCTTTCCTGACATCAGTTTTCTTCAACACAACCACCGTTTTCATATGTTCCAACAGTTCAACAACATGCGATTCGATACTCAACCTCACATGGCGAAGCAACTCATGTTGTGGGTGTTTCCATGAAAATTCAATCACAGCTCGCATCGACGACGTCAGCTCGAGGCAAACGTCGAAGGAGGAGAATTTTTTGATGATTTTACCCAACAAAATCCGATAGTATTCATAGTTCTTTTCGACAAACGGCAAGAATCGAGGGACAAGTGAGTGTTGATCGGGGTTGGCATGAATTTGAAGATATCGCCAAGGGCGGCAGTAGGTTAGCCAACACACTGAAAAGACCTTCTGTGAAAGAAAAAGTCAAAATTTGGCCAACTCACTAGTTATGTCTTTGAACAAAGAAACAGTTGGACAATGATTAAGAGTTGTGTGGAAAAACTGAAAGAGGACCGGTGAAAACGGTGCCTCTGTTATCATCTGATTCTTCACCGAATCTATACATTCGTCAACCGTTTCATGAAGGCAAAACACGTGGAATTGTTTGAGTAGATACCGTAGTAATAGAAATCGATTCGATGTTGGATAAACATCCGTCGTGCATGTTTTCGCCACCAAATTGTTGAAATAATTGACGTGACGAGGATGGAAATTCACATTTGCCGTGACGAGCTCAGTTCGATCTTCTACAACAACAAAAAATACGAGCTTCTAAATAACAATTTCACCCAATTTACCAATGTTAATTCTATTCACAAGAGGGCTTGATGATTTGAAAGTCTGCAACGGTGTCTGAACGATTTGATGTGTTTTACTAGTGTTTGGACTACGCGACAACGTTTGTTGACCAGCTTCATCGCATGGTAAGAGCCGGGTTACGTAGGTGGCGACGACGCTCAACAAAACCGATTCACGCACAACTTGGATGTTCTGAGAAAAATAGAAATGATGAAAAATTAATAAATACCTGACCTAGGAGGGGGGAAAGTACCATGACATTTTTCAAGAAAAATATTTTCACGGTAATTTTTTCAGCTTCGATGTTCTTTTCATTTTATGTTAGTAAAATAATTTTCATTTTGTTCTTGTTTACTTTCTTGTTTATTTTCTAGTCTTTCAGTGTTTTCATTTTTTGTTCTTTCGATTTTTTGGTCTTTATTCCTAATTTTTTGTTGTTGCGCAGTATTGCAATTTTGTGAGCATATGTTTCCTACATTATAGTTTGACACACATAGGTGCCAAACAACCAGAACCATATGTCCCTCGTTATCTTTTTTGGGAAAATGAACAGTCCTTATCCTCCTTTGTTTCTCTGTCACTCTCTCTCACCTATTCATAAAGACGCTGCGTCGGTCAGAAAAGATGAGGAGAGCGTCTAAAAATGAACACCTCTTCCGGTGCCCATTTTGTTCATTATTTATTTTTGTTGATATCGTTTTGAGGGACCTCTCTTGATGTTCGTTCATTTATTGTTCGTTCATCTTTTTTGTTTGCTGTTATATTTTCGTTCTTCTTAACTATTTTATTTATTCTTAGTTTCTAAGTAGATTCTTACAAAGATCTGACTCTTATCCACATTCTCTCAAATTGTTGTGTTTTTAAAATTTTCATCATGTTTTCTAGGATTACTGTAGTTTCAGATAACGTTGTTCTTCCCGAGTTTTTTCGCAAGGCCAAAATATGAGATAGTTTCAAATTTTGCACAAAAAAGAAAAAATCAATGCGCGTATGATAAACAAAACAGTCCCTGGTTCTCGTTGTCTAACCCTTTTTGGTCCACAAACTTTTTGTTATTCTTTATGTCTCTGTCACTCTCTTCATTTTGCACACTCTAACATTAGCGTGAGTTGGAGGAGAGGGCGGGATAGATTATCAATATTCTCCTTCTTTCTCTTCCTCTTCATTCTTGGTATTTATTTTTATTGTTATAGTTTTGACGATGCCTTTTCTCATGATTGTTCTTTTTTGCTCTTTTCTTTTTGTGATTTTTGTTAATATCGTTCTGACAACTTCTGACATTCGTTCATGTTTACAACATTTCTTCTTTCTTTCAGTATCTTCGTATGATAACTTTTTGTCTCCTTTTTCTTTTAATATCCGTGTTCTACTTTTTTCACGTGTTTTTTTTTAAAATTCTTTTTCGATTATCTTTTTTGTTGCAGGTCTCGTTACTGCCGAAGCTTGGGGGATCCGATGCTGTGCAAAGTGGTGGCTCAGCAACAAAGGTCCAATTTTGACACCATGTAGAATTGTGAGTTGTTTCTTCACCATTTTCTCCAAATAATTTTTGTTCTTTCAGTATCATCGTCTGTCTGGTTATTCCTAGGCAATTTGATTAGTTACGATTGCCAATATCAAGACGGAGGCGCACTAAAGGAGCTGTGTGTCGTAGAAGTCAACCACCACTTCCTATCCCACAACCCACCACATGTCACATGTCGTGGAGAAGGCTGCACTATAAGATCGAGCGTAGCTCTCTTGGTGCTTCAGCGTGATAATAGACTGCCTTGGAGGCAGGTCTATGAAGTGCTCTGGAAATTGCTCAAATAGGCTGAGCTGAATGGAGTAGGTCATTGACGCCGAGCCCTAAAGTTCGATGTTCACATAGGAGTGACATCGGACTTTTCGGGGTTTTCATTATTTCTACGTTATTTTTTCTACACTATATAGCCTCCCCAGGCGATGCCCAGACTACAAAGTGGCGTAGTCGCACAATGGTTTTTAGTGCCCAATCAGACGGAGCAATGCCGATGTGGTGGCGGAGCCATGAAGTCAACCCTCCTCGTACAGTCTACTTCGGTAGTAGTATTCCAGCCGGGGAATAACGTGTCAGCGGCTTTGTCCGTTTCTGACAGAGGAGGTTACTCGATGCCCAAACTACGAAACGGAGCAGTAGTTGCAGAATGGTTCCTCATTGTACGCTCCGTACTTCGGTAGGACGTACTTTGGGTAGTGCTCTTCGACTAAGGCTCTGCCGAAGTGGTGGCTTAGCTACTGATGTCGAACCCCCTTTGCACTTTCAGGGGGCCAACCCATTTTATATGCTTGCTGCTGCTTTTTTAAGGTTAGTTGAGTCCCCTTCTTTTTCATTCACAATATTATTGTTTTCAGGTCAATAACAACAATGGTCGAACAATGGTGGAACAATGGTGCAACAATTTTGGTGTAATGCAAACAATCAGAAAGTTTCAGGAAAGGTACGTTTCTTTCGAAATTTTTTAAACATCCTTTTTTGTGGATTTTTTTGATGAAAAGTTTGAAGTAACAAATGTAAAAAAAAAATTAAAAATTTTCAATGTGCGCAAAGCTTTATCTAGATTTTCTCTGCGTTTACTGACACTTTGGTTTTCAGGTCAACAACAACAAAAAACTTTGGTTTCCAGGTCAACACCAACATAGGTACGGTTTTTTTTGTATTTCTCAACATCCAGTAAATTTTGTTGGTAAAACGAAATTTAGTTGTATCGATATAATTTTCTTTTTTCACAAAACTTTTGTTTTCAGGTCAACAACAATGGTCGAACAATGGTGCAACTGTTTTGGTGTATAGAAAACGATCAGCAAAGTTTATGGAAGGTACGTTTTTTTCTCCAAATTTCACAACAAAACTTTTTTGGTGAAACGAAATTCAGTTTCACAAAAAATTTTCTAAAAAAATTCCCCCTTTCCTTCTATTTTTGTTGTTTTCAGGTCAACAACAACATTTGTTCCGAGCAAAGGGTCAGTGCTCGGCGTCACACTCCTTCATCAACATAGGGCGGACGGGCGAGATGTCATTTGTGACATTCGGCAAGACATACCCATGATTTGGTGAGTTTTCAAATCAATTTAGACCTCTTAATTATTTGATTCTTTCAGGTTCATCTAGTTGAAACAATCCTATTTGGCCAAATCCAACCAAACGGCAAGGGTGATGATCAGTGAGTTGAAAAAAAGACCTTCAGAATGTGTTAATATATCACTCGATGTGTTAACACATTTCTCCATCGCAGAGCCCAGTGAAATTTACTCGGGTCGCAGCGAGCTAGATTTCACTGGGGAACTCGTCTCCTTTGTATATAGGTGGCCACCGGGGAGATGAGGAAACTGTGGGTGAAGAAAAATTCGCGGGTCGCCCTAATTGATCAGTAGCCTAGGGCTGTTTTGGGGGTAAGTCCGGTGTGACGTCGAGATGATGCCGGTCATTTCACAACATGAACGGTGGATGGGTGGGCTCGGCGAGCAACAATTGGCGAAGAAGGTGGTTTTGAAAATTGGTCTAGATAATGACAAAGTGACCGTTTTTCAGTAGATCAACGAATTGGACATCGCAACGAGACAACAAGATGTGCCGACAACATCGGATAGAACGGTCAGTTTATTTATATTTTTTTTTAAAATTACTACAAATTATGAATTACAACAACATCGAAGAACATGATTGGAAGACGGCATCAGAGGACCAGATCGGAGGACAACATCGGACGACGTTATTGAAAGACGGAGGACTACAACATCAGTGAACGACATCGAACAACGACGACAACATCGGAGGACTACATCGGAACGAGGACATCGGACGACTACAAAATCAGTGAACGACATCGAACAACGACGACAACATCGGAGGACTACATCGGAACGAGGACATCGGAGGACTACAACATCAGTGGACGACATCGAACAACGACGACAACATCGGAGGACTACATCGGAACGAGGACATCGGAGGACTACAATATCAGTGAACGACATCGAACAACGACGACAACATCGGAGGACTACATCGGAACGAGGACATCGGACGACTACAACATCAGTGAACGACATCGAACAACGACGACAACATCGGAGGACTACATCGGAACGAGGACATCGGAGGACTACAACATCAGTGAACGACATCGAACAACGACGACAACATCGGAGGACTACATCGGAACGAGGACATCGGAGGACTACAACATCAGTGAACGACATCGAACAACGACGACAACATCGGAGGACTACATCGGAACGAGGACATCGGAGGACTACAACATCAGTGGACGACATCGAACAACGACGACAACATCGGAGGACTACATCGGAACGAGGACATCGGAGGACTACAATATCAGTGAACGACATCGAACAACGACGACAACATCGGAGGACTACATCGGAACGAGGACATCGGACGACTACAACATCAGTGAACGACATCGAACAACGACGACAACATCGGAGGACTACATCGGAACGAGGACATCGGAGGACACAAAAAGACATTGGAGAAATCAACGAAGACGACATCTGACAACATTGGAGTTACAACAGTGTAGTTGAAAATAAGGTTAGTTTCGGACGTTGGTTCAAAAAACGCTGGGATTATTTCAGGTGTGCTCATCTCGTGAATGGTGCAATTTGCCAATCAAAGAGGACTCGCCGAAAAATGAATGACGAAGAAAATTTTCGAGACGGCATGATTGACGACAACATCAGGAGAAAGAGCTTAGTTTATTTTTTCTTCTTTTTTCCAGCAGGTACATGTTTTGGGTAAGTTATGCATTTTTTAAATTTTTTTCTTTTTTCATTTTTCTTTCAGTTTTTTTTAAACTTTTAAGATCGTCAATTATCTTCTTCGACGAATTTCGGGTGAGTTTTTTTTTCAAAACTTTAAACATAAATATTAGGAAAATATGGGATGGGTTGGAGGGCTTTAGGCGCGCGTTTTTTCTAGATATACAGGATGGACAACAGATCGGACGACGAATTTGCGAAGACGGATCGATGGACCGACTTTTTGTGTGTTTATGTTTATGTTTTGTTTCTGTCTCTGTCTCTATCTGTCTGTCTCTCTGTCTGTCTGTCCCTCCCTCTGTCTGTCTCTCTCTCTCTCTCTCACGCACTCACTCACTCACTCACGCACTCACTCACTCACTCACTCACGCACGCACTCTCTCACGCACTCACTCACTCACTCACGCACTCACTCACTCACGCACGCACTCACTCACGCACTCACGCACTCACTCACTCACTCACTCACTCACTCACTCACTCACTCACCTCACTCACTCACTCACTCACTCACTCACTCACTCACTCACTCACTCACTCACTCACTCACCTCACTCACTTCGCACTACTGATCAGAGCCGTTTCACCCAGCGGTTCAGGTCCCCTTTTCCGGAACTCCGGTTTTGGGAGGGGGCCTTGTCAAAAGGTTGGCCTCACCGTGGCGACAAGGTGGTAGGAGCAGGTTCTCTCTGTGTTTGTGATTGTGTTTGTAAACCTGCTCCGAGCTAACAACCGTAGTAAGAAGCCCCTCTCGATATGGTAAGTTGTAGTTAAGAAAAAAAAAAGCATGCGCACCGCGAAACTAACTTGAAAAAAATTGTACCAAAACTTGTACCCCCTCGAAAATGGGAAATTGTAGTTAAGAAACAAAAAAAAATACTGGAAAAAAGTGCGCTTCACCACTGGAAAATTTGGAAATAACAAGTTTTAAAAGGAAAAAAGATATGACTGATCAAGAAAGAGAGAGAATAAAGTTTTTTTTTCAGACTGTGTAGTTTTAGATCTATCAACTGTCGACTAAATCAACGAAGTAAGTGCTTTTTATCTTAATTTTTTATTCTGTGAAATTTGTTGTTTTTATCGTAATTTTTTCGCGCACTGACAACGCGGATGTCTCCATGTTTTGTGCCCAGGTATGAGTTTGATATCCTCTCCTTCTCTGCCCCTCCTCGTTCTTTAGACTTGATAAAAAAGGACGCCGCGTGGGTTGGGTCTATCATCAATATCCTCATTCAACTCTTCCGGTATTCATTCATTTATTTTTTGTTTTCCATCCTTTTTTCTCTACAGTCCTTTTTCTTGCCAATTATTCTAGTTTAATGTTTTCTCCCAAATAGGACCCTCATTTTTTTCGACTCGAAAACTTTGAAAATTCTATATTCTTAACGTGACCTTTATTGAAAAATGTCACGATAATTTTCACGCTCTCTATTTTTTTTTTGTTTAAAATTGAACTCACCATTCTAGTCGACTCAATCTGCATGATAACAGCATCCCACAACTCATCAATCAAAGAACTATCCTCTATAACAGTGTTGAAAAAGGGGGAATATGCATATGTCAGTTCGTAGACGACACTGAATGGTTGATCCGGGTAACTGCTCAGAATTGGTGGGGTAATCGAGCACAAATCAATCGTGTTGTTCTTGAACAATTTCTGGAAACAATATAAGGCTAACTAATTGAATTAAAAAGGATTATCTTTTAAAAAAGCTAGAAATTAATAAATTAGGTCTTCTTGCGCTTTGAATCTTTAGATTCAAAACTAACCTGAATAATACTTTTAGCTGAGTGACCAAGTTTTCCTGACGCGGTAAAAGATGCCGACAATTCTCTGCAAATCGTCACAACATCATCATTCTGATGTCTCCAATCCCCATTCGTCTGGTTAAGCATACTATAATTATATTGATTTTGAATCATCTCTGAAAACAATCTTAAAATTTAGGGTTTTTTAAAAATTCAATATTTAAATGGTAGCAAGACCACAAGACAGAAAACCTCGAACTTCCCGATAAAAACTTTATAAATTAATAAATACATGGTCAACGTCTAAATTGAACTTTCTCACGTTTTCTCTCATTTTTGCGCAATTTTTTGTCATCAACATCTGGCTCATCGGAACCGGCAGTGACCCATGGGAGAAGAAAGCTGAACACGAATTTGTACCCAATTGCTGCTGGGAAGGCGAGACATAGAAGATATGCGTAAGTCGACCATGTTGCAAGGACCTGTGTAATGACAGTTAGAATGATTGAATCCTTGCAGTATTCTCCGAACGCTTCGGGGTCATTCAAATCTGCGCCAGCATCGACGACATGACCCTTTTCATCAATTCTCGCTTTTGAAAGTGATTTCATGAAGAGAAGCGCGCCGGTTTGAATGGCAACTGTCAATCCAAACCCGATCAATGATGTTGTTGTACTGTCGAAGAGGAACATACCAAAACAGTTGATAGCCTGAAAACTCTCAAGATTTCTTAATTTTCCCGAAAAAAAACTCACAATCGCAATAGCTGTGGCCAATGCATATTGTAGAATTGTCTTTCGATTCTCCTCGAAAATCTCTCGTTGTCCCTTTGTTGCCTGTTTCACCATACTCTATAAAATTATCTTCATATCTAAAAAATTTGAAATTTTGAGGAAATAAAAGATGCTTCGGTAATTTCAACCGATGAACTCAAGCGAAACAGATTTAGAAAAGAAAAAAAGATTCTTGAAATAAAACACAACAAAACCGAATGGGGGTTTTAGCAAGAGAGGAGGAAATGAACCCATTATAGCACAGAAATCCGTGAAGAGAAAAATGAAAATTTAACGAAATGAAAGTTGAGTATGGACTGGGCATGGGTGAAGGGAGAATTGTGATCTAGTTGTTGTGAAGGTCGAGCCGGAAGATCTCGTTGCCGATGAAGAATGAGCCGCCAGCATTTGGCCGAATGATGAATACTTGGGAGAATGGGTTTATCGGATCATCATCAGTCTAACGAAAAAAAATGTTTGTTTTAAATAAAACACTCTGAAAAATACCTTGAGTTGTCCGAGAACCATCACCAAAATACTTCCATCATAAAGTGGTTGTGAGTCGAGTTTCGTTATCGATCTTTGAATTTGTTTGAACGCCAAAGTGGTGAATTTTTGCAGAATTCCCTCTCTTCCTTTACATTGAACACCTTCGAATGTCATGTAGGAGTCGTTTGGGTCGTACAGATCGCAAAGTCCTTGAGCTCTAGTCATACCATCTCCAACATCAAATTTCGAATAATAATGTTGAACGAATGCGGTGGCAATGGTCTCGTATTCCGGGTTAAAGCTCATTTCGACCTACAAAAAATGAATTTTCCAAAAAAGAAGAAATCGAAAAGTGTAATGTTGCGACAAAGTGTTGACATACAAAAAAAAACAAATTTTTCTCATCGCGATGCGAAACTTGCAGTTTTCGAGTATCATCATTGAAAATGAAGATCTTCTTAAGGAGAACACAGGTCAACGCCCTTTTATTGGATTGTTGAATTCATTTTTACAAACACTCATTATTATTTTCTATTTTATAGCCTTTGGATGTTTTTGCGAAAATAAGAAATTTTATTGGAATTCTAAATTTAGGCTTTTTTTTATATAAAATGAATTTTTCTCGATATTCGCAATAAAAACGTGAAAATTCTCGTTTCTAGAAAACAAAAAGAAATTCCGAAAACAAAAAGAAAAAATGTTCACCGTAGGATGGGTCTCGTCACGCGTACTTCAAAAACTTTAATGTTCCTTTGAAGTTAGTCCTACGGTAGTATACTTTTTTAATGAAAAAAAAACGAAAAAACCGGCGAATTCGCCCTACAAATGTGCAACAACGCAATTCAAAAAAACGCATCTTGATTAGAGCACACATGCAACATCTCTCCACGCATTAGAGACGAAAACAGTTAGACGAAAAAAACAGGAGAGAGAGAAAAAGAGATACAGGTTGTCATACAATTTTGGGCAGCAGCAGCAAAATGGGGGTTGTTCTTCGACTCGTGTTGTCTCTTCTCTCATATGTTATCGAAGCAGCACACCTTTTCTTCTTCTTCTTCTTCATTTTCTCGCCCCGTCGTTTTTTTTGTCTCTTTTCCACTACCCCCCTACTTTCCCATCCTCCTCCTACCACCCATTTATGAGCGAACGTGTGTTGCCACTGGCTGTCAGCAGGCAGGCTCGAGAAAAAAAGAAAAAACTGAAAACGAAAAAAAAACACACACACACTCGAAAAAAACAACCCCTTCTTCTTCTCTTTTTCAGTTTTCTTCTTCTTCTTTTTTTGTTATTTTTATTCACTGTGTGTTCCACATTTAATTCCGAATCAATTTTCATCCCCCGCCAGCATGTGGCTTTTTTTGGGGCGGCTATTGTTGAGAGACATTTTTATTTTTGAAAAAAAAAAACAATTTTTACAACACAAAAAAACCTGGGAAATGAGGCCAAAAAAGTTGGATTTTGAATTGAAAATTTTGGCCCGGAATTTTTTTTAACTTATATGCGGCCCGAAAATCAGTTTACCGAATCGGTTAACATTTCCAGAAATTATTTTCATTATCGCTCGGAAGCCCGGCCCGACTTTTTTTTTTCGGTCCGGCCTGGCTTGGGTCTATTTGTCTGACTGAAAATGGTTATACCTAAAGATTTTAGGCCAGCATTCTACACGGGCTTTTTCTGGTCTTGAAAGATAAGCTCAGAGATAAATATCCTCCCCAAAAAAGTTCCATCCGACTCTGAGAACTAACAAAAATAGAAAGATAATGCTAAATCCAAAAACCAATTTTCTCGAATATTCTAATGTCTTCTCTTCTGAAATCTCCTAATCCGCTCAAAATTGACATTATTTTTAGCTTTTTTTTCATTAGAACTAATGTAAATGTAATCTGACAAAAAATCGGCAAAGACACTCAAATTTTCTCATGAATAATTTGACCAGAAATAGTTAGACCTCATTTTTTTAGACTGGCCCAAAAATCATAGAACTTTTTTTGGCGGAAAAAATGGAACAATACATTTTTCAAGTTTTTCAGACCGTTGCGGATTCCAGACAGACTTTTCTGCGCTCAAAAGATAAACTCGGAAATGAATATCTCCTGAAAAAGTTCCGTCCAACTCCGAAACTAACAAAAATGAAAAGATAATGCCAAGAAGGCTTAGCCCTCGCTCGTCATAGAATAAGTATACAAAAAAACTAAAAACTAACTTTCTCGAATATTCTAATATCTTCTCTTCTAAAATCTCCTAATCCGCTCAAAAATTGACATTATCTTTATCTCTTTTTTTCATTAAACTAATGTAAATGTAATCGGACAAACTGTTTCACAAAGACGCTCAAATTTTCTCACGAATAATTTGATGTTCAACAACATCTATAAAATTCTTGAATTCTCTTTTTTTTTCAATAATAATGTTTTTTGTTTTTCTCCCCGTTTTCCTACATTGTTTGTGATGTCACTTCTATGAATTTATTAGCTCTTCTTGATTCCAAAAAATGACAAAAATAGTTGTTTTTTTTTCTGAACACATTTCCGGTACTCTATTTGAAAAACTCTTTCTATGTAAGAAGGATACTGTAGTTATACTTTTTTCTATATTTTTAGATGTTATAGATATAATTTCGAGAAAAAATACAATTTCGAAAGTTCACCGTACAAAAAGATATACGGTATAGATTAACTTTGTCTCAAAAAATTCTACGACACAAATTAATCAATAGCAACACCTCCCACAGAAACTTGGGCGTAGCTTTTTTTGCCAACACTGCTCATACCTATTGGCCCCGCCCCTTTTTCATATGTTGCGAGTATAGCAGTGATATACACTGTTCCAAAACAAATGTCCGTTCTATTTTTCTTTTGTTCTAATGATCAAATGATCAACTTCTATTGTTGATTACCATCTGTTTTTGTCTAATGCAGAAGAAAAAGATAATATGACGTCTTTTTCTCTTTATTCTGGTAACCAGGACAACGAGCATTATCATCAAAATGAATCATTTCATCTCACTACTTTCTTCTTTTTGTGCGCGGCCCCAAACGGGCATGTTTGTTAGAGAATGTGAGAGACTATTTATATAACAAAAATATTCCCACATTCATTTATACCGTATATCTTTTTTATAATCCTTTGCTAATCCTTTCTTATTAATAATTGAAAGAGTTTCTTGTTCTCATTCTATCCTTTTTTATTGAATTTGTAAGCTGTTTCACGATTTATTTGTAATTTTCACATTACAAAAATGTGACGTGGTAGTTCAACAGATTAGGCGGTGAGGGGTAGAGGTTTCGACTCCTCTCGTGTACATTTTTTAATCGGTAGTTTCTTATTCGTGTGTAATTCCAACGTAGGCGTTTTTTCCCCGAAAATCTCTGAAAGTATAAACAATATTTAATTAAAACCTTACTTTTTGAAACCAAAATTGTAGGTTGTCACGCGAATCCTGTCTGCCTTTTTGATCTCGTGGATTTCACTCATTCCACAAAAATGTTTCTGATGTTTGAATTGTGAACCTGCAAAACGCAGGATGTTAGTGTAAAGGTTTCTCAACAATGAGATGATCCAATTAGTGAACAACAAAAATAATCGATAATTTTTGCCACTCGGAAATTATATCCACTTCCGACTCCGCCCACTTTCCCTTTTTTGCTCTCGTGCTCACTTTTCATTTCCACAACTTGTGGTTGGAGCCAATCTGATTGAGAGCTCTTGTTTTTTCAAATCAAATTTGAAAATGGGGTGACTTTGTACAACCTTCTAAATAGAGTGTTGTTTCTTCATAATCATCGTTTTGACCCTCCTCCCGTTATCAGTTTTTGCATTAGGACGGCATTACGTTTTCAACTTTATCGTGTTTATTGCAAAAATCATTTTACATGTTTCACCTTTGCAAATGGTTATTTTTGCAGACTTCAAAATGATGTCTTACGAGCCGCGTACGGAGAATCCGAAGATAATGGATCTTGTTAAGAAAGTCGAGAAAGAGACGATACTTGTTGATGGAAATGTGAGTTTACGTAAAATCAGCAAACATTATAGCAGGTGAAAAAACAGAGCTTTTTTGATTAAAAATCAGAACAGGTCAAAAGTTGTTGATATGATTTAAAAATAGAAAATATAATGTTTGTAGGAATGCATCGAATGGGCTATCAAATCAATGAGACTTGTCGGCAAGGCTTTCAGAAAACATCAAAAATTCGAAGCGTTCTATGACATCATAATGAACGATTCGAAATCGAATCGATGTTGTCATATGGTCAAGTAGGCGCCAAATAAAAAAGTATCAGACAAATTACTAAGTTTTTCCAGCGATCGACTTCAAGGTGATCGTGGAAGAATGAACTTGTTTGTTCTGCGACTTTTTCGCTTCCCATGGTTGAGATATTATACACAAATAAGATCGAACGATCTCTGTCGACATCGATATGATCGTCACGGGACGATGGCGTGCATGAATCCTTGGCACTATGATTGCATCGAAGTTCCCATGCCAAGTAAGAATCAAGCAGAAGGTTTTGCTTCAAAAATAATTATCCTTTTGCAGGCTTTCCTGCGGTGGTCGTCAATCGTCAGAGTGACTTCGGAGAGTTGCCAAGAGAAATGATTGAAGTTACAGAGTTTTCTGATAGTTAGTAAAACAATATTGAGAAGGTTATTGCGAAATTAATTTAAGGTTCGGGTGTCAACGTCTCGGTGAGAGGCGATGAATTGAACCATGTTTACAAATTGATCGAATGCAAAGATTTGCCACCATCAGTGCCACTTGATGGAGCCGCGCCAGCTATCATAACTGGCCGCGTTGAAGTTCACAACGGCGAAGATGATTATCAAAAGTTTGACGTCAAAAGTATGGAAGTCTCGCCAGATCATTCACCAATCAACTCGGATGTGGATATGTCCGAAACATCGGAAGAACTTCAAAACACCAACGCTGCTAACGCCACAAATGGAGAGGAGATCCGCCATAAATGGCCAAAACGATATAACGATGAGCCGACTCTTGAGGGGGTTTGCTACGCTGAAGAGGTTATTAAAGGATATGAAGACGCTGTCGGAAAATGGGGTAAGGCTAAGAAAAGAGATTTCGAAAGAGGTAAAGTCCGAAAAAAAGTAGATTCTTTGGAATAAACTTTTCTCCACACATATTTGAACGCAACATGATTTTTTTTTTTCAGAAAAAGCACTCGAGGATAAAAGTTTGCCTCAAACAGAAATGGAATACGAGTGCATTGAATACACTGAAACCGGTGATTGTTGGGCGCAAATCACCTATTATGAAGAGGCTGACAATATCGGAAACACGATGAAAGCAACGACTCCAAACTTCCTGATCGACGGCTATACAAGTGCACCGTCATCATCGGATAGAATGTCACTTGGATATTTTACCAATGTGAACAGAACAAGACAAACAGCCGATTTGAGAAAATCGATTGGACATGGTATTCGAATTTATTATCTTGGCGGTGATGTTTTCGTCGAATCACTTTGTGAACAACCAATTTTCATTCAATCCTACAACACTAATTTGAGATGCGATTTTGCGGTCAATGCTGTCATCAAGGTTTGTTGAACCATTTTGAAAACCAACCATTTTGTGATCGTTTCAGATGGCTCCTTACAACACGATGAAAGTTTTTAGTATGAAGCAATTTGCCGCGCAACTTTCTTCAGCGGCAGATAAGACATATCAAGGTAAAAAGCTGTAAACCAAAAACAAAACAAAAACTGAACTTTTCAGATGTCTTTGCGTTGAGTCGCACGTGCGGCTTCCGCATCTCATTCTGCAAAGGATGGGGCGAGCAGTATCGCCGAACAAGTGTGGTTCGAGCACCATGTTGGGTTCAAGTCCTGCTCCCAGGGCCTAAACATTGGCTCGACAATGTGCTCGAATGCATGGGAGTGCCAGTGTTGATCTGCGGTTCACGTTCATAAGTGAATCAATTAATTTTTTTTACACGTGCCATTCTGTGAATCGGCCTCATATTTTTTTTTATCTTGCTGATTTTTAACTTATCCGCATTGTTTTTTTTCTCCTTTTTTCTTCCGATTCACATCATTTTATTGCCATTCATCATCTAGTGTTCCACGTTGCAGTTCAAAAAATTCTAGTTCTCAAAGCCACCAACCATTAGTTTCTTTTTTTTCTTCTCTATTCGAAATCCAATCCTAATTAAATTATTTCCAACAACAAACAATCCATTTTTTTTTTGTCGTTTCGTAGCTTTAAGCTCCTCTTGTCAACCAGTTCTACATTTCTATAAAATTTTTATTTGCATAATTATTTGTTTTTTTCTCGATTCAATAAAAAATTTGGTTGGCATCACATTATCGTTATAAATTTTATATTTTGTGGCGCTTTTTTTTGATAGAAAGCTTGAAGCAGAGTTTCCATGGTAAAAATTCGTTCTATTGAAAAATAATTGTAATACATTTTTGAAAGTGTATAATCTTAAAAACAAGTCTCAAAACAAAAACAATAAAAAAGTATTGAGTAGCTACCAACATTGATAGTAAACAGCCGCACAGAAACTAGGGCGGAGCTTTTTTTCTAGCAAACGCGGACACTTATTATTAGCTCCGCCCCTTTTTTTGGTTTTGGCGTCTTTCCAAGTGTTCGTTATTTACGGTTCACGTCTAATTGATCATTGCCCAAAAATGAGACATTTCTCATTTTGCTCATTTCAAGAAAATTGCCAGATTTATGTGATTTATTCAACAAAATTCGAGGTCAGATGTTAGTTTTTTTTAACAAAAATATGGGAATTCTCACGAATTACATGCCAATGATGCCATAAACATTCATCAAATTTCCATTTTTTATTTCTTCGAATAAATTTTTTTTGCTAAAATTTACGACCACTTTTTTCCAACCATTTTTCAAGATTAGAGTTTTGTAGCCTAAGTCGAAATAGGATTTGTTTGGTTTTTCGTATTCAAATCTTCCTTATTTTATCTTTGAAATGCCAATTTTTCGATTTATTATATTTTTGTTTTCCGGAATTTTTTTTGAGAAATCTAATTAAACAATTAACTGAAAAGGTCGGAAAGCAACCTAGTTAAAAGTGTATATATGTATGCATTCTTTTAAAAGCTCATTTTCCTCTTCTACTGCGTTTCCGAATAAGGCATAGAGACACGTCTCTCTCCTTTTCTGCTCATTTATCCTCCTTTTCTCAAAACCCTCTCAAGCTTTCAGCTATGTTTTTTTCTTCACGGAGATGCGTGTCTACCTCTTTTCGTGCTATATGTTGAATTCTGACATTTTAATGTGTCGAATTTTTTTTTCGTCAAAATATATGCGTGTTTCTAATTTGTTGTTTTTTGTTCGTTTCAATTATACAAAATTAAGTGTAACATGATAGTTTTGCAGAAAAACGCAAAAGCAGAAATCATATATTATTTCGTTCTCAGAAATCTAATTTTTCTGAAATTCTGGCATGAAAACATATTAGCTCATACCTATTTTAAGAATCTAATCGCTTAAGAGACTAAATCGCTGGTTTATAATCTTATAAGAAAGTTATTTCGATTCAAAATCACGGTTTTCGCAGCAAAAAAAAAAAGAAAAAAGAAAAAAATGTCGTTAACAAAAATCAATATATTTACCGTGCGTGTTCAAAGGCGCACAGAGTTCTTTGAAAGAAATATCTCGAAGTTTTTCGCGCCATTCCCAATTTTTTTTCTTTTCTTTTCGAAATGGAAAGATTTTCCTCGTTTTTCATGCCAGAAAATTGGGCTTTTCATTTATTTACAGAGCAATTCCATGCTCATTTCTCTTGTCTTCTTGAAAGCAAGCAGATGAGGTTTCACACTAGGATTAATTTCATTTCGAATGCAATTTTTTCGTATTTATATTGAATCGAATTAACTATGAATTTTAGTTCTAATTTCCTGCTCACATTTCCGGTGATTGATTTAGGAATTTCTTATACATAAAAAAGTGCGGAAACGTGTGTATGTGTGTTTTCTGCAAAATTTTATTTAATTTTCGAGAAATTTGATTAATTTTTTGCTTGTTTCTTGTTCTCGCTTTTTTGGCTGAGAAAGGATTTTTTTGTGCACTTTTCTCCGAACGTAATTAGTAGCCTTTTCCCAATTTTCTGCATTGGTGAATTATCCTTTTGTTCAAAGATTTAATGGTCCATTATTTTTATCCAAATACAAATCAAACATTTTTTTGGCAAAATAACTCTTTGTCGAATTTGAATATTTTTGTTGTCGTTGTTATTGTTTATTATACTTTTCAAATATAAATACATGTTTTTTCCCCCAGAAAAATATTTTTCTCAACAGACACAAAATGCCATTGGCACAATTTGGCGAACCATTTGGAATAACACCGGCTGCCATTGAAAATGTGTCACCAGGAGTTATGTTGAAGGATAGATCAGATGTGAGTTATCTTTTACAAGTAATTTTAGAAATGCAAGAAAAGTTGGCTATAATTTTTCGACTCTATTTTTGGACGGAAACCGCGCCCCATTTTTTTTGCTACCAAATAGTTGTTTGTTCACATGTTCACCCCTAACCGCCAGAAATTTCATTTTCATTCCAAATTTGGAAGCGAGCAAAAAATAGTCCGGATGACTTTTGATTTCGAAATTTGGCCAAATTTTCTAGCTGCTAATCGCACTAATATTATGCAATTTCTAAAGGTTGGTGTTCTTTTTTTGGGTAGAGGTGTGGCAGTTATGTTCTGCTTGTACAAATCAGGATTGTCCCACGCAGCTCAGCCGCACTAAAATAGGTTCAGATCGGCGCATTCAAAAT
The DNA here is from genome assembly GCA_963572245.1 of Caenorhabditis sp. 8 KK-2011. Classification (NCBI taxonomy): domain Eukaryota; kingdom Metazoa; phylum Nematoda; class Chromadorea; order Rhabditida; family Rhabditidae; genus Caenorhabditis; species Caenorhabditis sp. 8 KK-2011. The sequence goes on along the minus strand of OY751546.1, from coordinate 544,846 downwards.
TTCTCTACCAAATATCTGGTAAAAACCATGGTTTTTTCTGAATTTTAGAAACCGAAAAAAATCAATTTTGGCGTTTTTAAAATGATCTCTGTAAAATTCCATGGTTTGGGTCGATCTGCCTATGATTTATTGTCATGAAATCTAGAATTTTCAGCAGCTATATTTTTAGTCTTTTTTATTTTGATCCCTGAAAAAAAACATGCAAAAATCTAGTGTAAATACAGCTGTCTAATACAAATCTACTGCCAAGTTTTAGCTTTCCCCGTTTTTGCCGCTCATCTATTTACATTCTTCCGGTTCATACATACCGCCCAAAAATAGAAACTTGGGCCAGATTTTTTATGTTTGAAAGAAACACATGGATCTGGTAGCATTGTTGTCAGTAGAGAAGCATGTGTGAAACTATTGTGAGTAGTTGGAACTATTTTCTACGTAAATTCTCCTGTCCTATTGTGAGTGGTTCTATTTTTCTGCATGATGAGAAAATTTTTCCTCAAAATTGGGAGGCGAATTTTTAGAGTCGCTCCTCGGAAGAAAAAAAAAGTTAATTAGATTATTGACGTCATTTTTTTTGTCGAGTTTTTTTTTCCGGACTACGAAAGTGAGAATTTTCAGTAGATTAGAAAGTACAATTTTCAGTTTTACTTTCGAAATTCGCATTTTCAGTGTGTTGTCAACTATCTTTTCGTTTCATTTTTTCAGATGACTATCAAAACGGATATTGATTGTAGTAATGGCGAATCAACGACTTCCACATTTGCCGAAAAGGTATTTAGGATCAAAAGTATCATTTTTTTTTTTTGCGAAACCCGGAAAACTGGAGAAAGTGTTTGTTGACACCTGTTGCTCTTCTACTTTTTGTTTATGTTGTTATTTGCTCTTTTCACTTCTTTCTTCTTTTCTTTCTCATCAGTTCTATGGTTATTCAAAATTTGATTTATGGTAATTTTCAGAGCTGTTTAGAAATGGGTTTAGAGACTGAGGAAACATTGTGAAATTTCAGACAGACTTGACGACGTCTGAAACAGAGATTGATATTGGTGATGTGAGAAAATGTGGAGAAAAAGCTGATCCGAGACAATTTGAATTGTTGAAAGTTCTTGGACAAGGATCGTTTGGAAAGGTGAGAGGGCATTTTAAGAAAAAAATCAGTCTTGAAGTTTTTCGCCGGTAATTTTCTTTCTATGGAAGGTTATGGTCAACGTACAAAAAAAAATCAAAAATTCCCAAAATATGGAAAAAGTTGTAGTTTTATGGTTGTGAATCGAAAAAGGAAAATTTCTGTATCAATTTTTAGGTAGATTATGTTGAGAAAAGCTATATTTTTGATAAAAAAGCAGGAAGAGAAAAATATATGAAGAAAACCATACTTGGGATAGCCTAGCCAAATGACCACATGGGGTATAACTTTTGACTAATAGAAGAGCGATAGCAAGAAAAAAAAGAGTCAGAACGAACGCGAAAAGTAAGAAAAAAAAACAATATTAGAAAACTAAAAGAAAAGTGAAGAATGAATGAATGAGCACACTTAGAGGCACATAGATTGTTGACTCCGCCCCCTTTTACAACCCACGCCGCTTGTAAAAAGGGGCGGAGTCGACAGCCAATGTGTCTATCTGTGCTCAATCATTCATTCATTCATTCTTCTTTTTTCTAGTTTTACAATATTGTTTTCTTGTCTCGTTCACTTTGGTCGTTTTTTCTTTTTGTTCTTTTTTTTTTATAAAGGGTGGACCTACTAGGGGGATTTAACTTTGAGCTCTTGTCCACAATTATCGCGAATAATTTCTTAATTTATCAAAAATTCAAAAGTTAGTTGTCCCTTCCCTTTATTTTGACAAAAGTTTTTGGGTTCTTGCTTCTCTGAAATTGTATTTTTACAGGTTTTCCTTGTGCGAAAAGTTCGAGGTCGCGATGCCGGTCAAGTATACGCGATGAAAGTGCTGAAAAAGGCGACGTTGAAGGTTCGCGATCGACAAAGAACAAAGCTCGAAAGAAACATTTTGGCACACATTTCACATCCATTCATCGTCAAATTACATTATGGTTTGTTGCTGTTGTCTGGTTTTACCACAAACCCTGATTTTCAGCATTCCAAACCGAGGGAAAACTATATTTGATTCTTGATTTCTTGCGCGGCGGCGATTTGTTCACTCGATTATCGAAAGAGGTTATGTTCACAGAAGATGATGTGAAGTTCTATTTGGCTGAGCTCACTTTGGCGCTCGAACATTTACATAGTTTAGGAATTGTTTATCGAGATTTGAAACCGGAAAAGTGAGTTTATAGGAAAACGCTCAAAATTTGGGAATCCTGGTTTGCAGCATTTTATTGGATTCGGATGGTCATATAAAAGTGACTGATTTCGGATTGAGCAAAGAGGCAATTGACAGCGAAAAGAAGACGTATAGTTTTTGTGGAACTGTGGAATATATGGCACCTGAAGTGATAAATCGAAAAGGGCACTCGATGGCTGCTGATTTCTGGTCGCTTGGTGTTCTGATGGTGAGAAAATTATATATTTTCAAGTTGAATTCATACCTGACCTAACAGGGTACCAAAAAATCCTTGAAATTTTGTCACTGTGAAAATCTTGTAAAAAATAGAAAATTTGCGTCTCCGACCTAGCCTGTTGTACAGTAATCCAGGCGGCACAAAGAGAACTCAAAATTTTATGAGGTGTGAGAAAATTGTGTTTAAGACCTCTATTAGGTCACCATATGTCGTTGTTGTTGTTATTGTTGTTGTAGATAACATCATCATAAACAACAACAGGTGTGACCTTTGCCCTTTTGAGGGGTCGGGATCAAAGGCGGCACAAAGAGAGTTCACATTTTATGAGGTGTGAAAAAGGTCTAATTAGGTCACATCTGTTGTTTTTGTAGTATTGATACATCATAAACAACAACAACAGGTGTGACCTTTTCTCCAATATTTTATCAATTATTTACGACCAAAAAAATGACATGGTACTTTTTTTCTTCTTAGGCCAGGTGTGGTTGAATTTTGAAAAAATTCCAGTTTGAAATGCTGACCGGACATTTGCCATTCCAAGGAAGAGATCGGAACGAGACAATGTCACAAATTCTAAAGTAAGGGGTTTTTTTTAAAAACTTGTCGCTTGCACCGCAAACTTTGCAGAGCCAAACTATCGATGCCACACTTTTTAACACCTGAAGCGCAATCGCTTCTTCGCGCGTTGTTCAAAAGGAACTGTCAAAATCGTCTGGGGGCTGGGCCGACTGGTATTCGCGAAATCAAAGAGCACGCGTTTTTCTCGAAAATCGAGTTCGAGCGACTTTTGAACAAGGACATTCCGCCGCCGTTCAAACCGGCTCTTGCCACCATTGACAGCACGTTGTATTTTGATCCGGAGTTTACGAAACGCACTCCAAAAGACTCGCCAGCTCTGCCCGCCTCTGCAAATGGCCATGAAATATTCCGTGGATTCTCGTTTGTTTCGAACGCTGTCGCCGAGAATCAGCGCAAGACTATGCCAACACCGCCCACAATTCCGCCGCCCTCAGTCACAACAGGATCACTTGTCGGCGGCAAGACGATTCGATCAATAGCGACGGCCAAAACGCATCCGTTCACCGATGACTATGAAATAATGGAGCAAATTGGCAAAGGGGCCTATTCGGTTGTTCACAAGTGTGCGATGAAGGCGACGCGTCGCAAATATGCCGTGAAAATTGTCAAAAAATCGGTTTTCGACGCTACTGAAGAGGTTGATATTCTGCTCAGACATTCGCATCATCAGTTTATTGTCAAGGTAGAGTTTTCTTCTTTTTCCGTTAGTTTTGATGCCAAGTTTCTGGTTTTTAGCTATTCGATGTCTACGAGGACGATAATGCTATTTACATGGTCGAGGAATTATGTGAAGGTGGAGAATTGTTGGATCGACTGGTCAATCAAAAATCATTAGGAAGTGAGAGAGAAGTTGCGACGATTATGTCCAATTTGTTGTATGCAGTACAGTATTTGCACACACATCAGGTACTGTAGTTTCGTTTTTTTTTTTTCATTTGAAAATATTGGTGTGTTTTCAGGTTACGCATCGTGATTTGACGGCTTCTAACATACTATTTGCATCAAAGGATGGTGATCCGTCATCGTTGAGAATTGTGGATTTCGGATTTGCGAAACAGCAGCGAGCTGAGAACGGGATGCTCATGACGCCATGTTATACCGCACAATTTGTCGCCCCAGAAGTGTTGCTCAAACAAGGCTACGATCGTTCGTGCGACATTTGGTCGCTTGGAGTGATTCTGCACACAATGCTAACCGGTCGAACACCGTTCGCCACCGGTCCCAACGACACGCCCGACGAGATTCTCAAACGACTCGGCGACGGAAAAGTGTCAATGTCGAAAGAGGTTTGGGGTGGAGTTTCGGACGAGGCGAAAGATTTGGTGTTGCGAATGTTGGATGTGGATCCGCGGTGTCGTGTCACCGCCACGCAGGCTCTTCAACACGTTTGGCTACGCAATCGAGACAGTCTGCCGGATGATCCGATTGAGGCGAAGTCGCGAGTTGTCGCGTCGCAACTGCAACTTCACCCGTCGCGTCGCAACGTTCGCGAAGAGTTGAATTTGATTCATAAGGCGAAGCTGTCGGCGCCGAGTGTTGAATTGAGACCGGTCGGATCGTCGGCGTTGGCCAAACGACGGATGAAAGAGATTTTCCAATATCGCGCTGGATTTAATGTACCCGCTAATGCATAGGTACGTTGTTCTTTTTTTGCTAGACAAGTTTTCAATATTCTCTCTGTTTCAGATTATCAAAGGAATAGAACAAAATTGTCAAATAATTATAAAACCTAACCCCATTTTTTATTGCACATATTTTATTGCACCCACCAAACGGTGTTTATTTCACTAACAATGTCCAAAACATTGGTAATAACTAACTAAACTTGAAAGGATGCCAAAGCCAAAAAGGGGCGGAGCCAATAAAAGTGCGTCAGTGTTTGCAAGAAGAAATAAGCCCCGCCCCTTATTCTGTGCAAGGCTTTGTCATTAATGTTGTTAGTGAGATAAACACCTGTGCATCCTCATTTTCACAACTTTTGTAAATATTTAACTATTTTCCTAATCTTCCCTTTAATATTAACTTTTTTTTGAAAGTAAACAACCAACTAACATATATTTTTGCCCCATTTTTCTTTCCATGTTGGAAGCGTTTTTGTGATTGTTTACGGGCTTTCTGATGATTTTATATTTATATATATTTACATATAAAGCATTCTGAAATTTTTCCCTGTTTTTGAGCCACCCATCCTGGTAATGATTACCCGAAAAATGAGTTATCTTGAAAAAACTTTGTTTTTTTTTTTATGGCACAAAATTGATGTCAACATTTCCACCGCACAAAATAACAGCAGCATTTTTGACGTTTTCGGGGCGATGAAAAACGAGTCCGGCGAATGCGAGAGCTGCTGTTGGTTCGACGCGTTGCTGCAAAGTTTTTGTGTGCGTTGCGTATGCGTCGCGGTTTTCTTTAACTCACCTTTAAGCGTGTCCAGATAAGTTTGACCGATTGACGAATCTCATCTTCGGTCTGAAAATTTTTTTTAACTTGATTTTTTAGCTGATTTCTACTCACAACTGTAATAACTTTTTGATTGCAGAATTGTCGAATAATTGGAACACAAAGTGAGCCGATTCGCGCAACCCGGACACCGTCGGCACATGTTGAAAGAGTGTCGGTGGAGCAGGGAATGTCGTTTTCGAGAAGGTTTTGAAGATTTTTCTCTTCCGGTTCGATGAGATAGACTGGAAATGAAAATGTGAGTTTTTATTGATTTTTTTTTGGGTGAGAAAAAAACTAACTGTTAATATCCGGTCGAAGATTTCCGATACAAAAAGCGATCGATGACGCCATACCTCCTCCGCCAACTGATAAAAATATACTATCAATTTTGTCTCCTAATTGATCCAAAATTTCGAATCCTAAACTAGCCTGAAACAATGTTTTTTTTATTTCAAACGAGAAAATGTTCACCTACATGCCCATTTATCATTGTGGCACAATTGAATGGTTCCACATTATAGTATTCCAATTGTTCAGCCAGTTTGGCACATGTTTCTTGTCTGCAAAAATGTGAATTTAGCGCGGAAGAGAAAATAATGCCGTGGCCTAGAAAAACAACTAGCTCGGCCACGTTTTTTAAAAAGAGAATTTTAGCATTTCTCGTTGTTCTAAACTTGGAAAATGAAATATTTCTAAAGTTTTGAAGCGGGTTGTTCCGCTGAAAATTGTTGTTTTTTTACAGGTCACCTTGCAGTTGCTGTTGGCTCGCAAAACACAACATTTGCCTTATACTCGTACATAGCTGCCGTTTTCGATTCTGGCGCATTTTTCGGCACAACAATTGTGCAGTTTAGCCCCATTTTTTGAGCGGCCCACGCGAGAGCCTGACCATGATTACCGGACGAATGAGCAATCTACAACAAGGTGAGGTTTTTTTCTAAAAGTTGTTTCGAAAACTCACCACTCCTTTCGCCAAAAATGTTTGTTTTGCCAAAATGGCCGAGTTCAACGCGCCACGTGCCTTAAAACTGCCTGTTTTTTGCAAATGTTCGCACTTGAACAGCACTTTTGCGCCGACCAATTCGTCGATTTTCGATGAGGTCATTATTGGAGTTTTGTGCAGAAATGGCGCGGTTCGTTCGCAAGCTGCGCGCATTTCTGCCAGGTTGATTGAAGAGTCCACCATGTTTTTAACGGAAAAATCGGAAAAAAGACCAGAAAAATGAAAAATTGAAGATAAGGGAGATGGGAGAGAGAAGAGGGTGCAGATAGTTAGAGGGCTCATTTTTTTGTTGTTGTTGAAGGGTTCAGAGAGGGTATTTGAAGGTCAGGAAAAAGCTAAAAAATAGAACGTTGCGTGATTTTCAGCCAATTCTCAATGACGTTGTCCGTGTGGTAATCTAAAACCAAATCAAATAAATATATTTACCAGATTTTTGTTGACTCGAAGTTCTCCTTCTCTATTGTATATGGAGAATGGTACTTTTTATATATATACAATATATAATATATTGTCAATAAACGAGAGAAGGACAAGTAACTCCTTACTTCCTGTTTTTATCCGCACTTTTTGTGTTGTTTTTTTTTCTTATTTTTTTGGAAAAAATGTCTCGAACCTGGTAATAATTTGTTGTCAACATGTGTTTGCTTGGTCTCTCGGAAGAGGAAAGAGCACGGTTTATATTTTGATTATTTGTTTTCATTTTTATCCATCTGTCATTTCGGCATGTCAAATTAGAGCCCGAAACCGGACATTTTTAATGTTTGTATGATTATTTTTCTCTCAATCGAACACAAACTCCTTCTTGCCATTTTTCCTTGTTTTGCTGTCCTTTTCCGTGTTTTTTTTTCTTTTTAAAAAGCAAATTTCTCACTTTTCAGCCATGATTCTTCTATTAATTCTTCAATTTTTACCAACACTCAAAGCTGATGTTGCCAAGAACACGATTATTCAAAGTGAGTTTAGAATATTTTCCTGCTTTTTTTGATTTTGACATTTTTCAGCAGCCGTTTTTCAGTCCGAACCAATGGCATCGGAGATTACAGATTTTTCGGTGATTTTTTTTAATTCGAAAATAAATTTTTGACCCAGTTTTTTGAAGGATTCTACGTCACTTCCGGTCACTTTGCGATCTCATCCGATTGATGTTTTGACAGATGATGCCAGCATCTATGCTCACCCCAAAATTCAACAATTTCCAAGAATTCAGGTGAGAAGATGGAGATTTTTTTGAAAAACTATCAAAAATAGCGGTTTTATTTTAGCTTCCTCAAAAAATACAGTGAATGTTTTGTAAAATAGTTTGTACTCAAATTAATCCACAGAATTTTATTAGTGACAATCAAAAAAACGGAGCAAATTGGCTGAAAATTTCAAAAATTTTACAGAAAGTCATAGTTTTTTTAAATTGAACTAATAAATTGAAAATTACGGTAAAAATTCATACTTTTATCAAGAAAAGCAGTTTTTCATTTTTCTTTAAAAGTGATTTTTGGCTCTTCGGAAAATTTCCGACTTCGACCAAGCCTGTTGTACAGTAATCCACACAGCACAAAGAAAGTTCACATTTTATGAGGTGTGAAAGAGGTCTAATTAGGTCACATCTGTTGTTATTGTAGTATTGACAACATCATAAATAACAACAACAGGTGTGACCTTTTCTCCAATGCTTGACCAATTATTATTGATCAATAAAATGTGACATAAGGACTTTTCTCCTCTTAGGCCAGGTATGTTGCTGGCTGATCTCAAAATATTCAATTTTTAAAAATCTCTAAAATCCAGAAAAATGTTTAGCACAACTACAATAATTACGGTAATAATAATGGAAACAACAACAACTTTGGTAACTACCGGCCATCTCCACCACTTGGTTATTCTTATGTTGGATACATAAACCGACAAGCGAGAAGATATCCGGTAATGATGTACACGTTGGTTCAATGTGTCCCGTGTCAGCGAGCAAAACATTTGTTGGCTGTCAATTATGGAGATGTTCCCTCTCATTTTTTGGGTTTGTTTTCGCGTTTTTTTTCTGTGAATAACTCATGTTTTATTCAATCTAGAATTGGTCGGTGATGAAGATTGGCAACGTCAACTTCAGGTTGATCTGCTCAAAGTCACCCGTCAGGCAACATTTCCCTATGTTTTTGTTTGCGGCCAGTTTATTGGTGGATCGAGCGATTTGTTCGGGTTACATCATAGTGGACAACTTCGACAAATTTTGAATAATTGTAACTCGCGCGGTTGAGAGTTTTTCATTCGTCAGCGCATACAAATTATATTTGATATTTATATAAATTATTTTTGTTTGTTGCGAATTTTGTTTTTGTCATTCTTAAAGGTCACTCAGAACTTTGAAATGTCGAAAAAAAGAAAAAAAAACAGTTTTTGAACTAATTCTCCGGAAGATTGTCGTTCGCTAACACCACCATTTGTGTGTGTGCGGGTACAGTACCCCCACGACAAAAATTGTTTTGTTTTTTGAACCACATACAGCAACAACTATGATTTTTAGCAATTTTCTGCTCTTTAAAACAAGCAAGCAATAGAAAACTTTGAAAAAAAGGTGAAGAATGAATAAACACCGGAAGACTTTCTGACCCACGCGGCGTGATAATAAGAGAAAAAGAGATAGAGAGAGACAGAGAAATGAGGTACAAGGACTGTTTTATCTGTTGACCCCGCCCATTTTTTGCACCTGCGTGCTTTTTTCTCTCTCCCTCTCCCATTAGTCAAAAGTTATTCATTCATTCATTTTTTATCTTTTTCATAGTTTCCTTATATTGTTTTCTGTCTTTCTTGTTTCGTTTTTTTATTCTTTTTATTCTATAGCCCTTTCTTCATGCTTTTTAGTCATTTTTCTTTGTTTTTCCGTGTAACTCTTGATAGACCAACTAGGTATAACTATAACTTAGAACTCTTGTCCATAATTATCCCAAGTATGTTTTTTTTTTGTCTAACCTGAAATTGCGACGCGAGCTAGGTTAAACCAATATTTGCGCTGATTACTCGGCTACTTGCTAATGATGTTCCTCCTCCTTTTTTTGTTGTGGGTGGTGAGACGTAGAGATAAAAAATGGACCATAAGGTCATTTTTTTTTGTTAGTAATTACGCAAGTCAGTTTATGGTCTATTCATTTTTTTTTTGTGGAAAACCACCTTGACACAGAACTTGAGCGGTCTATTTGAGAAAAACCTGACCCGGTCCTCTTTTTTTCTATCTTTTTACGAAATGTAACCAAAAGTTATTTCGGTCCGAATTTTTAGCCCGACCCGAAAGTTTTGATAAAAATTATCTTTGACCGAGTTTTTGGCCCAATTTTTCCATGATTTTTCTATTTTCGGGTTGGTTTTTGGCCTAGTCCGGTTTGTTCTCTCATTTAGCCACATTTTCGAATTTCTGATCCCTCCCGTTTTTTTTGATTTTCCAGAAAAAAAAAGTTATTTCCACAATTTTGTCGGAAAAAGTGAACACCAACTGACCGATGATAAGATAATCATCATCTTCAACATTTCTATTATTATTATTAATATAAAGGTCATTCGTTCCTCCTCCTTCTCTCCAAAACACTACAACTGTACAACAATCGTTGTCAACACCATAATCTTCTCCAAAAGTTAACTATCGCCCATATTTGACCACTCTCTGATGTCTCCTCATTTCTCACACTATTTACACTTTTCTGTTTTTGAGCACCACTATATTTGCGCATTGCTAGGTCATTGTACTTTTACAAATAAGTAGACTTGTAATTTTCAGAGTTGGTAAAATGCGCCATTTTTGGCACATTTTACTGTGGTTCGCCGCAGTAACGCGGGCGAAACCCGATGAAGATGACGAGTCGATTTGGCACAATTTCGACGAGACAACGTCGAATTATCAGGAGTTTATTAGCACCGAATCGGAGCGAGGGCTCTTCCCGAATATTTTCAATTTGGCCACCAATTCGCTGATCACTTCGAGTAGTACGTGTGGACAATATCAGACCGAGGAGTACTGTAAATTGGTTGAACATGTGTTGTTGAGAAAAACTAGTAGTACACAGTGAGTTTTTTTTTTTGGAAAAAATACAGTACTTTTCACAAATTATTTTTCAGATATCCTCAATGTGATATTTGCGATTCGAACAACGTTCATAAGCGACATCCGATCGAATATGCCATCGATGGAACTCGTCGCTGGTGGCAATCGCCGTCGCTGTCAAACGGCCTCGAATACGAAAAAGTGAACATCACAATTGATCTACGACAAGAGTATCAGGTCGCCTATATCATCATCAAAATGGGAAATTCGCCGCGACCCGGCACGTGGGTTCTCGAAAAATCGCTCGACGGCAACAACTTCGAACCGTGGCAATATTTTGCGATGCAAGACGCCGAGTGTATGCGACAATTCGGATTGGCGGCGACGACCGGTGTTCCGCGATTCAAGACGGATGATGAGGTGCATTGCACGTCGGAATATTCGAAGATCACACCACTTGAGAATGGTGAAATTCACACGTCATTGGTGAACGGACGGCCTGGAGCGGAGAAGCCCAGCTTGGAATTGCAGCGATTTACGCGCGCACGATTTGTTCGCCTGCGACTTATCAGCCCGCGAACGTTGAACGCTGATCTGATGATTATCAACAGGAAGAGTCATATGCTTGATAAATCGGTGACGATGCGATATTTCTATTCGATTAGTGATATTTCTATTGGAGGACAATGCATTTGTTACGGACACGCGGAAAGTTGCCCATCTGATCCGGTCACAGGCGTAAGTTTTATTGATTTTTTATTTTTTTTTTGAAATTTTATTTTTTCAGCAATTCAAATGTGAATGTCGTCACAATACATGTGGTGAATCTTGCAATCGATGTTGTCCGCTGTTCAATCAACTTCCATGGAAACCTGGAACCAACTCACATCCCAATGTTTGTCAACGTAAGTTTTACAAAAAATAATAAAATAAATAATACTCCGTGAGAACTACACAGCCGGTGTTTTTCTAGGCCACGGCCACGGGTATTTTATTTATTTTTATATTCGCTTCGCTACTATAAAAATCTCATTAATATTACGAAAACGAATTTATTTATATTTTTTTGGGGAGGAGAGTTGTTGACCGGGAGGAAAAAGCTCGGGGAGGAGAGTTGTTGACCGGGAGGAAAAAGTGGAAGAACAAAAGCACACCGGCGGTGTGGATACAAACGAAAATTGGTGAGTAAAACATAGGTGGTGGATAAAACGTATTGAGCGGACGGAATAGAAGCTCGTATGAAAAATGTGACAAGATATGATAGCAAGACATATGAGGGGTAGTGAAAACGATATATATGTATAAAAATGGAGAGGACAGGGAAAAAAGGAAATAAAAGACAGAGGAAAATTTAGTGAAGCGAGTCGACGTCCCTGACGTAGTGGTTGAACGCTGACTCAGTTTTCCATCTGCCGAACTTTTGGACCTTCCAGGAGGCCGAACCTTCTTCTAGTGCTGCGGTGGCTCCGCCCCCTCTCCAAGAGTGGGTGGTATAGCCTTTAGCGGCGAGGCCGAGCGCGGACCATCGCTCTGTAAAACATTTGTTTGCCGCGTCGTATGTCAATTTTTGTCCTGAATTCAAATTGGGGAACAAATAATTTGGGGAATAATCCTTAGAAATGGTGAGCCAAAGGGACAAAATTTGTTGCTCGTGGGGGTTCAGGCTAAACTTTCTGTGTGTACCGTTGGCCAATTGATCGGTTTTAGATTTTCGTATGTGTAAGGACACGTTACTGCCTTCGAGAAGCAAATCGGATTTCGAGAAATCAAGCGCTTCTCCTATTCTTAAGAAGCTTTTGAACATAAGAATGGCCATAGCGCTAGTTCTAAGAGATTTTGGGGACACGTCCTTTGAATCCAAAAAGCGTACGTAGTCTTCGAGGCTAATTTTCTCCCTGTTGACTACCGGCTCCTTGGATCTTGCCGCGCTGGCTAAAACTGCTTTCAGAGTGGAAGTTAAATTTTCGGGGACGTTTCCGAGAAAATAGGATAAAGCGGGATTATCCGCTATGGCGGTTTTGGCCTTTTTGTTTTTGACTAAATTGGATAAATAAAGGATTCGCATGGCATCTTTGTCTCTCTTGCCGTCTGGGTCGTGAAATCTCGCGAAGTTCAGGAACCGTTTTAAAGCGCCATGGTATGCGAACAACGTACCTTTGCTTTTGTCTTTCAGCAGATTTTCGAGCAGGTCGGCAGCCAAAGAAGCTTCTTCAGGCGACGGGTTTGGAAGAGAGGATGCCGCGAATCGAAATCTGACGTCTGGAAAGTTATTTTGATGTAACGCCGGGTGGGAGGGTGGGGAAGACCAATCAAAACGGTCAAAAATTCTCGAATGGGAGAGAAACGCCCGTGGAAACGAGCGCGAAAAAAAGAAAAAGGTACTGTATCATAAGAGTTGAACTGTGTTTATTAAGAAAAAACGCGGCGAGACGCCTTCTACTCTCCATATTAATGTTGCTTTTTTTTTTTCTTGAGAAAAATTAAAATGTACTATTTTCAGAGTGTCAATGCTTCGATCATGCCGATACGTGTGTCTACGACGAAGAACTCGATCACAACAAATGGTCTATAACACCCGAAGGTGTTTACGAAGGTGGTGGTCGTTGTATCGATTGTCAACACAATACCGAAGGCTTCAACTGTGAGCGGTGTCGCGAAGGATTCTATCGTCCGTCCGGCATGTCGCATTATCGTCAAGACGCGTGTCGCGCGTGCGACTGCGATCCGATCGGAAGTGTCAGCGACGCGTGTGTTCGCGACGATCAAAGCACCACCAACGCGCAACAACAACCCGGCGATTGTGTTTGTAAACCGGGATTCGGTGGGCGACGTTGCGACCGTTGTGCGCGAGGTTTCCGCAATCATCCAACCTGCGAACCATGTCCTTGTAATCAAGCGGGAAGTGTGAACTTCGACACATGCGACGGCGCGACTTGTCAGTGTAAAGCCAACGTCGAAGGTATCTATTGTGATCGTTGCAAGGCTGGCACAATTCATCTATCCGAGCAAAACCCTCTTGGATGTCAATCGTGTTTCTGTTTTGGTCTCACGGACAATTGCAAACAACACAATTGGAAAACCGCGCAAATCGCCGATAATATTGGATGGAATTTGACCGATTTGAGTGGCGCGAAAAATATTCGACCAGACGTTGAGAATGGAGAAGTTCTGATGTTCAACGCGAATCAAAACCAGGATAGAAGTCTTTATTATTGGAAAGCTCCTCGCAGTTTTCTCGGAAATATGCTCAATTCGTATGGAGGATATCTTCATTATTATGTGTATTATGTACCGACTGATCAAGGTGCCGCTGTTCCGGTTGCTGATGTTGCTATTGAAGGAAATGGTCTAAAAGTAGAATATTATTCAAGGTAATTTTTTTCTAAAAAGAAAAACAAAAATTCTAGCCACCTAGGGGACTCGAACCCCTGACCTTAAGATTAAAAGTCTCACGCTCTACCAACTGAGCTAAGGAGGCCACATTGAAGCTTGCCGTTTTCACCATTTAAATAATTGACAGACTCGACTTCTTGCCTCGCGAAAATATGACGGTGACAATTGCGATGCGCGAAGGAAATGGTTGGTACAACAGTGCGACGCGACAACCAGTCGATAAAGCGGATCTGATGCGAGCACTGGCAAACGTTGACAAATTCATGGTTCGCGCCATGTATCAACAAATGCAATTGCAATCCAGCATTTTTGGACTGAATTTGGATATGGCTGTATCGGCAGATGATGAGGGCGAAGAACAAGAAGATGAAGTTGGCGAATCGGACAACTCTATCAAATCGTTGTTGATCAAAGAGGACACGTTGATGAGAGGTGTTGAAGTGTGCGAGTGTCCGGAGAATTTTGCAGGAACCAGTTGTGAATCGTGTGTCGCTGGATATCGACGCGTCAACGATCAACTGTACGGTGGACGTTGTGAGAAGTGCAATTGTGAAGGTCACTCGGACACGTGCGATCCGTTCACCGGCGAATGTCTCAACTGTCAACACAACACAACCGGGTCTCGATGCGAACGTTGTCTCGCCGGATTCTACGGAAATCCATCACTTGGCGGTGAACTCGGCGCATGTTGGCCTTGTGAATGCCCGAGTTTAGAAAACAATCGATCGCCGGAATGTATGATGACCGAGCTGATCGTATCCGGTGCCGCGGCAGCGAACGAGGACGACTATGTTTGTACAGCGTGTCAGACTGGTTATGAGGGAAATAAGTGTGAAGTGTGCTCGGATGGTTATTTCGGTGATCCGCTTGCTGAAAACGGTACTTGTCAAGAATGTCAGTGCAACAATAACATCGATCTAATGGATATTGGCAATTGTGACAGTGAGACGGGAAAATGCCTGAAATGCATCGGCCATACAACCGGCGAACACTGCGAACTATGCAAAGAAAATCATTGGGGAAACGCGTTAGCTCACACTTGTAAACTGTGTGGTTGTCATCCACAAGGATCCAACAGTTCGACATGTTCGGAGATTGACGGAAGTTGCGAATGTGCTGCAAACTATATTGGCAAACAATGCGATCGGTGTGTTGAAAATCATGGCGACGTTGAGAACGGATGTCCGGCGTGTGAATGCGACGCGGTTGGATCAATCGGGACAGATTGTGACCAGATCAGCGGGCAGTGTAACTGTAAGCAGGGAGTTTTCGGTAAACGATGTGATCAGTGTCGACCGAGCTATTTCAATTTCACCGATGCTGGATGCCAGTTTTGTCATTGCAATATTTATGGAGCTATTGAAGATGGAAAATGTGATGGGGTCACTGGTAAGTTATTCAAAATTTGAGCAATTTTAAATATATCATCCAAATTTTCAGGAAAATGTGAATGTCGCGAAAATGTGGAGGGTACAATGTGCGAAAAGTGTGCCGACGGCTTTTTCAACATCACCAGCGGCGACGGTTGCGACGAGTGCGATTGTGATGCGACTGGCGCCGAAGGTGTCGCTTGCAATCTGGTCAGCGGTCAATGTGTCTGCAAACCTGGTGTAACCGGTCTGAAATGTGACGAGTGTCAAGCCAATCATTACGGAATGACTGACGAAGGTTGCACCGAATGTGAGCCGTGCCCGGCTGCCGGGCAAGTATGCGACCCTGTCGATGGTTCGTGCGTCTGCCCGCCCAATACGATTGGTGAAATGTGCGAGAATTGCACACAAAACTCGTGGGACTATCATCCGCTGAACGGATGTCGATTGTGTGAGTGTAGCGAGATCGGAAGTGTCGACGGTATTTGCGACACCAACACCGGACAGTGTAAATGCAAAAACGAATATGTTGGGCTGAAATGCGATCGGTGTACACATGGATTCTTCAATTTTCCGACCTGTGAACCGTGTCAATGTGAACTGGCTGGAACTGACCCGAACGAGTGTAAAGATGGGCTTTGTATTTGTAATGAGAAGGGTGAATGTCCTTGTAAGGTGAGTATTAAAAAAAAAGAAGTTTTTTTACTCCAAAAAATTGTTTTGCAGAAAAATGTGATTGGTGAAAAATGTGACAAATGCACTGAAGGAACGTTCAGCCTAGATGTGTCGAATCAAAAAGGTTGTACCGAATGTTTCTGCTTCAACAAAACCGCGTCGTGTCAACAATCGGACCTAGTCTGGCAGCAAATGTATGCGGAAGATCGTCGCGCGGTGTTTCAAGAGCCGTGGGAGTTCTACACCAAGAAGCACAATGTCAATCTGCTCCGCGCATCGCCGACACACTTTAACAGTTATCCGACCGACGCGACACCGTTGTATTGGCCGCTTCCCGCGTCAATGTTGGGCGATCGGACGACGAGTTATAATGGATTTTTGAGATTTAAAATTTGGAATGAGGATAATCGACGAGGCATGCATGGAATTAAACCGGATAATCAGTATTTTAGGTGAGCTATTTTACCAGCAAAAAAAATAGAAAAATTTGAATTTTCAGATATTTTCCTCAAGTGATAATCGTTGGCAACAATCGTATCGAGCTCGAACACATGCCATTCGATATCAATGACGACGGTGTCTACAAAATTCGCATTCACGAGTCGCAATGGCGAGCGCGTCATTCGCCGGAGCTCAAACTCACTCGCAAACAACTCATGATCGCGCTACAATCCGTCCAGGCCTTCTACATTCGCGGAAGTTATACGTATCCGGCGAGAGGTGACGCGATCAATCTGCAAGAGGTGTCGCTTGACGTGGCGATTGTTGCGCTGCCAACGAATCTGGGCGTCGCCACGTCGCCGGCGATCGGTGTTGAGAGATGCGACGCGTGTCCGCAAGGCTATTCGGGTTTGTCGTGTCAAAATCCGGATGAGGGATATTGTCGCAAGAGACATCGCGACTATTTGAATTTGGCGGATGATTTGGAATTGGTTGGTTATTCGACACCATGCTCTTGTCATGGACACTCGCAAACTTGCGATAAAGACACGTGTCTTTGCGAAAATTGCGAGCACAATACAA
This sequence comes from Caenorhabditis sp. 8 KK-2011, assembly GCA_963572245.1. Taxonomy (NCBI): domain Eukaryota; kingdom Metazoa; phylum Nematoda; class Chromadorea; order Rhabditida; family Rhabditidae; genus Caenorhabditis; species Caenorhabditis sp. 8 KK-2011. The sequence continues at coordinate 527,823 of OY751546.1, read as the reverse complement.
GTGGCGACTTTTGTGAGAAATGTCAAAATGGATATATTGGAGATGCGCGAGAAGGCGGAGCCAACGCTTGCACAAAATGTGCGTGTCCCCTGACCAACAACTCGTTCAGCGACACTTGCCAAGCTGTCGACTATGGTCGCGGATATATTTGCGACGCTTGTCAAATCGGCTACACCGGACAGTATTGTGAAACATGCACGGCTGGCTACTTCGGCGACCCGGGGCATGTTGGCGGCAACTGTGCGCCGTGTCAATGTCATCCGGACGGAAGTTTGCACAACGCGTGCAATCCGCTCAGCGGCGAATGCGAATGTAAACCCGGTGTGACCGGTCGCGACTGTTCGCGATGCCAAGAGCGACACGCGTTCATCAATCGCGTCTGTACCTCGTGTGATCAGGGATGTTATCTGCCACTTATGACGACTATCGATGAGATGGAGGAGCATTTGGCTCTTCAAAACTTCAGCAATCTCAAACCGATCCCGTGGAAACGCGTTTGGAGACTTGCCAATGAAACCGAAGAGGTGACAACGTTTGTGAACTCGATTGCGAAAAACGAGGAGAATCTGATTGAGGATGACACAAAATGGACAAAAGAGGCGTTTAGTGTGATGGACGAGGTGTCGTTCCAAGCGGGTCGTGCTAACAAATCGGCTGTATCGATCACCCAGTTCACTACTCATGCGGAAAATCTCATTGCGCATGCACAACTTCACTATGCCAACGCGTTCAACACGACGAATTTCCTGAAAATGTTCGCTGAAGTGGGCGGAGCTACGGTGGGTGGCGCCGCGCTTGACGCAATGCTCATGGAAGCTGAAGCGCATCACAACGCAACATTGGATCGAGGAGATTATATTGAGAAGCGATTCAATCGCGCCGAGGAAGAGTATAAGAAGTCGCAAGAGTTGTTGAAGCGAGTCTTCGCGAAAAAGTTGAATGAGACGATTTTCGAGGATTTGAAATCGCGAATCGATGTTTTTGAAGGATGGCTCGATGCGTATCGAGAGACGATTTATGAGGAGGCGAAACGCGAAACGTCGGATGCTGAAAGAATTAGCGAAGTTGTTGGAAAACGGTTGGAACGTTATCAAGAAGTGTCGAATGAGATTGAAAAACTTCGGGTTGAAAGTGAAGATCAGTTGGCGAGTGCAAGAAACGCTGTTGAGAAAGCGAAAGCCGAGGAGATTATGAACATGCTCGAAGATCGAAATCGCATCAACGCGACACTTATCGACATGCCCGGCGAGATGGAAAAATGCCAGAATATCACACTTCTCTACTCGCAACTCATCGACGAATACGACGAGGAGTATGTGAAGCGAGCGGCTGAGCACGCGAAACAGTTGTCGCGCGACGCCAACGCCATTGTTGCCAGTTTTGCCGACACGCGACTCGTCGCCGAAAATCCGCTCAAGGCGTCGCACGCCTACGAGGAGATTGTGGAGGCGTTGCGGAATGCGACGCGAGCCGGCGACGAAGCGCGCGAGGCGAGTGTGACGAGCGAGGAGCAACGCGAGCTGTTGGCGGATATTGCGGATGTGACGCAACGTTCGATGAATGTGTCGGCGGAGGCGGATGAGACGGTGCGACGATGGGCGCAAGAGGGATTTGAGACGCAGAGAGCCGAGTTGACGGAGAGATTGGCGTATGTTAACGAGCACAAGATTGATATGATCAAGAGGTTGGGAGTTATCAAAAGTGAGTTTCAAAATATCGCAGGGGTACTGTAGTTTTGACAAATAAATGTTTTTCAGACGAAGCCTCGACATGGGATGACAAACACGATCGAATGCATTCGATTCTGACAAATGGAGCACGTTCGGCTCACGAAAAATCGGCAAACGTGAAAAAAGAGGCGGAATCGATTCGCGATACTGTTGCCGAAATCGAAATCGAAGCCGAAAAACTGGTGAACAGCACGTCGAGTGGAATTCGCGAAGAAATTCAGAAGATCAAAGAAGCCCGACAACTTCTCGAATACGGTAAAGATCGGCTCGAAAAAGTGGACGCGACAACGGCGGCGAATCAACAACGCGCCGACGAGATGGCGAAAAGTATTGCGATTCTACGCGACAAAATCGAGCAGGCCAAGGAGAAGGCGCAACAAATTCGACTCGCCCTGAACTCGGGCGAACGTGGATTGTGTCGACGATCGTTTGAATCGCCGGCCGCGCCGTCGCCCGTCAACACGTTCCATCTCACCTATCGGCCGTTGGCGAGTGTCGCCGACGCGACAATCATGGTGACAAAGACCAAGTCGCGACGAACACAGCCGTCGGAATACATTGCGATTGAGATTCGCGACAAACGCGTCGTTGTTCACTGGAATGTTGGAGGTGGTAAGCGAATGGTGACGAACAGTCATCCGATTAATTATATTCCGCTGAACGATCGCGTGACCTGGTATCATATTGATGTGCAGAGAAATGCGAATGTTATGAATCTGACCGTTTCGATGAAGGAGAACATTGATGGAGGATATCGAATGCGCGGAAATGCGAACAGTGTCAGTATTGGTGACAATGATGAGATCTCCGGTGAAATGGTATTCAATACAGTGCCCGGTGAGACGATGATTGATGTTGGAAGTGATGAGGAGACGAAAAATGAGATTGGTTTGGCGACGAGTTTGTTCCACGGAATCATCGGCGAGCTGATCATCGATTCGACGCGACTTCCACTCTGGACATTTGACGCGACAAGCGACGAATGCGAAGGGGCTAACGCGCCGCCGCGCGTTGTCCAACGCGGACATCACTTCCGCGACGGGTTCGCTAATATTACCATGCCGATTATTGAAAGAACAATGTCGGCGATCACGGTTGTCTTCAACACCTATTCGGCAAACGGTCTTCTCTACTTCAGAGGTAGCGAATCCTCGGGCGATCATCTTGCGTTGTTCATCAAAGACGGGCGAATTGTGTTCAATATTGATTTGGGATCAGGTGCCGCTGAGCTCGTCTCGCAAAACGTCTACAATGACGGACGCGAACACACGGTGAAGGCGATTCGAACAGGTGTTGAAATGTATCTTCAAGTCGACAGCGATGCCGATCGATTCAACACGGTGCTGCGCGGCGAAGCCACATCGCTCAACATTGACAATGATCATCATTTTGTCGCTGGTGTGCCGGCGACGTTGCGACGCGCAAAATTCGCCGCTAAAATCGAGTGGAACGGCTTCGTCGGATGTGTCATGCTTGTCAAACCGTCGCAAATTGGCGAGCTCGACTTGGATCACGCCGAACATGCACAACGACGCGAAATTGGTTGTCGCGGAGTCGAAAGTGTGCCATTTGTGGCGACTGAAAGAGTTGTTGGATTCGCGCGACCTGGCTATCTGGTGACGACGGGTGTCGCGATCGGAAACGCGTCGAGTGTCGCGTTCTCGTTCCGAACCAGAGAGGAGAACGGAACCATCATCTATCAATCGTCGAAGATGTCGAAACAGGGAGAAGATCAGAATCAACCGGGATACATTGCGTTCTACCTGTTCAGAGGTTATCTTGTTCTTCATTTTGGCAAGGATCCAAATTCGCGCAAAGAAGTTGTCACCTTCCGATCCACTCAACCTTATAATGATGGACAATCACATGCGGTATTCATGACAAGGCATGGAAAAATGTGAGTTTTTTTTTTTGAAATTTTTGAAAAATAAATTTTTGGGGTCACTTTTGAACAGAAAAATTGATTGCTTTCAGGTTTTTTTTTCTGAAAATTTCAATTTTTATTGAGAAATTTCTCATTTCACAAATATTTCAAATTTAAAAAATACTTTCTTCACAAATATTTTCAATTTTCACTAACAAATTTCAATTTCGCTAGAGCGCACATGTAGCCACAAATGATGACCTCCCAAAGGGGAAAAGGAGAAAAGTCGATTTTTATGATGTGCTAAGTAAAAAGGTCACCATCTGTTGTTGTTGTTGTGGTTAATGATGATGTTATCTGTTCTTATGATGATGTTATTAATATAACAACAAAAACAGATGGTGACCTTTTTACTTAGCACATCATAAAATTACTGTGCAACTTTAGTGTTCATAAAAAAGTTAAAAGGGTCACCATCTGTTGTTGGTTTTTGTTGTTGTTGTTATATTATAGATAACATCATCATTAACAACAACAACAACAACAGATGGTGACCTTTTTAACACATATAAATCATTTCTTTGTGCCGCCGTTCAAAATATTTTCCTTCAAAGTTTCACTTTTTTCTGTTTCGCCACATTTTTTGCTCATCCACAGTATTTTTTGTATTTTTTTCATTTCAGCATCAATTTGCGCGTCGACGACAAACCCATCGGCGAACCTCAATCGCTCTCCGACGAGTCGACAATCTCCAGCACCACACTCATTCTCGGCGGTTTCAACGAGAATCTCAAACCGCCGACGAACGAGATTCCGCAAACCTCGTCATTCATCGGATGTATCTCGGACATTTACATCAATCTCAAACCATTCGACATTGCTCCCATCGAACATGACGCTCAAATCGGCATGTGCTCGCTGGACGCGTCATCGTCGCAAATCTTGACACCCATCGATGATCCGATTCTAGATGGTGAAGGATTGAAGGGACATCGGAAGGCGTCGAAAATCAGCCTCGATCAATCGACACATCGCAACTATTATACGATTGGTGACAGCGAGAAAAAGTGTGAAAGACCGGGGTCTTCGTCGCTGATGTCGCATGTGAATCGTGATGGATCTGTGAGATTTGGAATATCGAAGTCTTCGCATAGTCGGGTTAATTTTGAAGCGCCTTATCCTAATGTGACACAGTGAGTTTTGATTTTTTGTTTTGTTTTATCGCTTTTTTCGGTCCGGCCCGAAATATTTTGAGCCGAAAAATCTTGGTCTAGCCTATAACTTTTTAACAAAAAAAAAAACAAACTATTATACTTTGCTAAATTCCGGGCCGGTCTGAAAAACTTTTTGAACCAAAATCATTGATTTATTCTGAAAATTTCGTCCGAAAACCTTCGAAAAAATATATTTTTTGCAGTTTATTGGTGACCTTATCCCTCCGAACTGACGAATCGAATGGAATGATTTGGGCGTGGGCCAACTACAAAAACTACACGCGCTACATTTTCTTCAACATCATCGACGGCTACGCCACCCTCGAAGTCAAAGGACACAAACAGCCGAAAATTCTGAAACATCTCGGACGACGACTCAACGACGGTCAATGGCACGATATTCGCATCGAGAAGCAGGACAAAAGTCTCAAATTATGGGTCGATGAATTGGAAAATGTTGAAATGATCGATTGTCCAACACCAAAAGTGATGCGAAAACGGCTCTATGTTGGAGGAGTCATCTCGAAACATCGATCACAATTCGGTCTAGATGTTGACGGGTTTGATGGATGTATTCGTGATCTGAAAATCAACTCGAAAATCTATTCACTTGGTGGAAAAGATCATTCGCGAGATGTTGTTCCTTGCTCAAAACCGATTAAAGGAATGTATGTGCATCAGGATGGTTATGCGGTTTTCGACAAAAAACAAAGGGGGTTGGATAATTGTGACATTGCGATACAATTCCGGCCAACTAGTGAAGAAGGTCTGTTGTTGGCGTTGGTCTCAAATTCGAACGCTGATGGTGCTCGTCTCACTGTCGAGCTAAAGCAGAATAAATTGTTGGTAACTCTGATTTATGGGCAAGTTGAGATTCGCGACGCGATTCCGGCGCTCAAACCGATTTGCGATGATTGGCATGATGTTCAAGTTCAACTCGATCGAGACGTCAAGATCTTGACGATTATCATGGATGGAGAACGAAACGAGATTCCGGTCACACAGCTGACCGACGATGCGATTGATCTACTTGTCAATCTACCGCTGAACATTGGTGGAGTGTCGGCACCGATTGCTGACAAATTTGCGACAACCAGCTTGACTGGATGCTATCGTTACTTGCACATTTCATCGATTCAGAAGCCTTTTGAAAAAGCGGTTAAAATGCACAGAATTCTTGTTGATTCATGCCCATTGGATAGTTATTAATTCACTTCCTTTCCCCTACGTGTTCCTTTAATATTAATAAAAATGATTATTTTTCAACGTGATCGATTGATAAGAAAAGGCCAAGATTTTCCTTATTTCAACTTCTTCTATTTTTATATTGCCATTCGTTCTAATTTTTCCACACGCAACGCAAAGCCGCGACGCACATTTGTGAGTGTTCGACAAGTTTTTTTTATTCCCCTCTTTGTGCGATGGGGCGCGTTTTATCGATTAGCAGACTACACAAAAAGTAAACATATGGCATCAACCATAACCTTCCCAAAAAATGTGTTGTTATTTTGTTCATCCTCTTATTTTTGGGAAGGTTATGATTAATGCCATATGTTTACAACTTGTGTAGTTTGCTAATCGATAAAATGCGCCCCATCGCACAAAGAGGGAAACATAAAAATTGTCGACGACTCACATTTGTGCGTCGCGTGTCATAATGTCATTCGAGCGAATGTTTATTATTAGAGTTACTGTAATTTTACCTGGCAAGTTTTTCAGAGAATTTTCTGTACCTGAAAATAATATTTTTTCAGGTTGTGACTAGGTCCACTTTTAGCTGAAAACGTAGCACCCATGGTAAGTTTTTCTTTTTTTTTCAACTTTTTAAATTTTCGTTTTTTCAGGCTCCTTGTGTGATGTTTGCCAAGTGCTCTAGCTCTTCTCTACAGCACTTCTGAGGTATGTCTATTTTTACGAAAATTCAAGGGATTACTGTATTCTCCAAAAATGTTCATAGCACAAGAAAATGATTCAAAGTTTAGCAAAATGGTGGACGCGGTGGTGGTGGGTTTGGTTCTGAAGAAACCAGATTTTTTCTAATTTTCTGGAAACTTTAACTCACGTTTAAGCGGTGAGTATTGGCAATGATCGCCGGCTTCTGGGATGAATGGGCGTTTGCGGGGATCCACGGGAGGACCGGGCGGGCAGCTGAAAGACACATTGTGATTTTTTGAAAAAAAAAAGAAAGAAAACTCACAATCTTGGGATAAAGTTTGCCTGTGGATTTGGGTAGATTGGTGGCGGTATGGTGAATGGAGGCGGGCAGAGAGGAACATCGGTTTGACATCCGATTGTGGTAGTTGGTTGTGGTTTGAAGGTGACTTCGGTTGGTGTGAGACCGTAGAGAAAACGGCGAGGTGGGTGGACAAGGGAGACCTGGGAAAATGGATTTTTCGAGATTTTTGGCTTAGTCAAAATTACCTTCATCATCTCCTCTCTCAACTTGTCAAGCACAGCCATATTCGGTGCCAAATGACTTCCCTGATTCTGCAAGCGCACAACCTGATCGTGCTGCTTCTTCGCCTCATCCTTCGCCAACTTCGACTCCATCCCGCCGTACAATCGCAAAAAACTGCCGTACGACGTGAGTTCGGGATGTAGTCGCGACAACAATTGTTGAGCGGCGATTTGTGTCGCAGCCTTCACGCCGTTCGCCTCGGCCGTCTCTTGAAAATCGCCGAGAATCAGTGTGATCTTTGACAACTCGCCGCCGTTTCCCACATAATCTTTGCGAACGTCCAACGACATTCCGTTCCAACGGAGCGATCGTGAAACCGCGTCTTTGAGCAGGCTCATCGGTTTGGTGATGGCGAATTTGATGCATAGATGCACCAGATTTTTCGACAAAATGTTGACTTTTTCGAAGAGCTCCGTTGCCTCTTCGTCGAAACCCTTCAAAGTTTTGTCGTTTTTCTCCGAGACACCAACACAATTGTATTCGTCGTTCACGTTGAGAGATGGTATCAGTTTCTGTAACTTTGTTTTTGAAAAAAATTGGGGAATTGTGCAGTTTACCGAAAGTGCATCCTTGGCAGCGGCTAGTCTAGACGTTTTCTTACTATGACCAACTCCGCGACCAATTGGGAATTTTCCTGGAAAAGGCTTTTCTTTGATAATTGTGGATGGGTCTTGTCACGAAACTATGATGTTCCATTTCGAAAAAAACTCACTCGAATCCGCATCAACACCGGCGATTTTACTCGCTCCGGCAATTTCCGCCTGCTCCTTCAACAATGTCAATTTCTCCTTGGCATTTCCGCCCGTCTGTATAATTGACGACGTCTTCATTGTCAGCCAAACTGTCGCCTTGTACGGACACGAAACACTGCGATTATCATCGCAGTCATACTCGAGCTTTCCCTTCACCAATCGTTGCATAAACTCGTTGAGCACGGTGACAGTTGTCTTGCCGACCGGATTCAATAGAAACGGTTTGCGTCGACGATTTCGGGCGTTTTCCGCGCCGACGGCCATGTCGATTAAAACTGCGCCCGATGGTGCGGTCATCAGCAGCTCGTGCTCGTCGGAATCTTTTTTGACATCCTCGTATTTTCCGCGAAAACCGGCTCGTTTCACCAAATTGTCCAGACGCTTTTTCGAGCGTTCCTCATCGGTTGTTGTTTCGTACGATTTCGGTGTGAACGATTTCACTTGAATTTGTTTGAACTTGAAAATTTTCGAGCAATACTCGTTGAAGTGTTCGGGGGTCAATAGAACTTCTTGTTGATCCTGCAAACATCCCAAATCACCGCACTGTGACACGTGGATTTTCACGCCTAATTCACGCAAAAAAAAAACCCCAAGACATTTTTTTCTGGTGACAAAACTCAACCTCTTTCTTGGCTCAAAACGACATATCCAGTAGTAACCTGTAAGCCCTTCCAATCCTCGGTCAAACAACAAAAAAAAAGTTCGCATGATCAAATCAAACAAAAAGTTTTGGATGTTTCACAGAATGTTTCTCAATGAACTTCTGGGAATCAACACAAAACATCAGTTCGAAAGACGCGACGACGATGACGACGACTCACCTCAATAATACCCGCATTCGCACCCGACAATATTTGATCGGCCATTTTTTGCGCCACCGACACTGCGGCACCCTTCTTCTCCAACGCTTCACGCCGCAACTTTTCCTTCTCCTCCAGCCGTTTTCGAAATAGGCATGGTACGGATGAGGCGGGAATCATGTGATTGCGAATTGTGGCGTCCATTTGATAGGGACGTGATAGGCTGATGACGCGTGTTGGTTTGTGGAGATAGATGGGCATACCGCTCGAATGTGTTACCATAACCCAGTCGGCGGGCAGCGGGTTGAAACGGTCGTGGTCGATTTTTTCGAGAACCGTTTTGGTGACCATTTTTGTTTGGCCAGTCTCCTCTATTCCCTTTTCGATCAACTCTTCTAGATCTACCTCTTCTTCTTCTTCTTCTTCTTGTTGTGGTAGTGGTTGATCATTTGACACTGGACATGAACTCGTAGAAGGTTGTGGCTGATTCTCAGTTCTATAAGAAGTTAATTTTTTCTGGGAAAGAGGAGCTTAGACTCACGCAGCGTTGGAAAATGAATCGGAAGAATGCGAAGATTGAGAATCAAAGCCGAATAAATCGTCAGATTTTATACTTGACATTGTTGGCTGTGCATCATCCTCATAATCTTCTTCTTCTTCATCGGAAGGTGGTAGTGGTGGAGGAGGAGGTGGTTGTTCTTCTGCAATTTTTTTTCCATTGTGTATAGTTGCACGGAAATTCGGGCAGAGCCTATTTATGTTCGTCTCCGAATTTTCCTTCATTTTTTGGTTTAGGCCACGCCCACAAAACTGGGCCTAATTTAGAAAAACAACAAAAAAGCCTACCTTCATCACTATCGTCGAGTTCTGCCAATTCTCTTAAAATTCGTTGTCGTTCTTCTTCCAATCTCTGTCTTTCATCCTCATCATCATCAATACCCATGCTATTCGCTGGAAACTGGGGTTTTTTTTTCGAAAAAAAATTCCTATAGCATTGAAATGCGCAAAGCGAAAAGCGTCAGTTTTTGAGGCATGACGCATTTGATGTAGAACGGGTGGGAAGATGAAGAATAGAAAAACTAGTACTAGGAAAAAAGGTTGGAAATCTAAGTTGTTGATTTGGAAGTAAAACAACAAAAAATCTTCTGTTCTCTATTTCGGGCCGGTCTGAAAATCCCAGAAAACTTTATATATTTCCCCCGTTTTCTAAGAGTTGATCAAATCAAAATTAAATTCAAAAATCAATTTCTCCTCCCCCAACATCGTTTTATAGATTTTTTTGTGCGACCGCGACCTGTCTTTTTTTTTATTATTTTTTCTGCGTTTACAAGAAAAAATTTATGTGTGAACGCCCTTTTGATAGATAGATAAATTACCATTCTTATCGGCCAACAAAACTTTTTATTCTTTTTTTACAACGGACAAAAAACGGCGGATTATTTAATTAGTAGGCAAGTTTTCCGGCTGTAATTGTGAGCACTCCAGCGGTGCTCAAATGTGATTTGACGGTCGCAGGATCGATGTCATCGGGAAGTTTGTAGGTTCGATGAACTTCCCGGTTCACAATGCCGTATTCGGTTTCGCGATCCTGTAATAATTTTTGGTTTTGCTGATGTTATCTGTCATTTTTAGGTCAGCCAGTTTTTTCTATTTTCCCCAAACTTCATCGCTTTTTCCCGCTTTTTGTTCGCAAGGTCATTTGATAGGGGGATGGGAGGGGGGAAAAAACACCTACATCATGTCGCAAATGAATGATAATTTCCAAGCCGTTGACACGAACATCGATGTCTTTTGGGCCGAAAAATCCGGCGTCTAGACCGACTTCGAACTTTTCCGCAGTGTTGGTTACCTAAAACTTTTGTGTTTTCTAGATTTTTTGAACACATGTTGGTCAGGTGACTTTGAAAAATGTTGAACTATTGAAAATAAACTGTTTTTGAAATCGTACAAAATTTAATTTCTCTGCAAATTATGATTCACATAAAAATAATGGGATTTTTTTCCATGAAATTTTCCATGAAACCGGAATAATTTTAAAAACTTTGTAAAAAAAATCACCTTTACAACCCCATCGTTATGTTGAAGTGGCCAATCCCAACTTTCAGCCGAATCACTTGTCACGGGAATAGTTAACATTTTATTCTGCAAAAAAAAAAGAAAATTGTAGTTTTACACCAAATGAATTGGATAATAAAAAGAATACGCACACTAAATGTGAACAGCTCTGCTTCTTCTTCTTCTTCTGCTTCTGCTCGTTGTAATGGCACATATGATCCTAGTTCAAAAAGAAAAGTGTAAAATTAAACAGATTAAAGGGCATATTAAAAACAACAGGCAGATCAAAACAAATAATAAATGAACTTTGGGAAATTGAAGGAAAAAACTCGCGCAGGGAAAAAATTCTTGGAATTTTTTGTTTTTGTTGAAAAAAAAAAACAATTTTAAGCATGGCAATTATGAGTTGAATTTTTGGGAAAAACATATTTTCCCCTCCCCTAAAAATTATCACTTTCGCTCGTAAATCCTTTTATCATAATCGCATTCCTTATTTGTGGTTGATTTTATCAATTATTGTTATTATTATTATCTTTTCTAACCAGAGTATTCCCTCTTTTCCTCATCATAATAGTAATACAAACAAAAAAAGTGTTGCCGTTGTTCCTTTTTTTTTTCTACTAGGTCAACACCATTCTCTGCCTACGCAGGAGAAGAAAAGGTCACCAATGGCTAACGGTATATATTTAGAAGAGACACCTCTTTATGGGAGACCAAGACAGGCATAGAAAGATGGGCGGAGTTTTGGTTTTTTTTGGAGGGATGAGTCATCGATTGTCTGCCCGCAAAATGTACAGCATTTTTTTCTCGTTCGATTTTATGGTTATCTTTTTCTGCCCCCCTCCGTGGATTTTGGAATGTACTTTTTAATTGGGAGTTTTGATATGGTTTTAGAGATATCGATTTTTGCTTCTTTTCTTTTGGCACAATTTTTGTTTGCGCACAAATGCATGCGAACGGATATAATATAATCTATTTATATTTTATTGTATATTTGTCGTCTTGAAACTATCTTACCTTTTCTTTGAACGAAATCGAGCAACACGTAAAAAATAAAAAATAAAATAATTTTTTTTCAAAAAAAAAAAAAAAATGAAAATTTGAATCGCCAAATTCGGCGCGTGAGCCAAACGCGCTCCATGGAAAATTTCACGTAATTTTTCCATTTTCCCACGCCTCATCGTGGGAAAATGAGGATTTTCCCACGCTTCATTTTGGATTTTCGCAAAAACATGTCATTTGATAATTTTGGCACGAGAAATCATGCAACAACAATCAAATTTAACATGTTATCAGGCGTGTTGCTCGAAAGTAAGTAAATTTCAGTGCGCTTTTTGATCTACCTTGTGTGTTTTTGATCTAACCCGCGTTGTTTTTCAGAAGCAATATCATCCATCGAGAAAATATCAACAAGTGAACGCTGATTTTGGGTCAGTTCCCAAACAATTGCTTCAGTTGAGATCTGATATTCCATCGTTGTTCGAACCGATTTCTACGCGTCGACAAGACAATTTTGATAGTTATGTGAGTGTAAATCAACAATTTTTTCGAGCAAAGAAAACATTTCTTTTCTTTTTTCTTCTTCTTCAGCCGTTCACAAATAAACAAAAAAAAAGAGAAGATCTAGAAACATAGCGACTGGTCTTGTTGATAAGTAAACGCTTCTTTACCCAAGTAATTTTTCATTTTCATCATTTTTTTCTTTTCTTTTTCAGCGCCGTTCAGCTCGTCCAATGCGTTCTTCGACATATAAAATCGCTCCATCTTCCTCATCAACAACGAATTATGCGAAAATCACACCAGTCATGCGAACTCCTTCATCAGGAATCTCGAGTGCTTCGTCAACCGAGAACATGATGAGCGGAATGTCGTTGGATGATATTCGCAAGTTCCACGATGATGTTGAAGATCCGTCTGTTGAGGTTGATTTGGAAGCGTTTATGGGAAGACCGCATGATTTTTATAAACAGATACCACAGCGTGTTACGCATGTAGGATCTGAAGTGAAAAAACGGCCAAAAGTATGTTGTCCACGCCCCCTTCCTCCTCAATTTTTGATTAACAGGAGAATAGCTATTCATTTGTCAAACAACAGCCAGACTTTGTGGATGCAATGTATTCTTCAACGTCTTCTGTAACCACTGGAATTGGAAGTTGTTCAACTGCGGCTAGTGAAAAGGTAACTTTGAACAAACACAATGTTTTGTTTACCACTTTTTTGCAGTCACAAAAATCATCAACCGTTCCACGTTGCCAATTCTGTTGGGATTCGTATGTTATGCTGGCGCAATCAGTTGCTGGCAACGTGCCAATCAGCAGAGTCAACGGTCCTTGGGATTGGCATGATTTGATGGACGGTCACAAAAATATCACGTTAGTTTTTCAAAGTTTCTTCTTTCTCCCCCCTAAAATTTTTATTCTATTTATTCTGATACGTTCGTTTTAGCAATAAAATGACTAACATTTTTTTTCAAAGAAATGTTTTTTTTTCAGGTGCCCACGCTTTTGGTTTTTCAACATGGAACGTGCTGGACATTTGATGAAGGATGCAGAGACTTCAAAACCGGCTAACACTATGGAGAAGCCTAGAGGAACTGTGATTTATTGATCTAATCAACATACAGTACTTTCTGGATAAACCAAATACAAATACGGTTTTTTTATAAAACGGGATAATTTGATTTTTTAAGAACTAACTATACGTTGTCTTTGTTATTTAACACGATTTTCTCTAGTTTTTTCGGCTTCTAATAACTCTTCTCTCATTTTTCGTATACAGAAAAATACAAAAATGTAATAAAAACATTGAGATAGATTTATCTACGAAACCCTATATAGACAATGATCAAAGGTTCATTATCACTATCTTTTACAGTACTCCATATGTTGTTTTCGAAACTTCTTTTCAAAACGGATTCGTTGTCCAGTTCGACACATTTGTATGGATTAATTGCGTGTTTGATGCATTTTTTGATAAGTGCCAACTCGACAATCGTTCCGAGACCACGATTACGGTACTCGGGGAAGGTGTATTGATGAGATAGTTGACCGTGTAAACCGACCATTTCGAATGCAATAGGTGAATTGTTGTGATAAATACAAGAGGTTGGAAGTCGTAAAAGTTTTTCGCTGCAAAAATGTCATTTTTTCGTGTGTTGAGTTTTCAAGGTCTAACTAACCGTTGTTGTAAAACTTCATCGGATGTTGCGAATTTCCACGTGTCTGTTACGATCTGCGCGTCTTCGACTCGTGTACTCTCTAACCTCATGTTCTCGTCTAATTCAGGTTGTTTGATTTTTAGGATTTTTGAGTAATTTGAAGAATCCACGTGGAATAATTGGCATGGCCACACGCCGATTTGACACATGTTTGGATGTAGTTTGGTCAGCAAGTTGGAACACTAGAAAAATATTCAAATTTTGACCCAAATTTCAAAAATTCACCTTTTCCGCAATTTTGTTGTTTCCTATAAATAAACCGATTTTGCTCAACGTTGGCTCGAATTCTGACAATTTTTCTAAACCGGCTTCGAGGTCTTCGATTTTCCATGCTCCGTCAGTTTCGATCATGAGAATAGATCTCTCTTTATCAGGCAACAAATTGTGACGAATACAGTAGAATTGTTTAGAAATCTCATTTTCGAAGAGATAAAAATGACAAGGATGATTTGGTAATGTACCGTCGATTTGGAATTTTGCTGCGTTTTCGAAGAGCACGAATTTTGGCCGTGTTTTGAACCAGGAAATGAGCTCTGTTGAGATTTGCAATCTGCGAAACATTACTGTAGACGTGGCCGGGTGGTGTAAACACCGAGCAGTTTGCAACGATACTCCGTTGTGCGCTTTGTTTAGCGAAACAATTTTTTCCCTTTTTTTTCGTTGGAACACGCCTATTTTTCACGTTTCTTTGGGTTTTGTAGGGTTTCTATTCTTGAAAATAAAATTGTTGGAAAAAGAAATATATATTTCAGGTAAAACAATGGCAAAATTCGATTTGACTCAGCGTATGGCTCCATTTTTGGACCTTCATTTGGTCATCCCTTTGTTGGAATTCATTGAGCCCAGAGGAGTGAGTTTTATAAACATCTGAATATATTTTTATTCCTTTCAATTTGCAGATTTATGATTCGAAATCGATCACCGAAATGCATCGTCAACTTCTCAGTAAGACTAATATGATTGATAGTCTTATGGATACCTATGTAAGCTTTAGAAATATTGTTCAAAAATATCCTAAACATCTGAATTTAGGGTAAAAATGTGCCAGCGGCCATTGAAGAGAAAAGAAAGCAAATAATCAAAGAAAGAGACGAGCTGAAAGCCAAAATTGATCCAGTTGTCACAATTTTGGAGTTGCCAGAAGTCAAGGAAATGTTAGAGAACAATCGCGAGAGAGACGGCAATGTTCGAATTCTCGAGTTTCTTTCGGCAAACCATGGGGTGAGAAAAATTGCAGATTTCCTGAAATTTTGTTTTTTCTTTCAGTTCAACACCGAAAACGTTGAAGTTCTCTACAAATATAGTAAATTCATGTACGAGTGTGGAAACTACACCGCTTCATCAGTTTGCCTTTATTATTATCGAAACTTGGCAAATCAAGCTGATCCAAATTATTTGAACGCTCTTTATGGTAAATTGGCCAGTGAGATTCTTGTGCAAGAATGGGAACATGCTCGCGATGATTTGTTGAAACTCCGCGCTTATATTGACGCCAATCCGTTTGAGACTGAATGGGAGCTCGTTACTCAAAGAGCCTGGCTTATGCACTGGGCATTGTTTGTCTATTTCAATTATCCAAAGGGAAGAGATGAGATAATTGAGCTGTTCCTCAATCAACAACCGTATTTGAATGCGATTCAAGTGTTGGCTCCACATCTTTTGAGATATTTGGCCGTCGCTGTTGTGACAAGCAAATCGAGACAAAAGAACAGCTTGAAAGATTTGATCAAAGTTATCGATATTGTGAGCTTTACCAAAAGAGAAAAAAACTAAACCCTTTTTTCCAGGAACGACACAATTACGAAGACCCGGTCACCGATTTCCTTACTTGTCTTTACATTAAATACGATTTCGACGAGGCGCAAGAGAAATTGCAACAATGCGAAGAGGTTTTGTCGAACGACTTCTTCTTGACCGCCTGTTTGTCTGATTTCCGCGAGTCGGCGCGACTATTGATCTTCGAGATGTTCTGCAGAATTCATCAATGTATCACGATTGAAATGTTGGCCCGGCGATTGAACATGACACAGGTAAGTATTTAACATATTTTCTTTAAATTGGGTTTTTGAAATTTTCGTGATCTTCCCCAAAAAATTTGGAAAATAGTTTTGTTGCTGTGAATGACGACCAAAAATAAAGCAAAACTGAATTGAAATTGAAATTTTGAAGAAAAAAAAATTTTGTTTTCAAGTTTATTTTATCAATCCAAAAGTTGCACAGTAATCCAGGCGGCACTAAAAACAATTTTTATGATGTGCTAAAAAGGTCACCATCTGTTGTTGTTGTTGTTACTACTGATGTTATCTATAATATAACAACAACAACAACAACAACAACAACAACAGATGGTGACCCTTTTAACTTTTTTATGAACCCTAAAGTTGCAAAGTAATCCAGGCGGCACTAAAAAAAATCGATTTTTATTATGTGTTTAAAAGGTTATTATGATGTACTAATGTAAGTAAAAAGGTCACCATCTGTTGTTGTTGTTGTTATATTATAGATAACATCATAAGTAACAACAACAGGTGTGACCTTTTCCCCTTTAGGAGGTCATGATATTTTATGGCTGCATGTGCCAATCGCTACCATGGGGTTACTGTAGATTGAAGTTTCGGCAGCGAAAATATCTAGAACAAGATTCTTCGAAGTGTGACAAGTATATTTTTAGACTCATAGAATCACATCTGAGCCGAGTAAACATAAAATTATCAATAGAATGAAAATATATGCGGCACACTTTAAAAAATGGTCAGAATTCTCGAAAATTGAGTTTTACAGGAAGAAGCTGAACGCTGGATCGTCGATCTTATCCGAACTTACCGTATCGAAGGTGCCAAAATCGATAGTAAGTTGGGACAAGTTGTGATGGGCGTCAAATCTGTGAGCATTCACGAACAAGTTATGGAAAACACGAAACGTCTAACTCTCCGCGCACAACAAATTGCTCTTCAACTCGAAAAGTCTCGACAAGAGAAGGCCGTCAAAGCAAATTAAGGGGGGAATTGTTTTGTGTTGCTCGTTTGTTTCTTTTTTTCACTAATATCAATTTTTCAGCCAGTTTTCATTACCTGAAATGATTTCAAAATTAGGGAACACATTTTTCGAACATGAATCATAGACAGGATAGAAAATTGGCTTTGGTTAAAAACTTGTCTTCTTTCTTTTCTTTTTTTCTTTCTTTATTTGTTATGCCTTTTTTAGGCCTCTGGTTATAAATTATATCTTTTCTTTTCTTTTTTCCTGAATTTCAATGTTTATTGATGTTGAAAAACTTCATCAACAATATTTAGTTTTTAAAATCTAGTAATTTTCAAAACTCAATAAATCTCAGAAAAATGTCCATGTTGAGGCGGCCTTTGACTAGTTTGGAGCTTGGGAATGATGATTTGAAAATGTTGGAAGATCAGTGGCAAAAGAAAATTGTGAGTTTTACCAATTTTTTCTGATAGTCTTTGATAGCTTTGGAAAAAAATTCAAAAACAGAAAGCGGCAAAGAAAGAAGCAGCGAAAGAGGAAAAAGATGAACCGATGGAAATTGAGAAAAAAGAAGATGAACGTCCCGCCCATAGTAAGATCTCAACACCTCTTCTTAAAATCACCGGCGGACCGGCACTCGATGATTTGTTGACTTACAATCCGCCTAGGACGTTGGCGAGAAATTTGCCGATTGCCAACACTCCGCAAGCTGCGCCACAAATGGATATGACGACGCCTGTGAATTCGGAAGCTGTTCCGCCACGTGGGTGTTTTTTTGTTTGGGAAAATGCCAACATAAGTTTGGCTTTAAGTTGAAATTTTCTAGTTTTAAGCACATTTTTGAACTTTTTCTGTGAAAATTTTAATCAAACAAGGAAAATAGATTTTGAAATCGTCGAAAAAGCGAAAATAAATCATAATTCCAGCCCCTCCAAATGTTCGAATCACTCGCGCTTATGCTCGTCAAGCCAGACTAGCTTCAAGTGGCACCACTCAGTCTCCAGAAGAAGGAACCTCATCAATGGCACCGACTCTAAACGTTCGACTGCAAATGTTTCCCGAGACTCAAGAAGAGCCCAATTCGGACATTTCTCCAACGTTGAGATCTGTCGAAGGTTCACCGCCAACTGATTTTCTGGGTGAGCTTGGTTATTTCGCAATTTTTACATGAGAAAAATGAGTTTAGCCAATCTTCTTGGAGGAGCATCTACACCGCGGGACTCTAATCGGCCATGAAAATTGATAAATTTCTTGTAAATATTTTTTTTTGACATTTTATTTTGCATAAGAGTAGCAGCTTTTTCCACTTTGCACATGTTTTGTTCATTTTTCAACCGTTTACAACGGAATTATTACTTGAAATTGTGATTTCATATAGAAATCAGAGAAATATTTGTAGATGTTGAACAGAAAATGTGGAGAGATGTTGTTGCGAAGTGTGAGAAGAACATCAACAACATCGGAAGTTGTGGAAAGTTCGAGCAGCAGTAATGAGGTGGAGAAAGCCAACTCGTCAACAGTTTATCGGCCGCCCTATTATCGAAAATCACATCAACATCATACACCGAAACATATGCTACAAGAGGAGTTTCCGGTGAGTTGGGAAGAGGGAGAGAGAGAGAGAGAGAGACGCAGAGTTTCCAACCCACGCCGCTTGCAATAAGTGGGCGGAGTCGACAATCTATATGTCTTTGTGTGCTCATTCATTCATTCATTCTTCACCTTTTGCTCAGTTTTCTTTCTTTCTTCTCTCGTTTTTGTTTCTTGTTGTTCTTGCGCTTGAGTGGGCGGAGCCTATTTATGTTTTGCAAACATCCGCACACTTATTTGCTCCCTCCTCTTTTGACATTGTGGTCTATTCCATTGTTCTGTTCAAGTTTTGTCAGTTATTTTTAATTATGTTTTATGCGATGTGCAACGTAGAAAAATATGCAATTTTTCTTTTTTTTTCTACGTTGCACACCGCATTAAATAGCCTTGGCCTTCATTTTTTGTTTCCCAAAAATAATATTTCCCCAAATTTTCAGAACGCCGGCGATGCTTCTGGAGCCGGTGTCCGATTATTCGACTACTACAAAACTGCAGAAATGGTAAACTCGGTGCCAAGCATCAAGGAAAAAGTTGACCTGGTCTCCCCCTACGAAAGACCGTGGACAAGAGCCGAACGAACGTGGCGAAGAGACTGGCATCCAACATTGATGGCAACCCGAAAAGCGTGGGGTATTCCACAAACACCGATGCACTTCGACACCCTCAATTATTATCAATATTTGACGAAAACTCGCGTGGAAAATGGCTCGTTGGATGAATATTTTCATGGCCTGATTCCACCGTATACCGAGTTTCAGACCAATTTTATGAACACTATGAAATCGCTGGAATTTGGAAATGGATTGAATTTCAGTCAGGAGAATACGCAGAAATTGTTGGGAAGTATGATTGATGATGCGATGGGTGGAATTGCTCATAATGTGCCAAGACTAGCTGATAATAGAGTATGTTTTTTTCTTCGAAATTTTGAACTCTTACATCAATTTCAGATCGCTTATGATGTTGAAAGTGAGGCATTCTGGATTCGAAGTGGATTCTCTTTCCTCTACGATGTGGAAGAAATTGGGACTGGTGAAATTGTGAGAAAACTGAACAACTACCCAAAATACATTGGAGATGATCGCCGTAAATTGGGCGAATTGGCATTTGTGCACAGAGACAAATTGGCGGCGCAGGTTCGTAGCAAAGATGCGCTGGCTATTCTGCACTCGGTGGAATCGACCGACGCGAAATTGCCGATTTTCGATGGGTCGAATGAGTTGGCCGAGCAGATTTTCTCGCCCAAAGTCTACAATTTGTGGCCGGATCAGGAGCCACTTTGGCAATGCCCGGGTTATCATGTTGATTCGGGTGAGACGCATTCGCACGGTGTGTTGGCTGTCAAATCGTTGCGTCCGTTGAGAGAACGAGTCGCCTATTGGATGGGTTGGCAAGATGGGAAAGATGAATATTTGGAGACTGTTGAGGAAGCTAGTGAGTTTATTTTTGAAATTGGAAAAAAACACGGAGTTTGTTGTTTTGCAGAACAAATGTTTGAAGAAGGAGCACGTGCGCAGGCGGTTGTTAGTATGTTCACCACACTTTGTGCTCAGGCTCATGCTCATGGTTAGTTCTGTTTTCTCCTTGAAGAATCGTGGAATTCCACGTGGCACACTTAGAACGGCCAGCTATGTCCAGGTATTTCCACTTTTTAGATTTGGAAAAGTGGTCCAGACCTTGTAATTCCACTTTTCAGAACTGAAAATTTTTTGCAGAAAAAAATGCAAACGTTTTGTAAATAATAATTTCCCAAAAAAATCTCGATTTTCTGACGTGACCCTTTTCTATTGCTGTCATTTCCAGGTTTCACGCAATACACCGATGTGACCCATCCATTCACTTCTCAATTAATCCTCTCCGATGGCATTAACTTCTTCTTCGCCGTTGGACAATTGAACACATTGGCAATCAATATTGAGTGTGATGGTGAGATTTTTCTTGATATTATTGATTTTTTGTTAATTGGAAAAATTTGCAGGCTTTGTGAACGATCGCACAAACTACATTCGAATCGAAGGACCGTTTAGTCTTTTCGACATTTATGAAAATGATGAATACACAACAGTGAACATTGAGAAAAACGCGGAAGGTGTTGAAAGCCCGGCCAGCGGACTGGGCCTAAATCACAAAGTTCTCGAAAGAGTCACCCAAATGTTAATGAAACAGTAGATATTATCATGTTTTGTAGAGTAGTTTAGATCGTTGTTATATATGAATTTTTCCCATTTAATCAGAAATATTTTTTCGTTACGGTGTTATTTGGAATCTCCATATTTATTTCCTAGATTTTTGATGTTTTTTCTTGAATCTAACATGTTTTTCTAGGAATGAGATGTAAGATTTGGCGAATTGTCTGGTTCCTACTGTACATTTTTGCTGTTTTCGTGTTCAATGAGAATGTGTTGTTCTACTTGACGATTTGGAAATGTGGTTGGCCGTGTGGAGATAATGGGTGAGTTTGGATTTTCGCCAAAAATTGCGGTAAAAATCGATTTTTTTAGGTGCAATTCTTCGGATCTCAAAGCGTTTATGATATCAGACACACATTTATTGGGAAAGCGGAATGGACACTGGCTTGATAAGTTGAAGCGGTAAATTTTTGTCACCAAAACCGCGCCGCGGACACGCAACGCGGTCCCAAAATGGCCTATTTCCAGCGAATGGCAAATGAAAAAATCGTTCAATCACGCGGTGTCAATTCACCAACCGGACGTTGTATTTTTCCTCGGCGATTTGTTGGACGAGGGCAAGTATGCGGCGAACTCGAAAAAGTTTGGCGAATATGCGGACGAGTTTAAGAGGATGTTTGGTGAAGTGAATCGAGCCGGAGAGAAGCCGGAGATTATTGTCGTTTCTGGCAATCATGACTTGGGATTTCATGATTAGTGAGTTTTTTTTCGGGCCGGCCTGTCACAAAAGAGAAAACCCAAATCCCCTTAAAACAAAACTTTTCTCTAGCATGGAACCCCATCTCGTTGACTCGTTCCGTCGCGAGTTCAAAAGATCACTCGTCGATGAAGTCTACATCAATGGACAACGATTTGTCTTGATCACATCGATGGCGTTGGATGGAGACGGGTGTCGACTCTGCCAGGAAGCTGAGCAACGCTTGAAAGAGTTGAGAAATGAAAAACCACCGATTGTCCTGCAACACTATCCAATGTATCGAAAAAGTGATAGTGAATGTGAACAACTTGATGGGTTACATGATATCGATCATGAAGAGATTTATAGAGAGAGGTTTGAAAATCAACTCAGGAGCTATTCAAATTTGTACTTGTTTGCAGATGGGACACACTTTCAGAAGATTCCTCTCAAAAATTGATAAATTGGCTCAAACCTCGAGCAATTTTCGATGGTCATTCCCATAAAATGTGCAAAAGAAGGTTGGCAAACTTCCCAATTCCCGCATTTTGCCTTTTTTTGCAGATTTAAAACAGACGAGTCGGAATTTTACGAGTATACTGTTAACTCGTTCAGCTGGAGAAATGGGGATAGACCGGCTTTTTTGATGGTGGTGATTAATGACAATGAGATAACTGTGAACAGTTGTCGACTACCTAGTGAATTTCTACAAATTTCAATTTATGTCCTAGCGGGTTTTTTCGCGGTTATTTGGGCCGCTTGTATTTTTTTGAATGTGACCTGGTCTTTGCCGAAATATTATTGCGGGTTGCCTTTTTCTCGTTGTACTAGTGTCAAGAATGAATGATTTTTCCTTTTTTTCAATTTTTTCTCAAAAAAAAAAGAAAAAAATTAAAAAGTACTGTAAACCACAAACGGTCTCGCAGCGCTTGTGCATTTTTGTTGGTGAGTGTTTGCACACTTGCATTTTATCTCACGCGCATTTATTTTCTTTTTTTCAAAAAAAAAATTCAAAATCGTGTGTCGCGCCACGATGAGGAAGAGGTTATTGGTCCTATTTGGCGTCTTTATAGCATGTCAGAGTTATAATATTCTGAACCCAGTGGATAGTAAGTTTGAAGTATACTAAAAACTCGAAAAACTAACAAAATTCAGGACCACTATTATCGTTTTTTGTTGGACCTATGCATATTCCGGGATGTTTACTGAATTGTACGGCAAAGTTCAAAGATGAATTGATGGAGTTTGTCAATGGCAATATCACAATGCAATCGAGAAATGAAATTTGCGGGTAAGTAAGATTCTCCCAAGTTTTTTAAAAACGTTTTTTCTTTTGCAGAATATATGAGGAAACTTCGAATTGTGTGATGGAAGAATGCCGAGAATATGAAAAATTGTACAGGTAAAAGGTTTTTTTCCTTTGGAAAATGTGGAAACCTGTTTTTCAGCAAACTGACTGGAGGCTTCAATTGGGCTTGCAATTATTCGGACCCTTTTGAGTCGTTGTTCAAATGTATTGTTAGAATGGGAAACGAAGCGCGAGCAGAGAAAAGTAGATTGAAAATTCGTTTTTTTGATGATTTGAGAAGTTTTTAGATTGTGCAACATTTTGTAACGTTCCAACTGACCCGATCATTGCTTTTACCAAAGGTGAAAGTCCTAAAAATTTGATTGGAGGATTGAAAGATTTTTGCGGGTTAGTTATTTTGTTCGAACTTAAAATATGTATGATTTTCAGACCGTTCGCTTGTTATTTGAATTGTACCAGAGAGCAGATGAACAGTTATTGTCCGACGAGTGGTTCGAAGTTGATTGTAAGTTTGAAAAATGATTTCTTCGTTAAAAACCGCTGTTTTAGCACATAGCAGCGAGCGCGTTCGACGAGTTGGTTGAGGAAATACAATTCACCACCCCTGCTGAAAAACATGAAATAATGAGTCATGTTCCGAAAAGTTGTAAACTATTCTTCAACCACCGCATGGTTAACGCGTTTCGTTTTGACGAACAATTCGTATTCGATCTGTTCTTTATGATAACGTCGAGAAAGTATCGTGTAAGACACAACATGTTTGACAATTCGGAGGCGTCGAGAATTGTGCGCGATTTGATATCGAGAATGGAGAACGAGGAGGTAATGCCGAAAACGTTGACGTGGACCGCGCAAAACGTTCTGACTGTCGTTTTTATGGGATCTGTGTTGGTTTTGAATGTTGTTGGACTTGGATTCACTGCGTATTGGTGGGTTTTTTTTTTGCACATAGAGATATAGCGCCTTGCTTTACCCGTCTGATGTCGGTCACTTTATTGAATGAAATATCGGAAAAAATGTGAAGAAAGCAATGTCGCTCTAATGATAAATGTTTCTTCTAGGTGCCTAAATTTGAATGATGACAGTACACCAAATGGAAACGATGATGATTTATCGATTAATCACTTTTTAGAACCACAAATTCGTATGAAAGTTAAGGTTTGTTAAAGGTAATCGAAAAAAAAACAGGAAAGTTCTCTTTCCAGTTTCCTCGATTACGATCGGATGCTATAACTGATAGTCGCCAAGAGGTTCTGAAAATGCGTGTGCCTAGAAATGGAAATCAAGTCGGAGTTGATGGTAAGGATTGGAGCAGGCTTGTTAAAAAATGTGGTTTTAGAAAATTGGACAGGAAATTTTTTGCAGACGAACAAACAGTAGTTGTTCCACGTGACAAACATCGTCGTCGTCGAACATTCTCGGTTCCACTCGAACAAATGAATCATCGAAACTCGACCGGATCCGACAAATTCCCACAAGTCGTCGTTCTACGCACCCATCATGAGGTATAACTTTCTGAGAATTTTATTAAGTTTCTTATTTTCAATTCTTTTTCTATCAAACTGTGCCATAAAAAAGTTTACTTTACCACCTTTAAATATTAGTAAAAACGTTCCATTAGCGTTTTGTTCGATGGAGCGCGCTTGCTTCATTGAAATATTTATTTGATTTTTTGGCCCTCATTTTTTTGAAAAAAAGTATTGTTAGAATGGCCGAAGAGATTGATGAAAAGGACAAGTTTCCAATTCCATCTTGGTCTGTCAAACCGCCGGATGGATCACATTTGGATGTCTATAAAGGGCCACAATTAATTCAGGTTTGTCCATGTTTTTTTTTCGAGAAAATTGTGATTTTTTTGCAGAAACTAATGATTGACGACAAGAAGGCGTACTATTTTGGAAGGAATAATAAACAGGTTGATTTTGCTGTCGAACACGCGTCTTGTTCAAGAGTTCATGCGTTATTGTTGTATCATGGATTGTTGAAACGATTCGCGTTGGTTGATATGGGAAGTAGTGAGTTTTTTCGGGGAGAAACTGGGAAAAGTTTCGAGAAAATGTCAATTTTTCTGCAGGTCATGGCACATTTATCGGAAATGTTCGATTAAGGCCGCTAGAAGTGGTGTTCATCGACATAGGCAGTCAATTTCAGTTAGGAGCATCGACGAGAAAATATGCGGTTAGGCTGAAAATCGAGCAACACGTTGAAGAAGATCCGCAAGTTGTTGCGTCTGATCAACAATTGGATGTAAGAGAAACTTTTTCTATTTTTTTTAACAAATAATGTTTAGAATTTGACCGAATACAACACGGCGCTGAATCGAAAAATACCACAACTACCAATTTCGCTGGAAGAGGCGAGGCGGAAAAAGCGGCCGCGCGGAAATGTCGCGTTTATTGAAGAGGAGGAGGTGATCAATCCGGAAGATGTTGATCCGTCGGTTGGACGTTTCCGAAATCTTGTCACGACGGCCATCATTTCGACGAATTCTGGGAAACGTGCGGCGGGGACGAGTGTTGTGAAGGGCAGAGAGCCGCCGAGAAAAGTGAGTTTCGAAAAAAAATCGTTTTTTTAACAACAATTTAGGACTTATTTGGGTCTCGCCACGAAATCCAGAGACTATAATGTTCCTTTGAATCTCATAGACAAAATTTTTCAAAAAAAAAAGTGCGAAAACTGTAGTTTCTTTCAGAAATTTTGGTTTTTTCTAGGAAAAAATTGAATTTTTGAATTTAGACCTTTGTTTTTTGTCGATAAAATATTCTGGTGATTTTATAAGTGTCAAAAAATTTCAGAAAATCAAATTTGATAATCTAAAAAACTCTGTTTTGCACCAAAAAAATGCGAATTCAAAACCTGTTGCAGATTGTTCGACCAAGTCGCGACGTGCTCACCGCCCCCCTCTCATCCACATTCGGCCCGTTGGCCCTAAACGCCGCCCCCGACCTCGATTTGTATGGCAAAAATTTGCACGAATCATCAGCGAGTCATCATGAATATGTACAAGTGAATGCGGATGCGGAGGAGGATGATCACAAGAAGAAATATGCGAAGGAGGCGTGGCCTGGAAGAAAACCCGGAGCTTTTTAATTGATAAATTTTGAGATATTTTTTGACGTTTTTTTTGTTGGAAAATTTGAAGAGGTTTTGAACCTTTAAATCTCTGTTTTTTTTTGGATTTTAGCAAAAATTGGCATTTTTTCAGATGTCGAGAGAATTGCTGAAAAGTGAGATTTGTGGAAAATAAAATTTCCCTTATAAAATACGTTTCAGGAAGAGATGCGATTATGGAGAGTGATATTGAAGAGGTGTTAGAAAATGAGAGTTTGGAAAATATTGTGGAAGAATTGGTGGAATCGTATGAGGGGACTAGTCAGGTAGAGCTAATTTTGCATAAATATTGCGCCGCGAAATTGCAAAACCCCGCCTACTTTGTTGCACAAATTGTGTGCCGCAAAACTGCAAAATTTAAGCCCCGCCCACTTCCATTAAATTTCAGATTTGCAATGTAATGTTCTCAATGCTGCAAGACCTCGGCGACCCGGTACCGCCGAAAAAAAAACGCAAGAAAAAAGAAGAAACGTCTGAAAATTCCCAATTTTTTGATGGCAGGAAAAGTAGGGTTTCTTTGACATCCCTAGATTTTTTGTTAATAATTTTTTAGAAGCGGAAGAAGCTGTTGAAGAAGCCTACACACAGATAATGATGAAACGGTTCAAACCGGAAATTGCGGACAAATTGTTGATGGAGGGAAAAGATGAGATTGAGTGGTTGTCGGATATGATTTTGCATAGGTTTGTTGTTTTTTTCCCCTGAAAAGTGGCCAGAAAATCCAGTTGGAAAGTTGCCAGAAAACTTTCCAAAAATGTGTCAAATTTGTCACATTTTTGGTATACCGATGTGCTAAACCAGTAACAATGTCGGTGACTAGTTTTAATGGCATTTGCACGATTTTTCGATTTTGAAACATCTTGCAATGATGAGAATCATGCTAATCATGAACAAGCGTCGTTTGCTTGATCCCATGTTGTAAAAGAAAGATTCTGAGCAAGATTTGTGTACTGTAGTTTATTATTTTCCAAAAAATTTTGAAAAATAAATCAAACTACAGTAACCTGCAGAAGTTGGCGACAATCATTCTACAAGCTGATGGAAAAACACGAATCGAGTGATTTGTTGAAATTTGTGGTGAAATTAATATCGGACGCCGGCTATCGCAACGAGATGACCGATGTGAATTGTGCCGCGCAACAGTTGAACGTTTTTTCGCGTGTTCTCATCGGATCGATTGATCAAGTTTTGGCCACGTTGATGTTGCCCAATTTTTCCAGTGACTATGCGCAAGCGATTGACAAAATGGTGAGCAAAAAAGCTCTTGAAAATTTGAATTATCCTACGACACTCCGCTTTTTACACACTGTTAAACAAAGGGCATAGCGGAGTGTCGTAATTCTCGACAAAAAATAAGCAAAATTCAGAGCCCCTACGACACTCCACTTTTACACGCTGTTAAACAGAGGGCAAGTCGGAGTGTCGTAAAGTCTAGCAAAAAAATTAAAGCAAATTTAGAGCCCCTACGACACTCCGCTTTTACATAGCTGTTGAATACAGGGCACATCGGAGTGTCGTTAATTCTAAAAAAAATTAACAATTCAAATTTCCCACCTCTACGACGTTCCGCTTTTACACATTGTTAAACAAAGGGCATGTCGGAGTGTCGTAAATTCTGGCGGAAAAATTAACAATTCAAATTTCTTTTTTTTCAGAAACGAATATGTGAACAAGGTTTGCACACGTATATCTATGCAATGACATTATTGAGTGTAAGTCAAAAAAATCACAAAATTTTTTGTGTCCAAAAACTCCTAGTTTTATAGGCGATGGGAATAATGATGGGCGAATGGTGCGCGGCGATTTGCGAGCTGATCAGCGACGAGATTCGCGATGCGATCGGAAAAACGCGAATCGCTGACATGTCGAATATCAGGCTTCGAATGGCGTGCGAATTTCCGGCAGACAAATTTATCAGCATGATTTTGGTGCTGGCGACGAGGCCAGAAATCAATAATCGCGATATTTCGTTGATTTATGAGGTTGGGGCTCTGAAATCTGAGAGTTTGAAGCCGCGCCGCGGACACGCTGCGCGTTCGACGACACTGAAAATGTTTTTTTGCAGCAATTCATAACTGAGCCGCCGCCTGCAATCGAACTTGTTCGTGATCCACCAGTTCTTGACTACCTGATCGATGCGCTTTTCGATTCGAACGGTGTTAAAGTTGATGATGAGATGCGCATCAAATGTATTTATCTATTGGCCTACGCATCGGCGGCTGTGATCAATATTCAAACCGAAGAACATGATGTGAGTTTTCCCATTTTTTTTTGGTAGCAAGAAAAATTGAGAAAATTCCAGATTTCTGACGTTGAAACATATCGCATTGAAATCGACACAGTAATTGGGTTTCTAGAGTGTGAAGATTGTCTGATTCTCTTATTTCCACACTTTTTAGATGCGATTGAGGTGCAGGTTGTTGCGTGCGGCATGTTGCATTATTGCCGCACACTTTTGCTGCAAGACAATTTGATTGCTCTAGGAAGTAGGTTACTCAGAAACTTGAGAAATAAGAAAATAATTACTGTTTCAGACGATGTGATTAATTCGGCCTACGCGATTCTTGATCACATTGCAACACTTCATATTCACCTGAGAGCGGAGGTTTTTGAAACATTTCGAGATGTTTTTGAAAAGTTTGGAAATGAGCAAACAATGGCTGAGCTCATCATTGAACGTCAGAGAAGTGTCATCGATCGATTTGTTCATTTGCTATCGGTTGGTGAAGTCTTGCCGGTTCTCGATTGGATGAAATTAATGGTAGCGGATGATTTGATCGATGTCTCGCTTGTTCGCTATTTTCTCCTAGAAGTTCTCGACATGATCACACCGCCATATAGCGTCGAATTTTCGAAATCGCTGCTGATTCTTCTGCAAAATGAGGATGTTTTTGATAAACAACAATTGGAGAAACACAAAATTGCCGCGGATTTTATTGAATATTGTGATTTTTAACGTTTTTTTTTGGTGTAAATAGTGTAAATATTTTTTTTAAAAATAAGGTTTTCCCCTCCCCCCCTTGATATAAAACATTTTGAAGCCCGTTTCAAACTCTACAGGATAGGCTAAAGTAAAAATTTCTGGGCCTGAAAAAAGTACAGCCCCGAAATTTTTTGTTTTTTTTTCACATAGTAAGTATTTCTAGGAGAAATAATCACTAATCTTCTGTGGCAGGAATGGCTGAGTGGTTAGTGTGTTTGTCTTTGGTTCAAGTGGTGACGAGTTCGCTTCCAGGCTGGGGCAACTTTTTTTTTTCGAATTTTTGTTGTTTTTTTTCAGGATTTGAAAACACTTGTAGAGCTTCAGAAGGGCTTTAAGATGTGCTATATGACACCCTTCGTATGGCCCGATAACTGGGCCAAAATCCGGCTTGAAATTTTTTTTTTGAAAAAAATTTTTCAGAGCTCTAGGCCTACCAAGGGCCGAGAAAATTAGGCCTGAAAACTCGAAAATCCCAAAAAATCGAGAAAAAGGGCCTTTTTGGACGGTTTTTCATTTTTTTTTAACTTTCAAGCCCGATTTTGGCCCGGTTTTTGGGCCAAACTGGGGGAGTGATATAGTTCAGGCCCGATTTTCTCGGCCCAGTTTGAACTTTCAGGCCTGAAAACAACCGTACCAGACTAAACAGACTGCGGGCTTTCCAATGGTGTAATTGGTTTTTTACGTCGACGGCCCGTTATCGCGTAAAAAGCCCGATTATGAATCGGGCCGCGGCCTTTTATGCGATAACGGGCCGTCGACGTAAAAAACGAATTACACCATTGGAAAGCCCGCAGTCTGTTTAGTCTGGTACGGTTGTTTTCAGGCCTGAAAGTTCAAACTGGGCCGAGAAAATCGGGCCTGAAATTTAGACAAATTTCTCCAAAAAATCCAACAAAATTTTCCCAAAAAAAATCAGAAAATAAAGTGGAAAATTTTTAACATTTTGCAAAAAATTCAGGCCCGATTTTCTCGGCCCAGTTTGAACTTTCAGGCCTGAAAACAACCGTACCAGACTAAACAGACTGCGGGCTTTCCAATGGTGTAATTGGTTTTTTACGTCGACGGCCCGTTATCGCGTAAAAAGCCCGATTATGAATCGGGCCGCGGCCTTTTATGCGATAACGGGCCGTCGACGTAAAAAACGAATTACACCATTGGAAAGCCCGCAGTCTGTTTAGTCTGGTACGGTTGTTTTCAGGCCTGAAAGTTCAAACTGGGCCGAGAAAATCGGGCCTGAAATTTAGACAAATTTCTCCAAAAAATCCAACAAAATTTTCCCAAAAAAAATCAGAAAATAAAGTGGAAAATTTTTAACATTTTGCAAAAAATTCAGGCCCGATTTTCTCGGCCCAGTTTGAACTTTCAGGCCTGAAAACAACCGTACCAGACTAAACAGACTGCGGGCTTTCCAATGGTGTAATTCGTTTTTTACGTCGACGGCCCGTTATCGCATAAAAGGCCGCGGCCCGATTCATAATCGGGCTTTTTACGCGATAACGGGCCGTCGACGTAAAAAACCAATTACACCATTGGAAAGCCCGCAGTCTGTTTAGTCTGGTACGGTTGTTTTCAGGCCTGAAAGTTCAAACTGGGCCGAGAAAATTCGAGCTCTACAAGATAGGCTAGTAATCTAGGAAAAATTTTTTTGGCCCGAAAAAAAAAGTACGGTATTTTTTTCGGGCCAAAAAAATTTTTTCCGATATTATTAGCCTATCTTGTAGAGCTTGAAAAGGGCTTCAAGATGTGCTATATCACTCCCCCAGTTTGGCCCAAAAACCGGGCCAAAATCGGGCTTGAAAGTTAAAAAAAAATGAAAAACCGTCCAAAAAGGCCCTTTTTCTCGATTTTTTGGGATTTTCGAGTTTTCAGGCCTAATTTTCTCGGCCCTGGGTAGGCCTAGAGCTTTGAAAATTTGACCCTGGACTAAACAGGCCACGGGCTTTCGAATGCACTAGTTCATTTCGGCCCCAGACGACCCGGTCCTTGAAATCGTCATTTTAAAATTCGAACGGAAAGGCCTCAGGCCATGAAACCAAATTGGTTAGATCCGCCACGTCGAGAGATTTCGAACAAGGGGTGTCGAGCCTATGCCTGGAGCAACGCTGAGAGCTTCAAAACGCAAAAACTGAAATGTCTGCGTCTCTCGATTTTGTACACTCTCTCACCGGTCCTGTGTGTATCTTGTTGCATGACAACGAGATAGTGAAGGAGATATAAGGTAGGCTAAACATGTGAGTGCATAGCGCAGGCGGTTAGGTGACTAGCAGATGACGAGGACGTCGCAGGTTCGAGTCCACCAGGTGGTTGACTTCTTTGTTTGAATTTATTTTTAATTAAAATATTGTAAATAAAATTTAAATGAATAGATCCACCACCAGGTGGACTCGATCCTGCCAGAACTCTCAAACCTCCAACTTGTCATCTAACCGCCTGCGCTATTCACTCACATGTTTATCCTACCTTATATCTCCTTCACTATCTCGTTGTCATGCAACATGATACACACAGGACCGATGAGAGAGTGTACAAAATCGAGAGACGCAGACATTTCAGTTTTTGCGTTTTGAAGCTCTCAGCGTTACTCCAGGCATAGGCTCGATACCCCTTGTTCGAAATCTCTCGACGTGGCGGATCTAACCAAGTTGGTTTCATGGCCTGAGGCCTTTCCGTTCAAATTTTAAAATGACGATTTCAAGGACCGGGCCGTCCAGGGCCGAAATGAACTAGTGCATTCGAAAGCCCGTGGCCTGTTTAGTCTAGGGTCAAATTTTCAGAGCTCTAGGTCTACCCAGGGCCGAGAAAATTAGGTCTGAAAACTCGAAAATCCCAAAAAATCGAGAAAAAGGGCCTTTTTGGACGGTTTTTTAAACTTTCAAGCCCGATTTTGGCCCGGTTTTCGGGCTTTTTCAGGGGAGTGATATAGCACATCTTGAAGCCCGTTTCGAGCTCTACAAGATAGGCTATTAATCTCGGAAAAAGTTTTTTTTTGCTCGAAAAAAAATGCACCGAAAAAGCGTCTACGACTGGCTTCAACACTGACGCGTTTGAAATTTTTGTTGACGCATTTCGTAAAGAACAAAAAGACAAAAAGTAGAGTTTTTTTACATGTTTTGGCCAAAGTTTATTCCCAAAAAATCTCTTTTTGTTTTTCAAATGCGCCAACAAAAATTTCAAACGCGTCAGTGTTGAAGCCAATCGTAGACGCTTTTTCGGTGCATTTTTTTTCGAGCAAAAAAAAACTTTTTCCGAGATTATTAGCCTATCTTGTAGAGCTCGAAACGGGCTTCAAGATGTGCTATATCACTCCCTTGAAAAAGCCCGAAAACCGGGCCAAAATCGGGCCTGAATGTTTTTTAAAGGATCTTTTAGGCCCGATTTTTTGGGCCATACTGGGGGAGTGATATAGCACATTTTGAAGCCCGTCTCGAGCTCTACAAGATAGGCTATCAAATCCTAAAAATGGGCCATAAAATGTTCTGGCCCAAAATCCGGGCTCGGCAAAAAAAGTTTGCGTGGGGCGGAAACGAACCAGCGACATGTCACACCCCACGCACACGACTTAACCACTAGACCACATGCCACATGATATACACAGTGTTGTTAACCATAGATATACTTACGATTATTGAGTAAACTGCACCTTTTTGGCCTAGAAGTGAACATTTTTCAGGATTTGATCTATCTTGTAGGGCTTGAAAAGGGCTTCAAGATGTGCTATATGACTTGCCTGAAAAAGCCAGAAAATCTGTTTTCTCATAGAAATACTTACCATATGTCAAAAAAAATAAACAAAAAAATTTCGGGGCTGTATTTTCTCGGGCCCCGAAATTTTTAGAAAATGATTTTATTGAACGTAACGATTTTTAACATTTATGAAAACAATTAGATCTTTTCATCCACTATTATCGTCGTTCATCGAGGTGTCGGACATGTTCGGCGAACCAGACTCACTGCTCATATCATCTGAAACAACAAAGTTAGGTTAGTTGGCAGGAATAGAGAGACCGCTACGCAGACACGCGACGCGGATAGATTTCGGCTCTCGCGGGCCGCAACGCACATCGATTCAATTGGTGCTATTTTGTTTTGGGATCTCGCGGGCCAGCCCCAAAATCAAAAAAAAAGCCCGGCCCGGTCCGTGATTTTCGAGTTTTTTCTTGGGCTACAATGCAACATACCTTCCGTCTCTTCACGTAACGACGCAAGCGTTGACGATTTGCGTTCAGCGAATTCGGTGGCCTCGTCTCGCCGCATAATCGGTCGCCATCGCAACGCCGTTGGGTCCAACAGAATCTTTGGCTTTTTTCCATATTCATGCGTACGACAATGGTCGACAACCCGTCGGTTAGTTCTAATCACATATTCGCTTTCTGAATTTCAAAAAATTGTCAAAAATTAGAGGTTCAGAGAGAAACGCACCTTTAAACTGTCTGACGAGTTTGACAGTGGTTAGCGTCGACACGATATCATCGACAGCAATCCCGCTGGCAATTGACAATTCAGACGCTGGCAACGAATTTCGATGTGTCTGAAAACAACAGAAAAACATTTATGACAAGGGCTCAAAATAGTTACCGTAAGATCGCCGAGAACATTGATTAAAATCCACCACCAATAACTTCGATAGCTCACTTTGCCGAGATCTGACAGCGGTTTTTCGGGCGTTCCAACATATCCTTCACGTTTCGAAATTTCGTAGCCTATAAAATCGATATTTTTTCAACAAAAAACTCGGCAGAAAAACTCACTCAGCTGGATCAGCAATTTGCCGTAGCCCTTGTTTTGGAACGGTGGAAAAACCATGATGCACGCCAAATTGTTGGCCGATTCAACTTCGCGAGAATAGTAGCCGACAATATGCGCTCCATCTTCATCGACCTGCAAAATCGAGGCGTTGAAAACATGTGGCCTAGAAAATCTGAAAAACACGTGGCCTAGAAAAATTTTTCTAGGCCACGTCCTGTTCTTGGCCCCAATAATTGGAAATTTTGAACATTTTATGAGAGTTTCCGGCCCGAGAAGTGGTACAATTTGAAAATACTATCTTTCCGGGTTACTGTACTTCCCGGTTGTCTGAAAAACTTTAAAAAAAACCCAATTTTCTTACCTCACAAAGAACATAAAACATGAAATCATTAACATCAAAATACAAAGTTTTGTGATCCATAAACAGTTTCGACAACAAACACAAGCATTGACAGTACAGCTTTTCACAACTTCCATCAATCTCATAAACTGACAATTCATCTTTTCGATAGATCTCATTGCCAGGAGGTTGTCGAGCACTACACTTCTGCAAACCAATGTTCCTTTAAATTCATTTTTCGAGAGTATAACTGACCGAAGCATGTTGCACAAAACCTTCCCGATCCGGTGTATATAAAAGACAATATTCGCACATATAAAGTTCGTGATTATTACAGTGA
Source organism: Caenorhabditis sp. 8 KK-2011 (assembly GCA_963572245.1). Lineage (NCBI taxonomy): Eukaryota > Metazoa > Nematoda > Chromadorea > Rhabditida > Rhabditidae > Caenorhabditis > Caenorhabditis sp. 8 KK-2011. The sequence continues at coordinate 493,469 of OY751546.1, read as the reverse complement.
ACCGGAAACGGCGCATAATACCACGATTTGATACAATGTTTGCCGATTGTGACGCGAGGAATGTTTTTCACTTTTGTTCTCTGCAAAATTTTTTTGTAATTTTTACGCTACAACACTCCGCCTTTACACTTGTGCTAAACAAGAGGCAAAGCGGAGTGTCGTACACACTGTCTGTGAGAGACAACACAAAAAGAGGAGAGCGCGTCAGAAGTGTGAACACAAATTTTTTGATCAAACTTGCTCATTTTCAGGTATTTTTTCAAGCCTAAATCTGAAAATGACCAAAATTTCGATACCTCTTCATGCGCCTTCTCCAATTTCGCCGTCGTCGCGTCCATCGAATCGTAGTCCTGTTTCAAATGATTGAATTCCTCATGTTTTTTCCGCAAACTTCTCGTCAATGCTCTTCCCCGAAATCCGGGGTTATCGGCATCGCTGCCGATGTCGGGTATCAGCAAAATCGGACGATTTTGTGAGTCGACTTGTTCGAAGATTCTGAAAAAAAAACGTCATCGAGAATTGGAAATACGTGACCTAATTTTTCCAAAAAAAAATTGAAGTGTTTTTTCTATGGATTTTTCGGCTCCGCGACATTTCGAAATGTCGCGATTTCAAAATGTCGCGATTTCAAAATTTCGCGATTTTTGCTCAAAATTTCCCGCCCAAAAAAGTCACTCACTTATCTCTAGTAATCCATTCATCCATTCGCCGATCCAACAACTCATAATGAACATAAAACATTTGAACTCGTTTTTGCTCTTGATTATCATCACGCGATGTTCCTTCAAACGGCTCATTATTTGCAAAGTCCCATTTGATCTGGATAATCGAGGCCACCATCTGAAATCAATGGCGGGTTACTGTAGTTTTTGAATTTTCTCACCTTCTCCGCTGTTCCCGCATCATCCTTCTTCTCAACCATATAATATTCACCAACAGCAATCACTTTTTCCTGATCATTTTGTCTCGCCGTCTGCGTCTCTTGTCCATTGTTCATCTCATCGCGCGTCCTTTTTCGGGCAACTTTGCTCATCTAAAAAAAAACAACCAAAAAAACATTTTTAGCAGGGAAAAATAGGTATTTCAGCCAATAAAAAAGGCAAATTTCTCTGGAAAAAAAACGGTATAAAAAATAAATAGCTTCATCAGAAAATAAATTAATAAATGGAATGAATAAGAAGAACGAATACTGATTAGAATTTTTCTCTCTCGAAATCTTTGGAAAATTGTGAATAGTCATTTTTGCTCAATAAATACAGTCAAAATAATAATAAATCATCAAAAACAACGTTTTTTTTCAGACAGTTTGGGTACTGTCGTTGACGACTTGCGTTGTTTGAACAGCTACTGTATTTGGGTCCTGAAACGAAGGTTTTTCTATTTTTGGGAGGGGAAAAAATGAAAAATACCTCTTCTCCTTCTTCAACTTGTGTTAGGCCAGTTGTCGCCGGCGATTTACGTGCTCGTCGTTTTCCTGGAAATTTTGGAACTATTGATTTTTGAACTCACAAGAACACCAACGAAAAAAAATAAGAAATGACAGAAAAAAATTTTGTGAAAGTTTTTGAAAATTTGAAAAATTGGCGGTGGAGAACTACGGTAGATCAAGAAAATGTTCATGATAATTTTTTTTGAAAAAACCGATAAATAGGTCAAAATTTGTGAAAAAAATAGTTCTTAATCAAGTTTTCGTGGCGTGACCCATACATTTTTTTCAAAATGTCACGTGTCTACAATTCAAAGCTCAAAAAAGCCATATTTTCCAAATTTCATGAATATTTCAACCAAATTTTCAAAAAACAACCCACCTAACAACCCATCAGCCGCCAACAATCGATACGTCAACACCGAATTCGTCGATCCCAGCGACAATATCACAAGCCCGTTGATCAACGATTGCCACCACGGAATTTCGCCAATTGTGATGATGACAAAATACAGTAAATAGGCCGAAACGCATAGTCGGAAGAGGAACAGCGTGACCATGTTGCATAGCGCAATGATGCGGAATGATTGCGATTTTTTGTCGACGCCGAATAGGTTCAAAAGACTTCGAGAGTGCAGGAAAATCGAGTTGACCTCCATTAGCAGACCGAATATGACGACGCCGAGGAAACGTTCGACGAACTGCAAAAAAAAAAATTGTCAGGAGAACATATTTTTAACGTGACATTTTTTGCCATTAAACAATTTATAGGTCACGTCATGAAAATTGAAAAAAAAAACAGAGTAAAAAATTACAGTACACTGTAAACTTACTAGATTACTGTAGTTTTGCTCAGAATGTTTATTCTACAACATGCAAGCCAACAAAGCTTTTTCATGACAAGCCTAAGAGGTCTTCATTGCAAACATTTTTGGATTTGAAAAGATTTTAAATGTCATTAAAACTAGTCACCGACATTGTAACTGGTTCAGCACATCGGCACACTATACACGCAAAGAAAACAAAAGAGTGTGTGTGAAAGAGAGAGCGCATTTTTTTTCTTGCAAACAACGGCACATTTTTTCTGTGGGAAGAGGGGAAAGACGCAGAGAAAACTAGAGAGTGTGTGCAAAAAAGAGAGCGCAGAGAATAAAAAGTAGAAAAATAAGAAAAAAGAAAACATTATTAGCTATAACTAACTAAACATGAGTGAGAGGACGCCGAAAACAAAAAGGGGCGGGGCCAATAAGTGTGTGCCCATGTTTACAAGCAAAAATAGGCTCCGCCCCAGTCTCTATACGGCTGTTTGATATATATATCAAAGTTGGTAGTGGTGTCAAATGTGCTCCATTGGACTTTTGATGGGTCTCGCCAAGAAAAATAATTTTCTCATTAAAAAACTCACAATTGTGACACCAAATGCTGACAAAACAACAACATGATGAAAGAGTAGTTCAATAATTCTAGCGGATTGTTCATTGACCAGTAAATCGACGAGATCATGTAAGAGATAACCGGTAGAGACGAAGATCTGCAACAAGAATCTTTGAAAAACTCTAGAAAAAAGAGAAAACTGACAAGATTGAGTGCAACTTCACATCGATAATGTATTAAATCGGTCATTAATTCCTTGTAAATCAGCAATGAATAAGCAGCCCATGCTCCCGAAACAATTGAATGGATAAGTGACACAATTTCATTGGAGATTCTCCACTTTTTGTTCGGCGGAATCGCCGATAAATCGCGCGAATCTTCCGCCGTCGCATCGTTCTCCGAGGCATTCGTATCGACTCGTTGGCGCAGTCCGAAAAATGAGAATGTCGGCCATGTCCATTTGCCGAAGAGATACCAACGGGCCGTGAATTGGAGGGCTCGGAAAAAGAAGAATGACACGATTACCTGCAATTGTTTCTCAATTATTTTTTGGGGAACAAAAAACAACAAAAAAAACTCACCCATAGTAGCCGCCTCCCTTGTTCTTTCCAAAATTCCCAATCTAGATTCTTCAGCACCTCCTCCACGCCCATTCTAAATTATGATTTTTCCTTGAACTCTGTGAAGTTTTAGAAATATTTAACTGAGAAAAACAGTATTTCAATTAGAGAAAAAGTTAAATCTACATTTTTCATGGTTTCAAATAAAGGCTATTCTAACGATTTAGACGAATTATTTAGACACGAGCAGCCAAACCAGCGATAGTTGATTGAACCTGATAAACAATGTTACTTTTTTTCTTATCTTTAATTGAAAAATACCTTTTCTCTTGATAAGTTTTCCAAAGTGGCGACTCGTTCCACACCGTGTTCATAGCGAGCAAAAACTCTGGAGATAAAAAAAATGATTTTAACGTTGTGAAACTACGCGGAATCGATTCAGACAGTGTTTTTACATATTTAAACATAGAGAAAACTATAACTTGTTTTGTTTAGCTTTTCCCGAAGAAAAATCAAGGTAGAAAAATGTCACAAACCTTGGAACAATTCCAGACGCCTCTCTGATCAAGATTGGAAATTGTGGATTAGCTTTTTTGATCGAAACATAATCATTTTCAATAAACGCGCGAACTCCAGCCGATGCCGGGCTTTTTTGGCAAAGATGGATGCGAACTTCACGAAGAGCTGTTCCAGCCAAACGAACAGACATCTAAAAAGTGTTTTATTAATCAATAACGTCTTATAAATACAGAAAAACAGCGTTTTGTTGAACATTTTCGCAAAAAAACAAAAAAAATAAAAATAAAAACGCGCCACGCCCCGCCCATTGGCAACACCTGGCACGCTCTTTTTGCAATGCCGGCGTGGTTTGCCAAAAAACTCCAAATCAATCCTTTTTTTTGTGTTTTGCGCGTGATGACGTTTCCAGACGATATTTAATGCAATTTATAATTCTAGGTAATAACAATGGGCCGAGCCTCATTTGAATACGATGAGGTTGGCAACACGTTCTACTACGTTTTGGTCTCGTTTTATGCAATTATCCTACTTCCTGTGACATATTATTGTTTTCCAACAAAATCGACTCCAGGTAACCATTTTAAACCGTTTTTTAGCGATTAGTTGTTCTTTTTAAGAACCTGAACATGTCGTAAATGAGCACGAATGTCAGTGTGGCGGATGTGATCGAAAACGAAAACTCAAAGCGGCCAATAAACCATGGAGACGTACAAAGAAAATATTGATCACTGTTGTAAGTTGTTTTACTACTTAGTTTCAAAATATCAAATGTTTTGTAGGGGTTAATCGTTGCTTGGGCAATTTTTGCAATCATTGTCAAAAAAACCACGGAAATCGAACAAACTCATAAAGACTACGATCCTTATCAAATTCTAGGCCTAGATGTTGGCGCAGAAGAGAAAGCTATCAAAAAAGCCTATCGTGATCAATCCAAAATTCATCACCCTGATCGTGGAGGTGATCCAGTTCATTTCGATAGAATTGCCAAGGCTTACCAAGCTCTAACAGACAAGGAGGCTAAAGAAAACTGGGAAAAATACGGAAATCCAGACGGTCCACAAGGTAACTTTTTCTTCGAAGATTTGTTTCCAAAACCCAATTCCAGCCACCACATTCGGTATCGCTCTTCCCAAATGGTTAGTAAGCAAAGAGTACGGGTTATGGGTTCTCGCATTTTATGGATTGATATTTATGGTGATTTTACCGGTTGTCGTTGGAGTTTGGTGGTATAATTCGATCAAGTATAGTGTAGACAAGGTTTTGCTTGATACTTCTCGTCTTTATTACTATTTCATTCATAAAACGCCGAGAATGGAGATTGGAAGTGAGTTGAAATAGAATTTTCCCGAATTTTAAAAATCCCCCAGGAATGATTGCCGTTCTATCGGGCTCCTTCGAATTCAACAAACAATACAACAAAGAGATTGTGGAGCGTGAGAGCGATGAGCGAGAACTACCACGACTCATGAAATCGTTGCCCGGTGTCAGTGACAAGGGTCGCGAACAACCGCTAAGCATGCCGTACGCTCTAAAAGCCCGCATCCTTATGCACGCCTATTTGACACGTGTCCCGCTCGAGTCCGAAAACGAGCAACTCGATCAAGATCAACGATATATTGTGGGCAAATTGTTGCGGCTTGTCGAAGAGATGTTGCAGTGTTCGCAGAATCTTCTGATCTACTCACAATGTCGAATTCCGATCGAAACTTTCGAGAATTTCATAAAACTTCAACCAATGTTTGTGCAAGGATTGTGGCAGAAAAACTCGCCGCTTTTACAATTACCACATATTAGCGATCACAATTTGCAACATTTACGCAAGCAGAAAATCCATTCATGTCACGATTTGGCTGTGATGGACGGCGAGAAGCGGCGAAGTGTTTTGCGAACTTTGACAGATGAGGAGTATCGAGATGTGTTGATTGTGTTGTCGATGATGCCTCGATTGCAAATTGAGACGAAAACTGTTGGTAAGCCTTTTTTCAAAAATTAAATTTCCCTGCAAAACTGTTTATGAATCCAAAAGTTGCACAGTAATCCAGGCGGCACAAAAAAAAATCGATTTTTATGATGTGTTAAAAATGTCACCATCTGTTGTTGTTGTTGTTATATTATATAGATAAAATCTTCATTAACCACAACAACAACAACAACAACAACAACAGATGGTGACCTTTTAACACATCGTAAAAATCGAGCTAGAGAAAATAGGCTATTTAGAGAGCCTCAAAATTATTGATTTTTTCTAGTGGAAGGAGAAGATGATCAACATGAGCTAACAGCTGGATGTGTTCTGACCCTTAAAGTAACAATGAGACGAACAAGACTTATCGACCCGCAAGCCGCTGGAATTAAAGATCAACACAAAGCATATTCGACAGAAGATGAAGGTGAAGACGGCGGTGAAACTGAAGAACATCCAACACCAAATACCGAAGCGGTTAAGAAACCCGCCAAAAAACCGTGGGAAAAGAACAAGCCAAAGGCCAAAAAGGCGGGAAATAAGAAGAAGAATGTTGTTGTCAAGAAAATCGTGGTGGCCAAGAAAGAAGAAGAGGAAGAAGAAGAATTGGTAAAAGATACGGATAAGGAAAAAGACAGCGGGTCGGACAGCGAACAATCGAATTCGGAACAAGAATCAGACGATGAGAAAGGATCGGATTCGGAATGGGAAGATGATGTGCCGACGAAGAAGATGAATTTCGAGACGAAATCGGTTGAGACGCATCGTGTACACGCACCTTATTATCCGGGCGAGAAGTTCGAGTGGTGGTGGTTGTCGTTGACGCAGATTGATAAGCGCGAAAAGGTTCGATCGTTGGTGACGGCGGCGCAAGTTGTCAAAACTTTGGTCGATGAGCAAACGGTGGGGTTTTCAGTAAAAAATTTGAAAAAATGTCTGTCTCTGCGCTCTCTCTATCGCACATACTCTTTAGCGTGTATAATGTACACAGTATATTAATGTGCTAAACCAGTAACAATGTCGGTGACTAGTTTAAATGACATTTTGAAGCGTTTTCAATTCAACAATTATTTGCAATGAAGACCACTTAGGCTTGTGCACAGAGCTATATTGGCTTACATGTTGAAAAATTAATATTCTGAGCAAAATTTTGAACTACAGTAACCCGGTTGATTTACAGTTTACTGTGGCGCCAAAAAACTGAAAATTTAGAGTTAAACTTCACTTCAACTCACCCTTTTCTTCCAGGTTGATATTCGATTTGGTGCACCAGGACAAAAAGGCATTTATCATTACAACTTGTCAATCCGATCAGATTCGTACATGGACGCTGAATATAGTGTAGATTTCAAGGTTTGATTAGAAAATGTTAAAATAATTACCTATCTTCCTTACAGATTGATCTGAAAGAAGCCAAAACGATCGAAATCAAACACGAAGATTTTGACGACGAAGAAGAAGACGCGGTCGAAGTGAGCAGTGAAGATGATTATACAGAAGGATCGGATTCGGACGACGAGTAGATCACTAAAAATATCTCATTTATCTGGGTCAATATATGTATTTTCTGCTATCACTTATAGGGTCACTGTCGCTGTTTTACTACTAGTATGTTTTTCCTCCTATTCCAAGTTTTTGTTCCCAAGTACATAATTTATTTTCTTAATTAAAGAAAAATATCAGTTTTCTCGAGTCCAGTATGTTTTCTTGAAAAAATAACCGACGTAGCTCGTATACTTTCTATAATCCTGATATTCGTTCAAAAGCAACAAGTTGATGATCGATTGATCGTAGCGGAAACAATTGGCATAGTCAGAATAGGGATTCGATGTAAATTGACAATTGAACGTGGCGTTTGGCGGGTTCATACAAGTTTGATCCAACGCGCAAAGTGTTTGCCATTTCAAAATTTTCAAACTTTCTTCAGTTCTCGCCGTGTACATCACTTTCATTTCGTATTGCAGGCCGAGATCTTGACTTTTCAACAATTCCATGGAATTGGTTGGCAGATATTTTAAAACGGCTAAAAATTGTAAACTTTCCTAGAACCATTAAAAAAAGCGGAAACTTACTTGGGTCCAAAACAGCAAAATTGCTGTGAGACGAGTAGAAGATTAGTTGAATGTCGGATGGAACATTGTTGAGAGATCGATCTTTGTAGAGAATGTCGAGGAAGCCGCCTTGTTCAACTTCGACATCTGGATTGATGTAGAAGACATTCGGGTAGGTTTTGAGTGCGTTCTGGAAAATCATATCGTTAAACAGGCCACAAAGCGGAGTGTCGTACACAGAAAACTCTGTAGCCACGAGAAGTGGGCGGAGCCTATTTCTGGCACTGTGCCAAGTTTGAAAAATTCATTTTTTGACGCCAAAAATGTCATTTTTGATTTTTAGAACTCACCAAAAATGGGCGGAGCCTATTTCATGGCTCCGCCCATTTCCAAAGGGACAGATAAACCGCTCCGCGGACACGCAGCGCGGCTTTTTTTAATTTCAGAAAAAAAAACTCACCGCAATCATAATCATTTTATACCTGCGCGGATGAATTTGCGCATCTTCATGATACTTCGACGAGTTGAACGTGCGAACTTCGACATTTTCATACTTCTCAAAAATCGCTCGATGCTCTGGCAACATGCCCAAGTCGTATAGAATATACGTGTGATTTGGGTAGAACTTGCGAATTGATTGGAACTGGAAAAAAAAGAAAATTCGCCCCGCTCTAGGTTCGAACCCGCACAGGCAAATTCCTGAATAGCTGCGGCAGAGCTGCGGCAGCTATTTTCTGCTGGCAGAGGTCAGGCAGGTACCACGCAGCTCTGCCGCAGCTCTGCCGCAGGAATGCCGGAATCGGTCCAGAACTGCGGCAGAGCTGCGTGGTACCTGCCTGACCTCTGCCAGCAGAAAATAGCTGCCGCAGCTCTGCCGCAGCTATCCAGGAATTTGCCTGTGCGGGTCACACGATTTGCACGCACGTGTCTAACCGACCGCACCAAACACTCACCGATCCTTGCGCCTGTTTGAATTGCCAATCCAGTGCGCAGGAGACGAACGCAACGTCAAGATAGTTTCGCGTTGGAATTGAAGTGTTCACAAAGTCGCCTGGCGGGTTGACAAGTTCTGAAAATCAGGAAAAAACTGATTTTTTCAACATAAAAAGAAAAAATACCCAAATCTTCCAAATGTTTCAGGCTCGAACATCCAAATCGCATTCCAATCGACGTTTCGTTTTGCGGGTCAGTATAGCAGAAATTGTAATTTTTTCCAGTTTTCTCCGATTTACATTCACATTGTTGTTTGCTGATTGCGGCGGCGGCACAAAATTGGACGAGGAGAAGGATGGCGATGAGATTTCTCATTTTTTGCACTGATTTCGATTTGGGCTAACATCCTCGCGTCAATTTTATGTGACATCATCATAGCCCAGGTCACGTGGGGAAATAAAAAATCTTGAGAATTAAATTCCTTGATTACTGTACTTTTGACTTTTTTTGAGAAATGGATTACTGTAGTTCAAAATCTTGCTCAGAATCTTTTTTTTCCAACATAGTTTAAAGCAAACGAAGCTTTTTCATGATTAGCATGATTCTCATCATTGCAAGATGTTCAGAATTGAAAAAACGGCCAAATGTCATTAAAACAAGTCACCGACATCTCACTGGTTTAGCACATCGCTATACCAAAAATTTTGACACATTTTTTGGAACAATGCCAAAGCAAAAAAGGGGCGGGGACAATGAATGTTTGCCGAAGTTTGCAAGAAAAAAACAGGCTTCTCTGCGCTCTCTCTATCGCACATACTTATTAGCGTGTATAATGTACACAGTATATTAATGTGCTAAACCAGTAACAATGTCGGTGACTAGTTTTAATGGCATTTTAAAGCTTTTTCAATTTGACAATTTTTTGCAGTGAAGACCGATAAGGCTTAGGCTTATGAAAAAGCTTTCTTGGCTTGCATGTTGAAAAATTAATATTCTGAGCAAAATTTTAAACTACAGTAACCTGGTTGATTTACAGTGTACTGTAATTTTTGAAATTTTTCGCACAGTAATTTCAAATCTACAGTATTTTTTGGTGTTTATTTTCAAAAAAAAATGTACAATTGAAACAAACAACTATTTGATCTGAAAATGTTCCTTTTTTCCACAAAAAAAATTAAAAACTCACCTTGTTGTATCCATCACCATCTCTTTCGAAAATCTCCGAGATAACAAAATCAAACACATTTTGAAGTTCATTAAAAAGCAGCTGAAATGATTTTTTTCCTCATTTTCTCCAAAATAGATAAGAAAACCAACCTTGGGCTCGGAAAAATTGTTCATCTTCCAATATTTTCCAACAATCGACTCGTAAATTCTTAAAAATCCCGATTTTTTGATAAATTTCACCTTCATGTTTCTGCAAATTTCTCGGGCCGAATTTCGAATTTTCGACAATTCGGGGTAGTTGAACACCCCTTCGATGAATGGCATGTATTTGGGGCGTGGAGTGAGAGCGGCCTGAAATTTATATTTTTGAGATCTACATGCCGCACACAAAAATGGGCGGGGCTTGTTTTGCGGTAAAATTTGAAATATTTTTCTCAATAAAAATTGAATATTTCAGAAAAAAAAACCCTGAAAAATGCAATTTTTTTGGTTTTCCTCACCATTTCAGCAACTTTGACATTCGCTTGCTCTACAAATCGATTCAACGCATATTCAAAAAGCGCTGGTCCCTCCTTCAACCCATCTTGTTGACACATAATATGATAGAAATTGTTGGTATAACTTGTTATATCTTCAACAAACTCGTTGAAATTATGAAGCGGTTTGAGAATGCAGTTTGATCGGAAGTACATTCTAAAGAAACATTATTTATTTTATCGATTTTTTGGGGGGAGCTAACCTATAGAAAATCATCGAATTATGAAACAGACAAACGTCCTCATCATTTTCATAACATCCAACATTCCAATAATTCAGCGAGTTTGCCTTGTTGTGCTCGATACGGCGATCGTTTTGAATCACAATTTTTTTTGAGCCCATGAAAATCATTTGAACATGCTCTTCAATCATTTTCCTCATCTCATCAATCATCAATAACCGTTTGAAAAACTATAAAAACCACAAAATCTGAAAAAAAAAACAAAAAACAAATCTCACCAGCTCATTAATTTGCTCCTCCGACTTGTCATGATGAATAGTTTTCAAAAAATCACGAACAACCAGATCGGTGTTCGAAATAATTTTGTCATTTGTTTCACTATTATTTTGAATCGAGATGATGTAGCTGTATGATGGCGGGGAGATTGTTGTGAGGTGTTGAGTTTTCTGAAAACTAAAAAATTTTACTTTTTTTTGTGGGGGAAAAATACCTTTCTGAGAAAATGCTCCTCTTCTGTTTTCACATCGACAAAGTAAACTGAGATTTGTTTATGGATAAAAGTTTGCCAGGCGTGTTGTTCGAACCATTTTGTGTATCGTTTCTTCTGGAAAAATCACTGAGAAGACAAAAAAACCAAAAAAAAAAAGAAGGACCACTTTTCATCATCCAAAAAAGCGTTTTTGTCTTTATGTATCAACCTGTTGTTGTTGTTGTAATTTATGATATTATCAATACTACACAAACAACAGATGTGACCTAATTAGACCTTTCTCACACCTCATAAAATGTGAACATTCTTTGTGCCGCCTGGATTACTGTACAACAGGATTGGTCGGAGCCGCAAATTTCCCGAAGAGCCAAAAATCACTTTGAAAAAATGAAAAACTGCTTTTCTTGATAAAAGTATGCATTTTTACCGTAATTTTCAATTTATTAATTCAATTTAAAAAAAAAAACTATGATTTTCTGTCAATTTTTTGAACTTTTGATCATCTAAAAAGTGGATCTGAGTAAGTTATACATGGTCTGGACCACTTTTCCAGCTCTAAAAGGTATGGTTCAATTTGTAGATCTAGGAAAATGCTACAAAATGAGCCTAATTACTTTTCTGGGCAAGCCCAAAAACCGGGCAAAAATGGGCGTGAAAGTTCTCAGACCCGGTTTTCTCTACAAATAGCATTTTTTTTTTCAAAAATTCCTAACCTCTTTCACATCAAACTCGGCCAAAAACTTGTCGATAATCATCTGATTCAAAATACTTTTCGGAATTTCAAAACCACTCATATTTTGATAGACATCATACAGCATGTTTGGCAGATCATTTCGCAAATTGTCCAGAACATTCATACGCTTTTCTTCTCTCTCGGAAGCGGTTTTCGGCAGATTCTTCGCATCAATAACTGGTGGTGTCGACTTCTTCTCAACATGTTCAACGACCTCTCCAGTGTGCTGATTTTTCATATAAAACGTGTCGAAAAACGCATCAATTTGTCCTTGAATCAAATTTCGCCATGTGCTCGTTACAAACCAAGTGTGACACGGTTTACGTCGAAATCCTTCAATTCCTCCCGAATACCTTCGCTCAATCATCTGATCAAGTTGTTTTCGTGTGATTTCTTGATCGTTGATTTCGTCGCAAATTTCTTGGAGAAATTGTGGCAATTGATCGCGCATTCTTGACATCATCACCATACGTTTCTCCTTTTTGGGCGGTTCTGGCGACGAGGAGGGTTCCGGCGCATTTTGTTCGATTCCAGCAACAGTTTTGCTCTTTTTTTCTCGCTGCAAAAAAACATTCTTGTTTGTGCAGAAAAGGACACAACGTCGTCAAAAAAAAAAATGAATTAAAAAAAATATATATTATGGAACTTTAGAAAAATGGAAATTGGCGGTGACTTTTTTTTTGATCTACAATTTTTAAAAAGTTATGATGTCCCCAAGTTAGGTCATAAAATAGAGAAAAAAAAGAAAAATTATGGACCAGAGCTCAAAGTTAAACCCTCTATCAACAAAAAGAAGAACAGAAAAAAACTATCAAAGTGAACGAGACAAGAGAGAGAGAGAGAAAAAAATATTGTAAAACTAAGAAAAAGACAAAGAATGAATGAATGAATGATTGAGCACAGATAGACACATTGGCTGTCGACTCCGCCCCTTTTTACAAGCGGCGTGGGTTGTAAAAAGGGGCGGAGTCAACAGCCAATGCCTCCCAATGCTCATTCATTCATTCATTCTTCACTTTTTTCTCACTTTTCTAACATTGTTGTCTTTTTGTTCTTGTAGCGTTCGTTCTGACTCTTTTTTCTTCTTGCCCCCACACAAAACTCTCACCTTCTCCGGCAAACTATTCTTATAGCGTCTTGACATATTTGTACTCGGAAAATGAGATTTACAAATCATCGAATTTTCATCAATCTTCTTGTGCCTTACACGTAACCTATTAATCCAAAGTGCCTTTTGTTGTTGATTTTTTGGAAATCGAATCATCTGATTTATCGGCCAGACATCCTTGCAAGCAACGCATTCTGTCACCGATATTTTCGCCGATTTTTTGTGCAAAATTTTGCGAAGAAAATAAACTGGCTGTCCTTCATGATGTCTTTTGATTTTCTTAAAATTGTCATCAATATGTTCTTGAACCAAAACTCGCCACGAATCATCTTTCAGGCAAGATCGATACATTTCTTGCTGAAAATGAAAATTTTAACTTGCAAAACGAAAAAGCGTTTACCTCTTCAGCATGAAACTTTTCCACACACCTATCCTCGATCATCTCAAACAACTCACTTTCCGGAAATTCCCCACTTCCCACCATTTCAAACACTTTTTTGAACGTTCGAGGTAGTTCTTGACGCATTGTCAAAAGAGCGTGTCCATTCGATGTGGTGTGCGGCACATGTCTTGATGTTGAAGGGATTGTCGAAATCCCGGTTGTCGGTTCATATTTTTGCGGTTTCCTATGCTAAAAATCTTGCATCTTGAAAGATTTCTAGTAAAAACTTACTTCTCTTGTACTTTTACGCAGTTTTTCCTGAAAACACAATTTTATCATTCATAAAGATTGGCAAAAACTCACACTTTGCTCCAATTCACTTTTATCATCAGTCTTTGTTTCAGACATTGCAACAATGTTGTGAAAATTTCAAAATTCGCGCGCAACTAAAAAAAACAAAATAAAAACAAATAAACTTTGTGCGTCTGCGTCTCTCGAAACACAAGTGTTTCTCACTTGCAAGGGCACACATGTCTGCGTCTCTTCAAAGCGTGCAAGTCTCTCAAACTTTTTTATTTATTTTTAATTTTAAATTATAAATACAAAGAAATAAATAGAAAATAAAGTTATTCGTCCTTCTCACGCTTACTACGATAACCACCTCTACCGTACGCCGAGTACTGTAGTTGATAGGGGAGTTGTTGCGCGACAGACGGCTGATTGAACATGGGCAACATGCCAGGAACCGAACCATACGCCAGATATTGCTGGGGATTCGAGCGGAACGCGTCGGTCACCGTTGGCAAATCTTCGGGTGGATGACTAGTCATCATTTGTTGGGTGGTTGGTTGTTGGCTGAATTGGGCGGTTGTTGTTGTCGACGGTGCAATCGTGTTGAAGGTTGTGCTAGTTTGTTGAGCGGTGGTTGTTAATGTTGTTGCGGGTTTTGTTGAAAGTGTCGCTACCCGGGTAATAGCAGGTTGCGCTGAAATGTCAGGCATATCGCGAAACACTTGTTGAATTTTCTGAGCAATCGATTTGCCCATAGCCGATCCAAACGCTGCCGCATCTTGCCCATACAAATTGAAAAGACCGTTAGGATTCTGCCTGAAACGCAAAATTTCCAGAAAAAATAATATTTCCCCAAACAAACTTTTGAAAACTCGGCGCCGAGTAGAATCGAAAACCACACTGTTGATTGCAAATCGCCGAACTCGCCGAGGCGCATAGCGCGGCAAAGAAAACAAAACTCGCTGAAAATAATCTCGGCATAATTGTTGTTGTGAAGGCGTCAAACATTTCGCGTCGCTTTTTATACGTGAAAAAAAAGCAAAAAAAAACTCGTAGAGAAAACAAGACAATGGGAACAAGCAAGACAAAAACACTAAGCAAACATACCGGTATATATTGTGATCGGGTGCAAAATACAACCGAATTAATTGACGGCGACGCCGCACAAAACGTGGAATAATAGAAAGGCCGCGGTTCGGAACAATTTCCGGAGTGTGAGTTACGTATCGTTTTCTTGTTGAAACTTTTATTCGCACATTTGTGTAATTGACTCTTTCAAGATCTTAAGATCAAATATCAAAAAAAAAAAAAAAAAAAAGAAATTTGCCTAGGCCGAGAGTCGAACCCCCCACCTCTTGATTTGAACTCAAACGCGCGACCGGTTACACCACAATGTCTTATCTTGAAGAAGACAAGAGTGCTGTGATAAGATTCATTTAAAGAAGATGTAAGTGTGTGTATCTAATTGATTTTTCGCTTAAACAGCACCTTGAGCTGCGCCACCGGTCCACCGGTAATAACCTTCTCCTTCCCACCATATCCAGCCGACGCCTTCTCCGTCGACAATTGCAAATTTCCCAAAACCTCCAAACCCTTGTCATCCTTCAAAATGCACGGCGCCGCATCGCCAATGTGCACCGTCTCCCAACCGCCCGCCTTGCCCTCCGACAACGGCATCCACTTGTACTCGAGGCCCATGCACGACGCCTCGGGCACCGTCAACAACTGCATCGATCCAATCTCGGGTCCGGCATTCTCCTGATTATTTTGGCCAAAGTGTGCCTGCGTCTTGCCAGATGAGCTCGGATAGGCGCGACCAAACACCGGCTGTCCGTGCTTGTACCACAACGCGACATATTGCGTGTGCGGGCCGGTTTCCGTATTGAGCGCGCGGCCATCCGCCGGCACCGCATTCGCCGGGAACGTGTCATTGTAGCGCAAATCAAACCATAAATCGTCGTAAACCTTGACGCCAGTTGGTGGCGGTTTCAGGTTGCGGTAGATCGTCAAAAAGTCGGCCGTTGCTCCGCCCTCATACTTTTCCGTCGTGCCGTTTGTTGAGAAGAGCGCAATTTCCGTGTTCAGGTCGAGGTAGCCCATCTTGTCAGAGCCGTCCTTCAACTTGGCCAACACTGGGACGGAGTTTCCGCAACGAACCAGCTCGCGGATACCGTCGTTGTTCTCGTGGCGTTGCTTCAGCGGAAGCCATTCGTACCAATATCCTGAAAATTTTGCCTACAGTAATCCAAAAACTTTGGTTTTCAGAAAAATTCAGGCCGGCCCAAAAATCTCGGGCCCAGTCAAAACTACAGTAACCCATGTCCAAGAAAAACCGGGACTCACCCAACGATTTATAATCCCCTTTATACTGCAAAATCTGAATCTGTCCACCAAGATCCTGTTTTCCCTTCAACTCGGACTTGTTATAGGGAAACGAGCACTCGACAACTCCATCATTATTCCACGCTCTTCCATGAATCGGCTTGCCATGTTTATACCAAAGCGCAACATATTGATTACTCTGATTGAGCGCGCGCACAGGTGCTTCGGGAAACGGTGAACCAATTGGCTGAAAAAATATCAAAACATCAAGAGGAGCGGGGGGTTACTGTAGTCACCTGAAACGCCCATGTATCTTCTTTCGCTGCTGGCATTTGTTTAGAAGTGAGGTGAGAGGGTGTCTGGAGATTAGTTTTATAGAAAAAATTGAGGTCACGTGGGAGAGATAACAAATATTTATTTTTTGAATAAAAACAGAATAATAATAATTTAGACACGAGCTCGCAGTTTTGCCGCATATTCCGAGGCGGAGATTGGTTTGGGTGTGGAGCCGGGTGCACTTCCACTTCCACTCGAACTTCGCTGAACCGCCAAACTTCTGGGCGGACAAGAACAGTAGGCGGCGTCGGCGCCAGGTTGACCGATTGACCCGTCGGGTCCTGGAGCGCCGGGCGATCCGGCGGGACCGTTGATACCGTCAGGGCCTGGAGCGCCAACATCACCAGGTTTTCCATTGTCTCCAGGGGCGCCAGGTTTACCCGGAGCACCAGCACTTCCCGCCTCTCCAACTGGCCCAGGTTCTCCCACCGCGCCGTGTCCGCGTTGTCCATTAGCCCCGGCGGCTCCGCGCTCTCCTGGTGTACCCGGTGCACCGGGTAAGCCTTGATCACCCGGTACACCCGGTCCACCCGGTGCGCCGTCTTGTCCAGGCCGTCCGTCCAAACCGTACTCGCCTTCCGGTCCCGGATGTCCGACGAGTCCGGGTGGTCCGGGAGGTCCGGGTGGCCCGGCGGGACACTTGACATCCTTGTCGAATTGGACTTTGGTGTTGAGTTCGACGGCGTCGCGACCCGGGTTACCCGGACTACCCGGGAGACCGGTTTCACCCGGTTGTCCCGAATCGCCAGGTGGTCCACGTGGTCCAACCGGGCAGTTTGTTGGTTGCGCGCCGCAATTGCAACCGCTCGATTTTTTGACTCGCTTGATCATTGTGTCGAATGGAACTCGGGGAATCATCTCGCTCCACGCATCATTTGCAAACGTTTTGAATTCCGACAAATCTTGCAAGACTTCCGATCGGAAGGTGTTGATATCATTCAACACGTAGAACGCCGCAAAAATCGCTGGAATTTAATATAGGTTAGGCATTTGCGCGCAAAGCGAGAGCGCCGCGTTTTTTTTTTTTGAAAAACTTTCTATAAGAAAACCATACCTGGCAAAATTGCGATTCCAGTTAAACCCACAGCACTTCCCACTACCAATTGGCTAGACATGTTTTGATAAAATACCGCGGTTGAAGCATTGTTTTATAGTTTACGATTAGCAAGTTTTTCGCTATCTTTGTTGTTTTTTCATGGTTTTCAGATATATCAACAGATAATACCGGAATATTTTCTTATCAAATTGTAGCTCTTGAAATTCTACCTGTTTTTTCTCTTTACTGTTACTCGTCAAAACAATATCTTCTAGAAGAAAATCAGCGTGAAAAACAAAAAAAAAGAAAGTAAAAAAAAAAGTGGGCGTGTCACAACAACACACAAAACATAGCATCGTGTGTTGCCCACATAATGTCGGGCGCTGAAAAGATAGACTAGCGATCGATTAGATTGGAAAAATATTGCAGGCCAGTGATGAAATTGTCTAGGAAGTGCCGACTGAAACAAAGTGATTATACTTATGGACGCTGAGGCCAGTCTTTATACTACCCAAAGAATAAAGCTACAAATTGGAGGAGTTCTCAAAATTAGGATAAGTGTATGGTTGAAAAGACGCGGGCTGATTCCCAAAAAAGTATTGGGATCCAAAGAACGTTTTGTTGTCAGCAAGATCTTTTGGCGGTGGGAGTAGCGGTGGTGGCAGCGGTTCTTGTTGATAGAAATTTGACGGTGGTTGAAACATTGGCGGATATTCTTGATTTGGCTCCCTCTGCTGGGCATTCTGCCAAGACCAGATTGGGATTTGTACATTTCTCAGCGAATGCTCTTCAATGTGATTGTCCTGTTTCTCTTGTCTTCTAAATTTGGCGCGCCGATTTTGAAACCACACCTGGAAAAAAAAATTTAAAATTCGGTTGTTTTTAATCGCTTGAATAGTTATTATTTTTGCTTTTTGTCCAACTCGAAAAAAAATAAAATTGTTATTCCTCCCTTTTCAAAAATTGGCGTGAGAAACAAAAACTGTTTTTTTTGGCTTGTCAACTCAGGAAGAAAGTGTTCAAATTTCCAAGCAAGGTGGTAATTATTCGACAAAATCTGTCACAAATAATAACATAAGACTTAATTGTCGAGAGACACAACCCATTAGGCGTCAAATTTCCATCAATGACTTTTTTTGTTGTTTTGTTTCCACTATTTTTTTTTTGACACGTTTGCGGCGAGATAAGCATCTTAACTTCTCATATTTCTTTGACCTTTCGCATGGTGAGAGATAGCGCAGTGGCTAAACGTTTTGCCTATCGCGCAGCTAGTCACAAGTTCGAGTCCCAATGCGGGCAAATTTTTTTTGTTGGGTTTTTTGCGCTTATTAATTGATGATGACAAGCGACTACTAATGAACTAAAAGTGCAAGAATGATATTATTTACCTGAACTCGAACCTCTGGCAATGACACACGATTAGCCAACGTCTCACGAGCATATACATCGGGATAGTGACATTTATCAAAAGCCCGTTCTAGTTCGTGTAGTTGATAGGTTGTGAATGTTGTGCGATTGCGTCGTTGTTTTTTCTCCAGAAGCTGCAAATAATGGAGGGTACTGTAGATTCAGAATTTTGAAGTGAATGTTTTTTTTTCTAGTCAAAATTCTGGGCCAGGCCCTAGCCAGCCACAATTTTATTTTCGGGCCGGACCGATTTTTCGACTTTGCTTCCGGTTTTTTTTTCAGGTTCTGTGCAAGATTTTCGTCCGAGATTTTATTTATCTTTTTTGAAACGCGGACCGGGCCCGATTTTAGTTTAGGAAAAACTTTGAAAAAATCGGACCGGGCCTGATTTTTTTGGCTTTGGTTTTGTTCCAACTTAAAAAAAATCGGGCCCTGGTTTTATTCTAGTTTTTCAGGCCCAGTTTTTTAAAATTTCAAAAAAATCGGACCAGGCCCGATTTCCTGATAACATTACAGTACCCCAAAGCAAAAATTCAAAAAACTCAAAGCGCGCGCCAAACAAAAACCCAACACAACCCCAAATAGGCGCAGTCTGGAAGCCTGCGCCTGAACGCTCAAACAAGTGAGCGCTAATTAGCCGGCTAATAAATCAACCAACCCTCCCTCCCACCAACCTTTGCTCGTTCCCGTTTCGACACTTTTTGCTCCAACACATCATCCGTCTCCTCATTATAGCCTGTTGATGAGTTGCCGTATGGCGATGAGACGAGTGATGGAAAGTTTGGAGTTTTGTCTGGAAAAAAATGTTTGAAAAACTACAGTACTAAAATGTTTCCAAAAAAATCGTTAAAAATCAAATTATTTTTTATGTATTTATTGCCTCCTAATATGATTGATCGGAAAAATTGGAATACTGTGCCACACACGAAAAAGTCAAAAAATAAAAATGAAAAAAAAAACTCTCGCCAAAAATTACACAAATCGAATTATCCAATTTTTTAATTTTCCTCCCGCCCATTTTCAAAAAGACAAAAAAAAACAACTCACATATCACTCGATCACCAATGGCCTTTTCCATTTTGTGTCCCACAAAAAAGCAAACTATTCAATAAAAAATTTCGTTTTCCAAGAAAGATTGTTATGAGCATTTGAGGAGACAAAATATTTTGGGGGCGGGGCCTGGTGGGCGTGGTCAACGTTTTTGAATGGTGAATGAAGGCCAAAAAAGTGGGGAAAAAAAGAAAAAAAAATCTCGATCAGGATGAGATTCGAACTCACGCGGGGAAACCCCAATGGATTAGCAGTCCATCGCCTTAACCACTCGGCCACCTGATCACATTTGTGAAAGCCTGAAATTATTCTGAAAATGTGTGTTGTTGGGAAGAGTAATTTACAAAGAATATTAATTGAACGTGCGAAAAAGGTTAATGAATAATCCTCTTGTTCTCCCCTCTCTAACGAGATTACTGTACCTCACTAATGGTTTTTATTGTTCACTGGGAACTCATCCGAAATGGTTTGAGGTACGATATAACTTTTATTAAAGGCAATTTTTGATTTTGAGCAAGATTTGACTAGGCAAAAGAGGTATTTCAGAGTTTCACTTTTTTAAAGGAGCACGATTGATTGGAGATTGGAGAAATCCGGCAGGATAGGCAATACGGTATGTGATGAACCAGCAAATAACGGCGGTTAATACGCCAAGGATCTAGAATTTTTTGTTGTTGTTGATAATTTGGAGAATTTCAGATTTTTTTTTGAAAAATTGGAAATTTGATTATGAAAATATGTCGAAAAGCCTCGTAAAAAGAGTTTTTCAACATTTTTTAGACCTGAATCTTAGAAATTAGTATGTTTATATTATCAAACTTACCTCTTCAATGAAAATATGATAGTACAAAACAGAGATAATAATCTGTTTGAACCAAAATGCGTGTAAGAAAAGCATGGCGACGAAAAAGTATTGAATAATTCTGGTCAAGAAATCATGTTCACTACGATC
Organism: Caenorhabditis sp. 8 KK-2011; assembly: GCA_963572245.1. Taxonomy (NCBI): domain Eukaryota; kingdom Metazoa; phylum Nematoda; class Chromadorea; order Rhabditida; family Rhabditidae; genus Caenorhabditis; species Caenorhabditis sp. 8 KK-2011. The sequence goes on along the minus strand of OY751546.1, from coordinate 472,651 downwards.
ACCATCCATCTCATTAACCGCATCTGTAACTTGTTGATAATTTCTGAACGAGATAGCCTCTTCAGCCATGATCAAAATCGAATAAACCATCAGAAAACAGTGACCAGAGATATCATATCCCGGTGTCCAAACACCTTCTTTTTGCGAGCATTGAGTTCTGGTCAAACGGAGACCTTTGTCACACCGTGATGTTGATGCAAATACCTTGTGGAATCTGAAGAAAAAAAATGGGCGGTTTTTATTGGAAAAATGAATGAAGAAAACTTACAGTTGAACCGAAATCCACCAGAAAAACGTGGCCACACCAAGACGACAAACATCAACAATCGGTTGATCACGATCTCTACGATAATGAGCGCGAGAGGTGAGCCAAATGAACGGTGCGACGATGACAAGTGTCCAAAACCAACCGAGTTTGACGCCATATTGATTGAGAACACTGTGTTTTTGAACAAGATAATAGCTTGAATCCAACTCGACTTTTGATTCGATGAAAGATAGGATTGTGACAAAAGCCAGGTAGAATAATGCAACTTTTTTAGCGTCGATGAACAAGACTTTTCTGGCGATTGCCACGAGTAAACCGATAGCTACGTTTGGTGTAGCTGTTGGTGACGCTGGTCTTGTTGATGATTTTCTTCGTGACGTTGAAGACATTCTGTGAGAAACAACGTAGAAAAGAAAAGAAAAATAAATGTTTCGCAACAAAAATAAAAGTTGTCCGAGAGAAGTACACGTTGATGAACTGCTAATAATTGTTTTCCTCGTCCCTCGGGTTTTCGATGCGGTAATCAATAAAATACTTGTTTTTTTTGTTTTGGTGGAATCAGTGTACTTTTATTAATCGATTCAACTATCTAAAAGTGAGAGTTTTGCTTTGAAACAATTTTCTATGTGGTTAGGGCAAGATGAAGAAATGGCCTAGAAAACCAATGAATTTCTAGTCCTCCTAAAATATTATTTTTTTTTTCCCGTTTTTCCCCTAACTTTTCAAGCTTGTTTCTTCCAGTTTAAAATGCCAAAAGATGTGAAAAAACGCAGTGGACCAAAGTATACAAATCGTCGGAATAAAGCAAAATACCTGCAAAGGAAAGAAAACAAGAAAAAGCAGTCAAAATCACAAGTGTAAGCATTTTTGTTACCTACTTTTCCAAAATTGAAACGTTTTAGACCGATAATCAAGTATAATTGGGATGAAACAAAGACTCCACGAGAAAATATTCAAGACATGGGTATCGCATTTGATCCAAACGAGGTGGTAAAAATAAAAAGTACCCGGGTAAGAATTTTCAAAATTATTATCGATTTTTCAATTCTGATGTTTAGAAGGATATTGTTGACGCAGTTCCAATCGAAGGAGTGAATTTGATCGAGCCAGTAAAACCAGAAAAACGAGTGACAAGAAGAAAGAAAAATCAAAAACAGGCCGATTACATTGTGTCAAGATTGGAAGATGAAGCAAAAGAGGCAGAGGAAAAATTGGCCGGGCAAAATAGAAAATTCCGTTTATTCCACAGAGAAACTGAACTGTGTGTTTATATGTTGGCAAGACATGGAGACGACTTCCAGGCAATGACAAGAGACCCGAAAAACCTGTGGCAATATACACCGAAACAATGGGCCAAGAAAATTCGAACATACCAAGAATCTGAAATGTGCAAGTTTATCGAGAGCACGGCCTAAATTTTTCCTTTGTTGATTTGTTTTGTTATCTTTATTTTTCATTAAACATTGTTATTTTTTTCGCATTTGTTTTTCGAAGATTGAAAAATACACATCAGCGTCCGCAACATTTTCCGGCGCGTTCAATTTTCGAATATCAACCTAAACAAGGAACTGTTGGTTAGGCTAGCGTTCTTCTCATACCTTTTGACTTTTTGCTCGATAACCAAAACTAGTTCGAACCTTGTTTGTCACATAATGTCGATAAGCATCAATTGTTATTAAAGCAATAGGGATGAGGACAATTGGATTTCTAAAAAAATTTAAATTAGAAGATTTTCTGGGAAATGTTTTACGAGTGAAAAATGTAGTCTAAATATTGGCGAACAGTTAGAATCACATCTTCCGGCATTTGCATCAAAACTGGGATTGAGTTAGCTAACCCCATAACAACAATAAATCCAATAATACTTAGAAAAAATCGGCGCATGAGTTTCAGCGTTTTCAAGTTTTCCTTCAATTGATAGCGAATACTCAAAGAATATTTGCCATTACGATGATTTTTTTCGAGGCTTCGAAGACGTCGTAAATTGAAAAACTCGACGAGTCCAAAAATGACACCAGATGAGACGAGAGCAAAGGTCGTGGCCGTGATGAGAACAATAAAAGTTAGGCCAAATGTTGTTGTGAAGAGAGAAAGTGCGCAAGCGAAGCAGTTTTGAAAAAATAGGATTGTTATGAAGATCCATCGACGTGACATTTTCTCGTAGTCTCTGGAAATTGATTTTGTTTGCAAAATACGCTCCACCGCACAAGCGTGGAAGAAAAAAAACTAGCTCGGCCAGCTACAGTGATTTTCATGCGCAACGCGGTTGCGTTGCGGGTTTCTATTTAAGACAATTTTCGAGGTGGAATTTTTATTAGTCACTGTTGTTTGAAGTGTAAAAACGTTGCGCACAACCGCGACGCGCTTACTTACTTGACAAGAATAGTTGCAAAAATGCGTTCAGTGAGAATAGCAATTGGCGAAGAAATAACTATAAACATGTAGTGATATCTCAAATTCGCAGCGATGAATATCGAATCAGACCAGTTCTCAAAAATCGCGCAATTCCCATATCTCTCACATCGATTCAAATTTGTAAGATCTGAAAATTCAACCAATAAATTCTTCACGGAAAAATGTGACGTGGCAGCTAAACAGGTTACGCGTTTGAATTGAAATCGAGAGGTCGAGGGTTCGACTCCTCTCGGTGGCAAATTTTTTTTTTTTTTTTTGAAAACTTACTTGAACCTGGCACGTAAAGCAGGTTGAATTTGAATTTCCACAATAAACAGCGACAAAGTAACAGCTCGAACCAAAAAAGGAGCAGGGCTACGAAAATGTTTCTTTGGTTTTTATGAAAAACTCTGGAATTTAAAACTTCCCACTGAAAAAAATGCAAAACTTACGAGAACTTGAAAGCTGTTACCACGGCGAGAATAGTTAGAAATGCGCTGATTAGAAATAGGGGAATTTGTATAATAAATTCGGTTGTATTTGGTGTAACATGTGCATTTCTTATAAAAATACCCATAATGGTTAGATCATCTGAAACGTTGTTCATGATTTTCGTCTGGGGACTAAATGAAAACCTGCTGCTATATCGGTCAATTGTTTGTTTTCATTACTCATTGTGTTGGGGCTGTAAATTAGAGCAAAAAACCACGTGGACTTTTTTTAATTAGAAAAAAAACGGCAAAACGGGCTCAGATAATGTAGGAAGACATCACCGATCAGTGAGAGAGTTCTTTTTCATCATACGCCGCTGGGGTGGGGAATCGAACTTGCGACACTTGCAGGTGTTACACTTGCTAGTCCGCTTTAGACCACTCGGCCATGCGTGTTGCCACGGAACATGTGGCAGGAACTAAATATAAAGTAAGTGAAAAAAAGAAGATAGGACGAGAAAGAGCGTGGGAGATGGAGAGACGCAGAGTTTGGCAAGTAAATAAATAGAAAGGAGAATTATTGGGTAATGAAAAAGAAAAAAATGGACAGGCACAAAATTTTTGTTTTGATAATTAGTAATGAATTCGAGTTATCACGCCTCTCCAGCTCACTAGCTCAAATTATTTCTCAGAGAGAATTATCTTTTTTCCGTCAACACGTGTTATTAATAAATATTGTTTTCTCTTGAGTCACTGCATTATTGGACAATTTGCAGTAATTCAGGAGATTGGGCGATTGTTTTTCTTGGGAAAATCAAAGGAACAGGGCGAAAAATGAAACATCGCGGCGAGACCTATCCGCAACCTTTTTTTTTTAATTTTGACAAGTTTCCCCTTCGCATTTTCCAGAAAAAAGTTCAACAAAATGACGAAAAAATGCAATAAATGTGACAAGAAGATAGGTAAGCGCTTAGTGAAAATTAAAATAGTTCTGGATAATTTCAGAGTTTTGCGATGTATCACTGCAAAAATGTCAACATCCCGTATGTCTGTCATGTCAAAAAACTCAGTTAGTGTTGTGCGGGTTTGATTGGGAAATGAAGCATAGATACTCAACTACTCAGGAATTTAATGCACAGAAAATAGAAGCTTATAAATGCCCATCTTGTTATGTGAGTTGAACTTCTGTTCTTTTAGCGTTTTCAATTTTGTTTTAAAGCAAAATCGTAGCTGTCAAGCATGCCGTCAAACATATCTCACAAAAAACCCTAACTCGAATCTGTGCGATGATTGTGTAACACAAAGCCCATCAAAAGAGGCGTTGACCACACTGAAAGTCGGTCATGGAATTCATCGTTCTTCGAAAAAGCATCTTTTCCCACAATGTAAATCGTGCGAACAGGTTTATGGTATGTCCAATAAGCTCATAGGACTATAGGCTAATCTCAATTCAATCAAAAATTGCAGATTTCTCCACAAGAGTACCTGTAAAACTAAGCTGTTTGTGCACAATTTGTGCAGAGTGCCATGAGAAAAATGATAGTTGTTGTGTGCTTTGCAAAAATCAGTTGGAAAAGGAAGATGAGCCGGCGAACAATAGTTTTGTGATTGAAGAAATTTCGAGAATTATGGATGAGATCAAAAAAGAGGAGGATGATACAATGTTAATGTGCACTGAATGTGCTAAAGAGGATGTTGAAACAGAGTATTTTATCAATTTTTTAAATAAGAATTTAAAATTACTAAAAATATTTTCAGCATGAATGTCTGTAAGGAATGTGTAAAAGAAAAATTCGGATATGATCTAGACACAAAGCAGAATTTCCCCAACATTGATGCTCTTCCAATTTGTTCGACATGTGCGATGAAGAAACATTTGTCAAAAAATCATACAATTATTGATTTTTGCCCACTTCGGGTTAGTTTTTTTTTGTTGGTTAGGCTTGAAGAAAAAAACTGAGAATATTAATACTCTCTTCTTTGCATGACCTTATGCGAAATGAGAAAAAAACGTCACAGAATAATGGAAAATCTCGAGTTTCGAAAAAAGAAAAAAACAGAAAAAAAACATGAAAAATAAATTAGGTGATATTTTTTTATTATTTCTTCCTCTATTTTTCTCAAAATTGGTTTTTTCTATAAACCCCAAAAATCTGAACATAATAGTAAAAAAATTTAAGTAAAAAAAAGAAAAATGATTCTGGGAGGAGTCGAACCTCCGACCTATTAATTTATTTCAAACACCTAACCTGTTAAACTATCACGCCATGTTTTTCTTTTTCATTGCAGTCAAAAATGGCGATGGTTGAAGCGCGAAAAATTGCGGCTTCAAAAGCAAACGAACTCGATACAAAAATCGAAGAATTTGACGCAATATGGGACAAAATGTCAACAACTGTTGCCAAGACAAAAATCGAGTTGGAAAAAATGGTCGGAATTATGGAAAATTGTAAAAATAGCAATGATCGTAACAAAGTATTGAGACTCAATGAGAAGCATTCGAAAATAACCTACAATTTTTTGAATGCTGTAATGAGCAAGTGCAAACATCTTCTTGATATTCAAAATGTGAGTTTTCATCAGAAACAACAAAAAATCTGACAATAAGGGCGATTTCAGACAAAATTCAATGATCTTCGCGCAATAAATCTTCAATTTTCCGCCAAAAATTCCAAGCACCCACAACAACACATTCCCGATGATCAAAATATGATGATTGTTTCACCGGAAAAAATTGATAGTGGAGAGGAAAAAGAGGAGCATGCTCCGAAAACGCCGAAAAACGAGGGAAGAATTGGCGAAGGTGATGGTAATATGCAACTTGTCGAGAGAAAACATGGTAGGGTTTTATTTTTGGCGCAAAACTGACAAAAAGTTGAAGAGAAAAAATAATAAGGGCATTTTTTTGGAGAATAACAATGTCTGGTAATGAAGAAAAATGTTAAACCTGTGTTTTCTGTTTTGATCTGATTTAAATTGAGAAATTCGTCATTTTTCGCCGTGTGATTTGATTGTGTTAAAAAAGTTATGCACTTTTTTTGCAAAAAACGCTGGGCAAAAAAAGGAAAAACTAAATTTTTCAGCAGATGAGGTCCAGCTTTCTGGCTGGAGAGGTTGTGACAAAATGAATAGCATTCAGAAACAAGAGACGCAGAGAAAAGACCACGAAAATGATTTTGAAAAGTTTCTTAATTCCAGTAGTCCGTGTTTCCAACGACCCTCCACTTCGTCATTCTCCATACGCGGCCGCCCGTATTCCGCCACCACTCCGTTATGTTCAATCAACGGTTCCAATGAGATATGTCAAAACAGGTCCGGTGAACAATATTCGACGTTATCCACAAGTTGTACAATCAACAGTAACCAATAAGAATTCAATCGTCCCAAGAAGACCACAATAGTAATAATTTTTATAGTTTGATTTTTTTTTGTTGTCTGTAACTTTGTCTTGTTTTGAAAAGTATTGTTTTTTTGTGAATGAAAGAGCAGGTTTTTTCTCCTCGAGAACTACACAAGGAAAAGAAAAAACAAATTTTCATCGTAGTTTTTTGTTTCTGGGGGATCATTTCCATGTTTTTCTTCTCCTCCTATGCTTCAATGAATAGAACGCGACGAAATAGTGTGGGATATGAGGAGAGGTGGCAGACAGATGAACTCATACATTTTTAACAAGAGAAGGCGGAAAAAAAAACTGAGCGCGCGCGCGCGAAATGTCGATTTATATAAATATATATTTCTCTCCCAGTTTTTTTTGACAAGTTGTGTATTTCTCGAGGAGAAGTGGCTTTCTTCTGAATTGACAAATTGGAAGAAACCTTATACATTGTGAGAAAATTGTCATCAAAAATTTTTTTTGCTGATTTTTTTGTTTTTCACATTTGTCCTTTTTTCAGTCAATCAACGGCGAGAGAAAAAATTGCGGAATTAATTCATTTTTAAGCCCCCGACGGCAAGGGTTTCAACCTTTTTATATTACCCTTTTTCACGCAAACAAAAGTGTCACAACGTGTGCTTCTTTGGCGCAGCTGGTAAGGCGCTCGTCTTCAAATCTGGTGGACGTTTTGTTGACCTGGGTTCAAACCCCACGTGAGAATTTTTTTTTTTTTTGAACAAAAACCTTACGCTCATTTCACAAATACATCCCAGACCCAACAAAAATTTGTGTTTTTTTTTCGCTTCGTCTAAAAATAACCTCTTTTGTCTACTAATTTTTGTCTTTTTTTTGTGCCTGTTGTTTTTCTTTATATGGATTTAAAAGGGATCAAAAGTCAGGCCACCGAAAAAAACACAAAAAAGAGCAGTAAATTTTCTAATTTTGTCTCAAAACTTTTATTGGCTCCGCGTTTTTTGTTTCAAACATGAAAACTGGCTCGTAAATTGAAAATAAAATATGAGCTCAAAAGTTTTCTGCGCGCTCATTAAAGTTGTTTTTTGGGTTTTGGCGGGAAAAATTTGAATTCAAATTTTTTCGCGCCAAAAACCTCATCACTGACCATCAACTTTTTTCTCCTAAATTCTCAAAATTACCCAAATCAGTATCTACACCCTCAATGTCCATTTTTTTCCTCTCCCCATTTTTTTGGCTAAACCTACAAAAGTTTGTCTTTTTAACCACATTTATTTGTAGTTCTCTCGGATTATCGCACACCACAATTTTCGTTCCATAATGAACCTTATTTTTCAGCAGCTTCTCCAAAAAAAACAAAAATTCAATTATTTCCCCATTTTGTGTTGTTGGCTGCTTAATCCATCCATTATTTTTATGCGATTTTACTCTTCAAAAAAAAAAAAAAAATTCGATCAGGATGAGATTCGAACTCACGCGGGGAAACCCCAATGGATTAGCAGTCCATCGCCTTAACCACTCGGCCACCTGATCGTTGTTTGCAACGAAATGTTTTATGATGACGAGTTCGCCGGCGCTAGCGAGAGGAGCGAATGTTTTTTTTTCTCAATTCAAAGGCACAGAGAAACAACCGTAGATAATCACTTTATTCTAATCGTTTCTGTGTTTTTTGTGCCTCTCGTATATTTTTTCCTTCATTCATTCATTCATTCATTCACACACACCTATTTTCTTTTTCTTCTTTTTTTTGCTCATTTTTTCTTTTTCCAATTAGCTTCGCCTTCTTTAGTGTCATGCTCGATGAGCAGCACAACAATTCCTATTCTTGTGTTGTTTTCTTAACACTCACGAAAAATGTGGAAGGTTTAGGAGTACTGTAGGTTTTTTGGCGCCCAAAGCAGGTGAATTTTTCAGCTGTTTCTCAAAAAATGTGTTTTTTGTGATTTTTTGCCCAATTTTTTGTCCCTCGAAAAAAAACATCAAATGAGCCACTATTATTATTATTTTATGCAAATTTTCAATTTTTTTGTGTTGAAAATTTTTTTTATAATTTCCTGCCAGGATTACTGTAGATAATTTGATGAAAAATAATAAACAATTAAAAAATGGGAGAGAAAAAGCCAATTTTTTTTCGCGTGTTGAGGTAGAATTCAATTAACTTTTTTTTGTTGCGCAATTTTTTTAGTGTCCATTTTTTTTTATTTCTCCGCGTCTCTTTCTCTCTCATTTTTTGTTGTTATTATTGGTGTGAAGCATCATTGTTATTTTTGTCTAGAGGAGAATTTCTAATTTTTGGAGATTTTTTCAAAAAAAAATTTGGCGCGAGAATTTTTGGACAAATATCTTCATCCAATTTGTCAAGAAAAAAACTCTTCCAAAAAAATTTATTATTTTTGTTTTTTTTGGTCTCCATTTCCTTTCAGGTAAACCAACACTTTTTGGGAAAAACAATTGGCAAAAAAAAATGAGAAAAAAGTATTATTCAATTATTTTTTCTGCTCACTACAGTAATCATTGAGGTGCACTTTTACGACCTAAGGTAGTCAATAGCGACAAAATTTATTTTTTGTTTTTTTTCTTCTATTTTTTCTTGTTGTTGAGAGGGTTTCTGTACCTCAAGCTTTTCATTTTACAACACTCCGCCTTTACACCTGCGCTAAACAAGAGGCGAAGCGGAGTGTCGTACACACCACAACATATTTTTGTGCGTTTTCCGCTCTTTGCGTAGGAAATAGCAAAAAATCAATAATTTCTGCAAGAAAATTACCCAGTAAATATTTTAAAATTCAAGTCACGTTGTCCGTTTTTCGCCGCCTCTCGGACCCCCCTAATTTTTTTCTCGTTCATCTCCAGACATTTTTATGTGATTTTTGTTTTATTTATGGGTCTTCTTCTTCTTCTTCTTATTCCTCTACTGCGCAGCTCATGATTCATTTTTTTGCGAGAAAAAAAGATTATCTCTTTTTCAGATTTTTTTTTCAAAAATTCATTTTTTTTTCCTCCAGAAAATGCCGTTCCGCACCCCATCACCATCTTCACTTTCCGCGTGCGGCATTCCGACAACTTCCGCCTCTTCTTCGCCGCCACCTATTCCACCTTCAGCACATTCGCCGAAAAATTCAAAGGCGTCGATTGATGAGAAATCGAGTGGATTTTCGTTTGGAAAGTTGATTTTTCGAAGTCAGAGTAGTAAGAGAGGTGAGCGACGCAGAGAAAACAAGTACTGTAGCTTATGTTAGTGGCGGAAGTCTAGCCGAGAAGCCTTAAAATGTGCAAATTTTTTGAAAGGTTTTAATTTCTAAGAAGAGGAGAGACGCAGACAGCGAGTTCGCGCGGAAACACTGAAATTCAAAGAACAAGGGGTTTTTTTTGGTCCCCTGATTCTCTCGTGTGACATATTTTTTTGTTGATAATCTTTTTGACATTTTTGGATTCTTTTTCTCGATCGATCAGAAAAACCGAAATCGATAAATTAAAATTCCCGCCCGCGTGTGGGGTCGAACCTGAGTGAACAAAATTGAAAACGCGCGCGCTTTACCGCCTGCGCCACACGAGCAGACATGAAGCAAGAGGAAGAATTGCGCTTAAAAAGGGAGAGGAAAAGCTTGCAGATTCCGTCGATTCTGGTCGAAGCGACGATGGCAACAGTCGTTCACCATGCGGCAGTCGTTCAACGTCACCGCAACCAAAATCGCCGCAACGAAGTCGAAGTCGCCGGCTGGCCGGTTTCGCGAGTCGCTCAATTCGCAAAAGTCAATGGCGACTCTTCAAACATCGCACTTTTTTCGGCTCTATTCAACGAGGAAGTGTCAAGAACAAAAATCAGTTGTGAGTTTTTTTTTTGCAATTTTTTTTGGTAATAAAAACTGACATCATTTTCCCCTCAAATAAAATTAAAAAATCGCGTGTGGACGAAAAAAATTTCCCATACACCTCCTGATTAAAACTCCAAATTTGTATCCAGTCTCTTTTTCTTTTTTTTCTTTCTCTCCCTTTTTTATGAAATTGACAAGTCAACCGATGAAAATTTCATTTTTTTTTGGCTGAAAAAAAATTTTTCCCTCCTTTCAACAAGAAAAAAAAATTGGTGTCTATCTAATTAAACGCTTGTCTTGTCTTGTCTTCTTATAAAAAATGGGCGTGGCCTCAAGACTCCGCCCATTTTTCTATGCCTCATATTTGCAGACAACCTCCCAAACTAACACTTCGACATCCATCAGTGGATAGTGCTGCGATAATGCCGCTTGATTTGGATGATCGAAAATTGTCGCAACAAAATGAGCATGGCTCTTTTTTGCAAATTCGAAAACCCAACCAACGAAGATGGACAGAGACTGATACGGTAGGTACTATTCTTGTTGACTCATTGTTTTTGCAAAAAAATAAAAAAAAACTAAAATTTATAGCCAGAAAAAAAAATTGTGGTTGACTAGAAAAGCGCCAGCCAAAAAGTTGCTGGCGTAATTTTAGCACACCCCATTTATTGGATTTTCTCCCCTCCTCTTCATTTGTTTTGTGTTTTTGGGCTCTCTCAAAAAAAAAACAACAAAAATTTTTTTGTCGTGTTGTTGAATTAATGAGAAAATATATTTTTTTGCTGGCGCATTTTTTGTAGCTCATTAAAATCTCCGCCTACTGATAATCCATAGTTGTTATTATAACTTTTTTGAGATTAGTCTTATCTTTATTTCTTCTTACGATGACGTCCCACTTTTTTGCTTTCTCCCCGTCAAAAAAAAATCCAATTTTACCCCCACTTGAAATCGGATTTTTTCGTGTTGTCTACAACCACAAAAACCCATCACCTAATGTGCTTCTCGAAGAGTAACTTGATACTTTTTCCATTTTTTTTGTTGTTGTTGGTCGAACACAAAAAAACAACATTCTGCACCGCAAACGCGTCAACGATTATGCTGGTGCGTTTCCGGTGCACGCTACTTGATTGACATCGACATTGACGTTAACTTCCGCGCGTCTCACTAACACAAAAAAATTGCGAATGTTTTATTGTTTTGAGTGGTGTTTTTTTCTGCTCTCGCGCAATTTTTTTTTCGAAAAAAAAAGAGGAAAATAAGCATAGGCTTATTATTATTATTATTATTATTATTTTCATGAAAAAACACGATTTTTTTGCTGTTTTTTTTTCGGTGGTGTTGACGTGTTTTGGAGGAATAAATTTCTGCTGGAAACACGTTAACGAGAATGCGTCAGCAAGATATTTTCCACGTCAAGTTTTTTTTTTCTAATTAGGAATAGCGCCCTTTTTTCAACCGCTAGAATGTGTGAGAAAAACTTTTAATAGGATAAAAAAGTGGTTAATAGTCTTAGGCCAATTAAAAGTGTGGCGATAATTGAAAACTGCGAGCAAAAAATTTTGCAATTCATTTTTATCGATAAAAAAGAGAAGCCTCTCGCTCGCCGAAAAAATTTGAGCAGCTGAAAATTTTTCGCTCGCCCTTTTTTTTATGATATTCTTCTAATCCATAATAATGTTAGGCTTTTTGCGAAGAAAGGTGAGTTTACGAGAATTGCGCTAGTTGAAATCGTGTTGACACATTGTTGTCTACACAAAATGCGTCAACTTGATTTTTTTTTTGTTTTTTCCACCTCTCCAAAAAAAATGTATTTTGTAGGGTCGTTTGCGCGATTCTCGCGACTCTTCGGATTTTCACGATTCGCACGACACGCTGGATGTTGTCGCAAGTGGTAGTGGTAGCGGTGGAAACAACGCGGCCGTCGAACAATCGATGACGGCGCCCGTCTCACCGAATGTGCCGTTGAGCGCAAGCAGCAGTCATTCGGAAGGCTGGAAGTATTCGTCGCAAAAACTTTTGTGGAAACTCAAACCCAAATATATCAATTTTTCGTCGCACGCCAGTTCGACGTCGTCATCCACCGACTCGGCGTGGAAATCACTGGTAGGAAGCCACGCCCACAAAAATTATTGAGAAAACGAAAAATATACTTGCAGGACAGTATGACGTGGCGATCATTGGAGGGTATGGAGTTGGTGTTGAGAGGAACACGACTTGAGAATTTGTCGGAAATTGAGCACAGTGCGTTGCAATTGGTCGCCGCGCAAAGATTGAGCAAATTGTTGCCCGGTGTCAATTTGGGAAAACCTAAAGGTGAGAGACGCAGAAAAAATAGAGATGGTTATTTTTTTTTTGTTGAAAGAGAGACATAGAGATAGAGTGTGAGATAGTGAAGAGACGCGGACTGTTAGACAAAACATAGATTTGGGAAAAAAGATGAGAAAAGAAGATAAGGAGAAGAGACGCAGACAGTAAAACCAAAGTTTTTTTTCAGATCATCTATCTGCATTGCGACAAAAACGTCAAAAACTGGTCAAAACGAATCGTGCGCCAACCGTTGCGGATGTTCAAAGACGCCGCGCCTCTGGCACACCATGCCCTCCAGAAGACAAACGCGTCTTCGGTGTATCGCTGGCCATGTGCATGGTAAACGAGAAGCGACTGGATCAAGAGAGTCGGTGTCGATCGCTGGACGATTCGACTGTTCTACTTCAAAATCCGTCGTGTAGTACGGCGCGGAACAACAACAATAACAACAAGCCGGCGGCAAAACCCGTCAAGTCGGACGCGGACATTCTTCTCGATGATCGCAAATGGTTGTATCCGTCAACGCAGAATTTGTATCCGTCGTCAAGCTCTGCGTCAAATCCGACATCGCCGTCGCCAATCACAACCGCAAGCGGTGGATGCGGAATTGGTGGAATTCAGATCATTAACACCGCAACGACCCTGACACCCGAACCATTGCCCCAGATCACGGGTCGTTTCACAAAAAAGACGCGCGCCGCATCCGCATCATTCTCCTGCTCACTCGACGCCTCCTCCTCTTGCGCCACAGACGACATTGATCCGCACGCGCTACAAGTTCCGCGCATCGTCGAAAACTGCACGCAATACCTAATGACGTACGGGTTGAATCAGGTCGGGTTGTTCCGCGTCGCCGGCAACACGAAACGTTGTCGTCAGTTGCGAAACGCGCTCGAAAAAGTTGGTGGCGGTCATGCGATCAATGATAATATGGTGGAGAATACCACGGCGCACGACGTCGCAACACTGCTCAAAGAGTATTTTCGCGACCTGCCACAATCACTACTTCCCAAAGAGCACTATCAAGCGTTTATCGCCGCGGCAAGTGAGGAAGAACTCTAGAAACTTTCGCAACAAAAAAACAAAATATCCTTTCAGAACTCAACATTGAAGATAGAATCGAGGCCATTCGACTGCTCTTTGCTCTTCTAGTCTCACCAAATCTCGACACTCTTTTTGTTCTTCTCAAATTTCTTCACGAAGTCTCATGTCATAGTAATGACCGGACAGATGCGAATGGTGAAATTGTAGGTTGCAAAAAATGGGCGGAGCCTAATGTCACCTATACTTTTTAGATTCAAGGCAATAAAATGGACGCACGCAATTTGGCCACAATTTTTGCTCCTTCGATTTTGCGAGCAGATCATGATAAATTGCAAGAAACACTAGCTGAAAATGATCAACAGTGTATTGTTGTGGAAACGATGATCACCAATGTTGAGGAGATTTTTAGTGTAAGTTTTTTTTTCTGTTTTACATTCTAGACTTTATTTTGGTGGTTCTAAGAGTAGGGGGGAAAAACAAAAAATATCGATTTTTTGTGAAGAGAAACGCTCGCTTGCCACACTCACATTTTAGCTCCGCCCCTTTCTATTGTCACAAAGGTAAATGTGCTCTACTGCACAATTTTTTTGAGAAAAACAGATGGTTGTTTTCTAGGCCACAAAAAAATTATTTCAGATTCCACGCGATCTGCAATCAAAAATCTACAACAAACTAAAAGAGACGGAACCCGAACGACTCGACCGCTTTCTGTATCATTTGTCGCGTATGGATTCGCACGACCCGAGCGGTTTGTTGTCGCCTTTCTCGGTGACTCTTGAAGAGGACGGCGTCACCTCACCGCGACTTCATCGACACGATCATTCGCATATCGGGCGACAGAGTCCGCTGGCCAGAGAGTTGACAACAAATGGAAAAGGTGAGCGTTTTTTTTTCTGCACGAAAAGGGGGGATGCCAAAAAATAGCACGCGTGTGTGAGAGTGGTGTGTTTGCAGTGAAAGTTCAATCGCAACGCAGTGGTTCTTGGCCATTCTCGCTGATCGGCACTACGACTCAAACAAGCCCGAATCGGCCGATTGAGTCGTCGACGACGACGACGTCGCATCAGTCATCCGACTCGCCGTCACAACAGCCATCATCATCGTCTCAACAGCGATTCTTTCCAGCCGACGATCATCATCATCATCACCAACCGACATCGAAATCGGCATCAGCGACACCGTCAACGTCGCGACGCGATTTTCTTCGCGCCGATCCCGACGACCCAACCGACACGTTGGCACCAACAACGTTCGGTAGTTTGGAGCAGATTCCGGAACTGACGTTGCGCGGACGAGCCGAAACGATGGCCGCCGCAATCGGGTTCCGCACCAAGAAAACTCCTCATGTTGGAAGTTTGGCCGGCTCAAAATCGGTGGACGCTCGTTCGCCGTCACGCGAACGCGTCGACACTTTTCGCACGGTTGCGCGATCATCTGCGTCAGCCGCTCGGCGTCGCCTCCGCAATGTGGTTCGCGCTTTCCGTCTACCTTCGGTCGCGCGAAGTTCGCCGAACATTACCACTACCACGTGATTTCTTGTTTTTGTGATTATCATTTTTTTTCTCTGCGTAGGTGAAAATAATAATAAATGTATTTACTGTGTTGTAAATATTTTTAGGGGTTTTTCAGATTTTTTTTTCTGCGATGAAAATTGAAAAAAAAACCAACAAAACTGTGCTCCAAGAACGATTCATTTCCAAACTTAATGACTATGTGAATGTGTTTACAGACAAATAAAACATTTTGGGAAAGAAAAAACAATCTTCAAGATTAGTCACTCAGTAACTCGGTGCGTAGCTCCACGGGCGAAACTACGGAAATTTCAGCAAACGGGAAAAAGTCGAGGGCACCAGTGTAGCTCCGCACAATTCTCGAGTTATGCGGAACTCCCCTGTAGTTCCACACATTGTACGCATTGTGTGAGACATAATGGGGAAGACATTTTTGCGTAGCTACACAGTGGTTCCTGGCGTAGCTACACTGTTGTCCTCGCATGGTTCCGGAGTTTCGCCCGTGAAGCTACACAGCGAGTTACTGAGCAAAAAAAAAATAATAAATAAAATAAAAACGAATTCATAAATGTCGAAAGACACAAAGAAAACAAAAGAGTGTGTGCGAAAGAGAGAGCGCAGAGAACAAATAGATAAAAAACGAGGAAGAAAGAAAACATTAATGGTAAACTTGAACGGAACTGTTGAGAGGACGCCAAAACCAAAAAGGGGCGTGGGCAATATATGTGTGCCAGTGTTTGCAAGAAAAATAGGCTCCGCCCCCAATTTCTGTGTCTAGAACCCGCTGTCGAACGAGCAATACAAAAATCTCGCGTTTCACTGTGGTGAGAGGGAGGAAAAGATGCAAAGCACACTAAAGAGTATAGGACAAAGAGAGAGCACAGAGAAGCAAAAAAGGCTTTGCTTTGTTCTCTCTCTCTCAAGTTGTTGTTCAATAGAGCGAATATGTGTGTTTGACAAAATATGCGTTTTTGGTTAATAGTATCTCACCAGATTTCAAAAATCAGACACATTTTCAATAAATTTTTATCTAGTTTTCAGGAACTGATATATGTATATGATGATAAAACAAGTTTTCAGAAAAAAACACACACAGAAGGACACGTTAAAAATCTGCATATAATTTAGAGATGAGACTCGCGGTACAAGCATACCCGTGCCGCGAAAAAAAAACAAAACAAAAAGTTAATAAATTACATATTATCGATGATCTAGTCGGTCTTCTTAGCTTTGCGGGCTTTTGGTGATCCGACGAGTGGCGACTTCTTCTCGTTGTTCTTGATGATGTCACGTGGAATCCATTCGTAGTCAACCTCGTTTCCTGATGTTCCGTGTTCGACAGTTGATCTCTTTTGAAGACCAGTCTTGCGTGAGAGCTAAAAAGAGAAAATATGAATTGTTCGATGAGTTTTGCAATTCTTTACCTTTGACAAAAATTGGTTGGCAATGTAAAGTGCTCCAATTCCGAGGGCGATGAAGATCAAGAACATGAAACCGGTCTCACCATTGAATCCAGAATCATCTTCAACGACATTGACGGTTTGGTTGTAAACGTTGTTGATGAAATATTTACCATCCTATAAAAACCTCTTTTTCATGGAAAATGCAAAATTCAAACTCACAGCATCCTCGTAGTGAAGGTTGACAACAAGTCCAAGAGATCGTCCAGCAAGACTTTCGTGAGTGAAGAAAGCATAATCAAGAGTGACTTCCTCCTTTGGTGCAACACGGCGGTTATATTCTCCACGTGTGAAGTTTTGAAGGTAATAGTTGAAGTCCAATGGATAACGGTACGAGGTTTCGGAGAATTTGACAACAAAGTCTTTTTCTCCGCGGTTTTGGAAGCCGATCAAGAATTTGACTGGGGTTCCTCCGTAAACTTCATTGACTGTGTTGGCATCAGCTGGTTGAACAAAATGGAAGGCAACAGCGGCATCTGGCGACGCTCCAACTGTCAAATCGTCATCTTCTGTCACTGTTTTTTGAGCATCATCGGTAACTTCTCCGTCAACAACATCAGAGGCTGAAAAACATTATGTTTTATATATTCAATTTTAAATATTTTCTAAAACTAACCATAAACTGCGCAGAATCCCAAAGCGGCAAGAAGAAAGACTGTTGATAGCTTCATTACTGAAAAAACTACGTATATTAGACTCCTGAGCCTCAAAAAGAAAAAAAAGAACACTGAAATCACAAAAAACACCAAATTTATGGAAAAGTATCCTGACTGACAGGGTTATACCGTTTCAGCGCGTCATTTTCCTTCGCATCAACTGCATGCTGATGGAAGTGGGCGGAGTCAACTACAGTAAGACGGCAAACTGCAAATTGTGTGTTCGTGACGAGACACAACTCTTTGTTTAATAGCATGTTTCTTTTTATTTCTTTTTTTATTGAGGAAAAAACAAATATTAGAAACAACAACAACAACAAAACTAAAAACTATTGAGTAGAGAACAAAGTACTACGATATTTACTAACACCCGATTTCAAAATTTCCGCTTCTTCATCGATTTGTGGCTCACGAACTTTTTCATACGTCAGGAGGCGTCGACTAGACTTCCGTGTCAATCCTTGTTCACAATTGAAGATCAATCGCATTGCGGGGTGTTTTGGCAGATTTTCCTCGCAATAATTCTCCAAAATAACCGGGTACCAGAATGACAAAATTCCACCGATGACACACATGTTAGCAGCCAAATCCAACAGATCACAATAGGTGTTTTCCAGATTGTACTCTTCTTTTTCCGGGTAGCGAATACTGAGAAACTTTATGAAAAATAAAGAAAAAATTGGAAAAACTCACAAATCAACTTCTTCATTTTTTGGCTTTTCCTTCGATCCAAGTTTGCGCGCCTTTTCACGAACACCATAAGGAGCTGAAACATACAAACGTCACTCAAATTATAGTTTTTGGAAACTTACGATCTGCCAGAATCACATCAAATTTCAAATTCTTTCTCCAAATCCCATGCTTGCTAGAATCTCCAATAATAATCGACAACAACTTATCAGCCGTTGAATATTGCTCGAAATTTGCTCGAATACTCTCATCCTCACCTCTCTCGCCAACACCTTGTCTAGACGATCTACCCTTAGCTCGAGCTGTTTGATAATTGATCTCAGTGCCGATAACAAATGCTCCGAATTCAGCAGCCGGTAGGATTAATCCACCAGTTCCTGGAAAAAAAAATAAATAAAACGTGACCGTTTTTCAAAAAAAAATTATTTGACTTCCTCATTCTTATAATTATATCAATTGCAAAATGAAACTATTTCGAAAAAGTGAGTCAAAATTCAAGGTAAAATTAAAATTCCCCATTTTCAGCATTCCATATATCAATAATTATTTTGGTTTTATTTTTTGTAACAAATACAGAGGCTCATCGAATACTACATACTTTGACAGCTATATTTTCAACTATATCTACAATTTCTTCGAATCTGATAAATGTAACTGAACAGAGTAATGGCCTGGACTATTCTGCAACTTGTGCTGAGGTGGATATTTTATCATAATGAAAAAAAAAACATAGAAATAATTTTATAGATCGAAATTTTTTCCTGGGACGGCTCCTTGGAATTGAATGGGGAGGACAAAGTTCTAATTTGCATTGGGTTATTCATAATTTTCTCAATAATCTCTTCAATTATTGCTGGGTTCATTATGAATGCTGCGAGTGAAGAAGAAGACGAAACAACTCATGAGATTTCCGAGAAACTTGCTAAAACCTCAGCAAGTCCATCACCCAGTCAATCACCTAGCAAATCCAACTCTACGGGTACCGACAAAAAAACTCAAAGTACCTCAGCTTCTTCGGGCGAAAAATCAAAAGTGGTCACAAAGGAGAAACCACTGAAGGTTGATAAATTCGTGCCGGCTGACAAATCAGCATCATTTGCCACCTATGGTGCGATGAAGGGTGGTCCTTCGAAAAAAGTTGCGAAATCTCCGGCGATAACAATTATCGATTTGGAGAACATTAATCCAGACGACCCGCTTGCGATGGACAAAAGAACAGAGAGACTTCTCATCGAAAACTATTTAGTCAAATACGGTGTTGATCTTAAAGATCGGGAGACTCGAAGAAAATTCCTACGAAACATGTACAGAAATGCGAATGATCAATTGGATGCGGTTTATGGGTTTGAATCCGGCAATCGAATGGGTTCTGTATTTATTCCAAGAGAGATTGGGGACACTGATGTGAGTGATTTTTTAATGGGCTCATAAAATTTGGAAATTCCACGTTTTTCGCTGAAGTATGCCGTAATATAGCGATTTTCCGAAAATCCGGGAAATATACGTTTCAAGGCCCAAACTATAGTCTAGTTCCCCCTTACTATAGTTTTTTTGTTTGTTTGTTTAGAGTCACTAGTAGCCGAGCTGTATCCTTTTCTAGGTCACCATATGGCTCACTAGTGTTCACACCTTTAGATGTTATCTTCTATGAAATATGGCATACCTGTTGTTATGACCAATCAATAACAAAATAACAACATATAGTGACCTAGATTAAGGCAACAGGAATCATGTGTGAATAGGAAGGGAGGGCTAAATAAAATGAGGGACCAGAAGAAAAAAAAATGTGACCAAACGATTCGGGGAAAACGGAAAATCTTGGTTTTTTTCAGATCGAAGCAAAAGGAGCCGCGGAACAAAACACATTGAAAAATGTCAAATTCGTCGAAAATCCCAACGAAATCTTTAGTATTGGTACAGATGTGGATGACATTGAAGTTAGTCATATTTTTGAGAACAGAGATAAATTTTTTTGTCACAGCTTGACCCCGATTCGTCGATGGGATCCTCTATCAATTCGGCGAGAACTACTACTTCAGTCAAAACTAAATCTACTAGAAAGACTGCAGAGTCAAAGGAGAAATCGAAGCGAACTAAAGAAACTAAGTGAAAGCTCGAAATTTAATAAATGTTATTGTTATTTTGGAAAAATAGTTCTTGAAAAAACTAACCTACAAAAGGGTCCAACACCAAATCAGCAGGTCGAACTTGTGAAATATTGGCTTGAATAAAAGACAATTCCGGATCCATAGTAGTGTTTCCAATATAACATCGATCTTTCAAATTATATTTTGTCTTCAATTCAGAACGTCCTTCACTGATCAGTTTAACGAAATAAATCCGTTTTGGCGCATCATCGTCTGGATTTTCATACTCTTCAACTAGATACAACTCTAGTTCGGGGTTTTTCAAGTCAACTCGGGCGGCAATATCCACGTTTTCCAGAAAACTTCTGATCCGTTCGATGTTGTCCAACTTTTTTTTCCGGCCCACGGAAAATATTCGAAGAGCAAATGATGATTGCTCAATTTTCATAACATTTCCGATTTGTTCATATAGGTGTTCGTAGGTTTTTGCGTCTACTAGATAATCGAAGGCATATTTTATCAACACTGCACGACTCAATATTTTATGAACATCTTCCAAATTATCGAAATCAATGAGATATATATGTTTCTTGAAAATCAAAAACTACATATTTTTTTTTTAATTGAAAAATTTACCTGTGCGCTAAACTGCTCTGTCGATGTATATTTCACATTGAACGTACGACATAGTGCGTTGAACTCTGCTATTCGAAAATCCAAATGAGATTGGGAGAAAGCGATCAAAACCCTCACCATAACACTCTGTAAATTTCGATAAAAAATTTTTTTCACAATTTTTCAAAAAAAATAAAAGTATGCGATAGCACATTGTTTGCCAGATATTGCGAAAGGCGGAGCTTATCAGGATTTTCCCGCTATGAGGTATATATTTGAAGAAGAATTTTTAGATTTTGTCTATGTCAGAAATTCGTTTTTCTCTCGGGAAAAATTCATGAACACAGATCGAAACAAAGCTTTAAATTTCTACGTTACAGCATTATTTCAGCAAAAACACGCTTTTCCAGAGTTATCGTTGATCAAATTTTTAAGCCCGAAAAAAAAACAAATAAAAATTGTGTGCAGTTGAGCGTCGAGGTGTTAGCACTGTATTACACATCGTCGCGAGACCGTTTGCAAAAAGAACACATCCTTTAAAATGAAATACGGTATCATGATATATCAATTTAAAAATTAATAAATTAAAATTATGTAATTCGTGACCCAGAAAAACAATCAGATATCTTTTCAAATAGAAATTTGACGTAAAACTTTTATTCTCTTATCTTCATGTTCGGTCGGATATTCAAGTTTTTTTTGTTTTTACAGAAATGGACGCCGAGTCCATGGAAAAGAGATGTCTATTGCCTTACGGTGTAGATTACGCAAAATCCGACAGATCTACATGTAAAGGTTGTCGTGGTTTAATCGAAGAAGAGAAACTTCGCCTATCAGCTCGTCAACCAAGCACATTCTTCGATGGTTTACAAGACAATTGGTTTCATTTCGATTGTTTTTGGAAAAAGTTGAAATTCGGTCTCGATGACATCAGCGAAAGTTCGATTAAAGGTGTCGATTGGTTGAAATGGGAAGATCAGGAAAAAGTTCGAGAGAAGATTGCTGAATTCAAAAAAGGACCCACTGCTAGAATATACCCAATCTTTACCTCTAATGCAAATGCTCTCTATTTCAAAGATGTCAAATTCCACCTCGCACCAACATCTAGAGGAAAATGCACGAAATGTCAACTATTTTTCCAAATGGGTGAAACTAAATGCCATTATCGCAGCAAATATTTGCATGCTAAATGTCTATTTTCGCAATTCAAAAAATTCGTCGGTGATTATTCAGAAGTTCCGTCTTTAGAGAGTATTGGTGCCGAGCAACGAGGTATGATTGTAAAAGCGTTTGAGGAACGACAATCTCAGATCAATGAAAATACGATAGAGAAAAAAATTGAGGTGATCTCAATCTCACCAGAACCATCGACATCAAATTTGATGTCAAGTTCAAGCGATCAGGAGAATTCGAAAAGACACCTGGAAGATTCTCAGGAAGATGAGAAGGCGAAAAAGCGAAGATTAGACATGGAACAGAAAAAAGCTCAAAAAGCTGCGAAAAAACTGAAAGAGCAGGCGGACAAAATGTGGGAACTTCGACAGTTTTTCAACAAAATGTCAGAACATGATCGAAAATTGATTCTCAAACAAAACGGGCAGAATGTTCCATCAGGCGCCGAAGCGGTCATCGAAAAACTGGTAGACATTAGCTTGTTCGGAGTGCCGGCGCCTTGCAGAGACTGTCAAAATGGTCAACTATTCTATAGTTCCTCTTTCAAAACCTACTCGTGTTCGGGATATGCTACAGAGTATTCGAAATGTGTGTTTTCGGATAGAAATCCATTACGAACTCCGTTTTCCGTGCCTGTATCCATCACTAGATCGTATGACATGACGAATATTCATTTCAATGTGAGTTTTACCGGGGAAAAATATTTTGAAAATAAAAAAAAATATAATGTTTCTAAGGATATGGTCGATCGTTTATACCCTGTTGAAGAGGAAGTCGCTTCGTAAGTTTAGCGAGTTTCACCACAGAAAATAATATTTTTCTCAGAAAGACAACGTCTTTCAAATACTTGGGTGCTCAGAGGTTCAAACAAAACGTGGCTGATGAAGTTGTCGACCCGACAATTTTGACGCGTAAGATTTTTTTTTCATTGGAACACTTCCAATCATACTCGTTCACTTTGATCGTTTTTTCTTATTGTTCTTCTTTTTTTTTTGAAAGAGGGTGGGCCTACTACTAGGGGAGTTTAACTTTGAAATCAATTTTTTGGTTTATTAAAAATTCAAAAGTTAGTTGTCCCCTCACTCTATTTTGCCCGAGGTTAGGACCCCTCTCCCCTCCCAGAGGTCTGACCCCCTCCCGATGTATGTTTCCAATTCCGACCAAAAATTTCAAAAAATAAACAAGTTTTCTTTTTTTATAGTTCCGAAAAAAGGACAAGTTTCGAGTGCAAACAACCGCCAGATTATCAAAAAAGGAACTGTTGTCGATTCGGACTTCCCATACGCAGAAACTTGTCATGTCTACAAAGATGAAAGTAAGTTCAATTTTTCATCAATTTTCAATTGTTTGCCCTAATTTTCCAGATGGTCTCTTCTCCGCAACACTGACGTTCACCGATTTGATGTGCAACAAAAATTCATTTCATAAAATCCAGTTGCTCAAGGACGATTTCAAAGAGTGAGCTTCTCGATTTTGAAGTAAGCGCAACAAAAAAACATTGCAGCGTGTTCTATTTGTTCACATCATGGGGTAGAGTTGGTACAAATGTCGGCAATCACACGACAAAAACATATTGGGGTTTTGATGATGCTAGAGTGGAGTTTGAAAAATTGTTCACCGAGAAAACGAAAAATGAATGGAAGTTTCGTAAACATTTTCGTAAACATCCCGGATCCTACAGCTATATTGAAACTGACTATTCGGAGTTTGTGAGTCTCTCTTATTTTTCTTTCACTGTGCGCAAAATTTTGTTGTCTAGGAAGAGCTTGGTAACACAGAAATTCTACCCGGTTCAACGACTACGCTACCAAAACCAGTTAAAGAATTGATAATGTCGATTTTCAACACGGATAACATGAAATTGGCAATGCAAAGTTTTGAAATGGATCTGAATAAATTGCCACTCGGAAAATTGTCGAAAAATCAAATCACTTCAGCTTACACAGTTCTATCAGAACTCCAAGGTAATTGTTGAAAATTTCTTAAAGACAAAATAATGTTGTAGATTTGATCACGGCATTGAAACACGACGAGATTAAACTTTATGGATTGACCAACAAGTTTTATACAATCATCCCGCACAATTTTGGCATGGGCGTTCCCGAACCAATCGACTCGTTCAAAAAAATCAAGGAGAAAGTGGAAATGCTCGACATGTTGGCTGAAATTCAGTTTGCTTATGAACAAGTGAAGGGAAGCGAAGGTTTGCCGATGAATTTGAATTGTGATCCGGTTGATGTTCATTATAAGAAACTCAAATGTGATCTAGAGGTTATTGATTTTTGTTTTGGAGAATTTCGAGTTTTCTTAATTACAGCCACTTGATCCAACATCCGATGACTATCTGAATATTGTGCAATTTATGAATAATACACAAGGAAGTACTCATATTACCGAACAAAAATTGATAGATGTAAGGTTTTCAAAAATAAAAGAAAACGGTTTGAAGAAGTATTCCAGGTGATAAAAGTAAATCGACATGGTGAAAATGAGAAATTCATGAAATCGATTGGAAATCGAATGTTGTTATGGCACGGATCGGGTAAAATGAATTTTGCGGGGATTCTCGGGCAAGGTTTGAGAATTGCGCCACCCGAAGCACCCGTATCTGGATACATGTTTGGAAAAGGTGTCTATTTCGCCGATATGTTTTCAAAAAGTTTGTTTTATTGTCGAGTGAGTTTTGAAACAACAACAACAAAACAGAAATGAAACTATTTTCTAGACTGGTGTTGACGATGAAGCGTATTTATTGTTATGTGATGTTGCACTAGGAAAACAATATGAATGCACTCACTCGATGGGTAATATAGATGCAAAGTTTATGAAAACGAATAGTTGTCAATCGGTAAAAGGTGTGGGTCGCGAATTTCCGAGTTCATCACATATGCATCGAGACGGGTATCAGATTCCGAGGGGCAAAGCGATGATCAATAAAAGTGCGACTAATTTGAGTCTTCTGTATAATGAGTGAGTTTATTTGAACCATACCTGTCACAAAAATTAGTCAAAATACGAAAGAAAATATAACTTTTCTGTTTTTTCAGATATATTGTCTACAATACGGATCAAATTGCAATTCGATATTTGCTCAGAATCCGTGTAAAATCAGCTAGACGACTGTAGTGAGTGTTATTTTTTTCTCTCTTTTTGTTCCTTCCCTTAAATAGGTTTTTATAATGAATTTATGTGTGTGTGTGTGCGATAAGTACCCGGGTTATTTAGTAGTAGTAACAGTAGTAAAAATTATCAATCCCTTGGATTAGCGGCCGAGTGTTCACGAATCGCTGTCTTTAAGGCGTCGCCCTCTAAAAGTAGACTGATGACGACGTGATCGTCTCGTTTTTGAAACAACATTTCGCCTTCGAAATCGACCATTTTGTGTTTGCGAGCACGGAGAAGTGTTCCAACCACCTAAAAACAACCCTATTCCGATTTTGGAGCGATTTTTGGAGATTTTTACTGTTTTTAGTAACATACCTTATCAGAAATATTAACATAGATTCCAAATAATCTTCCAAATGTGATTTTGACATTTTCCTCTTCATTGTTTCGTTTACCATAGTCTTCAATAATCTCACAAAGTGTCAGCATTTCACGAGCAACGTGGGCTGCTGAAATTGAGCTTTTTCATGACACCCAATCCTACGGCGAAAAAAAACAGACCTGCCTGTTTTGCGCGCGCCTCTGTGAGGGTTCCCGGTCTAGGTCGTCCATATTCGCTGCTGTCTTTTTTTGGAACTGAAATTAGTTTTGATTTTTTTTTGAACAACCTGGATTAAATTAACCTGACATGCTTGTTTCAAAAGCTTGAGAAATGAAATTTTTTGTGTAGGCGAGAGAGAAATGAGAGCATCTCCCCGGAACCTCGTAATTTTGTGTGTAATTGTTCGGGTCACACAGCTGACTTTTTATCTCATTCCGTTGAACTCACCACAAATCACCGACATTGATTTTTGAGAACGAAAATAAAATGGAAAAAGTAACCCGAACGGTGGATTTGAGCACACAAATACTCGAAATCTGTCTATTTGTATGCTTTTCCAATGTGTGGGCGGGTAGAGAATACATAGACGCTTAACTTTTGGGACAATAATATTTACCGAATTAATTGTGGGTTAAGATACTGAAACATTTGTTTTTAATCTTTGAAAAGTTGATGTTGAAAATCGGAAAAGTAATCTAGTTCTTATGCTACTGTCATACTTGGGATAGCCTGGTCAAATGACCACAGGGGTATAACTTTTAACTGATGAGGGAGGTTGGTTTTGATCGTTTTTCTTGTTCCTTCTCTGCACTCATCGATAGTACATTTGTCTTTAATTTTTTTGAATATTTCCACGTTTTTGGTCGAATGTATTCCGTAAGATATCGATTTTCCGAAAACCCGGGAAATATACGTTTCAAGGCCCAAACTATAGTCTAGTTCTCTCTTACTATATTTTTTCTATTCTTTAGTTACTTGTACCCTTTTCTAGGTCACCATATGGCTCATTAGTGTTCACACCTTTAGATGTTATCTATAAAATATGGCATACCTGTTGTTATGAGCAATCAATAACAACAACATATGTGACCTAGATTAAGTCAACAGGAAATGTTTGTTAATAGGAAGGGAGGGCTAAATGAAATGAGGGACCAGGAGGGATAGTTTTGGAAGAAATGTGACCAAAGGGTTCGGGAAAAACTGAAAATCTTGTCCGAGAGAAATACAAAACTTCATTCGATTGCCCAAACTGGATGAACCTCTAACTACCAGGCCGAAAGGGCCCAAATCTGTGGTAAAGAAACTTCCAGTAAACTTTATTCAACAAAAAATACTTGTTTTTCAATCAACAAGATATTATCCAATCGTATTCTTCAGCAGTTGTCTCTTCTTCTTCTATACTATCTGAAATTATCTCTTTTTTACTGTTAGAATCTGTAGCGGCTCACAAATTTGCATGCGATTCATTTCGATGAACTTGAAAACTTTGGATTCTGCTTTCCTGCCAATCAACTCTTTCAAAAGTATAGATCCCTGAATGTTAGCAGATGAAAAACTGCCAAGTTGATAATATTACCTCGAATACACTTTTTGCCTTATTTGCATATTCCACAAAGCACGTGAACTTCAAATACGCCTCGTTTAGACACGGTTCGGTGACACGTGGATATTTGAATATCTCGTTGATCTTTTGACATAGTATCGGCTCGAAACTCTTCGATCGCCACTTGACACTTTTGTGTCGCATTATTGTTCGCGATTTTCGTTGTCGAAATTCGACCTCAACCCAAGAGATCTCGTCGTTCACCGGCTCTTTTTCGGTGCGAACCGTTAGTACGTGAACCAACAGGATCATTAGGCGTCGATCGAATTGGAGAATAGCTTCCAGAAACTTTCTAGAAAGAGAATTTTGGTTTTTGGTGAAAGAAGCCCGACCCGAAAAAAAGCAATTTATGATTTTGTTTTTTGGTTAAGAATGGATAAGATAAGTAGGACACACAGAGGGAAAAAGGAATTATTAGCACATGCTTAGACGAAACGTTGGAACCGGTGCTTCGCTTTGTCGACGAAGTCTTCCTGACCTTCTAGTACCTTCAAATGCACTTCGACGACGTTCGGTCGAAGCCACGGCAACCTGAACAGACGAGTTAGAGGCGCAGAAATTTCACAAGGACGCTCTAATGATAATAGTTTTCGTGCGCGAAAAATATTATCATTAGAGACATTGCTCTCTTCGATTTTTTTAATGAGTGACGGACAGCAGACGGGATATATGTGCCAAACGGTATGCTTTGTATGTTTCTCTGTCTCTCTCTCTCTCGAAAGAGAGAGAACAAATATATATTCGATTTTTCTGAAAAATCATGCCGCATTCAGAAATGGGCGGAGTCTGAGGACATTTACCGGGAAAAATCATGACCCCAGGAAATTCCTTACCACATCTGAAGTTGTCTCATGTTCAGGTACTCCACAGAGAGGAGTACTTGACATTGGACGAGGCGCCGGACTTCCGATCGGCTCTCTCGGATGTACTGCGCGTAGCGAATCGGAACCCGGCGTAGTGTCGTAAATGCTAACCATGGCTGAAATATGCGGGTAACTTTGCCACTTTCAATAGCAAAGTTATCGACTCACATGAGTTACCCGACGAGCGGGGGCTTCGCGGCGACGGCGATCCTCCCCAGAATTTTTGCGACGTATTTGCCGATTGTGCGCCGCCTTGCGACTCGTCGGGAATGTTCAAAAAATTGGTCTGAATCGCGGGCAACGTCAAATTCCGCTTATACGGTGCTCGACTTTTTTGAGGTGTTGCTGTTGTAGATTGAATTTGGACGCTCATTCGCTTCTCGGCGGTTTTCATTGCGCTGAGAAGCTTCTCCGATGTCATCTCGTCGGCACCCTTTACCCACTCGTTTTTCACCGCTGACAATTCGCTGAAATTGTTTTTTTCTTGAAAAAATGGGGGAAAATTAGAGTACCGTTCACTGAAACATATTGGACAAAGTGAATGTTTTTGTTGTTGATTTGAAGAGGTGACGGTGCATTGACACTTATCGCAAAGAGCCTGAAATAGCATGTTCCAAAAAGCCTTGCGAATTTTTCCTTGAAGATTTGTTTTTTCTAGAACTCCGCAAAACTATAGTTGTTTTTACATCTCTATATTAGTTTCTTGAGCAAACAACCTTAGGCTATTCCTCACCGTTCCACACTTTTTACACTTTGTTCCGCTGTTCAAAATGTAGCCAAGTGTTGCTGAACAAACCGAGCATGAACGAGAATTCCATTTCGGAAGTGGCGAAGTTCTACTGAAAATTTGAGAAACAATTATTTTTTCTCACAATTTGATTAACCCTTGAGAAATATTTCCGGGGCTTGACAATCCGCTTTCACTCGACTCCGAACCGCCGATACTTAGTTTCTTGATTTGAATCGATGTCGACAATGAGCTGCGCAAAAAAAATAGGTGATTTGTAGTTCTCTCGGAGTGAAAAACATACCGAATCCGATTTTGCTCCACTTGTTGAAACTCGAGATCTTTTTCCAACACGTTTCGAATCGCGTTTTGTTCTTCAATGCTCAGTTTTTTCAGCGAGTTGTTGACAGCGTCCCACGAGGTTGACATGGCTGGAAATAGAGGTTTTTTGGATCTGTAGGGAATTTTGAGAACAGCACAAAAAAGTTCGCTGGAACTTTGAGAACATACAATTTTAAGTATAATTATGATGTGTGAATTCTTAGAATTTTATCTTGACTAAAATTTTATATACTGCTGGAAATATTGATTTTTCAAAAAAAAAAAAATTCAGAAATCTCCGAAAAAGTTCGTGACGAGACCTATTTCAGAACTTTTCGAGCTCTTTGAGCACAAAAAAATGAGTCATTCAACGAAAAAAAAAAATCAATGTGCCAATTAATAATAATAGAGTGTGAAAAAAAGCGCATAAAATAATTGCATTTTCATACATTTCCGCTAAAAGCATGTCCCGAAAAAAATGGAATATGCATTTTCTCATAATATAAAAATTCGATAAAAATCAATTTCAATTGATTTTTTCCAACAAAAAATGAAAAAAAACGGCATAAAAAATTTATTTTCCTCATCATCTTGAAGGGATGAGTGCATTGATTAGGTTAATCCGTTGCGCGCGCGCGAGAAAAAAAGATTAGAGCTGAAAGGGGGCGGAGCTTATTCTCCCCTTTTTCTCACGAGTGTTCTTCGAATCGTGATTTTTTATTCATTATGTTGTTCGGTTTAAAAGGTCATACAGTATTTTTCTGCGTGTTTAAATTAGGAAAAAAAGAAAAACAAAGAAGAGAAAAAATTCATATCAGATTAAAAATGAAAAAAAAAATCATGATTAAATAAATACACATATAATCCGTTTTTGCTTATTTCCTATAATCTCATCCTATCTATGTAGAAACCACAAAACTGAAGAATTTGAGCAAAACATGTGACTATGGCCTTCGCTTTACGAAGGGATCAAAAAACAACAAAACAAAAGTACAGTACTACCTAGAAAACAACTACTTTTTTAATCTACATTGTGAGCTTCGACAAGCTTCCGATATATTGATCCTTTGTTGGACATCAATTGTTCGTGTGTGCCACTTTCGACAGCCTGCAAAATTGAAAAATGATGAATTTATGAAAAAAAAAGAGGAAACAATGTTTTGTTGGGTCTCGTCACGAAAACTGAACTTTTGCTTTTCTCGAAGTGTTTTTTTTTCTAAAAATACTGTGATTCGTGGATTTCGTCATTTTTTAGGATTTTCTTAAAGTAAAATTTTTCCGAAATTTTTTCCTTCTCCAAAATTCCCAGAGAAAAAAAAACAACGCATCAGTTTGACGTCACTACCTTTTTATCCTTGATAACATAGATGAGCTGTGCTGAACGAATCGTGCTCAATCTGTGAGCAATAACCAGAACTGTTCGACCTTTCATCACATTATTCAGTGCTTCTTGAACCTGAAAATCGATAAATTTAATCTTTTGAGAAAGATTAACTGAGTGCATAATCTCACCAATTTTTCGCTTTGCGAATCGAGAGCCGATGTGGCTTCATCCAAAATCAGAATTGGGGGATTTTTGAGAATCGCGCGAGCAATCGCGATTCGTTGTTTTTGTCCTCCCGACAATTGTGCGCCGCGTTCGCCGACAATCGTCGCGTATCCCGATGGGAAACGGCTGACAAACTCATCGACGTGCGCCGCTTTCGCCGCTTGGCGAACTTCTTCATCGGTCGCGTCTGGTTTACCGTATCGAATGTTTTCTTCGACAGAAGTGGCGAAAAGAACTGGCTCTTGTGAGATGAGTCCGATCACTTGACCGCGCAACCATTCGACGTTTAGCGTTTTCAAGTCTTGTCCATCTAGCGTAACTCGGCCTGATTTCGGGTCATAGAAGCGTTCGAGCAAATAAGTGATTGTTGATTTTCCTTCACCGCTTGGGCCACATAATGCGACAACTTGACCAGCCGGGATAGTGAGATTTAAACTATCAAACACCTAAAAAGTTGTTAATTATTGATCGATTGGAAATTGTCGCTGCATGTGCGCTCTAGCGAACATGTGTTTTTATTAAATAATTTTATTTACAAACACCGTGACGCAATTTTACGGACAGATATGAGGAAGCCAGAAAAAATGGTAAAACTGGAACTTTCTAGAAAGAAAAAAGCATTTCCGAAGTCTTGAATTTTTTCTCAAAAATCTGACTTACAACATGTCCAGGTCTAGTCGGATAGCTGAATGTAACATCTTCAAACTTGATATCACCCCACAACGTGTGATACGGTATACAAACTCCACTATCATAATCAATAGATGGTTGAAGTCGTGAGAATTGAAGAACCCTTCCACCGGCTGTCCATCCTTTGATAGCCGTGCCGAAAATGATGGACAATTGACTGAGTGATCGTTGAATGGTTTGCGCGGAGACCAAAAAGGACATCAACGCGCCGGGTGACATTTCACCTTGAGCGATGAGATTTGTGCCGCCGTAGAGGACGGACAGAACAATTCCATTGAGAAATAGATTGGTGGCACCTTGGAACAACCCGATACCAAGTCCCAATTGTTCTTGCATTGCTCTGGCTTTGTGCAATTCCGAGTCGAACAGTTGCGACTCCAACTTCTCCATGGCAAACGCTCTGATTGTTCGCATATTTGTCAACGCCTCGTCGGACACTGCGGCGGCTGTTGCCGATTGTGCTTGCGCTCGTCGACTCAACGCACGAAGACCCGATCCGATTATCGAGCCGACCAGAATGATGCCCGGAACGACGGCGATTGTGTACATTGTCATTGTTGGCGATAGATAGAATAGGGAACCGACGCATCCGATGGTTTGGGCGAATGTGCGGAGACCTTGTGATACGCACATTTTGAAACTGCTTTTGAATTCTTGAACATCTGAGTTTAGTCGAGCCGAGAGTTCTCCGGTTTTCTGAAAAATCGGGGATTTTGTTCCTGGGCTTAGATTTTTCCCAAAATTTTTGAAAATTTCCGCCGTTTTTTGGTCTTACATAAATCTAAAAAAACTCACATGTGTGTCAAAAAACGACATATCCAAATACAACAATTTATTGAAAAGTTCCGATCGCATTTTGGTGGCCATCCGTTCTCCCAAAATAGTTAAAAATGAAATATAGGAAAATGTCAGAGCCGACTGAACAATATACATAGCCAACAGTTGAATAGCATAAGGTTTCAGACGATCAAAATGATTGGCAAGTTGTTGATTGTCACTTTTGATCACTTCGACGATAATATTTACTAGATCTCCAAGGCATAGTGGTATGCGAATATTTATAACTGCTGATAATATTGCGCACTAGAATTTTTTTCAGGTTTAACTATTTTTAATTGACAATTATTACCACAACCGCTGCTAAAAACCATCCGAAAAAGGGTTTTACCAACTTCCATAAATCCCATAATGTCATACTTCCTTCATCATCATCTTTGGAACGAATATGATCTACTCGTTTGCTCAGCTTCTCACTTTTGTTGCTACATTCGAATTTTCTGATTGTGACGAATGTGAAACCCGTGGAAAAACTAGATATTCGGAAAGCTCTCAAAACTTTAGCCTTTTTCAATGGTTGGTGCATCCATCTCGAGGCGTATGAATTTTTTGCGCTGTTCAACGCTGATCGTAGTGAAATTACCGGCAGTTTTGAGAGAATTGTCATTCTGGAAAAAAAGTGGTGAAAAGTTGGAAAAAAAATTAAAAAAAATTAAAAATAATAGGCAAAAAAGTGTGCCGGGGCTTACAAATAAGCGTGCGACACGTTGCAATTTGTTTTTTACTTTTAAATTTTTCTGTTTTTTTTTCGCTGTTTGCCTATTTTTTCGTTGTCGCTTATGTTCAGTTATTGATTGAAAGATAAGGAAATGCATGGAGAACGTAGTAGAGTTATTAGGCAAACCGGCCAATGAGAATTTACACAAGAAAAAACAGTGATTTCGAAATATTAACAAACATAAAAATTGTTTCTCATTTTCCAAATAACTGCATTGCAGATCTAATGGATTTTGAACTGGATGATTATGGCGCGGATGGTGCTGAAACGCTGACTTTTGTCGATGACGATGATGGTATGAGTGCAGCAACCCAGGATTCTCAATATTATGATGGAAATCAATTCAGTCTGCCGACTCAAAGCTCACAAGTAATTTTTGTTTTTGAAAACACCCGATGTTCATTGAATTTTAGATGGAATCTGTCTTGGTTTCTGGTGTTGAGAGTAATGCTGATCTTTCGTTCCAAGAAGTTGATGGCTCAGACACTGAAGAAGAGTATATCGATACTTCGAAATTTGCTGAACATGCTTGTCGATATTGTGGAATCAGCGATCCGTTGTGTGTTGCAAAATGTACAGTGTGTGATAAATGGTTTTGTAATTCGAAACAAGGAACGAGCGGATCGCACATAGTTAATCATATGGTCAAAAGTAGACACAGAGAAGTGAGTTTATTTCAGAATAAATTACGAATATCATGTAATTCTAGGCGTTTTTACACGAAGATTCGCCGTGCGGTCCAACCCAACTGGAATGCTATTCATGTGCGTCAAAAAATGTGTTCAATCTTGGTTTTATCCCAGCCAAAGCTGATTCCGTTGTTGTCATTCTTTGTCGTACAGTTTGTTTACAACAAGCATCACAAAAAGATCCTAACTGGGTAGCCGAAGACTGGAAAACGTTGATCACCGAACGACAACTTCTCTCCTGGTTGGTCAACATCCCATCGGAAGATCAAGATGCAAGAGCCAGAAAAATAACACAAACACAGGCGAATCGGTTGGAGGATTTGTGGAGAGAGATGCCGAATGCCAATTTGGAAGATTTGGACAGACCCGGTTATGATCGAGAACCTGATCCGGTGATGTTGAGATACGACGATGCTTTTCATTACAAGCAAATTTTCAAACCTCTGATCCGCATCGAAGCAGAATATGATAAAATCATGAAAGAATCGCAAACACAAAACGTTGGATTAGTTCGATGGGATTGTGGGTTGAAGAAGAAATCAGTTTTGGCATACTTTCATCTTCCCAAATATGCGGATGGTTGTATGAAATTGATGACTGGTGATCAATTGAAACTCACACATAATCAAACTGTTGATGGGTCGACTTCATCAACGATTGGAGTTGTGTTCAAACTACCTGATAGTGAGTTTTACAATTATAACAGGTGTGTTCTATTTTCTTGCTTATAGATGTTTCTGACGAAGTTGGAATCGAGATCAAATCTGGTAATTTGGATAAAGATATCACTGAGAAGCGTATTATGTTTACATCCGAGGTAAGGTTTTAATAAAAATTCCTCCTTTTCATAATGAAAAGGATGAAAATTTCATTTTCACGAAAAGAAAATTATTTAAGATTGTGTGGAACTCTACAACCTTTGATCGTCAATATCAAGCCCTTGACAAACTTGCGAACGATAACAAATGTGTTTCACAATACATTTTTCAAAAAATCATGGGACGGCAAGTTGAAGAGGTCATGTTCAAGGTAAAAATTGTAAATATTTCATTTTAACTGATTTTCTCGTTCAGTATCAATTACCAAAACGTTTGTCTGTTCAAGGATTGCCGGATTTGAATCTTAGTCAAATGCAAGCCATCAGACAGGCTCTTACAAGACCGTTAAGTTTGATTCAAGGACCGCCGGGAACTGGAAAGGTATTTTTGTAGCACCTGAGTTATTATACCTCAAACAAGGGGGTACGACATGAAGTCTTATATTTTTCTCGAACAAGATTTTCAGTTTTTTCCGAACTCTTTGATCACATTTTTTTCTTTTCTTCTGGTCCCTCATTATATTTAGCCCTCCCTTCCTATTCACACATTTTTCCTGTTGACTTAATCTAGGTCACATATATTGTTGTTATTGATTGCTCATAACACAACAAGTATGCCATATTTTATAGATAACATCTAAAGGTGTGAACACTAATGAGCCATATGGTGACCTAGAAAAGGTTACATCCCGTCTACAAGTAACTAAAGAATAGAAAAAACTATAGTAAGAGGGAACTAGACTATAGTTTGGGCCTTGAAACGTATATTAACATGGAAATGTGTAGCACAAAAAAATGTTAAAATTTGTTTTTTTTTGTAGACGGTTACATCCGCAACAATGGTGTATCATCTTGTACAGCAAACTGAGGGACAGGTTTTAGTATGCTCTCCATCAAACATTGCCGTGGATCATTTGGCCGAGAAAATTCACAAGACTGGCCTGAGAGTTGTTAGATTGACCGCTAAATCTCGTGATAGTGCTGACACATCTGTTAGATTCTTGACAATTGAATCGCAACTGAAAATGCTCGGTAACACCGAGTTGAAAAACTTGATCAAGCTGAAAGAGGAGATTGGAGAGCTGGAAGATGCTGACCATTTGCGTTATTTACACTTGAAACAGTTGACCGAACATGATATTTTGGCCAAAGCTGACGTGATCTGTTCGACGTGTTCGACGGCGGCCGACGCGCGATTGTCTCGGATTCGCATTAAAACTGTGCTGATTGATGAGTCGACACAGGCAACAGAACCGGAGATTATGGTTTCTATCGTGAGAGGTGTTCGCCATTTGATTCTTGTCGGTGATCACTGTCAATTGGGTCCAGTTGTGTCGTGCAAAAAAGCGGCCAATGCAGGATTGCAGCAATCATTGTTCGAACGGTTAATCCTGCTGGGCATCAAACCGCATCGACTCCAAGTTCAATATCGTATGCATCCTGTTTTGTCGGCGTTCCCATCGAACGCTTTTTACGAGGGAAGTCTTCAGAATGGTGTTAGTGAGAGTAAGTAAAGAAAATTTAGTACTTTTACTATTTTTTACTTCTAGGTGATCGTGTTTTGAAAGGAGTGGATTGGCAATGGCCAGTCGCGAATCGCCCCTCATTTTTCTGGTCTTGTTACGGAGCTGAAGAAATGAGCTCGAGTGGAACGTCGTTCTTGAATCGGACAGAAGCGGCAAATGTTGAAAAATTGGCCAGTAAACTTATCAAGTGAGTTTGTTTTCCTGCCCTTGAAATTTGGAAAACGTCATAATCATTTATAGAGGTGGCATGTTGCCGGAACAAATTGGTATTATTACTCCTTACGAGGGACAACGCGCGTTTATTGTAAACTATATGCACACACAAGGATCATTGAACTCGAAACTGTATGAAAATGTGCAAATCGCAAGTGTTGACGCGTTTCAAGGAAGAGAGAAAGATTTCATCATTGTCACATGTGTTCGGTCGAATAGTTCATCTGGTATTGGGTTTTTGAACGATCCACGTCGGTTGAACGTTGCCATAACACGAGCGAAATACGGACTTGTCGTGATTGGAAACGCTAAAGTGTTGGGTAGACAACCGATGTGGCATGACTTGATCACTTTTTACAAAGAGAAAGGTCTCGTTTTCGAAGGCCCGATCAATAATTTGAAGTCGGTTAATTTGACGCTTCCAAAACCTGCGGCGAAAACAGTTGGAATTGGGGTGAGTGAAATAACATGGTTTTCAAATTCAAAATTCTTTATTTTCAGTCTGGAAAATATGGGTTACAACGTTTCACTTATAACTACAACGAATATCGGGGTAATGCTAGATTGCCGATGAATTATAATGGAACACAAAACTTGTTGTCACAGTCGAGATTGGCGAGAGATTCGATGCTTTCGAATGTTCCGGTACCTCTAGACGTTATTCTTCCCAATCAATATACTGCACCGAAACAACAACCACAAAGAGGTAGGATTCATCTTCTGTAAAAAAATATTTTTTGTTGGAAAAAATAAGGTCACGTTGCACAGTTTTTTTTGCAATGTTTTTGCGTTTTTTTTTCTACGTTAAAAGTTCTCGTGGCGAGACCTGTATATTCGTTCCCACCAACCAAAAATTGCAGCTCGTCGTGCGAACCCAGATGCTTCAAACCAACGCTACTCGGATATGTCACAATCTCAGTTCTCGCAAGCTTCTCAAGACCATCACATGAATCTTCAATCTGGAACTTATGACGCATCGCTCTCCGGTTGGTCGCAATCTCAATCCGGCGCCGGATCGACTCGATTCACCGGACACACTCAACCAATGTCACAAGACATTGTCGACGACGTTGAACAAAATTTGGCCGATCTTCTTCTCTCACAGGGTCAGTGATGAGACAATCAACAACAACAACAAAAGGAACGATTTGGATGAACCCCGAGAAAGTTGGGAAAATTCACGGAAATCATTTTTCTTCTCTCTTTCGTACGATGTCCTAACATCCATGAATGTGATTGGTTTTGGCCGATTGGTCGCTTCTATCAATTTTCAGTTGTTTTCTTAGATTTCTCCTAGTTTTCCCGCAAACCATTCCTATACTTGTAGCTAATTCTTCTTTTTTTCTCATTATGAGGCGGATTTTTTTATTCTCAATATCTGAAGAAATTGAAAAAGTATTTCTTGACGTTTTTCAGTCAAAGAGAATGTCTAAATCCGTTTCTTACTGTGTTCTTTTCTGTCATTCGTTTTCTATCTCTAGTTATAATAAAATTGAATCTATTCATTAGTTCTATTCTGCTTGATTGGTTTCAAAGCCATTGATATATTTACTCCTGAAAAAAAGGTGAATTTTTATAATCCAGGTTGTATTTTTTAGGGTCAAACAAAGATGGTTCACAATAACAAGAGGCGTAGAAATTTCAAAAGCAAAAGAAAGGGAGATAACAATGGAGGCGGAGAAGACAATCGGGATAAATCATATCGTGAAGTTGTGAAAGAGAACGAGAAATATTGGACGTATTACAAAGAGCAAGGCGTTTTTCCAATCGAGCAGTTTGATGAATTCAGAGCTGCGCTCCAGCGAGATTTGCCGGTTTCGTTCAGATTCCAAGGATGTCATAAGCAAGTTCTTTTTTCGGGTCAGGCCTTTCGCCTTTTTTTTCTATTCTTTAGTTACTTGTAGACGGGATGTACCCTTTTCTAGGTCACCATATGGCTCTTTAGTGTTCACACCTTTAGATGTTATCTATAAAATATGGCATACCTGTTGTTATGAGCAGTCAATAACAACAACATATGTGACCTAGATTAAGTCAACAGGAAATATGTGTGAATAGGAAGGGAGGGAAAAGAGGGACCAGAAAAAAACAAAGGACCAAACTATAGTCTAGTTCCCTCTTACTATAATTTTTTTTCTATTTTTTTGTTACTTGTACCTTTTTCTAGGTCACCATATGGCTCTTTAGTGTTCACACCTTTAGATGCTATCTATAAAATATGGCATACCTGTTGTTATGAGCAAGCAATAACAAAATAACAACACATGGTGACCTAGATTAGGTCAACAGGACATATGTGTGAATAGGAAGAGAGGGCTAAATAAAATGAGGGACCAAAAAAAATCTTGTCCGAGAGAAATACAAAACTTCATGTGGAGTTCGATTATCATACCGGCTCATAGGAAATGTAACTTTGGACTCCTCCGAAGTATGTCATTTCTATTATTTTTGATTCTAGAGATCGTGAACAACTTATTCATGAGATGGAGAGTCGTTTCTTCGGAGCCATCCAAGAATCCAGCGATGTCGCAGTATGCGTCCCAAAATCTCTCCCCTGGTACAAGGAAGCGTATCAAACGCCAATGTCGCGAACGGCTGTCCGAAGTCATCCGATTCTTGCTCAACTTCACAATTTCCTGGTGACCGAAGCCGAATTGGGAAACGTTTCACGACAAGAGGCTGTCAGCATGATTCCACCACTCTTGCTCTCGCCGAAAAGTGATCATCGAGTTTTAGATCTTTGTGCGGCGCCGGGTAGTAAGACTACGCAATTGTTAGAGATGTTGCATGAAGAGGATCCTGATCCGAGTGAGATTTTTATTCAATTTTGAAAAAAAAACAAAAATAAATAATTATTTCCAGCTGGTATGGTTGTTGCCAATGATGTGGACATGAAACGTTGCTACATGCTCATTCATCACACTTTAAAACGGTTCAGAAGTGCGGCTTGTTGTGTCACTTGCGAAGACGCATCTCGTTTCCCGAAAATTGTCGACAAAGATGGTTCGAAAGTTTTGTTCGATCGCGTTCTGGCCGATGTGATTTGTAGTGGCGACGGTACACTGCGCAAAAATCCAGAGATCTGGAAAAAATGGACTCCTCAAGATGGATTGGGTCTACATCGCATTCAAATTGCTATCGCTCGAAAAGGTGCACAACAACTCAAAGTTGGTGGACAGATGGTTTATTCGACGTGTTCGATGAATCCGATTGAAGATGAGGCTGTTGTTGCGCAATTGTTGAGAGAAAGTAAAGGAACGTTGAGATTGGTCGACACTTCCAAAATGTTGCCAGAGTTGAAAAGAGAGAAAGGAGTGGCAAACTGGAAGGTGAGAGGGCTGAAAATTTCGAAAAAATCAAAAAAAAAAATACAGGTCTATGATCGTGATATGAAATTGTTCAATAGTGTTGAAGATGTGTCAGAAGAACGATTGAAAAAGGTGATTATTCAATCACTATTCCCACCAACTGAAGAAGAGGCTAAAGAAATGAACTTGCATTATGCGTAAGAGTTAAAAACAGTAAAAATCGATAATTTGTGCATTTTGCAGAATGCGAATCACCCCGCATCTCCAAGATACTGGTGGTTTCTTTGTTGCGCTTATTGAAAAAGTGACGGACTCGGATTTGGAAGCCAATGCGGCTAGTGGTCCCGCTTGGAAGAAGAAGAAGTTGTTCAAAGATGAGCCATTCACATTTTTGCGAAAAGATGATGAGAGATGGTTTGATATTCGTGGTTTTTATGGAATTGATGACTCGTTCAAGTATGAGAATTTGTTTAGTAGGCGGATAGAGACGAATGACGCTGACAGCAGACAGTTGTTCTTTGCGAATGATACTGTTAAAGATTTTGTGGTATGTTTGGAGAAGGTCTGGTGTTTTTAAAATGTGAGAAATGATTTGTTTTTGGATTAGGTCAGAAAACGATTTGGGTCACGTTTGAATATATTTCAGAAAAAATTAATGAAAACATAGTGGAAAATCTTTATTTTCAAAATACTTCAGGTTCTCATCACAAAAAGAAAAAAAAGGAGACAAGAAAAAAAAATGTTGTAAAACTAAGAAATAGACGAAGAATGAATGAATGAATGAGCACAGTGAGACATTGGCTGCGGACTCCGCCCCTTTGTGCACGCGGCGTGGGTTATAAAAAGGGGCGGAGTCGACAATCTATGTGTCTTCCTGTCTGCTCATTCTTCACTTTTTCTCAGTTCTCTTATATATTTGTCTTTTGTTCTTTTCGCGTTCGTTCTGACTCTTTGACCGAAGTATGAATAAAACATTTTTCAGCTATCGAACATGACAAAGGTGTCGATTCAAAACGCGGGAATGAAAATGTTCAGTCGGACCGAAGGAAAAGTGGAAAGTACACGTTTCCGCTTGTCGCAAGAAGGAATTCGCAACTTGTTCAAATTTATGAACAAGCAGAAAGTGTTAATTTCAAACGACGATATGTTGGCAATGCTGAAAAGTGAGAACAATCTAGTCCAACTGGAAGGGTTGACGTGTAAAGATAATGTTCGAAAACAACAAAATGGTACGGTTGTTGTGTATTGTGAGGCGGATGAGCCGGTTTGCACATGGGTCAGTTTTTTTTTTTTTGGAAAAAAAATTGATTTTTTTCTAGGTTGGATATCATACTATTGCCCCGTATATTAGCAAAGAGGAACGATTACATTTGTTAAGGATGATGGGTGTTGATTGTGCGGAAATTGAGCAGTTGATGAAGAGCAAGAGAAAGGAGAAGGTTAGGAGATTTGAGGAGGTATGAAATTGCTCAATTTGATTTCTAGGCCGCACAAGATCGTGAAGCTTTCAACAATGCGAGCGAAGAAGCAAATATTGCGGATGAAGAGAAACCAGCGGAACAGGTTGAACCTGAAACTATTTGAGCCTAAATTCGTTTTTTTTTACTGTTATTAACAATGTTGCTGTTTTGATTGTTGTTATAAAAATTTCCAAGTTTTCACTACCATAGAAAATTTTCTTGAAGAAACCTGTTCTTTTTCTATTGAAAATATCTGGAAAAAAATGATAAAAATCGAAAATTTTTGTTTTTCGGATGCATACCGAGTTGCTCGGATGCGGTCTGACTGTGGAGGGACAGTTGGGCGTGCGGTTGACGGAGCCGAACATTGTTATTCCAGAAAGAATTAGTGAGTTTTGTGTGAAAAATACGAGAAAAAATGCCAATTTCAGTCGGCGCCCCTAATGACGTCGAAGGAACCGCTGTAAAACAGGTGGCGTGCGGTGAAAATCACACAATTTTCCTGACCAACGACGGAAAGATGTGGAGTGTCGGCGGCAACGGCGACGGACAACTCGGTCGCGGTGGCAGTGCCGAAGGATCGTTCTCAATCTATCCGGTCTCGTCGCAAGGTGTCGAAATTATACAAGTGGCGGCGGGACGTGCGCACAGTGTCGCTGTCGCGGAAGATGGGCGAGTATTTACGTGGGGAAGCAATGAGCACGGGCAATTGGGGTTGCCGAGTTTGATTCAGCGACAGGAGACGCCGAAACGTGTTGCGTCGTTGACGGAAGTTGTGCAAGTTTCGGCTGGAAATGATCATTCGATTGCGCTGACAGATTGTTGGTTTTTGAAAAAAAAAACTTTTTGTCCTGAAAAATACCTTATTTTTAACATAAAATCCATCCAAAAATATTGAATTTTGAGTCAAAAACAAGATTTTTTCCAGCTGGACGAGTTTTCGTGTGGGGTGAACAAGCTGATGGGCGGTGCATTCATGAACCGATTGTTGTTGAAGATCTCAATGGAATACCAATTGTCAGAGGTGAGGATTAAGCCACGCCCATAAATCTCACCAAAAAAATTGTGTGCATTTTTGC
This sequence comes from Caenorhabditis sp. 8 KK-2011, assembly GCA_963572245.1. Lineage (NCBI taxonomy): Eukaryota > Metazoa > Nematoda > Chromadorea > Rhabditida > Rhabditidae > Caenorhabditis > Caenorhabditis sp. 8 KK-2011. Next base: position 430,967 of record OY751546.1, on the reverse strand, counting down.
GTGTTTTTTAGTGTCACACACTCTAGGAAAATAGAGAGTGTGTGACCTGAGGAGCGCACAGAGAAACAGAGATAGAGGAGAACAAAAGAGACGGGTAGACGGCGGGTGCGAGACTTTTTTAAAAATACCGAAAACTTTTCAGTTGTTGCCGGCAGTCGACATTGTATAGCAGTATCGGCCAGTGGAATTGTCTACTCGTGGGGACAAAACGATCACGGACAATTGGGATTTGATGATACGAAGCGTGAGAATTTTCACAAAAAAAAAAAACAAAAAGAAAACGAGAAATTTTCAGCGCAGACACGTGTTCATCACATTGAACAGATGGATGGATTCGGGGTTGTTGAGGCGGCGTGCGGTGATAAACACACAGTTCTACTCACACACAATGGGCGGTTGTTTAGTTTCGGGTCCGATTCGTTGGGTCAATGTGGGCTGGGCAGAAAGTGAGATTTTTTGTTGTCCAAAGAGAAAACTAAGTTTTGTTGTTTTTTTGAAGAAGTGAGACACGAACGAATCCAACAGCGATACCCGATCTAATGGGAAGTTATGTGACAAGAGTATCAGCGGGAAGGTGTCACACTCTCGCCACAGTTGGTGGAAATGTCTACCCGTTCGGGTTGAACTCATCCGGACAACTCGGCAATGGAAGTTTGCGAACGCAAGGAACACCGAAACGAACCGATGAGCTTGACCATGTGACGAGCGTATTCGCCGGATGGGATCAATCATTTTTCTTGCGATCGAACAAGCTCGAAAAACAGGTGGCTGGCACGTGTTCGCCGTTGAAGTATCCGCAGAAAATGACGAGGAACAATTTGGAGGCGGCGTTGAAGTCAGGAGACAAGTTGAATGTGATAGAGTGAGTTTTTTGGGAAAGTTATTCAAAAAAACTTCGTAAAAATTGGTTGATTGCGGTTTTTGAGGGTAGAGATTAGTAACATTATTTTTTACGCAAATCAAGGTCACATGAAAAATGGAAAAAGGAGCTTGTTCTATCCAGATTTTTAGTGTTTTCGTCACAGTATCCTATGGGAAAAGTTAATTAAAGATGAAAAAAAAATATTTATCACAATAAAGAAATAATACAAGTTTAAAACGTCCTCTCTTGATCGAATTTCGCGGATGATGCTGTAGTTCTGCAAGACATTTTCGTGATTAGAATTTTTGTATATTTGGTACAATTTTTAAAGTTTTTTCGCGGTGCGCATGCTTTTTTTTTGCTTAACTACAACTTACCATGTCGAGAGGGGCTTCTTACTACGGTTGTTAGCTCGGAGCAGGTTTAAAAACACAAACAGACATAGAGAAAAACCTGCTCCTACCACCTTGTCGCCATCGGTGAGGCCAACCTTTTGACAAGGCCCCCTCCCAAAACCGGAGTCCCGGAAAAAGGGGACCTGAACCGCTGGGTGAAACGGCTCTGATCAGTACTGCGAAGTGAGTGAGGTGAGTGAGTGAGGTGAGTGAGTGAGTGAGTGAGTGAGTGAGTGAGGTGAGTGAGGTGAGTGAGGTGAGTGAGGTGAGTGAGGTGAGTGAGGTGAGTGAGGTGAGTGAGGTGAGTGAGTGCGTGAGTGCGTGAGTGAGTGAGTGAGAGAGAGAGAGAGAGAGAGAGAGAGAGAGAGAGAGAGAGAGAGAGAGAGAGAGAGAGAGATAGGGACAGACAGACAAAGAGAGAGAGACACAGACAGATAGAGACAGAAACAAAACATAAACATAAAAACACAAAAAGTCGCTCCATCAATCCGTCTTCGCAAATTCGTCGTCCGATCTGTTGTCCATCCTGTATATCTAGAAAAAAACGCGCGCCTAAAGCCCTCCAACCCATCCCATATTTTTTTATATTTATATGTTTAAAATTTTGAAAAAAAAACTCACTCGAAATTCGTCGAAGAAGATAATTATCTTAAAAGTTTAAAAAATAAAAACTGAAAAAAAATGAAAAAAGAAAAGCATAAAAAAAAATGCTCGCTCCATAACTTACCCAAAACAATGATCTGTTGGAAAGAAGGAAAGAATAAACTAAGCTCTCTGTCCTGATGTTGTCGTCGATCTTTTTTTTTGTCGTCGATCTTTTTTTTTTGTCGTCGATCTTTTTTTTGTCGTCGATCTTTTTTTTTTGTCGTCGATCTTTTTTTTTGTCGTCGGTCATGTCGTCGGTCCGCCTCGCAAATTTTTTTGCACCTTCCTCATCGCTCATTTCTTGGCAAGTCCTCTTTGAATGGCAAATTGCACCATCCACGAGAAGAGCAAAAAGCTCGGGACCCGAACTAACCTTGTTCCAAACTACACTGTTGTTATATGTCGTATTAGTTGATTTCTCCATCCTTCTGCGATGTTGTAGTCGTCCGATTTCCTCTTCCAGTGTCGTCCTGATGATCTAAGTCTTCGATGTTGTTGTTGTCTCCCGATGTTGTCGTCGTCCTCTGATCTGATCTTCCGATGTAGTCCTCCGATGTTGTCGTCGTTGTTCGATGTCGTTCGCTGATGTTGTAGACCTTCGATGTCCTCGTTCCAATGTAGTCCTCCGATATCGTCGTTGTCCAATGTTGTCTTTCGATGTCCTCGTTCCGATGTTGTTGTCGTTTCCTGATGTTGTCGTCGTCCTCTGATCTAGTCCTGTGATCTCGTCGTTGTCCAATGTAGTCCTCCAGCCCGTCCTTTGATGCCTTCGATGTTGATGTAATTGATAATTTGTAGTAATTTTTGAAAAGTTATAAATAAACTGACGGTTTTATCCGATGTTGTCGGCACATCTTGTTGTCTCGTTGCGATGTCCAATTCGTTGATCTACTGAAAAACGGTCACTTTGTCATTATCTAGACCAATTTTCAAAACCACCTTCTTCGCCAATTGTTGCTCGCCGAGCCCACCCATCCACCGGTCATGTTGTGAAATGACCGGCGTCATCTCGACGCCACACCGGACTTACCCCCAAAACAGCCCTAGGCTACTGATCAATTAGGGCGACCCGCGAATTTTTCTTCACCCACAGTTTCCTCGTCTCCCCGGTGGCCACCTATATAGAAAGAAAGGAGACGAGTTCCCCAGTGAAACCTAGCTCGCTGCGACCCGAGAAAATTTCACTGAGCTCTGCGATGGAGAAATGTGTTAACACATCGAGTGATATGTTAACACATTCTGAAGGTCTTTTTTTCAACTCACTGATCAGCACCCTTGCCGCTTGGTTGGATTTGGCCAAATAGGATTGTTTCAACTAGATGAACCTGAAAGAATCAAATAATTAAGAGGTCTAAATTAATTTAAAAACTCACCAAATCATGGGTATGTCTTGCCGAATGTCACAAATGACATCTCGCCCGTCCGCCCTATGTTGATAAAGGAGTGTGACGCCGAGCACTGACCCTTTGCTCGAAACAAATGTTGTTGTTGACCTAATGGGGTTATTCAGTTGAAAAAAAGTATGTTAAAATAACATAAAATAACACAAAAAACTTATTCAAGTGATGTCGAAATATGTCGAAAAATGACGAAAAATTACAGTACCTGGCCTATTTTTCGACATGCACAAAGCGCTCGTAAATCAAGAAAAATGTCTCATCGTGCCGAGACACAAACAATTCAAATGAGGATGCGTCTTTTTTTCAAAAAATAGGCTGAAATAATTCAAAAATAGTAATGCGAAAGGTGCATACGTGTTTGTACATTGTTTGTGTCTCGGCACGATGAGACATTTTTCTTGATTTACGAGCGCTTTGTGCATGTCGAAAAATAGGCCAGGTACTGTAATTTTTCGTCATTTTTCGACATATTTCGATATCACTTGAATAAGTTTTTTGTGTTATTTTATGTTATTTTAACATACTTTTTTTTCAACTGAATAACCCCATAAAAACAACAAAAATAGAAGGAAAGGGGGAATTTTTTAAGAAAGTTTTTTGTGAAACTGAATTTCGTTTTACCAACAAAGTTTACTGAATGTTGAGAAATTTGGAGAAAAAAAAACGTACCTTCCTTAAAATTTGCTGATCGTTTTCAATACACCAAAACAGTTGCACCATTGTTCGACCATTGTTGTTGACCTGAAAACAACAAAAATATAATTTCGTTTTACCAAAAAAGTTTACTAAATGTTGAGAAATTTGGAGAAAAAACCGTACCTTTGTTGCTGTTGAGCTGAAAACCAAAGTTTTTTGTTGTTGTTGACCTGGAAATCAGAGTGTCATTAGATGCAGAGAAAAATCTGGATAAAGCTTTGCGCGAAAATTTTTAATTTTTTTTGTTTTTTTACATTTGTTATTTCAAACTTTTGATCAAAAAATCCACAACAAAGGATGTTTTAAAAATTTCGAAAGAAAAACGTACCTTTCCTGAAACTTTCTGATAGTTTGCATCACACCAAAATTGTTGCACCATTGTTCCACCATTGCTCGACCATTGTTGTTATTGACCTGAAAACAAAAATATTGTGAATGAAAAAGGAGGGGACTCAACTAACCTTAAAAAAGCAGCAGCAAGCATATAAAATGGGTTGGCCCCCTGAAAGTGCAAAGGGGGTTCGACATCAGTAGCTAAGCCACCACTTCGGCAGAGCCTTAGTCGAAGAGCACTACCCAAAGTACGTCCTACCGAAGTACGGAGCGTACAATGAGGAACCATTCTGCAACTACTGCTCCGTTTCGTAGTTTGGGCATCGAGTAACCTCCTCTGTCAGAAACGGACAAAGCCGCTGACACGTTATTCCCCGGCTGGAATACTACTACCGAAGTAGACTGTACGAGGAGGGTTGACTTCATGGCTCCGCCACCACATCGGCATTGCTCCGTCTGATTGGGCACTAAAAACCATTGTGCGACTACGCCACTTTGTAGTCTGGGCATCGCCTGGGGAGGCTATATAGTGTAGAAAAAATAACGTAGAAATAATGAAAACCCCGAAAAGTCCGATGTCACTCCTATGTGAACATCGAACTTTAGGGCTCGGCGTCAATGACCTACTCCATTCAGCTCAGCCTATTTGAGCAGTTTCCAGAGCACTTCATAGACCTGCCTCCAAGGCAGTCTATTATCACGCTGAAGCACCAAGAGAGCTACGCTCGATCTTATAGTGCAGCCTTCTCCACGACATGTGACATGTGGTGGGTTGTGGGATAGGAAGTGGTGGTTGACTTCTACGACACACAGCTCCTTTAGTGCGCCTCCGTCTTGATATTGGCAATCGTAACTAATCAAATTGCCTAGGAATAACCAGACAGACGATGATACTGAAAGAACAAAAATTATTTGGAGAAAATGGTGAAGAAACAACTTACAATTCCACATGGTGTCAAAATTGGACCTTTGTTGCTGAGCCACCACTTTGCACAGCATCGGATTCCCCAAGCTTCGGCAGTAACGAAACCTGCAACAAAAAGGTAATAAAAAAGAATTGAAAAAAAAACACGTGAAAAAAGTATAACACGTATATTAAAAGAAAAAGGAGACAAAAAGTTATCGAAATAAACTTGAGAAGAAAATAAAAGAAAAAAAGGTATATCACTAATAGAAAATAGAAAAATAGACCGGAAAGGTGCACGAAATAAAAAATGCAAAATAATAATATAGGAAGATAAACGTAAGAAGAAACAACAACAAAAAACAACGCCAAAAGAGGAGTAAGACTCTCTATCCGAGCAGCGTCTTTCGACAGAAAAGAGACGCAGAGAAGGTAGAGGGATAAAAAACAAAATAATGTGAATAATAAAATAATGATAAAAGAAGACAGGAAGAGAGAGGACGCCGCTCTCACCCATGCGGCGTCTTTTTTTGGGAGAGGGAGGGAACACAATATATACTCCCATAAGGGACCAAGATGGCCAGACAAAAAAAGAAACATGCACAGAAAAAAATTGTAGTTGGACTATGCAACAAAAATAAAAGAGGAAGGAGAACAAAGATTTGGGAGAATCAGAAATTTGAGCAAAAAATCAGGGTTAAAAAATGAATCAGAAAATTTTTTGCGTCAAAAATACAACCTATTTTTTTGAAATTACGGACTGGTCCGGATAATTTTCTAACAAGGGAGCTACATATAGGTGTTACCGGACTTTGAGATGGGATATATGTCACCCGGTAGAGTTTTTCATGCTGATCATCATGCCGTAGCTAACTTTTGCAAAGCTGCAACCAGAAAGCTGAAAATCATACTTTTGTGATAAATTTGAAAATTTTAAATTCCTCCTAACTTTTTCAAAATTATACATTCACAAAATAAAATGAATGGATCTGATAGGAAACTTAATTCTCTACACGATGGTCCTTTTGAAATTCCGAAAAAATAATGAAAAAGGTGTAATTCTTCGAAAAAACATGAAAAATCAGAAAACAATCTTCAAAATTTAGCCACTTTCACGTTTTTCAATGCAATTTTTTTTATTTTTCACGTTTTTTTTATCTACCTTTTTTATAAAAAGTTTCGGGCTCATTTTTTCAGCGTTACAACTACAATTTCGAGGTTTTTAAGTGCTCCTATCGTTCTTGGCATGCAAAATAACCCTTTAGTAGTCTCTCATCACTGAAATAATTCAAATTGAACAAGATATTCCAATTTTTGTGCTCAAACTTTGAGCTCGATTTTCAGCTTTCTGTGTGGAGCTTTGCAAAAGTTAGCTACGGCATGATGATCAGCATAAAAAACTCTATCGGGTCACATATGTCTCTTCTCAAAGTCCGTTAACACCTACTTGTAGTTCCCTTGTAAATCCCAAAAAATGTTTGGCCCGATTTTTTCGGTCTGATTTGAAGTTGGATTCAAAAAAAATTCTGTAAATCTACAAAAAGTGTTTCAAAAAAATTAACTCTGTGACGAAAAGGCAAGAAAATTCACAACACACTAAAAATCTGGATAGAATAAACTACATTTTACCATTTTTCACGTGAAACACGTGAACTTGCTTTAGGTAAAAAAATAATGTTACTAACGTAAAAAACAAGATTCTAAGTTTTTCCCGAACTATTTGGTCACATAAAAAAATCAGTCCTATTTCTTCTGGTCCCTCTTTTCCCTCCCTTCCTATTCACACACATTTCTTGTTGACTAAATCTAGGTCACATATATTGTTGTTATTGACTGCTCATAACAACAGGTATGCCATATTTTATAGATAACATCTAAAGGTGTGAACACTAATGAGCCATATGGTGACCTAGAAAAGGATACAGAGTAACTAAAAAATAGAAAAAAAATAGTAAGAGGGAACTAGACTATAGTTTGGGCCTTGAAACGTATATTTCCCGGGTTTTCGGAAAATCGATATCTTACGAAATACATTCGACCAAAACCGTGGAAATCTTTAATTGAGGGAACGAGCTCAAAGTCAAAACTCTCAAAAAACAAAGATTAATGATCTAAAAGCGCGAAAAAGGGCTAAATATGAATTATGATCTTAAATTGAAGACAACTTTACTGGCTAGAAAAAATATTCCAACAACAATATTTGTGACAGATTAATCGAATCGGTATTCTCCTCATCGAGCTGTATAAACAACTCATTCCTCTATGAAGATGATCGCAAATTTTTCGTCGGAATCGACCGATCTCATGGTGTCGATATGGATCAAGTTATGGAAGCGTTTTTGTTGCTAGACGAGTGTAGTTCAAAACAACAATATTATGATTTGGTAAGGGAATTCTTTGTACTAGAAAATGGTGAATTTCCAGATATCTGAAATGTTATCAGTGTCCTTGGAAACCTATACGGGTGCAGTTGTATCGATCGAACGGTTGCGTCTTTATCTGATAATTCCGTGGTTGACAGTGTTCTCGGAGAATGTTACCGAGCAAGTTGTTGACAAATTCCACGCGCCACTTTTCAAACATCTCTGCGCGCACAGTAACGAAAAGTCGGGACGTGTTCTCGAACGTTGGTGGGCCGAGATGCCATCTCGTCATTTTCGTCGAATTGTCGTCGTCACCAAGGCGGCGGTTCGTGCCGTCGTGTTGGCGCGCAAAAAACCGTATCAATGCCAAGAGTTCTTGCACATTTTGGATCGGTTGCACACAATCAACAAGCGACGACACATTGTGCCGCTGGAGACGTTCTATTTGGACGAGTTGAATGAGCAGTTTGATTTGAAGTTGGATTATGTTCAGTGGGCGACGTGTCAGAAGGGCACGGCAAGCGATACGCCCTATAATCATTGGGCGCATTGGTCGTTTTTGTTGAATGCGGCGGCGAAGGGCGATTTGTTGCATGTTGATGCGCAACTCAAACAACATGTTGGTACTTTTTTAATTGAAAATCTTTAAAAAACACGAAGTTTTGTGCATTTTTGCGTCTTTTGTAGTGTATTCAAGTGTGAAAAACTAGCCGAAAACTCTCTAAATTTAAAAGAACATTAAAATTTTTAACTTTTCCTGTATAACCCCTCTCCACGAAAACAATTAACATTTCAGCTGCGCGTTCAAAACAGTCAAGTGCAAACAATCTTCGGCTCATTCTTCATGGAAGTTCCGCATCTCGAAATTCACGTTCGCCGCGATTTCATCGTCTCCGACACCATGAACCGGATGGCGACACTCGACACGTCGGATCTCCAAAAACCGCTGAAAGTTCGGATTCAGGGCGAGGAGGCGGACGACGCGGGCGGTGTGAGGAAGGAGTTTTTCATGATTGTGATGCCGAAGATTTTGCAACCCGAGTGAGTTGAATATATGGGCAAAAAAATTCACCTAATGTCGAAAAATGGCGAGAAATCCCCCTTTTTTCTACATTTTTCGGCATATTTTTGTATTTTATTGATTTTTTACATTATTATTTTACATATTTTAGGTATGGCATGTTTGTTGAGGACGAAACTTCGCATTTGGTATGGTTCAGCGGGTTGCCGAGTGAGATTTGTGATCGAGACCAATTTCGACAACTAGGCCGCCTTGTTGGCCTCGCAATTTACAACCAGATCATTGTCCCCTTCCCATTCCCGTTGGCACTCTACAAATATTTGTTGGATCAATCGCCAACACTTGAGGATCTTGTCGAGCTGTCGCCCACCGAGGGTAATGGTTTGCAAAGTTTGTTGGATTACGAGGGAGACGATATTGAGGAGGTGTTTTGTCTCAATTTCTGCATCACGTTTAGTTGTTTGGGTGAGACGAAGACTGTTGAAATGTTGCCAGGTGGTGAGAAGATTTGTGTCGGCAAGGAGAATCGCGCAAAATATGTTGAGGTTTGATTTTCATTTTTTTACGAAAAAGAAAAAGAAAAAAACCCTTCAGCTCTATGTTAAACATCGTCTCGAAGTGGGGTTGAATGGCGAAATTGCGCAACAAGCTCAATTGTTTGGCCAGGGCTTCCGCGACGCGCTGAACAGCCGCATTTTGTCGTTTTTCCAACCGCGCGAGCTGATGGAATTGGTTGTTGGCAACGAGAATTATGATTGGAGCCTGTTTCGAGAGGTTGGTTTGTTGATCTTTTCTCTCTTTCTCTTTGGAGCGAGCGTACAACAAAAAACAGTAGAAGAAATTGACAAATAAACACGCAAAGCAACAATGAGTGACGTAATGACGCTTACGTACAGACGTATGTTTGTGTACGTTGAAGACAAAAAGTGCCGGAAATTCGAAAATAAGAAAAGTAAATAGATTGAATTGAGTGCGCGCGTTTTTTTGTTGTTGTTGTTTTTGTTGAAATGAAATCATACCTCGGCACAAATTGTGGAACTTCCTGAGATTTTGAAATTTGCTATGTGAAATTCCACGTTTTGGCCGTGGTTTGGTGAGCCAAGAAGAAACAACAACAAAAATGTTGAAATTTTATGGAAAAATGAGAGATTTGAGAGGAAAATCGGGCCTGGTCCCATTTTGACTATACCCCTGTTCAGTCTCTTTCCTGATGTTTGTGTCCGATTTTTGTCCTCGGCCCAGAAAATTCGGGTCAAACTTTTCCACCGAGAAAAAAGTCCCTCGAAAAACATGTATTCATTTTTGTGTGCGTCGAAATGTTAGTTGAATTGCCGTCGGGTAATTTGTGTGTGTGTGTGTCCGAGTTCATGCATCATCTCTCACTCTCTTTTTCCTCCCTCTATCTAAACTCTCTCATTTTCGCGCACTGTTTCCTCCCCTCATCATCATCATCATCTTTTTTGTCGTGATCATGTGTTCGTTGTGTGTGCGCATGCGCGCGAGCGCGCAAAAGTTTTTTTGTTGCTGTATATTGTCTGTGTGTTGAGTCTCCCGTAGAGGAGGAGGCCTTCCTTCAAATCCGGTTTTCGCTTTTTTTTTAAATACTGGATTTTTTTGCGCGCACACAGACAGGCATTTATTTTCAACGAGAGAGGAAGAGAATGTGGTAGTTTACTGTATATTGTTATAATATAAATAATAATTATAAGTCAATGGGTCTATTTGAAATAATAATTGGGTTGGAAGAGAAATGGGTTTTTTTTAGGTTCAGAAAACTGAAAATAATCCTGGCCTGATGAAACCTCAAGTGTATGTTTATTTACACTTTGCTCCAAAGTTTTTTGACCTTTTTGTTCTAACAAATTTGATGAATGTACTTTCAAATTCGTTAGCAATGAAAACACCCCACACTGCTGAAAAAATTGGGATTTTAAAAGTTATGAGGGTTACCGGCCCGAGAAATGTAAGACACTTGTTTTTTCAGGCCGCTCTGAAAATGTCGTAAAGTTTTTCAGAGTTCTAGTTTCCGGGCCGGCCTGAGAAAATTAAAAAAAAAACACACACACAAAAAATCATATTCCCCGATTTTTTCAGTGTGTCGAGTACAAAGATGCCTACAACGAAAAACATCCGGCAATCATTGCGTTCTGGAAAGCCTTCTTCCAACTCAACGACGAACAAAAAAAGAAGTTTCTACAATTTTTGTCCGGTTCGACACGTCTTCCAGTCGCCGGAATGTCGGCTCTCAAAGTGACGATTCAACCGTCAGCCGACACATCGCTACCCGTCGCCCATACATGTTTCAATCTTCTCGATTTGCCCAACATTTCCGACGAGACCGAACTACTTCGACGACTTCTGATTTCGATCGAACATACTGAAGGATTTACACTTGTATAAAATGTGATATATTTATATTAGCTTTTTTTTACCCGGTGAAAAATATTTTTCTTAACTTTTTTCCACTGTTTTTTGAAATGGTATAGGAGTCCAATCGACTTTTTTTGTTGAAAATGTGAATTTCAAAATGATGTTTTTTTTGTTCAGATGAAAAAATTGCTGGTAATTATCAAACCGGAAATTGTGGCGCATCAAATTTTGAGAAATGTGAGTTTTTTTCTTAAACTTGAACTTCGGGAAAATTCTGACCCGGCCTGGAAATTAAGGCAATCTTTCTCGAAGTTCTAGAATATTTCGGGCCGGTTCGAAAATCTTCATTTTGTTTTCAAATTCAGAAAAACTTCCAGTCCGACCCAAAAAAAGTTCCCCTTCTTTCAAAGTTTCAAAAACCCCCCGAACAACAAAGTGTTCATGTTCTTTTGGGTTGAAAGCAACAGATAAATGCTTTTGTACATCCCCTCCTCCTCTCCTCGGTGTTCGAAAATGTATGCAAGTTTGACCCCAATTTTCCACCACTCGCCTATATGTAGGTCAAATTCACTTTTTTTATGAATTCACCGCGCGCGCGGATACAACCGGATCAAAAGAGAAAATGGAAGGGGGGGAGATGAATGAATTGCGAATGGAATTGGGAATTTTTATTGCAGGCGGCTATCAATGAGCTAACACACAAAGGAATTGAGATTGAGGAGATGAAAATGATGAGAATTGGACGGACATTGGCCGAACAATTGTATCAACAGCATAAAGGTGCGCGGCGGGCGACAAAGTGCGCTCTATTGATAATGGGGGCCAAAAATCTTGAAAAAATCGACCCGGGCATGATTTTTGAGCTAGACCCGTAGTGAATTGTTCTCCACCATGCAAACAAGCGCTTTTTGAGAGAGAATGAGACGCAGAGAAAGAGTGTACTTAAAAAACTCAATCAATAGTTCTACCTATAAACTATGTTTTTCTCTAAATCTCTCATTTGTGCACACTGACTTTTTCTCGACCTTTTTATGAGGTGGCAAAATTGCGCTCTAATGCAGACACACTAAACGAACAACAATCGATCTTTGAGAGAGCACGAGACGCAGAGAAATGGAGTACTATCTCAAAAAATTATACAACCGCACAAAAAAATCCAATTCAATCAATAAAGTCGCAGATAAAAACATGTATTTCTCTAAATCTCTTATTTATGCACGCTGTCTTTTCTCGACCTTCTTCTGAAGGGTTTTTAGAGAGCACGAGACGCAGAGAAACAGAGTAATATCTTTAAAAATAATATCCAATCAATAGTTTGGTTGATCAAAAAATACAAAAAATAAAAATGTTCATTAAATTTTTTTTTGATCTACCGAGTTCTCCACCGCCAATTTTTTCTTTTTTCTAAAGTTTCACAAATTTCGCTTCGTAGTCATTTCTTTTTTTTTTGGGTTTTTGCGCTGGTGCTAAGAGTGTATGAGAGAGACGCAGAGAAAAGGGTATATCTAAAAATCGTTTTTTTTTTCAGGCAAGTTCTTCTACGATCGGCTAGTTCGACACATCACAAGTGGCGATGTTTTGGCGTTACGTGTCGTCGGAAGTGCTCGCGAAATAATTGGCTCAAGTCGTCTTTGGCCACGCCTACCCGATCAACCACTTCGACAACAAATAGGTCTATCCGATGTTCGAAACGTGGCACATGCCAGTGATGTGGAAGCGGCTGAGAATGAGCTCCGACTATTTTTCTAGTAAGATTTTTATTTTTTGCGAGAGAAAAAAAACATAACAAGAAAAAATGCGAGGTAAATATATGTGGGAAGACACAAAGAAAAAATCAATATAAATATCACAAATATACATAAAAAAGATCACATTGGCTTATTAGGAATCAAGAATATTATTTCGAGTTATTAGACCGGATATTGACTTTTTCTGGGATTTTTTCGTGTAGAGTAGGGGGGCTAGAAGTCGGCGCGAAGCTGGTGGGTTTCGGGGGGCGGGAGACTGAGATCGATAGGAACAAAAATTGAAAGACTTGTTGGTTTTGGAAATATTTCTGGGGGTGGGGGGAGGGAGTCAACAAGTTTGTCGAACCCGGATAAGAGACCTAGAAGGAGTAACGAAATGAAGAAAAAAACGGTTCTATGAGGAAGCGTACTGTTGCGGTGACACTTCGACTAGGGTGGCGGCGAACGAGCCGGGCAGTTCGGCTGACGGTTCGACGTCGATGATGAACGTGTCCTCGTTGCAGTAGTGACGTAGCATGTCTTCGTCCATTTTTACCGTTATCCCTTTGGCGCATCGTTTGTAGACGCCGCTCATCTGCAAGACAATTGAGGTTTTTTGGAATGATGATAGAGAAAGTGTGCTCTATGGATTTACAGTACTCTTGGAATTTGGAAATATAGAAAGCATGGTATATTCAACTACAGTACTCTAGGAAATTAGGAATCTAGAAACAATGCACAATTGAACTACAGTACTCTTGCAACTTGGGAATCTAGAAATCTTGCTCTACCGAACTACAGTACTCTCGGATTTCTAGTTTTGGTATTTCGCGTTTTTTTCATCTAGATATCATGCTCTGTTGAACTACAGTACTCTTGAAATTCGAGAATCTGGAAATAATACTCCATTCAACTACAGTACTTTTGAGATTTAAAGTTTTTCATCAAATTTTTCAAGACTTTTCTAAATTTAGAAATATGCTCTATTGAACTACAGTACTTTTCCGAAAAAAAGAAAAAATAACGTGACATTTTTTAACAAAAAAAAAATTAGTCAAGAACTATTGACGCTTTTATTAGCCAAAAGGTCACACCTGTTGTTGTTGATGTTGTTGTTGTTGTTTATGATGTAAACAATAAAAAAACAACATATGGTGACCTAATAAAGATTATATATACATAATTAGAGCTTTTTCACACCTCATAAAATTTGAACATTCTCAGTTCCGCCTGGATTACTGTAGGTTGTAAAAAATTCTCAACCCCCATACCTGGTCTCCCAATGATTTCGAAATTTTCTGCGCACTCGCGCACCTCTCCTATTTCACCCGCAACAACATTAATCGAAAAGTGTTTTTTTTTTGTTGTTGTTTGTAAAACATGATGAGGGGAATAGAATGGAATTTAATATTTATTCATGTTCGATGAATAAACATGGACTTTTGGACAGTTTAGTTAGGGCTAGTTAGGGTTAGACCTAAGCATAGGCTTAGGCTTTAGGAAAAAAGGTTTGGCGGGCTCCCTCATGAATAATGGGGGGAGGGAGGAAAAGTGATGATAGATAGGTTTATGTAAATAGTCGATCTATTTTCTGTCTTTTTTGATTCTATTCTCGGCGCACGACAAAAATCGAAAAAGAAGAAAAGACAATTGACAAAAACACGAACAAACATATATATAAATATAAATATATATATTTATATATAAACAATTGGCTCACCTTTTCGGGCTCCACGTTGAACTTGTTGGCGATGGATAGGGCGAGGCCGGCGAGTGACGATGGGACGACGTGCAGCGGTTGGTAGATTTGTTCGTCGCGTTTTCGAACGTATAACATTACTGAAATCAGATTGATTGTTGGTGTTGTGGTGGAGGAAGTGGTGGAGGTGGTGGTGGAATCGAAGCACATGTGATTGTCTGAAATGCCCGGATTTCAGACGTGTTCTTCTTCGGCTTTCGATTGTGTGTGGGTGTGTGGGGGGAGGGGGGTGAACTACAGTACTACCCGGAATTTGAGAATATAGAAATTGTGCTCGATTGAACTACAGTACTCTTGGGTATTGAGTCTAGAAATGATGCTCTACCTAACTACAGCAATCTTAAAGTTTGGATTCTACCTGAGTCGAGAAAACACGCTCTACCGAACTACAGTAATAACCGGAATTTGAGAATTTAGAAATCGTGCTTCACCGAACTACAGTAATCCTGAAGTTTGGATTCTTGATTTTTTTCATTTTTTCACAAAATTCTTCAAACTACAGTACCCTCTAGACACTAATATAGAAAGAAGGGCTTCTTACGATGTGTTCGAGGATATCACAGTGTGTATTTCACACCAATGGAGCACAATATCAAAATGGAGGGGGGAACCAAAAATAGGCCACGCCCACATTGCTCAGCCATTAATGAGATACACACTGAGTGAGAGAGAGAGAGAGATAAAAAGAAAAAAAAACACCAACTTCTTTCCGATGTTCTCGGCCTCTTTCCAATCGGTTCCATCTCGCTCATATCATAACTGATACTAGTGCTGTCCACGTATCGTGTGTCGAACTCGTCGGGTGCGATAAACAACGCGGCCGGTTTGTCCAACTCGCGCATATGATAGAATTCGGATCGTTCGCATTGTTCGTGATATTCGCCTTCGGATTTCTTGCGGCCCGTAATCGCGTTCGATGATTGGTATTCTGCGAAATCTTAGTGTTTGGTTTTGAGGTGGCTTAGGCTTGGGCGAAAACGAAAAGACGTTTTCGGATCCACCCAAGCCTGATAACAATTGGGCTCAAGTTAGTGACATGTATAGCAACACGAGACTTTTCGACAAAAAGTTAGAACACGTTACCTTGCATCCTGCGCTTCTCGTCTCGCCGATTCTCGTGCAACATTTTCCGATTGGCACCCTACAAAACACATAGATATTTACGAGGACAATTTACAACACAACAACAACAACAACGTGTTAATATCAGACTAACAGTACGCTTGAAAGCTTAAGACGACACAATAAATTTTGCGGGTACCTGCAATCTTTCGTTTTTGAGCACGTTTGTCTTCGTCACGAAGTTTTCGTTCGGCTCCCTAGAGGATTTGTGTTTTGTTTATGTTGTTGATAGGTTTTTTTTCTGGTTTCTCAGAAGTAAAACTCACCTTGTCGCAAAACACTTTGATTTGACAGTAGCCGCGATGAAAGGGCAGTTTATCGTTGTCGCCATCGTAGGTGTCAACTTGAACATGGAGGGGTAACCCTTTGACACCTTTTTGATTCGAAAAATCGGTGGAGAGGCATTGAACGGCGATGCTTATCTAGAAGATTGGGGCATTTTTGTGAGAATTTCTGGCATTTTTTCAAAGCTTTGGCAACATTTTGATAATGATAAGCCTAAGCTCAAGTTTTGTATTTCTCACGGACAAGATTTTCAGTTTTTCCTGAACCTTTTGGTCCCTCTTTTCTCTCCCTTCCTATCCACACATCATTCCTGTTGACTTAATCTAGGTCACATATGTTGTTGTTATTGATTGCTCATAACAACAGGTATATATGCATATGCCATATTTTATAGATAACATGAAAAGGTGTGAACACTAATGAGCCATATGGTGACCTAGAAAAGGAGACAGCCCGACTACTAGCAACTCTAAACAAACAAACAAAAAAACTATAGTAAAGGGGAACTAGACTATTGTTTGGGCCTTGAAACGTATATTTCCCGGGCTTTCGGAAAATCGCTATCTTACGGCATACTTCGACGAAACACAGAAATTTTTCGGGCCTAAGTTCTCGACTCACTTTGACACCGGCCTGTTCGGACGGATTCCAATAGAATTGTACAGCGTTGTGTGCAATCTCCTCAACCTGACCGATCATTCCGCTACTGTTCTTGCTGTCCACCTCCAATATTCGTTGTTTTGACGAGTGTTGTCTGGAATGCCAGAATTGCCACGTTTTGATCTCCTCCTCATAGGTTTTGTCTTCCCGAAAAACGACCATTAATTGACTCTGTAAAACGTAAACTTTGGGTTAGGCTCGGGCTTAGAAAATAGTGCGTACCTTGACAGTGACGTTTTTCAAAGGTTTACACGGATCTGGAATATAATCCAATGATACGGTGTAGAATTGTCCTTTGTTGACATAGGTCATTCGATCGTCTTCTCGTCGAACTGATGTTGAGATGGGTGCTTCGAGAACATATTGGAAGCCGAGAGAGTTGTGTAATTTTGGAATGACTAGAGGGGAATCTCGATGACTTAGGGTTCGCTCACTATTCCGCTCCATCATTTGATCGCCGAAAAATTCTTCTTTGGGATTTGTCAGTAGCGAAATGTCGCCACCGATGCCCGAATCGACGGGTGATGGCATATCGACTGATTTGTACACAATTCTCTCATTTTCCGTAACTTGCTGCTGTTGTTGTTGTTGCTGCTGCTGCTGCGAGAATTGTTGGCTCTGCGAGCTTCGCGAATAACTCGCCGCACCTTGCGAACTGTACGCCGACGCGTCCATCTGCCCGCGCCACTCTTGTTGAAGCGGCGTCGTCAGCACTGTCGGATAGTAGAGTTGTTGGGCGGCCGTGGCGCCGGCAACACCCGCCGATCCCGGATGTGTTGAGATGAATTGCGGTGCGGTGTGATTGACGTACTCGTAGACGCGTGTGTATTGGGGCATGGGTGTTGTGTAGTAGTCGATGGATTGCATTTTGGAGAGATCTTGAAGGTTGGCCAGTGGTGCGATGTCGATTGGTTCGTTTTTGGGAAAGTCGACGAGTTGGCGAGCGCCCGGCGGCGCGGTTTTTATCACCGATGATTGCTCCAATTGGAACTGAGACATTTTTGTCTGCAAAATTTTGTTGTGCGTTTTTTTGCGGCGTCATTTTGAAGAGCGTGACGAGATTAGTCAGAGAATTTTATTTCGAGAAAAAACTTGGTAAAGTACTGTAGTTTTGACAAATAACCCAAAACTAGAGGTTTTAGAGGGTACTGTAGTTATTGGCAAAACTGTTTGACGAAAAATGTTTGGGCCCGTGCCAGAATCTTTATTTTAGGTCAGAGAAAGATTTTTGAAAAGCCCCCAAGGGTACTGTAGCTTTGATAAATGACCTAAAAAAACTAAAGGTTTTTGGGGTACTGTAGTTTTGGGGGCACCGGAAATTTGTGTCAGTTTTAGATTTTTTTTTAAACAAAAAGCGAGCTCATATTGAAGAACAGAAAAAAATTAAACTTTTCTAGAAAATCAGGGTAGACCGGGCTGAAAATAAAATCGATAATTTCACAAGACAATTTTTTTTTGAAAAAAAAAACGTGAACGTTGTTCTATGCGCCTTTAAAACGATACAAAAATACAGTAACCAATTAAAGGAACACAACGATTTCGCGCTAAGTAATAAATTTTTTTTCAAATTTTGCGAAAAAGAAAAAAACAGGAAAAAGTACGTTTCAAAATTTGGATAAATCGAAACCAAAAAATTTTGTGTTCATCATCATCATCAACATATTATTATTATTTGTCTCTTCTCCCTTTTGCCCTATTATTATTATTCATTTATTGGAATGTACTGAAATCGAAAGTTTTTTGGTTGATTTTCTTTGTTTTACACTGAAAACCAAAGTACTGTAGAAAATGAATTTTCAAAAAAAGGAAAAAGGGGAAAAAAACAAAATCAAGTTTCAAAAACGAGACCGGCCCCGGGCAATCAAGAAAAAAAAGTTCAAGTGTAAACAAAACTGGTAGGAGGAGGAGGGGGGCAAAAGTTGATTGATACAGGTACTCGCACAAAAAAAAAAGTGTTGCGGTCCTCGGCGACCTGTTATGAAGGGCGAAACCGGTCAAAAACAGGCTCAGAACAACTGGGCGCCCGCGGGAAGGACGACAACAAGTCTTCTCTTCTCTTCTCTCCTTGCGCTTGTTGCGCGCAGCAGCAAGCGAGCGTAGGCAACGCCCCCAAGCTCCGCCCACTTTTCACTTCCCAAATAGTTGGACGATTGCGCGCGCGCGAGCGCCCTGCGTCTTTTACACTGTATCCGGTCTCTTTGCTTGGCTCCGCCCACTTTTTGTGTTTTGAGAGAAGAAGAAGAAGAAGAAGGAGAAACCGGCTCTGAAGTGAGAGATTTTACGTGCTCCGCCCATCCATTTTTGTTTCACACACGCTTGATTTGAGAAGTTATGAGGGAAAAAAGGGTGGAGCTCTTACTTTTTTTGGTTTTTTCATTTTTGTTCCTATATTTTTATTGATTTTTTGATAGTTACCGTATCTTCTCTAATTCTCTTGATTATACACACTATTTTTTTATTGGCCCAGAATTTTTTTTCGAATTTGTAGGTCGGAATGGCTAATACGAGTTTTCAAGTTTTGAGCTTTTTTTTCGAAAGTTGCTCAGTTTCGGGCCGGCCCTTGATTTTCGAGCCGAGCTCTCGGGCTTCAATTTCTCATTATTTTTTAACGCTCATAAAAACTGGGTTCAGAATTTCCCGGGCCTTCGGAAAAAGCCCAGTTTGAAATTTTCAATTTTCCCCGGGCCTGGCCTTAGGTTCTGTTTTTACCTTGAAGTTTTTCAGACTTTCGGAAGAAAATCTAGTTTGAAATTGTCAATTTTTCGGATTTCGCAAAGTTGCCCAGTTGGACCGGGCCGAGCTCTCGGGCTCAAACTTTTATTACTTTCCCAGGCTGATATAATTTGCTTTATGGATTTTCGGGCCTGGTTAGAAAATGTTTTGAAATCCCAATTTTTTGAATGCTTCAGAAAAATAGTTTCGAGTCAAGCTTTCTAATTTCATGTTTCTGGTTTTTCGTCTTTCATCTTATACTTTTTTCTTTTTTTTTCTTGTTGTATATTCAATTCTCAATTTTCAGAACTCTCCACACACACTCACAAACTACAGTAACCCGGACGATTTGTATCTAATTTGAAAACAGTATTATGTTTTGCATTTTCCATAATAAAATGGTTGTTTTTGTTGTTCTTCTTCACATTGGAAGGTTACTGTACACACATACATACTGATTATATGTGTTGTTTTGGCCAAAGGCAATGTGTGTACTGTAGATGATGATGAGAGAGAGAGAGAGAGAGAGAGAGAGAGAGAGAGAGGGTAGACGACAAAAATCGAAAGTTTTGTGGTTGTGTTGAAGGACGAATTTGGAGAGAAGAAGAATTATCGAACGGGAAGGGACTGACACATGAAACGGGTTTCGAGAAGGTCCGGTTTTAAAGGGACAGTGGGGAGACAATAATCAGCTGAGGAGAAGAAAGCCTGGGAACTGGTTTGGGGACAATGCATAAGAGGAAAAAAGGGGATTTCTCTGCGTCTCTCTCACTCTCACACATTGCAAAATAATGAGAGAAGTGACAGATAAATTGGTTCATTGAATATTTAATGTTCTAGTGAGCGGTGGTTTTTCTCCGATACAAAGGAATGGCTGAAAAATGAGGATTTTTGGAATATCAATAAAGACGAAAAAAGATACCTGTTTTGATGTTCCTTTAGGAATCATAAACGGTTTGACGATGAACATGAGAAACGCGTAGAATATTCCGAGAAACCAAAAAAGAAGAACTGGTGATACGAGAATGTCGAACCATGCAAGAGACTGATTACAATAAACCATTTTCTGTTTTGTGTTAATTTGAAAATGATGGAAAATTGGGATTTGGTTCACGTGGGAAAAAAAAATTAATTTCAAATTACCCCTCGGGTTTGTTGGGTCTCGTCGCGTCACGCATGCACACAGTGTCGTCCCTTTAAACATAATTTTTTTTTTTTTTTTTGAAAGTTTTTCTGGTGTTTTGTCACCTTACAAGGAGAAAGAAAAAGAGACAGATACAGAAATGAAAGAAAAAAGCAATTTTTATTCTATTTTCTCAGATTTTCTCAACAATCCAGGACAATGACTGATTTTTTGCATTGCAATAAATGTTTGGCGACGAAAAATGTTAAATTGATCCTCGGCCAATGTTTCCATGTAAATTGTGACAAATGTATAATGAAAGAGCAATCAAAAGTTTGTCCGATTTGCAAAAAAAGCACAAAATACGTTCCGATTGATGCAACAATGCCAGACTCGTTGAAATGCTATTTCTCCGATGTCGCCGAAATATTTCAAAAAGAGATGACGAAACTTCAAAAACATTTGGATTTTCAAAATGGAATGGCCACGAGGTTGTTGGAACATTTGAAGAAGGAGGTGGAACGGAAGAAGAAGTTGGAGAATATGATGAGAGAAAAGCGTGGAGCTGAGGAAGCTATGAAGAAGGAGTATGAGAAAATGATGAAATGGATTGAAACTGCTCAACAATCACTGAAGAAGAATGAGGAAGAGAAGTCGGAATTGATGCAGCGAATTTCGGAGCTTGAAAATTCGGGATTTTCTGAAATCCGAGATCAAACTTCCAAGTTTCGCTTCCTCGAATCTGATACAGGCAGTGAATGTGAGTTTTTGTGTGTTTTTCAAATAGAACTCCGCGTACCACCAGACATTTCGAAACTTTTGAAAATTTTAGACTTTTAATTGCGGATAAGAGCTCAAAGTTATACCCCATAGTAGGTGGATCCTCTATCAAGAGTTACACAAAAAAAAAATGACTTAGTAAAGGGGTCAATATGATGTGATTTTAGAGACAACAAAAAAAAAACATTCTAAAGACAAAAAAGAATGAAGGAGAAAAATATTAGAAAACTGAGAAAAAGGGTGAATAATAAATGAATGAATGAGCACAGAGAGGTATTGGCTGTCGACTCCGCCCCTTTGTGCACGCGGCGTGGGTTGTAAAAGGGGGCGGAGTCGACAGTCTGTGCCTTCCTGTGCTCATGCATTCATTCACTCTTCAACGTTTGCTCAGTTTTCATTTTTTCTTGTCTCGTTCGTTTTGCTTTTTGTTTTTGTTTCGTTCTTGCACTCTTCAATTTTGGACAATTGGCCTTTATCATATTTTCCTTCGCTATTTTCCTGTGTTTTAAAATTGTCACGTGGATTTCCACGTTTTCGCCGAGGTATGCCAAACTTTTGCAGTATCTTGTATTCAAAGCACAAACTCCAGTTTCAACCTCATCAATTCTTCGAACGGCGATTCAGGATTGTTCAAAGATGTCCAAAATGAGCATCCTTTTGAACCACCATTTGTGACGCCAAGAAGCACTGAATCGAAGAAATTTGTGAATTTGTTCAATAATGTAAGTATTTTCTCAACACCTTTTTCTGTGAAAAAAATCATTTTTTCCAGATGATAACTCCTTCCCGTCAATTCCAAAAAGTTCCGACGAAGGACTCTGGCATTGCTGACAAAACTAGTTTCTCATCTGGCGATCGAACCTCGATTTTGGATACGATGGAACGGGCTAGGCGAGAAACTTCGCTGCCGACACCTTCCGGCTTTTCGCGCAATTCTGATGCTGTTTGGTCGTCGCAACGAGAACGAATGTTTACGAAAGAGGTTCGAGATTTGAGACGGAGTGCGTCGCAGAAAGGTATTTTTGAAGTTTCAACATTTCCTCCTTTCAAAAATATTTCAAACTTTAGCGCAAAGCTTAATGCGCTCTTTCATGATGAATGCGTAGGCGTTGTTTTTTTCAAAAACTCTCAAAAAAATTAAAAATTAATTCCGACACATTTTTGGTGGTTTATATTTTTGAAACGGAAGTTTTGTTTTGTTGAGAATAAAAAATTCACGAAAATATCCCAGCTTCCATCTTCTTTTTTTCTCTCGTTCCTCTACGTCTCGCTCCCTTTTCGCCCTTTTTCTCTCTAATATGTGCCAACGCATTAGATTTTATTTTATTTTTTTGTTTTTTTGCAGGAACTGTTACGCAAAATTCGATCATACCGGCATCGTATTTAAATTTAGACTGATTGTATTTGTTTTATCGTGTTCAATGTGTTTTCTTCTTGTGAATATAGGTTTTAGACAGTTTTGAGATGGTTTTTTGGCTCTGAAATAAGTTGAAAATCTCGATATCTTTCTAAAAATTATGATTTTTTGCTGAAATAATAATTGTAGATCGTCTGAAAAAATGGCGAGTCCGAGAACTCGACGAGTTTTGAAAGAATTGAGACCGCTAGACGACAATAATTTTTGCTTTGAATGCGAGGCCAACAATCCGCAATGGGTTTCGGTTTCGTATGGAATTTGGATTTGTCTTGAATGTTCTGGAATTCATCGAAGTTTGGGGGTGCATTTGAGGTGAGTTTCAGACTTTTTTGATCAAAAAAATATCAAATTTCAGCTTTGTGAGATCAGTAACAATGGATAAATGGAAGGATATTGAGTTGGCGAAAATGAAAGCGGGAGGAAATCGAAAATTCACCGAGTTTTTGCAATCTCAGCCGGATTTCAAGATGAATTGGACTATTCAGGAGAAGTATAATTCGAGAGCGGCCGCGTTGTTTAGAGATAAGGTGAGTTTTTGTTTTCGGAGAAAAACGAAGCCTGGCCAAATAGGGAGAATGACATTTAGAAATTGTTCTTTAAAAAGGAAAAACCAACAAAAAATTACTGAAAAACATGGAAAAGAGGCAAATATATGATTTATAATCTGAAATTCAAGACAATTTGATGACTGGAAGGACGAAACAAAAACAACGAGAAAAAAAAGAAAGAAAACAATATTAGAATACTCAGCAAAAGGTGAAGAATGAATGAGGGATTGAGCAAAAGAAGACACAATGATTGTCGACTCCGCCCCTTTTTGCACGCCGCGCAGGTGTGGAAAATGAGCGTCATAAATGAGGTACAAAGACTGTATATCTGTTGACTCCGCCCCTTTTTTGCACCTGCGCGGCGTGCAATTGTGCTCATTCACTCATTCATTCTTCACCTTTTTCTTAGTTTTCTAATATTGTCTTCTTTCTTTCTTGTCTCGTTTGTTTTGGTTCTTGTTGTTTTTGTTTCACTCTTCCACTCTTCACCGGAAGATACGGTTGTCTTCAATTTCAGATCATCAATAATATTGGCCCCTTTTATATTTTCCATGCTTTTCAGCCATTTTTCTTCTTTTTTTTTCGTGTAACTCTTTATAGAACTTAGAAAAATGCAAAAAATTTGCAACTTCTTTTATTGATTTTTGACCTGTTTTCATTTCGATATTTTTTCACATTTTTTTGGAAATATCAAGGTCACGTTGCACATTTTTTTTTTGCATTTTTTTCTACGTTGCACATCGCAATAGTTTTCTCGAAATTTACCTTTCCTTGTAAACCCTTGTCCCATTTCCAAACTTTTTCAGGTTGCCTGTGAGGCCGAAGGACGAGAATGGTCACTGTCGACTTCATCGGCGGTCAACTATGTTCCTCCAACATTGGGAGGCGGCGGAAATGCTTCTTCGCGATCCAACACCACGGCAAAATCATCCGGAAACTCCTCACTGGGTTCGTATTACGGCGGAAATTCGAGTTATTCACAATCGACCGGCGACGGCAACTATAGCCAACAACAAGATTCGTGAGTGTGACCTTGAGAAAAGGGCGCGAGAAACAAAAAACCAAAATTATTTTAGAGGAAGTAAGTATCAAGGCTTTGGAAACACTGCATATACACCCGGTTTGACGAATAGTGGAGGAGATGATCTTCTGGCTGGAGCAATGTCTTCGTTGTCTATGGTAAGATTTTTCTTGCGAAAATTCGCGAAAAAAAAATGAAATTTCAAGGGCTGGTCAATGTTGTCGAAAGGTGCTTCTTCGGCTGCAGCCATCGCTAAGGATGTTGGCATGCAGGCGACACAAAAAGCTTCGCAATTATCTGAAAATGTGTCGCAGAATAATGCGCTGTTCGGCGGAGTCGCCTCAAAAGCGTCGGAAGTTGGAACAAAATCGTGGGACGGCCTACAATCATTCGTCAAGTCGCCGTCGCTTCAAGCTTTTTCGGGGATTTTGGCGAAAGGGTTAGTCAAGAAATTTAACTTTTTTTTTTCTTCAAAATCAGGTTTTCTAGAGGTTACGAAGATTTTGGAAATGGTGGAATGTCTGGATCGAGTTCGCAAAATGAGTTTAATGATTGGTTAAAGTCGTCGAATTTGTAAGATTTTTGATTTTCCAAAAATTAGAAAATGCTGAAATTTTAGACCTCGGGGAACTACAGAAGCAGCGAATCATTTGAGTAGTGAGGAGGTTATCAAAAAATCCACATCTACAACAAAAGCGAAAAGTCCGAAGCCAAAGGAAACGAAGAAAGTGGAAAAAGGTGAGATTTTTTGGGGAAAAAATTAAGTTTTGCAAAACGGAGCTCCATTTCCTCGAATTTTTGAATTATTTTTCTCCAGAAATTCCACAATCCCCCGAAGATTCGACATCGACAATAGCTCAATTTGAAAAATCAGTCAAAAAAGTTGCCAAGGTCAGCGAACCCAAAAAAGAAGAAAAAGCAAAAGGTTGGGATGACGATGCTTGGGATCTTCTCAACCAATAATTAACCAATCTATTTATTTATTTATTTAGTTCAAACAATTTTCATTCCCCTTTCTCGCAAAAAAAGAGTTTTGCTAGTGTGTAAGTATTATATCTGTCCATCGTCTTCCTGTGATTATTTCTATTCATTTCATAAAGTTCTATTTTTCTCCATCAACCGGAGAAATAGGTTCTTTTGTTGGTTATATGTTGTGATTACCATTTAGTTTATCTGATGTTGTGATTGTGGTTGGCTTGTTAACATTTTTGGGTTTTTTTGCAGATACCAATGGTCAAGAAGAAAGTTAGGACGAGCGTGTCACGTTTGCTGCAAGATGGAAAATTCACAGAAGCGATTGATTGGTATACGGAAAAAGCGAAAAAGTACAGAGAGGAAGACGATTTTGAAAAAGCTATAGGGTTGGCTGAAAAAGGTTAGTGAGATTTTATTGGTTTTTTAAAGGAACATAGGAACAATTTTAGAAAATTTTCGAAAAACCAGGTATATTTTCCTCATTGTAGGTCGAGATTTGGCACTTGAAAAAGGCTTGAGTTACGACGGCAGTTTTTGCGAACGCCAACTATGCGAAATCCACGCTCTTCTCGGCCATTGCGAAAAATGCATCAAACACGCCGACAATTATCGCCGCCTCGCCGATCAATCCAAAAATCCGTCACAAAAACAACTATCACATCATGTGACAGCGTGGTGCATTGAGAAGTTGTTCGACAAGGGTGTTGTCGGCACACTGGAGTTGGAAACCGCGCTGAAACATGTGGAAACATCGAAAGAGCTTCTGGAAGAATTCAAAAGTGTTATTAAGAACTGGATACAGCAGGGAACTGTGACGGAGAGAAGATTGGGATTGGTAGGCGATTTGCAGCAACTTTTGTTTTTGGAGAATAAAATGTTTAGCAAAATCTGGAGGCTCAAATATATCAGCTACTTGGAAATGAGGAGAAAGCTCTTCAAATATTGTCGGAAGCTGAGCGATGTTTACCGTGAGTTCTCAAAAGTCTTGTGAACAAAAAAAATCAATTTTTTCAGAGAGGGCGAAGACTCGGAGCACATGAAATATGAGCTTATATTGACAAAAATCGGTCTAGCCGCACCGAAAGATCGTCTAAAACTCGCCGAGCAGTTGGTGAAGTATGCGCCGAATAAGAAGAAAGGCTTGGCGTTTCTCGAATTATCACATGTAAGATTTTCGGGGGAGAAATTTGGAGCAAGGAAAAATGTGATTTTCAGCAACTTGTTGTGAACAATCAGTTCAATGAGGGATACATCAAGTTACGGCAAGTTTATTGCGAGAAAAATGAGCTTGAAACAACTGATCGGGATGATATTGAGGCGCGACTTCCTATATGTAGGGTTTTTTGGGAAAAAATGGGTTTGAAGGTTGTTTTTCCAGTGTACAAGATTTTCCAATATCAGAGAGAATTGAAACATCAAAGCTCGCTGGAAAAATATCAAATTTATGAAGCTATCGCTGATCTTTATGATAAATACTATCAACCGTTGAGTGATAAGGAGAAGAAAGAGTATTCGACGTTTGCCAGGAAAAATATTGTCAATAATTATCGACAAGTTATCGAGTAGGTCATCTGAGATTCTTGGAAACTTCTCATTTTTTAGATTCAAGCGAGATGTGAAGGATGAGCTGAGAGCGTTGAACGGAATCGCGCTGGTTTTTATGGATATGGGAAGTTATGCAGAGGCTCGAATCTATTTTGAAAAACGGTTGGAGTTGTTGGAGGCGAATGGGATGGATCGGAATTGGGTGAGTTGCGAGTGAAGCGATGCGAGTAGCGCGAGCTCAGCGAGTGTAAACGCATTTTTCCGCGACGCGACGCGTTTTCTCTTTCAGATAATGGATGTCAAATTATCGCTGTTCCAATGTCATTGCAAATTGGCAACAGAAGGTGTGACAAAAATGTTCACCGAACTCGAAGCTTGTCTAACATTCCCGAATCATCGTCGCGAATTGTTTGATGTTTGGTCGACGTATTGTGCGACTATTGGCGAGCAAAAATTAGAGTTGATTTATCGCCAAAAAGCAAATGAAATCGAGGAGATTTCGGTGAAGAACGAGGACGATGAGACGGATGTTTTGTTTGGAAACCAGACGAATGAGGAGATTCTCGAAATGTGTTATGGTAATTTGCGAGAGCCGCGCGTTGCGGACTTGATTTTTGTCGTTTTCAGAAGAATATCAGAAACAGTTAAAGTATGGAAAAATGCTACGCAAGAAGGGTGTGACAAATAAGAACGGAGAGACTGGATTGCATGAAGCGGCGAAAGAATCGGATTCGGAAATGGTTGAATATTTGTGCAAGGCTGTGAGTTTTTACCGAGTTTCTATGCCACTTTTTTGGAATTTCTAGGAAAAAATTTGGTTTTCTAGGCCAAAAATTAGACATTTGGTTTTCTAGGTCACGTTTTTAGAACTTTTTTTTTGCGAAAACTTTGGATTTCTAGGCCAAAAATCAGAAATTTGGTTTTCTAGGCCACGTTTTTAGAACTTTTTTAGCGAAAACTTTGGTTTTCTAGGCCAAAATTTAGACATTTGGTTTTCTAGGCCACGTTTTTTTTTCAGTTTCCAGGCCAAAAATCAGAAATTTGGATTTCTAGGCCAAATTTTTTTCAGTTTCCAGGCCAAAAATCAGAAATTTGGGTTTCTAGGCCAAATTTTTTTCAGTTTCCAGGCCAAAAATCAGAAATTTGGGTTTCTAGGCCATGTTTTTTTCAATTTCGAGACCAAAAATCAGAAATTTGGTTTTCTAGGTCAAATTTTTTGAATTTCTAGGCCAATTTATATTGTCATCTCTCAAAACTGAGCATTTCAGGGATACGATGTGAACGCCAAAGACAATGGTGGTTGGACTCCGTTGTTGGAAGCCGTAGCAGAAGGCGAACTCGACAACGTTCGCGTTCTTCTCAAATACGGTGCCAATGTGAATTGTGCGAGCGAGGCGAACGTCGAAGACAATGCAAGTTCTCGTCACAGTCGTCGAACCGAAGCGCACAGTCGCATCACACCGCTAATGGATGCGTGTTGTAACGGACACGTCGACATCGCCAGAGTGTTGATGGAAAATAATGCGGATCTGCGAATGAGGGACAGTGTTGGATGGAGCGCGTTTAATCATTTGAAGTGAGTTGCTTGGGAAATATTGCGAGAATGATTGTTTTGCAGTAATTTCATCAAGGAAAATGGTGCGGATGATGAGCAACGTGAGTTTTTGGAGTTTTTACGCGATGCGATGAACGGCAAAAATGTTTCGTTGGAACCGATTCGAGCGCGACGACGAAGCTCGCCTCCTGTCAAGGTATTAGAAAATATGTGATGCAAACAATTTACGGGAAAACATAGAGAGAGAGAGACGCAGAGAGATGTATTTCAACAATGATAAAATCGATATTTGTATAGCCTAAACCTATATCTACCAATTTTTTGCAGTTCAACACTGATGTTTATGCAATGGATGATGATGACGATTGCCTTATCATTCCATCAACATCAACGGATCGAATTCGAAAACGGCCATGCTCTGAAGAGTTTCGAAATCCGGCCAAGCGCTTCTCGACGCCGAAGCCACCCTCCTTGCCGTCTCGACCGCCTCCTTCACGTTCACCGATTTATCAACAACGAACACCTCCGCAGCCAGTCACGCCAGTTAGGCAAATTGTGGATTTGTATCAAACGCCTCAGAGAAGATCTGTTGAACTTGGCGTTGAGATGATTGTTGTGATTTTGATCTTTGATTGTGCCGAGATTTTTGACAAGATGAAGGTGCAATTTTTGAAGTGGGTTGACCTATTTTGACGAAAAAATTATGAATTTTCAGGTCGGCTGAAATTGGTGATGTGAAAAACAAAATCTTCGAGGATGAGAGAAAGCGGAAATTCCCGAAAATCACAATTTTCGAGCAAACACAAAGTGGTGATCGATTCGAGTTGAACGACGATTTCAAATTGTCGATGTCGACGAACAACGAGATTACACTTGTCTGCAAACTAGCGCCATTGACAGCGTTGGAAATGTATCGAAAAACGGTGAAAGGTATTCTTCATTTTTCGACAAAATAGCGATGACCGAGATATGGAGTGTAGGAAGGTGTGTGATAGTCGGCACCACCTTGCACCTCTTTTGGCTCGTAGTAGGATGGATAGTAGATTGGGTCGTGCGGTAGATGGTTGACTGGAAAAATATGAGATTTTTAGTCTCCCCAAAAATCAAGCCTCACCATTTATTGTATATTCCCCTTCCTCGCCGTGTTTGACTTCCAGCAAGCTTGATGTAATATTGCCGAGAAGAACTAGAAAAATTATCAAAACTCTGCGCATTTTTCGAGGATGCTAATAGAAGGAAATCTTGGCTTTTAGGATGTACTAATTAGACGATTTGACCAGGAAAATTATTCAATTAGGGAAAAGAAGAAAAAGTCAATGATGTGTTGGTGGAATTTTGGGTGGAGTCGCACAAGCGACGCAATTTAGCGCAAACTTCAGCGTAGTGGCTCGAAAAGAGCGAGTGTAGGCACAATCTTCCGCAGAGCGGCACGACCGAAGCGAGTTAGCGCAATCTTCCGCGTAAAACATTCATTAAACTCGGAAAAAAATCATAAAAAAGCAAAAAAAAAATCAATGATGTTGTCCGTAGTAATGATCGTCATGTCCGTGATATTCTCCTCCATAATACTCTGGCTTCGCATAATAATCATTGTGGTACGAGCCACCGTAGTAAGGAGTGTGCTCTTTCTCATGATGACCATAATCCTCGTATTTCGGCTCGTAGTAGTGTTGCTCCGGTTTGTCACTGTGATAGTCTTTGTCGTATTTGTTGCCGTACGATTCGGATGAATGATAGCCGGAGCCGTAGGTGTTGACCTTCATCGGTTGGTAGTATGAATGATGATGACCGCCGTATTTGTTGTATTCGGTGGCGAAAACCAGCACCGCCGAAAACATTGAAAATGCGAGGAAGCTAGAGGTGAAAGACATGATGATGATATGATGAATATTAGAAATTTTCTGCCGTCTTTTATACTAGTCAAAAACTCATTCAAATGTATTATAATTGTTAGTGGTATGTATAACAGTACTTTTACTGTTTTCACTTATTTTCATTGTCAGATATTTGTCTGATTATTGGCAAAAAACTACAGTAGACTTCCCCTGGAAATTGATTTTATTTATTATTAACTTTTTTTCGGCGTCTTTCTAGTTGTTGAAGCTTTTGAAGCTGATGCTCTAACCATGGAAGCTCGTGAAGAGAGCGCTGATGAGCCGATTGAAGAATCCTGATCCAGCTCAATATCATCAACATCTGTGCCAATACTATACACTTCATTGTCCTTCTCATCAAAGTAGACCTTGTTCAACTTGTTGTCCGGTGCATCAGTGCATTGTTGAGTCAACTGAACGTCTCGTGGTATGAACACGGATCCTTTTCGCTTGAAGTCTTTCAGCCCTTTGTCCAGATTTTTCTTCTTCTTGTTGTTTTTTCCATTCTTTTTCGCCGCCTCGTCGATCGCTTTCAGGCGCTTCAAATAAAGCCAGGCTTTTTTGCGATTAGCTGGAATGTTTAGATCAAAGTTGTACTTTTCTAGAAATTGTTGACGAATCAGTTTCTCTTGTGTTTTGTCCTCGCCGAGGACGATTTCAACACCCTGCTCGATCATTCGATCCAACATTTTTTCGTCGTCCGTTTCGTCGGGTTTTGAAACGGCGAACGAGGCGGATTTCTCGGCTGGCACTGGGGTTCGCGGCTTTTTCGGTTCCTCTTTTTTCACTGTATTTTCATCGATTGTTTTTGTGATGGATGAATCAACATCATAATCATATTGATGAAACGTCGATTTCTTTTTCTTTGGCTTTTTTATCACTGTCAGTGGCGCTTTTTTGCCATATCGATCTGCAAAAACATTGCTCTGTGACTCTCTGCGTCTCTCTCTCTCTCTCTCTGTTTTTCCAGTGAATTGTTTGCATCACGGTGTAGCATGAAAATTGGCACAGGTTCAAGAAAGCGCTCTGCGTCGCGGTCGTGCGACGCGGCCTCGATAAAACTCACCTAGATATGTCAGAAAACCAAACAAAACTATCCAGAGGAGCAGAAAAAATGGTAAAAAGAAAAACGTGGCAACAAGATACGATGAAGTGCCCGTTGAATCACAGTAATCATCACACTCGAATAGATTTTTCTGAAAAAAAAAACTCTTCTGGCCCGGAAAAAGTGTAGAAACACTATATTTTTGGGGCCGGCCCGGTAATTTTCAGATTTTTTGGGCTGAAAAACATGTGTTTTGCCTGGTTTTTTTTCGGGCCGGACCGAAAATTTTCAGGTAGAAAAAACATCTTTTGAGATTTTGAGGCAGCCCGATTTTTTTTCGGACCGGCCCGGAAATTTTTCAGAATTTCTTGGCCTGAAAAACATGTGTTTTGCCTGGTTTTTTTTTCAGGCTGGCCCAGAATTTTCCCTTCCTTACTTCAGAGCATTCCGCTGTGATCAGATCCCAACTTTGTTTGGAAAATAATGATCGTTTTGTTCGATTCAAAAGTTCCTCTTTTTCTTCGGCGAGATTAGCTTCAACAAATTCTACAAGCAAGGAATATAATATGAGTATAGTTAAATGTGATCCTGCAAAATTTTCCATTTTTGGTTTGAGTATCAAGAAAATGTGGAGATCTCACTTAACTTGATTGTCATATAAATTAGAAATGATGAGAATTTTGGCTCTAGACTTTTAGCGGAAAAATTTTAGGGTCACGTTTGGAAAATGAGCAGTTGTGCTCTATCGCACTTTTTGGGGGAGGTGGACTAGGCAAAAATCGATTAACACTTTTGTTGTCTGGTGCGCTCTTCTTCTTGTGTTGTCTCTGTACGACACTCCGCTTTGCCCCTTTTTCATGGGAGCGGGCCGAGCGGAGCGAGTGTAGGCGCAATCTTCCGCGTAGCGGTTCGAGCGTAGCGAGTGTAAGCGCACTTCTCTGCGTCACAGTGTATCTTCCGAAAATTTTCAGACTCTAGCTCAGACTAAAAATGTTTATTTGGCTCAGAAAAAAAAATGTTCAAAAAAGGAAAAAAAAAATCAATGATGTTGTCCGTAGTAATGATCGTCATGTCCGTGATATTCCTCATATTTCGGGTGTTCTCCTCCATAATACTCTGGCTTCGCATAATAATCATTGTGATAAGAGCTACCGTAGTAAGGAGTGTGCTCTTTCTCATGATGATGACCGTAATCCTCGTACTTTGGCCCGTAAGAGTGATAGTATTCAGCGATTGGGTTGTGATAATCCTTATGCTCATAGGAATGGTATTTTGGTTGATAGTGGTAATCTGAAAAAATCAGAAATTTAGCGGTTCCATTGTTAAGAGGGTTTACCCATGACAGCGAACGCTGAAACCGCACAAAGAGCAAGAATAGTAATAGAGAATGTTGAGGACATTGTTGTGATGATTTTTGGGCCATTTCTCCTAGCTTTTATACTAGATTCTAACCACATTACAAACTTTCGATTTCTGTATTATTACTATTATTGTTACTTTCAGACCCAGTCAATGAAGTTTGCCAACGATTTGAGGTGCTGTCAACGAGAAATGTCCTCAATTTATCACATTTGTTCCTGAGCGCAACACAACTTGCACAAGTTTTCGAGATTTTGAAAGAATCAGAACTTCCTGATGAATTAGTTTTGGATCTGTCGAGATGTGGTGAGTTTTTATTGTTCCCCACGATTTTGAAAAATAGAAATTGTTTAGATTTGAGCACGCAGGATGAGTTGGCTTTGAAAGTTGTCGCCAAAGTTATCAGTTGTTTAACAATGCACGCCACGAAATCAACGACAAATTTCGAGTTTTTATTCAAAGCCGAGTTTTTGAACCTGAAAACAATAGAAGTGTCAAGTGTTGAAGTTCGAGATCAAGCCCTATTTTCCAATATTTTATCAAACAGCTTACTGGAAAAAGTGTCATTGATCAAGTTGCAATGTAGAACTACACAACCATCGCCGATTATCGAGAAATTGGAAAAGCTGGAGAATTTGACGTTTTTAGATATAAGCGGGACTAATTGGATAACTGAATCGGATTGGGTTTCCTTGTTGGAAAGTTTGAAAATGGTTCGAAAACTCAATATGAATGACGTTGAGATGATGGTCGAATTCGAGGCGGAATGGCTGCCGAAGTTGACAGAATTACAGCTGAGAAGATCGAAATTGAAGTGGTCGTCATTCATTGAATGGTTGTCCACGGCGTCAACTGTGACGAGAATTGATTTGCGAGCAAGTCTGTTCGACGACGAACTTCTAGATGATCTCAGTGAATTGAAATGTTCTAACAATCTTGTTGTTTTACAATGATCTCGGTTTTGTTTTTTTTTTTTTGATTTATTGTGGATAGTTTTAATGAATTTTTGGAAATTTCATCATTTTCTAGGCTTGACAAGCCTAGAAAATGATGACTAAAAGTCCCATTTTTTAGGCGGGAAGAAAGCCTCGCCGTTTTTTTTCCACATTTGGTAAGTATTTCTATGAGAAACAATCATCATTTTAATATGGCAGGGATGGCGTAGTGGTTAGAGTGTTTGACTTTGGCTCAAGAGGTGCGGGTTCGATTCTCGGCAACGCACTTTTTTTTTTTAAATTTTTGACCTTATTTATTTTTTTTCAGG
Source organism: Caenorhabditis sp. 8 KK-2011 (assembly GCA_963572245.1). Classification (NCBI taxonomy): domain Eukaryota; kingdom Metazoa; phylum Nematoda; class Chromadorea; order Rhabditida; family Rhabditidae; genus Caenorhabditis; species Caenorhabditis sp. 8 KK-2011. The sequence continues at coordinate 397,207 of OY751546.1, read as the reverse complement.
GTTTTGAATATCCTATCTTGTAGAGCTCGAGACGGGCTTTAAGATGTGCTATATCACTCCGCTGAAAAAGCCCGATAACCGGGCCAAAATCGGGCCTGAAAGTTTTTTGGAAAATCTTTGAGGCCCGATTTGGCCCGTTCATCGGGCTTTTTTCATAACACCGATAGGCCTCATTTTGAAGCCTTTTTCAAGCTCTACAAGATAGACTATTAATTTAGGCCGTACGGGCCCTGTATCAAAATTCCACAAAAATAAATAGCCATTTTTTTGCATTTTTCAAAAATTTTCACCGTGGCCCGAAAAATTTTTGGCCTGCTTTTGGGATTTGAATAGCCTATCTTGTAGAGCTTGAAAAGGGCTTCAAGATGTGCTATATCACTCCCCCAATTTGGCCCGAAAACCGGGCCGAAATCGGGCCTGAAAAATCCTTTAAAAAACTTTCAAGCCCGATTTTGACCTGGTTTTCGGGCTTTTTCAGGGGAGTGATATAGCACATTTTGAAGCCCTTTTCGAGCTCTACAAGATAGGCTAATAATCTCGGAAAAAATTTTTTTGGCCCAAAAAAAAAAACGTCCATGGTTAGACTGTACTTTTTTTTTTCGGGCCAAAAAATTTTTTGTGAGATTATTAGCCTATCTTGTAGAGCTTGAAAAGGGCTTCAAGATGTGCTATATCACTCCCCCAGTTTGGCCCAAAAACCGGGCCAAAATCGGGCTTGAAAGTTTAAAAAACCGACTAAAAAAGCCTTTTTTCCCGATTTTTTGGGATTTTCGAGTTTTCAGGCCTAATTTTCTCGGCCCTGGGTAGGCCTAGAGCTTTGAAAATTTGACCCTAGACTAAACAGGCCACGGGCTTTCGAATGCACTAGTTCATTTCGGCCCCAGACGACTCGGTCCTTAAAATCGTCATTTTAAAATTCGAACGGAAAGGCCTCAGGCCATGAAACCAACTTGGTTAGATCCGCCACGTCGAGAGATTTCGAACAAGGGGTGTCGAGCCTATGCCTGGAGCAACGCTGAGAGCTTTAAAACGCAAAAACTGAAATGTCTGCGTCTCCTCATTATACACACTCTCTCACTGCTCCTATCTCCACCATGTTGTATGACAACGAGATAGTGAAGGAGATATAAGGTAGGCTAAACATGTGAGTGAATAGCGCAGGCGGTTAGATGACAAGTTGGAGGTTTGAGAGTTCTGGCAGGATCGAGTCCACCTGGTGGTGGATCTATTCATTTAAATTTTATTTACAATATTTTAATTAAAAATAAATTCAAACAAAGAAGTCAACCACCTTGTGGACTCGATCCTTCGATGTTCACATCATCGGCTAGTCACCTAACCGCCTGCGCTATGTACTCCCATGTTTACTGGTGCCTTATATCTTCTTCACTATCCCTTTGTCCTCTCACTGGTCTCAACATGGTGGAGATGGGAGCAGTGAGAGAGTGTGTATAATGAGGAGACGCAGACATTTCAGTTTTTGCGTTTTGAAGCTCTCAGCGTTGCTCCAGGCATAGGCTCGATACCCCTTGTTCGAAATCTCTCGACGTGGCGGATCTAACCAAGTTGGTTTCATGGCCTGAGGCCTTTCCGTTCGAATTTTAAAATGACGATTTTAAGGACCGGGTCGTCTGGGGCCGAAATGAACTAGTCCATTCGAAAGCCCGTGGCCTGTTTAGTCTAGGGTCAAATTTTCAGAGTTCTAGGCCTACCCAGGGCCGAGAAAATTAGGCCTGAAAACTCGAAAATCCCAAAAAATCGAGAAAAAGGGCCTTTTTGGACGGTTTTTCATTTTTTTTTAACTTTCAAGCCCGATTTTGGCCCGGTTTTTGGGCCAAACTGGGGGAGTGATATAGCACATCTTGAAGCCCTTTTCAAGCTCTACAAGATAGGCTAATAATATCGGAAAAAATTTTTTTGGCCCGAAAAAAATACCGTACTTTTTTTTTCGGGCCAAAAAAATTTTTCCTAGATTACTAGCCTATCTTGTAGAGCTCGAATTTTCTCGGCCCAGTTTGAACTTTCAGGCCTGAAAACAACTGTACCAGACTAAACAGACTGCGGGCTTTCCAATGGTGTAATTCGTTTTTTACGTCGACGGCCCGTTATCGCGTAAAAAGCCCGATTATGAATCGGGCCGCGGCCTTTTATGCGATAACGGGCCGTCGACGTAAAAAACGAATTACACCATTGGAAAGCCCGCAGTCTGTTTAGTCTGGTACGGTTGTTTTCAGGCCTGAAAGTTCAAACTGGGCCGAGAAAATCAGGCCTGAAATTTAGACAAATTTCTCCAAAAAATCGGAAAAAATTTTCCCAAAAAAAATCAGAAAATAAAGTGGAAAATTTTCAACATTTTGCAAAAAATTCAGGCCCGATTTTCTCGGCCCAGTTTGAACTTTCAGGCCTGAAAACAACCGTACCAGACTAAACAGACTGCGGGCTTTCCAATGGTGTAATTCGTTTTTTACGTCGACGGCCCGTTATCGCGTAAAAAGCCCGATTATGAATCGGGCCGCGGCCTTTTATGCGATAACGGGCCGTCGACGTAAAAAACGAATTACACCATTGGAAAGCCCGCAGTCTGTTTAGTCTGGTACGGTTGTTTTCAGGCCTGAAAGTTCAAACTGGGCCGAGAAAATCAGGCCTGAAATTTAGACAAATTTCTCCAAAAAATCGGAAAAAATTTTCCCAAAAAAAATCAGAAAATAAAGTGGAAAATTTTCAACATTTTGCAAAAAATTCAGGCCCGATTTTCTCGGCCCAGTTTGAACTTTCAGGCCTGAAAACAACCGTACCAGACTAAACAGACTGCGGGCTTTCCAATGGTGTAATTCGTTTTTTACGTCGACGGCCCGTTATCGCGTAAAAAGCCCGATTATGAATCGGGCCGCGGCCTTTTATGCGATAACGGGCCGTCGACGTAAAAAACGAATTACACCATTGGAAAGCCCGCAGTCTGTTTAGTCTGGTACGGTTGTTTTCAGGCCTGAAAGTTCAAACTGGGCCGAGAAAATCAGGCCTGAAATTTAGACAAATTTCTCCAAAAAATCGGAAAAAATTTTCCCAAAAAAAATCAGAAAATAAAGTGGAAAATTTTCAACATTTTGCAAAAAATTCAGGCCCGATTTTCTCGGCCCAGTTTGAACTTTCAGGCCTGAAAACAACCGTACCAGACTAAACAGACTGCGGGCTTTCCAATGGTGTAATTCGTTTTTTACGTCGACGGCCCGTTATCGCGTAAAAAGCCCGATTATGAATCGGGCCGCGGCCTTTTATGCGATAACGGGCCGTCGACGTAAAAAACGAATTACACCATTGGAAAGCCCGCAGTCTGTTTAGTCTGGTACGGTTGTTTTCAGGCCTGAAAGTTCAAACTGGGCCGAGAAAATCGGGCCTGAAATTTAGACAAATTTCTCCAAAAAATCCAACAAAATTTTCCCAAAAAAAATCAGAAAATAAAGTGGAAAATTTTCAACATTTTGCAAAAAATTCAGGCCCGATTTTCTCGGCCCAGTTTGAACTTTCAGGCCTGAAAACAACCGTACCAGACTAAACAGACTGCGGGCTTTCCAATGGTGTAATTGGTTTTTTACGTCGACGGCCCGTTATCGCATAAAAGGCCGCGGCCCGATTCATAATCGGGCTTTTTACGCGATAACGGGCCGTCGACGTAAAAAACCAATTACACCATTGGAAAGCCCGCAGTCTGTTTAGTCTGGTACGGTTGTTTTCAGGCCTGAAAGTTCAAACTGGGCCGAGAAAATCGGGCCTGAATTTTTTGCAAAATGTTGAAAATTTTCCACTTTATTTTCTGATTTTTTTTGGGAAAATTTTTTCCGATTTTTTGGAGAAATTTGTCTAAATTTCAGGCCTGATTTTCTCGGCCCAGTTTGAACTTTCAGGCCTGAAAACAACCGTACCAGACTAAACAGACTGCGGGCTTTCCAATGGTGTAATTCGTTTTTTACGTCGACGGCCCGTTATCGCATAAAAGGCCGCGGCCCGATTCATAATCGGGCTTTTTACGCGATAACGGGCCGTCGACGTAAAAAACCAATTACACCATTGGAAAGCCCGCAGTCTGTTTAGTCTGGTACGGTTGTTTTCAGGCCTGAAAGTTCAAACTGGGCCGAGAAAATCGGGCCTGAATTTTTTGCAAAATGTTGAAAATTTTCCACTTTATTTTCTGATTTTTTTTGGGAAAATTTTGTTGGATTTTTTGGAGAAATTTGTCTAAATTTCAGGCCCGATTTTCTCGGCCCAGTTTGAACTTTCAGGCCTGAAAACAACCGTACCAGACTAAACAGACTGCGGGCTTTCCAATGGTGTAATTCGTTTTTTACGTCGACGGCCCGTTATCGCATAAAAGGCCGCGGCCCGATTCATAATCGGGCTTTTTACGCGATAACGGGCCGTCGACGTAAAAAACCAATTACACCATTGGAAAGCCCGCAGTCTGTTTAGTCTGGTACGGTTGTTTTCAGGCCTGAAAGTTCAAACTGGGCCGAGAAAATCGGGCCTGAATTTTTTGCAAAATGTTGAAAATTTTCCACTTTATTTTCTGATTTTTTTTGGGAAAATTTTTTCCGATTTTTTGGAGAAATTTGTCTAAATTTCAGGCCTGATTTTCTCGGCCCAGTTTGAACTTTCAGGCCTGAAAACAACCGTACCAGACTAAACAGACTGCGGGCTTTCCAATGGTGTAATTCGTTTTTTACGTCGACGGCCCGTTATCGCATAAAAGGCCGCGGCCCGATTCATAATCGGGCTTTTTACGCGATAACGGGCCGTCGACGTAAAAAACCAATTACACCATTGGAAAGCCCGCAGTCTGTTTAGTCTGGTACGGTTGTTTTCAGGCCTGAAAGTTCAAACTGGGCCGAGAAAATCGGGCCTGAATTTTTTGCAAAATGTTGAAAATTTTCCACTTTATTTTCTGATTTTTTTTGGGAAAATTTTTTCCGATTTTTTGGAGAAATTTGTCTAAATTTCAGGCCTGATTTTCTCGGCCCAGTTTGAACTTTCAGGCCTGAAAACAACCGTACCAGACTAAACAGACTGCGGGCTTTCCAATGGTGTAATTCGTTTTTTACGTCGACGGCCCGTTATCGCATAAAAGGCCGCGGCCCGATTCATAATCGGGCTTTTTACGCGATAACGGGCCGTCGACGTAAAAAACCAATTACACCATTGGAAAGCCCGCAGTCTGTTTAGTCTGGTACGGTTGTTTTCAGGCCTGAAAGTTCAAACTGGGCCGAGAAAATCGGGCCTGAATTTTTTGCAAAATGTTGAAAATTTTCCACTTTATTTTCTGATTTTTTTTGGGAAAATTTTTTCCGATTTTTTGGAGAAATTTGTCTAAATTTCAGGCCTGATTTTCTCGGCCCAGTTTGAACTTTCAGGCCTGAAAACAACCGTACCAGACTAAACAGACTGCGGGCTTTCCAATGGTGTAATTCGTTTTTTACGTCGACGGCCCGTTATCGCATAAAAGGCCGCGGCCCGATTCATAATCGGGCTTTTTACGCGATAACGGGCCGTCGACGTAAAAAACCAATTACACCATTGGAAAGCCCGCAGTCTGTTTAGTCTGGTACGGTTGTTTTCAGGCCTGAAAGTTCAAACTGGGCCGAGAAAATCGGGCCTGAATTTTTTGCAAAATGTTGAAAATTTTCCACTTTATTTTCTGATTTTTTTTGGGAAAATTTTTTCCGATTTTTTGGAGAAATTTGTCTAAATTTCAGGCCTGATTTTCTCGGCCCAGTTTGAACTTTCAGGCCTGAAAACAACCGTACCAGACTAAACAGACTGCGGGCTTTCCAATGGTGTAATTCGTTTTTTACGTCGACGGCCCGTTATCGCATAAAAGGCCGCGGCCCGATTCATAATCGGGCTTTTTACGCGATAACGGGCCGTCGACGTAAAAAACCAATTACACCATTGGAAAGCCCGCAGTCTGTTTAGTCTGGTACGGTTGTTTTCAGGCCTGAAAGTTCAAACTGGGCCGAGAAAATCGGGCCTGAATTTTTTGCAAAATGTTGAAAATTTTCCACTTTATTTTCTGATTTTTTTTGGGAAAATTTTGTTGGATTTTTTGGAGAAATTTGTCTAAATTTCAGGCCCGATTTTCTCGGCCCAGTTTGAACTTTCAGGCCTGAAAACAACCGTACCAGACTAAACAGACTGCGGGCTTTCCAATGGTGTAATTCGTTTTTTACGTCGACGGCCCGTTATCGCATAAAAGGCCGCGGCCCGATTCATAATCGGGCTTTTTACGCGATAACGGGCCGTCGACGTAAAAAACCAATTACACCATTGGAAAGCCCGCAGTCTGTTTAGTCTGGTACGGTTGTTTTCAGGCCTGAAAGTTCAAACTGGGCCGAGAAAATCGGGCCTGAATTTTTTGCAAAATGTTGAAAATTTTCCACTTTATTTTCTGATTTTTTTTGGGAAAATTTTGTTGGATTTTTTGGAGAAATTTGTCTAAATTTCAGGCCTGATTTTCTCGGCCCAGTTTGAACTTTCAGGCCTGAAAACAACCGTACCAGACTAAACAGACTGCGGGCTTTCCAATGGTGTAATTCGTTTTTTACGTCGACGGCCCGTTATCGCATAAAAGGCCGCGGCCCGATTCATAATCGGGCTTTTTACGCGATAACGGGCCGTCGACGTAAAAAACCAATTACACCATTGGAAAGCCCGCAGTCTGTTTAGTCTGGTACGGTTGTTTTCAGGCCTGAAAGTTCAAACTGGGCCGAGAAAATCGGGCCTGAATTTTTTGCAAAATGTTGAAAATTTTCCACTTTATTTTCTGATTTTTTTTGGGAAAATTTTGTTGGATTTTTTGGAGAAATTTGTCTAAATTTCAGGCCTGATTTTCTCGGCCCAGTTTGAACTTTCAGGCCTGAAAACAACCGTACCAGACTAAACAGACTGCGGGCTTTCCAATGGTGTAATTCGTTTTTTACGTCGACGGCCCGTTATCGCATAAAAGGCCGCGGCCCGATTCATAATCGGGCTTTTTACGCGATAACGGGCCGTCGACGTAAAAAACCAATTACACCATTGGAAAGCCCGCAGTCTGTTTAGTCTGGTACGGTTGTTTTCAGGCCTGAAAGTTCAAACTGGGCCGAGAAAATCGGGCCTGAATTTTTTGCAAAATGTTGAAAATTTTCCACTTTATTTTCTGATTTTTTTTGGGAAAATTTTGTTGGATTTTTTGGAGAAATTTGTCTAAATTTCAGGCCCGATTTTCTCGGCCCAGTTTGAACTTTCAGGCCTGAAAACAACCGTACCAGACTAAACAGACTGCGGGCTTTCCAATGGTGTAATTCGTTTTTTACGTCGACGGCCCGTTATCGCATAAAAGGCCGCGGCCCGATTCATAATCGGGCTTTTTACGCGATAACGGGCCGTCGACGATTATGAATCGGGCCCTAAAAGCCCGAAAACCAGGCCAAAATCGGGCTTGAAAGTTTTTTAAAGGATTTTTCAGGCCCGATTTCGGCCCCCCCCCCGGTTATCGGGCTTTTTCAGCGGAGTGATATAGCACATCTTAAAGCCCGTCTCGAGCTCTACAAGATAGGCTATTCAAATCCTGAAAACGGGCCGAAAAATTTCCGGGCTCGCCAAAAAATTCACTAAAAAAAAAATGTTACATGGGGCGGCAACGAACCACCGACCTCTCGCTCCGAACGCACACGCCTTAACCACAAGACCACATGGCGACGTTAAACACAGTGTTGTTCACCATAGATATACTTACCGTCATTGAGGCTCGATTTTGGTCAAGTTTCGGACTTTTTCAGGGGAGTGATATGGCTCATTTTGAAGCCCGTTTCAAGCTCTGCAAGTTGTTCAAATCCAAAAAAACCCTTCCTCAACCGAGAAACGAAAAAAAAGATTGTTAAGAATAATAAAACTTTTATTTCCACATTTTTCATTACAGTATGCGTCTGGAAAACAAAAGCTTACCACTCAAGAGACCATTTTATTCATTTTGACAAGATTAGAAAATACATGATGACGGATTAACCAGAGTAGTCTTCGTGTTCGAAAAGAATCTGATCGTACGCTTCGGCTTTCACCGTGTTTCCGCCAAAAAATCGTCCGTCTAGCGCATTTTTCGCCTTGTCAACGTGTTGCGGATCGACGAAACGAACAAAAATTTTGACGATTCCCAAGTGCGCAAAGTTCGCAATCACCACATCGTTGACGACGCCAAACTTTTCGCATTCCTCGCGTATTTCGCCCTCTAAAAATTCGTCCAAATCGTTGGGTGTCACCATGTTGCGCAACACGAGAACGCACGATCGATTCGTTCGCATCAGTTTGGTCATTAGCAAGTGTCGCGCGTCGTTGCCGCGAATTTCGAGACCTTCTTGCGACGCCAGCGACGCGTCTTCGCTGTTCATCACTTCGTTTTTCAGCGCGTCTGACATTTCGCCGGCTTTTGCCGCGGCGGCTAACGCACCTGCCGAGTTGAGTTTCGGTTGAATCTTTTTCGCCTCTTTTTGTCGTCGCGGTTTCTTCTGTTTTGTGTCGTTTCCAGCGGCGGCGGCTGCCTGAAAAAATATGCTTCTTTGTTTTTTGAGCTTTTTCATTTTGAGCTCGTTCCCACAGTTAGTGATTTTCAAAAAACCGGGAAATATACGTTTCAATGTCTAAACAATAGAGTATAGCTCCCTCTTACTACATTTTTCCTATTTTTTAGAGTTGTTAGTAGCCGGGTTGTATCCTTTTCTAGGTCACCATATGGCTCATTAGTTTTCACACCTTTTGATGTTTTCTATAAAATATGGCATGCCTGTTGTTATGAGCAATCAATAACAACATATGGTGACCTAGAGTGAGTCAACAGGAAATATGTGTGAATCTTCCTATTGGAAGAAAGAAAAAGGTCAGAGAAAAAATGTGACCAAACAGTTCAAAAAAAACTGGAAGACAAACTTTTTTGGAACGTATTTTAACCGGGTTTTTTGTTTCTGTTTATAACCTCTTGCTTCTTCTTATTCGCCAACATCAGCGCTCCTCCACCATCGATCAAGGCCAACGCCAAACTTTGCACATTGTCTCCACCTCTTCCCGGTCCCATTATTGCCAACATTTCTCCTTCTGTCCGCTCTTCGGCGGTTGGATCTTTCCAGGAAACGTGCTCGTCGAGAGCTCCAAATGTCACCGGATCCGCCATTCGCTCATTTTGTACCGCTTTTTGTTTACTCAACACTTGGGCCATCTGAAAATATCAATTCTTAAAGGAACATCATAATTTCCCTTCATTTTGTGTGCCCAATAGTTATGTCTCTTTAAAAACCCTTACCTTCTCCTCAAATGTCATTTTCGAGAGAGCTTCTTTTTTCAACTTTTTTCTCTGCGACGTTGACAATTTGACACGCTGTTGTTGTTGTTGAGAGCCTCCTTCTTGCTCTTGCTCTTGCTCATCTTGCTCAACTTCTTCCATTTCCTCTTTTTTCACCTGATTCGACAATCTTGGCACAATAATGCTCGGCGGCGCAACATCGGACAAAACCGGCGGAGGAGGAGGTGGAGGTGGTGGCAGATGTTCTTCTGGCTGCTCTTCTTCTTCCATATCCATTGGTTCATCTTTGACAACATCCTCAATTTTCTGCAAAAAATGGATTTTCTCTAGAGATAAAGAAAAGAAGAATAATTTACCACTGGCGATTGAGTGATGCTCAATTTCACATCAATATCAGTTGGGAGCGAAGATGACGGTGTTGCCGGTGATTTTGGAGCCGGACTAGCGCTTCGCGAACCAGTCGGAGTTGTCTTCTGCGAAAAACTTTATTTTTGAGCGTCGCGTGTTTGCGCAGCGGTTTCTCCAAACTCTCGGAGGAAAAACCGCGTCGCCAACACGCAACGCTTTAGATAATAAACAACAACACAAATGTGAATTTTCCCCGAGATCTTAAACGTTTCACATACCTCAAAATTGCTGAAATCTGAAAAGAGAACAATTTTTAGATATGCGAAACATTTATTTCTTCAAACAAGATAAAAATTAATGCGATGTTCAATACTTTGAACATATTATAAGCGTGAAGTGGCGTCAAAATTTCATTTTTACAAAATTGGGTAATAAGAGGGCGTCTTATTTCCAGAGGTACAGAGAAAAAACGTTTTCTTGGCGAGACCCAATCATATTTATCAAAAATGGCAATGTGAATTTTTTTATAAATAAACCCCGCCTTTTGGTTAAACGTGCGCGGGTCTCGTCACGAAAATTAAGAAACCATGCTCCTTTAAATTTTTAATGAAATTTTTCTCACCACGTCACGCCTATAATAGCATAAAACAATGAGAGATCTCGAGTCAACAAAAAATAAAAAACCAATTTTCAAATTTTCGGAGACGCTCCGGCTGCCGCAGCCAATCTTACCAAAGCTGGAGACGACGCGGCTTCGGCTGCCATAACTTTTGCGGTGATTGCGGCACATGCGACAGAAACACTGGCCGGCAAATTGTTGGCGGTGGTGGGTTGAAGATAGGAGAGAGCGTCGGGCGGTGTCACACATTTGCCAACCTGGAAAAACGCGAATTTTTTGAAATAAAAAAATTACCGAGGATGACGAGTTGATAGCAAATGTCTGTAAATTTTTGGTTGAAAAATGATGAAAATCTTACCCTCAAAAATTGCCCTCCTAAATCGAACATATTCATACCGGAAATCGCCTCATTTTGCGATGTCACATTGTTGAATTCGATGTATCCGAAACCTCTGAAAATACAACTTCTTAGTGAAAAACATTTCTAGAAAATTACCTGTGACCACGACCATTTGGAGTTCTAGCAAGTTGACATTTCACAACTTCGCCGAACGCTTCAAAAACACTTTTAAGATCAACCTCCGAGAGATCTGGATGCACCGAAGCTACGTAAACTCGAAAATATTTTTTGGCATCTTTTTGAACCATATCTATGATTGGTTGAGCTTGTGGCATGTTTGTTGGCAGGCGCATCTCTTGGAACATCTGTATGGAGATGGAATATTTATTGACTTTTGGCGAATGACTTACCATTGAGTTACATTTCAAATTACGTCCGGCTAGCATTTGACCGTTCATTGATTCTTGTGCGAGAAGAGCTGCTTCTGGAATTTCGTATTCCACAAACGCAAAAGTTTTATGATGCTGAAATTTGTTTTTAGCAAAAAAGAAGGTTCAAACCGACATACCCCTGTCGTTGGATCCCAACTCATGTTGATACTTTTTATTGGGCCAAAAGGATCAAAAGCTTTTCGCAGCATATCTTCACGAACTTCAAAAGAAATTGAACCAACATAAATTCTTGACATAATAGATAAGGCTTGCGAATACATTTGTTGTTTTTGTGCCTAAAAATTATGAATACTTTTAAAATTTCTACTAAAAAACTAACATTTTCCTGTTGTTGCTTTTGTTGTCTCAAAATTATTTGCTTGATTGAAATATCCATAGCATATCGTTTCGCGTTATGCAAATCATCTTTTCGTTTCGAGCTCAATTTCGATAAACCGAGACCAACTCTCTGCGCGTCTTTTTTCGCTCCTGGACCAACGAAAACTTCTCCGTCTTGTTGTAAAAGCGGCATCGGAACAGCGGCAACTTCAGCCGACACCACTGCTCCATTGCTATATTCATCAATATCCATGTTTTCGCCCATTTCTGAAGCAATGATTTATTTCGAAAAGAAAATAAAAAAATTTCCAGTAAAGTGGGCAAGCATGCTCTAATGAACTGTGCGGAGTCTTGCCAGGTTTTGAATTTCGCACACTCTCGCACACTTTTCCTGAGAAATAACATTTAATTTATTTTTTTTTAAATAAAAAATTTGTTTTGTTCATTGCAGAAAAATGTCAGATGATGAATTCGATGCAATTCAACAGGGCAGGAACTTGAGTCCACCTCCGCGGCCTCCTCCTAGAAGCCAAGAATATAGTCGTGGAAACTATCACCTCCAACCAGTGATGAAAATAGCAAAAAATAGCGGAAAACAAAGTCCATATATGTTATGGCTTAGAGATAGGGGGAAACGGTTATTTTTTCAAAAGTATAATACACATTATAACACGCATAATCATGAACATCAAGCGTCAATTGGCAAATTTTGGGACGCAATGAGCGATGAAGAAAAACAAATATATAAAGATCAGGCAAAAGTGCACAATTCGAATAGAGAAGAGGTGACAAAACGGAGACATGCGGCTAATAAATGGCGACGTACACATAATCACAATTTTGCGCAAGCATTTTTCGATCAACGCGTCGATCATTGTCTCGAACTCGAACGACGTCAAGAATACTCTCGAACTGTCAATGGAATGCAAAGAATTCCTGAAAAAGAGACGACGTGGACACGATTACCGATATTCGACACCGACATTCAACAACGACGACGAATGAATCGGCAACATCTGAAAAATGTGATCAGTTTCCGCGTTTTGGGCACACCTGAAAATCCATTCATCACGAATTACAAACACAACAATTATTTTCAAATCATCTCCGTGTTTCCGATCACGTTTTTGTGTAAAACCAAATTCTCCGAAGTTTTTACGTATCCCGCCGAAATTGCCATCACTACGGCTAGTTTGAGCGAAGGGATCGTTGATTGCCGATCGATTCAAGTTGAGTTCAGCGCAGAGCTTTTCTATGGTGATAATTCGGAAGATTTCGATACTGATCGGGAGACAAGATCAGCGTATAGTTTAGTGTTTTTTTCACATCAAAAACATTCATTTTTCATTTCAGCCAAATGTCTGGGTATTCCGATGAATGGACCGAATCGTGGCATGAAACCGGACGAAGCTCACGATTGGGTTATGAATAATATTAATCAGAATTATTTTCAACTTTGTGATTATAAACAGTACACCTGGGTTGTAAGTTCCTTTTCTTCATCAAAAAAATGCGAAGAAGAGCCAAAATATATCTGAATTTAAAGGAGCATTCTAGATCCACAAAAAACACCTCTTATTTCAGACTCAAGGTCTTCGAACTCTAGCCATAATTTCTGGATTCGCCGCGCAGAGAGATTTTACCGAACTGTTAGCAAAGCGTCTTATGATGATTCAGGATTTTGCCATAGAATTGATACAAAATGTGCCGCTTTGTGTGCGTGAAAATCAAAAAATGCCCGATGATCAAATCGAGGAATTGTTTTTGGTTTGAACTTTTTTCTTTCAAAGAAAAAGATGTGTTTTTTTGCAGAACAACTATCTTTTGCCCAAATCGTCTGATCATTTTTGCAATTTTCATAAACGCCTCGATTCTTCGAACATGTCTAAACATCAGTGTTGTGTGGCACATAATGCAAGACTTTTGTGAGTGTTAAAATATATGATACACGTGAAAAAACACGTGACCGAGTTCATCTTTTTCTAGGCCTTGAGAATACGTTTCTCTTCCCCCGTTTGTTCGTTTGCCAATTTCAAAAAATAAAAATAATTCAGACATACCCTGTTCGATGTTTGCGTTGAGAACGGCGTTCAAGGATTTCGGCCAATTTTCTCGACTAGAATCCACAAACTATGCCAGGAGCAAGATGAGCAGGTGGCCCCTTTGCCCATGGCTCCAGAACTCGTCAAACCAGAGCTGGAACCAACCGATACTGTGGAGGTTTTTGTGAATCAACCCGTTGGTGATATGAATCCAATGTCAAAGTATTTCAAAAGAGGAATGGGTTAGTTGCCAATTTTTCTTCTTGTTCTGAAAAAAATATGATTTAGAAAAAAGTTGAAGCTGACCGAAATTTTCGGGGCGGCTTTTTCTAGCGCCCAAAAGCCCGGCTCAAATCTCACCTTTTTTTGCAGACATCGAATTCTGTCGCGAACTTCTTCTCCTCTATTCCGACGACGATGACGAAGACGACGATCTCGAATATATAGCGAGAAACAGACCATCAACAAATCAACAGCCTTCCACATCAGCCGAACCAATTCGCCAACAAACTCTGGGTTTTCCACGTGTTCAAGTGATGAACAACTCTATCCAAAACACCGTTATCAATTCGATGAATAATGATGATGATGATAATGATCAGCAAGCATCATCGTCGACGCGCACCGAAAATCCAGTTCGACGCGAAAATCCAAATCGTCAAGAGTTCGGATTCGGACAGGGTTATGCGCGTGAACGAGCAATGCACAGAGAGGCGAATGAGAATCGGTGAGTTTGCCTTACTCGCCAAGTCATTTTTTGTTTTCTTCGCAGCTATCTCTACCCTCCTCATCCGTATCGTCAAGTTTTGAAAGTTGTCGATATTTTGAATGCTGAAAAAAGCGAACAGGTTTTCAACCAAAAAGCCCAGGACGATTTTGGATACGGTGAGATTACTGTAGTTTTTCTTTTTTCGTATTTAGAGTTTTTGCAGCACGGGAAAAAGATTTTCATCCAACAATTTATCCGAAAAACGCATAATTTACTAATTAATGTAAAAATTTGTGGCAAATAAACCATTTTTACTCTGAAAGCCCGATTTGGCCCAGTTTTCTTTCGACTTATGTTTGATCTACTAGAGTGCTTTTTAATGAGCACTTGAAGATCTTCAATAATTTGAGGGTGAATGAAATATGGAAAACCTCAATGTATGTGTGAAATTAGGGAGGTTTTTGATTTATTTTTGAACTTTTTTCGGTTTCTAATTTTCTTTTTTTTTTTCCTAATTTTGTTTTAAAACCCATGCCCCTTTAGGCAAAAAAGTGATAAAACGCCAATGATGAGAGAGTACGAGACGCAGTATAAATCCAGCTTATCACTCACAACCAGAAATTATATAAACCATCATGTCTTATCTCTACCATTAGCATTACCACAAAAAAACAACAAAATGGATATTTTTCTAATATTTCTGGTAATTACCTCTATTATTAGTGTAAACAGTCAAACTGAGCCCTCTCGAATACTCATAACTCTACCAACCACCACTACCACAATGGAAACTCATAACGGTCGATATCAGTTTTGGAATGATTTTGTGAATAATCATAAGGAATATCATACTTATTATCGATCTCAGTATGGAAAGGGATTTGTTGATGAGAGAGATGATAATGGTGCGAGAAGTAGTCATGGATATTTTATTAATTGTAATGGTTGGAGCTGTCATTCGGAAAATCAATAAAGTTTTTCGTTGACCCGTGTTCAATTTTCAGAATTTTCTCTCCAATTTTGTAGAAATCATAAGCTCAGGAAATATGTTTCCGTAAATATTCATGTTTCCCAAAGTATATATCATGTTACAATTAATTTTTCGGTTGTACTTTTTTTTTCTTGGAACCACATTTTTTATATTTTTTCCAAAAAGAAAAATATTTATAAAAAGGAAAAACAATGGGATTCACAACCTCTCATCATTTTTTCTTGTTTTTTTTCGCGCATGTTTTTTTTTGGTGGGAAAAATAATTCTTCAGTTGCTAAGAACATTTCGCGCCAAATTTGAATTTTAATTCTCGCTTGGCTTAGGCGGTAAGGTGCTCGTCTACAAAATATGCGATCCGGGTTCGAACCCCACTCCATGTTATTTTTTTCCCCGCCAAAATTTGAAGAGTTCCTTCCAGAACCTCAAAAAAATGCTCATTTTCCTCCCCCCAACAAAAAATTTACGACAATTTAATCCGCCCATTACATACAAAACGCCGAATTATGGGCGTGGTCTAATTTTTTTTTCATGTTTTGTGATTCAAATTTTTTTTTTGCTTCCGTATTTAAACACCCTGAGGCTTTTGCTGTCCAAGAAAAAAAAGTTTCGTTCTAATATTTTTGCTCGCGCCAGCATGTGAAAAATGAAACGAGATATTCGAGGAGAGGGCAATTTGGGAAAAGTTTCGAAAAAAAAAAGATTTTTTTTTCGTTTTTTCGAAAAAAATTCATAAAATACTAATAATAATTGTGGTTTTGACAAATTGTTTTACAACCGGCGATAAATTTTCGAGCGGGAGAGAGAAAAAACAAAACAAAAATTCTTCTTGAGGTTTTTTCTCTAGTGCACATTGCCTGAACTGCGCTCAGAAAGTTCAAATTTCAAGTCGTCGTTTCAAATTTCGCGAAAATGTTCCGTTTTTTGAAACTTTTCACATTTTGCTTTTTTTTAAAGGATTATAGTGAACTTTGTTTCTTTTAAATTTCAAATTTGGCGCGATAAAATACCGTACCTTATTTTAAAAGGAACACGCCAAAATTTATTTTTTTAAACAATTTTTTTTTTCGAATTAAATGTTTTTCAAATTTGCCGCGTGATACAAAAACTGAATTTTTCTTGAAACTAAAATTTGGTGAGCTACCGTACCTCTTTTCCGTCTCCACCCATTTTCCACAATTTTTCAAAATTATTTTTTCAGGGGGCAATGCCATGAAGAACTTGTTGAAAATTTCAATTTTGTTGGCAATTCTCCAAAAAAAGTGTAAGTTTTTCACACATTCATATCATTGGGTTTTCCAAGAACGCGTCGCGCGCTCTCGCAACAAAAAAAAACCTCTTTTTTGCCGCGCTGTGAAAACCCCGGAATTTTTAATAAGCAACAGCAGAAAAAAAATATGATGCTCAAGCGCGAGCTTCAGGCCACGCCCACAATTTTGTGCGGTGAAAGTTCAAACATTTCCCTTTTTGTGTTTGTTGTGGTATTTGGTTTGGAAGTAGGCGAAAAATTAAAAATTCAAAAGAAGAGCTCTTCAGAATTTTTTTGGCTGGGCTGTTTTTCGCTCTCGTCGTGAAACTTTGTATATTTACCAAGTTGGAAAATTTTCTTGTTTTTCTCATTTTTTCTATTTTCAGACCGGCCCGAAATGTTCAGAAATGTGACTTTTAGGAAAAATCTTGGAGTTTCAGGCTGGAAATTTTGGGCTTTATTTTTCAAAAAAATTGAAATTTTTTAAAAACTTTCAAAATTCAAGTTTTTTAGACCAGTTTGCTCAAGCCTACCAAACTTTTATCATCTAGATCCAAAAAAAACATCCTAATTTTCATCAGCCACCGTACTTGGTCTAGTGGAATAATCTACTTTTTTCTCCCCGCCCGCTCTTTCCTCCTTCTCCTCCTCGTTTTTTCCCCTTTTTTTTCTGCCCTCGATTTTGTTTTCCAACTAGACCCCGGGGACATTGAATATTATCATCCTTGTATAATCTAGTTGTGTGTTTTTCTCTGGTTTGGAGCCGCGCGCGCGTTTTTTCCAGAATGAACATCGAAATTCGGCTCTTATTATTATTATTATTATTTATAATATTTGAAAATGTATATTCATCTAAAGGTGAGAAATAGAAGACCGGGGAAAAAATTACACCTCAACAAAAGGTAAAATTTCCTGTTTTTTTCAGTCGTCTGGGCTGGTGATCATGAAAGAAAATTGTACGCGAAATTAGCCGAGAATTATAACAAATTGGCTAGACCGGTGAGAAATGAGAGTGAAGCTGTACTCGTGCTCCTGGGCATGGATTATCAACAAATTTTGGATATTGTGAGTTCAAAAATTCAAAGGAAAAGATAAATTTGTCTAAAAAATGTCACTGTGAAATTTAGTCAAAAAAAATTTCACGGTACTTTTCTACCTCTTGTGACAGGATGTTTTCGGGGCTTATTTCCTACTAAACTTCTTACAATTTTTTAGCCTGCTTCATTTTTTAAGTTTTTCAATGTTAAACTAAACTAACCTTAAGTTTTGACTCCCAATTCGTCCGTTCTCCACCAGAAAATTGTTGTTGTTGTTAACCGAAATCATATTTTTCTCTCCAATTGCTTCTCGATGAAATCGCAACTCTGCAAAATGTTTTTATTTATTAAAAGATTTGGATTTGAGTAACCAACCTTTTGCCATATTATCTTAATCTTGGCAACTTTTTCGAATAACATACAACTGGTCAGAAGAATCTGTAAACATTTAAAATTATTGAAATAATACCGCACCAAAGTGGGAAAAAGGTACCGGGACATTATTCCAGAAAAAAAAGTATTCCCAAAAAAATACCAAAAAAGAACAAGAATGACAAACAAACGAGAGAAGAAAGAAAGAAAACAAGACAATATTAGAAAACTAAGCAAAAGGTGAAGAGTGAATGAATAAATGATGAATACAGGATGATATAGACCGTCGACTCCGCCCCCTTTTTTCTACCCACGCGGCGTCTTTTTTGATAGATTGTAGAAAAAAGAGAGAGGCAGAGAGAAAGAGAGATAGATATATATGAGAAAACTAACAAGAGCAAGAAAAAACTGACAAACACACAGAAAAAAGACGCCGCGTGGGTAATAAAAAGGGGGCGGGGTCGACGGTCTATATCATCCTGTAAACATCATTCATTCATTCATTCTTCACTTTTTGTTTAGTTTTTTGTTCTTTTTCTTCTTGTTGTTTTTTCTTTTGTTCTTGCACTTTTATTTTAGTTTGAATTTTTGACCATAAATCATATTTGCCCATGCAAATCCACCCTTTAATAACTAAAAATCTTGTCGAACAAAAAAAAAATAGTTGTTTGGGCGTATAAGAGAAATATATTTTCAGGATGAAAAGCATCAAATAATGAATTCAAACGTTTGGCTTCGAATGTCTTGGATTGATCACTATCTCACATGGGATCCGGAAGAATTTGGAAATATTAAAGAGGTTCGACTTCCAATTGGAAATATCTGGAAGCCCGATGTTCTTCTTTACAATAGTGTCGATCAACAATTTGACAGCACCTGGCCGGTTAACGCCGTCGTTTTGTAGTGAGTTTTTTGTTTTAAAAAATCAGAGAAAAAGTATTTTTGCAGCAACGGAAATGTTACTTGGATACCACCGGCTATTATTCGATCAAGTTGCTCGATCGATATTGCCTATTTTCCGTTTGATACACAGGTAGGAAATTAAGTTTTGAAAATAATGGTCTCAATTTTTAAACACAAACGTTGTTGTCTTTTTCCGGTTTCTCAAAGTTTTTCTGAAAATATCCTGCCAACTTCCTCACCTTCTCCTTTCAGCACTGCACAATGAAGTTCGGCTCATGGACATATTCGGGTTTTTTCACCGATCTCGTCAACACAACAATCTCGCCAGCCACCTACAAACCCAACGGCGAGTGGGAGCTGCTCGGGCTCGAATCGCAACGCTCCATCTTTTTCTACGAATGTTGTCCCGAACCGTATTACGATGTTACGTTTACCGTGTCGATTCGTCGTCGCACGCTCTACTACGGCTTCAATTTGTTGTTGCCGTGCATGTTGATCAGCTCGTTGGCGTTGCTCAGCTTCACGTTGCCCGCGGATTGTGGCGAAAAATTGAACCTGGGTGTCACGATTTTCATGTCACTTTGCGTTTTTATGATCATGGTTGCCGAGGCGATGCCGCAGACTAGCGATGCGTTACCGCTTATACGTAAGTCCTGGAAAATCAATAGAAAACATTTGGAAATTTTCCAGAAATCTACTTCTCTTGCATCATGTTCCAAGTGGGCGCGTCGGTTGTCGCAACAGTTATCGCTCTCAATTTTCATCATCGATCACCCGAACAGTATCGACCAATGAACGCTGTCGTCAGTTCCCGCCTCCCCTCCGCCTTGTTTTTTTTCTCAGAAAATTCGTTTTCAGCTCAAAAAAATTCTGCTCGTCTGGCTGCCAACAATTCTCGGAATGGAACGACCTGATGTTCTTGAGATGGCTCTCTTTAACTCACATCATTCTTCTGAATCGAAAAAGTCAGTTTTCCTGGGAAAAAAATTTCGGGTCAGCTTGGGAAAAATTTATTTCCAGACATTTTCCAATTAGCCCGACACATTTCCAAAAACCCACTTTTCTCCAGAAAACAACGTCAATACCTGATCGAAGTCGAACGTCACATTCTAACCCGTCCAAACGTCAACGGTCACAGCGCAATTGACAAAGCGATACATCTCGATTTATCAACAAATCAGAAATCACCAAAAAAGTTGCCCAACACAATCATCGGCACTGGCGACGTGCCAATCAACAAGTATACGTGTACAAAGATGGCGGTGAGGCGAAATCTGAAAAAATCGAATAATTACTACTTTTTTCCCAGAACGGCTATTCACCAACTCGCCAACCACCTCAAAAGTGCGACGATCGTCACTTTCATCATATCATCAACGAACTTCGGGTGATTTCGGCGCGAGTGCGAAAAGAGGAGGCGATGCATGCGTTGCAGGCGGATTGGATGTTCGCAAGTCGCGTTGTCGATCGCTTTTGTTTTTTGCTCTTCTCCTTTTTCCTGTTTCTCTGCACCGCCATCATCTCCTATTATGCTCCACATCTTTTTGTATAGATGGTTTTGAAAAACACTTTTTTTTCTTGTAGATACTTACTGTATATAACTGTGATATAAAATTTTTTCGTGACAACAAAAATTTTCAAAAAATTCATTGAACAATAAAAATAAGGCAACGTAAGTAGAAGGTAAGTTATTAAATTTTTCATAAATACATGTAATAGGTATGCACCAATATAGCTCTAATAAATATTCAACAAAATAAAAACAAAGTTACTCTTCGCCAGTTCTCTCATATCGCGCCTTGTTCAAATGCGCCAAACGATGTCGCGCCTCGCCGAGCTCCTTCTCTTTACGCAACACCTCTTCTTGCGCATCCATCACTTGCGCGATTCCGCTGACAAGACGTTCCGAGATGACAATGTTGCGATCGTCGCGCGACACAATTTGACGCGCCGATTGGACGAGTCGTTCGGTGGCGTTTTTGACAGCCTGTCCGGCGATTTGAAGTCGTCGCTTCGCCTGACTATCCATATCGGCTTTCACGTTACACGCCACCAATAGATGCGCTGTGGATGAGGCGACCTGCTTCGCCGCCGATATCAGCTTCTCTTCGCTCGCGTGTCCCTGGACGAGCCCGTTGGCCGCCTCGCACAATTGATGCACGGCGGCGACGACGAATCGCGCCGCGCTCACCAATCCTTCCGACCATTGATAATCGGGTCCCGACGAGCGCGACGTGTCCAGCCGTCCTTGCGCGATCAGCTCTCGCTGTGCGTTTGACGCGGCGCGAACAAGCGTCTGAACAGCCGATGTGATCGATTTCGCTGCCGATAGAATCTGACCATCAAACTCAATTTCCTCTGGTTGTTCTTGTTCCTGAAACATGGATTACGACTTGAAATTATTTTTGAAAATTTTCCGAAAAAAAACCAACCACTTTTGAATAATAAAAAAGTACATCGTTTTGTTAGTCACCAATGTCCGATATGTCTAATATGCTGGTTCACGTAACAACCAATGAACCCAAGAATACCAGACATATCAGACACTGGCCGATGTGTGATAAGAATACTAGACGCAGAATAATAACCTGAAAATAGGTGAGAAAATCGCGCACTCACATTTTGAACAATCGATTGTCGCGGTCGCAATTCGGCCAGTCGCAAACTAGCCGCCTCGATTGAACTCGCCGCTCCGAGCAGCTCATTTTCGGCGTGTGCCGCAGCCGCGTCGTGATGCGCATCGTCGCGTCCATTGGTCGCGTACGACACTTCCGAACACGCGCCAATCAATCGATTCAGCGCGTCGGCGACACTTCGCGACGCCTCCAACAAGAGACTTTTCGACTCATCGTGTCCAATATTGGTCGTCATTTGTGTGTGAAGTGTGTCGAGTAGGCTTTTGATGTTGTTCGCCACGTCGCGACCACCTTCGAACACTTGATAGCGCAATTTTGCGTCGTCGATTTCGTTGCAAACTTCGCGAACGACGGCGAGCAATGATCTGACGGCAGTTCGCGACATATTCGCCACCATGCTCAATTCTTCTTGAGTTTGGAGGTTGTCAGCGGTCGCGTTGGACGCGATTCGTCGCGTGATTTGTGTGATGTTGTCAGCGGCTGATTGCAAATGTTCGGGATGTAGTTCGGTCTGGACGTTTGACGCCGACGGTTCTTGCGGTGGATTCGCCAAATAGTGTTCGATTTCCGATGTGACGGCCTTGACAGCGGCGCGAAGTACAATAGTTCCTTGATGTTCGCGATCCTCGACACTTTTCACAGTGTTCAACAAACTCGTCACATTCGAGAACATCACCTTCGTCGCCTCCTTCAATTGTTCCATTGCCGGATCCTTCAACTGTTTGCCAGACGCGTTTTTTGTCGCCTGAATCAGCGACGATAACGCGGCAGCGACGTCGCGAACCGCATGGATCACCAACACTTGCGACTCCGAATTGTCGCTGCTCAAACTGACCGCACCGTTTTTGACAGCGTCCGATAAATTGACAATTGTTCGTACAGCGTTTTGAGCGGCGACCGCCAATTGTTCTTGGTTCGACGCGGCGCCGGCGACAAGCGCTTTGGTGTCTTCGATGAGCGCTCGCGCAGTTTTGAGAATCGCATCGCGATGCGACAAGAATCGCTGTTGATCGTCGGCCGAGTTCAATGATCCACTCGTCGCAAACATGATCGTCGTGTCCAAATCGCCAATGATTCCACTGACAGTGTTGGCCGCGTTGATGCACGCCTGTGTTCCGCGCGACGCCTCGTGCAGCGCCGCCAAGACTTGATCGACTCGCTCCACAACTGTCGTCGTCTGTGTTGTCAGTTCGCGATGAATCCGCTCGTCTTCCGGATGTGCTCGTCGTTGTCCGGCAGTTTTGACCGTCTCAATGCATCCGGTTCCCAGTTTTTGCACAGCCACCTTCAATTTTTGACCAATATCTGCTTCTGGCAACATGCCAACCGCACCTCGAACATCGGCCGCCACCAATCGATACTTTTCGCTCAAATTCAACGACGCCGGGCCCAAAGAGTTGGCATCGCATCGTTGCATGTGTTGCGCGGTGCGTCGAATCTCCTCCAAGTTGTCCGTCATTCTCGTCTGCGAATCGGCAAACGATCCGGCAGTGGAACCAGGTCCAGAAGCTGTGTCGGTGTGCACAATCGAACTCGAAATCGTGTCGACCATTCCCTGCACGGCCTCACGTTCCGTCGACACTTTGGCAATTAACGCACGCATGTCTCCGATGACGTGTTTGAGCTGAGCAGCCGCGTCATCAACGTGTCGGTGAGCGTGTTTCGCGTTGGGATTTCCGCCCGACTCCTGACACGCGATCATCAGCTGAAGTTCGGCTTCGACAACAGTCCGACACTTGTCGAAAAGCTCCGTCTGCTTGTTGCTGTCGACCGCCATGCTTGCCGCAGCGCACGCCGCATTCGCCATATCCTCGACCAATTGGCAGTGTTGTTCGACAATGTGCGGAAGACGTTCGCCGTGCGCAACTGCCGCACTTCTCAACTCGTCGACGCGATCCTCCAACGAATGTGTGATGTGTTGAACTTGTTGGAGAAGCTGTTTTTCGGCACTCGCGCTGTGTTGCGAATCGCTCGCCATCGCATACGCATCCATCGCCGCGTTCTCCACATATCCCGACAGGCTGTGAAGTCGCGCGATCGCTCTCTCCAACTCAATTTGTCCGGGTGCCGCCTCGTGAATCGACGCGACCAATCGCTTGATGGACTCGGACACTTGAATACTGTTGTCGGCGAGACGTTGCCATGTGACCGCTTCTTGTGGTGATGTCGCGAGTCGTTTCGCAGTCTTGATCATTTCCGCCGACGTGTCCAACATTTGTCGACTCGACTGCAGAATTGGTTGTTGCGAATAGCGACCTTCGTTGGAGATGTTCGCCTGAATCGCGGCAAAGTCCGGATTGTCGGCGAATTGCAATAATTGTTGCGCAACGTGTCGCAACTCGACACACGAATGCACGCACTGCTCTTCGGCATCGGGCAATCGTTGCGAGTCGAGCGTTTTCACCGAGTTGACGAGGTTCGCCGTTTTCGACGCCAATTCCAACGCGCTGTTCACCATATGCTTCTTGACGCTGACATTCGACGTTTGCTCCGATGCGTTGCGGCACATTTGCGCAAGATTTGCCGTGTTTTTCGCAACCGACGCAGTTTCATTGAGCAACTCGTCGCGATTCAATTGGCACGATTCGATTCGTGAGCACGACGATGTCACCGATTCCACATTTCGCGACACATTTGACGCGTCGATGAGCGGCGCTCGTCCTGGAGTGCTAGCCGGATGCGCGATGCCGACAAGATAGGCGGAGTGCGACGCGTATTCGGCCAACGAGCACAGCGCATCGGCCGAGTTTCGCACATTCTGGCAGAATCCGTTCGCGTCGTTGACTTTTGCGTGTCGCGCCATACCGGTCATCGCTTCGCCGAGTTGATGCGAAACTTCCGACACCTTCTGCAGCGATTCGAAGAATCCATGATCGTTGACGGGAAGCGCGGCGTGTTGTGTGACGTGGTAGACCGATTGAATTCGTCTCAACGCGGCGTCACACTCCTTCTCCCACGGTGTCTCCACTCCATCCTGAATGTCTTCGACGAGTCGATTCACTGTCGAGGTGAGTTGTCGCGTTTCGGTCGTCAATTGTTGCGAAGTTGTCGCGTCGGACAGCACACTTGCTCTACTCAACGTTCCGAGAACACTGATCGCTTCTCGTTGTGTGTGCTCCAATCGTTCGACCAACTTTTGTCTAATCTGCTGATCACCTTGATTCCGGATATTGGCAATGACTGACGCGTGCAAATCGCAATACGCCTCGACGAACACATCAACCGCTTTCATATTGTCCGCAGCGCCCAACGTAACAACAATCTGTGAAGTCGCATCGATCAATCGATCAGCGGCTTGTCGCAAACTGCTCGCCGCAACAATTGTTCCACTCGACGCCGACGCCGTTTGAATTTTGTAGATTGCTTTGTCGATGTGCTCCGTGTCGGGGATACACGCGATCACTTGTTTCAACGAAGTCGACACATTTTTCGCCGTGTCTGCCAGAACAACGGGCGGTGACATTTGACGAACACGATCGAAAACGCGACCCGTCTCATTGACAACCGATCGAGCGCTAACGATGAATCTGCAAAACACTTTCGTTATTGTTTTTTCTCTCATTTTTGAATTCTTACTTTTCGAGTTGAACATCCGTTCTGGTCGACACAACTTCGGTGACAGCGTTGGTGAAATCGCGAAGATATTGTGCCAGCTCGACAGCCGACGCTCCAACATGTTTCTCATCCTTCAGACTGGCCGCCGATATCAGCTGAGCGACTCCGCTGCCAACGTGTCGTGACGTCGACATCAAATGCGATGTTGTCGACAACGGTGTCGCCGATGGGGGCGGCGTCAGTTGATGCGCTATCGCTGCGCGTTGTGTGTTGATCAGTTGCTCGTCGAGTTCACGAATCAGCTCTTCGCTGTAGACCAGCTGTTGCGAAAAGTTGAGTTGTTGCGCATCGTTGACAGCTGTGCGCAGTTCGGCCAACGAGGTGGCCAGACGATTCGACGATTCCGACAAATTCGAGGCGAGATGCACTTCGGTCACCGATGGGATGGCGGATCGCGACGTTTCAACAAGTCGGACCGACGTCTCAAGAACCTGATGCGAATCGCGAATCAGCCGACTTTGCGCACGAAACTTCTGACTGTCTGTCGTCGCGTTTTGCGATTCGCGAATAGATGTGATAAGTCGCGGCAAGTGTTCCGCAGTGCACGTCGATTCGTAGACCAAATTATTGCTATACGACTTGTTCGAAATGACATCCTGCAAAAAATTTCTCATTTATGAAAACCAAATTATCATGAATCAAGGGGTTAGACTTCTCAGCGCATGTTGACTGACGCACCGCGTGACCGCGACGCGCTCAAAAACATACACGTTATAAGAATCACACACTCTCACAGGTTGTTAGGAATTTCGAGAGAAAAAAAAGAAAAAGAAAAGGCAGAGCATAATAAATTCACCGCAATCAAACTTACAGATTTCCAACGAGCCGAACAGCTTTTTTTATTTTCTATTTATTTTTGCTTTTTTGAAATAATTTTCATAAGATTTATTATTCTTTGATACATTTTCGAAAGGCACAAGATATGGCAGGATATAAAAGAGAGAAAAAAAGAGAAAAAATGTGGAATTCTTAACGAATTCGTAAAATCGTATGGGTGTCGTCAACTAAAAGCTGTTCTGTGGTCTCAGTTCGTTTGTGCTCCTTTGATTGCGGCTGTAATTTAATTTTGCCTATTCGCATGCCTATTTATGTTGTGCTCTGCCTCTCTTCGTCTCTCGTACTCTCTCAATCTATCGTTTTTTTTTTCGTGTGGACCGGCGCAAATTATGGGCAATCAGTGAGAGCAGGAAGGGAGGCGCCCTCTCTTCCCCCTTTTTTTGTCGTACAATAAGAAAAACCAACAACAACGAAAAAAAAACCAACTAACCTTGGACGCATTCGACGCGGCGATCGTCTGTGTCGCATCATAGGCGGTTTGTTTTGCCGCTTGTTCGAGTCGTTGCATAATGTGCTTCTCCTGTTGCTCTTGCGTCGTCTCGTTGGTGACGCGACCGAGTCGCTCGGCAGCGCTTCGCAAAGCCCGTTCCGACTCAACTTCGGCCGGACGCGATTCGCACTCTTTGGTGGCGGCGATCATGTCGGAGGTGGCGGTGGCGACGCGTCGCGCCGCGTCGAGAAGACGATCGCGATCTTCGGGCCGTTGGTGTGCTTCGTGCTCGAATTGCTCTTGAAGTATCTGACTGTGTCGCACGACGCGTTTCGCTTCACGCGTCAATTCTTCCGACGGTCCTTGATGGGCAATCATTCGATTAGTTGTGCGCAACACGGCGTTGTACTCCTCTTCCTCTTCACGATGATTCGTGATTTTCGGCGACGTTTTGGCATGTTCCAAAAGACTGTCAAGAGCATTTGTCACCTGCAAAAAACCATTTTTTCAAACCAGATTTTCTCAAAATTCAAATTCCTACCTGTCTGGCAGCCGTGTGAATATCAGTAAGTCGCGATTGTTCATGCACCGCATACTGCGAATCGTGCAACAAATTGCTGACACTCTGCGACACCTCGGTCGCCGCCGTCGTCAGCTGTTGTTGACACGCCGAATTGTCGATGGTCGGCGCGACGACTCGCGCACACGCAACCAGCTGCGATGTGGCAAACGCACATTTTGTCGCCGACTGTATAACTTTCTCTTGAACTTCGGGCTCGTCGCATTCTGCCGAGATTGTTTTGGCGCTGAAAGAACAACAACAATAAATAAATAAATAAAATAGATAGGAGTAATTGAGGTGGGATAGACGATAATTGGTTGTATTTTTAAGGGAGGAAAAGAGGGAAAAAGAGGTTCCACGGTTGAATGAGTTCATGTGTGTGTGTCTAGTGTTTCAACAAGTTTATTCAGGTGAAAATAATTGCGCACCGCTGCGTTGAGTGCATAGATTTCCTTCCGGTAATTTATCTAGGGGCCTCTTACCAAAAACTAGTCGATGATCCCGCACTACTACTCGACGTCATCATCAAATTCGACACCGAATTCTTGCGACTCGGCGGCGTTTTGACAACCGAATTGTAGTAGTGAAAAATTTGCACATTTCGCACAATTGTCGGCGACGACGTCGATGACGACAACTTATGCCGCATGTCGATTACGCAACAAACTAGTGATGATAAGAATGGTCATCGTGCGCGAAAAAGACACGCGAAAGCGTCAAAGAAAAAAAAGAGGGTGCGGTCAAAACTGGTTTTTAGCTTCTCCATATCTCAACGTCGCCGCCGACAAGGAGAAAAATTATTTATAAATGTACATAGGTTTCGTGGAGAAATCCGCATGATTTATCACTATAGTCGTAAGTTGTGTAACACACAACGTACCCACAAAAAGCTCAACAAGGAAAAAAAGGGGCGAACAACTACTTACTAGAAAAACGCCGAGGAAAGCAAAACAAAAAAGTGGGCGTGGCCTGTGTTGAGAGGGAGAGCAGAGCAGATGGGGGCGGCGCGACACAACAACGAGCCGCCCAATCGGTGGTGCCCTCTAGGGACTTTTTTTTGCTCTCCTCCGATTTACATACATACATACATCCATCATTTCTTCCTCTTTTCCTCTCGATGGGAGGGAAGGAAGGAAGCGGGGAGGAGGAGGTTATATTATAGATGAGTCTCTGGAGGAAAAGGCAGATGGTGTACGCGCGCGTATTATTTCGGCGCCCAAGTGACAGATCGCCAGGCTTTACTAGCCTCTAAAATATGGGCGGTTGCAATCGTTTGAAGTGTCCAAGGCGAAAACTACCGTAATCACTCAAAGGAGAATGGCTCTTAGCGACACTAAAAATCAGACGTTGTCGGAAATGACCCGTTGGAAATTTTTCGAAAAATGCGGAAATTCCGACCAAGTCTGTTAGCACCGCTAAGAGCACTCAATTCAAACAACTTCACAGATTGTTCTATAACCCTCTAATTGTTTTTGAAAGAATGAAAAGAAGAGGAAGAGGAGGAGAAGTAGGGGACAAGAAAAGTCTTAAGTGGTTTTGGTTTGCGTGCGTGAGGAGTGTATGGTGGCTGATTGGGTGAATGAATTTGTGTATGTGTGCAGGACAAGAAAAAGGAAAGAGCCCCACACATAAACAAAATCTTTTTGTCGAGAAAAAAAAACTTTTTTCGCGCAATTTTTGTTCTAGGGAGGGAGAATGTTGGAGAAGAAGAAAATCATAACTCTCCTCCTCCCACGTCAATCCCGAAATGTATATATTTTTCGACAAAAAAAAATAAACATTTCTTTTGGGGTGAGAAAGATGTCATTCGATCTACATATTTCCGTCTCAGGGGGTCGTATTCATTTCTTTCTTCTTTCTTTTTTTCAGCTAGACAGACGAAAAGAACAAATATAGAAAACCTACCACATGACAAGTTGCGCAGTCGACGTCGCCACATTTTTCGCCTTCTGCACCAAGTGATCGTCGAAAAACTTCTGACTCTCGCTGGGCTGATCCATCGTGTTGATGACTTGTTGCGAGAACTCGCCGACACGTCCCGCCGCCGTGAACACCACATTGCGTCGTTCGTTTTGTTCCGGATTGACGGCGGTCAAAAAGTCGCCGAACGCGCCGCACAGTAGACGTGTCGCCTCGACGAGATCGCCTCGTTCGTCGCGCGACATTAGCGCCGACAGGTCGCGCACGTTTCGACTGACGTCGGGCAGGTTGGAGCCGATGGTGGCGATGGCGGTGCCGACGCGATCGTCGTACTCTTCTTGGACGGCGGTCCATTGGACGACTTGCGCTGTCGCGGCACCCATTGCTGCGAGTCTTTCGTTCACATTCTCCTTGTTAACAGCCATCTGAAAAACAAGGATATCAGAAGAGTTTTTGTTGGAAAAAAAATTTACCTGTTCGTCAACCCATCGATTCGCCGACAAATCATCATTAAATTTGGGAATATCAATTTGTGGCTCAGCGTCAAGCTCAATTTCCGCTTCATCAACAGCACGAATCGTCGCTTCGATAGTTCCGATGAGCGCACGTTGCGGATGTTCATACATGTCACGAATACGAAGTCTTTGAGCCTGTGAAAAGAAACTTTTTTTGAAAACTTTTGAAAAAAAAGGGGAACTTAGAAGACAACTTATATGAAGCTTATACCTTTTCACTTATTTCAAAAAACTCTCTTCTGAAAACTCTCGAAACCCTATATATTTCGATCAACTCACCTTGGCCAATGTTTGCGACGTAATTTCACCACTAACCGCACCGTATTGCGCGCCATTGATACCGTAACCGTAGCCACCTTGCGGTGTGCGCAAAACGCCTTTGACAGCCACACTGCCATCAGTCACATTGTGTCCGTTGGCGCCGATTTGTCCGTGCGCGACAAGCGTCGCTTTGGCCGGCGCAACCATATCCTCCAGCATTGTCGAACCTTCGTCACCTTCGATTCCTTGATGATCACGAGTGCGTTTCTTTTTGAGAATGATGTCAATGTAGCCGCCGATGAGTTGGCCAATCTTCTCACCGTCCGACGTCTGAACCGAATAGTATCCATCTTGATAGTCACCAAAATCCAAATTGAACGTTTTTCCCGACGAAGCCCATCGACGAACTTGTTCCAGAGGCCATTCTTTGAGAATTTGTTTCGTTTTCTCGTCAACTCTCATCACACTCTCCTTATTGACTCCAAGTAATCGAGGAACAAGCTTGTTTTTCCCGGCCATTTTCTCTTTGACCACAAAGAACGTGACACCATACGTTTTCAGCTCTCTACACAAATGAACATACTTGCTCTTCGCATCAAGTTCGGCTGTTCCGCTCAACTCTTTGTACAATTGCACAAGTTTTTTCTCGTTCTCCTTCACCTTTCCATATTCTTTCGGCAGAACATCGCGACCGCTGAAATTGTCCAGTTTGATTTATTCGGATTGGAATTTTTCAAAACTCACTCAATGTGAAACTTCGGTTTATCGTAGGGAAAATCTCCATATTCAATATGTGCTTGAAGTGCAGCCAAATGGAGAGCAGTCTCTTTTTGAACTGGATGGAGTCCCTGCAAAAAAAAAATAGTTTGAAAGATAAGAAA
Organism: Caenorhabditis sp. 8 KK-2011; assembly: GCA_963572245.1. Taxonomy (NCBI): domain Eukaryota; kingdom Metazoa; phylum Nematoda; class Chromadorea; order Rhabditida; family Rhabditidae; genus Caenorhabditis; species Caenorhabditis sp. 8 KK-2011. The sequence continues at coordinate 366,854 of OY751546.1, read as the reverse complement.
CGTGTTTTCGCTCAAGTATCGCTAGAGCAAATTTGCATTATCAGAGTGTTAATGGTGTTATACAGATAAGTGTTCAAAAATAAACAAAAATTGTTAATTTATATCTAGTTTTTGAGCAAAAGAAAGTGGAGAATTGATCAAAAAAAGGAACGAAAATCTTTTGTGTGAATAGAATGGGAAAAGGGGCTAATATGATTTATATAAAGACAGTTCGATGATCAGTGCAAGGGTGAAAACTAAAATACCAAAAAGAACAAGAATGACAAACAAACGATAGAAGAAGGAAAGAAAACAACTTTAGTAAACTAAGAAAAGGTTGAAGAGTGAATGAATAAATGATGAATACAGGATGATATAGACTGTCGACCCCGCCCCTTTTTTCTACCCACGCGGCGTCTTTTTTTTTGATATATTGTAGAAAACAAAGAGAGCGGCAGAGACAAAGAAGTGAGCAGAGAAAGAGATATAGACCACAGAGAGAAAAAACAAGGACAAAGCAAAAAAACAAGAGTCAAAAAAGCAAGAAAGAAAGAAAATAATATTAAAGAACTAAGAAAAAGGTAAATAATGAATGAATGAATGAATGAACACCGCGTGGTATAGCAACAGACCGTCGGCCCGCCCATTTTTATAACCCACGCCGCGTCCAAAAAGGGGCGGAGTCGACAGTCAATGTCCCTTCTTGTGTGTTCATTCATTCATTCATTCTTCACCTTTTACTCTATTGTCTAATATTGTTATCCTTTTTTGTCTCGTTTGTTCTAATTTTTTCTTGTTGCTGTTTTCGTCACTTCCTTGCCCTCATCATCGAAGTTTGTCAACTCACTCTCAAAATTCCATCTCTACATTGCACATAGAGCAAATTCAATTGAACCGGATCACGACTATCAACATTTGTATCACTGAAGAAAAACTTTCTGCGAAGTAGAAGCGTCTCTTCTTCACTAATATTCTGTTCGCGCAACGTTTTCGAATGATCCAACCACGGCAGTTCTTCGTCAGTGTGCAATTTTTTGCGCAACTCTTCGAGTTTTTGCTCTTTCTTTCGGCCTAATGTACCCATCATACCGCTTCGTTCAACGCTTCGACTGCGATCATCTCGAAGATTCCTGCAAAAAAAATGATAATTTTTGATGAACAATTTTTTTGTCCTACCACGTTGAATTATTATTGCTACCAGATAACAAAACATCATCCCTAACCAAGCTATACTCTTCATAATTCGCAATACCAATCTTGTTACAAATTGTTAACATGAGTTGCGAGACTGGTTGTGATTCATCGACCGATATCGTTTTAACAGCTCCATCTAACATGCGAACTTTTAACAATCGAATCTTCTTTTTATATTCGATTTTGTCCTGATTGCGAACTAGATAATATTCGAGAGTTCGACCATTTTCCATCCAGACACATTTTGATGGTTCATCTTCGATACGGAAAAGACCGTATTCACTGGCTTAAAGAAAAATCTTTTTTTTTTGTTATTACATGCAATTTTGGTTCTCTTCCATAATTATCCAATTTTTCGTGATACCAATATTCAATTTTCAATGTCTTATTTTGAGAATGCAATGAAATAGGTTTTGAAAAACGCTCTAAAACTCACGATTAGTGTCATGCATAGCGAATTTGTCCCTAATCAATTTGGCTGCGTCAAATACCAGTGTTGCCGGTTCGAACTGCATCGTTTTCTTGATGCCTTTCTCACTCGATACCACATTTAGACTTAACACACCCATTTTGTGGTCGAATCTGAAATGTAAAATAAAATTATTTGCCAAAGAGAAATTGGTCACGTTCAACAAAAAAGGATATATTTTCTAATTGATGGAATAAAAAAACGAAAAGAGTGTGATAAAGAGAGAGACATACGGTTTATCTGATTTTATGAGAATAGGTAGGAGGTCATCAAAAAAAAAGGTGGATGAGTTAATCTTTTGACTAAATTAAAGGCGCATAGAAGTATGGTCTTACCACGAGTCACGCCTAATTTATTTCGGAAGATCAATAACTATAAAGATAAAAATTCCGACAAGAAGAAAAGAAAAAGTGAGCTCCTGCCGGCCTACATCTTCTCGTTCCACTTTACAACACTTCGTTTCCCAAATGTAAAACAAAACACAAATAAATATCGAGAAACGCAGAGAAATATGGGGGGGGGGGAGTGGGTGGAGAAGGGATCAACGACATTATGATTAGAACAGAAAAGAGTTTCAAAAATGCATGGAAATTTAATATGCACTACAAATGGGACTACTTTACGGAAAGCCAAAAGGGTACCTCATTTGGATGGCGAAGTGAGAAAATAGTGCTCTATTGATAATCAGTGAGAAATGTTCGTTTCAAAAAAACAAATAATTGTGAGAAAAATTTATACATACGAAAGAATAAAAGAAACTCGATCAATTTTGTGTGCCGAAAAGGCAATGAAATGACGCATAAAATTTCGAAACAAAAATGTGTACGACAAAAAGACGAAGAAAAAGGAAGAAGAAGTACAACAAAGTATCCAGTAGCAGCTGTTGGACATCAAAAATAACACGAACAATGGAGAGATTCAGACGACGATATGTAATATCTTTGGGTTACTCCCAGCAACAACAAAAAACCGATTCGATTTTATATTGTGTCTGTCGGTTGAATGTGAGGGCAATTTTCTGACGATTGAGAAAAACGAGAGAGATATCGAACTCAGAAATATTATACCAAAGTTAAATGCGCAAGAGAAAAACAAAAAGGGGTTTTTTCTGGTACACAAATTAGGTGAATAACTATTTTTTGTTTTTTTTTCTACACTATTTTTTTCTGAATAACCTTAAAAGAGGGGTTAAAGAGTAAAAACAAATGGAACACCAGCAAAAAAAGAAAAGAAAAAACCAAAGATGCGCACAACGAACAATGCACCATGCTAAACACTGACGCTTTTGGCGTGCCAATTCCAGAAAAATTAGCTAATTAGGAAAAAATCTAAATTAAATTTTCATTTCTACTTTTTCTTTCGATTTTCGTTTTGCTTCGGATTTTCTTATTTTTAGAAAAATGGAGGAATTTCCACACTCGCTGAGAGCCAAAGTTGATAGGGCTATGGATTTCACCACGAAAAGTTTGGCAGTCTCCTACGCACACTACTTTGATTATCCGGGAGTTCTACATTCAGTTATCATAACAAAAAACTTGAGCACGGTTCTCCGAATGACTCGCTTGGAAGATATACCATATGATTTACCGTACGTTGAATGTATTTGTTTTTATTCTACAGTAATTCAATTGCAGCACCCCGTTCTCCCATGTGTTCAGAGTGAAACCGGAATATATCCTCATGACGGATGTCAAACCAGTCTTCAAAGTGCCGGAAAACCAAATTCTCGATATTGTGGTCTATGACGAGCACGTCGAAGATGTTCGACGTCTGAAATCGGGAGATATGGTGGTTATCATGAATTTGCACTTCACAACATCGGGAGGCCTCTCAATTTCTCTACACGGTCGAAACAAGAATATCGAAATGTCAAATTTGAGAGGAGTTTATGTCATCGATGATGACTTTGACGAGGTCGACGCATTCAATCAACTCCGTTCGCGCATCGATGAGAAAATTGAACGAAGACCGGTTGTAGTTCCAGCTGAAAATGGAACTGACGAATTGGAAGATAGTGCTGATTCAGCAATCGGAAGGTTTGGTTCGAATCGTTTTTTTTTGCTCATTTAAAAATTTTCAGCGTTCCAAACAATTGAAAGAGAAATGGTCTTATCGCTCAGGTTTCGTTTTTATTAATTAATTACTGCATCGGTATTACTTATTTGTTGTTCTCATAAAGATCCTAAAACAACGTGCGCCAGCAAAAGAAAAGAGAATTTCAGAGCAAATTAAAATTTCGCAAGAAAACGTTCCCACCCGCCAAGAAAGCGAGAAAAGAAAACGAAAAGGAAAATAATATTAGGACCCATAGAAATAGTATTGATGACCAAAGAGACGCAGACAATATAATATTGGAACATGTGCAAATAGAAGAGAGTAGTGCAAGCGAGTGTACAAATAGCTATATAACTGCTGAGGTGTGTACAAAACAAAGAGAGGAACTGTAGTAAGAAACAAAGTAGTTTTTTTTTCGGTGGTAAATAGCATAACATCTTTTTTCTCAAAAGTTATTTTCCCAAGTGTGTATTAGATCATTTCTCTCAAAAATCTGCGTTTATTTTTCTCGGTCTGTTGAGAGCCAATGTGTTCTATTGACATTTATTTACATGAGGGGTTTTTGACCCGTTTCAAGAAGCAAGAAAAAAAAAGCAGCAACAATCATTATCATGAATCGTCGGAAGAAACGCAACAAACGTGCACAAAATTGTCGGGGTATGTCAGATTTTTGGCGGCATAGATGAGCGGAGTTTCGACTGGTATTTGGATACCATGTGAGATTAGTTTGAAATTGGTGGGTGAGGAGGCGAGAAGAGTGCGAACGGCGTCGCCAATTGTCACAACATCTCCGTTGTCGTTTCGATGATTTAGGAGAGCCTGGAACAAAAATTAGATTTGAAATGTAAGCCAGACACGGGAAAAGCCCTCTAGAGGTTTTACTATGTTAACAAGTCAAAAAAAAAGAACAAACCTGTCGAAAAGCTGGACGATTCTTCTCATAAACTCTCAACGGAATACTATCAAACATCTTATCTGACGTATCCATCAATTTTTTGTTGACTCCCCAAAAGTCATCGAAATGATCTGGAAGAATGCGTGACCTGGAGACTTATCTTGATTTGAACTCAAAAAAAAGTTGTTTTTGACTTGTTGGCTGACCTAAGAGAGTACAAAATATTCACAAAAAAATTGTCACTGTGAATGACGACGAAAAAAGAAAGGAAAATCATGGAAAAGTACTGAAATCAAAAAAAGTGAGAGTGAATGAATAAATGATGATTGAATGGTGATATAGACCATCAACCCCGCCCCCTTTCCTCTACCTACGCGGCGTGATAATTACACTCTGTCACTCTTATTCTCACACCGCGTGGGTCAGACAAAGTAGCGTCTCTAACATGAGCACCTTCCAGTGATCATTTATTCATTCAATCTTCTCTTTTTGATCAGTTTTCTATTGTAGTTTTTTTCTTTCTTCTCTCGTTTTTTCGTTTTCCTGACGTGACCTATTCGTTTTTCTCGAATAATGTCACGTTACTTTTCCTCCAACAAAGTTTATAAACAAGAGAGACCTTTACGCGAAAGAAAATGTTTTCTAGAGAAGTAGCCTTTTGGGCCAAAACTCACTATTGCAAATACTGGTCCACAACAGTCGATGTTCATCTTTCTGCATGTTTTGAATTGCCTTAAAAAATAAATTGTAACCAAAAACATATTTTTAAATTGGTCTATTATCAGAAGAAAAATCACCTCCGCTTTGCGTTTCAAAAAATCGGCTTCTTTCAAATTCTGCAAATAAATTTGTTCCATAGTTTCTCGATCAATAGTTCGATATCCGTTAGGTGGAGATGAAAGGCTAAAAAATCAATAAAACATGTTTTTCAAAAATTCTAAACAACTTTATAACAATATTCCAAGTGGTTGAGTTATCTCCGAATTGATTCAAATCAAAAACAACGCCGATAGGAATATAATTCTTTAATGGAACACCTTTGGATTCCAGCCAAATTTTGTCGGTGTCAAGTTTAATCCCATCGTCTCGACAGTGAAAAAATTGGGTGATCTGTAAGAAAACTAGAATTCATGGAAAGGGGGGGGGGGGGGAGGGGGGTTTATGTTCAGAATTTCAAAGCTCAACTGTACAGTTCATTTTGAAGGGGTAAAAAATCTCACCTCCTTTAAAACCACTGAAAAATAGGAAAACCTCGGCAACATTGTGTAAAACGGAAGAACATCTTCACGATTCTGAATTGTAAACTGTGCTGGAATTTGTGAATCCCAAATTTTTCGGCATATTTCGTAATCCATCTGACCGACCTAAACATTTGGTTGTGCATTTTTTTTCAAAATTGCAGAAGTATAATTCTAAAGTGCGTTCAACTTTTTCTCTTGAGAAACCAGAAGGGAAAAATTCGAAAAATTTATGATCGACAACTAAAAAAAGGAAAAAACAAAAAATTACAAAAAATATTACCTAAAACTGAAAATCTTGATAATCATCATTATTGTCATCATTATGATCACCAAAATGATGATTTTGTTGTTGTAAATCATCATCTAAAACACCGGTAAGCGCATCATCATCCAAATAATTCATAAAATTATCATTCAACCCGAGATCATCATGAGATTGTGGTTGTTGATGCTGATCTTCTTCAAACCCTTCTTGCTCTCGATGTATATAATCCAATTCTCCTTGACCTTCCTCTTGGACTACTTCCGAATCAACAGTAGCATGTTCGGTGGGTTGTATCGGATGTTGATAATCATCGTGTAAACCAGAAAGATTGAGAGAAAACTCGTTCGCAACATAATTGGCCGGAGGTGGATGAGGAGAAGGCATTGCTTCATAAGAAGGCATTGTTTCATAAGAAGGCGAAGCGACTGAAGAGTATGGAGTGATCGATGGGGTTGGACGTTCGAGGTTGCTCAACTGAAAAAATACATTTTCAAACTTTGCTTACAACAATAAACATTTGGAGGGAAAATGTTTGCTCGCCGTTCTTTTATTCTCAAAGTTTTAAAAATTCAAAAATTATACAGTAATCCAGGCGGCACGAGGGAGATGTATGAAAAGGTGTTGTTGTTGTTTTTAGATAACAATATTATAAATAACAACAGGTGTGACCTCTTCCCATCTGTGGGGTTACACACACTCACACCACTTTTTTTTGTTGAAACACATCAATATGCGCCCACGTACTTGGAATAGCCTGGCCAAATGACCACACGTGGTATAACTTTTGACTAATGGGAGAGGGGGAGCAAGAAGAAAAAAGAGTCAGAACGATAGCGACAAGAGCAAAAGACAACTATATTAGAGAACTGAGAAAAAAGTGAAGAATGAATGGATGAACGAATAAGTACACAGGAAGGCATATTGACTGTCGACTCCGCCCCCTATTTATCTTTCTAATTTTATAACCCACGCCACGTGCACAAAAGGGGCGGAGTCGTCAGCCAATGTGTGGGTTCCTGTGCTCAATCATTCATCCATTCATTCTTCATCTTTTTCTTAGTTTTACAATATTGTTTTCTTTCTTTTTTGTCTCGTTCGTTTTTTCTTTTTGTTATTTTTTTTGATAGAGGGTGGACCTACTAAGGGTTTGAGCTCTTGTCCACAATTATTTCAAGTATGTGAGCCCAATATGATGTATGCTTTTTTTGTTAAACTAACCCTTTCCAAAACTCTCGACTTGGCCATTGACTTAACCGCGTTCTTCCTACTTTCACTAAGATTTTGTCGTCTACGCTCGGTTTCTAATTTTTGTCGTTTGACCCGCTCATCGACGTCTTCTCTATTGTGCATTTTTTTCTGAAAATTCGAAAACAAAATTAATCTTGCTAACTCGCTAAACTCACCAAAACTGAATCTATTCTTCCTGACAACACTTTTGCCCTTTCACGCATTACCTCATCACATGACGGCAGATTAGAAGTGCCGGGTGGTATGTCGACACCAAGCACTTTCAGCATCTTCTCATTGTCACGAGCTGCACGCACTTCTACCTGAAACATACAAAATTAATGGGATCACTTTTTAAAAGCAAAAGTTTACCTTTTTCGGGATATCAACTTCCAACAATTTTTCTCTTGCCACACCCCATTTCACGCTCAATGGATATTGCCTCATTGCAGTTTCATGTTCATCTAACTTCATTGTTTTTCTACGATATTTTCGTGTCAGTGAGATCGGATGTCTGGTCACTTCAACTTCTTCGATGATATTTTTAACTCGTGTCATCAGCTGCTTTTCATCGATATTCAAAAATGAACTATAATCCTGATTACTCTCAGCGATTGTTTTTATAAGCTTCGACCACGATTTGTCTGTATCAAAGTACCCGTCTCTTTTCACTGTTCTTATCGGTCTCTTCTTTTTTTGCAGTTCCATTTCTTCGGATTCAATCTCATAACCTTGATCTTCAACATTCGCAATTTCTTCGGATGTCGAACAACTTGGTTCATCATTGTTCACTTGTTGATTTGTATCAGTTGAAGAAGAGCTACTGGAATCGCACGTTGACCTTTGTACACTGGCTGAACTGCCACTTCTTTTTTGGTTGGAGTGCGAAGCGAAGGTGACCGGATATAGGTGATAAAACTGTTGGGGAAGTTCGTTGATGCGAGGTAGAGGGAAAAAACCACTAGCAGCCTGTTCGGCCGTTTGTTCGGTGTGAAATACTCGCGCAGGCATGTCTAATGGGAATAGACACATCTGAAATTACTCATTTAGTTCGTGTTTAGACAACGGTTCACACCTGACCCAAGAGGAGGAAAAATACCGTGACATTTCCAAGAAAAAAATATAGGTCACGCCACGAAAATTTAAAAACTATGTTTTTCTCTAAAATTCAGAAAAATTTTAAGCTAGTTTTTCTGTTATTTGGTCGTTATACACTGACAAAAATTTTCAGAAAGTTTCACAGTGACAAAACTTTTAGAGAAATTTTGGTACCCTCTTAGGCCAGGTATGCAACGGTTGATGTTTTGATTAATATAGTGATAAAAGTAAATTAAAATAATCACTTACCGCGATATTTTCACACATCCACCAAATCCAAACTTTTCCAGCCGCATTTTTACCCTTATTGATTGGAATCAGCCGTTTGTTCTTACACTTTGGGCACGTGGTCCATTCTTTCTCCACCTGAAAATATTAAAATTAACAAATGAAAACAATTCTGATCATATTTGAAATTTTTCAGAGGCCAATTCTACCCAACTATGTTTGAAAAAATAATAGAAAAACCGACCGCCCTATACTCGTTTTTGCAAATACTTCGTAGTCTAATGGAGTCTTCGTAGCAAGTCATCCCGTGATGCGCATTGAGCATTTTCACTATAAATGAATGGTATCATTTGAAATGAGCAAATCTGTGATTTCAATCTCAACGATAACGTGTTTTCTCCTCTTTTTAGGTTAAAAAGAATCATCGTATCACAATTATCATGTCTGAATTATCACAGATATGCATATCATAACAAAACATCACTTACCATTCATGGGAAATTTGAAAAACATTCAATGGTTTCCCAATAAACGGGGTATTTTTCAATCAAAACCCACCCAAAAAAAACTTACTGTGTTATTTAATCGAGCAGGAATTTTGGTTGATCTCATCCCAATTACTTCAAAGCGAATATCTGAAGAGAAATGTGTTTTTGGGGAAAAAAAATTTATTTTCGAAAAAAATGCAGCTGGCCGTGTCGCACCGACCGCGACGCACACAACGACACTAATTTTGAGGAAAAATAAACGTTTTCTCTTATGGGAGACCCCCAAAACAGATATATGAAAAACGAGAAGAACGTGTAACAAAGCTGAAAATTTCTGCACAAAAAAAAATAAGATTTATTGTGAGAGATCTCGAATAACAACAGAAAATAACCGTTTATTTTGTTGAAGTTGAAATATATAACACATTGTTTCCTCGGATAAACGCGTCTCCGTACTTGTTTTGTAACTGCCCATTGCTGTATTCTTCCGTTTGTTCGAGCGCAATATTCATAAACCTGAAATTTGAATTTTAAAATAAAACCAACAATATTTTACTCACCCATCCAAACAAGCGAGAATTCCACGATAATCAACTCCTGAGTTCAATTTCACCACTACTGGTTTTCCAATTATCTTTTTCAGGAATTCTGAAGGATTCTGTCGTCTGCTCATCGCTCAAATAACTGGAAAATGACTTTGAAAAACAATTAATTGTTGTTCTGAACAAAAAAAAAGCCATGTTCAATAGAGCACGTTTGCATCATCAATTCGAATTTATTGGTTTGAAAAACGCCGATAAACAATTTTACAAAGATGAATATGTTTATAGAAAAAGAACATCAAAAAACACACAAAAGTATTTGAATTTTCGTCTTTTTAAAACTTTGAGAAAAAGAGAGAAAACAACAATTCGATGTTTTTCATCTTCATCAATACCTTTAATTAATAAAGTTGTTCCATTATTATAATTATAATGCATTAGGATTGAACAGTGTGAATCAAAAACATTTCATTTTCGATCGATCGAAAATAATAAAATGTCCAGGGTTACTGTGCTGTTCAAATTAGTGTGCGAACACTGTGTTTTCGAAGATGTTCGATTTTTCCATCACACCCGTTTTTGGAACGCAATGAGTTTTAGGTATACGGTCTGCAAATTGTGCAAACACCGCGTTGTCACAATGCACAATACCGTAATTTGGGTCTCACCCCGCTCACTATTTCTTTTCTTAGACCTCTAGTAAAAAACAGGAATAGCCTTTCACCCAGTTCGAAACACGCTGAGTTCAACCATGTAATTAGTTATTTTTTATACGCAGCCGTTTTTCTGAAAATGGTTGCACCGATTTTAGCAAAATAAACACATGCGCCTTTGATATATTTTTTCTCTCAAAAATTTAAAATTTTCATACTATAATTCAGAGATGGTGAAGTACTTCAATCAAACCGTCATAAGAAGAGGAACACAATCATATTTTTGGTTAAATTTTTGGTTAAAATACAAGCGAGAAATAGTGAAAAAAACACATTTTCAGAGTTACTGTATAAAAGGCGCATCGGTTTGATTGTGACGTTGGTTTCGTAACGGAGCTTAACATTTTCGCTAGACCTGTTACAGGTACCAAAAATAACGTTTCACCCAGAACAAGACACGCTGAATTCAGCTGTGCTTTTCGTTTTTCATGTAGTTACGTCATTTCTGAGAAAATGGTTGCACCGTTTTTTCACCATAAAACTACATGCGCCTTTAACTCTTTTTTTTCCCTGCGTAGTTTCCCATTGATTTAAGCGAGTGTGCCATAATTTCCGAATCCTAAAATTTTTTCCGAACTTCTTGGCTCACCTCTTTTATGTTTGTGTTGAAATCGTTTACTTTCGTTAATCATCGTCTAGAAAACTTTACTGAAAAAATTGAAAACCAGACGTTTGTGTTATTTACCTGTGTTAACGCTGTTAGCCTAATATATTACAGATGGCTGACACTAAAGCTGCTGAGATGTCGACACGCATCATCAAGGTTGTCTCGTCAGATGGTGAAAAGTTCGATGTGAGTTTTGTATTAGAGTGTTGTGTTTTCATCTATCTCTCCCTTTCATCACCATTGACCTCTTTGTCACATATGTTGTTATTATTGTATTTATAACATCTTGGACAATACGTTAACAAACACCTGTCACATTTTTGGGGGTGTGACCTACTTTTCTATTCTTTATCGACTTACACTACAATCACTAAAAAGCTTTTGTTCATGAAAATTGTTAAAGGTTCCAAGAAATGTTATTCGTCTTTCAACCACGATCAACACTTTACTTCAAGATTTGGGTTTGGATGATGATGATCAAGAAGGAAGTGCGATTCCTTTGCAAAATGTCACAGGTGGAATTTTGAAAAAGGTTTGAAGATGAAATTTTGAGATATTAAGTAATCACCATATTTTAGGTTATCGAATGGTGTGAACATCATCAAAATGACAAACCTGATGGTGAAGACCAAACTAAGAGCGACTGGGACAATGATTTCCTCAAATGTGATTATGGAACACTCTTCGAGCTTGTTTTAGCTGCCAATTATCTAGATGTTAAAGGTCTCCTCAAGATGTGTTGCAAAGGAGTTGCGGGATCGATCAAGGTGAAAAATTTCCCGTTTTTCGTGATTTTCATAATTTTTTACAGGGAAAAACTCCTGAAGAAATTCGCACCGCATTCAACATCAAAAACGACTTCACCCCAGAAGAAGAGGATCAAGTCCGTAAAGAAAATGCATGGTGCGAGGATTAAATCAACGCATGTTAAGTGTATAAATTTTCAACTGTTAAATTATCTTACAAAGTATTGTTAAATTTTCAATGTTCAAAAAATCTTTTTTGGTTGAAAAACCATACAACTTTTTAAAGCTAGAAGTTTCAAACTTTATTAAAGGCAATAAATATTCATACCACTTTTCTATTTACAATAAAATCACATCCCAAAAAAAAAAACCCGCGTTAATCACTATGTAGTCTAAAAAGTCAACCTTATTTGTTAAGCATCAAAATCAATTGTTGAACATTCGGCAAAGCAGCGACCGCTTTTGATTCCTCATCATAACACTTGTTCGAAAACGAATTGACACGTGTGAACACATCGATGACACGTTTTCGAACCGGTGAAATTAGAATCGATTCTGTCTCGGCAACGCCAATGTACAGAGAATATGCTTCGCGAATCTAAAATGTTAGTTGAGTTCAGAATTCTACTCGAGCGTGCCCACGGACATTTGACTTTGGAGGACGCGCGAGAGTGAGAGTGCAAAAAAACATTATTGTTAGAGCGACATTGCTCTCTCAAAACTGCGAGATTCTAGGAGAGTGTGACGGACACTAGACGGTAAAGCGAGGCGCTATACTTTGTGTGTGATTAATGTCTGCGTTTATATTTAATCGATTTTCTGTTATGTTTTTTCATGTCTCACTCTTGGAACGAAACGTTTTTACAACAAAAAAAAAACTAACCTCTCCGAACTTTGATCCAACATTTTTATACGCTTCCGCGGCCAAATCTTTCAGAACCGAAGCCGCCAATTTGGGCTGTTTCGTCAAATCGAATCCATCTTTCAATTTTTCATCTTCAGCCATATCAACCCATTCAGCCAATCGACCAATCATAATTTGCGATGCTTCATGGGCCAACCGGAATGAGGCAGCTCTCAATTGCTGATCTAATATACGTCGCGAATCTCCTTCATATTCTTTAACTTCGATTGGAACCTTAAAAATATTGAAAAGTGATCACTTGAAAAATAATATTTTACCGTAGTTATCAATTCCAACAAAGTATTATTGGCGCTTATTTCAAACCATTTCGACTTCGAATCAAACAAAACGTTGGTAAATTTGGAGAAATCTATCGAGAAATCTTTCGTCGCCAATGAATCCGATCTAAGAACATTGTGTCGATAAGGCGCCGTCTGTTCGCGAAGAATCAGAAGATGTTTGACAACAAAAAGATGGCCATCCAACTTTTTGTTCCACGCTGAAAACGTGACATTTTTTGGTCGAAATCTCACAGTGACATTTTTTAGAAAAATATGATTCTCTCTCAAATTTTCAGCTATTTTTCTCTATTTTTTTGTTTTTGTCCTTATGTGAAATTTTATTGATCAAAAATAATTGCTCGAGCATTGGAGAAAAGGTCACACCTGTTGTTGTTGTTTATGATGTTATCAATACTAGAATAACAACAGGTGTGACCTAATTAGACCTTTTTCACACCTCATAAAATGTGAACATTCTTTGTGCCGCCTTTGATCCCGACCCTCAAAAGGGAAAAGGTCACACCTGTTGTTGTTTATGATGATGTTATCTATAACAACAACAACAACAACAACAACAACAACATATGGTGACCTAATAGAGGTATTGAACACAATTTTTCACACCTCATAAAATTTAAATTTTCTTTGTGCCGCCTGGATTACTGTACAATAGGTTTGGTCGGAGCCGGAAATTTTCAAGCATTGGAGAAAAGGTCACACCTGTTGTTGTTATTTATGATGTTATCTCTACTAACAATAACAACAGATGTGACCTAATTAGACCCTGAGTACCTCACAAAATTTGAACGTGTCATACACAGTGACAATATTTTGAGCATTTTTTTGGTACCCTGTTAGGTCAAGTATGAGGAAAAGAAAAAATGAGACGGATCAGAAACTGACATCCTTTGGCTGGTGGAATACTTTGAATCGCATTCGATGCAACTTCCAATGACTCGATACAAGCTTGCAACATATCTCTGGCCAGCGAATGAAATACCCCAACCTGTGAAAATATATTTGATTTTAAAACAAGAGAGAAAGAATTTTTCCAGTTAAAAAAAACCCAAAACTAACATCCAAACATGGGAATATTTTCGAGAGGCACATTACAGTTCGTCTAACAGTCGGATACCATAAACAATGTTGATCAATATTGCTAGCAACTCGATTCTCCTCACTTTTTTCTTCCTTCTCTTTTTGATCCTTTTCAATCTTTCTCATCATTTGCAACATTTGCGGATAGGCAATGTCACCGCTCGCCGGTTTGTACGAGTAAATATCATTTTGCGCATACATTCCGGCGCGATGCACAATTCGTTCAGCAATATCACCAACAAGTTCACCCATAACTGCAACGAATCCGGCTCGCGGGTTCAAAACACAATCATCTTCTCCCAATATTGTTGCGACCATTTGAAGAGAACAACGATTTTCAATCATTTCGATTTTGATCATGTTACACAGCTCTGCCAGTGTTTCAAGATGTGGATTGTGCACGATTCGCGGTCTTAGCATATCATACAATAATCGACACATTTGTTCAGTAAACGCTTCGAATGGATGAACTTGTTTTTGCTGTTGAAGTTGTTCTGATGTTGATTTATAAATCGTTGACACCGGCGAAGTTCTGCCAGATTGTAGATTTGTTTGATTTTTAACAACAAAAAATTGTCGATACAGTCTGTATTCATCATCACAAGTTCTGAGCATAAATGTGCAAGCGTCTCGCGTTAACCGGCAAGTTGAATCAGCATGATTTCTAGAGAAAGAGAAAAGCTTATTATAATCTAAAAAAAAAACAAACGTTGACAAATTCATCAAGGTTGATTCCAAAATCGGCGCCAACAACAAATGTCGTTTCGCAAAATATGCATATTGGCACTCTGCCAGCATTTCCTCAAACTCGGGAACATTCCAAAATCGTTGCTCAACAACACTGATCGCTCCTCTGAACAGAAAAAATAAAAATGTGGGAAACACTTTTCGGAGCTACAGTAATCCTACATTACTGTAGACATTCTCATCCGACACGTGATTCTCTACAATTTCCGGACAGTAATTTGACCCTGCTCAATGACACTGAAGGCGGGGCGTTGACCAATTTTTGGCCAATTTTTGACCAAAGACCCATTGAACAATAATTGATCCGAAATGCACCAATGAGATTCAGCCATTTTTGGTCAATTTTTGGTCAATGAAGGGTGAAAGTTCAAAAAGACCCTAGGGTGGTCCAGATTTTTTTTTTTTGACTCTACACTTATAATTTATCACTTGAATACGTGCATCTAAAACTTCAACAATGGTTTATTTAACAATAAAAAAAAAACAAATAACATTAACAATACAGTGGTATAAAAATAAAACCACTGAAAGCGGGGCGTTGACCAATTTTTGGCCATTTTTTGACCAAAGACCCATTGGGCAATAATTGATCCGAAATGCACCAATGAGTGATTCGGCCAATTTTGACCAATAATTGACAAATGAGGGTTGAACCGCACAAATTGTCATTTTTCAGTGAAAAAGGTAAATAATACTCATAGTATTACACATTTCCAAAAATTTTATCCTTGAAACTAATTTGTACTTTGATTGCTCAACAGTCTCACTTCGAAGTTGTAATTACTTGCTTTGGAGGAGCGGCGCTATATATAATATCTCAGTGACCGACACCACACTGGCAAGGTGATGCGCTATATCTCTCATTTGAGGAGGAGGAGCTTAATAGTTCGAACCGTTGAAATTTCATTGTTTTTCTTTAAAAAACGTTATAAGGAAAAAGTAATTCCCGTACGAGGTAACTGGCATGACCTTTCGAGAACTTTAGAGTATTCTAGTAGTGTCATAACCTAAAACTGTTAACCGGGCAAAGTTTGCCTCATCGTTCAGCCATGAATGGCCAATTTCGGGTCAATTTCGGGTCAATTTAGGGCCAAATATTGGGAATTATACTGCAACTTGGATAAGACGCGTGAATGTATAGAAAACTTATAGAAAATGCCAAAATCGGCCAAGTATAACTCAGATTGTGATATGAATTCACCGATTTTTGACATCCCCTTGAGTTTTGCTCGATGTCAGCATCCAGATTCAATCTGGTTCAAATTGACGCAAGAATTATTTTTTTGTACCAATATTTTTTTTTACCCTAACTGATCGTTTACAATCACATTAAGTGTGAAAAATATAACAAAGTACTTGATAAGATCATTGGCCCATATTTGGCCCAATTTATTCAACCTTTATTGACCAATGACGCCCCACTGGGCAATATTTGACCAATAATTGACCAATTTTTCTCATTGGTCAAAAAATGGCCAAAAATTGTTGAACACCCCGCCTTCAGTGTACTTGCTTTGGAGGAGCGGCGCTATATATAATATCTCAGTGACCGACACCACACTGGCAAGGTGATGCGCTATATCTCTCATTTGAGGAGGAGGAGCTTAATAGTTCGAACCGTTGAAATTTCATTGTTTTTCTTTAAAAAACGTTATAAGGAAAAAGTAATTCCCGTACGAGGTAACTGGCATGACCTTTCGAGAACTTTAGAGTATTCTAGTAGTGTCATAACCTAAAACTGTTAACCGGGCAAAGTTTGCCTCATCGTTCAGCCATGAATGGCCAATTTCGGGTCAATTTCGGGTCAATTTAGGGCCAAATATTGGGAATTATACTGCAACTTGGATAAGACGCGTGAATGTATAGAAAACTTATAGAAAATGCCAAAATCGGCCAAGTATAACTCAGATTGTGATATGAATTCACCGATTTTTGACATCCCCTTGAGTTTTGCTCGATGTCAGCATCCAGATTCAATCTGGTTCAAATTGACGCAAGAATTATTTTTTTGTACCAATATTTTTTTTTACCCTAACTGATCGTTTACAATCACATTAAGTGTGAAAAATATAACAAAGTACTTGATAAGATCATTGGCCCATATTTGGCCCAATTTATTCAACCTTTATTGACCAATGACGCCCCACTGGGCAATATTTGACCAATAATTGACCAATTTTTCTCATTGGTCAAAAAATGGCCAAAAATTGTTGAACACCCCGCCTTCAGTGGATAAACAAGCGGATCAACTCAATCTGTCCGCGCCGAGGCGGAATCGAACTCAACCCCATTCGCATCACAGACAAATGTCTAACCGTCTGCGCTCTAGCACTCACTTGACACTCGACGCTTTCGATGCGAAAACACCGTAGAGTAATGCGAATGTGTCTTCGTCGGCTCCTCCTCGCCCAATCTTCTCGTAGTCAACTTGTAGTTGTGCTTGTCGATCTTTTACATCATCGAAACAGTTTTCTAAATCACCCATCACTCCAACACGAACCCACGTCATCGCCCTAAACCAATTGATTACTTTGCTGGCTAGTTTTTAAATCTTCTGAGCTCAAAAAATTGTCGTTTTTCTGACTCACCGACTAAGACATTGCTCAAACTTGACGATATACGCAGCAGATTCGCGATATTCAGGATGAGATCTGAGAAACGACAAACATTCATCAATCGAGGCAAGAATTGCAGCAAAAGATTGACCAGTAACCATCAACTTTGCCACCGATAACTTTTTCATTATAACATCAGCTTGTCGGAAATAGTACAAGTTGGTTTTGATCAAATGTGATCCAGTGGACAAGGCTGTTTGTTCAGCTAGCGCTTTATCGCAAGCATCGTGAAGTGAAGAAGTTCTACTTGAAACTGATTCATATGCAGCTTGAAGCTGTTTCATTGTGTTTTTCGATATTTCTATTTGTTTTTCCAGCGCTCTCATTTTTTGCATATTTGATCGAAACGCAGTAACCTATTGTGAGAGCAATATTTTTTCTCATAAATTGCAACAAAAAAACATACATCTGGTGGAAATTGTGCTTCAACTAATTGTTTTTCTCGATTTTTAACACTTTCCAATGTCTCAGCCAGGGTTCCTGCTAGAAAATCGTCACTTTCACTGTTCTCTTCAATTTCTTCATCATCTGGTAGTCCCCAGTTAGCTGCTTTTGCCGCCAGTAATTCAACCGTTTTCATATGCTCAATCTCCATCTGAAATTGTGTTTATAACATAATCTTCATCGAAATTTAAAAAAATAACAAGATTTTTAAATATTCAAGTCGTGCAAACGATATGTGACAATTAACTACTTTTCGAATTTTGAAAATTTATAATAAAATACACGTAAAACATGAGAAACGTAACAATAACAATGAAAAAAAAACAATCATTCTACATAACGGAATCGATCACTTTTGATTTTATACTTTTCGTCTTCGATGCAAAGAATAAGAGTCTGAGTAAACGATCGTTCTGGATCATCACCAGCAATAACTGTTCCAGCAATATTCAAAACAATTCCATTGTTCAGTTCACCACCGATTGTATCCGGCAATCGTTGAGCATCAACACTTTGAATATCGTGACGAGTTGTGGGAAGGCTTGCCATGAATCTAATAAAAACAACAAATCAAATATTTTCAAAAAATGATTGTCTTACTTGCAAATGTTATCATATCCCTCAATCGGGTTTCCATTCCACACAAGATTTGAGTTCGTCATATTTGCGTAGAGAAATGTGATTTTTTCTCTTTTTCTATCCAAAACATCATAATAAACACCGATGAATCTGTTTGATTCTTTGCACACCTAAAATATGAATATAGTGACTTTGGCTCATTTTCAAAACTCACATCTTCGTCCTCTCTATTGTAATCGTTGATAGTTTTAGCCATTTTTGAACTGAACGAGTTTTCGAAAAAAAAAAGAAATTATTTGTGCGTCAGGTAAAATGCAGTGTACGCAATAGTCAAGCGGTGTTTATTGGGAATACATTTTAAATGACGATCACTTTGGCAAAGAGGAAAATTCAAAAAAATTATTCGATCGACAAGGAAGAAACAAGGAAGAAAAATTAGAAAGTTGGATAAAACGTCCATGAAAAATTCACCAAAACATAATTACTCGTGGAAAAAAATTTTAACATAACTTTTTTCGTACGAGACTTTCCGGATTTTTTTTCATTTCCAGTAAAAAATTCAACAAATTTATCATTTGACAGATCCTCAAACGAAATACCAAAAAGTTCCAGGGAAACTTCCAACCGACACCCTCTTAAAAGAAAAACAACGTCATATTTGCCATTCACCAATCGGTACCACGCGCTCCATTGTCAATATTATAAGTACTGGGTTCAGAAGGGATTTTCAGTGAATTTTAATATCAGCATCTGATTCTACGTGTAAAAAAAGTATAAAAATATATTATTCATACTTTTTGAAGAATCTTATTGTGAATGTTTTCGCTGTTGGAATTTCAATCTACAGTAACCGCAATTCTCTTTTTCGGTGCTAATTATTCTTTCATTGTATATATTTTTCTTTTTTTCACAACTTGTTATATTACTATTACACGTGTACGAATGAAATATTATTTATTAAACATGATTGCCTTTTTTGGAAAATTAATTTTTTTTTTTGACCTCTATTGTTTAGCGAAAAAACAGAACACACTACACACAATGTGTTTTGTTTTTTTGGTCCCTGTTAAGATGAACTTTCCCATTTTCCTCTGTACTCTGTCACTCTCCTCATATTTATCAATGTGTACCTCTTCCGGTCATTTTTTGTTGTTGTTGTTTATATTGTTTTTATATCCCTCTCTTTTCTCTATACCTCTTCTTCTCATTGTTTTTGTTAGTATTGTTATTTATTCTTATTCTTATTCTCTACAGTTTTCTAGAAACAATATTTTATTATCATTCTTTTCTTTCTTATTACCTCATTTTAGTATCCCAAATATAGTTGCCTTTTTATAAACTCTCATGCTTTTCTCTTTTTCATTAATTTACAGTTTCCTTCACAGTTTGCATTTCTTTTTCTTTTATTTCTCATTTATCTTTATTATTTATCTTATTATTCATTTTTGTTATTTCAGGTCAGTTCTCTGCTACACTTGCCTTCGACAACATAGGACGGATGGGCGAAATGCCATGTATTTGGCATCTTTCGAAAGACGAACCCATGACTAGGTGAGTTTTTTTGATTTCTTCAACCCCTGATTTATTTTCATGTTTTCAGGTTCAATTGATTGCTAATGCCAATCAATTGATCCCGGTCCAACTAAGCTTCCCGGGCCATTTTTTCGATGAATGCACCTGGTATTTCACTTAAAATACCTTTTAAATAAACGCAGTGTTGTCACATTAGTCAATGTTTCATCACTAGGTGTCAATAGTTGTCTCAAAACTATTGGCACACCCACTTTTCGGAACGAATCACGACTCATCGAAAAAAAAACTTCGTTGAGCACAAGAGTTGGCAACGGAGTTTTGGTTTCGGTGAGGAGATCCGGATTCTCTGCAAAAGGTGGCCACCGGGAAGAACGGGGAAATTGTGAGGAGGGAAAAAAAGTGGTCAAAATTAACTTGTTTTAAATCGAAAAAAAACCCCTTTTTTTTTAATAAAAAAACTTCTATAAATTTTTGTATTCATTGAAAAGTGGTCTAGGTGGTTTGGGGGTAAAATCCGGTGATCAGCAGAGATGACGCCAGTCACTTTCAAATGGTGACTGGTGGATGGGCGGGCTCGAATCGATGTGGATGCATCAGCAAGGTTTGTTTGGAACACGAAAAACAACGGATATGCTTTTTTCATTTCAGACTGATGTTTTCGTAGATTTCGGAAAGCAATGGAACAATTATCAAGTGGAAAATGGGTGACAACGAGGCTGCTAAAAAGGACAATGGACACCAAACCCGCGAAGAAGCGATTGACAGGTTGGGATGATTTCAGATTTTTAGGAGGACCCTGCGGAACATCAATAGATGGATCGACGACGCTTGTGAAGTTGGTGTGGGTCGACGGCATGGTTAGTTTGAATCAGATTGATTTAGTATGAACCAGACATCACTTGCAGATCTGATGGATCGACGAGGATGGATCGATGAGGATGGATCGACGAGGATGGATCGATGAGAATGGATCGACGAGGATAGATCGACGAGGATAGATCGACGAGGATGGATCGATGAGGATGGATCGACGAGGATGGATCGACGAGGATGGATCGATGAGGATGGATCGACGAGGATGGATCGATGAGAATGGATCGACGAGGATAGATCGACGAGGATGGATCGATGAGGATTAATCGACGAGGATGGATCGACGAGGATGGATCGACGAGGATGGATCGATGAGAATGGATCGATGAGAATGGATCGATGAGAATGGATCGATGAGAATGGATCGACGAGGATAGATCGACGAGGATGGATCGACGAGGATGGATCGATGAGAATGGATCGACGAGGATGGATCGATGAGAATGGATCGATGAGAATGGATCGATGAGAATGGATCGACGAGGATGGATCGATGAGAATGGATCGATGAGAATGGATCGATGAGAATGGATCGACGAGGATGGATCGATGAGAATGGATCGATGAGAATGGATCGATGAGAATGGATCGATGAGAATGGATCGACGAGGATGGATCGATGAGAATGGATCGATGAGAATGGATCGATGAGAATGGATCGACGAGGATGGATCGATGAGAATGGATCGATGAGAATGGATCGATGAGAATGGATCGATGAGAATGGATCGATGAGAATGGATCGACGAGGATAGATCGACGAGGATGGATCGACGAGGATGGATCGATGAGAATGGATCGACGAGGATAGATCGACGAGAATGGATCGATGAGGATGGATCGACGAGGATGGATCGATGAGAATGGATCGACGAGGATGGATCGACGAGGATGGATCGATGAGAATGGATCGACGAGGATGGATCGATGAGAATGGATCGATGAGAATGGATCGATGAGAATGGATCGACGAGGATAGATCGACGAGGATGGATCGACGAGGATGGATCGATGAGAATGGATCGACGAGGATGGATCGATGAGAATGGATCGATGAGAATGGATCGATGAGAATGGATCGATGAGAATGGATCGACGAGGATAGATCGACGAGGATGGATCGACGAGGATGGATCGATGAGAATGGATCGACGAGGATAGATCGACGAGAATGGATCGATGAGGATGGATCGACGAGGATAGATCGACGAGAATGGATCGATGAGGATGGATCGACGAGGATGGATCGATGAGGATGGATCGACGAGGATGGATCGATGAGAATGGATCGATGAGAATGGATCGATGAGAATGGATCGATGAGAATGGATCGATGAGAATGGATCGACGAGGATAGATCGACGAGGATGGATCGACGAGGATGGATCGATGAGAATGGATCGATGAGAATGGATCGACGAGGATAGATCGACGAGGATGGATCGACGAGGATGGATCGATGAGAATGGATCGACGAGGATGGATCGATGAGAATGGATCGATGAGAATGGATCGATGAGAATGGATCGATGAGAATGGATCGATGAGAATGGATCGACGAGGATAGATCGACGAGGATGGATCGACGAGAATGGATCGATGAGGATGGATCGACGAGGATGGATCGATGAGAATGGATCGACGAGGATGGATCGACGAGGATGGATCGATGAGAATGGATCGATGAGAATGGATCGATGAGAATGGATCGACGAGGATAGATCGACGAGGATGGATCGACGAGGATAGATCGACGAGAATGGATCGATGAGGATGGATCGACGAGGATGGATCGACGAGGATGGATCGACGAGGATGGATCGATGAGAATGGATCGACGAGGATGGATCGATGAGAATGGATCGATGAGAATGGATCGATGAGAATGGATCGATGAGAATGGATCGATGAGAATGGATCGACGAGGATAGATCGACGAGGATGGATCGACGAGAATGGATCGATGAGGATGGATCGACGAGGATGGATCGATGAGAATGGATCGACGAGGATGGATCGATGAGGATGGATCGACGAGGATGGATCGACGACGCTTGTGAAGTTGGTGTGGGTCGACGGCATGGTTAGTTTGAACCAGATTGATTTAGTATGAACCAGACATAACTTGCAGATCTGATAGATCGACGAGGATGGATCGACGACGCTTGTGAAGTTGGTGTGGGTCGACGGCATGGTTAGTTTGAACCAGATTGATTTAGTATGAACCAGACATAACTTGCAGATCTGATAGATCGACGAGGATGGATCGATGAGGATGGATCGACGAGGATGGATCGACGACGCTTGTGAAGTTGGTGTGGGTCGACGGCATGGTTAGTTTGAACCAGATTGATTTAGTATGAACCAGACATAACTTGCAGATCTGATAGATCGACGAGGATGGATCGACGACGCTTGTGAAGTTGGTGTGGGTCGACGGCATGGTTAGTTTGAACCAGATTGATTTAGTATGAACCAGACATAACTTGCAGATCTGATAGATCGACGAGGATGGATCGATGAGGATGGATCGACGAGGATGGATCGACGACGCTTGTGAAGTTGGTGTGGGTCGACGGCATGGTTAGTTTGAACCAGATTGATTTAGTATGAACCAGACATAACTTGCAGATCTGATAGATCGACGAGGATGGATCGATGAGGATGGATCGACGAGGATGGATCGACGACGCTTGTGAAGTTGGTGTGGGTCGACGGCATGGTTAGTTTGAACCAGATTGATTTAGTATGAACCAGACATAACTTGCAGATCTGATAGATCGACGAGGATGGATCGATGAGGATGGATCGACGAGGATGGATCGACGACGCTTGTGAAGTTGGTGTGGGTCGACGGCATGGTTAGTTTGAACCAGATTGATTTAGTATGAACCAGACATAACTTGCAGATCTGATAGATCGACGAGGATGGATCGATGAGGATGGATCGACGAGGATGGATCGACGACGCTTGTGAAGTTGGTGTGGGTCGACGGCATGGTTAGTTTGAACCAGATTGATTTAGTATGAACCAGACATAACTTGCAGATCTGATAGATCGACGAGGATGGATCGATGAGAATAGATCGACGAGGATGGATCGACGACGCTTGTGAAGTTGGTGTGGGTCGACGGCATGGTTAGTTTGAACCAGATTGATTTAGTATGAACCAGACATAACTTGCAGATCTGATAGATCGACGAGGATGGATCGATGAGGATGGATCGACGAGGATGGATCGACGACGCTTGTGAAGTTGGTGTGGGTCGACGGCATGGTTAGTTTGAACCAGATTGATTTAGTATGAACCAGACATAACTTGCAGATCTGATAGATCGACGAGGATGGATCGACGACGCTTGTGAAGTTGGTGTGGGTCGACGGCATGGTTAGTTTGAACCAGATTGATTTAGTATGAACCAGACATAACTTGCAGATCTGATAGATCGACGAGGATGGATCGACGACGCTTGTGAAGTTGGTGTGGGTCGACGGCATGGTTAGTTTGAACCAGATTGATTTAGTATGAACCAGACATAACTTGCAGATCTGATAGATCGACGAGGATGGATCGACGACGCTTGTGAAGTTGGTGTGGGTCGACGGCATGGTTAGTTTGAACCAGATTGATTTAGTATGAACCAGACATAACTTGCAGATCTGATAGATCGACGAGGATGGATCGATGAGAATAGATCGACGAGGATGGATCGACGACGCTTGTGAAGTTGGTGTGGGTCGACGGCATGGTTAGTTTGAACCAGATTGATTTAGTATGAACCAGACATAACTTGCAGATCTGATAGATCGACGAGGATGGATCGATGAGGATGGATCGACGAGGATGGATCGACGACGCTTGTGAAGTTGGTGTGGGTCGACGGCATGGTTAGTTTGAACCAGATTGATTTAGTATGAACCAGACATAACTTGCAGATCTGATAGATCGACGAGGATGGATCGACGACGCTTGTGAAGTTGGTGTGGGTCGACGGCATGGTTAGTTTGAACCAGATTGATTTAGTATGAACCAGACATAACTTGCAGATCTGATAGATCGACGAGGATGGATCGACGACGCTTGTGAAGTTGGTGTGGGTCGACGGCATGGTTAGTTTGAACCAGATTGATTTAGTATGAACCAGACATAACTTGCAGATCTGATAGATCGACGAGGATGGATCGACGACGCTTGTGAAGTTGGTGTGGGTCGACGGCATGGTTAGTTTGAACCAGATTGATTTAGTATGAACCAGACATAACTTGCAGATCTGATAGATCGACGAGGATGGATCGACGACGCTTGTGAAGTTGGTGTGGGTCGACGGCATGGTTAGTTTGAACCAGATTGATTTAGTATGAACCAGACATAACTTGCAGATCTGATAGATCGACGAGGATGGATCGACGACGCTTGTGAAGTTGGTGTGGGTCGACGGCATGGTTAGTTTGAACCAGATTGATTTAGTATGAACCAGACATAACTTGCAGATCTGATAGATCGACGAGGATGGATCGACGACGCTTGTGAAGTTGGTGTGGGTCGACGGCATGGTTAGTTTGAACCAGATTGATTTAGTATGAACCAGACATAACTTGCAGATCTGATAGATCGACGAGGATGGATCGACGACGCTTGTGAAGTTGGTGTGGGTCGACGGCATGGTTAGTTTGAACCAGATTGATTTAGTATGAACCAGACATAACTTGCAGATCTGATAGATCGACGAGGATGGATCGACGACGCTTGTGAAGTTGGTGTGGGTCGACGGCATGGTTAGTTTGAACCAGATTGATTTAGTATGAACCAGACATAACTTGCAGATCTGATAGATCGACGAGGATGGATCGATGAGAATAGATCGACGAGGATGGATCGACGACGCTTGTGAAGTTGGTGTGGGTCGACGGCATGGTTAGTTTGAACCAGATTGATTTAGTATGAACCAGACATAACTTGCAGATCTGATAGATCGACGAGGATGGATCGATGAGGATGGATCGACGAGGATGGATCGACGACGCTTGTGAAGTTGGTGTGGGTCGACGGCATGGTTAGTTTGAACCAGATTGATTTAGTATGAACCAGACATAACTTGCAGATCTGATAGATCGACGAGGATGGATCGACGACGCTTGTGAAGTTGGTGTGGGTCGACGGCATGGTTAGTTTGAACCAGATTGATTTAGTATGAACCAGACATAACTTGCAGATCTGATAGATCGACGAGGATGGATCGACGACGCTTGTGAAGTTGGTGTGGGTCGACGGCATGGTTAGTTTGAACCAGATTGATTTAGTATGAACCAGACATAACTTGCAGATCTGATAGATCGACGAGGATGGATCGACGACGCTTGTGAAGTTGGTGTGGGTCGACGGCATGGTTAGTTTGAACCAGATTGATTTAGTATGAACCAGACATAACTAGAATGTTGAGATATTAGTGATGTCGGGATGCTTTGAAAAATATAAATAATATGATTGTTGATTCCAGGCGACGATGGATCGACGACAGTCGGAAGAATCGTGCTTTTGCAACAAGTCAACGACGGTAACGAATCTGGAGATTGATCAACGACAGGGTTAGTTCGAACCAGGGTTATCTAGTAGAAACCAGACACATGCTTATAAATCACAGGTGGAGTTGACAGTGGATCGTGGAAAATCATCGGGGTTGAGATTGATCACGGACGACTATGATGATCAAGATTGATAAACGACGCGTAATATGATCATCAAGACTGGTGGGTGGGCTCGCAGCAAAACAATGGTTGAGCAGACAGTTAGTTTATTCATTTTTTCAGAAGGTATTCTACGTATCGAGAAGACAACAGTTCGGATATCGAATCGGACAATGGATCAGAGGAAGAATATTAATTGTTGTGTTCGCTTGTATTTTTTTTTTGCTGCACTCACTCACTCACTCACTCACTCACGCACTCACTCACTCACTCACTCACTTCGCACTACTGATCAGAGCCGCCACCAACGGTTCAGGTCCCCTTTTCTGGGTCTTCGGATTTGGGAGGGGGCCTTGTCAAAAGGTTGGCCGCACCGTGGCGACAAGGTGGTAGGAGCAGGTTCTCTCTGTGTTTGTATGTTTGTGTTTCTAAACCTGCTCCGAGCTAACAACCGTAGTTAATCTGCCCCTCTCAGTGGTAAGTTGTAGTTAAGAGAGCTTTAAAGAGAAGTAAAATAACAATAAAAAAATAGTTTTATGATTCCTCATGAATTTGAAGTTAATATATATTATACAGCGGTCCCATCTTCCTCTTCTTTTACTTTTTTCTCCGCTTCCAAGCCTTGTTTTTTGCGCAACAACTTTTTAACTGTTTCAGCGAGAGCGCGAGAATCAGGTGATTGATCGCCAATGTTGTTCAACGCTTTGCGAATCGTTTCAACGTCCGCATCATTTTGATTTTCCTTACTGCTTTGAATAGCTAAAGGAGAACCGTATATCGAAAACGCTATTTCTTCATCATTTCGTGGTTTGCGATACAAGTTGTCTCTGAAATTGTGGATACGAAAATTGATAAAAGAAAAGAAACTGAAACTCACTGATCATTTTCAACTTTTAAACGAATAACAGCTGGAACTGGTAAGCTGACACCACATGGTGTTTTTAAAACACGACTACCAGCCATAGGAGCGCGATCTCTGTATTAAAATTTGTTTAAATAAAATGTAAAACTACAACTTAAACTTACGGAGTTGTATTTGCTGTAGTTGGAATATCAGTTTCTTTTGATAAACCACTACATCTTCCCATATCCTCATCTTCCATGTCTACCTCTATTTCCTCTTTTATGGGAGCAACAGAACTTTCGAAAAACTCTGAGAAATCATCGCGCTTCAAAAAGTCAAGCAGATTCATTCGAAGAATTTCTTGAGGTAAATCTATCGGTTCTGTCATTACTTCTCGTATCATTTCATCGCGTTTCGCTTCGAGCCAACTTCTCGAGCTTTCCATTTTTTCGCTGACTGAAATAATTTAATAAACAGGTTGTTTTTAGGGGGAACTTACTTTCAGCGATAGTGCCCTCTTTCATCGCATCGATTTGTTGTTGCCGTTTTTTAGTGACTTTTGGTGGCATTTTGATATACGCTTCTTTTCCTACAAGTACAAATCAAGAATGAAGGAAAACGAAAAAAAAAGTAAAATGTTGTTTGAATATCGCGCGTGTGTGTTCGATAGAGCGAACATGCATGTTTGACAAATTTCCTAATTTTTCACAATTTTTCATTTCAAAAGAAGATGAAATGTTGAAAAAATACGTGACCGCGCCGATTTTCTATGCCAATGCAGAACCTCATATTGGCCATGCCTACACGGCAATCTTGTGTGACACGGCTCATCGATGGAATTTGCTGAAAAATCCAGGAGAATCGTCAATTTTTTCGATTGGGACAGATGAACATGGAAGTAAGGTTAGATAGTCTAAGATAATATAATTTTGAACGTTTGTTGCAGATTTTTAGAGCAGCGCAAAATGCCAAGAAAGATCCTCAAGACTTTTGCGATGAAGTATCCTCAAAGTTCTCTAAGCTGTTCAAAAAGTTGGGAATATCCAACACACATTTTATTCGAACAACAAATTCCGAGCACAAAATCGCTGTACAACAATTTTGGAATCGATTAGACGAAAAAGGATTGATCTACAAAAGCAAGTATGCGGGTTACTATAGTATTGTTGACGAATGCTTTTACCCTGAAAATGAAGTTGAACAAAAAGGCGAAACCAAGGTGAATCTTTTTTCCCTGCGAAACAAATCTTTATTGTTTTTCTTTCAGATCGTTAAAAAAACATCAACAATAGTTGAATGGATTGAAGAAGAAAATTACATGTTCAAACTATCGCAATTTCGTGACCCGATTAGAAAATGGATTGAGAAAACATCTCCGATTTTCCCCAAAAAATATGAGAGTTTAGCGATGGATAGTTTAGAAATGTCCGAAGATTTGTCGATTTCAAGATCGAAGAATCGGCTAAGCTGGGGAATTCCAGTACCAAATGACGAGTCGCAAACGATTTATGTTTGGCTTGACGCCTTGGTCAACTATCTTACTGTAGCTGGATATCCGAACAAAGGATGGGAGACCAATTGGACACCAAGTTGTCAGGTTATTGGAAAAGATATTGTGAAGTTAGTTTTTTTTTTCAACTTTTGTGGCGTGACCTATCACCCAAAAAAATATTGTTAAGATTTCACTGCTTCTACTGGCCCGCTTTTCTTCTCGCAGCCGACCTCGACTTACCTCCCCGATTCTTTGTTCACGGTCATTGGCTTGTCGACAATGTGAAAATGTCGAAAAGTCTCGGAAATGTTATTGATCCAAATTGGGCGTGTCAAAAGTACACACCGGAAGGTCTTCGATATTTTTTGCTCAAAAATGGAAACCCTAATGATGATTCGAGTTTCAATAAAAACAATTGTTTGGAAGCAATAAACAGTGATATGGTTAATAACATCGGGAATTTGTTGAATCGGAGTACTGTCGAAAAAATGAATCCAAGTGGAATGTATCCGGTAATAACGATTGATGAGATAGATGCAAATGTGAAAGAAAGTTTCGAAGGATTGATTGAGATTTTGAATGAAATGCCAAGAAAAGTGGTCGAATTGTACGATGATATGTTGTACTACAAAGCTATTGAACTTCTGATGGGATGTATGAAAGAAGCGAATCGAGTTTTTCAACTGAATCAACCTTGGAAAGAGAAAAATGAACATCGGGTAAGCAAAACAAAAAGTTACTAGCGCTAAACGTTCATACATCAGATGGGGACCAGATCTGTGGGAAGGGGGTCCTAATCTCGGGCAAAATAAATGAAGGGGACAACTAATTTTTGAATTTTTGATAAATTAAAAAAATTGACTTTGGCCATACTTGGAATAATTATGGACCAGAGCTCAAAGTTAAACTCTCTATCAAAAAAAAAGAAAAAAGCGATCAGAGTGAACGATACAAGAAAGAAAGAGAACAATATTATTAAAACTAAGAAAAAGAAGAAGGAATAAATGAATGATTGAGCAGACGGATGTACATTGGCTGTCGACTCCGCCCCTTTTGGCATGCGGCGTGGGTTGTAAAAAGGGGCGGAGTCGACAATCTATATGCCTCTCTGTATGCTCATTCATTCATTATTTACCTTTTTCTCAGTTCTTTAATATTATTTTCTTTCTTTCTTGCTTTTTTGACTCTTGTTCTTTGCCTTATCCTTGTTCTTTCTCTCTGTCGCCTATGTCTCTTCCTCTGCTCACTCCTTTATCTCTGCCTCTCTCTTTGTTTTCTACTATCTATCAAAAAGACGCCGCGTGGGTAGAAAAAAGGGGCGGGGTCGACGGTCTATGTCGACCCCGCCCCTTCTTGTATGCTCAATCATTCATTCATTCTTCACTTTTCTCTCAGTTTTCTAATATAGCTGTTTTTCGTTCTGACTCTTTTTTCTTCTTGCTCTTCCTCTCTCATTAGTCAAAAGTTATACAAGTATGGTTTTCTTCATTACTTTTCTCTTCCTACTTTTTTTATCGAAACCTAAAGGGATTTAGGGGTACTAACTCAAAATGATGTCTGGCAACGTTTCGTTTTCAGCTTGCCAGTATTCTTCTACCAACATATGAAAGTCTGCGAATAGTTTCGATTCTTCTGCAACCAATCATCCCACAATTTGCACATTTTTCATTGAACCGGTAGTTTTTTTTTTTATTTTTGTAAAATTCCTAATCTCAAAATTTTCTAGGCTTGGTGTCCCTGAAACTGAACGAACATTGGAACATGCAAAGTTGGGAAAAATCTCGAATAGTTCGTTGAAACTTGGCGAAAATAGAGGAATCTTCATTGAAAGATTACAAAAATAAATGCTAGATTATTAGGAAAATAGGAAAATTATATAAACGGGTCATAGGTTTATTTTTTTTTGTTGGATTTCTTGAACGTTTAATCGTTTTAAAAATACTTACGAATTGATTTTTAGTATTTATTTGAGGTTTTTTAGAAATATGGCTGAAGAGGTTTCTCCAGAAGTTTTAGCGCGTAGAGATTTGATACTTCGAAATCTCCAAGAGTCGTTGGGGACCGATAAACTGACGAAACAATTGGCAACAGACGGAAAAGTGCCACATCTTTACTGGGGAACCGCTACAACCGGCAAACCGCATGTCGGCTATCTCGTACCAATGCGTAAAATTGCCGATTTCTTACAAGCCGGGCTAAATGTGACCATCCTCTTTGCCGATCTTCACGCATTTTTGGACAATATGAAAAGTACTTGGGAGTTGTTGGAGAATCGTGTGATCTACTATCAAAATGTTATCAAAGCGTTGTTGCAAAGTTTGGGTGTGCCAATTGACAGACTTCATTTTGTCAAAGGAACAACATATCAGTTGTCGAGGTTAGCCGCTTTTCATTTTTTTAAACATCTTTTCATAAGAGATTTTTAGAGAATACACTAATGATGTACTTCGTCTGAGTGCGCAAGTTTCGCAAAGAGATGCATTGAAAGCTGGTGCTGAAGTGGTGAAACAAGTTTCATCTCCACTTTTGTCTGGTTTGCTCTATCCTCTTCTTCAAGCTCTTGATGAACAGTATTTGAAGGTACGTTTCGTACCTGACCAAGTATAGAAAAAGAATCTATACCTTGTATAAACCACTCACATCCACTTTTTAGATTATGATAAGTAGGCACACCAGATGGGAAAAGGTCACACCTGTTGTTGTTATTGATGATATTGTCTCTACAATAACAACAACAACAACAACAACAACAACATATGTGACCTAATTGGGCTCTTTTTCACACCTCATAAAGTTTTTTGGGCCGCCTGTATTACTGTACTTTGTGCATACTAGAAATAATTGTGGACAAGAGCTCAAAGTTATACTAAAAACAAAGAAAATTGGCATGAAAGCATGTAAAGAGGGTGGTATGATTTATGGTCTGAACTTACAGAGACAAATTCGATGATGAGTGTAAGGGTAAAACAAGAACAACAAGAAGTAAAGAACCAAAACGAACGAGAAAGAAAGAAAGAAAGAAACATATTGGAAAACTGAGGAAAATTAAGAATGAATAAATGAATGAGCACACAAGAAGACACATAGATTGTGGACTCCGCCCATTTTTACAAGCGGCGTGGGTTGTAAAAGTGGGCGGGGCCAAAGATGAGCATCTCCAGGTGTTCATTCATTCATTCACTCATCACTTTTTTCTCAGTTTTCTAATATTGTATTGTTTTTTTTCTTTCTTCTCTCGTTCGGTTTTATTCATTTTTGCTTTATTCATGCGTTCTTCATTTCCATGTCTTGTCTTTTTTTGTCTTGTTGTAGGATGACCACGTTTATTTTTTTTTACTTTCGTTTTCTTCTTTTTTATAAACGTGGGCACCCAATTTAACTTGACCCACGATTCAAGATTATAAGCCAAAGTTTTCGAAAATATAGATTTCTCTGTGATAAAATTCCATAAGAGTTCTTTTTTTTCTAGGTTGACGGACAATTCGGTGGAGTCGATCAGCGCAAAATTTTCATTCTCGCTGAAGAACAATTGCCCAAATTGAAACTCGGAAAAAGATGGCATCTCATGAATCCTATGGTTCCTGGCTTGACTGGCACAAAAATGAGCAGCTCCGAAGAGGACTCGAAAATCGATGTGTTGGACGAGGCGGAGAAAGTACGCAGTAAAATTCTTGGAGCCGCGTGTTCGAGGGAAACACCTGACAATGGAGTGTTGGCGTTCTATAATTATGTGCTCTTCCCGATTGTTTCACCAAAAGCGATTAGTATTGAGAATCAGTGAGTTGTTTTTTTCCACCTCCCTAGAAAAATTGTAGTTTTTTAGTGAGTTTTTCGACTTTGACTCACTGAAAAGTGCCTATTTGGATGGAAAATTGGGCGAAGAATCGCTCAAAACTTATTTGGCCGAATTTCTCGTCGACTTGTTGTCAAAAGTAGCTGAAAAATGTGACAATGATGAAGTTCGAAATGCAAAAGAGAAGGGTTATCAAAGTGTTGAAAATGTGCCAACTGGAGCATCCAAGGAACAAATTGTTACGTTGAATGCTGATCAGAAAAATTGGGCTGAAATTCTTCTTCAAAACGAGTTGTTGAACAAGGAAACATTTGAAGCGGTTTTATCGAAAATCGATCAAACTAGACCGTTGAAATTGGTTTTTGTTGTTCACGGAAGAGGAAAATTCCATTTAGGATTCATTGGACAAATATTGAAGATCAAGGTATTTTTAATTTTCTCCCCCGAACTTGTTTGTAATTTCTAGGAACTCGCTGATGCTGGACTACCAATCCAGGCCACTGTTTTAGTGTCTGATATCGAAGCCTATTTGGACAATGAGAAAGTTTCATGGGGAGCTGTTGATGCGCGCGCAATTTACTACAGGGAAATGCTCGTGTCACTCATCAAGCAATTGAAATTGGAGCAATTGGTGAATGTGCAAATTGCGTCGGAGATTGAGGGATATTTTAGCAGGTGAGGTGTTTTTCGTTTACTGTTCGTTCAGCAGCGAGGGATACGCGCCCTATCTCACATCTCCCTTTTTTCCATTTGTTTCTCTACACTCTCCTTTTTACACATACTCTTTAATTTTCTTTGTGTCTTTTTCCCCTCTCCCCACAGAAAAACGCGTACTCTTCGCTGCCGAACGAACAGTATCATTTTACGACACTCCACTTTTACACTTGCGTTAAACTAGAGGCGAAGCGGAGTGTCGTACACACATAGTTTGTTTTCAGCGACTATGTTCTCGATTTCTATAAAATGGCATCGGCTGTCACTCGAGATGAGACAACAATTTGTGAGGGTACTAGTTTGTCGGGTAACTTGGTGCCGTTGATGTACACGCTGAACGCAAGACTAGCACAACCCGACATTCTAATCATTGGAAAAGATTCCACCAATCTTGCTGATCTTTCGGCAAAGCTTCTCCGATTCATCGGTCAAACTCCGGTCGTTCACCTCGTCACTGATGAAATTGTCGGATGCGATGGTAAAAAGATGAGTTGCTCGAATCCCGATCAACTTCTCGACCCGATGGACACACCAAAACAGACGAAAACCAAAATTGCACGATCTTTCTGTGAACCGGGAAATTTGGAGGGAAATGTGGCGATGAAATTCGCGCAACAGATTGTGTTCCGTCTCTTGTCGCTGCAAAACGGAGGGCAAGCTGAACTTCGAATTTCAAGAAACGCTGATCATGGTGGTGATGTTGTTGTGAGAGATTATGAGGGATTAGAGATGGAGTTCAAGACTGGATCTAATCCAGAATTCCCACTACATCCAGCCGATTTGAAAAACGCTGTTGTTGGCGTCATCAATCAGTGAGTTGTTTTTTTTCTTGAAGTTTTTGAAATATATTTTCAGACTATTCGATGGTATTAGAGCAGATTTCAGTGATAAACCTCGTCAGAAATTGATAACTGACGCATTTTCAACATCAAAGGGAAAGAAAAAATAGAGTTTTGTTTTTTTAATAATATCATATTGCCTTCTTGTGAGTTATAATTTATGAATGTTTACCAAAGAGATCGAAAAAAAACGTATAAAACAGAAATAGTTGTTGAAAATCACTTTTTCATACTGAATAACAAACCACTCGAATTATTTGTAACCGTAGTTGTAGATACAGGTTTTGCGCCGAAAAGCGATGTGCTCGAAGTGGCAAGTGGTGTCGTTGTCGATGCAGATGTTGCAGTTGTTGTCGTGGCCGGATTCGTCAAATTGCCGAACAACGACCCTCCACCGCCAGTTGTGGTCGTCGAGCCGAACAATGATTTCGATGCGGTTGTAGCGGCAGTGTTGGTGGAACCGAAGAGCGATGTTGTACCAGTGCTACCGAAAAGACCGCCAGTCGTGCCGAGACCCAGTCCGGATGTAGCTGTGGCGGCCGGCAGTGGCGCTCTCAGCGAACTTCCGATGACGGCCAAACTCGATTGTGAGGGGAAAAATTCGGCACCTTCATTTGTCGCAGTTGTTGTTGTTGCAGAGTATTGTGGGTAGGTTTTACGGAGGTGAGTATAACCTTGTTCAATTAGAACATTTTTCAACGCCTGGAATGGTACATTTTTTTAAGCAGGATAATTTCAGGGTTTTTTCTCAAGCAGAATAGTTTTCCACTGTAGAAAAATCAGTAAATTTCCCTCAAAATCATACCTCTATTTCTCTTCCAGTCTCATGAATATGATATTGAGCATTTGCATAAGATCTATCACATCGTTTGAACATGTCATCAAGTTCATCCATTGTCAGTGCAGCTTCTCCATTCAATAACCTCTCAAACTTCATGTTGATTCCTTCGACACGTTTTTGCATTTGACCCATTTGCGAGTCATAACAATCAGTCAATTCGAAAATGTGACTGAAATATTCTGTTCTTTTTTTTCAACTAAAAATTGGTCTAACCTTTTTATAGTGTTGCAAAGTGTTGATTGATTACTGGTAGTTGAAGCGTCTTGCAACTTTTTAGCTGTTTCCAAAAATTGTTTATCATCTGCGACTAAACTAGCAACATAGGTTGACACATCGTAGGCTTCTCGCACATTTCGGCTACTTTCATTTATCCAAGTACGAGTCTTGAGAAAAAACGTGACCTCTTAAATTCGATATATAAAAATAACTATTCTTACCTTGTCAATCATTTCATCAATCGTCAATGGGCTATTATCCATTGTTGTATTTTCGACATCCTCTATTATTTCGCGATTTTTCTTTAAACGCGCCCTGACAAAAAGATGGTTTTGTGAGTTGAACAAAAATTTACTTACTCGACGAGTGGTAGGAGTTCACGAATTTGTGCGGCTCCAGGAATTTCGCCGTCTTTGACTGCTTCTTTTTCGCCACCAATTGTTAGAGTTGTTGTGGTAGTTCCGCCGGTGGTTGTTGTTCCCAATTTTTGTTGTGTTCCACCAAGTCCGACTTGAAACTATTTTCTATGACTAATAATTGAGAGAAAAGAACTTACGTGTAGTTGTTGTAGTGGGTGTTGATGATCCGAATATATTTGGCCCTGTGGCAGGTGCGGCTGTTGTCGCGGGTGCACCAAAAAGCCCACCAGTCGTCGCTGCTGGTGCAGCTGTACTGCCGAACAATCCGCCCGTGGTTGTTGCTGCTGGCGCAGCTGTAGATCCAAACAATCCGCCGGTAGTTGCAGCGGTTGTCGTGGCAGTTGTGCTACCAAATAATGATGGAGTTGCAGTTGTTGCGGCAGGTGCTGCGGCTCCGAACAGGCTTCCTGCCGCAGGTGCTGCTGCTGTCGTAGTTGTGGTCGCCGGTGCACCAAAAAGGCTTCCGGCTGCTGGAGCAGCTGCACTTCCGAACAAACCGCCTGTAGCTGGGGCGGTTGCTGTTGTTGTCGTTGTGGCGCCGAATAATGAGGGAGTGGCGGCAGCGGTTGTTGTTGTGGCACCGAATAGACTTGGACCAGTAGTGCTGGCTGCCGGGGCACCGAATAGGCCGGCTGATGCTTTTGCAGCTGGAAAAATCAGGAATTCTGAATATTTTCGGGAAACAAACTCACAAGTTCCACTAGACAGTGAACCTCCTGCACCTGAAGCCGATGTGCCAAAAAGTGACATCTGAAATAGTTTGTTGATTATGCGACTGGTTTGGTGCTCAATATTGAATGGTTCAAAACCATTTTTTTCAAAGATTAAAGACATTTTTCAATGAAAAATTGTATGACAAAATGAGAAAAAAACAGATAAACCGGAACAGGTATAACAATGAGTTTTGAGGAATTGAAAAAAACGTTCTATAAAGATTCTAACGAATTGTAGTGATCAGTGAATTGTTGCTTGAGATTTTCGTTGATTCCTTCAACATTTCTCGACATCTCAATCGCCAGATAGATAATTTTCGGCACAACTATCGTGTTATCCGGACTGTAGGCTTTGTTGGCTTCGATTCTCATCAAAGTTCCCATCGAATAGTCTTCAACACTCTCTTTGAAAAGCTCGCAAAACACTCGCCATTTCTCCTTCATGTCTCCATCTTTGAGCTCGGCAGATGTGACTTTTTCAACATTCATGTCGGGAAAAGTTTGGCGGAACGCCGCCAAAATCTGATCTTGCATCTTGTTCAATCGCAAAACTTTTGTATCACACCGCATTATCAAATTCATGTGCACATTCGATCTCTCGCCAGCCTCAAATTGACACTTTTGAAAGTAAAAAAAAAAACGAAAATTACCTTTATCGCCCACGCCATTTCGATTGATTCGTCATTTACATATCTTTCCGCGTCTCCATAATCAACCTCTGCCATTTCGACTTTTTATTACCACGCTGTAAATTAAGTTACTTGATTTTTAGGGTTTTTTTGAACACACAAAAAAACGAAAAATTGAAATAAAAGTACGCCCCGCCCACCGCCGAATGATCGCACGGTTTTATTTTTTGTGCGTAAATATTTTTTTTCAAATATTTCGAATTTTTTAATTTACGTCATCTTGTGATAAAACAGTCAATGATCAGTTTTGTAGATTCATTTCGCTTCCTCTTCATGTAGTCATTTTGTCTGTTTTTTTACTCTTAAAAGTTATCAGCACTAAAAAGAAATTACTTTCACTATCCAATTAAAACGAAAGTACACATAAAATTATCATAAACCATCCCCTTTTCAAGTAATAATCTTCACTAATGAACTAAATTTCTCTCGTCATCAGTGACGTAGTAGTGCAAAAAAATAAACAAAATGTCATAATTATGACAGATTCGATCATGCGCAGAAAGAAGGATAATAAATATTATAATTTTATCAAAACACGTTTTTTTCTGGCTAATAAGATTTTTCGAGAATATTCATAATAATATTGATTACATATTTGCCTCCTTATCACTGTTTTATATATTTTTCCAACCAGCTTTTTATTATTTGCCCATGCTTTATAGTGTTTTTGATCAAGTTACACAACATGTTTTTTTCTTCTTCGAGTTGGGTTCATACATCAGATAGATGCCCAGACGGCATTTTGGGTTACCCCTAAATCTCTCTAGGTTTTGAGAAAAAATAATGAAGAAAACCATACTTGCATAATTTTTGACTAATGGGAGAGGGGGAGAAAGAAGAAAAAGAGTCAGAACAAAAGACAACAATATAAGAAAACTGAGAAAAAAGTGAATAATGAATGAATGAGCATACAGAGAGACATATAGATTGTCGACTCCGCCCCTTTTTACAACCCACGCCGCATGCCAAAAGGGGCGGAGTCGACGGCCAATGTGTCTGTCTCCCTGTGCTCAATCATTCATTTATTCCTTCTTCTTCTTTTTCTTAGTTTTAATAATATTGTTCTCTTTCTTTCTTGTCTCGTTCACTTTGATCGTTTTTTTTCTTTTTTTTATAGAGAGTTTAACTTTGAGCTCTGGTCCATAATTATTCCAAGTATGGCCAAAATCAATTTTTTAATTTATCAAAAATTAGTTGTCCCCTCCTTTTATTTAGTCCGAGATTAGGACCCCCTTCCCAAAGGTCTGGCCCCCCCTACTGATGTATGGTTGGGTTGAAAACTCTTTTAAAAAAACCTCCCATTCTAAGCAAGTTCAGTCTCATGAGCTCCTAATCTGATAAAATTCCACATTTTCTTTATCACCAAAAAAAATTCCTCAAGATTTTTTTTTCATTCAGGTTTATGAATCACACATACTCTCCTATGTTTTCTCCCTTTTCTGTGTTTGTTAGGCTAGAAATACCTTATCGATTTCAACCAAAATTTTGAGTAAACAATAAAAAAGCTATTCTGAAAATGTTTATGTTTGAAACGTTTTCAATTTTTACGTGAAATTTGATACATTTCAATGCAGCGTTGAAATGTTATCAATGAGAGCGAAACTGATTATAGATCTTTAAAAATATTAACGCTCTTTCGAAAGTGAACTGCGATATTTTAGTCTTCCTTTAACTATTTCCAGTATTTTGTTCATCATAATCTATTCTGAATTTCAGGTGTCTAATCGTATAAAAATGTCGGAGACACCTCCACCTCCCTCCAATCCGCCACCACCAATCGACGAATCACCTATTCAATCGCCACGAACAGTGACATTTCAATTGAGCAGCAGTGTCGCGTAAGTGAATGGAACACACAAGCCACGAAAACCGGAAAATTGTTGAGTTGAGTTGAGTGAGAAAATGTGCTTGTGTTAGTGCCTTCTTTTGTCTAATCGGTGAATAAACATACTACTTGGGCAGGTAAAGTTCGTGTTTTTTTTCCTTGATGTTTTTCCTAGTACTAGTGGGGCTTTGTCCAGAATGTTCTATTGTTGCGAAAATGTATGAATTATTAGTCATACTGTAGTGGAAAAAAAGAGATTCCTGGTTTAAGAAATAACCAAAATTTCTCAATTAGTTTCCTTAGGGAAAATTGGAGAAAAAATTATATAGGTCACGCCACGAAAACTATAATTATTCTTCGAAAAATTTCATTGTTCTTTTAGTTATCATGGCAAAAAAAAATCTTTAAAATTTTTCACTGAAATTTTTTTGGGACTTCATCAGGAAGCTTTTTTTCTAAAGAACACATAACAATCAATAATAATAAATCTTTTTGTGCATAAGTAAATACCATCACAATTATTAGTTTGGGAGCCCATCGTCTCTTCAAAACACACGCTGTTTCGTCATTCTGTGCCCTCTTATTTTCCCATGTCTCTT
This sequence comes from Caenorhabditis sp. 8 KK-2011, assembly GCA_963572245.1. Lineage (NCBI taxonomy): Eukaryota > Metazoa > Nematoda > Chromadorea > Rhabditida > Rhabditidae > Caenorhabditis > Caenorhabditis sp. 8 KK-2011. The sequence continues at coordinate 327,363 of OY751546.1, read as the reverse complement.
ATACTTTTGCATTCCTTTTCTTCTTTTGTTTTATTGTTTTTACTTGTATATATTAATTTGTGACCTAATTTTCAAATACAATGATTTCTCTAGACACATTTTTGAACATAACTGAAAAATCAGAGTTTTTCAAAAAACTAGGTATAAATTTAAACGACCTTCAAATTCCTTTTTTTTCTCAATATCTAATTAAGATCTCACCTGCCTGCCCTACTATTTAGCACAGAATTCCTTTTTCGCTTCATGAACAGAAAAATGGATTTTTCCCGAATTTTATCGCGTTCTTAATTTCACTTTTTTTTGGCTTTATCATCATTATTTTTCTTTGTTGTACATATGATAAGTTTTGAGATGTTTAGGAACAATTATATTTACATTTTGGTTTGATCCAAAAAATTTCTCGACGTATGTTGTTACAAAAAAATATCCATCACATGAGCTCTTCCGGCCAGCCTGTTTCAGATTTTTTTTTGCTTGAAAAAAAAAGAACACTTTTCGACATCACAACCTTTTCTCACTCACTCACATAATATCTTCTTTTTTTGCGAATAAAAAACAATGGAAAGTATTCTTCTTCATATATCTTCTCTCGCTGTTCCATTGACAAAAAATCAATTTTTTTTGCAGATCATCACAATTTTTCGACGAATTCTCAATCACTCAAGAGTCGTTCCGTCAGGAAGCTGAAGGTTTGTTTCGAAATCAAAATTTGAAAATTGAAAAAAAAAATTGAGTTTTGATTACGTGGCCTAGGTTTCTCATGGCCTAGCATCCGACACACAGATGCGCGGAATCTGCGCGAGAATTTGAAATTTTTGCGCGCTCTCCTGTTTTCTTTCGGAAACGGACAATTTTCAGGGTTTAAATCTGGTGTCGAAGACGAACCGACATTTTCAACGTCTTGTCATTTTCAACTTCTTGGTTGGTTTTGTCCCAAAATTTGGATTTGCCAAAAAAAAAAGTTGGTTTGCAGATTCGCCTGGTATTTCATTAATCAGAGAAGAAGAAGACGAGCAACAAGACGTAGAAGAAAACAGCATAGAAGGTATTACACTTGCCGTTTTTTCATTCATCCCACATTAATGAATCCAATAGAAGATAATCAAATTATAGGCGCCGATAGAGAAAGTAGTATATGGAAAGAGGAAGAAGAGGAAACTGAGAGAAAAATGATAATTGAAGAGGTAGTTTCATCAGCGGCGGCAACAGCGAAAATCGCGTCTTCCTCCAATAGTAACGCAAATTCGTTGGATTCATTGTCCGAGTGTGGACAAGCTCATTGTGTAAACTTGGAGGAACAAAAACAACAACCACATCAACAATCATCTAGTGCAAATGATAGGAGTCAATCATTAGGTATGTAAAAGGGACGGGAAGGGTAGATGTCCTTATCTATTGCATTGTTGTTTATTATTTGGAAAGAGTATCGAATTTCCATAATAATTGTTTTTTTAGGAGATCTTCTCATCGCTACCCAACAACAACTCGACGAATCAAATCGCAACGGAAGTTTTGATACTTTGGTATGTCAATTGTTTTTCTTTTTATGCACTTGTGATTGAAAACATGTGTATTTCTTGGTTTACAGATGTCGAGAGGTTTGACAGATAGTGGTATTGGTGGAAGCACATTTCGAAAAGATGACAATTTGTCGCCGCCACAGCAATTGATTGTGAGTTACAAGGGGATGTGTGGTTTGTAGCTAGATAACAAAATAGTGGTTTTGATGATTATGATAAGAGTTTTCTTGGTTAATTGAATAATTATGCCGTTTTTGCAGGACTATGTTTCGTCACCGGATTCGTTGTCGAATATTTCATTTAGCTCATTTGATCCGACAAGTTTTACCAACGGTTAGTTTTTTTTTTCTATTTCAAAACAGCTTGAGTGTTTTTCAATGTCATAAATGTCAAAATCTTCCCGATGTGAGTAATAAAGTTATATACATAACCTCATATGCACATATCATTTAATACATTCGTTTTCTCACATTTCTCTGCTTGTATACCAAAAAAAAAGCAGAAAAAATTTGCATTCTATTGTGCTTTTCTCATTCTTCGCTATTTTTCTGACTCATTTTCGTGCACCTGTGTTTTTTCTTATTCTAATTTTTCCAAATTATATTGATTGAAAAGGGTTTTTTTTTTAAACGTAGAGTTTTAAGATTTCGTAACGATATTAATTTTTTTTTGAAAGTTTTTTAATAAACAACTGTTGCCTACCAGGAAGTTTCAACTCATGCCCATCGTTAGTTTTTTTTGTCAGTAGAACGATTTTTCAAAAATCACAGGAACATTGTAGATTTTCAGTGTTCGTGACGAGACCCAAATGAAAAACAATATCATTCCTCAACCTTATTTCTCAGCCCTTTCCCGAAAATACTCGTTTCTTTTATTTTATTGAAATAGTTAGTGTGTGAATTTCATTGTTTTCCTGCGTTTTTTTCATGTGAAACTTTTTTTTTCACAAATTGCGAGTTTTTCCCAAACCTTATGTGATTTCTGTAAGGATCTAACACTTTTCAGAAATTTGAGTCTTCACACATTTTCAATGTTTACCCGAAATGTTTATGATAAGGTGAAAAGTAAATATCAGTTTCGTTTGAGAGAGAAAAAAAGAAAGAAAATCCGGAAATTTTCACACGTTTTTTTTTTCGAAGTTCAAAGTTGGCACGAATTCCGGCTTCCGGTTAGCAAATTAATGGGTATTCTTCTGTCGAAGAAAAAAGTCAAATTAATCAATGTGTCGTGTACGCGACACATACATTCCTTTCTTTTTGGAAAGAACACAAAAAACAATACGAGTTTTTGATGGCGGTTTATGTATTGTTATTGTTTTGACAAGTTTTGTGATTTTTTCTTCACTCCGATACAAACTTTTGAAATCTCAAAAAAAAGTGAAGGCTATAAAATTTGTTTGTTTTTTTTATCATTTGAGACAGTTTTAATTGTTCAGTGGTAACCTTGGAAAACTCTTTTGAGAGAAAAAAAAAGTTTGACTTTGTGAAATGTTCTACTTATAATACTTATTGTTATGTTACAGAGAACGCCAATCCATTAGACGGTGGAAATCGGGCGTCCTATTACGAAGATCGAAAACAGCCAGAACTTGCGGCGATATCGGAAGAGTCCGAACACGAATCATCGCATTATCCGTTGCCACTGCCATCGGGCGCATATCATTCGGCGTCGGTTGACAGAGATCGAGACGTTGTTGAACATTGCTATCCGATGACACACTGCAATAGTGCGCCATCGAACACCGAGTTTCAATCGAATCCACCTCCGCCGTCATCGTCATCGGTTGCCAACAACAAACAACTGTCTTATTTGAATAATAATATTGCGCACAGGTGGGATTTTCCTTAGTGACACGCTGCAAACGTTGTTAAATAATCTAGACGGCCCTAAAATATCAAGTTTTATGGTGTGCGAAAAAAGGGACCTCTATTATTTAGGTCAACATATGTTGTTGTTGTTGTTATTGTTAACATCAATAAATAACAACAACAGGTGTGACCTTTTCCCTTTTGGGAAGTCAAGGTACACTAATACTTGGTCAATTTTTTTTTGTCACAAAAATCATGGTGTTGAGAACAGTTTTGTAGTAAAAAAAAGCTAAGTTAGCTTGCCAGACTAGATAAATGACATACATCCTATAAAAAATCTTTTTTTCAGAAGAGTGGTGAGCGACGAAGTGACCGATTTGAATAGACTGAAACGAAGTAAAGAAATGGAGCATGTCGATAGAATTGGAAATTTTGAATATGAACCGAGATCGAATAATAATCTAAAAAAGAAGGGTCGATGCAAAAGTCTAATGTTTATCGTACAGGGAAGTGGAGATGAGTTGAGTAGTGATGACGAAAATGAGAATCACGGTGAAGAGGTTGAAGATGAAGAGGATGGCAGCGGAGAGAAACATGGAAATGTGCAAGATTTTAAGGACAATGATATGCTCATTCAGAATCGAGGGACAGAATCGCGAAGGAATCTCTATGAGAAAAGTAAGCTTTTTGATCGGGTTTTTAGAAAGGAAAAAAATTTTGAAAGTTTCACACTTCTTCTATTTGTCTCGGCTTGTTCCTCGTTTCAATATTGTGATTCATTGGTTTATTATTATTATTATTGCTGTTGTTGCTATTTGCTTGTCGAAACCATCATCTTGTTTGTGTGCTGTACTACTTTTTAGGCGTATTGTTTCAAGCGCTACTCTTTTTCTCTGTGACACTTGACACCGCCTAGATGGGGTGAGATTTAGGCCAAATTCGGGCCGGACGTTTTTGTGAAAGGCCAGAAAAGCAAAGGAAACGGACAAGATTTTTTCGCCAAAGTACCCTGAACCAAGTGAAAAACATTGAAAATTTCATTCTAGAGAAAAGCGTGGGTCTTGCGTCATTCACAGCGACAAAGTTTTTTTGTGGAAAATGTTGATACAATTTTATGCCCCCGAAAAATAGGAGGATTTCTATTTTTAACCCTGGCGAAAGTTGAGCAAAAACTAATCATATGCATTGCATGCAATGAGTCGCACAGAAATTGGGGCGGAGCCTATTTATGTTTTGCAAACAGCGTCACACATTTATTGGCCCGCCCCCATTTGCTATTGTGGTCCATTCAACTGTTGCGTTCGCGTTTAGTTAGTTTTTGCAAATATTGTATTAGTGGTGAACATCACACTATGGCCTAAAAATACATTTTTTTTTCAGATCCCTCAATGCCATCCTCAATTGAACCTCCACCTTGTCGTTTGTCTCGAAAAGTATCCGCCTCATCGACACATTCCACACCAAAATCGGCCACCGATCAGTCGTGGAAAGATAAAATGCCACCGTTTTCTCTCGTCGGTCATACTGTGAGTTTTTTTTAAACTTTTGTCTTTTTTTGTAAAGAGAAAATCTTTGTTAAGATTTTGTTTCTAGTATGATTAATGGGTGAGTTGTAAAATGTTGTGGTATTTTTGTGAGAGTGGTTTTTATATTGAGAAAATTTTTGAATTATTTTTTAATTTTTAGATGTATTCGCCGCAATCGCTACCAACAAGAGATGCGGTTCCAAGATCGCCGTTTGATGGTGGTGCGACATTTACGAGTAATTCATCGAGGTTAGTTTTCTCTCTCTCTCTCTTTTTGCTAATCATGGGAAATCTATGTGAATGCTTTTTGTGTGCTTGGGTTTTTTGTTTTTATTTGTGCACCCCTTTGTTTCTATCACCCATTACAGCTCAAACAATTCACCATTTCGACTTCTTCCATCACTGGAACTACCCGAATACACCGCATCGGAGAGTCGTCTAATCATGTCGGAACTCGAAGACGAACTACCACCGCTGTCGTCAATTTTTCGACCGCGAACCCCGTCGATTTCGTCAACCGCCACCGATTGTATGCATCGATCGCCTGAACCTAACAACAACAACAATGAAAATGGGGGGTCGAGTTTTGTGCGACGTAGTCTTCGCAAAATAATGAAACGAAGCTCGCAAAGTGCCGGCGCTCTCATAGATATGGATGGAGCGCGCGGTGGTGGCGGCAGTGCCGCACCACCGATTTCGCTGAAACGTCGCGCGTCGGCGGCGTCAACGTCGTTTTTGGCGTCGGCGTCGGCGCAATTCAAACCGAGAGCGAAGAGTTTGAAGAAGCAAAGGTTTGTGTTGTTTTTTTGTTGTTGCATGTGTTTTTCTCCATGTCTGCAACTACATTTCAAAGTTCGTTACCGTACTCGGCGCATGTACAATTTTTGAGATTTTAGTAAAACTACAAAACTCGGCTTTAATCTGAATAAAAAGAGAGCCACCTCTCAGTCATTATGTCTATTTTCTCTAGTTGGATGTGCACCTCTTCAACGTCGCTAGACGACGAAGTATACTTTCCAAGTCACAGTATACCATCGTCACCGGTGCCACCGGGTTTGTGAGTGCTTATAGCTTGTGTGCACCTAACGGAATAACTCGTCCACTGTAACATTTTTTTTTTCAAGGTTTTCCTTTTTACAGACTAGTGAAGAATAAGAAGGAAAAATCGGGATCAGATACGTTTACCTTCAGCAACTTGTTCAGAAAAAAGGTTTGATTTTGTGAGAAAAAACATTTGAAAAACAGCTTCTGTTTCAGCAACAGCCGACCAGACCGAATCTGACGGATATTATCACGGATCTTGATCAAAGATCAACATCGACAAGAAATTTGACAGCCACCGCGTCGACACCGAATGGAAGTTCGACATTGGCGACGAGTAATGTGAGTTTTGAGAAATGTGTACTTAATTGGGCAGCTGCGGCCTGTATGATTGACCAGATGTTATTCAACACTATTGAATTATTACAGTTTTGTTTTGAGAAAAAAACGCTGGTTTTTTCTTTTCCTTGCGCTTTGTTGTCTCATCTGATCTGTCTTGTTTTTTATCAATCCACCTCCTCCTTTTCTCACATACGCATTTCCGTTCCCCCTTTAGTTTCCGAACTGTGGGAAAATATGGAGAAAGGCGCTCCTCCACCTACTGTCAGAATGGTTATCTACAAAACTTCTATTTTCGGCTTTAGGGTAAATTTTTGGGCCCCTTGCCCTGCGCAGCGAAAATTTTTTGGCTCAATAAATCTCGATTGTTTTTGCAGAGAAGAAGTACATCAACATCGTTTTTGCCAATGGGTGATGGATTCGAATCGTCGTCGTTTGATGGTGAGTTTTAGGGGTTTTGAAAATGACTGTAGGCAATTTTAAAGACAACAATTATTTGTATCAGAAAAAAAACTTTTTCCCTTGACTTTCGGACTTTTATAAAAGAACTACCGCGCAACTCTGCTAATGAGGTCACCATATGTTGTTGTTGTTGTTGTTGTATTGATAGCATCATAAAAACAACAGGTGTGACTCGTCCCTTATATGCGGGGTGGGGTCAAACTACACTACCGCTTGCCCAATTGTTTTGTTTACAAATAGCACACCTCTAATGGCTCGGACTTTCAAAAAAACCACTACCGCGCATCTCTGCTAATGAGGTCACCATATGGTGTTGTTGTTGTTGTTGTTGTTGTTGTTGTTGTTGTTGTTGTATTGATATCATCATAAAAACAACAGGTGTGACTTTCTACCTTATATGGAGGGCGGGGTCAAGCAACACTTTCTGTTGTCCAATTATTTTGTTTACAAATATCACACCTCGAATGGCTCTGTACTCACAGTATTCATTTTTATTTCTAACATGTCACTTTGTCTCTTCTCTTTTTTTTCTACGACATCATTCTCTTTGTATTCTTCTTCCAAATTGTTTTATCATTTTTCAACACATCATTATTTGAAAAGATCTATTATTCTGCCCCGTGTATTTTTTTGCCGTGAAAAATTTCCATTCAATTCGGCAACCAAATGACAGTCAAACGAACATTTTCATCGAAAAAACAACGCAAATTTTCGACGGACATCAGTTCGACCGGATCGGGCGCAACGTTGTTCCGAACGCAGACGTTTTATCAGAATATTGCGACGCCTAGTTTGGCGATTTATGCAAATGATAGAAGGAAGAGTGAGTTTTGTCTTCCTGACGGCCTGTTCTTCACAAATATTTAATTTGAAAATGACTAATTGGCATTCCTTGTTTTTTTCCAAAAAAGAAAAATGCTGCTGTTTTGTACTTCGTTTTTGTTTTTGTTTTTTTTCGTCCAATCATGGAATACAAATTGGAAGGCTCTTGCACATATGACTACACAACCCCCATTAATTTCTCGCCGTTTGTCCCCATTTTAATCACCTCATAACTCGCCGTTGTTCTGCTCTTTGCAAAAATTGTGATGTTCATTTTTCTTTCTAGCCAGTTACTTGATTTTTCTTCATTTTTTTCTCGCCTGGATTGCCACGTCAAATTTTTCAGTCACAAATTTTTTTACAAAATCAACATTTTGTGAAATAAAAAAAAACATTCTTGATGTTTTGAAAACTTGACATGATTTTAGAAATTAAGTTTTTGTTATATCACATGTTAGATTAAAAATATGTTAATTTTCTGGCCCGATAAATAACAAACACATGTTCTATACAGGTGTATACTAGAAAAGTGAATGAACACACGATTTTTTTTTTTCATATTTGAAAAGAATTGTTTTTTTACGATTTTGATTTTCTATTCGAACGATTTTTCGCCGTAACCCGCAGTCCATTCTATGCATTTTTGAGCATTGTTTTCGAGCAGAAAAAAATGATGGCAAAGTGAGAAGAAAGATATTTAACTTGTTTTGTTTTTGTTTTCATAGATAGATATAGAGGACTTGCGACCTTTTTCAAGAGGATTTTTCGGCGCTAATTTTAGATTTTTTTTTTGAGAGTGATTTTTGACAAAAATTTAATCGATTTGTTACACCTCTAAATGTGTCTTACAATTGAAAAATGAGAAAAAAACAATAACAAAATGGTGTTGATTTTTTTTAGTTTTATTTTTTGATTTTTTTTCGAAAAGCTGGCCGGAATTCATTGACAGGTCGAACAAATTCAGCCCGAGATTTTTGAGCCCTTGTTCATTTACTTCCAGTTCTGTTTCCAAATAAATAACAAAAATAGAAAAATTCTCTAGAGAATACAATTGTAAAATAATTATAGATAAATGCTCCGATTGTTTACTAGGTTTCTTCTCATTTTTTGTTTCCTGGCTGGTTCGGGGAAATTTTTAACATGTTTTTTCTTTTGGATTTTTAACTCTTCCCGCCAGTGTTTCACTTTGCACTTTGAAGATTTGAATCTTGTTGTTCTTTTGTTTTTTCCTCCTTCTATCTCACTTATTTTCCTCTCCTTTATGACTTGTTACAGTCCTGAAATTGGTCACAATATGACTCTTCCTTTTCTTCATCGTCAAAAACAATAATTGTTTGTTATTCTCTTGAAAAAACGACGATATAGGGAGAGAGAGAGAGATAGCGAAAGAAACAAGAGAAAGAAGGCGATTATCATGGGGTTGAACGAGAAATGGACAAAAATATTGGAGAGAAGACGACAAAGTTGTGCGGTAGTAGCAGCACCGAATGCAAATTCGACGACGATGATGATGATGACGGCAGGAGGCGGAGGATCGTGTGCAACACTGTCACTACTACCATCCTCCTCCTCCTCCAGTTCGGCAACCGCTTGTTTGAATCATCGACGAGTGTCGTTTCCGAGTCTAGGTATGCCGGCGGATTCTGACGATATGTCGCCGACGACGGCGCGGCCGAAGTCATCGGATCTGTCAACGTGGTTCTCGAAAAAGTTCAATGAGATTATTGCGACTGGGGAGAGTATGAAAATGACATCGATTCTCACTCGAACCCTATCCAAGGCGGCAGCCAAACGGAAGCGCAGAAGTACGACACAGTCAATCCAGTCGTTTCCATCGATCGCCGAAAAACCGCGCTTTTATTCGGAGTCGAATTTATCGTCAACCCCCGATCTGCCAGACACATGTTATCGACAAGAATGTCGGCTGATCATCGACAAGTATGGTCTGTTTTTCGATTTGACGGATGAAGAAGCGATTCAGCGGATTGTTGAAGGTGTCCAACAGGATGAATTTGGTGGCGGTGGCCTAGTTTTGGCACAATCTGGAATGGTTCAATGGGGACAGATTGATTTTATCGATGCGGAAGGTATCTAGAAAGCCACGCGTTCTCTGGTCCTTCATAGTACAAAGAAAAACTATCAAAAAATGTAAATCTGTGAACTTTGCAACCGCTCAGGGCAACAGCGAAAAAATGTTTGATACGGGGAGAGAAAATCGATGAAAAACTGAAACTAAACAAAAAAAAAATGTGTTGTATCTTTTACAGGTCTTCCCGATCATATTTCGCGAATGGTATCACCGCACGATGACCCCTCTTCGTTTGTTAATATTCCGAGTAGTAGTTGTTCGATGGAATCGCAATTGTGAGTTGAAAATGAGAAAATTGAAAAAAAATGAAAAACTGTAATTTTGCAGGGACCGTCTGTGGGGAAAGTATGATTTGTTTGCGAAAGAAGAGTATCAGTCTTGGCACGAAAAGTATCGTCACAATACGTTGAGTCAGAAACAGGTCAAGAAACAGGATGCGATTTATGGTTTGTTGTTTTTTTTTTGTTCTTCTAGCAGGGGCTTAGGAAAAAATAAGCCTCTTTTTTTTGACCAAACAACTTTTTTTTTTGGCAAAATTCCAGGTTTTTTTTTTTCAGAACTATATTTGATGGAGAAACGGCATTGTGCAAATATCGCATTTTTGCTGCAAGGATATCGGAGGCGAATGCTGGAAGAGAATATAATTAGCAAACAAGATATGGATATTCTGATTCCGGATGTTCTCGAACCTCTTCTCATTTTTCATCTGAACGTTCTTGAACGGATCACCGAACGAGTTTTGCTGAACAACGAGGTGTCGACAATATCGGATATAATTCATGAAGAGCTGAACATTGACGAGGGAAAACACACCAAGTTGTGTTGTGACGCCTACACGGATTTCGGTGTGGCTAAGGAGAAGTCTGATCTGCTCTATCATCATTTGATGAACAAGTCGACAAAGTTCTCGGAGTTTTTCAAGCGAACCTATTCGGATGAGCCGTTGTACAAGGGCTACGATTTTCGGCCGTTGATAACGAAGATTATTGGTCGAGCCACCAAATATTCGCTGCTGCTCGAGACGATTCTGAAGAATGAGCAGCCTTTCAGTCAGGAGTATGATTTGACGGCCAAAGCGTTGGAGACGGCCAGACGGTTTGCCTATCGAATTGATGAGAATTTGTCGGTGGCGCACATGTCGAGAAAGTGGGACGAGATTAAGGCGCAGATTGATCCGTCGACAACGACTGGGTTGTATGTTCCAGATCCGGTTATGCAGCAGGAATTGATTAGGCATCATTTTGATGTGAGTTTTTTTTGGGAGGTTTTTTGTTTCGCGGAAAGTTTTGGCAAAAACAGGGGAAATTTAATGAAAATATCCTCTTTTTAGCGTGATTTAAGCCCCGCCCATTTTTGTCTGCGCATGTAGGGTCACTAACTGTCCAAAAAGAGTGATGCGCCCTTTTATGATGTATGTGTGCAAAAAATGCACCATATGTTGTGGTTATAATCAATAACAACAGGTGTGACCTTTTCACTCTTTGTGTGTATCGAAAATATCCCTCAACATTTATTGATTTTTCTGTTTTAGGTTGAATCGTTGAACTCCAATCCTGATCGTAAGCTAGTTTTTCTTGGCGAAGCATTCATCAAAAAAGCGATCGCTCCAGCCGGTGGCGGCTCGTCGACGTCGTCCTCATCAAACTCGGCGAAAACCGACAAAAATCCCGGATTCCTAGTCCTTTTCGATGATATAATTGTGCTGCTGCTGCGAAAAGGCACGCGCCTACACTTCGCACCGGAGCAAGGAGCGTTGCCGGTAAAATTGCTGTTCACTCGAACCTCAGCCCGCGGACACGCAATAATGTTGATTTCGGGTGGTAAACCGATTTTGTTCGAAATCACGTTCAACACGTCGTCGGATCGTAAGAAATGGGTTTCGTATCTCGAGGCGGCGCCGAAAAATGTGCCCGTCGAAGGTGTTCGACTGTCGCAGAGCAACGAGGAGGAGATGATGCGCAAGAGGGCGATTCGACAAGAGGAGACGGAGAATCAGTGGCTCGAAAAGTTGGACGCGTTGTTTAGTGAGTTTTTTTTCATCCCTAGCGGTTGAATTTTTAATGTTTGTTTTTTGCAGAGTCTCGTTATTCTGAAGAGGAAACTCTCAGCAGGTATTTGAAGTCACGACTAGAGTTTTTCGATTCGGTTCGGGCGCACATGGCGAATCTTCCGTTCAAGACCCGTCACGATATTTCGGACCGAATTCGAGAAGCGGTGCGCGGAAATTTCAAAGAGTTGAAAAGATCGAGAATCATTCCATTGAACAAATGTGAGTTCTTACCATACATCAGATAGATGCCCAGACATCATTTTGAGTTAGTACCCCTAAACCCCTTTAGGTTTCGATTAAAAAAATGAAGAGAAAAGTAATGAAGAAAACCATACTTTATAACTTTTGACTAATGGGAGAGGGAGAGCAAGAAGAAAAAAGAGTCAGAACAAAAAACAGCTATATTAGAAAACTGAGAGAAAAGTGAAGAATGAATGAATGAATGAGCATACAGGGAGACACATAGATTGTCGACTCCGCCCCTTTTTACAACCCACGCCGCTTGTAAAAAGGGGCGGAGTCGACAGCCAATGTGTCTGTATCCCTGTGCTCAATCATTCATTCATTCATTCTTCTTCTTTTTCTTAGTTATAATAATAATGTTCTCTTTCTTTCTTGTATCGTTCACTTTGATCGTTTTTTTTTTCCTTTTTTTTTTGATAGATGGTTTAACTTTGAGCTCTGGTCCATAATTATTCCAAGTACGGCCAAAGTCAATTTTTTAATTTATCAAAAATTCAAAAATTAGTTGTCCCCTTCATTTATTTTGCCCGAGATTAGGACCCCCTTCCTACAGGTCTGGTCCCCATCTGATGTATGGTTCTTACAACAAAAAATATTCAATTTTTTGCTCTTTTCAGTAGTCGAATTGATGGCCGAATCTCGTGATTCTGATCTTCACTCGTTTTTCGATGAAAAAGCTGATGCTGCTGATGTTCCTGATAAATCGACAGATCTTTCCGATTCGTATGATTCGAGCTCGGGCGGTGAATCGACTGTTGGGAGAGCGAAACCACGCAGAATCCAAACTTTTCACGGGACATCACAACCCGGAGCGACAAGTTCTTCGAACGCGCCGGATAGTGAGTTTCAGAAGAACTAGCAAAGAAAATATGTTTTTTTTTTTTCTTCAGAAAATGGTATACGTCGCCATACGACGGTTCCGCGAATGAACAGCAATTCAGCAGTGTCGAGCACAGATCGACAGGGTGTTGATGAAGAGCATGAGATTGAGGGATCGAGAGCTCGCGGTGAATCGCAAGTTGAGCGCAAACAGTATGAAGAGATGATGGCGAAACTGCCGCTTCGACAAACGTTGAAAGGGAGACGGGCGTCGACGAGATTGATCAAAGAGGTGATTTCGTTGAGGAAAGAAGTTCATTTGCTCAGAAATGACAATGCTTTGTGAGTTTTTTTTTTTTCATTCACACATTCTTCAATGTGTAAATGTTTCCAGTGCCAAATCACGATGTGCTCTTCTCGAAAGATCGCGTGGATGTGGAACATCGTTGACAAGTTCGACGGCTTCGGCAGTCGACGAATCGATGGAAATGTTGAGAAAGAAGGAGAAGGAGATTCGTGAGCTTCGCAACAAATTGATCGCCGATAAAGAGGAGTTGGCCGAAAAGCAGAAGGCCATCGAGGCGCAAGAGCTCGAAATGCAAACCAAATGGAACGCGTTGCAACAGCGCGCGGCGGGCGATGCCGCCGCCGCGGCTTCTCAGCAACAACAACATGTTCGAAGCTCGTCGAATGTCTCGTCGCCGACAACATCTACGCACAGCGGGTCATCTTTTAATAATAGTCGATCGTGAGTTTTTTTTTTCTTTATAACAAATTTTGAAATTGGGTTCCACATGTTCCTTCAACAAAAATGTACTGTATTTAGCCCCGCCCATTTGGTTTTCTAGGTTTGTTCCAACAACAAGATTTTTCCCAGTCCCGAGTTTTAGAAAATTTGAAAAAAAATTCTCCAAAGTACAGTATTAAAATAAATATTTGTTTTAAGAAAGATCGAAGCTGATGTCACGTTTGTGGTAGGTTGATAGACTGAATTTGAAAAATGTAAATGTCACTCACAATTTTACACATTTATGTTTTTATGTGTTTTAACCTGAAATGTAACGCCGAGCTTGAAAGAAGTTGAAAAAAAAATTAATTTTGTCAACGCTGAAATGTTGTTCTAACAATATTTTGTACTCGTTCAATGTTTCTCAAATTGTGTTCATGTTTTTGTTTGCAGAACCCATCTACCCCTACTCTCAACACCTCCAATCACCACTTCATCTCCAAACCATCAAAACATTGAATGGTCGCCGGTTTTGGCGAGTCTTGCCACCAAAACTGAAGCGAAAAAGGTTGCGGCGAAAAAGACGTAAATTGTACTTTCTTTTTTTTAAACTTTCATTCCAATCCCCCTCCCGGCAAGATATGGGTTCTTCTTCTTCTCTTCTTTTTTTTTAAATTCCTGTACATTTTCATCATTTTGTTCTACTACTAGAGTTGTGTTGGCCCCATCAATTTTTTTGTCGTCGTCGTCCCGGTAGTTTTTTTTGTCTTCGTGTGTGCCTTTTATTTTCTGATTTTATTTATTTTTTGACATTTCTTGATACAGATTTTGTATAGATATCGTTTTTTTTGTCGCCTTGTCCGATTGATATTATTGCCAATAATAAGTTTTTCAAATTTTTTCTTGCATATTTTGTTTTTAGACCAAACCAGTTTTCTGATGAATCTAGTGGTTATCTTGGAAAAGTTTAGGAAGTAAAAGAACATAACAATTTCGTTATGTTCCTTTAAATGGTGACGGTGTTTTTTTTTTAAAGTTATTTTATTCAGTTTTATGTCCAAATGAGAAGTAGTTTGGCAAAAAATAGAGTTGGATGGACCACCCTGGCAAGAACATGTTCCACGTCACTGGCTCCTTCTACATCTTCGAATCAGGCTGAAACTAAAAATGACTGGAAAATGAACCTGCTCAAAATTCTTGATTCGGAATTCAAACATAAAAATCAACAGCAACGAATGAGTGAGGCGAGAAAACAGGCATTGGGAAATGTGATGAGATTTGCGTTGAGAAACGATATGCAGTCAATTGTAAGATTGGCTGAAAATCAGACGAGAATCAGGCAAAGTGATGATGTAAGTGGTTTTTCTCGTAATTTCAGACTAATTTCCATTTAAAGGTTCTTCCAATGTGCCTGCTTGTTATCAATAAACAACTGGAAAATGTTTTGAGAAAAGTGGATGATATTAATTCTCAAGAATCGCTTCGGCTATTTTTGAACGTCTCGAACTTGTGGAAATCGTTAAGACCAGCCAACGACAATACGGTGGCGTTGATGTGTTTGTTGGTTTTTGGAAAATTGAGAAAGTGGAAAGATCAACGAGATTTTGATGGGAAGAGTGAGGAGATTCAGAGGATTTTTGAGGGGGTTGAGAGGAAGACTGAGATGTTGGTGAGTTTGGGAATTTTTTTCCAGTTTTACACATGAATATTGCAGGTGCGACATGCGCGGCCTGATGATTTACGAATTTTTCTGTCACCTGAAGATATCAAAAATATAAAAGATGAGTTCAACAAGTTTCATCAATTCTATATCCCAAAATCGAAAAGTTCTGACAAGTCGAAATATTTGGACACTGCTCTTTTGGAATCATTCCAATCTACATGTTCGGAAGCAGACTATAAGGGGAACCCGTTCGAATTGGAGACATCGACAAAAGAACAGTTTGGCGAGTTGTTTGAGAAACATTTGGAATTGGAAACATCGATGTGGATTCAGGTGAAAAATACGGTAGCAGATTGTGAAAATGTGAAGGAATTTGGGGAAGATTTGATACATCAATGGAGATGGGAGAAGAGAATTGAAGAAGAGTTGAAGAGGTTGGAAAACGATGATGTTCATCCGCTGGTTGCTAGTTGTTTAGAAGTGATACCTCGACAGAAACTCGTTGATCTGTTGCGATTCTGCGCGCTTGCCGCTTGTTCGCAAGGTCAAGATCTTCTATCAGCGTCGCAATTTCAATACGATCTAATCACGCCAATTGTCAAAGAGATGTGCAATATATTCAAACAACAGATGGGCTATGAGGAGGGGATGGTGTGGAGTCGGGTGTTTGAAACGTATTCCGAGATTTTTTTGAATTCCGAAATTTCGCGGCAAAATACGTTGCGCGAATGGTGGTGTAAATCGTGCGCGAAGCATGGAATCGCGCCGAATTATCAGTTTGAGATGGGCAATTTGGATTTGAAATCGAAAATGGAGGCGGCCAATGTGTTTTTTGAGGTTTTGCATAAAAGTTGTGTATTTCCCGTGGAGCATAGGTCAACGAAAAAAGGTGAGAGGTCGATGTGGGGTTTATCTAGTGGGAAAAAGTAAAAGAAAAAAGTAGACTCACCAGATGGGGAAAGGTCACACCTGTTGTTGTTATTTATGATGTTATCTCTACTATAAAAACAACAACAACAACATATGTGACCTAATTAGACCTTTAAACACCTCATAAAATTTGAAAGTTTGGATTACTGTACTTTGTGCATACTAGAATTAATTGTGGACAAGAGCTCAAAGTTATATAAACAAAAAAAAGGCTGAAAAGCATGTAAGAGGGTCAATAATTTTTGATATGAAATTGAAGACAAATTCGATGATGGGTGCAAGAGCGAAATAAAAAGAACAAGAAAAAAGAAACAAAACAAACGAGAAAGAAAGAAAGAAAAATATTAGAAAACTGACCAAAATGTGAAGAATGAATGAATGAATGAGCACACAGGAAGACACATAGATTGTCGACTCCGCCCACTTTTTACAAGCGGCGTGGGTTGTAAAAATGGGCGGGGCCAAAGATGAGCATCTCCCGGTGTTCATTCATTCATTCATTCATTCATTCTTCACCTTTTATCTTTATTTTCTGATATTGTTGTCTTTCTTTCTTGTCTCGTTTTGATTCTTGTTGTTTTTGTTCTGTTCTTTCCCTCATCATCGGAGTTGTCTTCAATTTGAGAGCATTATATTGCCCCTTTTTCATGCTTTTTTATAACTTTAATCTCTTGTCCACAATTATCCCAAGTATGCCCAAAACTCAAAAAAACAATTTTGCAGTTTCCTGGCAAACCGCTTTCTCATTCCGCTCAATATCGATCGAAGAAGAATCGCGCATCACTCCCGATGGACGACAATCTCTCTCAAGAATGTTATCGATCGATAAACGTCTCTCCAAAATTTTCCAAAATTCACATCCCTTTGAATTCATCATATTTTCAACATCCAACCTTCCAATGACAATTCCACCAAGACCTTGGATCGATTATGGACAAGGCGGGCCGTTGTACACATCGAATATTGAGGTTATCCGAAATATGAGCGAGTTCAAAAATATTGATATGAATCAAGAAGTGAGGAGTAGAATCAAGAGCAGGTTAGTTTTTTTCAAGTTTTGAAAAATTTAGTTTTTTTTTTGAAGGGAACAAGCCAGACCGGTTTACGATGCTCTTAATCAGCTGGGAAGTACACCTTGGGTGATCAATGAGAAAATGTTGGAAGTGCTGAAAAATGTTTTTGATAAATCGGGAAGGGTTGAGGCGAAAGAGTTGCTTGACAAGTTGGGAATTCCTATGCGAGAAGACACAATTGAGGTGCCGAATTTTGAGAAAGAATTTGGGATTGGTGTGAAGAAGGAGAATATTGAGAAGGAGAAGTTTCGAGAATATGCGAAACGAAAAGCTGAATCGATCAAGAGCCGAAATGAGAGTAACTCGTTGTGGTGTTGGATGTTGTACCGGGTTGTTCTGGCCGATCATTTTCGCGGTCGAACGCTCTACTTTCCGCATAATATGGATTTTCGTGGACGCGTCTATCCCCTATCGCCATATCTTTCGCACATGGGTGACGATGTTAATCGGTGTATTTTGAAATTTGCGAAATCGCAAAAATTGGGCGCAGATGGATTCGGGTGGTTGAAATTGCATTGTATCAATTTGACGGGAACGATGAAGCGGGCAAGTGTTAAGGATAGATTGAGACGAGCTGATGAGTTGATGCCGGCGATTTTGGATTCGGCTAGAGATCCGTTTGAAGGTGAGGAGCTTCGGCCAAGTGTATTGTAGTTTTCCTGATTTTTTATGCCGACAAAAAACTGGTTACAACTATTCAAAGCCCACTTTCAGGCCAAAAATGGTGGATGGAATCGGACGAACCTTGGCAAACCCTAGCAGCTTGTATAGAAATTGAAGAGGCATTCAAGTACGGTAGCAATACTGCCGAATTCGCCAGTCAATTACCCATTCATCAAGACGGAAGTTGTAATGGCCTTCAACATTATGCGGCGTTGGGACGAGACAACGAGGGAGGACATCAGGTGAATCTGACGAAATGCGATGTGCCAAATGATGTGTATTCTGATGTGGCGCAACGAGTCGAACAAAAACGACTGGACGACGAACAGGCGGCGAACGAGGATGGCGATGTTGCGCGGAGACTGCGCGCGTGTCTACCGCAAAATGTGCCGAGAAAAGTGATCAAGCAGACGGTAATGACGACGGTGTACGGTGTGACAATGTACGGCGCCGTGCTGCAAATCAAACGGCAACTTCGCGCCATGGACATTGGCAATGAGGAGAGTGCGGAGTTTGCGCGGTATTTGGCGCGTAAAACGTTTGCCAGTCTCAACGATGCGTTCACCAGCTCGATGGCGTTGAAGGATTGGTTTCGAATGTGTGCGAAAGGAACGTCGGAGCTCATGAGAACTTGTGAATGGGTCACACCGTTGGGCTTGCCGGTTGTTCAGCCGTATTCGAAGGCTGTTGATCGGAAGGGTAAACTGGTGTTGATGCCGATACCGATGAAACAGGTTGGTGGGATTGTCTTGCATAGAGGCTGAGGTTTTTCAGGTCGACGCGTTTCCACCAAACTATGTTCACTCGCTCGATTCGACTCATATGATGTTGACATCGCTCAACTGCGCGAAAAATGGGTTAACATTCGCGGCGGTTCATGATTGCTTTTGGACGCATGCCAATTGTGTGGATCAAATGAATGAAATATGTCGACAACAGTTTGTCGCGTTACACTCACAACCTCTTGTTCAACAGTGAGTTATCCTCCTTTTTTTCCTTCCCTCGTCAAGAGAAAGTTTTTAGATGTTCGGAATGGTTTAAATCGACGTATCTCACACCGAAAGTCACGAAAATTCTGCCTCCTGAAGTTTTGTCGAAATATGAAGATATGTTCACGGCGAAAGTTGAGCCGGGTGAATTGGATATTGAGCAAGTCAAACAATCGGTTTATTTTTTCAGTTAGTTGTTTTTCTGTTGTTGTTGTTTTTTTTTTCTTGTTGAATAGTGCCATAGATGATATATATTGATAACGACCGGTTTCGAATTACAACGTGTTGTTGTTCAACAAAACAAATAGAGGGGCTATTGTTTGAGCAGCTCGCGCTTCATTTCAACCATGTCGCGCGCGCGAGAAAAATCTCTTTTCTTTTTTCCCTCTCTTTTTTTCTGGCGGGTTTTATTACAACTTTTTGCACCTATTGATTTGTTTTTTTTTTCTGGTAGATTAATTTTTGGGTGTCGTCGGCCGCGTGACGTGTCTTTCTCTGCACTCTCCACTGTCTCTTGTCCCCTTTTGAAAGGAATAACAGATAGTGGAGAGTTCGAGAAAGTCTTTTTTAGCCTAGAAAAAAGGCCTATTTGAAAACTATTTTTTCCTTCAAATTTTTGACATTCTTATCGGTATTTAGTCCCACGCAATTTTCAGCATGTTTATTTGCCGAAAGCAAAAATGAATCATAATTTTTGATAAGAAACTTTGAATAAAATCAAAAATTCCAGTATTGATCATAACGAATTTTTTCACATACAACAAATAATACATGTATTTGTTTATTTATAGAAAAAAAAAACTAAACCAGTTTCGAATGTACTTTACTTTTTTCAATGTTCAATTTATTTATCACGAGAAGCAAAAAATAGAGTTTTTTGTTATGTATTCATATATTTTTATCTTAAATTTATGTTTTTTGTTGTTTGTTGTATTACCATAACCGGAACATAACTAAAACCAAAACCGTTTGATTTTATCGCTGATTTTTTGCGCTGATATTTGCATTTTTGACACAGTTTTTCATTGTGAATTGAAGCGACAAAAAAATGAAAAATAAAAAACATTTATTTCTTACTGTATTTATAGAAATTGTGTGCAACTGCGTATTGTACATTTAATTTTACGACATTTTTAAATTTTTTATTTTTTTTTGACGCAAAATCGTTTGTTGATTTTGTGAAGGACTTTTCGTGTTTAACACTAATCCTTTTTACGTTCTTTGAATGTTTGTAGAAAATATTAGTCTATTTTAGGCATGGGCATACTTTAGGTAAATTGCTAGGATCATGTTTCTCTTGTGTAATTGGATATTTACAAGGCTGTATAATTACCGGAAATAATTTCTTTTTATTAATTGAAACGTTACCAATTTCAATTTAAAACCCTGATGAATGATAAGACTTGTTTCTTGAAATTCTCTTTCATTTCCCAAAATGACTTTTGGAAGGAAGGTACACTTGTCTTCTTCTTCTCTTCAGAATTCCAGTTTTTCTCGTCTCTGCGTCTCCGTAAGGTGTTGTGTAGTAGGTGGATGAAGAGGAGAAGAATAAATCGGCTGCCTCGTAAACCGTTTGGAAGATGAAAAAAGAAGAAGAGGGTCGAATATGTATGATTTGTTTCCGATTACGCATAGTTTTGTTCTTCTTTTTTGGGTGCGCGCTCGTTTTGTTTATCATTTCCATTTTTATTATTTGTAAAAATATTGATTTTGGACGCGCGCCAACTGCATTTATTGACCTCGCGTTTTTGTCACATCCCACAACAACCTCTCCTTTATGACGTCACACGCACCTGCTGTGTGCATCTTTGCGTAATAGTGTTGGTTGGTGGTTAGCAGCAATTTTTCAAAATTGTCTCCTCGCGCGTCTTGTTTTTTTCGAACAAGAAAAACTTTTTCCTCTTGTTGCCGATTATCTGATTTTGTTCTGTCCTCATTCTTTTTCGAAGTTGAAAAGTATTTTTTGTTGTTGTTCTAGACACTTCAGATGGCTGATGATTATCAGGTTCAACCGACCAATGGAGGAAGTGAACTTCCGAAACCGTTGTTGGAGCTGTATGTAAAGGTATGCATTTTTTTTTGAACAGAAAATCATTTGAATTTTAAACTGTAAAAATTCGAAAAAAAAACAGCAAAGTTGATCTCATTTTTCCAAAAATTTGATTTCTTGCAGGCTTCTGGAATCGATGCGCGCCGAATCGGTGCCGATCTTTTCTGCCAGGAATTCTGGATGGAACTCTACGCTCTCTACGAAATCGGCGTCGCTCGCGTCGAAGTCAAAACAGTGAACGTGAACTCGGAGGCGTTCAAGAAGAATTTTCTCGGAGCACAACCGCCGATTATGATCGAAGAGGAGAAGTGAGTTCGGCCCCCGGTTCATTAAAACAATGCGCAATTGTGTTACAGAGAAGCCACTTATACGGATAATCGCGAAATTGAGGGACGAATCTTTCATTTGGCCAAAGAATACAATGTTCCGCTTTTTGAAAAGGATCCGTCGGTTGAGAAACGAATCGAGAATTTATATCGGGTAGGAGGATTTTTTCTCTTGTATCAAAAAATTTTGGTTGTTTTTCCAGAATTTCAAGTTGTTTTTGAGAGCAAAAGTTGATTTTGACAAGGGAAAGAAAGTGCCAACATCGATTGAGGAAATGCCAGCAAATATTAAAGTACATTATAATCGAGTCTGTGAACAACTATCAACTATTGATCAGGTAAGAAAAATATTCATTTTTCAATTTTTTTTGCCTTTAAATTTTTTCTCGGGTCGAGAAAAAAGAAGGTCGGCCTGTAAACCAAGGGCTTGATTTTGTTGAAAATAATTTGGAATGTGTTTTCCAAAAATTTTTTGTCTTTTAAATGAAAATTATTGAATTTTCGGCCCTTTTCCGGCACAAAACTCACCCCTGAAAAAAATTCTTTCAGCTTCTTGGTGAACGAAACTCGCGTTATTTGTTAGGTGATAGCATGACGGAATATGATTGTGAATTGATGCCGAGATTACATCATATTCGGATTATCGGTCAATCGCTTCTTGGGTAAGTTTTTTGTTTTGGGAGAAAAAGGCCAACATGCTTTTTCAGATTTGACATCCCGCACAATTTTACGTTTTTGTGGAATTATGTAATGACCGCGTATCGAACAGCGGCATTTATCGAAAGTTGTCCAGCTGATCAAGATATTATTCATCATTATAAGGTAATTTTTTTTTTTGAAAATCGGTGAAACGCGCTCTATTGACAACTGCAAGTCTTTGTTAGGCTAAAGCAAAACAAAAAAGAACGGTTTCAGGAACAGTTGAATTTGTTTACAAATCAAAGGGAAACACTTCAATCGCCCACAAAAACTCATACAATTCCCGACCGAGTTCTAACTGATATTCGGAATAAGGGACTTGCTCCAGATGTCAATGTTCACTAATAATCCCCGTCTCTCACTTTATCACTTTTTCCTCATAATACGGCATGACCCCATTCAATTCACATAATGTTTATTTTTGTTCGCAAAAATGTTCGTTCCAAGACCATTTGTTTCCTCCACGCAAAATGTTCTGTTTCTTGCCATCGTTTCATGAAAATTTGAATAAATTATTATATTTTTGAGGGGAGGAGAAGAATAGGAAAAAGAAGTTGCTCCCTAACTTTCTTTATATCTTATGTTAAATTTTTAGTTTTATAAATTTGACAGATTAATTTTGCAGATATATATACGGGTATGGATTGTTCAGGTAATAAGAAATGTGAGTATTTCAATTTTTTGAAAAAAATTTGAATCAAAAACTCGACACTACTTTCATATTTTTGAATACCTCTCATGAGAAAAAATTTCCAGTGACACGCGGTGAAAGAAAAAGAAAAACTAAAGATTTTGAAATGTACGTGTTATCTCTGAGCAAGGAAAAACTTATCGAAGAATTGTTGAAATTGAAAAAGGAGAATTTTACACTGAGAAACGTCAATTTTGAACTGGGAAGACATATTAAATCGTCGAAGACAAATGACGGATGGTTTCATGCTCCTGATTCGAAATTTTTGGCAATACAACGTTTGGAAAATGATGATGATGATGTCAAACCCGAACCATTCTTGAAAAAAGTGAAGGAAGAAACATGAATTTTCAATTTTTTTTGGAATTTTAATAAATTTCTACATTTTACAAGCTTCTAGATTTCTGAAAAAAGTTTTCTGACTTTTATTGATATCTTACTTTGGTTTTTTTCTGAAATACTCAAACCTCTGTTTAGAAATGCCACCAAAGACTAGAAAACGAGCAAGAGAAGTGGAAGAGGAAGAGTTGGATGGGAAAACGTGTTTTGAGAAGATTCGAAGTTTTAAGGTTTGTTGTAGGTATCTGAAAAACTTCATTTTTTGTTGTTTTAGACAATTGCCGAGTTTTATGATGAAGTTCCGGAAGAAGATTACTCGAGATATGTTACAAGTGAGTTTTTTCACCAAAATACGAAACAATGTAAAGATTTTGGAAAAAACGGAAACTGTGAGTGACGGCCTAAAAAATAAAGAAAAATGGCTGAAAATTATCTAAAAAAAACGTGGTTTTCATGTCGTGACCTATACATTTTCGACCGTAAAAATTTCAGAAAAGTTTGCCAGAGATCGATTTTTTTCCAGAAGCGATCAAAAGTCAACGTTCAAACAAAATCAAATGCATCGAGTGTGACAAAACGTTCGCCTCATCATCTGGTTTCATCCAACACATTCGAAAATGTCAAGAAACAGAAAAAGAGGAAGACGAGTGGGCTGGTTCAACATTTGCACAATTCAAACTAGTACCCACGATTTGGTTAAAAGTTGGCGAAGATCGAAAAAATGATGTGGTTGGGATGATTTGCAAGAGTAAAAAATATCGATGCTTCGGTGCGAACTGTTCGACAACGTGTCCGACGGCCGAACGACTCATTGAACATTTGAACAAGTGTATTGTGCCGAGTTATGCGTCGTTTGAAAAAGATTTGGAGGGAATTCGAAGGCTCGACAGTCGTTTGAGAGCGAAAGTTGTTAGACAGGGCTTTGAAGCATCCGAGTCGGGACGAATTCAATGTGTTGAATGCGATAAAACGTTCAAAAATGTTACTGGAATACTGTATCATTTGGAACGATGCAATGTTGACAGAATGGTTAGTTTTTACCACAATAATTCAGCTTGTGGGCGGAGTCTAAACTGGCGAGAAGACAGAGACGCAGAAAAAATTTGTGATTTCCCCAAAATAGCTCCGATTTTTTTGTAGCTCATAAAATGGTCGTGTGAAATGTGCGATTTTGTTGGTCAAAATCATGAAAAAGAATCGCATTTGGCCATGTGTATACAACACATCAAATTGTGAGTAAATTCATTTTTTTTATCGCTCACTAGAATTTCCCATCTCCAGAAATGATGAGAAAAAAGCGAGTAGAAAGTCGAGAAGTTCAATACCAAAACCGGTTGCTGATCCGAGTTATGTTGCGACTAGTGAAGCTTCAGAAGAATCTGATGGATTCTCGGGAGATGAGGAAGAAGAGGAAGAGATTCAAACGACGAAACCGAGGGGTTGTAAACCGCGGCCGAGTAAGAATAGTGACACGACGAGTATCAAGTATAAATTCAGAAAGTCGGATATTTTTAAAGGTACCATCAATTTTGAAACATGAAAAAAGGCCAATTTTTGCAGCCAACAATTCGAGTGTGAATAAATATGATCAGGAGAGATATGAGAAGAATTGCCGGAAAAATTTTGAACTCTGGAAAACTGTTGAACTATGTGAAAAGTTACGAGACTTTGAGACGAATTGGAGAGAAGTTGAGAGAGATGACAACAATGTTTGTCATTTGAACCTGAATCGAAGTTCAGTGACAATTCGGAATGGGTTTAGTCGAGGTGCAAACGATAGTTTACCGCAAGATGGGCAGAGAATTGAGTGTTTGAAGAGTGTTGAGATTGATGTGCCGAAGAGAGATGAGAAGATTGGTGTGGCCTACTGTGGTGTGCCGATTAATTCGATTAAAACTGCGCCGAACAAAATTCAAGGGGAAGATTTGATCTGCATCTGCACGTTTGCCAACGAAACGGATTTGGTCAGCGAGTCGAGTTTGGTTCAATTCTGGAAGTTTGAGCACGAAGAAAACCGAATCTCACCTTACTTCCTATTGAATTTACCCAATTTGGGCACAGTTTTGACGATGGAATGGTTGCGGAATGATGAGAAGAATCTTGCCGCATTCGCCATGTCGACTGGGGAGATTCTCATCTATAACATTGATTTTGAGCCAGATTCCGATAATGTTCCGATTGTCGAGACGGAAGATCGATTGGTTTTAAGACAGCCTGGTTCGGAGATGGTGAAAAGTGTGACTCCGCCAATTGTCAGATTGTCGTGGTCGTTGTGGAATGGTGGAAAACATTTGGTGGCGATTAATGCGGCTGGTTGGTTTTTGGGTCGGGTTTATCGATTAGCAAAAAAAGTGGCAAAAATTAGAAAGAGAAACAAAAAAGTAGGCTCACCAAATGGGAAAAGGTCACACCTGTTGTTGTTATTGATGATATTGTCTCTACTATAAAAACAACAACAACAACAACAACATATGTGACCTAATTAGACCTTTAAACACCTCATAAAATTTGGAAGTTTGGATTACTGTACTTTGTGAATACTAGAAATAATTGTGGACAAGAGCTCAAAGTTATACTAAAAACAAAGAAGAATGGATGAAAAACATGGAAATGGGGCCAATAATATATCTCAAATTGTAGACAACTTCGATGATCAGTGATCAAAAAAAGGAGCTATAAGAAAAAGAACCAAAACGAACGAGACAAAAAAGAAGAAAAAACTATATTAAAAAACTAAGAAAAAAGTGAAGAATGAATGAATGAATGAGACACATAGATTGTCGAAGACACATAGATTGTCGACTCCGCCCACTTTTTACAAGCGGCGTGGGTTGTAAAAATGGGCGGAGCCAAAGATGAGCATCTCCCGGTGTTCATTCAATCATTCATTCATTCACTCTTTACTTTTTCTCAGTTTTCTAATATTGTTTTCTTTCTGTCTTGTCTCATTCGTTTTTTATTTTTCTTGTTGTTTTTTGATGATGAACTTTTTCACTCATTATCAAATTGTGTCTTCAATTTCATACCAGTTTTATAGGTAGTGTTCTGATCTGGGACATTGACGATGATACCGAAATGCCGATTCTACAACATCGTGATCCGTCTTGGAATTCACCTCCAACAGATTTGGCGTTTTTAAGCGAAACAAATTGTGAGTTTATCATTATTATTTAGCTCAAGGTCTTGTCTCAATTTTCAGTAGTCATATCATTCCGTGAGAAATTGGTGCGCGTCGTCAAATTCGAAAACAATACGCTGTGCACAATTCTACAAGATTCGTCGACAAAATCGTCCGGGCAACGTGTTTTTGTCGATTCGCGCGCTTTTGAACATTTCTTCACCTATCAAACCGAGTATAATGGTGTCGATAAACCGTGTGGAAGTGGAATCATGTATTATTCGATGAGACAGGATGATTTCAAACCGTTCTTCACTGTTGTTCCTTTGTTTAATGTGTGAGTTCGAATTTTGGAAAGAGAGACATCAAAATAGTGTGTTTTTTAGTCATCAACTCATGGTGACCGACGTGGCAGTTCACCCATCTCGCGGTTACCTTGTATCATGTGGAGTCGACGGTCGATTAATTGCCAGTTCAAATGGCAAAGTTGTGGATGATGTGCGACTTCAATCATTCTATTCAGCTTCGAGGAATTTGCTAATGTTAACCAGGAAACGAATAGAAAAAGTTGACGAAAAGGCTCAACCGACGTTTTTTGAACACGAAACGGTTTGTGAGAATATGTGGCTCGAATTGGATTTCAATGAGGTTGGTGATTGTTTTTTTTTTCAAAATATTCAAATTTTTCTTGTATTTCAGACGGAAATGCATAGAAAACCTCAGCTTGCATGTCGTGATCAACGTATTGAAAGTTTGAACGTGGTTGAGACGAACAGTGATTTTGAAAAGTGAGTTTGTGTTCATTTGTCTAGTCTCTCAAAGTTTTGTTTCAGTCCAACGATTTTTTGTGGTGGTGAAGCTGGTTTGTTATTTGTTGTACCATGCTCCCTCAAAATCAAATGAGGTGTTGTTTTTTGTTATTTTTGATAAATTTCTAGCTTTACACAAAAATGGAAAATTTTTATAGTTAATAGGTTGACAGATAATTACAAACAACGGAAAATGATAACAACAACACATGCATGACATTATGATAATACTCACATGAATTTTTTCGGTTTTCCAAAAGCTTCTTCGTAACGCCTATTTGTTTCCTGTATTCTTTGAGCCTATAAAATTTATTTTTTTTTGTTATTTATTCAATTTTGCCCTCCTGTTTTTGTCGGGATTTTATACTTACCTTTCTTGTTTTCTCGGTTTCTCGTTGTCCCAATTCCTGACATTTTTTCATATGTTCTTTGCGCTGTCGTTGTCTTTCGCGAAATTCAGTTTCTCTGAAATTAGATAGGTCCTATCAGTTTTTTTAAAGTACAAATACCTTTTTTTTGATATGAAGTGGAAAAATGACCGGCAGTGGATCGACTGGTAAAGAGGCAACTGATCCGTCTTCTGGAAATAACCCCCTTTTCAAAGAAATCTCAATAACAAAAAAATTAAACTCACCCTGAAGACAATCTTCAAATTGTCCTTCTGTCAGATTTTCGATTCTGCTATATTCTGGATTTTTGATAAATCGTTTATAATTCTCAATAGCGGGAAGAACCTGATTATTGTGGAAATTTATTGAAAACTCTGGATCGTCTGTCAGTTCTTTGTGGTTTTTTGGATCAAAGTTTTTGAAAGCGTCAAGAATTGACATCTAAAATTGAAATTTTTATTCAAAATCCCTTTTAAAAATTGAAACTCACCACTTTTGCAGTCATCTCATCGACATGTTGCTCGGCAACATTTTTCGTTTCAGTTTTTTCTTTCTTGATGTGATCCAAACATAAATCCGTGGTAGAAGGGGTATTTAAATCATTTTCAGTCAACATGACAACGTTATTTGTATAATTGTCCAAGGAATAGGTAGGTCCTTTTCTACTTCTAAGTGATCGAGGAGCGAAACAAACTTTGTAAACATTTGGTAGTTCTGAATCTCGCTCGCCTAGTTTTTTTGAATATTTGAATTTTCTGGAAGACATCTGAAAACACGAATTTGCCAAGAAAACTTTTAAAAACTCCAAAAATAAAAGAAATAAAAAATTTAGGAAAAATTTTATTATGGTACCTGATGGAACATATTCATTTACCACGACGCGTAGTGAGACCATTTTCTATTTTGAATGCGCCTTTGATTACTGTGTTCGTTTTTAATTTTTTTATTTAAACGATTTAAAATTTTTTGCGTGTTCCAGATCTGCAGATAATGTGGTTATTTGATGAATATTTGTCATTGTGAGAAAAAAGTCTAGACATCAACCAACTTGTTCCAAATGTATTTCAAAGATTGTTCTCCTGAATAAATACAACATAAATAATATTCCGATTTTTCATCCGCTTGAAATAGTCATTTTCTCTCTCCACGCACACACCCATATTATTTTTAAATACACACATGTGTCTATAGACGCTTTCGCTCTTTTTCGCCTCTTTTCTAGGCGAACAAATTTTTTTTTGCGTCTCTTCTCTTTTCTTTTTCGTTTTTTTCTCGTTGTGGGGTTTTTGGTGCGTGTTGTTGTTGTTGTTGAAATCCATGCTGAAAACGTTAATCGATTGATTTTTTGTTGCAGAAATGTCTGCTTCTTCATCAGGAGATGCTGGCGGACGAGAGAAGGATAGTAAATACAAGGCGTATGCTCAAGCGGTTGATCGAGCGTTGAAAACTTTTGAAAACTCGAATGAATGGGCGGACCTGATTTCAGCTTTGGGAAAATTGTCAAAAGTAAGAAATGGTTGTTTTTTCGAAAAGCATACTTATCCTTTCAGGTTTTCCAATCAAACGCGAAATTTGCGGCGATTCCAAATCGGGTGACAGTGGCGAAGCGACTTTCACAATGTCTTCATCCCGCACTACCACCCGGTGTTCATCTAAAAGCATTGGAAACCTATCGTCAAATATTCGAGATTCTTGGCTCTTCGAAAATTCCCGAAGTATTGTATTTATTCGCAGTTGGGCTGTTCCCATTGATGGATCATTGTCAAATAAAGGTAAAATCTGAGCTATTTTCAATATTCGAGGCGTATCTGGTGCCATTGGGCACGAATCTTCGACCAGCTTTGCCGGGATTTCTCGGCGGTGTGTTGTTGGCGTTGGAAGAGGGCACCGAGTTCTACGACAGAAGTGTGACATTGTTGGATAAAGTTTGCGAAAAGGTTGGACCTCGCGCGTTCTACGCGTGTGTTTGGCAGGCGGTTCTCGGCTCGCCGCCAATTCGACTACCGGCTATGATTTATGTCAACGCAAAGTTTGATCGATCGAAAAGTTTGGATGATCAAATATATATTGTTGGTGATCATGTGAATCATATGATTGCCGCACTTTGCGCAACAGCCGATGATATTGGTTCAGCGCTTGTTCAACGGAATCTGCTAGATTTCCTCGTCGCCGCGTTCCCGCTAGACAGTTCAAATCTAACCAAGCGCGATTTTGTGCAACTGATTCAACATTGTATATTTGTCGCATTACGCAGAGACTCTTCACTGAATCGTCGATTATACACCTGGTTTGTCAATCGATCGGGAGAGACGCGCGGCGTATCCGGTGCAACGTTAGGAGCCCCAGAAGATGTTATCGATATGACGTTCTTCAACGAAAACGTGTTGCCAATCATCAGCTGTGCGATTGATCAATACCTCGAACTGGACACAATCGAAGTGCCGGTGACAACGCAACAATGGGGAGAGCGCAAAGAAGCAGAGCAGATTCAGTTTGCCGAGGTTCGCGTATGCCGATTGCTTTATCATCTCCAAGCTCGTGCCGATATTGGTAAATCGATTTTGGATGCAGTATTCGCGAATTTCCTCAAAAAAGCTACTGATTACTATAATGGAACGAAAAGTGAGAAAAAGAAGAAGAGAGAATTCGGAGATCGTGAAACTTTGACGCTTCAATTAAACACAAGCACGACTAGCGAAACATCGGAAGATGAGAATGTGGAAAATCGATTTGATGAATTGTCGAAAACATTCAACATGCTTCTCGGCGCGCTGGAAAATGGATTCCTTTGGACATTCCTCGTCGATTGGTACGAAACGAAAATTGTGAAAAATCTGGAAGATGTGAACAAATATTCGCAAGTGGTCAGTGTCTGTTTAGAAATGTGTAACGTGGAAAGTGACGCGGCGATCAAGTCGAAATATCTACCCAAGTTATTAGAGAGTATACTGCGCGGTCTGTCGGAGAGGAAATTGTTATTATCATGTGATCAAGACGCTATTCTTGCACTTTACACAGTTTGTCAGAAGATGCTCAAAATCATCACATCGAATCCGCCATCACCTATTGAAGGTAAATTGCTTTTAATTTTAATTTCTAAGTTGGAAGTTCTAACCCCTGCTTCTTTTTAGTTGTTGAATTGGCTGAAGATACCTTGTCGATGAATCAAACAAATGAAATTGCAGCTATTGAGCATGGTTAGTTTTGTGTTTCGCATACTTGGGATAGCCTAACCAAATGTCCACAGAGGGTATAGAGTCTCCCCCTTACTATAGTTTTTTTTTTCCTATTTTTTAGAGTTGTTAGTAGCCGGGTTGTATCCTTTTCTAGGTCACCATATGGCTCATTAGTTTTCACACCTTTTGATGTTATCTATAAAATATGGCATACCTGTTGTTATGAGCAATCAATAACAACATATGGTGACCTAGATTGAGTCAACAGGAAATATGTGTGAATAGGAAAGGAGGGCTAGCTGAAATGAGGGACCAGAAGAAATAGGACTGAAAAAATGCGACCAAAGGGTTTGGGAAAAACTGAAAATCTTGTCCGAGAGAAATATATAACTCTGAGCCCCTGTCCACAGCTATCCCAAGTATGGTGTTTCGTTTATTTTTGCCCCAGATTTAGCCAAAATTATAAATCTCGCTATTTTCAGAAGGTAGCCAGATAGACTCTTGTTTGACCCAATGTGTTTGTGCTCTTTCGACAACATTCCAATGTTATACCGATGACCGTTCACCGAGCCATCTTCCACTCATCGACGCGTCCACTTCACTTCTACACTCGTTCCTCGCCGTTCCCATCTATCACGTCGGTTTCGAAGATTTCGACGAGGAACGAGCCGAAGTTCCCGAATGGTTGGACAATATGTTAAAGGTGATCGACGGGCACGGGTGGTTGCGCGAGATGCGAAGCGGCAAGTGCGCGGATGTGTCGGCAAGAGCGTCGTTGCTCGAACTGTTGTGCAAGGTCTACTCGAAATCCGCGCAAGTTATCCAGCAACACGATGAGGTGATGAGTCGACAAACGAATGATGTGAATCTGAACGAGGAGGAGGATGTGATGATGACCGTCTTGTTGAAGCCCCTGTTAACAAAACGAGATCTGGAGTATCTTGAGAGAAATCGCGTTTTTAGTGTGAGTCCAAGATTTTGAAAATTTTAAAATGTGGAGAGAAATTATTTAGACATGCGCCGAAGCGGTTTGGATTGGAGTTGGAAGTAAATGGTGTTGTAAAGAGCAACAACGATTGTCGCATTTGTTGATAGAGCTACATTCGAGAAAACAAAATGAGCCAAGTAGTGATGTTGAGAATATTATTGTGCAGGCGCTCACTTCGAATGATGATGTAAGAGATCTCCAAGCAATATTGTAAAACTAAGGAAAAGAATAAGAATGAATGATGAATGATTGAGCAGAGAGAGAGAGAGGCACATTGGCTGTCGACTCCGCCCCTTTGTGCACGCGGCGTGGGTTATAAAAATGGGCGGAGTCAACAATCTATGTGCCTCTCTGTGTTCTCATTCATTCATTCATTCTTCACTTTTTTCTCAGTTTTCTAATATATTTGTCTTTTCTGACCTTTTTTCTTCTTGCTCTCCCTCTCCCATTAGTCAAAATTTTGGTTTTCTCATTACTTTTTCTCTCTTCCTACTTTTTTTTTCTCAAAAATATGGCATTTATCAATCTTTTTTCTCTTCCTAAAATATAAATCAATAATCATCGTTTTCAGTTTATTTGCACGGAAGCGGCAAAGACATTCCATCGTGTTTGGGTGTTGACGCGAAGTCAGATCGAAGAAGCGACACTCGCCACCTATCGAAAACCCTTCAATCGTGCTGTGATGATTC
The DNA here is from genome assembly GCA_963572245.1 of Caenorhabditis sp. 8 KK-2011. Taxonomy (NCBI): domain Eukaryota; kingdom Metazoa; phylum Nematoda; class Chromadorea; order Rhabditida; family Rhabditidae; genus Caenorhabditis; species Caenorhabditis sp. 8 KK-2011. The sequence continues at coordinate 295,325 of OY751546.1, read as the reverse complement.
TATTGGGTGTGTTGGCGGACGAGAGTGTGTCGCGCACGCGAACCGAGCTGAAAGCCGCCTCGGCCGCGTGGTTCGCCGACTGTGCCAAACACAACGATTTGCCGCGTATCGTCCAGATGTTGTCGACGATGTTGATGAATCCGATGACGGCGCGTATATCGATTCAGTATTTGCGACAGGAGGCCAAGTTGACGCCGGAGACTTGTGCGGCGCTGCCCGCTGAGATGTCGGCTGTCACGTTGTTGACGACGGATGGAAAACAGCGATTGTATCATTTGAACGGGCCGAGTTGTGTGGAGAGGTTAGTTTTTTTATAGAAAAATTGGAAAAAGAGGAAAAAATTTTCCTTGTGAAATCTAAGTCCTTTTTTTTGTGAAATCTAAGTCCTAGGCATCTTTTTTCAGCGCTTCTTCATGGGTGACAGATGTTCGAAATCGGTTGTTATTATCTTCATCGGACGATGTTCAAACTACAGACAATCAACGACACGTTAGCCCACTTCCTGTTGTCGATATGCCAAACTTTGATGACGACACAGACTCGGTTGATACAATGTCACTAAATCCTGAATCGATTGAGGCGGCTGTCTATGAGACACTTCAATCGATAATCGATCAAGTGTGCGAGGAGGAAGAAGAAGAGACGGACAACGATATTCGGTTGAGATTGAATCAAGTGGTGGCACAGGCTGTGATCGAGCCGACCGGCACAACGTTCACACTTGAAGCACAAGTTGAGCCGGAAAAAGCGGCGCCGATTTTCGACCCGGTGCAAAGAGTCAAGAAGGGACATCGACGACAAGACTCGCTGCAGGAGAGTATTTTCAATATAACGGATAAGGATTTGAGCGCTTTCGAAACTTCGGAAATTCTTCGGCCATCGGTTGACTCGGTCAAAAACAGTGCTGGCGGAACTGTCTCATCAACATCATCAACCAGTGGCGGCGGTGGTCCGCTATTCGAAGAGCTGCACATTCACATGTTGTTGTATGGTGAGAGCGGAAAAGTTGTGGATTTGGCGAGAGCCGAGACGGCATTTCGCATTCTGTCGGCGTTGTTGGCGCCGAGAGGTGCGTCGAATCGACTGCTGCTGAATTGTCTCGTGTCGTCGGGAACGGTGGCGAGCACGTCGGCGTCGCCCGAAGAAGCGTCGCTGGTCGAGTTGATGACGCGGCACGTTCGCGCGATTCTTGGACAACATTTTTGGTCACCGCCCAGTGCCGAGGATGATGTCAAACACAAACATATCACCTTGTTGGAATTGTTGATTACGGTGAGAGTTTTTTTTCTCAAAAAAAAAATAATAATAATAGTTTTGTTTCAGATATCGTTACACTATCTCCGATCATATTTCTTGAATTCGCCAATTTCTCCAGTCTCCGAAGCGGATCTTGCCTCTCTCTGGAAGTGCAAAATCTCGGCACTCGAATTTCTCAGTGAATTGATTCGCGAACTCTCGGCTATGGTGAATGAGCAAGAATCGAAACAATTTGTCATTTTTGTGCAATCAATTCTCACCCGATCGAAACTTCAAAAATGTCTTCTTCATTTGCTGCTGACCGCTGTCGATCATACGCCGAACAGGGTAGCGATGCGACACGGTTCGGCTCAAACGTTGAGTGTGTCGATCAGCGAGTTTAACGAGGGTTTGATTGGAAACGGTTCGAGATTGTCGCCATTGTTATCAGCCTATCATCGAAGTTTGTTGTCGTTGACGGCGTATGCGATTCGGCTTGAATCGGACATCAAGAATGGTTTTTTGGTGTTCAGTGATGTGAGTTTCCACGTGGATTTTGTTTCTGAAAAATTGCGTTTTTGCAGACAACATCTTCGCTGCTCAATCAAAGCCTCTATAATCAATCGTTTAACCGCGCGTCGACTCGAGAACCGCATGCGAGTCTTGTTGAACTTCGCGCATTTTTGCTCATTTTGCTCAGAGCTCTCAAGCAACAACCGCAACGGCATGAGATGTGGTTGCAGTTTATTATTCAAATATTGCCGTGGATGGAGAGGTGGGTTCTTTTTTTCCTCAGAGTATCTAAACTAAAATAGGCTTGTCAAGAAAACTGTGATCCAAAATATTCACCAGTTTCCACTTTTTAGATGATGAAAAGTGGTCCATTCCATTTATAACATACCCAGTTCCACTTTTTGGAAGATGTCCACATTTTTTCTTTTTTTTGCATTCACTGTTGATATCTAGGTCACCTAGTGTTGTTATTGATTGAATATGGAACAGGTGTTAATACTTCCCATTTGTCTCTATAAAAATATGTGCAAAAAAAAGAATCGTTTTGCAGATCGTTAGCCACAATTGTTTGCCGCATTGTCGAGCAGCTTTGCAAAAACATGGAAAATTCAATCAATGTCGCATTCGAAGCACCGGTGACGACGTGCGACGTCTCAACATCATCGCCTGGAGATTATCAAGAAGATCCGGAATCATATCCGGCCAACTATTTGGCAATGGTATTTGAAGTTTGAACTGTTGACATTATTCAATATTTCCAGACACTCGAATCGCTAACAACGTTGGTTCATTTTTGTGTCATTGACAATTCTACAGCGACCACTGCAAGTTTGACGACGACTGTTTCGACGCCGGTAACAACGAGTATGGTTGGACATGTGAGATTTTTCTTCCCCATAGTTGTTAAAACTTTCTGTTCTAGGCAATGTCGGTGATTCCTGGATCAAAAGTGGCCACTGAGCTGTTCTCGCAACTTGGTAAAGTATTTTCAATGAGCGGAGACAATGTAAGAAAGCGAAAAAATATTCTTTCCAAATTGTGTGTAGTTTCAGACGGTCGGAATAGCCAAACTCGACACGACACGTCAACACGGAAACGGATGGCGACAGGCGCAATCCGACATGCTCAGCTCGTTGCCACATTCGCTGGCGACTGTTTGTAACGTGTGGTCGTTGGTGCGAACGAATCAGACGCCAATTTTGCCTGTCGGCAATACGACGGTTAGTTTTTGGCTCGAAATTTTACAATTTTCAACACTTTTTTCAGCAGCTACGACGATTGGTTCTACAATTGTTGTCGCCAATCGCTCAAAATCACGAACACGCGTTTTTGTCGTCGCTGGCTCTTGTCTGGCTGACTCGATCGAATGCGAAACCCAGCGCGTTGAGAAAATACGATCCGGACAAGGCTGCATTCGAATACTCGACAGCTCAGATGGATATATCGAATCTACTTCTGAGCCTCAAAGTGATACCCATCGAAGATCTCATCTCGTCGGTCAATTCGACACTCCGAGAAGCGTTGTTCAAAGCGAACAAAGTTGGAATCACCATCGATAAGGCGAATTTCCCCAGCGAAGAACCACTGCTCGAACTGGTTCATTCGTGTATATCGGCAGTGCCTCAAAATCAGTTACGTCTCTGTTGGACAAGTCTACTTTGTTTGTTTTCCGAAGCACCGTTGTCTTCGCTTAGTCCGAGAGCTGTATTTTTGTTGTTCATGTGAGTTTTAGTTTTTTCCATCTTTTAAATATTTTTCCTGGTTACAGAATATTGAGTGATTTCGTGAAAGCTGTTGGAGGGGCGTATATCGTTGAGGACAAAACAATGTATCGGAATGTGCAAGATGTTTGTGCGAAGTTGGCCGAAAGTGTCAATTCGATTGTTGGATGGCAGTTGGAGACGACGACATGGTTGAAGAGAACGCTGGTTGTGAAACAGGATCACGCATCGACACGTATGTTTTTTTTTGTTTAGAAAATTTCAGAGAAAAAATCTATTTTTTCTAGTCACAATTCGATCTGTTGATCAAAGTCCGATTGTTGAAAATGTGGCATGTAACGTGTCGATGACCTCGAATTTGTCGACATCGTCTGAGCAGCAACAGGTTCAACAAACACAATTACAATCGAATCGAAATTCTACACTATCATTGATCACAAAGTTAGTTTTTTTTTTGGAGAGGTCACCATCTGTTGTTGTTGTTATCGATCAAAATATGTTCACACCTGTACAATTAGATATGCCATATGGCGCACAATTTTTTTCTTCGTTCGGGTCTTCTCATATGTTTCCTCAAGTTTGCATCATATTTTTCTTATTAGGCCCAGTTCTCTTGATGCGATCTCAACGTCAAGCACGCTGACCACCCAGGATAATAACAACAAAAAATCGGCGTCAAATTTGCGAGCATCGTTGAAAGATCCGAACAACAACAAACGCGATCCGGCACACAGTACACAGGCGCTTTTCTTGTTATCCGAACGATTGACCGATTTGTTGGATTCGGTGAGCAAGAGCGATGAGAAGGATAAAGTTTTGCCGATTTTGAACGCGGTTTGGGCGAATGTTGTGCCTTATTTGAAGGCGAAAAAGTTGGTTTTTTTCTTGGTTTTATTGATTTTAAATTATTAATTGTTTTAGCGCAAGGAATGCTCGTTTCTTTTTGGCGTCATCGCAATTGTTAGCAAGTATGAGTTCGTATAGTTATATGAGACCGGTTTGGAAAAAGACGACGCTTGATCTACTACTTGATTCATGTAAGATTTTTGATTTTTGGAAAACAGTGAAAATTGGGGGTTTTCAGCATTTTTCAAGATGGATCATCAGTCTTTGAAACAGTGGCTGACTGTGACTGATCATTTGATGACACATGATCGAACTTCGTTTAAAGAGTTGTTGAGTAAGTTCCCAAATATTTCTCGCCTCAATTTTCCCGCCCATATTCAGAAAGTATATCGTATTCGCCGAACACTTCGTTTAGTATCATGACATCGAAAGAGCAAGAGTATGAGGCGAGAGCACAATCGTTGAAACGGTTGACATTTGTTGTGTTCGGATCGCAATTGGATCAGTACGACGGGCATATGAAGGATATACAGGAGCGGTTGTCGGATAATTTGCGCGTTTCGCAGAGTCCTGTGATTCGAAGCGCCGTGTTTTTGTGTATTCGTGTGTTGTTGATACGGTTAAGACCGCAGAGTTTGATTGGTGTTTGGCCGATTATGGTTACCGAATTGGTGAGTTTTTTTGAAATGGAAGTTTCGGCATAGTCTAGAAAAACACTAGTAACGCGTAAAAACACCAAAAGGGGCGGGGCTAAGAGGGGGCGTGGCATATCTTCTTTTTCTGTGCTACTTTGAGAAATGAGCGCCGAAAACTTTAAAGGTACACGCCTTATCACAATTGGAACAACAACTCGGAGGTGGCAGTGAGGACATTTCGAGTTCTCGCGACGATCAATGGATGCAACTCTACTTGGCGGCGTGCAAAATGCTCGAAACGTTGTGCACTTTGCCGGCCGGATACTTGTCACATTTCCAAATGTTCCACTGGGCGTTTGTCACTTCTGTGTCGTCGGACAAGTCGGATTTGTTCAAACCGTTTGCGGAGCGCATCAATGAGTTGTTGATTAAAAAGGTTTGTTTTGTTTTTTATTGTTGTTGATTCAACGATTCATCCCATGTTTTGTGTCTAGTATGGTGATTTGACCAATGAAACAATGAGCACACAAACTGCTTCACTGGCTGGAATCAAGTTGTTGACGTCGTTCGAGGAGCTTCGACCGTTTTTCTACACTCTGGCTAATTTGAACAAATCAGTTCCTGGTGCCAAAAATACTTTACGTGATGCAAACTCGCTTTCTGGTAGTTTGACCTACAAAAATGCTGTTCATCGACTTGAAAACGCGCTATACGTTGATTTTTCGGAACATTTGCAACTTTGAGCTTTAAATCATTTTTTTTTCTCTTTCTTTCTCCGGTCTATTTCTTTCTTCTGTAAATTGTACATATGTGAGACAAGTATTACCTTTTCATTATTATTTATTTATTTGCTAAACTTTCCTGTGATAATGACTCTTCTTCTTCATCAACTGTTTCTGGGTGCAATCTTTGAATTTTTAGTGTTTTGTGTGAAAAAAAAACCGAGTGGAAGCTTAATATCGTGGTTTTCGAATAAATTTTCTTTATTAAAATCCTATTTTTTATATACAAAAAAACTGATAGGGGAGGATTTATTTATCAAACAACGCTTTCAGATGTCACCTTTTCTTCCACGAAATCTTGATCGCATGTCGACAAGAGAGCGTTTGCAGTCGGTAAAGTTTTGAAGAATTGCGAAACATTTGTCGGGAACTGTTCCGTCGTGCGCATCAATACATTCCTTGGCCGAACGAGCGTCAACTTGAACACAGTGCGAATTTTTGATGCATTTCTTCAGCGCTTGTCGCAGACGATCACATGAAATACCGGTTCGTTTCATTTCATTCAGTTCGTCATCTTCGAATTGAAGAGTTTGTGAGTGTGAAGTTACACCGGCCATTGTGCTGGAAAAACGCTAAAACTTCTGTTTTTGCAAAAATAAAAAAAAAATAATATTTTTGTGTCGATTTACGCAGTTGGACGAGTGCCAAACAAACGAACAAAGCGCATCGTGGTGAGACCTTGGTCCGCCTATGTCATTTTGTGCGTCTTTAATCGAGGGGAGGGAGAGGGGAGTGTCATCATCAGTTTGAACGCGAAACGTTCTTGTTTTCGTTGAACCGTTCTGTTTTTTGCCAGGTGTTCGTTTTGGTTCTAGGTTTTTAGGTGCTGTTTATGTTATTAGAAGCACATCATCTATTAAGTTTGGTTGTTGCTAGCATGAAACATGTATTGAGTTTTCTCTTCTCTATGAGAAAATTGAAAGAAGATTAGTGAAGAGTGAATAGTTCTGTTTCTCTGCATAACTATTTTTCTTGTCATCATTCTTATCATGTTTCTATGAACCATATCTACCATCTTGATATTTGTAGTGGTAATTATGGCGAATCAAACACCATACATTGGAAGCAAAATCAGCCTCATCTCGAAATTGGATATCCGTTATGAAGGAATTCTTTACACTGTCGATACCAACGATTCAACGATTGCTTTGGCGAAAGGTACCATTCAGGTCTAAATAAAGGTTATTCAGTTTTGTTTTTATAGTGCGATCGTTCGGTACTGAAAAAAGACCAACTCAAAACCCTGTAGCTGCTCGTGATGATGTCTATGAATACATCATCTTCAAAGCTAGCGACATCAAGGACTTGATTGTTTGCGACACCCCGAAGGTTTGTTCAGAATTCTGGCAGTGCATGACATGGTTTTTGTTTTTCAGATGGCCGCAATCAGTGGCAACGGACTTCCTTATGACCCAGCTATCATTTCGGTTTCTTCTAGAACTGCCCCAGCATCGGGAAGTGAAGGAGGAGCTGCTGCGTCAGCTGGATCATCTCGCGCTGGAACTCCCTCTCGACAAAGCCCATTGATAAACATCGTCAACAACCGGGCTCCTGGTGCTGGACGTGGTGGATTCACTCGTGAACACCAAGGAGGTAACCGTGGATATAACAACTATCAACGAGGAGGGTTCGGCTACAACCAACGAGGACGCAACAACTTCGGAGTTCCCCGTGTCAACCACCGCGAAAAGCTGAAGTTCGAGTCGGACTTCGACTTCGAGAAAGCTAACGAGAAATTCCAAGAAGTGCTTTCAGACAATTTGGAGAAACTCAAGGTAAGAAGAGAAAAAGTGTTGCTTTGGTAATCCACTTTTCACAGATTGAGGATTCTGAAGAACCAAAGGAAGAGCAAAAAGAACAACCAGAACCAACCGAGGAGAAACCGGAGGCAGCTTATTACGACAAGAAAACATCATTCTTCGACAAGATTAGTTGTGAATCTTTGGAAAAGGCTGAGGGTAAAACTGGACGTCCTGACTGGAAAAAAGAACGTGAAACAAATCAAGAAACCTTCGGACACAACGCCGTACGCTCGTTGAATTATCGCCGTGGATACGGAGGTCGTGGACGTGGCGGAAACCGCGGATATGGAGGTAATTATTACACCTATTGTAGGCTTGCAAAAATGATTCTTCACTAAGTTAATCGTCTCTGAACGGGTGATGTCTCTTTCTCTCTCCATTTGTCGCCCGCGTTGCGTGTGTGCAGAGCGTTCTTATTTTCCCTCTTCTCTGCCTTTCGAAATGAGCCGCGTTGCGGGTGTGCAGAGCGTTCTTATTTTCCCTCTTCTCTGTCTTTCGAGATGAGCCGCGTTGCGGGTGTGCAGAGCGTTCTTATTTTCCCTCTTCTCTGTCTTTCGAGATGAGCCGCGTTGCGGGTGTGCAGAGCGTTCTTATTTTCCCTCTTCTCTGTCTTTCGAGATGAGCCGCGTTGCGGGTGTGCAGAGCGTTCTTATTTTCCCTCTTCTCTGCCTATCGAAATGAGCCGCGTTGCGTGTGTGCAGAGCGTTCTTATTTTCCCTCTTCTATGCCTTTCAAAATGAGCCGCGTCGCGGATATGTTTCGCGGTTGTGTAAATATTCCCATCATTAAAATCGAATCTTTGTCATAAATAAATGTTTTTTTCAGGATACAATAACTACAACCGTGGTGGAAACTACAACCAAAGTTACAATGGTGGATACCGACCGAACAACCGTCGTGGAGGTTTCAATCACCGAGATAACCACTCACAGCAACAACCTTTGGCCGCCGCCACTGCTGAGCAGTAATCCCCTTTCTTGTAACCGTCTTCGATTTTCGTTGATAGGTTTTGTTAATTTATTATATATGTAAGTTCAAAATCCATTTATTCTCTCAATCTCTCCCCCCATCCAAACGGCGTGTTTATGTTCTCCATAGATCCTAAATGCGGGCTATTTAATATTTAAAAATTATTGCATATTTCTCTTTCTCCCCGGCCACTATCGCTTCACGCACTTTTATAATTGCCCCCTCATCTTGTGAATTTTCTCTAGAGCATGTCCGTTGTTGTAAGTTTGTTAAAATTAGTGGTAGTTTGTTTTCATTCGCCACTATCAATAGTCCACCCACCCCCAAACATTTTGCCCCTCCTTGAACATTTCCATCTTCTCACATTGTGATGAAAAATGTAAACATTTGTAATAAGTCGTTTTTCTCTCCCAAAGTTCTCCGGTTTTGTTCCGCGATATTTGTAATTCTTGATATGCAAGATATTCAATAGGTTGCTAATAAAGTTTGATTGGAACTTAATGCAACAAATATGTTTGGTTCATTCGAACAAAAATATACTGAAACGGCTTGAAGATTTCCGAGAATGAATACATCATAGCGCCAAGACTTCTGCACTTTTGTCGACGAGACCGTGCACCTAAACGATTCATAAAAGGTAAGTTTTGTGTGTTGACTCACTGTTTCGTTTTGACTTGCGCTTATAGAACAGCGCCAAATTGAAAAGGAAACGAATAACATCACTGGAATGTATTTTTTAATGATTCTTTCAGTAATTTGCGCGGAAATGATTGTTGAAACTCACAATAAATTAAAGTGAAAATTGAAACAAGAACAGGATAAATAAATATAAAAGTGATATATGTGCCACCACTTGGTCTTTCAATAAAAATCTGAAATTTTTAGATTTTCTTTCACCAAATATTTCGCTCACTTCAAAACTCATTATTCTTTAGAAATGGTGTATTTCTGTTTTTTTTAAAACGCCACGCTAATTTTATTTTAGAAGAGACTTTCTCTGCGTCTAAAATCTCAGACTCATATTTTAAAATGATCTTGAAATTTTTGATCTTTTTTACGCGCTTTATTTTTATCACGTCTTTGGCTTATTATTCATTGTTTTCTTCATTTCGCACAAAGATTGGTCGTGTTGTTTGGTGATTGAGTAAGTTTATATAAATCCCACTGCGTTTGTGTTTTTTGACAGACTGTGCGTCTATAATGTCTTCTATATCCTAGTGGGTCTCAGTTCTGCATCATTCTTTTCTTCTCTCTCTTTTCTATTTTTATTGATATAGTTTTTCTTGTTCTTATTCCTATAACCGTTCTGTTTTATTTACCAATTTAGAACTGTTTTGTTTTCTAACCCGAAATCTCACAATGGGTCTATTCGTTGTAGAAAAATGGGGATCTTCTTAAAAATTCGAAATGTTTTTTTTTCAGTTAATTCCTATTTACTATGTTTTTTGAGTATCAAGATAAAATGTTGTTAAGAGGAAGACAGACAGTGAGACACACATTGGTTGTCGACTCCCCCCCCCCTTTTTTGCACGCGGCGTGGTTATAAAAATGGGCGGAGTCAGCAATCTATGTGTCTCCCTGTATGCTCATTCATTCATTCATTCATTCATTCATTCTTCGTCTTTTTCTTAGTTTTCTAATATTTTTGTTTTTCTTTCTTGTCGCGTTCGTTCTGACTCATTTTTTCTTCTTGCACCACCTCTCCCATTAGTCAAAAGTTAAACAAGTATGGTTTTCTCAATAACTTTTTTCTCTTCCTATTTTTTTCCTCTTCTTCTTCTTATAATTCCTATTTCCATTTATTGTTATTATAACATAGCGAAACTACAAAAACTATTTTCTAGTTTGACACATGTGCAAGACAACCGGAAACAACAGTGCCTCGTTGTCTGTTTATCATTACTATGTAAAAGTGAACGGTCCCTACAAAAAAGACGCCGCGTGGGTCAGAGAAGGAGAGAGATGGCGTCTCTCTCTCTCATAGGCACCTCTTCTGCTGATCATTCATTCATATTTTTATTATTCGTCCTGGATTATTCATCTCCTGGAATTTGGCATGGAACAAGCAAGGAAAATGTGTACGACTATCAATATGACAAAGAATCAGCTAACGACAACTGGAATCAACAGCAGAGGATCGATTGAGAGGTCAGTTGTCCAAAAAAAAACTTCCAAATTTTGAGAATTTTTTCGGAAATTGAAAAGTGGGTTTTATCGAAGATGATTACCGTTTTTTTTTCTTGGTCACGTTGCGCGTTTTTTTTCAATTTTTTTTGGCCGGCCCGAAACCTCAAACAATAATGAAAACAAATATTTCTCTAACTAAAATTTTTATTCATTTTGAAATACAACACAATTTAAAAGGGAACATATATAAAAACATAATATTTGTTTGAATAGTTTTGGATAAAAATGATTTTGAAATTTATTACATTTTAATAATTTCGAAAATACATTTAAATAGGGAAACATTTAAAATATTGAGCACAAAATTTTATAGTTTTAACTAGGAGTCCCCAGGATATGTGATAAGACGAACAAAAAAAATATCTAGAATGATGAATAATGTCATTTGTAAAACAATTAAACATCTAGAAAACAACAAGAAGGGGGCAATTTTATATTCACAGTAAAGTTTAGGGTAACCCGCGCGCCACGAAAAAATGTTAATAAGAAAGTTTTTTGAAACCGGGGAAATAATATGATAGAAAAAAAGCTAGTTTTCAGCGAGAGAACTCTTTGATTAATATATGAAATTGAGTGATTTTTGGGAGAATTTTTGGAGCAAAGAAATTTTGATTCATCCAACTGAAAACTAGCTTTTTGCGGCATTTGTGGGAAAAAACAATGTTAATTTTGAATAGGGGAATAACAAAAAATTGCAACAAATCTGAGGTTTTCGAGATTCTAAACGAAGGACAACGATGAATTTCTTGTGTTTCTAAAGTTGGAAAAGAGAGAGAATCTAATATTTTTATCTGAATACATATCCTATTTTTTCAAGTTTCTCCGACGGGCTGTTGCCATTTTTCGACCGCCTGCAGATGCTCTGTAAAACAAACCAATTTTTTTAAAATTTCAATTCAAAAACATACTGATATGCGAATGCATTTTCTGCACCAGTTGGCGCGGCAGCCATGAATTGTCCAAATGCTGGTGGTTGCGCGTTTGGGACAGGGGGTGGTGGTGGTGCTGCGGAGGAGGAACCAAACATGAAAACTCCGTTTCCGTTCATGGAATTTCCTCCAAAATTGAAGGAGCTTGGCACGGTTGTCGAAGAAAACAGGCTGAAATTTTTTTTGTTTCAACTCTTTTTTTCGGAACTTTCTACTTACTTTTGTTGAGGCTCGATTGGAGCAGGAGCAGGCGCTGAGTTGAATAATGAACTTGTTGAAGAACTGTTTGATATAGTTGGTTGAACCGATGGCTGAGCACCAAATCCTCCAAAAGATGAACCGTTTCCAAAAGCTCCGCCGAATGGAGCCGGAGCGGCAAGAGATGAAGTAGCAGCCGGAGCGCCAAATGAACCGAATGGTTTTGTGGTTGAATCAGCCGGCGCAGAGAACAAGGATCCTTTTTTAGCTGCCGGCGCACCATCCGTCGAATCAATTCCTTGATTTCCGAACAATGAATTGGTATCTTTTGAAGATCCGAACATTGGAGCAGCTGGCGGGAATGATGAAGATGTGCTGCTTCCAAACGGATTCGCAACATTTTGTGTTGATGGCGCTGGAGCAGCCGGGGCACCAAACATGTTGGCAGAAGTGGAACTTCCGAAAATGTTTTGAGCGGGTTTTGGAGCTTCGATCGATGTTGTTGTGCTACCGAACAGACCAGACGATGTAGTTCCAAAAGCAGCTGGCTTAGTAATTTCTGGGAATGATGGTGTCGATGTAGCTGCTGCGGCTGATGTAGATGATCCGAACAAGTTAGCAGTTGGTGCCAACCCAAATGGATTCGTCTTAGCTGGTTCGCTAGACGTGGTAGTCAGTCCAATACTGCCAAAAATGTTGACAGGTGCTTTGGATACTTCGGCAGGTTTAGCTTCTGAGCTAGTCGGAATACCGAACGTCAAGGGTGTTGGTGTAATTGGTTCGGCTGGTTTGGCAAGAGATGTTCCGAACAACGATCCCGAACTCGATCCGAAAATGGAAGGGTTAGATGTTGTTGTTGTCGTTGGGAAACTATCGCTTTTTGGATCAATCGGAGCAATAGTTGATGTCGCTGGCATGCTAGAAGTCACTGGCGCAATATCATTCGAAACAGAAGTTGGCGCAGGAGCAATTGATGTTCCAAACACTGTAATATAGGATGAATTAGTGTTAGAAGCTTCGTAACATTGGACTTACTCGGTTTGGCTTCGGGCGCTTTTGTTACCTCTGCTGGCTTTGCTGATAGTCCGAAAGACGGAGTTGCTGCTGATGTTGAAGAAGCACTTTGAACTCCAAACGAGAAACCTCCAGTTGACGTAACAGAAGGTTTGAAAGCACGATCTCCGAAAACATTGGATGGTGCTCCCGATGTTGATTTATATTTCTCATGACCGCAACACGGGCACTTATCGTCGGTTGATTTATTTGACACCATACAATCGGGACAATCCCAAGCAACACGGTCAGAATTCGATGCTTCCACTGCTTGCGCAGTCTCAGTTGGAGCTGCGATTGGAGCAGGAGCAGGAGTTGGAAGTATAACTGGAGCAACCGTTGATTGAGCTGTGGATGAGATTCCGAAAGAAACCGCTGAAGCAGTAGTGGAAGATGGAATGTTCGAAATAGCTGGTGCAACAGGTGCTGTTGAAACGGATGCCGAACCACCGGATCCAAAGCCAAAGCTGACACCAGATGGTTTCGAAACGTTGGCAAATGTGGCGATGTTCGATACAAGTGTTTTTTGAGCTGGCGCGCTGCTTGAAGCTGCATCGCCTCCCTTTTTGGTTCCACAACATCCACATTCGTTTGTCTGTAACGACAAAGAATGAGTTTGGAAAAAAATGACGACTCACCGATTCTGGCCACGATGTGAAACAACCATCACAACTCCATGTTGCGCTTGTAGCTGGAGCTGCGGTTTCATTTTCCTCGGGAGCATCACTCGACGATTGAAGCGGCGCAACAACGTTGGTTTTTGGTGAACTGTTTTTCGAAGACAAAAGTGAAACAGCAGGAGAAACAGTGTCGGTGGAAGTTTGTGGTCTTGATTCTTCTTCTTTCTGTTTCGATGCAATGTCCTTATCAGATTCTGAGTTTGCTTGATCGTCACTGTTCTCGTCCGAATCCGACGTGTTGTTTTCATCGGAATCACTATCAGATGAATCGGCTGACTTTTCACTTTTCGAATCATCGACGTCAGATTTTTGCGACTCTTGTTGAGGCGAATCAACGATCGTTTTTTTTGGTTGGCTCGATTTGAGCAAACCAACAACATCGACTGGAGCACCGAAAGAGAACGACAATTTTCCGAGGAATCCTTTTGGCGGAGGAACGTCGAATTTCAAAGGTTCAACCGTTTTCAAAAAGTTCTGAAAATTCTAGAAATTATTACTGAATGCGGAAACAAGAACAAACCTCTGGAACTGACACGGACAAATCTTCATCGAGGAACTTGTAGGTATTTTTTCCGAGCGATTTTCCATCGGATCCTTTCAAAACCGCTTGATGCGATTTCTTGGCTTCAATTGTCTTGTTACTATGATTAATTCGGATAGAAAACAAAGAACTCAGATCATTCGACTTTGTAATTCCATTTGCTGTCATTTTCAGTTCATTCGAAATTTTCGCTCCACTCGAAACGGTTGGCTCTTCATTTTTTTTTGGATCACTTCGACGTCTTGTGAGATCGCGCCTATAAATTGAAAGACATTGTATTTTTTATTCGAATGTGTCGGAGAGCAGTTAATTAATCAATGACATTTTGTAAAATATCAGATCTTTATCTAAGATGACCTTGTGGCCATAAAATTAGTAAACTTGAATGTCAATGAACAAATCGAGCTTTTTGATAAAATCGGAGAATTTTCAAACGAGATATTAGGAAACAAAAAAGTTATAAACTCACCAATATTTCTTTTGATACGGCGGTAACGACATATTTTTTGACAACAGTTGTATACGCGATTGAATGTTTTCACCAGCTTTTTTCAACGGAGGTGCATCCGATTTTCCAGCGGACGAAACACTGGAAGTTGCCCACTTCTCAGGTCTAGTATATCCAGCACGAATCATTGTCATTCGCTGAACATCACGAGCTGGCGTATTGGCACCTTCCAACTTTCTTAGCAAATTTTTGGTACTCGAGCTAAACGTCGAAGAACCATTAGTCGTTGCAGTATTCATGCTGAGCAACGAAACATTTGTAACGGAAGATGCCGGTGAGTGACATGTTGAAAACTGTCCAGACCAAGTCGTATCAAGTTTGGTCGAGCCGACGGTTGAGCGCTGAAATTAAATGGTTGGGTCAAAAAGATTTTGATCACAATTTCTTACCAATGTTGGTTCGAGCAAACTTCTATTTCCAAAATCTCTGACGCGTTTGACGCTGTCACCTCGAAACGTTGGAGAAAGAAGCGATCGATCAGTTTCAGTCAATTGTCGCTTACGACTTTGCTGTAAACAATTGTTTTATAAAAACTCGATGAGAAATAACTCACAGATCCTAATGCAGGAGTACTGAAAATATCAGAAACTGGCTCAACGTCGATTTCAAGACCATTTAATGTCCGATTTCTTTTTGTTAATGATGAATCCAAAGCAGAAGGACTCAAATATTTCAGACTCTTTCCGATGTTTCTACTAGGCGATAAATCGGGAACCGATTTATCAAACTCTTCCGATAGTGACGTTTTCTTTCTTGAACGAATTGATACAGGAAAATTGGGTAGTTTGGGAGGTTGTCTCTTTTCAGCTGGTGGAGCTGATGGAGCTGGTGGCGCTGATGAAGCTGATGTTCCACCTTTTATAAACCGTCCTATTGTTTCGAGAAAGCCGGAAGGCTTATCCGACATTGTCTGAAAAAAACGATTGATTATACATTACAACCAATGTTGAAAAAAAAAATAAATAGAATTATATCCTATTTCGAAATCAGGCCTAAATAAGAATTTATACATTGTTTTATGCACCAAAATTAGACGCAGACATATCAAGACAAACACGAAACCCTCGAAAATATTTTGTAATAAGCTCAAAATTTTATAAAATTTTAAAAGTTGGGCAAAAAGGGAAAGTAAATACACCCGCCGGCGCTAAATGAAAAATTTATTTTGAGAAAAACGCAACGCACAACCGCGCCGCGCTCAGCGTCCTTCATTATTGGCAGACGGCCAGCACATAGAGACGCAGAGAAGTTGTAGTGTGTCCACCACACAGGCTCCGCCCACTTTTCGCATTTTTCGCTTTTTTGTGCACCACGAAATCGCCCAACGGTGCGTTTTAGCTGCAATTGGATAGACGGCAGTGGTTTTGAATCGTTATCATGAACCCTGATCAATCATAGCCATGATAAAACACAATTTTGGTGCGTTTTTCAATTTTTAAAATAATGAATTAATTTTTTTTGCAGGGTTAATTATTATAATAACCATTTCAATATGTATTTTGAGTTGTAATGCACATAATAGGAAACATCACAAACGATCATTTGAAAATGGTGAGTTTTTGTTCATTTTTCATCCAAAATATTGTTTAGACATGCATAACAATCGTTTTATGAGCAAAATTTTTGTAGTTTATTCCCCATAAAAGATCAAATAATGATAAAATTTGAGTGTAAAATTTTTATTGCATATTCATTTTCTAGCTGAAATCTTCTTACCAAACTTTCCGTATTTTTGTTGCTGGCGCAGCTAGATCAAAGAGATCTGGTATTGCGCAAACTAAATATTATACAAAAAATGTGTAAAGTTATATAACAGTGGTTTACACTATTTTTTCAAGCGAAATTTTTGAATCTTGCGCACGAGCAGCTGGTGAACATGACACTTGTACTATTATCGGATCATATAATTTAGGTGGATTAAGTGACCCTTCTTTTTCTTATTTTTCACTCCTTCAATAATTAATTGTGGGTAATTTGAATATATTTAGCGAGCAGGTAAACAAATTATCCCATTTTATTAGAAACTATTTTCGAACGAGCGCATGCGAGAAGAATGAATGAATGTATCATCAATCAAAATAGACTGAGATTTTAATCTCATTGAACAAATAAATTAGCCAATCCAAAAATTACGCAATTTCTCCATCCTTCCTCCTCACTAGTTTTGTTGGAATCAGTGTCACAAACATGATGGATTGTGAAAATGAATTTTGTTGGATGGAGCTTTTCTCTTTTCTTGATTGCATAATGGATAGAAAAGAGTTGAAAGAGAACAGCAGATGCCAGAACAACACGAAATAATTGACCACTATTAGAATTTTTTTCGGAAAATAATGGAGGTCCGTGTTTTTGAGAAAGTCGACATTATTTTACATTAGCGCCACAAAAACTTGAAAAATGTATTTTCTTTCGAAACGTAGAAAACAAAGTAAACCATTTATTATCAAAAGATTTATTATGGGTCTCGTCACGAAAACCTTTTTCCTAACACAAAAAAGTAAATATCCCCATTGTTGAAATTTTTCCAGATGCGCGAAGTCTCGGCTTCTCATTCGAAATCCAACCCGAACGAAATACAACATGTTTCGGACCTCAACTCCTCGAATGCTCCTATATTCTGGCACACGAGAAGAGCGTTGTGCAATCGGTGAAAGTCGAATGGCGACGAGACGGAGTTCTAGTCAACGAGCGCGCCAACTCGAGAATGTTAGTTTTTTTTCCTTCCTTTTACATATCCTTTCACCAAACCAAAAGATATGAATATTCCATACACAATTATGTGCAGAACTTGAGGAGGAGGAGAAGAAAAAAAAAACAACTCTTTTGTCCACTTGAATTATGACAGATGGTGTTGGGAGAACATTAAAAAAAGAGAAAGTTGGTGGGAAAATGAGAAAAATGTGTTAGGCTATGACGCAGAATAGTCAAATTTGAAAGAACATGTTTTTCTGTGGCCCTACAGGCCCTATAAAACTTGACATGATTTATGCGAAGTTTATTCAAAAAAAAAAGAATGTATTACAAAATCTCACTGACCATATGGATGCTTTGCAGATGGTCAATTGAAAGATGTGCCTTTTTTTTGGTAGGGGACACTAACCTTGAAATGTCAATCGATATTTACATTCCTTTTTAGGAGTTGACATGAATACACATATCACCTTTCATTGTTGTTGTTGTTTTGAAAGCGGATAGAAAGGGGAAGGAAAGGGGGAGGGGGGGGGAGAGTAAATAATCTGGTCGAATTGAAATCTTCTGGCTAACCTATAATTAGCCCACAAAGCCGACAATTGGGTAATTGGATGAGAAAAACTCCTGGTTAAAAAAGTAAAAGAAAAATAATGGTTTTTGTTTTCCTCTCAAGACCCATTTTGTTCCAGTGTTTTTTTAAACTGTTCTATTCAGTTTGTTACCCCCGGTCGGAACCTCTTTCATGAATAACATTCTCACGCGACCTATTCATTAACAAAAGAATCATTGTTCTTTTTTTTCCTCCCCGAGTTTTTTTCTCGAGAGTACTACGAAACAAAAAAAGAGAGTTTTTTCTGAGATTATGACTATTTCATAACCTTGTCGTCCTCCTCTTCCCAAAAAAGAGGAGAAGGGGAAAAATGCATTTCGAAAGTGTGCATTTGCTGAACAATTACACATGTATGTATGAGAGGAAAAGCCGAAAAGTTGCATTTGTTGTTTTTGTTGGGTTGTAGTAACAAAAATGTATATTTGCATGAATGAATAGTGGGGGATTAGAGGGACATTTTGAAAAAAAAGGGAAAGAGTTGTAGATATATGTATAAGATAAAATGGGGATTAGCAATGAATTTTGAGGGAGTTTTCTGCCGGAAGAGCTTGATGGGATTATTTGATTTAAAAAAAAAACACTAAAATTCTAACTCTGATTTTCTCGAAAACTAGAACTTTTCACAAAACAATACCAGAGAGGATTTTTTTCCACAAAAAATCTCAAATAATTTACAGAAAGTTAATTTCAAATGGATCACTTTGGATTGAGAACATGTCAAACTCTGAAGAAGGAAGTTATCAATGTGCAGTCCACGTGACCACAATTCGAGACGGCGTTTCGGAAACGTGGTCGTTTCTCAGTCGAAAAGCGGTTCTCAAAATGGCCGAATTATCGAAATTCGACATGCAACCAATCGATCGAAATGTGGCCAAAGGTCAACCCACCGCGTTTCATTGTCTCACCGCTTCATCAAAACCTTGGCCCCGTGTCGCCTGGTATCACAACGATAAACTAATTTCGAGTGAAGGTTTGTTCTTCTTCCTATCTTGTTGGCAATTTCCCAAGAGACCAACACACGCACACACACTCTACAACCGAGATTGAATTTTTAGATGGCGGCGAATATCACATTTTGCCAGTTTCGAATACGCTTGAGATTAGTTCGACACAGGCACGACATGAGGGAACTTATCGATGTGCGGTGGAAGGAGCCGGGAAACGGAGGAGTAGTCAGACAGGGAGATTGAGCATTTCGACCGGTGAGTTGGAGAAATACCTAGAGTAAACCCTATATACAAACATACTTGGGATAATTGTGGACAAGAGCTCGAAGTTATACCCAAAAGCGTGGAAAAGGGGGCAAAATGATTTATGGTCTGAAATTGAAAACAGCCGCACCATTTAATTATCAGTGCAATGACGAAACGAAAACAGCAACAAGAAAAATGAATAAAACCAAACGAGACGAGAAAAAAGAAAACAATATGTAAAAAAAAATGAGGAAAAGATGAAGAGTGAATAAATGAATGAACACACAAGCAGACACATTGATTGTCGACTCCGCCCCCTTTTTGGAAGCGGCGTGGGTTATAAAAATGGGCGGAGTCGACGGTATGTTGCTATACCGCGCGGTGTTCATTCATTCATTCATTATTTACCTTTTTCTTAGTTCTTTAATATTATTTTCTTTCTTTCTTGCTTTTTTGACTCTTGTTTTTTGCTTTGTCCTTGTTTATTCTCTCTGTGGTCTATGTCACTTCCTCTGCTCACTCTTTTGTCTCTGCCTCTCTCTTTGTTTTCTACAATATATCAAAAAAAGACGCCGCGTTGGTAGAAAAAAGAGGCGGGGTTGACAGTCTATATCATCCTGTATTCATCATTTATTCATTCACTCTTCAACCTTTTGCTCAGTTTTCTAATATTGTTGTCTTTCTTTTGTCTCGTTTGTTTTGATTTTTTTCTTGTTGTATTTCTTTCGTCCTTGCGCTCATCGTCAAATGGTACGTGTGTCTTCAATTTCTAATCATGACTCATATTGATATATATTTTTCCAATAATTTTTTTTTCTCTAGGTGAAGTTGCAAATGACCTGATCTTCATATCGTCGCCTCGTCTCCAAGTTGTCGAACTGAACGATGACATTCTTCTCGAGTGTCTCGTTTCATCGAAAGTTCGACCACAAGTACGTTGGCTCAAAGATTCGCGTCAGATCATTGTCGACGGAGTTCGCGTGAAACGTGTCGGCGTCTCGTCGATTCTCATCACTCGCGCCACCACCGACGACACCGGTCTCTACACGTGTCGCGCCAGCAACAATGACGATTCGATGGATCGCGCAGTCGCTGTTGAAGTGCGAACACCGCCGCGCATCACCACTCAACCGCTAACCGAGATCGCCGTCGAAACGGCCGATGTTGATTTGGAGTGTGTGGCGGCCGGCCGACCCGAAACCACTATTTCGTGGTTCAAAAATGGTGAGGCGATCATTGGAAGTGAATATTTTGTCATCGAACCGAATCGTTTGCGAATTCTCGGAGTTGTTCGAACCGATCAGGGTGTTTATCAATGCATTGCCGAAAATGCGGTTGGAAGTGAACAGGCTAGCGCCCAATTGCTTGTCGATGCACCAGGTGAGTGTTTTTTTAAGAAGAAAAAAGTTTCGCTGACTTTTGGTTCAGGACCCACTTTTTTGGCAAATAGAGGGCTCCTTCGCGAAGAGAGTAGGAAATTATCTGATGGTAAAACAAGTGTTTTTTTTTTTTGAAACGATTTTTATAACATTCACTAACTGATTTTTTTTGTTGTGAGGTCAATAAAACAGGGTTACGAAATGTTTTTGATATCCTACCAAGTCTGCGATTTAACCGATTTGATTTTTCTCTATTCAAAAAAGAAGAAAGTTGGATTTTTTGCAGATTCGTCAGCAGTTGCAGCATCATCTGGTCAGCCGATGATTGCCTCATCGCCACTTGGTCTTCGCGTCTCTTCAACTGGCAGCCGTTTCATCAACATTGAATGGGATCGACCGGTTCAAACCAACGGCAACATCATGCGCTATCACGTGTTCTACAAAGAATCGACTAGCGATCGAGAGCGGATGGTCAATTCGTCGGCAACGTCGACGACACTTGCGTCACTTCAACCATCGACACTTTATTTGATTCGTGTTGCAGCTGAGAATGAGGCTGGAATGGGGAAGAGTAGCGATAGTTTGAAGGTGTCGACGAATAAAGAACGTGAGTGATTTGAGAGATATTTTCTGAAAAGAGCGAATACAAAAAAAAAAGAAAACCTGGATCATTTTTTTTTAGGTAGAATATGTTGAGAAATGCTATATTTTTGAGAAAAAATATGGAGAAAACCATACTTGAAATAGCCTGACCAAATGACCACATGGGGTATAACTTTTGACTAATGGGTGAGGGGGAGCAAGAAGAAAAAATGAGTCAGAACAAACGGGACAAGTAAGAAAGACAATTATATCAGAAAACTGAGAGAAAAGTGAATGAATGAATGAATGAGCATACAGGGAGACACATAGATTGTCGACTCCGCCCCCTTTTACAACCCACGTCGCTTGTAAAAAGGGGCGGAGTCGACAGCCAATGTGTCTGTCTCGCTGTGCTCAATCATTCATTTATTCATTCTTCGTCTTTTTCTTAGTTTTACAATATTGTTTGTTTTTTTTGTCTCGTTCACTTTGATCTTTTTTTTTCGTTCTTTTTTTTTGATAGAGGTTGTAACTTTTGATGTAGGGCGGACCTACTACTTACCTGTCAAAATCAATTTTTTTTTAAGTTATCAAAAATTAAAAGTTAGTTGTCCCCTCCCTTTATTTTTGCACAAGGTTTGGACCCCCTCCCCCCTTCTCTTCGTAACCCTTTTTTTGCAGAAGCTGTACCGGGAAAAGTGACGTCTCTAACCGCCACGGCTGGTGGAACCGAAACGATTGAGATCAAATGGAGCCCGCCGACAGGTGGACAACCAGCATTGCGCTACAAAATCTACTATTCCCGCGATCCGCCGGAGAAAAACGACAAGGAAACGCTGATCACAACCTCGTTCACCACCTACACTCTACACGGAATGGGCAAATACACTGGTTATCAGATTCGTGTCGAGGCCGAAGGCGCCAACGGTAGCGGACTGTCGAGTGATGTTGTCAAAGTTCGAACACAATCCGACGAACCGTCCGCACCGCCGCAAAACATTCAAGCCGAAGCGGACAGTTCGACGAGCGTGCGCGTCAGTTGGGAGGAGCCGGATGCGGACACGGTGAACGGTGAGATTACCGGCTATCGGCTGAAGTACAAGACGAAGGCGAGAGGAAGTAAAGGAAATACGTTTGTGATTGACGCGTCGGCGAAAGAGTACACGATGGGAAATTTGGAGAGTAATATGCAGTATTTGATTCGGTTGGCTGTCATTAATCATGTGAGTTTTTGCGGTTTGACACTTTTTTATGAGGAAAAATATTCGAACATAATCGATGATTTTTTGCCATCAAAAATCCCCCCTCAATCAGTATTAAATTTTGGGAATTTTCAGAATGGAACTGGCCCATTTTCCGACTGGATAAGTGTCGACACACCGGGACAGGATAAAGAAGAGCGAACACTTGGTGCACCTCGTGAAATCAGACCACACGCCTCGATGGACTACATCATTGTTTCGTGGCTTCCGCCGATCGACGAGCAGAATCTGGTGCGCGGATATCAGGTTGGATGGGGTTTGAGTGTTCCGGACACGGAGACGGCGCGCGTCAGCGCCTCCACAACACAATACAAAATTGCGCGATTGCACTCGGGACGAGACTACGTCATCTCGTTGCGCGCGTTCAACAATTTCGGAGCCGGTTTTCCGATCTACGAGACGGTTCGAACGTTGTCGCGTGACGCGATGCCAATGTTCGGCGACGATAGTGATGATGAAGATCGGATGCTCGAAATGGAAGGCGAAGGAAGTACACCAGTGGGAGTGAAGGCGGAAGCCATCTCGGCCACATCGATTCGAGTTATTTGGACCGAATCGGACGAAACGTCGTTCAACACCCAGTACACGGTTAGATATAGCACCAACATTGATGGCAATCAACATCGCTATGTGAACAGTACGGAGACGTGGGCGACGATCGAAGGATTGCGACCGGCGACAGAATACGAGTTCGCGGTCCGCGCAATAACGAGTGCGGCACAATTGAGCGCATGGAGTATGGCGACGCGCAATCGCACACAATCGGCGCCGCCGAGCAGCGCACCACGCGATTTGACAGTGTTGCCGGCTGAATCGGGTGATCCGCATTCAGCGTCACTTCACTGGCAACCGCCCAAATATTCGAATGGTGAAATTGAAGAGTATTTGGTGTACTATACTGATCGGGCTTCGTTGGCTGACAAAGATTGGATCATAAACTATGTGGCCGGCGATAAGTTGTCGCATCAAGTTAGCAATCTGCTGCCGAAGGCCAACTATTTTTTCAAAATTCAGGCGAGAAATGAAAAAGGTTGGTGGATTTTTTTCTCGACTCTTTTTTCAAATAGATTTTTCTCCAGGTCACGGTCCGTTCTCATCGGTGGTTGGTTATACTCCATCGGGCGGTGCGATTCTCTCCGGCACGGTTCGTCGAGGTTACGGAACTTCTTCTGAGAATCGATTCAGTGTGATTGACCAGCTCAAACAAACGTTCGCCGAAAATCCGCTCTATTTGCTCCTGCTCATCGCGTTGATTCTCATCCTGATCCTCTCGCTAATACTGATTCTGATGTGTTGTTTCCGACGATCGTCGGCGGCGAAAAACGGCTATCAATCGGCGAAAAAGACGAGTAGCGGAGGGCCGATAGCTGGCGGAGCGGGTGGTGCGCCGAACGATTTGTGGATCAATGGAGCCGGTAGTCATATGCGAGCCGGAACATCAGACTACATGGTTGATGGACTGGCGACGGCTCATTTGACGGCGGTCGACATTGAATCGCCGACACCGAGATATCATCATTTGCAAGGTTTGTTGATTTTTTTTGTCGAAATTTTTGTTGGGATCTTGTACCATCATTTTTTTGTCCCCTTTGTTAGATTTAGCGGTGAGATTTGGGCTTTTTTCCAAGTTCCGAGACTTTTCCAAGTTCCCTTGTTAGATTCGGTATACTACGGATCGATAAATGGTCGTCCACCGCGATCCTCGCGAACTCCGATGGCCACATCGATGAGTTCGGCGATCGGCGATGAAGATCAGGAGGAGGTGGAGAAGTGTTTGATTGCGAAAAATGTGAAAATTGAACGACCGACAGCAAGAACTAAACCGATTCAGATGATAATCAGCGGTATAGATGTTGTGTGTGTGTGTGTTTGACGTGATGTGTGGTGACGTGGTTGTCCAATTTTTTGTAGTTTAGAGTTCTCACTGGGTTGCTGTTCCACTCACCTACTTTTGTCATTCAAAGTGTCTAATCCTCTGTGTGTTTCAGGACAAGGAACATTGACGAGAAGCTATCATCAATCGTCGCAAAGTTTGGAGGGAGCTCGTCAACGAACGCCGCAGGTTGTCTACACTGGAACCGGGCGACATCAACCGATTCATAAGATTGATTTTTGCGAATCGCCGTATGGTTCGTCGTCGGCGATTGGATCGGCGGCAACACCGCCGCTCCCCATGCAAGCTCCGCCATCCGGACCGCCGACAATCATCGACGGCTATCGAACGTTGCGCGGAACACCGCCCGCGTCGGCCAACGCGCTTCGTTCGTTTACACAGTTGGCCGGCGCCACACCACCGCCTCCGCCGACAGTACCCACGACAACAACACCGCGTATAATTCAGGCGGGCGGCAGACAAGTGCCAGTCGGACGAGCCACCGCTCAACCGCGTGTCAACGTGGCCAACATCTATAGTCCGTACGCGTCTTGTTCGTCGGAAAATGGTGATGATCAGAAGGGCAAGGGGGATGGAGGAGTTGTTAGTATGGAGATGAGAGAGACGCCGACGAAAAGTGTGGCCGAAAGGAATACTATCAATATGATGGTGAGTGGTTTTTTGTAAAGTTTCTCTCGGGTATACTGTAGGTTTTTGGTCTCTAAGAATTATTATACAAAATCGAATCGGTATTATTCAATTGTCGATCGGTAGCACTCGTTCTAATGATAACACACGCGAAGCACAAATGTGAGTGTCGATAATTATTCGTTTCCCCTCCTTGTTGCGAGGGGGCGCGTTTTATCGATTAGCAAACGACACAAGTTGTAAACATATGCCATTAACAAAGGTGCGACATCCTCCCTTTTTTGGTATGGTTATGATTGATGCCATATGTTGTGTAGTTGGCTAATTGATAAAATACGCCCCATCACAAACAGGGAAAAAGAAAAATTGTCGTCCATTCACATTGTGCGTCGTGGCTCTTGCGTCGCGTGTGTTATCATTAGAGAGAATGGTACCGATTGAATCTTAGCTCCACCCCCAAAAAGTCACCATTTTTGGTCCTTTTCATGACCTCCAAAAAATGCCAAAATTTTCAGCCTTCCAACTCGACAGAAGAACTAAATGCTCAAATGGAAAGTCTTGACACAATGATAGACGATCTGCAACAACTACAGCACGCATTCCAAGACAATTAACCATTTTTCATCCCCCGACTTTTCTCTCTAAAATAACATGGAGCACAGCTTTATCAGTTTTAAATATGTATTTATTTTCATTTTTGTTTGATTGATTTTTGCTCATTTTCTTGCCCCACGCATCCCCGAAATCCATGACATTGCAAAAAAAAAAAGAATTGTTTGAAAATTGCTAAACGAGGTATCATTGTTCTCTTGTTCTCCCCTATTTATTTTATCATATTTTCTGTCTCACTTTGTTTTATCCCAGTACATACCATAATAAACCCAATTTTTCATCGTCAGTCCCCCAATTTTGCTTGATTTTTGCCAGTTTTTGATTCTGGGATTTTATTTTGTATTCTAGGTCTTTTTCTCAACAACAAAAAATGTTGCAGATGTTAATAGGTCTAACACTAGCCGTTGATTCGATAAAAGCCATCGTTCCATGCACAATTTTGTCGGCTTCAATGGTGCCGTTTGCCACGTGTTCGTTGGCAATTGGAGGAGTTTCGTGGGTTATTCCTGAAACATTGGCGCAGGTAAATGAGAAATAGCAGAAAAATCATAATTTTTTTTTTCAAAAAAATTTTGAAATTCTGGTTTTTTACCCAGTTCCACTTTTTCGAAGATGAAAAGTGGTCCAGACCTTGTGGAACCCACTCAGATCCACTTTTTAGATGATCAAAAGTGGTCCGGACTATGTATAACCCACTCAGATCCACTTTAGATGATCAAAAGTGGTCCGGACTGTGTATAACCCACTCAGATCCACCTTTTAGATGATCAAAAGTGGTCCGGACTATGTATAACCCACTCAGATCCACTTTAGATGATCAAAAGTGGTCTGGACTGTGTATAACCCACTCAGATCCACCTTTTAGATGATCAAAAGTGGTCCGGACTATGTATAATCCACTCAGATCCACTTTTTAGATGATCAAAAGTGGTCCGGACTATGTATAACTCACTCAGATCCACTTTTTAGATGATCAAAAGTGGTCCGGACTATGTATAATCCACTCAGATCCACTTTTTAGTTCATTCAAAGTTATGTTTTTTTCAGCAACTCGACAATGCTCTTTACAAATCTTACATGAGGCTATGTTTGTTTGTATTTGAGAATTTGTCGGGAGTCGAGATTCGAATACACGGAGAAGCGAGTGTTTTGGATGGGCGGAGCATTGAAAATGCACTAATTTTGTCGAATCATCAATCAAATGGTGAGAAAGTGCTCTCCAACAAGACAGACAGATTACTGTTTTTGCAGTTGATTGGATCATCCCGGTAATGCTGGCTGCTCGTCACGGACCTGGTGGAAATGAGCAATCGTTTCGGGTGATGGTCAAAAAATCGATTCACCTCGTCCCACTTTTTGGTTGGTACATTTTCCAACACGGCTACATTTATGTGCGCAGATTTGGCGAATTTATCGGTGAGCCGGTTTTGAGACAACTCGGATGGCTGAACCGCGCACTACCGCCCTATTGGTTGCTGATTTTTCCCGAAGGTCTGGTTTTTTTTCAACTTTTGACAGAAATTTGCTGAAATTTTTGCAGGTACGCGATTATCCGCTAGAAAAATAGAAGAAAGTTGTCAATTTTTAAGAAAAAGTGTGAGATTTTCCTCGATTTTCCCCCGCGTTTTTGACATGTAGAATAATAACCAACCATCTGTCGCTGTCTATAATTAAATCGGTCGTTTTTAAGGGAAGACCAGATATGCGGAATGTATTATGCCCGCGTAGTGGAGGATTACAATTGGCACTTGACAATTTGCAGACACTTGATGCTGTTTATGATTTGACTGTTATGTATGGACAGACGAGGTATTTATCCAAACATGAAAAAATGGCAAAAAACATCTGGAAAATGCGTAGATAGCGTAGAGATTTTATCAAGCTCAAAACCCCCAAATTTTAGAAGTTTTTCACATTTTTTGTAGCAATTCTCTGTTCCTCACTCTCTCTTTACAAATCTATACTCACCAGGTGGTAGTTTTAGCATACCTGATACAAGAGCGAAAAAAAGTCTGCCACATCAAAAAAGTTGGGCAATAATTAGAGAAAAGGTCACACCTGTTGTTTTTTTATGATGTTATCAATACAACAACATATGGTGACCTCATTAGGAGAGATGAGAATAAAATGAACTTTTAGTATCCTTTTAGACCAGGTATGTACTTTTGAAAAAATTTTCCGAATAGACTATTTTTCAAAATCAAAAAAAAAGCCAATTTCCCCATTTTCAGACAACCTCACAGACGATCCTGTGCGCCGGGAATGTTCGAGTTTTGTTGTGGATCGGCACAGTTTAAAACATTGGATATTCGTATCGATCGGTATACTGTAGATAAAGTGAGTTGATGGGGAGAGTTTTAGTGAACACATTTTCTTGTAGATTCCTAGAGAAAAGTTGAAACTTCGAGAATGGACAATTGATCGATTTGTAGAGAAAGAAAGGTGAGGAATTTTGAAGTTTTTTTCCAAAAAAATTTTGTCCATACATCAGATGGGGGCCAGACCTCTGGGAAGAGGGTCCTAATCTCGGACAAAATAAAGGGAGGGGACAACTAATTTTTGAATTTTTGATAAATTAAAAAACTGATTTTGGCCATACTTGGGATAATTATGGGCCAGAGCTCAAAGTTAAACTCTCTATCAAAAAAAAAGAAAAAAAAAACGATCAAAGTGAACGAGACAAGAAAGAAAGAGAACAATATTATTAAAACTAAGAAAAAGAAGAAGAATGAATAAATGAATGATTGAGCACAGGGAGACAGACACATTGGCTGTCGACTCCGCCCCTTTTTACAAGCGACGTGGGTTGTAAAAAGGGGCGGAGTCGACAATCTATGTGTCTCCCTGTATGCTCATTCATTCATTCATTCTTCAATTTTTTCTCAGTTTTCTAATATTGTTGTCTTTCGTTCTGACTCTTTTTCTTCTTTTTCCCCCTCTCCCATGAGTGAAAAGGTATACAAGTATGGTTTTCTTCATTATTTTTTCTCAAAACCGAGAGAGATTTGGGGGTACTAACCCAAAATGACGTCTGGGCATCTATCTGATGTATGATTTTGTCACAGTACCTACAAAAATGGGATTTTTTGGTTAAAAGTTAGAGACCCCAAAAAATGTTCGAATTTTCTGAGAATTGATTTTTAAAAATTAGCGCAGCAAAAAGCCATGATGTATGGCCCGTCGTCTTTCAGTCCCCCAAAAAGAATTGCAGAAATCTTGGCGAGTTTTACGAAAAAGCCAACACAATTGGCTCGCTTCTTCCCACCATCCCCATCTCAACAACCCTTCCATCCACAATTTTCTTCATCTCCTCCCTCATTCTACCAGTCTTCTCGTCAACTGTTCGACGTGCCTATTTGATGACAATCGTTTCATCGCCATTTTTAATCATTTGGCTACATTTGAGAAAATGTGTCTAGTTTTGTTTTGTTTAGATTTAAAATCATTTCGTGTAGATATATACTAATTTTTAACAGGTATAAAAATGCTCCTTTTTATTTGCAAAACTTTTTTGTTGTCAATGTTTTTATTCATTGAAATATCTATTTATTTGCGGTAGAGCGAATTTTCTTATTTTGGGGTTTGTGTCCCTCATGTTCCCCTCATGAGGAGGGGCCAATCAAAGGACATAAAGGGGTAGAGAGAGAGTGTGTGGTGGAGGAGACGCCGAGAAAAAGAGAGTGGCTTCTTTTCACTCTGCGTCTCTTTTTTCTTGATTATCGGACCTTGTCGTATGTATGTGTGTGTGTGTGTGGTTTTGGGTGACCATTTTTATTCATTTTTTGCTAGCACTATTTTTGTTTTTAGAAAAACATTATGGGTATATTCACAAGAAAAAAAACAATGTAAAAAAACAATAAAAAACAAAAATTGGTTATTCACCTCATTTGTGTGTAAAAGTATGTCGAAAAACGTCGAAAAATGTCGAGAAACCTCGGAAAAATGGGGGTTTCTCGATATTTTTCGACATTAGGTGAATAAACTGTTTGTGTTTTTTATTGTTTTTTTACATTATTTTTTTTCTTGTGAATAAGCCCATTATTTTTGTCCCCAAATATTTGCGATTCTTTTTGATTTTTTTCTTCGGCAACCGCAAAGTTTCAAATTTCCCACCAACGACAGCTTTGTTATAAATTGGCTTGATTTTCAAGGTTGTTTGATGTTTCTTTTTTTCTTGCAATTTAAATCGAAGAAAATGCCACAATGTCCCTTTAAAAAAATTAGCCAGACTTTTTTTGCTGTTGTTGTTGTAATAATTGTCTGCTCTTCACTTTTCTTTTTACAAATTGTGGCTTGGCAGGTGTAGATAGTTTTTGGTCAGGAATTTTTTTGTTAGAAAAAAAATCGGTTTTGAGAAAAAAACTTTGTTATTTTTTCCTCACAAGTATTGGACTTTTCTTATCATTTTCGCCAAAAAACACTTTTATTGCGAAATTGTTTTTTTTTGTTTTCATTAAAAATGTATGTATTTCCTTCTTACAGCCTTCTCTTCTCGTCCAAATGATCGATTTGGACACACTACCAGATGAGATTCGAGAAAAATTGGCCGAACTCGATTTGGAGCTGAGCGAAGGCGACATCACCAAAAAAGGATATGACAAAAAACGCGCAGCACTTTTGGCCGCCGTACACAAATCGCAACAACAACACGCTGTTGCGAGTGAAGACGCGACGGCGTCGCCCAACTCGTCGCGGACACATCGACGACAGCAGCGGCGAGTGACTCGGGATGAGGATAGGTATCATTCAGGTGAGGAAGATTTTCGAGTTTTGAAAAAAAAAACCTGAAAAAATGCCCAAAAAAACCATTTTTTCCAGAAATTCGAGTTGAAGCAGTTCATCAGGCGCTGGCCGAATATTCGGACGGTCGGAAACTCGGCCCTCAGGCACTCAAACCGCATAGGAGGAATAATGCATCAGTGTCGAGGAACGGGTCATCGAGGAGGAAATCGAAAAAGAACGGAAAAGATTATTTGTCAGGTTAGATAATTTTGCTCTCTGCGTCTCCACTGTCTCAGCTACAGTACTCTTGATAGGGGTTTCACTACAGTACCTCCTAATACACAGTGTGTATTTGAGTAGCTAAGTTTTTAATCCTCACTCATGTAGTTACAGTAACTCTGTAAGTTACAGTATCCCCTTCCTAGTAACACTATCCCTGCCCCCGGTTTTATATTGCTCATGTTCACACACACACACATATTGTTTGTTTTTCGCCGAAAACTAGTTGTCTCTGTATTTTGCCCGCGCCGCTATAATTGTTATACTTTTTTTCCGGTGACTAGTTGTTTTTTTTTTGGAAAACTGCGATTTTCTATCGCTGACGAACAGGTGTTGCTGAGTCATTTTTCTGGATTTTTTTTGGAAATTTTTTCTTTCTCAAAAAAACTTTTTTGAGAATTGGGCCGGCTCGGAATTTTTAGGAACTTTTTTTCAAAATGAAAAAAAAAAGAATTTTTTGAGAATTTTCTCAAACCGTCCCGGAATTTTCAAAAAAGCAGTTTTTGTGGAGAAAAGTTTTGTTTCAAAATTAAATTTCAGACCGGCCCGAATTTTTTAAAAACTACAGTAGCTTCTAGACTTTTTAAAACCCCACAAAATTTTTTTTTCGAAAAAAAAAACACATTTTTTATTGAAACATTTCTCTCTCTCTCCCCTGCCCATTCAATGTTCGATCCCAAAAAATCCTCAAAAACGAATTAAATCGATTCGTCTGCCGACTCTCTCGATTTGTCACACTATTTCACCTGATTTTAGTATAATGGTCATCGAATGGGAAATGAGAGAAGAGAGAGCGAGCGAGCGACTCTGTCCATTGTGTACTACTACTACAACAACTTTTTTCTCCATTTCTTCTTTTTATCCCGCGACCCTTTTTTTTTTGTTGTTCTTCCTCTTGCTCTGATGAACTTTTGGGTTTTGAAGCACAGTAAGAAGGGCACAGTTTTGTGGGCGGAGCTTACTTCACCCTCATTTTGAATGCTGTCTCGTCCACACAAATTATTAGAGAGTTTTAGATTTTTTTTCGAAATTTCGAAATTTTTCCTGTCAGTTGTCCCATTGAGAATTTACGAAGCAAACAAAAAAAAGTTCATAAAATCATCCCATTATATGGATTCTTTGCCTGCCAATCTGCTATAAAATAGCAGATGTTTTATTATACACACTTTTTTTCTTAGCGGAGGACCCGTGCCAAGAAAAAAAATTGAAAAAAAAAATGTTGCAAACTTTTTTTTGTTTTTGAAAATTCATTTTTCCGGTTAGATTTTTTCGAGTGAGGCATGAAAATTTTGGCAAAAAATCTAGGCCCGATTTTTTTTTCAGACCTGGTCCAATTTTCTGACCCGTCCCGAAATTTTTCACTTTTCTGCCACGCGATTTTTTTTCACGTAATTTTCCATTTTTTGTTGTTGTTGCAGAGAGCATGATCTAGAAATGATAATAGCGGTGACATCGATTCGAAATACCTCTTCTTCATCTTCCACCTCTCAGCCTCCCGCTCCCACTCCCACTCCCGCACCCGCACCCACCTCATTCCCACCGCCGCGTCATAATCAACGCTGTGGCGGCGGCGTCGCACCGTCAACACCGTCGTCGATTCGTCGCGGCGGCGCCACATCCGCCGCGTTTCTCCCCTCGCCCGCTCATCTCCCACCTTCGCCGAAACTCGGGCGAAAAACACCCGCCTCGCCCGCACCCGCTCCCAAAAAACGACCCGTTGTCACACCGTCCTCGTCGCCCAACATTGCCAAACTTCGGGTGAATGGAAAAGTGATTAGAGTCGGTGCGATTCGACAATCAGCGTATTGTAAGTGGGAAGAGACTAGAGACGCAGAGAATTTTTCAAAATTTTATCATAAAATTAATGTTTTGGTTTTCAGATTCATCGTCAGAAGATGAGGATAGTTTGGGAGGTGGAACGTTGGGACGCGCGAAATCTTCGTCGACAATCACGCGGCCACCGCAAACAACACCGAGGACATCGTCTTTAGGTGAGTGGGGTACTGTAGAAAAAAATTTGGGTCCGAATTTCGAAACATTTTTCCTCCCTCCCCCCCCAAAAAAAAACAAATAATAATCATTTTCTCTCGTTTTCTCCTCTTATCGAAATTTCTTATCACAAAAAAAACCGGCTGAATTTCTAATTTCTTCATTATTTTCATTCAGCCTCATCCTCATCGTCATCACAACAAGCACAAAAATTGGAGAAACCCATCACAACAACAACATCATCCACGTCGACTCCGGTGAAACGAGGAGAAAGTGGAGCGGCTGTTGAGGCGATGCTTCGAATGGTGCAAGAGAATCGTGATAGGCATGAGGTAACTTCTATTTTTGGCGCCCAAAAAATTTTTATCAGCGAATGTTGTTTGAAGGATGACTCACATTTTAGCCACCGAAAAAACTAATATAGCTCTTTTTTTTGTTGAGAACTCATGGTTACTGTAGCTCCTGAAAAATAGATTTTCTCCAGCAACAACAACAAGAAAAACGCGACTACGGCGAGTATGTGCAGGCGCGAATTCGGCCACCTCCCTCCGAAATAATTCGCGTCTCGCGACAAGACTATCGCAACTCGAAAATCATTGTCGCCGAAAACGAAGAGGCGATTCGCATCTCGCCGCATCGCGAAGAATTCGAGACGACTGTTGATGTTGTGTGCGCTGATGTCAATGATGACGATGATGAAGCTGTCTATGTGAATACAACAATTGGAGCGGCTGCTGGTGCGGGAGCGGGAAGACGAGATTCGCCCGTTGAGCAGGATTATCAAAATTCGATTTTACGTTAGTTTTTGCGTTGTTGAGTTCACCCCAAAATGTCATATTTTTCAGCGCTGAAACCGGCCAAAGTATCGACAAAAATTCAAAGTGTTGTCAACGCGTTGCAGGTTGGTTTTTCTTTTGGAAAATTTTCAGGTTTGACGCTCATACATCAGATGGGGGCCAGACCTCTGGGAGGGGGTCCTAATCTCGGGCAAAATAAAGGGAGGGGACAACTAACTTTTGAGTTTTTGATAAATTAAGAAATAGATTTTGGCCATACTTGGGATAATTATGGGCCAGAGCTCAAAGTTGAACTCTCTATCAAAAAAAAAGAAAAAAAAACGATCAAAGTGAACGAGACAAGAAAGAAAGAGAACAATATTATTAAAACTAAGAAAAAGAAGAAGAATGAATAAATGAATGATTTAGCACAGGGAGACAGACACATTGGCTGTCGACTCCGCCCCTTTTTACAAGCGGCGTGGGTTGTAAAAAGGGGCGGAGTCGACAATCTATGTGTCTCCCTGTATGCTCATTCATTCATTCATTCTTCAATTTTTTCTCAGTTTTCTAATATTGTTGTCTTTCGTTCTGACTCTTTTTCTTCTTTTTCCCCCTCTCCCATGAGTGAAAAGGTATACAAGTATGGTTTTCTTCATTATTTCTTCTCAAAACCTAGAGAGATTTAGGGGTACTAACCCAAAATGTCGTCTGGGCATCTATCTGATGTATGTTAACGCTGAAAAAAGGGCAAAAAAATGCCCCTTTTTTGGCAAAAATTCAAGAAAATTCGGTGCCAAAAACTCTATGAAATTCTGACAAAAATACAGTAATTATCTGATCGGAGACTTGTGTGGAGTTTTAATATTAACACAACGACTGCATTATACCAAAAAAAAGTTTAGTACAAACGTTTTTTTTTGCTACACTCTAGCCTTTTTCGCACCTTTCTTCTTTTTTTTTTGATCTTTGACCTGTCCACCAAAAAACATCTGTCTCTATCCCATTTATGTTCTGTTTCATAGGAACTCACTCATTTATTCTTTTCTCTTCCTCCTTTATTCCGTTTTGAGGGTGAGTTTTTATTTTTCCTTTTTTTGTGCAATCTATTACTGTAAACTCTAGTCTTTTTCGCACCTTCTTCTTTTCTTTTTTTTTTTTGATCTTTGACCTGTCCACCAAAAAATATCTGTCTCTTCCCCATTTATGTTCTGTTTCATAGGAACACAATCATTTATTCTCTTCCTAATTTATTTATTAAGTTTTGAGGGTGAGTTTTTATTTTCACAATCAGTAATTATAATTAGTATACTGTACTTCCATTTTTTTGAGTATACTGTAGTTACTCCCTCTGTCACAATCTTTGTTTTTTTTTTCGACATTTATCAAAATATGTGTGTGTAAGTTGGCTTGTTCGAAATGTCTGTTACAAAAAATATCTCTCTCTGTTTCTCTGCTCTCTCTCTCTATCTCTCACTTCTCGACAACAGCTGACCATATGCAATCGGATATTTCGTTTTGTCGCTGTGTGCTGCTAGCGCCCCTCATTTATTCCTTCCTCTCGCGACAACTATGAGCGACTTGGCGACGGCGACAAGTGCGTCGTCGTCGCGCGTCTTCTTCCCATCAATGGCGTTGTTGCGTAAAACGCGAACACAACAACAGCAACAACACGCGTTTCGCAAACTGTCCAGCGAGAATCATCGCGAATATCTGGAAAAGCTGCACAATCGCAAAGCGTCGTCGTTGAAGGAGAAGCGAGCCGCTGCCGCTGCGGCGAACGCTGCGACGACACCAACGTATCGACATGTCTGCGAGCCGTCCTACGGCGACGAGGAGACGACGATCGATGACGACGCGGCGGCGACAATTTGCGATTCGATTGATTTTTTTGTTGCCACTCCCGCGACGTCGTCGTCGTCGTCGCATCCGATTCTGAAGCGCAACTCGACGACGTCTATATGCTCAGCGTTGACAGCGAACTATCAGCGAAGATGGTCGTTTCGCAGCAGTTTTGATGTTGTTGTGCGAATCGAGGACGATGATGATATTTTTGTTGGATGGCGAAAAAAAGGCGCCGGTTATAAAAAGTGGAAATTGAACGCTGTCAAGGTTTTTTCCCAACATTTTTCAGCCCGGGGTTACTGTAGATTGTGTAGTTGTCTGTAAATGCACTTTTTCTCAACTCTTTTCCTCTAGCTTGATTGATTGATTCGATGAAAGAAGAGGTATCCTTTCATCTACAAACGTTTCTCTGCGTCTCTCTCCTTCACACACACTCTCGCTCTCTCACTCAATCGAACACATCTGAAACTATTTTCGCACACATTTTCTCAATCTCAGAAAAATAAATAGATAAATAAATAGTAAAAAAAAGTCATGTGAGAAAAAACCAACAAAAAAAAAAGATTTTCCAGCGTCCACGTAGCCGTCCACTTCACGAGTTCTACAACGACGACGATGCGGAATTGGAGGCGATGGCAAAGCAGCGTGATCCGGACGCGCCGCGACCCGAAGGCGCTCAAATGAACCCGGTGCGCGGCGAGGCGGCACACTCTGCCGCCGCCAACACAATGCCGCGCAGTTTGGACAGTGCGTTTCATCGATTCGGAACGACGGCGGCGAAAAGTGTGGCGGCGATTGTGCTGGATCAGACGGCGAAGCCGACACTTCAGTTGACATATGGTTAGTTCACTCAGATCTCGAAAATCCAAAAAAATTTTCAGGAAAGTTGTATAGTCGCGCCAACAAGGTGGCATTCATGCTGCTCAACAAACAGGTGACAATCAGTCGAGACGGCACAAAAGCGCCGCTGTGCCGACCGGGCGATCGCGTCGCACTCATCTATCCCAACACTCAACCTCTTCACTTTCTTGTCGCCTTCTACGGTTGCATGTTGGCGGGCGTCATCCCGGTGCCCGTCGAAATGCCGTCATCGAAACGCGAAGCCGGCATTGCTCAACTCGGCTTCCTGCTCGGCAACTGCGGCGTCAAAGTCGCGCTGACATCCGACTCGTGCTACAAAGGACTGCCCAAGAAGGTGAACGCGTCGCAACAACAATTCGCCGCCCCGTCCGGATCGACGTCGCTGAACGGACACGCCGCCGAACTTGTCGATTTTCGCGGATGGCCTCGTCTGTATTGGGCGATCAGCGAACACATGTCGCGACCGTCGCGCGATTGGACAGCACCACCGCGACTCGCCGACGACACTGTCGCCTACATTGAATATGCGACGGGTAGCGATGGAAGTGTGAAGGGGGTGTGTGTATCGCGTCAGGCGGTTTTTGCGCACTGTCGCGCCGTGTCGGCGGCGATGGAATATAAAGAGGATGAGACGATGGTTTGTGTGGTGGATTTCAAACGCGAAGTTGGACTTTGGCATGCGATTCTGTGCAGTATTTTCAATGGCATGAAAGTGGTGTTTGTTCCCTATTCGCTGATGAAAGTGAATCCGGCGACATGGATGCACATGGTCACCAAATATCAGGCGACAACAGCGCTCGTCAAATCGCGCGATCTTCATTGGGCGTTGCTGGCGACACGCGATCACAAGGACATTCAACTCGGCTCGCTTCGCACACTGCTCGTCGCCGACGGCGCCAATCCGTGGTCGTTGTCGTCGTGCGACGCGTTTGTCGCCGCGTTCACCGCGTCGCCCTACAATTTGCGTGCGGATGCGATGTGTCCGTGTGCGGGCAGCAGCGAGACGGGAACGATTGCGATTCGACGACGCGGAAACGCGCAATTGGGAAGTCAGAGTGGTCGCGGTATTCTGTCGATGGCCGCGTTGAGTCATTGTGTTGTTCGCGTTGATCAGGAAAACTCGTTGACCAGTTTGACGTTGCAGGTGAGTGCTGTAAAAAACTTCCTGGGTCAAAAATCTGGTAATTGAAAAATTGCAGGATGCCGGTCAAATAATCGCCGGTGCCGTCGTCGTCGTCACAGCCATCGACGGTTCGTCGCGCCTCTGCCAAGCAGACGAAATAGGCGAAATTTGCGTCTCGGCCAACTCGACGGCACACGCCTACTGGGCACTCGACGGACAATCTACGCACACGTTCAAACTCGAACCAGTCGGCGAACGCGGTCAACCGATCGGCGCCGTTCGCTACGTTCGCAGCGGTCTCGTCGGTTTCATGGGTCCCGATGGCATGGTGTTTGTTGTCGCGCGACGCGTCTCCTTGTTGTCGGTGAGCGGTCGTCATCATTCGGCCGACGACATCATTGCGACTGTGCTCGCCGTCGAACCGATGAAATTTGTGTATCGCGGACGGATTTGTGTGTTTTCGACGAGCGTTTTGCGCGACGAACGCATCGTCATTGTCGCCGAGCAGAAGCCGAATTGCACCGAAGAGGAGGCGTTTGATGTGAGTTTTTTTGAAAACAGAATATTACTGTAATTAATGTGCGATTTAGTGGATCACGCGAGTTTTGCGAGCCATCGACACCATCCATCAGGTCGGAATCTATTGTTGCGCACTCGTCGCCGCCAATCAACTACCCAAAACTCCGCTCGGCGGTGTCCACGTCTCCGAAACCAAGCAACGCTTCGAGAACGGCGATCTTCACCCGTCCACATTGCTCATGTGTCCGCACAGTTGTGTGCTCAATTTGCCGAAGCCGCGCGAACGACAATCCGACGTCGGACCGGCGGCCATGTTCGTCGGCAACATTGTTCAAGGTGTTCGCATCGCCACAGCCAAAGGTCGCAGCATTGATGACGAGGCGTCGTTGCCGCTGCTCGAATGTTTGCGAACGCGCGCCGCCTCGTCGCCGGATCATCGAATTTTGACGCTGGTCACCGCCAAAAACGCCGAAGCTGACACGGCCACGTTCCAAACATTGTTGAAGTGCGTGTTTTTTTTTTAGAAAAAAGGAAAAAAAATTATTTGCCGCCAGCAGGGGTCGAACCTGCGACCTTGAGCTTATTAAACCCACGCTCTAACCGACTGAGCTATGGCGGCCATTGTTTGTTTTGATAAGAAAGGAGAATGGCCGAACAAACCAAGTGTCGGTTCCTAGGCCAATTATTTTTTTTGCAGACGGGCTGAACGTATTGCGGGACTTTTGACTGATCGTGCTCGTTTGAATCGAGGAGACCATGTTGCGCTGATCTTCCCGCCATCGATTGACCTCATTGCCGCGTTCTTCGGGTGCCTTTCTGCCGGACTCATTCCGGTGCTGATTCGACCGCCAATCGCCTCCGATCTCAACACAACACTCGGTCCGATTCGAATGATTGTCGACATGTCGAAAGCGGTGGCAATTCTCGCGCCGCAAGCCGTCACAAAACTGCTGAAATCAAAAGAGGCGGCGCATAGCATCGATTCGAACGCGTGGCCAATGATTCTCGATTTGGAAGACGCGCCGAGTTCGTGGCGACGAAAACCGCAACAACAACAACAACACGCAGGCGGCACGATGAGTAGCACGACAAGCGCAAGAGATGAGATATGTTATCTGGATTTTTCGATGAACTCAATCGGCCAACTATCGGGCAGTTCGATAAGCGAAGCGGCGGCACAATCGGCGTGTAAATCGATCAAAGTGTCGTCAGAGTTGTATCCGTCGCGACACATTGTCGTCTGCACATCACCCTACTCGGGAATATCGCTGGTTCTGTGGTGTTTGTCGTCGGTCTACTCTGGACATCACACGACGCTCATTCCGCCGGGTGAAGTGGAACAACAGCCGGCGCTGTTTCTGACAACACTGTCGAATTTGAAGGTGCGCGACTGTTTCACAACCTACTCAACGATGCAGACGTGTTGTCAACAATTGGCCACGCAAGTCGACGCGTTGAAAGAGCGCGGATGCAATTTGGCAACATTGCGCAGTTTGGTGGCGATGGCCGAAGAACGACCGCGAATCGCGTTGATGTCGTCGTTCTGCAAACTGTTTGCACCGTTGGCGTTGAATCATCGCGCCGTGTCGACGGCGTTCTCGTCGCGAGTCAACTCGGCGATTTGTATGCAGGGCGCGAGTGGTCCGGAGTCGACGACAGTCTACGTTGACGCACGCGCGTTGCGCAATGATCGAATATCGCTGGTTGGCAAAGGCGCACCGCACAGTGTGGCGCTCATCGAATCCGGCAAACTTTTGCCCGGCGTCACAATCGCCATCGCCAATCCGGAGACGCGTGGACAATGCGCCGACTCGCATCTTGGCGAGATTTGGGTCGCAGCGGCGCACAATGCGCAACCCGTGACTGGTGCCGACTCGCAAGCCGACCTCGTCTACAATGCTCGTCTCACCACCGGCGACACAAAGACGCGTTGGGCGCGCACTGGCTATCTGGGATTCTTGCGACAGACGCAATCGATCACCGAACACGGCGAACTTCACGATGCGGTGTTTGTTGTCGGCGCGTTGGCGGATAGTTTGGTGTTGCGCGGAATGCGCTATCATCCTGTTGATGTCGAGCAGACTGTTAGCAAGTCGCATAGATTTGTTGGAAATTCGTGAGTTTTTTTTTCGTCTCCGGGACATTTTCAAACCGCATGAAATTTTTAAAACAGTTCAACAGTTTTTTCTCGAAAAATGTTTTATTTTGCTGTTTTAAATAAATGTGTGTGCCAACATGTCGCGACGTGTGTGAAAATTTACAGAAATGTGTTAAAAATTACTGTGAAATTGGAAAAAAATTTGAAAAACTAAAGAATGACATTTAAAGATTGTAAAAAGAAAACAGGCTGTCTCCCGAAACCCGTAAGATGTCGCGACAGTGTCGGCACACATTTATTGAAAACATTAAAAAAAACTGCGAAATTTTTTAAAATGCGGTTTCGTAATGTCCGATTTCGAGATTTTGGCCTGCTAGATTGAAGAAATGTTTGTTTAGCGCCGTTTTCACCTGGAATCATCTTGTCGTCATTGCTGCAGAATGCACTGGAAACGAAACAGAAGCGCTGGATCTAGTGCCAGCTATCACAAGTGCAGTTCTCGAAGAGCATCATCTAATAGTCGGTACGTCGAGTCTCCCCAATTTCTCTCATTTTTTTCTTCAAATTCTCATTCCAGGTGTCGTTGTTATCGTCGATCCGGGCTCAATTCGACATGGTCCAAAAGGCGAGAAACTTCGAAGCACAATTCGAAATTTGTTTTTGGACGAGAAACTCAATCCGATCTACGTGGCATATAATATGTAAAAAGAGATACAAAACCAGGTTTATTATTATTTCATTCAAAATCAACGGGTCATTACAAATATTTTCTCTCCTCCCAAAAATGCTTCTCCTAAGTTGAAACCGGTTCATCTTTCTAGTTACAATCTTTCACGTTATTTTTTCTTCATTTGCTTCAATTTTTATGTTATTGAGTCCACCTTTCGTTCATAAATTATTAATATCAATCCACTAGGCCCCAGAGCTTTGTGAAAAGAATAAGAATAATTTCAGAATTTTCAGAATAATTTCAGAATTTTCAGAATAATTTCAGAATTTTCAGAATAATTTCAGAATTTTTAAGAATAATTTCAGAAATTTTAAGAATAGTTTCACAATTTTCAGAATAATTTCAGAATTTTCAGAATAATTTCAGAAATTTTAAGAATAGTTTCACAATTTTTTAAGAATAATTTCAGAATTTTAGGAATAATTTCAGAAATTTTAAGAATAATTTCAGAATTTTAAGAATAATTTCAGAAATTTTAAGAATAATTTCAGAAATTTTAAGAATAATTTCAGATTTTTAAGAATAATTTCAGAATTTTAAGAATAATTTCAGAGTAATTTCAGAATTTTAAGAATAATTTCACAATTTTTAAGAATAATTTCAGAATTTTCAGAATAATTTCAGAATTTTTAAGAATAATTTCAGAATGAGGACATGTTTCACAACATTTTCACCACGAATCGAAACAATTTTCATGGATCGATCTGGATTGGATCCCAGTGTCACGCGCCGACTTGACAGCGTGGCCAGGTTTGAGCTTAATTTTTCTGAAACTATCGGGCCTGAAAGTTTGAAAAAAAAATCTTCGAAGTTTTTTTTTTGCGCAGCCTTTTTTTTTGCGAAGCATTTTTTTTTGCGCAGCATTTTTTTTTGCGCAAAGATTGCGCATCCTGGGAGTCGAACCCAAAACCTCACTACACAGAGACAAACGCGTTAACCACTAGACCATGCATGTCACTCTGACTCTCGTTTCGTTTCTCATATAAATACTTATTGTGTGTCCAAGTGGACACGTGCGAGTCACCTTCAATCACGTTTTGACGTTTTTCTACATTTCATAGTTAACGGATTTAAGATTTGAATAGCTCAATCGATAGAGGAGATCACGGGAAACCTTTTGAGCTATAATTCATCTAGGTCGGCCCAACGGCCCGATTATCGATCGGGCCGTGGCCTATAACGCGATAACGGGCCGTCGACGTAAAAAACCAATTACACCATTGGAAAGCCCGCAGTCTGTTTAGTCTGGAACAAATGTTTTCAAGGCCGTAGGCCTTAACTGGGCCGAGAAAATCAGGCCTGAAATTTGGACAAATTTCTCCAAAAAATCCAACAAAAATTTCCAAAAAAAAATCAGAAAATAAAGTGGAAAATTTTCAACATTTTGCAAAAAATTCAGGCCCGATTTTCTCGGCCCAGTTTGAACTTTCAGGCCTGAAAACAACCGTACCAGACTAAACAGACTGCGGGCTTTCCAATGGTGTAATTCGTTTTTTACGTCGACGGCCCGTTATCGCATAAAAGGCCGCGGCCCGATTCATAATCGGGCTTTTTACGCGATAACGGGCCATCGACGTAAAAAACCAATTACACCATTGGAAAGCCCGCAGTCTGTTTAGTCTGGTACGGTTGTTTTCAGGCCTGAAAGTTCAAACTGGGCCGAGAAAATCGGGCCTGAATTTTTTGCAAAATGTTGAAAATTTTCCACTTTATTTTCTGATTTTTTTTGGGAAAATTTTGTTGGATTTTTTGGAGAAGTTTGTCTAAATTTCAGGCCTGATTTTCTCGGCCCAGTTAAGGCCTACGGCCTTGAAAACAACTGTACCAGACTAAACAGACTGCGGGCTTTCCAATGGTGTAATTCGTTTTTTACGTCGACGGCCCGTTATCGCATAAAAGGCCGCGGCCCGATTCATAATCGGGCTTTTTACGCGATAACGGGCCATCGACGTAAAAAACCAATTACACCATTGGAAAGCCCGCAGTCTGTTTAGTCTGGTACGGTTGTTTTCAGGCCTGAAAGTTCAAACTGGGCCGAGAAAATCGGGCCTGAATTTTTTGCAAAATGTTGAAAATTTTCCACTTTATTTTCTGATTTTTTTTGGGAAAATTTTGTTGGATTTTTTGGAGAAATTTTTCTAAATTTCAGGCCCGATTTTCTC
Organism: Caenorhabditis sp. 8 KK-2011; assembly: GCA_963572245.1. NCBI lineage: Eukaryota > Metazoa > Nematoda > Chromadorea > Rhabditida > Rhabditidae > Caenorhabditis > Caenorhabditis sp. 8 KK-2011. Next base: position 252,771 of record OY751546.1, on the reverse strand, counting down.
GGCCCAGTTTGAACTTTCAGGCCTGAAAACAACCGTACCAGACTAAACAGACTGCGGGCTTTCCAATGGTGTAATTCGTTTTTTACGTCGACGGCCCGTTATCGCATAAAAGGCCGCGGCCCGATTCATAGTCGGGCTTTTTACGCGATAACGGGCCATCGACGTAAAAAACCAATTACACCATTGGAAAGCCCGCAGTCTGTTTAGTCTGGTACGGTTGTTTTCAGGCCTGAAAGTTCAAACTGGGCCGAGAAAATCGGGCCTGAATTTTTTGCAAAATGTTGAAAATTTTCCACTCTATTTTCTGATTTTTTTTGGGAAAATTTTGTTGGATTTTTTGGAGAAATTTGTCTAAATTTCAGGCCTGATTTTCTCGGCCCAGTTAAGGCCTACGGCCTTGAAAACAACTGTACCAGACTAAACAGACTGCGGGCTTTCCAATGGTGTAATTCGTTTTTTACGTCGACGGCCCGTTATCGCATAAAAGGCCGCGGCCCGATTCATAGTCGGGCTTTTTACGCGATAACGGGCCATCGACGTAAAAAACCAATTACACCATTGGAAAGCCCGCAGTCTGTTTAGTCTGGTACGGTTGTTTTCAGGCCTGAAAGTTCAAACTGGGCCGAGAAAATCGGGCCTGAATTTTTTGCAAAATGTTGAAAATTTTCCACTCTATTTTCTGATTTTTTTTGGGAAAATTTTGTTGGATTTTTTGGAGAAATTTTTCTAAATTTCAGGCCCGATTTTCTCGGCCCAGTTTGAACTTTCAGGCCTGAAAACAACCGTACCAGACTAAACAGACTGCGGGCTTTCCAATGGTGTAATTCGTTTTTTACGTCGACGGCCCGTTATCGCATAAAAGGCCGCGGCCCGATTCATAGTCGGGCTTTTTACGCGATAACGGGCCATCGACGTAAAAAACCAATTACACCATTGGAAAGCCCGCAGTCTGTTTAGTCTGGTACGGTTGTTTTCAGGCCTGAAAGTTCAAACTGGGCCGAGAAAATCGGGCCTGAATTTTTTGCAAAATGTTGAAAATTTTCCACTCTATTTTCTGATTTTTTTTGGGAAAATTTTGTTGGATTTTTTGGAGAAATTTGTCTAAATTTCAGGCCCGATTTTCTCGGCCCAGTTTGAACTTTCAGGCCTGAAAACAACCGTACCAGACTAAACAGACTGCGGGCTTTCCAATGGTGTAATTCGTTTTTTACGTCGACGGCCCGTTATCGCATAAAAGGCCGCGGCCCGATTCATAGTCGGGCTTTTTACGCGATAACGGGCCATCGACGTAAAAAACCAATTACACCATTGGAAAGCCCGCAGTCTGTTTAGTCTGGTACGGTTGTTTTCAGGCCTGAAAGTTCAAACTGGGCCGAGAAAATCGGGCCTGAATTTTTTGCAAAATGTTGAAAATTTTCCACTCTATTTTCTGATTTTTTTTGGGAAAATTTTGTTGGATTTTTTGGAGAAATTTGTCTAAATTTCAGGCCTGATTTTCTCGGCCCAGTTAAGGCCTACGGCCTTGAAAACAACTGTACCAGACTAAACAGACTGCGGGCTTTCCAATGGTGTAATTCGTTTTTTACGTCGACGGCCCGTTATCGCATAAAAGGCCGCGGCCCGATTCATAGTCGGGCTTTTTACGCGATAACGGGCCATCGACGTAAAAAACCAATTACACCATTGGAAAGCCCGCAGTCTGTTTAGTCTGGTACGGTTGTTTTCAGGCCTGAAAGTTCAAACTGGGCCGAGAAAATCGGGCCTGAATTTTTTGCAAAATGTTGAAAATTTTCCACTCTATTTTCTGATTTTTTTTGGGAAAATTTTGTTGGATTTTTTGGAGAAATTTTTCTAAATTTCAGGCCCGATTTTCTCGGCCCAGTTTGAACTTTCAGGCCTGAAAACAACCGTACCAGACTAAACAGACTGCGGGCTTTCCAATGGTGTAATTCGTTTTTTACGTCGACGGCCCGTTATCGCATAAAAGGCCGCGGCCCGATTCATAGTCGGGCTTTTTACGCGATAACGGGCCATCGACGTAAAAAACCAATTACACCATTGGAAAGCCCGCAGTCTGTTTAGTCTGGTACGGTTGTTTTCAGGCCTGAAAGTTCAAACTGGGCCGAGAAAATCGGGCCTGAATTTTTTGCAAAATGTTGAAAATTTTCCACTCTATTTTCTGATTTTTTTTGGGAAAATTTTGTTGGATTTTTTGGAGAAATTTGTCTAAATTTCAGGCCTGATTTTCTCGGCCCAGTTAAGGCCTACGGCCTTGAAAACAACTGTACCAGACTAAACAGACTGCGGGCTTTCCAATGGTGTAATTCGTTTTTTACGTCGACGGCCCGTTATCGCATAAAAGGCCGCGGCCCGATTCATAGTCGGGCTTTTTACGCGATAACGGGCCATCGACGTAAAAAACCAATTACACCATTGGAAAGCCCGCAGTCTGTTTAGTCTGGTACGGTTGTTTTCAGGCCTGAAAGTTCAAACTGGGCCGAGAAAATCGGGCCTGAATTTTTTGCAAAATGTTGAAAATTTTCCACTCTATTTTCTGATTTTTTTTGGGAAAATTTTGTTGGATTTTTTGGAGAAATTTGTCTAAATTTCAGGCCCGATTTTCTCGGCCCAGTTTGAACTTTCAGGCCTGAAAACAACCGTACCAGACTAAACAGACTGCGGGCTTTCCAATGGTGTAATTCGTTTTTTACGTCGACGGCCCGTTATCGCATAAAAGGCCGCGGCCCGACTCATAGTCGGGCTTTTTACGCGATAACGGGCCATCGACGTAAAAAACCAATTACACCATTGGAAAGCCCGCAGTCTGTTTAGTCTGGTACGGTTGTTTTCAGGCCTGAAAGTTCAAACTGGGCCGAGAAAATCGGGCCTGAATTTTTTGCAAAATGTTGAAAATTTTCCACTCTATTTTCTGATTTTTTTTTGGGAAAATTTTGTTGGATTTTTTGGAGAAATTTGTCTAAATTTCAGGCCCGATTTTCTCGGCCCAGTTTGAACTTTCAGGCCTGAAAACAACCGTACCAGACTAAACAGACTGCGGGCTTTCCAATGGTGTAATTCGTTTTTTACGTCGACGGCCCGTTATCGCATAAAAGGCCGCGGCCCGATTCATAGTCGGGCTTTTTACGCGATAACGGGCCATCGACGTAAAAAACCAATTACACCATTGGAAAGCCCGCAGTCTGTTTAGTCTGGTACGGTTGTTTTCAGGCCTGAAAGTTCAAACTGGGCCGAGAAAATCGGGCCTGAATTTTTTGCAAAATGTTGAAAATTTTCCACTCTATTTTCTGATTTTTTTTGGGAAAATTTTGTTGGATTTTTTGGAGAAATTTGTCTAAATTTCAGGCCCGATTTTCTCGGCCCAGTTTGAACTTTCAGGCCTGAAAACAACCGTACCAGACTAAACAGACTGCGGGCTTTCCAATGGTGTAATTCGTTTTTTACGTCGACGGCCCGTTATCGCATAAAAGGCCGCGGCCCGATTCATAGTCGGGCTTTTTACGCGATAACGGGCCATCGACGTAAAAAACCAATTACACCATTGGAAAGCCCGCAGTCTGTTTAGTCTGGTACGGTTGTTTTCAGGCCTGAAAGTTCAAACTGGGCCGAGAAAATCGGGCCTGAATTTTTTGCAAAATGTTGAAAATTTTCCACTCTATTTTCTGATTTTTTTTGGGAAAATTTTGTTGGATTTTTTGGAGAAATTTGTCTAAATTTCAGGCCCGATTTTCTCGGCCCAGTTTGAACTTTCAGGCCTGAAAACAACCGTACCAGACTAAACAGACTGCGGGCTTTCCAATGGTGTAATTCGTTTTTTACGTCGACGGCCCGTTATCGCATAAAAGGCCGCGGCCCGATTCATAGTCGGGCTTTTTACGCGATAACGGGCCATCGACGTAAAAAACCAATTACACCATTGGAAAGCCCGCAGTCTGTTTAGTCTGGTACGGTTGTTTTCAGGCCTGAAAGTTCAAACTGGGCCGAGAAAATCGGGCCTGAATTTTTCGCAAAATGTTGAAAATTTTCCACTCTATTTTCTGATTTTTTTTGGGAAAATTTTGTTGGATTTTTTGGAGAAATTTGTCTAAATTTCAGGCCCGATTTTCTCGGCCCAGTTTGAACTTTCAGGCCTGAAAACAACCGTACCAGACTAAACAGACTGCGGGCTTTCCAATGGTGTAATTTGTTTTTTACGTCGACGGCCCGTTATCGCATAAAAGGCCGCGGCCCGATTCATAGTCGGGCTTTTTACGCGATAACGGGCCATCGACGTAAAAAACCAATTACACCATTGGAAAGCCCGCAGTCTGTTTAGTCTGGTACGGTTGTTTTCAGGCCTGAAAGTTCAAACTGGGCCGAGAAAATCGGGCCTGAATTTTTTGCAAAATGTTGAAAATTTTCCACTCTATTTTCTGATTTTTTTTGGGAAAATTTTGTTGGATTTTTTGGAGAAATTTGTCTAAATTTCAGGCCTGATTTTCTCGGCCCAGTTAAGGCCTACGGCCTTGAAAACAACTGTACCAGACTAAACAGACTGCGGGCTTTCCAATGGTGTAATTCGTTTTTTACGTCGACGGCCCGTTATCGCATAAAAGGCCGCGGCCCGATTCATAGTCGGGCTTTTTACGCGATAACGGGCCATCGACGTAAAAAACCAATTACACCATTGGAAAGCCCGCAGTCTGTTTAGTCTGGTACGGTTGTTTTCAGGCCTGAAAGTTCAAACTGGGCCGAGAAAATCGGGCCTGAATTTTTTGCAAAATGTTGAAAATTTTCCACTCTATTTTCTGATTTTTTTTGGGAAAATTTTGTTGGATTTTTTGGAGAAATTTGTCTAAATTTCAGGCCCGATTTTCTCGGCCCAGTTTGAACTTTCAGGCCTGAAAACAACCGTACCAGACTAAACAGACTGCGGGCTTTCCAATGGTGTAATTCGTTTTTTACGTCGACGGCCCGTTATCGCATAAAAGGCCGCGGCCCGATTCATAGTCGGGCTTTTTACGCGATAACGGGCCATCGACGTAAAAAACCAATTACACCATTGGAAAGCCCGCAGTCTGTTTAGTCTGGTACGGTTGTTTTCAGGCCTGAAAGTTCAAACTGGGCCGAGAAAATCGGGCCTGAATTTTTTGCAAAATGTTGAAAATTTTCCACTCTATTTTCTGATTTTTTTTGGGAAAATTTTGTTGGATTTTTTGGAGAAATTTGTCTAAATTTCAGGCCCGATTTTCTCGACCCAGTTTGAACTTTCAGGCCTGAAAACAACCGTACCAGACTAAACAGACTGCGGGCTTTCCAATGGTGTAATTCGTTTTTTACGTCGACGGCCCGTTATCGCATAAAAGGCCGCGGCCCGATTCATAGTCGGGCTTTTTACGCGATAACGGGCCATCGACGTAAAAAACCAATTACACCATTGGAAAGCCCGCAGTCTGTTTAGTCTGGTACGGTTGTTTTCAGGCCTGAAAGTTCAAACTGGGCCGAGAAAATCGGGCCTGAATTTTTTGCAAAATGTTGAAAATTTTCCACTCTATTTTCTGATTTTTTTTGGGAAAATTTTGTTGGATTTTTTGGAGAAATTTGTCTAAATTTCAGGCCCGATTTTCTCGGCCCAGTTTGAACTTTCAGGCCTGAAAACAACCGTACCAGACTAAACAGACTGCGGGCTTTCCAATGGTGTAATTCGTTTTTTACGTCGACGGCCCGTTATCGCATAAAAGGCCGCGGCCCGATTCATAGTCGGGCTTTTTACGCGATAACGGGCCATCGACGTAAAAAACCAATTACACCATTGGAAAGCCCGCAGTCTGTTTAGTCTGGTACGGTTGTTTTCAGGCCTGAAAGTTCAAACTGGGCCGAGAAAATCGGGCCTGAATTTTTTGCAAAATGTTGAAAATTTTCCACTCTATTTTCTGATTTTTTTTGGGAAAATTTTGTTGGATTTTTTGGAGAAATTTGTCTAAATTTCAGGTCCGATTTTCTCGGCCCAGTTTGAACTTTCAGGCCTGAAAACAACCGTACCAGACTAAACAGACTGCGGGCTTTCCAATGGTGTAATTCGTTTTTTACGTCGACGGCCCGTTATCGCATAAAAGGCCGCGGCCCGATTCATAGTCGGGCTTTTTACGCGATAACGGGCCATCGACGTAAAAAACCAATTACACCATTGGAAAGCCCGCAGTCTGTTTAGTCTGGTACGGTTGTTTTCAGGCCTGAAAGTTCAAACTGGGCCGAGAAAATCGGGCCTGAATTTTTTGCAAAATGTTGAAAATTTTCCACTCTATTTTCTGATTTTTTTTGGGAAAATTTTGTTGGATTTTTTGGAGAAATTTGTCTAAATTTCAGGCCCGATTTTCTCGGCCCAGTTTGAACTTTCAGGCCTGAAAACAACCGTACCAGACTAAACAGACTGCGGGCTTTCCAATGGTGTAATTCGTTTTTTACGTCGACGGCCCGTTATCGCATAAAAGGCCGCGGCCCGATTCATAGTCGGGCTTTTTACGCGATAACGGGCCATCGACGTAAAAAACCAATTACACCATTGGAAAGCCCGCAGTCTGTTTAGTCTGGTACGGTTGTTTTCAGGCCTGAAAGTTCAAACTGGGCCGAGAAAATCGGGCCTGAATTTTTCGCAAAATGTTGAAAATTTTCCACTCTATTTTCTGATTTTTTTTGGGAAAATTTTGTTGGATTTTTTGGAGAAATTTGTCTAAATTTCAGGCCCGATTTTCTCGGCCCAGTTTGAACTTTCAGGCCTGAAAACAACCGTACCAGACTAAACAGACTGCGGGCTTTCCAATGGTGTAATTTGTTTTTTACGTCGACGGCCCGTTATCGCATAAAAGGCCGCGGCCCGATTCATAGTCGGGCTTTTTACGCGATAACGGGCCATCGACGTAAAAAACCAATTACACCATTGGAAAGCCCGCAGTCTGTTTAGTCTGGTACGGTTGTTTTCAGGCCTGAAAGTTCAAACTGGGCCGAGAAAATCGGGCCTGAATTTTTTGCAAAATGTTGAAAATTTTCCACTCTATTTTCTGATTTTTTTTGGGAAAATTTTGTTGGATTTTTTGGAGAAATTTGTCTAAATTTCAGGCCTGATTTTCTCGGCCCAGTTAAGGCCTACGGCCTTGAAAACAACTGTACCAGACTAAACAGACTGCGGGCTTTCCAATGGTGTAATTCGTTTTTTACGTCGACGGCCCGTTATCGCATAAAAGGCCGCGGCCCGATTCATAGTCGGGCTTTTTACGCGATAACGGGCCATCGACGTAAAAAACCAATTACACCATTGGAAAGCCCGCAGTCTGTTTAGTCTGGTACGGTTGTTTTCAGGCCTGAAAGTTCAAACTGGGCCGAGAAAATCGGGCCTGAATTTTTTGCAAAATGTTGAAAATTTTCCACTTTATTTTCTGATTTTTTTTGGGAAAATTTTGTTGGATTTTTTGGAGAAATTTGTCTAAATTTCAGGCCCGATTTTCTCGGCCCAGTTTGAACTTTCAGGCCTGAAAACAACCGTACCAGACTAAACAGACTGCGGGCTTTCCAATGGTGTAATTCGTTTTTTACGTCGACGGCCCGTTATCGCATAAAAGGCCGCGGGCCGATTCATAATCGGGCTTTTTACGCGATAACGGGCCGTCGACGTAAAAAACGAATTACACCATTGGAAAGCCCGCAGTCTGTTTAGTCTGGTACAGTTGTTTTCAAGGCCGTAGGCCTTAACTGGGCCGAGAAAATCAGGCCTGAAATTTAGACAAATTTCTCCAAAAAATCCAAAATTTTCCCTTTTTGTTTTTTTTTTAATTTTTCACTTGGATACATGATAAGTAATTATATGAGAAATTAAACAAGAATCAGAGTGACATGCATGGTCGAGTGGTTAACGCGTTTGTCTCTGTGGTGTGAGGTCTTGGGTTCGGCTCCCATGCGGCGCAATTTCTTGCTTAATCTTCTCGACCAAGTTATTTTTCCTGACATCGACGGAAATTGGTAATTTGAAAATCACATATTATCAAAACAATATTATTCCACAGGCAAATTCCTGGATAGCTGCGGCAGAGCTGCGGCAGCTATTTTCTGCTGGCAGAGGTCAGGCAGGTACCACGCAGCTCTGCCGCAGTTTTAGAGCGATTTTGGTAGGTCTGCCGCAGCTCTGCCGCAGGGATGCCGGAATCGGTTCAGAACTGCGGCAGAGCTGCGTGGTACCTGCCTGACCTCTGCCAGCAGAAAATAGCTGCCGCAGCTCTGCCGCAGCTATCCAGGAATTTGCCTGTGTCATTTCTCATTAGAAAATGTGCTCGCATCTATGTACATGAGAATTAACTGATTTCTGTCATATGCGTAGAGAATCATCTTGCGCAAAATGGTCTATTAGCGTAAATCGACAGACACTTTAGAGGAGCTTGTAAATTTTTCTGAAACTTTTTTCGCCATTTTTTCACATTGTAAAACAGGTTATTTTTAAAAACAATACAGTATAGAAAAATGTCGTAACCTTTCTTAGCCGAAAGGATCGTAAGCTCTTGCGCAAATCTATTGTGAATTGACAAACACTTCATAGGATACTGTATTTTTCTCAAAATTTTCTGAAACTTTTCGCCATTTCATACAGGTTATTTTTAAAAAATAATAAAGTATAGAAACATGTTATTATTTATCCGCACGTCGAATGGAAGTCGGTCTTCTCGTGAATGTCGGCAGTGACACGTTCGAGTCGAGCATTCAAATCAGCCAAAATTTGGCTCGTTTCTGCGGCGCCTCGTGTCGGCTCGTTGCGAGACACGCGACGCCTGCGACTCTAAAGCACTCGCCAACGTCTTGTTGTCGCGCGTCTCGTCCAGAATGTCGCCAATGTTGTTGATTTTGGCGAGAGCCTCCTTGATTTTGCCGTTGAGATCGGTGATTTGCGACGGCGTCAGCGAGATCTTCTTCGTCAACGCCTCTTCGGCGAGTTGGCGAATTTGTTCGGGTGTCGCAGCGAGGAACGTAGCAATGTCGTCGGCGATGCGATCCAGCGAGTGACGTGTCGCGTTGGCGCGTTCCGCGGCAGATTTGGCGGCGGCCAACGCTTTCTCGGCGCGCGATTTCGCCGCCGATGTGGAGAGCAGAACGTTGTGAACGATGGAGAGAACCTGCAGAAATTGAAGATTTTTTCTTTAGAAAAGTTTCTCCTCTAAACCAACCTCTTCGGCTTCCTTCTGCTTCTCATCCAACTTGTTGTCGGCTTCAGTGGCAAAGTTTCGAGCCTGCGACGCCTTACTGACCGCACCCTCCATGCAACTTTGACCTCCGCAAAAACCGCAATGTCCCGGGCCTCCGCACAATGCGTCGCACGGTGCCGTCGACGCACCGCACACTTGTTCGTTCAACGACGGCAACGTTGCCTCGAGCTCGCCGAGCAGTCGCTCCGCATCGGTTAGTGCGGCCTCGTATTCGCTGAACTGTTGTAGTGTTGCGGCTTGCGACGCGTCGTTTTCGGCACGAGCCAGTCGTGAAATTGCGGCGTCTGTGCGACGTTGAGCGTCGAGACTTGTCGCGCCAGATTCGCGAGTGATGTTGAACGCGCCCAAAACGTCGGCCTCCTTGATTTGCTGCGCTTTTTCTTCTAATTCGATGGTGAGAGCGGTGACCTGGAATTTTTTGATTATTTCATCATTTTTAAAAACTAGTCATGTGGGGTGTCAAACTGCTCAGTAGGAATGATCGAGATTTCAAACGCGTCAGTGATTTGGCCAATCGTAGATGCTTTTTCGGTGCATTTTTTTTCGAGCAAAAAAAAAACTTTTCCCGAGATTATTAGCTTATCTTGTAGAGCTTGAAAAGGGCTTCAAAATGTGCTATATTACTCGCCCAGTATGGCCCAAAAACCGGGCTAAACCGGGCCTCAAAGATTTTTTTCAAACTTTCAGGCCCGATTTTGGCTTGGTTTTCGGGCTTTTTCAGAGGAGTGTTATAGCACATTTTGTAGAGCTTTTCGAGCTATATAGGCTAATAATCTCGGTGAAATTTTTTGGCCCGAAAAAAACGTCCATGGTGACTGTACTTTTTTTTCGGGCCAAAACATTTTTTCCGAGATTATTAGCCTATCTTGTAGAGCTCGAAAGTTTGAAAAAAATCTTTGAGGCCCGATTTGGTCCGGTTTTCGGGCTTTTTCAGGGGAGTGATACAGCACATCTTGAAGCCCTTTTCGAGCTCTACAAGATAAACTAATAATCTTGGAAAAAATTTTTCGGCCCCAAAAAAAAAGAAACCGGAAGGCCTTTTGGAAAGGGGTAAAAAGGGTAAATTCTAACAAAGTGAAAAAAGTACTTAAAGAGGGGGGGGGGGGGACCAAAAAACCAGTTAGTCTCATTTGAAAGAGCGTATTCGATTTGGTAAATGTGAGTTTGCGCGAGGAAAAAGCAAAAATTGTGGAAAAAAGTTATTGGGGATTCGCGCCACGGCGGCTTCGATCCCGGGGATTGGGCGTCTCGTCGTCTACTCCGAGGCATTGAAAAGGGGTAAGAGGCGGTGTGGTACGATCTGGCATCCTAAGCAACGTTGACTCAGGTTAGTCGGGTTCGATCCCGCTGGGGAAGATGTTTTTTTTTAGTTTCGTATTGTAACATGTTGCTAATGTGACTGCCATTTTCATGTAATTTGAAGTACAATAGGTTTTCATGTAATTTGAAGTACAATAGCTCCTTTCGGAAGCTAGAAAAAGATCTCTTATGACACTGAAAAACTGATATCAATGGAAATTGATGAAAAATAGACGTGGTCAACTCAAATTAAATGAAAACCATGGCAGTCACATTAACAATATAATACAGTATAAAACAAAAAAAAAACGTTTTCCCCAGCGGGATTGAACCCGACTAACCTGAATCAACGTTGCTTGAGATCCCAGATCGCACCACACCGCCTCTTACCTCTTTTCAATGCTTCGGAGTAGACGAAGAGACCCCAATCCCCGGGATCAAAGCCGCCGCGGCGCGAATCCCCAATAACTTTTTTTTTCCCGTCATTTGCTTTTTCCTCGCGCAAATTCACATTTATTAAATCGAATACGCTCTCTCAGATGAGACTAACTTGTTTTTTGGTGCTACACCCCCTCCCCCCCTTTAAGTAGTAATACAAAAGGGTGTAATACTGAAAAATATGAAATTGGAAATTCATCTAAAAGGGTGAACCGAAAGTGGTGAATTTAATTTTTTTGGTTAAGAGTTATAATGAAAGATGTAGAATGTGCAAAAGGGCAAAATAAACCTGAACATTTTTCGTGAAAATTGGAGTGAATAGATTGGTGGTACCGTTATTTTTTCTTCTATGTTAATGAAGTACACGTTTTACACGTGAAAAATCAAACATAATACTTTACCACGAAAATTTGGTGGGTTTTCAGTTATGGGAAACACATTAGTGGCGCTATTTTTCCAGGTTCACGTTTTTTTTCGTAAAATTTGGTTTGTTGGGGGTTTTTAAGTGATACGATTAGTGATAGTAGTGATAGTAATAAGCAAATTACTACTAAAGAAATTTGTCCAAAATATTTCCAATTATTCAAATCGTTCATTATCCTTCTTTTTTGTTTATTGATCGAGTTGTGTGTTTGATCCACAATTTCCTATTGGAAGATAGTACATTCATACCAAGAAAAAATGGTAACCAACTTAATCGGGTCCAGCTTAAATAAATCTTTATAACACTTTTCAACACAAAAAATGTTTTTCAGACCCGACTTAATTAGAAAACTTCAGCCCTTCTTTGACACATCATAAAATTGACAGATTTTACATGTTCAGCGACGACCATACGAGAATTTACAGTTTTTGTCATCTTACGTACTTTTTGTTGTTGAAAATTTCTCAAAATTTTCCAGAGAAAGGATCGGAACGCCACCGCATAAAAAGTTTTTTTTTTTGTAAAAAAAAATCCGTATGATGACAAAAACAGTGAATTCTTGTATGTTCGCCTCTAAAAAGGTCAAATGTGTCACTTATGATGTGTCAAAGGTTCGAACTGTTATATACAAGAGCTCAAAATTTTTTGAGTCGGGTGTGAAAAAGAAATTTTCGTTATAAAAGTCTATTTATTTATGTTGGACCCGATTAAGTTCGTTACCACCTTTTTTTTCTTGGTGTGAATGTACTATCTTTCAATAGGAAATTGTGGACCAAGCACACAATTTGATCAATAAACAAGAGAGAAGTAAAATGATCACATTGAGTAATTGGAATTAATTTGAACAAAAAAAAGGATTGTTTGGTAGTTATTTGCTTTTTACTATCACTAATAAGTGATTATGCGATGTGCAATGTAAAAAAATGCAAAAAAAAAACTGTGCAACGTGACCTTGTTTTTTCCAAAAAATTTGCAACATTTTCTATTATGAAAAACGTGAAGAATAAATCGAAATGAAAAAGATCGAAAATCTATGAAAAAAGTTGCAATTTTTGGAAAAACTAAGGTCACGTTGCCATACATCAGATAGATGCCCAGACATCATTTTGAGTTAGTACCCCTAAACCCCTTTAGGTTTCGATTAAAAAAAAAGTAGGAAGAGAAAAGAAATGAAGAAAATCATACTTGTATAACTTTTGACTAATGGGAGAGGGAGAGCAAGAAGAAAAAAGAGTCAGAACAAAAAACAGCTATATTAGAAAACTGAGAGAAAAGTGAAGAATGAATGAATGAATGAGCATACAGGGAGACACATAGATTGTCGACTCCGCCCCTTTTTACAACCCACGTCGCTTGTAAAAAGGGGCGGAGTCGACAGCCAATGTGTCTGTCTCCCTGTGCTCACAATCAATCATTCATTTATTCATTCTTCTTCTTTTTCTTAGTTTTAATAATATTGTTCTCTTTCTTTCTTGTCTCGTTCACTTTGATCGTTTTTTTTTTCTTTTTTTTTGATAGAGAGTTTAACTTTGAGCTCTGGTCCATAATTATTCCAAGTATGGCCAAAGTCAATTTTTTAATTTATCAAAAATTCAGAAATTAGTTGTCCCCTCCATTTATTTTGCCCTAGATTAGGACCCCTTCCCACAGGTCTGGTCCCCATCTGATGTATGCACGTTGCACAGTTTTTTTTTGCATTTTTTGCATTTACGGGAACAATCAAATACTTGAAAAAAAAAACGTTAATAACGTAATCGTATCACTTAAAAACCCCCAACAAACCAAATTTTACGAAAAAATATGAACGTTTTTTCCCGTGAAAAAAACGTGCACGTGAAAAATAACGCCACCAATGTGTTTTCCAAAACCGAAAACCTCTTCCACCAACTTTTCGTGCAAAAATATTAACTTTGATTTTTCCCGTGAGATACATGAACTTCATTTCCATAGAAAAAATAAAGTTACTACCGTAATCTCCTCACCAATTTTCACGAAAAATGTGAACATAAGGTTCATTTCCCATTTTTGCACATTTTACCCCTTTTAGTATTACTCTTAAACAAAAAATAAATTTTACACCTCTCGTCTCCACCTTTTTGGGCGAAGTTCCAATTTCACCTTTTCAGTAGTTAACCCTCCTGGTATTACCCCTTTTCACTCTTTAGAAATTTACCTCTTTTTTACCCCTTTCCAAAGTGCACGACAGAAACTGAAAAGGTTTCCCTAAAAGGGGTGTAGTGTTCTTAAAGGGGTGGCAAACCATCGAAAAAAGGGGTGTAATAATGTTTTTCGTTTAGTTTGAAAAGGGTGTCAAGAAGAGGTTGACAAAAAGGGGTGCCATTTTCATTCTGAAAAGGGTGTCAATCAATTTTCAGTTTTTTACTGAAAGGTGTGTGATTTTATCATTTTTCTGAAAGGAGTACCGTGAAAATAAAGGGTTTTCTACAAAGGCTCAGGCTTAGTAAACGTCCAAAAAGTGCAATTATGAATTTCCGTGGATATTTTTCTGATGAATGTTACCAAATAGGGGACACAGAAAGTTCGACTCAAACCGTTTAATTACTGTTTTCATTGAATGGTAATACTCTTCGAACACAATTTTCAGATTTTGTGTCAGAAATTTTGAAATTCATAATCTCACCTTTAGGATGTTTACTAAGCCTAAAAAATTGTAGATGGAAAAAAATTAATTCAAAAAACCCTTCATTATCACGGTACCCCTTTCAGAAAAATGATAAAATCACACCCCTTTCAGTAAAAAACTGAAAATTGATTGACACCCTTTTCAGAATGAAAATGGCACCCCTTTTTGTCAACCTCTCCTTGACACTCTTTTCAGACTAAACACAAAACAATAAAACACCCTTTTTTTTGGATGGTTTGGCACCCTTTTCAGAATACCACACCCCTTTTGAGGAAACCTTCTCAGTTTCTGCCCCTCCATCAAAAGTTAATTTTTTAAAAGAAAAATGGAGAAATTATCAAAAAGTTAAAAACAAATGGTCAAAAAGTTAAATTTAGACCAAAGTTTAGTAAATTTCTTCAAACAAAACTTTTATGTGAAATTCTTTCCAAAGTAAAAAGTTAGGTCATTTACGCGGAGAATACTATCCCATTGAAGATTCTAGTACCAAAATATGCTCACAAATTAAATTCTCGATTCACCCCCTACGGTTGATTTCTAATTGAACGTCTAGAATTTTAGAATTGACAGTAGAAAAAATGAAATAAGATGACTTGTCAAAAAAAAATGAACAAACATTGCGTAATAAAACTGACTTTCAAATAAAAATTTTTCAAATGAGTTTTAATGTAGCGTTTAATTGAGACATGTATCGTTAAGAAAACCATATATCATACTGGCTACTTTTCGGTGCGAGGAATCAATAACTATTGAAAAAATATAGAAGAATATTCGAAATGTTTTGAACCAGAAACATATAATTTTTTCGTTCCAAAAATTTCGTGATCACCTACTCGATGACCCTCATGTAGAAGCATCAAAAAGTTAAAAATTACAGTACTCTATGTTCACAAAAACAGAAATTATTGTAAAAAAATAAACCTTTACTCCGCCTATTTTTTAGCGCGTCATGGTTTTTTTCTTAGAAAATTGTATTTTTTTTTGAAAAATTCCTACAGGTAAAGAAAACGGGGAACGCCCAGTCAATCACCTTATTTATTTTTTTCTTTATTTTTTTTTCTTTTTTTTTTACTCATTTTCAGTAGTCTACTACTTCATACGAAAAAATTGCGAGTAGGAATTCGCTCGTCAACAACTCTTAGCAGTAACCGTTCAGAAATAGCGCCCGGGTCATCCAAGTTGTCTTGACCCTCTTCGTCGAAATCTGGTTAACAGACTCTAGAAGGACAGAAAGGACAGAGGACGGGAGAAATGCCCGACGCTCCAGAATTGGAACGGACTACTGCGAAGCCTGTGTTGGACGTGCATCCTTCACTAGACAAGCAATTTTTGGGTATGAGTTTCAACTAAATGAGGGTGCTCAACTGGGTACGTTCGTAATGGAGAGGAATCTTTCTACTAGAAAATACAAGTTTTTCTTTAAAAAAAACCTATGCCACATTCAAAAATGTGCAGATCCACGTCTATTTGCGAAACTTAGAATTTTGTGAATTTTTGAGTACTGTAATTTTTGTTTTTTTTAATGTTCAGTGAGTGCCTTTTGTTTTGAGTAGGTCACGCATGAAAAAACTATATGTTTCTGTTCAAAAACAAGTGGTTTCAAAAAATTTTCGAACATTCTGATTTTTTCAAAAGTTAGTGGTTGCCCGCATCAAATAGCGGCCAACATGGTGTATGGCTCTCGTAACGATACACATGTCAACTAAACGTTACAGTAGAACTCATATGGAAAATGTTCATTTTGAGAACACCATGTCCCTCAGAATTGGATTTCTCGTGTTCATAAAAATAACATGAGTAATCCAATTCTCAATGACAAGGGTTCTTTGAAGTCACATTGAGTTCAACATTTTTCCAAACGCAATATCTGTTCATTGTTTTTTGACAAGTCATCTTACGTCATTCTCTCTACTGCCAATTCAAAAACTCTACACATTTAAAGAGAAACCTTCCGTATGAAATGAGTCAAAAATAAAATTTGTGAGCGTATTTTGGTATTAAAATCTTAAACGGGATAGTATTCTCCGCATAATTGACCTAACTTAAAACTTTTGAAAGAACTTCACATCAAAATTTTGTTGGAAGAAATTTACTAAACTATGGTCTAAATTTAATTTCGAAATGAATAAAAAAACTTTATTTGATTTTTGACCATTCTTCTTTTATTTTTCGATCAATTCTCCATTTTTCTTTCAAAAAATTAACTTTTGATGGAGGAAAGGCCTTAGTTGCTAATAATCCGTGGGATTTCACGTTTGGGCCAAAGTATGAATTTAGAAAGCAGCAGAATTTCAAAATTTTCAAATATCATTTGACTAGAGCCACCGGTTTTCATACTATACGGTGGCTTTTCTTTAAGCTTTGTATGTTTATTTTTTTGTTTACGTTTTGTTTCTTTCAATGTATCGTATTTTTTTCATTTTTATTTCTTATCGTGAAAAAAAAAATAAAAGCGTAGCTCTGCGCAGCATGTCTCTTGGCCGCTTGAAAAAGCGTAGATTCTGGGCGCTGCGTGTGACTCTTGGTCGCTTAGCAAACTAACTTAATCTCCTTTGTATCGTTGTTGCGTTGTTGTTGCTGATGTTGTTGCGTTGTTGTTGCTGACCGGCTGTCGTTGTTGTTGCTGACCGGCTGAAATGCGACAAAATTAAAAATATAAGATAGATGCGAGCGTACGTGGGATAATTGTGGACAAGAGCTCAAAGTTAAACCCCCCTAGTAGGTCCACTCTATATAAAAAAAAAGAAGAACAGAAAGAAAAAACGAGACAAAAAAGAAAAAAAAACAATATTGTCAAACTAAGAAAAAGACGAAGAATGAATGGATGAATGATTGAGCACAGGGAGGCATTGGCTGTCGACTCCGCCCCTTTTTACAAGCGGCGTGGGTTGTAAAAGTGGGCGGAGCCGACAGTCAATGTGTGCCTTCCTGTGTGCTTATGCATTCATTCATTCTTCACTTCTTTAGTGACCAGCGGCTGATATGATAAATGATTATGAAAAAAGTTAAGTTTTTTAGGTACTACATTTTTTCTAGCAAATTGTGACGCTTAGGATTTTGAAAACACAATTCTTCGCCATTTTCTTTCACCTCAAAAATTATAATAAATTCCCGAAATCTGGCTTGGCGACCTTGCCTTGTGAGTTTATTCTGGTCATAACGTAAAAACATACCATCACTAGAAACTGCATTGATAGATCATCCAACGAGGCTCAACATTTCGCTCTTTTCTCTCAACACGTTCAACAAAAACTTCGTCATCGAGTGCAGCAAAATCTTGATTTCTATAGAAAAAAAAATAGTTGTATGAATAACCCGGTAAAGAAAACTCACCAATTTCTTCTCCGCTCACTTCTTCATTTATCGATTGTTCAACTACATCCACTTATATAAAACTGTTGTATGATACCAGTATTGCTGACTCTTGAATGATCATCGAATAGAGTGGTCGACATTTGTGAAAGAAGTTCGGCGTATCTCGCGTATCCCATTGGAGAATTTAGGGGCAGTCAGTGGATTCCATTTCAAGTCTTTGTAAACTGCACAGAAGATCATAGTCGCACATTGTCTGAAAAAATGCAACTTTTTTTGCAATTTTTATTTGAACCTACGTTGCAAATTGCGGAAATGTCGGTACATTTTCAATCTGTGTTCTTTGTCTCCGACCACTACTAGAAACTGCATTGATAGATCTTCCAACGAGGCTCAACATTTCGGAATCGGATCTATTTGACTTTTGTACCAAATCAGCCATTGGCTTGTTGGAAATCCAGAAGTTGTACTCTTTCTGCGAAACTCCATAGGTTGCCCATTGTTTTTCGAGTGGATCTTTTCTCTCAACACGTTCAACACAAACTTCATCATCGACCGCTCGAATAACCGTTTCTCTTCCGAATCCCAGTTCCATTAATGCCCGAATTGGTTCTTCATCTCTTTCAACCACTTCGGCCGGAATAGCTGGCTGAATAGGTCTAGCGGCCCATTCGTTGCTCGGTTCTGGAGCTTTATCACCATCAGTCTTACTATCTTCTGCCGAATTTCTAGCCACCTTCAAAAATATTCTTTAAGATTGTGTATTACAAAAAACACGAACCTCGTTGAAAACTAGAAACGCGCTACCACACAGATCCTGATAGGAAGCGAGATCGCTATATTCACACAGCGACAATCTTTCGAACAAGCATGTGAATGCTTTGAACAAGTCCTGTAATGAAAAACTAGCATATTTTCGAGATTTGGAAACAACCAACCCGACAGACAAGTTTCAAATACTTGTTAACATCAAACTCAGACGATTTCCCGAAGCGTTGTGTTCTTGCCGATCCACTATCACTTGATGTCATATTGTTCCGATCCGCCAACTTTCCAGCTAGACGACACCATTCAACGAGTACTTCGCTCAATCCATTTACGAATGTCCTTCCAACGACGGAGCCAAGTTGTCGACCAACAATTCAAAGAACGCTCTGTGACATCCACTTATATAAACCTATTGTATGATACCAGTATTGCTGACTCTTGAATGATCATCGAATAGAGTGGTCGACATTTGTGAAAGAAGTTCCGCGTATCTTGCATATCCCATTGGAGAATTGTGTGCAGTCAATGGATTCCATTTCAAATCTTTGTAAATTGTTCTGAAGATCATAGTCGCACATCGTCTGAAAATTTAATGTTTTTTCTATAACTTTCTGTACAACCTACGCTGCACATTGCGAAAATATTGGTACATTTTCAATCGATCTTCTTTGTGTCCGACCACCACTAGAAACTGCATTGATAGATCTTCCAACGAGGCTCAACATTTCGGAAATGGATCTATTTGACTTTTGTACCAAATCAGCCATTGGCTTGTTGGAAATCCAGAAGTTGTACTCTTTCTGCGAAACTCCATAGGTTGCCCATTGTTTTTCGAGTGGCTCTTTTCTCTCAACACGTTCAACAAAAGCTTCGTCATCGAGTGCAGCGAAATCTTGATTTCTATAGAAAAAAAATAGTTGTATGAATAACCCGGTAAAGAAAACTCACCAATTCCTTCTCCGCTCATCTCATCCATCGACAATTCCGCTTCCTCATCAACATCTGATTCTTCATCGTCATTTTCGTACTCCTCTTCCATTGTCTCATCGACGATTTCTTCATTTATCGATTGTTCAACAACATCCACTTATATAAAACTGTTGTATGATACCAGTATTGCTGACTCTTGAATGATCATCGAATAGAGTGGTCGACATTTGTGAAAGAAGTTCCGCGTATCTTGCATATCCCATTGGAGAATTGTGTGCAGTCAATGGATTCCATTTCAAATCTTTGTAAATTGCTCTGAAGATCATAGTCGCACATTGTCTGAAAATTTAATGTTTTTTCTATAAATTTCTGTACAACCTACGTTGCACATTGCGAAAATGTTGGTACATTTTCAATCGATCTTCTTTGTGTCCGACCACCACTAGAAACTGCATTGATAGATCTTCCAACGAGGCTCAACATTTCGGAAACGGACCTATTTGAGTTTTGTACCAAATCAGCCATTAGCTTGTTGGAGTCCAGAAGTTGTACTCTTCTTGCGAAACTCCATAGGTTGTGCATTGTTTTTCGGGTGGCTCTTTTCTCTCAACACGTTCAACACAAACTTCGTCATTGAGTGCAGCAAAATCTTGATTTCTACAGAAAAAAATAGTTGTATGAATAACCCGGTAAAGAAAACTCTTATCTGGTTTTTGTCAGAACACGAAAGAGATTTTCCAGTTATTTCTAAAAATTTATGAGAACTTACTCTTCTTTGAGCTCTCCAGCATCCGTTTGTGTCGCACATGTTCGAATCGACGGTTTGAGTGATCGATAGAGCCGATTCCCAAACCTACATTCTCGACAATTTCCTGAGTAGACCATACAGTTTGATCGATGGCGCATCTCAGTCTGCATTTGTGAATTGATAGGTCCTTTACTGATCAAATCGCGGCGAACAATCACTGTTTCGTTGGAAGAAGATGAATTTGACCATATTACCAAGCGATGTCGAGAAATGGCTTTGTGTGATATCGTTGTTCTTTTCTCTCAACACGTTCAACACAAACTTCATCATCGAGCGCAGAGGAATTCTAAAGAAAAAAAAAATAAAAGTTGAAAGAAAAGTACATTCAAAGTGAGAAAACTAGAATTTTTGGTACCCTCTTGTGACAGGTATGATGTCTCGGAAATTTTTAAGTATCAGCGCATGACAGCTGAGCAATCTTTCAACAAGAACACGTTGTTTTACGGCGGACAAACGAGAGATTCGCATTTCACACAACAGGAATGTTTGCTCTATTGCTTCATTAAAAATAAAAATAGTCCACGTGAGACCTGTTTATCTTTCTAGAAGCTCTCACGTTTCATTTCTATTCTTTTCTTTCATTTCTGCGTCTGTTTCTCTCATTTGTCCGTCTCATAAAGGGTCTAAAACAACGTGAGAAAGCGCAGGAAAAAAAACAAAAATAAATTATGTGTGCGCTTACGCGTCACTTTCATTGTTCGACAGTAGTTAAACGCACAAATGCACAAAATGAAACAGTTTGGAGTCTAAAGTCTAGAAATCCGCAAAAAAAATTATCAATAAAAATGTGTGCATGTCGAAAAAAGGTCAGGTACTGTAATTTCTTTTCATTTTTCGACTTCATATGAAAATATTTATCGTGCTTTTTTCAACTAAATATTCCGCTTCTGGAAGAAAATTTTTAAAAAAAGCGTGATCGCAGAATAGATTTCTTGAACAACAAAACAGAAACGTTATTTTTCGTAAAATTCTAATTAAAAGTTGTTTGATTTATCTTCTAAGACTTTTTTCAACTAGCCTGTCAATTGCTCTTCTGTGCCGATTGTTGTAGGTCCAATTGTGTTTGCTGATTGGCTGAAATCGAATAATGTGATGTTGGAGATAATGTGTAAAACTACTGTGCATTGATGTCGCCCATCTCTGCTAACCGTTGACTGCCAACCAAACTGCGAACTTTGCTGTAATAATAAAAACAATTGTGTTTCGTTTTTTCACCTAATTTCCCAGGACTAGCCAATTTTTGATCTCAACTTGCCAGTTGGAAAAAACCCCCGTCCCCTTCCAAAACATTTGCGGAACGGTCTATAACCCCCAAGTCCGCTCCCTACAGCTTTCGCCAGAGCCAGACGGACGAATCCGTAGCTGAGAAGAGAGCTCAACTATGCTGGTGGTTGCTGCATTGGTAAGTGGGTACTTGCTCAGAAACGGACAGCGACCTACGTCCGTAGAGCGGTCAGAAACAGAGTCTCTTTCCGCCTGGCAAATTTTGATCCCACTACCATTTCTAGCCTAAGCCTAACCCAAGGAACCCGAAAAACTTATCTTTTTAGTTGTCGTCCTGCGCATCGACCCAGCTTGAGAAGATCCGTCGAGAGCGATCGCGTTGATCCTGAGACAAAACAAATTGTTTATCTACAATCGGAAGGAGACGAGAATTTAACGTAAATAATATTAGATACAAAAAGTCACAGAAAGATCTCAAACAAAATGACAAAACGTATCACATAAACTAACGTCTTCAAAAAAAGGAACTGAATGACAAACTCTTTTTCTAGGTCATTAGTTTTCTACTTAAAAATCTCGGAAGAATCGTCAATAAAAAACTACACGATTTAGATTCACCTTCACGAGCTTACGATTTATTGTTTCTTTCTTCTTACATCTACCGTATTCTTTTTTGCTAGGTTTGATAAATTCTTAGAATCACGACCGATTAGTATAATTACAGAACACCGAAATGACCGAGTTTAAGACTATCTGAGTATACAAAAGAGGTACACGTGAAAAAGCGAAATTTCTAAAAGAAATAAAAAATAAAAAGAATGAATGAGAAAGAGAAGTCAACCGCTCCGCGGGCAAGCAGCGCGACTCACAACAATAAAATAAGGAAAGAGAAAGAAAGAAACAGAAAGTGTCAGATAGAGCACACTTGTTATTTCGAGAAAATAAGCGATATTTCTAAAAGAAATAAAAAATAGAAAGAATGATTGAGAAGGAGAAGTCAACCGCTCCGCGGGCAAGCAGCGCGACTCACAACAATAAAATAAGAAGAGAAAAAGAAGGAAACAGCAGGTGTCAGATAGAGCACGCTTGTTCATTCGAGAAAAAAAAGTGTTTATCTAAAAGAAATAAAAATAAAAAGAATACAAGAGAAATGATAGTCGACCGCTCCGCGGGCAAGCAGCGCGACACACAACAATAAAATAAGGAGAGAGAAAGAAGGAAACAGCAGGTGTCAGATAGAGCACGCTTGTTCATTCGAGAAAAAAGTGTTTATCTAAAAGAAATAAAAAATAAAAAGAATACAAGAGAAATGATAGTCGACCGCTCCGCGGGCAAGCAGCGCGACACACAACAATAAAATAAGGAGAGAGAAAGAAGGAAACAGCAGGTGTCAGATAGAGCACGCTTGTTCATTCGAGAAAAAAGTGTTTATCTAAAAGAAATAAAAAATAAAAAGAATACAAGAGAAATGATAGTCGACCGCTCCGCGGGCAAGCAGCGCGACACACAACAATAAAATAAGGAGAGAGAAAGAAGGAAACAGCAGGTGTCAGATAGAGCACGCTTGTTCATTCGAGAAAAAAGTGTTTATCTAAAAGAAATAAAAAATAAAAAGAATACAAGAGAAACGATAGTCGACCGCTCCGCGGGCAAGCAGCGCGACACACAACAATAAAATAAGGAGAGAGAAAGAAGGAAACAGCAGGTGTCAGATAGAGCACGCTTGTTCATTCGAGAAAAAAAAGTGTTTATCTAAAAGAAATAAAAAATAAAAAGAATACAAGAGAAATGATAGTCGACCGCTCCGCGGGCAAGCAGCGCGACACACAACAATAAAATAAGGAGAGAGAAAGAAGGAAACAGCAGGTGTCAGATAGAGCACGCTTGTTCATTCGAGAAAAAAGTGTTTATCTAAAAGAAATAAAAAATAAAAAGAATACAAGAGAAATGATAGTCGACCGCTCCGCGGGCAAGCAGCGCGACACACAACAATAAAATAAGGAGAGAGAAAGAAGGAAACAGCAGGTGTCAGATAGAGCACGCTTGTTCATTCGAGAAAAAAGTGTTTATCTAAAAGAAATAAAAAATAAAAAGAATACAAGAGAAATGATAGTCGACCGCTCCGCGGGCAAGCAGCGCGACACACAACAATAAAATAAGGAGAGAGAAAGAAGGAAACAGCAGGTGTCAGATAGAGCACGCTTGTTCATTCGAGAAAAAAAAGTGTTTATCTAAAAGAAATAAAAAATAAAAAGAATACAAGAGAAATGATAGTCGACCGCTCCGCGGGCAAGCAGCGCGACACACAACAATAAAATAAGGAGAGAGAAAGAAGGAAACAGCAGGTGTCAGATAGAGCACGCTTGTTCATTCGAGAAAAAAAAGTGTTTATCTAAAAGAAATAAAAAATAAAAAGAATACAAGAGAAATGATAGTCGACCGCTCCGCGGGCAAGCAGCGCGACACACAACAATAAAATAAGGAGAGAGAAAGAAGGAAACAGCAGGTGTCAGATAGAGCACGCTTGTTCATTCGAGAAAAAAAAGTGTTTATCTAAAAGAAATAAAAAATAAAAAGAATACAAGAGAAATGATAGTCGACCGCTCCGCGGGCAAGCAGCGCGACACACAACAATAAAATAAGGAGAGAGAAAGAAGGAAACAGCAGGTGTCAGATAGAGCACGCTTGTTCATTCGAGAAGTAAACAGTATCTCTAAAAGATAATTTTAAACGCTCGATGAATCTAACACAAGTATCTGAGAAGAAAAACATTCTAGATCGTAAATTTTAAGAACATGGTAGCTATTTTGTTTAAGTGCACATCTGGGATGCCGCTTTGGGCTTTTTAGCGAGCCGACGGGCCTAGCCGTTCAGGCCCGTTTTGCTGATATCTCTTTTTTGGCTCACATTTTCCTTTTTTTATACCTGGAGATGAAAGAACAAGGAAAATATGACTTGGTTAAGTAATAACACTACACCTGTAATCAAAAACGCGGTGTTTTTTGTCTTTCGAAAAAAAACCAGCGGACTCACCAAAAAGCCCAGATATGCATCCCTGGTGCACACGGCGGCCAATCTTTAAAAAGCGCAAAAAAATAATGATGTTCAGAAAAACTGGACAGAAAGAAAAGTCGAGACAAGCAGCGCGACCCACAATAAGAAAATGCGGAGAGAAAAAAGAATATTAGATACAAAAAATCGCAGCAAGATCTCAAACAAAATGACAAAACTTACCACATAAAACGACACGTCTTCAAAAAAAAAAAGAACTGAATGACAAACTCTTTTTCTAGGTCAACTACAAATAATAAATACATAAACTCGCGGGTTGGTCAGAAAAGGAGAGGGGAAGGAAAGGAGGAGAGTGAGACTACAAGTTGTTCCCTACAACAAATATGGATCACAAAATTAATTGTGTGTCTAGGATTTACAATTTTCTGTCGATAACTATTTTTTCGCGGTTTTTCTTACTATTCAGAAAAGTTATTTTTTCAATATATTGTTAAATTAAAATAAATAAATAAATGTAAATTTAGACACAAAAGTTGCATTTTTCCGGTTTTTTTTTCGGATAAAAAAGCAAAAACACAGAAAGTATCAGATAAAGCACATTTGCTCATTCAAGAAAGAAATCGGTATTTTTTTAAGGACAATTTTAAAAGGGCAATCAATCTAACACAAATATCTGAGAAAAAAACTCACCAAGTTGACCGATCTCGCCACGAAACACCGCTGTTCCGCCCATTTGGTTGCATGATATGAAAGTTGGCTGAATATCCGACAACAAGTCTTCATCAATCAGAGTGTTTCTGTTGAGCCCCACCAAGTGTTTTCAAATAAAATGAAAAAAGTATGTGAAATTTGCCCTCAACAAAAAATACTAAATAAATACCCAAATAAATAAACAACAAGTATTTATTTGCATACAATCAGAGAGACAAGGAGATAGTTGATAGAACAAAAATAAATGTGTTGTGAAATACATTTGTACAGATGATCAGTTTTCAAAGTTACACCAAACCAAGATGATTTTGGAAATGGTTTAATTTTATATTCTAGAGACAAGAGGAGGAGAAACGGTTGTCAGAGGCACTCTTATAGGCTTTGAGATATTGGAGAGAAAAGCGGTGACCTAAGATGAATTGGCGGGACTAGGTGACAAGGAAAAAGGGTACATATTGTGATATGGTTTTCAGAAATAGGAGAGATTCGTCGATACAAAAAAATCAGTTTTCACCTTGCCCGCTGTCTTCGTCTTCCTCGTTACATTCGTCGTCACTTTCCTCTTCTTCATCATCATCGTCGTCATCGTAATCATACATCATGTCGTCTGAAAATTTGAATTTTTCGAAATAGTTAACTTTTTCACATCATCGAATTTTCACACGCTTCCTAAAATTGAAAATGAACAATAACATTCGTAATTTCGTAGCGTGTCCTTCCTAATGTCAAATTTCCATTCGGAAAGTTTTTGAAATGCAAACTACCGTTTCACATTGTTAATTTTCAAAAGCTAATCTGATTTTCATAAATAGAATTTCCGTTTTTTT
This sequence comes from Caenorhabditis sp. 8 KK-2011, assembly GCA_963572245.1. Lineage (NCBI taxonomy): Eukaryota > Metazoa > Nematoda > Chromadorea > Rhabditida > Rhabditidae > Caenorhabditis > Caenorhabditis sp. 8 KK-2011. The sequence goes on along the minus strand of OY751546.1, from coordinate 227,132 downwards.
TTTCATAAAAGATTTGTCGCTGAAATGAAAAAATGTGGAACTTTGCAAATTAAAAAAAAAATCAAATTTCAATATTTTTTAATTTTCCTCTGGTTCTTAGCAACTGTTCGGTAACATCTGTTAAATACAAAAATGAAAACGACCAAAAAACTAACCATAATCAACGGAATCAAGAACATCATCATGGCGCGGTGGAGCCCATTTCACACAATACTCCTCGATGGTTTCCGGCACGACAACACCGTCGTTTTCCGCCTCCTTTTTTGACGCGTCCACCTGTTTCTTGACAATCGTCGCATATTCGACATCGCTTCCTTCCTTCCATTTTCGGTACATTACCGATGCGTCAACATTGGCCGGCGAGAATGTGTTGGGTTCGTTGAGCAGCGAGATGACCGACAAGAGGATTGTTCGCACAGATTGAGTCGGGTTCCATCGTTCACATGGCAATTCACCACTGTGCGGATCGTCTACCGGCGCGTGCAGAATGCTGATACAGAGGTCGCCGTTCTAAAAACAATCTTTGTTCTAAAAAAATATGTAAAAACACCATTCACCGCTAAAAATTGTGGAATTCCACGTTTTGACCATTATTTTCACAAAAAACGGTTAAAATCAAACAATGTTGTTTTTTTTCAATCTCAGTTTTTCTTAAAAATCTCTGTTCATTCTCTCTCTGTTTACCTAACCCACTTTCATCATTTGGCGCCCAGAACAAATAGAACAAGACATTTTTTGCCCCAAAACCAGACACAAAAAAAAACACACGTACCTCATAAACATTTGGATGCCAAACTTTTGTGACAAACTTCATAGATGGCGGTGAGTATGGGTAATTTGATGGGAATCGTATATTGGCTTTGAAGTATCCGCCCTAAAAACGCAATTGATTGGAAAAAAAACTTATTATTTGTCCTCTCTCACCTGATAGAGTGTTTTCGGTGGCCCGTAAATACCAACTGTCCAAACGAACAGATTATCCTCATTAGCGTCTATCGTAAAACCTTCAACAGGTTGTGATTGTAAACTTTTGAGCTCGATGGCAAGTGCGCGAAGTGCTCCAGCAGATGTAGACGCTTTCGAGTCCATAGTTCTGAAAAGCAAGATTTTGTGAAACAGTTAGAGAAAAAAAACGATAGAATCAAGGTCATATGAGACTAATACGAGAGAAAAGAGAATCAATTATAGTGTCAAATGTATACCACCTGACACTGATTTAAGATTAGATACATTAATAGACATCGGGCTTTGAAAAAAACCAGGAAATCAGTCTGGCGTTTTCTCAATTTTTCAGGGAAGGACAATACAGTTCAGTGGAGCGAACTTTCTTCATTTCTCGCAGCTAAGAGCGTTTCTTCTTACTTTTATAAAATGAAGTAAAAAAACATCGTCACTTAACAAACTAATAAGTCAGTCATACGACTGACGACCGGGAGAGAGAAAATGCGGCAAAATGAAATGAAAAATCATATGACACGCGAGAGAGAAAAATTGAACTTTTCTGCCCTTTTCACCATAGTACAACTGGAATCAAAAAGTTGTTTTTTTTTTCAAATCTCCACGCTTCGATCTTTTTTCGTTCGAAAAAGATGAATGTGTTGTTAAAAGAAAAAAAAATAAATAGACGAGAAAGAAAAACAATGTTGTTTTCTTTAAAAACAAAAACAAAATGAACGGGATGAAGAGTTTATTAGCACTTGAATGGCGTCGCATTCATTACTTAGAAAGTGGGCGTGGCCTAGAAAGACAAATGCACTCAATGTGCACCAATATAACGCAAAGCAACAACGCCACGCACACCTAAACGCCCTTCATTCTGAAAGTAAAAACTATTTTCAAATGAGAAGAAGAGGAGCGTAACAAAAAAACAGTGTAAAATTGAAAATGTTACACTGAATTTTCAGATGAACTAGGGCGGAGCTTTCAAATTTAGTTGTCATTTGCGGGCGTTTCGCAGGCCTAGGCCAGTGTTTTTTGATTCTCAAAAACGACAGACTTGATTTCTTGAAAAACCTACATATGGGAAAATGTTTTCTCTGAATTTTTGAGGAAACAACTATAACATCTCTTTCTGGCGAAAAGAAGAAGACAAAAACAAAAAAATTTTCGGCTTCATTTTTCAATTTCCAAAAAAACCGAGTTCACGTTAAAAAAATATTTCAATCTGCGTAGCTTTTTCAGTGTCGAACCAAGAATAAAAAAAGTTCAAAGCACTGAAAAAGCTATAGAGGCGACTAGCGAGGGACAAATTCATGCATAGAGGAGGGAGGGCAAGGAAGAAAGACCGGATTGTATGTAACAAGGCAAAACGCAATATGCAATGCAATGCAGAAAGAAAAATTGGGGGAGGGAGTGAGAGGTGGTGCGGCAGACAAACACACACAAATCGATTCAGCAAATAGCAAGAAGAACCCGTCTGTTAGAGATGGAGAGGTATCAGTGTAGATAGATGTGTCTCTTCCCTCTCCCACACTACTTTACTAAATACTTACACTTACAACCAACTAAAAAATCACGTGTCTCTCTCTACGAGACCCACTTATTCAGATTATTAGTGTGAGAAAGATATATATATATACATATTTTTTTAAATTACTCTGTTAATGTGAATGTATGGGATGAAGAAAAGATTAGTATCTCATAAACAGAATTAATGAATGCGTGTCAGTCGAAAAACAAGATCAAAGGGTAGCTGCGAAGGTATCTTATCAGATTGACGAGTAGAAGACAAGTAAAACTATGTCATCGATAACACCAATGGCTCTTGAACAAAATGTGAACTTGTTACTGTGGCATTGAGATTTTGGCTCATTTCAGAGGCTCTCGAACAGTTCAAATTTGGTATTTCGAAATCAAAATACGTGACAGAAAATTAGAAACGAAAATTTTTCACTCAACGCACGGCCGTAAACCTTCGCGCAATAGTGAAAATTATAGTTTTTAGTCAATTTCACTTAAACTACCTAATATATACGTTTATATTAAGATTTTAAAACATTAGAAAATTGAAATTTTTGAAGTACTATAATGAACATTGAAGTGTAGAACTTCTAAGCGAACATAGTGCAACGTTCGTTCGACCTTAATGAAAAATTCTTATGTACTTTTTCTGCACTTTTTAGAAAGTCTTTTTTTCAGCCCTTTTTCAAAAGACGGCAAAGTTGGTTACATTTGAACATGTCGTACCAAGGGGAGTAACATTCACATGCTCTATGAATCACCTGGGAAACCGAGAATGAGCCTTTTTGTCTACAAATTTCATAATCCTGAATGTTCGAAAAACTAGATTTATATTTAAATAAACGAGGGAATTGAATATTTTTGTCATTATTATTTACTTTACTTATCATTAAAACTAGGTATGAACAACCAAATAATGGTCAGGTTTTCGAAATTTCAATAATTTGTTTAACTAGCCGAAAATTTTTTTTCAATATCGTCTGCGAAGCGGTTTGCGCTACGCGTCCGAAGAAATTTGTTTTCCGCTACGGCTGATTTACCTTTGTATTAATTTTTCAATTCAAACTGAAAAAAAAAGAAGCAAATTTATGTCAAGGCCAACACAATTTACCTCCCAGATAAAAATGTTTACCCAATTCATGTCGCCTTTTCCAGTCACCAGGACAACAACGATTTACAATTAAAATCGTCAAAACAACAACAACAACAGCTGGTTTCTCTTCTCTAATTGTATATTTAATATGAAGAAATACACCTGAAACTGAAACGAAAAAAGAGAATGAGGTGTACGGGAAATGGGCATGAAAAAAGTGCTAAATGCTCTGACCGAAAAGGGCATTCTTCGTGCATTTTCTGCGCCAAAGTACAAAACCTGACACTTGAAAAATGGGCATTGAAAGGGGCCAGGAAGGACCCCATTTTGCACCAAAAAAACTGAAGAAACTGATAGAAGCATTACAATTTCTTAAAGTACAGTACTTTTCACGACGACGACTAACAAATGAATTATTCAAACAAAAAGCCATTCATGGTCACATTAGTTGTCTATTTTCCGGCCGGACGTCATAACCCAATTCCATTTATTGAATAGGGAAAACCCTCATTTGAAAAATGTATAAGGGTTACTCGCAAGAAAAAAATTACAAAATTGGTTTTTCGCCTTGACATCAAGTGAATAACCAATTTTTGTTTTTTTACATCATTTTTTATCTGCATAATTTTTTCTCCATACCTACCCTAACAGGATACCAAAAAAATCCTTAAAATTTCGTCACTGTGAAAATCTTGAGCAACTTTTATCAAGAAAATCAGTTTTTCATATTTTTAAGTGATTTTTGGCTCTTCGGAAAATTTGCGGCTCCGACCAAGCTGTTGTACAGTAATCCAGGCGGCACAAAGAAAGTGCAAATTTTATGATGTGTGAAAAAATGTTTTTAATACATCTATTAGGTCACCATATGTTGTTGTTGTTGTTATAGATAACATCATCATAAACAACAACAGGTGTGACCTTTTCCTTTTTGAGGGGTCCGGATCAAAGGCGGCACAAAGAGAGTACACATTTTATGAGGTGTGAAAAAAGTCTAATTAGGTCACATCTGTTGTTATTCTAGTATTGATAACATCATAAACAACAACAACAGGTGTGACCTTTTCTCTAATGCTTGACCAATTATTTTTGATCAAAAAATGTCACATAAGGACAAAAACGAAAAAAAAATACTCGGAAAATTACCCGCAAACTTTTGCGGGTCTGCCCGCAGATTTGCGGGTGTTTTTGACCGCAAAATGGTGCGGCTCGTTTGCGGGGATAGCCGCAACACTTGCGGGTCGTTTGCGGGTACACCCGCAACACTTGCGGGTCATTTGCGGGTCATTTTCGGGTCGTTTGCTGCACGTTCTCACCCGCAAATCTGCGGGCAGACCGGCAAAAGTTTGCGGGTAATTTTCCGAGTAGCTGAAAATTTGAGAGAAGATCATATTTTCTAGAAAATGAAAACGTCACTGTGCGTTTTCGACCGAAAAAAACGTCACGGTATTTTTTCTTCTCTTAGGCCAGGTATGTTTTTCTCACCTAGGACGAAAGAGCTTGGGCAAAAAAACGACAAGTCTATCGAGTTTTTTTTTCTGCATGCGTTCGTTCAACGTTCACTCGACCGCTCTGGAGGAAAAAAACTTGTCTTTTTACGTAATTTTCTTCTTCGATTTTTTTAAAGTGCAACCTTTTCTCCAAATCGAGAAAACGATCTGGCGACAGCAACAAACGGGTTTTTATATGTTTTCACATATGAATATGCGAAAATTCGAGGGATTTTCAAAGGTACAAAAGGCAGTGGTAAATAAATCCGCTTACATCTCGGTTGAAATGAAACTGTTTTTTTTTTCGATGTAAAATCATTATTGAATTTCGATTATTTAGTTTGTATATTTTTGATGGAAGGTGAGTAGTTTTTTGAGAAATATCATATAAAAAAAAGAACATACTCAGAAAAATCGTGCGTAAAGTTGAGTCAGTTTTTTTCTGTGTCATTCCAGCTGAAACTTCCGCCACAGTATTCCTGAAAAAAAATAACATTTCAGTTGCCGGAATAATTTTCACATGCTTGGCGATAAGTCTACTACTTTTTCTACTTTTATGTGGCCTATGTGCATGTTTATTCTACTCCTCGAATCCGCCTAAACAACAACTTCCGACAATTACCCAAAAAGTGGTCCCACTTCCTGTTGTTACATCGCAACCTTTGGAGAAAATTGAAGATCGCAAACGTGTCATAATTCCGGCGAGCAGTCCTTCAAGGGAGTTTCAAAGACTGTCTCGACCTCAAAATGTTCAAACTGTTGAACAGCCGCGAATCGCACAAAGTGCGTTTGCTATTGAAACGTGAGATTGAACTTTACACTAATTTTAACAACTTATACAATTTTTAGAGATCATGCGACAGAGCATTTTTTACGTGAGATGGCTGACCCGAGTGAGAATCGTCGGAGATTGATCGAGGATGAATTCGAAGTTTTTTCTAGCAATTTTTTTGATGGAAAAGCTCATTTTTCTAGGTTCTATCACAAACAGAGGCAAGACGAACAACAAAAAGCGGTGAAAAAGCAGCGAGACATCGTTCGTCAAACAGATACGCAGACATTGTCCCCTGTCAGTTTCCAGAATTATTATGAGTGCACTTTTTTGTTTTCGTCTTTCGCCAACTTTAGAGGGACTTCAAGCATCTTACAGATGATCATACAATAGTGCCGCTGAGAAAAGAAAATTATATAAATGCCAATTTTATACATGGGGAGAATGATGCTCTTCGATGGATCGCAACTCAGGCACCGATTGGAATAGAGGAGAACAAGGGAGTTGATACTGTGCCAGATTTCTGGTTGATGGTGCAGCAAAATAATGCCGAATGCGTAGTTATGCTCACAGATTTGTATGAAAATTCTGAGGTACAGAAAAGATATATGAAAGAGAAACTCTTTAAACTAAGATTTTCAGCAAAAATGCGCAGAATATTTCCCTAGAAGAGTTGGGCAATCAATCAGATATGACGAAGGGGTAGTTGTCCGATTGGTCTCAGAAACCGAAGAAGGACGAGTGGCTCACAGAGAATTTGACGTTTTTTCACCAAGTAAAAGCAACCAAATCTCACATTATCAATACAAACACTGGAGAGATAACGACGCTCCCGAGATATCAAGTTTCCTCGATTTTCTACTACTAATAAAACAAAAAAAGTTCAAAAGTCCTATCGTTGTTCACTGCAGGTAAATATTTAAGTTTTGGAATACTTACGAATATACCTTTTTGAAGTGCTGGAATCGGTCGAACTGGTGTCTTCATCTGCAGTGACAACGTGATTTCGCGCATTAGAAACGAGGGAATTATAGATATTTTCATAGAAGTGAATCGGGCTCGTCAACAAAGACCTAGTATGGTACACACATTAGCTCAGTATGAATCGATTTATGATATTGTTGCATTGTATTTAAGAAGATATTATAAATAATGAATATATTGAACAGAACATCACGCACCTAAAGTATAGGGGTTTTTACGTTCTGTGGGAGTTATAACCTAGCCTACCCTGCTGAAAATCAACTCTCAATCAATTTGATACAACTCTTAGTAATTAGATCAAGAAAATCGCTGAAAAACATCGACAAAACACTAGGAAAACAGAAAAAAAAACTTTGAGGAAAAAAAACAAAAATATTTTTCCTGAATTCTCATTAGAGCACACATTCCCCTTTATAAATATTGGCGGTGTTTCGGGTTTTTATTTTTCTTTCTTTACGTTTTGACCCTTTTTGGCGTCATGAAAATCAAACAAAAAAATTCCCAATAAAAAAACACAAATAACAGGTGCACAAATATTCATCTCATAAATGTTAGCATTTTTTAGTCTCTGAAATTTTCGAAAAATGAAATATTTCTTTTTTTTATTCACAATTTCCTTAACAATTGCTGATGGCGTTACGTTTCCTTCCGAAGAAGTTCAACTTGAACCTGAGCTGGAGTTTGAACAATCAACATTACCGCCACCATCACAAGAAATTCAACAAAATCAAGGATTTTTCAATAGTGGGAATGAACAAGCTTTTCAAACACAAGGTATGAGTTTTTTTTTCTCAAAGTTTTAAAATTTCAATTTAGGACCTTTTCAAGATCAGTTGCAAATCCAACAAATATCTCAAACACAGGGTAAGTTTTATAACTCAAAAAAAAAAAATTAATTTCCAGTTTTTCAGCCTCAGTTATCCAAAGTGGCCAACAAGGTATTAATCAACGATTCCCAGACGCCAATTTAAACTATGGCCGACTGCTAAGACCAATTTTTGGTTGAAATAAGTTCTTATCTTCATAAATATTTCAAAATTGCTGTCTTTTGAGTCGCCCCACTCGCAAATTCCTGGATAGCTGCCGCACCTCTGCCGCAGCTATCTATGATTTTCATGTAAATAAAAAAAAGAAGCGTGTTCTAATTCCAGATTCCGGTATAAAAGGGGCAAATAGAGAAGTGAAATTCAGTTTAGTAGGAATTTTCGAAAAAAAAATACAATGTCATCAGAAAAAGTAAATTCAAAAAAAGGTGAGAATAATGAAAATGTGGGTAGAAAAGTAAATCTATATTTAGAAGAGACATCAAAAACGCCACCACTTTCACCAAACGGTTCATCCGGCGGCGGTGCGCGTTTTTATGGTCAAGCCGATCATAAAAACGTAGGCATCTTCTCATCAATTCTAATGAGAAAAGGTCGAAAAGTGACAATGACAGAAGATTGTAAGGGTCTGTGCAAAAACTTGGAAGCCTATAAAGTGTCGGCGGATAAAATGCACAAAGCTTTAATGTTTCTGCTACTCGAAAACATTGCTCTGAGCTCAAAACTCGGCGTGACCGAACCGCCCATCAATATCGAAATGGACAAACCCTACAAAAATCTCTCAGAGTATTTGACAAAATTCGATAAAATTCAGAAAAAAGGACGCAAAGGATCGTACGATTCTTTGGATCCATCGATCAAATGCCTTGATATGATGACAAATGAGGTGGAGAGATATGTCAAGAAACAGTTGAAGATTCTTAAACCGTTGACAATTTTCATTGGAGTGGAATATTGGGAGTATGCGCGATTACGGCGAGCGTATTGGGATTCTTTGGAAAGCTACGACAATGCGTTGACGTTGCAGAGTAAGGAGAGAACACCGGAAGCCGAACAGAATACGTTAAACGCGCAGACTTTGCGGAATGAACAAAAAAACAAGGTACGCTTTCTTTGAATTATATATTCAATGAGCGCTTTCTACCGAAGAAATTTTCCACCTAAAAGTTTTTTTGTGACAATTTTTGTAGATGGTCGACTATATCCAAAAACTCAACAGTGAAGGTCGTCCCAAACACGCTGAATGTGTCGTCAAATTCAGCGAGGAAGCCACTAACTATCACACAAAAATGTCTGAAATTCTCCGCGAAATAGATGCCAAAGAAGCCGCCTCAGTAATGACGACAAATGCAAAAAAATGAACTAGTTCCTATCTCTCTCCATCTCTCTCTGACCTTATCTTTTAAACAACACACGACGATCACAGCCGCCCGGTTAGCTCAGTCGGTAGAGCACCAGACTCTTAATCTGGCTGTCGCGGGTTCGAGCCCCGCATCGGGCTGATGCAATTTTTTTTTGGTTTTCCTTTGGATTTCGAAACAAAAATGATTGGGCTTGTTTTCTCCCCCGATCCAGTCTCCTCCTCCCCGTGTATAATTTTCGCTGCTTTACCTTATTTTCTCCTTCCTACCACCAACTTTATAATTACCCACTGTTCTCTTTTCATTCTTTCTTGACCATATATATTTACAATTCACTTTTTTTCTCCTCGTATTAGAAGTCGTAGACAAGATTCTGGATTTTCGGCTAAACTATGCACTTTTTGAAAATATTGATCATCGCTTGGATGGTAGGTTTACATGGGGGTTTATTGGACTTTTTAGCACTGAAAAATAATGCGAGATAGTGGGGCCCAGGCCTGGATCTGAAAGTTTGATTTTGGTGATTTAAAAAATTTCAGAGCTTTGAGAAAAGACAAAATTTTTTCTGTAAGCCTAAAAAATTGTAACATTCAAAAATGCGACTAGAGTTTTCTTGGATAATCTGAAACTTCAGAATTTTTGAAAGACTAGAATTTTTTAATGATCTGAAAGCCCTAGGTCTGGGAAACTACATTTAGTTTCAATTCAAAAAATTCGGGAACAGGCCTGGTTTATCTCAAAAATTCTGAAAATTTTCTCGTAGCGTAATCCTAAGCCCGGAAAGACCAAAAAAGTTCTGGCTCAATTTTTTTGTTTCGAAATCTTCGAAAACCAAAAAACCAGTTTAATAACTGTGTTATTGTCGCCAAAAATCTCAATTTTCAATTAAAACGCTGTGGTGGCGGGCGAAACCCCGTGGATAATTATTAGACGTAGACCGGAAAATAATATGGATAAACCAGCCGAGAAAAAAAAGGCGAAAAAGAAAAAGTACACGAAATTATAATTAGAGAAAAAGAGAAGATGGTAATTATGGATATGTTGCAGGGTTGGCCGAGTGCCAAAATGATCAGCATCGACAACGAGATCATCGGTGAACCGGATATCGAATGTTTGGAAGAGGAGATACGAGTTCGCATCAAAACTAGGAAAATATTTGCAGGTGAAAAAATTGGTGGAAATTTAGGCTCGAAAAAAATGCGGTTTTTTCTCTAGAAATTTTCCGGAATTTCGGGCCCTGATATTACAAGCCTAGAAAAAATAATTATACTTGGGATAGTTGTGGACAAGAGCTCGAAGTTATATGATGATTAGTGAAACGACGAAACGTAAAGAAAAAAAAGAAAAAATCGAAAGAGACAAGAAAGAAAGAAAATAATATAAGAAAACTGAGCAGAAAGTAAAGAATGAATGAATGAATGAATGAGCACAGGGAGACACAAAGACCGTTGGCCCCGCCCATTTTTCACACCTAAGTGCAAAAAAGAGGCGGAGTCTTTCTATGCTCATTGATTCATTTATTCTTCACCTTTTGCTCAGTTTTCTAATATTTTTTTTCTTTCTTTCTTGTCTCGCTCGTTTTGCTATTTCTCTCTTTTCTTTTTTTGTTTCGTCCTTGTACTCATTATCGAATGATACGGCTGTTTTCAATTTCAGACTATGAGTCATAATGGTCCCTTATATTTTCCAAAGACAAATCCTAAGCCTAAACCCTTTCCCATAAGTCAAAATTTATACCCCCTTTGCTCATTTAGCCAGGATATCACAAGTATGAAAATAATCTCTTTCTCTCTATGTCAGGCCGAATCTACGCAAAAGGCCGTAGTGAACTGGAAGACTGTTACAAGGACGATTTCACCGCTGAACGAACCACCAAACCACATTTCGATCTTCAATTCGGAACTTGTGGTATGAAGAGTTTGAGAAGTGTCGATCCACGTGGAATGTACTACGGTATCACGATTGTTGTCTCGTTTCACCCGTTGTTTATCACAAAAGTCGATCAGGCATATCATGTTAAATGCTTTTTCGAGGAAGCGAACAAGGGTTTGACAGCTGAGTTGGGAGTCAGGTAATAGAAATTCTCAAGTAATTACATGTAAAATTAGCTAATTGAAAAACGAGAAACCCAGACAAAAAAGACGTAGCTAAGCTTAAACCGCTCAATTTTTCAGTATGATACCTACAAACGAGTTGGAAGCTAGACATGGTATTCCGGGATGTACGTATACAATTCATTCGTCATCGATTGATGAACTGGATGCTGGAAAACCTGCTGGACAGACAATTCAATTCGCGCGAGTTGGTGATCGAGTTCTACATCAATGGCATTGCAACGATCGTGAGTTTCAGATTATTGGCTTCTTTTTTGGAAAGCGCGCTGAATTTCTTCTTCCAGAAATGTACGGTGTGCTCATCAACAATTGCTACGTAACTGACGGTTTCGGCAAAAAGGCCAACGTCATCGACGAGAAGGGTTGTCCAACCGACGCGGTGCTCATCAGCGGTATTCGTTATTCTGCCGATTTACAGCGCGCCTATGCTGAGAGTAGCGTTTTCAAATTCGCCGACAAACCCGGCGTCTGGTTTTTCTGCCAAGTTCAAATGTGTATGAAAAAGCACGGAATGTGTGATGGAATAACTGTAGGGGAAATTTCAAAATTGTTTCTCGAAAATTAAATTTTTTTTCAAGCCACCCGCGTGCGGTTCAATGTCAAAACAACTTAAAGGAACATCGGGCGATGAAGAAGAGCCGGTTCATCGTCGCTTATCAACACCTAATCCCGATTATGAATATGCCGAGGAATCCGAGAGAACTACAAAACGCCCGCATCGTGTGAGAACAACTACATCTAGACCCTCCAATGATTATGAGTATGAGAACGAGACGCCTAAATTGCACAGGTTTGTCATTTAAGAAAATTGAGCCCAAGTCCACAATTGTCTACTCTCAGCCCAAACTCGCATTCATACAATAGTGTAGTTACGCCACCACTCGACTATGATAACTCGATCACCGTAACCGCGTTCTCGCCACCTTTCAATCCACAAACTGTGAGTTTTCTATTTTTGTACTTCACTCAGACAATAAATTGGAGAACTTTCACGTTTTTGTGAAAATCGGAAATCTTTTTAAAACACGATATTTTTTCGTGTAGTTCTCTCGGAGAATATTCAAAAATTTCCGAGAAAAAAAAACTCGCTATACCTATGTATTTCTCCCGACTAATTTCAGTCAACCCAAGAAAGTGTGTCAAAAACGTTCGAAACCGAAGACGATCTACTTTCCTCAAACTCATTTGCAACAACAACAATCGAACCACCAAAGAGCAAAAAAATATCAAAAGGTGAGTGTTGAAAAGTGAGAGATTTAGAGAAACAGATAGTTTTGATTACTCACCCCAACCAATTAGTAATAAAGGCTTTAAAAAACTGGTCATCACAAAATTGTTCATCTAGGTCGATGCTAATTGACAGGTCGACATATGGCTTACAAACTGGATCGATGGATACTATTAGAAAAGAAGAAGGGCATTTCGTAACAAAAAAAACTTAGAAAAAGAAAAAAACAAAAAAAAAAACTAGATACGAATGAAAATGATAAATAATATTAAAAAGCCACGCGCGTGGCTTGGAGTACAAGATGTCCTATTTTTGAACATTTGTTTTTGGGACTAAAGTGTTTTTTTTTTTCAAAGATTGACCAAAACTCGACTTTTGATACTTTTGTTACCAAAATCACTGTAGAAACTAAGCCCAAGCCTAAATTTTCTCAAAATCTTAAACGATTTCCAGGCGAAGACTACAACGACTACGATGAAGTGACAATTCCACCAAATCTCACCGACTTGCTAGCAAATCTTCCCGATGATATAAGCAGCGACAGTTTACAAAAAATGCTTCGGTACTTTACCCCTTTTCAAAAGAAACTGTTTTTTTTTTCTTCTTCAGCGACTCGGTGGATGATCCAAAAGCGTTGTTGGCCGAGTTCGGCAAGCTGATGAAGAAGTCGCCAGCGACAAAAAAATCGCGAAATCATCGAGATTTGAAAAACGCGTCCGGTGATTTCAAAAGTGGTGAAAAGATTCAACAAATCGAAGTTGATTGGACATCGACAAGACGGAGAGATGTTCCGATTGAGGAGATGGACAAATTTGGCGAGAAGCCAATGATTGCCGGCCAATTAGTCATTTATGATTTGGACGAGGAGATGCCCAATGAGATTCGGGAAGATACGCAGAAAAATGACAATGATAGTGGGTTCTCGGCCCAAAAAAAAACCCTAGGTGAAAGATAGATTACTGCAGTTTCGAATTTTCAAATCAGAATTTTCTAGACAAAATTGATGTTGATGAAACCAAGATCACTAGGAATTCCAATTTAAATATACTTTTTTTCTAAGATTACTGTAGCTTCCATTTTTCGCGCCGAAAAAAACCCACCAACGTTTTTTTCAGCTACCCAATGTTCATCCCTCACCAAATCCACTACAATTCTTCTCCTCGCCTCATTCGGCGCACTTCTTTTCCTTCTACTCGCCATCATCTCCCTCCTCCTATTACGTCTCAAACAGCACCGTAAGTACAGTACTTCGGTGTTGATAGTAATCCATTTGCTTTGAAGGAACATCATCATCATCGGACTCTACTACTAAAGTATTCCCATACGCTCAACATAAACAGAACTTCTTCTTCGAGACATCATCCACTTCATCCTCCGACTAATTTTTTCTTCTTTTGCTTTTCCAGGGTCTCCTTTATTTATTATCATTACATACAAATCATTTTTAATAAACATACAACATATACATCGCTGGCAATCCGAGTTGTTGCGCATAGAGAGAAAGAATTCACACACACATTGATAGCACCGTTTTGCTCCTTTTTACATATTTTCATCGTATAGTGTGACGGCGGCAATGTAGCGATTCTCCATCACCTCGACGATAATCTGATCGCTACCATAGCAGAAAATTGTTCCGAAAATGTTCTCGCCGTAACGTTTCAAAGCCACCGGGTTGGGCACGATTCCGTTTTCGCCTAGCGCCGCCGAGAAATCGTTGAACTGAAAGTAGTCACTGTTAGTAGAAATTCCCAGATTTTCGTTAATATTAAAAAACATACTTTCGAATCGGTCTCAATTTTATGGTTCTGAAGTTGAATTTTGAAATTGCAACGATTGTATCTGCAAATAAAAACGTCAAATATTTTCTAATAAAAAAACAGAAAACTCACAATCCAAAGTCGGGATGTCCGGGCGCGTTTGAATGCAACACAAATTTGATGACTCTTTTCGACACAAAATCAAACAAAACATCCTGCAAAAACGGAAGAAATCAATTTCCGACCGAATAGCACCACGCGGTCAAACCTCTTGATGACGAATAAAGCTCTCTTTCTAAGTTGGTAAAAACATACTTGGGATAATTGTGGACCAGAGGTCGAAGTTTTACCCCCACTAGGTCTACCCGGAAAAGGAGGTTATATGGTAAGAAATTGAAGACAACCGTACCATTCGATGATGAGTGGAAGGACGAAACGAAACAAGAAAAGAAATAAGGAAACCAAACAAGACAAGAAACAAAGAATACAATATCAGAAAACTGAGCAAAAGTTGAAGAAGAAATGAATGGACACCGCGCGGTATAGTAACAGACCGTTGGCCCCGCCCATTTTTCACACCTAAGTGCAAAAAAGAGGCGGAGTCACAATCAATGTGTCTTCCTATGCTCATTGATTCATTTATTCTTCAACTTTTGCTCAGTTTTCTAATATTTTTTTCTTTCTTTCTTGTCTCGCTCGTTTTGACATTTTTCTCTTTTCTGTTTTTGTTTCGTCCTTGTACTCATTATCGAATGATACGGCTGTTTTCAATTTCAGACCATGAGTCATAATGGTCCCTTATCCATGTTTTTCAGTCTTTTCTCAAAGTTATCCCTTTCCCATAAGTCAAAAGTTATACCCCTTTGGTCTTTAAGCCAGGCTATCATCATGAGTAAAAAAAGCCCTGTCAAAAGAGCAGGCTTTTTTATGTCTTTTATGATAGACCAAATTTTTGAAAATAGTGTTATTCATGAAACTTTGAAAACTCCGACAAGGCCTGATTTTTGGATAGAATTCCCTTTCTCTGAACTAAAAAAAATCAACTCTCCCGAAAAATTGAAAGACGCCAAGATTAGGCGTATCGATTCTCCCTAAAAAAAACTTCATAAATCCCATTCCAAAAATCGCACAACTTTTCAGTGTCTTTTGTTGTTGCCCATAATTATATAAACACTCTCACAAAATGCGCACTTAATTCAATCAGATATAAAATCCTCGCCATATCGTTTTCAATCCTAAAAGCCAACACAAAATTTGTCTTCTTCTCAACTTCCTGTCGGGTTCAAATTTCGGCACTCTACCACTTTTAACATCCGTTCGAAAATTAATCAAAACCCTCATGGAGAAGGATAAAAGAGTCAAAGAACCCACCCCGCCTAACACATTCGTGTTAATTAACCACCCAAGAAAACACGAACGGATTAGAGAACGTAGAAAAAGGAGACGACTCTTGAGGACAGGTGCAAATGATATATCATCATCTTCTTATAATAATATTAATAAATCCATGTCAAGAGGAGGGTGTTGACATGTGTAAAGAACAACAAAATTATGATGGATTGCACAATTTTTCCCCTGTTTCAAAAAAATCCGTCCAGAGATACAACAAGTTTGCACATGTCAATCAAAAAGCGAGAATGAAAAAGTTCGCCTTTTGGAATTTTAAATGAGATCAGTTCTCTCAAAATGTATAAATTTTCAAACAGGCGTAGAGAAAACATGTTCAAAATTTGTCTTCCGCTGAGTTCTAGCCCGGGTAATTTTTGACTAAACTCTAGACTAAACGTTAACACATTACTAAAGTAACCCATTTTTGACTGTTACTTTTGAGAGAACAAGTATTAGCATAAATTTGAGAGATGAACTTTGGACAGTTTTCAGCTGTCTCGTCTTTTCAGGCTTACCAGACCACGATTTCCTTCATCTAAGGTCATTTTCCATTAAACCCGGAAAAGACATAAATAAAAATATATATCCAATCCAAAAGCAAACAAAAACCAGGCCCCCAACACTTTTTCCTATTATTCTTCTTTTTTTTTCATTTTATTTCAAACCTCTGGTTAAACTACTACAGCTGATCTCCTCCTTTCTTCCTCAATAGCTCTTTATTCAATTTGTCAAAACATACTCTTTTTTACGCGGGGGGGGGGGGGGGGGTCCAATTGTTTTGTGTTGCATAAAAAAGTAGGAGAAAAAGAAGACGAGATTTTTTGAAGGGACAAAGACACAACGACGAAAATGACCATATTAAACCAACGACAAAGTGAAAATTCAATTTCTCTTTGTTTTGCTCTTCCCTTCCATTCTTTCTACCATCTTTTTTCTCCCTTTTCCCATTCTTAAATGTTCCAAATCATCATCATTTCTTCCAAGTCATTTAAATCGACCTTCTCATATCCTCATCTTTATCCAAAACCCCCCTTTTGACTTCAAAAGCGGCGGCATGTTAAAAAGAAAAAGAAGAAGCGGATGAGTTGTTGTTGTTGGTGTGAATAGGATCAAGCTAACATTAATATGACAAATTAATGAATCTTATATAACAATAATAATAATAATAGATTCTTGATTTTTTTTCACCAACAACAACGAAAGCCTAGTAATTGACCTTTCTGTTAAACAATGCGCAAAAATTAAACGCTCTGATGAATTTCTAAAATTGTGAATGAGCGAAGATTTAATCTTTTTCTAAAAGTTTTCGTAGCGCGCAATTTTTTAAGCCATACCTGGTTGAAGAGCGGAGAATTACCGTATCATTTTTTGTTCGAACAAAAACAGGCCCGGATCGAAAATCTTAGAAAAATGGGTTCGAATTTTGGGAATAACCAGATGCAGTCCAAGATTTCGAAAGAAAAAAACCGGGTCAAGATCAGAGTTCAGTGAGAAATTTGTCTCGTACATGGATAAATCAAGATTTGCCCGGAATTTCTGGCGAATAAACCATCCAGCAATTTTCACCTTTCCACTAATCCCACTGTTCTACTCCCTCTTATCATATTTGTCCCTATCCATTCACAAATTCCTACCAGAAGAAAGGTTCGAATCACTGCGCGCGGGGGGTGCGAACACATTTAAATAGCATATAATCAAATTTCTTTATCGCCTTAATTATACACAGCTCATTTCCTCTTTTATCGTGTGGAGCAGGAGGAAATTCAATTGAAACACAAACAAAATCTTCCAAACTGCATAATTAAACAACAACAACACCAACACTTTTTGCTTCTCAATCCATCACACCCATTTGATTGATCAGTTCAACTGGTCATGAAAACTTGCCTGTGGGAGGCTAATAACAATATGTTTGTTGGAATATAAATGAGATAGAATAAGAAGAAGAAGAAAAAGAAAACACCTGGTCGTTTAATTGGATTATGTTTAGTAAACATTCAAACAAAAAAAAATAAAAGGCCGGTTTGATCAGAAACTTGTGTAAACCATCGGTTATGTAACCAAAGAGGTCAAACAAAACAACTCAGCGGGAAATCTGATGGCCTGAAATTTCGAACTGATTCGGTTCACGTAAAATCAAGTATTCGAGAATCAGACTTGTACAACTTTGAATCATCATTTTTTCTCTGGAGAAAAATTGCCAAAACTTGGAAAAACTTGAATTTTTTTGTGGCGCGGATCAGAATTAGAGAAACCTGCAGAAAATTACCACATGATCTGAGAAATGAACAAGCTCTCTTTTCTGTGAATTTTTATTCTGAGAAATTCCTAGGTCCAAATTGTAACAAGCGGTCCGTTTTCCCATAAGCGTTTCTGACATAATTACAACATTCAAAAAACCAGCCTAATACAATGGTCAACCAACCAATCAACCAATTCATTTCATTCACAAAACGACGTTAATGATGATCAATCAAATACACACCCTTGAATTTTGCAAATATACATAGTAGCCAGCCTATAATTACGTCCAACAAAGCTCTCGGTTGTATACATTTCCCACAGTCTCGCATGAATTCCCCTCGCATGAATCCCCCCCCCCCCTCCTCCCTACTACTAGATACGGTCAATCGCATGCTTTCGTTTAATTACCGCCATATGTTGCGCACATTCCGATGAATATCTAGCCAGAGTTGAGTTTTTTTCTAGAGCACAGATGTCTTCAAGACAAAAACGTCCTCTTTCTCAAAAAGAGGGCAAGCAGAATCAAGTTGTTGAGAATAATGAAAGAGGCCATAACACTCATGAATACTTGATTTGTAACCAGCTCCAGATACGTTTCAAACACATATATACATCTGGCTTTTTTTCGGGGAAAAATGTTGTCTGAAAAAATTACTCCCTCGGTCAGATCAAACACCCTTAGAATCCTAAGCTGATATAATTGCCACCTTTTTTTAGGAGGACAACCCCTAAGCCCCGCCCCCTTCGGAAAGGGAGAGAGGGACTACTTTCTCATATCCAATACACACGCTCCGCCCACTCACAAATGTTATTCTTCTCCTTCTCCCTAACCATTTAGACGTTTTTTTACAGCCATGCTAATTTTAATACTAATACTTGTCAATTGTCTCAACTTTTCCACATCATTGTGTCCAAGTCAATGCGAATGCGATCAAATCGACAACGCATGGTCCGTTTATTGTCGCAAGGCGGTCATCAATGACACTGTTTTTGCCGACATTCTCAATCAACTTCCGCTCACCTTGAAATCTTTGCATATTCAGGTTTGTCCAATTTTGCATCTACCACTACTACTACTATGTTTGTTTCGTTACGTTCGACTAATTTATGCAAATCCATCAACTTTTTTCTCCGACAAGGATTAAAATTTCGAAACATATAGATAACATCGGACGGGAAAAGTTTCGAAATTCCTCCTTTGAGATTTTTTTGAAGTCAATTTTTGAGATTTTCAGCTCGATCAGTTTTTCCGACTAGTGGTCCAGATTTGAAACGAGAAAAAATACATGATTCTTTGCGATTCTCAGAAAAATGATTTACGATCATTACGCGTCAGATATACTTAGCACAAAGTAATAAATGCAAACAAACACTGTATCTTCTTACAGCCTCCCCCATCTCGTGGTGGTCAAAACAAACTCCGTTGGAATGACAACATCAACCGATTTGCGCAACTCAAAGTGCTCCGCCTCATCAATTGTCAAATACCTCAAATGTCTCGTACACCACGTCTACCATCGTTAGAAGTACTTGACCTGCGATCGAATAACATCGATCACGCAACAATGTCAAATTTTGGAGGTATGCCAAAACTTCGCATTCTCGACCTATCCGCAAATCATCTCAACATTCTACCCACCGGCGTCTTCACTTATCTCCGTCAACTTCGCTCATTATCCCTGGCCGACAACCAGATCACCGATTTATCAGCCAGTTTGTTGCGTGGCCTTGCGGCTCTCCGCACACTACGTCTTGATAACAATCCAATTCCTATTGAACAAATCAACAATCTCTTCTCCGACATTGCCCAATTAGAAGAGTTGTATATCAACAATTGTCAACTACAATCCATCGAAAAACTGTCACTCGATCGTATTCCACAATTACGTAACTTGGGCATCGCTGGTAACGATCTTCGCCTAATACCAACCAGGGAACTGCAGAATGTGCCATTTCTCGCCGTTTTAGATCTTTCCAACAATTCACTACAAGAAATTGTGGCATGCGCATTTTGCGCCAACAATCTCACACGTCTCGACGTGTCGCATAATTTGCTAGGTCTGTCAAACGACGCATTTCACGCTGACGCTTTTCGCAACATCCCACTAAAACATCTAGATCTATCATTCAATCATATGAACGACTTTGACTCCAAATCCCTCGGCTGGGCTCAGGAGCTAATTGAGAGTTTGGCCATTTCGGGAAACTTTTTGAAAAGCTTCTCCAACTCCTACACGCATACATTGAAAAACTTGCTCCATCTCGAAATGGCCGCCAACACAATCGCCCACATCCCGGTCCAACTTCCGTCCCGTTACTATCAACTCGAATCGCTTAACATCTCCTCGAATCAAATCTCCTATTTCCCTGACAATATTCACACTATTCTGCCGAATATTAAGGTGAGGGCGAAGAAATTCGAAACATGAAATTCGATATTCGTATAGTAGTGACTCTAAGAGGTCAAGATTTTTTTCTTGCAGGAATTGGACATTTCCAACAACAAGTTCACCTCTTTGTCCTATACTGATTTGGCCTTTTTGAACAATGTCGATCGCGTCTACATGACCGGTAACAAATGGGATTGCTCGTGCGCGATTCAGGGACTTCAGGTGAGTTCGAACTTTGAACAGTTTTTTTCGGGGAAAAAACTTCATCAAAAATTCGGCCCGATTTTTTCCTACAACAATTCATCATGTTTCTCAAAAACAATAAAGTCAGACCTATTCATCATTTCTTGCGCACAATTCATTCATTCATTCATAATTTTATCTAATTTCATGTTTTCACTATTTCTCCCCTCATTGAAGATGACCAAGACACTACTAATTACACTCATCTCCGACTAATTTCAGGTCCATATGCGCGACCGACACGCAATGCGACACATTCTAAACTACGATCAAGTTCAATGTGGTTCACCGTCGTTGGTCGAAGGACATCCAGTTTTAGCCATCACTGAGGTATGTGAAATTTTGGGTCATTTTGGGCTTTTGAAAAACACCAGACCCAGTCCAGAATTCGAAGAAAACGCAGCCCTAAGTTGGAAACCTCAAAAAATCGTATCTTGCAGGTCAACGACTGCGCAGTTCTTTTTGGCGCACGCTACGGTCTCACGCAAACATCCGAAATGATCATCCTGCTCACCGCTCTCCTCCTCATCGCCGCCCTTCTTCTCATCCTTCTTGGATGCTTTTATTGCCTACGCGAACGTCAGTACAAAGGATCGTATGTGACGCGCGAACACTCGCGAACACCCCTAACAATGACCGCCAACACACATTCGTGCTCATCGAGCACAAACGACGCTCCACTCTCACCGCACGGCGGAGGTTTCGATCCGTTTTGTGTCAGCACTGAAACCTTCAAATCTACACCGCCACTGATTCCACCGCCGTCGACGTCTTCAGCTCCTCTCACAAAATCCCACGCCGCCGCCTACTTCGGTATCTAGTACTAATATTGTAAGCTCCATATGTATATGTAAATATAGCTCCCGAGTTCCGCTTCTAGTCAACATTAATCTAAGAGAGAATCGGAACAGATCTCCTTCTCAACAATATACGGTGTTTTTCTTTTTGTCAATAAACATTTTGAGGCCAAAAAAAATGATAAATTACTGCAATTGTTCTCTTTTGTTTAGAAGACAAAACACTGAATATTAAATTACTTTGAGAATAAGTCGAGGTTTTTTTGTTCTCTTTCAGGAGCCAAAACATGTGTCTTTTCGAGGTTGCGGTGTCAGCCCGTATAACTTTTTTTGAAGTATTTGTTGAAAGTGAAAACTATTGAAAAAAAAAGGAAGTTTGTCAAAATGGATCCAGCATTTTTCCAACTCAGGCCATGATTAATCCAAAAGCAGAGAAAGAAATTTGGTCCCGGTTCGAAAATCTGAACCGGGCTGAAAACCAAATTTTTCTCTTTAGACGGTTCCAGCATTTTTTCCACTATTCAAATCGTCACATTTTTCTACAACCATGCCCAATTATCCATCATCCTTTCAAAAACGCAATAAAAATTCCCCCTCAATTTGCACCTTCTGTTGTCCTTGTCATGTCTAATTCGTCTAAATCAAGATCTCACAAAAAAAGACAATTTTTCATCATCGCGTCATAATGAATTGAAATTAAGTTATTTATTAATGTTTGGATGCGTGCTTTTGCACAATCTCTGCCTGCTCCATTACACTCTCCTACACTACTCGACTTTCAATTTTTGAAGGAATTTTCACATGCTTTTTCTTCTTCTTCCGGTATAGTCAAACAATACAGAACAACAAAAAAGGTGTGGAATAAGGAGAGAAAGAAAAGAGTGACAGATGTTTTCGTGTAGCGGTGTGGTGAAATTATGGGGTTGGCCAAGAACCATAAAAAGCCACCAGAGAGAAAAATAATTGATTTTTTCGACAAAAACAAGAAGGGTCCGGGTCATCTATCCCGCCCCAAAGCTGACTTAATTTCTACATTTTTACAGTAATAAATTACTTTTTTTTTTCAAATGATGAACGCTGGCGTATTTGATTAATATCGAAATGGGCGGGGATAGAGAGGCTAAAGTTTTTCTAACTCTGACTCATTAACCATTTCACACCTCTAAATGTCACAACAACACCAATTGTCATCGTTTTCTTTTTCTCTCGCTCTCTCTCTATCAGTTCAAATGTTAAATGTTCCATAAACACCATTCGCGCAGAAGACGCAGAAGCATCCGACAGACACACATCAAAAACTTGACGGCCGTAAATCTTTTTCGTGTAAACGAGAAGAGGAAGGCTATGTGTGTGAAAAAGAGGAGGAAGAAGAAGAGGGCAAAAACAAAACAAAAAGCAACAAGATTATCATCGGCTACTATGGATTGCGTGTACCAACACATATACATTTTCCCCATAGATTCATTAGTTAGCGTAGCGCTTGGGCCAGGAAAGCGGTCAGTACATTTGAATTACTGCTATAGTTATGGGAATTGATGCGAGTGTTATGTCGGGGAGCTAAATCAAAAATGCCGCATCCTAAATATTACATTGAAAATTAATGGACCAAGTGCGAGTGTTTTCTTTCCGTCATTCCAAAAGTTAGGAGATCTTTTTGAGCTCGAACAAAACTGGGCTCTCAATACAGTGCGAGTGCAGGCTCAGATTCTAAACCACAGAGAAAAAAAATCGAAAAGCATTCAGGGATAATCTTGACACTAGACAAAAGGGAGAATCCTGGCCCGGTTCGTCATTTTCGGACCAGCTTCTCACCCTGAAATTAGAGTAAATAACTTGTGTGCGAGTGTTGTAAATAGTAATCTAAGCCAAAAACAGCCATAAAAGCAGGGTTGATCAAGCCTGGGATTTGTCTTCTCCTGGAATCTCACCCTGCGGAAAAAAATCAACTGAAAAAAATCGCACACTCATATCAAATTAAGTTATTCAAAAAAATTAAAAATAAAACAACTTTCAGTAGTGCGAGTGATCGTTCGTTAAATCATAACAATAATTCTGATCAAAAGGAACGGTTAATCGCATTGACACATAAGGAATAGGCTCGAAACTACTTGAGAATGTGCGAGTGATTCATATTTTTCAATGCTGTCGTTTTTTGGTTCAAGAACGACACGCCTGAAATTTCCCAAAAACTTTTACTGCGTGTGCGAGTGATTGATTTTATCTTGTTTATTAAATTGATCATTTCGACATATTAAAAAGAGCATTCACACAGAGGGAAAAGTACGCGTGCTCGAAAAAAAATCAGGCTCGGGCACAACAGCGAGACCGGCATAGACATAGGCCGACTGTCGCTTGGAAAATATACGAAACTAGAGCGGGAGAAAAGCTGATAATAAAAAACGGCCGATAGGAATCGAAAGTGATATTAGAGATTTTCACATAGTCACAGGCAGAGGTGAGATTGTAGCTCGAAAAACTAGGGTCAGGTTGTTTTTTCTCGAAAAAAAATTTCAGAAAATGCACTGGTCTAAAATAGCGCAAACCTCACCCCCGTTTACAGGGAGTCACTATAGGTTATAAACAATTACGCAAAACCACCAATAACTCGCAAAAATATCGTACGAGTGCGCGGAAAACTGTGACACGTACAAAACTAAATTAGAAAAAAAGCTTTGTGAGTTCATTGTTTCAACCACTTCGACCAACACCGACAAAGGGAGAATACGGAACTAACGGCTAAAACCGTTTCTCATCCAAAAAAAATCCCATATAAACCACCAAGAGGTTAGACCATGCGTGTTGTATAATGAAAAAAGTGCCAACTCACTAATCCCATGTCAAAGTAGTTGAAGTAGAAATGAGATTCACCGCCGAGCGTTTCCTTCGTGGCTCCTCGATGAATTCTGAAATTCATACATTTAACAAGGCTGAAAATTATCAAAACAAACTTCATCTTGTCATCCGACTTGTAGTAAATCTTCGACGGAGCACCCAGAATCGATTGAACCGATGACACCGTGTCGCCAAAATAGACTTGTCGTTGATAGGTTGACACGTCAAACTCGCCATCCACTTTACTACCATCTGAAGAACTCGAAAATAAATTATGGAGAAGAAATACTTCAAAACAGGTGTAGAGTAGTTATATTTTGAAAATAGACCAAAATAAACCCGGTCTTGGAAACTCACCTTGGGTGTCAAAACAGACATCGAGCCCAACAACAACTTCCCCCTCCCAAATCACATCAACTTTTCTCGTCCGATTCTGGCCACAATAATAGACGAACGGGGTGTCGACATGTTCGGGTTCGCTTAACTTGTTGCCACGATAGATGGACATTTTTGTGAGACGTGGTTGCGAGCTAACATCATACTTCAGAGAGCACAAATTCGGTCCAAATCCTGGCTGCAGATAAAAAATTTTTAAGTTCAAAATTTGAAATTTCAGCTTTAAAAAACACCAGAAACTTACAGCCGCCTCAATTTTCTCACTAGAATTGGTCGGAAAACAAAACGACAATCCGGGCCAACTTTGCACATACATTTTCTGCTTCTCGTCATACGCGCCGGGATGTGTTGAGCCGAAGCATTCGTTGACCTTTTCCATTGTCGCCTCAGCTCCCGGCTCAGAGAACATAGTCGATCCATATTCGAGAATTATATTAGAAAGGTTGACAACTTCAATCAATTTTATCAACTGGGTTACTCCATCGAATAGCAAATGAACTCCATCGTGTTTGAGAAAAACTGATATATCACGGTGTAGGGGTGTCTGGAAATGAGCAAATATTGATGAACTATGAGATTACAATGAAGAGAGGGTCACGTGAAACAGGGCTGTCGTTTTAACAGAAGTTTGGGCGCTCTAATTGTAAGGGTGAAAACTAAGGATAATTGTGGAAAAAAGTTCAGTTTTTCTAACCACACAAAAACCAAGAAGAAAAAACGAAAGAGACAAGAAAGAAGTATTGTAAAACTAAGAAAAAGTGAAGAATGAATGAATGAATGAGCACAGGGAGGCACATTGACTGTCGACTCCGCACGACCCTTTAGAACAACAGAAAATTGCAAGTTGCGCCAGACGCGGGGAAGAAAAGGTAAAAGGCTAGAGAACGAGAGGTCGCGGCGAGATATTTTGATAAACGCTGTGGCGCCAAATTTTATAAAGGCAGCGTACGAGTGTTCGTCGCGAGAGAATCTTCATAACGTTTGGCGCCACAGCGTTTATCAAAATATCTCGCCGCGACCTCTCGTTCTCTAGCCTTTTTTCTTTTCTTCCCGGCGTCTGGCTCGACTTGCAAAAAAAAGGGTCGTGTCCGCCCCTTTTTTTGCACACGGAGAAGACAAATAGGAGGCGGAGTCGATTGTGCATGTGTCTTCCTGTGTGTGCCTCATTCATTCATACATTCTTCACCGTATACTCAGTTTTCTAATATAGTTGTCTCACTTTCTTGTCGCGTCAGTTTTGATTATTTTTCTTCTTGCTCACGCTTTCCCATCTGTCAAAAGTTACACCCCATGTAGTCATTTGACCAGGCTTTCGCTTTCCAGGTATAGCACTGCGATTTTTATCGATTTTTATAGTACAAAAACTCACAACTTTCGAATATCTCACTTCAACTTCTTTCACCAACATCGCATTCTTTTGCAACATACTAATAACTTGATTCAACGGCATACCGAGCACAAATTCCACCCTCTCACTCTTCAACCCAATACCCGGGATTACTTGAAATGTGAGTCGTTTATTGTTTGACACTTTAATTGATCTCGTCGATTTGCTCATAATTGTTAGGTAAGTATTATTATTATAGCTATTTTTCAACTGTAAAAATGATGATTCTTAATACATCGAACAAAGAAAGAAAAAAATGATTTTGCTAGAAAAAAATCAAAACCTGATCGAAAAAATATTAAAACATAAAAATTTCGGGTAGATCAAAACAAAATTTTTTGTTTTGTTCTCAAAAAAACTATTGAACAACGGGAAAAATAAAATAAAACACATGACGAGGTTCTTTTTATTCTCAGCTGGTTGTTTGCCACAGGGCGCACTTTCTCGTTTATTCTCTATGCTAGAAAAAAATCGTCTAAAATTCTGGGCATTAAGAAAAAAAAATGATTATAAAAATACAAGTAATAATGCATTTCGGAAAAATTATTTCATTAAAATAGCGGGTAGATCAAAACAAAAATTTTTTATTTTTCTCAAAAAAACTATCGAACCACGAGGAATTTTTTTTAAAACATGTTATTTTCATTCTCCGCTAGTTGTTTGTCAGAGTGCACTTTCTCGTTTGAAAAATATTATAAAAATACATGAAATAGTGTATTTCGTAACCATAAACATGAATATGCACTAACATACAATTTTCTAATAATTGTAGGTTTCTATGACTTCGAAAAATGGAAAAAAAGAAATTTGTTTTTTTTTTATTTATGGGGTTGGAATAAGAAAAATTCTCCGATTCTTTTTTTGACGAACATACTACTAAAATTTTTAGAACACTATATTTCCGGATATATTCAAGGCCTGGGTTTCTATCAATCCCGAATCATATGGAACACAATAAGATATGAAATAAAAGGTATCTAACCACATATAATCAAAAAGTTAGGAAAATTTAAGAACACTGATTTTATTTCATAAAATATTCGGGTCAAGGATAATAAAAATGGAGAAATAAAATTATCAAAAGATTGAATGGAGAATAAGTAAAAAACAAAGAAAAACGCGATGCTTGAGCTTCTAGACTCCATAATTATTGAATTGTTGGTTTTGCGCAACAACAGAAGACGAATTAGTTGCGCCAGCCTGAAATTCACAAGTTTTTTGAAAGATTTTACACTAGGAAAAATAGTACCTGCGCATTGTTATCTTGACCACCATAAGCTCGCGGATGAATTTTGAAGCCATACAATCTGGAAGAACTTTCTTGAACAGATCGCGGCTCATACTTGGCCTAAGAGGGTATCAAAATTTCTCAAAAATGTTGCCACTGTGAGAATTTTTGGAAAGTATTATGTAATTTTCGATCGGTACCGTTCGCTTTAATGATAACACACGCGACGCACAAATGTGAGTGGTCGACAGTTTTGTCTTTTCCCCTCTTTGTGTGATGGGGCGCGTTTTATCAATTAGCAAACTGTACAAGGTGTAAACATATTGCATCAACCATAGCCTTCCCAAAAATGAGAGGATATCGCACCTTTTGTTATGTAGGATAAAAGGTTATGGTTGATGCCAAATGTTTACAACTTGTGTAGTTTGCTAATCGAAAAAAGGCGCCCTCTCTGAGGCCAGAACTAACTTTGGAACAAATTGAGTGATCGGTTTACGTGGACGGAGATCAGTGTGAACAAAGAAGAGCATGTGTGGGAATCCGGTTCCAAAGTAGCTTCCGTCAGTGTGTTGATGACGAGACGAACGCGGAATGAACACATCATTACAACGTGGACAATAGAGCTTGACCATCGCTTCGCCAGGAACATCGGACAAGCCTAGAACAGTGTGAAATAAGGATGGAAAGCATTTTGCTTTTTGATATTTTGTCAACGACTACAATGCTTCCTTGGAAAAAATTAATTCGGTTCAACCAGGGTGAGATCAATGATAATTCAGTTTTGATTCAAATATTTCACTCACCGATTGGAAGCATAGCTTGATTCTCGCAATAGACACGTGGGCAAACTCCAAAATCGTGATCACGCCATTTCTCAATCATCTGAAAACCTTTTTTTGTTGTTGCTTAATTCAAGAAGAATAACATACCTGTCCAATTCCCCGATTTGTCAAAATGTATCGCGCGTGAATCAATCCGTATAACATTTCAGCCGCCTGTTCAACCAAATCCGTATTCGTCGCATTGTCCTCCAACTCGTCTTCCGGCTCCAAATCCAAAATCATATCCAGCGCTTGTCGATATTTTGGCACTTGTTCATTGAGGCCAGTCAAATTGAATCGATCTTGAATATACTCTTCATCGACTTCGCAGAAAAACTCATTTCCACGCAATCCGCAGAACCAGGTGATCCACGAAACCTGCCAAAAACTTTTGTATTTTTCGAAAATCAGAAACCTAACCGTTGAATTTGTACAACTCATGGGAACTGATAATTATCGATTATATTGTTTCATATTGAAGAGAAGAAATGAGAAGGAGAAAGGAACCAGCTGAGACCAAAAGTGATAACGAAAAAAAAAACGATGCGTTTTTTAGATCACAGAAATCAGGTGTCGTCAATTGTTCTTTATTAACGAAAAACCATTTTGTTTAAAGTGAAAACTCCTTTTTTTTATTAGTTGTTTTAGATCCCAAAGATGAATAAAGTGAAAAGGTGAACAGTTTATAAAAAAGATTACTTCATAAATAAAACTTGATACATTTCTAAAAATGAAAACGTCTAGTTCACGTCACAAATTGGAAACGACGATTTTTTTCTTTAACTTTTCTAGACTCAAATTTTATGCCGTGTGAAAAATCACCGTCTCATACTTGGGATAATTGTGGACAAGAGCTCGAAGTCATACCCCCCCCCCTTGCAGGTCACATTTCCATAAAAAGTTACCTCCCCATGTTTTTTTTTCTGTAGATTTTTTAAAAACAGTTACGTACTAGCAAAACTTTGAAGAACAGGTTTTTTTCGAATTTATACTTGCTCCCCCTTTCCCATTAGTCAAGTTATACCTCCAATGGTCCTTGGGCCAGGATAGTATGATTTTTTTTTGGTGTAACCTACAAGGTCTCTGGAACATTGAAAGAAAAAATGTAAGAAATTAATAAAACTTTCGCAACAAACTCACTTCTTCCGAGCTACTCATATCTTCACTTCCTGATAAACTAACAGATCCGCCTTCTTCAACAGCAGCTTCTGCGTTCACTTGTCCTTGAATAATCGCACCCCGTCCTTGATGATTTCGTCTCGAGTGATCCCCCGAAGCCGAATCTTCTTCACCAGACGACGGTTCCAATTGACGCCAACG
This sequence comes from Caenorhabditis sp. 8 KK-2011, assembly GCA_963572245.1. Taxonomy (NCBI): domain Eukaryota; kingdom Metazoa; phylum Nematoda; class Chromadorea; order Rhabditida; family Rhabditidae; genus Caenorhabditis; species Caenorhabditis sp. 8 KK-2011. The sequence goes on along the minus strand of OY751546.1, from coordinate 198,002 downwards.
AGCAGAAGCCGTTGCGTTCACTTCGATATATCGGCAGAGTTATGTACGCTAAACGCACACAACCGCCTAAAAAACAAAAAAAAATTGATTTCGAGCCACAAAATCGGGGTGAATAGAAAAAAAGCAAAGACACAAAAAGAAGAGTGAGGAAAAGACAAGACATGCATTATTCGCCATAGAGCGTATTTGCATTGTGCATTTTAATACATGGAAAATAGATACTTTCTCGCTGATAAAAACGATTTTAACCAACAAAAAATTAATAATGTAAAACGAAACTTCTTATTCACAAAATGAAAAAAACTTTTGAAAAATGAGATCCTGATGATATCAATGACAAACAATTCCTTTCGCTATCGATTCGGCCAACTTCAACATAACCATCTTTTTCAAAACTTTTACTCTTTTCGAAAATCCCTCATTCAGTTCGACACTTTTATCAAGAGTAAATGTGGCAAGGAAGGTGGATAACTCGTATAATACTTCTTTCGGGAACCGGATACCACTTCGCTGGAGAAAATCAAAAATTAATATTATCTTTTTTCGAAATGGCTCACCGTATCATCTTTTTTGATAATAAAAATTAAATAGTCAAACAAATCTGAATAATATTGAGTCGGAACATCGGGCATCATTATAAGAGGAACAAGATGCTGGAAATAGAAATGTTGACAACTAAAATAACTTTTTTTTTGTTATTATGTTTCCTGTACAAGAGGCGTGAAACGATATTTTTTTTCAAAAATATTTACAACCCAAATTATTCGTCAAAATATACCTGAACACAATCACTCAATTCTCCAATCTGCATCATTTTCACAAATCTTTGATAGGAGAATAGAAACGTTAGAGATGGAAGTTTGAGCACCGAATCAAGTCTTAATGTATTAAGAACACTCAGTGACGCCATCTCGTCGCGATTACTACAACTGATTATTCTGAAAAAAAGCAAATTTCATACTTGGGATAATTGTGGACAAGAGCTCGAAGTTATACTCCCTAGTAGGTCCACCCTCTATCAAGAGTTACACAAAAAAATGGGTGAAAATTCAAAAGGGGATAACATGACTTATGGTCAGAAATTGAAGACAACCGTACCTTTCGATGATGAGTGAAATGACGAAACGAAAAAACAAGAGAAAAAAATAATCAAAACGAGCGAGACAAGAAAGAAAGAAAACAATATCAGAAAACTGAACAAAGGGTGAAGAATGAATGAATGGACACCGCTCGGTATAGACCGTCGACCCCGCCCATTTTTCGCACCTCGCCGCGTCCAAAAAGTGGGCGGAGTCACAATCAATGCGTCTTCCTGTGCTCATTCATTCATTTATTATTCACCTTTTGCTCAGCCCAATTTTAGACTATAAACCATAGTGGTCCCTTATCCATGCTTTTCAGTCTTTTCTCAAAGTTAACCATTTCTCCTTAGTCGAAAGTTATACCCCTTTGGTCATTTAGCCAGGCTATCACAAATATGGCTAGTTTTCACATTGAGGATAAAACATAATTTCGTACTTTGAGACAACAGCATCAATCGTTTTTTTACTTCCTGACTTGAGGGCCCATCCAAGCGCCGCACTCCACTCTTCCATTTTCAAATATCGAAAAGTCATTGTGTTTGTCACACAACTTTTAGCATTTTCCAATCGATTCAGTTCGCAAATTTCGAAAAGATTTTCGGCCATTTCTTCATCTTCAATGTGCATTTCTTCGATGTGTGACTGAAGACGATGCTCTCCTTCTGTTCCGCATTGTAATAAATACCCAACTCCAATTTCCCAAAGACTGAAACATCAAAGTGTTTTTGATTTTTAAGTAATATAGATTACCTTGAATGCGTAATCAAACTTGTTGCATAATTGAGAACCAGACGATATCTTAATTCAAGCAATTCAGAGTCTTTCGTCGTTTTTTGAATCAAATCAACTAGATGAACTGAAATCCATGGATTTTCCATGATCAGCTGGTAGAAGTTTGCGTCATCTTTAGAAATGAGACACCAAAATACATCACTCTCCGCAGTTGTATCTTCTTCGAAAATTTGCCTACACTCTCCGGTCGTAGCGACAAACTCCTTGTATTTTGCTGTGGGATTTTTTACCAAAAGATAGAATGGAACCAATGCCCACCAATTTTCGATCAACCTTGTAGCCATGGCACTAATATACTGAAAAAGGGTTGTTTTGAATCTCTAGATCACAGTGTGCTCACATCGTCATCGCCGATGAGAAGTTTGGTGAGAAAAATAATATTTCGTTCATTTCCATATTTTCCAAACTTCAAATTGTTTCCCAATTCTTCTCTCCATTCGAACAGTTTATCAATCTTTCCTTCATCTTTCAGAAATTCGACATCAAACATTTCAAGAGCATTTATAAACCGATCAACAGCCGGGTCGTCAGAGAACATTGACAATAGTTCAACGGTCTCTTTAAAATTACAGGTTAGAAGCGAAAGTGCAACCCCCCGCCAATATTCTTCGCTTTGTTGTTCGGCTGCAGGATCAAATTCATCAGCAGCTTTAATTGTCGCAGTTCTCACAAACGTAAAACTCTCGTTAGCCCACGATATCAAATCGGCGCATATCGAACCGTCACCCAGCGAAAAAAACAGTTTCTCATATAGCGACCAGAGGGCAAAATCTTTGAGGAAATCTGAACTCGAATGAGCAAGCGCCGCATTCAGCAAGATTGATCGATACGACCTCGATACTTCTAGAGATCTGAGAATGTAGATTCAATCAGGGTCTAAATAAAAACTTCAACTCACGTTGTCGCATCCATAACTTTGTCTAATCTTGCTAGTTTCTGACAATCATTGAAAGCGGCGTACATTTCAATGATAAGTCGACGAACACTCGGTTTACTGAACACGACTCGTTGCTGACATACTTTCTCGATAATCTCAATTCTACATTCATCTTGTGACTTGTTGTTTATGTAGGCAAACGCTGTTGACGAATCACTGACTGCAATCTCATACATACGCCCCGTCGCCATCTGTAGTTTTATCAAAATTAACGTTTATATTTTGAACAGTAGTTTTCCCGTCGGTTTTCTAGGTTATACACACAGCTATCAACGTAAATAGGCCGGAAGAACGAACAGAAATAAAAAAATAAAATTTTTTGAACGAAACTGTGCATTTGTTCGTCGCCGTGTTAATGCACATCAGACAATTTACTTGACGACAACTCTCAAAAAAAAATTAATTGATATTTTTCTTGAAAGTTTTGCCGTTTTCCAGTTTACCGAGGTGTTTTAGCTTCCCAATTGGAACAAATAATAAATATAAAGATAATTGAACTATTCAAAACTGCCCTTTCTAAAATTATGCTGGCAAAGAACGTTTTTATCAAAAATCTAAAAAAAAAAACCCTTATAAAGGTGAAGTTAGTCCTTTCACTACTCACATAACAAATACAGGATCTATGTTAAATAGCAAAAACCAAGAAAGGGGATGAAAGAATGAAAAGTTTTGATTTAATAATATCAATAAAATTATGGCAAAAAATCAGTAACTATTAAAGACAAACATAATTAGACGGGTGGATTGGAAGATGACGGGGATTTTGGCGCTTCCTCCTTCAATAATGGAGTGTTTTCATTGAGATTCGATTGTGATGGATGAGGAGACGGACGAATCACTTTGATCATTATCGGATCGTCATCCTCTTCCGCTTGTTCGATTGGCGCAGAAGTTGAGGATTCAGGCCTAAAATTGCGTGTACACTTTTTTTGTTGTTTCAAGATAAATCTTCACTCACTCTTGCGGCACTTCTTTCACTAGCGAGTTTTTCGAATCTCTCGAGCTGATATGTTTCCACATTCCACTATTGTTCACCTCTTTTGTCAAATTGATTTGATGCGATGGTTCTTGAATTGCGGCCAACGGAATCTTGATAACATTTCCCGATGCCATTGGAATGTGTAAATGTGCCTCCGTTTTAACAGCATGAATTGTCGCTTGATTTTCATTGTCAATCTCAATTTCAACCGGTTCTCCTTCCGATTGTCGGCGTTTCAAGTCCTCCTTCTTTCTAAGATGGAAGTCGGGCATTGGGTCATCAAGATATTTCAAATCAGTATTGGTGAATGCTTTCTCCATCAATTTACGGATAGCAACCATAACAACAAGCTGAAAAATCGAAGATTTGAAGAAGGAAAATTCTATTGAATACTTTATATCATTTTCTACACCACTCGATGCAAAAACCATGCTCAATATTCTAAAAAATATGATTCCTACATGAAAACGCCCTGAATCGAATGATGTTGAGAATAACCTCAACTTTTAAAAAATTAACTTCGAAAAACCAACCATAATAGGGAACAAGATAGACGTCGATTTGATCGATTTAATAACCCACAAAAGAGCTAAACACCCAATCTGGAATGCGGTGAACAAATGGATCTTCTTTATCGGCACATGTCGAATATAAATCGTGTCCGGTTGATATTTCATAGGCATGAACAACAACAGAGTTCGTTCATAGAGTTGAATACCTCCGAGAGCAGAGATACCCATGTAAAGGAAGACACCATACAGCACTGGCATAGGAATACGACCAAGTACCTGAAAGGTGAACTTTTTAATGGGGAAAAAAATACAAATCAGGGGTGAGATTGTAGCCCGAGAGCCCGGCCCGAAAACATACATCAGATAGATGCCCAGACGTCATTTTGGGTTAGTACCCCTAAATATCTCTAGGTTTTGAGAAAAAATAATAAAGAAAACCATACTTGTATACATTTTGACTAATGGGAGAGGGGGAGCGAGAAGAAAAACGAGTCAGAACGAAAAACAGCTACTATATTAGAAAACGGAGAAAAAAGTGAAGAATGAATGAATAAATGAGCATACAGGGAGACACATAGATTGTCGACTCCGCCCCTTTTTACAACCCACGTCGCTTGTAAAAAGGGGCGGAGTCGACAGCCAATGTGTCTGTCTCCCTGTGCTCAATCATTCATTTATTCATTCTTCTTCTTTTTCTTAGTTTTAATAATATTGTTCTCTTTCTTTCTTGTCTCGTTCACTTTGATCGTTTTTTCTTTTCTTTTTTTGATAGAGAGTTTAACTTTGAGCTCTGGTCCATAATTGTTCCAAGTATGGCCAAAATCAATTTTTTAATTTATCAAAAATTCAAAAAATAGTTGTCCCCTCCTTTTATTTAGGCCGAGATTAGGACCCCCTTCCCAGAGGTCTGGCCCCCATCTGATGTATGCCCGAAAATCACGGGCCGTGTTTCTCCCCTGAGAAAAATAAAAACGTACATTTGTCGCCAACACGGAAAGACCGATGATGAGGAAAGTGACAATTCCAGTAACACGTTGTTCGCGAACACCAACAAATTGTGCCACTTCTCCCGGCGCTTTACATTCGGATTCAACTTTCAACGAGTTTATATGATTGATTGACAGAACTGTTGCGGCTACATAGATGGGTAAGCCGAGAAATCCGACCAAAAGAATCGAAACCGACAAAACCAAAAGATCCAGATGATATCCACATCCTTTCTTCAACTTATTCTCCTTCCGATTGACAATAACCGTGGTGATTTGTTGATCCATGAAGATGAGAATACACGCAAGAAGCGCTGGAATCACTGCCAACGGCGCTGTCCACCATTCATTTCCGCCAAACGGCGGGATAAACCAACCACGCCCCTCCCAAGTTGGCTGAAAAAGTCGTCAATGTTCTAACTTACTTAGCGAATAAAAAACTCACTCTAAATGTGCTCGGAACATTCAATTTTGGCGTATTGACACCCACGGCAATGTCGACCAACGACATGCTTACAATCGCAATCATCACAGCGAAATCGGAGAGCGTTTGACGAACACGCGCCGGGAAATAACGCGAGTTGCGCATCTTTTTCAACGTTGTCGCCAAGAAGAACGTGCCAATGGTGAGCAGAATCGACATGAGAAGTTTGTCGTAGAGCGGGAAGCACGCGTTGCCGTCAAAAACTCCGCCAACGCCGCGACAATCGTTAAGACCCGCTTTGGTGTAGTCGATGAAGGTGTTGTTGTAAGGAATGGTTAGGTTGTGCTGTTTGATGTAGTGCACAGCTCTTTCGTGACTGACACTTGGTTTCCCACTATTCGGAATACAAAAACATTCACCTTCCATGACACTTCTCGAGTAGTTAATTACATCCAGTTGTCCTTTGATTTTCACCAATTTCATGATTGCTTCGTAGATAAAAATGACCGCGATCAGCGTTGCAAACGATTCTTCAGTAAATCTGGTGATATAGGAAACCAACGAACTGGCATCTGTGATCACCATGATAAAGATGATAAACGCCGTCCAGACATGAACCCAGAACCGGAAGCTCAGATATTGAATACCAAAACGATGACAGAAATCGTAGACAATTGTTTCGAACACAAGAACCGGTCCGGTTGATCCGACAATTGTCAAGGGTTGTCCGGCAAACAAGTGGTAGATAACACCGCAAACTGCGCCGCCAAACAAGTTCTCCATCGCAGCCATACGTTGATGAGTCGCCTCTTCTAACAATCCGCCGAATGTGACTATCGGAGCGAGAAGCCCGAAATACATGAAACAAATTGATGCGAGGCACTGAATATTGAACGCGTCGGTGAAATCCGACACATAGTGTGGCGCTTTTCGTTTTATATCCAAAATCAGTCCACCAAACAGTTTACCGGTTCGCTTCAGAGCCGGATCGTTACCATGCGCGTGCTCATCAACTTCCTCTTCAACCTTTTTGCACTTGTTCTTATCCGCCGCCTCCTCCACCAACAATTCTTTTCCCAACTGTTTTCGCTTCTCTTGCGACGGCAACTTGTTGGGCGGCTCGATACGAATGTTGGGATCCCATTCACCCGGCGGCAAAACTGTCACCTGATCCAAAAACTCGTCGATACCATCCAACAAATCGTCGATATCTCTCGCACCGTAGGCAACATCGTGGAAAATCTCATCAGCCATCAGTGTGGCGATGGCTCGTCCAATCTCCCGATATTGCTGGCCATGTCCGGTTGGGCCAAGAAGCAGGAAGATGAAACGAGTCGGCACGGGCACTTCTGTCAGATCACCGAGTTGATTTGCGTTCTTCAGTCGAACAAAGACACAAATGTGTTTGGTCAGGAAGTCAACTTCTCCGATGAGCACATTACTTGCCTCAACACCAGCCGGTAACTTTTTCAAAAAATGCAAATTTCCCTTCGACGCATCTTCCTCTTTCGCAATGTCCTTTGGTACCGAGTCAACAGTTGGCAATGTCAATTGATTCGACGATGTTCCTTGCTGCTGTGTCGTCGTCGGTTCAGGTCTCTCCTCGATTTTCCCCAAATTTTTGCCATGTGAAAACGATTTCCCAATATCCGAGATCGAGCGAACTGTGCTCAGGAAGCCTCCCGACTTTTCACCACCGGCTCCTCCATTCTTTTTCGCCTACAACGAAAAAACAATAAAACATTGATCATGTTTGAATTTGTGATTATTTGGACAATCAACGAAAAAGCACAAAAGTGGGTGACGTCATGAGGTCGGCAATTAAGCCTTTTTTCGAAATTGGAAAGTGTTGCAATTCGGCGCTTTCCTTATAAAAAAAACGCGACAAATAACGAAAACAGGGGCACATCAATTTTTGTGAAAAACCAGTGTTCATTTAAAAGATTACGGTGTTCTTTTTTTTTGAAGAATATATTTTTCAACTGAAAATTTTTTCGCAAAATTCTGTATTTTTAAACGGCTACTTTCAAATGTTTGGCCCTAAACTCTTATCACTTCAGCTAAAGTTTGGGTACAAAAATTTTCACACCTTATCATCATCAACCTCATTTCAAAGATCAACTTTTTGCTGTTAATAATCTCCAAAAAGCACAAAATGATGTTAGATGCGTGAAAATAAAAACCGCAAAATTTTTTGTCACCTTATGTTGCTTAGTCGGATGTGATAGTGACCAGAAACTGGGCTAATAATTTTGTTGTAAAACTTCATGTCGTGTACTGTACCTGTTCATATTGATGAACGTGCTTGCGGAGTAAGACTTCACGTAGATCCTCACGATTTTCTGACGGTAGATCACCACTTTTTATCAGCTCGTCGACAATTGATGCTGAAGAAAATTAATCATTTTCCGGCGCGAACTCCAAAAAAACTCACTAAAAATCGTCTGCATTTCATTTTCGGGAAAATCATTCAAAAACAGCCCGTTCATCAGACAACTCCTCAGCTGAAACAATGAATGGAGTGACAATGTGGCAACGTGCGGTTTCGACCAACGATTGCCGCCCTGTTCGACGTCTTCCTCGAATTTCACCCATCGCGCCGTTTCACGCCATTCATCCGCGCCGAGTTCGCCCATCTCGGTGAACAGTGCCGGTGTGTCGTCTTTCTCTTTTAGCAGGAACATTACTCGTGTACCGGGTGCTGCAAAAAACAAACATTTTGAGTTCTGCAAACTTCCAAGTGAAAATTTAAATCTTTTTTTGACGTCGAAAAATGTCACTCAAGTTCTTGCAATTTTTTTAAACAAAACTTTTTAAAATCTCTCTTTATGCCAAAAATTCGGAATTCGAAATTTACCAATTTTCACGTAAACATTTTCAAAATTATTTTTTTTGTGCTTTGAAGTTTTTTTTCCCCAGAAACAAAAAACTCACAAAAATGAATTTGACATTTTCGGCTCAACGGAGCATTTGGCTCACAAATACTACAATTGCCGTGAAAATGGGGTAGTCCCATTGTGGGGATGGGGTTTTTTTGTTGCCAAAATGAATACGAAAAAAATGATGGGAAAAAGGCGGAGTTTCTCAACTCATCCTTATCATCTGCACAATACTATTTTTGCACTTTTTTTTCTGATAACACAAGATTTATAGTGTTTAGATGGTCAAACATTGCCCTCAAAATTATTGTTTCAAAAAAAAAAAGAAAAAATGAGGGATTAAAAAAATTGTATTCATTAAACCTTATTGAATTTTTGAACTTTTCAACTAATTTTTTTTCAAATTTAATTTTTCCGCGTTAAATTTGGGGTCAAATTCAAAATTTGATTTTGGCTTGTGAATTCCTCAACCCTATTTTCCTGTCAAAAATTTGGTGCTCAGAATTGTTTTATGGGCTTATTCACAAGAAAAAAAATAATGTAAAAAAACAATAAAAAACACAAACAGTTTATTCACCTAATGTCGAAAAATGTCGAAAAACCCCCCTTTTTTCGAGGTTTCTCGACATTTTTCGACGTTTTTCGACATACTTTTACACACAAATGAGGTGAATAACCAATTTTTGTTTTTTATTGTTTTTTTACATTATTTTTTTCCTTGTGAATATGCCCATTAAAATTCCTGTCAATGTTTCCAAAAATCTACAGTACCCAATGTTCAACCAAATAGAGCGCCCTTTGTCTTCTCGTCACTTTCTCCCCACACCGGCCCAAAACCCTGCTTGAACAACAAGAATTACTCATTCTTTTTTTCACAAAACAGTTGTTGTCATATTTCCCCTCTTTTTCTTCTTCTTCTATTTTTCAGATACACACACACACACAACAACGCGCGAGTTATAATGAGATTTGTGGAGAGAGGCGAGACAGTTAGACGCGACGAGCCCAACTACGCGAATGCTTTTTGTGCTTTCGGCGTATGCGACGACGACGGCTTTTTCTTCTTTTTTTTTTGGGATGAAGAAAAAGGGAAAAAAGAAGAAAAGGTAATTGATGGCAACTTTTTTACGGAAGCCAGAAACAGACAATGAAAAAAGTTCTCACACTTTTTTTTTGTTCAAAAATATGTTTTGGGTAGTCTCGAGTAAACTTGAAGAAAAAAACGTTTTTGTTTCAGGTGTCTAAACCAACCCCCCCCCCCCCCTCCGCCTTTTTTTCTAAATTCAGGCCGTTATCGGGCCTAAAGTGTATCTGAAATTTTTCCGAAAAAGAGAGGTGCTGTAGATTTTTCACCGGAAAAAAACTAAGAAATTGGTTTGTCTATTGAAAAACACGAGAAAATTTCCTAAGAGGTACTGTAGATTTTTCCCGCATAAAAAACTTCCCTCAAACAAAACCTAACACTCACCCAAACTCGACAACTCAATCATTTGCGATTCGCGTCGCGCTTTAGACATCCTTCGTCGTCTGAAATCATCATTCATCATCATACCGGACCACAGCGAATTGTCGCCACCGCCGCCACTGATTGCGCTGCGACTTCGCGACGCAGGCGGTTCGCAAGAACGCGATCGTTCTTCCACGGAGGATTTCATTGTTTTTATTTCGATAGAAGAGAATGTGTTTTTTCTCTTCTTCGTTGATCAATATATTCGAAATACATGCGCGGACGAGAGAGCTTTCTGCTTTTTTCCCTCTTCTCCTTCTTCTGAATCTATTTTCTGCGCGCACACATTTTAATTTGGCACCGCTCCAAATAACCAATTTTAAGACAAATTTTGGGCTGTTGTAGTTTTGTCAATATTCAAAAAAAAACGTTTTTTTTTTCAAAAATTGAATTTTCTGTTAAAACATAGTACAATAATAATTACATTACCTCATTTTTTTTTTACCTTTTCCACTAAAAAATATCAGAGCTTCTCATTTTTTGTGACAAAAAAATTGTAGAAAAAATTTCAAGTCATATAAGATTGTTAGAAAATTCCCAATTTGTTTTCAAATTTTTTTTTTGAACATTACTGTACTAATTTTTCAAAAAAAAACAAACAAACAAATATTGATTCAAATTTCGCGCGCTCGCGCGCTCGCTCGCAAAAACCGAAAAAAAACTCACATGGAATGTGTCATATTTCGGCTTCTTTTCGGTTCATCAAAAGATCTGCAATAAAAAAGAAATGAAGGGAGAAAAATAGGCGACCAAAAAATTATCATAATCGAATTAATGAGAAAAAATAATGTGTTTTACGATTTTTTCGGTTTCTGTGTGGGTGGGAATTTTGGGCCGGTCTGGAAGATTTTTTTATGAAAGTTAGAAATTTTCCCGACCCATTCACTGAACCTTCCTTTAATTTTTTTTTCACTAAACCTCTTATTTTCAAGTATTGTCTCACCGTCTAAATTCTCTCCCTGGAAATTTTCAAAACTAAAACTTTTTAGCTAAATCTCTCCTTTGCCAGATCCATTTTGCTGGTTAAGTTTGTCTAAAAAAATTTCCAACAAAACACGAAAAAATTTCTCTGAATTTTCAAATTTCTAGTATTTCACAAGTTTCACATAAATCCCGAATAAAACTAAAATCAATAAAAAATATCGCAAGTTTTTCCATTTTTTTCAAAAGTACTACTACAACGGAAGAAGAGAAGAAAAAAAAACAGAAAAACTTCATCTTTTTTTTCGATTTCTGGGCGGGTCCCAAAACTAAGGGAAAAAAAGAGAAACGAGCATATGAAAAGTCGAAAGGACCTCACTCTTTCGAAAACATTGAGCAGATGGGAATCGGATGGTGAGTGAGCGAGAGATCGAGAGACGCAGCGACACCAAGAAATATAAATAAATAATAGTAATAATAAAATTAGGGGGAGAAGAGGCCTGTTGGTATGGAATGGAGAAAAGTAGAAGCTTAATTGAAGAGCGGTGAGAGATAATGACGAGTTGAGAGGTGGCAGACAAATTGGACACCGGGGAATTTGAACTTTTTTTTGGTATCAGGGGTACTGTATATGGCTAAATTTCTCAAAACAAAAACAACTTTAGAAAAAACTTCCAGATCGTAAAAGACAGGGATTTTTTTTAAAGTGAAAAAGTTTTTTTTTACAAGACTATACTCGATTTGCACATTGTGTGTTTGAGTCTCTAAATTTTTGGGTGCCCGAAATTTTGAACATTTTTCTTGTAATTCTCAAAATTGATCAGGCACAGTTTTGTGGATGTGGCCTAAACAGAAAAAATATAATTTAAAAATGAGAAATTTAGAAAAAAAAAGTCACGAAAAATTTTCAAAATTTTGAAGACCGAAAAACTAAGCTGCTCAAGTACACCCTGTGAGTACTATAGCTTCCAAAAACTCACTTTCTAGTTCCGAGGCATACAAAAATTCTAAATGACAAAAAACAGGGCCACGTTTTTTTTCACAAAGAAAAATTTTTTTGAGAAAAATAAATAAATAAAAACAAAAGAGGCGACCAAAGCTGAATAAACATTGTCTAACACTATTTTCTGTGTTTCTTTTCAAAACGTTGTTTTTTGCCACCAAAAATTTCCAATCAAAAAACCATTAGGCTGAAAAATTCGATGTTTATCACACGAAAAAGAATTGTTACACAGAAAAAGGGATCTTTGAAAGATATATACTTTTTGTGAAACGTACAATTTAGCGGGAAAAGAAGAGGGGAGAATAAATCTGACCAAATTCTTTTCAGTGTGTCAAATCCTCATGGGAATTCATCTTTCTGAGTGAAAAACTTGTGACGTAGCGCATTTTCAGCCGAAATTCGTTGATTCGGATTGTAAATCAACAATTGGTGAATCAAATCAAATAAGTGAGGATGATCACGTAAATTTTCCAAATTTTCCATCAAATTGTTTTTTGGCTGTTCTTGTAGATCTATATATTGCATAGTGGGAAGTGATGCGAGTTCTGGCCAGGTGGTTGTATTCGGCGAGCCAAGTACACTTATTATTATATTCAGCTAGAAAATAGAACTGTCCAGAAGAGAGATTCGGAAACCACAGTTCTGAGTTAACCTACATGATTTTTACAAGGGTCGAGAAAAACCCGGCCGGTTTTGAAAAATGAGAGATTGATGAGAATAATCACAAGAATTTCTTTCAAGAAAATAACTTTGCCAATTCAAACTCACTAACCATATCAACTTCAGATGTTCCCTTAAAAATCGGCCGCCCATTTCGAACAATTTCCGACAAAACACATCCAGCCGACCACAAATCAACACTTTTCGTATATTTCGTATCTCCCAATAACATTTCCATTGGTCTGTACCTTTAAAACACAAATTTTGGGTCCTGAAAAATTTGAACACCTACCAAAGTGTGCATTTGTGTGGTGTCATTCGGCCATCCTGTTTTCGAGAGATTCCAAAATCCGAAATTTTTAAAACCCCATTTTTATCGATCAGCAAGTTTTCGGGCTGGAAAAGCTATTTTTCAAGCTGTTTAGTGGTTTTCAAAGGAAAACCTTGATATCTCGATGAATAAAGCCCATTTGATGAATGTATGCAAGTCCTTGGAATAGATCTTTCGAATTTCGGCGAATGTTCGAGATATTTGCGTCAGTGTGCAGATTACGTGGACAGTTTTCGAAAATTGTCGTGGAGTTCGGAAGTAACCTCTGGAAAAAATTTCCTCTCAATATAATTCGAAATTTTTTTAAACATTTTTTTGAACTTTAAAAAGACTCACCAAAACATCAACCACGTTTTCATGCTTCAACATTTTCAAAATTTCCACTTCTTCTTTCTCACATCGTTTCGCCACTGCCTGAAAGAAAAAAAAAACGTTTCAAAAAAAAACAAAAACTCACAATTATCCCATTTTCCTTATTCTTCACTCTCCAAACCCAACTATCCGGATTATCAGATACTTCTTCTATAAGCTCATATTCGTCCATTTTCATATCTGCAATATTTTTGTTTTCATAAACATTTTTTCCGCTAACTCAGGTATTTTCTCATAGTTTTCAGAACTATCGTTCATATGAAAAATCAACGAAAAATAAGATGTATTATAAGGAAACAAATAATTGCAAAAAAAAAAACAATACCGTATAAATCATAGAACAAGAGACCGAGATTAAAAAGCTGCAATAAAGTACCCTCTCTAGAGGGCAATGAGAAGAATAAAAATAAAAAAAAAACCCGGACGAAAAGACAAAAACACCGAAGGAACTAGTGAATAATGCTGTTAAGTATTATTATCAATTTGACTGATGAAGTAGAAGAAATCTGTAAACATAAGTTGATTCCAACCTCGGCTAAAATTGTGGAACAGCCAGATTTTCAAAACGTGTCCTGTGAAGTTTCACACAAAACTGAAAGTAAATTTTTGTACCGTCTGAGTTGCATACATCAGATAGATGCCCAGACGTCATTTTGGGTTAGTACCCCTAAATATCTCTAGGTTTTGAGAAAAAATAATGAAGAAAACCATACTTGTATTCATTTTGACTAATGGGAGAGGGGGAGCGAGAAGAAAAACGAGTCAGAACGAAAGACAACAATATTAGAAAACTGAGAAAAAAGTGAAGAATGAATGAATGAATGAGCATACAGGGAGACACATAGATTGTCGACTCCGCCCCTTTTTACAACCCACGCCGCTTGTAAAAAGGGGCGGAGTCGACAGCCAATGTGTCTGTCTCCCTGTGCTCATCATGCATTTATTCATTCTTCTTCTTTTTCTTAGTTTTAATAATATTGTTCTCTTTCTTTCTTGTTTCGTTCACTTTGATCGATTTTTTCTTTTTTTTTTGATGGAGAGTTTAACTTTGAGCTCTGGTCCATAATTATTCCAAGTATGGCCAAAATCAATTTTTTAATTTATCAAAAATTCAAAAATTAGTTGTCCCCTGCTTTTATTTAGGCCGAGATTAGGACCCATTTCCCAGAGGTCTGGCCCCCATCTGATGTATGCTGAGTTACAGTGTAAAATTTCGGGGGTTCTGAATGTGCCACGTGGAATTCCACAATTCTGCCAAGGTATGAGTTGATTAATCTTTGGGCTTTTTAGGGACCAACATTTTGTTATACTTGCTTTTTTGTCACGGTACTTTTCTACCTCTTGTGACGGGTATGTTTCTAGTCATGGTTTTCTCAAAAAACACTTCTGACTACAAAAACCCAGAAACCTACCATCATTGCCGATTACTCGATCCGCCTCTGGATCCTCGTCCACCTCTTCCGCCACCGCCTCGTTTACCATAATAATAATGATGATTATTTCTATTGCTATTTCTACCTAAATATTCTCGTTCAGTGCTTTGCGTTTGACTTTGTTGTTGTAGTTGTGGTTGTAAAAGTGGAACAGACATCAGTTCAGTGACCCGATGATGATGAGGAGCCCATCGAGACGGCTCTTCATATCCATTTCGTCGTGTTTGATTTTGATAACCTGGTTCTTGACCATTGTTGGATTGATGACTATACCATGAATCAATGTTGTGATATCGGTTTCCACGTGCATACACATTTCCAAGTCTATGGTTTTGTTTCTCATTGCCTCGTCTGTTTGAACAATTTGCGCGATATTGTACATCAAAATTGTCGTTCTTTGTCCCATCAAAATGTTCTCCTCTGAAAGTTTCAAAGTTTTCTTTAAAAAATCTCAGTTTTTATATCCAGACTAACCTGTAATTCCCATTACTGCGACTACTCGATGTGGGCTGTTGATAAGGCTCCTCTCTTGGCGGCGGTTCCCTAGTCGGATATTTGCGCAAATTCGTCAAAGCCGGCATTTCGGGCATCGAGAACTTGTTCATCGCCAACTGTTCCGACAGAATCGATCGAATAATCTCGAGAAGTTCGGATATTTCTGGCGTTGAACTCGCAAAAAGATACGGTCTGTGGAGAGCCGACAGGAAATGATGCATGAATTTGAAGCGAAGGCGAAGTAGTCGAGTGACATTCTGCAAAAAAAAAAACAATAAGGTTCATCTCAATTTTGATCTTCATAATCGCTAATCTTTCTCATCCCCGAGTTCATCCTCTTTTCTTCACCTTGTATGTTATATGTTCGTCCTCTGCGTCTCTCCACTCGAGGGCGAACAACTCGAGATTATCGATTTTTTTTGTCTCGTCTGTTTGGTCTTTTGTTCGTTTTTTTGTTCTTCGAAACTCATTCTTCGGAAAAAGTATTTTCTTTCGTTTTTACATTTTAACAAAGTGTTTCTGAATCGGGCCGGGTTTTCTGGCCTTAAAAATGTTGTTGATCCGATAATCAGATTCCGATTTTTTAAAACCATTTTTCCAGAAATGTCCAACAGTACTTACATAGTTATCGAGGTTGGCGAACAAGAAAGTGTTGTAGAAATAATCAATTTTCTGGTGAACATATCTCCCTTTAATATTCTAGTTTTCATAGAATAACAATTTCAGATCACA
This sequence comes from Caenorhabditis sp. 8 KK-2011, assembly GCA_963572245.1. NCBI lineage: Eukaryota > Metazoa > Nematoda > Chromadorea > Rhabditida > Rhabditidae > Caenorhabditis > Caenorhabditis sp. 8 KK-2011. The sequence goes on along the minus strand of OY751546.1, from coordinate 181,957 downwards.
CAACAGATGAAGCATAGAAAAACGCGTTTTACATGCACAAATGACTTGCAAGAATACGCCAGTGAACGCGAAAAATTGCGCAACACTCTAACAGCATCGGAACCACCGGCGGCCAAACGACCAGCTCCTATTCAAATCGAGGAAGAAGATATTAAACCAATCGCCGTATTCAATCAACAACCTCACCCACCCGCCTTTCAACACGACGGCGGGCTCAGCACATATCCCTATCCAGAATTTCCATCGAATCCGTCAGAACTTCCATCCCAACCACCAACAACATCCGACCGCTCTCCAATGCAAACACAACAGGCTAACGGGAAACTGGTAAACTCCTATCAGTGCACAATGTGCAGCACATATATCAAAGTTCGCGGATTTGACTACTATAAAAGAGGAGCCCATGCCATCATTCACACAAATATTATGAGGTGATTTCGCCAATTTCTCCATATGAAAGATGTCAATTTTACAGATACGAATGCACTGAACCAGAATGCACATTCAAAGTTCGTCATCGTGCAGACATGGCTCGTCACATGAGAACTGTACATCACATGGAACTCGGAGATTACAAGGTCAAAGAATGCATGTTAGTTTCTCGATTTGGTTAAATTTAGTACATTGTAATTTTTGAAGTTTTCTTTTCACGCCATTTTCGAATTTTTTTCCCAAGTATGAGAAATTGTTGGGATTATTTTTTGACAAGCCAAGTTTTCAGAGCCGCGAATATAATTTATAGTTGTAAATTTTCGGTCGGGCTTTTTTTTGTCATTAAATGAATAAGCCTGGCCCAAGTTGGCCCATTCTGACTTTCTAGCCCGAATCAATAATTTCAGGACCGAAGCTGATCATGCTACTCTACGCGAATATGTATGTGTCTGTTTTCCCGAAATGGCGGATCGCGTTTATGTTAAGCGGCCTCAGAAGCGCGACACTTCTAAACCAAACGAAGACGCGAGTGATCAAGACGATATGGACGACGATTACGACAATGACGAGGCCTAATTCATACGTTTCGTTTTTTCTTTGAAATGAACTTTGATCTACGAGGTAGATTTTAATTCCATATACTTTCTCTTCTCCTATTTTTTTAAAAGAAAATTGAAACATTGCTGAGTGATGCTCGTCGTTATCAATGCAAAAGATGTTGACGAAGTTAAAGATATTATCGGTTTGTTGGTAAGTTTTTTCTAATAAATAATAGCCTAAATCTAAACCTTTCAGCTTATAAACAAGAAAAAAGGTTTCACAGTTTATGACGATGAAACAGATCTAATTAAGCAGATATTGAATGGTGAGTTGGGCAGAGTATAACTTTTATCTGTTTAGTTTAGTCCATCTCCCACTACTTCAAAAACCTGTGGAATTAGAAGCCACGACCACTGTTGAAGAAACTTCTCCCACTTCTCCAACAGGCAACCTCGCGGAAGAATTTATGGTAAATCAAAAATAGAAAATACTCATAATCAAAATTTTCGTAGAAAGTTGACAGTCCTTCACCTATTTCAAATTGGAATCTTAATCCAGTGATGATGAAAAAACACCTGCTAAACTGGAACTTCAATCATCATCATGCTGAACCGATTTGTTTAGAAATGAAAGACGCATCAGAATTTTATTGCGATGCTGAGAGTAGTGAAGAGGACGAAATCGATGAAAGACCAGTCAACAAACCAAAAAGAGGAAGACCTTCAAAAAACACACCAGCATTTTTCAGCTCGGAATCGGAGAATAGTATCTGCAAGGTTGGCATTTTTCGCTAGATTTTCTGGTCACCGAAACTATTTTTTAGAAATGTAAAAATCGAGTGCGCACTAAATCCTACACATTTGCCGAGCTATCAAACCACGCGCTAATTCATACCGATCTCAAAAAGTTAGCTTTTTTCCTAATCAAGAAAAAAATTTTCTTTAGATACACCTGTCCAATTGAAAATTGTATTTTCAAAGCGAGAACCCGTTCTACAGTAGCATTTCATATCGCCAACGTACATAAAATGGAGTCTAGAACAGTGATTGTTCCAGAAAATTTGTGAGTTTTTTCGATCTCATGTTTTGAAATTTTCCTTTTTTTGAAGATCATCAGAAGAACGAGCCCGACTCGAGAGGATCACCAATGAATGTTTTCCAAATTTGTGCAATATTTAAACATCAGTGTGAATATTTTTTGATTATTTTGTCAAATAAACTAACTTTTTTTGCCGATTTGACTGAATACCAAGGTTCAACTTCATATGTGTCCATACAATGACCTCCGAAATGTGATGTTTCTTCTTCTTCTTCGATGAAATTCGAATCGTCTCGATTGTTCACTGTAAGAAACTTTTGTTTTGTTTTACATTTTTTATGGAAAAATTTTACTGTCGTAAGATGGAATTTTGTACAGTGACAAAAAATTCAGATGTTTTTTCACAGTGAAAAAAAACTTTCAGAAAATCAACAAAAAATCTCAATTCACGAAAGAAAAGTTAAAACAAAAAACAAAAGAACTAACCAATTTGATACTCTGTTATAACAGACTGTTTCATTCGAATCGGTCCGGTGAACAACAAAACTGACGTAGCCGGAATAACTGTAACATTTCGTAGCGCAAGCATGTCATCCATAAGACAAAGTTCTTGATAGGCAACAAATTGAAGCGTCGGATCTTCATCATGTCCACGAGCTTTCATGTTTGTCTGTCGTCGTACAACCGACGATGGATGAAGTTGAGAAAACCGATCGGCGCTGCAAAAAACATTTTTCTTTTGTCGGTCATACATCAGATAGATGCCCAGACATCATTTTGAGTTAGTACCCCTAAATCCCTTTAGGCTTCGATAAAAAAAAGTAGGAAGAGAAAAGTAATGAAGAAAACCATACTTGTATAACTTTTGACTAATGGGAGAGGGAGAGCAAGAAGAAAAAAGAGTCAGAACGAAAAACAGCTACTATATTAGAAAACGGAGAAAAAAGTGAAGAATGAATGAATGAATGAGCATACAGGGAGACACATAGATTGTCGACTCCGCCCCTTTTTACAACCCACGCCGCTTGTAAAAAGGGGCGGAGTCGACAGCCAATGTGTCTGTCTCCCTGTGCTCACAATCAATCATTCATTTATTCATTCTTCTTCTTTTTCTTAGTTTTAATAATATTGTTCTCTTTCTTTCTTGTCTCGTTCACTTTGATCGTTTTTTTTTCTTTTTTTTTGATAGAGTTTAACTTTGAGCTCTGGTGCATAATTATTCCAAGTATGGCCAAAGTCAATTTTTTAATTTATCAAAAATTAGTTGTCCCCTCCATTTATTTTGGCCGAGATTAGGACCCCCTTCCCACAGGTCTGGTCCCCATCTGATGTATGTTGTCGGTGAAAAAAAAAGTATGGCAAAACTCACTGCGTTTGAATCTTTCTTAATTTATTCGAATTTCCCACACTGACACCGACATACGGATAGCATCCGGCCGCAATTGCCGCCTGAATCATTGGCCAGCTCGACGAATACATGTTGTATTCGACATTGTTCAGCGCTTCCGTTTCTGAATCAACCAATTTTGCACGTACCAGTTCGAGAAACAACTGCCGCCGCACACCGACAACCATACGCATCGTATTGGCGTTGAGGAAATTGTCACGACAATATTTGACCGAGTCTTTGAAGCCGAGTTTCGTGTACTCTTCGACGAGCTTGATGTACAGAAGATGGTCGGAGAAGTTGCGCATCGCGAGACGATCGCGTTTCTTGTTCAACTGTTCACGATCAGATTGAGCGGGTATGAGAAAGGGATCACGGTAGGATAACATTGCGACTAGATTGACTATTGGGGTTAGACATTTGAGAGCGAGACCAAATAGAAGTAGACGTGCTGAAAGATTTTTCGTTTACATTTTTTGAAATGAACTTATTTTTGTTTTTGAAAATAATACGAGTATCAGGAACATACCTGGCCCAACAGAGTATCAAAATTTCTCAAAAATTTTGTCACTGTAAAATCCTGAGAAAATATTTTTGTCACTGGGAATAACGACCAAAAAACCGAAAAATAACTGAAAATTTTAAAGAAAGTCAGTTTTTAATTTTATGTGGCGTGACCTATACATTTTTTTCAGAAAATGTCACTGTGAATTCTCGACCAAAACAAGTCACGGTACTTTTTCCCCTCTGAGGTCAGGTATGATCAGGAAAAATAATTTTTGAAAAATGTAAACATTCAAAGTCAGGCCAGCCTAAAAACCTCCAAACCTCACCCAACTGTGGATCCAACGGCATTTGCGCCATAAATCTTCCCAAATCCGTCAAATCTGGATCTTCATCATAATAATCGCCGGCCGGCACATCTTCGGCAGTCTTCGCTCGCGAATAAAGCGCCCCCAACTGCTCCAAAAATTCCATACTTTTCTCAATCGAATCGATTCTTGGCGGCTCCGGTGCCATTCCGAGAAACTCGGCGACGCGCATATTTTTCGGCGCAAACAATTTCGCGTGCAGACAAACATCCTGAATTTTTTGTTTTTCAATGTTCTCAGAAAAGTCAACGCGAGAGTAGCGCGCGTTAGTTTTTGCGTGAATGCGCACTGGCAGCGCGAACAGCGAGAAAGTGTGTGAACGCTGCGCGGCTAGCGCGTGATCAGTGCGTGGTAGCAACGCGAGTAGCGCGCGCTCGCGTTGACATTTCTGAGCTTTCTGAAAATTTTAAAACTCACATAGATGGCTGATCGTTGCATTTCGGCTATTTGAGTTTCGGGCATATTTGAATAAGCGATCTCGCTGTATAATCGAAAGCAGAATCCATTAGTAACTCTTCCGGCTCGACCAGATCTCTGATCAGCGTTACTTTTTGCAATTGAAGTGACTTTTAATTGACTGATTTTCGTCTCATGACTGTACACTTTTTCTTTAGCCTTGCCTGTGTCAATCACAAATACAACGTCTTCAATGGTAACTGACGCTTCAGCTATATTCGTTGACAAAATCTTCAAGAAAATAAATTTTCATACGAAACTACTGCCCGCCAAAAACTCACAATTTTTCTCACATTTCGAGGAACCGGCTTGAAAACTTCACTCTGGTCCGCCGAATTCATTTGCGAATGCAAACATATCAAACTGACCATCGTGTAGTTGTTCAGCTCGTTTTTCCATTCATCAACTTTTTCGCGAACCTGAACAATATCCTCGAAACCGGGCAAAAATACGAGAATCGATCCGGCCACCGGGCTGTCGGCAATATATTTTATTGTCGCACTGACCAGATCCCAGTCAACACTTTCAACATATTGACTCCCACCACAACACGCGTATTTCTACAAGAAAAGAGTAGTCGATTTTTTTCTCGTCAATAGCTCACCGCTTCCAAATTCATCGATCGAACATCAGAGTGACACAGGTGTTGCAAAATTTCTCGGGTAAAATAGGGTGGTCGATTCGGCAACGCCATTTTCAAATCATGTCGATATTGCAGCTCAATTGCTCTCTCCTTCTGCATACTTGCTCCAAAATGTTGTTCAGGTGAGAATGGTTCGTGTGGGTAGAAGTTGGGTGGTTGTCGGAAAGGAGGCAGCGGCGGCGCCGATTGTACGTTGTTGAACACAATTGGTCGGACATGTGTGCCGCCAATCGCTGCCATATAATCGCGCATCGAACTTTCGGTGATCACATCGCCGTCTGTTGTTCGATACGATCCGCCGACCCATTCGCCATTCGCGTTTGTGATGCATTCTTGAGAGGATGAAGGATTCATATAGGGCGGTGGATTGTCATATATTGTCATAGATTGTGCGGGAATCGCATAGTTTGGCTCGGTCCAAACTTCTTTCAAAATATTTTGAGACTGTAAAAATGAATAATCTGATTTTAAAGATGGGCCGGTTTATTTTTTCCTGTTTTTTCATAGTGGCAAAAACAGTCAAAAATGTGATATTTACCAACCTGATTAACCATTGAAAACTGCGCATAATTGTTGGTGTCAGAAGTGTTGTTCCACACCCCCATCGATGGGAACGTATCGCGCGCATTTTCGTCATTTGTCAGTGGAAAGAACCCAAAAGATTCCGGTGGTTCGTAGCCAATCATTGCCAGAATTTCGTTAAGGTAGATTTTTTGTACATCATACAACTTTGATTCAACTGAAAATAAGACAGATTTGAGATAATTGTGGACAAGAGCTCAAAGTTAAATCCATATAGTAGGACCTCCCTCCATAAAAACAAAGAAGAACAAAAAGATAAAAGATCAAAGTGAGCGAGACGAAAAAGAAAGAAAACAATATTGTAAGAAGAAGAATGAATGGATGAATGATTGAGCACAGGGAGACACATTGGCTGTCGACTCCGCCCCTTTTTACAATCGGCGTGGGTTGTAAAAAGGGGCGGAGTCGACAATCTATGTGTCTCCCTGTGCTCAATCATTCATTCATTCTTTACTTTTTTCTGCGTTTTCTAATATAGTTGTCTTTCGTTCTTGTCGCGTTCGTTCTGACTCTTTTTTCTTCTTTCTCCACCTCTCCTATTCGTCAAAAGTTATAAACACCCCGTGTGGTCACTTGGCCAGGCTATCCTAAGTATGAAATGAGAACAATTTTCGTTTCAAACGGGGAAAAGTTGCTTACTTCGAACTACATGAACATTTGTCTCCTGAAAGTACGATTCGAACAGGCTCATATTTCCTTCAATGGTGGCCGACATTAGAATGATTTTCAAATCACTTCTTTTTTTCAACGCTTGTTTTAGCGCAATCAACAAGTAATCAGTATTGGTTTCTCGTTCATGAATCTCATCAAGTATGATGTGTGTGATTCCAGTAGCCAATGGGTCAACCGACAGCTTGCGCAATAATACACCACTTGTGCAGTACGTCAAAATAGTGTTCTCCGAAGTTCTGGACAAAAAAATATTTCATTAATTCTATTTTGCCTGGCTTACTTTTGCTCTAATCGAATATGATAGCCCACATATTCTCCCAACTTTTCGCTCCTCTCTTTACAAACTCGTTCAGCGATCGAAATCGCAGCCAATCGTCTCGGCTGTGTACACATGATGCGAACTTTTTCATTGCGTTCCGCTGCTTCTTCCAGTATGAATTGTGGTATTTGAGTGGTTTTACCGCATCCGGTTCCGCCGCTCACTATTACAACACTGTTGTGACGTATGGCTTCGATCAGTTGTTGCTTGTATTTGTAGGAGGGTAGGTCTTTTCTGAGCAAGAAAATGATGGAATTACTATTAAAAAATTTCAAGTGTTTTTGGTGGAGTGACGTTTATTGAAAAACACCACTATCAAGTGTCAAGAAAGTGAGGAATTTTCAGGATAGAAACAAAACGAGCCTCACCTTTTCAAACTCATCTCATTGCTCATAATCCGAACAGGTGGCGGTACCATCGGCTTCGTCGTTATATTTCCCCGATTCCGATTCGAATCAAAATTCGTCTTCTCCATCAAAAAATTCTGCACATCATCCTCTTTGATCGTGTGCCGCGTCGTATACGCATCAATCGAACTACCCGTCTGTTCCGACACCATGATCGGATCAGTGGCCAACGACGAGGCTCGTGTCAACATCTTCATACTCCTTTTTGTTATTACTATATATCGATACGGTTCGTCGCCGGCGCTTTTTGTGTTGAGATGAAGCTTGCGCGCAACATGGTGCACTCTGATGCGTTCCTCTCGATTCATCGGCTTCAGCGAAAGTGTTATCTGATCAGACGCGATAAAACTTTCCATACTTCTTCTAAGTTCCACATCAAACAACGATTCAGGCGGTCGCTGATTCAAAATTCGAGCATTATCGAATCCATTCCTCTCGGGTTGACTAAAATTGCCACCCCGTCTGAATCGTGCTCGCGTACCCATGTAAATCTGCAAACGTTTTCACTAAATTATCATCTAAAATGAAAAAAAAATGAGAAAAATATATCGAAATGTGTGCAAACACAAACACGAGTTTTTACACATGCCAGTTTCAAATAAACAACAAAAAACCTTACTGAAATGCAATAAATAAATAAATACAGATAAATTATCTTCTCAACAATCCTGGCATTATCCCCCAAACCGGCTCATTTTCAACCCCATTGTTTTGCTCATCCAGCAATTCTACCGTAATTTTGGCTTCCGATTCGAACTGTTGTTGAAAAACCCGTCCAATTTCAATGACCGCTTGATCTTCCATTTCAATATGTGGCAAATGGCGAATTTTTTTCATTTCTCCTTCTGAATTTCTAACGTGACGTAGGGAAAATAACAGCAAAAAACAAACTTCGCCGCTTTGACATTTTCTCCTCTTCTTTCATCACATCTTCCAACTTCAATGGGCTCATTCTTTCAAAAACCGGTTTATCACTGTTGGGACTAGTAATATTTTTACTCCTGGAACAAAACTTAAATAGGGAACTTTTTTGGTCGAAAAATGCAGAAGTAAAAATTTTTCAGGAGCCATCATTCGAGAATAAGATTTTTTTCACAGTGACAAAATTTTTGTAAGATCGGGGTTTTTTCCGAATACCGGGCCTTAATTTACCAAATTGAAACAATCTACCACAAAACCCAATGGAAACTCCTACCATGGATTAACATGTTCCGGCGATTGTAGAATATCATTAGCTTTCTTGAACCGTGTACCTTTTGGGATGAACCTCCCGCCAGTTCGATGTTTTCCCAGCGGCGTACATAATGCTGTAAAAATGTCATTTTTAATTATGTAGAAAATGTCATTTTTCAACACTATATAACACACATGGCAAACTTTTTTAAATAACTTACAGAAATTCGGAGATTCCGGAAAATCGACTGAACTTGGCGATTGTGATATAGCGATTGGGCTCGTTGCCGAATTCTCATTTTTCGCCGGTGAACCACTAGGACTTTTCAAAGACGTATTGAATTGCGGAGACTGATCGAAAGATGGATTCGAAATGTTTTTGGGCTCAGTGACTGCGCGAGGTGAAGATTCGCATATGCTTGGAGTTTTCAGTCTTGCTTGACGAGGGGATGAATACTCGGAGATACTGTTGTTTCGTGAAGAGTTGTTACGGCTTCTCTTCTAAAATATATATATTTTTTTTCAATTCAAGAAATTTATCCTACCTGTTTCACCAAATTGTTTTCCGCAAATTTCCCAGCAAATCGCTCATTGAACTCTTTTCCGTCCAGTTTTATAAATTCTTCCTCGTTTCCGTCCGTTTCACTGGTCTTATTTTTCCACCGAAACGTTCTGCTCGATTTTTCGCAAAACTCAAAAATCAGCTCATGTGTTAGCTCCAACTTTGTTTGAAGCAAAAAATAGGGATATTTGACAAATCTTTTCATCGTTTCTTCACCAAAACTTTCAAACAAGTTCAAAAGATATGGAACGGAATGCGGCGTGGCTGAAGATAACAAAAAAGTAACAAAATAAATTTGAAATCGATACCTGTCAAAAATATCACATCTATTGTGTCTTGTACCGCTTCAAGCATCATGAAATAATCGAAAAAGAACAGAATTTCGACAAGCTCGTTCATTCTTCGATGAAAAAGTGTTCGAATGTCCATCAGAGCAGTCAGCGCGTCTCTCACAGTTTTTGTGTCGAAATCGGTTTTGATTTCGAGCTTTGCAGGAGACGAGCTTGATTCGAATCCGTACTGTGTATACGTGAATCGTTGCATTGCACTGATTTGTCGAGAATGAGCAATGACGATGTATCTGGAAAACGAATGAACTTTTGGGGAAAAAAGAGGCCAATATGATTCATGGTCTGAAATTTGAGTGCAAGGACGGAACAAACAAACGAAAAAAAGGAAAAAAAGTAATAAAGAGAACAATATTAGAAAACTGTGCAAAAGGTGAAGAGTGAACGAATGAATGAATACAGAAATGCACATTGATTGTCGACTCCGCCCTCTTTTTGTACGCGGCGTGGGTGAGAAAGATAGGCGGGGTCGACAGAATAAACAGTGCGCGAGATAAAAACTCGAACAAACACTAACCTTTGAATATCAACACGTTTTCCATCGTTCGTTAAAAAACTAACGACATCTTCCGGACTCGTACCATCTGCCACAAATTCTCTACGCCTCGCCGATGTCAGTTCATCGGCAAATCTTGCACGATTAAACAAATGATGAAACAATTTATCGTTTCCGTCCAATTCAACACGATCGTTTTCAATGAATTCGACAGCTTTCGGATAAATCATCGAGAAGAGCAAAGAGTTGAACGACTCACGAACATTTTTGTCACTGCTACGAATAATCATATCCATTGGAATGTCAAACTCATCCAAATCACCATCATCAATTCGATTGTTGATAATTTCAATGATCTAAAAATTTCAAACTTTTAAAATTAATATTCAAACCGCTCACATTTTCCGATCTGAACTTCCGGGTTGGAAACTTTGACAGGTATTGAAGTTCTAATTCATTATCCATTCTATCCATGATAATTTGTATATATAAATCTAGCCTGAAATTGAAATTGGAATTTAAAATAGCTTCGCTTCCAATGACACTTACATTTGCAACACTTGCTTCTGACAAAAAAGCAATTTTCGTCGACTAAATTGTAACTCAATTGTAGATGATTCTGATTCAGTCAGAACTTCTGAATCGTTTTGAACCACTTCGAACCGACATTTGATGGCATTTGTTGCTGTGATCACTTTCAACATCAACCGAACATCACTGAAAACTTGATAGTGAAATCATCAAAAATAGAAAAATTTCGACTTTTTACCGGGGCCTTCTCATTTCGATATCGTTCAAACAGTTATTGTTCCTAGCCTCATTAATTCGTCGGATTGCCAATTTTTGTTTTTCATGATCTTGTGCAAACTCAAAGTCAAGTGAGCGAGAAAGAAAATCATCGAATTTTGCTGGAAAAATGTTGTCAGAAATTCACAACAATGTTCACATCAGACCTCTGAGAGGGGGTCCTAACCTCGAGCAAAATAAATGGAAGGGACAACTAACTTTTTGAATTTTTGATGAATTAATTGATTTTGACAGGTAATAAGGTGTTTTCTCCATACTTGAGTTAATTGTGGTCAAGAGCGCAAAGTTAAACCCCCTAGCTAGTAGGTCCACCCCCCTCAAAAATTTCATCCTCTATCAAAAAAAAACAAAAAGAAAAAACGATCAAAGTGAACGAGACAAGAAAGAAAGAAAACTATATTGCAAAACTAAGAAAAAGACGAAGAACATACATCAGATAGATGCCCAGACGTCATTTTTGGGTTAGTACCCCTAAGTCTCTCGGTTTTGAGAAAAAAAAAATGAAGAAAACCATACTTGTATACCTTTTGACTAATGGGCGAGGGGGAGCGAGAAGAAAAACGAGTCAGAACGAAAAACAGCTACTATATTAGAAAACGGAGAAAAAAGTGAAGAATGAACGAATGAATGAGCATACAGGGAGACACATAGATTGTCGACTCCGCCCCTTTTTACAACCCACGTCGCTTGTAAAAAGGGGCGGAGTCGACAGCCAATGTGTCTGTCTCCCTGTGCACAATCATTCATTTATTCATTCTTCTTCTTTTTCTTAGTTTTAATAATATTGTTCTCTTTCTTTCTTGTCTCGTTCACTTTGATCGTTTCTTCTTTTTCTTTTTTTTATAGAGAGTTTAACTTTGAGCTCTGGTCCATAATTATCCCAAGTATGGCCAAAATCAATTTTTTAATTTATCAAAAATTTAAAAATTAGTTGTCCCCTCCCTTTATTTTGGCCGAGATTAGGACCCCCTTCCCAGAGGTCTGGCCCCCATCTGATGTATGACGAAGAATGAATGGATGAATGATTGAACACAGGGAGGCACATTGGCTGTCGACTCTGCCCTCTTTGTGCACGCGGCGTGGGTTATAAACATGGGAAGACAAATAGGGGGCGGAGTCAACTGTCAATGCCTCTTCCTGTATGCTCACTCATTCATTCTTCACTTTTCTAATATAGTTGTCTTTCGTTCTTATCGCGTTCGTTCTGACTCTTCTTTCTTCTTGCTCCACCTCTCCCGTTAGTCAAAATTTATATTCCCAAGTATGGTTTTCTCTATAGTTGTTTCTCTTCCTAATTTTTTTCTCTCAAAAATATAGCCTTTCACAACATATTCTACCTTAAAAAATTGATCCAGGAACTTTTTCCTTCCCCATTCACTCTAAACGGCAAGGAGAGGGTGGACGACCTAATATAGAAGGTTTTCTTGAAAAAATCATTCAGAATAATGAACATCAGAATATAAAACATGTTTTCAAAAAGTATTGAGGAACCCCAGATCAAAATATTAAAAACAATCCTACCATACTGTTCCTCCATAACTTTGACTTGTTCAATAACAAAATCAACAGAATCGACTTCCCATCCGAAAACTCCTGCGTTCCTTTTCAAATGGAAACAATCAATTCCATCACTCATCATTATTTGTATAAAATTTAGAAGAACACACAGTTCTTCTAGATCCGATATTTTGAATTCCATAATTCTCCGCCCAGCTTCTTTCTCCAACAGTTCCAATTTCTCGCAGATGTAACTCGTAGTAATATCATTTTTCAAATCGCAAGAATGTCTATACTTTTGTAATAATGCTGATATTCTTTGTTGGGAATATTTTTCTTCATCGTCCGTAAGGTAATCGTCAAAGTTCATGCGTTTCACTGACTCGTCATTTTGTCCAAATTGAATGATAACATTTGTCAGATCCGGTGATGAACAGAACATGGTAGATCCAAATGTTCCAGGAATCTCCGTGAGGACAGCGAAAAGATGATAACCAACCATGTTATCGAGAATTCCTTTATCTTTCTTCACAGCTTTGAATTCATCCGATTGGAGCTTCAAAAACTCCAGAGTGCCTTTCGCTATGATTCCCTTTGCAAACTGAACAATTATCTCATTTTTCGTAGCATTTATAAAAAATCCAATGGGTTTTGCATCATTAACACGTTTCAAATTCACAATAAACTGCAACAATGTGTCATTTTTCGTGTTGGCGGGTTGATAATACATTTCATTGTGTATTAAAACAACCGATAGTTCAACATTCGGAAACGATTCATTGAACTTGACATGACAAGTTTGAGATTTGTTGAAAGCTGCCAACTGATTAGATTCTTCATGAATATGATGAAATGTACTGAGGAAAGGACGGGTATCAGCTTCACCAAAACATTCACACTCATTTATTCGGTTACCACAGTGAAAGTCGAGCATGGCAGATTTTTCATTAGCATAAATATCCACATACTCCCAGCTTTTCGTAGATAAAGGAACTTGTACACAATTTGGTGATATAATTTTTGCTCCTTTGCATGACAGCGCATATGTGCAATTTCCGATGAAATAAACCTGTAGTTTTTCATTTTAAAGCCTATATATCTGTAATTGGAAAACAAACTTACATAGTTTCTAGATACTAGAACAGAAAACTTGTCAGTTACAGCGATGTTCAAAAATTCGATTTCTTCTTCAATCACAATCATCTTAGGTTCGGCGATATAGGAAACATCCCCATTTTTCCTCTCGCCAATATTGAAGTTTTGTGATTTACCACATCCATATACTCGACAGTCAAAAGTTTGGAATAATGTGTGAAAGTTTGTCATCAGAATTTTCCGACATTTTGGAATATTGACAAGTCGTGGCTCTTCGATCGGACAGCCATCCGACAGAATACCGAGGTTGAATGAACGATTTTTGCCAAAAGCCATCAAATATTCTCTATTTTCCAAAACGTGTATCTGATCCGGTAAATAATCCTTGAAAACTTCGAAAATTGGGAATTTCCAGTCGTGCACCGATCGAAACTCTAGCGAAATCCAAAATTTCAACAAAAACGAGCAGTCTTTCAGCATATCTATTATTTGTCGAGTTTTCAATCCATCTGAGCACTTTATAATCTTTGTAATATCCTGGATGATCTCAACCATTTTGTTTGTGTCGGCATTATCTGTAAAACACAATTCCGAATTGAAAAACTTGAAAATTTACCTTGCGCTTTCTGAAACCCTTTTTCGAGAGTCTTGAATATCTCATGAACAACATCGTGACATGCCATAATTAATATAAAATTATTTTGGCCGAGAAAAAGTTCGGCCAAAATGGAAAAAGCAACACATTTTGAGATAATAATGAACACAAATCAGTCGAACTTACGTAAAAAAACTTTTCCATAGTATCAATATATTTATAAGTTGTTTAGCGTGCTGTTGTACAATATTGTTAATTGTAAATTTGTACAAAAACTCAAGCTTTCACCATGTTTTTCTCTAAGATTTTCTTGGATATTTTAGCCAAATTTTGGGATATCACGTGGAATACGTTGGGGTAAGATATTTGCAGTTTTTCAGATATTTGTTGAAGTGTTGGTGAATATGGGTCAGTTATGTTGAACGCCACGCAGGAGTCCTGAATTTTACTGTCAACTTTAAAAACATAAAAAAAGATCACTTACCATTATTTTTCGTTCAACAAAATTTTTTCGGTTCAATAAAGCTTTCCTTACTTGGTCGAAGTTTTTTGACAAAGATTTGGCTATTTCGTGAGCCTCCTTTTTAATAGTGTCTTCTGTCCATGAATATAGAGGGTGTGAACTGATCTCAGCCTGAAAAAAAAATCACAAGAATCTCAAAAATGAATGTTGAAAACTAACCCTTATAGTGTCTCTGAAAAGTTCGTCTTTTGATGAGAGCCTTGATTCAGAAGGTCGTCGAACTCTTTTTACATGATTATGGACCTCTGAAACAGCGCAATAGGAACAAGCTCTTATCCTAGAACTCACCCTTCATTTTTATATTGTTAGCTTTACATGGGACTTGTCTGAAATTATGTCGTTTTCGAAAATAATTTCAAAGAATTTGAAAAAAAAAATTAATTTCAAAATCCCAAGATCGCACCAAACAACCGTACCCCTCCGCGCACCAGGACCCACAAACATTTTGCCGACATGTTTCTTCTGTAATTAATACACCTTATTCTTTCTCTTTTACCCCCCGGTATGTCTCACTTACACTTTATTATACTGTGTAAATACCTTCTTCAGAAGGTAGGTAAACATTCACAAATGGTCCCCGACAGGAAAAAACATCCATTGTTTGTACATTTCCATTATAAAAGTGTAAATGAAGAAGAAGTGACCGTACGCGTAAATAAGTTTAATTTTTATTTTGGCAATATAATTCAACAATACAACAATCAAACTTCAGTTTGAAATTGAATAAATTTCATAGCTTTTGTCAAAATTAAAATTTCGCCTATTCTATTATTCTATCAAAAAGTATTGCCATAATACTTTACCTCTTCTAAGCTCCGCCCACTTTTGGTGCCACCTTTCTACCATTTATGTTATTATTATTATTAATAACTAGAATGACCTTTTTATTGATATTTTCAATATTTCTAGTAAGTTTATCACATAAATTGTGGATTTAGAACTTTTTTTTTTAGAAATCTGTTTCAACTTTTCAATTGGATAATGAAGTTGTTGGAAGTCCAAAAATCGAATGTAATCATGGAAGTATAACATTTGGCTTTAATTCCAGACAACCTTTTATGTAAGTTTCTGAATTTAAACTTTTAAGAAATAACTCACAAAAATACAGGGGAAATGTTTATGTCCGAGGTTTTTACGATATTCCATCATGTCGAAACAAATACACGGAAATGTCGAGCCAAGGTGGAATGTTGAATGTTCGATGGGATTCATGTGGAATGACTCGAGAACGAGAGTTCAGTCCGCGCGGGTTCAGCTATCGCATCACGTTTGTCGCCAATTTTCATCGACTCTTCTCGACGAAAGAAGATCGCGCTTATGATGTTCGATGCTTTTATGCACATACCGATTCGATTGTGAAAGCTGATATGGATGTGAGGTGAGTACCTTGTTCCTTTTTTTGCCGTTTTACTTTTCGTTAGTTTAGATCCTTCACCATAGATAGAAATGAGAGACAAATAAAAACAAAACGTAAAATATTTAAGAGGGTCACACAAGAAATGGGTCACATTAGAAATGAGAGCGTTCAAAACAGGCTTGGAATTTCCGACCATTTCGTCACTTTTTCAGACTATTTTCCGAAAAATAATGTCGGAAAAAATGTCGAGACTTTTTTTCCAAAAAAAGTCGGAATATTTTTTTTCCGAATATTTTTTTTCGGAAAATAATTTCGGTTCCGGCTAAGCCTGGTTCAAAACTCAAATTTTTTGTCCAGAGGTGTGCCAACTGAACCACTCGAACAAGCCACTTCAATAGTTCCGAAATGCGAATACACTCTTCGTGAAGGAAGTCTAGACGGCCCGCGTGCGAGAAGAACAACCATCGGTGTGCCAATTTTTCATCGATGGGATTGCGAGACAACTGGAAATTACGGAATCCTAATCAAGAGTTGTTCAATCGTCAACAGTCATATCTCGAGATCCGAACCATTTCTAGATGAGAAAGGGTAAGCTCATTAAATTTAAGTCCACGCTTATCAAATTGTTCTCTATTGCAGTTGCGCAGTCAATGACGAGTTCCCGCAAGTTGTTTATACACCCAAACTTAACTCGGCGTACACAGTCATCGAGACAGTTTCGTATCCGGATCAACCTCTCATCTCATTCGCTTGCCAGATTATTCTCTGTGATAAGACCACAGATGATTGTCTTGGAGTTTCTCCGCCGTTGTGTAATAATAATTATCAGAGGAAGATTGTTACCGAGCAAGTTCTGGTTGGAAATCGAATCACAGAGATAGCAGGTATTCGCAAAAAACGATTCAGTAAATGTGCTTTTCAATATGGGACGCATAAGAGATTTCAGATAAAAATCATAAATTGAAAAAATGAGTGTTTTTCAATATTTTTTCACAATGAACTTCATTTGCGACTCTTTTCAGACCAAATCGAACCTTGGATGAAAGAACAACCAGAAATCGACTATGAAAATAATCAAACTACCACAACATCCCCAACAAAGTACCCTAAACTAGTTGACAACAATTTGATAATTATCTCCAATGACGAGCAGAAAAATCGTGAAAAAAGATTGGCCGACAATGTGATGGATGTATATTCGGATGAGCTATTCATCGGAGAAACTGGCCAACCACAACTTCTCTCGAACAGAAAACTTCGAGACACTTGGCAACAGAGTGACAATTCTTCTAGTATAAGTAAATTGGAAAACGAGACGGAGGAACCGATATGTATTCCAATCGAGACGATTTACACGTTAACTCTTGTTATGATCATGATAATTGCTTTTTCTTTTGGAACGGTCATATATCTAGGAGGGCACTTTGCAAAAAAGTGAGTTTAAAAAAATGTATATTATAATTATATATTTCTTAGACGAAAAGAAATCGAGTCGATGGTCAAGCCACACTACATGTCAAAAATATAAGATGATGCCATTCTTGCAAATTATGAGAAAAAATAAATATATTATTGATCAATAAGACGCTTTGTAGGAAACAGTATAACCATTTGGTTCCTGGAAAACGTTTGGACGTTATGGAAACGTGTTCGACAGAGTACCTTACAAACATTTTTTACCTTTTTAGTCGTCTCTTCTTCGCCCATCAAAATATCGTATTCAGAGATTGTTGGCATTGGCGCCGGATCACGAATTGGGCGTGTCAAATCGGCCATTTGCAAAGCGGGCGGCTCAAAAATTTTATTCTTGAAGTCGGGCAAAAAAAAAAGAGCCCGGTTCTGGATCGAGAAGTTTCTGGATCATTTTTTTAAGGTAGAATATGTTGAGAAATGCTATATTGTTGAGAAAAAAGTAGGAAGCGAAAAAACTATGGAGAAAACCATACTTGGAATAGCCTGGCCAAATGACCACATGGGGTATAACTTTTGACTAATGAGACGGGTGGAGCAAGAAGAAAAAAGAATCAAAACGAAACAAAAAATAAAGACAACTATATTAGAAAACTGAGAAAAAAGTGAAGAATGAATGAATGAGACACAGGAAGGCACATTGATCGACTCCGCCCCCTATTTGTCTTACCATTTTTCTCACCCACGCCGCGTGCACAAAGGGGCGGAGTCGACAGCCAATGTGTCTGTCTTCCTATGCTCAATCATTCATTCATTCATTCTTCGTCTTTTTCTTAGTTTTACAATAATGTTTTCTTTCTTTATTGTCTTGTTCGTTTTGATCATTTTTTCTTCTTGTTCTTCTTTTTTTTTTGATTATCATCAACAGATGTGAACTTTACACCAATATATTGTTGCAGGGGTGTCGTTTGGGCCGCTTACGGGGGCCCGAAGCCCGCTATATGTTGGGCCGGGCCGACCCGGCCAGCCCCGGAGAAAACCTAATGAACGGGCATGGCTTGGCAGGACCAAATTTTGTTGCAATTATGAGTCATTGTGGAGGCCAAAACCTTTTTACATCGTTTGGGCCTTATGTGGGCCGTACAAGAAGTTCCGTTGGCCTTTTAATTTTCACCGCGGGCTTGATGAGCCCGTATTTTCTTGTTTGGGCCGGGCCAGCCCGACCAGCCTGGCCCAAAACGACACCCCTGTATTGTTGTGACGCCGAGTTTTTCGCCTGTCACGTTTAGTCCTAATGCATTATTTTTCTCTGCGACTTTCTCATTTTAAGAGACACACAGAATTCTCTTATGGTTAACTAACCATAAATAAATTATGCATCTGCTCCACCTCTCCATCCATGTTCTCTGCCGGAGACTCGTTCATTTTTTCCAACGACTGTTCTTGTTCTTCCAATCGTTCATTCCCATGTATTTTCTCAACATCTGCCGAATTTGTCGACTTTTCTTTAACGTTATCAATAATCGCCAACTCATCCATATAATCGATTGCAGTTCGCGGCGTGATGATACTCACACCTCCCGAAACAGCAGACGCTTCTGACAACATTGGCAAAATATCAGACTTTGGCGGTTCTTTTGCGATTGTCTGCGATGCCGCATACGGTTTCGGTGCCTCGTAGTATTTCTCTTTCTTGTCATAATATTTTGGCTCGTAGTATTTATCATACTTGGGCTCATAATATTTCGGCGAATAGTATGGAGAAGCCGGACTTCTGAATCAATAATTCTCCCATTCCCTAAGCCTACATCAAAAACTCACAGACACAGTTTGGAGCAAGAGAAGCACGCCAATGTTAATCTTGCAAGAATAGAGGCGAGAGGTATTATAAACAACATTACTAGTGAAAACAAAAATGAAAAAGTTGTTGAATAAAGCACTTGTGAATTTAGTTCAGTTCTGGTAGTCATTATTCATTTTATTAGTTTTTATAATGGTTCTTTTCTCAAGACCAGATATTTTACCTGTGTAAATGAAATGTGTCAGGGGTGAAATGGTGAGCCTAAGTCGTTTTTTGTCCATGTGACATTCATCTGTCACTTGTTATCAACCTTTATTCTAATCAATTTGTTATTTTGATACTTTACTTTTTGTGCGATTGATGTTGATCACCAATCTAACATTTGCACCAAGCATAACTTGAGCTCATTACGTATTTATAATCTTCAAAAATTTCCTTATCAGTTTTTCCTCACGGGAAATTTTTCGAACTTTCCTCATTTTTGCTCTCACAATGATTATTCCGCTCCGCTTTTTGGTATGTTCGAAAATTTTGTCAAAAAATTAGCTGACATTTTAGATTCTTATATGTGCAACATTATGCTTAACATCAATTCTATCAAATATGAACACTTACAATTTCACAAAAATTTGCATGCAAGATGACAACTCAACTAGCGGAGTTCACTTCACCAAGTGGGAATCAAACTTTCTCCAATCTTGCGTGGCTATTGGAAGTTTGGCAGCCTCTATACCGTATTCGTTAGCCTATCAGCATCTACCACACAAATACGTATTCTTGTCAGCCGGGTTAATTTCGGGTGTTTCAACTGCCCTCGTTCCACTGGCCAGTTCAATCGGTTTCGGATGGTTTGTTGTCGCCCGCATGTTTCAAGGAATGGCGTTCTCCGCAACGTTTCCCCTGGCCGGAAGTATCACATCGAGATGGGCGACGCCATTCGAACATGGAGTGTTCATTGGTCTTCTCACTGGCAATACTCAACTTGCCAACATTTTCACAATGCCTGTTTCCGGTTGGTTGTGCTCTTCGTCAGCTGGTTGGACAGCGGTGTACTATGTTCATGCGGGTGTTTGTCTTGTTGTCTTTGCAATTTTTCTGATGTTTTTCCAAAGTTTTCCGAATGAACATAAATGGATAACAGATAAGGAAATGGAGAAAATCGGACGTCGAGAAGTTTTGACTACCGTCGAAAAACCTTCACTTCCTCTTAAACATATTTTGACGAGTTTGTCTTTATGGGCATGTTGGATCGCATCATTCGGTGATCTGATAACCGTTCAACTTGTCTCCATGTTCAATCCACAGTACATGAAAGATTATTTAGATTATGATGTCATGTCGTCAGGTTAGTACTTGAAGATTACTAATTTTTCGAATTTTAATTTTTTAGGATTCCTAGCCGCCCTGCCTATTATTTTCCAATTTGCTATCAAATTCACAGCTGGTATCACAAGTGACTTTTTGACATGTATCTCAGAAACGTTAAAAGTCAAAATCTACAACACTGTCGCGTTGGCAGCGTCGGCCGTTTTCTTCATCATCCTAGCTTTTGTTCCACAAAAAGATCATCTTCTTGCGATCATAATTCTGATTTTTGCCGAAAGTCTGATGGGTGCAAACACGGCAGGGTTCAACAAATGCGCGACGCTTCACTCGCAACAGTATGCGTATTTTTCGATGCAACAAATAATGAATATTTGGGCGTGTACTATTTTCATCGAACCGTTTTTCGTCAATATGATTGTTCAGGAAAATACGTGAGTGTTCTTCAAAAGACCGGATTGACAAAGAGTTTGTTCTCAGATTTATTGATTGGCGAAATTGTTTTCTCACACATGCTGTCATTCTGTTGGTTGTTAACACAGTTTTTGTGATTTTTGCCGATGCGAGACCTGCTCCGTGGACAAGAGTGGAACAAGACAAGAAAAATGAGACAGAATAATTAATAAAAACGTGTTCTTTTCTAAATTTAGGTCAGGGGTTTTCAGGCCGGGATTTTTAACTTAATATTTCACAAAAACCGTTGAACAATACTAAAAAACTTAATTTATGTGCATACCAAATTGTAATAATTACAAACTTGATTCAACTTATCCCACGCAGTTCCGGGTCCACAACTTTTCCGTACCCAATATCCTTTATCACACTGATAAAACTTTGTACAATCAGTGGAATCTGCCTTATATAATCCGTTCTGAATATGCAAGTTTTGAACTGGTATTTGATGAATAACTCACTCTGGCATCGCAAAACTCAGGTTTTGTTGTTACTGTCATTTGCGTTGTTCTAATTTCTGGCGCAACACAAGTCACCCCATTGAAAACATAATTTGTTGGACAAGAAAGAACGATCCAGTTATAACCATCACTACAATATTCAAATTTCGTCTCATCATAGGGATCTGCCCTAATTTGACCGATTAGACATATTGTATCAGTTCCAACACATGAATTAGAGATCAAATCAAATTGATAGCCTTGTAGACATGATTGTAGAACCCAAACATGGTTTTGACAAATATAATAGTTTGTCAAACTACCGGTTACTGGTAGAACATCTCCATCGATGCATGGAGCATCTAGAAAATTCGAAAAATGAAAAGTTTTGATAGGAAAACTTACATTGAGCAATTGCTACGCCGAAAAAGAAAATA
Organism: Caenorhabditis sp. 8 KK-2011; assembly: GCA_963572245.1. NCBI lineage: Eukaryota > Metazoa > Nematoda > Chromadorea > Rhabditida > Rhabditidae > Caenorhabditis > Caenorhabditis sp. 8 KK-2011. Next base: position 160,293 of record OY751546.1, on the reverse strand, counting down.
AACACAATTTTTATCATTTTGTTTTCTGAAGAAAGATTCTACCGGAGGTTTTAAAAACATTTTCTTATCATTAATATATTTCAATGAGTCAACTGTCAACGAATGAAAATAACCTCCCACATGAACTAGGCTTGGGCGGAGCTTTTCAAACAGAACCATTGAATATTGAATTCTTCAAAATTAGACGAATTCTGTCAGAATCAATAATGATGTGCAACAATGACAAAACCACAGAAATTCAGCCAGGATTATATTTATTGGCCTCGCCCGTTACTATATTGTGGTCCATTCACATATAAACACCGTCACTGCAGACATTAAGCCCGCTCATCACATTATACTTAAGACATTTGAAGAAAACTTTATCGATTTGCGAGAAAACCAATTTGCAATCAAAAAGGCGATGATTTTGGTGGTGGAGATGGTGGAGCCTGACCCTGTGGTGTTTGGCATACCAGTTCATAATGATTGCACGTCAAGTTTTTCTGATCCCATCCAGTTCCGCCTGCGCATTGCCTTTTTCTCCAATTGCCATTGTCACATTGATAGTAGGTTTGACAATCTTGCGGGTTTGCTTTGTAAGTTCCAGACTAAACACTAACACTAACTCTTTCGAGTAAGCTCTGCTTACCGAGCATCCAAAAATAGGATTTATTGTCGTGGTGGTGGTTGTTGTTGTTGTTGTTGTAGTTCCTGGTGGAGGTGTGGGAAATCTGCACAACGTCGCAGCATTCGGATCGAAAATCGATCCAAGCTGACATTGAAACAACAACCATTCTCCGTTAGTCGAGCATTTTGAGAATTTCGAGTTATCAAAAATGTCGGCTTTCAGTGAGCCCGGTTGACAACGAGATGGTTTGATTGGTGGTGGCGGTGGTGGTGGTACGCATTTTATGGTCTTCAATTTTGTCTTGTCAGTGAAAAAAATGAGAATGAAATTCTCAGGCAAATCTCTGCGCGGGTCACGTAGGCGAGATTGTAGTCCGAAAGCCCGAGAATAACTAGTGGCCGGAAGTCAGGTCGTTAAAAATGTGCAAAACTAACAAGCCTATTGTACAGTAATCCAGGCGGCACAAAGAAAGTTCAAATTTTATGAGGTGTAAAAAAATGTGTTCAATACCTCTATTAGGTCACCATATGTTGTTGTTGTTGTTGTTATAGATAACATCATCATAAACAACAACAGGTGTGACCTTTTCCCTTTTGAGGGGTCAGGATCGAAGGCGGCACAAAAAAAGGTTCAAATTGTATTGTAGTATTGTTAACATCATAAATAACAACAACAGGTGTGATCTTTTCTTCAATGTTAGGCCAATTATTTTTGATCAAAAAATGTCACATAAGGACGAAAACGAAAAAAATAACTGAAAATTTGAGAGAAAATCATATTTTTCTAGAAAATGTCACGGTACTTTTTCTCCTCTTAGGCCAGGTATAATTCACTACTTTTTTCGGAAAACTTTACCCTGAGAAATTAACTTGCAAAAAATATGTGTGTGCGAAAAGATATTTTTTTTTTTGAAAGGCCTTTTTCAAACCATCTATTCATTGTGAGATTTGAATGGACTTTCTAAATATAAGGTCAAACGTGTCGTTATCCTGGCAACAGGTGTGCCATCTCTCTGCGCGCATTCCATCGTAAAACATGACTCACTTTCATGTCAACAACTTGCCCTTGTTTTTGGCAATCTTGAGCAATAAAGCAACCATCGACGCACTTCCAATATGATTTCCAATCGATCAATTTAACTTCACCAGGAATACATTGGGTCTCTGGCCAAAACGTCGGCGGCTCAATGGCCAAAACAATCGGGACGAGGAGCAGAATGAGAAACTTCATGTTTGTTAAGATATTTTGACACAGAGAAGCAGTTTTTAAATGGGAACAACTCTTTTGTTTAGATTAATCATTTCCACTGATTCACAGAATTTAGAACAAAAGGGACATTTATGAAATTGAAATTGTTTCGACAATCGAGAGACCGGAAAATATTTATTATTATTGTTATTTTATGAAAATTGACTAGTTTATTTGTCGCAGAAAGTTTCGAGCATTGTCATGATAATCACTTTGCCTGACTCTATCCTCAATCATTTCTCGATAATCATCTCCCTCCTCCTTTTCAGATAAAAGACTTTTACCAAATCGTAATTGATGTAACGTGTCAAGTGCCTCATCACATGATTCAGCAGATTCTTCGAGGCAAATTTGACGAGCTCGCAGAAACGTTCGACGGTTTTGCGGAGATCGACGAATTTCTTTTGGTTTTTCAACTGGTTTTTTCGGATCTACAAGGTTGACCGCGTTGTGAGTTTCACCATTGATTTGGATTGACATCGGTCGACCGGTGAACGAGAAAGGCAGTTCGATACCGGAAAGAGTTTTCCGTTTGGTATCAGTTCGAATTGCCGATGACATTAGATCGGATGCCATTTTCAATGGATCAAGCTACAAATTACCTTTATGGGCATATTCACAAGAAAAAAAATAATGTAAAAAAACAATAAAAAACAAAAATTGGTTATTCACCTCATTTGTGTGTAAAAGTGTGTCGAAAAATGTCGAGAAACCTCGAAAAAAGGGGGTTTTTTCGACATTTTTCGACATTAGGTGAATAAACTGTTTGTGTTTTTTATTGTTTTTTTACATTATTTTTTTTCTTGTGAATAAGCCCATTATACTTGGTTTGAGAAAAAATTCCCTTACCGCACCAAAATCCGGAACTTTGAAGGACGTTTCAATTTGCCGATCAAGATCACTATAATGATAAACTCCTCTGGGAAACTGCCTCTCCTCTTCCTCACTTCCCAATCCACTAGCCAAACCGAAAACTAATAGAAAAACAAATATTATGTGGCCAACTCGAAGAGTTCCGCACATTCAACGATTTGCATAATGATTTGGCAACTTTCACGACAACCGAGAATATCAATCTGAAAGTTACGCCAGGAAAAATAAGATTTACGAACTACAAAAAAAAATGAAGAGAAGGAACAACGAGAAGAAAGAAAATTTGAACCGAATGATATCTGATGACACTATTCTTTGTTTAAAGATAATGGTCACAGTGAAAATATCCGGTCTATGTCATGATCTAAACTGGGAACAATATTTTTGTTGTTGAAAAAATAGCCACGTGAACTAGATTCAATTACACACACAAGCAACGATCTCTAGCGGACAGATGACGAGACTAGGATTCTCAATCTCCAAAAAATCATGAAATAAAACAAACTAACACGATGGATATTTATAGTAGACGGAGTGCAATCAATTCACAAGCAAAACCAAACCAATGAACGTCATTAGTCGTTGAACGTTCAGAAACGATGAAACAAGAAAGAAGAAGTGATAAAAAGAAGGATTTGACCCAATTAAAATTTGGATATTAGGATATAAAAAGAAACAACAACAGAAACCGGATGGTTGAATCTTTTTGATCTTCCAAAGGTTATCATTAATCTAGAGAGCTGAGTCGGAACCAAGATTGTTGCGATTTATCAAATTGATCAAAGTACAAGCGTTTTTATGGGTTCAAAATGCGAAACAACCGTAACCCTATCGTTATATGGCTAGTTCATCATTTTCCCAATGATTTATTACACACATTTTGAAGCGAAAGTGTGTGACAAAACTTGCCAATTTTTCCTATGTATATCTGAAAAAATGAAATAAACTAACTTGAGAATTTCCGATCCTCTATTTTCCAGTCGCGCGCATCTTCTTTATCTGAAATTTTTTTTTCATTTTTCAAACACAAAAACATCAGAAATTGATGGGGTTTTTAAAATTTAAAACTATTGTAACCCTATCTGGCTTGTTTTCGAAGTTTCCCTAGGAAAATATGAAAGTACTCACTTGGGTGGTTCGTGTTGCAGCTTTCTGGTGACATCCAGGTTCGTGTTTCAGCTTTCATTCTCGTGTCATCCATTCTCTGAAAATGTGAAGTATCTAAAAACCACGATGTCAACATGGCGAAAAAAAATGGGCCAAGAAAAATCTCGTTAGAAATGAGTTTCATTAGAAAAATAATAGATGTGAAAATATACAAACGAAAATTATGGCTGATTCAATATTTCGGTTTCAATTTGCCGCTGCGCGCTGCTCACATCCATTCGTTGTCGCGGTGTTCCTTGTTCGCCAATTTGTTGCGCGAACAATTTCTGTTTGTCGCGAAAACCGAGTTTTGCACCATCCGCTCCTTCGGGTTTCGCTCGCCCTTGAATCTCGTTCAGGCGACGCTGGCGTGGATCGCGATAGATTTCATTGGTGCCAACGATCTGGAAAATATTGAGATTTGGAGAGAAAAAACACTTTGGACTTTTTCCGGATTTTTCACGAAGTTGTTTACTACTAGGAAATATAGCAGGACAACGGCTTTCGGTGTGAATGAAACTTCAAGGCCTAAAAAAGTGCTCACTCACCCCCGGCGAATCAAGAAGCGGAACATCAGCAGCGAACAGAGTTGCTGTTGTCGACGGTCCCTGCGATACCTCATCGATGAATTGCACTTTTCTAACATCCGACGGCGACACATTCTCAATGCTCGAATTCGAGTGTGGAATGTCGTCGATGACCGTTTCGAATCTCGTCTCTTTTGGTTGATGTTGATGCTGCACAACAATCGGAATATCTCGCTCATTTCTGGGCGGCGACGATTTCTCAACCATAGTTCGACGAACACGGCTTTGCTCAGCGGCAACGTTTAACAATTCTCGATACCTTCGCGTCTCTTGCTCTGTCATTTGATGTCCTCGCATATCCAATCGATCCAACTCGTCATTGACCGCCTCGTAGCTCATCAGCGCAATGTTGGTCTTCTTCTCCAACTGTCGAACATCGGCATCATCGTAGAGTAGTCGTTCTCGCAAACCGGATGTTGGTCTGACCGGTCGAATTGATGTCGCATTTGTGTTGTGTTGAAGTTGAAGAGCCTGCGTGATCGCCGTTGGCACAGCACCCTTGATCGCCGCACTCGATGGTTTCGGCATGTTAAGCTCAACTGGTCGAACGATCGCCGGCTCCTGTTTAACATTGATCACTCGTGGCGCATTAGTTGTATTATAAAGGGGTCGATGGTTAGCAGAAGATCGATTGAAAGACTCTTCATTCGGGGTAGAGCGTGCCAACGGGGATGACATTTCAAGCTGCAAACCAAAAAAAAAACATATATTCATTCCTAATAATAACATACCGCCCTATGCAAATCCTGTGTGCTCTCCCTGGCCGCATTGCTCGAGTAGCCGGCGAGTGTTGACGTTGTTTGTCGCGGCGGTGCAAAAAGATTCGACGCCGATGTTGGACGATACAGATTGGTGGAAGGGGAGGGTGAAGGTGCGCCGGCGCGACGAAGCGCCGATGGTGACTGAGCGCCGGGACGAGTTGGTTGAATGACAGTTGGGCGGGTCGAGTGTCGATAGTGAGCGGGAAGTTTGTCGAAAATTGAAGAACGTTGACCACTCGACGTGATTGATGTTTGTGAGAATGAGGCGTTGGGCTGAAAAGTATTAATGTATATTTATCACCATTCGGCGAATAGAGTGTCGTTTAGAGTGAATGGAAAAAGGAAAAAGTTTTTTCAAGAAAAAAAGAGTCAGAACGAACGCGACAAGAAAGAAAAACAGCTATATTAGAAAACTGAGAAAAATGAATGAATGAGACACAGAAAGGCACATTGACAGTTGACTCCGCCCCCTGTTTGCCTTCCATTTTTCTAACCCACGCCGCGTGCACAAAGGGGCGGAGTCGACAGCCAATGTGTCTCCCTATGCTCAATCATTCATTCATTCATTCTTCGTCTTTTTCTTAGTTTTACCTTATTGTTTTCTTTCTTTATTGTCTTGTTCGTTTTGATCATTTTTTCTACTTGTTATTCTTTTTTTTTGATAGAGGCTGGAACTTTTGATGGAGGGTGGACCTACTAGGGGAGTTTAACGTTGAGCTCTTGTCTACAATTAAACCAAGTATGGAAAAAACACCACATAACCTTCCAAAATCAATTAATTTATCAAAAATTAAAAAGTTAGTTGTCCCCTCTTTGCCCGAGGTCGGAGGTCTGGCTGCTAGAAAAAATACTCACATCTCCCCCATTCGCCAATTGTTGCTGTTGTTGTTGCAAATCGCTGGCCGATGATGATCGATAATGTCGAATTGTCGCCGGTTCCACACCACCCCCATTCACATGCATATTATGATGTTGATAGTGTTGTTGAAGATGTGTTGGTGCAACAAATGCGCTGGGATATTTGGGAGGAGGAGGCGGCGGCGGCGGAACAACATCATAATTCGAATTCGAACTTCGCACAACATTGTTGTACGCGGGCGGAGGTTGTTGGCTGGTCGACGGAGTTGTCAGCGGGGACGACACTAACCATGTGCTCAGACCGTTTCGATGCGCGGCTCGCTTCCGTACATCGAAATGCACCTCATTACCACTAGTTGTCATCAATTTGGCAGCTCTGAATGTGGAATATTTTTTTGGAAAATAAATTTTGAAACTCACTCTTCCTGCGATATTCCGATTAGAGAATGCCCGTTCACTGTCAATAACTGATCACCTGTCTCAAGTCGACCATCCAAAGCAGCCGGTGTTCCTTCGACCACTTTTTTCACATAGATTCCCATTTTTCGGTCACCAACTCCCTGAAACTACTTTTTTCCAGCAAAGAAAGAAAATCGTATAAGCTAACTAAATTTAAAAAATGTGGGGGGCCCAAAACTTTACTTCCAGGTTTTCAGAGACTTTAATATTAGTCTTATAAACTTCACTTTACCTGCGCAATAATCCCAACAATAACCATGATTTGTCGATCTAGAAAGAAAAATACTACAACCAAAAAGTGGAGAAAAACGATCAAAATAAGATTTTAATCTGTTTTATTTTCTGTTTAACCCCCTATGAGGAAGAACAAGATTAATAGTAATAATAAAAACAAGAAGAATATAACACAAGGGCAAATAGTTGTTCCTGTTAACTATACCTAATTACAACCTGTTTTTTTTTCCATTTCTCTCTTACCTGCGCAGCAACAATACTCAATCCAATTCCACCTCCATTTTTGCGTAATAAAATACGAATTAGTGCGTCGGTGTGGATGGTTGGTTGATGGAGCGATTGAGACATACCGCTTCCGATGCTGTCACCCTTTAAAACATGTGATGAAACGTAGTGGCGTGGGGGGGGGGGGGGACCTACAAATTGTGTTGTCGGTATACTTGTCAACGTTGTCTGCGATACACTTCTCACAATCGGTTGATGTTGCTGATGCTGAGCGACGTTTACAGTGCCACCAGTCACACTATGACACAATCGTCGATTTTGCAATTGTTGCAAGTATTGCCACAGCCCGTCGGGTATCGTGGCGCCAACTAGTTGTTCGGCGAAATAGCCGTCTTGTGGTATGAGGAACGGTAAATTCAGTTCATCGCATTCTTCGAGTGTCAGTCGTTGACCGTCCTCGATCGTCAGCACGTCGGCTTGTTTTTCGGCGAGTCGTACAATGCGATCGATGACGTCGTCGTCGCACGCGATCTCACCATCTTGCGGCTCAAACGAAGATAATAAATGGACTACCTGCAAACAAGAGAACGATTATAATTTTTGTTTAAAAAAAAAGGTGTACGATATTCATTTGTGGCAATGTGCAAACACTGTAACATGAAAATGCACAAAAATATTTTTTTTTTATTTTGACAAAAATCCTGAGAACTCCGCGATTTTTAGAGTTGGTGAGTTTTATCTGAAATTTCTTTCGAAAGAAGTCATGTTTAAATAGGTTTTCATGACAATGATTCTGGTGCTTCTAGAGAACCCCCTATTTTACTGATTTTCAATAGCAAAAAAACCCCCCAATTGTTGTGAACTTTTATGTCACGGTGTTTGCACAATCTGCGTCTTGTATACTCAAGTCAGAAAAATGAAAAAGGAGGCGGACTGAAATGGGCTTTGTCGGTTCGTGAAAGTGGCCGGCTTCAGTTTTCGCAGTTTTGCGGCGCAGTTTGACGAAGAAATTAAACAATTAAGATCTAGTCAAAAATTGTGTGTTGCAATTACAAGAACAAAAAAAATGTTACCTGTAAACTATTCAATTTATAACAAGTAGATCCAAGTGTTGCCACATCATTTTTATGAGCGGCCAAAAGATTTGCCGCCTGTCTACATCGATCCAAATGACACTCGGCCGCCAGCTCAACACCCATCCCTTCACAATAACGATGCAGCATTTCGAGTCGAATCTGGAGACATCGCCCGAGCCGACTGGTTAATTCGAGCGGCGGAAAGCCAACAGCCACCAGATGATTGAAGATGAAACTGTTGACCATGTGAAGACAATGACCGCACAGTTGGATGGTTAGCGCCGGATTGAGACGACAACTTCGAGCCGTGCGAAGAGTGGAATCGAGCATTTGAACAACATCTTTGATCGAGTCCGAATCAGTGAGATGTATATCAATGACAGATCGAGTTGCCAGTCGAATGTGTGTTTGAAGCACGGTGACAAGCTTTCGGAACAATCGTTCAATTTCAATCGAAATTCTCCTCGTCTTCAGATCAACATCCCGTTCGATCAAATGATTCAACTCAGCTGAGTTGGCCAACCAGAATATCAGTTCATCCCTCGATCCACTATCATGTGCGATTTGTTTGAAGTTGGTCTCGATTCTCGAGAAGAACTGTACCGAGTACGGTTTGTTGTGTGTTTGAAAGAAGCGCAGAGCGAGATAGAGTGAGTAGGCGGGTGAAAGACGAAATGAATTGAGTTCGGAGGAGAAGGAGGAGGCGACGCGATTCGACATAACTTCGCCGAGAAAATCCCAAACATTATAATCGCCGATTTGAATAGAGATCGGAAGATGAACCGGTTCCATTTTGGAATAAGTTGGTAGAATGTCTAAAAGTTTTTTTTTTAAATAAAAAAAAATGACGCGATTTGAAAGCCGGAAAAAATTACAAAATTTCGGACCGGTCTGAAAAATCATGAGCAAACGCCAATTTTTTGGGCTGTTTCGCAAAATTTCAGACATTTTCGGGCCGGTCTGGAAATACATGATGTATATAAAAACGAAAATTTCCCGTTTTCGAACCAGATTTCGGGTCGACCTGGAAGAATATGAGCACGAAGACGTTCTTTTTCAAACCCAAATTTCTGAATTTAAAATTTGGGGAAAAAAATCTAGAGAAAATTGTCGAAATTTTTTTGACAAAAGCCACGGTCTAGCCCCGATAAATATCCGAAAAATTTCCCCAAAAACCTCACTATTATTCGAATTCATAATATCATCATTAATGTTGCGAGAAGAGATCGATGATCCAGAAACACTGAAAAAAAACCCTTATATATTTTTCGAACAAAAAAAAATATTTTTTTTCATTTTTCATTGAAGCGTACAGGTCCCTGGCTCTACGAATAACATAACATACAGACTTCTCAACTGTGTTGAGGTGAAAAATGAGTCGTGCGATGGCCTCTTTTTGTTTTGAACCAAAATCGGCACAATTTGCGGCGTTTCGACTTGTTTCGAAAATGTGACACGACGAGGTCGTGGCACCGGCCTGGAGACGGCCGGTTCGACGTCAGTCGACGCCGCTCGTCGATGATGATTATTGTGTCGATAGGAAAGAGAACGATGTTGATAATGATGATTTGACGACGGTGCTTCGGTGACACCGAATGTCGTCTCGTTGAGAAGGCGAGACTCCGAATTGAATCTTCTCATTTATTTTTGCTCTCAATTTTCAACGTTAAAAAAATTGTTAAGAAAAAAAGATATTAGGAAGAGAAATTTAAAATTTTTTTCAGAAGATTAAAAAAAAGAACATTCACGTGAATAGAGAATGGAAGCAGTTTTTTTTCTCCAAAAAAAATCCAATCAAATCACAACTCCAAAACATGGAAATAAATAAAATGCTAAACATGCCGATGAGTCATCACACAAAAATGTGTTGTGAAGAGAGAAAAAGAAGACAACGACGGTTTATGCATAAATGTTTACATTGCACAAATTGTGCCTGTTCTTATCACCAAAAAAGGGGAGAATCGATTTTTTGCGAAAAAAATTATTTTTTACGAAATTTCTCTCATGAAATTTGATATAAGACGCAAGTTATGACTAAAAAAGAAGAAAGAAAACAGCTGAATAAATAAAAATCGTAAAAAAATATATATAATTTTCGGAGAACGGCGAAACAACAATAATTGGCGTCGGTGTGCCTCCCAAACTTTTCTATACAAAAAATGTAAGGGGGAAAAAACCATGTACGCTTCTGTGAAAGTATTTGGGGAGCAAATAACTAACCTGGGCGGATAGTATTCCGTCGAATTACCATTCAATGGTAGCATACCGTAGTGTGATGTTGGGCCACACCTGGTTGTTGAGGCGCGTGATTCAGACTGCAAAAGCTGATGAAAATTAGAGGCGTAGTACTTAGGGGTAGGAGGGAAAAGGGTAATGTGAAGCCGAAGAGTTTTAAAAAATTTGAATTTTTCACTTTTTTTCAGCTTTTTACTGTGATAACACTGATACTTTTATCAAAACTATTCGGAAAACTATTTTTCAACTTTTTCCAATTTTTTTAAACGAAAATTTCATGCGGTTTCGAAATGTCTGATTTTGACCATACATCAGGTGGGGCCAACCTCGGGCAAAATAAAGGGAGGGGACAACTAACTTTTGAATTTTTGATAAATTGAAAAATTGATTCCTGGCAGGTTTCTTTCGAAGTGTCTGGTGCGTTTTTTGGAAAAAATTTCTGAAAACTTTTCAAAAAAGTCTAATTCCCGGTAAAAATACATTTCGGAAAAATGTTAATTGTGATATCCAAAACTTTCAATCCAGAAAAATAACTCACAACTTCGGCATAATACGATTGTTGCTGCTGGTGTTGCTGCATGTCGGAATAGCTCGAACTGTGATGCGCACCGCCGGAGGAAAATCGAAACAAATTATCCGCACCAATCCGCACCACATCACCATCTCGCAATATTTCGGTTTGCATTATTTGTGCACCGTTAACCTGCACAAACGTAGATATATGTATATATTTATGTTGAAAAATAAAAAAAAAACAAAGATTTGGGGAATTCTACGATCGTATAGAAAATGAATAGGGAATGCGCTTTTTGAAAGCGAAACCGCAAGTTCGAGACAAGGCGCAATAGTGAGAGAACTGAGGAGAGTATAGAGAAAAATACAAGAAAAATGATACAGCTGATGACTGTTTTCCATACTTGGAATAGCCTGGCCAAATGACCACATGGGGTATAACTTTTGACTAATGGGACGGGTGGAGCAAGAAGAAAAAAGAATCAAAACGAAACAAAAAATAAAGACAACTATATTAGAAAACTGAGAAAAAAGTTAAGAATGAATGAATGAGACACAGGAAGGCACATTGATTGTGACTCCGCCCCCTATTTGTCTGCCCATCTTTCTAACCCACGCCGCGTGCACAAAGGGGCGGAGTCGACAGCCAATGTGTCTCCCTATGCTCAATCATTCATTCGAGGACTCTCATAAAACAACCCCCATAAACCGTGGGCAAAAAAGGTTGTAAAACAAAAAAAATACATTCAAAGTGTGGGAATTCTACTAAAAAAAGGTTCGAAAAAAATGAGCAAAGCAAGAAAAATATGTCAATAACAAGGACAAACAAGGTGCGCATTCGGGAGACAGGAAAAAACGAGTGAACACGATGATAAACAACAATTGATTTTTTCTGTTTGAAACGTAATTTTCAAGGAAAATATGTTTCAAAAACTTTTCATATATTTTAACATTACAAACATTGTGTGAATCAACTCTTATTTCCGCCCAATACAAACATATATAAACTGTACATTGATAAAAATACTAATCATAATAATAAAACCTATCCCCTCACCGGTCGCAAAAGTCAATAAAAATCCGCTGTCAAGTCAGATCGATAGGATCTAATTTGGAATGTGGCCAACTGCGGTTTATTCCCTCTTCTTCTTTTTCTGCCTATTTCTAATCCGTAAAAAAGAACTTTCGATTGCGTCGACAAAAAAAATGAAGGAGAAGAAGAAACGGGAAGGATTATAAAAGAAGAAGATGGCAACAGTGTCTAATTTTGGAAAGTTGGAGGAAATTTTTGAGAAAAAATCCGTGCCATAAATTTCTGAGAATTTCCTGATATCTTCATAAAAAACTGAACCAGTCTTTCAAACTTTCTGGGCCGAGCTGAAAAGTTAATTTTCAATATACACTCTTATCAATTCATCCGGTATAAATTACGTTTCAAAAATTCGATATAGACATCTATTTTACTCATTACTGAAGCGATAATAAAAACAAAAACAAAAAAGTGTGGAAAAGACAAGCCGAGAAAAATTCACAGAGGACAGGCGAAAACAAATAAATAAATATTGAATCGGTCACTACGTTGTTGAGGAGGACAAGTACTTTTTAACTGCGCAGCGCAAAACGGAAATTTAATTTTTTTTTACAAGAACATGAAGGACGAATAGGGTGCCAATTTTTTTCCTCCAAACAAAAAGTGGAACAAACGAATTAAATTACCGGCTTTGATTCGAAAATTACAGTAAACCACAACAATAAAAAAACGTACTGGATGACGAGACAGGACAATACCTTTCTTTTAATTGTATGGTTTAATAAAAAATGTTGAAACGTATTTTTCACTGGAAAAATTCGATCTAGCAGAAACGTGTTTGAAGCGGCAATATAATAGCAAAAACACAAGCTAATAATGAAAAACAACATTAATAATACCAATGAATAAGATGTCTAAACTAGAGGAGAGAGAGAGAGAGAGGGAGAGAAAGAGACACAGACAAACTAACCTCAATGTAGGCGTCACGTGTTGATGGTGTTAGGGTGACGACACCTTCCATGTTGGCTAGGGCAGCGTGTCGACCACGAATTTCTACGCCGTCCAGCTGGAATTTTTTTGTTAGTTCGAAACAAAAAATTCAACTCACATAAATATTGTGAGGTGAAAAATTCGACATTTCTCGATCACTTCCAACTTCGGTCAGACCTTCGTGAAGCGCGATTCGATGACTCGACAGACTTCCATCTGTAAAGTTTGGCGGGGGTTTTTTCTCTTGAAATCTCAATTTTCAGGTCGCTTCGGACTTTCAGTTTTAAAGTTTCAAATTTGAAAATAACTAGGTCTTAGATTTTTTTAGAAAACACATTTTTTAAAAGACTCCCCTATTACCAATAATATAGGGGAGTGACCTTTTTCGTTTTAGGCAGGCAAGCTTCCCTAATTCATACCTGTCACAAGAGGGCACTAAAATTCTCAATATTTTTGTCACTGTGAATGTAGAGAAAAAACGGGACAACAGGCCAAAATACGTCTAATTTTAAAAGAAACGATAAATTCATCTAAAACTGTCACTGTGAAATTTAGTCAAAAATTCAGTGAGTTTCTATCTACGACCACACATCTTCAATATAATGTATAGTGAAAAATGTTTGTACTTTGTTATTGAACTCTTTTTTTCCAGCATTTTTCACCAACCTGCTATCATAATAGTCAACATTGGCAAATGTCTCGAGTTCGGTGAAACGGGCAACGGCGGAGGTGCAATCGATGGAACAATCGAAGTTGAAGGAACTCTCAAAGAAAATCAATAATAAAAAAAGCGGGGCAAAACCTCTTACTGATAATCCCTAGGCGTCCGTTTGATGGCCAAAAACGATTCGAACCCGTTCTCGCCACATCTTGCCGCCATTTCGGCCAACGGACACTCATCTTTTCCAATGAGTCGACCATCGACGTCTCGCAAATCAGACATACTTTTTCGCGGCGCATCACTTCCCGATGTCACCTGTAATATTGTCGCGATTCACGTGGCCTTTTTCTAATTTTAGATCATCTTGGTCGTGTGTTTTTATTTTTTGGAATTTGTCTGAAAATCTTTGACTTTTTTTGGGACGGCCTGGAAAAAATTGAATAATCAATTTTTGGCGCAGTCAGAGATTTCCAAATTTTCGGGCCGTTCTGAAAACCCAAGAATCTTTTTGTATAGAATTTTTCAATTTTTCAGGGACATCTCGAGAAAAATCGAAGAATGAGTATATAGATTCTTCATCTAACGGGGCGGGATGTTTCCGGCCCAGACCCCTCGATCCAAAATAAATGAATTTAGGTATATAGTCAAACCTCGTTTCTAACTCTAAACCATCTAAACGATTCAAAAAATCTGTCGGATAGTGTTCTATCGTTGTCATCCATGCTCCACGTCCTTCGTCTTCTCGTTTTTTTCAACGAACTTTTTTTTTCATCACCTTCATCTTCATCATATTCATCGTCAATCGACAACGAGAAGAATCGTTGAATCTTCTTGCCAATCGTCACTTTTTTCATTTTCTGCTCATTTTTCGCTCGCATTTTCAACTCATTCAAATATTGCAATTCGCATAGTTCGTCAATCGTATCAATACTAGCCGTATCCAAACTAACCGACATTTTTAGATGGTAGGGTTTCAGGAAAAATTATCAGAGAATGAAATTGGGAAGAAATTGATGGTTCGGAGATCATAGAAACACAGGGGAAGAGAGAAAGAGGAGTTGATAAGACAACAACAACAAGATGCGCCGAAACGAAAAACGGAAAACGGTCATTTTCAGCCACATTCCGCCAGAACAAAAACTGGAATTTAGTGTTTCGATACACACAAAATAAACGAAAGTTGTTGTGAACTTTCAAACTTTTGAGGGGCGGGTATTTTTCAAAAAGTCAATTTCCGATCAGGAAAATTTCTAAACGCGCGCCAAAACTCACCTCAACTAGCATGAATTCATCAAACTTGTTTTCCAATCCATATTTTTCAAGTGCATCCGCCAATATTTTCTCCGACATATCATGCATTCCCGCAAGAATGGTAACATATGGTCGAGAGGGGATAATTTCGCCACCGTATACTTTCAAACTTCCACCATAGGTCATCTCCTTGAGTTTGATCTCAAGTTTTTTTTCGCGTTTTTTACGCATAACCGCTTCGGGGTTCGATATTGTTCGGGTGAACGTGTTGAATGGTACTTGTTTATAAATATCGTCTTTATCGTCTTGCAATTTTGTTAGGCTAGGCTCTTCACGTCCAGAATTGACGTGCACAAAATCTTTGTGATGTTTTTTCCTGGGCTCTTTCTCCTTCTTTTTCGCAAATCGTCCATTTTTCTGATCAACTTCTTGTAGTTGAATTACCTGAAACGTACATCTCATTGGTTTCTCTCAACACACTTTTTTTAAACCGACATTCAACGGCGGTGCCGGTGTCCGATCTCGTCTCAACAGAAACCGGCCTTCTCGATCATCTTTATGCCACATTAACTGAACAAGCAGCGGTTTTTCCTCTTGATCCAAACATCGTTCCTCGCCATTCTCATGTACTTCCCAGAGCGAATACACATCATTTGACAACATTTTAAGATCAGGCAGAAATTTTTCAGAAAGCGCATCGACTACGGCACGAGTTGTTGCCGTTGATGAGACGCGGACACATTTCGTCAACACTTTTTCACCGCCATCCTATAAATTTTTCATACCTGGCCTAACAGGGTACTAAAATTTCTCAAAATTTCACTGTGAATAACGGTCGAAAAAACGAGAAATCAGTAAGAAATAGCTTAAAATTTGAGAGAAAATCGTCGTTTTTATATTTTCGTCGCGTGACCCATACATTTGTCTAGAAAATGTCACTGTGAATTTTTGACCAGAAAAAATGTCACGGTACTTTTTCCCCTCTTAGGCCAGGTATGAAATTTTCTTTTTTTTTTGAAATGTATTTTTCCCTAGTTTGACACCGTCAAACCAACAGTCTAGCGAAAATCGGATTAATAAAATACGTTTATATTTGCTATACTTCTTAGGTTCGCTTTCTTCACCTTCCAAAATAAGAATTGTTAACCCTTTTGGTACATAGATAACTCACCTGAAAATAAAATCGCATAACTCCTTCCACTTCTAAATCTTCGGTCGGATAAGAGAGGTGGAACAAATCGAGCCGGTTTTCGTTCCATTGTTGGACCAAACAAGCCAATTGTTCTCGTTCGGTTAGCATTATTGATTGATTTGATCTGGTATTTAGCACATCTAAAAAACTTTTCTCAATTTCAAAACAAAACAAGTAGAGAGCAAATAAGAAGGTCAAATTTCTCGAAAATCAAAGTGTTTCGGAATTGAATAAAAGAGCAAAACGTGGTCTGACGAAATTTGAATAATTGAATAAAATAAGCGGGGGAAACTGAACTAGGTTTAGACTAACGAGGGAAAAATGTGGCAAACTTTTCAACAAAAAAAATAAGTTTAATATTTTTAAAATTCTTTCAAATTAAAAAAAAATTTAGAGGGTTTTCCCTAAAAATGTTTTGTTAAGCGCAACAAGTTATTTATGTTTTGTTATCAGTTCGAAATATATCGATTTTCAGAAAAATTTGAAAACAAAATCTTTTTCTTCAAATAAAACCCATAATTATTTATTCGGCAAAATGCAAGAATTAAACTACAAAAGATTCCTCTTTTGAGAAAAAGTAAATAATCGAATTAAAATGGGGTCGAGACTATTTTTTTTCGTTTATTTAAGTTACGAAAAAAAGAAATAAAATATTTTCAAGGTTAGAGGGGGAACACGAGGAAGCAGCTGTTCGATTTGTTGAGAATCGAAACATTTTTGAAATTAAAGACTTGAAAAATGACCTAGGTTTTTCATCAATTATGTGAGAAATTTTTGAAACGCATTTTAACCGGAAAAAATTTGAAAGAGCTTCGAAACGTACTTCAAACAGAGATAATTCTCTCAAAACATTTTTCTGATGGCCTGGAAAAAAATAATCTGCAAAAAGCCACACATTAATGAAAACAACCAGTTTTTGAGAATTTTTCAGAAACACCTTTTCCCCTGAAAAACAAGTTCCAAAAACTGAAGGCAAAAAAAACAAAGAAGAAAGGTATCCGGCAGGCCATTTCAACTCTACAATACACTGCGAGACGCAGATACAACAAAAAGGTAGACGAGCCAACACACCAACGATGACCTTCTCCCGGTCGGGGTTAGATGATGACGCAGAGAGAAGACATTGCGACACACAAACACACACACTTTTTGGGGTGGAACAAGGGTGAAGAGGGTGCACACACACACACAAGGACAGATCAATCGATTACGTATATTGGTAAGGAATACTATATGAGATAAGTGGTCCTAATAAATAGGTCAACTGCCATGGTGATTGAATACATAACTAAACATATTCAGGGGTACTGTAGTTTAAAAAATTGTTTAAACCGGGCCGAGCATGAGATAGATTTTGGTGCGGAAACATTAAAATTCAAAATTTCAAAAATGTGTCCGAGCTAAACCTTTTCAATTTAGAAAACTTTTGTTGGACGAACACAAAAATGTTTTTTTCAAACTCGAAAAAATTATAAAGAATGAAAAAGTAAACAGAGAGATGAAATGAAAAGGAGAGAAATGATGACACATGTGAAATATTATTTTACAACATTTTTATGAACAAGTATCGGAAACAAGGTGAAGCCTACCCTAGAAATGCATAATATCGGCCGCTTTTTGATGTTTTTCGGGGTCACTAACTTTAAAAAAAATGGACACGCCCGTTTATGATGTATGACCCTAGGCATTGACAGTACTTTTGTAAAAATTAGGCTTCAGTTCTAAGAACGATGCCGTTCAACACTCAAAAAGAGCCTGAATGATCACTCCCTACGAAAACCAAAAAACTAGTCTTTAGATTGTCAGAAGAAAATACAGAATTGGGATATTTTTGAAACAGCAGTGATTTATAATCATTTCTTTTCAGAACCCCTATTTTCGTTGTTGATAAATAAACAATTTTCGCACAGCTGAAAATAAATTCATTTCCTCTGATAATAATAATAATTTTTGTGTTATTTAGATTTGGTATATTTCAGATGAATAACTTTTCTATCAAGGCGAAAATTTCTGACGTAATTGAATCTGAATCTTACTTGGTTACCTTATCTAGTGCCAGAAAGAATTTATTTCCAACAAATTTATATGAAAAATTGTTTTTTGTTGTTGTAAATTGAATGTTTTGCTCAAATCATAGGGGAAATTTTGTACCTAGACAAAAATTCAAAACTTTTTTCAGTGATATTTTAAAAAATTTTCATCACGGTGACTAAACTGATATATTTACCAGGCATGACTCAAAAAAGTCCAAACTACAAGAACATGTTTTTTTGAATCAGAGGATTTTTCTAGTTCTTTATCAGCTGACTAAACAAGAGTGTTTTTTTCTGCAGAAACCCTTTCTGTGAAAAAACTAAATAATTTTTATAACAAAAAAACCGCTTGGATTTTTCTTCAAGAAATTCAAAATTATTTTTGAGAAAAAACTTTCAGAAAAGAAAAAAAACGATCAAAGTGAACGAGGCAAGAAAAAAGAAAGCAATATTGTAAAACTAAGAAAAAGACGAAGAATTAATGAATGAATGATTGAGCACAGGGAGACAGACACATTGGCTGTTGACTCCGCCCCTTTTTACAAGCGACATGGGTTGTAAAAAGGGGCGGAGTCGACAATCTATGTGTCTCCCTGTATGCTCATTCATTCATTCATTCTTCACTTTTTTCTCAGTTTTCTAATATAGTTGTCTTTCGTTCTTGTCGCGTTCGTTCTGACTCTTTTTTCTTCCTGCTACCTCTCATAAGTCAAAAGTTATACCCTATGTGGTCATTTGGCCCGGCTATTTTAAGTATTTCCACATAAGTTTTTCTCAAAAATATAGCCTTCCTCAACATTATCTACCTAAAAAAAACTTAGAGGAATTGAGGGGTACTGACCCATAAAAAACAAACATCATCTATCTGATGTTTGTTTTTCCTGTTCATTTTCTGGGAAATTTTGGTACTAAATTGGCCAGTTTTTGTTTTTCACAAAACTTCCGTGGGAAAAACTGAACTTTTTGAAAACTAAAAAATTTTGGTGTCGAATTATTAAAAAAAAAAATAACTTGTATTTTTGAAAAAAAAAATTCAATTGGAACGCAAAATTTATTTTCCTTTTTGTTTGATTCCGAAAAGACAATACTTTCAGCAACTCAAATCAAAATGATTTATTTATGCATGGTAACATAACATTCAAATGTTTGTATTTCATTTTTTTTCATCATCTTCACTATCTTATTTAACTTCCCCATTCAAATACATATATTTACTATTCCACTTAAAATGACCCGGTCATTCGGTGTTGTTTTTTTTTCTTTGAAAAAAGAATACTCCGAAAAGGAATTTTTGTCTGCTTCTCTACTACTCTCTGAATATCTCATCGATTCTTCTTTTCTTCATCTTTTTTACTGGCTTTGAGTAATATTTTCTGATTTTTCGGAATTGTTTCGAAAAAAAAGTTTTTTTCCTATTGAAACAAATTTTCAAGTGGCTGAGATTTGACTTTCAAACGTTTTTTCTCAAATTCTGAAAATCAGAATCTGATTATTTTTTTGAGCTGACACATTGTCTTGACAACCGAACCAGATTTTTCTTTTCGTGTTGAATTTGTTTTTTTAGGGCGCAGGTTGTTTCTATTCTCTCAAAAGAAGTGCAAATAGACCAGTCTTTTTCATTTTTCTATGTGAAAAATTTTTTTAAAAATGGAATAAAAAAATAAAATAAAATTCACGTGAAAAATATTATATTTGACGTGAACTTTTTGCCACGATTGCAAAAGAGCCACGTCATTTTTATATATATTTTTAAATTTTATCTGATAAGAAATTCTTGATGATTCAAACAATGAAATTGTTTTCACGTTCACACGTTTTTCTTCTGTTCAAATCAAAGAAATTTGAATTTCAAATAAGTATTTCGATTTTAAGAATGTAAATTTTGGTTCATTTCTTAACAGTGTTTTCCAATTTTTATCATTACTTCTCGACGTTTATACAATAATTATCATTTTTTTTCAAAGTTGTACGAAAAATAAACTAACCTTTTTGCAGATGTGGTTATTGTAGGAATTGAAGATTCGAAGATTCAACGATGGTCAGATTCACACGGCAACTCAACTTCCTACTTTGGAAATGTATCTTGGTTAAGAAGCGGCAAAAGGTAGTTGATTTTCAGTAGAGATTTGATGAGTTGAGAAATTGAAAAATTGATTGATTGAAAAAAAAAAAAAGAAAAGCTGACATTTATCCTAAGCGAGACCCATCTGCAAATTACACTGCGCCTTCATCACCGTAGTCATCATTATTCGATTTAATTAATTAAATTAATTTAATTGACATAATGGACCTATTCATGACAATTAAAAGAATAAAAAAATAAAAATTCCAATGCGCGCCGAGGAAAAAAATTATATTTTTTCTCAAAAAAAAGTCACGAAAAATGATGATTTATGCGTATTTTGGGTAGATCAAACCGATAAAATCTCAGCGTCTTGGAAAATGCCTTGAATTTTTCGATTTTCTCGGTTTGAGTTACCCAAAATTCGCACAAATCATCATTTTTCGTGACTTTTTTTTTGAGAAAAAAAATCTTTTTTTTTTCCTCGGCGCGCATTGGAATTTTTTTTTTTTTATTCAATTATTTTATTTTTTTAATTGTCATGAATAGCTACCTATAGGTCCATAAAAAAAGTCTTCTAAGTGTTTTTTTTCAGTTTTGGCTCGCTATCGAATTAATAGTTCCTTGTTTGCTATTTATAATTATAGCATTAGTGAGGACGCGCGATTTCAACGAAACCCAAGAGCAATGTAAGTCTAAACTCTTAAAAAAGCTCAACATTCAACCCTGCAGGTCATTTCGACTCCAAAGGTATGCTTTCATCTGGTATTTTACCTTTCATGCACTCATTCTTCTGCTCATTTTCAAATCGTTGTAATCGTTCCCCAACAAATGGAGATGAAAAAGATTCGCTGTTCACAGGTCAATCGCAAAATGAGTCTCTGTAAGTTTTTTTTTCAATGAAAATAATATTTTTAATACGAAAAAAAAAATCAGAATTGTGGATATAATTTATTATTCATCGTTACAATTGCGATGGTTCGGTGAACACCCCATGGAATTTGACGAATTTGTAAAAGCCACTGGTGAAGTTGTGCACTTTCTCGCTTTGCTCAAACTAGATGCACCTGGTATAATATCCATCAACGATCTACTCGGAGTTGATTTGCAACCGGTTATGTCTAAACGTTTGAAATCATCAAATGTGTCTGACACTACAGCTCGGAAATTGATGGCCGCGTTGATTTTACCTGGAATCATTGAGGCTAGAGAAGTTATAAATCCCGGACAACTCGGCTTGATGGAAATGTTCACAAATCCGTTGTTTTGTGACACCCGACTTCTTGAACAAAGTTTCTATTTCCCGGATAAACTGTCGCAAACTGAACAGAATGAGTTGTGCGATAAGTTGTCTATCATGGATTTGATGGACTATGAGGAAATATTTAGAAACATATCACTCCCAATTGTAAGTTCAGTTAAACTTCCGAACAAAAAATCAAATCTAGGAATCTCATCTAAATCTGGCCAAATATATCACCGATATTCAAAAGGTTTTCAAGCCAACAATCGATTTCTTCGATAAATACCAGAATGTTACAAGTAATGATTTGTTACTTGCCGTATTTTGCGGAAACAACCCTATGGATATAATCGAAGAATCGCTGAATCCAACAAATGAGATTCAAGTAGAAACACCCTTTCAAAAAATGCGCGAAAAATTGATCAACTTCATCCAAACTGTCACTCCAGGCAAACATGTTCAAAATGGAACTTGTACACCGGTCACCTATCACAAGGAAATGAATTGTTCGGCGCTAGATGGACCATTGTTGTCAGAATACATGCCCATTCTACAAGGTTATATATTGGTGTCACCGGAGAATACAGCAACAAGGAGGATGATTGAAAAGGTAGTTTTTGTCTCCAAAAAATAAAAATAAAATTATTTCCAGCTGAATGAACCGCTAAAATATGTTGAACACCTTCGCAATATTATGTTCAATTACCCTTCCGAATCAACAAATCTTCAATGGTCATTGCATAACAGTGATCTATGGCCTGCCAGTCAAAACATTCTCAAAATGTTGAACAATACCACGTACAGAACCACCCAATCAAAATATCTGACAAGTCCAACACTCAAGTTTCTTCTACAACATCTATTCGCCGATCCGTCGGATTCTTATTCATTTGGTCCGTATACTTCTGACTTTGTTCAGATTGCCAATAAATATTTGGCATGCTTCTCAGTTGATCGATTCAGGTTTGTAAACAATGAGAAGGATATGGAGAGTGTAAGTTCAGAAGGATTACTGTAGTTTTCTTTTTTTTTCTCAACTCGTTTCAGAACTCACTTTGCCTCATGGACGGAAAACAATATTTTTCGGGAATTGTTTTCGAAAATATGAACACAAATTCGACAACATTTGGTGAATTCACAAGTTATAAAATTCGGCACTATCCATCATTTGTTGATTGTGAGTTTTTACTTTCTACCTCGGTTTTCGTTTTTTGGCTCAAAAAAATTTTCTCTACAGCAACAAGTGGCCTAATGGACAGTAAAAGTCACCCGTTCTCCCGGCATCGCCCTTTCACTGATATGAAATATATGACATTCGGATTCTCCTTCTTACAAGAATCAATCGATAATTTCTTGATTTCCGAAATAAGTGGAACTGAAACAGAGAAAATTGGAGTGTACTCTCAGCAAGAACCATTTCCGTGCACTACTAAAGACACGTTCAATGTTGCACTGTTCATGCCACTTTTCTTGCTCATATCATTTATTCTACCTTCAGCATTGCTTGTCAAAAATATTGTGTACGAAAAAGAATTGAGGATAAAGGTTTTTTCCTCCCAAATTCAACTCATCAAGTTTTTTTCAGGAACAAATGAGATCGATGGGACTTGGAGATGCTGTTCATTTCATTTCATGGGCTCTAATCTCATTGGTTTTGAATTTCATATCAGCTTTGATAATTTCAATCATCACAAAATTTGCTAAAATATTCAACAACACAGATTACACCCTACTTCTATTCATTCTTATACTTTTTGTCTTGGCATCAATAGCAATGTCTTTGTTCTTCACCACGTTTTTCACCAATGCCAATATTGCAACAGCTGCAACCTGTGTGTTATGGTTCCTTTTCTTTATACCGTTTCAACTGAAGGCTGATGAAATAAAAACTCCAACTTTTAACAGGATTTGTGTGAGTTCCAGGAGTTTTCTAAAAAGCAAATCCAAAAAAAAATATTTCAGTTGTTATTACCACCAACAGCCATGGGTCACGTCTTCAAACTTTTGGAAGCGTTCAACTCGATTGAAAAGGCAACATGGGGTGATGTTTCAGAAATGGTGGATCCATGTGAGCTTTTTTTTCTCATTTTTCTCAAACTATTTCTTTGTAGCTCTTGGTTTATCTGTTGAAAGATGTATGGTGATGCTGGTTGTTGACACGATTATTTTTCTGGTTTTATCTTGGTACGTATCGGCAGTAGCACCCGGTGATTTTGGTGTTCGTCAACCGTTCTATTTCCCGTTGACAATTCGTTATTGGTTACCAAACTTTTACCACAACCGAGTCGAGTTTTTGGATAATGGCGAAAATTTCGATGTGATTCAGAGTGGTGAAAATTTCGACACTGAGCCCAGTGGAATGAAATTGACTGTTCATATCAATTCCATGAGCAAGGTTTATGAAAATGGAACGAAAGCGGTGAGTATTCTTAGAAGTGGTAACCCTACAGTTTGTTCCCTGGATTTGTACGGATCATGTGCAAAGCCTCGAAAATATTATGGGTCCCCTTTTAAAAGTTTCTCTTAATAAGCATCATAGTTCTCTCTCTCTCGTTATCTATCACATATGGTGACCTAGAGTCCACACCTGTTGTTTGTTGTTGTCATGATGTTTTTTTTTTCAATAACAACATCTGTGTGACCTTTTATCGTTTTGCATTTTATCTATACTCACGTGAGCTTTTGTTGTTCATTCTCATTACCTGGCGTAAGAGTGTGACAAAAATTTTTGTCACTGTGAACAGAAAATTATGAATTTTTCCTCTGAAAATACGATATTTATGAAAAAAAATGTCTTCTTTTTCTCACTTTACAAAAAGTTGTCACTGTGAAAAAAACTTCTGAATTTTTTGTCACGGTACAAAATTCCATCTTACGCCAAGTATGGTAATGATTAATTTTCATATTGATTGATTAGTTGATTTTTTTCAGCTTGATGAACTCAATCTTAGACTTTATGAGAATCAAATAACCGGACTTCTTGGACACAACGGGGCTGGGAAAACAACAACAATGTCAATTTTGTGTGGACTGTATGCTCCTTCATCTGGAACTGCAAAAATATATTCAAGAGATATTAGAACTGATTTGCGACGAGTTCGTGAAGTTCTTGGAATATGTCCACAGCACAATGTATTGTTCACGTTGTGAGTTTCTTTGTTCTTTTTTTGAAAACTAAACTAGAACAATGACTGTTTCAGCTTGACAGTTGCTGAACAGCTTCGATTGTTCGCTGCGTTGAAAGGTGTGGCTGATGAGGATTTGGATCGACATGTTGATGAAATTTTGACTAGTGTTTCTTTGCAAGAGAAGGCGGATAAATTGGCAAACACGCTGTCAGGTAGTTTTGTTTTAATTGCACCGAAAATAACATGTTTTATTCAAAGGAGGAATGAAGCGAAGACTTTGCATCGGCATCGCGTTTATTGGAGGCTCCAAATTTGTTATTCTTGATGAACCAACTGCTGGTGTCGATGTGACAGCTAGAAAAGACATTTGGAAGCTACTACAGAACAATAAGAAGGGTAGAACCATTCTTTTGTCAACTCACCATATGGATGAAGCCGATGTACTTTCGGATCGGATTGCAATTTTATCACACGGTCAATGCATCACTGTTGGATCGTCTGTATTTTTAAAGCGGAAATTCGGCAACAATATGACACTGTCTGTCGTCAAACAAGACGCGAAAATTGAGTATTCACAAATTTCCGAGGCTGTTTGTAATATTGGCCGAGAAGATGGAGTTTATGTGAATTTATCGGATGAAAATGAAGAGGAAGTAGTGTTCAGGTAAGCTTTCTATAATAGATTTATCTTTTTAACTTTTTATTGTTTCAGTATCCCAATCCAAACAGATTCTGATAAACTAGAAGTGTTTTTCGAGAAACTTGATGAGAATTTAAAGAATTTTAAGCTTGGACTGTATGGAATATCAGCACCAACTTTGCAGAATATTTTTGTCTCATTGGCACCGCAGAAAGAGTACTCTGTCCCACGAGTAGAAAAGTTCACTTGGCTTCGAAAGTTGAAAACAAAGATTTTCAAAAGGAACGATGAGGAGAGTAATGATTTGATTGAAGAGCAGAGAATTCAGAATAATATACCGTCTAGTTCTGCCGTACCGCCAAATAATGAGACGGAAGAGGAGACCGTGAAATTTGAGGACTTTGAAAAACCGGAATTGTTGGATGGATTTGTTTTGACACTTCAACACTTTTATGCGCTGCTTGTTTGTCGGATGAATTATACGCTGAAGAGTAAGAAAACGTTTTTGTTCCAAGTGAGTTCATTTCTTCTAGTCTTAGGAAAAAAATCCTCCTCAGGTTTTAATCCCCCTACTACTTCTCGTTGTTTGCGAGCTTTATGTGGTCTCTCAAGTTCCGTCGTCGCGGCCCGATCTTGTTATTAGTCAACTTCCACTGCCACTCGAAACTGGGCTTTTTGGAAATCATAGCGATTTTTATGTGAATAATTGGGATTCGAACATTAGCTCAACTTCTACCTCTATTCTGAGAGCAATGGTGGAGTCGCCGGGAACTGGGCCAAGATGTGTTGTCGATGTTCCTGATTTGTTGCCGTATCATCTTGACCTTTTCCATCGCAATCATTATGGATTGGGAAGGCGGAGACCGTCGCCAGGCGTGACGAAAGAATACATGTGAGTTATTCCAACTGGTATTGGGGGTGATATTCTTGTTGTTCCAGCGAAAGTTTTGAGAGTTGTCAAAATATTCAAGGCAAATTTGATTTTGGAGAAAATATATCGAGTATCGAATACAACTCGCCGGTTCACTGTGATTGTGTGGATTTTGGGTGGAATTGCACGTTAGAAGATTGGGATTGGAAGGTTACAAATTGGCTTAGGCTGAACACAACCGATCGGATCTTCGATCTCCGTGGAAAAAATCTGACACAATTCACCATGGTGACAAGGAATCAGGAGATTAACAATAAAACTGCGCCGTTTTTGTGAGCTTTTTTCTGATTTATTTCGATAGAGGTTTGGGATTTTCAGCATTGGTGGATTTTCCCTAGGCCATGTTAATCATCGAGCACAAACGAATGAGGAGGTTGAATACGCGAAACTGGGTTGGAAATTGTTGATGAATGAGAGTATGATATTTACAAATATCATTAATATGAACATTAGCTCGTTGCAACCTGAAATTCCGATGATCATCGATCCGTTTGATGTGAATGTAACAGTTACACAAATCATCAATGGATTGTTAAAAAATTTGGATGTTAAAACTAATGTCAAATCATGGTATAACAACAAAATTTGGCCAGCTCTTCCGATTGTTTCGAATGTCTTGTCGAATAGTTTGTTGAGAAACGGCAATCAACGTGTAGATCATAACAAGCTGGGAATTCTGACAATGAGTCATCCGATGAATAAAACTGCCGAAGAATCACTCTCCGCATCTTCCACCACATTTGCACAATCGTTGGCTCTTTTCCGAATAACTTGTCTTCTACTCGTTTTGTCGATGATTCCGGCTGGATTCACTGTTTACCTGGTGGAGGATCGAGTTTGTGAAGCGTTGCATTTGCAGTTGGTTGGAGGATTGAGAAAAACTACGTATTGGGTGACGAGTTACCTCTATGATATGGTCAGTTCACTTTTTTCCCGGGAATATCTTAAAGTTGCTATTTTCAGGTTGTTTATACGATTGTTGTTGTCTTCATAATGATTCTCTACACGATTTTTGATGTTAAAGAATTTACGGAAACCAAAGAAACTTTCTGCGCGTTTCTTCTCGTGTTTTTTCTCTACGGAGCTTGCGCTGTTCTCTATTCGTATGTTCTTCAAAAACACTTTCGCGTTGCAGCCTTGTGTTTTGTGTTTATTGCAATTGGCAGCTATTTTGTTGGGACACTTTGCGCGTTGACTGTGATTTTATTGGAGAATCTGATGCAACAGGATCCAACATTGGTGCCGGCACATACGATTTGTTCATACGTCTTTCTTATAATGCCCCAGTATAATTTGGGATTGTCGATTTTTCGAGGATCGATGGTCTATCAGGTGAAACGAGTTGGAATGAACTTTTTAGGTGGGGTTTTTCCCGGATTTCCCGGCGAACTGTTGAAGAATTACAGACAATATCAATAGAAGCGACATGATTGATGAATTGCCATTGCCTGGACTTCTGGAATGGGATGTTATGGGAATGCACGTGGGTTTGTTGTTGCTTCATGTCTTCGTTGCGGCCGGTTGCTTGATTTTTTCCCAAATGGATGAGTTCAGTTTCATGAGGCACCGTGAAAGAGAAATGACAGCGGATATGATGCTGAAAGATCAGACGAACGACGAAGATGATGATGTGATCAAGGAGAAGAATCGAGTTGACGCCATTCCGCAAATTTTGCACAACAACGCACTGGTTGTTCGGAGTTTGGCGAAAGCCTACTCACCGGAACAATTGGCTGTTCGAGGAATATCGTTTGCCGTTGAACCCGGCGAGTGTTTCGGATTGTTGGGATTGAATGGGGCGGGAAAAACGACCACGTTTTCGATGTTAACCGCTAAAATATGGCCCGGTCACGGCTTGATTGAAATGAGCGATACTCGCATTTCGCCATTCTCATCGGTTACCAAAACCGATTTCAAACAACTCGGCTATTGCCCACAATTTGATGCGTTGAACAGGAAACTGACGACGAGAGAGAATCTCAAGTTCTATGCGCGAATCAGAGGAATTGTGCCGAATCAGATCAATTCGATTATCGATCGATTGCTTGCTGCTCTTCACTTGAAACCCTACTCGAACACAATGACAGCTAGTTTGTCTGGAGGGAACAGGCGGAAACTTTCCGTTGCGGTGGCGCTTGTTAGTCAACCGTCTCTTATATTTTTGGTAAGTGTATGAAACTTTTTCTCGCCGAGCTTTGTATATGCTCGCAGCGTACTCGCGCGCCACTACGCGCTAATCATGCATTCGAGTCTCTGCGCGCGCCGCTTTCGCGCGTTGACTTTTCTGAGAAAACTTAACAACACGGTTGATAATCACCAATTTATGGTGATTTTAAGAACTTAACAAGAGAACAATATGGGTTTTCAACCCTCAACAAACAAAAACGGAGTAACTTCTCCGACACAAAAAACACAAAAAAAAATACAAATTTAAAAAAATGCGCCAACGTCATCCACAAATGCGCCAGCGTCTAGATTGTTGGCGCGTTTCTTCTTCACGATGACAAGACGCCTAAAAGGGGCGGAGCTTATAAGAGGGCGGGTCTAGAAGGACTTCCTCTCTCATTGTCGGTTCCTCAACGAAAAGTACAGAAACAAATTGCCAAAAAAAATTTCTGTCAACACAGGATGAACCATCAGCTGGAATGGATCCAGGATCTCAACAGTTTTTGTGGAAAGTTATTGAACGACTTTGTAAAAGTGGAAAAGCTGTTGTTCTCACATCACACTCAATGGAAGAATGTGAAGCACTTTGCACCAGAATTGCCATAATGGATCGTGGTAGAATTCGATGTTTAGGTGGTAAACAACATTTGAAAAACAAGTAGGTGTTCAAAATCTCAGTTGTTGTTTTAAAAAAGTAATTTAGATTTGGAAAAGGTTCGATGTTAACACTCAAATTGTCGAAAATGGAGGAAGCTGTGGAAGTTGCCAAGTTGATGAAAGATCGAATATATGGATCGAAAATTGAGGCTATTCATTGCTCAACTGTTTTTATTCATATTGAACAGGGCACTTCGAGTGTTGCGCAAATTTTAAAAGTTGTGAATACGGTGAGATTTTGTTTTGGTGTCAAAGAAAGTGATATTTTTAAGGCTAAAAAGTCTTACTCATTCGAAGACTTTACCTTGTCTCAATCTACACTTGATAATGTGTTCCAGTCATTATCCGAGAATAGCTCCTCTAGTTCTTCTCAATCATCATTATCCCCACCTCATCAGTCGATTGTTGTCATTCCAACTGATCGAACTGACGCCTATACTGCATAATCATGTTTTATATTTCTATCTTGTACCATTTTCTGTGATTTTTTGTTAGTGATTTTTGTTAGGGATTTTTTGTTGTAAAACGGGTTGTTCTCCATAATATATATGTATACTTATTATTCGTGTAACTCTTTTTCTTCTTCAATACTGTATATCACATCATTTTCGAGATCTTCGAGACGGCTTGGCAGAATTATTTCTTCGCCAGCGTAGGAGACGCGGGAAATCTGGAAGCATTATAATCCTCAAAATAGTTAATAAGAGGTTACCTTTTTCTTATTTGAACCCCCAGAATTTTCCGAGCGAAAATCTTTATTATGCTTTTCTAGAAGGGTGACACGACAAACACCGTCATCACCATTCATTGTACACGTTGAAAGTCGTACTGATGTTGTGCTAGATGGCGTTTCACCCCATGGTTCGGTTCGGCCATGCCCAAGAAGTTGGAAAATAACTCCGGTGATGACTAGAACACCTGCCAAACTGTAGAAAGCGAATTTCCATTCTTCGATGGTGTCCTGAACTCAGAAGTTAGGCCTGGGCCAAAAAGCAAACTAACATGACTTGTCATTGTTCCAATGAGAATTGGTGCCAACGTGCTGCCTGTTTGAGCATACATTTGA
The DNA here is from genome assembly GCA_963572245.1 of Caenorhabditis sp. 8 KK-2011. NCBI lineage: Eukaryota > Metazoa > Nematoda > Chromadorea > Rhabditida > Rhabditidae > Caenorhabditis > Caenorhabditis sp. 8 KK-2011. Next base: position 130,418 of record OY751546.1, on the reverse strand, counting down.
GCGTATGACGAGATGAATGCTGTGAACTGCGGTGCGACCGTCACGATTGATGTGTTATAACCAGGCACGTAGGCGGAAAACAGTGCCATTGAAATGGTGATGCTCAATTGAATCAACTCGGTTTGATGAAGTGGTAGAGTTGTGGCAATTACGATGAACACTGCGCTCAGGTAACTAGCGATTGCGTTGGCCGCCTTGGTCACTGTGGTCACGTCAACCTTTTTCTGCTTGATTTTATCCGCGATTATTGCGAACATTAATTTGGTGAACATTTGAATGACGAATGGGATTGATGACCATATTGCGTTCTGCAAACATGTTCTTCTCTAAATCTCCCAACTGCACCCGTGGCAAATTTCCGCAAAGAGCAAAAACCAATATTCTCACGTGTATGCGCTGCTATTTGAAAAGCGCAACCCATTTTATTTGCAATTGCAGCGCACAGTTTTTCGCTAGAATCAATTTCAAATTTTCCTTTTGTTTTCTTCATCAAACTGTGTGCGGCAAAGTTGCAAAACCTAAATCCCGCCCACTTTCACTTCTTTTTTCTTTTTTGTTTTTTTTTTTAAATACGTGGTGACGTTTTTTCCTTCTTTGTTTTGTATTATTTTTTGCACGTGCTATGCTAACATGTGCAGGGGGCACAACCGTTATCTAGTTTTCCTCAACTCACATGTGTTAAGCTCATTTTCATTGCAATCTTGTTGTATTTTGGTAAATATGTAACCAGCGCGACTATGACAAAACTTTGAGCAAATGAACATGCGCAAATTGCAAAGACACATCCGTTCAGAAGTATCTGAAAAATATCAAATTAAAAATATGTAGAAAAATTGTCACAGTACCTTTTTATAGGGAGTTGGTCTGATAATCGTGTCCGATCTCGTTCTTCTATCCTTTCTTCCCCCCTTAATATAACTTAGCTCGCTAGCGGTAATATATTTGGACTGTCGCGGTTTGTCGGCGATCCTCATTTGCCATACGAATAAAAAGACTATTCCGATTAAGCCGTACAGAATGAATACCATTGGCCAACCTTCGAAATAAGGTAACTGACAAATTTTGGCGGTTAAAAACATCGAAATCGATATACCGAATTGGTTGCCTGTTGTGAATATAGCCATTGCTGAACTCTTCTCGGCAATTGGAAACCATTTCGAGATGAGCACACTGCCGGCGGGGATTAAGAAACCGTAGCCAAAACCCATTATCGAACGAATCGCAACGATCAGAAGATAATGTCGAAGGGAGAAGGCGATGAAGGGAGTTAGAACGGAACCAATAATGTTGAGAATCAAACCGAAGGAAAGCAGATTTTTTGGGCCCATTCTGCAAAAACTTGTGTTTTTTTCCTCCCCCTCCCCCCGTTGAGTTTTAGGGGATCAAATTCTCACTTTTTTGATAAATATTCGGAAATGAAGACGGCGACAAATGCTCCAATGTAAAATGAAGTATGAATTTGAGCTTGTTGATCAGTTGTCCAATTCATGTGTAGCGATGTGTCTGTTTCATTGTCACTAGAATAATTTTCTCCACCCTGACCCGGAAATGGGAAACCTACACACTGACAATGTCAACCATAGCCATTCCGAAACATGTTCTCATTAGACCGAAAACAATCGTGGCTGACGAAATGAGAAGAGCTGTTTGAAATCGGACAGATGAACAGGTCCATAACGCTGAAAAACATGTTTCGTATTACATTTTTAAAGGGGCATACGTGGATCCAGCGATTGTACAGCTTTGATTTTGTCAAGTGTCTCGGTTGATATTAGTTTTGACGCCATATTTCTCAATAACCCAAGCGGCTAAATTAGAAAATATCCAGCGAATTACTAGTAGAACACGAATTGTTCCGAGGTTTTCTATTTTTTTGGTTTTTAACATATAAATTGTTGTTATCAATTATCAGACTCATTGTTTGACAGAAAAAAAATGATAAGGATTGAAAAAAAACGACATGTTTGATTAAAGGATTAGGGTGGTTAGAGGTATGAACAAAATGACAAACTGGAAAAAGAGAGAAAGTGGAATTGTAATTATAAGTTATGCGCTTATCCATGTATCGGCTGTTCGAATGTCTTGGAGATAGTATGCCCAATAGACAACGTTGAACATTGCAAAACTCTGGAAATTTGGAATTGTTTCGGAAAAATAGGAGATTCAGAACATTTTTAAATTTTTTTTCTCGTAGAAATTTGATTTGTTTCGGGATACAATGAACATCATGAAAAGTTGTTATTGTTGATAACAAACTCACCATCAATTTCGTTTATCGTATCACCTCAAAAATTATTTATGACCTGATAAAAGTATTTTTTTACCCCACGCATTTCTGCGAAATGAGAAAAGTTCAAAGTATTTTGGCTCGTTATCGATGGTTTTAATGATTACACATGTAATCACTGTATTGGCTTACCAGTGGAAAAAGAATGAATGACATTCGATCGACTCGCGAACCAAAATCCATCAATCGATACTTCTTTTTTGCATATTCAGTTTTTGAATACTCCGCAATTTCGTCTTCAAGTTCATGAGTGTCTAAACCATTTAAATTTTCACTCTGAGAATCAGAAAAACATGAGATTATTTGCGAATTTTTGCGATCTTCCGGATAACCCTGGTAGGATCTCATGAAGTTGACAATCGCACGAATCGCCGCGTTCGATTTTCCACTTTTCAACAACAATTTTTTGTCCTAAACACAAAAACGCAAGTATTTATAAATTGATGTTGGTCGAATCACCTGATAAGCGACGAAGGCGAGTTCTAATAATGACGCAAATATGAACCCGACACATGTGCACATCCATAAATCAATAGCTTTGACATATGAAACTGGGGGAAGCGAACGTATTATATTGCCAAATTGAAATGTTAGTGACATCAGCGAATTGACACCAAGAACAATGCGAGCCGGTAGAGCTTTGGTGTCAATACAGAACGCGATCCATGAGATGAATAGACTGATGTATGTTGGAACATAGAGTTGGAGAATGTAGAAGCCGTAGTTGCGGGTGAACTCGAACTCCACACTGAGACGATACCATTCACCAGCTTTGTAGACCTATAAAAACTGTTCTATGGCTTAGAAAACCGAGGGAACCGGGTTTTGGTTTTCTCGTCCACCGTTGTTTTTTTTTGCAGTTTTATGCTATGTCCAAAAACACTGTGACGCTCGTTTGTAGCTTCTCCTACGTTGCATTCAAACCAGAACTCGTTAAGTTTCCTAAAATTACCTCTGTATGTCTAGATGTTCTAAGTCTCGACAAATCGAAATCGGCCAATGAAATACCGGGTAGAACAGTAATTGGGTTATCCATCCATTCTACTGAAACACTGGCAGTGTTATATGAATAACTCTCGAAGAGCAGAGAACAATATTGAGTATCGATTGGGAATCTTTCGAGATTCATCTCACATGGTGATTGAACACGAATCTGGAAATTAACAATTTTTCTCAAAACACTCACTACTCAGTAACTCATTGCGTAGCTACACAGGCGAAACCACGAACGTTTTCAAAACGGGAAAGTCATTGTTTCGCTTATGCCTATGTAGCTAGTGGATTGCTGAGCTAGTAAATGTGTTACTCTGTAGTTCAACCAAATAGTCCCATTGGGAAGTAACATTAGGAGAACGTTTGGTTTTGGTGATCGGTGAACATGAGCAGATTTTGTGTTCACAATGCAGACGTTTGGTGACCAGATAAGCTTTTCGAATCGATCATCGAACGATAAATTCTGCCGACATTCATCTAGATGGGCAAAAGCTAATCGTTCATCATACCAGATTGAACTAAACCAAATATCTGCTGTAAAACTGTTACTTAGAACAGACAACTCCATCACATCTTGAACAGTCACTTCAACTTGAACAGATACTGGTGTTTTACTCGGAAGACTTCTGCAAAACAAAGTTCAAGTAATTAATTTTTCATTGATTTACCTTGTGTAATTCTCCATAATAACATCGAGTATCGCGGCAGGTGTTTTACGAGGTCCACCAGCACACGGAAAACTACAAAGTAGTTTAATGAAATAGGCAAGAAGAATGAGCAAAAATGTGTATTTCATCGAGTGGAGAGGTTTTGAAACGACAAAAAATTCTTTTCAATTTCAAACATGATTATTCTTCTTTTTTTCTCGCGCGCAGGTCCGTTTTGATTTTATGCAAAATGTTTGCTATATTCCTGTTGGCGGAAAACCGACGAAAGAGGAGGGGGATGCGTTTCCACGGATGGCGAGTGCGTTGCACGAGTATAAAAAACCATTTCAGCGGTACGACAAATGCGGGTCCGTTGAGTGAGTTTCCGTTTTTTTTAATTGCAAATTAATTTTGTTTTTCAAGTTCTCACAAACATATTCCAATGTTTCTCACCAAGCACAAACTTCATCACACGGACATGATTCGATTCTATAAACTTGGTTGAGAAATGCTTCTTATAAAACTATTCACTTTTTTTTTGCTGCTTCCGAGGAATTGAAAAAAACAATCAACTCGTAACCACTTGACACGTTTTCCTGATTGGATTATTTTCGCGCAGCTTCTCCTAAAAACTACAAAAAGTACGGAGAAATGTCGTTTCAGGCGATGGTAGGTCATTTTTCTTCTTATCTTTTTTCGTATCAAATTAGATGATGTTAGGACACGTTTGCCGAAATCAGTAATCAGATTCTGATGGCAACGACAACGCGCCCGATCGATTTCGATCATGTTCTTTCAGAGGTTTGTCATTCAATCGGGAGGGAAAACTATTTTTTTTTTGAGGTCGGAGATTATGGAAAATATCAGATTGTATTCTTTTTCGTTATCTGTTTGCCGGCTTCACTGCCGTCTGCATTTTCAGGTCAGATTCATTTTCAGGCGAAACAACAAAAAATGGGAAATGTCCTAGCATATTTCCCATTTTTTGTTGTTTCGCCTGTGTGTGTCAACAACAATACTTTTCCAGCTTTTAACATCCCGTTTGTCGTCGGCAATCCACCTCATTCTTGCCACCTTCCTTCCAATAAACAATATCTTCGACCAATAACCAATGACACGGTTAGCAAAACAATAAATAGTAGGAGAAAAATCATATTTCATCTACAGAAAATTTTGAGCTGCAAACATTACAACGAGTCACAAGTCGAAACGTTTAGAAGTTTCACCTCAGCTCCGATTGAATCTTATTTGTGAGTTTTTGTTTAATGACTTGTTTCAGAATGTTTTGTTTCCAGACAACATTTGGACTTGGTGAATTGTCAAAATGGTTGGGACTATGATAATTCAACATACTTGGATAGTCTGGTTACCGAATTTAATCTAGTTTGCGAGAAAGAAGGGTGGATTGAAATTTCCACGACATCTTTCTACGTTGGAAGTTTCATCGGAAATTTTCTGTTCGGTTATATTGCCGACAAATTCGGTCGTCGCAAATCGTTCTTCGTCATTCTCACCGTTCTAGTGATTTGTGGCACAGCTAGTTCATTCGCCAAAGACATTGAGGCATTTATTGTTTTGCGCTTCTTCACTGGTCTCGCATTTCCCGCCCTCTTCCAAATCCCCTTCATCATTTGCATGGAATTTATGGGAAATTCGGGAAGAATATTCAGCGGTTTGATGATTTCGCTGTTTTTCGGCGCCGCGATGGCGTTGTTAGGCGTGGTGGCCATGTTCATTCGTCGATGGCGTCAATTGACCTTCTTCTGCAACGCGCCGTTTATTACGTTGTTTGTTTATTTTCTATTTTTACCCGAATCGCCACGTTGGTCAGTGTCGGTGGGCAAGTGGGATGAGGCGAAGAGACAATTGGCGAAAATCGCAAAAATGAATGGCAAACGAGACGTTGATGTAGATGAACTGGTTGATAGCGTGAGTTTTCGTGACCTAGGGCAAAAACGAAATCCCCACTGTTTTCGATAAAAAGGTGGGACCAGTGGTCGTTTCTCTCCTATTGGCGGTTTCTAAATAGTCATTTGGAATTGTTTTTTTTTGCCAGATTCGCAACAATCAAAATGTATCAGAAGAAGAGGAGACGAAAAAGAGTCACAATGTAACAGACCTGTTCAAAACTCCAAATCTTCGCAAAAAAACGCTCATAGTCACTTATATTTGGGTGATGAATGCGATAATTTACAACGGTCTAACATTGAATGTCTCGAACTTGCCGGTTGATGATTATTGGAGTTTTATCATCAATGGAGCCATCGAGTTGCCCGGTTATTTCGTTGTGTGGCCACTGTTGCAGTGTGCTGGAAGGAGGTTGGCTATATCTCTTCAATTATATATATATATATATTTTTAATATTGCTACTTTTTCTCCAGATGGACGTTGGCGGCAACGATGCTTGTTTGCGGAATCGGTTGCGTGTCAGCGATGTTTGTTCCGGACGGCTATCCGTGGCTCGTCGCCAGCGCGTCATTCATCGGTAAATTCGGTGTGGGTAGCGGGTTTGCGGTCATCTACATTTTTGCCGGAGAACTCTATCCGACTGTTGTACGAGCCATCGGAATGGGAATGAGTAGTATGGTGGCGGGAAGTGGACTACTTCTCGCTCCGCACATTGTTAAACTCGGTCAGCTGATGAAAATTCTGCCGCTGTTGGTGATGGGAAGTATGGCACTGTCGGCAGGAATTTTGACATTTTTCTTACCTGAAACTCTTGGCGCACCTCTACCCATGACTATCGAGGATGCCGAGAATTTTGGCAAAAAACCTGGAATGTTCAGCGAGGCGGCAAAAATACAAAAAAGAGAATCTCAACCACTCATCGAACATCAGCCAAGAATTCAGCATAGAAGAGCTAGCCGACTTATGAATACTTGATAAGGCGCGTATACGCGGCGCAGGTTTTCTCACATTGTCAGATTTCCTTTTTAGATGGATAAAATTTTGAACTTATTTATTCGCTTCTGTTTTTTTTAAATTATAGCCTAACCCGTTAGTTTCATGAATAATTATGAGAACAAAAACATTTCCAAACTACAGTACATATTTTTCCCTCATTTTTCTTCTTTTCTCCTTTTTTCCTTCTTCTTCACATTTTGTGTGTGTGTGTGTGTGTGTTAGTTTACATGCCCTTTGTGTTTTTGCCCACCCCACCACCACACACACTTTTTTCAGACCCGGATAGTCTTTTTCTATTTTTTGCTACTTTTTTCGAGTTCAAAACAACAACGATTTTTTTGTTCAATTTCAAAAAAATCAGTTCTTTCTGGCTAGAGAAAAAAGAACATTGTTGTACTTTAAGTACTATTTTCGATTTTTTTCTATGTCAGAGGTTGTTTTATTTCGTTTTTTATTTTTCCCTTTTTTCCAAATATAAAAAACTACTGCTGTTTTAGGTGAAGAAAAATATTCTCAAAAGTGGCACGAAATTTTTATTTCAGTTTTGCAAGAAACAAAGCTTTTAGAATTTTCGACAGCCCATAAATTTGTTTCCAATTTTTCCCTTTAAACAGTAACCCTGAAGTGCCCCCGTGTTCCATACGTTGAAAATCAGCTGACATTTGTGTTTTTCTTTTTCTGCAAGAATGTGGTCAACATATTTTTCTGTCTGGGATTACTGTAGTTCAAAAAGTGGGCGGTCATTTAACTCAAAAATTTTGAGAACACTTCGTTGGGAAGATTTAATTTCAAAATTTCCGTTACTTCTCCGATCATCTTTCAAAAGTTGAAGTATTTCAGGCCGAGCTGAAAAAACACAGAATTTTTTAAAGTTTCAAAAATTCGTATTCAACTCAAGATAGTGAGGCTTTTTCCAGACTCTCGAAAGTTCGAAAACCTTGTTCTTGTTTTTCACATATTCGCTTTATTTCTCGGATCCTGCGCACACATACACACAATTACTAGAGAGAGAGCAAAAAAGTGCAAAAAGAGGAAAAACAAGAGTACTCTTCTTCTTTTTTTTTCTTTTTCTTCGTCTTATTTTTTCTATTCGTTTTTTTTGTATCAGAAAAATGATACTGTAGTCATACATCAGATGGGGACCAGACCTGTGGGAAGGGGGTCCTAATCTCGGCCAAAATAAATGGAGGGGACAACTAATTTTTGATAAATTAAAAAATTGACTTTGGCCATACTTGGAATAATTATACACCAGAGCTCAAAGTTAAACCCTCTATCAAAAAAAAAAGAAAAAAAAACGATCAAAGTGAACGAGACAAGAAAGAAAAAGAACAATATTATTAAAACTAAGAAAAAGAAGAAGAATGAATAAATGAATGATTGAGCACAGGGAGACAGACACATTGGCTGTCGACTCCGCCCCTTTTTACAAGCGACGTGGGTTGTAAAAAGGGGCGGAGTCGACAATCTATGTGTCTCCCTGTATGCTCATTCATTCATTCATTCTTCACTTTTCTCTCAGTTTTCTAATATAGCTGTTTTTTGTTCGGACTCTTTTATCTTCTTGCTCTCCCTCTCCCATCAGTCAAAAGTTATACAAGTATGGTTTTCTTCATTACTTTTCTCTTCCTACTTTTTTTTATCGAAACCTAAAGGGATTTAGGGGTACTAACTCAAAATGATGCCTGGGCATATATCTGATGTATGACTGTAGTTTTTCTCGCTTCACTAATTAGAAAATTTAGGGCGGAGCCAAGGCCGGTCTACTTTTTTTGTAATTTTTTCCGCCTATTTTTTTCAGGTACGGGATTTTTGAGATTATCTGAAATGTCATCATTTTGTGTGGTTCCTAGAAAACGATAAGATCTTTTTCGAAAGTTTTTGGAGAACCGATTTTTTTCTGAAATCCGCCCGCTCAAAAAATCGGGTCCTTTTCAAAAAAAAAAATCAAAAAAAAAATTTCAAAAAAAATCAACTAGTAATCTAGTGAAAAGGTCTAAATATTTAGGTTGTACTTCTCTCGAACAAGCAAAAAAAAAACAAGAATATGAGCACAAACAAGATTAATCCTTATTCAGAACAAAAAGTACACTTGTTTGTTTTTCGCAAAAAGTACTTCTCTCGGATGAGTGAGCAGTTTTGTCTGAAAAACAAAAATAAGAAAATTATTTTACGCTCACTTATCACCTCGTTTTAGTCCCCTTATAGGAGGGACAAATGAGAGAGGTAGACGCAGAAATGGAAGAAAAAAAAATAGAAATGTAACGTGAGAGTTGCAGACAAAATAAAACAGGTCTCACGACGAATACTTTTTATTTCCGGGAGTTTTTAATGATTCGATAGAGCGAACATTCCTCTTTTGTCAGCGTCAACTCTCTCGTTTGTCCGCCCTAAAACAAGGTGTTATTGTCAATCCAGTCAGATCATCCAACTTGATCTAGTGTCTGAATCTCTCATTTTGACAGTATCTTTCATAAATTTTTTGGCAATATAGCCTAAGCCTACCTCTCACATTTTGCACTTTTTGTAGCTACCAGGTCAAGTTGAGCTCATAGAACGATCAAAATCAAAGAACGATTATGTCAACTATCTACAATTTGAACAGTTTCCTCTTTTATTTCTGATCTTTTTTTCTCCTTTTCTGACAAACTGTTCATTGGTTTGTTGGGAGAACAAAAAGTGAACTTGACCAATAAAACAAATAAATGATTAGTATTATTATTATTATGTTCAGATATATACATACATATTCTAACTGACGATATTGGGTGGAGAATCCTAAGGAATAGAAAATTTTCTAATTTTTTTCAAAGATTCTGACCAGGAGAAGTTATTTAAAAATCTTTTCAGGGGAAATTTTTGGCTCAATTATTTCTAAGACCTGTTTTTTCCCTGAAAAGCTACAAAATACATGGCTAATGTTTGCTCTGTCAGGCTCCAACGATAATTTTCTTCTGTATTTTTCGCGCGCAACAAACTTCACTGAAACAAGCTCCTCCCCCCGATAATTTTTTTCACTAAACTCTCTTCAGTGTGTACAATGTTCTCGACACTCACACCAAGTACAATCGACGATATACTACGACAATCAGCTGCGATATTTCCGCCGCCGCCAACAGTGGCGCCATCCAATTTTGTGCTTGATCCGTTTTATCAACAGCAACAAACACATCAACAATTACACCATCATCACCACATGTCATCGTCCCAACACCAACAACATAGTAATAATGCTACAACTACTACTTCAACAGGTTAGTCTAAGTCTAGAAAATTCAGGCCTTAAATGTTCATTGTTCAGGACATGGTCGAGGTCGTCGCAAGACCTCAACAATAAATCTGATTTGTGTGGTGTGTGGTGATCAGGCTTTTGGAAAACACTATGGTGTCAACGCCTGTAACGGGTGTAAGGGTTTTTTTCGGAGAAGGTGAGGCAAACAAAGCGTTTTGTAGCCTACAACATATGGTCAATATTGTATCTTTTTGTTCTTTTCATTGTGGTGAAAGAAAATAGGAGAAAGTGGCAAAAGTCACGTCTCAATTCTTTAAAGAAAAAAAGACGCAGTATACTGTGTATGCAAAGATGTGTGTAAACACGGCGACGTCCGGACCATGAATTGCACACGTATTTTTTCTTTTTTTTGCAGCGTTTGGAACAATCGTCAATATTTGTGCCGGTTTGAAGGTCGATGCGCGATTGCGAAAGAACATCGAAACGTGTGTCGCGCGTGTCGCCTGAAACAATGCTTCATCGCCGGTATGAATCCGCGAGCTGTTCAATCGGAACGTGAGCATTCTGCGAGTGGCGCCGCCACCGCCACCGCGCACGCTGAAATGGATGAAGATGACTATGCGCAAATGTCACCCGACACGTGTTCAGTGGAAAGTCAGACAGAAGAGATGAAAATCGAGCATGTGCCATTGCCAAACATGGACGCCGAGTTGGCTCGTTGCTCCGAACAACTTGTTGAGATGCATCGAGCTGTTTGCTCGTACACCGATCCGATTCCAGATATTTTTATGTGTATGAATGAACCTGCCGAGTCAACCAAAGTATCATTTATGAATGCGTTTTACAATCCATCGCTGATGTCTCCGAGAACACCAGTAATTTTTTTATCCCAGTAGGGGTTACTCGAATCAGCAAGTTGTGTTTAGAAGAAAGAGCACCTAAAAGAGACCAGTAGACTAATTTCTCATCAGAGCCTTCTTCCGAAAACCCTAGGAAAATATTTACAAATCGTTAAAAAATTTTTTGCACAAATTTTCCAGGAAAATTCGTCCAAAAATTGAGAACCCACAAAACTAGCAAAACAACATCACTCCGAAATTGCGCGAAAAGTTTTTTCAGCTACGAACCAGTGCCGAACGCATTGCAACAGTCAAAGATGTGATGGAAGAATGGCGTCGAAATTTTGTCCTTTTCTCGGATTGGCTTCGTGCTCTTCCAGAATTTGATCGAATGGAAGTTGATGATCAAATATATTTGGCAAAAAATCGATTCGGACCATTTCACTGGTGGCTTTGTGCCAATTGGAGTGTCATGGCCGATTGTGACGGGGTTTGTTATACGAACGGTTCGTATTTTCCGACTAACGTCGATCAACAATGTCTACCCGATGTGAGAGGATCGACAAAACGAATGATTGAGTCATTAAGCTTGCCGATTAGAGATCTACAGTTGGATGAAACGGAGATTGTGCTGATGTTGGCTATTATTGTTTTTAGTGATGGTAAGATTTTTTTTTGAGATTAGGTGAAAAGGGTTTTTCGTCGAATTTTTCAAAACTGAGTTGTCCGAGAGAACTTCACGCCCGCGCGCAAAGACCAAATTTGACGACCAACATCTAAATTTTCAGAACTCGCTGATCTGTCGCAAAAAGGAAAAGATCACGTGCGAACAGTTGGCAATAATTTTCTCAAAATGCTTCATCATCATATTCGCGCAAAAAATCATGAAACCATCAAATCGGAAGATCCGACAAACCCTGCTGAATCACAAGCAGCAGTGCGTATTGGAAAAATGATGATTTTGTTGTCGGCGACAACGGTGAGCTTCTTCTTTTTTTTTTTTTTGCTTCATGGGTTAATCAAAAATTGACCATTTTCTGCAGCATCTTGTTCATCTAACTTCTGACAATATTCAACTGAACGATGTGTTTCATTTGATTCCGTTCGAGTTCATGTCCAACGAGGTCCAACTTATTCAAGAATCTTATCAAAAAGTATAATAACGGGTTTATTTATTCATTCTTGTTGTGAATAATAACGTTTTTCTTCCTCTCTGTACAGAAACAAATTGGCTCAATTTTTGCCGCCTTTTGGAACCAACTCGTCTTTTTGTGAGTTGGTTGGCGCGTGTGCAATTGACACATTTGCATTTTTTTTTTGTTTTTACATTTTTTATGTTTTTTTTTGCTCAATTTTGTTGTCTCAAACACATCTGTGTCTGATATTGTTACACATTTTTTTAGTTGTTACGAAAACCAAAAAAATCAGAAGCTTGACTGAAATTCGGCACGAAAAAACTATTTCATTTCTCTCAGGGACCACTCTAGTAAATAGTTTAATATATAAGTGTAATTTTCTCGCTTTCTCTCCCTCTCTTACTCTATTTCGTTTCTCTATTCTCAATTCCCCACGGCAGCGTGTCTGCGTCTCTCATATTCATACACTATTCACCCCTCCAAATATCCATCAATTTCCGCTTCTTCTTCTTCTTCACTCTATGCTCTTTTCATTTTTGCTCTTCCTGCCCACTTTTCTTTTTTTGTCTATTACTATTTAAGAAAAAAGTAACTTTTTACAGTATGACTAACCCTTTGATTGGCGCTTCTTTTTTGATCTTTACACTTATCAGCGTGCAAACTGCTGGTGTTCGAAGTAAGTTTATATAGACTTCAATGTCACGACATCTCACTGGTTGTGTCTATCTTCATTTGAAACGTGGGAGAGGGGCGTACCTTACATTTTAAAGGGACAATTGAGACTGAAAACTAAAAATTACAGCCAACGATGTTGCTCTCCATCTTAAAGCTCTTCGTTCAACCGAACTTCATCCACTCTACGCCGATCAACCAGTTGTCATCTGGTGTGCGTTTGATAATAAACTGGTAAGGTACACGTTTGTGGGCGGAGCCTAATTCAAAACTATTTCAGATGTCGATCGTTTCGGCCACATTTATCCGAAAATCATCCAAAGAGCGTTTCCCTGGCGAGATTAGTGCTGACAAAAAGAATGCAACATTCACAATTACCCCACCATCTGTTAAAAGTGATTTATGCGAGTTTTCGCAACGAAAAGCTTTTTTTCAGACGCCGGCGAGTATGAATGTGAATTGACCGATGATCGAAAAACAACACTTCGCAACAATATCAACGTATTCTGTGAGTTTGATTTCTCTTCGAGTTAGAAAAACTTCTCACGTGAGGCGGGCATCAAATTTTGATATCAAATCCGACCACAAACTTTGCCTTTTGGGGTTATTCAGTTGAAAAAAAATATGTTAAAATAAAATAGGTCTCATCGTGGCGAGACACAAACAATGCTTGTGTTTTAGCGCGACCAGTGGCTCACTCATCTGACGATCATTTCGACGTTGACGACAAACTCAACAATCATCTCACATCAGACATTCGCGTCGAGGTAACTTTGCAAATAAACCCTCAAAAAAAAAAACATTATTCCTGACAGCTTGGCGAGTCGGTGATTCTAACATGCCCGGGCCGTGGCTTTCCGATTGTTCGCACAAAATGGTCAGTGAACGGCAAACCACTCAGTAAGTTGGCAATTTTTCAGCGCGCGCTTAGAACAGCACCTTTTTCCAGCCACCAGTGATCGTGTACAAGTTATCGGTAGTTCGATTCATATCTCAAATGTCACCGAAGTCGATGGTGCCACGTATCAATGCTCAATTACCAACGAGTACGCGTTGAATCACAAGAAAAGTGCTCACATCTTATTGATTGACCGTAATTTGAAAATTCGGAGTGAGTCAGACAAATAGTTTTCTAGAAAGAATTCTTCGAGGCACAGTTTTAGGGGCGCAGTCTAACTCACTGATATAGCATTCAGAAATGCACTTATCGGGATTTCTCTACAAAGTGAGATCCAGAGAATAGTCTCGGAATACCAATTTTCAAAAAATTTCGGTACAAGGTATTTGTCTATTTCAGGCCCATATGAATTTCTCTACCCATTGGCCGTCATTTTTTTTGTCTTCCTTCTCCTCGCCATCATAATCATCACTTGCGAATGGCGTAAGAAAAAGGCCTTGTCGCCCAAGTAGACCATCCAAACACCTATTTTCGCTTCAGGACTTTTTGCTCACCATCTTTTCCTTCCCCAATTCTAATACTTACAATTCAACCATTTTTTGTATCTTTCTATTCATATACGGTGTATAACAAACCCCAGCTTTACCTACAATGTTTTTTATCACAAAAATAACACAAGATAGAAACATTTCGGCTAGACAAAAATAATAATAGTAGTAAATGGAGAGTAGTAAGACATAGAGGAAGAGAGAGAGAGAGACAAGAAAGGACCTGTTTGTTAAAACGATAAATAGAGATATTTGCTTAAAACTACATGGTGAGAGAAAGAGAGAAAAATAGAAACAACTTGTTTTCAGAATTATGGTGTATTGAGACGACAAAGGATTACTGTACATTTTTGAAAATTTGATAAATACTTGTCTGACAGGGAAAATGATATGATTGTTGTGACAATGTTTGGTTTGTTGATTATCATTCATTGGAGTTAGTTGATGAAGAAGTCTCATGATGATGCTTAAAAACAATGCTTAATTTCAGATTGTGTTTCTTTAAACACTCACCTGTACATGTGGAGCCGGGCTCAGTTTGCAATGTACACTCGGATTGATAATAGATGCTTTCCGTTGTGGAACCGTGTCCGGGCGGGGAATTTGCAAATTGTCATCGTCGACACGTTCGGCGCTAGGTCGACTTGGTGTCGACGCGACTGATGCAGCTTGTTGTTGTGATGGGCTGGTTGGAGTGACGGTTGGAAGGATCGGCGACTTTTGAGCTGGTCGATTGTTTTGCTCGTTTATAAGTGTCACTGCAAATGTTCGTTATTTTGGAACTACAAATTTTGAATATACCTCCAGCTAACGGATGTGGTTTTGTTCCAAGAGCTCCCGTTGCTTTCGATTTATCCATAGCATAATCACCAGAGTCGAAAAATTTCTGGTAACAAATGACGATTTATTCTCTCCCATCTAAATCTTACCCGCTGCTGCAACTTTTTTTGTAAAAAACTGCTAGCCGGTCTGGCTGGCAATTTTCCAGTGGCCGCCAATTTTCCCATCAACTCTTGCTCTTGCTGTTTCTCGGGTGATAGTGGAGATGGTGAACCAGTGACTGTCATTTCTTCAGTCTCTCCTATCATTGTCAATTGGTTTTATGTATAGATCAGTTGATTAAAAAAGCCAAACGCCCACTATTTGAAAACCTGCAATAAAAACCAAAAATGAGTCATGTCAGAAAAAAAGAGAACATAAAAAGAAAATAGATCGATTACATATATGTAAGCTATATTTTTGTTTACCACATTCTTCTCTTTTTCGCTCTCTCTGTCAAAACTAATTAACTTGAAAGAGTTATTAATATTGTGGTGGCGTGTATTGAAAAAGGTAATTCTGATTGGGTTAAAATTAAAAATTGAATTGTGAAATTAATTTAATGTCAAAGGCCACCCAATGTTTGATAATAAATAAATATCCGAATTTTGAACGTAACCCAATTAAAAATACCGAGCATTGTCAGATTTTGAAGCTGATAAACTTCTTTCTCCATATTTAAAAAAAATGCACACTGGTGAGAATCCTAGTTGGTTTATTATTGAAACTCTAGGTAGTAACTAATAAACGGATGCAAAAAACTAGAGATATCTATAATATTGCTTGAAAATGTTGAGAGATGAGCGTCGTCGGCCATGCGCGTGAGCGACAAAAAAAGAAGAGACAAGCACATTTGGAATTAGAGGCGGATTTGCTGGCAGTCTTTTCTGCTTCGCATTAGTTATTTGTGAAGATTTCATTAGCTTGGCGCGAAGAATGTTAATTTCAGTTTGACATAAGAGAGGAGTTTGAAGAAAAAACTCATTCAAAGGAATTGTGATTTTTCAATAAAACGTGTATCATGATTCATGACGTCATGTGAGATATCGGATTTCAAGACAAAAAACGAAGCGATAATTGGATGAATGACAAAATATTGTCATAGCGCCTAATCCGAGCACACAAACTGACGTCAAGTATCTAAGTATCTTATATTTGAAGTGAGCTTTTTCGTATGCGCGAAACATTTTGTGCCCTCTTTATTATCAGATGACAAGACAACACAAAATCAATAAACTTTAAAATGAAATAAGACAAAACTTCGAAAACACGACTAATCTGTTTTGAAGAAAATTGTGACGATATTGAAGAATCAGACAAAAGAGAAAGAATTAAAGATTAAAATGCCTCATAATATGAAATGATGACTAACAAAACAAATGACTATTTGCAGCAAAAATCGATGGAATGAAATAATTGTTAATAAATGCATAACTCCGAGAAACGAAAAGAAAAAAACCTAAAGAAACATGTGCTAATACGTGTTGTGTCTCGCAGCGGAGGTTGTGTGCCTTTGATAGAAAGTATGCCATATATGGTTACATTTTTTTCTAAGATATTTTTTCTCGTCGGCCAAAATTTGCTTCCGCGGATTCGATGTTACCGAATGGATTAAAGGTGAATTTTTTTAAACATTGTTTAAGAGAGAAAAGATTTTTTAGTAAACCACGAGTAGTCTCGACACGAAAGTGTAAAAATGTCGAAATTTCAAAAAATAATAGCATTCAAGTGTTATTATTTTAAAAATGTGACGACGAGAGAACGAACACTCAAGTTATTGTATATATCTGCGCTCAACAAAAGACAAAAATTAGAAAAGTATCGATTCAAATTCCGACTCGAACGGCTATACTCTGTTTCTGTTGTCTAACTGAGTATTAACATATTGAAAACTGAAGAGACGATAGGCGGTTAGATTTGTTGAGTCGAAATAGCATAGAAAACATAAGAGATGGCCGAACGGCTAGCCAATGGCAGTCGAAACACACAATTTTCCTCTCTTTTTTTGCTTCGTTTTTTTGAGTGTATGTCTCTCCCTGTCGGCAATCTCTTTCTATTTCATCGCGCCCTTTTCCCAACAACGAGTTGCTGCTTGCGCTTCGATTTCTTCTTTTTGTTGCACTTTGATTTCTGCTTTCTGTTTGATATCATATCCGATTAATGTGTTTGTTCTTGTGTTCCTCGGTAGATCTTCGTTAGTCGATATCCTCGAAAAATCTGAAATAATACGCGTCGCTCATTGTGCGGTTTTTTTGACAACAAAAATGGGTGGTTCTGTGACAGTATGCGACATTGTCTCGATTAACTCCAAAAAGTCTTATTTTCAACATTTATTATATATTTTTAACATTTACTAAATAACATTTACCAGGGTATAAGTTTTTCCACGTTGTCCATTTCTCCCCAGAAACCAATGACAAACTTCCACTCTTATCGCTTTTGTAGAAAATTGATGGAAACATTTCTACATAAAAATATTTTCCGCTTGACGGTAAGCATTAAATTCTTGAGAAAAAAAAATTGCAAAAAGTTCGAAATTCCTGTATTTGACAGGTGAAAATGAACGTCAATGTGCACTTTTTCGATAGTATGTTTGTTCAAACTGTTTGAGGCGTGTGCACATTTCGCGGATTTGTGAATGTTGCGTTATTTTCAGAAGAAACAAAAAAACTGCGACCCGAACTTTGGCTTTTCCTCCATTTTTTTTTTGAGGAAAATAGTTTGAAATTTGTTACTCTTTAGATAACCCAGAAACGCGATGCGTCGCTTATCAATAATAATTGTTCCAAAAATTTCTGTGACTTTATTCTCAATTTTTTCCAGAGAATAAATTTATTTATAATTTTTTGAGTATCGGTTTGCAACATGATATATCGACGTTCTATCTGTTATAAAAGTTAGTGACCCCCGCATCAAATTGCGGACGATATGATGTATACTCAGAATACTCGTGGAATTCGCAGAAAGTTATTACCAAAATTTCTCAAAAAGACAACTTTTCGGACTTTCTTGAAATTTTCAACTTCGGACATCGCCTAACAACTCTGTACTACACTTGTGTTTAGAATTGCCCCACCGTTGTCTTTCTTTCGAAATCTAATTCACCGAGTAATTGCTATTTCCGATGATTTTTCTTTCCCTGTGTATGCAACAAAACTGTATATATTTTTGCCATGTTCCTTTTTGTTGTGTCCTTGCGCGGGCAAGTGAGCGAATGAGCGTAGGTCGACCTCTCTCCATTCGTTTTTTTGTCGTCCGTTTTTCTTTATGTTGTCTTTCTGTTTTTCATTTTCCTACCACCCGTCTACCAGCAAACCTTTGGCATTTCTCTTATTCTCCTCATCTTTCTTCAACATTGACAACAGAAAAAAAAATACGTCGCGCAGGAGCTCTTTTCTTCTAAGACTTGGCACCGATTTCTTATGTTCTGTGGATGTTTGGCGGTTCAGAAAAAATTTGATATTATCATGATTTACGATCTTTCTTCACTACCAATTTTACATTCCGTTTTCGAACGTACATCTCACGCTCAATTTCTGAACTTTTTTTTACTACTAAAGCAATTATCTAAGTGCTTTACTCGAATTCTGTTTCGTTTCTCCATTTTCATTATTGGATATCTTTTTAGTGTTCCGACACCTTTATCACTCTTTTTTGAAAAGTATGTTTATTAAGTCCTAAATGTGTCCGGGCCTCGTAGCGGAAACTGGAAAACTACGTTCCTTCAAGTTTGAATATTTTTAAGCTACTGTCTTAGTTTAGCGAAAAAAAAGTTTGATTAATTCAACAACTGAAACTTTTGATTTTTGATTTTTCTGTTCATTGATAGAAAATTATAGACAGTCAAAACGTGGAATTCCACGAAGCACAAATTCAAAAAAAACAACATTAAAAGTTTTTTCAAACAACGGCCACTCAGACACCACAGAACTTTTCACACTGTAAAATTACAGAGGACATGAAAACAAGGTTTACCACGTTTTTCGTCGAGGTATGCACACAGTTGAAAATAGATAGCTTTTCTATCTATACGAAATATAAATTTTGACAGAATGAATACAATATGCAGTTATTATTAGCTTGGGATCAGTACGCTTTGATATTATTCAGAAAGAAAAGTTTGATGTTTGCCTTTTCTTTTTCTTCTTCTTCTTAGAGCCAAGCAATCAATTGTTGTTAATCTCTTTTCATACTAAAAAGTATATAATTCTCTCTTCATTGTCCTTTTACTCTTTCCAACATTGTTAATAAGGCGACAATGAAAAATTTATAGCCGTGTCATATACATCCGGAAATGACCCATTCTCACTTCAAAAGCTCATTTGTCGCCGCGACGTCTACTTTAATATTTATAACAATGGAGAATTTACATGTTCTCCTTCCGCTCGTTTTTTAGGGTTAGTATGTTCTTTTCTTTTTCTTTTTTTCAAAACACAACTTTTATACAGTAATTCAGACATCACCAACATTTTCAATAGTTTTCGTGTGAAAAATCACAGAAGACATTTTCGAAGTAAAAATTGCACGTTTTTGGCCGAGGCATGACTGGTCGGATCATACCTGGCCTAAGAGAGGAAAAAGTACCGTGTCATTTTTTTGGTCGAAAATTCACAGTGACATTTTCAAGAAAAATTTGTAGGTCATGTCACGAAAATTTAAAAACTGTTTTTCTCATAAATTTAGAGCTAATTTTTGTTTTCTCCGTCGTTATTCCAAATGACAAAAATATTTTCCCAAGATTTTAACAGTGAAAACATTTTTGAGAAACTTTGGTACCATCTCTTTTCTTTCAGGGTTTTCTTCTCAAGTTTTAGACTTAATTTAATTAAAAAATATTTTCTCGTGCTCACATGCTTAGTATTACTCATCAAAATCTAGAGTGTACTAAAACAAAAAAAAAATGAACATTCAGGGGTGAGATTCAAGCTTTTTTCAAGGTCCGAAGTCATTGAAAACGTGAGAAAAATTACAACCTATGTGAGGATTACATGCCGCGGACAAAAATAGGCGGAGATTGTCCAAAAATTGGCACCTCTTCCGGCATTCATGAATTCATTCCTTATCTTTTTTTTTAGGTTTTTTTTCTACGGCTCCTCCCATACCTGTCACAAGAGGTAGAAAATAACCGTGACAAAATTTTAAAAATGTTTGACATTTTCAGATAAATTTATGCTTTTCTTCAAATTTAGAAGTATTTAGATTCATTTTTCCTGTTTTTCCCCACATTCACAGGGACAAAACTTGAGAATTTTTGCTACATTTTTGTGACAGGTATGAATCCTCCTTTTTTTTCGGGTAGAAAACTTTGGTTGTTCGTTTTTAAAAATAATTTGTTTTTTATTGTCTTTGTTCAAAACATAGTTACCTCAAAAAATTTCCAAATATTCGGAAGTTTTGTTTCAAAAGTTAGTAACTCCCCACATCAAAAAAAAAGGCCAAAATGTTGTATGCTTTCAACAAAGAACAAGAACGTTGTCGTTTCCCATCTGGTGAACACGCATCATTGAAAAAAAAAAGTGTAAAAATACGGTGCCGCTGAAGGATTCGCGCCTTGCCTATGTATATATTTCGTAATACGTTTCTGTGCGCATGATGGCAAAGTGCCAATTTGAATGTATGTAAAGAGGGTGTAGGTGACGAATGTTTTCGAATATATAAGTAAATTTGCTTTTCTTCGGTGGGAAAAAAGTCGGAAAGAGAAAAATCGCATATTTCAATGTCGCACTTGAGGTCATATGTTGTTTTGGGATATTGGCACTCTCATTCTCTTTTTTTTGAAGCTGTAGATTAAAGGTTAAGAGTGAATAAATGAATGAAACCAGGAAGGCACATAGATTGTCGACTCCGCCCTCTTTTTGTACGCGGCGTGGGTGTGTAAAACGGGCGGGGTCACAGTCTCTTATACCGCACGATGTTCATTCATTCTTCACTTTTTGATCAATTTTCTAATATTGTTTTTTTTCAGTCTTGTTTCGTTCGTTTTGCTCGTGGTTTTTTTTTGTTTTGTCCTTGCACTTATTATGGTAAGGGTGTTTTTAATATCACATATTGACACCTTCTCCATGCTTCTCAGCGATTTTTCTTTGTTTTTTCGTGTAACCTTTGTAGACTCAGGAGAAAATCCGCAAACAAACAGTGTCGCCCATTTTGCGAGAGATGTGCGTTAAATTGTCGCAAAGTGTGCGACGAGTTTGCGCCATTTGTCGCAAATTGTGCGACATTTCCCAAAAAAATTTGTTTTCTCAAAATCACCCATTTTTGCCGCAAATTTGAAACATTAGAAAAAGCGCCGCACACTGTGCGCATACCTGGCCTTACAGGGTACTAAAATTTCTCAAAATTTTTGTCACTGTGAATAACGGCCGAAAAAACAAGAAATCAGAAATAAATAAATAGCTTAAAATTTGAGAAAAATCGTCGTTTTTAAATTTTCGTCGCGTGATCCATACATTATTCTAGAAAATGTCGCTGTGAATTTTTGACCAGAAAAAATGTCACGGTGTTTTTTCCCCTCTTAGGCCAGGTATGACCGTGCGACGCGTTTGCGGATTTTCCCTGAGGAGGATGAACCTACTAAAGGGTATAATGTACTTTTGAATACATCTGTTAAGGTCAAAATAGTTTTTACCACCTGGTTCAAATTTTTTCTCTACAATTGCGCAGCTGTTATTAAAATTTTTCACAGAACTGTAGGGCGGAGTAAAAAAAATAGTTTATTGTTATCCGTCCTTCGATTTTGTTCTCTTTATCATCTAAAATTTTGTTTTTTTTTAAACTATACGTAAATTTCCTTGGAGGGGTTTCGGCAACATCGCGCCTATCGAATAGACTTGGTCAGAATTGTGTTTGTTATTGTCTGATCTCGCCCAGCTCATAGACTTGATCAGAATTGTGTTTCTGTTGTTTAGTAACAGAAAGTATAGTTTCACCCTCGTGTTTACTCTCATTCTCTGATGTTACCTAAGTTCTCCCCGTTTCGCATTTTCTCTAACTTATCCCATCGCTTCTCGATTTTTTTGCTTGGTTTCTTTTTTGTGTTGCGAGCCAACCCGCTTCTCTTTCTCTCCTGTGAAGTTTGATTTTTCTTTTACACGTTTGATAGGAATTTTTATCATACGAGCTCATCACTATGACGACTAAACATCCGCTCGAATCAAAGAAATCTAGAAAATATTGAAATTGCGTTGTTTCTCTTTTTCCAATACTCTGTTTTCGTTCATGTCATCTTCGACTTCTTATCTGTGGGTCGTCGACAAGTTAGAGAGGATAGTGGTTGTCGATATAACTTGAAATGCCCTTGAAGTTTTGTCATATACAGTCATCGTGCCCGACTCCTTGTCTTCTTTTTTCTCTCACTTCTCTCGAACGATTGATTTCTTTTTTTTCTCCGTTAATTCGAAAAGTGTTGGTTCATTTCAGAAAATATATGCACGTCGCAACATTATTGAAGTTGGATAAAAAACGACGTTTGTAAAGTGAGTTGGAGTGTGCAAAATAACAGTTCCGACATAGATCGGTCAAATTGTTGCATTCCACTGAGCCCATTTGAAAAACGCAAAATTCTAACTGTAAATCAAACAACTAGAAATATTTTTTTATTTTTCCGTGTAAAATTTCGCAGAAAGTTTTGAAAATCACACTGTCCCACAATTTTCGCCAATGTATGAGTTCCGACACATTCTCATGGAATTTTCGAAAAAAAAAACTGTCCCGCTTCAAAATCAATCATTTTTCCTTTTTTTTTCAACTACGGTTCGTCTACCTGAAGCGAACAAAAAAGACTCATTAGCCAGAAATTGATAGAGCGGAAAAATACATGCCCTTCTGGGTTAGTACCTCTAAATCCCTCTAGGTGAGGACCAGAACCGTCTCCTTGCCGTTTATCACAGGCGAAAAAAAAAAAAATTTTGTCTCATTGTGTGGTGTTCACACAGTGTCGATTTACGGGGGGACTCCGCCCACTTTGCAATTGTCGCACGACATTTTTGCAAATTGTTCGCATTGTGTGTCGTTTTTATTTTTGTTTTTTCAAAAAGCGATTTTCTCGTTTTTCTATTTTTACACTTAATAGCAAAGCTATCTGTTACTTTCAGCGTTTGCATCAGCATTAAGAATGTATTAAACAATTGTTGGTAAGAAATATAGAAGAAATTGAACAAGGTTAGTGTTTTTTTTTCAATACAGCAAAATAATTTTTAGCAACATGATAAATTACAGATTCTCGTTCAATTAAAAAGGAATGTGGCCCACAATGTATGAAGAGCAATGTGTCGAAAAATACATTCTGTATAAATGCGATTCGTCGTTCGATTTGTGTCGATTTTACATGTGAGTTTTCCATTTATTTTTCGCAAAATATTGAGTGAGCTGCACAGAATCCTGGAAAATTTGATCAAAACAATGAATGAGAGATGAAACTGGCCTGTTATTCTTGGAATCTATTCGAGTATACAAGTTTCTTATTTTCCAGACTGCGACATAAGCAAAAGAACGGCCGAGAAAAGAAGATTCATCGAGTTCCAACAATTGCATCATCATCATCATCTTCCAAGATTTAAATTTATGTTTTGTACTTTGCGCATACACCATGAACAAAAGAATGAGACGTCAAAATGGAGTTTTCTATTTTTTGTAAAAATCTGATATGCAGCGCTGCTCTTCATGATATTTTCCGATTAGACGCCTATCTTCTTGTGTTCATGATGATAAATTTGTTGAATTTGCGTAGTACAACGAAATATTGGATGGAATGACATTTAAACGCCGGCATAAAACCTTCCAACTTAGGAAAATCGGAAAACTCTGTTCAATTTCAGATTTTCATTCAATTCCTGTAGTTATTTGTAATTTTCGATGTTTCTGTAAAAACTTTATTTCAAAATTTGTATTATTTTAACATAACATACCCTTTCTTCAAATCAGCATTACGACTCTCGCTATTTTTCCATCCAAAACACGAAAATTCAGAAAATTTCAAAGAAAAATAAATGAAAGAAAAAACATTGAAAAAAGGCGCCGCAGATTGCCGAAGGGCGGGGCTTTTCAAAGAGGGCGGAGTCATGTTTTTTCGTGCGGACCAATGAGAGACCTCCGCAATGACAAATTGTTGTTCATTTTGTTCTTTTTTTCGCGTGTGCGTTTAGAGTGAATGGAGAAAGGAAAAAGTTTCTGGATCCTTTTATAAGGTAGAATATGTTGAGGAACGCTTTATTGTTGAGAAAAAAAGTAGGAAGAGAGAAAAATTATGGAGAAAACCATAATTGGGATAGCCTGGCCAAACGATCACATATGGTATAACTTTTGACTAATGAGAGAGGGGGAGGAAGAAGAAAAAAGAGTCAAAACGAACGCGACAAGAACAAAAAACAACTATATTAGAAAACTGAGAAAAATGAATGAATGAATGAGCATACAGGAAGACGCATTGAGTTGACTCCGCCCCCTAATTGTCTTCCCATGTTTATAACCCACGCCGCGTGCAAAAAAGGGGGCGGAGTCGACAGCCAATGTGCCTTCTTATGCTCAATCATTTATCCATTCATTCTTCGTCCTTTTTTTAGTTTTACATATTGTTTTTTTTTGTCTCGTTAACTTTGATTGTTTGGGGGTTTAACTTTGAGCTCTTGTCCAAAAGTATCTCAAGTATGGAGAAAACACCACATTACCTGCCAAAATCAATTTTTAATTTTATCAAAAATTCAAAAGTTAGTTGTCCCTTCCCTTTATTTTGCCCCAGGTTAGGACCGGTCTGGCCCCACCCGATGTATGGCGCTAAAGCACGTTTGCACGATCACAATTTTTTCAAGAAAACCCAGAGATATTTGAACATCTTACCCTCACTCTCTTTATTATAGATGGATGTCGTAGTCGTTTTGGCACTCGTTGTGCTGGCCGTTGTTTTCCTTGTCTCTTTCTCTATTCTCGTAACGATGTGTTATCGAAGGAGAATGAACAGTGCAAACGAAAAATCGTCGCCTTTACGATTTTCGAAATTAGTCGAAAATTCGAACAACATTGAAAGTCTGGGTCAATTGAGTCCACTCATCGGTGAGTTCTATTTAACCATGTCGTTGGAAGCAATTTCATTTCAGGTGAGCTTCTCGATCGTAACACCTGGATGTATGATGCGTCTGGAATTATGCAGCACTGTGTTGCGATTCTTCGACTTTGTCGAACGTTGACCGACAAACTCGCCGCTGTTCCACTCACCCAATCAACACAGCCGATCAGCGAAGCGATTTGTATGGCGACTCGTAATATTTTTCCAAGATTTGACGATCTTCTCGAAGTTGTCAGCAGCAATACTGTTGATATACGTGTTCTTGAGGCGCGTGCAATGTCTCTTGGAACCGTTTGTTGGTCACTGTATCTACCATTCACTATGCTGAATGCTAAGAATAAGGATATTCTCAATAAACCGCTCGCTGAAATGAATCTTCATTTGAGGACTATCCGGACCGCATGTGACTTGGCAATTGCAGCCGATCAATCGCAAAATGAGGTATTTTAATTCGAAAATTCCAATTAGTGCTGTCAAAACATCTGAAATTTCGGAAAAGAACATAAAAATCTTGACCGCACAAAAAAGGAATCAGTGAAAAATTTGATTTCTAGAACACTCTTGATGACGTCAAAAAAAACTTGGAAGAAATGAGACATAAAATACGTGGAAACACACTTGTCGAAGAAGACGAAGAAAATATCGATGAGGAGGTGGAGGAGGGTGATGATGAAGTAGAACCGTCGACTTCTGGCGAAACTAATGAGACGACTCCCCTTGTCTCATTTGAAAAAGTTCCGAAGGATGTTGATCATGTTACATTTGATGAAACTGTACATGTTGATAGTACACCACTGGAACAGGCCAATGGCTCGGCGTTGATTGAACTCAAATCTTTGACAGATATTGCGGAAAGGTTAGTGAATTCTAAGGGTTTATAAAACTGGCGAAATCATAACTGGTCTAAGAGGAGATAGAGTACCGTGACATTTTCTGTCCGAGAAATTATCAGCCATACCTGCCACAAGAAAAAAAAAGTACCGTGACATTTTTGACATATGTACCTGGGACTCGTCACGAAAACTGAAAAACTACCATTTAGACAGAAAATTTCACTTTTTCGGTTTTTTTGTCGAAATGGACAGTGACAAAAATGCTTTTCTGTTTTTTTTTCACAGTGACTAAATTTTCGATATTTTCTGATATCTTTTTGAGACAGGTATATCTCGAACGAAACTCAGGTTCTGAAAGTTCCGAAAGTTCGGTTGCGCGCGAGTCTGATTTTCATACAAAAAATTGCAGACCTCCAGAAGCACACTCGATAATTGATCAAAGTTGATTCGATATTCGACGTTATTGCTATATTATGAATCGATGTAATGTTCCGCTTGAATGTAAATATTATTTTGTTTGGTTTTTTGTTTCCTTTTACTCATGTTCCCATTATCTGATTACGCATCTACCTAACGACTATTGTTCGTCTCTCTTTCTAAATTCTCCTAACCTCTTGAATTGAAAAAAACACTACTGGCAAAACATACTCACTGCGGTTCATTCTTGAGCAATGTTTCGCAATTTACCTTTTTACAAATTTTAGAACGGGCAATTGTTTGTAGTATTACAACTTTTTCACTTTTTTCATCATTATCATTATATTATTTGGTTTTCTCAGTTTTACCTCTTTTCCTTAAAATTGCATAACATCCTCTTCTCCCACTTTTACTAACGGTTGTATGTAGAAGCCCTCCATCTCTCTCTCTCTCTCTCGAATCATTTCAGGAATTTATATTTTTGGTGTTTAGTTGTTAGGTACCACGTGAAGAACGTGACACGGTACTATTTTTATTTCTCCTTCCTCTCTTCAATACCGTGTAATTCGCGTTTTCACACTTCGGGTACTTTTTTTTGGCTTATTCGTGTAAATATGAAAATACTCATATGAACTTGTGAATAAAATATTTCAAATTCACTCTTTCTATTTTGTATGTTTTGTTTGAAAGATGAAGTTGAGTTTCTTCTATTATCGCGGTTACAGAGTTTCGGCCGACAAAAAAACTAGGCCATTTTGATATACCAAAAAAATCCCATTCCAGATATACATCACTATGGAAAGTCTAGAAACAGCGATTGGTTTTGCCGCAGGATCTGTAAGTGTGTTATTTGTGTGACAAATGTTAGTCCCTGGAAATTTTGCAGAAAGAACCAGAACAAATAAGGAATGTATGTCTGGTGGCTCATGTTGATCACGGAAAAACTAGTTTTGCTGACTCGCTCGTCTCAGCAAATGCGGTAATTTCTGGTGAGAATAATTCTTGGATTATTCAAGTACTGTAATGATGGTTAATTTCGGGTCGAATGGCTGGAAAATTGCGATATATGGATAGTCGAGAGGATGAGCAGACGAGAGGAATTACGATGAAGTCGAGTGGGATCACATTGTTGTGCGAACCGTTGATGATCAATTTGATTGATAGTCCGGGACATGTTGATTTTTCGGGAGAAGTGACATCGGCGTTGATTTTGTCTGACATCGCGTTGCTACTTATTGATGTGGTAAGTGTCACTAAAACAACCATTAAAAAATATTTTAAGATCCTCAGAGAGGGTGGGTATCACGAATCGGCAAGTTGTGTTTGAAAGAAAGAGCACCCAGTAAAATCTCTCATTGGACCCCTTTCGGAAAAGCCTAGAAAAAAAACTACATTTTTTACTATGTTTTGGGTACGTTTTTCTTTTTAACACAAATTCTCGGTTCGAGATACAATATTCAGTGTGAGTGGCCGGGTAATGTCAAATTGTTTTCTAGATTGAGGGGATCTGTTCACAAACTGAAGCTTTAATCCGACAAGTTATCCGAAATGGGCAGTATATGATATTGGTGATCAACAAAATTGATAGGTAAGCTTTCTTATTGGCTTGATGAGAAGAAATCGTGTTCAGACTTCGAGTAGAATTGAAAATGTCGGCTAACGAAGCGTATCTTCACATGACACGACTCATCGAACGAGTGAACAGTTGTATAAGTCAAGTGATAAGCGGAATTGTTGTCGAAGACGACTCGTGGGGAAACATTGAGCAAGTCGAGAAGAGTATTCATTTTGATCCGGTTAAAGGTAACGTCATCTTTTCATCGGCTATACATTCGTACGCGTTTGGATGCGAAGATTTCGCACAGTTGGCTGCAGATAAATTAAAGATTGAGAAGAGCTTGTTGCTACCGGCCATGTTTGGCGATTTTTTCTTGGCCGCCGGTGGTGAGATTCGAGATGGTGCTGCGGCGAAGGGGAAGGTGACGATTTTTGAACGAGTTGTACTCGAACCGCTTTGGAAGTTGCACGATTTTGGTTTGGTTGATAACGATCTAGACAAATTGAACGCTGCGTCAGGTATTTTTCCACCAATTTGAAAATATGCAATTAAAGAATCAGAAAAACTCGGCTTCAAACTACGTTCTCGTCGCCCGAACGAGGCGTTTGATGAACTGATGCGATCGTGGCTTCCGTTACCGCGAGCCGCGTTCCGCGCGGTCGCTAGATCACCGAACGCTCGTTCCACCTTCCGCACAACTCATCGATTGAATTATCTCACCGGAGTGGATCATCCACTACGACCCTACATTTTGAGTTGTTCTCCAAATCGTGAGAGTTTTTTTTGTTGTTGATGCAAAGTGTGTATTCAAGGAATTTTCCAGAAATGACAGTGGTTTTTGTTGTGAAACTTGTGGCGGATGAAAACACGTCAATAACAACGAGAAGAGCTATATGTCGAGTGCTCAGTGGGAAAGTTGCAAAAAATGATCGGCTTTATGTTCTCCAACAAAATGTGAGTTTTTTCTCGAGAAACTCATGATTTTCATCCATAATTGCCCAAAGTTGCATTTTGAAAAGGTTTAGCGCAAGAAAAAATTCTGCTTTTCGCGCCGTTACCTCCACATTTTTTTGAAAAAGTTTTTTTTTTCCTAGAGCAACAATGAGGTCCCATCAACAGTGATCAACAATGTCTACGTGTTACGTGGTCGCGATGTTGTTCCAATCAGAGAAGCGACAAGTGGTATGATCTGTGCAATTGACGCCGAATGGTTGCTGCAAAACACCACGCTCTCATCGGAGCCCAAGTTTCAGGCATTGAAAATTGGCGCGAAAACTAGCGAGGCGCTGGTTCGTGTGTCGATTAGCACACAACAATTGGATGATATGAATGCGCTGAGAGAGAAGTTGAAATTGTTGGCATTGTTGGATACAAGTTTGAAGGTGAGGTAGTTCTGAAAAATTAAACATTTGCAATGCCAAGTTCAGGTTCTTGAGCTGGAAACCGGAGAGTTGGCAATGGTGACAGCTGGAGAGGTTCATTTGCAAAAATGTATAAAAGATCTCAACGATCTGGGATTGGTGAACCTGGATGTGTCGGAACCGATTGTTCCGTTCATGGAAACGGTCATCGCCGACGCGTCGCTTTCCGCACCTCAAATCGCCGAACAACTCACCGAATGTCGTATACGTGACGCGTTGCACATCAAAATTCGCGTCGTTCCGCTGGATGACGCCATCATCAAGCTGCTCGAAACCAACTCGCCACTTCTGTGGGCATGTCGACGCGGCGAAGCCGATCCCAATGAGTTAAACGTGTTGCGACAAAGGCTCAAGTCGTTGGCCGCTGAAAGGCTGCCCAGTTTGAGAGGAAGTTGGTGGTATCGAAAATCGACTGAACTTGTCGAACAGCTGTTTGAAAATGTTTGGGCGTTTGGACCGGATCGAGCCAAGATGAATGTTCTTTTAAATAATATGCAGAACTATGATCGAGAGTCAATATGGCAGAGTGAGTGAAAAAGGGGTTTTTTTTGTTGAAAAAAAAATTTCCAGAAAACGAGCGCAACAGCCAAGTTCGACGATTCGATCAGGCGCTAATCTCGGGTTTCGACATGTTTTGCAACAGCGGGCCTCTGTGCAACGAGACGATGCACGCCGTGGCGGTGATCGTCGACGATTGGCACGTAGACGAAGACGACGCGGCCATCGGAGGTCAAATGATGTCGGCGATGCGAGCGACGTGCGCGGCTGCCGCTCAAAAACTGGCCCTACGCCTCGTCGCCGCCATGTACCGGTGTACGGTGACGACGGCGAGTCAGGCGTTGGGTAAAGTGCATGCGGTGTTGTCGCAGCGCAAAGCAAAAATTTTGTCGGAAGATATCAACGAGGCGACGAATTTGTTCGAGGTTGTCTCGTTGATGCCCGTTGTTGAATCGTTCTCGTTTTGTGATCAATTGAGGTAGGTTCAGGCAAGGTTTTCTCGGACCAGGGCCATACATGGCCTAAGAGGGTACTGAAATTGCTCAAAAATTCAGTTAATTTGTCGTTACTTATGTTAGTCTTTTTTCAAATCTTCAAGAATGCAAAAGTAGTATTGTACAAAAGAAAACAAATAAAGAAAGACCAAAAAACGTGGCGACTGAAAAAGTAATTTTTTTTTCTCACAGTAATTCTTTTTTCTCTCATTGTTCAATATTGACATAGACTCTGTATTACCAATTGATATTCTATTGGGCGATATGATTTTTTCGGGGCCCGTTTCGGGCCGGATAAAAGCCGGGCTTATCCGAGCCCAAAAAAAGTACAGTAATCCAGAAAATTCACATCTGGCATGGCATCGGCTCAACTCGAATTCTCGCACTGGCAAGTCATCGACGAAGATCCCTATTGGCGTCCATCAACGCTGGAAGAAATAGAAGAATTCGGATTGAAAGGCGACAGTCCAAATCATGCGCGTGGTTATATGGACGCGGTGCGACGGCGGAAAGGCCTTGCCACCGAGGATTTGATCGTCGTTTCGGCGGAAAAGCAGAGAAATTTGAAACGAAATAAGTGATTTTTTCTTGTTCTTGTTCTTGTTGTTGTTGTTTTTTTTTTTAGTTTTATTGTTTGATTAATGAATTTTTGAACGATTTTTTCACCTTTATTTTTTTAGACAACAGTTATTATCTCTGTTTCAATATTTTCCACCCTTTTTGTAGCCTAGAATTTCCATTAGGAGTACTGTAGAATGCCTAGCGTTGGTTTTTTTTGTCACCAAATTTTAGTTTATCACATGATAACTATTCATTTGTTTCTTTTTCGTCTCTCTTTCTTTCTTCTCGATGTATATTGATTCAGTTGCCCTTCTTATGTGTGTCAATGTCTGCGTCTCTCTCTCCCTTTTCCTTCGTTTTCAGTTTCTGTTTTGTGTCACTCGATACTATTCTTGTTCCGTTTTCATTAGAAGTTTTGTTGGATGTGTGAGAGCGAAAATGGAAGTTTTTGGACCGGCCCGGTTTTTTTTTGACAAAACTTTAAAAGCCCGAAAATTTGAAATCTACTGAAAAATCCCGGATTTTCGGGCTAACGAAGGCCTTGCAATCTTGGCCAGAACCGGATAGGGATTTTTTTTTCCAACTTTCGGTCTGTCTAAAGTCCATTTTTTTCTCGGTACAGCCATTCCTTATCTCAATCGATTCCCCTCCTCGGTTTCTATTGACAACCATTGATTTTTGTTGTTTTCAGATGGATTTGGTGGATCCGTTAGCGGAGCCATGTGCTGTTTGCGGTGACAAATCGACCGGAACACACTACGGCGTCATTTCGTGTAACGGATGTAAGGGTTTTTTCCGACGCACCGTCCTCCGCGATCAGAAATTCACGTGTCGCTTCAACAAACGGTGCGTGATTGACAAGAATTTTCGATGCGCCTGTCGCTATTGTCGATTTCAAAAGTGTGTTCAAGTCGGAATGAAACGTGAAGGTTTGTTGTGTAGGTTTTTTGCGTGAATGACTGATGGGAAACTTCGTTTCAGCCATTCAATTCGAACGTGATCCTGTTGGCTCGCCTCAGTCGGTCAATCAATCTCAATCGTTCAAAAAAGACAGCCCACCGTCGTACGGCGAAATGAACAATGGCGCGACGAATGGTGTGGGACAAGAGAACATTCGGGGTAGTAATGGTGTGACGAGTAATGTTATTGAAGCGCTCATGGAAATGGAAGCCAGAGTTAATGAGGTTGGCGCTTTTTTCTCAAATTTTTCAAATGATGAAACGCATGGAAGCCTAGTAGAGTGGTGTCGTTTGTTTGATATATGCGAATTGCAATATGCGTAAGGTTGCTAGTTCGATTCTAGTGTGTGATTTTTTTTCCATTTTTGTCAATCATACAACATAAAGGGGTGGGGCTCCTACATGCCGCAGACAATAATGGGTGGGGCTTTTTTCACACTAAAATTTGAAATATTTGTGAAATGAGGAATTTCACAATAAAAATTGAAATTTTCGTTGAAAAAATTCTGAAAAATCCTGAAAAAACTCAATTTTTTTTGTTCCAAAGTTAGTGACCCTGAAAAAATACCGAAATTTCTTAATAAAACACTTCCAGGAAATGTGTAATCGATATCGCAATCGATCGTCGGTTATTCAACAACAGATGCCAACATCAAACGTGGATGACGGTGATAATGGAAATGTGGCTGGCGGAGAGGGATCCGCGTTCTCACAACCCAATAGGCCTTGTACAGCTGAGGTAATTTTTAGAATTTTCTCGAAAAATTGTGAGTTCTTTTTAATTTTGCAGGATCTTAACGAAATTTCACGTACAACACTTTTACTAATGGTCGAATGGGCTAAAACTATTCAACCGTTTCCACTTCTCTCCATGGAGGACAAGATCATTTTGCTGAAAAACTACGCACCTCAACACTTGATACTGATGCCGGCGTTTCGAAGTCCTGACACCACTCGCGTTTGTCTGTTCAACAACACGTACATGAGTCGCGACACCAATACCGATTTGAATGGTTTCGCCGCGTTCAAAACCAGCAATATAACGCCGAGAGTGTTGGACGAGATTGTGTGGCCGATGCGACAATTGCAGATGAGAGAACAGGAGTTTGTGTGTCTCAAAGCGTTGGCATTTCTTCATCCCGAGGCGAAAGGTCTTACCAACACTTCACAATCGTTGATTCGTGATGCGCGCAATCGTGTGCTCAAAGCACTCTACGCGTTTATACTCGATCAAATGCCCGAAGAGGCGCCGACCCGGTACGGCAACATTTTGCTACTTGCGCCGGCGCTCAAAGCGCTCACTCAGCTTCTCATCGAAAACATGACGTTAACCAAGTTTTTTGGTTTGGCTGAGGTCGATTCGCTACTCTCTGAATTCATTCTGGACGATGATAAATCGACGGCGCCAAAACAGACGACGACCACACTTCAACAGCATTTATCGTCGCCCACCACGCTGCCAACTGCTGGGGTAGGTTTTCAATTTTTGTTTCTGTTTTTCTACATGTCGCAGAAATCTCAGATGCCGAAATAGTTTCTTCCCCTAATCTATGAAAATATTTGTTTTTAATTTCGCAGGTTTCGCCGCTCTCCGCCGGCGTATCTGGCGGAATATCAAGTGTCGGAAGTACGTCGTCACAAATTGGCATGATTCCAACACCAACCGGCATGCTAACCCAGGTCGCGTTGAACATGCAAGACATCAAACCGATTTTCAGCCTAAACGGCAATGTGGATAATAATGTGAGCGTTTTTTTCGGCTCCGCGACATTTCGCCACCACGACATTTCGCCACCTCGACATTTCGCCACTTTTACGTTTTCGCCACCACGACATTTCGCCACCACATATTTTGCTATTTTGACTTTTAAAAATACTTTCCATGTATTTTTATTGTAGCATAAGAAGTAAATTACATTATTAGTCAAAAAAAAAAGAAAAAAAATTATTGTGAAAAGACCTGGAGACAAAATACTCAGTGGCGAAATGTCTGGTGGCGAAATGTCGTGATGGCGAAAACGTAAAAGTGGCGAAATGTCGGGGTGGCGAAATGTCGTGGTGGCGAAATGTCGCGGAGCCTTTTTTCCCTGGAAAGTTTTTTCAACGATATTTTCTTTCAGCCACAACAATAACCTCGTCGTCGTCAAAAAACAATTCTGTGATCTGAGAGATTTTTATCCACCCCCACTTTTTATTCCATTTCCAAAAAACTTGCCATTTTGTATATACTTTGAATTTTTATACCTTCCACAAAATTTTTATTATTTTTTTATCCAGAACATTTCAGGTTTACTGATTAATTTTTATCATTAGAACCCTTCCAGTTGTGATATTTATATTTGTTCAGAATTACTGTAAGATATATATTCAAAAAATGAACGTGACCATTTTTCGGTTTGAAAGTTTTCATTTATTAAATATTGGATTGTTGAATGCTACAAATCTAACGGGTTATTTTTTTTAACAAAAGCAATGGAAACAAAATTCTTTAGTTTTGACAAGCCTTGTCCGTTCATTGAGTTTTTAACGGACCAACATATGGCGGGCCCCCGTAAACGGCACAAAAGACACCTCTGTCGAGCGCGTTTTTTTTCAAATGGTTCCGTGTCACCCGATTTGCAACATAATATGTAGACTCAGTAACCCAACTACAGTAATCTCTCTTCATATTACAGCACGTCGTTTTGATGATAGAATGACAAACGAGATCGCGGCACTTTAAAATATTGCCGAATCTACAGTATTTCAGCGATCACAAAGGAACATGAGGTGAACGAATAATGGGCTTAATCACAAAAAAAAATGGTTACTCACCTCATTTGTGTGTCGAGAAACCTCAAAAAATGTATGTTTTGATCGCGGAACTCGGTGCAAAGACAATCAAAAATTTTGAAATATATTGCCAAGTTTGGAAATGTTGTTTTTGGTTCGAAAAAAAAATTTATGCATGCAACTCATGTCAAGATGTACAATAAATGGAGAATCACAAATAGGGGGTACTTAAGCAGACGATCAGTAATTTTGTATCACAACCAATTGTATGTTTTGAGATGACGTCAGCACAATATTCTGGAGATGGCCTCTCGAGCATATGGAATATAGGATAAGGAATACCAGGCCATTGCAATGTACTGTCCGGCAGTGCATATTATGGCAAGTGGGGCATTTCCCATTAGAAGCCCTACGATACTAAACTGAAGTGACGCCTTTTTTTGATTGAATTACTTACCTGAGATTAATGTGAGAATGATCATCGATATATACAGGGATGAGGCGATCCATCGACTTTTATCAAACATTTTCTTGACCTGGCCAACTGGTCCCATCAAACAACATGTACTTGTAAGAGACAAAATTGCACTGATCGATGTCATTATGCAAAAGCCGGTAATTTTTGTGAGTAATAATAAGTAGCTACCCTGAACAAAAATAGTAAACGTTTTGAATTTTAAAGAAAAACTCACGCAGAATGAGGCGATTATTGATAATATGAATAGTCCAATAAAGCTTTGAACTCGCAGTTCCCATGACATTCCCGTTGTTACTGTCTATAACTTTTTACCCGTGAAGATTTGATGTTTTGAGAAGAAAATTATTCTTACTGATTGCTGGATTGCATCATTTGGTTCGGCTGGGATATCCGGATCATCTGTTCGGCGCATACTTCCGAACATTACCAAAAAAAAAAAAGAATACGCGTCGAGATCGATGCGAGACCAACGATGAAAACGTCCTTTTTTGGAGCTCGATCCGTTCTCGCAAATTTATAAAAATTGAGATCGGTTAAATATTTAACCGATCTATTTAAATAGCAGGAATTTTGTTTTTTTTTCGGGACTGAAAAAATTAATTCAAAAAACCCAATACGAGCCTCGTTTACGTGACTGGCGCAAATTTTGTCATTGCTGGCGCGTTTCGAGTTTTTTTTCCAGTTTTTCCCTTTTTTTTACAGCTTCATCTCGACCTTTTTTTTATTTTCAGAGGAAAATTGATTTCTGAAAATTGTTAAAAATTCACGTATTTTCATTTGAAAACTAGTTCTGTGTCATGACTCTTCAACTCTCCCAGTTTTAGGACAATGAATTAAAAAAATATATTTTCAGCCTTCAAAATGCCTCCAAAACAACAAGCAAGTAAAAAAACTGAACAAAAGCGGAAGGAGAAAGTCATCGAAGATAAAACTTTCGGGTTGAAAAACAAGAAAGGGAATAAAAATCAGAAATTTGTTCAACAAGTTGAAAATCAAGTTAGGAACAACAACACTCGTATGGATTTGGTGAGAAAAGCCGAGGAGGACAAGAAAAAGAAGCAAGATGAACTTTTGGATATGGCCAATTTGTTGAGACCTGTTGAGCAGAAAGTTGCGAAAGGTATTCTTTTTCGTTTTGAATCTTATCCCATATTCAAATATTGTTGTCAGATGTCGATCCAAAATCTCTTCTTTGTGTGTTTTTCAAACAAGGATTATGTGGAAAAGGTGCTAAATGCAAGTTCAGTCACGATCTGGCAGTGGCGCAAAAAACTGCTAAGAAAAACCTCTACGTTGACAGCAGAGAAGCTGACAAGGATGGTTCGTTAAGTGATATTTTATTAAAAATATACCAAATTATCTTAACAGAAACAAACGAAAACTGGGATGAGCAACAATTAGCCGATGTTATCAATAAAAAGAACAAAGGTGGAAATACTATTGATATAGTGAGTAACATGCCTGTTGAGAAAAATAATTTGTGATTAAGGTTTGCAAATATTTCATCGAAGCTGTTGAGAATAATAAATACGGATGGTTTTGGGAATGTCCTAACGGTGGTGATAAATGTCAGTATAAACATTGTTTACCTGAAGGGTTTGTTCTCAAGAAGGATCGAAAAGCCATGGATGCTCAGAAAGAAGAAGAAATTAGTATTGAAGAGCTGGTAGAGACAGAGGTGATTTTGTTTTGGTTTCAACAATAACATTATTTTTCTTTGCAGCGCGCTGCTTTGAACTCTAAAGATCTAACCAAGCTTACTCTGCAAACTTTCATCGCCTGGAAAAAGAAAAAATTGAGAGAGCGGAAACAAAAAGAGGAAGATGAGTTAAAGGCGAAGAAAGAGAAAATCAAGTCTGGAAAACATGTAAGCTACTATGTCAGATTAGTTTCAGCGGAAGACAGAGACCCTCTTTCAGAACGGTATGTCTGGTAGAGAATTATTCACATTTGATGCCAATTTGGCGAACGATGATGATGATGAAGCTGGAGATATTGAGATGGAAAAAGAGGAGACGGATGTGAGTTTTATTTCGTTTCTTTTTTTCTGAATCGATTTTGTTTTTCTAGGAAAATGAGAAGGTTTTCGAAATCGATGCCAATTTCTTCAAGTTTGATGGAATGGATGATGAATTGACGGATCAAATGAATAGCTCAACGGTGGCGGTTCAATCCACGGCTGCAGGTTTTTTTTTGCCTTTTTTTTGGGGGGGGGGGGGGGGGGGTCTTAGAGCCTGGAATGGTATATTTCGATAAGCTTCGGAAATGATTATCAACTTTGTGAAATTCTAAAAAAAATAGACCTTAAAAACAAAAATTCCAAACAAGTTTTTTGTATATAGTAAATTTTCGAATATTCTTGCAATCAAAAAACCCGGGGTTTCGGCCGGTCAAAAAATATCCCATTTTTACTCCTGAAGGCGAAAGAGATAACTGGTTCTCTTTCAAAAAAATAGTATATTATATTAGAAAACAGATGTGAGAAAAAAGTGGAGAATGAATGAATGAATGAGCACACAGGAAGGCACATTGATTGTCGACTCCGCCCCCTATTTGTCTTCCCATTTCTCTAACCCACGCCGCGTGCACAAAGGGGCGGACTCGACAGCCAATGTGCCCCCCTATGCTCAATTATTCATCTATTCATTCTTCGTCTTTTTCTTAGTTTTACAACATTGTTTTTTTGTCTCGTTCACTTTGACCGTTTTTTCTTTTTGTTTTTTTTTTGATATAAGTTGAAACTTTTGATAGAGGGTGGACCTACTAGGTCGACCTACCACACAAAATTTTCTGTTGGTTTATTTGTTTTCTTCAGAAAAATTGACCACGTGGTTTGTTTCATCCATTAGTTTTCTCTCCTATCTTTCACAAGGTCGACTCTGCTTATCGTTGTTTCTTCTCTGTATATTGATTTTCTGATCTGTTAAACTTTTACAGCTCTCAACAAAATGGCCATCAACGAAGATCTTTTCGACATCGAAGAAGACGTGGAGAACCTTGATTCAGACGTAGATTGAATTTAATTGTTTTTTCCTTTGTTTCTCTGCTCTTTGGGGTTTCATGATTATATTGCTACATTTTTCTTGTTTTTTCTCTTCGGCGATTTTTTTCTTATTCTAACCGGTAGTTTTTGTTTATCTATTCTTGTTCATTATCATCATGAATATCCATTTTGTCGAACCTTTTTTGTCAGAAAAATTGTTTTTACGATTTCTCATATCTTGAAAAAAAATTATTACCAGAAAAGTATTTTTTGCAGATGAACTGTCGATTGTTCCTGTCGACGTCGGCAAAAATAACAAAAGATATAGTCCGAGGAAAAGCACATTTCACTTTTCAACCGTCTTCTGCGCTACCAAGCGGACTTGAAAATGGTATGTTTATTTTTGTTAGAGTGTCTAATATTAGAGATCCCCGCCGATGTCTACTTCAAAACACCACGTTTATCGAGTTTTCTCGAATACTAGAAGTCTCCGTAAAAATTCTTATGAGAGTTTCACTAAACCAATGGTACTCTTCAATTTGAGCACAACCATTATTGGTTCTACCTTATCGAAAAGATGATTCTTGTCCGACTCTTATATCTAAACTTCAAAAAAAACAAAACACCTCTATTTGAAAATGACTTGCAGTTGAAACCACAAAAATAAACTTGATGCAATCGGTGAATGAGGCGATGAAAATAGCGATGGAAACCGATGATTCGGCAGTGCTGTTCGGCGAAGATGTCGCATTCGGCGGTGTTTTCCGATGCAGTCTTGATCTTCAGAAGAAATTCGGCAAAAACCGCGTGTTCAATACGCCTCTTTGTGAACAAGGTATCGCCGGTTTTGGCATCGGATTGGCGGCGGCCGGTGCGACTGCGATCGCCGAAATTCAATTCGGCGACTACATCTTCCCAGCCTATGATCAACTCGTCAACGAGGCGGCCAAATTCCGCTATCGAAGTGGAAACCAATTCAATTGCGGTAAACTGACGGTTCGAACGACGTGGGGAGCTGTCGGACACGGTGCGCTGTATCACTCGCAAAGTCCTGAAGCCAACTTCACACATACACCCGGATTGAAGATAGTTGTACCAAGAGGACCTATTCAGGCCAAAGGTTTGTTGTTGGCATGTATACGTGATCCGAATCCATGTATTTTCTTTGAACCAAAGGTTAGTTTTGATTATGTTTTTTTTTTGAATTCTCAATTTTTGTCTTGAAGATTCTTTATCGTCTAGCTGCTGAAGATGTTCCAAACGGTGATTATGTTTTGCCATTAGGTAAAGCAGAAACCATTCTAACCGGGAAAGATGTTACACTTGTCGCCTGGGGTACTCAAGTTCATGTTGCTCTCGAAGCCGCCGAATTGGCCAAAAATAAGTTGAACGCTGATGTAGAGGTTATTGATTTGCAAACTATTCAACCATGGGATGAAGATCATATCGTAGAGGTGAGCTGTTTCATGAGAAAGTTCATTGTCAACAACGAGCAAAAAACTAAATTTTCAAAGTTTTCGTGGCGAAACTTGCCTGTCACAAGAGTACTGAAATTCAAACGCAAAATTTGTCACTGAAAAAAATACATCTGAAATCAAAGAAGCATCTCAGTCTTGTGACGAGACTCAGACGTTTTTCCACACTTTTCCACTCAAGTTTTTAATATGAATTTTTTGTGTGGTGACGAACTACTGGATATAAAACAGCAAAAAAAGACATATTGAAGTGTTCATATTTATCTTGAATTCAAACGCGAGAAAACAAGAAAACAGAACAAGTTTCAATGCAAATAATGTGTTGTTGACGTATACTTACACTTCTATTAAATTAAATTTTTCAGAGTGTTCAAAAAACTGGTCGCCTAATTGTGACTCACGAAGCCCCAATTTCATCTGGTTTCGGTGCTGAAATAGCGTCGACAATTCAAAAACGTTGTTTCTTGAATCTCGAAGCACCGATTGATCGAGTTTGCGGATTCGACACACCATTCCCACATGTACATGAACCGTTCTATATGCCGACTGTTTCACGAGTATTTGATTCGATCAAAAAAACTGTGAATTACTAAAATAACATATAATTTAGAGGTTGGTTTGATGCTTTTTTTCATTCAAAAATTTGTTTTCAGGAATATTACTAGCCGCTAACTCTGCATTATTTATGTTTCTTGTGCCATTTCTGCGTTTTTTACAGTCGAAAACATTCCTTTCATAATTATTTTCACACGAAAAATATCGAATAGTGTACCATATCGCATGAATTTTATCTTTTTCACGTTGTCACCAAAAAAATTTCCAGAAAATATGAAATTTTCAGCATTATTAGGTTAGAGAGTCGAATTCAGGTGAGATTTGGAGTTGTAAAATTTAGAAAAATTGTTTTTTTTTTCAGAATGAACGGATTTTTCGGATCGTTGCTATTGATTTTGTTGACACTTGGAGTTGTTTTACCGGCTTTTCCGATTCTTGGAATGCTTGAAGGTCAATTTCCAGAAGTTCCGCAGGTTTTCACGATTGATGCTGTTGCTGCGTTCTTTGCGAAAGTGGGTTTGAAATTAGGATAGATTTGAGCCATTTCGATTATATGGAAATAATTTCCACGTTTTCAAAATCCATTCGCAGCTCTGAGAAACTTACTTTAAAAAATCTGATCATGCCGAAAAACTGAAAAGCCCGATTCTAGCATTCTTGGGATAGTCTGGCCTAATGACCACAGATGGTATAATTTTTCACTTATGGGAAAGGGGGAGGTGGTAAATATAACTTTCAAAGTTCTGCTCTTCGATAATGAGTGCAAGAACGGAACGAAAACAGCAACAAAGATCCAAACGAACGAGACAATAAAGAAAATCCAAAAACTGAGCCAAGAATGAATGAATGAACACAAGAAGGCACATTGACTATCGACTCGGCCCTCTTTTTGTGCGCGGCGTGGGTTAGAAGTGGGCGGGGCCAAGGATGAGCATCTTCCAGTCGTCATTCATTCATTCATCCAAAGGTGGAGAATGAATGAATGGACACCGCTCGGCATACCAAGAGACCGTCGACCCCGCCCATTTTTCGCACCTCGCCGCGTCCAAAAAGTGGGCGGAGTCACAATCAATGCGTTTTTCTGTGCTCATTGATTCATTTATTCTTCACCTTTTTCTAAGTTTTCTAATATTGTGTTCTTTCTTTCTTGTTCCGTTCGTTTTGATTCTTTTTTCTTGTTGCTTTTTTCGTTTCGTCTTTGCACTCATCATTGAAGCTGTCTTCAATTTCAGACTATAAATCATATTGGTCCCTTTTTCATGTTTTTCAGCCATTTTTCTTAGTTTTTTCGTGTAACTCTTTTTAGCAGGCGAACCTACTAGGGGGTATAACTCTGAGCTCTTGACCACAAAAATTGGATAAAATTTCGACTTTTTGCAGGCAATTGCTCTGTTCACAATAGGAATCGGTTCAATGTGCATTTATTCAGATCTCGTTTGTCCTTGGCTGATTCGAGGATATTTTGAGATTTTTAGCCGAATGGAATAAAATTATTCAATATTTTTGTGTATGTCCAAACAAACAATTCGTTTATACCGATTTTTATTATCTAACATTGAATGTTGGGTGGGAAAGTGAATTTTATTGCAGTTGATGGATTTTCGTCGACAAACATTTAAACTTGATGACAGTGAACTGTAAGTTTTTTTTTTTAAATAAAATGTGAATTCTGGGAGTTTCTACAAATAAGTTGATTTTTAAGGGAAATTTTCAGTTTAAAAAATAATGAATCTTCAGAGAAATTAGCTTGGAACGTATCGAAAGTCTTTATCAAGTTGGGCGAATTCAAAAAACTGACAATGTATATATTTGTGACTCGCCTGGTGCGCCTTTCCTAGCTTACAAGCTTGAAATTCTTCAACAACTCTATGGCCATGAATTTCCATTCAGACGGATTATTAATCTTAATCCGAACTCGAATCGGATCTATGATTTCTCATCATCCGGATCGTCTGAAGATGAAGATGGGAAAGAAGAGATGGTGGAGGAACGAACGAGAAAGAAAAGTGTGCGACTGAATGATGAGAAGAATGTTGTTGTGATGTTTGAACCAGATTCGCCAGCTACTCAGAAATATACGCTTTTGCCTCTTTTTCAAAAATCGGAGGAAGCGAAGGATTTGTTGTTCGGTAAGGTTTTGAGGAAAAAAAAGTTTTGGAGCCTAGTAGGCTTGTTATTGTCAATCAGATGATACCGTGCGCCTTGGAAAATGCCTTGAATTTTTCGATTTTCTCGGTTTGATCTACCCAAAATTCGCGCGCATCGGTATTTTTATTTTTTTATTCCGTTTTTTTCTTTTTTTTTAAGTCGGAAAAATCATGATTTTCGTGGCAATTTCTAATTTTTCGAACGAAAAAAAATCAAGATTTTCAATTCCAGGAAAAGACTTGGACAATGCATATATTGAACTTCGTCGAATGGCCCCACTTCCTTGGCAAAACAAACCGGAAATTGTAAAATATTTCAAAGACTTTGAAAAAAATTCTGAAAATCTGGTAAAATGCGAACTCTGCAATTTCACACCGTTCAATCAGCAATTTGTTATTCAACACTTGTTCGGTGATGAGCATCGAAAACAGCTTGCAAAGTGTGGAGCTTCAAAAAAAAGTTTGGGATATTGGCACAATCGATTTTTGGAGGCTAATCCGACGTTGGCTCTTGCCAAACAACGTGAGACGCATATTTCTTAACTTTTTTTCAGAAATAGGAAATGTTACAGGAGCGAGTTCGTTAAAAAATCGAGTACCATTAATTTTCGATCCGAAAGATACATCTCTAGGAAAACGAAATAATTTTAGAAGTGGCAAAAAACTGAAGTTATTGATTGCAAAAATTGATGAAACTGCTTTGAATAAACATGGAGAATTCTTCAATTTATTCTTTGAAGAGATAGGC
The DNA here is from genome assembly GCA_963572245.1 of Caenorhabditis sp. 8 KK-2011. Lineage (NCBI taxonomy): Eukaryota > Metazoa > Nematoda > Chromadorea > Rhabditida > Rhabditidae > Caenorhabditis > Caenorhabditis sp. 8 KK-2011. The sequence continues at coordinate 87,483 of OY751546.1, read as the reverse complement.
TACCCGGTAACTAGAAAGTATACTAACATTTGATAAAAACAACTATATTTCAGGCATTTTGCCCAATGTGTGGTGAAAATACGAAATTCGCCCGTTTTCCCTCTTCAGTCGTCACACATTTGACTACTGATTCACACTTGAAAAAATTGAAACAATATGGATATTATGAAATCGAGTATAGTTTTTGGTGCCAAATTTTGCATCAATTCCAAGATAGTATCATGAAAAGAGATGTTGTTGGGGCTGCGAAAACGACAATATCGAAGAAACAAGCTGGGAATAAAAGAGTGGTTTCAAATGCGGTGGCTGAGCAAAAAGGACTTGCAATACAGAGTGAGGGTTTTTGTTGATATTTTTGAATGTCAGAAAGTGTTCAAAAGGGGTTAGAAATTTTCTGGGATAAATTTTTTTAGAAAAAAAAAAGCGTGGAATTTCACGCGGCACAATTTCAAAACACAACGTTTATACAGTGATTCAGACAGCACAAAAATTTTCAAAAAATGGTGTGGGAAAAATTACGAGGGTCATTTTGAAAATAAGGATTTCCACGTTTTTGTCGAGGTATGCCTCGTCCCTCAATTGTAAAAAATGTTGGCGTTTTCCAGAAGCCAGAATATGGAAGAACAGAATTCCTTTGATTTTTGATCCGAATGACAACAAGTTAGGAAAAAGAAAATCGTGGAAAAATGGTAATGCGCTAAAAAAATGTATCGAGAAAGTAGATGAGAAGAAGGTTAACGAGAAAGATGGATTTTTCGATTCGTTTTTTGAAGCCATCGGAACACCGGTAAATATAATTTTGGCTAGGTAAATAAACCTAAAAATTATTGCAGAATTGTTGTGCTCTTTGCAATAAACGAATGTCAACTGAACCATATTCGATTTTAACACACATTGTCTCTGATGATCACTACAACAAACTCAAGGAGCATGGGTTCTACGAGATCGAGTATAGTTTTTGGTGTCAAATTCTGAATGATTTGAAGAAGGAAGTAAAAAAAAACACATCTACTCCATCAAATATTGTGCCGTTGTTGGGAAAATGTGAAAATGTTGAAGATTTTCTGGATATTAAAAAACGAGAAGGTTTGTTGAATCGATTGGAAAATGGGTTGAATAATGTGGACAAGAGCGCGTTGAATGGATCGGAAAAACTGAAGGCGGCTATGAAAAAAGCGGGAGTTGTGAGTTCAACCCAAGTTTCGTTTTTTTTAATTCAATGATTTTTAGATGGAATGTGGATTTGAATGTGAAGATTCATTGGTGATTCCGCAGGTTGCTTCAACTATTTTGGAGCATTGTTTGAGATCGCCACATCGGCAGGCTCTCTTGAGCCATGGATTTGTTGCGGAAGATTTTGAATTTTGGATGAATGAATTGGGAGTTCATAAAGCAATCACATCGAAAAAAGATTTCCAGAAAAGTTTGTTTGTTTGGTTTTTTTTTTTTTTTTTTTTTGAAAAAACAGTAACAGTTTTTCTTTGAAGATGTACCGAGAATTCCGCTCATTGACATTGGCGACACGCGCGGCACATCATCGGCGGCGAAACGCGAAGAATGTGTGAAAAAGCTTAATAGAATGTGGGAAAGCGTGACGGCGAAGAACTTCAACCGAGCCGCCGACTCTCTGATGCTCTACAATAAAAATGGAACGTGCTATGCTTGTCGATTGCCGAATGCGTGTTTCTCGAATCCTGTGGCGATGGCGACGCACGTCTTCTCGCCGGAACACAAGTCGCATATGATCAAACGCGGTGTTCGAGCTTCGGATGTGAGATTGTGGACAAAGTTGTTGAGTGATGCAATGAATCGAGTCACACCTCCACCACCGCCGACCAAACCGTCCGTCGCTACTGTTGCCCCGCTAAAGCATGAGAATGTTTCGCTGGGTGAGCCGAAACTACAACAAAACCAGGTGAAAAGTGAGTTTTTAGTCTTTTCGTGATGGCCCGAAAACATTTCCCTGGGTTTTTTCCAAAGTTTTTCATACCTGTCACAAGAGGGTATAAAAAATTCTCAAAAATTTTGTCACTGTAAAAAAAACAAAAACAACATTTTTGTCTCTGTTAATGTAGAGAAAAATGAGACAAAACACGTCATAAAGGAAAAGATATGATTTTGAAATCTAAATGAAAAATGTCAAAAATTTGAAAAAAAAATAATTCCCTAGTTTACGTGGCGAGACCTATTTTTTCCCAGGTATGACAGTAACCAAACCACCTGCTCAAAACCGACCTGACATAACTACGATATCATTAAAACAACAGAAACGTGTACCACTATTGGATAAACCTCTGGAGACGCACACTCTAATTAAAGATGAAAATGAAATCGATGAAATTTGGAAAAAAATGAAAATGATTGTCAGAAATCCAGTTAAACGAACATGTTATGTAACTATAATGGGCAGTAATAAGGTGACAAAACTGTTTTCGAATTGAAAGTGAAACTGTTTTCAGTATTATTGCACGACTTGTTATCAAAACTTTGAAGATGGATACGGTTTGCCATTTTCAGGTCGACTTGTTCATCATGTTTTTTCATATCAACACTTGAAAAATGTGAGTTTTTCAACCCTGAAACCAGAAAAAATTGTCTTTATTGTAGTTGAAACCCTTTGGAATAAGTAGCGAAGATTTGAATCATTGGAAGATGTTGTTCGACGAAACGTTAGTCGCCAAGACTTATAAACAACAAGCCATACCATTTCTTTATGCGAATATTGATAATCATGACGCTGTGAAGTATCGGAAGTTGTCGCGTGGGTTTTTTCTGTCTCCGTTTAAATCATCCGTAAGAATTTAACAAAATGTGTCAAGAAGACAATGTGAATGACAATCAAAAAACAGAAAAGGAGTTTAGTCTCATCAGGAAACCAAAAAGATTTTCGTTTCCTGACGAGACTTTTCATGATTTTGAACTTTCAACCTTCCGTATTTGTTCCTAATGGGCTTATTACAAGACAAATAAATAAAAATTGGTTATTCACCAGATCGATATGTAAAAATATGTAGAAAAACGTCAAAAAACGTCGAGAAACCACGAAAAAAGGGGGTTCTCGACATTTTTCGACATTAGGTAAATAAACTACTAGTGTTTTTTCATTCTTTTTTTAATTATCCGTAACTTCGCAGAGAATGTTGTTCTGAAGAAGTTTGAAGAATTACGAGAAAAAGTGGAAAACTTCAACGTCGCAGAGTTTGATGAGTTGTTCAGACCGTTGGTTCATCGGGTAGAGTTTATTTTAGGCCTTTAAATACAACAACAATCATATTCAGCATGATCGAAGAGTTTGTACTTGGTGCAATTTCTCTTTCAATAAATCGTCGTCAATACTAGCGAAACATGTGGTTGATGAAAAGCATGTGGAAAATGTGAGGAGTTATGAAACCTTGGGTGTTTATTCAAAACAAAATTTTTCTTAGGTTCTCAAATTTTGTTTGGTTAGCGAAGAAGATTTCAGAGAGTGGTTCGACATGTTCAAGTTTATTCAATGTATGTTAAAAAATTTTAAAATTCCATTTTTTCTACAGAATGTTGTCATTTAGGGGTTCGAGAAGAAAAAAGGTTGGAAATGAAAGTTGAACAGGAAGAAAATTTGAAGAAAGGACCGCCCGAAGCGATAGCTTTTTTGGACGTTGTGGAAAGTACGGCCAATGCCGTAACGACGATCAAAAAGGGTGTGGAGTATGCTAATTGGACAGCAAAAGGGGATGGTGGCGAGTATGTACTTGGACAGCAAAAGGGGAGGGTGGCGAAACCAGCACCTGTGGTATGGTTTTTCTTTTATTTTCATTGTCCAAAGTTGAAATGACAATGCCGAAATGGCTTTTTATTGCGATGTGCAAAGTAAGAAAAATAAGGAATAACTTTAAGCTCTTGTCCACAATTACCCCAAGTATGCGTCTTGTTCAGAAAACCGAAAGCGCCGCGGATCCGGAAAAATTCATTTTTCAGGTGAAAACAGCGGTTGTTCAGCCGATCACATCGAGGGAAGTCACGAAAACTCCAATATGTGATTCAAAAATAGTCGACAATCACAGAATTCCACTTACACGTTCAAGTCATTATAAGGATCAGACTTGGCCGACGATTGATCGCTTGAAACGAATTCGTTCCATAAGATTTCGAGTCGAGGTTGATTTTTCCGTGAATGTGAGTTTTAGAAATTGGGGTTATTCAGTTAATAATGTATGTTTAAAAAAATTGAAAGTTGATGTAAAAAAATGTCGAAAAACTACAGTACTACAGTAAACCTATTTTTTGAGACGCTCAAAAGCACGTCGTAATATCCTAAGAATGTGAGGCTAACATCCGTAATTTAATATTCGTAAACCCAAAAACGCCTTTTCTTGTTTGAAAAACCGCTTTTAAATACAGGAAAACAAGAAAAAAAAATAAATTCGAAGAAACATGTAGTTTTTTATGTTTGCGTAATGTCCATACATCAGATGGGGGCCAGACCTCTTGGAGGGGTCCTAATCTCGGGCAAAATAAAGGGAGGGGACAACTAACTTTTGAGTTTTTGATAAATTAAGAAATAGATTTTGGCCATACTTGGGATAATTATGGACCAGAGCTCAAAGTTAAACCCACTATCAACAAAAAACGATCAAAGTGAACGAGACAAGAAGGAAAGTAAGAAAACAATGTTGCAAAACTAAGAAGAAGAAGAAGAAGAAGAAGAAGGAATGGATAAATGATTGAGCACAGAGAGACACATTGGCTGTCGACTCCGCCCTTTTTTACCAGCGGTGGGTTGTAAAAAGGGGCGGAGTCGACAATCTATGTGTCTCCCTGTATGCTCATTCATTCATTCATTCTTCACTTTTTTCTCAGTTTTCTAATATTGTTGTCTTTCGTTCTGACTCTTTTTCTTCTTATCCCTGCTGTGCGTTAGGTAGTCAAACGCTAACGCACAGCAGATTGACTACCTAACGCACAGCAAAAAAAAAGAAACGAAATTTTCTTCACGCGGTGTATGCACACAAATAATTGTGTGTGCGGGAATTCAAAATTTATTTTTCTTTTTATTCAAAATTTTCTTTTAATTCAAAATTATCTATGTGTCTCCCTGTATGCTCATTCATTCATTCATTCTTCACTTTTTTCTCCGTTTTCTAATATAGTAGCTGTTTTTCGTTCTGACTCTTTTTCTTCTCGCTCCCCCTCTCCCATGAGTGAAAAGGTATACAAGTATGGTTTTCTTCATTATTTTTCTCAAAACCTAGAGAGATTTAGGGGTACTAACTTAAAATGTCGTCTGGGCATATATCTGATGTATGTTCTTGTCATCTCGTCACGATGAGACGTTTTCCTCGTTTTTTGTTTTACGAAGCGTCAAAAAATAGATGTAGTACTGTAATTTTCGACATATTTTGACATAAACTGCATTGCTTTTTGCAATTTCTTTCCGTTTTTTAAACATACATTTTATTATAACTGAATAACCCCTAAAAACTTCCTCAACTTGTGTTGGTTTTCAGACTTTGTGTCAGTTCTGTAAATGCCCGCTGAACAATGCCAATTTGCTTAACCACGTCTTCTCTGTAAAACATATGTACAATGCAAGTATCCATAAGGCCAGATTCTCACCCGAAGAATTTTCTTTTTATGATAATTTCCTTACTTATCGCGGTTAGAGAACGTGTGTTGTCTGTTTGAATATCTCGTTTCTTTCAGGTAACACCTTTTCGTCGACAATGGTGACTATGCCACCGATTTGGGTTTCCCGCACGTTTTCCTCCGACCAGGATATATATAGAGCTAATCAAAAACACATTTCTTTATTGCCCACTCTGGACAGAAACAAATTAGATACTTCTGGCTGTTATTTTTTGAAACCAGTAAGCGATTTTTGCGTGAGAAGTTTTTCTCCTATTTTCAGACTGGTTGTCCGACTTGCAACGTGTGGTTGTTGACGCAGAGTGAAGTTGCTGAACATTTGGTTGGATACGAGCACAATCAAAAAGTGAGTAACAAGCAGGCTTGGGCGGAACCAGAACCGGAAATTTCCGGAATTTCAGACCATTTCCGGAGCTTTCCAAACGGAACCTTTTCCGAAAAAGTTTTAACGGAACTTTTTTCGGACGAGACCTTTTCCTAAAGTTTTTCGGTAAATCAGAAAAACGCAAATATGATTTTCATTTCACACTTTCCGAAATTTCCGTTTTTTTTTCCAAAAAATATTGTCGGAAAAAATGCCGAGACCATTTTTTCCGAATTTTTTTTTCGGAAAAAATTTCGGTTTCGAAAGTTCCGAACGGTCGGTTCTGCCCAAGCCTGGTAACCAGCTCAAGACGACTGACTTTAAAAAAAACAACCTATTTTTATTAATATTTGAGCATGCCATGAGAAAAGATGCAATGGAAAAAGTGATTAGCTCTATTAAATTGTGTCAGAAGCCAAAACCTCAAACGGAAAACAACGGGTATGTTTTTATTTGTTTTTAAAATTATTTATTAATTTTTCAGACTGTGCGTCTTGATGTGAAATGAATTGCAATTGTTTGTTCTCCAAAGCATTATGTGTTTGAATTATTTAAGTTTTGACATTTTTTCATGAAAAATCGTGATTTCTGTTCATAAGAGAATATAAGAGAACCTATTTCAAATTTAATTTCGATGAAATGAGGTCACGTAAAAAATAATTTTGACCACACAACTCCCCGCTTTAATTTTTTTTTTGTTGTTGCAAGTTAAGTGAAAAAATGTGAATTTGTCACATTTGTCTGGGAAATATGGAGGATGATGAGTATTACAAAAAATTTGGAGCCACGCAAATGGTAGTTCATGATAATACTTATTCAATCAACTTATATTTTTGCAGTTCGACAAAATATCCTGGCATTTTCGGATGAATATGACGGTGAAAACCAATCAAAAATATCTGGTGACAAGTGTCAAGCATAGCTTTTTGGGGAAAGATGCGGTGGATTTTCTATTCGAAGAAATTCCAAAACTTTTCCCGGAGAAACCGATGAATCGTGCAAATGTGAAACGGTTGGTCGAGATGATGTACGAGTACAAAGTTATAATCGATCCGGTTTCTATGAAAAGTCAGGAAGTGATCAGCATAGATCATAGTAGAAAATTCCGCGAAAATCGATTGTATATATTTGGGAAAAGTCTGGAAGAAATGAGACAACCGATGAAACGATCGAGGCGATCTGCCTCGTTTAATGGCATTAGAAAAAGGTTTGATTTTTATGATAAAATCGTAATTTTGGTCAATTTACTTTTAGCATCCAAAACTCTGGAAACCACGAAGTCAACGATTCACCAGCGCCGTTACAACCTATTCGAAAGGCTCGGAGAATGTCTCGCTCGAATGGAAATTTGGCAAAATTAGAGGTAAGTCATATTGTTTATAAGTATATTTCCAAAAGTCTGATTTCCTCACTCTCTCCCTTTTTTCTCTCGGTCGCCTGCGTTGAGACCCGGTTTGATTTTATTTTCCCTCTCCAGGATTGTGATCACATCGGATCAACCGTTGGTCATGAGAACAAAGGGTTCGACGAAAATGCGGATATAGAAATCAACGAAGAACGCGAACATATTTATGAGAAAAAGGAGAAAAACTACGATTGGTTGCCATTTTTCAAGTCAAAACGTTTTCAATCCAAACAACAGCATGAAAAAACGCCAAAACGATCAGTTTCTCTCGATCGAAATCATGTGAACCTAATGATCTCGCCTAAAACCTCACCAAAAGCGTCGGATGATTGTGTAGTCGTCCTGCATCCGACCGGAGAAACAATGAAATTGACGAAAAATGTGTCACGCAGCAAACTTTATGAGTCGATCGCAAGACGACAACATCAACAAACACCGGTAGTAGTGCCGCTTTCACCGCGCGACAACCGAATAGTTTGGAAGAGTGAGCTTCTTCGACGTCTGACCAATTTGATCGGGAAATCACCGCCGTCCGAATTTGTTCACCGCATCGATGGCGGCGACATTGAACACAATTCAAATCCGAAACACTACGATATGGATGGAGTTGTGAAGTCGAAAACCAACGGAATTACACCGGAATATCCGGCTTCGGTTGTGCATTTCATGGAGTATCTCGGACGTTATCCGTTTTCTAAGAAAAATGAACAGGCAACCGAACAGAATGTTTGTAAAATATTTGCGACGTTGGTTAATAGATTGGGTGATTTGGATGCGCCATTAATGATGTATGAGGCAACACTTCTTGTTGATATTTTGATGAAACATGATCATTTTTGTGGTTAGTTTTATTTTTTCAATATTTAGACAAGAAAAATAATGAAAAACACAAACAGTTTAATCACCTAATGTCGAAAAATGTCTTGTAGAAATGCTGGAATCTAGTCGGCCTCGACGTTGTCAATCATCACAACCTTCACCAGTTTCACGTTACGTTGACGAAGCCGATGGTCTTACTAAAGAGCTTCCAGTTTGTGGAATTCGAGCGTCGATGCATCGGAGAAAGGTGGTCGATTCGACATCAGCGCCAACTTGCTTTGTTCGAGGTTTGGAAATCGGCTAATAGAGCTGAACCTCAGATTAAGCGCATAAATTTGAAAGAGGATCGAAGTTTTTAGACACCCGTCTGTCACGAGAAAGTATCAAAATTTGTCAAAAATGTTGTGACAGTGAAAAAGAGCCGAAATCAGTCTAAATTTAAACGAACAGTAGCGATTTTCGTCTGAAAAATGTCACTGTTTTTAAACTTTTTTGGGCGAGCTTATAGTAAGCACTTTCCTGTAAAAAATTTTTACGCCCCCCCCCCCCCCCCCCAATGAAATTCTAACTTTGCAGCTGAAAACATGTATAAAATTCGAGAATCCTGGCTGATCACCGCAATTCAGTACGTTCTTGTCACAATTCCAATTGCGCGACGACGAAAATTGCACAAATTTTTAATGTTTATGCGATCGATAGTGACAAACGAGGTAATCGATTTGAGTGAATTGTCGAATGGATGTACCAACAATTGGGAGGCGACAATAAGCGGCCTGTCGGTTGGAATATGTGGAGGTGTCAAACAGAGCATCGTTGTCGCCGCTGTTCTTCTTGCCAACTATCGCGTGTTGTTTACACCGCCTGATGATTTCCATTCGAGTATTCGGGCGTCGCTGATACCTGGTGAAGTTAACAGATATGCTAAAGTGGAAAGAGGTCGAAAAGTGGAACGAGATGCTCCAGGACCTGTCGAAACTGGTAAACAGTCTCGATCGTTTTTCAATCGATTACTGAAAAGAGTTTAAATTTTATTTATTTTATATTGTTGTGAATAGTGTTTATTTCGTGACCTTCCCTGTGTTATTTTTTCTTCCTCAAAATACGAAACCTTGCTTATTTTTAAGTTTGTCATCTTTGATAAATAAGCAGTTTTTTCTTCATTTCGTTGAGGTAGATTTATACAGTACTCTTCTTGCAGTTTCTGATGGTTATTTTGTTCTGAAGTTATTTTTTTTTGCAGAAAGAAGAATGTCTACAGATAATATAATCAGCGCAAACATTACAAAAAATAGCAGCAGTAGTAGTACAAAAGTTGGTGAACCTCTCGAAGGAGCTGTTCAAGGAGGAGCAAAAGCGCCGAAAAAGGTAGTTCGAACCGATTTTGCCGAATGTTTAACCGACACCCAACGGACATCGTTTAATTTGAACAGTTTTATCAATCGACACTTAAAAGCCGGTTCAAAGGCGCAGAAATATGAGGTATTTTAATGCAATTGCGCTCTATTGAGAGAATTTAAGTGATTTTCAGATTTGGGAGATTCATTGTTTGCTGGAACGGGCGTTTAAAGTGTTTCACACTGGAAAAGCATTGGTTGAAGTTAGAGCGCCTGTTAATATTTGTGGTGACACGCATGGGCAGTATTCGGATTTGTTGAGAATTTTTAATTCTTGTGGAGCACCGACTAAACAAAGATATTTGTTTCTTGGTGATTATATTGATCGAGGTAGACATTCTTTGGAGGTGAGTATATCGGAATTTCCGCTTATTCCATCTGAAAGGTCCCGACTTTTCGCAGGTCATATGTCTGCTGATGGCGTTTCGTCTAGCTCTGCCAAAACGTATGTTTCTACTGCGTGGAAATCATGAACTTCGGGCCATTAACAAGTGAGTTTGCGATGTGTTGAAAAAAAGAGAAATAACTTCATTTTTTTCCAGAAATTATGGATTCTATGCCGAACTTCAGAATCGATTCCGATCAAGTGGCGGAGAACACGTGGCACTATATGACCACTTTAACTATGTGTTCAGTTTTATGCCGTTAGCCGGAATCGTGTCTCGAAGGATACTTTGTATGCATGGAGGTATTTCGCCACATCTAAAATCACTGGATGATATAAGAGGGATAGAACTTCCTCTAGAAACTGCGAAACAGAATGTTTGTGCTTTTTAAAGTAGCGATATCGTTTTTTTTTTTTTGCAGCCTCTTGCTTGTGATTTATTGTGGGCTGATCCGGAAAAAGGGTGCACTGGTTTTGAGAACAACAAAATTCGCGCGATCTCTCATATATTTGGTGAGAACGAGGTGGATAACATGTGCAAACGACTCGATATTGACATGATTGTTCGGGCTCATCAAGTCGTTGAATATGGTTATGCGTTTTTTGCCGATCGTCGACTGGTTACGGTATTCTCCGCGTCTAGATATCAGGAGGATTTGCACAATTATGCGGCTGTTGTAGTGGTGAGTTATTATTGGTTTCCCGATTATTTTCTTGTGGGCTTATTCACGAGAAAAATGTTTTTAAAAAAATTGGGTTTTCACCTGATTTGTGTGTAAAAGTATGACGTAAGCCTAGAAAAAAAAGGGGGGGGGGGAGGTTCGACATTAGATAAAAATGTTTCGCGTTTCTTATAGGCTTATTCGAAATTTTGTGTGGACCGGGCTTTTTTGTTTTTCGGCCGGTTCCGTCCGGGCTTTCTGCTGGCCTTCCAGTAAAAAGCCCGGCCTAAGAGAGCACAATCTAAAATTGCAGGTATCTGCCTCTTTGGATCTGAGTTTTGTACAACTAAAACCGGAAGAATTTGAGAAACGGAGAGAAGAAAATGAGAAGAACGGACCTAATGAGAATGAACAACCGACTGCCAAAGGAACAACAGAGTAAAATACAGAATGAAATTTTTTAGCAAAATTTGAAATCTAATCGTTTTCACGAATTGAGTCCACAGGTGGATGGGAGAAGATTAGTTACGAAGGAGAAAATAGTAACAAACAAGATCTTCGAAGTCTTCTAGAAAAACAAGATAAATGTTATTCTGACAACTAGTATTTAGTTTCACAAAACAAAAAATCAAAAATAGTTTTGGTTAAAAAATATGTCGTTGGAGTGTTCAAGAACAGCTCCGAATTATTATAAAATTACACTACATATAATCGGTGCTCTTTCAGTTGCAATCAATGCCCTTGGAATATTTCTAATAATGCGACATTCTGCCAGAAAATCGTCGTATAAATATTGTCAGCTATATTTACAGGCCAGTTTTTCTCTTGGCGAAAAATACAAAAGAACCTTTTTTTACAGCTTGTGACAATGTTTGTGGAAGTACACATGTCCTGGATATGCCCGGGTTATTATTATTTTCCACTTTTAGGCGGAATCAACACGAATTATTTAACGGTTCCCTATGTTCCTACACACGCTAGTGTTGTTGTTTATTATTTCACGTTTGCGTTCGAATTGCCCTCGGTGGTTTTGTGTTTTGTGCATAGAAATGAGGCGGCTGCGGAGATGAATACTGTGAGTTTATACTACATTAATGTTTCATAGATTGAAAAGACTAAAAAGAGAAAATCGTGAACAGAGCTTTTTTTTAATGAGAATTGTGAGACGCTTTCATATAAGGTTTGGGCGGAACCGACCTTTCGGAACTTTCAGAACCGAAATTATTTACCGAATTTTTTTTTCCGGAAAAAATGGTCTAGACATTTTTTTCCGAGGGTGCGTCTGAAAAAAGTTCCGAAAATAGTCGAAAAACTCACTCAATCAGCCGAACCCATGTTTTTGTTTTACAGGCAATGAGGATACCTAGATTTGTGACATGGTTCATTGCAATCTCATCGCACGCATTTCCATTTGTTGTTGCTGGTTTGTTGCTCAAATCTCAACTGTCTTATGAACAAAAGAAGCATATTTTGACAACGGTGAGGATTTTATTCCTAAGTCTTAACCTTAGTCAAGAACTAGTTTTTTTTTGAGTAATATTAATTTCGAAATAATTAATTTCAAACTCGCGCGAAAAAAATTGTGAGTTACCCCCCGCCCCCCCCCCCTCCCACGTTTCTGACAGTTTGGTGTCTTTTCCAGTATTTTCCCACATGCCTTCACCTCATCGACATGATCAACTTTGAAGCGTACGATTGGCACGCCAATCACTACACACTGGCTGTTGGAATTGTTGTTATCGTTAATGTAGTTTTCTTCTACTCCTATGCCCTTTTTTTAGCACTTCGAACGCTGAAAATTTTGCAAATAATGAGGAAGAGAATGTCGAGAGCGACATATAAAATGCACCTAACCGCCATTGTCGCATTGGTATGTCAATGGGTCTGTCCGTTCATTTTCATCTGTCTACCAATTTCGATTATTATGTATGTTGTGCTATTTGTTGCTGTTGAGAAATCAGGTTTGTCGAAATACATAATTACATTAATTATAATTGTGTGTTTTCAGCGCTGGCGACAAATACGATGTTCATGATAACTGCTCATTCGATGATGTGGACAATCACAATTATAGCGTGTAACAGTAAATTTCGAGAAATTGTAATAACAATATCGAAAAATGTTTTTCGGTAACTTTCAAACTTGTTTCATAAACTCCAGAGAAACTTTCAGGTGTGAACAATTTGATCGAAACTCGTTAATAGTTAAACCACGCATGCTGGTTGTTCGATCAATCACCGTATGAGCTCGTGAGAGTTTTGGCGCATATATATATATATATATATATATATATATATATATATATATATATATATATATATATATATATATATATATATATATATATGCGCCCTATATAGGACTTTAGAAATACCAGGTAGGTATGTAGATATCTTTCGTTTTTTTTTCATATCTTTTATTCGGAGCCCGATTTGAGGAATAGCAAATGTCCGTGCTTCTGAATTTTTATGAATAATAGAAGCATCAAATTTTGTGATGCCCATCAGGTTTTAAATACCAAATACACGCTGATCTTATAGGAATCAATGTTCAACATTTATTATTCACCTGCTTGGTTTGAATAAACGGAGCTTTTTTGTTTTTCACGAATATTCTAGCCAAAATGTCGCTTGAATGTTTGCGAGTCGCTCCGGATTACTATAAAATAATTTTGCATTTGATCGGTGCTCTGTCTGTTCCAATCAACGCACTTGGAATATATCTAGTGATGCGGCATTCGCCCAAAAACTCGTCCTATAAATATTGTCAACTGTATGTGCAGGTGAGGTTTGCAAAAAGCGCAAAAAACATTTTTTTTTTGAAAGTAACATTTTCAGCTAGTTACTGTTTTTGTGGAACTACACATGTCGTGGACGTGCCCAGGTTACTATTATTTTCCGTTGATGGGCGGGATCAACACTAACGCATTTCTGGCACAATACGTGCCAACCCATGCGAGTGTTGTGATTTATTTCTTTCTTTTTGCGTTCGAGCTACCATCTATTCTGGCCTGTTTCATTTATCGGAACGAGGCGGCTTCCGAGATGAATACGGTGAGTTGGTCATTTTTGAGCACGAGCGCCTGATTGCTGTTCAGACAATGAGAATGCCTAGAATTCTAACCTACATTATCGCTATTTCATCTCACACATTCCCGTTTGTCGTTGTCATTCTACTCCTCAAATCTCAACTCACTTTCGAACAGAAGAAATATATCTTGACCACGGTAAGAACCGTAAAAAACGACCAAAACGATAGATCGCCTTTTTTTTCAGTACTACCCGACATGCCTGCACGTCCTCGATATACCCGGTTTCGAAGCCTATGATTGGCGCATCAATCAATACACGGCGGCTGTTGGTCTCTCGGCGATGGTCTACATTTTCTTTTATGGATTGTGAGTTTTTTTTTTACATTAACTTCTGGTAGTTTGATGTTATCGTTTGAGTTATGGTTTGTTTTTGGCTATGCACACCATGTCGATATTGTCGAAAATGCGTCAACACATGTCGGCGTTGACCTATAAAATGCATCGCACTGCTATTGTTGCACTGACTCTTCAGTGCATTTGTCCGTTTGCGTTCATTTGTATACCGATCAATATTATTTTTACGGTTATTGTTACCGAATCTGTTGATCATACAGGTTAGATGATTTTCAGAAGTAAATAGTACGAGACGAAGTGACAAACGCAATGACTAGTGGGCAGAGACTGAGTGTCCTGGTTCTACAATGCTAGTTTGTACATTTTGGCCGAGGTGTAGGCCCCAGAACAACAGCCCAGCCCTGGGGAAATTCGTTTTTTGGGGCCCGTCCCCATTCAGGATTTGTCTACTTAGTTTTAGGATATTTGATTTCGCCCCGGACTTAGGTTCTTGATACGTGTTACAGCTCTGGCAACAAATACAATGTTCATGATAACCGCTCATTCAATGATGTCAACAATCACAATGATTTCGTGTAACAGTAGTTATCGAACAATAGTTCTCACGTATTTTTTCAAAATTTTTTGGTGAGCTTTTTCACAGAGGCGAGATTTGGGGGCTTTTTGGGCTTGAACGCTTTCGGACATTGTGAGAAACTTTTCTCTTTTGTAGCTGTAACATATGGTTTCCTCGTTCAATTTTGGTTGAACCAAGTGAATCGGTGGTGCGAACAACTAATGCTCAAAACGCGGCGATTTAACAAAAAAGTTATTATTATTATTCAAAACTTATAGTGATATGTTGCGAAACTTTGGGTGACAATGAAACTTTTCGCACGTTGGGTGAGATTTTACACGGTATAATGTCTTCGAGCTCTTTCATATCTCTAACTTGGACTATTCGACCTTCCAACATTCTTCGCTGAATAGTTGTTGTTCGCGAAGGTTGGGCATCGAGTTGATAGGCGGTTGACCTGGTTGAGACATTGATGTGAATAACATGTGGATAAAGAGGTACTCACATCTCAACACAATCCTTGTTCGTGATACATCGCATACGATTTAGTTGAATGAAACAGTTCTCTTGATTGACTTCGTAAACGATTGCGGGCATTGGTTTATGTTGGTGCAAAATTGAGATATGTAAGATGTAGAGAAACAGAGGGAAGTTGAAGTTTGGAAAGAGGATTGGTAAACCGAATAATGTTTGGGTTGAGCAATATATTCCGAAAGAGACATCAAGAAGTTCCATCTAAAAATCAATAATGAACATCGTAGCATTTTAAATGAATACACCCACAAAAATTATAGTGAAGTAGAAATACAGTGCAGCCAAGGCAAACATCAGATAATGATTCTGACAATAATGACGACGCTGAATTGCAGTGTACACTAATCTGACAATAATCGAGTAGAAACTCGTTTCATAACTAATCAGTTAACCTGCAAAGTATGGCGAAATCTTTGGCGTATGGATAGAATGCGATTGATGTTGAAGTGAATACAATGAGAAAGAATAGAGGACCAGATGACACGGTAACCGTTGAGGCTAACGAACGTGTTAGATAGGGAAAGCCCAGGGCTGCTCCGAAATGGTGGCCAGGATGATGTTGACGCACGTTACAAGACTTCATGCTGAGAGTTGATTTTGAAAAACTTTGCATAAAATGGGAATTTTGTTTACAAAATATTAAAAATTGACTCACACATATGTTCCTAAATATCTTTCGAATTTATTGGAAACCATGCGAATTACACAAAACACAATGAACAGTACGGTAACTTCCCTCTGTCGAACACATTGCTGTTCCGATTCGGATTGACAAAGTGTTAAAATGTGAGGAAATACTATGATATAGTTGAGAATGCCTACACCGAAAAGTAAGAGAATTGTAGAGAGAGCGAGTGAGGATTGTTTAAAGTATAACATGAAAAGAAGGAAAGATGAGCAGTCGCTTGTTTTGAACTTTTTTTGGGAAAGAAAAAGCACAAAATTCAATTTGGTCAGCGTGATAGACGATGCCTTTGAATTGCATTATATTTTGACAAAGAAACGCTTTGTCGCGAGACAATTCTCGAACAATAATGCTCAATCGTTAAAGTAACTCCTCCTCGCATGGTTACGCAACGAGTTACTGAGAAGGTTCTTCTTCAACTTTCTGCTGAACCTATGTGGAATTTCATTCCAAAATGTTTTGCAAATTATCGAATTTTTATCTTGATCAGTTCAAGATTTTATTTAATCTGAAAACAGAACGTGAATATTATTCTAGTGACTCTGGAATTCCCGACCTGAATCTGTTATCAGAAAGTCAATTTCAAAACCGAATCCGTAACACGCGCTCTATTGATAATGTTACCTTTCCTCGGTTCAGAAATTTTTGATATCATAATCTGATTCTACGCACCTGAAAAGTCTAGAAACGTACTTGTCAAAATATCAGAAGCTCTTGTTCTGGAAATATTTGTTGCTGAAATTTCAATCTACAGTAACCGCGTGGCACCGATTTAATTTTGGATAACACTGATCAAAAAACACATTTTATTTCAATAAATTATTAATCCTAAAATTACCACATGCAAGTAAAAAAAAACAACTTCGAATGGACTTTCTCGGAAATTAAGTAAAGATTGTTTTGCGGATGTTGATAACTGTACCCTCGATGGACTTTTGAGCAATTGTCGCAACCTAATAAAAGAAACAAATAGAAAATTTTTAAAAAATAATTTTCTAAAAATCTCACATAATAGAAAATGGCGAGATATGCGATGACACCAGAAGAAATGACGAGTTCAAAAACAGCTGGCTTGACACGTTCGGCCACCAATTTGCTTTTTGTCACCCCGAAAGCTTTGGCGTCAGTAATCGTTACAGCAGACTTGGAGACTTGAGAATAACTCGAAGCGGCGGCCGCAATATTTGCGACTGTTGATTCGGTTGCTAATTTATCACCAACTGGGCGGGGCTTGGAAGTGAATTGTCTGTAAAGTGAGTTTATTTATAACGTTGTTTTCCTAAAATACCTGATAAAATGATGCACTCTTTGCTTATCAACAGCTTCTTTAGACAGCATTGTGGATTCTGATGAAACACGAGTATCTGAAGATGGCCCGTGTTCTGGCAGGTTCAAAATATAACCAAGAACGACTTCAGCGATCAATCTTAAATTGAATGTTGTTTTCTTATAAATAATTCAGGAGAATACCGTATGTTATCGATAAGCTCGTCTTCGTCGAGTTGAGATGAACTATCCAAAATACTGTTTCGAGCGCTGTCAGTTGATGTGGATAAAGTGGACAAAGTGATAGCTGGCATACGCTTAATATTGAATCTGAAAGAGGTGTGTTTCGGTTAATTTCAGATTAATTCAGAAAAAAAAACACACTTTTCATGTTCCCATGAGCTGGCAGAGGTTAGACTGATTTTCTTTGTTACCAATTCAACTTTCTTGTTGGGAGCAATAGCCCTGTAATCGTTAGAAAGAGATAATTCCAATAATTAGCTTAACTGACTTCAAACGACGGAGTATATTAGCAGCAACAGATGTTTCGCTTGGTGTCTTGGATGCGTGCATATATAATCCGTCGGTGAGTCTTCCAATGCTTTCGATACAGATCGCAAGATCTAGTCGCTCATCATCTGAACCTTTTTGATATTCATCAATCCAGTGGCGAGCTCCCTGATAATTTAGTTTGCCAGCGGCGGTCCAGATGAAAAGTAGGTTGAATGGTGGTCTAGTTGTTGTCCGATCATAGAATTTGCTGAGAACAGCGAGTAACTCGAGAAGAGCCACTATTCCAGAACCATTTGAATCAGCACCAGCTGATAAAGCAGGTAATGCAGACTGCGAATCATAATGGGCGACAAACGCGACTGTTGGTGCACCTCGTTCGTTGCTGTTCAATCGGCCGACAATGTTTGTTGGTTTATAAGTATCGGGAAGTTCTCCATCGTTGTCTCCGGAAGTGAGTTGAATGGTATTCCCAGCTACTGATTGGATAAGTTGTTTTAAAACAGATTGAACTTTCTCTTCTTTGTTGTTAACATCGCTGAGAACAGAAGCAGAATCTTCAGTTGTTGGAGCAACATAAACCGCGAGCTCTGTTTTCACAGTAGACAGCCTTGCTTCAAATTTAAGGAACTTCTGAAAACTTCAACTTGAGTGAATGAAAATATAACAAAATTTGAATACCTGTCGATCTACGTCGTTCAGGTTCTCGATATCAGACGGGATGAAAATCAGGACAGCTCCGGTTGAAAACTGCCACATATCATCAACGTCTAATGAGAGAAGTTCTCTCCATGTTGTCACAATACATCTTCTCAAAGCTCGCGAATTCAGAGAAATTGCTTCGTATGCAACTCGATAGTTTTTACTTCCATAGATATTTCCGCTGATTTCGTACTGATGGAGACGATAGGCGTGAAACTCCATCTCTACAACATCCCCAATTTGTTGAGATCCACTTACTACACAGAATGTGAGCATAAATGTCATTGAAAATATGACAAACGGATTTCGAAAGAAATCCAATATTTCCTCCTGCATCTGAAAGAAAAAACAATTCAAAAATTAGAGAGGAATTTATCCAAGAAACTTGAGTTTCAAATTTTGGAAAATTTTCGTGTTACAATTGACAATAACACCCAAAAAGAGCACGGCACCAAAAAATACACGAAAATTCTGATTTAAATAATGCTACCGTAGTGCTTGCGTCCTCTCGGGTGCGTCGTGGTGAGACACACAACCCGCGAAAACCTCAACGCTGTTTGTTGTTTGAAGGTTTTTCTTTTCTTTATTTTGCTTTCGCGCACTTGACCTGGAATCACGTAATCTTCTTCTAAGGCTATTACAGAATATATATTTCATTCCATTTTTACTGACTAAAATAGACACATGCATCTTCAAAAAACTAAAATTTGTGTTCTCCATTTGTTTCACAGTGAAAATTTTGGTATACTACCGGTAGTCAATTTTAATCCGATCAAAACCTTTACCTTTTTTTACTTTTTCGATTCACTTTGTGACGTTGAACTATTTTAGTACAATGGCGGCAGCAACAGCGACAGCAGCAGGAGGGCCACCCAATGATGACGGTTCAACGGAAGATCGAATTGTGAACGATGAATACAAGATTTGGAAGAAAAACACACCATTTCTTTATGATATGGTGATGACCCATGCGCTTGAATGGCCATCTTTGACAGTTCAATGGTTGCCTGATGTAGTTAAAGTAAGTTGTCCATCATTTTTTCAAATATAAACTCTTAAATTGTAGACTGATGCTACTGACTACACATATCACCGTCTCATACTCGGAACTCATACATCAGATGAACAGAATCATTTGTTGATCTCTCGTTTAGCTATGCCCTCCGATGAGGCGCAGTATGATGCGTCGAGATACGACTCGGAGAAATCAGGTAAGAAAATTAATTTTAAACAGTTAATTATTCTATTCAGAATATGGTGGCTTTGGATCAATCACAGGAAAAATTGAACCTGAAATCAAAATTAATCACGACGGCGAGGTTAACAGAGCCCGTTACATGCCTCAAAATCCGGTGATTATTGCCACCAAGTCACCGAGCGCAGAAGTCTACATTTTTGACTATACCAAGCATTCTTCACTTCCCCAAGACAACCTATGTAGACCACAAATTCGTTTGCGTGGACATTCAAAAGAGGGTTATGGTCTGTCGTGGAATTCCAACAAACAAGGATATATCCTATCTGCTTCGGATGACACAACAGTTTGTCATTGGGATATAAATGCTAATCAAACTACCGCCGGATATCTTGACGCCAAATCGGTTTTCAAAGGGCACAGTGCTGTTGTGGAAGATGTTGCCTGGCATGTTTTGCACGATGGAATATTTGGATCCGTTGGAGATGATCATAAATTATTAGTATGGGATATCCGTACACCAATACCGGCGCATACGGTTGATGCACATAACGCGGAAGTTAATTGTCTCGCTTTCAACCCATACTCTGAGTTTATTCTTGCAACTGGAAGTGCGGATAAAGTGAGTTTGAAAAAATCGAAAAATTCTTAACTCTTGTTTCAGACCGTTGCGTTGTGGGACTTGCGTAATTTGCGGTTAAAACTTCATTCATTCGAATCGCACAAAGACGAAATTTTCCAAGTTCAATGGAGCCCGCATAATGAAACGATTTTGGCAAGCAGTGGTACTGACAGAAGACTTCATGTTTGGGACTTGTCAAAGATTGGAGAAGAACAAAGTCCGGAAGATGCTGAAGATGGACCGCCGGAATTACTTTTTATTCATGGTGGACATACTGCGAAAATTAGCGATTTTTCTTGGAATCCAAATGATCCTTGGGTTGTTTGCAGTGTTTCGGAAGATAATATCTTGCAGGTTGGTTTTAGTTATCGGAAAACGTTTTGAAAACAGTAAAAATTCGAAAAAATCAAAGTATCAAACTAAGCAATTTTTAAGGTTTGGCAAATGGCTGATAACATTTACAATGAAGGTGAAGACGATACACCAGCGGATCAATTGGAAGTGAAGCAATAGAATTGTGAATGTGTTTCAAAAGCAGAATCTCATGATGTCCTATTATTTTATATAATTTGTTTGTCTTTTTTGGATTATCAAATAATGATACTGACTCTACTTTAACATATTTTACAATTTGAAATATAAATTTTTGTCGAACAGTACTGCTTTTTTATTGACAAAGTTTACATCAAGCAGAAATGTATATTTGTACGATATGTTCAGGAGAAATTTTTATTACAATGTTTGTAGCAGGCAACAGTATTGCCATAGAGCACGATTACTGCATTTGCAGGTTTGTTTTTATTATAATAAAATTCTTTTTATTTCTTTTAATAAAAAGAAAAAAACCTTTTT
This sequence comes from Caenorhabditis sp. 8 KK-2011, assembly GCA_963572245.1. Taxonomy (NCBI): domain Eukaryota; kingdom Metazoa; phylum Nematoda; class Chromadorea; order Rhabditida; family Rhabditidae; genus Caenorhabditis; species Caenorhabditis sp. 8 KK-2011. Next base: position 66,522 of record OY751546.1, on the reverse strand, counting down.
TCAGGCTAAGAAAATGTTGAGAAATCTGGCTAGACGATTATCGACAAACGCTGAAAATATTGCAAAGGTCGACGTGAGTTAGTGAGTAGTTGAATTTTCTTGAAAAGTGGGTTAAGAGAAAGAACCCCTATTTCAGTTTACGACCTCGTCATAGAATTCTGGCAGCCGGTGGTGTCCCCCCAGTCGAATTTGACTATGAAAGAAAACGAGCAGCAAGGCGGGAAAGATTCGGGAAATTCGGGTTGGCCAGTGGAGTAGCTGTCGAAGAACTATACCCAACAGCCGAGGAAATTGAAGAAAATTATGCTATTGGATTGTTCAGAGAGTTGAACGATGTGAAGAGAGAATATTCAGAGTTGCAAAAAAAGAATGAAGGGACTAAACAAAAACGGTGAGAATAAAAAAAAAATTGTTAAAGAAATTTTTATTGTTAGATTAGCTGAATTGGAAAAAAACTTGAAAAAATACCCGACAGCTATTGAAAAATATGAAGCAAGTTTGGTAAAACAGGAAAAATTGAAAGATGAGAAAGAAATTGCATTGGAAAAAAGAATCAGAGAAATTCAAGAATATTTTGGATATTGGATGGATCCGAAAGATCCAAGATTTGAAGTTATGCTGGAACAGAAAGAAGCTGAAGAGAAAAAAGCGGCAAAACTTGCAAAACGCGAAGAAGTTCAGAAGAAGAGATATGCCGAGGTTGTGCAATAATTTTTTTCTCGATTGTTCTCTTTTTAGGTATAATGTTTTAGTTTTTGTTTGAAATATAGAAAATTCGTCAAAATGTGTCTTCTATAATTTTGCTATGTGTTAATTTTCACGGTTTGAAACCTACTTTTTCCTAGTATTAAAAAAACACGAAACTTTTTAGGTACAATGGGTCGAACGATTTTAGAATATTGTGGAGAATCTAGTGGAAATTCTTGTGGATATTGTAGAAATCGAAAATGCAAAGAAGAAAAGAGAGAGACAAATTCAGTTGGTGAGGTTTTGGAATTATTATTTCGAACAACTAATATCAGTTCAGATTATTTGGAAGAAGCGGAAAGTGTTGTTGAAAAAGGCGCATCCAAGTCATTAGGTATTTTCTATTTTTTGGCCATCAGTAAAACGCGCTTCACCTCACGAACGGTGGAAGAAAAATATTTTCGTGTCCTAGAAAAATACTAATTTGGGTCATACTTGGGATGGCCTGGCCAAATGACCACATGGGGTATAACATTAGACTAACGAGAGGGAGAGAACAAAAAGAAAAACGTGTCAGAACAAACGCGACAAGAACAAAAGACAACTGTATTAGAAAACTGAGAAAAAAGTGAAGAATTAATGATTGAGCACTCAGGAAGGCACATTGATTGTCGACTCCGCCTCCTATTTGTCTTCCCATTTTTCTAACCCACGCCGCGTGCACAAAGGGGCGGAGTCGTCAGCCAATGTGCTTCCCTGTGCTCAATCACCCATTCATTCTTCGGCTTTTTTAGTTTTACAATATTGTTTTCTTTCTTTCTTGTCTCGTTAACTTTGATTGTTTTTTTCTTTTTGTTATTTTTTTTTGATAGAGGGTGGAACTTATGATGGAGGGTGGACCTACTTTTGATGGAGGGTGGACCTACTAGGGGGGTTTAACTTTGAACAATCTTGTCCACAATTATCACAAGTATGATTTGCCTACGCACTTTTAAACTATTTTTGTTTTTTTTTTTGAGCTCGCAAATTTCAAAAAAATCCAACAAAAACACAATTCAGGACTTATAATGCATATGTCAACATGCAAAAATTTTATGGAATTTTTGGAACGTGGTTGGAGCTCGTGAGTTGAACTGAACCGTCTCCATCCCTCTGTTTCTTTGAGAAAGCCTCTTTTCTGATACCTGTTTAAAAATTTTACAGGTCTATGGGCACATTCATTATCAAGTCATTATTATTTGTCACTAATGGACATGGGATGGAGACGGTTTGTAAATATTTCCAGTTATTGTTTAAAAATATTGATTGTAGATCGGGCAAGTATTTGTATAAACCCGCCAATGAGACGACTTGTTGTCCACAGTATACAATTCGATTAGATGTGACAAAGTTTGTGTTGTCGAGAAGTCAGAAGAGAACATTGCGACAGATGAACGAGTATTTAATAAGTGGAACGAAGCCAAGATGTTGTGTTAGAGAAGATGACCAAAGAAATGAGGCCAAAAAAGAGAGAATCAAAGAAGTTGTTAAGGAAAAGGTGAAAAGAGAAGACAGATCAATTATTAAGAAAAAAGAAATGAGAAGAAGACGATTTGAAGAGAAGTGTCGAATTAAAAACCTGGACATTGGAGATGAGAAAAATAAACGCTTACTCAAAGAAGAATCTCGTCGACGAACCATTGAATCGTATATTATGGAAAACTCGGATTCTAACAAATATAAATTTGAGGTGTCTATTCATTATTACTTTTTCAACCAAGTTTTGTTTCTCAGGTGAAGCTAGTGTCCGTCAACTCGGAAGAGTTTCAAACCAGAGACAGAGAGTCGTTCGATCTTTATAAAAAATATCAGACATTGGTGAGTGAACCATCACTTTATGATTTATAAATGTTGGAGTTTAGATCCATAAAGACAAAGACTCGTCGTTTGCCTCATTTCGCAGATTTTTGTGCGATTCGCCGATTGATGAAGAGAAAGATTCCACTGGGCGGTGGGTTTCTGAGAAAGTTAAAAACACCCTGTCATTCAGGCCAATGAATGGTTTTTAGCTCGGACTGGGACAGAACTAGGTCAGTATTTCAGAGTTACCTTTGGCTCGTATCATTTGTGGTTTTTGCTTGATAACAAACTAATAGCTGTTAGTGTCATCGATATTCTTCCACGCTGCTATTCAGCCAAGTACATGTTTTATGATCCGGATTATTCATTTTTGTCACTTGGAACATTTACAGCTCTACGGTGCGCGAAATATTCTTCTTCATGCAAAACAGCCTGTTTAATGATTATCCTTTTCAGAGAAATAGAATTCACCAGAAAATTTTTTGCTATGAACCCGGAAATCAGGTGGTATTATATGGGTTATTATATAGATACGTGCCCTAAGATGAGATATAAAGCTAAGTTCAGACCGAGTGATTTGCTGTGTGATAAATCTTTTACCTGGGTATTTTTTTTCGTATTTTGCTGGAATAACTTTTGTTTTTTTTTTTCAGCTCGATTTTGAAGATTGTAAACCTCTTTTCGCTCAATCTTCCGAGTCCAATGGATATACTGTATTTAGACCGGATAAGGTTGCTCCAACATCATCCCCCATCGGGGATATGCTTGTTTTCTCAAATAAACAGGTCTGATTTTACTGCCCGGAATCATTTTTTTTAATATGTATATTTTTCAGATTATATCGTATCAGTATTTTATTGCGCGGAACCCTAACTTCGAAAAGAGAGATGAGGTGGAAACAAAGTTAGAAGGTTAGTATATTCCGTGGGTGAGATTGTAGGTCGTCCCGATTTTGAGGTTGTGGCTCAAATCTCATCTCTAGTCGAAAAACTCAACTTTTTCTAGAGTTGGCCAGAAAAGTTGGGCCAAATATTCCAAATGCTATTTACTATTTCAATGAGCTCAATTAAATGTACAATGTATTTTGGTTTGTTATATAAATGTGAATAAGTGTGATATTTCGTCGTGGTGTATGCACATAGTTGATTGTTCTATGGCTGACGTGTACTGTTCTCTTTTTTGTTTCGTTTATTTCTCGATTTTTGCAGATGAAACGGGTTACATTAGGAGTTGTCATAACATTATTAGCGGCAACAACTATAGTTGCACAAAATAATCCGATTTTCAAAAAGTTTGAATATAAACACTCTTTCCGCGCACCAAATTTGGCGCAGAGAGATGGTTCGATTCCGTTTTGGATTGTTAGTGGTGATGCGATTGCGTCCGGTGAGCAACTTCGGCTTGCGCCATCTATGAGAAGTCGTAAGGGTATTGCCTGGAATAAGAGAGCGTTTGTTGAAAGTGAAAACTTTCAGGTGAGATATCTGTAGGATGAGGTTCCCAAAAAAACCGTTTTTTTCAGATAGATGTTTCGCTGAAAATTGGAGGACAGGGAAGAGTGGGAGCTGATGGACTTGGTATTTGGTATACTTCGCAGCTTGGGGCACTTGGCCCGGTTTTCGGAGCCAACGATTTTTGGACCGGTATGGGATTGTTTCTTGATTCGTTCGATAATGATGGTAACAAGAATAATCCGCAAGTTGCGCTTATGCTCAATGATGGAACCAGATCGTACGATCACCATACTGATGGATCGCAACAAATCGTTTCAAGTTGTCAACGCGACTTTCGCAACAAACCATATCCTGTACGGGTGCGCATCGAATATCTTCGCAACGTGCTAACCGTTCACATTGACGACGGAATGCAGCCCACGCCACGTTACGAATTGTGCATGCGAGCCGAGAACATTTTCCTGCCACGCAACGGCTATTTCGGAGTGTCGGCAGCCACTGGTGGCCTCGCCGACGATCACGATATTCTCGATTTCTCGGTCTCGTCATTGTTCAACGAGCAACAAAAACCGCAACCAGTCGCTGAGCAGATTCCACTACAGGAGAAGCAGAAATATGACGAGGAGTTTGAGAAGCAGATGAAAGAGTACGAGGCGGAGCAGGCGAAGTTCAAAGAAGAGCATCCGGATAAGGTCAAAGAGAACGAGTATGATGACCCAACGTGAGATTTTTCTTTCCATTTTTCTGTTAGCTCGAAATTTGCTAATTTTCTCACCGGAAAATCGGTTGAAAATGTTTATTCCATCAACTTTTGTTTAGAACATCATCAATTTGACATTTTTATGACCTGAAAAACATAATTTTTAGAAGAAGCATGAATCACACACCTGTCACAAGAGGGTACTAGAAATTCTCAAAAAATGTTGTCACTGTGAACAAAAAAACAAAAACAATATTTTTGTCACTGTAAATGTAGAGAAAAGCGAAAAAATCAGCGAAAATACGTCTTTATTCAAAGGAGAAGGTAAATTTATCAACAAAAAAAACTGTGAAACTGTGAAATCTAGTCAAATATTTTGTCCGAATCGGCGGGCAGGATGTTGCAGTTTTTGACGTGGAAAGACGTTTTCAGAAAGTACTACGAAGATGCGACAGCCCGCGAACTGCGTCTCATCTACGAATCACAAAATGCGATTCATCAAGTTATGCAAAACATGGATCAACGATTGGCGCAAATTCAACAAACTCAACTGACTGGATCGGCAGCTGTACCACAACAACAACAACAACAACAAGGTGGTCAAGCACCGGTTGCGGCTGGAGGTATTGCCAGTTTCCAACCACACGAAAAAAATGAGGTGATCCAATCACTTCGCGATTTGACTCAAACTATTCGAGACATGAAACAATACGTGAATGAGATCTTTACAAAAACCTATAATATTGATCAGAAAATTCAAGCAGGTGGAGCAGAAACCGCGGGAGGAGCGGATAGTGGATTACATCAAAAACTGGATAGTTTGTTGAATGAATTGCGAGTTGTTCGATCGACACAAGTTCAACAAGTTGGACAAGGTGGAAAAGGAGGTGATTGTCCTAATGTATCGTGTGTTTCATCTTCGATTTTCTTGGCAGTTATTTTTATACAATCGGCTATTATTGTTGTTGTTGTATTTGTCAGGTTTGTTTTTTCCTACTTGTTCTTCAATTAACCCGTTTTTTTTCAGAAGCAAACAAGACAAGGCGAAGTTCTACTAATCGATAGTTTTTTTTTCTAAATCAAAATTTTATTTATGTAATTCTATTGCTAAATACAACGATTTTTTTTAAATTTCTGGTGGTTAGTGATGCAATGGTTGTTTGTTTCAAAGTATAAACGTATTTCTTTTTTTTTCTGAGAAAAACCCCCGAACTTCAGATGCAGATGGAGAGAAAAAGAGCACAAAAAGGATTAGGGTGTTTTCTGCAAGGGATGGTTGGAAAAAAGATATGTGTTGAAGTACTTAATGAGGTTTATGTTAATGGTGAGTGTTATATGATGTGCAATATAAATAATTATGAGGTTTCAGGAGTTGTGCAAGAGGCCGATTCTTATATGAATTTGAAAATGAGAAACGTTGAAATAATTGAGGATGAACATGTGCGGAAAGTTGAAGAATATTCAGTTCAGGCAAAACATATCCGGTTAGTTTTTCACAAAAAATGTGATTATTGTTTAAAAAAAATAAATGAACGAGATGAAAACGTGCAAAATATTTATTTCTCGGCAAGTCGACAAAACAGAGTTCATACATTAGGTGGAGGCCAGACCAAACCTCGGGCAAAATGAAGAGAAGGGACAACTAACTTTTGAAATTTTTAGAAATAAAAAAATTGATTTTGGCAGGTAATGTGGTATTTTCTCCATACTTGAGATAGTTGTGGACAAGAGCTCAAAGTTAAACCCCCCTAGTAGGTCCATCCTCCATCAAAAAAAAGAAGAACAACAAGAAAAAAAACTATCAAAGTGAACGAGACAAGAAAGAAAGAAAATGATATTGTAAAACTAAGAAAAAGACGAAGAATGAATGAATGAATGATTGAGCATAGGGAGGCACACTGGCTGTCGACTCCGCTTCTTTGTGCACGCGGCGTGGATGAGAAAAATGGGAAGACAAACAGGGGGCGGAGTCGACAATCAATGTGCCTTCCTGTGTGCTCATTCATTCATTCATTCTCCACTTTTTCTCAGTCTTCTAACATAGTTGTCTGTCGTTCTGACTCTTTTTCTTCTTGCTCCCCTCTCCCATTAGTCAAAAAAAAAAAAAAAAGAGGGGGCTGGTCCTAACCTAGAGAGATTTACGGGTAATCTAAAAATGGGTGATTCTTGCCCTTCAAACGAAATGTGGCGTGTATTTTTGAAAGAATTTGCAGATTTGTGCATTTTGAGCATTCTGTTGATGCGCAAGCAGTGATTCGACAATCTATTGACAGTTATAAGAGACCAAACAAAAAGATTGATGTGAAACAATCGCAGACAACAAGAAAATCGTTTGAATAAACGGTTCATTGGTTCCTAATCATTTTTCTTATCGTCATTTTCTTCTTCTTCAATAACATCTTCAGCGCCAAACACAGTCTCGGCAAAGTACCACGCGATCAAAGGGCTTAACCAGTAGACAAATAAATGGCCAGAGTGTGAAACGCCGAGACAATTAAAAGTACATGCCCATGCGACTATGGGATTCGCGTACATTCCAGTGTGATTTATTCCTATTGCACATAACAATCCGCTAAACGCGCAGTTTGCGATTGCACAAATTTTGCCATCGCCATCATACTTTCGATCTACATACTTTTCGAATCCTTTCGCCATAAATGTGGCGATTCCTTCAATTATGCAACCAGTTGTAATTGCGACCTGTAAATCACGTTTTTTTTCCATACTGCGTGCGTATTTGTAAGTTATATACCGTATTTACTCTATTATAAGGGCACCCCCAGTAAAAGGGCGCCTCTAATATAAGGGCAGTCAGACCGGTCTCATTTCTCATGATTTGTCAAAAATTATTCTTTGTTGGTGTGTTGATTTTGTTGAAATGAGTCATGCAATGGTTGTTTCATCCAGAGAGCTTCCAAAAATTAAAGGAGACCTCTAAAAACACAGTTATTCTATGACACGAGTTTTAGAAAATATGGGTTGAACAATAGAAGGGTGCCCTTATATTAGAGTAAGTACGGTAATCATATTTCCTTAACACATCACAGTTCACGTAACAGCGCAGACGTACAGTCAGATCGGAAGTGCAAGAATCTTTTTGAAGAAGTTCTGTATGAACCGGATGAATTCCGATCGACCAAAACACTCGAGCAATGAAATAGGAGAGATACGCAGCGGATAATTGGATCAAGAATACATATATTGCACGTCGAATCGCTTTTGTTTTTCGATAACAATTCGTGACCAAAGGACATGGATGAGCAACCGCGTCACGTTGAAAGTAACAATTTGCCATTTCAATGACGAATATTTCGAGGAAAACTCCGACAAGTCCGTAAGTCTCTAAAATTGTGCCAACATCAAACATAGGAACACATATCTGAAGAGTTCCGATAAACTGAAAAAATCAATTTCTGTTGTTTCTTGTTGAGAAAGTAGAGAGAAGAAAATACCTCCAATATCAGAAGAGCTGATAATCTCTTAGGATTATCAAATGATTTCACGACCAGGAAACGGAATGTTTCGCAAACAGCAAAAATTGTGCTGTAAAATACTAGAGAAGCGACCCATACGCGCATTTTCTCAGGGAAAAGAAAAATGTAGGACTAAAGCTATTTCAACTAACAGGTGGTGAAAGTAAATGGAGAGCTCTTTCTCTCTTCTTTTTTTTTGTCTCGATCATTGATAAGTAACAGATTTATTTGAAAAGAAAGCAAAAAAAAGGTTCGCAGCGAGCAGGGTTCGAACCTACGCGGGCAGTGCCCAATAGATTTCAAGTCTATCTCCTTAACCACTCGGACATCGCTGCTGACGAGAAATTCGATGAGAATATGTCATCATATGTTATCCGGGGAGAGAAAGGCGGAACGCGAAAGAGAGAGAAAAGTAAGTGGGCGAGGCAGTCTTTTTTTCATGCGCATTTCGAGATGTATACAATATATATATATATATATATTCAAATGAAAAAGCTATAAATCCTTTCTTTTCACACTTATGCGATGTTCGAATTAAATTGAGTTATAAAAATTGCGCCAAGCTTCGATTCCCCGTCTTTTTTGTTGGTTGTTTTTCTTTTTTTTCGCGTCGCCGTCGTCGTGTTTTTTTTCTGCTGAAAAAACAGCTGATTCTCATCGTCTGCGCCTCTCACCCCGCCCTCTTTTTTCTGTTGTCGTTCGCCACCCCAAGCGCTTTATTCGACTTGTTTCTGTCTCGTTTTCCCTTTTTGCCATGCTTGAAGGAATATAAGGAGAAGGGGAGGGGGAGTACTGTAGCCGATTTTTTGGATAATCTTTTTCGAGCAAAATAGAAAGATAATCATTAATCAATTGTTTAGTTATACTAGATTTTTATTAGCTATTAAATAAGTTTTTCAGGGCACAAAAAGCATGTTAATGGATTGTGGTGCACATGTTGTGCAACAACAACAGCAACAACAACAACAACAACCACAACAACAACAACAATATTATACATTCAGAGACCGAAAAAAATCATGTGGTTAGTTTTTTTTACAGAAGTGGGAACTGCATGTTTCTATTTATCTGGCCGGTCTGAGCTTTTTAAAAAAAATTTACCCGAAAACTCGAGAATTCAAACCTTTGAAATAAATTTCCCGAATTGATTGATTTTTTTTTAAACATATAGTAATTTTGGATTTTTATTTTCATTTTTAGACCGGCCTGAAATTTTTAAACAATACCTTTGGCCCGAAAACTCAAAGTTCAGATTCATCTTCTTCAACCTCAAAAAATACTCAAAGCCTTGTTAGAAAAAATCGATTTCTCAAATCAAGTTGTTTACAAAAATGTACACTATTCTTTATTCTTTTCTCTAGCACCCTCTCTCTATCTCTAAACTCTCCATTCTTCATAGTAAACATGCACTTTTGCTCGAAAATACGAAGGGCATCAGGGGGGTATACTGTAGATGTTTGAAAGTACAAATGTCCCGACAGAAGACTTTCGAAAACCAGACAAGAATCATGAAAAAATAAATAAAAAGTATGGGCCTGAAAACAATAGGGTACCAAAATTTCTCAAATAATTTTTTCACTGTTAAAATCTTGGGAAATTTTGTCCAAAACCCAAAAAAATGAAGGAAAATTGATGAAAATATCAAACATTTGATAGAAAATCATGTTTTTTTTTTCAAATTACGTAACGTGAAAAATCCGGTCAGATCATCCAACGGGAAAAGTGATCTACCACAAAAAGTCGATGAAAGATCATGTCAAAATGAGAGATTCAGACGGTAGATTATATTCTCGTTGGATGAACTGGCTGGATTGACAATAAACACTAAAAATTTATTTCTGAGTCCACAGTACCTTTTCCTTTCTTAATTGAGATATGACTAGTTTTTTTCTCTTTTAGTTGTTTTCGAGAAAAAAATAACATATTTGGAGGATAACTGAATAAAACAAATAGAAAAATCCTGGAAGGTTAGGCTTCCTTTTTTGAAAAACTCATTACTCGTCGAATAGCGCCAAATCGACCTGAAGTTAGAAAAATTATGTTAGAATTTTCTACATCAAAACAATTTCAACATGGATGTCCGTTTGAAACGAAAAGAAGAATTTTCTGTCTGAAAAACTGAAATATCTGCGTCTTTTTTCTCAAAACACTGTTATTGATGTGAACAAGCCTCATCAATTCGTCCACAACACCACAACAATTTCTCAACAGATACTACTCTTTCTTTCCCTTCACTAAATGTATCGAACCTTTTTGAATGAGGCGGTGCCTGGTCATTTTTTGCATTCATCCGGAGACCAAAAAAAAAAGAGAAAACGAGACGTGGAGGGTACAGACTCATACACATTTCGTTGTTTACGTAAACATGCAAAAAAGGCGAACACAACAACAACAAGCCGCAGGCGAAAGCAGACTGGTCACTTTCGCCGTTCGCTTTTCTCTTTTTCTCCGCCAGGCTTGACCAATAACAAGTGATTTCTCTTTTTTTATGTTACTCAAACCAACATTGTTGGCTGCGACCGCCGCTGCTGCAAATAGTATGTTTTTTGGGGCTGGTCTAAAAACGGATTTTTTTGAAGTACTGTAATCCTTATCAATCAACATGTTTGATAAGAAACGAAACTTTTGTTGAATTTGGTTTTTCAGATTCTGATGAATATCGCAAACGTTCAAACACACTTTTATCACGTGGCTCAGAGAAAAGATGGCCAAAACGTGACATGGGACCGCAGTTCGAGTTGAGGTGTTGTGTAGATCCAGAGATTCTTCGCATCAATGTTGATCGTCAATATTACTTTGAGGATGATACAGTTCACAAGAATGGAAGTGTTTTCCATAAACGTGAAAATTATGACAATCTTTTGGCCAACATTCCAAAAGCAAAGTTTAATGGAATACACATCAAAATGGAGGATGATTGTCCACAGGGCGGTGATGATGTTCGTTTGTGCCTTTTGAAATCGCTTGGAGCACACAATCTCAGATCTATTCCGTGTGTTGCTTGTCATCGAGAATTGAATGTTTATGATAAATATCCGCTGATAGATGGAACATTTTACATCTCAACAGTCTCTCAATACGGACCAAAAACCGATATTTCTTTGGACGGACGTCGATATTTTTTGCAACAATTATGTGCAAAATGTTTGTGGTCCGATTGGTCATGCAAAAAATGTTTGAAAAATGACTGGTTTGATGGCAAATCGTTCATTTTGGGCACGCTGTATTATTTTGATATTTGTAAGTTAGATTTTTTCCACAATATTCAAACCTATTGTCACAGTATCTGCTGGTCGGTGTTGCCCACCAACTTGTGAATCGTGTCAATCTCCGATCGCAGTTCGCGAACCAATGTATCAACAACTTCTGAGTGTGAGTCATGGTGTTTTAAAATCAAATAAAATTTCGTGTTTTTGTTGGTTTGCTGCAGAGCACAAAAAATATTTCGCAATTTATTTCATCAATGACGTGTGATAAAAAATCGATAATTATTTTCTAAAGCTCTCACGTGTTATTCCTATTTTTCTTTCATTCCTGCGTTTGCCTCTCTCATTTGTCCCTCCCGTATACGCGTAAGAGACATGAAATGACGTGAATTCGCTAGCGGATTACTGTGAGGTTGCTCGTCACGTTTGATGTTTGCGGACGAACGTGTAATTCTCTCGGACAATGTACAACGATTATTTTCCAATTTTTAATTTTAGGGAAACTACGCAACGATAAACGAGGCGCAATCATGCTCATCGTGCGGTGCTCACAAGTTTCACCTGGTTCGCGACATTCAAACATGTCACATTGGACCTGTATAATTTTTGAAAAATAATCATCACTATGTCACAATTTTCTGTTGTTTATTTTTCCTCTCACGTGATCACATTTTAGACACTTTCATTTCCTTGGCTAGTTCTCATCAAGTTGTTGTTCTCTTATGTATCAATCAACTATGCAACAAATCTACCTCACCATTGTCCCCGTTCTCCACTCCACACCCCCACTCATTCCCTACCTCTTCCCTTGTTAATTAAATCCCGAACGCATTCCCATATTTAGTCATTTTCTTGTTGTTTTGTTTTTCTTTTCTGTACACGTGTCTTTTTCTTTCCAACCACAAAATGGGATACTTAGAATATATAACGTTCGGAAATGCATCTTTTGGAGAAACTTTATATAGTGACATTGTTCTAACATTTAGATAATGTTTTGCGTTTAAAAAATGAAAACGTTCTGTGTGTGTTTTTTTTTAAATAACCCTATTAGTTTTTATGAATCTCGTAAATACTTTAACATCAAACTGTAACACTGTAAAACATTACTCGAAGCTCGCTAATTTTTATCTCACATGAAATCGTTTCAGAATATTTGAAAATGTCTTTTTTTCCAGTTCATAAATATATTTTTCAAATATATATATATCTACCACAAGAAGTATCGAATGCACGGAAAGGAAACATGCCAGATGAACCGAGTGACATAACAATTCAAATAATAAGGTATGTTTTTTTTTTTTTTTGACAAAATTGTTTTTTCGTCAGACTACCACTTTAAAAATAAAAAGTTCAAATTGAACAAGATATTTCAATTTTTGTGCTCAAACTTTGAGCTCAATTTTCAGCTCTCTGGAGCTTTGCAAAAATTAGCTACGGGATGAAGATCAGCATAACAAACTCTATCGGGTGGTATATGTCTCTTTTCAAAGTCCGTTAGTAAGCAACCATAGTTCCTATGTTAGAAAAAACGTTGATACTACGAAGTATGTAAACATGTGAAAAAATATATAAACTTGTTTAAAAACACGGAAATATGCCAAAAAACATGGAAACTTGTGGAAAAACAACATGTAAAAAATTGATTTTGTGAAGAAAAAAAAATACCAACGTGAATAAACAGTAGACACGTAGAATCAGATGCTGATATTAAAATACATTGAAAATCACTTTTGAACCGAGTACACATAATGATTAAATATCAATAGAGCGCGTGGTACCGTTCTGTGAATTGCTAATATTTGAAAACTCGTTACTCATAGTTTTTCCCAGGACAATTGCACATTATTTTCGCCCAATTTGCATTGTTTTTGTTGTTCATTGTTAATTTATTTTTCTCTTTGGGTTATTCCGCGGGTTTTACCAAGGTGGTCGGTCATCTAGGTACTTACTCGCGCACTTGTAACAAATACTGTTATTTTTTCGCGCATAAATCTGTACACATTTTTGTTGGTGTTTGGAGTTTTCTTTTCTGCCTCTTTTACATTTTTTTTTGTTGCCCGTATGTACTTTATGTACATGTGTTCTCCGCCGGGCCGTGCTCCAAAAAGTATTCATCAGTCGCCAGTCAGCGCCTCTCTCTCTTTCTCTCGTCCCGACTGCCGTTTTTCTCGTTGTTGTTGTTGGTTGTTAGTAGAAGTAGTAATAGTAGATGGCTGGCTGCCTGTCTGTCTTGCCTCGTCTCTTTTTTTTTCGGTCGCTCGCGGTTTGCTTTCTGTGTTAGTTGGGAGAGTATGTGAGGAGTCTTCTTCACCATTCTTCTCTTCTTCGTTTTTTCTTCTCATTCCTGGCTGTTTTTGTTCCGATTTTTTTGCGTGTTTGTGTGTTCTTGTTTCTCTCAGGGTCAGCTGAGAAGAAACTTTTCTACACCCCAAACATCCCATTTTTCAAATTGTTAAGTTCCAAAGAATATCTGAAAACCAATTTTCAATATTTTTCCAATTATGATAGTTAGGCCTAGAGCGGTTCGCGTCCCTCTCTCGAGACATTTTTGCCCCAAAAAATGAATTGTTATATCGGATTTAAAGAAAAAATGTGATCAGGCAATGAAATGATTTTGAAAAAAATTAAAGAAAAATAGTGGTGTTCAGAAATCTTACTGTACTTTTGATAGTTTTTCTAGAGACAAATGCTGAAAAGCCCTAACTCACATTCTCTGTGAGCCCAACCTAAATCGGAGTTCACGAAAATCAATATTATAGAACTGACAAAAGATTGTGAGCAAAAGGTGAAGAGTGAATGGACGAATGAACACAAGAAGGAACAATGATTCCGCTCACTTTCTTGCCGCGTTTGATTGCCGTCAAATTTTTTTCGAATTCCGAATGAGCCACGTGGAATTAGTTTCTTTCTCTCTGACAAGGGAACTTCGCGAGGTCAATCTATTGGATTTTTTTTATATTTTGGTAGGTGATAGATATTGGTGAGAGAAGTGTGTTCCCAAATTTCTAGGTCTCACAACTCGCTAGAAAAAAAGTTACAGTGCTTGAAAGGCATAAACCCATTACCAATACACACTACTGCCACACACATTCGTTTTTTTTCAACGTGAAAAAAGATGTTGACTTGTGTGTTTGTTTGTACCACTACCTTCTTGTTTTTATAAAGGGAAATGCACTTTAAAACACTATAACTTCTTTTCTAGCGAGTTGTGAGACTTAGAAATTTGAAAACACACTTTTCTCACTAATATCTATCACCTACCAAAATATGAAAAAATTCCAAAAGATTGACCTCGCGAAGTTCCCTTGTGAGCAGATTTTGATCAAAATTTCCCTCAATTTCGCAATATTTATGTGCAACGTGTTCTTCGCTTTTTAGCAGGAAACAAAAAACAATGTTTCGAAATATTCCATGTTTCTCTGCTTCTCTTGTTGACCCCTACTCTCTATCTGTCTTTCGTATTTTCTTGTGATCCGTATTTTTCTGCAAATCTGAATTGATGTCTGCGTCTTTTTCACAACACATACTTAACGGAGAGAAAATGGTCATGTGCGCCCTAATGAAACGGTTCTTGACAGTAATTGTGTCTTTATATATTTGTTTCGTGCACTCTCTATGCTAATAATGATCCTTTGCTCGATAATTTTTTTCTTTTTTATCCCTTTTTTTTGTCAATTTTCGCGCATGATATTTTTGTCTTGTTGTCATATACGTTTTAAAATCCTTTTTAATTTATCAATTGACAATGTCTCTTTCGGATCTTTCGTATACGACAGGCCACCCGACGAGTTTTGTAAATTTCCACGTTTTTATAGCCTCGATATTCGAGTATATCAAATTTTTTGTACAGAACCTCAGGGCTCAAGGTTTGAAAAAAACGTAGCAAAAAATCGGGTTGTGAAAAATCGAATAATACCTGTGGTAGAGCCTTTCGAATACTCTTATTTTCAGAATAATGTCCGAAACTGACACAGAAATATCAATCATTGTCGAAAATGTTGTTCGATCATGCGTTCTTCAAATCGAAAGTCAACAAATGTTGTCAAAAGAGGAAGCGACAATTCTGTCGGTGATCACAAATTCGCCGGAAGATGGTTCGATGTTGCTGTCACCGACACACTCCTATGTCACGAATCCCGATGTAACTGTCGAACCAATGGATGTTGAGATCAATGATGCGAAAAAAGTGTCGAGTGACAAAACTCGAAACAAACATTATAATGCCTGGTTAGATAGGGTGAGCGAATTTTTTTGAGATGAATAAATTTCACTCCTGAGAAGTAAAATATATCATATGGGCTGAAAACCAATTTTTAACTCTGCGACTCTTCTCTGTTAAAAAATTAAGTCTTTGGAGATGAGTCAGTTATGAGTTGAAAAAAGTCAAATCCGTAGGAAATGTCATTTCCATGCATAGGGTTTGTCAAAAAATGTGCTCTTATTGATTGGTCGGAGGAAATTCACAAAATTAAAATTCCAGTACATCGAGGCAAACGGTGGCAATCTTTATCCAACGCGTGAGGAGAAGAATCGCATCGCAAAAGAGATGGAGGTGTCGGCCGAACGTGTCAACCGTTTCTTCGCCAATCGGCGGAGAAAGCAGAAGAAGATGAAGCCAAAAAGAGTGGAGGAGAAGGAGGCTGAGGGGCAGACGTTTTTGGATCATCATCATTCGTCGCCTGTCACATTCATGGCCACTTCCGGTGGTTTACCATCTATTGTCAACGAGGTTAGTTAATTTATTTTATTTGTTCGAAAATCCGGAAAACCCACATTTAATGGTTCCAATTACCAGCTTTTTTTTATCCTAAAAAAACGTTTCGGAAAATATTGAATCATTAGAAATTCAAAAAGTGCACACATTTTCGAAAAATTTCACTACACTATAAATGACGCAACAGAAGTCCGTTAGTAAGTTGAATATTTTTTGCAGACGTCTGCTGTCAGTCCACACATTGTTGAGTTCATACAAGGTTTGTGGTTTTTCTCCATTTCGTTCAATTTTCTCGATTATTATTTTCCTAATTCTAAAAATAATGATATTCTGTTTCTTTGGCAACTCTCTCGTCTAAACATGCTCTCTCGTTTCAGCGCGGCGCCGTCGCCGCGCTCGACACGATTGGTCACTATTCTTTCTACTCTCTCTCTCATTCCTTCACACTATCATCATGTTGGGGCAGTGAAAAGAAAGAAGAAAAAGAGGAAAGGATTCGATTCATTTTTTTTCTCCACTGCATATTGATTCGGGAGTTTTTGATGTTGTAGTATTTTCAACAACAAAAAAACAGGCAAATTGTTAATTAGTTTTGCAAAAATTGATTTCAAAAATTTGAATATATGCATTAACTCACCGGCGATGATAATGTCGATTATTTACATTTAATTAAATTTCAAAAAAATAAATCAAATTTTAAATCAATCAATATTTTTTTCAATTAGAAAATTAGCTTCGTTTATTTTTCTCGAGTTTTCCCCGAAATTTGTCTTTCTTTTCTTTTTTTTAATTGTATAGGTCACGCCAAGAACATTCTAAAACTATGATTCTCATTGAAGTTTTTTTTTTACATTTGCAATGACAGTAAAAAAAATCCCAAGATTTTCATAGTGAGAAAATTTTTCAATTCATTCATAATGAAAAAATGAGACACTATCTTGGCCACTGATTGAATAAAAAATTGATAAATATTTTTTTCGCTAGTTTTTTTTTTCAAAAATTTCAACATAAAATTGGTCGAAGTATTTTTTCTGAGAACCCTTGAATATGTTGTTGTCAAAAACCTTGTCATTACTATTATCAACTGTTAAATATTAAACCGATTTTTAGAAATGCACGGAAATTGGGTTATGCGAGAAACGAGCATCGAACAGAAAATAATTAATTTTGTTCATCCTTCTCGCACACCTGCTCTTTGTCGCCATATGCAATTATAGGCATCTTTTTTGATCATCAGAAATTTCATATATATATATATATATATATGTTAATATATACCACCTTGGTTGTCTACCATCTGGTCAATATGTGTGTATAGGCCGAAAATGAATAGGAACACTTTTGAGAGACGCAAAAAAATAAGCAGAGAATGACCGGCTTGTCTATCTGGTCTGGTTTGTTTATTAGTCTTTCTCTTTCTCTCTCACTTTGGTTTTTTACGAGAGTTTTTTCTGGCTTTCTTCTAAAAATTGTTTTTTTTGTGCCAAAAACTGAACCGACCCGGGGTACTAGGCTTAGTTTCGTCCAAATAAGAAATGCATGTAATTTGCATAAAAAGACCACCTGTCTAGTTTTTTGTTCTCTTTTCCTCATTAACAAGAAAAAGACATTTGTCTCTTTTTTAGTGTCCTCCCAATGCACTAGATTCAAAAAAGTGTTTTGTTCGTATTATGTGATGAGCACTTTTCGAACTAGTTCAATTTCTCACAGTCATAATTTTTCTTTAAATATGATGATGATAAACAGTCGCGTCGAGACATGTCCAAACTTGCTCTTTCCTCCTCGTGAGAAATAGTGTGAGAGAAGGAGAGACTGTGGGTGCGCCTTTGCTCTTCTCATTATTAATAATATTATTTTATTGAATGTGTTCAGTTTTGGCCTTCAGCCAAAGACCGTTCGGGGTTTTCTTCCTGAAACTTTAACCTTGACGATACTAAACGACACTACGCGTTTACACATTGCGTTACACTTTTGGTTGATGATTATGATTTCGCAACTGCTGTCGCAATGGCAAGATGTTTCGAAATATTTCGTTTTTCTGTCAGTTTGTTGCATTAGGCCTTGAAAATTTGTCTTTCTTCTTCGCTCTTTGCGATAAGACGACAAAACCAGGTTTTTTTTCACATTTTTAATATTTTGCACAAGCTTTCTTCTTGTAGTTGATTAAGTTATGATATCATTTTCTTTTTATAAGGGGGTCTGTAGGCTAGAGTAGTTTAGAATGTCTCATTGTTGATGAAATTTTTTGGAAACTATTCATGGTTGATATTTAATATTTCTATTTTTGTAGCCCATTTACGGGTCAAGAAACTGAAAATTTCTTTGTTTTACTATCCAAAACTAAAGAAAATTTTGATAAATTCTCGACTCAACAAGTTTTTCTGAAAAACCCCAGGTTCGAATAATTTAAATCTTAAAAATGTATGTCCCGAAAATCTTCTGTTTCTGGCGTGCTTTGCCTTTTATTTTGATTATTGTTTTTTTTTTCTGTTGGTAGGTCAGGTCAAAGTACCTTCTTACGAATCGGAACAAGACAATTCAGTAGATCGCAATGCAGACGGAGGTCAAATGTGTCAACTATTTTTATGGTCCATTGTTCTTTCAAATTTGTACGTTTCAAAACGTATGCAATTTCTAATATTTCATCTTGTTTGATCTTTCTTCTCTTCCCTCATTCTTTCTTTTCGTTTCTCTTATCCAATTCCAATTCGACTTTATAATGAATGTTCGTGTTCTTCTTTCGTTTTTTTTTCTTTTCTTCTTCATTTTATTTCGCCTCCCTCCCATAGGAGGTTTTTCGCCCTTCGACTGGTTTTTTCTCTTTTTTGTGTATGTGTGTGTGCGTTGTCTGACCTTTTTTTTCGTGTTGAGGGCATACATCAGATAGATGCCCAGACGTCATTTTGGGTTAGTACCCCCAAATCTCTCTCGGTTTTGAGAAAAAATAATGAAGAAAACCATACTTGTATACCTTTTCACTCATGGGAGAGGGGGAAAAAGAAGAAAAAGAGTCAGAACGAAAGACAACAATATTAGAAAACTGAGAAAAAATTGAAGAATGAATGAATGAATGAGCATACAGGGAGACACATAGATTGTCGACTCCGCCCCTTTTTACAACCCACGTCGCTTGTAAAAAGGGGCGGAGTCGACAGCCAATGTGTCTGTCTCCCTGTGCTCAATCATTCATTTATTCATTCTTCTTCTTTTTCTTAGTTTTAATAATATTGTTCTCTTTCTTTATTGTCACGTTCACTTTGATCGTTTTTTCTTTTTTTTTTATAGAGAGTTTAACTTTGAGCTCTGGCCCATAATTATCCCAAGTATGGCCAAAATCAGTTTTTTAATTTATCAAAAATTCAAAAATTAGTTGTCCCCTCCCTTTATTTTGGCCGAGATTAGGACCCTCTTCCCAGAGGTCTGGCCCCCATCTGATGTATGGCCAAAATCAGTTTTTTAATTTATCAAAAATTCAAAAATTAGTTGTCCCCTCCCTTTATTTTGTCCGAGATTAGGACCCTCTTCCCAGAGGTCTGGCCCCCATCTGATGTATGGTTGAGGGTGAGGTGTAAGTTTTGTTTATTTTTAAAATCAAACCCTTCAAAAAATCTTGAAAAAAGTTGTTGAACGTTTTTCAAGCAAACCGCTCCGGTCCAAAAGAAAGACAAGTATTTTCGTGCTAAAAAAATGAAAATACCTGCCAGAATTTCGAAAGTCATTCTTTCAGAGCCGCGAAAGTTTGGAAACCACGCTGTTTCGGATCTTTAAAAAAAAATCCCGGTCAGGCCCAGGCCCAATAATCTCACCCTTAGAAGTTTTCAAACTCGTTCTCCTTCTCTTGTTCGTTTAAGAAAAGCGTCTCATTATAATTATATACCATTCTTTTTTTTTTTCAAACCACTTTTCGTCTTTTTTTGCCGCGCTATTCTTAAGCATCGGGTGCGCAGAAACATCTGCCATTATAAATTTGAAACACACCTGCCTCTCATTGTGCCGCACAAAATTCTCATTTTTTATTGTCAAAGGTCTTTGACCCAGGGGAAAGAAAAACAACAGTTCAAATGCACTTTAGAGTGCCCGGCAGACATGTTTTGATATATTTTTGCCTTTTTGAAGTTTCCGATTTTTTTCATTAAAAATTTCGAGTGCAAAAAATTTCTGCCACCGACTTTTGTTGTTCTGACTCATCAAATCTCATTATTGATTTCATTTGTTTATTGCCTTTTTTTGTTGATAAAAAGGGCATATAATCAGTCATTTTTTGGTCTTTATCGTTTCTTTTTTCATACCAATTCATTTTTTGTTGCTATTTTTTCGGTGTGAACTAATATGGTTTTTTCAGCTGCGTCCGCCGCTCAAAACGTTAGAGGAGAAGGAGAAGACGAGCAGTTTTTCACTGAACAACAGTTACTTGAGGTTTGCGCAACAATTTTTTTTAGTTTTTGGGGGCCGGCAGAGGCTCTAAGCTCCTTAGTTTTGACTGGAGTAAATTTTTTTTTTAATTTCGGGCCCGAAAATCTGAACTTGAGCGTTGAAAAATTTCTGTGACATTTTTTGTTTCAAAAAGTATCATTGTACTTTTACACCATTTGTGCCAATCATGCTGGGCTTGAAACATACCTGACAGAAAAGGGTACCAGAATTTCCCATTGTGTGAATGACGACAAAAAACAAAGAAACATGGCTTAAAAGCATGGAAAAGGGGCCTTTATGGTCTAAAATTGAAGACAACTTGATTAGTGAAAAGAGAAATCAAGAAAAACAAACGATGTAAGTTAGAAAGAAAACAATATTAGAAAACTGAGAAAATAGTAAGGAATGAATGAACACAAGAAGGCATAGGCACAATGATTGTCGACTCCGGCAAATTTTTGGGGTAAAACGGAGAATAGGGACCCACCTTGTTGGTTTTGAGTCCCCACCTGCAAGACTCATTTCAAGGTACGTATCTAAAAAGTATAAAAATGTATTTGTCATATTTTTTGAAGAATCTTGTTCTGAATATTTTCGCTGTTGAAATTTCAATCTACAGTAACCGCGTGGTAGCGATTGGTGAATGGCTAATAATTTTCTTGCTTTGTCTTTTCACTTATCATCGATGGTAAGGTTGTCTTCAATTTCAGACCATGGAGGCTCCTTTTCCATGCTTTTCAGTCATTTTTCTTCGTTTTTTCGCCGTCATTCACATAATTACATTTTTTGGGAAATTTTGGTACCCTCTTAGGTCAGGTATGCGTGACCTTTACTTTTTTGAAAAATCTCACTGTGAATTTTTTTTCCCCAAAAAAATGTCAGGGTACTTATTCATCTCTTGTGATAGGTACGGCTTCGAATTTTTCAAACCGAAAAAAAATTCAGGGCACAATGGTTGCACTACACAACATTCAACAACAATATGAAATGACGCCACTCCAAGCAACACTCCTCCAACTGGTCCAGCAGCAGCAACAACAACAAGACGGTGAATCATCATCGACACAAAGCCAAGTGGAGCAAAATGCAAAAATTCTCGCATTCCAACAACCCAATGTTCAACTATTAATGTTGATACTTCAACAACAACTTCAGTCGGGATCGAGTATTAATTTGAACGCGGCTGTTCAGCAAGTTCAGGCGCATATTCTCCATCAACAAATAACGCAGATGCAGACGCAACTTGCTGCTGCTCAATTGCAGCAGCAGCAACAACAACAACAACAACAACAACAACAACAACAACAACAACAACAACAGCAACAGGAACAACAGGAACAACAACAACAAATAAAGGAGATACAGAAACAACAGCAACAGTGGCGTGGAAGTAGTATAAGTGCGAGTCCGATGATCAATTCGGATAGTGAGATTTCGGAACAATCCGAGTTGTCACCCAATATCTATATGCAAATGCTCGAGCAACAACAAATGTCGGCCGTTTCGCCGGATGGCTTGGATCGAATTCGATCGCCACCCTTCAAGGTGAGTAATATTATTTTGCAAATCACACCTGGCCTGAGATAGTAACAATTTTTTTCTGTGTATGTCTCATACCTCGCGTAAGTGTGACAATTTAAAAAAAAAACTTTGTCATTGTGAAAAAACAAAAATATAGATTTTGCCTCTGAGGATACGATAATTATGATAAAAATGTCTTATTTTTCTAATGGGCTTATTCACACAAAAAAAAATAATGTTAAAAAAAAACAAACAATGGTTATTCACCTCATTTGTGTGTAAAAGTATGTCGAGAAACCTCGAAAAAGTGCGGGTTTCTCGACATGATCAAGCTCATAACATACACCCTCTTTCCCTAAAAATTTTAGGCTAAAATCTCACTGTGAAAAAACTTCTGAATTTTTTGTCCCGGTACGAAATTACATATTACGCCAGGTAAATATGACAAACTTTTTTGAGAAAACAATGTCACTGTTTTTCACTTGTGTGTGCCAAAAATACATTTCTATGAAAGATCACAAAAACGAAAAAAAAATCAAAGGAACCTCGTATTCTCTCAAGTTTCGCGACAAGATTAGTTACCTCTATCAGAATATAGTTCTTGTCTCATATGGGACTATCCAGATCTTTTCTCCACGTGGAGAAAAGCGGAGAAAACCTATCCAGAAACTAGGGGGAAAAATTCATATCCGGATACGAGCCTGAACCTATCCTTTTTCAGGACCCGCATCAAATCGCGGATCCAGAAATGACGAAACTTCTTGATCCGTGCACATCGTCCGAATTCCAATTTGGACACACGCCAAGCTCACTGGCCTATTCGAGACTTTCGGAACGAGAAAAACTCGCCGTCACCGCGTTGACCGATCTTGGAGTCAAAGCATATATCCGTTAAGAAGACAATTGTGCCCACACATTCCTAATCACTTTCATGCTCTTTAGCATTTTTTACTTTTTTTTCTCGTTTTCGTTATCATACATATAATACCGAAAATCACCAAAAAAAATCAACCTACCTATCTCAACCTTCTCCCCTCCTTTTTTCTTTTTATTTTCAATAAGGAAAATATTATTCTTTAATCTTTAATTTTTAAGATCTTACGGGTATAGATCATTTGTCTAAATTTTTTTGTCCAAAAAGTAATCTCTCTTAACAAAAAAAAAAAGGTTTTTTGTCCTACGTGTACATTTCCCCCTTTTTGCTAACACTCTTATCACCACCATCATCATAATATTGTTCCTTCCTTATTTATTTTTTTCTTGTTATTTTTTTCGGGGGCTCTTTTCCTACTACTACTATAATTCCCTATTCTCGTGGTTTACGTGTCTTCTTGTTTTCTTTTTTCAGTTGTAGTTCAACATCCCCACCCATCCAAACAACAATTTACTTGTATTATATTGGACATTTGTTTTTTTAAAGAAAAAAAATGGGAAAAATCACAAAAAAATTAATAAAACGTTCGAAAAACTATATTTATTGTATTGTGTTGAAGTCATTTTTATATTTGCATGAACTAGGAATATTATGTCAAAATCTTCAGGTTTTTTCTTCAATAATGATTATCGAAGGTGAAGCTCCAGAAACTGACGATGAAACGGAACAAGATGAGGTCAGAAACGAGACAAATGTTGAAAATGAGTGAGATTTTAAATGTTTTCTATTATCTAAAAGTGCAAAAAAAGTACAACAGAATAGTTCTTGAAATCGTTTTTATTGTTTGTTGATTGGTTGAGACAGACAGGATGGTTGGTGAATAAACAAAAGACGTTTTTCGCAACTTTCGTTTAAAAAAACTGTCTATTTGGGTGATAGCTAGAGGGACTGTCACGATGGATATATTGGTTTTCAATTTTTGATAGATTAAATAATATTACCTTCTCGCTGATAGCTTTCTCGATTTTTTCAGAAAACCACTCTCCGTTGACAGAAATCTACTAAGACATTGGAATCAAGCTGGGTCTGATTTGATAAATTTGAACAATCGTCGAATGGTTAATGAAAATAAGCAGATTAGCAAAAGCGTGAACCAAGTATCAAATTGTTTCACAAGAATGCAGGTCGCCCGAAAATCAAAATTTTTAAGAAAATTCAATTTTTTACAGAACGTTTTTTGTCAAATGAACACTATTCATGAGAATTTGACACGTCTAGAAGATTCGGTGACCGATTTGTTTGAAGCTTTCCAATTCCTACCAACTAGTTTTACAAATTCTTCTTTAGATGTTCCTAACTTGTATTGATAAATAAAAAACAATCTATTTTCATACTGTAGGGTGAGAAAATAATGTGTGCAAGTACGCAAAAGTGTGTAGGCGGTAAAGTGTTTGTTTGAATTTGGCGGGCGACAAGAAAATAGTGCGCGAAAAAGGTGTTTTTTGATTTTTAGGTTTTTTTCGGGAAGTTTTTGTAATTTTCAGCGAACTTCAAAAAATAATGCCTCGCTCAACATCTTCTCGTGCAAGCAGTCGGCGTCGGGCTGAAGATAGTCAAGATCCGCAATCGGAAAGTGTTGATGTGTTTGCCGAGCCAGCCTCAGTTCAATGTAAGCCTCTTTTTCCAACACCTTATTTCACGCAGGACAACGAGAGAGTTGAATTAAAGAAAAGAGGAATGTTTTGCTCTATTGCTCCGAAATTTTCTTTTCAGATTCAGCAGGAAGTCGTACTCCTGAGCTTCGTTCACTTTCAAGTGTAACCATCCATGGAGGAGCAGTTTCTCCAAGATCCAGTAAGTTATTTCGAAACAACTGTTCAGTTTTTCAAAACAAAAATGTTACAGTGTCTTCGGCATCAGCTCTTCCATATGGATCAGAAATGGGATCTGTCTCTCAAATGTCGTCAGTGTCCACAATGAGAAGAGGGCCACGCGGTGATATTGGCGTCGCACCAAGTGATCATAGAACAGTGCAAATTAGCGGAATGAGCGACGATTTGGCTGTGGATGACGGGCAACCGCGACTCTACATTTGGGGAACAAGAATCTGTGTGGCCGATGTGCAACGATCGTTTCGTGAATTTGTAACAACGTTCAAAGTGCAGATTTTGGACGAAGATGAGAATATGATGGAAGGTAACAATGAACATCGTAGACCTGTCGATACTAACCAACCCTACTACATGGAACGCTTGCTAGAATGTGATGTGGCTGAAGTAACCCACATAAATCTCAATTTGGCACATCTTCAAGTGTTTTCCGATGCTCTTTATAGAAAACTCATTGCATATCCAGCGGTTTGTTTTTTTTCTCATGTTCATTAAAATTTTCCTTTTTACAGGACATCATTCCATACTTAGACATGACGGTCAATGAAATTTTCACCGAACGTTTCAATCGCTCACTTTCTCAACCAATTGAACTTCGCCCTTTCAATGCTGAAAAGACGAGGAATATGAGAGGATTGAATCCGAATGATGTTGATCAATTGATTACAATTAGTGGAATGGTAACTAGAACATCATCGCTTATTCCCGAAATGCGAAGTGGTTTCTTCCAATGTTCTGTTTGCTCGTTTAACATTGAGAGTGAAGTTGATAAAGGACGAATTGAGGAGCCCGTAGCGTGCACAAATTGCTCGAATACTCACTGTTTCCAATTAATTCACAACCGATCTGTATTTCTGGACAAACAGGTTATCAAATTGCAAGAGAGTCCAGGTTCGTTTCATACCTGTCACAAGAGGGTACTAAACATTCTCAAAAATTTTGTCACTGTGACAAAAAATCAAAAACAACATTTTTGTCACTCTGAACGTAGAGAAAATGGGAAAATGAGCCAAAATACGTCTAAATTTGAAGAAAAAGATAAATTTGTCTAAAAATGGCAATGTGAAATTTTGTCAAAAATTCAGTGATATTCTGTCACAGTACTAAAAAAATAGGGAGAGAAAAAAATTATGGCGGAAACCATACTCGTGATAGCCTAGCCAAATTACCATATGTGGAATCACTTTTGACTAATGGGAGAGGGGGAACAAGAAGAAAAAAGAGTCAGAACAAACGCGACAAGAACGAAAGAACACTATATTTAAAAAAAAAAAACTGAGAAAAATGAAGAATGAATGAATGAACACACAAGAAGGCACATTGATTGTCGACTCCGCCTCCTATTTGTCTTCCCATTTTTCTAACCCACGCCGCGTGCACAAAGGGGGCGGAGTCGACAGCCTATGTGCCTCCCTGTGCTCAATCATTCCTACATTCATTCTTAGTTTTACAATAATATTATTTTTGTTTCGTTCACTTTGATCGTTTTTTCCTTCTTTTTCTTCTTTTTTTTTTGATAGAAGGTGAGTCTACTAGGGGGTTTAACTTTGGGTAGAATCTGCATGGGTATTGCTTTATGGATAACATGCTCAAATTATGGGTAATAAATCCATTTAATAATAATTTATGAACGTCACGGAAGGTGGACGTGGCAAAAAGGAGACAATAAAAATAAATAAATAAATTTGGAGAGGGGGGGGGGGAGGGGGGTGCAAATATTGGGCGGTTGTTAAGAAGAGTTGTGGTGAGGCTGTACCGGGTTTGAGCACTGGACTGTTTCGATTTTTTACTACAGTTCATATACAACACTGCTGACCGGGTTTTCCGGTTTTTCATGGTCAGCTATTTCGACATAACGGACCAAATAGACAAAAATGGTCTGCCGGAATTACCTTACGAACCAGTCGGAAGGCGTCTGTTGGCTGGAGTAGGGGATCGTTCAAACAGTGGACATTGACAGGACTCAATGAAGCAACCCTAGTGGTACTGGTGATATGAGAGAAGCAGAAAAGAAATATATATTGTACACTGGTAGGGAGAGATGCATACGATTCTAGGACGAGGGGGGGGGGGGGGGGGGATCAAAATGTACTTTTTACTCTATGGGTATCGCCAAAAAGTATTGATTTTTGAAAATTTTACACATAATTTTTTGATACCCATTGAGCCAATTTGCAAAAATGGATTTGTCATCCATAATTCCCTCATTTTGGAGACGTTGTTACCGATATTTTGAAAATGTTATCCATTGAGTAATACCCATGCAGATTCCGCCTTACTTTGAGCTCTTGTCCACAATTATCTCAAGTATGGAGAAAACACCACATTACCTGCCAAAATCAATTTCTTTTAATTTATCAAAAATTAAGAAGTTAGTTGTCCCTTCCCTTAATTTTTCCCGAGGTTAGGACCCTCCTTCCAGAAGTGTGTGATCTATGCTTGCCAAAACATAAAAAAATTTTGTGGAAGTCAATAATAATTATGTGAATATGGGGTTAGAAATAAGTGGTTCACATTTTAAAAAATTCAGACGACATGCCTTCTGGTGAAACACCTCACACCGTATCTGTTTACGCACACGGATCGCTCGTCGAGTCAGTTCAGCCAGGAGATCGTATCTCGGTGACTGGAATTTTCCGTGCCAATGGTATCAAAGTGAATCCACGTCAACGTGCCCTTGCGTCAGTTTATCGAACATCAATCGATGCGTTGCATTTTAGAACAACTGATACCTCTCGATTGCATCAAGACAATGGGTAAAACCAGTTTTCAGATAGGGAATTCATCCAATCATGTTTTCAGAGAAACGTTGAGTGAGGAGCGAATTCAACAAATAGTCGAATTATCAAATAGACCTGATATAATGGAAGCACTAGCTCGGGCAATTGCACCGTCGATTTACGAACACGAGGATGTGAAAAAGGGACTTCTTTGTTTGTTGTTTGGCGGAACGAGAAAAGATGACGAAACTACGAACAAGACGAAACTTCGGTCTGAAATCAATATTCTTCTGTGCGGTGATCCGGGTACATCGAAATCTCAACTACTTCAGTATGTTTATCGGTTGATGCCGAGGAGTCAGTATACGAGTGGAAAGGTTAGTTTTTGATAGTTTTATCTAAATTTCCCAAAAATTGTAATTATGTGAAAGGCGGCGAAAAAACGGAAAAAATGGTTTTGGAAAACTATCATAGTTCCAAGTTTTCGCGGCGTGACCCGTACACTTTTATCGAAGAATTTCACAACGAAAAGTGTTCGTCTTGGGCAAATAATAAAATTTTGAATAAAATTTTAGTTGCAATAACCCGGAAATTGAAAAAAAAAAACATAGTTTGAAAGTTTAGGGTTCGTCTGCTGTTGGTTTGACGGCTTCAGTAAGCCGCGACGCAGATACAAAACAACTTGTTCTTCAAACAGGTGCATTAGTACTCGCCGACAATGGAGTTTGTTGTATTGACGAATTTGACAAGATGAATGATAGTGCGAGAAGTGTGTTGCATGAGGTAATATTCTTACTAAAACTTACACAATATTCTTAAAATTTACAGGTCATGGAACAACAAACACTTTCTATTGCGAAAGCTGGAATTATTTGCCAATTGAACGCGCGAGCTTCTGTGCTTGCCGCGGCGAATCCGGTCGATTCGAAATGGAATCGCAACAAGACCATCGTCGACAACATTCAACTGCCGCACACTCTTCTTTCTCGTTTCGATTTGATCTTTTTGATTGTGGACCCACAAGATGAGATGCATGACAGAAGATTGGGTAATCACTTGGTATCTTTGTATTTTGAAAATGACAAACAAGACAAATCAGATGTTTTGGATATGCAGTTGTTGAGGGATTATATCGGTTAGTTTCAAAATAATTGCATAGAGACAACCACAAGAATACGTTTAGCGTACGCTAAAGCGAACATTCATCCAAAGTTGGGTGAGGATGCCTCTCAATTCATCATCGATAAGTATTTATTCATGAGAAAAGCCGGTGCACAACACGGTCAAATTTCGGCGTATCCAAGACAACTGGAATCGTTGATTCGTCTTTCTGAAGCGCACGCGAAAATTCGATTATCATCAGAAGTGTCAGTTGAGGATGTTGAAAACGCCTATAAGTGAGTTGTTGACTTGGGAAAATGATATTACGGATAGATGCCCAGACGCCCCTCTCTGGGTTAGTTCCCCTGGCCAGGTGTGTACCAGGCGGAAATTTTGAGATTCAGCTCGGGGGAAAAGTCGCAAGTTTGCGCTAATTTGTTGCCAGCTTGCACCATTTTTGTGTTGCAAGCTTTGCAGCACGCTTGCGCCACATGGCGCAAAGGTTGCACCATGTTCATTTTTCATTTTCTGTCTCAAAATGGTCAATCAGTACGCGTAAACCCTCGCATTTTCTCAGATTATGGCGTGAAGCACTCCGCCAGTCTGCTGTTGACCCGGCAACTGGTCGTGTCGATGTCGGAATTCTGGCATCCGGTATGAGTTCGTCGGTAAGAAAAGCAGTCGAAGCGATCACCGATGCGATTTTGAAACAATTGGAAACTAGCAAAGGAACTACTGTAACAGCCAAGGCGTTGTTCCAAAATCTCAGAAACACTGACAAGGTGAGTTCTTGTATTTTGATAAGAAACTGAAAAATAGTTTTTTTTTTCTGTCAGGCATACACTAAAGAAGTTTTCGATGAAGCTTTGAACGAGTTGGCAAAGAAGGAGACTATTGTTCGAAGTGGTGACCGAGTTCGATATTTAACCGCTGAGAATTGAGATATTTTTTTCATTATTTCATCGATCTCATCGCTGATAATACTCACTTTTTTCGTATTGTGAATAAATTTTTCTGGAGGTAAAGCTAGAGTAAACTTTCGAAAATGTTATTTGTTTCAATCTATGTTGATATCTCATTCAAAATTTATCTTGTCGGATTCTAGGCCATTTTCGTTTTTTTTTGGTTTTGAAAAAGTTTCAGACGTGATGGGTTTTGAAAATGCTGAAACTGATAATTCACTGGTTATTCAACATGACTGGCATCTGGCTTTGAAGTGAGGAGTTAAAAGATTGAATTTAAAAAAGTTAAATTTCAGAGAGCCGATTTCATCATTTTTCCTCGGTGTTAAGAATACGTGCAGCTCGAAAACATCGTTTTTTGATGTTCAGGTTACGAAGCTAATTGATGAGTTTGGATTCGCTGTTCTTCCAAATAGTACAGATGCTGAGAGTATTGGAGACTTTGGGAACATTTCGCTTGATTTAGTGGTGAGACCATTTTATTTTGCTGAGAAGTTTAATGGGCACGATTTCAGAACAATTTACATGTTACCTATAAAAATTGTGCTACTATTTTCGTTTCTCCCGTCGCCGAACTTCGACTTCACGGGCTTCAAACTGCTGCTCACAGTTTCGATGTTTCGACGAGTGGTCAAACAATTGTCTCAGCTGATACTAGCGGAAATCTCGTTGTTTCCTCTGCGATGAACGGTAACACGCTTCGAATTCTCGACGGTCACATCATGGATGTATATCGATGTCAGTATTATCCATCTGATCTTGTTGTTTTGACTGGTGGCATGGACTTGACGCTCCGAATCTGGGCAGTTGATTCGGGAAAATGTGCTCGTGTTCTAAAAGGCCATACACAAGCGATTACTGGGATTGGCCTTCTAGGAATTGGCAAAGAAGTATTGTCATGTTCCAATGATGGATCTACATTCAAATGGAATTGTGGAACGGGTGAAATTGTTGAAAAATGGAGTTTTAAATGTGGAAAATGTATAGATTTGCAAGTTTTTGAAAGTGGCCCAAGATTTGGTGTAATATGTGAACTAAATGTTTTGGTAATAATCGAAGAAAAAAAACGAATCGATATTCAACTTGACGACGAGCCAACAGGTCTCACGTTTTCTGGTTGCCCAAATATCATTTTTGTCGGATTTGAAAACGGCGAGGTTGCCGCGTACGATATCGAAAAACGGTAATTTTTCAGTTTTTCTCAAAATTGATTATTTTTCATCGCCCAGTAATCTGATTGCAAAAATCAAAGCTGATCATGGACGTGTCACCTGTCTCAAATTCTATTGTAATCGTCTACTTGTGGCTTACAGTAAGTCTGTTTTCCATCCCCATCAACTTTTTTTTGTCAGAAGATGGTCGTATTTGTGCATATCGTATATCTGGTGATTCACATGAAACTTATTGTGAATTTCAAATAACTGGTCCAGATTGTGATCCCGTGTATGATATGAAATTTGTTGGAAGAAATCTGTACACCAGTTGTCGGGATAAAGTTCTAAGAAAGTATACGTTGTTATGGAATACTTTTGAATAAATATTGTGATGAAAAGGAAACAAAATGTGCTGATTTGTGGTTCGAAAACCAGTTATTATTATTTATTTTTTTTTGAAAGCACGGACAATCTTCGTGAAAATACGATGTGTTTCAGATGAACAAAGGTGTTTATTACACCCAAATTCGCTGGAAAACTCTAAAGTTCAAACCAAAAGTTAGTTTTCCATCACGATCAGAATTTCTACCATTTTTCTTAGATTGCACGAACCAAACCACTGAAAACTCCATCAGCTCTAGCTCTCGATCACTTTGATTTCTACTATGGTCCGTTGTTTGGCAAAAAATGGCCCAGTATTCGATTGGGACTTCTAACACCCAACAAATACCTGGCGGTTATCAATACAATGTGCAGAAATTGGAAGGCTCATGATGAGTTATTGAATGAGATGGGAGCGGTTGATTTGTTGGCAAAGATTCGGGGTAGTCGAGCAGATGATCGATTTTTGGAGGGAAAAAGACAAAAGATTAAGATTATTGCCGCTGAAGATACAGAAAAGGCGGAGGGAATTTTGAAAGTAAGCATTTTCAAAATAGAGTTTCTGAATTTGATGCGATGTGCAAAGTAAAAAAAGGGGAAAAAATAGGAATTGAAAAAAAATCTGCATTTTGGAGTTTGACTTTCTTTCAATTTTACACACTTTCACATAATTGTTCTTGAACGAGAATTATTCATTCCGCCAATTTCGAGAAAATTGTTTTTTTACTTTGCTTTTTCTTCACTTTGCACATCATATACTCAGTGAAATGAAAACTCCGGAGCAACTCCAAATTGAGGAGTTGATTAGGAGTACTCTGAAAAAACTCTGGAGCGGCACCTTATTCACTCTGGAGCAACACCAATTATCGGAGTTTCTCCGGAGTCAACAAGGTGCCGCTCCAGAGTTTTTTCAGAGTACTCCTAATCAACTCCTCAATTTGGAGTTGCTCTGGAGTTTTCATTTCACTGAGTAAGGAAAAATTTTCAGCTAGAATCGAATCAAACTACAGTGCCCGACAGCGTGGAAAATGACGCAACATTGTTCCGATCAGAGGCAGGACTTGGAGAGTTTCGCGCAAGCGCCGGTGAATTATCTACCGCTAGTTTGCAAATGGGAACATCTTCGCAAATTTCCAAAGACATTGAGTGAGTTTTTCTTTGAGTTTCAAGTTCATTTTCTCTTTTACGACTCTTCTAGAGTATTCGGTTATTTTGGAAGTATTCGCCATTTTAAGACATGTGTGGGTGAAGAAACATTCTAAAACAACGTATAGCAGAAACTACAGCACAAAATTTTTCTTTTTTAAAAAAGAACATGAAATAAATCATAGAGTTGGATTAATCGCGCAAACGCGCTCTACTGCTTCATTAGATTTTGAACGTTTGATCCAACTTTATTTTTATTTATTGTTCTTTTTTGTCGTCTAACTTTTGTTTCTTATGTTTTTGAACAGTGTTTTAACTCATATATGCTTTAAACATACATCAGATGAGGGCCAGACCTCTGGAAGGGGGTCTTAATCTCGGGCAAAATAAAGGGAGACAACTAACTTTTGAGTTTTTGATAAATTAAGAAATAGATTTTGGCCACACGGTGTGTAAAATAAAACATTGAACAATGAAAAGAAACCGGCAAAATATTTTTGCAGCGTGTTGGAGTGTACGCCATACACCTCGAAAACACGCTGCAGAATGTTTTAGGCCAACACACAAACACGTGGGAAAATTAATTTCAGACTACGGTAAGTGCAAATGTGTGCACTGACCCCCACGGTGTTGTGCGAACACTTCTTGCCGGTCTCAAAATAATTATTTTACACACCGTGGCCATACTTGGGATAATTATGGACCAGAGCTCAAAGTTAAACCCACTATCAAAAAAAAACGATCAAAGTGAACGAGACAAGAAGGAAAGTAAGAAAACAATATTGTAAAACCAAGAAGAAGAAGAAGAATGAATGGATAAATGATTGAGCACAGAGAGACACATTGGCTGTCGACTCCGCCCCTTTTTACAAGCGGCGTGGGTTGTAAAAAGGGGCGGAGTCGACAATCTATGTGCCTTCCTGTATGCTCATTCATTCATTCATTCTTCACTTTTTTCTCAGTTTTCTAATATTGTTGTCTTTCGTTCTGACTCTTTTTCTTCTTTCTCCCCCTCTCCCATTAGTGAAAAGCTATACAAGTATGATTTTCTTCATTATTTTTTTCTCAAAATCTAGAGAGATTTAGGGGTACTAACCCAAAATGTCGTCTGGGCATCTATCTGATGTATGGCCTTAAAAACGATGAATTATTTTTGACGAAAAAAGAATTTCTTTCAATTCAAACGAATACTCTCTATGAGTCGCCGGGTCATTTAAGAGTCACTGGATTCGAGGGAGAAGGTGTTCGACTGCCTAAGCGACCGCATTTTATTTATTATCCACAGTGAGTTTTTCAAAAAAGGTTATTTTTCTATTTTGAAAAACGAATGATTAGAAATCTGCGAGTTCGAAGCTACGAACGATCAACTCTTTTGGACTTTCCGGCTCCGATGAAAGACAATATAGGTGTTCCCAGTTATTGGCTTCTTGACGGCGGATCACTTCTACCGGTTCTAGCTCTCGGGCTCGAAAAAGATGAAGCAGTGCTGGACATGTGTGCAGCACCGGGCGGAAAAAGTCTGCTCTGCGCACTGACTCGATTGCCCGCCAAAATTGTGTGCAACGATTTCAAAATGGCTCGATTGGGGCAGTTGAAACGAGCGTTGATGACGTATGTGCCGGGTGAGAATGATATGATCGATCGATTTGTTTTGAAACGTAAAGATGCGGCAGATTTGAAAAACTGGGACGAGATTGAAGCGTATGATAAGGTGAATTTAATTCAAAAGTTCGATAACGTTTTTTTTCGGAAAGAAGGAGTTTCCAGTAAGGGGTGTGTTCTTTGTAGGCCGAAAGCCGTAAAAAACAACACTTTCGCACGCCGTAATCTTTGCTTCAAACGCAGTTTTTTTTTCCCAATTTTGACTACCCACATATAAATCATTTGTATTCAACTAACCGCTATTAATTTCTTTCAGGTGATTGCCGACGTGCCTTGCTCAACTGACCGCCTCTCGGTTGCTATGGACGAGGGGAATGTATTTAGCACCGGCTCGACGCAGTTTCGTCTCGACCTGCCCATTTTACAAACCAGGATTTTGGTGTGAGTTTAATTTGTGTCTCCTTATAGCCTTTGTTTTTTCAGTAATGCGTTAAGATCAGTGAAAGTCGGAGGGTCGGTTGTTTACTCGACTTGCACACTTTCACCCAGTCAAAATGAGGTATTTTGAACGTTAAAAAATTGGCTTCAAAATGAGACGTTTTTTTTTCAAATTTTTTTTTTCCAAAAATCCACGGAGAAAAAAAAATTCCTTTATTTTCATTGAAAAAGAAAATTTTTCGCAAAATTTTTACTCATTTTTTTGAAGTTTCTAAAAATGTTTTTTATCGAAAAACGTGAAAAAGAAAAAAAATCAATGGAAAATGTTGGAAATTTTTTAGAAAAAATAATGGTACGACGTCTTGTACACAAGAAAAAATGTAAAAAACAAAAATAGGTTATTCACCTGTGAAAAAATATGTCGATAAACCTCAAAAAAAAGAAGAGGGGGGGGGGGGGGGGGTTGACATTTTTCAAAGTTAGGTGAATCAACTGTTTGTGTTTTATTTGTTAAAAAAAAATTTCTTGTGGATAAGTCCATAAGATCATGTGGCACAGTTTTTTGCAAATTGTTGGCATTTTTTCTACGTTGCACATCGAATAGTCAAATTAAAGGCTGTTGTCGAAAACGCAGTAGCCGTTGTACGCAAAGAGTTTGGCATGCAAATTGTCGAAGAATCATTGGATCAAATAGTCGATCACATGCATGCAACTGGTTTTTATCGTTTTCATACAACACCAATTGGTGCGCTGGTCACACCCTTTTTACCATCGAATTTTGGGCCAATGTATATTTGTAAATTGAGCAGATTGCACTAGGTTCATACAGTAATCGGCACGATTTCGAAATATTTGTTGATTTCATAATAATTTCGCAATGTGTACCATTTGACAGTTGAAATAAATAGGCTAGTGGTGTTGATTTATAATAAAGTTGTTTTTTTTTCCAAAAAAAGCTATCATTCCAGCAGTTTCGAGAATATCTGTCATTTTCTATGAATATCTTATTTGTAGCATTTTTTCCCCACTACTGTTTTTTGCAGAATGGCCGATACAATGCAAATCAAGGCATTAAAAATCAAAACCGGAGTTGTTAAACGATTGATCAAGGTGAGTGAAGCTATACATTTCAACAGTCTCACGTTAGCTTTAAAGGAACATCAATCGTATCAAAAACAAGTACAAAAAGATGAGGAAAAAGCCGCAAAATTGAAGGCTGAGGCGACTAATGAGGATGAAGAATATGTTGCGAAAAAATCGCAAGAAATTGTGAAGGTGATTTTTGAACACAAGTCCTTAATCGGGTCCGAAGTGTGCGCCTTTTCGGGCGTGCTTATTTTTTAGAGCAACCCCCCCCCCCCTTTTTTTTACAAATAGCATTCAGTTGAAATGAAAAGTATAATATAGTGGCATACCTGACCTAAATGTGGAAAAAGTACCGTTACGTTATTCAAGAAAAAAGTGTGGATCACGTCACGGATATACCTATCACAAGAGGGCACCAAAAATTCTCAAGTTTTGTCACTGTGAAAAAAAACAAAAACTACATTTGTGTCACTTTGAATGTAGAGTACAAGGAAAAACGAGCCAAAATACGTCTAAGTTTGAAAGAAAAGATAAATTTTTCTAAAAATGTCACTGTGAAATTTAGTCTAAAATTTTGTCACGGTACTTTTCTTACTCTTGTTTAGGCTTTCTCGCGGCCCAACGGGCCGGGCCGTCTAGTCCTGTTTTGCTGATATCTCGTTTCGGCTCACGTTTTCACTTTTTTGACACCTGGATATGGAAGAAAAAAGAAAATATGATATGGTGAAGTATTAATGCTACACTTATATTCAAAAACGCCGTATTTTTTGTTTTTCAAAAAAAACCAGCGGGCTCACGAAAAAGCCCAAAACGGCATCCCCGTATCGAAGAGAAGTGGAGAAAGATTTTGGTTCATTTTTCACAGCTTCGATAATATTTCAGGAGACGATTGCAATGGTTCGCGATACACAAGGTCGTCTAACAAAAGCTGTTCAGGACCTTCAAACTTTCATCTCAACATCTGAATTTTCTGAAGAATCTGTTGAACTCAAAGAAGCTAATGAGTTTTTGCAAAACGCTTCACTTATCGCTTCAGCATAATTTCCTACTTTTTCATCATGAATTTTCCGACTTTTTAATTATAGCTTCCAGAAGGCTTGTTTGTTTTTCCAATCTTTCCATGAGCTGAAAAAACCGGTTAACTTGATACAATCAAATATTCACAAACAGTTTTCTCGAAGTTGTCTAATTTTGCATTCAACTTCATTTCCAAACGATCGATTTCAACACCAACGACTCGATGAACAACTTCGTACAAATTCGTTGAAGTTGTACGGCCCACATCAACTTCTGGATCTGTTGAAGTTGTTGAGTGCACAACATCTTTTTCGATCATTATATCTGAAGATTCTGGTTCTCCGGATGATTCGGTAGTTTTTGATGTGACTTTGATTTTCCGAATATTAATCTTAAGCTTGATTATTATTTTTCAAAATGTTGGTTTTTACCTGTAGAACTGTGTTTTCGTCTGGTTTTACTAACAACACTGAGTTTTTGAAAAGCCCAAGAAAGTTTGACAGAAACTGATGTGATGATAATTTGTCCGATGTTAATCTTGCTTTGATATTCGTCTGTGTTATTGGAAGAGATAGTCTTGAATCTTCCATATTGTATTTAATAGTGTCGTAGAGAACTGAACAATTTTCTTCGATTGGTTCGCCTGATCCAGTTTCAAGAACATAAAAAGCATTTGCTTTGTTGTGGAGAAATAACTGGAAATGTTCAGAACATTTTGAGTTTGGCAAATTAATAATTCTCACCAGAACTGCATATCTCGTGAAGTCAGATACATCGATGAACGTTATTTTTGCTTTTTGGTCTTCAGTTTCTATTGGAAACTCGTAGATTACAGTCAGACTTTTTTGCTCTATTTTTTTTATTCCTAATCGATTTAGTTCAGATTGAAAAATGCACTTTTTCGAAGCATCGTAAATTATTGTGACGACTTTTTCGTCATTTTTCACTATAATAAGTCCACACTTGATATTTTGAGCGCCTTGAACTGATATGAAAGCTGTTGCAGTGAACAGCTTGATCGAAACTTTAGTAGGTTCATCGGGTCCACTACTATTGCTCGCCTCATCGGTCTCATGTTCAGCGAAATAATTGTTCATTCGATTTCTGTGGTAAATTTTTTGTTCAGAAAATTGTATTTAATGCATACCCGATTTCTCTTTTCTTGTCATCTTCTCCGCTCATCAAACTCTCTAAATGAGCCATTCAAACGAGCGAACTTCTAATTTTGTGTTTTTTGAACAAAAAATAAATAACTCAGTAAGTCTACACATCTCTTCCTCTCAAGACCACTCGGGCTATTTCAATGTTCCTTTAGGTAGAATTTTTTCTTTTATTTTCATGTTTTCGATTTTCAACAGCCGTTCTCATCTTTCTTAGGTTTTCTTCAACTTAGAAACGTTAAATAAAAGTTTCAGAATACATATTGCATCTCACTTGGTCGAAAATTTACAAATATGGCATCTGGTAGGCCGAGTTTGACGTAATTTTCGTAACTATTAGTTTTCAGAAGCCGAACACGACGAATTTCAAAGTTGGTTGGCGACACAAGATTTGGAGAAAGTTGGAGTGGATAATTTAACACCGCTCACCGAAGAAGTATAACTTTTGTATCATTTTTTTCTTTCAAAATAACTTTTAGGTTATCTCGCGCCAAGCAACAATCAATATCGGAACAATTGGACACGTAGCACATGGAAAATCGACTCTTGTGAAAGCGTTTTCAGGCGTTCATACTGTCAAGTTCAAAAAAGAGTTGGAACGTAATATTACAATCAAATTGGGTTATGCGAATGCCAAGATTTATAGATGTTCAAACATTGAATGCCCAAGACCAGGTTGTTACAGGTAAGTTTGTCTCCAATTTCTTGTAACTATCATTTATCTATAGATCGGCTGGATCTTCTACACCGGACAAGTTCAAATGCGAACGAACAGGATGTGGTGGAGAGTTCACTTGCGTTCGTCACGTTTCTTTCGTTGACTGCCCTGGTCACGACATTCTTATGGCCACAATGTTGAATGGTGCCGCTGTTATGGATGCTGCTTTCCTTCTTGTCGCTGGAAACGAACCTTGCCCTCAACCGCAAACTTCTGAACACTTGGCCGCGGTTGAAATCATGCAATTGCGTCATTTGATGATTCTTCAGAACAAAGTGGATATCATCAAAGAGACACAAGCCCGCGAAAATTATGAACAAATTTCGGATTTCGTTAGAGGAACAGTGGCTGAGAATGCGCCGGTCATTCCAATTTCAGCTCAACTGAAATACAATGTTGATGTTTGTTTTTATTTTTTTTTATTTTGACACCCCGCTATTCAAATTTTAGCTTGTTTGTGAGTATTTGTGTAAGAAGATTCCTGTGCCGGTTAGAGACTTCAAATCGCCAGCTAGACTTATTATCATTCGTTCATTCGATGTTAACAAGCCAGGTTCGGAAGTGGAAGATTTGAAAGGAGGAGTTGCCGGAGGAACGTTGATCAAAGGAATTCTTCGAGTTGGACAAGAAATCGAAGTACGACCAGGAATAGTTTCGAAAACCGCCAATGGTCAACTTCAATGTCGTCCGATTCGTTCGAAAATCGATTCATTATTCGCCGAAAAAAACAGATTGGCATACGCAGTTCCGGGCGGTTTGATTGGTGTCGGAACCAAAATTGATCCAACACTTTGCCGCGCTGATCGTCTTGTTGGACATATCCTTGGTGAAGTTAACACATTACCCGATATTCTTATTGAAATTGAAGTGTCGTTCTATTTGCTGAGAAGATTGTTAGGAGTCCGGACTGAAGGAAAAAAGAAGGGAGCTAAAGTCACAAAGTTAGTCAAAGAAGAAACATTGTTGGTCAACATTGGATCATTGTCGACTGGTGGAAGAGTGACAGCTGTAAAAGGAGAGGCTGCCAAAATCAGGTTAAACGAACCAATCTGTACTGAGGTGAGTTTTTTTTCGTTTTTGCCAATGCGAAACCCGCGACTTTTTGCAGGTTGGAGAAAAAATTGCAATGTCTCGTCGTTTTGAAAAAAGTTGGCGTTTGATTGGCTGGGGAACTATTCGCAAAGGACAAAAAATCGACCCTGTTTATGACTGAACTATTTTTTCTACTGGGTTTAGTTTATTCACAAGTTTTCTTCTCAAGCACGAATTTTTTGTCTTTGTAGTTCTTATCTCGTGAAATAATTACTTCTAAACTTTGGTTTTCAAAAAAAATCTTGTTGTTCTGTTTTTTGTGTTTCTTGTCTTCTCGAAATGAATTATATCCGATTTTATTCCCACCGAGAAAAGCGGGAAACCCCATTTCCGAAATTTACTGTGAAATTCGCGACGAAGACAAAACAGACAGATATATGCACCTTTGAGATGTTTGTTTTTTGTGTTTGTTGATTCAATAGAAGAACGAGTGTTTCAGAATGTGAGCAACGACGTGATCAAACATGCTATTGCGTAAAAACGAATCTGCTCAACAATATATTCTAGAAAATATGTACAATGTATGTTTTTCGAAGTTTCACGAGAAGAAATTAATACCATTCAAAGCAATTTAAAAACATTTGAATTTCCGCGTTTCTTGGAGCGAAATTGTTGTGTCGCGCTGGGACCTGTGAGCAACAGTAGTTTTACCAAAGTTTCGCAACAGCGACAGCGGTCACAATTTAAACTTCATTTTATTTCAAAATCTACGTTGTGTTTAGTTCGAAAGTTCCTTTCAGTCATGAGTACTGCGAAGTACATTGATGGGCCAGATTGTGTGCAGACCTCACTTTACGGTTACGACAGAAATAAAAATGTGCAGGTAAGTAAAAAACTATCGCTGAATTTCATTTCTAACTTTAGTTTTTAGGTAAACCATTTGCGGGGAAGGAGGATTCTTGTTTTGAGGACGGAAGTGACCAATGGGTTCAAACAAACAAAATGGGTTGTACGCCGGAGTGGAACAAGCGGTGGTAAACCGAATTTCCCGTCATATGCTCATTTCCATCATCAGTACACAGGCCCAAAAACTGGAGAGCCTACATCACCAACATTCTCACAACCCTCCAATGATGGTACCTTTTCACCTACAATGAGTTGGGAACCCACCATTGAAGTTCAACAAAACGTTCAACGAGTATTTGATAAACTTGCCGTGGTATCTCCAACTCGTCCCACCTTTTCAAATAGTTCACCATTGTCATCATCTGCGCACACAGTAACAAAGGATATTACGATTTTGCAGTTGAATCCAGCGTTTACGAGTAAGAATATGATGTCTCCATCAAGTTCTAGTTTGTCACCGACTGACACTTCTTCAAGTGCGTCTTCGCAAATATTGAAAGATGACGAAGTTGATAATCGCAATAATTTTTCAGGAGATGTAAGTTTTTAGATGTTTTCAGCTTCATATAGTTGTATTTTAGGATTGTTCACAGTATTTGACAGTCGATGACAGTCGACTCGAGTTGGACGAGGATTTAGAAGAAAACACCGCGACGAATAAGAATCACACGTATGCTCATTTTAAATATCTGAAAAGCGTTAAATTTTTGAAGGTGTTGCGACGAGATTCATTGCAGTGTTTTCCTCCGAAATAATTGCCCAGATGAGCAAATGGAACGTAGAATCGTTTTGGAGTGGTACGACGAGCTGATTCAGTGGCGACACGATGTCTTAAAGAAGAAGTACGAGTAAGCCTTTCAAAACATCAAATTAAAAAGATATTCAATTACAGACGTTATGGTCCACCAAGATGTCATCCTCCTCCAATGTCGCACACTCTCATCGGAGCTAGTAGATCTCCGAGACAAAATCCTTTCCATAGAATTTCTGATGAGCATCCATTCGAAGTTGTGAGTAGTACTACTTATGGGGTTGTTCAGTTGAAAAAAAATGTTAAAGTAACACAAAAAACTTATTCAAGTGATGTCGAAAAAATTGTTTATTTTTATACGTATTTTGGCTCATTTTCCGTGTTTCTCTACTCCCAGTGACAAAATTGTTGAGAATTTTTGGTACCATCTTGTGACAAGTATGGGAGAGGGAGAAGGAGGTCCTAACCTAGAGGGATTTAGGGGTACTAACCCAAAAGGGTGTCTGGGCGTCTATCTGTATGACATCATGAAAAATACAATGATTGCCCAATTTAGGAAGCCAAAGAACATAATAGACAACGATTTGAGGCTCGTATGTGTCGAAATCTGATACCGCACGAACTTCCTCTTCCGGCTCCACACGAGTTCATCGAAAACGCGAAGCGGATGGAACCACATTTATTTGTCGAATACTGTTATCAACTGACAGCTGCTGCATACATTGACGTAGGATTGGTAATATAAATGAAAAAAGTAACATTGTCTTATTTTAATCGTTTTAGAATCCACCGCATCGCCATCCACCTATTCCACCTCCGTTAGGACCAATTCCGAATCCCCCGTCAAGCGAATCGTTATATTCATCAGCTTCTGACTTTTCATCGGACGGCGAATATTCAGATGATTCAGAAGACACAACGAAAGAGAGATTGCGCCAAAAGGAAGAACGTCATCGGAAGGTAAAAGAAACAAACAATGTTTTTCGAATAGTTTTGAATTTCAGCGCGAGTTGAGACTGCAACAAATCTTCCGTCGTCGTGCAACTGAGAGTATGTACAATAAAATAAACATTCCGGACGATCGACTCGATTACGGTTCGTAAAATTTTTCATGTCAAATATTTTTATTATTATCTACGTCATATTTTCATTGAGTGTACTGTGAAGCATACCTCGGAAAAAACGTGGAATTACACAAGGAACTATTTCAAAAAGCATAATTCTTACAGTTATTCAGACGGCACAAAAATTTTCAAAGAATTTTGTGTGAAAAATCACGGGGGACATTCTGAAAATGAATATTTCCACGTTTTTTGCGAGGTATGATGTGAATGGTTTTCTGAGCTCTTCATTATTTTTTCTAGTTTCAAGTATTTTTGTTCAATAGGTTTTCAAATGTTTTTTTATTGTTCATCATGTTAAATTATTTGTATTGTTTTTTTTTAGTTAGGATATTTCGAACGTTTTATTCTCATCATTTGGTGTTCAATTTCGCGGATTATCTGTTAAAATACGTTTTTTATTTATTATACTATAAATTTTTTATTGTTATTTCATGCGATACCGAATTTGTGTGAATATCGCTTTCGAAATATATTTTGCCTATTTACTCTGTTGCACACCGTGACCGAATTTTTGAAAATTCTCGGCCACTTTGAATGTTTTTTTTTTCACATTTTTTTTCATTGCAGCTACTGTGCAGATTTCACATTTTTTTGCGATGTGCAACGTAGAAAAAACTGCGAGTTGACTTCAATGGAAAGTGAACTCGTCTCACGGCGAATTTTTCCCCATAATTTTCAATGAAGAAATAGGACAAACTCCTTTTTTCAAAAAAAAAAAAAAAATCTAGTTCAACCTTCGAAAGCTTTCTTGTTCTTGCCTCGTAAAACTATTGTGCTCACCAAAGTGAACGTATTCTTACAGATGAACAAACGATATGAGACAATCCGACATCTCGGAGAAGGCCAGGTATATCTTTTACCCAAATAGTTATATATAAACCACATATTTCCATGATTAGTTTGCCAATGTATATATGGCCAAAGATTTGGAAACCGGAGAAACAGTTGCTATCAAAAAAGTGAGTTTTGAAACTGTTAAAAAAGAAACTTAACAGGCATACATTGTCTTTCCCCTCTTTGAATAAGATGCTAACACCCCTCCCTGTGTTTTTGGAAATATGTGACCGAGTGAATAATGTTTGACGGTGTCCAAAATCAGAAAAAAAGGTGTTCAAATTCAAAAACAAAATATGGCGACATTCAAAGGAACATCAACACTAGTCGGTTTTTTATTGTATGTTGACAGATCAAACTTGGATCAAGAGCGGAAGCGAAAGATGGAATAAATCGAACAGCGATCAGAGAAATTAAATTATTGAAAGAAATTCAACATGAAAATATTGTTGGGGTGAGTAAATGATGGAATGATCAGAGTTCGAAGGTTTTTCAGTTGCGTGATGTGATAGGTCATCGAACAAGCATTCAACTCGTGTTTGATTTCATGGAAACCGATTTAGAGGTAACTTGAATCTCGAAAAATGCAACAAATAAAAAAACCCCTATTCTGCAGCATGTTGTACAAGATCAAAAAATAATTCTAATGCCAGCTCATATAAAAAACATCA
Source organism: Caenorhabditis sp. 8 KK-2011 (assembly GCA_963572245.1). NCBI lineage: Eukaryota > Metazoa > Nematoda > Chromadorea > Rhabditida > Rhabditidae > Caenorhabditis > Caenorhabditis sp. 8 KK-2011. The sequence goes on along the minus strand of OY751546.1, from coordinate 22,949 downwards.
CTATGCAAACGCTTCTAGGCCTTGAATTTCTACATGCTCATTGGATTTTACATCGGGTACGTGGTCTTTCCTCAATATAATTTGTATTCAATGTATTTAGGATCTGAAACCGAATAACTTGTTAATGAACACAATGGGGCGTGTGAAATTGGCCGATTTTGGTTTGGCACGTTTTTTCGGCTCTCCAAATCGCAACTATACACATCAAGTTGTCACTCGCTGGTATCGTTGTCCCGAGCTTTTGTATGGGGCCAAATCCTATGGTGTTGGAATCGACATTTGGTCTGTTGGATGTATTTTGGCTGAATTGTTATTGCGAGTATGATGAAAATCTCTGAAACGCGTGAACAAAAAAACATTACTTCTAGCAACCAATCTTCCCCGGTGACAGTGATATCGATCAGCTTGTCAAAATTTTCAATGTTTTGGGCTCGCCAACCGTTGAAGATTGGCCGACCATGACCAATTTGCAAAGTTATATCCAAGTCAAGTTAGTTCTTGCTTTGATAGTTATATTTTTCAAAAACCCCCCGAATTGTAGGCCTCAAGTTGAAACACCACCAGACATGCAGTTCATTTTTTCGGCTGCCGGACCAGAGCTTGTTGAATTGATGAAGTCAATGTGGACGTTTGATCCCTCAAAAAGATGTACCACTACTCAAGCATTGCAGATGGATTATTTCAAGTGAGTTTAGTTCTCTTTTCATGATGTAGAAATCACCTAGATCTAAAGTTCAGTATGAATTTTCATTGAGAGCTGAAGTTTACATTCAAAATAATTTTATTAAAGGTGGAATGCGATGTATCTGAGAAAGGCAGTGTGCAATATCGCGTCATATATAGTGAAGTGAAAATGTGTGCGTTTTTTCAAAAAAGTTTGAATTTCTAATGGTTCAATGGAGCGCACATGATCGATTCCGGTAAATGCGCTAGTTTGCTTGTTTTTTCTTTTTTCAGCCGCCGTATCAAATTTTTTGCGTTTTTTTGCTTTCCGCATCATTTTGAGGAGCAAACCAACTATATTATGAACGACACTTGCAATTTCCTCGCAGTCCACCTTTAACATGCACAGAAACAACGCCTAATGCGTTGTGGAAAGTAAAAAACGGGCTAAAATTTGCAAAAAATGGGAATTGAAAAAAACAGTATTGTTTCCGAGAAATTTGAAAATCTGCATGTTGGAATATGACTTTCTTTCAATTTTACACACTTTCCCATAATTATTTTTGGAATAAAATGTTCCATTCCGCAAATATCGGGAAAAATCACTTTTACTTTGCGCGATATTTTTTGCAGATTTTTTGCATTTTTCCTTACTTTGCACATCGCATAAAGTTACCGACGTGCCAAGATTTGTCTGTGTGCTTAGAATAGCTGTGGACAGGGGTTGTTAGCATACACCAAAAAAAGGGCGCATCACTCTTTATGGAAAGTTAGTGGCTTTACCAGAAATTTTGAAAATGTCAGAAAAAAATGTTTGAAAGTTAGTGACCCTACATGCCGCAGACAAAAATGGGCGGGACTTGTTTCACGCTAAAATTTTTTTATTGTGAAATGTGTAATTTCTCAAGTATTTAAAAACAATTAATTTCGTGTTTTAAAAAAAACTGTCGATGTTTTTCGACCAACAAAACGGCAGAAAATGACTTTGAAAATTATTCAGAGTTCAACCGTATTGTTGTCAAGACGAAGAATTGCCGCATCCAAATCGTCAACCGCCAAAACGTCGTCGGTTTGAAGAAATCGTTGAGGCAAAAGGCGGTGTCCGCCGTTTAGTTTTCGACTAAATCATGTCTTATCAATATTTATCTAACGGGTTTTATTCCATGAATGTTTCTCGAAAAACAAACTCTTTAGCAAACATGGCACAAAATTAAATTTTGGTTAGTTTTGAATGGGGGATTATTGTAAATGTGATTTTTTTGCAGAATAACATCTTCAAAGAAACCGTATTTAGTTTAATACTTACTACATTTTTTGGGTGCTATTCATTTAAACACAGCTGGCCGATTCGTGATACTCTCCCACCCACCCCCCCCCCCCCCCTCCCCTTTAAGAAAGATAAATTTTAATTTATAAAAGCTCTTCTCTGAGTAAACAAATGTTTCATACGAAGAGTATGTATTTTTTCAAATAATTCGGCGTGAGGTTACTTTGATTGCCACTTTTTACCAAATTTAACACAATCTTTCGGAAGTACACATCGACCAGTTCCCTGAAAAAATTATTCTTTCCAAAATATACTAATCTTCTCAACTTCTCACCCGATTATCTCGATAGTAGCCTTTTCTACAGGTGCATTTATAAGGTACACATGGTTTTTCGCATTCTTTAAAGCTTGGCTGATTCGGATGTGCACACGTTCTTTCGCAACCTGTTCCACATTCTTCAAATTTCTCGAACTTCGGGCAAAAACTTTGAGATTCTGCAAAAAAAAATGTTCATATCCAATTCAACAGAGATAGTATACACCAAAAACTCTGTCAGTTCTCCGGATTTTTGAAATCCCTTGCGATTCACACCATAAAATCCACGATAAAATCATTATTGATGTCAAAACCTGGGAGAAAATAATTTTAAAGGGGGGGGGGGGTAGCACGAATCGGCAAGTTGTGTTTAAATGAAAGAGCACCCAAAATATAACAGAAAATCTCATTGGACCCCCCTTCGGAAACGCCTTGGAAAAAAGTTATTAGTCGTCAAAGTCCGACGAAAAATAGCTATACGTGCAACATACGATTTCAACCGTTTTCAATCGGCTGGCTGTAACTTTTTTCCTGTGCTTTTCCGAAGGGGGTCCAATGAGATTTTTGCTATATTTTGGGTGCTCTTTCATTTGAACACAACTTGCCGATTCGTTCTACCCCCCTTTCAACTTGAAAAAACTCACTTTCATGTTTTTTTCTTGACAAATTTAATTTTTTTGGGCAATTTCAAATATTTATGTCGTTTTTAAAATGTTTTGATTTGTCAAATGTTCTAGAGAATCATGTTTATTTTGAGATTCTTCCATAAAACAATATTTGACACGAAGAGAAACATTATGGTGCGTCCAAAAGTGAAAAAAAAAGAGAAAACGTGTGTCCAATTTCAAACACAAAAAATACCCAAAACCCGTAATTATTCAAAGGAACATAGTAATTGTTCACCGAAAATGGTTTGATTGTATCAGGTGGACATCCAGCTTCTACCACAACAATTTTTTTTGAGAAATATTGTTGTTCCTGTAAATGGCCAAAGTTTTTCTTTTTTGAAATTGGATACACTTTTTTTCGCTTCTGGACGCACCATTAGGGCCGCTCTGAGAATTCCATTCAAAAACTTCCTGTTCAAAAATAGGCCAGGTACTGTAAACAACATTTTTTGTGGAAAAAAAGGCGCATATATAGAAATGAGTCATTCGTGACGGGACATTTACTATAGAAATGACCACGTTCCTTTCTCATTTTTCATGTCCCTTTATTTCTTCATTTCTCTGAAGAGTTTGTCTGGTCATCGAGGGCTGGCAGAGATGGGCGGTGGCATCAATCGTCAGTAGGATATACACATTATCAACTTCAACAACACATTATATAGATCAGGTGTGCTCTATCTGACACCTGCTGTTTATTTCTTTCTCTTTTCTTATTTTATTGTTGTGAGTCGCGCTGCTTGCCCGCGGAGCGGTTGACTTCTCTTTCTCATTCATTCTTTCTATTTTCTTATTTCTTTTAGAAATATCGCTTTTTTTCTCGAATGAACAAGTGTGCTCTATCTGACACCTGCTGTTTCTTTCTTTCTCTTTCCTTATTTTTCTGTTGTGAGTCGCGCTGCTTACCCACGGAGCGGTTGACTTCTCTTTCTCATTCATTTTTTCTATTTTCTTATTTCTTTTAGAAATATCGCTTTTTTTCTCGAATGAACAAGTGTGCTCTATCTGACACCTGCTGTTTCTTTCTTTCTCTTTTCTTATTTTATTGTTGTGAGTCGCGCTGCTTGCCCGCGGAGCGGTTGACTTCTCTTTCTCATTCATTCTTTCTATTTTTTTATTTCTTTTAGAAATATCGCTTTTTTTTTCTCGAATGAACAAGTGTGCTCTATCTGACACTTTCTGTTTCTTTCTTTCTCTTTCCTTATTTTTTTGTTGTGAGTCGCGCTGCTTGTCTGCAGAGCGGTCGACTTTTTTCTGTTTCCTTCTTTATCTTTTCCCATTTCATTGTTGTGAGTCGCGCTGCTTGCCCGCGAAGCGGTCTATTTCATTTCGGAGACCCACTTGTGATGCCAGTAGAACCTTTTTTATTGAGTTGCCCACTCGTTCGGCTAATGGGACTATTCAGATCTTTTCTCCACGTGGAGAAAAGCGGAGAAAACCTATCCAGAAAGTGGTGGAGAAATTCATATCTGCTCAAATTGGCAAAATTTTTTCTTGAAATTTGTTGGTTTATTTCAGATGTTGCTAAATATAGGTTTTGGTACAACTTTTATCGTATGGGACTATTCTATTAATTTCTCCACCTAGAATTTCTAGGTGAAAACGTTTTGAACTAGGCCACAACAATTTTTCCGAGCCGCAAGCAATTCTTTCTCCAATAGACCATGTGTTTTTGCTTTTTTATCCAAAAAAAACCGGAAAATTGTAACTTTTGTGTCTAAATCTACATTTATTTATTTATTTTAATTTAACAATATATTGAAAAAATAACTTTTCTGAATAGTAAGAAAAACCGCGAAAAAATAGTTATCGACAGAAAATTGTAAATCCTAGACACACAATTAATTTTGTGATCCATATTTGTTGTAGGCAACAACTTGTAGTCTCACTCTCCTCCTTTCCTTCCCCTCTCCTTTTCTGACCAACCCGCGAGTTTATGTATTTATTATTTGTAGTTGACCTAGAAAAAGAGTTGGTCATTCAGTTCTTTTTTTTTGAAGACGTGTCGGTTTATGTGATAAGTTTTGTCATTTTGTTTGAGATCTTGCTGCGATTTTTTGTATCTAATATTCTTTTTTCTCTCCGCATTTTCTTATTGTGGGTCGCGCTGCTTGTCTCGACTTTTCTTTCTGTCCAGTTTTTCTGAACATCATTATTTTTTTGCGTTTTTTTAAATATGGCCGCCGTGTGCACCAGGAATGCATATCTGGGCTTTTTGGTGAGTCCGCTGGTTTTTTTTCGAAAGACAAAAAACACCGCGTTTTTGATTACAGGTGTAGTGTTATTACTTAACCAAGTCATATTTTCCTTGTTCTTTCATCTCCAGGTGTAAAAAAAGGAAAATGTGAGCCAAAAAAGAGATATCAGCAAAACGGGCCTGAACGGCTAGGCCCGCCGGCTCGCTAAAAAGCCCAAAGCGGCATCCCAGATGTGCACTTAAACAAAATAGCTACCATGTTCTTAAAATTTACGATCTAGAATGTTTTTCTTCTCAGATACTTGTGTTAGATTCATCGAGCGTTTAAAATTATCTTTTAGAGATACTGTTTACTTCTCGAATGAACAAGCGTGCTCTATCTGACACCTGCTGTTTCCTTCTTTCTCTCTCCTTATTTTCTTGTTGTGAGTCGCGCTGCTTGCCCGCGGAGCGGTCGACTATCATTTCTCTTGAATTCTTTTTATTTTCCCTTTCTTTTAGATAAACACTTTTTTTTCTCGAATGATCAGGTGTGCTCTATCTGACACCTGCTGTTTCTTTCTTTCTCTTTCCTTATTTTATTGTTGTGAGTCGCGCTGCTTGCCCGCGGAGCGGTCGACCATCATTTCTCTTGTTCTCTTTTTATTTTCCCTTTCTTTTAGATAAACACTTTTTTCTCGAATGATCAGGTGTGCTCTATCTGACACTTTCTGTTTCTTTTTTTCTCTTCTTATTTTATTGTTGTGAGTCGCGCTGCTTGCCCGCGGAGCGGTTGACTTCTCCTTCTCAATCATTCTTTCTATTTTTTATTTCTTTTAGAAATATCGCTTATTTTCTCGAAATAACAAGTGTGCTCTATCTGACACTTTCTGTTTCTTTCTTTCTCTTTCCTTATTTTATTGTTGTGAGTCGCGCTGCTTGCCCGCGGAGCGGTTGACTTCTCTTTCTCATTCATTCTTTTTATTTTTTATTTCTTTTAGAAATTTCGCTTTTTCACGTGTACCTTTTTTGTATTTTCAATTTTCACACTGATAAATTTTGAAGACCTAATAATAAAAAACGCGTGACACTTACGTGTACCTCTTTTGTATACTCAGATAGTCTTAAACTCGGTCATTTCGGTGTTCTGTAATTATACTAATCGGTCGTGATTCTAAGAATTTATCAAACCTAGCAAAAAAGAATACGGTAGATGTAAGAAGAAAGAAACAATAAATCGTAAGCTCGTGAAGGTGAATCTAAATCGTGTAGTTTTTTATTGACGATTCTTCCGAGATTTTTAAGTAGAAAACTAATGACCTAGAAAAAGAGTTTGTCATTCAGTTCCTTTTTTTGAAGACGTGTTAGTTTATGTGATACGTTTTGTCATTTTGTTTGAGATCTTTCTGTGACTTTTTGTATCTAATATTATTTACGTTAAATTCTCGTCTCCTTCCGATTGTAGATAAACAATTTGTTTTGTCTCAGGATCAACGCGATCGCTCTCGACGGATCTTCTCAAGCTGGGTCGATGCGCAGGACGACAACTAAAAAGATAAGTTTTTCGGGTTCCTTGGGTTAGGCTTAGGCTAGAAATGGTAGTGGGATCAAAATTTGCCAGGCGGAAAGAGACTCTGTTTCTGACCGCTCTACGGACGTAGGTCGCTGTCCGTTTCTGAGCAAGTACCCACTTACCAATGCAGCAACCACCAGCATAGTTGAGCTCTCTTCTCAGCTACGGATTCGTCCGTCTGGCTCTGGCGAAAGCTGTAGGGAGCGGACTTGGGGGTTATAGACCGTTCCGCAAATGTTTTGGAAGGGGACGGGGGTTTTTTCCAACTGGCAAGTTGAGATCAAAAATTGGGTAGTCCTGGGAAATTAGGTGAAAAAACGAAACACAATTGTTTTTATTATTACAGCAAAGTTCGCAGTTTGGTTGGCAGTCAACGGTTAGCAGAGATGGGCGACATCAATGCACAGTAGTTTTACACATTATCTCCAACATCACATTATTCGATTTCAGCCAATCAGCAAACACAATTGGACCTACAACAATCGGCACAGAAGAGCAATTGACAGGCTAGTTGAAAAAAGTCTTAGAAGATAAATCTAACAACTTTTAATTAGAATTTTACGAAAAATAACGATGCGCTTCGTTTCTGTTTTGTTGTTCAAAAAATCTATTCTGCGATCACGCTGTTTTTTTTTTTAATTTTCTTCCAGAAACGGAATATTTAGTTGAAAAAAGTATGTTGAAATAACATAAAGTAACACGATAAATATTTTCATATGAAGTCGAAAAATGAAAAGAAATTACAGTACCTGACCTTTTTTCGACATGCACACATTTTTATTGATAATTTTTTTGCGGATTTCTAGACTTTAGACTCCAAACTTTTTCATCTTGTGCATTTGTGCGTTTAACTACTGTCGAACAATGAAAGTGACGCGTAAGCGCACACATATAATTTATTTTTGTTTTTTTTCCTGCGCTTTCTCACGTTGTTTTAGACCCTTTATGAGACGGACAAATGAGAGAAACAGACGCAGAAATGAAAGAAAAGAATAGAAATGAAACGTGAGAGCTTCTAAAAAGATAAACAGGTCTCACGTGGACTATTTTTATTTTTAATGAAGCAATAGAGAAAACATTCCTGTTGTGTGAAATGCGAATCTCTCGTTTGTCCGCCGTAAAACAACGTGTTCTTGTTGAAAGATTGCTCAGCTGTCATGCGCTGACTTAAAAATTTCCGAGACATCATACCTGTCACAAGAGGGTACCACAAATTCTAGTTTTCTCACTTTGAATGTACTTTTCTTTCAACTTTTATTTTTTTTTCTTTAGAATTCCTCTGCGCTCGATGATGAAGTTTGTGTTGAACGTGTTGAGAAAAAAGAACAACGATATCACACAAAGCCATTTCTCGACATCGCTTGGTAATATGGTCAAATTCATCTTCTTCCAACGAAACAGTGATTGTTCGCCGCGATTTGATCAGTAAAGGACCTATCAATTCACAAATGCAGACTAAGATGCGCCATCGATCAAACTGTATGGTCTACTCAGGAAATTGTCGAGAATGTAGGTTTGGGAATCGGCTCTCTATCGATCACTCAAACCGTCGATTCGAACATGTGCGACACAAACGGATGCTGGAGAGCTCAAAGAAGAGTAAGTTCTCATAAATTTTTAGAAATAACTGGAAAATCTCTTTCGTTTTCTGACAAAAACCAGATAAGAGTTTTCTTAACCGGGTTATTCATACAACTATTTTTTTCTGTAGACATCAAGATTTTGCTGCACTCAATGACGAAGTTTGTGTTGAACGTGTTGAGAGAAAAGAGCCACCCGAAAAACAATGGGCAACCTATGGAGTTTCGCAAGAAGAGTACAACTTCTGGATTCCAACAAGCCAATGGCTGATTTGGTACAAAAGTCAAATAGATCCATTTCCGAAATGTTGAGCCTCGTTGGAAGATTTATCAATGCAGTTTCTAGTGGTGGTCGGACACAAAGAAGATCGATTGAAAATGTACCAACATTTTCGCAATGTGCAACGTAGGTTCAAATAGAAATTGCAAAAAAAAAAGTTGCATTTTTTCAGACAATGTGCGGCTATGATCTTCAGAGCAATTTACAAAGATTTGAAATGGAATCCATTGACTGCACAATTCTCCAATGGGATATGCAAGATACGCGGAACTTCTTTCATAAATGTCGACCACTCTATTCGATGATCATTCAAGAGTCAGCAATGCTGGTATCATACAATAGGTTTATATAAGTGGATGTCACAGAGCGTTCTTTGAATTGTTGGTCGACAACTTGGCTCCGTCGTTGGAAGGACATTCGAAAAATGGATTGAGCGAAGTACTCGTTGAATGGTGTCGTCTAGCTGGAAAGTTGGCGGATCGGAACAATATGACATCAAGTGAAAGTGGATCGGCAAGAACACAACGCTTCGGGAAATCGTCTGACTTTGATGTTAACAAGTATTTGAAACTTGTCTGTCGGGTTGGTTGTTTCCAAATCTCGAAAATATGCTAGTTTTTGATTACAGGACTTGTTCAAAGCATTCACATGCTTGTTCGAAAGATTGTCGCTGTGTGAATATAGCGATCTCGCTTCCTATCAGGATCTGTGTGGTAGCGCGTTTCTAGTTTTCAACGAGGTTCGTGTTTTTCGTAATACACAATCTGAAAGAATATTTTTGAAGGTGGCTAGAAATTCGGCAGAAGATAGTAAGACTGATGGTGATAAAGCTCCAGAACCGAGCAACGAATGGGCCGCTAGACCTATTCAGCCAGCTATTCCGGCCGAAGTGGTTGAAAGAGATGAAGAACCAATTCGGGCATTAATGGAACTGGGATTCGGAAGAGAAACGGTTATTCGAGCGGTCGATGATGAAGTTTGTGTTGAACGTGTTGAGAGAAAAGAGCCACTCGAAAAACAATGCACAACCTATGGAGTTTCGCAGAAAGAGTACAACTTCTGGATTTCCAACAAGCCGATGGCTGATTTGGTACAAAAGTCAAATAGATCCATTTCCGAAATGTTGAGCCTCGTTGGAAGATCTATCAATGCAGTTTCTAGTGGTGGTCGGAGACAAAGAAGATCGATTGAAAATGTACCAACATTTTCGCAATGTGCAGCGTAGGTTGTACAGAAAGTTATAGAAAAAACATTAAATTTTCAGACAATGTGCGACTATGATCTTCAGAACAATTTACAAAGATTTGAAATGGAATCCATTGACTGCACACAATTCTCCAATGGGATATGCAAGATACGCGGAACTTCTTTCACAAATGTCGACCACTCTATTCGATGATCATTCAAGAGTCAGCAATGCTGGTATCATACAACAGTTTTATATAAGTGGATGTTGTTGAACAATCGATAAATGAAGAAATCGTCGATGAGACAATGGAAGAGGAGTACGAAAATGACGATGAAGAATCAGATGTTGATGAGGAAGCGGAAATGTCGATGGATGAGATGAGCGGAGAAGGAATTGGTGAGTTTACAATTTCAACCGTTCTGGGGATAAGTGTTGACAAAAGATCAAAGTTTTACCCCCTAGTAGGTCCACCCTCCAGCAAGAGTTACACGAAATAACAAAGAAAAATGACTAAAAATCATAAAAAATAGGCTAATTTGATTTATTATCTGAAATTGAAGACAACCGTACCATTTGATGATGTGTGCAAAGTCGAAACGGAAACAACCACAAGAAAAGAAAACGAACGAGGCAAGAAAGCATGAAAACACAATATTTAAAAACGAGCAAAAGGAAAAGAATGAATGAATGAACACCGCGCGGTATACAAGAGACTGTCGACCCCGCCCATTTTTCTAACCCACGTCGCGAAAAAAAACGGGGCGGAGTGGACAGTCAATGTGCCTTCCTGTATTCATTCATTCATTCACTATTCACTTTTTCCTCAGTTTTCTAATGGGCATATTCACAAGAAAAAAAATAATGTAAAAAAACAATAAAAAACAAAAATTGGTTATTCACCTCATTTGTGTGTAAAAGTATGTCGAAAAACGTCGAAAAATGTCGAGAAACCTCGAAAAAAGGGGGGTTTTTCGACATTTTTCGACATTAGGTGAATAAACTGTTTGTGTTTTTTATTGTTTTTTTACATTATTTTTTTTCTTGTGAATAAGCCCATAATTCTCATTGATAGTCATACCTGGCCTTAGAGGGTACCAAAGTTTCTCAAAAATTTTGTCACTGTGAATGACGACTGAAAAAACAAAAAAAAATCACTAAAAATGTCAAATCTAACGAGAAAAAATTTTATTTCAGGAATATGGAGAGGGTGAAGAACTAGAACCGCCCGAAAGGCCAACAATTTAGAAGAAGAAGAAGATAATGAAAATGCTGCGTTTGTAGATAGTGAGCCGGAAAATGACGGAGAAGAAGATCAAGCGAATGATGACAGAGATCTAGCGTATTTTGAAAATGCGGCTCAATTGGAAGAGGTTATCAACGAGGAACTGGCGTTGGCTCATCTAATGGCGCTCGACGACAAAGAGTTTGAGAATGATGTCGAAGCCTGCTGGATCAGGACAATCAACAATCAATTCAAACGATTTCGCAAGAATTACTATAGCGAAAAGATGAAATATCGGAATATCAGCAAAGACTAGATTCGCCAACAAGCCGAAGGATATGTGAAGGCGGTTCAGTTGAATTTGCACTACTACTATCACGGATGTGTTTCGTGGAGCTGGTTCTATCCGCATCACTATTCGCCGTTCATTTCAGACATTCGAAATTTCACCCAAATGCAGATGGTGTTCGATTTGTCGCGGCCGTTTCAGCCGTTTGAACAACTTCTCGCCGTGCTGCGGCCAGCAAATCTTGCGTACCGGCACCACTTCAGGAATTTATGACGGCTAGCCGCGACGTGTCGGAAATTGCCGATTTCTATCCAACCAATTTCGCCACCGATTTGAACGGCAAAAAGAACGATTGGGAAGCAGTTGTTCTCATACCGTTCATCGATGAACGTCGATTGTTGGCGGCGATGAAGACGAAAGAGCAACGATTGAGTCGAGAGGAGATGTTGCAAAATGAGCATGGTCCACACTTGTTGTTTGAGACGTTTGATGATTCTGGCGTTAGAGTTAGGTGAGTAAGCGTTTTGATATATATTTTTTTTTTTGAAAAAAATGAAGTTCTCATAGAAATATCGAAAAATATTCGAGAAAAAAAACTGTCCAAAGAGACAATTTTTCGGACAAAAGTTTTCGAAAAATGTGAAAGTCACTTACCGAACCTAAAAAAATACCAAAATTTCCCGACAAAAATTGGCAACGAAAAAACAAAATACAACGACTGAAAAGAAGCTAATATGATTAATAGTCTCAAAATGAAGAAAACCATACTATTCACTTATGAGTATAAAGCCAGAATCAAAAAAACGAGACAAGAAAGAAAGAAAAAATATTATAAAACTGAGAAAAAGGTGAATAATGAATGAATGAATGACAACCGAGACCGTTCGCCCCGCCCCCTTTTTGCACGCGGAGCAGGTGCAAGAAAGGGGCGGGGTCTCTCTCTCTCAATCCCTCTCTCTATACCTCCCGGTGTTCATTCATTCATTCATTATTCAGCTTTTTTCTTAGTTTTCTAATATTGTTTTCTTTCTCTCTTGTACTTTTCGTTTGTTTTGATTCTGGCTTTTTTTGTTTAGCCCTTGTACTCACCATCGAATCATATCATCCTTTTTTCCATTCTATTCAGTCTTTTTTTCCCGTCAATTTTTTCCGGAAATTTTAGGTGTCCTTTGAGGACAGGTAAGTGACTTTCAAATTTTTTGAAAAATTTCACTATGAGTTTTTGGCCGAAAAATTACTTTTTTGTACTTTTTTTTCACAGATATGCGGAAAATCTCAAGAAAAAATCATTTTTTTTATTGATTTTCAGGCGTACTTCAATCGACAAAGATTTGTATCGAATCAAACCGGCGCAGGTGATATGGGGTCTGCTGCCAAATGTCAAAATGGACGTGTTCTATCCGGGCTTTCCGACGATGACCTCCGCGCCGCCTCTGTCAACATTTTCATGCAAGTTTCGAAACGCGACTCGATGGTTGAAGAGCTGCGAAAAATGCACGTTTCAAAGTGTTTGCGATGGTTGGGCGGATTCGAGTCGGCTAAGAAGACGTCGACGTCGGTTGGGCTGTTTGCGCGCATCACTGGCACCGTTATTTTGTGGAATGAAGAGAGAAAGGTGGTGGAGAAGGGCAATAAATATCGACGGAAAATCGTATCAATATCGGATTGGGACTGAAGTTTAGCAGACGAAATTTGTGTGTGAGTTGGGGGATTTTTTATATCGGAACATTTTTTGCTCTCCTCTTAGGTCAGGTGTGTCCACCCTTCTCTAACCTACTGAGTTCCACTTTTTAAAACTGGAAAAGTGGTCCAGACTTTGTAGTTCCAATTTTTAGAAGACCAAAAGTGGTCCTGACCTCGTATTTCCACTTTTTAGAACTGGAAAAGTGGTCCTGACCTCGTATTTCCACTTTTTAGAAGACCAAAAGTGGTCCTGACCTCGTATTTCCACTTTTTACATACCTGGCGTAGAAAAGTACAAAATTTTCAGAAAATTTTTGTCAATGTGGAAAAAAGGGGGAAAAATTTTGACACTGTGGAAAAACGTGCAAAAAAAAGCAAAATTTTGGCATTAAATAAAAGAACAAAAAATGTTTCTCTAATTCCCCCCCCCCCCCCCCCAAAAAAAAATGTCACTGTGAAAATTTTCCCCCCAAAAATGTCAAATAAAATCCTTGCCAGGTATGACTTTTTAAAAGGCCAAAAGTGGTCCAGACCTTGTAAAACCACTTTTTAGAACTGGAAAAGTGGTCCAGACCTCGTAAAACCACGCTTTAGAACTGAAAAAGTGGTCCAGACTTTGTAAAACCACTTTTTAGAACTGGAAAAGTGGTCCAGACCTCGTAAAACCACGCTTTAGAACTGGAAAAGTGGTCCAGACTTTGCAATTCCACTTTTTATGCGATGTGCAAAGTAAAAAACGGGCAAAAATTTGCAAAAAATGAGAATTGAAAAAAACAGTATTTTTTCCGAGAAATTAGAAAATCTGCATGTTGGAATATGACTTTCTTTCAATTTTACACACTTTCCCATAATTATTTTTGAAATAAAATGCTCTATTCCTCAAATATCGGAAAAAATAACTTTTACTTTGCGCGATATTTTTTGCATACTTTTTGCATTTTTCCTTACTTTGCACATCGCATTAGAACTGGAAAAGTGGTCCAGACTTTGTATTTCCACTTTTTAGAACTGGCAAAGTGGTCCAGACCTCGTAAAACCACTTTAGAACTGGAAAAGTGGTCCAGACCTAGTAAAACCACTTTTTAGAACTGGAAAAGTGGTCCAGACCTCGTAAAACCACTTTTTAGAACTGGAAAAGTGATCCAGACTTTGTAAAACCACTTTTTAGAACTGGAAAAGTGGTCCAGACCTTGTATTTCCACTTTTTAGAAAATGAAAAGCAAGCCTGTTGTACAGTAATCCAGGCGGCAAAAAGAAAGTGTTCACATTTTATGAGGTGTGAAAAGGTCTAATTAGGTCACATCTGTTGTTATTGTAGTATTGATAACATCATAAACAACAACAACAGGTGTGACCTTTTCTCCAATGCTTGACCAATTATTTTTTATCAAAAAATGTCGCATAAGGACAAAAACAAAAAAAATAAAGAAAAAGAGCTGAAAATTTGAGAGAAAATCATATTTTTCTAGAAAATTTCACTGTGAGTTTTTGACCAAAAAAATGTCACTGTACTTTTTCTCCTCTTAGGCCAGGTATGTTGATAGTTATCGAACACTATATTGGGATCCCTATTTTTTCCTTCAAATATTTATGGGCCACTAACTTTTTTTGAAAAAATTTTAAAACGTTTTTTTGAATTTTTTTTTGTATCCCAATTGATTTTGCTTTTCAAAATATACAAACATTTCAGTTGCGAAAAATGGAGAGAGTAGTTCATGTGCATCATCGTCTTCTCAAGTGAACATTGTTGTCAACGAATGTGATACTGGTCTCGATGTGACATGCGACGATGGAACTGGTAAACGACTTCTTCCGTTAGGAGATTATATGAACATTTCGGCCACGGTAAGATTTGCGAAAATATTGTCACCAAATCATTGTTTCTTTCAGATATTCGAGTCATTCATGACGCAAAGTTCGAATGTTCAAATGGTTGATGATTTTGTGGAACAGGGTGGAACTAAGAAAATGTTAACATTGTACCAATTGCCTTGTTTGAACAACGATATCACACAAAGCCATTTCTCGACATCGCTTGGTAATATGGTCAAATTCATCTTCTTCCAACGAAACAGTGGTTGTTCGCCGCGATCTGATCAGTAAAGGACCTAACAATTCACAAATGCAGACTGAGATGCGCCATCGTGTTTTTGAAACTTGGAAAACACCGGAAGGTATCAAATTGTATGGTCTACTCAGGAAATTGTCGAGAATGTAGGTTTAGGGATCGGCTCTCTATCGATCACTCAAACCGTCGATTCGAACATGTGCGACACAAACGGATCCTGGAGAGCTCAAAGAAGAGTAAGTTCTCATAAATTTTTAGAAATAACTGGAAAATCTCTTTCGTGTTCTGACAAAAACCAGATAAGAGTTTTCTTTACCGGGTTATTCATACAACTATTTTTTTCTGTAGAAATCAAGATTTTGCTGCGCTCAATGACGAAGTTTGTGTTGAACGTGTTGAGAGAAAAGAGCCACCCGAAAAACAATGGGCAACCTATGGAGTTTCGCAAGAAGAGTACAACTTCTGGACTCCAACAAGCTAATGGCTGATTTGGTACAAAAGTCAAATAGATCCATTTCCGAAATGTTGAGCCTCGTTGGAAGATCTATCAATGCAGTTTCTAGTGGTGGTCGGAGACAAAGAAGATCGATTGAAAATGTACCAACATTTTCGCAATGTGCAGCGTAGGTTGTACAGAAAGTTATAGAAAAAACATTAAATTTTCAGACAATGTGCGACTATGATCTTCAGAACAATTTACAAAGATTTGAAATGGAATCCATTGACTGCACACAATTCTCCAATGGGATATGCAAGATACGCGGAACTTCTTTCACAAATGTCGACCACTCTATTCGATGATCATTCAAGAGTCAGCAATGCTGGTATCATACAAGAGGTTTATATAAGTGGATGTCACAGAGCGTTCTTTGAATTGTTGGTCGACAACTTGGCTCCGTCGTTGGAAGGACATTCGAAAAATGGATTAAGCGAAGTACTCGTTGAATGGTGTCGTCTAGCTGGAAAGTTGGCGGATCGGAACAATATGACATCAAGTGATAGTGGATCGGCAAGAACACAACGCGCAGGATCTGTGTGGTAGCGCGTTTCTAGTTTTCAACGAGGTTCGTGTTTTTCGTAATACACAATCTGAAAGAATATTTTTGAAGGTGGCTAGAAATTCGGCAGAAGATAGTAAGACAGATGGTGATAAAACTCCAGAACCGAGCAACGAATGGGCCGCTAGACCTATTCAGCCAGCTATTCCAGCCGAAGTGGTTGAAAGAGATGAAGAACCAATTCGGGCATTAATGGAACTGGGATTCGGAAGAGAAACGGTTAGTCGAGCGGTCGATGCGACTCGAAGTCTTGAGGAGGCCGCCAATTTCCTCTTACGCATCAATAATGTTGTTGCAGCAGCGGGAAATAACGCTGAAGCTCGCGAATTGAACGACACATTGATTGGCGGTCTCGACGATGAGGTCGATGCATACATCGCGAAGTTACAAGCAGGAGGTGTGCTGCGAGACTGGAATTCTGGTATCGGTGATCGAGCTCATCGCGTGATGCATGAACACGACGTGATGCACGAAGTTCTTCGTCGTCTTAATCCTGGAGCTGAAACGGCGGCCGATCGATCCGCTGGACCATCCAATATCGTCAGATGCTGTTCCACGCGCGTCAGGCACTCCGCCACCATCAACAACAACCGACGGAAAAGAAGAAGTCGAAGAAGATCTCGATGAAATCGTACTTCCGCTCATTCCACCGTTGAGAGAATAGAAAATCGAAAAAGATATTTTTTACAATCAGCTTGTATGCAGTTGATACCAGTTGTCAAACGAGTGATGCATGTCAGTGCGGACCTCGTGTTTTCTTGTTACGATTTGGTTATCTCTTGCCAGCTGTGCCAGAAGAGTGGAAGAAGGATGCGATCACCACCAAGATACTCGTTGATGAAGTTATCGTGATGGCTGAAAAAATTTTGGCTTGTCAAGACTCTACCGTTTTGTTGTCAACAGTTATGGAAACGTGTAAAGTGTTGGTCAATCGAATGCATTTTGCTTGTCTCATTTTCGACATAATTGGCATTGATGTTGCCAAAGAGAAAATTCTCGTTTCAACTCTTCTCACACTT
The DNA here is from genome assembly GCA_963572245.1 of Caenorhabditis sp. 8 KK-2011. NCBI lineage: Eukaryota > Metazoa > Nematoda > Chromadorea > Rhabditida > Rhabditidae > Caenorhabditis > Caenorhabditis sp. 8 KK-2011. The sequence goes on along the minus strand of OY751546.1, from coordinate 5,901 downwards.
GTTGGACTCTGCGAACAACGGTTTTTGGTGGTACCGAGTCTTCAGATTTTGTGAGTCTTTCTTTCTCATTGTTCATTTTTGAAATATTACTTTTTAGAGTTCTTTCTCGTGTTATTCTTTGGATAGGTCTTTATGACAAGAATCATCGTGCGATTTCCCGTCGCAAGTTTTTGGCAACAGTCTCGAAAAATCATGTGTTCTACTATCAACTTGATGGAAATGGCGATGTCAGTATGAGAAGAAAGGAACGGAAATGGGTAGAATACGATGAGGCCTCACAAAAACTACTCAACGAGGCTTTCTTCAATGGAGTGAAAAATTTCAAGTGTACAATAAAACGGAATGGGTAGGTCATGCAGCTTTTGATCGCGAAGGTGTTGAGTATTTTCAGCCGCCAGCAAACTCGAAAAGTGGAAATTGATCTGGTTGAAATGTATCAGTCTGAGAATGGAACTCCAAACCGAGAAAATATTCGAATGGAACTTCCCAAAACTTCGGCAATCAATATTGAAGAATTGAAAGAGTCGGAAAGACAGTTGACTTGGTCGAACGAAGAAAATCAGAGATTACTGCTTCTCACAATCCAATTTTTTCAAAAAAAAAAGATGTACATCAGTTGTGTGCTTAATCTTTGCTCAGTTTTGCTGCGCGACTTACTCGAAATCCGGAAAATGCTGCCAAGTTTTTGGAAGCTGGCGGAATTGATAGCGCGATTCGTTTGAAATGCCCACCGATGCCACAAGCCACTTGACTAGTTTTGATAATCGTTCGAAATTGTATTGATGATGTTGAATTTTTGAAAGAAGTCTTTGAGAAAACAATCAGATCGGTCGCCTCGCCAAAATCGAAGAACATTATCGAGTATTTGAATACGGCAACGCCCAAACCGAAAGATTCGTATGATACGCTGAATAAATTGACTTCATTGTCTAGCAGGTATGCAGTTTTTACTCCATCTAAACGCAAATAATTATGGAGTTGTTTTTTTTTCAGAAATCCAGCGATCTTAATATCGGTGATGGAAAAAGCTACAACACTATCTAACAACAATATCAGCGTTGTTCCGAGAGAACCTGTGAACGACAGCAAAGATAAACCGTCAACTTCTTTGTCCAAAACGCCAGCAGAATTACCACAAAATAATTCAGTCATTGAAATGTTATTGAACCAAGTGTTGAATGGAGAATTCACAATGCCGAATTGTCGAATGCTCTCAAAAGATGTTTTTCTTCTCATTGAGGAATTGATAGTCACGTTTTCGTTGCAATTTTATTTGAAGTGAGTTTTTTAAAATCTAGCCTCGACCATGCCTCCGCCAAAAACGTGGAAATCCTTATTTTTAGAATGTGTCCCGTGATTTTTCACACAAAACTAAAAAAAAATTTGGGCTGTCTGAATTACTGTATAAATTTTGAGTTTTGAAATTGTGTCACGTGGATTTCCACGTTTTCGCCGAGGAATGACCTCGAATTCTGATCAGATAGAAGAAGGTAAAACTATCTTAAACATCTTGAACTTTCTTAAACTATCGAAAGCCCATACCTGGCCTAAGAGGATAAAAAGTACCGTGACATTTTTTGGTCGAAAACTCATAGTGACTTTTTCTAGAAAAATATGATTTTCTCTCAAATTTTCAGCTATCTTTCTCTATTTTTTCGTTTTTGTCCTTATGTGACATTTTTTGCTCAAAAATAAATGCTCGGAAAATTACCTGCAAACTTTTGCGGTTTACCCACAATTTTGGGGACCTGCCCGCAAAAAATTTTTGCGGGTCTGCCCGCTAAGCCTATAAGCCTCTAAGCCATACCTGGCGTACGACTGTCACAAAAATTTTTAAAATTTTTTGTCATTGTGAAAAAAACTAAAAATATGAATTTTTCAACTGAAAAAAATGCCCCTGTGAAAAAACTTCTGATTTTTTTGTCAAGGTACGAAATTCCATCTTACGCCAGGTATGCTCTAAGCCTCTAAGCCTCTAACCCTCTAAGCCTATAAGCCTATAAGCCTAAGCCTCTAACCCTCTAAGCCTATAAGCCTATAAGCCTCTAAGCCTCTAAGCCTATAAGCCTATAAGCCTCTAAGCCTATAAGCCTCTAAGCCTTTAAGCTTCTAAGCCTATAAGCCTCTGAAGTCTATTAGCCTACAACCCTATAAGCCTATAAGCCTATAAGCCTATAGGCATAACTTTTGTTCTTTAGAGCTAACGAGTTGTTTTTTGCGGCATTAGGTTTTTTACTAGGACGCCGATCTTTTCATTTTTCCTTTTAGTTTTTAGCCGGAGAGCTACGCTGCTCCAAAAAATTTTTTGATTTTGTGCATTTTTGCAACTTTTGGGAGCACGATTCGAGCTTGGCAAGTAATTACAAAGTTGTCGAGCTCGCCGAGACGAGTTGTTAGCAAAAAAAATGATTAAGGATTGTGAAAAAATGTAGGCTGGATGTTTTATGTTTTTTTCGGCCATTTAGTTTTATTATTTTTATAGAAATGCTACATCGATTTGTACAACGAGATCGCCCTTTGCAATATCATCGAGACACAATGGTAGACGGGAACCCCAAGTTCATCTTCATGTCATCTACAATTGTCCCAAAACAATGGAGCAGTGGAAGAAACGAGAGGAAATTGAGAAATGCGAGTTATCAAGGTTTGAATCAGAGTTAGCCTAAGCCTATATGACACGCGTAGAGTCTCGTGGAGAGACAATGCACATAAATTGCCCGCTGTTATAAAATGTGTGACAATGAGAAAGTTTCACAATTAGTACATAGTTATGATATATGCATGATGATGATGATAGGATAGATACCTTTTTTGTATGAGCATGAGGTTGTAATTTTATTTTTCAATTTAGGTTTAGGGTCAAATCTTTCGTCAGTTGGAAATTTTTGACGTTTTATTCAAAAGTTTTACCATTAGGTCAGATTGTCCTGATTTTAAAACGCGTAAAAACTGTTTGTTAGATTCGTTTAGATAGGGTTCTCCCATTGTTCGGTACGCAGCAGAAACAACTCCCACTTTATCCTTGCAACTTTAGCAAAACATTTTGACATTGTGTCAAGTTTGGCTCGCAGCAGTAACACCTCATCTTTATCCTTGCAACTTTATCAAAACATTTTGACATTATGTCAAGTTTGGCTCGCAGCAGTAACACCGTCCCCATACCTCGGCAAAAATTGTGGATGATCCCTAGTTTCGAAATGAGCTCAGTAATCTACCACACAAAACTGATAGAAAAGCTCAGTAATCTACCACACAAAACTGATTCGAAATGAGCTGAGAATTCTACAATCTGCCGAGATATGACCTTACTCTTTATCCTTGCAAATTTATCGAAACATTTTGACATTATGTCAGATTTTACACGAAACAAAGCATAAAAAACATTCGTTCTATCAGTTATCCCTCTTCTCCATGCGCTGGTCACACCTTCCCCTTTCTATCTAACACCTTCCCTTTTCTATTCACACCTACACAAATACCATGACAACGCGCACACCTCCTCCTTTTTCGTGCAACACCTTCCCCCTTTTCGTGCAACACCTTCCCCTTTTTCATCGCTCAATGTCACACATCACATAGCAGTGGGCGAGGCAGGTGCAATTGTCGGTACACGAGAAGTTATATAGCAACGCGCAAATAAAAAAGGCTTAGCGTTTTTTGAGTGAGGCTTAGCGTTTTTTGAGTGAGGCTTAGCGTTTTTTGAGTGAGGCTTAGCGTTTTTTGAGTGAGGCTTAGCGTTTTTTGAGTGAGGCTTAGCGTTTTTTGAGTGAGGCTTAGCGTTTTTTGAGTGAGGCTTAGCGTTTTTTGAGTGAGGCTTAGCGTTTTTTGAGTGAGGCTTAGCGTTTTTTGAGTGAGGCTTAGCGTTTTTTGAGTGAGGCTTAGCGTTTTTTGAGTGAGGCTTAGCGTTTTTTGAGTGAGGCTTAGCGTTTTTTGAGTGAGGCTTAGCGTTTTTTGAGTGAGGCTTAGCGTTTTTTGAGTGAGGCTTAGCGTTTTTTGAGTGAGGCTTAGCGTTTTTTGAGTGAGGCTTAGCGTTTTTTGAGTGAGGCTTAGCGTTTTTTGAGTGAGGCTTAGCGTTTTTTGAGTGAGGCTTAGCGTTTTTTGAGTGAGGCTTAGCGTTTTTTGAGTGAGGCTTAGCGTTTTTTGAGTGAGGCTTAGCGTTTTTTGAGTGAGGCTTAGCGTTTTTTGAGTGAGGCTTAGCGTTTTTTGAGTGAGGCTTAGCGTTTTTTGAGTGAGGCTTAGCGTTTTTTGAGTGAGGCTTAGCGTTTTTTGAGTGAGGCTTAGCGTTTTTTGAGTGAGGCTTAGCGTTTTTTGAGTGAGGCTTAGCGTTTTTTGAGTGAGGCTTAGCGTTTTTTGAGTGAGGCTTAGCGTTTTTTGAGTGAGGCTTAGCGTTTTTTGAGTGAGGCTTAGCGTTTTTTGAGTGAGGCTTAGCGTTTTTTGAGTGAGGCTTAGCGTTTTTTGAGTGAGGCTTAGCGTTTTTTGAGTGAGGCTTAGCGTTTTTTGAGTGAGGCTTAGCGTTTTTTGAGTGAGGCTTAGCGTTTTTTGAGTGAGGCTTAGCGTTTTTTGAGTGAGGCTTAGCGTTTTTTGAGTGAGGCTTAGCGTTTTTTGAGTGAGGCTTAGCGTTTTTTGAGTGAGGCTTAGCGTTTTTTGAGTGAGGCTTAGCGTTTTTTGAGTGAGGCTTAGCGTTTTTTGAGTGAGGCTTAGCGTTTTTTGAGTGAGGCTTAGCGTTTTTTGAGTGAGGCTTAGCGTTTTTTGAGTGAGGCTTAGCGTTTTTTGAGTGAGGCTTAGCGTTTTTTGAGTGAGGCTTAGCGTTTTTTGAGTGAGGCTTAGCGTTTTTTGAGTGAGGCTTAGCGTTTTTTGAGTGAGGCTTAGCGTTTTTTGAGTGAGGCTTAGCGTTTTTTGAGTGAGGCTTAGCGTTTTTTGAGTGAGGCTTAGCGTTTTTTGAGTGAGGCTTAGCGTTTTTTGAGTGAGGCTTAGCGTTTTTTGAGTGAGGCTTAGCGTTTTTTGAGTGAGGCTTAGCGTTTTTTGAGTGAGGCTTAGCGTTTTTTGAGTGAGGCTTAGCGTTTTTTGAGTGAGGCTTAGCGTTTTTTGAGTGAGGCTTAGCGTTTTTTGAGTGAGGCTTAGCGTTTTTTGAGTGAGGCTTAGCGTTTTTTGAGTGAGGCTTAGCGTTTTTTGAGTGAGGCTTAGCGTTTTTTGAGTGAGGCTTAGCGTTTTTTGAGTGAGGCTTAGCGTTTTTTGAGTGAGGCTTAGCGTTTTTTGAGTGAGGCTTAGCGTTTTTTGAGTGAGGCTTAGCGTTTTTTGAGTGAGGCTTAGCGTTTTTTGAGTGAGGCTTAGCGTTTTTTGAGTGAGGCTTAGCGTTTTTTGAGTGAGGCTTAGCGTTTTTTGAGTGAGGCTTAGCGTTTTTTGAGTGAGGCTTAGCGTTTTTTGAGTGAGGCTTAGCGTTTTTTGAGTGAGGCTTAGCGTTTTTTGAGTGAGGCTTAGCGTTTTTTGAGTGAGGCTTAGCGTTTTTTGAGTGAGGCTTAGCGTTTTTTGAGTGAGGCTTAGCGTTTTTTGAGTGAGGCTTAGCGTTTTTTGAGTGAGGCTTAGCGTTTTTTGAGTGAGGCTTAGCGTTTTTTGAGTGAGGCTTAGCGTTTTTTGAGTGAGGCTTAGCGTTTTTTGAGTGAGGCTTAGCGTTTTTTGAGTGAGGCTTAGGCGTTTTTGAGTGAGGCTTAGCGTTTTTGAGTGAGGCTTAGCGTTTTTGAGTGAGGCTTAGCGTTTTTTGAGTGAGGCTTAGCGTTTAGGCTTAGGCTTAGGCTTAGGCTTAGCTTTAGGCTTAGGCTTAGGCTTAGGCTTAGGCTTAGGCTTAGGCTTAGCTAGGCTTAGGCTTAGGCTTAGGCTTAGGCTAGCTTAGGCTTAGGCTTAGGC